>JAYKQN010000021.1:4367500-7357500 GCA_036785175.1 Eupleurogrammus muticus
CAGCATGACACAATGAGAGAATTTTGGCTGTTTGGCTGTTTTCTCCATCAGGCTGAAAGCTGATTGGCTGCTGTTTTTTCCTTCATAACTTTGGATCTAAATGTCCGAAACATACCAAACTTAGCAGTAATGACCAGAGGGAGCTCTGGATCACATCCCTGTCCTGACATAAATAATTTATGGTAAACATAAATAATATGCATAATTTGAAGTTGTATGCATTTTTTGGACATTTTCATTACAAGTTAAAGAATGGAATTTTACAGATAAATCTATAGTAGCCTTGAGCGGCGATAGTTATGATTATTATCTGAATGCCAATATCTCAAGATGACAAATTTGATACTTTGACTTATCCAGATCACACCTGTGTTTCAGATGTGTGGGTAAAAAGAGATTCTACTAAGTTATGTTCACATAAAAAAGGCAAGTACTAAAAATACATTGCACCAAATTTTTTTAGACTATATGTTTTTGTTGTAATTAGGACTGACTCAGGCTTTAGGCTTTTTTATATGTACAATTTATTTATTTTTAAATAAAAAAGCAAAAGTTGCAAGACAATTGCTGTAAATCCAACGCGACTAACTGGTTCAACAGAAGACCTTGAAAAGCCTGTGATCTTTTTATGGATGCTTTAGAGGATTCACACAGGATTAAAACAAGGGATTAAAGTGTGATGTTTACCTGTCCACTTCTGTTAATTTGTTGAACAGAAGTTTAGAAACACTGTGCGGCTTCTGAGTGTTCAACACTAAGGACCTAATGCTTTATAAAGAGTTGATAAGAATGCAATAGATGTCATACAAAAGGCAAAATTCCTCCTGTATGCCGCCTTCTTATTAAAACACAATCTCTCATACTTTATTTTTACAGATAATAAATACTAAAGATGGAATGTTGCATGATGATGGGATGTTAAAATCAAGATGAAAGGCAACTTTGACAGAGCTGAGTAATGGAAGTAAAACAATGAGCGATATAACACATTTTTTATGCTGCTGAGTAATATGCAAAAATTGCTAATAGTAACAAATCTCACTTGCAGTAACATGCTGAACACTGCTTGGTGCACAGTAACATTACCTAATCCCTGCAGCAATAAACCTTTTTGTCTAGTTTGGGTGCGGTACTGGCAAATGGCATCAAACAGTCAGATCATTTGTGAAAAAATCTCTTCTTTACAGCAAGATGAGTATGGGGAAAAAGATGTTTAACTGACTGGGTAAAGATGGAGTTCAAATAATTATTAATAATTAAAGAATTTTATGTTAAACAAGATGTGCATTGCATATACATCCCACTCTTGCTCAAGTTAGTGCACTTTCTATTATGTTATCTTTTCATGTGAGTTTTATTAGTACAATTCTTGAGCATTTAGTTATTTATTTTAGATTTTCTGTTCTAATGTTTATGAAGGTGTTTTGTATATCAGAGCATGTATAGGTTTATGTGTATAAGAAGAAATAAAATATCAAATCTAAGTCCTGCTTAATCATGATTTTCTTAAGAAATAAACCTATTATTTATTGGCATATACAGATACGTGGTTCATATAAGTGTGTAGGTTCGCTGCAGATGGCCTGAAGCAAATGACATTAATTGAATTCTTGAAATGCAAAACAACAGTCAAGGAGTCTTTTGATGCATGCATTTAATATCTTTTTCCTACACTTTTTGGTTTATAAAATATATACAGAATATTATGACAGAGGCCAGCAAACATGCTAACCTGTCATAAATATACAAAGGTGATTCTCATCCACTTCCCCATGCAAACATATCACACGCATCAGTTAAAATAACCATTTGTTACAAGAAAACACTTAAGCTGTGTTTCAGATTGTTTTGCTTGATCCAGGCCATAAAAAGATCCGAACAGTAACTGGTGTTTGAAGCAGTGTTTTATATCAGTCCAGTTTTCCTTTTTTTACCATTGACACACACAAATTAAGAATCTGCACAGAAATCCTGTCATTGGCATGTTTTTTGTGGATTAATGTCTATTTTGTTGCCGAAAAAAAATCATTCCTTTGTATCCATTTGCTTATTTCCATTTCAAGACAGCCATTCAGAATCAGGAAGACATCAGGAAGGAGCAGGATGTCCGAAGTGGTGACGAAATTATCCTTGAGAGACAGAAGACACTTCTGTCTTGCTGGCTGATACTGAGGACTCATCATCAACCATACCACCCATTCCAATTGTGGTCAGCATGCAGTTACGGAACTGAAAAGAAGAATAAGCACAGAGGTGAGACCAATCAAGATTGAACATATCTCTCAAGAAGAATTGTTTGTTTTAAGAAGATGAAATAAAGAACTGACTCATTTTCAAAGTATAGAATAATTGATATATTTAGGTAGAAAGTAAAACTTTATAATTTAAACTTCAAAAAAAGTCAGTGTTTCTGGACTGTATGTGCTCTAATTTGAAATTTTCTGAAAATAGATATAGGGAAAACTGCCAGTGATCACCACTTCAATGGAAAAATGCTGCAGAGCATTTGGCAAAATCCATGCTGTAACAATGCATTACAATTAAAAAAAATAAAATAAAATAAAATACAGTAGCAAACTGACCTGTTTGTTCATCAGCACATAGATGACTGGGTTGTACAAGGCTGAGCTCTTTGAGAAGAAAGCGCAGATAGCCATGGAGAAAGGTGGGAATGCAGCTCCCTTGTTGAAGAAGATCCATGCAGCCAAGGTGGCATATGGAGTCCAAGCAATCATGAAGCCAATCACCATCAGGACACACATACGTGTTACCTCCCTCTCAGCTTTCTGGGTGGATTCTGACTCCTGCTGCTGAGCTGCTGCCTGAAATGCGTTAAATTAAAGAAGGTCAAAAAGGTTGGTAAGATGTTAACTCAACAGCAACAACAGAAGACACTGTTGTGTTGCTTCAAAAATAAAAGAATGAATTACAATTTCACATTATTGATCATTTTTTTAAATGGCTAACTCTAGATTTACTAGTCATATATTATTTACCACCAATATGATGAATCTACTCAAAAGTAGATAATATGGCTCAATATTTATCGTTTTAAAGAACACTGAATTAATATTTCACCAAACTGAGTTTGTTACATTTGTAATTTACTGGTGTAACTGCTCACATAGAATGACAATACAATTGAATGACAAAAAAATAACATAAATCCATTAGATATAGTCAAAGACTTACAGCTTTAACTGTCAGCACAAGGCTTCCATAAGTGAAGAAGATGACAGCCACAGGGAAAATAAAGTGGACGACGAACATGTAGATGACATATGACTCATTGTTGTAGCCTGGGGCCAGGGTGTAGTAGTCAGGTCCACAAGAGCACTGCAGACCCTCAGGGAGGTACCTGTGTGAGCATACAGCATGTCATAGAGCAGTCATAGTTGTACAATTAGTGAACAAGGAGAGGAGATAAGGAAACATGCTGTAGATTTAAAGAAGAGTGACTCCCTCTGACACAGAGAGGAGAATAATAATGAAAAATTATTTAAAACTAATTTAAAACTAATTTTTTAACTTAAATTACTCCTAAGAAGTATACTACAACAACCAGAAGTCCATCTCATTACTGACAATGATCCAACTATGATTCCAGGTAGTTCTTCTTCATTAAATATTTTATCACTCTTAATCAGGTGACTGAGTGTTACCATTTTTTGGCTATGGCAGCTGTAAGAATTTTCCAGTCATAAAACATTTCGTTCAGAAGTCAAAACCTTTTTTTTCCTTCTTTCATAGAAGGTTAATTCCTGGTTCTGTGTGGTCTTATATGATTGCTGTATTAGTGTGAGTCTAATAGAGTCAGTTTAACTTCTGTACTCATTGCTTCATGCTCATATAGAATAATACCTATAGATTTGTGTTCAACAAATTGAGTCCTCAATAGCTGTTTTGCTAAAAAATGTCTTCTTCTTCTTCCCCTTATTTTGAATATCCCTATTTCTTGTAGTTTTGCATAAAATTTCAGTTTTGATGTAAATATAAGTACCTGGACCAGCCAACCAGTGGAGGGGCAGCACATGTAAGAGCCATGATCCAGCTGAAAATGACTCCAATTGCTGCATGTGTTCCAGTGAACTTGAAGCTTCCCATGGGTTTGCAGACAACAATGTATCTCTCAACAGCCAAGACCACCAGAGACCAGAGAGCAACTTCACCTGAGAGGAAATTAAAGAGAAGAAACCAAAAGACCTGGTATGACTGCAATGAACTAAACTGCACAATAAGGAAAACATTATGGGTTTTTTTCCCGTGACAAAAGGCATCACAAAGTTTAGTGTCACAAAATTAAATTCTGATGCATACCTCCCAGAGTGGCCATGAATCCCTCCACAGCGCACATTGTTGGTCCAAAAAGGAAGTAGCCGTTCAATGCAGTTACGAAGGTCAAGGTGAAGCCAAAGGTGCACATGACCAGTCCAGCCACAGCCAGGTTGACCAGGATAAAGTTGAGAGGTTGCTGCAGCTTCTTGTTCTGAGCTGTGACCACCAGAGTCAGGCCATTGATGGGGAAGCCAGTGGCCATCAGGAAAAATACGTACATAGCCATCATTTTGTACACGATGGGATCTGCCAGGTAGTACTGAGGGTATTCATAAGGACTCCTCACAACCCCCGTCCTGTTGCTCATGGGGATGTAGAAGTTCTTGCCCTCTGTGCCATTGGGCTCTCCGACTCCTCCGTCCCAACCCATCTTCAGTCTGGAGCTTCAGTCGATGAGCACTGCGAACACTGTTCTTCTGTCACCAGTGGTGTGAATCAGTCCCACATAGGCAGCTTAGGTTGTGCAAGGTGTCGTTTTATACCTTCCTAAGGTTAACCCTCAGACTGGCAAAATTAGATTAGAAGAGGATTGTGAGGAAGTTCAGTATCTCAAATCCGCTTGATAATTGACTTTAACAAAGTATAGAGGGATAGCGACCAAAGGGTCAGATTTAACCCAATATATATGTTACAATACAACATTTGACACCATTCTGAATTTAAATGCAAGGACTAAAATAGCTGTAGAAAATGTACTGCATTACATTACCAATTATGGAATATATTTTCTCTGTTTATTGTATGTTTAATACATCATTGTGGTAGAAAAGACTATCTGACATTTGATTTAAATTTGAAAAATTTTATTTTTAAATGTAAACGTTACCCATCCCTTTTTAGTTAGTACTAGTTAAGAATTATGATTAATTATTTTTAAGTAATTTAAAGTAAATAAATAATGATGATTTAATTTGGTATTCAAATATGTTTCCACAAACCAACAGATGGTGCAGTAAATGTATCTCTCTACACACAGCACTTTACCCAGCTGACACACACTTTGCCAAGAAGCCTCACAGCTTCATAGAGACTACTAATATAAAACAGATTATCTCATGCTTATTTGTGACACTTGGTTGGAAAACTTGTCTGTGTGTATGTGTGTGTGAAAAATAAATATTGTCCAACAATGTTCTCTAAACAGGCACTTTTTACATTAACATAGAGTCATTACAAACTCACAATTTATTTGTCATATGGTTCAGAGCTCATCTGGCTGACCAAATGCTCTCTAAACTACCCGAGATCCCATCTCTAGATCCTGTCGACAGAGGGCGTCAGAGCCAGGCAGCTTAGGATCATGTCTTCAGTGTTACCAGATCATGACGGTGCTGAGTCAGAGCAAGATAAAAAAGATGATAGCTAAACTAAACACAAAAAGGAATGACGTTAAATGAATTTCCTTTTAAATCTATGGCTTTGATTAAGCTAACTTAAAATTCATCTTAAAATCAATATTCTTTCTTCACCTCAATTAATTGTTTCATCCTAAAGGTACAATAATCTCAAGATAAAATAATGTTCCATTACAACTTAATCCACGGTTTTAGTAAACTTTAATAAAACTTTGTTGAATATAATTAAAATATTAAGTTATTTTTCCTAAGAATTGCATTATTAATTTAAAACAAAAAAAGATTCTTTTTAGACTTCATTGTATAAAAACTTAAAAGAAGACCATAAAATGTATGGTCACCAACATAGTGAAATACAAAGTGCATATATAATATACTTTATGTTAGAGACATGAGAGGCTGGTTCAATTTTTGCTGAATGAATTTATAATCAGCAAAGTGAGAAAAAAGTTATTATTACAAGTAATTGATTAATTTAATTCCATCCATCCATTTTCTATCCCGCTTATTCCTTTTCAGGGTCGCAGGGGTCTGCTGGAGCCTATCCCAGCGCATTTATGGCGAGAGGCAGGGGATACACCCCAGATGGTCGCCAGCCAATCGTGGGGCACACACACCATTCACACACCATTCACACACACACTCACACCTATGGGCAATTTAGAGTTTGCCAATTAACCTGAGCATGTTTTGTATTGTGGGAGGAAGCCGGAGTACCCGGTGAAAACCCACGCAGACACGGGGAGAACATGCAAACTCCACACAGAAAGGTCCCAGACCCAGGCCCCAAGGCGGTCTTGAACCTGCGACCTTCTTGCTGTGAGGCAACAGTGCTACCCACTGCTCCACCGTGTCGCCCGTTGATTAATTTAATTAATTTATTTAAATTAATTATAAACGGCCCCTACCGGAAAATCCGGACCAATAACGGATTGCCTTGCCTTGCCTTGCCTAACCAATTTTAGTCGTGTGTATCAGTCTTCACTTAGGAACACCACTATTAGTGGAAATATTGATATTCATTTCTGTCAAAGTATGCAAGTATAAAATACCAAGACAACTTCTCTTTAAAATATAACAGTCTATTGTCTTCTGCTTATTTATTCACAGATTGAAATACTTCAGACTAAACAGATCCTATTATATACTATACCTATTATCGACTATCTACAGGTCGCAGACAAACAGACAGTAAGAAAAGGGGTGGGGTGTATGCAAGTGTGTGTGTGTGTGTGTGTGTGTGTGTGTATGTGTGTGTGTGTGTGTGTGTCTGGGTGCGCATGCGTGAGTGTGTGATCACGAGATGGGGGTTACACCAAGACACACACACATCACAAAGATGTGTGTGTGTGTTTCTCTATAAAACTTTTGTTATTTTTATTTATGTTTAGAGAGTAGCAACAAATACAATGAATAGGATTTAATGCTACAGTGGTAAAAACACATATTTGATGCTTATTTTGTTGGTTTGGCCACTAATAAAGACTCAATCAGTCTGTAATATCAATGGTATGTGTAGTCTAACATGCTGAGACAGAATATCACAAAGATAATCAACAATTGTAGGTGCAATTGTGCACAAGTACAAGACTCACAACATCATCATCATTCAACCTAGGTCAGGGGCTCCAAACAAGATCTTACCTTCTAGGGTTTCCAGGATCATGAGAATGGTGGAGAAATTGACCTGATACAATATGGGCAGAGTTAGTGGATGATCTTAAAGCAGCTGGGATCACAGTCACCAAACAAACAGTTGGTAACTCTTCACACCACAATGGTCATCTTGGTACATCTTGCAGTGCTCGCAAAGTAGCCCTGCTTTAGAAAGCACATGTGCAGGTGCACCTGAGATTGCCAATGAACATCTGAATGACAGGATGGTCATTCAGGCAAGTGTCCCGTTCTCTCATCACCTAAAGAAACACAGTCTATCTCTCCAACACTGTACCTTTTGGCTCTTTTCCTTCCTGTCGGGAGTCAAACAGATGCCTTTCTTCCTTTTGTCTTGAAGGTCTGTGTGAACCACAGGACAGTCGAGGGAACATGGGGTCCTCAGCTAGAATCCTCTACACTAGTTCTACACTTGTAAATAGCAAATGTTGTAAATTCTTATCACTATAAAAGATACCTGTCCACAACCTCAAGTAGTCTGTTCAAGGTTCAAGGTTTTTTATTGTCGTTACAGCCTTAACACAGTATATAGTGAGACGAGACAGCATTCCACCGGGAGCAATTGGTGATAAAAAAACGCAAAAAGTGCCTAAATACACTGTACAGATTCAAACACACACGTGTCTATACACAGACATACCTGCATACACACTTTATCTTACATACATGCGCACACACACACTCACTCACGCCCTCATCCTCACCCATAGGACATGCATTATACATACATTATATACATTATACATACATTATACATACATTGTACATACATTATACATACATACTCACCCACACACTCAATCATATTATACATGAGTTAAAACACAGTTGTAAACAAAAGTGACTTTTAGCAGAGCTCTGTGGCTAGTGGTGTGATTTCACAGATTGCACAGACTGTCCTAATAAATATGAGGTAGATAGAATGAAATATGATAAAAGAAAGTGCATGAGGCATAAGGTGCGGTGTGCTGGTTGGACTGGTATGTAGACTACAGTCCAATAGTCCTGGTGCTGTTTAGCAGTCTGACTGCCTGGGGGAAGAAGCTCTTCCCCATCCTGGAGGTGCGGGCAGTGATGCTGCGGAGCCTTCTACCTGATGGTAGTAGAGTGAATAGTCCTTGGGAGGGGTGGGTAGTGTCTTTGATGATGTTTATAGCTTTCCGCAGGCAGCAGGAGCTGTAAATGTCTGAGAGGGGGGGCAGAGAGACTCCGGTGATCTTCTCGGCTGTCCTCACAATCCGCTGCAGGGCCTTGCGATCTGCAGCAGTGCAGTTGCCATACCATGATGTGATGGCGCCGCTGAGGATGCTCTCAATCGTCCCTCTGTAGAATGTTGTGAGGATGGAGGTTGGGAGATGGGCTTTGCGCAGTCTTCTTAAGAAGTACAGACTCTGCTGGGCTTTCTTTGTGATGTGTATGGTGTTCTTAGTCCATGAGAGGTCGTCTGTTATGTAAACGGCCAGAAACGTTGTGCTCTGGACAATCTGCACGGGGTGATTGTCAATGCATAATGGGGTGTGTGTGTGTGCGATGACCGTCTGAAGTCGATTTGTTTTGACCACGTTGAGGAGCAGGTTATTGTCAGTACACCAGCTGCTGAGTTGTGCCACCTCCTCTCTGTACGGGGCTCCATTGCCTCCGCTGATCAGGCCCACCACGGTCGTGTCATCAGCAAACTTGATGATGTGGTTTGAGCTCTGCGTTGCCACACAGTCATGGGTGAGGAGTGTGAACAACAGCGGACTGAGCACGCAGCCCTGGGGAGCTCCTGTGCTCAGTACTGTTGTGCTGGATGTCTTGTTCCCGATCCTGACTGCTTGTGGTCTGCCTACCAGGAAGTCCAGGATCCAGTTCCGGAGTGTTGTGTTGAGTCCAAGTTCACCTAGTTTTGTAATGAGCTGTTGAGGGATGATGGTGTTGAATGCTGAGCTGAAGTCGATGAACAGCATCCTAACATATGTGTCCTTTTGGTCCATGTGAGAGAGAGCCAGGTGGAGTGCAGTGTTGATGGCGTCGTCTGTGGAGCGGTTGGGGCGATATGCATACTGCATTGGGTCCAGTGTGGCTGGAAGCTGGGACTTGATGTGTCTCATTACTAGCCTTTCAAAGCACTTCATGATGGTGGATGTCAGTGCAACTGGGCGGTAGTCATTGAGACAAGTCACTGAGGGTTTCTTTGGGACGGGGATGATGGCGGTGGTCTTGAAGCAGGTGGGGACGACGGTGGTGGACAGGGAGATGTTGAAGACATCAGTGAGGACATTGGACAGTTGATCTGCACACTCCCTCAGCACACGACCTGGTATCCTATCAGGCCCAGCAGCTTTCCGTGGGTTGACTCTGAGTAGGGTCTTTCTCACTTCAGCAGTGGACAGGCTGAGTACCGGGTCGTTAGGGGGAGGGACGTCCTTCCTCGCCTCTGAGTCGTTGTGAGCCTCAAAATCTTGAATAAAACTGGCTTAACACCTCTGGCAGGGAGTCATCGCCAACACAGGAGTGGGGGGCAGGCCTGTAGTTGGTGATGGCTTGAATGCCTTGCAATAAGCGTCGTGTGTCGTTGGTGTCTGTGAAGTGGCTGTGGATTCTCTGGGCATGAGTGCGCTTTGCTGTTTTGATGGCCCGGGACAGCTGAGCTCTTGCCTTCCTCAGAGCTTCCTCCTCCCCAGCCCTGAAGGCAGCGTCCCTGGCTCTCAGTAGCGCTCTCACCTCTGCAGTAATCCATGGTTTCTGGTTGGGGCGTGTGGTGATGGTTTTGGAGACTGACTCGTCCTCTGTGCACTTGCTGATGTAGCTGGTCACAGTTGAGGTGTATTCCTCCAGATCAGTGATGCCGTTGTAGGTGGCTGCCTGCTTGAAAATGTCCCAGTCAGTGCACTCAAAGCAGTCCTGAAGTGCCAACATTGCATCCTCAGGCCAGGTCCTTGTCTCCCTTCGACTTGGTCTGATGCGCCTGACGAGTGGCTGATATGCTGGAATTAGCATAACAGTAGAGTGGTCAGAGTGTCCTAGGCGGGGGAGGGGGGCAGCTCGGTAAGCCCCCGTGATGTTGGTGTAAACACAGTCCAGTATATTATTTCCTCTTGTAGGAAAGTCCACATTCTGATGGAATTTTGGTAGGACTTTCTTCAGGTTGGCATGATTAAAGTCCCCGGTGACAATAAACAATGCGTCTGGATGTTTGGTCTGGAGTTTGCTTATTTCTTCATACAGGTCTGTTAGCGCGTTGCTGTTAGCACTAGCACTCGGTGGGATGTAAGCACCAGTTATGAACACGGATGTAAATTCTCATGGGATGTAGAAGGGTCGGCATCTGACAGTTACGAACTCCCCTAGCGGTGAGCAGAAGTTGGAAACAAGCATGCATTCCTGCACCATTCATTGTTAACATATATGCACAGCCCACCTCCCCTGTTTTTACCTGACAGTGTAGCATTCCTGTCAGCTCAGAAGGCTAGCAGCCCTGGTATCTGGATAGCGGAGTCCAGTAAACTGTCGTTGAGCCATGTTTCCACAAACACAAAAAACGTTACAGTCCCTGTAATTCCTTTGTGAGTCTCGATGTAGTTGAATGTAGTCCAGTTTATTGTCCAGTGAGCAGACGTACGCTAGCAGGATGGAAGGGACGGGTGGCCGGGTAGTGTTAGCTTTTCACCTAGCTCGGATCCCTGCCCTCTTGCCGCACTTCCGGTTTCTAGCACACCGCTTTCGAGGTCTCCTCTCCTGGCAAGCCAAGTTTGGAGGTCCGCCGGCTGGTGTGCTGGTTCCCGCAGCAGGCGGAGCTCGCGAAGCAGTCCGATGATGCCCTCTGGGATCGGAGAAAATGCATTTACTCTGCAGCAGTTTATTCTTATTATAAACCGTAATTCTATGTTTCAGACACATGTCCCATCGTTTGTGCTAAAAACAAAAAAAGTCAATGCCAGGTAGGGCAAACGTAAACAAAACAAAACACCAACTTTTGACCCCGGTGTGGCCGCTGCGTGTTAACGCGCCGCCATCTTGGATCAGTATCGTAGCAGTGAACACAAAAACGCGAGAAAACTGTTTGATGGTAAACAATCTAAATCCATTTTTTTTTTTTTGTTTGGGGGGGTGTGGGCGACCGACGTGGTCTCCCAACAAAAGGGATCAGGGCAACCAGAAGACGAAGTGGAGACAGGAGGCAAAGGAACTCACAAAAAACATTTATTCTCGGTAGTACAAACAAAATCGCAGCATATGCTTACGTCAGCAGGAAGATCCACCTCTCGGCAGGTGGACTAGACAGGCAGTCCCACGCATCGCGTTGCCTGTCCCGCACCCAAACATGTCCAGGGGAAACTCTCCCTCTGCTATTTAGTTCCCCCCCTTATAAACAAGTGAGAAGGGGAGGGGTCATCACTTCCCTCCCCTTCTGGAGTCTCGTCAACTGGGTGGTGAAACAAAAGTCAGCGACCATGGTCTGTGTCCGTCCCGGGGCCGGCTCGACCACTCTCCGTTTCCGGTCGTAGCCCCGCCATTGTCCTGCTGCGTCCTGCCGGCAACCTGTCGGCCATCTCCGCCGGCCATCCCCGCCGGCCATCTCCGCCGGCCATCTCCGCCGACACCCTCTTCGACACCCTCGCCGACACTCGCGCCGACACCTTCGCCGACACTTTCGCCGACACTTCCGGTACCACCGTCAGCCTGCGAGTTCCACCTCCTCTCCCCAGCTTCTCAGGCGGCGCCACAGATCCCACCACTGCCACCAAATGTCGGCGACCGACGTGGTCTCCCAAGAAAACGGATCAGGGCAACCAGAAGACGAAGTGGAGACAGGAGGCAAAGGAACTCACAAAAAACATTTATTCTCGGTGGTACAAACAAAACCAGAGCATATGCTTACGTCAGCAGGAAGATCCACCTCTCGGCAGGTGGACTAGACAGGCAGTCCCACGCGTCGCGTTGCCTGTCCTGCACCCAAACATGTCCGGGGGAAACTCTAACTCTGCTATTCAGTTCCCCCCTTATAAACAGGTGAGAAGGGGAGGGGTCATCACCTTCTCACAGGGGGTTCAAACTTATATGCTATGAAAAAAGCCATGGAATGGATCCCTTAAGAAATGCAACTCTGGTAGTTGCAACAGCAATGTTACATATCAATTGCTCACTTGTCAAGACACCTAATTTTCTGAAAATTAGAAAATCTGTTTCTACTTCACTGAATACTGCAATACCCACTACCTAAATTGACAACAAAATAGAGTGCCACCAAGAGGTTGGTGGTGAAACCACAGGGGAACATAACTGGTTGTACAAGACTGATGTTTGACTCTGCAGTGTTTCCATATTGGGGAAATCTGGAAATGAGAGAGGCATGGACTTCAATATCATATATGACAATAGATGTACAATAAAGAAAATTAAATAACCCACTTTCACTGCTATAAGAATAGCAAATTCAGGGAACAAAATGAAATTTTCAATTTTATAGCCACAAAAATCACTAAATTAGGAATCTGATAGAGACTCATTCAAAACATGAGCATCCTTAAACTACAAGTAAAATACGATTTTTACAGTGGCTAATCCATTTAATAAAGGTGAGGCACAAACATGTGTGAAGGGTCAAAGCCAGATTTTTTAAGAAGGCTGAGAGCCTTTGACATCTGCAAGTCTCTATTGTATGCTGTCTACGGTCAATTACTTGTTTGCTGTTCTTTGGCATGGTGAGTGACCACACTGCAGACAGGGATCAGACTAAACAAGCTAATTTAAAATGCAAGTCCTAACACTGGTAAAGGAATTGACACGATTGAGCAGGTGGCTAAGAGAAGAATGTAAGCTGATCTCTATTGAGATGTATACACTCCATGCCTTGCAGGGGGTTTAACAGAGCAACTTAAGCCATAGGCTGATCAAAGCTGAACATAACAGGAAGTCATTGCTGTCAACTGCCACTAGACTGATAACTGTTCTTATCATAAAATACCAAATAATAACCATTTATTTGCTTCAATCACTTAACAGTCAGGTGTTTAGTAGAAACAAAGTGGCTCATGCTCAGCAACAGAATTTATTTTTTAAACCAGTATTACTACTGTATAACTTACATTTTTCAAAACTTAGTTTCTGTAATGTAATGTAATGTCCTGCTACTGCTTTAAACAAGACAGTGATGCAGTTAGGTTTTATTTTGAATCATGGTAATTTATCAAAACATACTCCAATGCTCAGCGTTTATAGGGAGCCTGGCAGTTGAATAAAACCTGGCTGTTATTTGGTATTTTAGAGTATACAACCAACTAATTATTTTGTTCCATTTTATTTTATTTATATGCATCATATGTTTTACTAGTACAATTTGTAGGTATTGTTGCTATATTATATATAACTGAATATTTAAGTTTTCCTGATGTAATGTCTATGCATGTCTCCTCTTTAGGATTGAGTGTGTGTATTGTTAAATAAAGAATAATAGTGATATAAATGTATCACATCAAAATGATGCTTTTGCCATTGTCACCTCTTTGAGAAATAAACAAATCTGTAGGCCTGCCGCAGCTAAGGAGTTATTGATTCTACACATTTCAAACTAAGCATCAATTGAATTGTTAAAAAGCAAGACAAAAAACAGGGAGTCTTTTCATGCATGCATTTAATATCTCTTTTCTAAACTTTTTTGTTTATAAAATATATACAGAAAATTATGACAGAGGCCAACAAACATGCTAACCTGTCATAAATATACAAAGGTGATTCGTATTCTCTTACCCATCCAAACATATCACGCATCAGATAAATTCAACATTTGTCACAAGAAAACACTTTTTCAAAATCTTTGCTTGATCCAGGCCATGAGAGATCCAAACAGTTACTGTGTGATTGAAACAGTGTTTTATAAGAGTCCAGTTTTCTTTTTAATCATAGACAAACACAAATTAAGAATCTGCACAGAAATGCTGTCATTGGCATGTTTTCTTTGATGAATGTCCATTTGTTGCCAAAAAGAATATTCCTTTGTACCCATTTGCTTATTTCCATTTTGAGACAGCCATTCAGAATCAGGAAGACATCAGGAAGGAGCAGGATGTCCGAAGTGGTGACGAAATTATCCTTGAGAGACAGAAGACACTTCTGTCTTGCTGGCTGATACTGAGGACTCATCATCAACCATACCACCCATTCCAATTGTGGTCAGCATGCAGTTACGGAACTGAAAAGAAGAATAAGCACAGAGGTGAGACCAATCAAGATTGAACATATCTCTCAAGAAGAATTGTTTGTTTTAAGAAGATGAAATAAAGAGCTGACTCATTTCAAAGTATAGAATAATTGATATATTTAGGTAGAAAGTAAAACTTTATAATTTAAACTTCAAAAAAAGTCAGTGTTTCTGGACTGTATGTGCTCTAATTTGAAATTTTCTGAAAATAGATATAGGGAAAACTGCCAGTGATCACCACTTCAATGGAAAAATGCTGCAGAGCATTTGGCAAAATCCATGCTGTAACAATGCATTACAATAAAAAAAATAAAATAAAATAAAATACAGTAGCAAACTGACCTGTTTGTTCATCAGCACATAGATGACTGGGTTGTACAAGGCTGAGCTCTTTGAGAAGAAAGCACAGATAGCCATGGAGAAAGGTGGGAATGCAGCTCCCTTGTTGAAGAAGATCCATGCAGCCAAGGTGGCATATGGAGTCCAAGCAATCATGAAGCCAATCACCATCAGGACACACATACGTGTTACCTCCCTCTCAGCTTTCTGGGTGGATTCTGACTCCTGCTGCTGAGCTGCTGCCTGAAATTTGTTAAATTAAAGAAGGTCAAAAAGGTTGGTAAGATGTTAACTCAACAGCAACAACAGTAGACAGTGTTGTGTTGCTTCAAAAATAAAAGCAATAATCACAATTTCACATTATCAATCAACTTTTTTAAATGGCTAACACTAGATTTACTAGTCATATATTATTTACCACCAATATGATGAATCTACTCAAAAGTAGATAATATGGCTCTATATTTACCATTTTAAAGAACACGGAATTAATATTTCACCAAACTCAGTTTGTTACATTTGTAATTTACTGGTGTAACTGCTCACATAGAATGACAATACAATTGAATGACAAAAAATAATATTCCATTAGATATAGTCAAAGACTTACAGCTTTAACTGTCAGCACAAGGCTTCCATAAGTGAAGAAGATGACAGCCACAGGGAAAATAAAGTGTACGACGAACATGTAGATGACATATGACTCATTGTTGTAGCCTGGGGCCAGGGTGTAGTAGTCAGGTCCACAAGAGCACTGCAGACCCTCAGGGAGGTACCTGTGTGAGCATACAACATGTCATAGAGCATTAGTAAACAAGGAGAGGAGATAGGGAAACATGCTGTAGATTTAAAGAAGAGTGACTCCCTCTGACACAGAGAGGAGAATAATAATGAATATACACCTCTGTAGGTGCTAATTTAAATTACTCCTAAGAAGTATACTACAACAACCAGAAGTCTATCTCATTACTGACAATGATCCAACTATGATTCCAGGTAGTTCTTCTTCATTAAATATTTTATCACTCTTAATCAGGTGACTGAGTGTTACCATTTTTTGGCTATGGCAGCTGTAAGAATTTTCCAGTCATAAAACATTTCGTTCAGAAGTCAAAACCTTTTTTTTCCTTCTTTCATAGAAGGTTAATTCCTGGTTCTGTGTGGTCTTATATGATTGCTGTATTAGTGTGAGTCTAATAGAATCAGTTTAACTTTTGTACTCATTGCTTCATGCTCATATAGAATAATAGCTATAGATTTGTGTTCAACAAATTGAGTCCTCAATAGCTGTTTTGCTAAAAAATGTCTTCTTCTTCTTCCCCTTATTTTGAATATCCATATTTCTTGTAGTTTTGCATAAAATTTCAGTTTTGATGTAAATATAAGTACCTGGACCAGCCAACCAGTGGAGGGGCAGCACATGTAAGAGCCATGATCCAGCTGAAAATGACTCCAATTGCTGCATGTGTTCCAGTGAACTTGAAGCTTCCCATGGGTTTGCAGACAACAATGTATCTCTCAACAGCCAAGACCACCAGAGACCAGAGAGCAACTTCACCTGATAGGAAATTAAAGAGAAGAAACCAAAAGACCTGGTATGACTGCACAATATGGAAAACATTAAGTTGTTTTTTTCCCATGACAAAAGGCATCACAAATTTTAGTGTCACAAAATTAAATTCTGATGCATACCTCCCAGAGTGGCCATGAATCCCTCCACAGCGCACATTGTTGGTCCAAAAAGGAAGTAGCCGTTCAATGCAGTTACGAAGGTCAAGGTGAAGCCAAAGGTGCACATGACCAGTCCAGCCACAGCCAGGTTGACCAGGATAAAGTTGAGAGGTTGCTGCAGCTTCTTGTTCTGAGCTGTGACCACCAGAGTCAGGCCATTGATGGGGAAGCCAGTGCCCATCAGGAAAAATATGTACAAAGCCATCATTTTGTACACGATGGGATCTGCCAGGTAGTACTGAGGGTATTCATAAGGACTCCTCACAACCCCCGTCCTGTTGCTCATGGGGATGTAGAAGTTCTTGCCCTCTGTGCCATTGGGCTCTCCGACTCCTCCGTCCCAACCCATCTTCAGTCTGGAGCTTCAGTCGATGAGCACTGCGAACACTGTTCTTCTGTCACCAGTGGTCTGAATCAGTCCCACATAGGTAGCTTAGGTAGTGCAAGGTGTCGTTTTATACCTTCCTAAGGGTAACCCTCAGACTGTCAAAATTAGATTAGGAGAGGATTGTGAGGAAGTTCAGAATCTCAAATCCGCTTGATAATTGACTTTAACAAAGTATAGAGGGATAGTGAACAAAGGGTCAGATTTAACCCAATATATATGTTACAATACAACATTTGACACCATTCTGAATTTAGATGCTAGGACTAAAATAGCTGTAGAAAATGTACTGCATTACATTACCAATTATGGAATATATTTTCTCTGTTTATTGTATGTTTAATACATCATTGTGGTAGAAAAGACTATCTGACATTTGATTTAAATTTGAAAAATTTTATTTTGAAATGTAAACGTTACCCATCCCCTTTTAGTTAGTACTAGTTAAGAATTATGATTATTTTTTTTGAAGTAATTTAAAGTAATTAAATAATGATGATTTAATTTGGTATTCAAATATGTATCCACAAACCAACAGATGGTGCAGTAAATGTATCGCTCTACACACAGCACTTTACCCAGCTGACACACACTTTGCCAAGAAGCCTCACAGCTTCATAGAGACTACTAATATAAAACAGATAATTTCATGCTTATTTGTGACACTTGGTTGGAAAACTTGTCTGTGTGTATGTGTGTGTGAAAAATAAATATTGTCCAACAATGTTCTCTAAACAGGCACTTCTTACATTAACATAGAGTCATTACAAACTCACAATTTATTTGTCATATGGTTCAGAGCTCATCTGGCTGACCAAATGCTCTCTAAACTACCCGAGATCCCATCTCTAGATCCTGTCGACAGAGGGCGTCAGAGCCAGGCAGCTTAGGATCATGTCTTCAGTGTTACCAGATCATGACGGTGCTGAGTCAGAGCAAGATAAAAAAGATGATAGCTAAACTAAACACAAAAAGGAATGACGTTAAATGAATTTCCTTTTAAATCTATGGCTTTGATTAAGCTAACTTAAAATTCATCTTAAAATCAATATTCTTTCTTCACCTCAATTAATTGTTTCATCCTAAAGGTACAATAATCTCAAGATGAAAAAATGTTCCATTACAACTTGATCCACGGTTTTAGTAAACTTTAATAAAACTTTGTTGAATATAATAAAAATATTAAGTTATTTTCCTAAGAATTGCATTATTAATTTTGAAAACAAAAAAAAGATTCTTTTTAGATTTCATTGTATAACAACTTAAAAGAAGACCATAAAATGTATGGTCACCAACATAGTGAAATACAAAGTGCATATATAATATACTTTATGTTAGAGACATGAGAGACTGGTTCAATTTTTGCTGAATGAATTTATAATCAGCAAAGTGAGAAAATAGTTATTATTAAAAGTAATTGATACATTTGTTTAATTTATTCAAAATAATTATAAACGGCCCACTACCAGATAATCCGGACCAATAACCAATTTTAAAACAGTTGTGTGTATCAGTCTTCACTTAGGAACACCACTATTAGTGGAAATATTGATATTCATTTCTATACTATTATCTACTATCTACAGGTCACAGACAAACACAGACAGTAAGAAAAGGGGTGGGGTGTATGCAACTGTGTGTGTGTGTGTGTGTGTGTGTGTGTGTGTGTGTGTGTCTGGGTGCGCATGCGTGATTGTGTGATCGCAAGATGGGGGTTACACCAAGACAACTCAGATATGTGTGTGTGTGTGTGTGTGTTAAAAGATGGATGCTTTTCCAAAATACGCAATCCAAAAACAAAGGAAGCATGGCACCAATACTTGGTCTGGAAGCCTTTTGCAGAAATGACTGCTTCTATGTAGCATGCCATGGAGGCATGCCACATAGAAGCAGTCATTTCTGAAGAATACCTTGAAGCTCCAGGCTCCTGTCTTCCCTTCCTGCCATAAAGAAACTTCATTGTCTTTGGGGCCCATCTGTTTCAAGGCTCCCATTGATAATCTTACTCAGTTACTGTATTTAATGATTTGCTCGGCACAACATATAATATAATATAATATAATATAATATAATATAATATAATATAATATAATATAATATAATATAATATAATATAATATAATATAATATAATATAATATAATATAATATAATATAATATAATATAAAAACCATAGACACTTGATGTGAGCTCTGAATATCAACAATAATTTTGCTCCATAGACACCGTGCTGTGTGTTTTTCAATCAAGCAATTTGAACCAGTGGAAAGCTGGACAAGCAAGACTGGATCGATGACTATCATGTCTTCTTATAAAAAGCTGTTCTTGAAGCTCAATTTAAAACAGTCCTACTTCACTATTACTGTTGAATTTACTTTTACTTCAGTTTGTTAAGTGAAAATATTTAGTTCACCCCTGTATAGTCCATCCTGTACATTACAGCCAAAAATACTCTATTCTAGGAGAAATACCTATAGCAGTAAGTTATAGCAGTCTAGCATTAATAGCAGTCTAGATTTGTGCTCAGGCCTAAAATAACCAAGAAAGAAGATTTTAAGAAACATTGGTATTAAAGGGGGGCGACACGGTGGTGCGGTGGGTAGCACTGTTGCCTCACAGCAAGAAGGTCGCAGGTTCAAGACCCGCCTTGGGCCTGGGTCTGGGGCCTTTCTGTGTGGAGTTTGCATGTTCTCCCCGTGTCTGCGTGGGTTTTCCCCGGGTACTCCGGTTTCCTCCCACAATACAAAAAACATGCTCAGGTTAATTGGTAAACTCTAAATTGCCCATAGGTGTGAGTGTGAGAGTGAATGGTGTGTGAATGGTGTGTGTGCCCCACGATTGGCTGGCGACCATCTGGGGTGTATCCCTGCCTCTCGCCTTAACGCGCTGGGATAGGCTCCAGCAGACCCCTGCGACCCCGAAAGGGAATAAGCGGGATAGACAATGGATGGATGGATGGATGGTATTAAAGGAAGAGAAGATGTCTATACAATGAATCAATGATTCATATGTTTAAGCAGTATGTAATGGAGCTGTATTAAAATATCATATTACATTACCTGGTAACTGTGTAAGAACAGGGAAGGCAAGAGTCTACAGTCTTCACAGCTGAAGTTATCTACCATAGCTGCTTTTTCCTGACACAGAAATAACTCACTTAATAACACTAGGACACTTATAACCAGTGCTTCACAAAGCCAGCAAGTATCACCACCGCCTCCATTACTTCCAATGTAAACAGTAGCATCCATCTGGCGCACTTTTTTCCATTTTTTATAAATATATATATATATATATATATATATATATATATATATATATATATATATATATATATATATATATATATATATATATATGTCTATGGCTATATATGTATATATATATATACATATATATATATATATATATATGTGTGTGTTTCTCTATAAAGCTTTTGTTATTTTTTATTTATGTTTAGAGAGTAGCAACACATACAATGAATAGGATTTAATGCTACAGTGGGAAAAAACAAGTATTGGATCCCTTGCTGCATGTTCTCCCCGTGTCTGCGTGGGTTTTCACCGGGTACTCCGGCTTCCTCCCACAATACAAAACATGCTCAGGTTAATTGGCAAATCTAAATTGCCCATAGGTGTGAGTGCGTGTGTGAATGGTGTGTGAATGGTGTGTGTGCCCCACGATTGGCTGGCGACCATCTGGGGTGTATCCCCCTGCCTCTCGCCATAAAATGCGCTGGGATAGGCTCCAGCAGACCCCTGCGACCCCGAAAGGGAATAAGCGGGATAGAAAATGGATGGATGGATGGATGGATCCCTTGCTCATTTTATTGGTTTGGCCACTAATAAAGACTCAATCATTCTGTAATATCAATGGTAGGTGTAGTCTAACATGCTGAGACAGAATATCACAAAGATAATCAACAATTGTTGGTGCAATTGTGCACAAGTACAAGACTCACAACATGATCAACATTCAACCTAGGTCAGGGGCTCCAAACAAGATCTTACCTTCTAGGGTTTCCAGGATCATGAGAATGGTGGAGAAATTGACCTCTCCAACACTGTACCTTTTGGCTCTTTTCCTTCCTGTCGGGAGGTAATAGTAACAGATGCCTTTTTTTCCTCTTGTCTTGAAGGTCTGTGTGAACCACAGGATAGTCGGGGGACCATGGGGTCCTCAGCTAGAGACCTCTGTTCTACACTTGTTAATAGCAAATGTTTTAAATTCTTATCACTATAAAAGATACCTGTCCACAACCTCAAGTAGTCTGTGAGGTCAAAGCACACTGAGGTAACTAGTGAATGACCTCTGGAGGGCTGGGATCAAAAAAACAAAGGCTACCATCAGTAACACACTATGCTTCTAGAGACTCAAATCCTGCAGTTCCAGATGTATCCCTCTACTTAAGGCAGCACAAGTCCAGGTCCATCTGAAGTTTAGTAGACAGCATTTGGAGGATCCAGAAAACGATTGAGATAATGTCATATGGTTAGATGACACAAAAAAGAACTTCTTGGTAAACCTCAAATTGTTGTGTTTTTGCTGAGTTGCATCCAAAGCCCACCATAACTACTGTGAAGCATGGACATCATACTTTGGGGTGATTTACTGCAAAGGGGCCTGCTGTTCCCACTAATCCATGTAAATGGAATATGGCCTGCATTTGTATAGCTCCTTTCTAGTTTTTTGTTTTATTTACACTACAAGTGTTCATTTAACCATTCACTGATGTTGGTGGCAATATCGAGTCCGCCCACACGTCAGGAAAGCAGTCATAAGCAGTCATACGCCGTTGGCACATGTCATCGGAGACAAATCAGGGTTAAGCATCTTGCCCAAAGATACAATCACATGGAACCCGTGAGAGGCCAGGAATCGCACCACCGATCATGATGCCTGGTGGACTACTGCTCTACCTCTGAGCTACAGCTGCCCAGATAAGGATAATCTAAACCTCCTTCTATGAGCAAGGGCATTGAAGATGGGTCTTTCAGCATGACAATGGCAATGAAAGAGTAGCTTTGTAAGAAGCATTTCAAGAAGCTAATCTCCAGATCTCAACCCCTTAGGAAATCTTTGGAGGGAGTTGATAGTCTGTGTTGCACAGAAACATCCCTAAAACATCATTATAGGAGATCTAGAGTGGAGATCTGCATGGAGGAATTACCAGCAACATTGTATGAAAACCTTGTGAAGACAAAAAATGACCACTGTTATAGGCAACAAAGGGTATATTGAGTATTAAGATTACCGTTTCTAGTTCCCCAAACGCTTATACCTATTGGTAGCTGTTTGGCAAGTAGGACAGTGGATAGAGGGGATCCTGCGGGAACCTCACAGATGGAGGGTGCTTCATTTTCTCTTTGTCACAAAAACGCAAGAAAACTGTTTAATGGCAAACAATCTAAATCCAGTTTTTTTTTGTGTGTGTGGGGGGGGATTCACACTTATATGCTATGAAAAAAGGCATGGAATGGATCCTTTAAGAAATGCAACTGTGGTAGTTGCAACAGCAATATTACATATCAATTGCTCACTTGTCAAGACACCTAATTTTCTGAAAATTAGAAAATCTGTTTCTACTTACTGCAATATATATAATATATGCAATACCCACTACCCAAATTGACAACAAAAAATAGTGCCACCAAGAGGTTGGTGGTGAAACCACAGGGGAACATAACTGGTTGTACAAGACTGATGTTTGACTCTGCAGTGTTTCCATATTGGGGAAATCTGGAAATGAGAGAGGCATGGACTTGACTATCATATATGACAATAGATGTACAATAAAGAAAATGAAATAACCCACTTTCACTGCTATAAGAATAGCAAATTCAGGGAACAAAATTAAATTTTCAATTTTATAGCCACAAAAATCACTAAATTAGAAATCTGATTGAGACCCATTCAAACATGGCATTAGCATCCTTAAACTACAACTAAAATATGTTTTTTACAGTGGTTAATCCACTTAATAAAGGTGAGGCACAAACATGTGTGAAGGGTCAAAGCCAGATTTTTTAAGAAGGCTGAGAGCCTTTGACATCTGCAAGTCCCTATTGTATGCTGTCTACGGTCAATTACTTGTTTGCTGTTCTTTGGCATGGTGAGTGACCACACTGCAGACAGGGATCAGACTAAACAAGCTAATTTAAAATGCAAGTCCTAACACTGGTAAAGGAATTGACACGATTGAGCAGGTGGCTAAGAGAAGAATGTAAGCTGATCTCTATTGAGATGTATACACTCCATGCCTTGCAGGGGGTTTAACAGAGCAACTTAAGCCATAGGCTGATCAAAGCTGAACATAGCAGGAAGTCATTGCTATCAACTGCCACTAGACTAATAACTGTTCTTATCATAAAATACCAAATAATAACCATTTATTTTCTTCACTTAACAGATCAGGTGTTTAGTAGAAACAAAGTGGCTCTTGCTCAGCAACATTAGAAAATTTTGTGATTTACTCAATTTATTTTTTCAACCAGTATACTACTGTATAACTTACATTTTTCAAAACTTAGTTTCTGTAATGTAGTAAGATGTCCTGCTACTGCTTCAAACAAGACAGTGATGCAGTTAGGGTTTATTTTGAATCATGGTAATTTATCAAAACATACTCCAATGCTCAGCGTTTATAGGGAGCCTGGCAGTTGAATAAAACCTGGCTATTATTTGGTATTTTACAGTATACAACCAACTAATTGTAAGTATTTTGTTCCATTTTATTATATTTATATGCATCATATGTTTTACTAGTACAATTTGTAGGTATTGTTGCTATATTATATATAACTGAATATTTAAGTTTTTCTGATGTAATGTCTATGCATGTCTCCTCTTTAGGATCGAGTGTGTGTATTGTTAAATAAAGAATAATAGTGATATAAATGTATCACATTAAAATGATGCTTTTGCCATTGTCACCTCTTTGAGAAATAAACAAATCTGTAGGCCTGCTGCAGCTAAGGAGTTATTGATTCTACAGTTTTCAAGTGAAACTAAGCATCAATTGAATTGTTAAAAAGCAAGACAAAAAACAAGGAGTCTTTTCATGCATGCATTTAATATCTCTTTTCTAAACTTTTTTTGTTTATAAAATATATACAGAAAATTATGACAGAGGCCAACAAACATGCTAACCTGTCATAAATATACAAAGGTGATTCGTATTCTCTTACCCATCCAAACATATCACGCATCAGATAAATTCAACATTTGTCACAAGAAAACACTTTTTCAAAATGCTTTGCTTGATCCAGGCCATGAGAGATCCAAACAGTTACTGTGTGATTGAAACAGTGTTTTATAAGAGTCCAGTTTTCTTTTTAATCATAGACAAACACAAATTAAGAATCTGCACAGAAATGCTGTCATTGGCATGTTTTCTTTGATGAATGTCCATTTGTTGCCAAAAAGATTATTCATTTGTACCCATTTGCTTATTTCCATTTTGAGACAGCCATTCAGAATCAGGAAGACATCAGGAAGGAGCAGGATGTCCGAAGTGGTGACGAAATTATCCTTGAGAGACAGAAGACACTTCTGTCTTGCTGGCTGATACTGAGGACTCATCATCAACCATACCACCCATTCCAATTGTGGTCAGCATGCAGTTACGGAACTGAAAAGAAGGATAAGCACAGAGGTGAGACCGATCAAGATTGAACATATTTCAAAAGAAGAATAGTTTGTTTTATGGAATTTTTTGAGTTCTAATTTGACATTTTTGGGATTTAAAAAATTAGAGTAATAAACTCACCTGTTTGTTCATCAGCACATAGATGACTGCATTGTACAAGGCTGAGCTCTTTGAGAAGAAAGCACAGACAGCCATGGAAGCAGGTGGGAATGCAGCTCCCTTGTTGAAGAAGATCCATGCAGCCAAGGTGGCATATGGAGTCCAAGCAATCATGAAGCCAATCACCATCAGGACACACATACGTGTTACCTCCCTCTCAGCTTTCTGGGTGGATTCTGACTCCTGCTGCTGAGCTGCTGCCTGAAATGCGTTAAATTAAAGAAGGTCAAAAAGGTTGGTAAGATGTTAACTCAACAGCAACAACAGTAGACAGTGTTGTGTTGCTTCAAAAATAAAAGCAATAATCACAATTTCACATTATCAATCAACTTTTTTGAATGGCTAATCTTCACACTAGATTTACTAGTCATGTATTATTTGCCACCAATATAATAAATCTACTCAAACGTAGATAATATACCTCAATATTTACCATTTTAAAGAACACTGAATTAAAATTTCACCAAACTGAGCTTACATTTGTAATTTACTGGTGTAACTGCTACACATAGAATGACAATACAATTTGAAAAAATAACATACATCTATTAGATATTAAGTTATAAACAAATACTACTTTACATAAAAGTGTTCAATGTGTGAGGCAATTATTAAAGCAATGTTCAAGTTCATGAGGATGGTGAAGGGAAAATTATGGAAGAGTCCTTGACATAGACTAATGCAATACAGTAATATATAGTCAAAGACTTACAGCTTTAACTGTCAGCACAAGGCTTCCATAAGTGAAGAAGATGACAAAGACAGGTATGATAAAGTGGACGACGAACATGTAGATGACATATGACTCATTGTTGTAGCCTGGGGCCAGGGTGTAGTAGTCAGGTCCACAAGAGCACTGCAGACCCTCAGGGAGGTACCTGTGTGAGCATACAGCATGTCAGTAGAGAGCAGCCATAGTCGTACAATTAGTGAACAAGGAGAGGAGATAAGGAAACATGCTGTAGATTTAAAGAAGAGTGACTCCCTCTGACACAGAGAGGAGAATAATAATGAATATACACCACTGTAGGTGCTTAAAGGGAAAAAATGCTACTGATGATCATTTAAAACTATTTTACTAATTTAAATTACTCCTAAGAAGTATACTACAGCAACCAAAAGACCCAGATTCAATATATTTCTGTTATTCTATTTAAAGTCATATTCAACTCTTCCTGTTGTATTGGGTTCAATCCCCTCACATTGCATAAATGTGAGGGTCACAAACTCCCTAAAAGGATATAGGAAGTTGTGTTGCTGTTGTACAAATGATGAGTCTTGATTTTGCTGTGACCTTCAGATAGTAGGATCAGAATTTGGCCTCAACAACATAGAAAGATTTTTGTCTTGGCACAGTTTGGGCCCCTTAGTACCAATTGAGTATCGTTGAAATTCATGTTGTTGTACATGTAAACGCATAGGATAGTGAGAAACGCAATTTCGATTCCTTTGTATGTCAAGTACATGTGAAGAAATTGACAATAAAATTGACTTTGACTTTGACTTCCACAGTCTTAATCCTTTTCCATTTTATCCTTTTATGACCAGAGTGTACCAATTTACTGATGGTCATTTCCAGTAGGATAACACGTTCACGAAGCTCAAATCATCTCATACTGGTTTCTTGAACAGGACAATGCATTCACTGTACTCAGATGTCCTTCACAGTCACCAGATCTCAATCATTCGGGATGTGGTAGAACGAGAGATTCACGCCATGGATGACATGGATGATGGCAGCTGACTAGTCTGTAGAAACTGGTGATACTATCGTGTCAATACAGACCAAACTCTTTGAGGACTACTTCCAGCACCTTGTTGAATATATGTCCAGAGGATTAAGGCAGATCTGAAGGCAAAAGGAGGTCCATCCTCCTACTAGCAGTGTCTACCTAATAAAGTGGCCAGTGGGTGTAATTACCTGGACCAGCCAACCAATGGAGGGGCAGCACATGAAAGAGCCATGATCCAACTGAAAATGACTCCAACTCCTGCATGTGTTCCAGTGAACTTGAAGCTTCCCATGGGTTTGCAGACAACAATGTATCTCTCAACAGCCAAGACCACCAGAGACCAGAGAGCAACTTCACCTGATAGGAAATTAAAGAGAGGAACCCAAAAGACCTGGTATGACTGTCATGAACTAAACTGCAAAATATGGAAAACATTATGGGTTTTTTTTCCTTCAATATAGGCATCATAAAGTTTGTAATGTCACAAAACTAAAATGTGATTCATACCTCCCAGAGTGGCCATGAATCCCTCCACAGCGCACATTGTTGGTCCGAAAATGAAGTAGCCGTTCAATGCAGTTACGAAGGTCAAGGTGAAGCCAAAGCTACACATGACCAGTCCAGCCACAGCCAGGTTGACCAGGATAAAGTTGAGAGGTTGCTGCAGCTTCTTGTTCTGAGCTGTGACCACCAGAGTCAGGCCATTGACAGGGAAGCCAGTGGCCATCAGGAAAAACATGTACAAAGCCATCATTTTGTACACAATGGGATCTGCCAGGTAGTACTGAGGGTATTCATAAGGACTCCTCACAACCCCCGTCCTGTTGCTCATGGGGATGTAGAAGTTCTTGCCCTCTGTGCCATTGGGCTCTCCGACTCCTCCGTCCCAACCCATCTTCAGTCTGGAGCTTCAGTCGATGAGCACTGCGAACACTGTTCTTCTGTCACCAGTGGTATGAATCAGTCCCACATAGGTAGTATTTGTTTTGTCCCTTGTTTTATATGTTCCCAAAGTTAAACTCCTATTAGCTAAATTAGATTACAAGAAGGATTATCAGACAGTTGAACGCCCAAATTCGGATCTTAATTGACTTTTAGAAAATACTTAGCTCTAGTAGCCACTGAGACCTATTTGACTTGATCTTGATTTCTCTTTAACAGTTTTCTTATCTATATGTTTCATTTCAGAAATAAAGGATCTGTAACTTTACCAGTTTTTCAATATGAAAATGTACTTTCTATGTATGATAAACAGTGTTTAAAATATAAATATATTCCATTTAGGATAGTTGTAGCAGTTAAAAATGACAGTACAACTGAGCAAATTGACTAGAAAATAATTAAATTGCGCGTGTGTGCGTGTGTGTGTGTGTGTGTGTGTGTGTGTGTGTGTGTGTGTGTGTGAGCAACCCTGTCTAATTGTTTTTTGAGAAAGGTGTATTAGCAAAAGTGCTTGCTCTCTTAACTATTTAACTACATCCAAAACTGAATAATAATATAAAATTACCAAGTGTCTTTCTCTGCCTTTCTCAATGAGGCTACAACAGATGTTAGAATACTCAGCACACCTCTGTAGGCTGACGTACTAGTTCCCTGCAGATGCTGAAAAAATTGTCTAAATGAGTGTTTTTAAAAAATTTAGCAGCTGTCCGGCCTTAGTTTTGAAGTTACATTTTTCACTGTCTCCCACTCTACCCATGGACGCTTAAAGAGAAATGAATACAGCATTGACAGGGCATGAAGCCAAAGAAGTGACTTCCTGCTGTAAAGAAATTACCCAGATATTACTCACACTTCTTGTTTTTAAAACTAGCTGTGATGAGCAAAAAATCAATATCTAGACACACCCTTTAATATTTGATTTTCAGTGGGGGCAGAGGAACCTTGCACCCTCATTCGATCTGATTAATGTGATAAACCATTTTCTAGTTGTCTGTAGTTTGGTTTTGAGATTATCTGTGTTGTGCCTCACCATCATAAGACTGAGTTTCAGTTTGAGCAGGTTGCTGAGACAAGAATATTCTCTAAGCTAATTTCTAATGGGAACAACCTAATGCACCCACTCCATGCCTTGCACCTCCAGCCAAAGGCTAACCAAGACGAAACGCAGCAAGAAGTCTTTTCTGTCAGCTGCAAAAAGACTGTATGATGTTCCATTGTAACTTGTAATTGCAAGTATTTTAATGCATTTTATTATATGTACATATGTATTCATTTGTATTTCTTAGTACAATTCTTAAGTACTTAGTCATTTCTTTAGTTTTCTTGATCTAATGTTTAGAAATTTAGTAAAAACATAAGGAAGAGTAACAAACAGGATACAATATATGTGGACAGGAAATAAGTGCAGAGTAGAGAATTACAATGATTCATAATACATGTGGAGAATGAGGTTGCAGGCATCTATGGTAGCTTCCAGGTGCAAGATTTGATTTCCTACCATACCATTTCTACTTCTACTCTCTCATTGGAATTCACTGATTGTGTTTCCATTCTCCGAGACACAGGTTCACTTTGTTTGGCTAGTGTGCATCACTGCGGCACATATCATCCACAATAACCTATCCGAGATTCATCTTTTGTGCATATAGAGCACCATTTGGATCACTGAATGCCTTCAGACCTTGAAAATCGGGTACTTGATCGCACTCTATAATGAGACTCCACTGTATACCCCTAAGCTCTTCTTCCAGTTGCCTCAACAACTCCAGCACAAGTTCACAAGACATATGACACTTCTATAACTTAAATATCAGCAATTTCAAAGGACTCTGTCCTAGCCAAGGAGACATTAGTGATTAGGTTATGGTGAACCCAAATAAGACCATAACCAGGCCAACAACAGTAAAGTTAACCAGAAATAGTTTTGAGGTTGCCATAGCTTCTTGTTCTGAGATGTGGCCACCAGAGTCAGAGCTTTGATGGGGAAGCCAGTGTAGATCAGGAAAAACATTTAAAGAGTTTGTAAATGATTGGATTGCCCCAAAACTATCGAAAAGGGCTCCTTATAAGCCCTGTCCTGTTGTTCATGGGGCTGTTGCAGGCTTCGCCCTTCCTGCCATTCTCCATTTTTTTCCAAGTTATGATTTGGTTTTGGCAGAGTTTGTTATCCTTGGAGTTCTGTTGAGCCAAGCAAAGTACAAGTGATGCTGCAGCTTGGGTATATTTATTCCCCAGGGCAGGTTCACAAAGGCTCAAGAACAAGAGCAAAGAGGATGTGTCTGTGTATTGCCCCATAATATGTCAGGGGAGCTGCCAAACAGAGCAGAGTTCAAGTGTTATTTTTTAAGGATGTGTTTCATTATTGGAACAATTAAAATAACATAATTGCTTGTCTTTTTTTTAAAATAGTTTCGTAAGGTACCTCGTGAAAATGTGGTTGTCACTTTAACACCATTAAAAGAATACGCCCAGGTACAGCCTTTAATTTGATTAGGCAGATAACCATTTAGTTAGGGTACGACAAGCATATCCTTAATAGGATTACAGAGCACAGGTTTATCTGCACGGTCAGACAGTGTATCCATGCTGTTGTGGTAGCTCAAGATAGAATAACTTTTTGTGTGAGAATATACACTTCCTCAAAATGACATGAAGCCAATTTTAGCAAGGTTGAAAGGTCATAATATTGAATACGCTTGACCTTCAGTTCTTTCTTTCTTTCTTTCTTTCTTTCTTTCTTTCTTTCTCATCGGACAGCAAAGGGGAGTTTTGGATTTCTCTCTCACTCTGGATCACTCCTTTGTTCAATCCAAGGTCATGGATGCTGGATCCCAACCCAGCCTGCCAACGTCCACGATCCAATATAACTCAACAGAAACATGTGGAATCAACATAATGAGTAGTATATATGTTAATGCGCACTTTCATGACTATGGACAAAAGCTATTGTTCACATTGGTGTCTCTGTTACACTTTTAATCTGTAGTTCCTCCAGCTCTGTGTATAGTTATTATTGAGACAGTCAATCCAGTTAATTGGCAAGCTGATTGTGGCGACGCATTCACCAGTTAATGGAGTCATGCTCTTATTTAATTAGGGGAGCCGCAAACCCATTAGCTCATTATTATGAGCCTGTAAAAGAGATTGAGTAAACGACTACAGCTAAAGATAGGGTATCAATTGAAGAAACAGTTGTTATGATTAGGTTAACTATTTAGTTATGATAGAGTAAATTTGACACCAATCCCAGTTATTCTGTAAAAAGGTAAAAAGTATAAGACTCACAAACTATATGCAATGATTTTATGAATTATAGTGACAGGTGTTAGAAGTAGCAAGTAAACCCTGTCTATTTCACTTCCTTGCATCTTTCTTTTAAGCTATTCTGTTTTTTCAGTCCAAAACGACTCATCGACCGAGGTCATACAATATATAAAAATAGCATAATATAAATTTTTATTATTTTGTCTATAATAAATAAGATGGATATTGTTACTGCGGTATTTCTTACTTTGTGTCAGCACTTGATAAGGACATTCATCTTTTACTCAATTTCAATAAAGAAAAATAAAATTAAAAAAATAAATAAACTGACATATATTGAGGGCGACACGGTGGTGCGGTGGGTAGCACTGTTGCCTCACAGCAAGAAGGTCGCAGGTTCAAGACCGCCTTGGGCCTGGGGCCTTTCTGTGTGGAGTTTGCATGTTCTCCCCGTGTCTGCGTGGGTTTTCACCGGGTACTCCGGTTTCCTCCCACAATACAAAAAACATGCTCAGGTTAATTGGTAAACTCTAAATTGCCCATAGGTGTGAGTGTGAGAGTGAATGGTGTGTGAATGGTGTGTGTGCCCCACGATTGGCTGGCGACCATCTGGGGTGTATCCCTGCCTCTCGCCTTAACGCGCTGGGATAGGCTCCAGCAGACCCCTGCGACCCCGAAAGGGAATAAGCGGGATAGACAATGGATGGATGGATGGATGGACATATATTGAATTTCTATATAATTTCTGTATGATCCTATTCGCAAAGAAAGCAAATAGCCCTAAGAAGTGCAGTACACGGTGGTGAAAACTTACAAAATGAATGTAATAAAGACAGATAATTTTGTTCTCATATACACAAACAATATTTAATGGTTCTACTGGAGCATAACAGGAGTATCGGCATTTTTTTTTTTCAATTATCCTCAAATATGTCAATATGTTAAAGTTACAAAACTAGTTATGACCACCTGGTATAGCTGGCATTTCATAATATAGGCAACAGACAAGGAAGCAGATAATAGTTTTGCAAACTTGCAGCAGCAGGCTCTAAATTATTATTTGGCGGTGCAGTAACTCAGCAGACATAGTTTAAGCGCATTAAATATATACATCCTATGGTTCCATAATATCTCACAAAGTGTAATCACAGCTGCTATTTTAATAAATGTGTCACTATAAGGATAGAGTACAAGTTACAGCAACCCTCCACTGTATGTCGAGAAAAACGCCTGTTATTCTCTGCAACTCTCTGTTTACCCAACTAATTTCTACAGAGCCACCACTCAAAGAAATGCAAAAGATTTTCTATGAACAAATGTAGCTCTGTAACTTTTACATGCTTTTATTATAAGGTACTTGATAAGGTGGGTTTTTTGTGTGTAATGTATGTTTTATTAAACTATATTGTTTGTGTTGGAGCTCACATATCGTGCAAAGTAAATAATCCTAAATCTGTTGACCCTTCCTGTAAGACTACACACAGGCAAAATAAACCAAAATAGCAGCCTGTACTTGATAAAAAAAAAATTTAAAGCAAAATTTCTTTCTGTCCAGAAGGATAACTCTTACACATTACTTTGCTGCTGCATATTCAGAGAAGAGGTCTGTGACCTGCATTCACATGACTGACAACAGTTTTTTTTTTATTTACTTTGGCTCATTTTCAGAAATACCATTCTCAAAGCTTCAGTTGCCTTTTCCAAAATTCTAATGATCATATCCCACAAAAACAGTGCTTCAAAATTAAAACCTCATTGGAGAAGTGAATTCCCCCAAAAGTAAGTCTTTTTGACAGTTTTGTCTAAACAGTTTGTCTAATCTTACTAATGCAAATTTGCCTCATGCAGAGTAACTTAAACTGTTATCATAAACATACGGATTTCAGATGATTGTATTGAAGTAACTGCACTTTAATGGTGTGGGCAGGATGATCTATAAATAAAATACAAAGTATTTTAATGCAGAGCAATTACATTCTGTGAGGTTGTAGTCACACATTTGCCCTCTTACTGTGATCTACTCCCTGTATAACAAGATTAGTTTAATTATGTTATTTTTTTAAATAAAGTTTAATAAACACAATTGTGACAACTAATCTTCATCTAATGAAAACACACAGGGTAAAGACTTTTCACAACAAGGACTGTTGTTGTTTAGCTAAGTGGTGAATTTAAAATGACAATTACAGAATTATTTATTAGCCAACAACCAATTGTATACTTTTTTTATATGACGAAGCAAGCTTGTGTAGTATTACCCTTGATGTTAAAACTGGAAACCATCTGTCACACAGCTTTCATAGGCCAATTGCCACAAGGGGGATTTCCAGAATAAGAAGCTTGTGTTTAGCTGCTTAGCATCCAAAAATTGTCACAAGCAAGCTGTTAAACCGGAGGGGTTTGGCCCACTCTAATCTTCAATCCTCACAAATTGGATTCGCACCTTGTACGCAATTCAGTGATGTTGAGTAGGCCGTCTGGGAGCCAGGATGCATGTTAGAGGTGACACCTGTCTCCCTCAATTCATGTAGTCTTCAAAAGTGATTAGAGCAGCTACCTACTGCCACCAGAGGTCACAACCCGATGAAATGGCCCTGAAGGTAAAGACTTAAGGTCAATTACATTTTATCATGTTATTCCTCCCTCATTTTATATTTTGATTTGATAGTTAGCGAGCACATTAGAGGAACCTTATCACAAAGTCAATAAATAAATCAAATACCTGTTTTTTTATATTCAAGAAGTTATTTAGATGGCCAATATCATCTTCGACTTTATAATAATAATGTACTGAATATTCAGGTTCTACACATGTAATATGACTACAATAGTACAGTCACCAAAATATGTTTCCTTGTGTTACATAATTTAACAGTATTAATGTGTGTGTATAGTATAATTTATTTATACTTTACTTTATCTCTATATCATGTTTCATACAAGAACTACTTCAAACGAGTACTCGTAGTGCTTTACACCTACATTTCCTGAATAAATAGATAGATAGATAGATAGATAGATAGATAGATAGATAGATAGATAGATAGATAGATAGATAGATAGATAGATAGATAGATAGATAGATAGATATAGATAGATAGATAGATAGATAGATAGATAGATAGATAGATAGATAGATAGATAGATAGATAGATAGATAGATATAGATAGATAGATAGATAGATAGATTGATAGATAGATATAGATAGATAGATAGATAGATAGATAGATAGATAGATAGATAGATAGATAGATAGATAGATAGATAGATAGATAGATAGACAGATAGTAAAAAGACTCGAATTTAACGCACACCTGTACAGTTAAAATCAACTCTTTAAGTATTATATTAATACACTAAAAGAGAGTTTACTGTGTAGATGGATAGAACTGTAATTTGTACAACAAGTAAAGAATAACATTCTTTGTAATAATAAATAACAGAAGTTTAATGAAGGCATTAAAGACAATTTTAGCATGGCTGAAAGGTCAGAATAGTGATGTGCGTATGTGTGGCATCTGCTACCACTAGTGAGAGCTGAGCTCTAAATGGGATTGATCGAGAAGCTCGTAGATACTCATAAGCCCGAGGCAGGTGAGACGTCTAAAAAAGCTTAGATCAAAAGGTGCCTGATTGTGCTAATGTCACACGTACGCAATGCTTAATTGGGATCAGCTTTCTGCTTTACTGCTTAACACACTCCTGTTGAGGCTGGCTGAATGGAAAGTGTGACAGGAAGTTCCTAACTTCATCATTCTCACGCTGGTTCAAATGCTGCGATCGGATATATTTTGAACGATGATGCTGAAACATTCTTGTCAGGTGCAGGGTTTTCTGTCTGAAATGCTGAAAGAGAAAGCAGTCCTGTTAGCGCTGTGAGCAAATGAAGAATGAAGGATTTTGTTGCACGTTGTCACTTACCATAAAATATACAGAAATCCTTCCTCAATGTGTGTACATGCAGAGTGGGTTCAAAGGAAGTTCACCAGCATTAAGTCTCAGTAATCCATCTGAGATTTAGTAGGCAATGAGTAACATTCCATAACACACTTTTCAGTTGTTTTAAATTATACATGAAACACTTATAATAACTAAATGTGCGGTATAGTTGATCTGTCCCAGGCAGTGCTAGAACATTTCTTGGATGAGCTGATTGAGAGGATACTAAATGGCAAATATATTGAAAATTGATTAATCATCATTCTTTACTTTTTTAGGTTATAATGCGAAACATTCCAAGGTTTCAGCTTTTTCAAAATAAGCATTGCTGTTTGTTTTGTCCCATATATGATAATGATCAAAATATCCTGAGGTAGTAAAAACATTAATAGGCTGAGTTGAGGTAAAGTGATCCTGACAAGATCATTCATTTATCCCAAAATGAAGATCTATCTCTCATTTTAAACTATCTTATTGGGTCTGTCTGTCTAATCTCTGTTTCCAGAGTGACCCAGATTCCCCAACAGTGGATGTCACCAACGGATTAAAATCTTATACCTCCTCTGCTCTCCTCTTTCAGATCACTTTTTTTTTTTACCAGTCTCTTTTCTTTTCTTTTTTTTGTTCCTTTCCTTTTCTTATTTTCTTTTATGTTTTAAGGACAGGGGACATTGTAGTGCTGTTGTACAAACTGTGACGTTCATTAAGGCAAATCTGTCATTTGTGATTTTGGGCTATGCAGATAAAATTGACTTGATTTGACTTACACATAAATGATAACTAAAAAAAGACAAAAAAGGAAAAGGAAAATAAAAGAAGGACAAATGACAAGCACATACTGGATCTATAAAGATAAAAAAGACTAAATTATACGAGTACAAAACAATAACTAACATCATCACAATTACCCTAACAGCCATTTTAATTATTGAGCATAATATAATAATGAGTTAGGCAGACATGTAAACAGCACAAGGACTTACATAGTGGTTATTATGTTTTGGAAAATAAATGTGGTTATCAAATGCAGCATTATCACAAGTAACATTCTCGTTACCAACAACAACAGTGGTGCCAATAAAAGGGTTCAAATTAGGTCAAAAGGTACCTACAAAATGAAATCAAACATGGAAAATCCTGCAGTAAAATCTCTCTGGACGTTATGAACCTGCCCTCTAGTGGTCTAATTAATACAGTCGGCAGTGTTCAGCCAGAAAACACAATATGGTGCTGGATTCCGGGCTATACAAATCTAATTAAGTTGAAATGAATTGAATTAAATGCTGTTGTATGTTAGGGTAAAAGCATAACTGTCACTAAAAGGACTTTGTTAGTTAAATTTAAATGCAGGTTCAGTGTATTTTGAACATCATAATTATCATTATCTTAACTTCTTTTTAACTTAGTCGCTTGGCAACACCAGTGTCCCTTTGAAATGTATTGAATGTTAGCCTCAGTGTTGGAGTTCCCTTATAGTGAGATAGTGGGACTTTTTTAATGTCGGTTGGTGTTTTTGTTGGTGATTTAATTAATTTTCTGTGTGGGACTAATACAGCATTTATCAACATTTTCATCATTTACTCTTAACAATCAATGCGTAAAAGCTTAACCTCAGCGAATGTTATTGATGGTAAAAGGATTTCTTTCACACCTCGCTGTATTTATTTATTTATTTAATTTTTCCAGACAGATTTGTCTGGTTTGTGTGGTCACCATTCAACGCTCGCCTATTGCAGGAACCAGAGCATCAGCTTCATGGCCCCTCCTCTATCCATTTGTAATGAGACAGTACAGCTTGCAGATTACCTGCTCTCAGCTAAAGAGCTGCTATACTATACACAGCACTGCTCACTGCAGCCTGTTTATTGCAAATCACATATACAGTACTTAACATGACCTAATTAACTTCACCTTAATTTAGAGACCATAATTCCATGGTTGATTCAGTGCAGCATAGCAGTTCACTGCCAGCAACATCATACGATATAACATATTGCAATACACTTCATAGTTTTAAAAAAGCAGGTAGGTACATGAAATCAAGTTGCATCATTCCAGTATTCATATTTTATCATATTATATCATATAGTTTAATTTAATTTAACCTGGCAGGTCAATTATTGCAATAATACACTTTATTTGTCTTTTTTTTTTGCATTTGTGTTAAAAATGCATTGCAAAACAATTTAGACCATTACTATTGAAATATACTAGATTATGTCAAATCTCAAACAAAAAATGAATTATGTAACAAATAACTGTGGTGGATTGGAAGTTAGGAAGTAGTACTTAAGTGCAGCGATTGAGTAAATTTACTTAGGTACTTTTCACTATCGTGTAGTTGAGTCTTCACTGCAGTTGGATAGAACTTTGCATAATGGCAGGATGGCACGGTAGCTCCTCCCAGAGGACAAATATGGAATTTCAACCAGCCAACATGTGCACCTGCCGCCTTGACCCAAGGGCATCAAAACTCTCAGTCGCAGCAAAACCTCCAGTTCTGAATTGTTTTTTATTTGGCAATTTAGAGTGTCAGCTGTTTTTGTCTCTTCTTGACTGGCTGCAGGATGTTGAGGTCAGGGATCTGTAGGGGTCACGACCTCTTTTTACAGTGAATTTGAAACTGATCAGATGCCAACCTGATGGTCATGGTTAGTATACTAGTATACTATTTTAAAAACAATTTAGGGAAAAGGCTATGTGAGTGTTGGGGAGTTTAGGCTCTGGGCCCCCTTAGTAACTTAATCTGCCCAAAACATTGAGCTGGCGGAGGGAGAGGTCAGGCTATTTTTAGTTCAAGAATAGTTATTTACTATGGGTAAAAGTCTGAACAGGAGTACCAGTTGTTGCATACATATTACTATATAATAATACAATATTACTACTATTAGCATCATTGTGCTTTTGTATTATTTTACTAAATGTCTACTATTATTATGTGTATATACTTGTCGCTACATTTGCCAGTATCATGTTAAAGTTATTGGTATATATATATATATATATATATATATATAGAGAGAGAGAGAGAGAGAGAGAGAGAGAGAAAGAGAGAGAGAGAGAGAGAGGTTAATGTTGTTTTCATTTTAAATTAACTATTAAATACTTTATTACTCTGTACCTGTTTTTCATCTTTTCATGATGTTATTTAAGACATTATTTCACTTGAGTATGATGCCAGTATGTGTGTTGTTTAGTGTGCAATCTTTAATATGAGTAAACTACATGGACTATATTGGTAAAATCACTGGTATAGATACATACAGGGACATGAAAATTCACTTATAAGATACTTTTAATCACTGTATTTGGTATTACTTACTTACTATATACATACATAGTACACATACTCATACATATAACTGTATAATTGTACACAGATATACGTACAAGTTCAAATAAAATAAGAAAGACATTTCTAATAATGTAGAATAATGTAGGTTTACAAATGAGTACAAAAAGTAGTACAAAAAATATTTTAAAAGTCAAATAAATGATAAAATACCAGTTTAATAATTAAGATGTTTTCTTTTCATAATTTTTTTAAGAATGAAGCTACCACATTTAACAGATTTGAGGTTTATTTGACAAATGTAAACTTGGAAAGGACAGCTATATCGTGTATAAAGAAAAACTGTTCCCCAAGAGATGATAGATAGTTCAAGATAATAGCGGTGTGTTTAAAAACATGAGTAAAACCAAAAATCCTTATATTTTTATCACCAATGCATTTCTAAATCACAATGTGAAGAAAATGTGTCATTTTTTACTACTTTATTACTAAGTAAGGAAAAGATCATATTTAAATGTTCAAAGAAATAGTTTTGTCAGTGTTTTTCTTTCAAAACACAAATATTTACTGTATAAACTGAAAAATCTTCAGGATTAAACATTCCCATGAATCACTTAACTAATATTCGTTGAACCACAGTTTCTGCTGAACTGCTTCACATGTCTGTTGCATGGAGTCGACCAACCTTATGGCTCCTATGAACAGGTATTTCTGCATTTTCTTGGTTCCCCTCAGAAACTCACATACGGCATTTTCACCTAACAGGTTTTTTTAATGGGATGCAGTTGCACGGATTGGGCTGGCCACTTGGACTGGAACCAAGCTGCTGCTGGTGCACTGGTGTGTTTGGAATTGTTGATGTGTTGAAACACACATATCCTCTTTAGGCATTTTGATAAAACAAATAGATCCATTGTTCCCTGTCTTCATATTGAAAAGGACACTGTCATTTATCCTGGACCAATGAAAGTATAATTGTTCTTTTGGGTCCACCGGCTGCAGGCAGTTTGTCAGATGAACACCAATTACTGAATTAAAGCATGGTTCTGCAAGCATCATGATATGGGGATAATTCTATTACTGTGGTACAAGTAAACCAGTAGCATCTTGGTTCCAGACCAACAAAATTTAAATTCTAGAGTGGCCAACCCAATCCTTGGACCTTAACCCCGTTGAGGAAGGTTCTGAGGTAAAACCAAGAAATGCGGGGGAATTGTGAGAATGAAGTTGTTTGACTTGTCAGTCACGGTCATGACTATATTAGTTTAGTGATTTACAGTAATGCTGAATGCTGACGATTTTTTAGTTTATAAAATAAATTATTTAAGTTTGTAAAGACTCAAGAAAAAACGCAGATGCAACTATTTCTTTGAACAGGCTGATATTCAATTATCTTCATTTTATGTAAAGTAATTTAAAAAATCTGTTCCCAGTGCATCAAAATGAAAACCAGCTTTGGCTTTATTCATGCATTTAAACACACTGCTATTATCACTGCTCACTACTGTAGACAAATATAGATGCATTTTCATATAATTTCACATATCAACACTAGAACAGAGGTAATTGTATTTATAAGCATTGCATTGTGTCTCCGTCACGCACTGAGAGGCTCAGGTTTCTACACTCAGGCCACTCGGATCCTGAATAAAGTTAAACTCCCCCCCCCTTCCTACTAACTATTGCACAAACTAAAGGAAAAGGCAGGATTATCACTTAGGAGAGAGCCCACATAACCTGTACTTACACTGTACTTATGCTTGGCTAAACACTGTTTTATGTTATATCTCACATACCCTGAAATTACTCTGTGATTAAAGTGAAAGAAGGGATTCATATTACAGCCTTCAGTTTGCACTCAGTTTCAGGTGTTAAAGGTGTGAGGGCATTGTCTATTATCCACAACGTTGCATTGCAAAGTGCTCAACATTCCTAAAGGCTCAACTTTCTTATTTCTTTAGTAAACGTAACACAGTTTTAATATGAGGAGCTCGTGTATCAACCTCATAAACAACAGCTTCACTTTTTAACAGGGGACTTTTCTATATCTAATAAAAACTTTTTTTTTTTAATTAATAATAGCCCCTCCTTATTTAAGTGCTCTTCATTTATCAATAACCAGAAATACGCTGCCAGCTGACACACAGATCAAATCATGGGCACTGAAATATTGGTTGATGAATGTTTTCCAGAGTTTCCCAAATGTTTTGAAGGGCAGTTTTGACATAAAACTGCAGAGGTTTGTCTCTCCACTTGTAATGATTCTAATTGAGTCTTCACAATATCCTCTTTATTGCTTTCCATTTAAATAATAGATGATCTCTAAGCGCTGCCATTGATGTCATCAGAATGCTCTGTTAAGCGCAGTGTGTACAAGCCTGTCAAAGTCCGAAATGCTTCTTGATTGGACGGCTTCTTTATTGTTGCATTAGGTAGGTCTTTTGCTGGAGTGCACAGAATTTTCACTCTCTGTGTGAGAAAGAGAAAGACAGTTATTATAGTTACTTTCTGAAAATAAAGACTTCAAAAAAGCTGAATATATAACAAATTATGTGCAAGCATTTAATACATGAAACCTCTCATGTATGTCTGCTTTAACTGTTCTAACTTTTTTTTTTTATCAACAAAATGTGCCTGTACCTGTCTCAGTGTTCCAGGAGTCACACTCACTGCGTACAGCATCCGCAGAGGAACCATGAGAGTTGATGACAAAGTAAAGAATCCTCCAATGGCGTAGCCCCACCAGGGGTATTCATAGGTATTGTTGAATTTGAGTGGTGTATATTTTATCAAGGAAAAGAGAAATATGCACTAATGAAAGGAAGAGAGAAAAAAAAAAGAAGGCATTAAAAACAAACCAGTGATAATATTATATACAGCTATAAACAATGATGCTTTCATAAGATGACAATTTGGTTGATTTCCAACATCCTGTACCAAATATACCGTTTGCATTTATTTCCTGGACCGGTAAGCTGCTAACTTTGTTTTTTCCATCAAAGATAAATGTGTTGTAGTGTTAGTGTGTTTTGATAGGTTGCTTAGGTACAGGTGACATGAAAGCTGTTGATTTACAGCTGTGCTGACTCTTATTAGTTTGACATTATGTTAACTATGAACAAACACTCTCCTGGGCTCAGCTTGCTGCTTTCTGTTATGTTCCTGTTGTAACTGTTAGCGGCTATCTGGGTTGTTTATGAAGACAGTGATTTGTAGCTGGGTGTTGTGGTGGCTCGCTAGCTTGCAGGTACACTACGGGCAGAGCAATAGTGTGTGGTGGAGCATTGAATGGAAAGGGGAATGAAGTTGTTCCTATAGTTTGATTGTTGTTTAATGCTTCAGTTTTGCAGTTGCACACCATAAAATACTTAAATTAAGTATTGGTCAGTGCTGAGGTACAAAAAAACAAAAGTGAGCCCATATGAGTGTCACACCAGGTTTGTCTGCAGCATAGTGCTGTGTGGACTGCCAGACCCTTATGCATAGCCCTCTTTCTTGTTTCTATTTCTGTAATTAACACATTGAGTGATTGATGAGGATGGCAGAATGGTTGACAGTGTTCCAAAAAGTCATTGTTATCATTATTATTCACTTTCGGTACAAAAAAGAAGCAAATGCATATTTCACCTCTTTAGCAGGCATGGGAAAGAACATTTGCTTTATCTTTAAATAGGATTTGGCTGAAAAGACACTCATCTTACATCCTTTTTCCTTAACATTATGCATGGAGAGAGAATAAATCTGCATTTCTACTCTCTGTTGTGCAGCTAAAGCTATACCTTGTTAAGTCTTTTCATATTAATAAATAAAGAAACCAAATGTGTTTTCCTTTTTCTATTAGAAATGTAGTGCCCATTCCAAACATGCTAAACCATGTGCTCCATGGTTTATCTTTTCTTATTTCAAATATCAGGAGGACTGCATTTTAAAAGGAAATACAAAAAAAAAATCAGAGAGCTTTTGAAAAAAAAAAAGATAAAATATATTGTTCATCCATCCATCCATCCATTTTCTATCCCGCTTATTCCTTTTCAGGGTTGCAGGGGTCTGCTGGAGCCTATCCCAGCGCATTTTATGGCGAGAGGCAGGGATACACCCCAGATGGTCGCCAGCCAATCGTGGGGCACACACACCATTCACACACACGGGCAATTTAGATTTGCCAATTAACCTGAGCATGTTTTGTATTGTGGGAGGAAGCCGGAGTACCCGGTGAAAACCCACGCAGACACGGGGAGAACATGCAAACTCCACACAGAAAGGTCCCAGACCCAGGCCCCAAGGCGGTCTTGAACCTGCGACCTTCTTGCTGTGAGGCAACAGTGCTACCCACTGCTCCACCGTGTCGCCCCTATATTGTTCATATTGCATCATTCTTTAGAATTGGCTTGTGAATGTTAAATAGACAAATAGGGATGGATGGCAAGTGCATACTTTTCCTGTCTGGCAAAAAACGTCACTACCAATGTTAAAATCAAACATCCTTAGTTAGTACTGTACTGTTACTTGGAAGACATATCTACATTTGGAATACTTACAGTACAGATAGCTGGTGTGAAGTACTGCCAACAGTATTTCATAAAAAACAACGGCCGATACCCAATCATGTCCTTTATATTATCATAATGACGATCTGCACCTGCAAAATAAGCAGCATTAGTTAGATTTGTTTTATTGCCTCACACAGCAGTTTTCATACTACATAATACAGTACATAATACTGTACTGTATCTGACATTATATGATTTAAATGCAAGACCATGAAATTATCAATGTTGTCTTTATGATTTTATGTACCCACAAAGCCTATGTTTGAGGACTTTTCCAAACTTTTTTGTTATTTTGTGACAAAATAACATCTAGTTGTGACCCATCACCTGCTACATATGATGAAGTCAACTACAGCAATTTTAATTTTAATTCTTTCTAAGTCACTAACAACAACAGCTCCACAGGCAGATTGCACAAAGTTGAAATAAATCCTCACCATAGACCCATCCAATACAGACAGACTCAAGGACAGCGAAAAGTAAGAGTGTCATGCCACTGCAGGCGTAGTAGTCAAACAACTGGAAAATATAAAGTCCTCCCTGCAAAGAAGAAAAAACAGAATGCATTGAAAGGTTGCCTATACATTATTATTGATATTTACTCACCAGATACCTACTCCAAATACAGAAATATATATATATATATATATATATATATATATATATATATATATATATATATATATATATATATATATATATATATATACGATGCAAGTATACAAATACTTATATTTTATAATTTCCTCTTCTTGCTTCTTTGTAGCTTAATCACCTGTAATTATTTAGTGTTTTATAGCTATGATGCTGAAATTAATACATAGTTATAATTAAATAATCAATGTCACAACCTACTCACCTGTGTAACCATCAGAAGTCCAATAAAGAAACTTCCAATGCTAATAGCAAGAAGAAGGAGTTTGCGGCGACAGTCGTTTTGGAAGAAAGTGGGATACATGTCGGAGATGGTTGTGACCAATGCCTCTTGATATACGAACTACAGTGATATAGGAGAGATGTTTTTGTGACTACATTTAAGCATTGTTACATTTCAAACTGAGTTGATGTGTTGTTGTACCTCACTGTCTAGTCCTAAAAAGATGAGCATGACAAAGAAGGAAACGGCCCAGATCTGAGGGAGTGGCATTAGAGCCACAGCACGAGGGTAAGCAATGAATGCCAACCCTGGACCTGCAACGATAAAGGACGTCAAATGGTCTCATCCTCAAACAATCAAAATGGTGGAACTTCAAAAATGCACTGTCAAATACCTGATTCTGCTACCATCGATATGTCAACACCTTGCTCTTTTGCCATGAAACCGAGCACAGAAAATATCGCGAAGCCAGCCACAAAACTTGTTAAGCTGTTTAACAGGCACAGGTAAATGCAGTCTCTGTTGTAGGATTAAAAAAATATTAATTAAAGTGAACCTGTGCCTATCAAGAAATTTGAATTGTGTGCGGTCAGTGAAAATATAAAAAGACAAACCTGTAACAATTGTTGCTGTACTTGTTATAACTTCCTAAAGATGTCAGAACACCCGTGCAAACTCCATAGGAGTAGAAAATTTGGCTGCCAGCATCCATCCATACCTGTGGGATTGGAAAGGTTTGTGCATGTGCTCAGTTTAGGATTATTAGAAAGCAACCCCATCTCCTGGAAATTGTAACTATAGCCAATACTTAGAATTACTATCCATTAGGAAGCATTTTTATAATGACAGTATCTGCAAAGTAACAAAACATTTATTGCATTTCATTTATTTAGTTTTTCCTTGATGATCCGTCCTTCAATACAAAACATGCCTATAGCATGTACATGTTTTAGCCATGCAGCATGGCTCTAGGAACAGCAAGGAGACCACAGTGAACTCAAAGGGATGAACATTAGTCTTGTTTAAAGGTACAGTGTGTAAGATTTTGTGGCATTTAGCATCATCTAGAGGACCAGATTTGGTAAAAAAAATGTATATAATATTCAGAAGTGTATGTAAATAGGTATATAATTCAACAATAATTTTTAGTACATCCTCCTCCGTGAAGCGTGCCATGTTGCATCACAATGTTTCTACAGTAGCAACAGACAAATCTTGTCTCTGATGTATTTTAATTAATGTATTTTTGATAAAGTTCAGACAATGCAGAGTTAATGAATATATATTACTAATGCAATTGTAAAATGTTTTCTTTGATGTCTTTTAATTGATGTTAAATGCATGTTCAGTACATGAATATAATATATATAATATAATGCATGTTGCAATTGTAAAAAAAATGTACTTTTATGTCCTTAATTAAGGTAATGCAGCCTTAATTAGGTAATGATATATTTAGGTGATGCTGAATACATGGTGAGTGCATGAATATAACGACTGATGCAATATCTACTGAGACAATTGTAAAATGTTTTCTTTGATGTATTTTACTTGACCTTGACCTTAGTAGTGAGCATAATCCAGGAAACAGTGATTCTTCACTCAAGACCTATTTGGCAAAACTCAAACGGGATTTTTAGGCGACGGGGTCGAACGGTGATTGTAATCACTGCATCAGCAAGTGTAAAAGCAGCAGCGTGTTACCTCTGGATCTGTGAGGCGGGATGGGTCTGGGTAGAGGTAGAACATCACTCCCTCTTTTGCCCCAGGTAACGTAAGGCCACGAACAAGCAACACAACCAGCATAATGTAGGGGAATGTGGCCGTGAAGTAAACCACCTACAACAGAAACATTAGTTCTCCTATTGTCATCTTTTTAAGATGGAATATTTTTCAATGTCTAAGCAGTATATAAACTTCTAATGAATGATTTATGACATTATAATGAAGTTATACGCAGATATTTAAGTATTTGTAAGTATTAATAAAAAGTATTAGAAAATACTACTAATAATAATATTGAAAATAATTAAATTCACTGCTAAATTAAGGGAATTAAAAGGAGTTCACACGGTAGAAATTCGGCTCAGCATCACCAGGTAAATCTCTCCGTGTTTTACAGTGGAGTTTCCTAATCTTGTGTCGGCACCCTTCCTGCTGCCACTTTTCTGGCCCTGTTTTTATGGTGTTAAATGGTCATAGTAAATCTGAAACCCAAGACAACCACTTTAAGCATGACTTGAACACACCTCTCCAAAGCATGCTTGAATTTGCATCGTCCAAATAGAGCCCACCACTTGTTATCTGCTAGTAAAGCGAGTCACTTTACTGGGGTTATGTGGCTACGCTTCTCCACCAGCAGATGGAGACATAGCTCCCACACTTCAGATTCAAAGTAAAATGTTTTCTGTACCTTTCCTGTGGTCTTCACTCCATTCCAGATACAGAAGTAGCACACAATCCAGGCAAGAAGCAGACAAAGAGCCAAGTCCCAACGAATATCACCGATTTCTTCAATTCCACCAGACAACCCCAAGATTCTCCTCCTGTAACAAAATCTGTTAATAAACATACAACAAAAAAACAGCTGTCCTTATATGATGCTTCAAATCATACTACCGTACTCACTCCCAAAATTCTATAACTGAAGATTTGTTATTTCCATGCAGGTGCAGAGGGGATGTTTGATTGTGACCATACTCAAAACAGCCATCTTCCATGGTAAAAGAATAAAAAGAAGAGGTTGACCTGATCTACAAAGTAACCATAAAACAGTGATTCACATCATAGATTAAAAATGAAGTCTTGGTACCTGTGTTCCAACTGTTGTGGCAGTTTGCCCATGGAAGCTCAGACTGAAAGCATGAAAATAGGTAGAGTAACGTCCATGCCAGTATGATGATGTAATACACCCCGGTGTACAAAACAATCACTTGGCTCCCGTAGCCTAAGCCTGTAGAGAGACGAGATCACGTTTATGCCAAAACAGCAAGATGCACTCACTGCGTGTACACACATCTGACGGAATGACGTCAATTCAGGTTTTGAAGAGCGCGCAGACGCTCAGTATACCACATTGTCACATATACAATCAAAAAAAACTTTGTAATTCTGTCTTGATCATAAAAAAATTACAAATTTCAATTTGCTTGCAAGGAGCCTGTTTATTGTGAGTTGCATCTTGGAAGCAAATTGAGCTTTTATGTTATATTTTGTTTACGTATTTCACTCTTGTGTGGTGTTACATGGGGAAATTGCAGTTTTTTTTAAACAATAGCCTGTATTTGAGGCGTTTAGGAATCATCTGTAAATTGCAGACTCAAGACTTGATGTGAAGTACTTAGGGAACATGAGTAAATTGTTGGATTGAGGATAGCTTTGCGAAAAAACCTACCTTCAAAAAGAGGGCAGACTTGTCTCCAGCATGTTATTCCACCCTGACTCGTGTACTGGCCCAAAGACGTCTCCAGGAAGAAGAGAGGAATGCCACAGGTGAACAAGAACAAAACATATGGTATGAAGAAAACCCCTTTAAAACAAGAACAACAAAAACGACTTGTTAAAATAACAGTAATATTGCAGTAAATCTTTTTACCCACTTAAGAAAACAAAAGAAATGAATTATGATATAAATTAGTCACCAACGAGGTCTACTAATCTACTTTGCGTCAGAGTTACTTTAAGAGTGTAGCTTTTACTACGTGATGTACAACTGGCGTAGATTACACTATGGTGGTTTTATTCCCTTTTTTTGAACTATAATAAAATATTGCCCCCAATAAACACTGAGAGTTTGTGTTACTGAAACATGTGTTTCTGAGTGCAGAGAAACCAGAAACATCGCAGCAGAAACCACAGCAGACGTTTGACTGTGGCAGCGGATATAATTTAGGTAAAAGACACAATACAACACAGCAAAGATTTACCTCCTCCGTTTTTGTAGCAAAGGTACGGAAACCTCCAGACGTTTCCCAAACCAACAATATGTCCTGCTACAGCCAGGATGAATTCCATTTTATTGGCCCACTGGTCCCTCTTCTGAGGTTTGGGTGGCGTTGGTCCTGGTCTGGTCCCGTTGTTCATCTTTTGCAGGGAGTTTGCTGTTTGGTCCATTTTGACCCTAGGAAATGATTAGGGAGTTTCGGACTAACACAGTAATATTTGAGAAGTGAATTAAGTTAATACGATTGACAGAAGAGAGGTATACTTACCACTACTCGTCAAACTTTGTTTTGACAGTTTTACGACTTTGACCTTTGACCTCCGCTCGGGCTTCCCGCGTTAGATGTTGTTGTTTGTAATGGGTTTGACAGCTGTTGCTGACAGCTGCTGCTGTCAGGTTTTGTTGACAGGTGCAGCCGTGTGTCTCTGTTATTTGGTGCTAGTGATGGTGATAAAGGAATGTATGAGTGCGCGTGTGCGTGTATGATAATTAAATGTGTGAAACAACCAATGAGAGGAAGGAGTGCGCGTGTGCGTGTATGATAATAAAATGTGTGAAAGAGCCAATGAGAGAAGGAGGTGTGGTTTGTCCGATTCCTTTAAAACGGGTGTGCGATTAAGAATGATTTAAAAAACCTGAGGCTGAGGCTGAAGAAAAAAAATTAAATAAACTCCTCATCATCATCATGTCGCTGAAAAGATCTAGCGAAAAGATCTAGAGCAATCAAAAATCATAAAGACTTTATGTTGTATTCAATAAAAAAGAAGAATACCCTAGAAAGGATTCACGCATAAATAACAACTGTGACGCCCTACCAAAAAAAAACATAGACAACCGGGCTACCCTCCAAGTTTTACGTTTTCGATTCCTGAAAGGATTCACACATATGCACAAAGTGTATGCAGAATACGCGGGAAAGGAAGTTTTATATCTTTGATCCCTGTAGCTGTAAATAGTACAGTAAATGCAAGAGATTGTAGAGGTGCGGCCTCTTGAAACCCTTTAAAAACACGACCCCCTTCCTCTGCTGAGTAATCGATCCTCAGCCAGCCAAGATGCATCATGGTATGGGGCTTTAACTTTAACTTTTCCTTTCTAGCAAAATATAACAAAAAAGTAAACTTTAGTATTTATTTTATTTTAGAAAATAACATTTCATCCGAGGCTCAGCCTTCTACCTCTTCTCACCATCAAGTCATATTTCCCGGTAAGTGATTTAACTTTATTTCTCGAAGTAGTTTTAGTTAGTTTAGTTTTAGAAATTATCCGTGTACTAGTTTTTCTGTGTTGTAAGACCGATATTTATTTTTAGGGTTGTGGTCGTATGAAAGAGTTCCTTGATGCAGCGTTTTTAGAAATTATCCGTGTACTAGTTTTTCTGTGTTGTAAGACCGATATTTATTTTCGGTTTGATGTTTTCTATACTGAATTTCTTTTTTATTTCTCAAAGTGTCTTCAGATGAGTTTGAGGACATCGCTCTCACTCAATCAGATCATGGTGGGTCTATTATCTTTCAATCAACTCATCAACTTTTTCCAGTAATCCGTAATCCAGTAATTCTTTTTCCTCATCTCCCAACTTTCATATATAGATTTTGTGAAAGGAGCGTCTGTGTTGCAGAGTGTTAGAACGGATGTATCTAACATAGACGGGGATGTAGGAAACACTCCTCCGGTAACATCGCAATCTCAAGCAAACGGTTGGCGATTAGGAGGACACGATCGATCTACTTTTGTAGGAAATACTACAAGTGGAGCGTCGGGTAAGTTGTAAAGACTTTTTAAAATGAATATACATTTGTTGCAGTAGTATACAGTTTACGGATGTTTTAGAAATTATCCCTGTACTAGTTTTTCACCGTTGTAGGACCTGCTTTTCTTTATTTTCGGTTTGTTGTTTTCTATACTGAATGTTTTTTTCTCATTTTCTCAAAGCGTCGTCTGATGAGTTTGATGACTTTGATCTCTCTCAATCAGATCATGGTGGGTCTATTATCTTTCATTCGACTCATCAGCTTTTTCCAGTATTCCGTAATCCAGTAATTCATTTTTCCTCATCTCCCAACTTCATATATAGAACTTTTAATCGCTGTGGCGGAGATAGAACGGAATGAATCTATCACAGGCGGCGACGGTGCAGGAATCATTCCTCCGGTAACATCGCAATCTCAAGCAAACCGACCGCGATTAGGAGGACTACGCAGCGGTCCTACTTTTGTAGGAAATACTACAAGTGGAGCGTCGGGTAAGTTGTAAAGACTTTTAAAATGAATATACATATTTACATATTTACATATATATATATATATATATATATATATATATATTATATATTTTAAAATATGTTGCCTTCCACGCAGCTCCTGGTTGGGACACGAGGCGGGAAGCCCCGCGCAGTGAGCCTGAAGCAGCGAGAGGCGGGAAAAGACCCCTGGAGCCAACGGCGAGACAGGCCCTCGGTAGGGACGCGAGGCAGGAAGCCCCGCGCAGTGAGCCTGAAGCAGGGAGAGGAGGGAAAAGACCCCTGGAGCCAGCGGTGAGCGCGCGAGAACGGAGAGGCAGGAGAAGACCCCTGGAGCTAACGGTGCATCCTGCAAGCGAGGAAGATGCCTCTCCCCCTCTGACTGCGGACGAAAGTGGGAGACTTGAATACTTTGACCTGATTGATGGGATTGTTGAATTAGTTAAGAGACCAAACAGACGTGAAACGCTGCGAAGGTGGGAAGAGGTTGCCAAAATTACTAGCTCGATGAGGTTAAGGTTCTAAAAATGGATAAAGAAAATGTTTCTTTTGTTCCAATTGATTTACAGTTTATGGTTGACCAAATTAATCAAATCACCCCGCCTCCTCCTCCTGTAGATGTAGCCGTTGCTAATGTAGATGAACCGCCGTCATTGAGCTTGATAACTATTTTCAGAATATAGATGACGCTCTGCAGCATCTAAATCAAAACCCGTCTTCATCCGGTGTTGAAAATTTTTTCACTCCTATAGATCTAGCTCTCCTGCACGTTAACCAAATCCCTCCCTCCTCATCCCCCACCTCACCCCCCACTCCCTCCCTCTCCTCCTTCGTTGAGACATTGAGACTGTGCCCCGCGATCGATTCAACAATGTCGAGTTGAGACGAGTGTTTGCCGTTCCCCCTGCCAGAAACATACCAGATCTTGCGCAGTTTTATGACGATGTGATGTTGATTCTCAGAGAGATGGTTGAAGCCGTCAGAGCACGGGTACGGCGTAATGATGTCATACAGTTAGAGCTCATTAGCGAGAATGTTTGGAATCATGTCTTTGTGGCTGTTGATGATGATCGTGGTGATGCTGTCTTACCCGCTTTTGAGGGTTTGCTGGAACGTTTGGTTCAATCTAACGCTGAGATAGCATCTGATGCTAGATTAGAATTAGTAGTCCAGATCGTGCATAATCCTAGCGGGGGTGGAAAACGCAGGCTGGACAAAACATTAGAGTGTGAAATATTACAAATTAAAAAACCTCATTTGTATTTTGCGTACAACGTCGATAATCAGCTCTGCTTCGCCGTCTGCTTGGCCCTTGTAAACAATCCTCAAATCAACGATTATCAGGCCTTAGAACAAGGGAGAGAGTTTCAGAGACTCGCCGGTCTGACGCCTCAGACCCCCGTCACTTTTACCGACGTGTGTAAATTTGAACAAATTCTGAAGCGCAAAATTGTAATTTTTTACAAAACCCCGGAACAGCGGCCGCTCGCTCATTTTGAGACGGATTTCTCCGATAGATCAAACCCTGTGTTTCTCTTTTTGCTCCAGAACCATTATTACGGTATAAAAAATCTGAAAGCCTTTCTCGGGGCTCGGTACGTCTGTCTTTACTGCTACAAAACCTACACAAACCCCTATGCCCACCAGTGCGTTGGACACTGCTCAGTGTGTAACCACCCAGAGTGCACCAAGCAGGAGCTCAGACCCAAAGCATGTAGCGACTGCAACAGGACGTGTCGTACGGCTCTGTGTTTTGACAGGCACAAGCGGCCTAGAGTTTGCCCCTCGGGTGTAACTTTCAGGAGTGTATGCTCCGCGGTCAAAAGATGTGAGAGTTGTCAAAAAATTACCACGTCTAGTTTTCACCAATGCCCGAAGCCTAAATGTAACATCTGCGGTGTGAAATTGTACATCGCCGACGACCCCGATCACCTCTGCTTTATTCAGCCTCTGCGTCCGGTTGAAGAACATACGGATAAATTGATTTATTATGACTGTGAAACATTTGTCGATCAACAGAACGTGCACAAAGCTTTTCTCATCTGCACCAAAACGCTGTGCGGCAAGCGGTGGGCGTCTTATGGTTTGAGCTGCATCAGGGACTTTGTCTTGCATTTCAGGAGCCACGCGTACCAAGACAGTGTGTTTATAGCTCACAATGCTAAAGGTTTTGACAGCTATTTGATCCTCTGCACCATGGTAGAGTTGGGATTGAAACCTTCTATCATCACGCAGGGCAGTAAAATTCTCTATTTCCAAGACCCTGATTTTAATCTAAAATTCATCGACTCTCTGTCTTTCCTCACCATGCGTCTCAGCGCCATGCCCAAGGCGTTGGGTTTTACCGATCAGACCAAGGGATATTTCCCTCACGGTTTCAGTTCAGAGGAGAATTTGCGGTATATCGGTGCTTATCCTCCGCCTCATTTTTACGGTGTTGAACGTATGACTCATGCTCAGCAGCAAGAGTTTTACGGTTGGTACAGTGAGGCGAGTCAGGGAACGTTTAACTTTGAGGAGGAAGCTCTGCTGTACTGTAAAAATGACGTCGACATTCTCGCCAAGGGTTGCGAGCTGTTTAGAAATCAGTTCATCGCCGACACGGGTGTAGATCCTTTTAGCTGCATCACCATCGCCTCCGCATGCATGAAGGTGTTTCTCACAAAATTCCTCCCACCTAAAACCTTGGCCATTCCTTGTCCGGATAACTACAGGCGTCAGACCAAGAGCTACTCCCACGCCTCCATTCAGTGGTTGGAGTGGGAGGCGCGCAGCCGAAATGTTTTTATCCAGCACGCGTTAAACAGGGGGGAGAAACGGATAGGACGATACTTTGTCGATGGTTTTGCTGAAATAGATGGTGTTGCTTATGCTTGGGAGTTTCTGGGGTGCTTTTACCACGGCTGCCCGTCTTGTTTCAACCCTCGCGACACATGTCGTCTGAGAAAAGTCCATTTTGAGAAGCTGTACGCGGCTAGTGAGGAGAAATTGCATGCGTTGAAATCTGTTTACGGCGTTCAGACGGTCGTCATGTGGGAGCACGAATGGTCGGCTTTGAAAAATGAGCACGCGGATGTAAAAGCTTTTCTCGCGAGTTACCTTCCTCCCAAACCTTTGTGCCCCCGCGAAGCTCTCTTTGGTGGTAGAACGAGCGCCGTGAGGTTGAGGTACACGGCCGAGCCTGATGAGAGCGTGTACTATGTAGACGTCACTTCTCTGTATCCGTACGTCAACTGTAATTTTTCCTATCCTCTAGGTCACCCCGTCATCTACCACAAAGACTTTGTTGACCCTAAATACTACTTTGGGTTCATCAAAGCCACCGTCCACCCCCCTAGAGGGCTCTTGTTCCCCGTGTTACCTTACAAAACATCTAGCGGTAAATTGGTGTTCACCCTCTGTCGCACCTGCGCTGAAGTCAACCACCAGAGCGGTCCCTGTAGACACGACGAGCAAGCCAGAGCATTGACGGGGGTGTGGGTCAGCGTCGAATTTAACAAGGCTCTCGAGGTGGGTTATAGGATAGGTGAGATTGTTGAAGTGTGGCACTTTGTCCAACGTAGCAGGTCCATTTTTGTCGAGTACATGTGTAACGGAGTAAAATATAGTGCAGTTAAATCCTGCACAAATTGGTTCATTTTGTGTCTTTGATTAGTATGTTTTGTGTTTTTGTTTCATAATTACACACGCTCGTCATGTTAGTTTGTTAGGGGTGGGTCCGTTCTGTAGCTTTGTGTCCCTCCTGGCTTTCCGTCCTGTGCGTCTTGTCCTCACCTTTAAAAGTTCCCGGTCTCCCTCAGCTCTTCCCTGTTAACCTTGTGTGCTGGGAAGAGGTATGTTGCCCCAATCCTTATTATAATAATAATCTGTAAATATCTTCATGACAATTAACCATCGATGTTCTATAAAATTATAATCTTCTATTTTAATCGCTCCATTAGTCATCCCTTTTGTGTGTCGACATGTGTGTATGTTGTCGCGTCATGTAGTTTCTTTGTCACGTAGTTTCTTTGTCACGTAGTTTATAGCCACGGGTATAGGATAAGCTCGTGGCTTAGCTATTGCTATTAGTTAAGTGTTAGTTTAGCTCAGTGTTTTTGTCCTTTTTGTTTACCAGGAACGGACACAGACGAACCCTCACCTAACGTCACATATTTTGTGTTTTGCGCCAGGTGTGTAATGCTTTAAATCAATTTCATGCACTTTGTTGTCTTAACTTGGTTCACGCTAGTTTACCGCCTCGCCTAGCTTGGAATGCTAGCGGGGCATGTCACCGTTGTTGTTAGAGCTTTGCTTTGTATACTTTTGTAATTAATTATGCGTATTGTTAATATATGTATTATTGATATTATTGACATATTGTTAATGTTGTTAATGTAATTGCGGTGTTCCTCTCCACCCTGTTAACCTTGTGTGCTGGGAAGAGGAACGAACACAGACGAACCCTCACCTAACGTCACATATTTTGTGTTTTGCGCCAGAGCAATAAATGACGTCCCAGCAGCTCCAGTGTGTGAAGATTTTATTGTTATGCACAACACAACGCAGAGGCAAATAGGATCCGTAACACATGCACACTTTCCTGAAAGGTAAGCAGGAAGCTTCAGGTTACCCGGTTACCCGGCCGAGGCCGTTGATCGGGTACATCAGGGATTATAAGTTGCATCAAGGCGTGCAGTTAGAGGCTGATAAGATTGAGGTGAACCCTGCAAAGAGGCAGGTGGCTAAACTTTGTCTCAACAGTTTCTGGGGAAAGTTTGCGCAGAGAAGTAATCTCCCTCAGACCGAGCTGATCAGCAAGCCTGAAGAATTTCTCCGCTTCATATTTTACGGGCAGTACGAGGTGAAATACTTAAATTTCATAAACGACAAGATCGCTATGATTCAGTGGGTTTACCGCAAGCAGTGTGTCGTGCCTCCGGGTAAAACTAATAACGTGTTTATCGCCGCATTCACTACAGCTTATGCCCGTCTCAAGCTGTACAGTTATCTAGAGCAGGTGCAGGAAAATGTTCTCTACATGGATACAGACAGTCTGATATATGTTGTGAAAGAAGGGGGGACGCCTCTGAAATTGGGGAACTATCTGGGGGATCTGACCGATGAGTTGGGCGGTGACACCATTCAAGAATTTGCAGCAGCCGGTCCCAAAAGTTACGCCTACCAGACGAGAGAAAAGAAAAAGGTAGTATTGCGCGTGAAAGGTATCACTCAGACTACAGAGTGCTGTGAGCGGGTCAACTTTGACAGCGTCAGTCGGCTGGTGGAGGGTTACCTCGAGGGTTCTAGAGGGGGCAGTATCGAGGTCCCCCAGCATAACATCAGACGTGATAAAAAGAGCTTTGTCTTGAAAAATTGTACATTTCAAAAAAAGTTTAGAGTGGTGTATGACAAGAGACGCCTCTTTAGCGACGGTACAACGCTGCCTTTCGGTTACTGAAATAGGAGGAGGAAGAGAAACAAAAAAAAAAAATTTAAAAATAAATAAAATTAAAAAAAAAAAAAATGTCACATCTCCTAAACATGGAGCAAGTTCATTTTGATCCCAGACTAGCGGCACCCTTTTCATGTATGGTTGTGGGTCCCAGCGGATGTGGGAAAACTTATTTTGTAAAAAGCGTTATTGAAAATTGTGAACATGTAATAAATGATGTACCTGAAAATATTGTGTGGATTTATACCTCCTTTCAACCCATGTACGCTGAACTGCAAAAAATGAATAAAAAGATTAAGTTTGTTGAAGGACTGCCTGATTCTTTTGACGACGCAGAACTGTTTCCTCCTGACGTTAATCATTTGATTATTCTGGACGATGTTATTCTTCAAGCCTCTGACCATCCTGAAGTGGTCAAACTTTTTACTCAGTACAGACATCATAGAAATATGAGTGTGTTTATGTTGACGCAGAATGTATTTCACAGAGGTAAACACAGCCGCACCATGAGTTTAAACAGTAATTATCTGGTGTTGTTTAAAAACCCTCGGGATAAACTACAGATGAATATATTGGCACATCAAATCTTCCCCTCACAAAAAGCCTTCTTTTTAGAGAGTTTTGAAGACGCTACCAAAGACCCCCGCGGGTATTTATTGGTCGATCTCACACCTACCTGTCCAGAGCCGTACAGGCTGAGGTCGGGTATATTGCCTCCGCAGTGGCCGGTTGTTTATGTTCCCAGAACAAAGTGAAAAGCCATGTCGGTGCGTATAAGAAGAAACGCCCCCTTGTTAAAAGCTCTGTACCACGCCACCCCCCGTAAACGTAAAGACATTCTTGCACACTCTTCCCCAGACTTTCGCCAAGCTCTGTGCGAGATTGCTTTGAATCTTTTAAAAGGCAACATTCCTCTATCTTCTCCTCAATACAAAAAACTGAAAAGCCGGAGAAAAATTATCAGACTGCTGGCGGATAAAAAGACGGGGTTAAATCAGAAACGCAGAACGTTGATGAAACAGTCGGGAGGATTTATTTTACCTCTGTTTTCGGCCGCGGTACCCATCCTCGGAAATCTTATAGGAGGACTTGTTAATAGAAGATAAAAAAAAAAAAAAAAAAAAATAGACATGGCTCTGAGAACGTCGCAAAAAATGTTTCTCGTCGCACCTCATCAGTTAAATCGCCTGACTCAACCCGAATCCTCCGTCAGACAAACGGCCGCAGATGATTTAGATGCAAAAATGAGAGCGATATTAAACGAGCCGGGGATGAGTTCTGACGAAAAAATTAAAAAATACGACGCCTTGCTGCAGAAATATCTCACGCTGATGAAACAAGGTCAAAAAGAGGAGCGTCGGGTGACGTTGACTTTGCAGCACGACCCGGGAGAAGAGTCGACAGATCTTACACCCAGCCGTCACGCCGTGGCAGAGAGGTCCGATCCTGATGACGCAATGAGTGAGGTCATACAAAACCTTCCCCTGCGCGACCGCAAGAATGCCGAGTATGTCATGAAAAAATTGTCCAAGAGCGACGCCGGATGGAATTCCGGAAGGACAAGCCGTTAAAGGGTCTCATATGATTGATTTATTTAAAAACATCTCCCTCCCTTATAAAAAAGCCCAAACCCCACCACCCCGAGGTTGGATGAGTTTCTTAAATATTCTGTCAGACCTCAACACTCCCTTATCCTCTGTGAATAACCCTTCGAGCTCGCGAACAATATCGTCGCCTCAAATCGGGTGAAGTCCAAGGCGTACTTGAAAAGCGGAAAATAATACTGTCCCCGCGCTGGAGCAGACCAGAGGGTCGAGATATTGAGGAAGAAGAAGAAGAAGAAGAAGAAAGCGCGATAGCTCCTCCGGCGGTCAAAAGAGTATCCAAAAGGACGGTAACCCTCTCCCCGAGCTGGATTACTCCGGTCTCGAAAGAACGCGAACGACGGCGTAAAAAGAATAAATCTCCCTGGATCCCCTTTTCTCCCTAAATAAATGTAAACGTACAAAAAAATTGTTTCTCAATAAAGACTTTATTGATCATGTTCAGTCTACAGAGAGTTATTTTTCATATTCATTCACAGGTTGTAACACCGATTAAACATTTGCAATGAACAAGATCTATGATTCAAATATCCGGAGCTTCGATTTCTGATGCAGCGTTGATATTTCTCCACAAACCGTGATACGGTCTGATCATTTTTTATCACATCGTCGTCGTACAGAGACAGCAGTCGTTCAAAGGATACTCCGCAGGCCCTATGGCAGAGATAATAAACGCAGTGTTGACCGCATACGATAGACAGGGTGTGTTGAAGCTGACGATCGTGGTACAATATCCGGTCGGAACGCTGCTCCAAAAACTGTAAGATGTTTGCGGGATAATGAGCAAAGTCCGGAGGAAAACCATAAGAGTCAAAAAATGTGGCTACACCGTCCTCTTCCAGAGTTAGAGAGAGCCAGTGCTCGCCTGGCAGGTCTGTGGGGTGTGTGTTGACTATAAAGTAGGCCGGGGTGTCAAAGGATCGCGTCAGTAACGGCAGTTGATCAGAAGCCCACACGCCGCAGAATACGTCTCCTAGGAGGCGGTGTAAAAGATTTTCCAGTTCATGATTATTCATATTTTTTTTTAATAATAATCCACCAACACCTGTCTTTTAGAGTTAATTTCCAGAATGGAATCGTAACAGGCGTAGACGATCAGAGTGCTGGTGTGTGGTAAGGCAACTCTGAATCTCATTTCCAATCTTAAATTCCCGTTGGAAACAGGGGACGTTAAATTCTTCTCGGTTGATGCTCAGAGGTAAATCTTTCAGATGTCTTCCCGTGGCGATAAACATGTTGTAAAACTCTCTGACTGTGCTGCTTCGATTAAATTGGGGCTGGAAAGCCTTAGCCGGAACCTGTCTGCCGTCCTGACAGAGGGCCAGATATTCTACGTTGTTGTGGATAAAATTGAAAGGCATCAAATCTCTTCGTCCTGTGAAAGCTTCGTGGTGTACCATACCCAACACCACGTATTTGGGCATAGCACCCAGAAAGAGATTCTCCTGGTTGCATATCCTGGAATTTGCGGGTATGGAGTAGGTTTTCACATTGACGCGCGACAGGGGGTACAGCGCATTACCCCTCAGCAGAGCAGCCGCGTGACCCAGACGGATCGCTGGGGAGACTGTCACTTTTTTGACAAACAACGAGGCTCCTAGTATTTTCAGACGAAAATTTGAATCGCGAGCTCCCATGAGGCAAAAGGCATCGCTGGCTCGGGTCAGCTTGATTCTCACGTCCACCGAATTCAGAAGGAGTCTCTCGCAGAAAAATACGTCCCCGTGGAGGGGGCCAAACACGTGTACTTCGCGGGAATTGGCGGTGAAGGCTGCTCGTGAGTTGAGTCCTTGGTTAGGACCGTTGTTGGTCACGATAGAGTTCACTGCTCCGGCCGTGTCTTTGTAAAAAAGACCCGCGCTGAATTGACTCTTGAGCGTATCTTCGGAGTAATTCAGTAGGGTTTCGATCATCGCTCTGTACGGGTGCGTAGCGCTAGACTGTGAAATTAATCTATCCCCCAGAATAACGTCGCACTGACTGAAAATTGTATTCAGAGGGTAGTTGATCAGACCCACCGGTGCGTCATCCGCCAGGTCTGTACCGTCGGCGTTGGTGATTTTCAGGCGGAGGTGCAACAAGGTATCGTTCAAATCCAGATACTTTTCACCATCTCCGGGAATAAAGAACTCTATGTGGCCCCCGTCGGTGATGGCCGATAGAGAGAGAATTTCGGTGTAGATCTTATCTTCGATAGACAGCTGCGTCATGGGGGCTGAAAATAAATCCAACTCCGCCAGCACTCGGATGATTTACGGTGTAAAAGAGCCATATCGCTTTTTTCTTTTTTTTTTTTTTAATTATTTATTTATTTATTTTTTTTACGTCGTCCTCTTCTTCTTCTCGCCGTATTATTTAGGTTTGAAAGATATCGCCGCTTCCGCCAGACTTCCTCCCCTTCGGCTTGCTTCTCCCGACTGATTTTTTCCTTTTACGACTCGCGTGTTTATTAGGGAGCGTTAAAATACGATCCCCCGGCGGCCTCCTCCTTTGTCTACGCGATAAAACCATAATGCCTCCGGATCCCTCCTGATTCAGACGGTTGGACACACTCCCCACCGCAGATTTGATCACATCAGAGGCGATGTTGCTCGCGGCTGATTTGAGGTGTGGCTTGGCGATGGCGAGCTATGAAGCGACGAGGATCCTCTCTCAGACGTACGTGTTCCATGTTTTTTTATTATTTATTTATTTTTTGTTTTTTATACAGGAAGCTGAACCGCGACTGGTTTAAAGTGAAGCTTCAAAATAACCTTCCCGTAGACAAAGTCCACAAAGCGATTGCGATCCGTTTTAATCTCTATATGAATAGTTTTAATGTAACTTTTAGACACGCGCTTGTAATGCACCGTATTGTACCTGAGACTCACCACGTCACCAAACCCACCTCTAATGTTCACCACGCTCAGTAACGGTGAGTAGCTGTCACCGATCGTCTGATACTGAATGATGTCTGTGTGAATAAAGAGGTTATAAATACCTCTTTTGAGATCGCAGGGGTAGGTAGCCGTACGGGAAGAGAGGTTCCACCATTTACCCGGTTTAAGACCCAGCATGTAGGCCAAGGGGGCATGCGCTCGGATTTTGTACCGACCGCTGCCTTTGAAATCTATGCGTTTGGTCACATTGTTGAAAACGGCATCGGCTGCGGGGTCATAATTTTGGAGTTTTGGTACGATTTGTTCCAGGAGGTCTCTCGGTCTCTCGTAATATCCTCCCCGACCGAACCTTAGAATCACGAGTATCTCTTCGGTATTTATATCATCGTCGTCGTCACTACCTACACGAACTTTTTCCCCCGTCGGAGGGCTGGGTTCATCCGAGTTTTTCATGAGATCGATATGAGAGTTCTCCTCTGGTAAAGAATACCACGTGTGAGGATAAATGATTTCGCACAGACCCACCTCCCATTCTCCGTTCAGCTCGATAGCCTTGGCTAAGTCGACCGTGTAATTTGAGCTGGTGTTGTTTTTAAACACGTCTTTACTGGCGTTGGAAGGTAAGATGACGTAAAATCCTGCGTCTGTCGCCATATCCGCCGGTATGATCGGTCCGGTTCGTCGAGCGTGGCTTTTATATATTTTTCAGATCCGTGGCCTTGACCCCGCTATTGAATTTGTCGGGCCAGTTTTTCCATCGCACCAAAACCTGTTTTTCACCCTTGACCGTACGTCGTTTCAATATTTCTTCTACGTGATACGTCCTCTCTTTAGACATTTTTACTTTTTGCAACTCTGCTTCGTAAAAGGAGCCCTCGATAGGCTCTCCGTCATAATCTCGGAGTTGGTACACGGGGGGAGTACGAGGAATGCCGGCCTCCACCGTAAACACTTCGTCGGTAAAACTCTGTTCATATTTTTTATCAAAAGTCCCTCTGACCTTGGATAATCTGACAAGATCACCCTTTTTAAATTTCATTAGCACCGCACGACGGTGTCGCGTAGAAAACGTACCGTACAAATTTTGAAACACTTGAGAGGCGTTCTCGGAGGTCACCTGCATAGGCGTCATTTTTATACTTTTATGAAAGCTGTGATTGTAGCTTTTCACCAAATCCTGTAAAACGTCGAGGTATCGCCTCGTGTTGTTAGCCGTAAAATATCTCCACATTCTAGTTTTTAACGTACGGTTAAACCTCTCGATAACAGAGGCCTTCAGATCGCTCGCTGTGGCAAAGTGTACAATGTTGTGCTTCTTCATCAAAGCGTCAAAACTCTTGTTGAAAAACTCTTTACCGGCATCCGTCTGTAACTTTTCAGGGATCTGACTGTCTTTAAAGATTGAAGTAAAGGCCTTCACCACCTCGTCGGCCGATTTTCTCTTTAAAACACGCGCGTAAGCTTTTTTTGAAAATACATCTATGACCGTGAGTAAATATTTAAACCCGTCGTTGTGTTCAGCCAATGCCTGCATGTCACAGAGATCTGCTTGAAATTGATTTAAAGGCCTAGGTACGAAAACTCTGTTTCTGGTAAAATGTATTCTGGCTGGTTTATGCAGAGTGTAGGTATCTTGCTCTTGTAGAAAATCTTTAACATTTTCCACGCTGACTTTCTTTCCCATTTCATCCTGCACACCCCTATGCAGTCTGTCTACACCTCCAAAACTTGCCGGGTGGGCCGGATTGTAATACACTCTTTTCATGACCCGTCTCACCGCCATTCCGCCTGCTGTAAACTCTCGGGTTAACTGAAAAACACACCGCTCTGGATCGTTTCTTTTATCTTTTTTTTATTGATTGTCATAGAATACATCAAAGGTTAACATACTGGATACATCAAAGATTACCAAACTGGATACATCAAAGGTTAAGATACATACAGGATACATCAAAAAAAATTATGATACATACAGGATACACCGAAAAATTAAGATACAAAAGAGGAGACGTCTAGTCTTTAATCATCTTTAAAACCTGAACTAACACACAGTGATCTATACTAGTCTGAAGAATGTTGTGCAGTCTTTTCAGTTCGAGCGGAATATTCACAGACGCGTTATTACGCAAATGAAGGATCAGCGCGTCCGCAAACAGAGTGTACAGAGTGAGTAAATGACAGGGTGTTATAAAAAAAGAGTCCTTGATCCATTCTCCCACAATTTTTTCAAAGGTTTCTGACAAATCAGACGCGGTCGCAGTCTGCAGCATAACTTCCCAATCCGCACGTCTGACGTGAGCACTTTGTCCATCACGACGCATAGTCGTCTGATTTCAAACGGTGTTGTGACGGCTTCTCTATCCGTTAAAACTCTATCGCAAAGATGTTGTATCAGATGGGTGATGATCATCCTCTCTTCTACATGTTTTCTCCAATAATTTCCCATGATGAATAAAACGAGAAAACAGACTTATACGCACTCCCAACCCTCCGTCATCAGTTTCAGCTGTCCGAGTCTGACCGGGTCCTCACCAATCAACTCGTCGTACACGACGCCGATGGAATCCTGAATGTTCTTTGCGGATCTGAGCTCGTGTAACAGAGTCTGTGCCACGGCTTTGACTCTGACGTCATCCTCTCTGATGTCGCGTGCGATCAGGAGACGTTGGATGGAAGGAATGAAGCGGGGGGTTAAAAGCTTCTTCATTATCCCCCGAAAGTTGATTCAGTAGTAATCTTCTTCCATATATTCCAAACACGGATGGTGTCTCTGGCTCGGATGGTTGATTTGACATCCGTAACACTTTTCCCGCCGAAAATTACCCAGGGTGATGTTGAGCAGGTGGGTGACGGCCGCCTTTACAGCGTTGAAGAAAGCCAGAGACGCTGCCCCGTCCAACTCGTCTTCGCTCTCTACAGGAGGCGTTATCGCGTCGGTGGAGGAGGTGGAGGAGGATCGGGACTCCGCGTCGACTGATTCTGTATCGGAACAGTCGTCGGATGAGAGGATCCGAGGTGCGGAGGCCGAACGCTCTCTCCGCTTCGGCGGACTTGTGGAGGCCGGGGAAGCGGAGAGAGCTTCGGGCTCCTCGGGAATCGGGGGAAACCACCTAGTGGTGAGCCGTCTCTGGTTGAAGCGTCGTTAAAGATAAGCCATGTCTACAGTCAGGTTCTACCGATAGGTCCGTCGTCGTGTCTCCTTTTATGCACAGCACAGGCGAGGGGGTGTGGTTTCAGAAGGCCAGAGTTTTTTTCACCGTCAGGATGTCGTTCCATTTACGGCAGTTTCGAAACAGACCCGAAATTTCTTCTCCAATTTCCTCCATCTTATCCTTCCACGCAGCTCCCGGCAGGTTCAGCATCATCTGGAATACGCCGCAGTCAGAATTAAAACACTCCAAGACAAAACGCTCCGTAGCTCCTCTCTCCCCCGATGTCTGGAGACTGGCTCGTAAGAACCAGCGACCGGAGGGGCTGGATCTCGATAGCCACACCGCGCTAAAAGCACCCCCACCTTCGACCTCTGACCCGGACTCTTTATCCGCTCCACCCTCCATTCCTGATTCCTGATCATCGGGGTCCTCGGCCTCGACGTCCAATCTCGGCTGTTTATCCGTTACACCCTCTTCCTGATCCAGGGGGTCATCGGAAAGGGCGAGCAGGGCAGATCGATTCGGAATCACCAGTCTCAACACCCCCCAGTCATTGGAATTCAGCACCCCCACAGAAGAAGACAGAGACCCCGCTGTCTCACCCTCCTCCCTCTGATACAGCAGAAGCTCACCCGTTCCATACTCCATGCTCACCCGAACACATAGCCCCAATATCCCTGCACGCCGTTCGCTTCCAAAGACCATTCCCCACGCAGAGAAATGCATGGAGGCTCTTGCACTCGGCACAGATAGATGATGGACTTCTTTGGAGCATTCTGCGTTTTTTCAAGGAGTGTCACCGGCGTCTCACATATCTGAGATGAGAAGACTCTCTTCAGTCGGTTAATTCGCATGCCCCCGCTGCTCGAGCCAGACGCTTCAACGTCTCTGACGGTAGTAGATCTTTTCAGCGACATGATGACGATGAGGAGTTTATTTAATTTTTTTTCTTCAGCCTCAGCCTCAGGTTTTTTAAATCAGTCTTAAACGCACACCCGTTTTAAAGGAATCGGACAAACCACACCTCCTTCTCTCATTGGCTCTTTCACACATTTTATTATCATACACGCACACGCGCACTCCTTCCTCTCATTGGTTGTTTCACACATTTTATTATCATACACGCACACGCGCACTCATACATTCCTTTATCACCATCACTAGCACCAAATAACAGAGACACACGGCTGCACCTGTCAACAAAACCTGACAGCAGCAGCTGTCAGCAACAGCTGTCAAACCCATTACAAACAACAACATCTAACGCGGGAAGCCCGAGCGGAGGTCAAAGGTCAAAGTCGTAAAACTGTCAAAACAAAGTTTGACGAGTAGTGGTAAGTATACCTCTCTGACAGAATGTGTGAAAAGTAGGCATGTGCATAAATTAAGGCACCCTTGTTTTTTTATTATTTTAGTATTTTAGCGCTAATTACTGGAACACAGAATTTTTATCGGTAAGCTCATTGACCCTTGACCTACATGTACAGGTGAAGCCCATAATGTGAGAGGGTATTTAGGGTGGCCAATGCCGAGTTGTTCTCCTCTTTGCATCTTCTCTGAAGAGTGGCCTCAAAACAACTGTCAAATGACGTGAAAATAAAGGTTGTTCAAAATCGTGGTTTAGGGGGAAGGATAGAAAAAGACTAGCTCAGAGATTTCTGCTGTGAGGAACATACTGAGGAAATGGAAGCCCACAGGCACGGTTCCAGTTAAGGCCTGGAGTGGCAGGCCAAGGAAAATCTCAGACAATTTTCTCCTTTGCATCAGAGTTACTTTAACTAGACAACACTATGATGGTTTTATTTTTTTGATGGTTTTTACTCACTTTTTTATTGAACTATATTAAAAAATATTCGGTAAAGGATGTTGAGAAGAGTCTAACTCAACCCACAGACCAGCTATAAAAACTTACAACATGGTCTGGCTGCAGACATTGTCACTGTGCATCATTTACTATTCAGCACTTTTCTGCACACATGCCATGAACAAGCATTTTGGAATAAGATGCTGTGAACTGATGAAACTAAAAAATGAGTAATTTGGACATAACAAGGAGCAGTATGCATGGCAGATGAGGAAAGCTGCATTCCAAGACAAACACTTGGTGGTGGTTCCTTCATGCTGTAGGGGCTGTGTGGCAAATTCAGGTCTTGGCAAACTTGTTAAAGTTGATGGTCTATGGATTCCAGTCAGTATTCCTAACCGATTTCTTTGCTGCCTGTCAAATGCTTTTGGTTGATAATAACTTTCTTTCTGAATGTGTTGTACACCTCATTTTATATATGACATCATTATATATGACTACCAGGTCAAGTCAACCCAATGCTGAATTGGTGCTATATGAACTCAAAGTGTGTAAAACATGAACAACATGATTTTTAGTTTGTTGAAATATACACCAAGTATAGTTGCCACCTTCAAGTAGATTCAAGTAGATGTTGAAAAATGATGAACATTACAAAATACTGATCTCCATATCAAGCCTATGTTCCTGAACAATTTCTTTAGTTCTTGCTTGCAATTATGTTGTTTTTTTAAATTAATTTATTACTCCAGGCCTTTTCCTTCATTTATTATATTCATTTATTAGCATCCCTATTAGCTTCAATGTGACAGAAGACGCGGCTGAAGTCCGATCACACACAACGCAGCCGATAATCCAGTGCAACACGCTATAGCACCAGCCCGCAATACATAAATTACACAGCCTGAAAGACTAATAATAAGACTGCAAAGTGCTGTCTCATAGAAAATTAAAGACAAATAAACAATCTGAAAAAAGATGAAGTAAACACCAAAGGTGCTTTGCTACAAGCAGAGACTGCATGAGCAACTATGGATGTAGATCAGGGGTGGGGCAACCCCCGGCCCCAGAGGGCCGGCGCGGGCGCAGGCCCCCGCCCCAACCAGGCAGCAACACACCCGACTCCACCAACGAAGGTGCAGAGTAGCAGTAATTAGTAGAATCAGGTGCGCCCACCGCCCGGCCGGAACAAGGACCCGCAGCCACGCCGGCCCCCCGGGACCGGAACCGCCCACCCCCAATGTAGATGTTAAGGTTTTAGCTGGTGGAGTGTCACAGTGTTCCTAGGGACCCCTTCCGCATCCTCAGCAGGCATCTCAGGGTCCCAGGTGTTTCGCCCCTTAACCTGTACACCTCTCCTGAGTGGGGCAGCAAGGGCTGAGTTAGCCTTCACCTGCGGAAGGGGTCCAGCTGTGATTTCTTGACAGCCACAGCCACCTGGAACTGCTTTCGGCTACTGTGGCTATTTCCCTGGTAGCCTTCTGTACTTGTTTGGCATCAAGCCCGATCTTCTGCAGGAAACTGCGAATAGATGTGGCGGGGAAACCACGAGCCCCAACCTCAATTGGGTAGAGGGTGGCATGCCATCCAGCAAGGGTCGCCTCATCTACTATGTCCTGATACTTACCTTTCTTTGCCTGATGAGATATGGCTAGCCTGTCTTCCCAGGGAACAGTGAGTTCGGCTAGAATGATGGACTTCGAGCTCCTAGAAAGAAGGATCATATCCGGTCGGAGGGTAGTTGCCACCACCTCCTGAGGAAAGACCAGCTTCTTCTTGAGATCCACCCGCAGCTCCCAATCTGATGCGCAGTGTAGCATTGATGGTAGGCGGTCAGGTCTTTTTCCCTTTGGGACTTTACTGCCCTCTCGCTGGAAGCTTGTGGGCCTTGGTGGTACTGGTGGCTGTTTGTTGGTGTGGCTTCTCTGTAGTTCGACCCACTTAGGGACCTCTGTGAGGACTTTGTCGTGTCTCCACCTATAGCGCCCGTCTGCCAGAGCTTTTGGGCAGCTGGTCAGAATGTGGTTCAGTGTGCAGAGGCTGGCGCCGCACTGACTACAGGATGCCTCTTCCTCCTTGCCCCAGATCTTCAGATTACTTGGTGTGGGTAGGAGATCAGCCACAGCGCACAGCAGGAAGTTCAGCTTGCCTTGGTCAGTGCCCCAGAGCTCCTTCCAAGACAATGGTCTCTCGAGCGCCCCCTCCCACTGCATCCAGCGCGCCTGGGAGCCCAGCCCTGCTGCTTTGATTCGACGGTCTTCTTCAGCTGCCTCCCGCACCCTTTGCACCACCAAGTCCCTTCTGTCTCGCATGTTGCTCTTTGACCAGCTCTTGACACCGTAGTTTCCAAGCCCTAGCCGTCCGCGACACACAGTGCCCACGATTTCCTGATGCTTCCAGTAGGCTTCCGCTTCCTTCACCGCCTCGAGGGGTTTCCACTTCCTGCCGCAGTTAATGGCAGAACTTGCATACCCGACTTTTGCGTCCCTAGAGCCTGAGAGCGTGCATGCTGCCCTTGCCTTGGTGGCCTTGAATTCTTCTATGACGGAGGAGCATGGTAACCGGAGTACTGATGACCTGCTGTAGAGGTTGACTGCGCTGAAAGCTGGAGGAACACCCAGCCATTTACAAATAAACCTGCTACAGACTCTCTCCATTGCTTCAACTCTTGTCATAGGGAAGTCGTAGAGCAGAAATGGCCACTGGAGCCTTGGTATGATGCCATGCTGAAAGCACCACACCTTGAACCTACCTAGCAGCAAACTCCTGTCTATTCTCCTCAGCCACTCCTTTAGTTGGGCTGCGGTGTCTTCGAGGTTTAGCCTGTCCTTCAGAGTGCTGTCATAGTGTTTTCCCAGGCATCGGATACGCTCCTCCTGAATGGTTGGAATCTCTGACCCCTGGATGCTGAAGGTGTTATTCGACAGATTTCCCTTCAGGATGCACAAGCTTCTGGATTTGCTGGGCTTGAACTACATACGGGCCCAGGTGGCCATCTTATCCAGTGAACTTAGGACCCATCGTGTCCCAAGGATGGATGGGGTCATCACGGTGATGTCGTCCATGAAAGCTCTGCAGGCTGGATGCCTTGTCCCATCCGCTGCCGTCGGTCCTTTACACTGAGACTCTCCAGCTTTCAGCAGTAGGTTCATAGCTGCCACAAACAGGGAGACTGATATGGTGCAGCCAGCCATGATCCCTTTTTCCAGCCTCTGCCACTTGGTGGTAAAATCCTGTGCACTGAACCTCATCTGTAAAGAACCCATATGAGCCATCACCAACTTAATGACCTCTGATGGTACTTGGTAATGATCCAATGCCTTGCAGATAAGCTGGTGTGGAACATTTGGGTAAGCCTTGGCGAGGTCTAGCCAGACCACCGAGAGAGATTTCTTGTTGCTCTTCGCCTCCTTAATTATCTGGCTAATTACCGCCGTGTGCTCCAGGCATCCAGAGTAGCCCGGTACTCCTCCTTTCTGGACACTTGTATCGATGTAGCCATTGACAAGTAAGTATGATGTCAACCTTTGGGCGATGATTGCCCAGAAGACCTTCCCCTCAACGTCCAGTAGGGAAATCTCTCTAAACTGGTCGAGGCTTGATGAATTCAGCTCCTTAGGAATGAAGCAGCCCTCTGCAAGCGTCCACAGCCAGGGTTCCTGCTTCTTCTTCCACAGTGTGCGCAGGAGTGTGGCCAGTCTCCTTAGCAGCTGTGGGCAGTTCTTATAAATCTTATAAGATGTCCCTGATGGACCAGGAGCGGATCCCGCTCGAGCCCATCTCACCACTGACCTCACTTCTTCAAAAGTGAAGTCTGCCATGTTGAAAGGGGTGCTTGGATTGAGCTTTGGGATAGGGAAGGGGCACTCTCCCAATGGTAGGTCCCTGCTGGGGTCGCTATGTGCTGCCTTTACAGCATCCTCCACTTCTTCCTTGGAACATGCCAGTCTCCCACTCTTGGGCTGGCCAAGGAGGTCAGATGTGTAGCGGAACGGATCGTTGAAGAAAGATTTCCTCTGCCGGCGCTTCTCTTTCTGTCTTCTCCACGTTGCCTCTGAAAATACCTACCCTAAAGCGATTTTTACCATTTCCTGTTCAAAATCATTTCATCTGACAGACCATTTGAGGAAGAGAATCAAACAACAATGACATTCAGTCTGCAGCAGCTCTTTTATTCTATTCTATATGTCAGGTTTATGGTTACACAGGTTTTTCATGAGGTTTCATTCTCTATGAAATTGACACTGAACGGATTTGACAAGTCCAGGCTGAGTTGCATAAATAACCAAATCAAGGCAAAACAGCAAATGCACTTTTGTAATATACTTTTTAATGAATCAAACCTGAAAGTTGCACACTTTACCTTGAGCAGCTGAAGTGATTACTCCTGTAAAAAAAAAAAAAACTGTTCCTGAAAGAGGACACCAGCCCTTCTCTAAGGGCGAAAAGGCTTTCTGTGAGGAGTGGCCGGTGAAATTAACATAACCAGTCTCCTCTTGAGACCAGTAGGACAGGGTCCTCAGTCTCACTCATACACAATTTGGTATCAATGTCTGTTTTGTCTGTCTGCCAAGATAAAACGATAACTACTTCAGGGGCTTTTCTCCTTTATCTTCAGGGTACAGACTCGCATGCTGCACATTTGTCTCCCTCTTGTTGTTGAAACACATATAAGCGAGCTAGATTATATCAGGAAATGTACTTGTTCATTTTTCATAAACACACTGCAAAACCTATTTTCTTCTTGAGCTGAATTGATGCCTGTTGTTACCTATTACATTTATTGTAATTGTAATTATTTTGTAATCATTTCCCTCTCTTCTGTGTCACAATGCAGAGCAAGAGGAACAAAAGCATCCGATCAGTAGATCGGGTTTCTCACATTTTCTCAGGCTCATTTTCTCCCACATTTTTTTTAACTCAGAAACTTGTTGATTTGAATTGCATCTTCAGATTCAAAATTTGAGATTTTATTTATTTGCCATTTGTGCATATGCCAAACAGTCCAGACACATTAGAAGTTCTGTGCAGTTAACAAAAAAGAACATTAAATAAGAAAGCAAAGCTAATTCTAAGAGTACATAGAGAGTAAAACAGAATTAATACATAATAAAATGCTTTTCTTAGTAAGAAAGAACACATTTCTTAATAAAGAAGTATAGATGCAGGAAATAAATAAGTAAAATACAGACATGTATAGTGAGTATTGTATATATATAAATGAACAAATATAGCTGTAAATATAAAAAGTATTGCCTCACACTTGACATCATTTTTTTAAGAATGAAGCTTCCACATTCAACAGATTTGAGGTTTATTTGACAAATGTAAACTTGGAAAGGACAGCTATATCGTGTATAAAGAAAAACTGTTCCCCAAGAGATGATAGATAGTTCAAGATAATAGCGGTGTGTTTAAAAACATGAGTAAAACCAAAAATCCTTATATTTTTATCACCAATGCATTTCTAAATCACAATGTGAAGAAAATGTGTCATTTTTTACTACTTTATTACTTTAAAGTAAGGAAAAATTAATATTTAAATGTTCAAAGAAATAGTTTTGTCAGTGTTTTTCTTTCAAAACCCAAATATTTACTGTATAAACTGAAAAATCTTCAGGATTAAACATTCCCATGAATCACTTAACTAATATTCGTTGAACCACAGTTTCTGCTGAACTGCTTCACATGTCTGCTGCATGGAGTCGACCAACTTCTGGCTCCTATGAACAGGTATTTCTGCATTTTCTTGGTTCCCCTCAGAAACTCACATACGGCATTTTCACCTAACAGGTTTTTTTAATGGGATGCAGTTGCACGGATTGGGCTGGCCACTTGGACTAGAACCAAGCTGCTGCTGGTGCACTGGTATGTTTGGAATTGTTGATGTGTTGAAACACACATATCCTCTTTAGGCATTTTGATAAAACAAATCGATCCATTGTTCCCTGTCTTCATATTGAAAAGGACACTGTCATTTATCCTGGACCAATGAAAGTATAAGTGTTCTTTTGGGTCCACCGGCTGCAGCCAGTTTGTCAGATGAACACCAATTACTGAATTAAAGCATGGTTCTGCAAGCATCATGATATGGGGATAATTCTATTACTGTGGTACAAGTAAACCAGTAGCATCTTGGTTCCAGACCAACAAAATTTAAATTCTAGAGTGGCCAACCCAATCCTTGGACCTTAACCCCGTTGAGGAAGGTTCTGAGGTAAAACCAAGAAATGCGGGGGAATTGTGAGAATGAAGTTGTTTGACTTGTCAGTCACGGTCATGACTATATTAGTTTAGTGATTTACAGTAATGCTGAATGCTGACGATTTTTTAGTTTATAAAATAAATTATTTAAGTTTGTAAAGACTCAAGAAAAAACGCAGATGCAACTATTTCTTTGAACAGGCTGATATTCAATTATCTTCATTTGATGTAAAGTAATTTAAAAAATCTGTTCCCAGTGCATCAAAATGAAAACCAGCTTTGGCTTTATTCATGCATTTAAACACACTGCTATTATCACTGCTCACTACTGTAGACAAAAATAGATGCATTTTCATATAATTTCACATATCAACACTAGAACAGAGGTAATTGTATTTATAAGCATTGCATTGTGTCTCCGTCACGCACTGAGAGGCTCAGGTTTCTACACTCAGGCCACTCGGATCCTGAATAAAGTTAAACTCCCCCCCCCTTCCTACTAACTATTGCACAAACTAAAGGAAAAGGCAGGATTATCACTTAGGAGAGAGCCCACATAACCTGTACTTACACTGTACTTATGCTTGGCTAAACACTGTTTTATGTTATATCTCACATACCCTGAAATTACTCTGTGATTAAAGTGAAAGAAGGGATTCATATTACAGCCTTCAGTTTGCACTCAGTTTCAGGTGTTAAAGGTGTGAGGGCATTGTCTATTATCCACAACGTTGCATTGCAAAGTGCTCAACATTCCTAAAGGCTCAACTTTCTTATTTCTTTAGTAAACGTAACACAGTTTTAATATGAGGAGCTCGTGTATCAACCTCATAAACAACAGCTTCACTTTTTAACAGGGGACTTTTCTATATCTAATAAAAACTTTTTTTTTTTTAATTAATAATAGCCCCTCCTTATTTAAGTGCTCTTCATTTATCAATAACCAGAAATACGCTGCCAGCTGACACACAGATCAAATCATGGGCACTGAAATATTGGTTGATGAATGTTTTCCAGAGTTTCCCAAATGTTTTGAAGGGCAGTTTTGACATAAAACTGCAGAGGTTTGTCTCTCCACTTGTAATGATTCTAATTGGGTCTTCAGAATATCCTCTTTATTGCTTTCCATTTAAATAATAGATGATCTCTGAGCGCTGCCATTTATGTCATCAGAATGCTCTGTTAAGCGCAGTGTGTACAAGCCTGTCAAAGTCCGAAATGCTTCTTGATTGGACGGCTTCTTTATTGTTGCATTAGGTAGGTCTTTTGCTGGAGTGCACAGAATTTTCACTCTCTGTGTGAGAAAGAGAAAGACAGTTATTATAGTTACTTTCTGAAAATAAAGACTTCAAAAAAGCTGAATATATAACAAATTATGTGCAAGCATTTAATACATGAAACCTCTCATGTATGTCTGCTTTAACTGTTCTAACTTTTTTTTTTTATCAACAAAATGTGCCTGTACCTGTCTCAGTGTTCCAGGAGTCACACTCACTGCGTACAGCATCCGCAGAGGAACCATGAGAGTTGACGACAAAGTAAAGAATCCTCCAATGGCGTAGCCCCACCAGGGGTATTCATAGGTATTGTTGAATTTGAGTGGTGTATATTTTATCAAGGAAAAGAGAAATATGCACTAATGAAAGGAAGAGAGAAAAAAAAAAAGAAGGCATTAAAAACAAACCAGTGATAATATTATATACAGCTATAAACAATGATGCTTTCATAAGATGACAATTTGGTTGATTTCCAACATCCTGCACCAAATATACCGTTTGCATTTATTTCCTGGACCGGTAAGCTGCTAACTTTGTTTTTTCCATCAAAGATAAATGTGTTGTAGTGTTAGTGTGTTTTGATAGGTTGCTTAGGTACAGGTGACATGAAAGCTGTTGATTTACAGCTGTGCTGACTCTTATTAGTTTGACATTATGTTAACTATGAACAAACACTCTCCTGGGCTCAGCTTGCTGCTTTCTGTTATGTTCCTGTTGTAACTGTTAGCGGCTATCTGGGTTGTTTATGAAGACAGTGATTTGTAGCTGGGTGTTGTGGTGGCTCGCTAGCTTGCAGGTACACTACGGGCAGAGCAATAGTGTGTGGTGGAGCATTGAATGGAAAGGGGAATGAAGTTGTTCCTATAGTTTGATTGTTGTTTAATGCTTCAGTTTTGCAGTTGCACACCATAAAATACTTAAATTAAGTATTGGTCAGTGCTGAGGTACAAAAAAACAAAAGTGAGCCCATATGAGTGTCACACCAGGTTTGTCTGCAGCATAGTGCTGTGTGGACTGCCAGACCCTTATGCATAGCCCTCTTTCTTGTTTCTATTTCTGTAATTAACACATTGAGTGATTGATGAGGATGGCAGAATGGTTGACAGTGTTCCAAAAAGTCATTGTTATCATTATTATTCACTTTCGGTACAAAAAAGAAGCAAATGCATATTTCACCTCTTTAGCAGGCATGGGAAAGAACATTTGCTTTATCTTTAAATAGGATTTGGCTGAAAAGACACTCATCTTACATCCTTTTTCCTTAACATTATGCATGGAGAGAGAATAAATCTGCATTTCTACTCTCTGTTGTGCAGCTAAAGCTATACCTTGTTAAGTCTTTTCATATTAATAAATAAAGAAACCAAATGTGTTTTCCTTTTTCTATTAGAAATGTAGTGCCCATTCCAAACATGCTAAACCATGTGCTCCATGGTTTATCTTTTCTTATTTCAAATATCAGGAGGACTGCATTTTAAAAGGAAATACAAAAAAAAAAATCAGAGAGCTTTTGAAAAAAAAAAAGATAAAATATATTGTTCATCCATCCATCCATCCATTTTCTATCCCGCTTATTCCTTTTCAGGGTCGCAGGGGTCTGCTGGAGCCTATCCCAGCGCATTTTATGGCGAGAGGCAGGGATACACCCCAGATGGTCGCCAGCCAATCGTGGGGCACACACACCATTCACACACCATTCACACACACGGGCAATTTAGATTTGCCAATTAACCTGAGCATGTTTTGTATTGTGGGAGGAAGCCGGAGTACCCGGTGAAAACCCACGCAGACACGGGGAGAACATGCAAACTCCACACAGAAAGGTCCCAGACCCAGGCCCCAAGGCGGTCTTGAACCTGCGACCTTCTTGCTGTGAGGCAACAGTGCTACCCACTGCTCCACCGTGTCGCCCCTATATTGTTCATATTGCATCATTCTTTAGAATTGGCTTGTGAATGTTAAATAGACAAATAGGGATGGATGGCAAGTGCATACTTTTCCTGTCTGGCAAAAAACGTCACTACCAATGTTAAAATCAAACAAACATCCTTAGTTAGTACTGTACTGTTACTTGGAAGACATATCTACATTTGGAATACTTACAGTACAGATAGCTGGTGTGAAGTACTGCCAACAGTATTTCATAAAAGACAACGGCCGATACCCAATCATGTCCTTTATATTATCATAATGACGATCTGCACCTGCAAAATAAGCAGCATTAGTTAGATTTGTTTTATTGCCTCACACAGCAGTTTTCATACTACATAATACAGTACATAGTACTGTACTGTATCTGACATTATATGATTTAAATGCAAGACCATGAAATTATCAATGTTGTCTTTATGATTTTATGTACCCACAAAGCCTATGTTTGAGGACTTTTCCAAACTTTTTTGTTATTTTGTGACAAAATAACATCTAGTTGTGACCCATCACCTGCTACATATGATGAAGTCAACTACAGCAATTTTAATTTTAATTCTTTCTAAGTCACTAACAACAACAGCTCCACAGGCAGATTGCACAAAGTTGAAATAAATCCTCACCATAGACCCATCCAATACAGACAGACTCAAGGACAGCGAAAAGTAAGAGTGTCATGCCACTGCAGGCGTAGTAGTCAAACAACTGGAAAATATAAAGTCCTCCCTGCAAAAAAGAAAAAACAGAATGCATTGAAAGGTTGCCTATACATTATTATTGATATTTACTCACCAGATACCTACTCCAAATACAGAAATATATATATATATATATATATATATATATATATATATATATATATATATATATATATATATATATATATATATATATATATATATATATATATATATACGATGCAAGTATACAAATACTTATATTTTATAATTTCCTCTTCTTGCTTCTTTGTAGCTTAATCACCTGTAATTATTTAGTATTTTATAGCTATGATGCTGAAATTAATACATAGTTATAATTAAATAATCAATGTCACAACCTACTCACCTGTGTAACCATCAGAAGTCCAATAAAGAAACTTCCAATGCTAATAGCAAGAAGAAGGAGTTTGCGGCGACAGTCGTTTTGGAAGAAAGTGGGATACATGTCGGAGATGGTTGTGACCAATGCCTCTTGATATACGAACTACAGTGATATAGGAGAGATGTTTTTGTGACTACATTTAAGCATTGTTACATTTCAAACTGAGTTGATGTGTTGTTGTACCTCACTGTCTAGTCCTAAAAAGATGAGCATGACAAAGAAGGAAACGGCCCAGATCTGAGGGAGTGGCATTAGAGCCACAGCACGAGGGTAAGCAATGAATGCCAACCCTGGACCTGCAACGATAAAGGACGTCAAATGGTCTCATCCTCAAACAATCAAAATGGTGGAACTTCAAAAATGCACTGTCAAATACCTGATTCCGCCACCATCGATATGTCAACACCTTGCTCTTTTGCCATGAAACCGAGCACAGAAAATATCGCGAAGCCAGCCACAAAACTTGTTAAGCTGTTTAACAGGCACAGGTAAATGCAGTCTCTGTTGGAGGATTAAAAAAATATTAATTAAAGTGAACCTGTGCCTATCAAGAAATTTGAATTGCGTGCGGTCAGTGAAAATATAAAAAGACAAACCTGTAACAATTGTTGCTGTACTTGTTATAACTTCCTAAAGATGTCAGAACACCCGTGCAAACTCCATAGGAGTAGAAAATTTGGCTGCCAGCATCCATCCATACCTGTGGGATTGGAAAGGTTTGTGCATGTGCTCAGTTTAGGATTATTAGAAAGCAACCCCATCTCCTGGAAATTGTAACTATAGCCAATACTTAGAATTACTATCCATTAGGAAGCATTTTTATAATGACAGTATCTGCAAAGTAACAAAACATTTATTGCATTTCATTTATTTAGTTTTTCCTTAATGATCCGTCCTTCAATACAAAACATGCCTATAGCATGTACATGTTTTAGCCATGCAGCATGGCTCTAGGAACAGCAAGGAGACCACAGTGAACTCAATAGGATGAACATTAGTCTTGTTTAAATGTACAGTGTGTAAGATTTTGTGGCATTTAGCATCATCTAGAGGACCAGATTTGGTAAAAAAAATGTATATAATATTCAGAAGTGTATGTAAATAGGTATATAATTCAACAATAATTTTTAGTACATCCTCCTCCGTGAAGCGTGCCATGTTGCATCACAATGTTTCTACAGTAGCAACAGACAAATCTTGTCTCTGATGTATTTTAATTAATGTATTTTTGATAAAGTTCAGACAATGCAGAGTTAATGAATATATATTACTAATGCAATTGTAAAATGTTTTCTTTGATGTCTTTTAATTGATGTTAAATGCATGTTCAGTACATGAATATAATATATATAATATAATGCATGTTGCAATTGTAAAAAAAATGTACTTTTATGTCCTTAATTAAGGTAATGCAGCCTTAATTAGGTAATGATATATTTAGGTGATGCTGAATACATGGTGAGTGCATGAATATAACGACTGATGCAATATCTACTGAGACAATTGTAAAATGTTTTCTTTGATGTATTTTACTTGACCTTGACCTTAGTAGTGAGCATAATCCAGGAAACAGTGATTCTTCACTCAAGACATATTTGGCAAAACTCAAACGGGATTTCTAGGCGACGGGGTCGAACGGTGATTGTAATCACTGCATCAGCAAGTGTAAAAGCAGCAGCGTGTTACCTCTGGATCTGTGAGGCGGGATGGGTCTGGGTAGAGGTAGAACATCACTCCCTCTTTTGCCCCAGGTAACGTAAGGCCACGAACAAGCAACACCACCAGCATAATGTAGGGGAATGTGGCCGTGAAGTAAACCACCTACAACAGAAACATTAGTTCTCCTATTGTCATCTTTTTAAGATGGAATATTTTTCAATGTCTAAGCAGTATATAAACTTCTAATGAATGATTTATGACATTATAATGAAGTTATACGCAGATATTTAAGTATTTGTAAGTATTAATAAAAAGTATTAGAAAATACTACTAATAATAATATTGAAAATAATTAAATTCACTGCTAAATTAAGGGAATTAAAAGGAGTTCACACGGTAGAAATTCGGCTCAGCATCACCAGGTAAATCTCTCCGTGTTTTACAGTGGAGTTTCCTAATCTTGTGTCGGCACCCTTCCTGCTGCCACTTTTCTGGCCCTGTTTTTATGGTGTTAAATGGTCATAGTAAATCTGAAACCCAAGACAACCACTTTAAGCATGACTTGAACACACCTCTCCAAAGCATGCTTGAATTTGCATCTTCCAAATAGAGCCCACCACTTGTTATCTGCTAGTAAAGCGAGTCACTTTACTGGGGTTATGTGGCTACGCTTCTCCACCAGCAGATGGAGACATAGCTCCCACACTTCAGATTCAAAGTAAAATGTTTTCTGTACCTTTCCTGTGGTCTTCACTCCATTCCAGATACAGAAGTAGCACACAATCCAGGCAAGAAGCAGACAAAGAGCCAAGTCCCAACGAATATCACCGATTTCTTCAATTCCACCAGACAACCCCAAGATTCTCCTCCTGTAACAAAATCTGTTAATAAACATACAACAAAAAAACAGCTGTCCTTATATGATGCTTCAAATCATACTACCGTACTCACTCCCAAAATTCTATAACTGAAGATTTGTTATTTCCATGCAGGTGCAGAGGGGGTGTTTGATTGTGACCATACTCAAAACAGCCATCTTCCATGGTAAAAGAATAAAAAGAAGAGGTTGACCTGATCTACAAAGTAACCATAAAACAGTGATTCACATCATAGATTAAAAATGAAGTCTTGGTACCTGTGTTCCAACTGTTGTGGCAGTTTGCCCATGGAAGCTCAGACTGAAAGCATGAAAATAGGTAGAGTAACGTCCATGCCAGTATGATGATGTAATACACCCCGGTGTACAAAACAATCACTTGGCTCCCGTAGCCTAAGCCTGTAGAGAGACGAGATCACGTTTATGCCAAAACAGCAAGATGCACTCACTGCGTGTACACACATCTGACGGAATGACGTCAATTCAGGTTTTGAAGAGCGCGCAGACGCTCAGTATACCACATTGTCACATATACAATCAAAAAAAACTTTGTAATTCTGTCTTGATCATAAAAAAATTACAAATTTCAATTTGCTTGCAAGGAGCCTGTTTATTGTGAGTTGCATCTTGGAAGCAAATTGAGCTTTTATGTTATATTTTGTTTACGTATTTCACTCTTGTGTGGTGTTACATGGGGAAATTGCAGTTTTTTTTAAACAATAGCCTGTATTTGAGGCGTTTAGGAATCATCTGTAAATTGCAGACTCAAGACTTGATGTGAAGTACTTAGGGAACATGAGTAAATTGTTGGATTGAGGATAACTTTGCGAAAAAACCTACCTTCAAAAAGAGGGCAGACTTGTCTCCAGCATGTTATTCCACCCTGACTCGTGTACTGGCCCAAAGATGTCTCCAGGAAGAAGAGAGGAATGCCACAGGTGAACAAGAACAAAACATATGGTATGAAGAAAACCCCTTTAAAACAAGAACAACAAAAACGACTTGTTAAAATAACAGTAATATTGCAGTAAATCTTTTTACCCACTTAAGAAAACAAAAGAAATGAATTATGATATAAATTAGTCACCAACGAGGTCTACTAATCTACTTTGCGTCAGAGTTACTTTAAGAGTGTAGCTTTTACTACGTGATGTACAACTGGCGTAGATTACACTATGGTGGTTTTATTCACTTTTATTGAACTATAATAAAATATTACCCCCAATAAACACTGAGAGTTTGTGTTACTGAAACATGTGTTTCTGAGTGCAGAGAAACCAGAAACATCGCAGCAGAAACCACAGCAGACGTTTGACTGTGGCAGCGGATATAATTTAGGTAAAAGACACAATACAACACAGCAAAGATTTACCTCCTCCGTTTTTGTAGCAAAGGTACGGAAACCTCCAGACGTTTCCCAAACCAACAATATGTCCTGCTACAGCCAGGATGAATTCCATTTTATTGGCCCACTGGTCCCTCTTCTGAGGTTTGGGTGGCGTTGGTCCTGGTCTGGTCCCGTTGTTCATCTTTTGCAGGGAGTTTGCTGTTTGGTCCATTTTGACCCTAGGAAATGATTAAGGAGTTTCGGACTAACACAGTAATATTTGAGAAGTGAATTAAGTTAATACGATTGACAGAAGAGAGGTATACTTACCACTACTCGTCAAACTTTGTTTTGACAGTTTTACGACTTTGACCTTTGACCTCCGCCCGGGCTTCCCGCGTTAGATGTTGTTGTTTGTAATGGGTTTGACAGCTGTTGCTGACAGCTGCTGCTGTCAGGTTTTGTTGACAGGTGCAGCCGTGTGTCTCTGTTATTTGGTGCTAGTGATGGTGATAAAGGAATGTATGAGTGCGCGTGTGCGTGTATGATAATTAAATGTGTGAAACAACCAATGAGAGGAAGGAGTGCGCGTGTGCGTGTATGATAATAAAATGTGTGAAAGAGCCAATGAGAGAAGGAGGTGTGGTTTGTCCGATTCCTTTAAAACGGGTGTGCGATTAAGAATGATTTAAAAAACCTGAGGCTGAGGCTGAAGAAAAAAAATTAAATAAACTCCTCATCATCATCATGTCGCTGAAAAGATCTAGAGCAATCAAAAATCATAAAGACTTTATGTTGTATTCAATAAAAAAGAATAAGAATACCCTAGAAAGGATTCACGCATAAATAACAACTGTGACGCCCTACCAAAAAAAAACATAGACAACCGGGCTACCCTCCAAGTTTTACGTTTTCGATTCCTGAAAGGATTCACACATATGCACAAAGTGTATGCAGAATACGCGGGAAAGGAAGTTTTATATCTTTGATCCCTGTAGCTGTAAATAGTACAGTAAATGCAAGAGATTGTAGAGGTGCGGCCTCTTGAAACCCTTTAAAAACACGACCCCCTTCCTCTGCTGAGTAATCGATCCTCAGCCAGCCAAGATGCATCATGGTATGGGGCTTTAACTTTAACTTTTTCCTTTCTAGCAAAATATAACAAAAAAGTAAACTTTAGTATTTATTTTATTTTAGAAAATAACATTTCATCCGAGGCTCAGCCTTCTACCTCTTCTCACCATCAAGTCATATTTCCCGGTAAGTGATTTAACTTTATTTCTCGAAGTAGTTTTAGTTAGTTTAGTTTTAGAAATTATCCGTGTACTAGTTTTTCTGTGTTGTAAGACCGATATTTATTTTTAGGGTTGTGGTCGTATGAAAGAGTTCCTTGATGCAGCGTTTTTAGAAATTATCCGTGTACTAGTTTTTCTGTGTTGTAAGACCGATATTTATTTTCGGTTTGATGTTTTCTATACTGAATTTCTTTTTTATTTCTCAAAGTGTCTTCAGATGAGTTTGAGGACATCGCTCTCACTCAATCAGATCATGGTGGGTCTGTTATCTTTCAATCAACTCATCAACTTTTTCCAGTAATCCGTAATCCAGTAATTCTTTTTCCTCATCTCCCAACTTTCATATATAGATTTTGTGAAAGGAGCGTCTGTGTTGCAGAGTGTTAGAACGGATGTATCTAACATAGACGGGGATGTAGGAAACACTCCTCCGGTAACATCGCAATCTCAAGCAAACGGTTGGCGATTAGGAGGACACGATCGATCTACTTTTGTAGGAAATACTACAAGTGGAGCATCGGGTAAGTTGTAAAGACTTTTTAAAATGAATATACATTTGTTGCAGTAGTATACAGTTTACGGATGTTTTAGAAATTATCCCTGTACTAGTTTTTCACCGTTGTAGGACCTGCTTTTCTTTATTTTCGGTTTGTTGTTTTCTATACTGAATGTTTTTTTCTCATTTTCTCAAAGCGTCGTCTGATGAGTTTGATGACTTTGATCTCTCTCAATCAGATCATGGTGGGTCTATTATCTTTCATTCGACTCATCAGCTTTTTCCAGTATTCCGTAATCCAGTAATTCATTTTTCCTCATCTCCCAACTTCATATATAGAACTTTTAATCGCTGTGGCGGAGATAGAACGGAATGAATCTATCACAGGCGGCGACGGTGCAGGAATCATTCCTCCGGTAACATCGCAATCTCAAGCAAACCGACCGTGATTAGGAGGACTACGCAGCGGTCCTACTTTTGTAGGAAATACTACAAGTGGAGCGTCGGGTAAGTTGTAAAGACTTTTAAAATGAATATACATATTTACATATTTACATATATATATATATATATATATATATATATATATATATATATATATATATATATATATATATATATATATATATATATATATATATATATATATATATATTTTAAAATATGTTGCCTTCCACGCAGCTCCTGGTTGGGACACGAGGCGGGAAGCCCCGCGCAGTGAGCCTGAAGCAGCGAGAGGCGGGAAAAGACCCCTGGAGCCAACGGCGAGACAGGCCCTCGGTAGGGACGCGAGGCAGGAAGCCCCGCGCAGTGAGCCTGAAGCAGGGAGAGGAGGGAAAAGACCCCTGGAGCCAGCGGTGAGCGCGCGAGAACGGAGAGGCAGGAGAAGACCCCTGGAGCTAACGGTGCATCCTGCAAGCGAGGAAGATGCCTCTCCCCCTCTGACTGCGGACGAAAGTGGGAGACTTGAATACTTTGACCTGATTGATGGGATTGTTGAATTAGTTAAGAGACCAAACAGACGTGAAACGCTGCGAAGGTGGGAAGAGGTTGCCAAAATTACTAGCTCGATGAGGTTAAGGTTCTAAAAATGGATAAAGAAAATGTTTCTTTTGTTCCAATTGATTTACAGTTTATGGTTGACCAAATTAATCAAATCACCCCGCCTCCTCCTCCTGTAGATGTAGCCGTTGCTAATGTAGATGAACCGCCGTCATTGAGCTTGATAACTATTTTCAGAATATAGATGACGCTCTGCAGCATCTAAATCAAAACCCGTCTTCATCCGGTGTTGAAAATTTTTTCACTTCTATAGATCTAGCTCTCCTGCACGTTAACCAAATCCCTCCCTCCTCATCCCCCACCTCACCCCCCACTCCCTCCCTCTCCTCCTTCGTTGAGACATTGAGACTGTGCCCCGCGATCGATTCAACAATGTCGAGTTGAGACGAGTGTTTGCCGTTCCCCCTGCCAGAAACATACCAGATCTTGTGCAGTTTTATGACGATGTGATGTTGATTCTCAGAGAGATGGTTGAAGCCGTCAGAGCACGGGTACGGCGTAATGATGTCATACAGTTAGAGCTCATTAGCGAGAATGTTCGGAATCATGTCTTTGTGGCTGTTGATGATGATCGTGGTGATGCTGTCTTACCCGCTTTTGAGGGTTTGCTGGAACGTTTGGTTCAATCTAACGCTGAGATAGCATCTGATGCTAGATTAGAATTAGTAGTCCAGATCGTGCATAATCCTAGCGGGGGTGGAAAACGCAGGCTGGACAAAACATTAGAGTGTGAAATATTACAAATTAAAAAACCTCATTTGTATTTTGCGTACAACGTCGATAATCAGCTCTGCTTCGCCGTCTGCTTGGCCCTTGTAAACAATCCTCAAATCAACGATTATCAGGCCTTAGAACAAGGGAGAGAGTTTCAGAGACTCGCCGGTCTGACGCCTCAGACCCCCGTCACTTTTACCGACGTGTGTAAATTTGAACAAATTCTGAAGCGCAAAATTGTAATTTTTTACAAAACCCCGGAACAGCGGCCGCTCGCTCATTTTGAGACGGATTTCTCCGATAGATCAAACCCTGTGTTTCTCTTTTTGCTCCAGAACCATTATTACGGTATAAAAAATCTGAAAGCCTTTCTCGGGGCTCGGTACGTCTGTCTTTACTGCTACAAAACCTACACAAACCCCTATGCCCACCAGTGCGTTGGACACTGCTCAGTGTGTAACCACCCAGAGTGCACCAAGCAGGAGCTCAGACCCAAAGCATGTAGCGACTGCAACAGGACGTGTCGTACGGCTCTGTGTTTTGACAGGCACAAGCGGCCTAGAGTTTGCCCCTCGGGTGTAACTTTCAGGAGTGTATGCTCCGCGGTCAAAAGATGTGAGAGTTGTCAAAAAATTACCACGTCTAGTTTTCACCAATGCCCGAAGCCTAAATGTAACATCTGCGGTGTGAAATTGTACATCGCCGACGACCCCGATCACCTCTGCTTTATTCAGCCTCTGCGTCCGGTTGAAGAACATACGGATAAATTGATTTATTATGACTGTGAAACATTTGTCGATCAACAGAACGTGCACAAAGCTTTTCTCATCTGCACCAAAACGCTGTGCGGCAAGCGGTGGGCGTCTTATGGTTTGAGCTGCATCAGGGACTTTGTCTTGCATTTCAGGAGCCACGCGTACCAAGACAGTGTGTTTATAGCTCACAATGCTAAAGGTTTTGACAGCTATTTGATCCTCTGCACCATGGTAGAGTTGGGATTGAAACCTTCTATCATCACGCAGGGCAGTAAAATTCTCTATTTCCAAGACCCTGATTTTAATCTAAAATTCATCGACTCTCTGTCTTTCCTCACCATGCGTCTCAGCGCCATGCCCAAGGCGTTGGGTTTTACCGATCAGACCAAGGGATATTTCCCTCACGGTTTCAGTTCAGAGGAGAATTTGCGGTATATCGGTGCTTATCCTCCGCCTCATTTTTACGGTGTTGAACGTATGACTCATGCTCAGCAGCAAGAGTTTTACGGTTGGTACAGTGAGGCGAGTCAGGGAACGTTTAACTTTGAGGAGGAAGCTCTGCTGTACTGTAAAAATGACGTCGACATTCTCGCCAAGGGTTGCGAGCTGTTTAGAAATCAGTTCATCGCCGACACGGGTGTAGATCCTTTTAGCTGCATCACCATCGCCTCCGCATGCATGAAGGTGTTTCTCACAAAATTCCTCCCACCTAAAACCTTGGCCATTCCTTGTCCGGATAACTACAGGCGTCAGACCAAGAGCTACTCCCACGCCTCCATTCAGTGGTTGGAGTGGGAGGCGCGCAGCCGAAATGTTTTTATCCAGCACGCGTTAAACAGGGGGGAGAAACGGATAGGACGGTACTTTGTCGATGGTTTTGCTGAAATAGATGGTGTTGCTTATGCTTGGGAGTTTCTGGGGTGCTTTTACCACGGCTGCCCGTCTTGTTTCAACCCTCGCGACACATGTCGTCTGAGAAAAGTCCATTTTGAGAAGCTGTACGCGGCTAGTGAGGAGAAATTGCATGCGTTGAAATCTGTTTACGGCGTTCAGACGGTCGTCATGTGGGAGCACGAATGGTCGGCTTTGAAAAATGAGCACGCGGATGTAAAAGCTTTTCTCGCGAGTTACCTTCCTCCCAAACCTTTGTGCCCCCGCGAAGCTCTCTTTGGTGGTAGAACGAGCGCCGTGAGGTTGAGGTACACGGCCGAGCCTGATGAGAGCGTGTACTATGTAGACGTCACTTCTCTGTATCCGTACGTCAACTGTAATTTTTCCTATCCTCTAGGTCACCCCGTCATCTACCACAAAGACTTTGTTGACCCTAAATACTACTTTGGGTTCATCAAAGCCACCGTCCACCCCCCTAGAGGGCTCTTGTTCCCCGTGTTACCTTACAAAACATCTAGCGGTAAATTGGTGTTCACCCTCTGTCGCACCTGCGCTGAAATCAACCACCAGAGCGGTCCCTGTAGACACGACGAGCAAGCCAGAGCATTGACGGGGGTGTGGGTCAGCGTCGAATTTAACAAGGCTCTCGAGGTGGGTTATAGGATAGGTGAGATTGTTGAAGTGTGGCACTTTGTCCAACGTAGCAGGTCCATTTTTGTCGAGTACATGTGTAACGGAGTAAAATATAGTGCAGTTAAATCCTGCACAAATTGGTTCATTTTGTGTCTTTGATTAGTATGTTTTGTGTTTTTGTTTCATAATTACACACGCTCGTCATGTTAGTTTGTTAGGGGTGGGTCCGTTCTGTAGCTTTGTGTCCCTCCTGGCTTTCCGTCCTGTGCGTCTTGTCCTCACCTTTAAAAGTTCCCGGTCTCCCTCAGCTCTTCCCTGTTAACCTTGTGTGCTGGGAAGAGGTATGTTGCCCCAATCCTTATTATAATAATAATCTGTAAATATCTTCATGACAATTAACCATCGATGTTCTATAAAATTATAATCTTCTATTTTAATCGCTCCATTAGTCATCCCTTTTGTGTGTCAACATGTGTGTATGTTGTCGCGTCATGTAGTTTCTTTGTCACGTAGTTTATAGCCACGGGTATAGGATAAGCTCGTGGCTTAGCTATTGCTATTAGTTAAGTGTTAGTTTAGCTCAGTGTTTTTGTCCTTTTTGTTTACCAGGAACGGACACAGACGAACCCTCACCTAACGTCACATATTTTGTGTTTTGCGCCAGGTGTGTAATGCTTTAAATCAATTTCATGCACTTTGTTGTCTTAACTTGGTTCACGCTAGTTTACCGCCTCGCCTAGCTTGGAATGCTAGCGGGGCATGTCACCGTTGTTGTTAGAGCTTTGCTTTGTATACTTTTGTAATTAATTATGCGTATTGTTAATATATGTATTATTGATATTATTGACGTATTGTTAATGTTGTTAATGTAATTGCGGTGTTCCTCTCCACCCTGTTAACCTTGTGTGCTGGGAAGAGGAACGAACACAGACGAACCCTCACCTAACGTCACATATTTTGTGTTTTGCGCCAGAGCAATAAATGACGTCCCAGCAGCTCCAGTGTGTGAAGATTTTATTGTTATGCACAACACAACGCAGAGGCAAATAGGATCCGTAACACATGCACACTTTCCTGAAAGGTAAGCAGGAAGCTTCAGGTTACCCGGCCGAGGCCGTTGATTGGGTGAGTAGAGAAAAGTACATCAGGGATTATAAGTTGCATCAAGGCGTGCAGTTAGAGGCTGATAAGATTGAGGTGAACCCTGCAAAGAGGCAGGTGGCTAAACTTTGTCTCAACAGTTTCTGGGGAAAGTTTGCGCAGAGAAGTAATCTCCCTCAGACCGAGCTGATCAGCAAGCCTGAAGAATTTCTCCGCTTCATATTTTACGGGCAGTACGAGGTGAAATACTTAAATTTCATAAACGACAAGATCGCTATGATTCAGTGGGTTTACCGCAAGCAGTGTGTCGTGCCTCCGGGTAAAACTAATAACGTGTTTATCGCCGCATTCACTACAGCTTATGCCCGTCTCAAGCTGTACAGTTATCTAGAGCAGGTGCAGGAAAATGTTCTCTACATGGATACAGACAGTCTGATATATGTTGTGAAAGAAGGGGGGACGCCTCTGAAATTGGGGAACTATCTGGGGGATCTGACCGATGAGTTGGGCGGTGACACCATTCAAGAATTTGCAGCAGCCGGTCCCAAAAGTTACGCCTACCAGACGAGAGAAAAGAAAAAGGTAGTATTGCGCGTGAAAGGTATCACTCAGACTACAGAGTGCTGTGAGCGGGTCAACTTTGACAGCGTCAGTCGGCTGGTGGAGGGTTACCTCGAGGGTTCTAGAGGGGGCAGTATCGAGGTCCCCCAGCATAACATCAGACGTGATAAAAAGAGCTTTGTCTTGAAAAATTGTACATTTCAAAAAAAGTTTAGAGTGGTGTATGACAAGAGACGCCTCTTGAGCGACGGTACAACGCTGCCTTTCGGTTACTGAAATAGGAGGAGGAAGAGAAACAAAAAAAAAAAATTTAAAAATAAATAAAATTAAAAAAAAAAAAAATGTCACATCTCCTAAACATGGAGCAAGTTCATTTTGATCCCAGACTAGCGGCACCCTTTTCATGTATGGTTGTGGGTCCCAGCGGATGTGGGAAAACTTATTTTGTAAAAAGCGTTATTGAAAATTGTGAACATGTAATAAATGATGTACCTGAAAATATTGTGTGGATTTATACCTCCTTTCAACCCATGTACGCTGAACTGCAAAAAATGAATAAAAAGATTAAGTTTGTTGAAGGACTGCCTGATTCTTTTGACGACGCAGAACTGTTTCCTCCTGACGTTAATCATTTGATTATTCTGGACGATGTTATTCTTCAAGCCTCTGACCATCCTGAAGTGGTCAAACTTTTTACTCAGTACAGACATCATAGAAATATGAGTGTGTTTATGTTGACGCAGAATGTATTTCACAGAGGTAAACACAGCCGCACCATGAGTTTAAACAGTAATTATCTGGTGTTGTTTAAAAACCCTCGGGATAAACTACAGATGAATATATTGGCACATCAAATCTTCCCCTCACAAAAAGCCTTCTTTTTAGAGAGTTTTGAAGACGCTACCAAAGACCCCCGCGGGTATTTATTGGTCGATCTCACACCTACCTGTCCAGAGCCGTACAGGCTGAGGTCGGGTATATTGCCTCCGCAGTGGCCGGTTGTTTATGTTCCCAGAACAAAGTGAAAAGCCATGTCGGTGCGTATAAGAAGAAACGCCCCCTTGTTAAAAGCTCTGTACCACGCCACCCCCCGTAAACGTAAAGACATTCTTGCACACTCTTCCCCAGACTTTCGCCAAGCTCTGTGCGAGATTGCTTTGAATCTTTTAAAAGGCAACATTCCTCTATCTTCTCCTCAATACAAAAAACTGAAAAGCCGGAGAAAAATTATCAGACTGCTGGCGGATAAAAAGACGGGGTTAAATCAGAAACGCAGAACGTTGATGAAACAGTCGGGAGGATTTATTTTACCTCTGTTTTCGGCCGCGGTACCCATCCTCGGAAATCTTATAGGAGGACTTGTTAATAGAAGATAAAAAAAAAAAAAAAAAAAAATAGACATGGCTCTGAGAACGTCGCAAAAAATGTTTCTCGTCGCACCTCATCAGTTAAATCGCCTGACTCAACCCGAATCCTCCGTCAGACAAACGGCCGCAGATGATTTAGATGCAAAAATGAGAGCGATATTAAACGAGTCGGGGATGAGTTCTGACGAAAAAATTAAAAAATACGACGCCTTGCTGCAGAAATATCTCACGCTGATGAAACAAGGTCAAAAAGAGGAGCGTCGGGTGACGTTGACTTTGCAGCACGACCCGGGAGAAGAGTCGACAGATCTTACACCCAGCCGTCACGCCGTGGCAGAGAGGTCCGATCCTGATGACGCAATGAGTGAGGTCATACAAAACCTTCCCCTGCGCGACCGCAAGAATGCCGAGTATGTCATGAAAAAATTATCCAAGAGCGACGCCGGATGGAATTCCGGAAGGACAAGCCGTTAAAGGGTCTCATATGATTGATTTATTTAAAAACATCTCCCTCCCTTATAAAAAAGCCCAAACCCCACCACCCCGAGGTTGGATGAGTTTCTTAAATATTCTGTCAGACCTCAACATTCCCTTATCCTCTGTGAATAACCCTTCGAGCTCGCGAACAATATCGTCGCCTCAAATCGGGTGAAGTCCAAGGCGTACTTGAAAAGCGGAAAATAATACTGTCCCCGCGCTGGAGCAGACCAGAGGGTCGAGATATTGAGGAAGAAGAAGAAGAAGAAGAAGAAGAAGAAGAAGAAGAAGAAAGCGCGATAGCTCCTCCGGCGGTCAAAAGAGTATCCAAAAGGACCGTAACCCTCTCCCCGAGCTGGATTACTCCGGTCTCGAAAGAACGCGAACGACGGCGTAAAAAGAATAAATCTCCCTGGATCCCCTTTTCTCCCTAAATAAATGTAAACGTACAAAAAAATTGTTTCTCAATAAAGACTTTATTGATCATGTTCAGTCTACAGAGAGTTATTTTTCATATTCATTCACAGGTTGTAACACCGATTAAACATTTGCAATGAACAAGATCTATGATTCAAATATCCGGAGCTTCGATTTCTGATGCAGCGTTGATATTTCTCCACAAACCGTGATACGGTCTGATCATTTTTTATCACATCGTCGTCGTACAGAGACAGCAGTCGTTCAAAGGATACTCCGCAGGCCCTATGGCAGAGATAATAAACGCAGTGTTGACCGCATACGATAGACAGGGTGTGTTGAAGCTGACGATCGTGGTACAATATCCGGTCGGAACGCTGCTCCAAAAAGTGTAAGATGTTTGCGGGATAATGAGCAAAGTCCGGAGGAAAACCATAAGAGTCAAAAAAGGTGGCTACGCCGTCCTCTTCCAGAGTTAGAGAGAGCCAGTGCTCGCCTGGCAGGTCTGTGGGGTGTGTGTTGACTATAAAGTAGGCCGGGGTGTCAAAGGATCGCGTCAGTAACGACAGTTGATCAGAAGCCCACACGCCGCAGAATACGTCTCCTAGGAGGCGGTGTAAAAGATTTTCCAGTTCATGATTATTCATATTTTTTTTTTAATAATAATCCACCAACACCTGTCTTTTAGAGTTAATTTCCAGAATGGAATCGTAACAGGCGTAGACGATCAGAGTGCTGGTGTGTGGTAAGGCAACTCTGAATCTCATTTCCAATCTTAAATTCCCGTTGGAAACAGGGGACAGGGCATCGTTGTCATCACCAGGGGTGAGATTAAACACAAACAGAGTGTATCCGTCGTTAAATTCTTCTCGGTTGATGCTCAGAGGTAAATCTTTCAGATGTCTTCCCGTGGCGATAAACATGTTGTAAAACTCTCTGACTGTGCTGCTTCGATTAAATTGGGGCTGGAAAGCCTTAGCCGGAACCTGTCTGCCGTCCTGACAGAGGGCCAGATATTCTACGTTGTTGTGGATAAAATTGAAAGGCGACAAATCTCTTCGTCCTGTGAAAGCTTCGTGGTGTACCATACCCAACACCACGTATTTGGGCATAGCACCCAGAAAGAGATTCTCCTGGTTGCATATCCTGGAATTTGCGGGTATGGAGTAGGTTTTCACATTGACGCGCGACAGGGGGTACAGCGCATTACCCCTCAGCAGAGCAGCCGCGTGACCCAGACGGATCGCTGGGGAGACTGTCACTTTTTTGACAAACAACGAGGCTCCTAGTATTTTCAGACGAAAATTTGAATCGCGAGCTCCCATGAGGCAAAAGGCATCGCTGGCTCGGGTCAGCTTGATTCTCACGTCCACCGAATTCAGAAGGAGTCTCTCGCAGAAAAATACGTCCCCGTGGAGGGGGCCAAACACGTGTACTTCGCGGGAATTGGCGGTGAAGGCTGCTCGTGAGTTGAGTCCTTGGTTAGGACCGTTGTTGGTCACGATAGAGTTCACTGCTCCGGCCGTGTCTTTGTAAAAAAGACCCGCGCTGAATTGACTCTTGAGCGTATCTTCGGAGTAATTCAGTAGGGTTTCGATCATCGCTCTGTACGGGTGCGTAGCGCTAGACTGTGAAATTAATCTATCCCCCAGAATAACGTCGCACTGACTGAAAATTGTATTCAGAGGGTAGTTGATCAGACCCACCGGTGCGTCATCCGCCAGGTCTGTACCGTCGGCGTTGGTGATTTTCAGGCGGAGGTGCAACAAGGTATCGTTCAAATCCAGATACTTTTCACCATCTCCGGGAATAAAGAACTCTATGTGGCCCCCGTCGGTGATGGCCGATAGAGAGAGAATTTCGGTGTAGATCTTATCTTCGATAGACAGCTGCGTCATGGGGGCTGAAAATAAATCCAACTCCGCCAGCGTGCACTCGGATGATTTACGGTGTAAAAGAGCCATATCGCTTTTTTCTTTTTTTTTTTTTTTTAATTATTTATTTATTTATTTATTTTACGTCGTCCTCTTCTTCTTCTCGCCGTATTATTTAGGTTTGAAAGATATCGCCGCTTCCGCCAGACTTCCTCCCCTTCGGCTTGCTTCTCCCGACTGATTTTTTCCTTTTACGACTCGCGTGTTTATTAGGGAGCGTTAAAATACGATCCCCCGGCGGCCTCCTCCTTTGTCTACGCGATAAAACCATAATGCCTCCGGATCCCTCCTGATTCAGACGGTTGGTCACACTCCCCACCGCAGATTTGATCACATCAGAGGCGATGTTGCTCGCGGCTGATTTGAGGTGTGGCTTGGCGATGGCGAGCTATGAAGCGACGAGGATCCTCTCTCAGACGTACGTGTTCCATGTTTTTTTATTATTTATTTATTTTTTGTTTTTTATACAGGAAGCTGAACCGCGACTGGTTTAAAGTGAAGCTTCAAAATAACCTTCCCGTAGACAAAGTCCACAAAGCGATTGCGATCCGTTTTAATCTCTATATGAATAGTTTTAATGTAACTTTTAGACACGCGCTTGTAATGCACCGTATTGTACCTGAGACTCACCACGTCACCAAACCCACCTCTAATGTTCACCACGCTCAGTAACGGTGAGTAGCTGTCACCGATCGTCTGATACTGAATGATGTCTGTGTAAATAAAGAGGTTATAAATACCTCTTTTGAGATCGCAGGGGTAGGTAGCCGTACGGGAAGAGAGGTTCCACCATTTACCCGGTTTAAGACCCAGCATGTAGGCCAAGGGGGCATGCGCTCGGATTTTGTACCGACCGCTGCCTTTGAAATCTATGCGTTTGGTCACATTGTTGAAAACGGCATCGGCTGCGGGGTCATAATTTTGGAGTTTTGGTACGATTTGTTCCAGGAGGTCTCTCGGTCTCTCGTAATATCCTCCCCGACCGAACCTTAGAATCACGAGTATCTCTTCGGTATTTATATCATCGTCGTCGTCACTACCTACACGAACTTTTTCCCCTGCGGAGGGCTGGGTTCATCCGAGTTTTTCATGAGATCGATATGAGAGTTCTCCTCTGGTAAAGAATACCACGTGTGAGGATAAATGATTTCGCACAGACCCACCTCCCATTCTCCGTTCAGCTCGATAGCCTTGGCTAAGTCGACCGTGTAATTTGAGCTGGTGTTGTTTTTAAACACGTCTTTACTGGCGTTGGAAGGTAAGATGACGTAAAATCCTGCGTCTGTCGCCATATCCGCCGGTATGATCGGTCCGGTTCGTCGAGCGTGGCTTTTATATATTTTTCAGATCCGTGGCCTTGACCCCGCTATTGAATTTGTCGGGCCAGTTTTTCCATTGCACCAAAACCTGTTTTTCACCCTTGACCGTACGTCGTTTCAATATTTCTTCTACGTGATACGTCCTCTCTTTAGACATTTTTACTTTTTGCAACTCTGCTTCGTAAAAGGAGCCCTCGATAGGCTCTCCGTCATAATCTCGGAGTTGGTACACGGGGGGAGTACGAGGAATGCCGGCCTCCACCGTAAACACTTCGTCGGTAAAACTCTGTTCATATTTTTTATCAAAAGTCCCTCTGACCTTGGATAATCTGACAAGATCACCCTTTTTAAATTTCATTAGCACCGCACGACGGTGTCGCGTAGAAAACGTACCGTACAAATTTTGAAACACTTGAGAGGCGTTCTCAGAGGTCACCTGCATAGGCGTCATTTTTATACTTTTATGAAAGCTGTGATTGTAGCTTTTCACCAAATCCTGTAAAACGTCGAGGTATCGCCTCGTGTTGTTAGCCGTAAAATATCTCCACATTCTAGTTTTTAACGTACGGTTAAACCTCTCGATAACAGAGGCCTTCAGATCGCTCGCTGTGGCAAAGTGTACAATGTTGTGCTTCTTCATCAAAGCGTCAAAACTCTTGTTGAAAAACTCTTTACCGGCATCCGTCTGTAACTTTTCAGGGATCTGACTGTCTTTAAAGATTGAAGTAAAGGCCTTCACCACCTCGTCGGCCGATTTTCTCTTTAAAACACGCGCGTAAGCTTTTTTTGAAAATACATCTATGACCGTGAGTAAATATTTAAACCCGTCGTTGTGTTCAGCCAATGCCTGCATGTCACAGAGATCTGCTTGAAATTGATTTAAAGGCCTAGGTACGAAAACTCTGTTTCTGGTAAAATGTATTCTGGCTGGTTTATGCAGAGTGTAGGTATCTTGCTCTTGTAGAAAATCTTTAACATTTTCCACGCTGACTTTCTTTCCCATTTCATCCTGCACACCCCTATGCAGTCTGTCTACACCTCCAAAACTTGCCGGGTGGGCCGGATTGTAATACACTCTTTTCATGACCCGTCTCACCGCCATTCCGCCTGCTGTAAACTCTCGGGTTAACTGAAAAACACACCGCTCTGGATCGTTTCTTTTATCTTTTTTTTATTGATTGTCATAGAATACATCAAAGGTTAACATACTGGATACATCAAAGATTAACAAACTGGATACATCAAAGGTTAAGATACATACAGGATACATCAAAAAAAATTATGATACATACAGGATACACCGAAAAATTAAGATACAAAAGAGGAGACGTCTAGTCTTTAATCATCTTTAAAACCTGAACTAACACACAGTGATCTATACTAGTCTGAAGAATGTTGTGCAGTCTTTTCAGTTCGAGCGGAATATTCACAGACGCGTTATTACGCAAATGAAGGATCAGCGCGTCCGCAAACAGAGTGTACAGAGTGAGTAAATGACAGGGTGTTATAAAAAAAGAGTCCTTGATCCATTCTCCCACAATTTTTTCAAAGGTTTCTGACAAATCAGACGCGGTCGCAGTCTGCAGCATAACTTCCCAATCCGCACGTCTGACGTGAGAACTTTGTCCATCACGACGCATAGTCGTCTGATTTCAAACGGTGTTGTGACGGCTTCTCTATCCGTTAAAACTCTATCGCAAAGATGTTGTATCAGATGGGTGATGATCATCCTCTCTTCTACATGTTTTCTCCAATAATTTCCCATGATGAATAAAACGAGAAAACAGACTTATACGCACTCCCAACCCTCCGTCATCAGTTTCATCTGTCCGAGTCTGACCGGGTCCTCACCAATCAACTCGTCGTACACGACGCCGATGGAATCCTGAATGTTCTTTGCGGATCTGAGCTCGTGTAACAGAGTCTGTGCCACGGCTTTGACTCTGACGTCATCCTCTCTGATGTCGCGTGCGATCAGGAGACGTTGGATGGAAGGAATGAAGCGGGGGGTTAAAAGCTTCTTCATTATCCCCCGAAAGTTGATTCGGTAGTAATCTTCTTCCATATATTCCAAACACGGATGGTGTCTCTGGCTCGGATGGTTGATTTGACATCCGTAACACTTTTCCCGCCGAAAATTACCCAGGGTGATGTTGAGCAGGTGGGTGACGGCCGCCTTTACAGCGTTGAAGAAAGCCAGAGACGCTGCCCCGTCCAACTCGTCTTCGCTCTCTACAGGAGGCGTTATCGCGTCGGTGGAGGAGGTGGAGGAGGATCGGGACTCCGCGTCGACTGATTCTGTATCGGAACAGTCGTCGGATGAGAGGATCCGAGGTGCGGAGGCCGAACGCTCTCTCCGCTTCGGCGGACTTGTGGAGGCCGGGGAAGCGGAGAGAGCTTCGGGCTCCTCGGGAATCGGGGGAAACCACCTAGTGGTGAGCCGTCTCTGGTTGAAGCGTCGTTAAAGATAAGCCATGTCTACAGTCAGGTTCTACCGATAGGTCCGTCGTCGTGTCTCCTTTTATGCACAGCACAGGCGAGGGGGTGTGGTTTCAGAAGGCCAGAGTTTTTTTCACCGTCAGGATGTCGTTCCATTTACGGCAGTTTCGAAACAGACCCGAAATTTCTTCTCCAATTTCCTCCATCTTATCCTTCCACGCAGCTCCCGGCAGGTTCAGCATCATCTGGAATACGCCGCAGTCAGAATTAAAACACTCCAAGACAAAACGCTCCGTAGCTCCTCTCTCCCCCGATGTCTGGAGACTGGCTCGTAAGAACCAGCGACCGGAGGGGCTGGATCTCGATAGCCACACCGCGCTAAAAGCACCCCCACCTTCGACCTCTGACCCGGACTCTTTATCCGCTCCACCCTCCATTCCTGATTCCTGATCATCGGGGTCCTCGGCCTCGACGTCCAATCTCGGCTGTTTATCCGTTACACCCTCTTCCTGATCCAGGGGGTCATCGGAAAGGGCGAGCAGGGCAGATCGATTCGGAATCACCAGTCTCAACACCCCCCAGTCATTGGAATTCAGCACCCCCACAGAAGAAGACAGAGACCCCGCTGTCTCACCCTCCTCCCTCTGATACAGCAGAAGCTCACCCGTTCCATACTCCATGCTCACCCGAACACATAGCCCCAATATCCCTGCACGCCGTACGCTTCCAAAGACCATTCCCCACGCAGAGAAATGCATGGAGGCTCTTGCACTCGGCACAGATAGATGATGGACTTCTTTGGAGCATTCTGCGTTTTTTCAAGGAGTGTCACCGGCGTCTCACATATCTGAGATGAGAAGACTCTCTTCAGTCGGTTAATTCGCATGCCCCCGCTGCTCGAGCCAGACGCGTCAACGTCTCTGACGGTAGTAGATCTTTTCAGCGACATGATGACGATGAGGAGTTTATTTAATTTTTTTTCTTCAGCCTCAGCCTCAGGTTTTTTAAATCAGTCTTAAACGCACACCCGTTTTAAAGGAATCGGACAAACCACACCTCCTTCTCTCATTGGCTCTTTCACACATTTTATTATCATACACGCACACGCGCACTCCTTCCTCTCATTGGTTGTTTCACACATTTTATTATCATACACGCACACGCGCACTCATACATTCCTTTATCACCATCACTAGCATCAAATAACAGAGACACACGGCTGCACCTGTCAACAAAACCTGACAGCAGCAGCTGTCAGCAACAGCTGTCAAACCCATTACAAACAACAACATCTAACGCGGGAAGCCCGAGCGGAGGTCAAAGGTCAAAGTCGTAAAACTGTCAAAACAAAGTTTGACGAGTAGTGGTAAGTATACCTCTCTGACAGAATGTGTGAAAAGTAGGCATGTGCATAAATTAAGGCACCCTTGTTTTTTTATTATTTTAGTATTTTAGCGCTAATTACTGGAACACAGAATTTTTATCGGTAAGCTCATTGACCCTTGACCTACATGTACAGGTGAAGCCCATAATGTGAGAGGGTATTTAGGGTGGCCAATGCCGAGTTGTTCTCCTCTTTGCATCTTCTCTGAAGAGTGGCCTCAAAACAAATGTCAAATGACGTGAAAATAAAGGTTGTTCAAAATCGTGGTTTAGGGGGAAGGATAGAAAAAGACTAGCTCAGAGATTTCTGCTGTGAGGAACATACTGAGGAAATGGAAGCCCACAGGCACGGTTCCAGTTAAGGCCTGGAGTGGCAGGCCAAGGAAAATCTCAGACAATTTTCTCCTTTGCATCAGAGTTACTTTAACTAGACAACACTATGATGGTTTTATTTTTTTGATGGTTTTTACTCACTTTTTTATTGAACTATATTAAAAAATATTCGGTAAAGGATGTTGAGAAGAGTCTAACTCAACCCACAGACCAGCTATAAAAACTTACAACATGGTCTGGCTGCAGACATTGTCACTGTGCATCATTTACTATTCAGCACTTTTCTGCACACATGCCATGAACAAGCATTTTGGAATAAGATGCTGTGAACTGATGAAACTAAAAAATGAGTAATTTGGACATAACAAGGAGCAGTATGCATGGCAGATGAGGAAAGCTGCATTCCAAGACAAACACTTGGTGGTGGTTCCTTCATGCTGTAGGGGCTGTGTGGCAAATTCAGGTCTTGGCAAACTTGTTAAAGTTGATGGTCTATGGATTCCAGTCAGTATTCCTAACCGATTTCTTTGCTGCCTGTCAAATGCTTTTGGTTGATAATAACTTTCTTTCTGAATGTGTTGTACACCTCATTTTATATATGACATCATTATATATGACTACCAGGTCAAGTCAACCCAATGCTGAATTGGTGCTATATGAACTCAAAGTGTGTAAAACATGAACAACATGATTTTTAGTTTGTTGAAATATACACCGAGTATAGTTGCCACCTTCAAGTAGATTCAAGTAGATGTTGAAAAATGATGAACATTACAAAATACTGATCTCCATATCAAGCCTATGTTCCTGAACAATTTCTTTAGTTCTTGCTTGCAATTATGTTGTTTTTTTAAATTAATTTATTACTCCAGGCCTTTTCCTTCATTTATTATATTCATTTATTAGCATCCCTATTAGCTTCAATGTGACAGAAGACGCGGCTGAAGTCCGATCACACACAACGCAGCCGATAATCCAGTGCAACACGCTATAGCACCAGCCCGCAATACATAAATTACACAGCCTGAAAGACTAATAATAAGACTGCAAAGTGCTGTCTCATAGAAAATTAAAGACAAATAAACAATCTGAAAAAAGATGAAGTAAACACCAAAGGTGCTTTGCTACAAGCAGAGACTGCATGAGCAACTATGGATGTAGATCAGGGGTGGGGCAACCCCCGGCCCCAGAGGGCCGGCGCGGGCGCAGGCCCCCGCCCCAACCAGGCAGCAACACACCCGACTCCACCAACGAAGGTGCAGAGTAGCAGTAATTAGTAGAATCAGGTGCGCCCACCGCCCGGCCGGAACAAGGACCCGCAGCCACGCCGGCCCCCCGGGACCGGAACCGCCCACCCCCAATGTAGATGTTAAGGTTTTAGCTGGTGGAGTGTCACAGTGTTCCTAGGGACCCCTTCCGCATCCTCAGCAGGCATCTCAGGGTCCCAGGTGTTTCGCCCCTTAACCTGTACACCTCTCCTGAGTGGGGCAGCAAGGGCTGAGTTAGCCTTCACCTGCGGAAGGGGTCCAGCTGTGATTTCTTGACAGCCACAGCCACCTGGAACTGCTTTCGGCTACTGTGGCTATTTCCCTGGTAGCCTTCTGTACTTGTTTGGCATCAAGCCCGATCTTCTGCAGGAAACTGCGAATAGATGTGGCGGGGAAACCACGAGCCCCAACCTCAATTGGGTAGAGGGTGGCATGCCATCCAGCAAGGGTCGCCTCATCTACTATGTCCTGATACTTACCTTTCTTTGCCTGATGAGATATGGCTAGCCTGTCTTCCCAGGGAACAGTGAGTTCGGCTAGAATGATGGACTTCGAGCTCCTAGAAAGAAGGATCATATCCGGTCGGAGGGTAGTTGCCACCACCTCCTGAGGAAAGACCAGCTTCTTCTTGAGATCCACCCGCAGCTCCCAATCTGATGCGCAGTGTAGCATTGATGGTAGGCGGTCAGGTCTTTTTCCCTTTGGGACTTTACTGCCCTCTTGCTGGAAGCTTGTGGGCCTTGGTGGTACTGGTGGCTGTTTGTTGGTGTGGCTTCTCTGTAGTTCGACCCACTTAGGGACCTCTGTGAGGACTTTGTCGTGTCTCCACCTATAGCGCCCGTCTGCCAGAGCTTTTGGGCAGCTGGTCAGAATGTGGTTCAGTGTGCAGAGGCTGGCGCCGCACTGACTACAGGATGCCTCTTCCTCCTTGCCCCAGATCTTCAGATTACTTGGTGTGGGTAGGAGATCAGCCACAGCGCGCAGCAGGAAGTTCAGCTTGCCTTGGTCAGTGCCCCAGAGCTCCTTCCAAGACAATGGTCTCTCGAGCGCCCCCTCCCACTGCATCCAGCGCGCCTGGGAGCCCAGCCCTGCTGCTTTGATTCGACGGTCTTCTTCAGCTGCCTCCCGCACCCTTTGCACCACCAAGTCCCTTCTGTCTCGCATGTTGCTCTTTGACCAGCTCTTGACACCGTAGTTTCCAAGCCCTAGCCGTCCGCGACACACAGTGCCCACGATTTCCTGATGCTTCCAGTAGGCTTCCGCTTCCTTCACCGCCTCGAGGGGTTTCCACTTCCTGCCGCAGTTAATGGCAGAACTTGCATACCCGACTTTTGCGTCCCTAGAGCCTGAGAGCGTGCATGCTGCCCTTGCCTTGGTGGCCTTGAATTCTTCTATGACGGAGGAGCATGGTAACCGGAGTACTGATGACCTGCTGTAGAGGTTGACTGCGCTGAAAGCTGGAGGAACACCCAGCCATTTACAAATAAACCTGCTACAGACTCTCTCTGTGCTGACTTGTCAGTCATTGGGTGGGCTCATGTTCCCTCCAGTGGCGATTTGGGTTACTGCACCTTTAATAGTAACTACTTCCTGTTTGTTTTCTGTATGACCGTTCCTTGTGTTTCGTCGTTCTGTGTTGGAAGCAATGCGGAAAGGTGCTCGCCAAACATTCAGTTGTGAACCTAAAATTGGAACAGACTGTAAGTTTATGGTTCATATCATTGTGGTACATGTTTGAGTTAACCATAGTGTCGAATATGTTGTCTAAAACGCTAAATTTAAAGTTGCAAAAGTCCGCTTTTTACATTGCTAGCCGTTAGCGACGCCGTTGACGACGCCGTTAACGACGCCGTTAACGACGGTACTTAAGCTAATTGCTTAGCCATTTGCCCCTTTGTCAGCCTGGTTTACATTGTGTAACAATAGAGCTTTGTGTGGAAGCTAGTTAGCTTTTCAGTTGGCCATACTTATCTGTTTACTTAGATTAGTAGCTATCTTCTGTAAAAGAAAATGTGTTTGTATTATTTCGCCATACTTACCTGATTAATGTGCCTTATTTTTGTAATATGTTAAGATAATACTTACCCTATTTTTGTAACCTGTAACGAAAATACTTACCTTAGTTTAAAGCCTGTAAAGGAAATACTAATTACCTCAGTTTTAATCTTTAAAGAAAAGTACCTACCTGAATTAGAGTCTGTAAGGAGGAAATGTGTATAGTGGTTTATATGCTTGTGTAACATTTGTATTGTATATATTTCATTTTGTTTCAGTTTTACAAAAACTAAAGTGCCAGAAGATTTCAGTAAAGAAAACATAAACCTGGAATCAAGCCTGCTGGTCTTTAATGTTGTTCGCTATCTGTCAGCAATACCCCAGACGTATTATCAGGACAGAATAGTAAAAAGTCTGCCACGCAGCGGGGATAAGCAGCTGAAATACGGTGAACAGCACACAGAAGCAAGCCAAGATGAGCCATGCTAGTGAGGAGGACCGTCCGTCTCAGTTGGAGACAAGATCTCAAGCCTCAGCTTCATACAAGTCTTCCAGAGCATCAACACGGTCATCTGCCAGCATCGCTGTAGCAAGAGCCAGAGCTAAGGCTGAATCAGCAAAAATTAAAGCATTCTATGCAGAGAAGGAGGCAGCCATGATGACACAAAGGGCTTCAGTAGAGGCTGCCGAAATGGAACAAAGGGCTTCCATGATCAAAGAAAAGGCTTCAATAGACGCAAATCTTCACGTGTTACAACAACAAAAAGAAGCAACTGCAGCATCAGCAGAGGCAGCTATATATGAAGAAGCAGCTGCAGCAGAGCTTGAGCAAAGGCAAAGTGATGCTCCAGGTGAGCTACATGATGTAGCACTTGAGGATCCAGTGAGGCGCACACAACTCTACATTGAAACCCAGCCATTTGAAGCACACGCACATCAGCTTCAACCAGCCCCAACTCCACAGCAACAAATTCTTCATCAAGCAGCTGTCAATTCTCGCCCCCCTAGCAATAAAGAACAAGTTTCACTGTATGAGTCTTTTGAGGACAGAAATGAACATAGATCCCCAATGGCTGGACACAACGATCCTCATTCTGCCCCAAAGCCATTTGTTCCAAAGCAGGAACATTCACCAGTTCCTCATGACATCAAAAGGAAAGACGCTGCAGCTAACCCTCCAGCCTCTCATCCCAACCAGGGAAACAAATCCTCATCTCCATCAACAGAAACCCAGGTCTTAGCCCAGTATCTCATAAGGAAGGAGATGGTGAGCTCAGGCCTTCTTACCTTCGACGACTGCCCAGAAAATTACTGGGCATGGAAGGCCTCCTTCCTAGCAGCTACAAAGGGACTAAACCTCTCGGAGCAAGAAGAGCTCAACCTACTGATCAAATGGTTAGGGCCAAAGTCGTCAGCTCAAGCCATGAGAATCAGGTCCGTGCACGTAAACAATCCCAGACTAGGTGTGTGGACGGTATGGGAGCGCTTGGAGGAAACTTATGGAAGCCCAGAGGTGATTGAAGATGCCCTACTGAAGAGATTGGATGCCTTCCCAGTCATTTCTAACAAAGACGCATACAAACTCCGTGAGTTAGGTGACTTGTTGAAAGAGCTACAAGCTGCTAAATCCGAGGGATTCTTACCTGGACTCATGTATCTCGATACAGCTAGGGGAGTGATTCCGATTGTTGAGAAGCTTCCATTCTCACTTCGTGAACGCTGGATGACTCAGGGATCGAAGTACAAGGAGGTTTATCATGTTCCTTTCCCTCCATTCAGCTATTTTGTGGAGTTTGTATGTTCCCAAGCTAAAACCCGCAACGACCCCAGTTTCGCATGCAACTTTTCCTCTGCTCCTAGTCAGCCCAAAGGTGAGAGGGACCAAAAACACATCTACAAATCTGCCGTTACAGTGAGAAAAACTGATGTCACAGCCGCCGGTGGTGCATCTCAGGACAGCACATCTGTGAAGAAAACAGAACCGGATAAGGAATGTCCAATCCATAACAAACCACATCCGCTCACAAAATGCCGTGGATTTAGAGGAAAGCACCTGGACGAGAGGAAAGCGTACTTAAAAGAGAACTCTATCTGTTTCAGATGTTGTGCCAGCACCAAGCACATTGCCAAAGACTGTAAGACCGCACTCAAATGCAGAGAGTGTGAGAGTGACAGGCACACTTCGGCGATGCATCCTGGTCCAGCACCATGGTCACCTCATGGGCAGGCTGGACATTCACCTGGGAATGATCAGAGCGGGGAGCAAGGAGGGGAGAGTGAAGTTGCAGCAACCCCTGTTGTCAGTTCTAAATGCACAGAGATATGTGGCGATTCACCCAAGCCTAGATCCTGCTCCAAAATCTGTTTGGTCAAGGTTTCCCATGCTGATAACCCAAGCAATTGTCCCAGAGTATATGCTGTACTCGATGACCAAAGCAATAGGTCGTTAGTGAAATCTGAGTTCTTCAATCTGTTGGGCATTAACAGCAAGGCCTCCCCCTACACGCTAAAAACATGCTCAGGCAGAGTGGAGACTGCAGGAAGAAAAGCAACCAACATCATTGTGGAATCTCTTGATGGAAAGACCAAGGTCACATTGCCCACACTGCTGGAGTGTAAATACTTACCTGGTGACCGGTCAGAGATCCCGACCCCTGAGTGCGCAGAATATTTCCCTCACCTCAGACCAGTGGCTGACAAAATCCCAGCACTTGACGACAGTGCGCCCATTCTCCTGCTACTAGGCCGAGATGTGTTGAGCTTGCACAAGGTGCGAGAGCAGCGCAACGGACCACACAACTCGCCATACGCTCAGCGCCTTGATCTCGGCTGGGTCATAGTGGGGGAGCTGTGTCTGAGTGGCACTCACAAGACTCAGGAAATCAACGCTTTCAAAACCCATGTCCTCCAAAATGGACGCCCGTCCTTCTTTAAGCCCTGCACTAACAGCATTCACGTCAAGGAGAGACCCAATGAACTGATTCAGTGCAGCCTTCAGTTCCCTACTCACAGTGAGGAAGCCATTCCAGAGACATGTAGGGATGATCTTGGTGAAAGTGTGTTTCAGACAACACCAGCCGACAACAAACCAGCCATGTCAGTAGATGACAGCGAGTTTCTGAAAATAATGGAAAACGAGGTGTATATGGACGATGAAAACCACTGGGTGGCGCCACTACCCTTTCATACTCTTCGTAAGCGCCTTCCATGCAACAGAGAGCAGGCTGCTCAAAGGCTCCAATCCCTCCAACGTTCATTCAGGAAGAAACCTGACATGAAACAACACTTCTTCGCTTTCATGCAAAAGGTAATTGACAACCACCAGGCAGAGCCAGCCCCTCCACTACAGCTCGGGCAAGAGTGCTGGTATCTGCCGACGTTTGGCGTATACCATCCCCAGAAGCCTGGGAAAATAAGAGTTGTTTTCGACTCCAGTGCGGAGTACAAGGGGACTTCATTGAATGATGTGCTTCTCAGTGGGCCCAACCTGAACAACACACTAATAGGAGTGCTATTACGGTTCAGAAGAGAACAAATTGCTGCCACCGCCGACATAGAGCAAATGTTCTATGGGTTCAAGGTCAGAAAGGACCACCGCCATTTCCTCAGGTTCCTGTGGCACAAAGACAATGATCCAGACAAGGAGATCATAGACTACTGGATGACTGTGCATGTGTTCGGCAACAGCCCGTCTCCAGCAGTAGCAACTTATGGACTGAGGAGAGCTGCAAAGAAAGGAGAAGCTGAGCATGGTAGTGATGCCAAGGAGTTCATCTTCAGGAACTTTTACGTCGACGATGGGCTCACGTCGTTGGCCAAGGAGGATGACGTGATCGATCTCCTGCAGCGAACCAAGGCTCTGCTAGCTGAGAGCAGCTTAAACCTCCACAAGATAGCCTCAAACAGTCCGAGGGTCATGGAGGCTTTCCCAGTGGAGGAACGAGCAAGTGACCTGAAGGATCTCGATCTGGGAACAGACCCATTGCCCCTTCAGAGGAGCTTAGGCCTGAACTGGGTGCTCCAGACTGACAGCTTCACATTCAGAGTGTCCAGAGACATTAAGCCATTCACTCGGAGAGGCATGCTGTCCACCATAAACAGTCTTTACGATCCCCTGGGATTCGCTTCTCCCATCACTGTCCGGGGCAAGGCCTTGGTGAGAGAGATCTCCTCTGAACAACATGAATGGGACACGCCTCTGCCACCAGAGAAAGAGGCACACTGGAGAACATGGATCAACTCCTTAGCAGACCTGGAGCAGCTTTGTATTAGCAGATCATACCTACCTGCCTCCTTGTCACACTGTAGCAGGATAGAACTCTGTGTTTTCGCAGATGCCTCAACTCTAGCGATTGCTGCCGTAGCTTATCTGCGTGCCTTGGATACTGAAGGAAGATGGCATGTTGGATTTGTTATGGGCAAATCAAAGCTTGCACCTTACCCCATGCACACCATTCCACGCCTGGAGTTGTGTGCAGCTGTCTTGGCTGTTGAACTGGCAGAAGTGATCCAGTCTGAGATAGACATAGAGCTACAGGCAGTCAAGTTCTTCACTGACAGCCGCATTGTGTTGGGCTACATTCACAACAGTTCACGAAGGTTCTACACCTACGTAGCTAACCGAGTAGCTCGGATTCGTGGATCTACCGAACCAGAACAGTGGCAGTACGTCTTGACAGACCAGAACCCTGCAGACCAGGGAACCAGACCACTTTCAGCAGCTCAACTCTCATCTTCCAGCTGGTTACTCGGCCCCCAGTTTCTCAGGCAGTCAGCCACGGAGCAGTATGAGGAGGCTGGAACGTTTGAGCTTGTTGATGCAGACACAGACAAAGAAGTTAGGCCACAAGCCACCTGCCTACTAACTAAAGTCACAAGGCGGCCTCTTGGCTCAGAACGATTTGAACGCTTCTCTTCTTGGAAGAGCCTAGTAAGAGGTATGGCACGTCTTGTTCATGTAGCCAAGTCCTTCTCAGGAGAGAACAATGATGCTTGCAAGGGATGGCATCAATGCAGCCAACTTTTCGCTTCAGAGCGGTCCCAAGCAAAGACAAGAATCTTCAAGACTGTACAGGAGGAAGTGTATGAAGAGGAGCTCAAATGCTTAACTCAAGGTTCCACTGTGCACTGTCAACGCTCCCTGGCAAAGCTCGACCCCTACATCGATGAGAATGGATTGATCAGAGTCGGAGGTCGGATACGCAGGGCAGACTTGGGAGACCAAGAGAAACACCCACTCATCCTACCAGCCAGTCATCATGTGACCACTCTCCTGGTCCGACACTACCATGACAGAGTAGCACACCAGGGCCGGCACTTCACAGAGGGTGCACTGCGTACTGCTGGTGTTTGGATAATAGGAGGTAGGAAGCTCATCTCCAGCATTATTTTCAAATGTGTTACTTGTAGGAAGTTGAGAGGACAGAGAGAAGTGCAGAAGATGTCAGATCTGCCGGCAGATAGGCTGGCAACAGATCCCCCTTTTACTCACGTGGGGCTCGACGTCTTTGGCCCATGGACTGTCACCACTCGGCGGACACGAGGTGGAGCTGCTGACAGCAAAAGGTGGGCAGTCATCTTTGCTTGCTTGAGCACCAGAGCGGTGCACCTTGAGGTTATTGAGTCCATGTCGACCTCGAGCTTCATCAACGCCATGAGGCGTTTCCTATCCATCCGTGGACCTGTCAAGCACTTAAGGTCGGATAGAGGCACTAATTTCATTGGTGCATGCCGTGAGCTTCAAATCAACACTGATGATCCTGAGATCAAGAACTATCTGCAAGAGCAGGGATGTACATGGACCTTCAATGCACCCCATTCTTCACACATGGGTGGAGCGTGGGAGAGGTTAATTGGAGTGACAAGACGCATACTGGATGGATTGCTTGTGAGGGACAGTACTACCCGACTGTCTCATGAAGTCTTGACAACCTTGATGGCCGAGGTTATGGCTATCATGAATGCACGCCCGCTAATCCCAGTCTCCAACGATGCAGAGGTACCTGAAATCCTCTCACCTGCCACTCTGCTCACCCAGAAGGCGAGTGTCAGTCCTGCGCCCCTGGGAGACTTCGACCTGGATCACCTCAGTCAGGTACAATGGCGCCAGGTCCAGAGCCTGGCGGACTCCTTCTGGAAGAGGTGGCGGACGGAGTATCTGGCAACACTTCAGCCGCGGAGGAAGTGGACCTCTGAGAAGCCCGGCCTCCAGGAAGGTGACATTGTTTTGATAAAGGACAGTCAAGCAAAGCGTAACATGTGGCCTCTAGGGCGAATTGTTAAGGCCATTCCTAGTTCAGACAACAAGGTCCGTAAGGTCACAGTTAAGACCTGTAGCCAAGGCATAGTTAAAGAGTACCTTAGACCCATCTCTGATGTTGTTCTACTGATGTCAGTAAAGAAAAAGTAAAATAGTGGTATACATGTATACCAAACGGGGAGTGTGCTGACTTGTCAGTCATTGGGTGGGCTCATGTTCCCTCCAGTGGCGATTTGGGTTACTGCACCTTTAATAGTAACTACTTCCTGTTTGTTTTCTGTATGACCGTTCCTTGTGTTTCGTCGTTCTGTGTTGGAAGCAATGCGGAAAGGTGCTCGCCAAACATTCAGTTGTGAACCTAAAATTGGAACAGACTGTAAGTTTATGGTTCATATCATTGTGGTACATGTTTGAGTTAACCATAGTGTCGAATATGTTGTCTAAAACGCTAAATTTAAAGTTGCAAAAGTCCGCTTTTTACATTGCTAGCCGTTAGCGACGCCGTTGACGACGCCGTTAACGACGCCGTTAACGACGGTACTTAAGCTAATTGCTTAGCCATTTGCCCCTTTGTCAGCCTGGTTTACATTGTGTAACATTAGAGCTTTGTGTGGAAGCTAGTTAGCTTTTCAGTTGGCCATACTTATCTGTTTACTTAGATTAGTAGCTATCTTCTGTAAAAGAAAATGTGTTTGTATTATTTCGCCATACTTACCTGATTAATGTGCCTTATTTTTGTAATATGTTAAGATAATACTTACCCTATTTTTGTAACCTGTAACGAAAATACTTACCTTAGTTTAAAGCCTGTAAAGGAAATACTAATTACCTCAGTTTTAATCTTTAAAGAAAAGTACCTACCTGAATTAGAGTCTGTAAGGAGGAAATGTGTATAGTGGTTTATATGCTTGTGTAACATTTGTATTGTATATATTTCATTTTGTTTCAGTTTTACAAAAACTAAAGTGCCAGAAGATTTCAGTAAAGAAAACATAAACCTGGAATCAAGCCTGCTGGTCTTTAATGTTGTTCGCTATCTGTCAGCAATACCCCAGACGTATTATCAGGACAGAATACTCTCCATTGCTTCAACTCTTGTCATAGGGAAGTCGTAGAGCAGAAATGGCCACTGGAGCCTTGGTATGATGCCATGCTGAAAGCACCACACCTTGAACCTACCTAGCAGCAAACTCCTGTCTATTCTCCTCAGCCACTCCTTTAGTTGGGCTGCGGTGTCTTCGAGGTTTAGCCTGTCCTTCAGAGTGCTGTCATAGTGTTTTCCCAGGCATCGGATTCGCTCCTCCTGAATGGTTGGAATCTCTGACCCCTGGATGCTGAAGGTGTTATTCGACAGATTTCCCTTCAGGATGCACAAGCTTCTGGATTTGCTGGGCTTGAACTACATACGGGCCCAGGTGGCCATCTTATCCAGTGAACTTAGGACCCATCGTGTCCCAAGGATGGATGGGGTCATCACGGTGATGTCGTCCATGAAAGCTCTGCAGGCTGGATGCCTTGTCCCATCCGCTGCCGTCGGTCCTTTACACTGAGACTCTCCAGCTTTCAGCAGTAGGTTCATAGCTGCCACAAACAGGGAGACTGATATGGTGCAGCCAGCCATGATCCCTTTTTCCAGCCTCTGCCACTTGGTGGTAAAATCCTGTGCACTGAACCTCATCTGTAAAGAACCCATATGAGCCATCACCAACTTAATGACCTCTGATGGTACTTGGTAATGATCCAATGCCTTGCAGATAAGCTGGTGTGGAACATTTGGGTAAGCCTTGGCGAGGTCTAGCCAGACCACCGAGAGAGATTTCTTGTTGCTCTTCGCCTCCTTAATTATCTGGCTAATTACCGCCGTGTGCTCCAGGCATCCAGAGTAGCCCGGTACTCCTCCTTTCTGGACACTTGTATCGATGTAGCCATTGACAAGTAAGTATGATGTCAACCTTTGGGCGATGATTGCCCAGAAGACCTTCCCCTCAACGTCCAGTAGGGAAATCTCTCTAAACTGGTCGAGGCTTGATGAATTCAGCTCCTTAGGAATGAAGCAGCCCTCTGCAAGCGTCCACAGCCAGGGTTCCTGCTTCTTCTTCCACAGTGTGCGCAGGAGTGTGGCCAGTCTCCTTAGCAGCTGTGGGCAGTTCTTATAAATCTTATAAGATGTCCCTGATGGACCAGGAGCGGATCCCGCTCGAGCCCATCTCACCACTGACCTCACTTCTTCAAAAGTGAAGTCTGCCATGTTGAAAGGGGTGCTTGGATTGAGCTTTGGGATAGGGAAGGGGCACTCTCCCAATGGTAGGTCCCTGCTGGGGTCGCTATGTGCTGCCTTTACAGCATCCTCCACTTCTTCCTTGGAACATGCCAGTCTCCCACTCTTGGGCTGGCCAAGGAGGTCAGATGTGTAGCGGAACGGATCGTTGAAGAAAGATTTCCTCTGCCGGCGCTTCTCTTTCTGTCTTCTCCGCGTTGCCTCTGAAAATACCTACCCTAAAGCGATTTTTACCATTTCCTGTTCAAAATCATTTCATCTGACAGACCATTTGAGGAAGAGAATCAAACAACAATGACATTCAGTCTGCAGCAGCTCTTTTATTCTATTCTATATGTCAGGTTTATGGTTACACAGGTTTTTCATGAGGTTTCATTCTCTATGAAATTGACACTGAACGGATTTGACAAGTCCAGGCTGAGTTGCATAAATAACCAAATCAAGGCAAAACAGCAAATGCACTTTTGTAATATACTTTTTAATGAATCAAACCTGAAAGTTGCACACTTTACCTTGAGCAGCTGAAGTGATTACTCCTGTAAAAAAAAAAAAAACTGTTCCTGAAAGAGGACACCAGCCCTTCTCTAAGGGCGAAAAGGCTTTCTGTGAGGAGTGGCCGGTGAAATTAACATAACCAGTCTCCTCTTGAGACCAGTAGGACAGGGTCCTCAGTCTCACTCATACACAATTTGGTATCAATGTCTGTTTTGTCTGTCTGCCAAGATAAAACGATAACTACTTCAGGGGCTTTTCTCCTTTATCTTCAGGGTACAGACTCGCATGCTGCACATTTGTCTCCCTCTTGTTGTTGAAACACATATAAGCGAGCTAGATTATATCAGGAAATGTACTTGTTCATTTTTCATAAACACACTGCAAAACCTATTTTCTTCTTGAGCTGAATTGATGCCTGTTGTTACCTATTACATTTATTGTAATTGTAATTATTTTGTTATCATTTCCCTCTCTTCTGTGTCACAATGCAGAGCAAGAGGAACAAAAGCATCCGATCAGTAGATCGGGTTTCTCACATTTTCTCAGGCTCATTTTCTCCCACATTTTTTTTAACTCAGAAACTTGTTGATTTGAATTGCATCTTCAGATTCAAAATTTGAGATTTTATTTATTTGCCATTTGTGCATATGCCAAACAGTCCAGACACATTAGAAGTTGTGTGCAGTTAACAAAAAAGAACATTAAATAAGAAAGCAAAGCTAATTCTAAGAGTACATAGAGAGTAAAACAGAATTAATACATAATAAAATGCTTTTCTTAGTAAGAAAGAACACATTTCTTAATAAAGAAGTATAGATGCAGGAAATAAATAAGTAAAATACAGACATGTATAGTGAGTATTGTATATATATAAATGAACAAATATAGCTGTAAATATAAAAAGTATTGCCTCACACTTGACATAATTTTTTTAAGAATGAAGCTTCCACATTCAACAGATTTGAGGTTTATTTGACAAATGTAAACTTGGAAAGGACAGCTATATCGTGTATAAAGAAAAACTGTTCCCCAAGAGATGATAGATAGTTCAAGATAATAGCGGTGTGTTTAAAAACATGAGTAAAACCAAAAATCCTTATATTTTTATCACCAATGCATTTCTAAATCACAATGTGAAGAAAATGTGTCATTTTTTACTACTTTATTACTTTAAAGTAAGGAAAAATTAATATTTAAATGTTCAAAGAAATAGTTTTGTCAGTGTTTTTCCTTCAAAACCCAAATATTTACTGTATAAACTGAAAAATCTTCAGGATTAAACATTCCCATGAATCACTTAACTAATATTCGTTGAACCACAGTTTCTGCTGAACTGCTTCACATGTCTGCTGCATGGAGTCGACCAACTTCTGGCTCCTATGAACAGGTATTTCTGCATTTTCTTGGTTCCCCTCAGAAACTCACATACGGCATTTTCACCTAACAGGTTTTTTTAATGGGATGCAGTTGCACGGATTGGGCTGGCCACTTGGACTGGAACCAAGCTGCTGCTGGTGCACTGGTATGTTTGGAATTGTTGATGTGTTGAAACACACATATCCTCTTTAGGCATTTTGATAAAACAAATCGATCCATTGTTCCCTGTCTTCATATTGAAAAGGACACTGTCATTTATCCTGGACCAATGAAAGTATAAGTGTTCTTTTGGGTCCACCGGCTGCAGCCAGTTTGTCAGATGAACACCAATTACTGAATTAAAGCATGGTTCTGCAAGCATCATGATATGGGGATAATTCTATTACTGTGGTACAAGTAAACCAGTAGCATCTTGGTTCCAGACCAACAAAATTTAAATTCTAGAGTGGCCAACCCAATCCTTGGACCTTAACCCCGTTGAGGAAGGTTCTGAGGTAAAACCAAGAAATGCGGGGGAATTGTGAGAATGAAGTTGTTTGACTTGTCAGTCACGGTCATGACTATATTAGTTTAGTGATTTACAGTAATGCTGAATGCTGACGATTTTTTAGTTTATAAAATAAATTATTTAAGTTTGTAAAGACTCAAGAAAAAACGCAGATGCAACTATTTCTTTGAACAGGCTGATATTCAATTATCTTCATTTTATGTAAAGTAATTTAAAAAATCTGTTCCCAGTGCATCAAAATGAAAACCAGCTTTGGCTTTATTCATGCATTTAAACACACTGCTATTATCACTGCTCACTACTGTAGACAAATATAGATGCATTTTCATATAATTTCACATATCAACACTAGAACAGAGGTAATTGTATTTATAAGCATTGCATTGTGTCTCCGTCACGCACTGAGAGGCTCAGGTTTCTACACTCAGGCCACTCGGATCCTGAATAAAGTTAAACTCCCCCCCCCTTCCTACTAACTATTGCACAAACTAAAGGAAAAGGCAGGATTATCACTTAGGAGAGAGCCCACATAACCTGTACTTACACTGTACTTATGCTTGGCTAAACACTGTTTTATGTTATATCTCACATACCCTGAAATTACTCTGTGATTAAAGTGAAAGAAGGGATTCATATTACAGCCTTCAGTTTGCACTCAGTTTCAGGTGTTAAAGGTGTGAGGGCATTGTCTATTATCCACAACGTTGCATTGCAAAGTGCTCAACATTCCTAAAGGCTCAACTTTCTTATTTCTTTAGTAAACGTAACACAGTTTTAATATGAGGAGCTCGTGTATCAACCTCATAAACAACAGCTTCACTTTTTAACAGGGGACTTTTCTATATCTAATAACAACTTTTTTTTTTTTAATTAATAATAGCCCCTCCTTATTTAAGTGCTCTTCATTTATCAATAACCAGAAATACGCTGCCAGCTGACACACAGATCAAATCATGGGCACTGAAATATTGGTTGATGAATGTTTTCCAGAGTTTCCCAAATGTTTTGAAGGGCAGTTTTGACATAAAACTGCAGAGGTTTGTCTCTCCACTTGTAATGATTCTAATTGGGTCTTCAGAATATCCTCTTTATTGCTTTCCATTTAAATAATAGATGATCTCTGAGCGCTGCCATTTATGTCATCAGAATGCTCTGTTAAGCGCAGTGTGTACAAGCCTGTAAAAGTCCGAAATGCTTCTTGATTGGACGGCTTCTTTATTGTTGCATTAGGTAGGTCTTTTGCTGGAGTGCACAGAATTTTCACTCTCTGTGTGAGAAAGAGAAAGACAGTTATTATAGTTACTTTCTGAAAATAAAGACTTCAAAAAAGCTGAATATATAACAAATTATGTGCAAGCATTTAATACATGAAACCTCTCATGTATGTCTGCTTTAACTGTTCTAACTTTTTTTTTTTATCAACAAAATGTGCCTGTACCTGTCTCAGTGTTCCAGGAGTCACACTCACTGCGTACAGCATCCACAGAGGAACCATGAGAGTTGACGACAAAGTAAAGAATCCTCCAATGGCGTAGCCCCACCAGGGGTATTCATAGGTATTGTTGAATTTGAGTGGTGTATATTTTATCAAGGAAAAGAGAAATATGCACTAATGAAAGGAAGAGAGAAAAAAAAAGAAGGCATTAAAAACAAACCAGTGATAATATTATATACAGCTATAAACAATGATGCTTTCATAAGATGACAATTTGGTTGATTTCCAACATCCTGCACCAAATATACCGTTTGCATTTATTTCCTGGACCGGTAAGCTGCTAACTTTGTTTTTTCCATCAAAGATAAATGTGTTGTAGTGTTAGTGTGTTTTGATAGGTTGCTTAGGTACAGGTGACATGAAAGCTGTTGATTTACAGCTGTGCTGACTCTTATTAGTTTGACATTATGTTAACTATGAACAAACACTCTCCTGGGCTCAGCTTGCTGCTTTCTGTTATTTTCCTGTTGTAACTGTTAGCGGCTATCTGGGTTGTTTATTAAAACAGTGATTTGTAGCTGGGTGTTGTGGTGGCTCGCTAGCTTGCAGGTACACTACGGGCAGAGCAATAGTGTGTGGTGGAGCATTGAATGGAAAGGGGAATGAAGTTGTTCCTATAGTTTGATCGTTGTTTAATGCTTCAGTTTTGCAGTTGCACAGCATTAAATACTTAAATTAAGTATTGGTCAGTGCTGAGGTACAAAAAAACAAAAGTGAGCCCATATGAGTGTCACACCAGGTTTGTCTGCAGCATAGTGCTGTGTGGACTGCCAGACCCTTATGCATAGCCCTCTTTCTTGTTTCTATTTCTGTAATTAACACATTGAGTGATTGATGAGGATGGCAGAATGGTTGACAGTGTTCCAAAAAGGCATTGTTATCATTATTATTCACTTTCGGTACAAAAAAAAAAGCAAATGAATATTTTACCTCTTTAGCAGGCATTGGAAAGAACATTTGCTTTATCTTTAAATAGGATTTGGCTGAAAAGACACTCATCTTACATCCTTTTTCCTTAACATTATGCATGGAGAGAGAATAAATCTGCATTTCTACTCTCTGTTGTGCAGCTAAAGCTATACCTTGTTAAGTCTTTTCATATTAATAAATAAAGAAACCAAATGTGTTTTCCTTTTTCTATTAGAAATGTAGTGCCCATTCCAAACATGCTAAACCATGTGCTCCATGGTTTATCTTTTCTTATTTCAAATATCAGGAGGACTGCATTTTAAAAGGAAATACAAAAAGAAAATCAGAGTGTTAGTATCTGGACTGAGACTCTGGCCACCCTGCTGGTTAGCAGCGGCAATAACAGTACTCTGCATAGTCTACCCCTCCCTTCCTGTGTCTTCCCTGACGATGATCATGCCCAGCTGTGTCTTGTTACCCCTGTGTCCCAGTCTGCATTTAAGCCCTGTTAGTTCTTCCCTCTGTGTCTGATCGTCTGCATGTGTTCCCCTGTGTATGAGGTTTCTGGCTCCTGCTCCTGGTATTGTTGTCCTGCCTGGTTTTGTTTTCTACCGTGTTTACCCGTTGTGGTCACCTTTTGTTGAATTATTTAAAGATCTTGTTTTGCTACTTTGTAAACTCCTTTTGTTGTACTTTGACAAGTGTTTGTTTTCCCTTACTCCTTAGTGGACACCTTTTGTTATTACCTTGAAAAGTATTTTTGCTTACTGCCCTAGTGGACTACTTCTGTTGTTACTTTGAAGAATATTTTTGCTTACTGCCCTAGTGGACTACCTCTGTTGTTACTTTGAGAAGTATTTTTGTGGCTGTAAATAAACCCTGAACTGATCTGCATTTGGGTCTCTGTGTTTCCGCACAAATCCTAACACAGAGAGCTTTTGAAAAAAAAAAAAAGATAAAATATATTGTTCATATTGCATCATTCTTTAGAATTGGCTTGTGAATGTTAAATAGACAAAGAGGGATGGATGGCAAGTGCATACTTTTCCTGTCTGTCAAAAAACGTCACTACCAATGTTAAAATCAAACATCCTTAGTTAGTACTGTACTGTTACTTGGAAGACATATCTACATTCGGAATACTTACAGTACAGATAGCTGGTGTGAAGTACTGCCAACAGTATTTCATAAAAGACAACGGCCGATACCCAATCATGTCCTTTATATTATCATAATGACGATCTGCACCTGCAAAATAAGCAGCATTAGTTAGATTTGTTTTATTGCCTCACACAGCAGTTTTCATACTACATAATACAGTACATAATACTGTACTGTATCTGACATTATATGATTTAAATGCAAGACCATGAAATTATCAATGTTGTCTTTATGATTTTATGTACCCACAAAGCCTATGTTTGAGGACTTTTCCAAACTTTTTTGTTATTTTGTGACAAAATAACATCTAGTTGTGACCCATCACCTGCTACAATTGATGAAGTCAACTACAGCAATTTTAATTTTAATTATTTCTTAGTCACTAATAAGAAAATCAAGTAATGTGATAAAATATAAGATGTTTTTCAGATCTTTTTGTCTTGTTAATTGTCTGGCATGCTCTCTCTACTTGGCTGTACGTGTGTTTATACAGAGCGATCCACTAGAACAACAGCTCCACAGGCAGATTGCACAAAGTTGAAATAAATCCTCACCATAGACCCATCCAATACAGACAGACTCAAGGACAGCGAAAAGTAAGAGTGTCATGCCACTGCAGGCGTAGTAGTCAAACAACTGGAAAATATAAAGTCCTCCCTACAAAGAAGAAAAAACTGAATGCATTGAAAGGTTGCCTATACATTATTATTGATATTTACTCACCAGATACCTACTCCAAATACAGGAAAAAATTTATATATATCATTCAGAATGACACTTGACAATATATGATGCAAGTATACAAATACTTATATTTTATAATTTCCTTTTCTTGCTTCTTTGTAGCTTAATCACCTGTAATTATTTAGTATTTTATAGCTATGATGCTGAAATTAATACATATGTAGCGCCCCCTACTGCTGACTACGCCACCCCTTGACTCTACACCCAGAGCAAAAGGAACTCAGTAACTTCAGACAACAGGTTTTGGAAAAGTATAAAAGTACAAATTTATTAAATATACATTAAAATTCCCAGAAGTGTTGCACAGGTCAAAAGTAAGAACAAAGAAGAAAACAAATAAACAAATTCATAAACAGGACATAAGGGACCATTAAACCCCCACCCCAATCTCTGGCTCGGCTGCCGACTACTTAACTGAGAGGTGGCTGCACCAAGGCCCAGCCTCCGTAAACACACGTGGAGGGAAGTCACACCCCTAGGGCAGAACACAAATAGTTCAAAATATTTAGCACTGCAACCCTTGTCATCAAAAAAAGGGGGAAGAGAAAACCCACCCCTGGTCTCACACAGTCACAAGGTAAAATAGTCACTTAGGCAGATTGCACACGTTCACACAGCTACACTAAAATGACACACGGGAGGCTGTATGCCCTGCTTAGGCAGGTACCAACAGTAAATAGGGCAGGGAGCCAGAGAGGTGTTGAGGGAGCACGGCTAATTGGGAGGGGGAGACTAACAAATCAAAGAAACAAACAACAAAAAAGAATAGTAAATCCCCCCTCAACCTGAGGCCACCACACAATCGGTAATGCAACCCTCTGGCCACCAGGACAGAGGAGGGAAGGGCAAAGTCAACTCAACTAATACAAAAAAAGGGCACCAGCAGTTCACCACACTTGCACACACTTCATACATTTGTCCGGAAATTGACTACATAGAGAACAGCAGCTGAGCGACGCCAACATACAGATCTGCCGCTACAAATCACAGACACACACAGGCTGAAAGGGCTCCGAACCCAGACCCCACTACTCAGGTCGCCACTTGTTGCACACGGTCACTGATGGCCACGGTCCATCTTTCCACATGAGCCCCCGGACACAACAATGAGCCTCTGGCTACAACACAGCAGGTGCGGGCAGTTTCACAAAACTACTACAGCTCGGAGCTATCGCCAGGTGGAAGCTGCCTGCTAAGGACCCTGAGGTGTCTATACAGGTGCCGGGCCTATTTATGGACCAATCACGTCCATGTTCAAAACGGCACACGCCGGGGAGGCGGAAAAAATAGAAAAATAAAAATAGAAGAGGAGAACCAAGACAGGGCTCCTAGTCCTACATGCTACAATCACCCCCTCCAATTGAATCGGCGACCCGACGATTACAGCTTATGCTTCTTCGTGGTGGGCCTCCTCTTGTGGCCCACTCTTTTCACCTGCTCCGACACTGCTTTGTGGAAGACGGTGGGGGTTTGAATGCAAGCCTGCTGTGGTTCGGGTGCTACGCCGCAAAGGCAAGGGCGCATCATCCAAGGGATCAGATGACTCATCGGAGGACGAGGCTCTAGATGACTCCGGGGCGTCAGACAGCAGAGGCACTTCCAGCTCCACTTCAGGAGGAGGCACTAGGCCATGAGCGGGTGGACCTTCAGACGGAGCTGTCCCGGCCCCCTCAGCCAGATGTCTGGCCAGGCCTGAGCCCCCCTGAGGCCTCTCCTCCCTGCACACCACCGCCATGCCACCGGACGGGTCTAGGTCTGAAGAACTAGGGCCTCTCTCCCCTCGCTGTCTATTGGTCGGCTCTACAAGCCGGTCGTTGCCCCCTGCTTCAACTTGCCACCCCTCTGGCACTGCCCTCAGCTCGGTCCGGTGAACTTGACGGCAGGGCCCGCCCCCCAACGGCGCCACAGTGTAAGTGGTACCCGTGCTGCGTAGCACCTGGAACGTGGTGCCCTGCCAGTGGTCTTGGATTTTGTTACGACCCTGTCCGTAATTGCGCAACAGTACCAACTGGCCATCTCGAAGCCCTGCATCATTCACCTGGTCATTGTGGCCTTGATTCCGCTTCTGCACTTGGTCAGCAGCCCGCTGCCGGACATGTTCTTGAGTCAGGCTTACACTCTGCTGGTGCCTTTGAACCCACTCATCCAGGCTGTCTGGCAAAGGCGGGGTGTTGTTGTTGCCAAGAAGAAAGTCCACTGGCAGTCGCGGGTGCTGCCCGAACATTAGAAAGTACGGCGAGTGGCCCGTTGTCTGGTGAGGAGTGGTGTTGTAGGCGTAGGTGAGCTGGGGCAGGTGGTGGGGCCAGCGACGCTTCTCTGCAGCTGGCAGTGTGCGCAGAAGGTCATGCAACGTCCTGTTGAACCTTTCACACTGACCATTTCCTTGCGGGTGGTAAGGCGTTGTTCTGCTTTTCTGAATCCCATACAAGTGGCAGAGCTGTTTGATCACCAGGCTCTCAAAATTCCGGCCCTGGTCGGAGTGTATCCGTGCTGGTGGGCCGAATCTATGGAACCACTGCTGTACTAGGGTGCGGGCTACAGTAGTCGCCCTCTGATCTTGGGTCGGGATGGCCTGGGCATACTTCGTGAAGACATCCGTTAGAACGAGCACATTCTCTCGGCCATCACTCGCGGGATCTAGGTAGGTGAAGTCCATTGCCAGAATTTCATTTGGCCGGCTTGCTTGCAGAGTTCCCCAGTAGGCCCGCACCTTTGGTTGTACCGCCTTGCCCAGCACACACCTTTGACATTTTTGACACCACTGCTCTACATCTTGAGCCATGTTTGGCCAAAAACAGCGGGTTCGCAGGAGTCGAAGGGTCCTTTCTGCTCCTTGATGGCCCTGGTCGTCATGTACACTCCGCAGCACCTCCTCCTTCAACCCCTGGGGCAGTAGTAGTTGAAGCACTTCGGGACCGCCGCTGGAGGCCTGAAGTAGGCGGTACAGCACCCCTTCACGATCCACCAGCCGGTCCCACTGACGGAGAAGGACCCGACTGGCCTGTGGCATCGCCTCTCGTTCTTCAGCAACTGGCCACCGCCCCCTTTGATGGTACTGGCGCACAGGTCCAATGACAGGGTCTGCTTCCTGCAAGTTCTGGAGGTCTTGAGGCGTACGCCCCGGCAAGGCAGTCACTTCTTCACAGTGACCCTCCAGGGCAGCAGGCTGGTATCGTGCAGCCAAGGCACCCAGCCCTGGCACTGCAGTGCCAAAGGCGAACCGCTCCAGATACTGCCTTGACAGGGCATCGGCATTCTGATTACTCCTGCCGGGCCGGTACTTGATGACAAAGTTGAACGAGGCCAGCTGTGAGGCCCATCGCTGCTCCAGTGCACCCAGCTTCGCTGTCTGCAAATGGCTGAGAGGGTTGTTATCGGTCAAGATGGTGAATTGGTTGCCGAGCAGATACTCCCGGAATTTCTCTGTAACTGCCCACTTGACTGCCAGAAGCTCCAGCTTCATGGAGCTGTAATTTTCCATGTTCTTCTCTGTCGGCTTAAGCCCACGGCTGGCGAAAGCCACAGGTCGGACCTTCCCATTATGCTCCTGCGACAGGATTGCTCCAAGACCCCCATGGCTAGCGTCCACCTCCAGGATGAAGGGCTTCTGGAAGTCAGCATAGGCCAACACCGGAGCTGAACAGAGTCTCTGCTTGAGGGACTGGAAGGCCTCCTCACAAGCCTGATCCCAGGCCTCCCCTAGAGGGATGGGCGGCGTCTTCCCTTTTCGCCGAGGCCCACTGAGCTTCCCTACCAGCTGGTGTAGGGGGGCAGCTAGCTTAGCGAAGCCCTCCACAAAACGGCGATAATAACTAGCAAACCCCAGGAACGACCGGAGCTCGGCAAGGTGGCCTGGACGCCTCCACTCCTTCACCACATCGATTTTAGATGGATCGGTGGACACCCCCTCTGCCGACACCACATGCCCGAGATAGCTCACCTCGCGCTGGAAGAACTTGCATTTCGACAGCTTCGCCTTCAGTCCCTGCTCCTCCAGCCTCCGGAACACTTCCTCCAGCCGTTCGAGGTGTTGGTCGATAGTAGACGAGAAAATTATGACGTCGTCCAGGTACAGGAGGACGGATTGATAACGACAGTCCCCGAAGATACGCTCCATGAGGCGCTGGAAGGTACTGGGTGCATTGCAGAGGCCAAATGCCATTCTGTTGAACTCAAAAAGACCAAATGGCGTACAGAAGGCAGTCTTATACTTGTCCTTCTCCGCCACTGGTACTTGGTGATAACCACTGGCGAGATCTAATGTGGAAAACCACTTGGCCCCTGACAATGCATCCAGTGACTCTTCTATCCTCGGGAGGGGATAGGCATCACGGCGGGTCTTGCCATTCAACTGGCGGTAGTCTACGCAGAGCCTAAGGCTCCCGTCTTTCTTAGTCACCAGGACAATGGGAGAGGAGTAGGGGCTGGCGCTTTCTCGGATGACCTTGCTGTCCAGGAGCTGTTGAATGTGTGACTTTACCAACTCATACTGGGAGGGGGGGATGCGTCTGTATGGTTGTCGAACAGGAGCATCGTCTAACAGAGGTATCTCGTGAGTGATAAGGGGCGTACACCCTAGATCTGCCTCACTCTGGGAGAATATAACACTATATTTATCAAGAAGGGACTGGGCTTGAACGGCCTGCTGCGAAGTTAGGCCCGTGAAGTCTTGCATAGGGGCCACACTGGCGGATGGGGCCACTTCTTGGACAGATACGTATGCACGACATTCTTCCCAAGCCGGGCTTACAGTGATGGGTGTACGTCGAACAGGAGTCGCTGACACAGCTTGCACGGTGCCAATCACACGACGTGGTGAGAGCCACACCTCGGCTGTGTTGACATTCAGCACTGGTGCATACATGAGCCCCTTGTGAGCCCGGACAAGAGTGGGAGACATCAAGAGGCCCTCCGGCAACTGTCCACCCTCAACACTCGGCGGCTCCAGCAGGAAGTCGACCGTCTCCAGGTGGGGGCACGAGACCGGGACCATCGTGAGCACCCCTGCTTTGAGGCAGACGGATGCTTTTCCTTGGACTCTGACCCTAAAGGGTGTGGGGGCATTGACGACGGCCTTGATCCTTGCACACTGCTTCAGAGCTTGTCGAGCTGCCGGGCCTGCCGATTCAATCAGAGGGGAGTGAAAGAGCTGGGGGCCTAACTGTTCAAAAAGAGCCTGGTAACATTCTCCAAGCACATTCATTCCCAAGATACCTGGTATGGCTGTTTTACGGTAGGTAGACACGGCATCTATGGGGTCCTTAACTATCAGTACCCCCCTCCCCGAGATACATTGCCCCAACACAACTATGTCCATCTCCACATACCCACTGTATGGTATATCCAGCCCATTTGCTGCCTTCAGGCCAAGCCAACTACACTCCTTCCTCTGCAGATGAAAAAAATGCTCATTAAAGTAACTCTCTGTAATCGTGGTGACCATAGATCCAGTATCCACAAGACAAGAAACAACTACCCCCCCCATACTGACGTTTAAAACGGGACATTTCCCCACTAACTGGCCCTGAGAGGGCAAAGGAGCAGAGCCAGATACATCCCGCCCCAGTGTATGGCTCTGTACACTGGGTGGCTCTAGTTTAACAGCATGCCGCTGGTGCCAGCCACCGGAGGTGGGGGCTGTGTTGGGGTACTAGTAGAGGATGGCGACTGGGCAGGCCCACTAGCTAGGGGACGAGAGATATCACAATGACGAGCTATGTGCCCTGGTTGATCACATTTTAGACAGATCGGCCGCCCGTCTGGTGCCCGCCTATAACGACCCCCACTGTATGGCTGAGAAACTGGAGCTTTCGTATGCGCCTGACCCAAATGCTTCACGAGCATGTCTATCTGAGCTTGTTGTTTAAGTACCAAATCTTTAATTTCGGCTAGCTCTGAGGTCTGGGTGAGTGTGGCCTCACATTGAGACGTGTAGTGTACCTCACTGTTACGTGCCACCGTATGGTGGCTCCGATCACGCCCCGTCTGGCCCTCTTCCACCCACCTAGTGGCCTCCCGCCGCACATCCAAAATCGTCCATGTCTCGTTATCTCGCACCAGCTTCTTGAGCTCTCTTCGCAGGGTAGGGTCATTCACATTTTCACAAAACTGATCCCTCAAAACTAAATCTGGGTTAGTAATACAGTTGCTCTTTGACATTTTAATTTTCTCCATGAGTTCCATCAATGCGTGTGAAAATTCAAATAATGACTCACTTTCCTTTTGCTTTCTAACAAAGAAACGCTGTTGCCATCGTACGTAGGATTGAGCACAACCATATACCTCCTTTAACACTTTAATAATTTCTTCAGGGTTTTCTCTAGTTGTTGTAGGTCGATACTTAATTTCAGTTCGGGCTTCACCCTCAAGATGATCGTACAAGAACATGGCTTTCTCATGATCAGACATGTATCTTGACCGGATACAGCTCTCTGCCTCCTCAACCCATTCCTCGACTGACAGAGATCCACCCGAAGAAGTGCCAGAGAACTTTGGGCACCGCCTCTCCCTGGGGATGTAGAGTACCTGTTGCCCTGATTGAGCACGGTCGCCCCTGGCATTTGAAAGTCTTTGATTTTCTGCTTCAAGTTGCTCCAGACGTTCTCGTAGTCGCTGGAGCTCCGCCATCTTCTTGTCAGCTGCTGTTCTCTACACCCATACACACACACTCACACACTGCTGCGCCAAAACAAACGAAGAAAGGGGGGAAAAGAGAAAAAAAAAAAAAAAAAAAAAAAAAACCCTAGTGCAACACTTCACAGGTATCGACCCTACCGACGACGCCAAAATGTAGCGCCCCCTACTGCTGACTACGCCACCCCTTGACTCTACACCCAGAGCAAAAGGAACTCAGTAACTTCAGACAACAGGTTTTGGAAAAGTATAAAAGTACAAATTTATTAAATATACATTAAAATTCCCAGAAGTGTTGCACAGGTCAAAAGTAAGAACAAAGAAGAAAACAAATAAACAAATTCATAAACAGGACATAAGGGACCATTAAACCCCCACCCCAATCTCTGGCTCGGCTGCCGACTACTTAACTGAGAGGTGGCTGCACCAAGGCCCAGCCTCCGTAAACACACGTGGAGGGAAGTCACACCCCTAGGGCAGAACACAAATAGTTCAAAATATTTAGCACTGCAACCCTTGTCATCAAAAAAAGGGGGAAGAGAAAACCCACCCCTGGTCTCACACAGTCACAAGGTAAAATAGTCACTTAGGCAGATTGCACACGTTCACACAGCTACACTAAAATGACACACGGGAGGCTGTATGCCCTGCTTAGGCAGGTACCAACAGTAAATAGGGCAGGGAGCCAGAGAGGTGTTGAGGGAGCACGGCTAATTGGGAGGGGGAGACTAACAAATCAAAGAAACAAACAACAAAAAAGAATAGTAAATCCCCCCTCAACCTGAGGCCACCACACAATCGGTAATGCAACCCTCTGGCCACCAGGACAGAGGAGGGAAGGGCAAAGTCAACTCAACTAATACAAAAAAAGGGCACCAGCAGTTCACCACACTTGCACACACTTCATACATTTGTCCGGAAATTGACTACATAGAGAACAGCAGCTGAGCGACGCCAACATACAGATCTGCCGCTACAAATCACAGACACACACAGGCTGAAAGGGCTCCGAACCCAGACCCCACTACTCAGGTCGCCACTTGTTGCACACGGTCACTGATGGCCACGGTCCATCTTTCCACATGAGCCCCCGGACACAACAATGAGCCTCTGGCTACAACACAGCAGGTGCGGGCAGTTTCACAAAACTACTACAGCTCGGAGCTATCGCCAGGTGGAAGCTGCCTGCTAAGGACCCTGAGGTGTCTATACAGGTGCCGGGCCTATTTATGGACCAATCACGTCCATGTTCAAAACGGCACACGCCGGGGAGGCGGAAAAAATAGAAAAATAAAAATAGAAGAGGAGAACCAAGACAGGGCTCCTAGTCCTACATGCTACACATAGTTATAATTAAATAATCAATGTCCCAACCTACTCACCTGTGTAACCATCAGAAGTCCAATAAAGAAACTTCCAATGCTAATAGCAAGAAGAAGGAGTTTGCGGCGACAGTCGTTTTGGAAGAAAGTGGGATACATGTCGGAGATGGTTGTGACCAATGCCTCTTGATATACGAACTACAGTGATATAGGAGAGATGTTTTTGTGACTACATTTAAGCATTGTTACATTTCAAACTGAGTTGATGTGCTGTTGTACCTCACTGTCTAGTCCTAAAAAGATGAGCATGACAAAGAAGGAAACGGCCCAGATCTGAGGGAGTGGCATTAGAGCCACAGCACGAGGGTAAGCAATGAATGCCAACCCTGGACCTGCAACGATAAAGGACGTCAAATGGTCTCATCCTCAAACAATCAAAATGGTGGAACTTCAAAAATGCACTGTCAAATACCTGATTCTGCTACCATCGATATGTCAACACCTTGCTCTTTTGCCATGAAACCGAGCACAGAAAATATTGCAAAGCCAGCCACAAAACTTGTTAAGCTGTTTAACAGGCACAGGTAAATGCAGTCTCTGTTGGAGGATTAAAAAAATATTAATTAAAGTGAACCTGTGCCTATCAAGAAATTTGAATTGCGTGCGGTCAGTGAAAATATAAAAAGACAAACCTGTAACAATTGTTGCTGTACTTGTTATAACTTCCTAAAGATGTCAGAACACCCGTGCAAACTCCATAGGAGTAGAAAATTTGGCTGCCAGCATCCATCCATACCTGTGGGATTGGAAAGGTTTGTGCATGTGCTCAGTTTAGGATTATTAGAAAGCAACCCCATCTCCTGGAAATTGTAACTATAGCCAATACTTAGAATTACTATCCATTAGGAAGCATTTTTATAATGACAGTATCTGCAAAGTAACAAAACATTTATTGCATTTCATTTATTTAGTTTTTCCTTAATGATCCGTCCTTCAATACAAAACATGCCTATAGCATGAACATGTTTTAGCCATGCAGCATGGCTCTAGGAACAGCAAGGAGACCACAGTGAACTCAATAGGATGAACATTAGTCTTGTTTAAAGGTACAGTGTGTACGATTATGTGGCATTAGCAGCATCTAGTGGACCAGATTTGCTAAAAATGTAAATATTCAGAAGTGTGTGTAAATAGGTATATAATTCAACAATGATTTTTAGTACGTCCTCCTCCGTGAAGCGTGCCATGTTGCATCACAATGTATCTACAGTAGCAACAGACAAATCTTGTCTCTGATGTATTTTAATTAATGTATTTTTGATTAAGTTCAGACAATGTAGTGGAGTTAATGAATAATATTACTAATGCAATTGTAAAATGTTTTCTTTGATGTATTTTAATTGATGTTAAATGTATGTTGAGTACATGAATATAATAACTGATGCAATATTAACTGAGGCAATTGTAAAAAAAAATTACTTTTATGTCCTTAATTAAGGTAATGATATATTTAGGTGATGCTGAATACATGTTGAGTGCATGAATATAACAACTGATGCAATATTTATTTCAATATTTTTATTGACAATTGTAAAATGTTTCTGCCATGTATTTTACTTGACCTTGACCTTTACCTTCACGCTGTACAACAGAGGTAGTGAGCATAATCCAGGAAACAGTGATTCTTCACTCAAGACATATTTGGCAAAACTCAAACGGGATTTCTAGGCGACGGGGGCCAAACGGTGATTGTAATCACTGCATCAGCAAGTGTAAAAGCAGCAGCGTGTTACCTCTGGATCTGTGAGGCGGGACGGGTCCGGGTAGAGGTAGAACATCACTCCCTCTTTTGCCCCAGGTAACGTAAGGCCACGAACAAGCAACACAACCAGCATAATGTAGGGGAATGTGGCCGTGAAGTAAACCACCTACAACAGAAACATTAGTTCTCCTATTGTCATCTTTTTAAGATGGAATATTTTTCAATGTCTAAGCAGTATATAAACTTCTAATGAATGATTTATGACATTATAATGAAGTTATACGCAGATATTTAAGTATTTGTAAGTATTAATAAAAAGTATTAGAAAATACTATTAATAATAATATTGAAAATAATTAAATTCACTGCTAAATTAAGGGAATTAAAAGGAGTTCACACAGTAGAAATTCGGCTCAGCATCACCAGGTAAATCTCTCCGTGTTTTACAGTGGAGTTTCCTAATCTTGTGTCGGCACCCTTCCTGCTGCCACTTTTCTGGCCCTGTTTTTATGGTGTTAAATGGTCATAGTAAATCTGAAACCCAAGACAACCACTTTAAGCATGACTTGAACACACCTCTCCAAAGCATGCTTGAATTTGCATCGTCCAAATAGAGCCCACCACTTGTTATCTGCTAGTAAAGCGAGTCACTTTACTGGGGTTATGTGGCTACGCTTCTCCACCAGCAGATGGAGACATAGCTCCCACACTTCAGATTCAAAGTAAAATGTTTTCTGTACCTTTCCTGTGGTCTTCACTCCATTCCAGATACAGAAGTAGCACACAATCCAGGCAAGAAGCAGACAAAGAGCCAAGTCCCAACGAATATTACCGATTTCTTCAATTCCACCAGACAACCCCAAGATTCTCCTCCTGTAACAAAATCTGTTAATAAACATACAACAAAAAAACAGCTGTCCTTATATGATGCTTCAAATCATACTACCGTACTCACTCCCAAAATTCTATAACTGAAGATTTGTTATTTCCATGCAGGTGCAGAGGGGATGTTTGATTGTGACCATACTCAAAACAGCCATCTTCCATGGTAAAAGAATAAAAAGAAGAGGTTGACCTGATCTACAAAGTAACCATAAAACAGTGATTCACATCATAGATTAAAAATGAAGTCTTGGTACCTGTGTTCCAACTGTTGTGGCAGTTTGCCCATGGAAGCTCAGACTGAAAGGATGAAAATAGGTAGAGTAACGTCCATGCCAGTATGATGATGTAATACACCCCGGTGTACAAAACAATCACTTGGCTCCCGTAGCCTAAGCCTGTAGAGAGACGAGATCACGTTTATGCCAAAACAGCAAGATGCACTCACTGCGTGTACACACATCTGACGGAATGACGTCAATTCAGGATTTCAGTATACTACATTGTCACATATACCATCTAAAATAAAACTTTGAAATTCTGTCTTGATCATAAAAAAATTACAAATTTCAATTTGCTTGCAAGGAGCCTGTTTATTGTGAGTTGCATCTTGGAAGCAAATTGAGCTTTTATGTTATATTTTGTTTACGTATTTCACTCTTGTGTGGTGTTACATGGGAAAATTGCATTTTTTTTAACAATAGCCTGTATTTGAGGTGTTTAGGAATCATCTGTAAATTGCAGACTCAAGACTTGATGTGAAGTATTTAGGGAACATGAGTAAATTGTTGGATTGAGGATAACTTTGCGAAAAAACCTACCTTCAAAAAGAGGGCAGACTTGTCTCCAGCATGTTATTCCACCCTGACTCGTGTACTGGCCCAAAGACGTCTCCAGGAAGAAGAGAGGAATGCCACAGGTGAACAAGAACAAAACATATGGTATGAAGAAAACCCCTTTAAAACAAGAACAACAAAAACGACTTGTTAAAATAACAGTAATATTGCAGTAAATCTTTTTACCCACTTAAGAAAACAAAAGAAATGAATTATGATATAAATTAGTCACCAACGAGGTCTACTAATCTACTTTGCGTCAGAGTTACTTTAAGAGTGTAGCTTTTACTACGTGATGTACAACTGGCGTAGATTACACTATGGTGGTTTTATTCACTTTTATTGAACTATAATAAAATATTGCCCCCAATAAACACTGAGAGTTTGTGTTACTGAAACATGTGTTTCTGAGTGCAGAGAAACCAGAAACATCGCAGCAGAAACCACAGCAGACGTTTGACTGTGGCAGCGGATATAATTTAGGTAAAAGACACAATACAACACAGCAAAGATTTACCTCCTCCGTTTTTGTAGCAAAGGTACGGAAACCTCCAGACGTTTCCCAAACCAACAATATGTCCTGCTACAGCCAGGATGAATTCCATTTTATTGGCCCACTGGTCCCTCTTCTGAGGTTTGGGTGGCGTTGGTCCTGGTCTGGTCCCGTTGTTCATCTTTTGCAGGGAGTTTGCTGTTTGGTCCATTTTGACCCTAGGAAATGATTAAGGAGTTTCGGACAAACACAGTAATATTTGAGAAGTGAATTAAGTTAATACGATTGACAGAATGTGTGAAAAGTAGGCATGTGCATAAATTAAGGCACCCTTGTTTTTTTTTTTTTATTATTTTAGTACTTTTAGTGCTAATTACTGGAACACAGAATTTTTATCGGTAAGCTCATTGACCCTTGACCTACATGCACAGGTGAAGCCCATAATGTGAGAGGGTATTTAAGGTGGCCAATGCCGAGTTGTTCTCCTCTTTGCATCTTCTCTGAAGAGGGGCCTCAAAACAACTGTCAAATGACGTGAAAATAAAGGTTGTTCAAAATCGTGGTTTAGGGGGAAGGATAGAAAAAGACTAGCTCAGAGATTTCTGCTGTGAGGAACATACTGAGGAAATGGAAGCCCACAGGCACGGTTCCAGTTAAGGCCTGGAGTGGCAGGCCAAGGAAAATCTCAGACAATTTTCTCCTTTGCATCAGAGTTACTTTAACTAGACAACACTATGATGGTTTTATTTTTTTGATGGTTTTTACTCACTTTTTTATTGAACTATATTAAAAAATATTCGGTAAAGGATGTTGAGAAGAGTCTAACTCAACCCACAGACCAGCTATAAAAACTTACAACATGGTCTGGCTGCAGACATTGTCACTGTGCATCATTTACTATTCAGCACTTTTCTGCACACATGCCATGAACAAGCATTTTGGAATAAGATGCTGTGAACTGATGAAACTAAAAAATGAGTAATTTGGACATAACAAGGAGCAGTATGCATGGCAGATGAGGAAAGCTGCATTCCAAGACAAACACTTGGTGGTGGTTCCTTCATGCTGTAGGGGCTGTGTGGCAAATTCAGGTCTTGGCAAACTTGTTAAAGTTGATGGTCTATGGATTCCAGTCAGTATTCCTAACCGATTTCTTTGCTGCCTGTCAAATGCTTTTGGTTGATAATAACTTTCTTTCTGAATGTGTTGTACACCTCATTTTATATATGACATCATTATATATGACTACCAGGTCAAGTCAACCCAATGCTGAATTGGTGCTATATGAACTCAAAGTGTGTAAAACATGAACAACATGATTTTTAGTTTGTTGAAATATACACCGAGTATAGTTGCCACCTTCAAGTAGATTCAAGTAGATGTTGAAAAATGATGAACATTACAAAATACTGATCTCCATATCAAGCCTATGTTCCTGAACAATTTCTTTAGTTCTTGCTTGCAATTATGTTGTTTTTTTAAATTAATTTATTACTCCAGGCCTTTTCCTTCATTTATTATATTCATTTATTAGCATCCCTATTAGCTTCAATGTGACAGAAGACGCGGCTGAAGTCCGATCACACACAACGCAGCCGATAATCCAGTGCAACACGCTATAGCACCAGCCCGCAATACATAAATTACACAGCCTGAAAGACTAATAATAAGACTGCAAAGTGCTGTCTCATAGAAAATTAAAGACAAATAAACAATCTGAAAAAAGATGAAGTAAACACCAAAGGTGCTTTGCTACAAGCAGAGACTGCATGAGCAACTATGGATGTAGATCAGGGGTGGGGCAACCCCCGGCCCCAGAGGGCCGGCGCGGGCGCAGGCCCCCGCCCCAACCAGGCAGCAACACACCCGACTCCACCAACGAAGGTGCAGAGTAGCAGTAATTAGTAGAATCAGGTGCGCCCACCGCCCGGCCGGAACAAGGACCCGCAGCCACGCCGGCCCCCCGGGACCGGAACCGCCCACCCCCAATGTAGATGTTAAGGTTTTAGCTGGTGGAGTGTCACAGTGTTCCTAGGGACCCCTTCCGCATCCTCAGCAGGCATCTCAGGGTCCCAGGTGTTTCGCCCCTTAACCTGTACACCTCTCCTGAGTGGGGCAGCAAGGGCTGAGTTAGCCTTCACCTGCGGAAGGGGTCCAGCTGTGATTTCTTGACAGCCACAGCCACCTGGAACTGCTTTCGGCTACTGTGGCTATTTCCCTGGTAGCCTTCTGTACTTGTTTGGCATCAAGCCCGATCTTCTGCAGGAAACTGCGAATAGATGTGGCGGGGAAACCACGAGCCCCAACCTCAATTGGGTAGAGGGTGGCATGCCATCCAGCAAGGGTCGCCTCATCTACTATGTCCTGATACTTACCTTTCTTTGCCTGATGAGATATGGCTAGCCTGTCTTCCCAGGGAACAGTGAGTTCGGCTAGAATGATGGACTTCGAGCTCCTAGAAAGAAGGATCATATCCGGTCGGAGGGTAGTTGCCACCACCTCCTGAGGAAAGACCAGCTTCTTCTTGAGATCCACCCGCAGCTCCCAATCTGATGCGCAGTGTAGCATTGATGGTAGGCGGTCAGGTCTTTTTCCCTTTGGGACTTTACTGCCCTCTTGCTGGAAGCTTGTGGGCCTTGGTGGTACTGGTGGCTGTTTGTTGGTGTGGCTTCTCTGTAGTTCGACCCACTTAGGGACCTCTGTGAGGACTTTGTCGTGTCTCCACCTATAGCGCCCGTCTGCCAGAGCTTTTGGGCAGCTGGTCAGAATGTGGTTCAGTGTGCAGAGGCTGGCGCCGCACTGACTACAGGATGCCTCTTCCTCCTTGCCCCAGATCTTCAGATTACTTGGTGTGGGTAGGAGATCAGCCACAGCGCGCAGCAGGAAGTTCAGCTTGCCTTGGTCAGTGCCCCAGAGCTCCTTCCAAGACAATGGTCTCTCGAGCGCCCCCTCCCACTGCATCCAGCGCGCCTGGGAGCCCAGCCCTGCTGCTTTGATTCGACGGTCTTCTTCAGCTGCCTCCCGCACCCTTTGCACCACCAAGTCCCTTCTGTCTCGCATGTTGCTCTTTGACCAGCTCTTGACACCGTAGTTTCCAAGCCCTAGCCGTCCGCGACACACAGTGCCCACGATTTCCTGATGCTTCCAGTAGGCTTCCGCTTCCTTCACCGCCTCGAGGGGTTTCCACTTCCTGCCGCAGTTAATGGCAGAACTTGCATACCCGACTTTTGCGTCCCTAGAGCCTGAGAGCGTGCATGCTGCCCTTGCCTTGGTGGCCTTGAATTCTTCTATGACGGAGGAGCATGGTAACCGGAGTACTGATGACCTGCTGTAGAGGTTGACTGCGCTGAAAGCTGGAGGAACACCCAGCCATTTACAAATAAACCTGCTACAGACTCTCTCTGTGCTGACTTGTCAGTCATTGGGTGGGCTCATGTTCCCTCCAGTGGCGATTTGGGTTACTGCACCTTTAATAGTAACTACTTCCTGTTTGTTTTCTGTATGACCGTTCCTTGTGTTTCGTCGTTCTGTGTTGGAAGCAATGCGGAAAGGTGCTCGCCAAACATTCAGTTGTGAACCTAAAATTGGAACAGACTGTAAGTTTATGGTTCATATCATTGTGGTACATGTTTGAGTTAACCATAGTGTCGAATATGTTGTCTAAAACGCTAAATTTAAAGTTGCAAAAGTCCGCTTTTTACATTGCTAGCCGTTAGCGACGCCGTTGACGACGCCGTTAACGACGCCGTTAACGACGGTACTTAAGCTAATTGCTTAGCCATTTGCCCCTTTGTCAGCCTGGTTTACATTGTGTAACAATAGAGCTTTGTGTGGAAGCTAGTTAGCTTTTCAGTTGGCCATACTTATCTGTTTACTTAGATTAGTAGCTATCTTCTGTAAAAGAAAATGTGTTTGTATTATTTCGCCATACTTACCTGATTAATGTGCCTTATTTTTGTAATATGTTAAGATAATACTTACCCTATTTTTGTAACCTGTAACGAAAATACTTACCTTAGTTTAAAGCCTGTAAAGGAAATACTAATTACCTCAGTTTTAATCTTTAAAGAAAAGTACCTACCTGAATTAGAGTCTGTAAGGAGGAAATGTGTATAGTGGTTTATATGCTTGTGTAACATTTGTATTGTATATATTTCATTTTGTTTCAGTTTTACAAAAACTAAAGTGCCAGAAGATTTCAGTAAAGAAAACATAAACCTGGAATCAAGCCTGCTGGTCTTTAATGTTGTTCGCTATCTGTCAGCAATACCCCAGACGTATTATCAGGACAGAATAGTAAAAAGTCTGCCACGCAGCGGGGATAAGCAGCTGAAATACGGTGAACAGCACACAGAAGCAAGCCAAGATGAGCCATGCTAGTGAGGAGGACCGTCCGTCTCAGTTGGAGACAAGATCTCAAGCCTCAGCTTCATACAAGTCTTCCAGAGCATCAACACGGTCATCTGCCAGCATCGCTGTAGCAAGAGCCAGAGCTAAGGCTGAATCAGCAAAAATTAAAGCATTCTATGCAGAGAAGGAGGCAGCCATGATGACACAAAGGGCTTCAGTAGAGGCTGCCGAAATGGAACAAAGGGCTTCCATGATCAAAGAAAAGGCTTCAATAGACGCAAATCTTCACGTGTTACAACAACAAAAAGAAGCAACTGCAGCATCAGCAGAGGCAGCTATATATGAAGAAGCAGCTGCAGCAGAGCTTGAGCAAAGGCAAAGTGATGCTCCAGGTGAGCTACATGATGTAGCACTTGAGGATCCAGTGAGGCGCACACAACTCTACATTGAAACCCAGCCATTTGAAGCACACGCACATCAGCTTCAACCAGCCCCAACTCCACAGCAACAAATTCTTCATCAAGCAGCTGTCAATTCTCGCCCCCCTAGCAATAAAGAACAAGTTTCACTGTATGAGTCTTTTGAGGACAGAAATGAACATAGATCCCCAATGGCTGGACACAACGATCCTCATTCTGCCCCAAAGCCATTTGTTCCAAAGCAGGAACATTCACCAGTTCCTCATGACATCAAAAGGAAAGACGCTGCAGCTAACCCTCCAGCCTCTCATCCCAACCAGGGAAACAAATCCTCATCTCCATCAACAGAAACCCAGGTCTTAGCCCAGTATCTCATAAGGAAGGAGATGGTGAGCTCAGGCCTTCTTACCTTCGACGACTGCCCAGAAAATTACTGGGCATGGAAGGCCTCCTTCCTAGCAGCTACAAAGGGACTAAACCTCTCGGAGCAAGAAGAGCTCAACCTACTGATCAAATGGTTAGGGCCAAAGTCGTCAGCTCAAGCCATGAGAATCAGGTCCGTGCACGTAAACAATCCCAGACTAGGTGTGTGGACGGTATGGGAGCGCTTGGAGGAAACTTATGGAAGCCCAGAGGTGATTGAAGATGCCCTACTGAAGAGATTGGATGCCTTCCCAGTCATTTCTAACAAAGACGCATACAAACTCCGTGAGTTAGGTGACTTGTTGAAAGAGCTACAAGCTGCTAAATCCGAGGGATTCTTACCTGGACTCATGTATCTCGATACAGCTAGGGGAGTGATTCCGATTGTTGAGAAGCTTCCATTCTCACTTCGTGAACGCTGGATGACTCAGGGATCGAAGTACAAGGAGGTTTATCATGTTCCTTTCCCTCCATTCAGCTATTTTGTGGAGTTTGTATGTTCCCAAGCTAAAACCCGCAACGACCCCAGTTTCGCATGCAACTTTTCCTCTGCTCCTAGTCAGCCCAAAGGTGAGAGGGACCAAAAACACATCTACAAATCTGCCGTTACAGTGAGAAAAACTGATGTCACAGCCGCCGGTGGTGCATCTCAGGACAGCACATCTGTGAAGAAAACAGAACCGGATAAGGAATGTCCAATCCATAACAAACCACATCCGCTCACAAAATGCCGTGGATTTAGAGGAAAGCACCTGGACGAGAGGAAAGCGTACTTAAAAGAGAACTCTATCTGTTTCAGATGTTGTGCCAGCACCAAGCACATTGCCAAAGACTGTAAGACCGCACTCAAATGCAGAGAGTGTGAGAGTGACAGGCACACTTCGGCGATGCATCCTGGTCCAGCACCATGGTCACCTCATGGGCAGGCTGGACATTCACCTGGGAATGATCAGAGCGGGGAGCAAGGAGGGGAGAGTGAAGTTGCAGCAACCCCTGTTGTCAGTTCTAAATGCACAGAGATATGTGGCGATTCACCCAAGCCTAGATCCTGCTCCAAAATCTGTTTGGTCAAGGTTTCCCATGCTGATAACCCAAGCAATTGTCCCAGAGTATATGCTGTACTCGATGACCAAAGCAATAGGTCGTTAGTGAAATCTGAGTTCTTCAATCTGTTGGGCATTAACAGCAAGGCCTCCCCCTACACGCTAAAAACATGCTCAGGCAGAGTGGAGACTGCAGGAAGAAAAGCAACCAACATCATTGTGGAATCTCTTGATGGAAAGACCAAGGTCACATTGCCCACACTGCTGGAGTGTAAATACTTACCTGGTGACCGGTCAGAGATCCCGACCCCTGAGTGCGCAGAATATTTCCCTCACCTCAGACCAGTGGCTGACAAAATCCCAGCACTTGACGACAGTGCGCCCATTCTCCTGCTACTAGGCCGAGATGTGTTGAGCTTGCACAAGGTGCGAGAGCAGCGCAACGGACCACACAACTCGCCATACGCTCAGCGCCTTGATCTCGGCTGGGTCATAGTGGGGGAGCTGTGTCTGAGTGGCACTCACAAGACTCAGGAAATCAACGCTTTCAAAACCCATGTCCTCCAAAATGGACGCCCGTCCTTCTTTAAGCCCTGCACTAACAGCATTCACGTCAAGGAGAGACCCAATGAACTGATTCAGTGCAGCCTTCAGTTCCCTACTCACAGTGAGGAAGCCATTCCAGAGACATGTAGGGATGATCTTGGTGAAAGTGTGTTTCAGACAACACCAGCCGACAACAAACCAGCCATGTCAGTAGATGACAGCGAGTTTCTGAAAATAATGGAAAACGAGGTGTATATGGACGATGAAAACCACTGGGTGGCGCCACTACCCTTTCATACTCTTCGTAAGCGCCTTCCATGCAACAGAGAGCAGGCTGCTCAAAGGCTCCAATCCCTCCAACGTTCATTCAGGAAGAAACCTGACATGAAACAACACTTCTTCGCTTTCATGCAAAAGGTAATTGACAACCACCAGGCAGAGCCAGCCCCTCCACTACAGCTCGGGCAAGAGTGCTGGTATCTGCCGACGTTTGGCGTATACCATCCCCAGAAGCCTGGGAAAATAAGAGTTGTTTTCGACTCCAGTGCGGAGTACAAGGGGACTTCATTGAATGATGTGCTTCTCAGTGGGCCCAACCTGAACAACACACTAATAGGAGTGCTATTACGGTTCAGAAGAGAACAAATTGCTGCCACCGCCGACATAGAGCAAATGTTCTATGGGTTCAAGGTCAGAAAGGACCACCGCCATTTCCTCAGGTTCCTGTGGCACAAAGACAATGATCCAGACAAGGAGATCATAGACTACTGGATGACTGTGCATGTGTTCGGCAACAGCCCGTCTCCAGCAGTAGCAACTTATGGACTGAGGAGAGCTGCAAAGAAAGGAGAAGCTGAGCATGGTAGTGATGCCAAGGAGTTCATCTTCAGGAACTTTTACGTCGACGATGGGCTCACGTCGTTGGCCAAGGAGGATGACGTGATCGATCTCCTGCAGCGAACCAAGGCTCTGCTAGCTGAGAGCAGCTTAAACCTCCACAAGATAGCCTCAAACAGTCCGAGGGTCATGGAGGCTTTCCCAGTGGAGGAACGAGCAAGTGACCTGAAGGATCTCGATCTGGGAACAGACCCATTGCCCCTTCAGAGGAGCTTAGGCCTGAACTGGGTGCTCCAGACTGACAGCTTCACATTCAGAGTGTCCAGAGACATTAAGCCATTCACTCGGAGAGGCATGCTGTCCACCATAAACAGTCTTTACGATCCCCTGGGATTCGCTTCTCCCATCACTGTCCGGGGCAAGGCCTTGGTGAGAGAGATCTCCTCTGAACAACATGAATGGGACACGCCTCTGCCACCAGAGAAAGAGGCACACTGGAGAACATGGATCAACTCCTTAGCAGACCTGGAGCAGCTTTGTATTAGCAGATCATACCTACCTGCCTCCTTGTCACACTGTAGCAGGATAGAACTCAGTGTTTTCGCAGATGCCTCAACTCTAGCGATTGCTGCCGTAGCTTATCTGCGTGCCTTGGATACTGAAGGAAGATGGCATGTTGGATTTGTTATGGGCAAATCAAAGCTTGCACCTTACCCCATGCACACCATTCCACGCCTGGAGTTGTGTGCAGCTGTCTTGGCTGTTGAACTGGCAGAAGTGATCCAGTCTGAGATAGACATAGAGCTACAGGCAGTCAAGTTCTTCACTGACAGCCGCATTGTGTTGGGCTACATTCACAACAGTTCACGAAGGTTCTACACCTACGTAGCTAACCGAGTAGCTCGGATTCGTGGATCTACCGAACCAGAACAGTGGCAGTACGTCTTGACAGACCAGAACCCTGCAGACCAGGGAACCAGACCACTTTCAGCAGCTCAACTCTCATCTTCCAGCTGGTTACTCGGCCCCCAGTTTCTCAGGCAGTCAGCCACGGAGCAGTATGAGGAGGCTGGAACGTTTGAGCTTGTTGATGCAGACACAGACAAAGAAGTTAGGCCACAAGCCACCTGCCTACTAACTAAAGTCACAAGGCGGCCTCTTGGCTCAGAACGATTTGAACGCTTCTCTTCTTGGAAGAGCCTAGTAAGAGGTATGGCACGTCTTGTTCATGTAGCCAAGTCCTTCTCAGGAGAGAACAATGATGCTTGCAAGGGATGGCATCAATGCAGCCAACTTTTCGCTTCAGAGCGGTCCCAAGCAAAGACAAGAATCTTCAAGACTGTACAGGAGGAAGTGTATGAAGAGGAGCTCAAATGCTTAACTCAAGGTTCCACTGTGCACTGTCAACGCTCCCTGGCAAAGCTCGACCCCTACATCGATGAGAATGGATTGATCAGAGTCGGAGGTCGGATACGCAGGGCAGACTTGGGAGACCAAGAGAAACACCCACTCATCCTACCAGCCAGTCATCATGTGACCACTCTCCTGGTCCGACACTACCATGACAGAGTAGCACACCAGGGCCGGCACTTCACAGAGGGTGCACTGCGTACTGCTGGTGTTTGGATAATAGGAGGTAGGAAGCTCATCTCCAGCATTATTTTCAAATGTGTTACTTGTAGGAAGTTGAGAGGACAGAGAGAAGTGCAGAAGATGTCAGATCTGCCGGCAGATAGGCTGGCAACAGATCCCCCTTTTACTCACGTGGGGCTCGACGTCTTTGGCCCATGGACTGTCACCACTCGGCGGACACGAGGTGGAGCTGCTGACAGCAAAAGGTGGGCAGTCATCTTTGCTTGCTTGAGCACCAGAGCGGTGCACCTTGAGGTTATTGAGTCCATGTCGACCTCGAGCTTCATCAACGCCATGAGGCGTTTCCTATCCATCCGTGGACCTGTCAAGCACTTAAGGTCGGATAGAGGCACTAATTTCATTGGTGCATGCCGTGAGCTTCAAATCAACACTGATGATCCTGAGATCAAGAACTATCTGCAAGAGCAGGGATGTACATGGACCTTCAATGCACCCCATTCTTCACACATGGGTGGAGCGTGGGAGAGGTTAATTGGAGTGACAAGACGCATACTGGATGGATTGCTTGTGAGGGACAGTACTACCCGACTGTCTCATGAAGTCTTGACAACCTTGATGGCCGAGGTTATGGCTATCATGAATGCACGCCCGCTAATCCCAGTCTCCAACGATGCAGAGGTACCTGAAATCCTCTCACCTGCCACTCTGCTCACCCAGAAGGCGAGTGTCAGTCCTGCGCCCCTGGGAGACTTCGACCTGGATCACCTCAGTCAGGTACAATGGCGCCAGGTCCAGAGCCTGGCGGACTCCTTCTGGAAGAGGTGGCGGACGGAGTATCTGGCAACACTTCAGCCGCGGAGGAAGTGGACCTCTGAGAAGCCCGGCCTCCAGGAAGGTGACATTGTTTTGATAAAGGACAGTCAAGCAAAGCGTAACATGTGGCCTCTAGGGCGAATTGTTAAGGCCATTCCTAGTTCAGACAACAAGGTCCGTAAGGTCACAGTTAAGACCTGTAGCCAAGGCATAGTTAAAGAGTACCTTAGACCCATCTCTGATGTTGTTCTACTGATGTCAGTAAAGAAAAAGTAAAATAGTGGTATACATGTATACCAAACGGGGAGTGTGCTGACTTGTCAGTCATTGGGTGGGCTCATGTTCCCTCCAGTGGCGATTTGGGTTACTGCACCTTTAATAGTAACTACTTCCTGTTTGTTTTCTGTATGACCGTTCCTTGTGTTTCGTCGTTCTGTGTTGGAAGCAATGCGGAAAGGTGCTCGCCAAACATTCAGTTGTGAACCTAAAATTGGAACAGACTGTAAGTTTATGGTTCATATCATTGTGGTACATGTTTGAGTTAACCATAGTGTCGAATATGTTGTCTAAAACGCTAAATTTAAAGTTGCAAAAGTCCGCTTTTTACATTGCTAGCCGTTAGCGACCCCGTTGACGACGCCGTTAACGACGCCGTTAACGACGCCGTTAACGACGGTACTTAAGCTAATTGCTTAGCCATTTGCCCCTTTGTCAGCCTGGTTTACATTGTGTAACAATAGAGCTTTGTGTGGAAGCTAGTTAGCTTTTCAGTTGGCCATACTTATCTGTTTACTTAGATTAGTAGCTATCTTCTGTAAAAGAAAATGTGTTTGTATTATTTCGCCATACTTACCTGATTAATGTGCCTTATTTTTGTAATATGTTAAGATAATACTTACCCTATTTTTGTAACCTGTAACGAAAATACTTACCTTAGTTTAAAGCCTGTAAAGGAAATACTAATTACCTCAGTTTTAATCTTTAAAGAAAAGTACCTACCTGAATTAGAGTCTGTAAGGAGGAAATGTGTATAGTGGTTTATATGCTTGTGTAACATTTGTATTGTATATATTTCATTTTGTTTCAGTTTTACAAAAACTAAAGTGCCAGAAGATTTCAGTAAAGAAAACATAAACCTGGAATCAAGCCTGCTGGTCTTTAATGTTGTTCGCTATCTGTCAGCAATACCCCAGACGTATTATCAGGACAGAATACTCTCCATTGCTTCAACTCTTGTCATAGGGAAGTCGTAGAGCAGAAATGGCCACTGGAGCCTTGGTATGATGCCATGCTGAAAGCACCACACCTTGAACCTACCTAGCAGCAAACTCCTGTCTATTCTCCTCAGCCACTCCTTTAGTTGGGCTGCGGTGTCTTCGAGGTTTAGCCTGTCCTTCAGAGTGCTGTCATAGTGTTTTCCCAGGCATCGGATTCGCTCCTCCTGAATGGTTGGAATCTCTGACCCCTGGATGCTGAAGGTGTTATTCGACAGATTTCCCTTCAGGATGCACAAGCTTCTGGATTTGCTGGGCTTGAACTACATACGGGCCCAGGTGGCCATCTTATCCAGTGAACTTAGGACCCATCGTGTCCCAAGGATGGATGGGGTCATCACGGTGATGTCGTCCATGAAAGCTCTGCAGGCTGGATGCCTTGTCCCATCCGCTGCCGTCGGTCCTTTACACTGAGACTCTCCAGCTTTCAGCAGTAGGTTCATAGCTGCCACAAACAGGGAGACTGATATGGTGCAGCCAGCCATGATCCCTTTTTCCAGCCTCTGCCACTTGGTGGTAAAATCCTGTGCACTGAACCTCATCTGTAAAGAACCCATATGAGCCATCACCAACTTAATGACCTCTGATGGTACTTGGTAATGATCCAATGCCTTGCAGATAAGCTGGTGTGGAACATTTGGGTAAGCCTTGGCGAGGTCTAGCCAGACCACCGAGAGAGATTTCTTGTTGCTCTTCGCCTCCTTAATTATCTGGCTAATTACCGCCGTGTGCTCCAGGCATCCAGAGTAGCCCGGTACTCCTCCTTTCTGGACACTTGTATCGATGTAGCCATTGACAAGTAAGTATGATGTCAACCTTTGGGCGATGATTGCCCAGAAGACCTTCCCCTCAACGTCCAGTAGGGAAATCTCTCTAAACTGGTCGAGGCTTGATGAATTCAGCTCCTTAGGAATGAAGCAGCCCTCTGCAAGCGTCCACAGCCAGGGTTCCTGCTTCTTCTTCCACAGTGTGCGCAGGAGTGTGGCCAGTCTCCTTAGCAGCTGTGGGCAGTTCTTATAAATCTTATAAGATGTCCCTGATGGACCAGGAGCGGATCCCGCTCGAGCCCATCTCACCACTGACCTCACTTCTTCAAAAGTGAAGTCTGCCATGTTGAAAGGGGTGCTTGGATTGAGCTTTGGGATAGGGAAGGGGCACTCTCCCAATGGTAGGTCCCTGCTGGGGTCGCTATGTGCTGCCTTTACAGCATCCTCCACTTCTTCCTTGGAACATGCCAGTCTCCCACTCTTGGGCTGGCCAAGGAGGTCAGATGTGTAGCGGAACGGATCGTTGAAGAAAGATTTCCTCTGCCGGCGCTTCTCTTTCTGTCTTCTCCGCGTTGCCTCTGAAAATACCTACCCTAAAGCGATTTTTACCATTTCCTGTTCAAAATCATTTCATCTGACAGACCATTTGAGGAAGAGAATCAAACAACAATGACATTCAGTCTGCAGCAGCTCTTTTATTCTATTCTATATGTCAGGTTTATGGTTACACAGGTTTTTCATGAGGTTTCATTCTCTATGAAATTGACACTGAACGGATTTGACAAGTCCAGGCTGAGTTGCATAAATAACCAAATCAAGGCAAAACAGCAAATGCACTTTTGTAATATACTTTTTAATGAATCAAACCTGAAAGTTGCACACTTTACCTTGAGCAGCTGAAGTGATTACTCCTGTAAAAAAAAAAAAAACTGTTCCTGAAAGAGGACACCAGCCCTTCTCTAAGGGCGAAAAGGCTTTCTGTGAGGAGTGGCCGGTGAAATTAACATAACCAGTCTCCTCTTGAGACCAGTAGGACAGGGTCCTCAGTCTCACTCATACACAATTTGGTATCAATGTCTGTTTTGTCTGTCTGCCAAGATAAAACGATAACTACTTCAGGGGCTTTTCTCCTTTATCTTCAGGGTACAGACTCGCATGCTGCACATTTGTCTCCCTCTTGTTGTTGAAACACATATAAGCGAGCTAGATTATATCAGGAAATGTACTTGTTCATTTTTCATAAACACACTGCAAAACCTATTTTCTTCTTGAGCTGAATTGATGCCTGTTGTTACCTATTACATTTATTGTAATTGTAATTATTTTGTTATCATTTCCCTCTCTTCTGTGTCACAATGCAGAGCAAGAGGAACAAAAGCATCCGATCAGTAGATCGGGTTTCTCACATTTTCTCAGGCTCATTTTCTCCCACATTTTTTTTAACTCAGAAACTTGTTGATTTGAATTGCATCTTCAGATTCAAAATTTGAGATTTTATTTATTTGCCATTTGTGCATATGCCAAACAGTCCAGACACATTAGAAGTTGTGTGCAGTTAACAAAAAAGAACATTAAATAAGAAAGCAAAGCTAATTCTAAGAGTACATAGAGAGTAAAACAGAATTAATACATAATAAAATGCTTTTCTTAGTAAGAAAGAACACATTTCTTAATAAAGAAGTATAGATGCAGGAAATAAATAAGTAAAATACAGACATGTATAGTGAGTATTGTATATATATAAATGAACAAATATAGCTGTAAATATAAAAAGTATTGCCTCACACTTGACATAATTTTTTTAAGAATGAAGCTTCCACATTCAACAGATTTGAGGTTTATTTGACAAATGTAAACTTGGAAAGGACAGCTATATCGTGTATAAAGAAAAACTGTTCCCCAAGAGATGATAGATAGTTCAAGATAATAGCGGTGTGTTTAAAAACATGAGTAAAACCAAAAATCCTTATATTTTTATCACCAATGCATTTCTAAATCACAATGTGAAGAAAATGTGTCATTTTTTACTACTTTATTACTTTAAAGTAAGGAAAAATTAATATTTAAATGTTCAAAGAAATAGTTTTGTCAGTGTTTTTCCTTCAAAACCCAAATATTTACTGTATAAACTGAAAAATCTTCAGGATTAAACATTCCCATGAATCACTTAACTAATATTCGTTGAACCACAGTTTCTGCTGAACTGCTTCACATGTCTGCTGCATGGAGTCGACCAACTTCTGGCTCCTATGAACAGGTATTTCTGCATTTTCTTGGTTCCCCTCAGAAACTCACATACGGCATTTTCACCTAACAGGTTTTTTTAATGGGATGCAGTTGCACGGATTGGGCTGGCCACTTGGACTGGAACCAAGCTGCTGCTGGTGCACTGGTATGTTTGGAATTGTTGATGTGTTGAAACACACATATCCTCTTTAGGCATTTTGATAAAACAAATCGATCCATTGTTCCCTGTCTTCATATTGAAAAGGACACTGTCATTTATCCTGGACCAATGAAAGTATAAGTGTTCTTTTGGGTCCACCGGCTGCAGCCAGTTTGTCAGATGAACACCAATTACTGAATTAAAGCATGGTTCTGCAAGCATCATGATATGGGGATAATTCTATTACTGTGGTACAAGTAAACCAGTAGCATCTTGGTTCCAGACCAACAAAATTTAAATTCTAGAGTGGCCAACCCAATCCTTGGACCTTAACCCCGTTGAGGAAGGTTCTGAGGTAAAACCAAGAAATGCGGGGGAATTGTGAGAATGAAGTTGTTTGACTTGTCAGTCACGGTCATGACTATATTAGTTTAGTGATTTACAGTAATGCTGAATGCTGACGATTTTTTAGTTTATAAAATAAATTATTTAAGTTTGTAAAGACTCAAGAAAAAACGCAGATGCAACTATTTCTTTGAACAGGCTGATATTCAATTATCTTCATTTTATGTAAAGTAATTTAAAAAATCTGTTCCCAGTGCATCAAAATGAAAACCAGCTTTGGCTTTATTCATGCATTTAAACACACTGCTATTATCACTGCTCACTACTGTAGACAAATATAGATGCATTTTCATATAATTTCACATATCAACACTAGAACAGAGGTAATTGTATTTATAAGCATTGCATTGTGTCTCCGTCACGCACTGAGAGGCTCAGGTTTCTACACTCAGGCCACTCGGATCCTGAATAAAGTTAAACTCCCCCCCCCTTCCTACTAACTATTGCACAAACTAAAGGAAAAGGCAGGATTATCACTTAGGAGAGAGCCCACATAACCTGTACTTACACTGTACTTATGCTTGGCTAAACACTGTTTTATGTTATATCTCACATACCCTGAAATTACTCTGTGATTAAAGTGAAAGAAGGGATTCATATTACAGCCTTCAGTTTGCACTCAGTTTCAGGTGTTAAAGGTGTGAGGGCATTGTCTATTATCCACAACGTTGCATTGCAAAGTGCTCAACATTCCTAAAGGCTCAACTTTCTTATTTCTTTAGTAAACGTAACACAGTTTTAATATGAGGAGCTCGTGTATCAACCTCATAAACAACAGCTTCACTTTTTAACAGGGGACTTTTCTATATCTAATAACAACTTTTTTTTTTTTAATTAATAATAGCCCCTCCTTATTTAAGTGCTCTTCATTTATCAATAACCAGAAATACGCTGCCAGCTGACACACAGATCAAATCATGGGCACTGAAATATTGGTTGATGAATGTTTTCCAGAGTTTCCCAAATGTTTTGAAGGGCAGTTTTGACATAAAACTGCAGAGGTTTGTCTCTCCACTTGTAATGATTCTAATTGGGTCTTCAGAATATCCTCTTTATTGCTTTCCATTTAAATAATAGATGATCTCTGAGCGCTGCCATTTATGTCATCAGAATGCTCTGTTAAGCGCAGTGTGTACAAGCCTGTAAAAGTCCGAAATGCTTCTTGATTGGACGGCTTCTTTATTGTTGCATTAGGTAGGTCTTTTGCTGGAGTGCACAGAATTTTCACTCTCTGTGTGAGAAAGAGAAAGACAGTTATTATAGTTACTTTCTGAAAATAAAGACTTCAAAAAGCTGAATATATAACAAATTATGTGCAAGCATTTAATACATGAAACCTCTCATGTATGTCTGCTTTAACTGTTCTAACTTTTTTTTTTTATCAACAAAATGTGCCTGTACCTGTCTCAGTGTTCCAGGAGTCACACTCACTGCGTACAGCATCCACAGAGGAACCATGAGAGTTGACGACAAAGTAAAGAATCCTCCAATGGCGTAGCCCCACCAGGGGTATTCATAGGTATTGTTGAATTTGAGTGGTGTATATTTTATCAAGGAAAAGAGAAATATGCACTAATGAAAGGAAGAGAGAAAAAAAAAGAAGGCATTAAAAACAAACCAGTGATAATATTATATACAGCTATAAACAATGATGCTTTCATAAGATGACAATTTGGTTGATTTCCAACATCCTGCACCAAATATACCGTTTGCATTTATTTCCTGGACCGGTAAGCTGCTAACTTTGTTTTTTCCATCAAAGATAAATGTGTTGTAGTGTTAGTGTGTTTTGATAGGTTGCTTAGGTACAGGTGACATGAAAGCTGTTGATTTACAGCTGTGCTGACTCTTATTAGTTTGACATTATGTTAACTATGAACAAACACTCTCCTGGGCTCAGCTTGCTGCTTTCTGTTATTTTCCTGTTGTAACTGTTAGCGGCTATCTGGGTTGTTTATTAAAACAGTGATTTGTAGCTGGGTGTTGTGGTGGCTCGCTAGCTTGCAGGTACACTACGGGCAGAGCAATAGTGTGTGGTGGAGCATTGAATGGAAAGGGGAATGAAGTTGTTCCTATAGTTTGATCGTTGTTTAATGCTTCAGTTTTGCAGTTGCACAGCATTAAATACTTAAATTAAGTATTGGTCAGTGCTGAGGTACAAAAAAACAAAAGTGAGCCCATATGAGTGTCACACCAGGTTTGTCTGCAGCATAGTGCTGTGTGGACTGCCAGACCCTTATGCATAGCCCTCTTTCTTGTTTCTATTTCTGTAATTAACACATTGAGTGATTGATGAGGATGGCAGAATGGTTGACAGTGTTCCAAAAAGGCATTGTTATCATTATTATTCACTTTCGGTACAAAAAAAAAAGCAAATGAATATTTTACCTCTTTAGCAGGCATTGGAAAGAACATTTGCTTTATCTTTAAATAGGATTTGGCTGAAAAGACACTCATCTTACATCCTTTTTCCTTAACATTATGCATGGAGAGAGAATAAATCTGCATTTCTACTCTCTGTTGTGCAGCTAAAGCTATACCTTGTTAAGTCTTTTCATATTAATAAATAAAGAAACCAAATGTGTTTTCCTTTTTCTATTAGAAATGTAGTGCCCATTCCAAACATGCTAAACCATGTGCTCCATGGTTTATCTTTTCTTATTTCAAATATCAGGAGGACTGCATTTTAAAAGGAAATACAAAAAGAAAATCAGAGTGTTAGTATCTGGACTGAGACTCTGGCCACCCTGCTGGTTAGCAGCGGCAATAACAGTACTCTGCATAGTCTACCCCTCCCTTCCTGTGTCTTCCCTGACGATGATCATGCCCAGCTGTGTCTTGTTACCCCTGTGTCCCAGTCTGCATTTAAGCCCTGTTAGTTCTTCCCTCTGTGTCTGATCGTCTGCATGTGTTCCCCTGTGTATGAGGTTTCTGGCTCCTGCTCCTGGTATTGTTGTCCTGCCTGGTTTTGTTTTCTACCGTGTTTACCCGTTGTGGTCACCTTTTGTTGAATTATTTAAAGATCTTGTTTTGCTACTTTGTAAACTCCTTTTGTTGTACTTTGACAAGTGTTTGTTTTCCCTTACTCCTTAGTGGACACCTTTTGTTATTACCTTGAAAAGTATTTTTGCTTACTGCCCTAGTGGACTACTTCTGTTGTTACTTTGAAGAATATTTTTGCTTACTGCCCTAGTGGACTACCTCTGTTGTTACTTTGAGAAGTATTTTTGTGGCTGTAAATAAACCCTGAACTGATCTGCATTTGGGTCTCTGTGTTTCCGCACAAATCCTAACACAGAGAGCTTTTGAAAAAAAAAAAAAGATAAAATATATTGTTCATATTGCATCATTCTTTAGAATTGGCTTGTGAATGTTAAATAGACAAAGAGGGATGGATGGCAAGTGCATACTTTTCCTGTCTGTCAAAAAACGTCACTACCAATGTTAAAATCAAACATCCTTAGTTAGTACTGTACTGTTACTTGGAAGACATATCTACATTCGGAATACTTACAGTACAGATAGCTGGTGTGAAGTACTGCCAACAGTATTTCATAAAAGACAACGGCCGATACCCAATCATGTCCTTTATATTATCATAATGACGATCTGCACCTGCAAAATAAGCAGCATTAGTTAGATTTGTTTTATTGCCTCACACAGCAGTTTTCATACTACATAATACAGTACATAATACTGTACTGTATCTGACATTATATGATTTAAATGCAAGACCATGAAATTATCAATGTTGTCTTTATGATTTTATGTACCCACAAAGCCTATGTTTGAGGACTTTTCCAAACTTTTTTGTTATTTTGTGACAAAATAACATCTAGTTGTGACCCATCACCTGCTACAATTGATGAAGTCAACTACAGCAATTTTAATTTTAATTCTTTCTTAGTCACTAATAAGAAAATCAAGTAATGTGATAAAATATAAGATGTTTTTCAGATCTTTTTGTCTTGTTAATTGTCTGGCATGCTCTCTCTACTTGGCTGTACGTGTGTTTATACAGAGCGATCCACTAGAACAACAGCTCCACAGGCAGATTGCACAAAGTTGAAATAAATCCTCACCATAGACCCATCCAATACAGACAGACTCAAGGACAGCGAAAAGTAAGAGTGTCATGCCACTGCAGGCGTAGTAGTCAAACAACTGGAAAATATAAAGTCCTCCCTACAAAGAAGAAAAAACTGAATGCATTGAAAGGTTGCCTATACATTATTATTGATATTTACTCACCAGATACCTACTCCAAATACAGGAAAAAATTTATATATATCATTCAGAATGACACTTGACAATATATGATGCAAGTATACAAATACTTATATTTTATAATTTCCTTTTCTTGCTTCTTTGTAGCTTAATCACCTGTAATTATTTAGTATTTTATAGCTATGATGCTGAAATTAATACATAGTTATAATTAAATAATCAATGTCCCAACCTACTCACCTGTGTAACCATCAGAAGTCCAATAAAGAAACTTCCAATGCTAATAGCAAGAAGAAGGAGTTTGCGGCGACAGTCGTTTTGGAAGAAAGTGGGATACATGTCGGAGATGGTTGTGACCAATGCCTCTTGATATACGAACTACAGTGATATAGGAGAGATGTTTTTGTGACTACATTTAAGCATTGTTACATTTCAAACTGAGTTGATGTGCTGTTGTACCTCACTGTCTAGTCCTAAAAAGATGAGCATGACAAAGAAGGAAACGGCCCAGATCTGAGGGAGTGGCATTAGAGCCACAGCACGAGGGTAAGCAATGAATGCCAACCCTGGACCTGCAACGATAAAGGACGTCAAATGGTCTCATCCTCAAACAATCAAAATGGTGGAACTTCAAAAATGCACTGTCAAATACCTGATTCTGCTACCATCGATATGTCAACACCTTGCTCTTTTGCCATGAAACCGAGCACAGAAAATATTGCAAAGCCAGCCACAAAACTTGTTAAGCTGTTTAACAGGCACAGGTAAATGCAGTCTCTGTTGGAGGATTAAAAAAATATTAATTAAAGTGAACCTGTGCCTATCAAGAAATTTGAATTGCGTGCGGTCAGTGAAAATATAAAAAGACAAACCTGTAACAATTGTTGCTGTACTTGTTATAACTTCCTAAAGATGTCAGAACACCCGTGCAAACTCCATAGGAGTAGAAAATTTGGCTGCCAGCATCCATCCATACCTGTGGGATTGGAAAGGTTTGTGCATGTGCTCAGTTTAGGATTATTAGAAAGCAACCCCATCTCCTGGAAATTGTAACTATAGCCAATACTTAGAATTACTATCCATTAGGAAGCATTTTTATAATGACAGTATCTGCAAAGTAACAAAACATTTATTGCATTTCATTTATTTAGTTTTTCCTTAATGATCCGTCCTTCAATACAAAACATGCCTATAGCATGAACATGTTTTAGCCATGCAGCATGGCTCTAGGAACAGCAAGGAGACCACAGTGAACTCAATAGGATGAACATTAGTCTTGTTTAAAGGTACAGTGTGTACGATTATGTGGCATTAGCAGCATCTAGTGGACCAGATTTGCTAAAAATGTAAATATTCAGAAGTGTGTGTAAATAGGTATATAATTCAACAATGATTTTTAGTACGTCCTCCTCCGTGAAGCGTGCCATGTTGCATCACAATGTATCTACAGTAGCAACAGACAAATCTTGTCTCTGATGTATTTTAATTAATGTATTTTTGATTAAGTTCAGACAATGTAGTGGAGTTAATGAATAATATTACTAATGCAATTGTAAAATGTTTTCTTTGATGTATTTTAATTGATGTTAAATGTATGTTGAGTACATGAATATAATAACTGATGCAATATTAACTGAGGCAATTGTAAAAAAAAATTACTTTTATGTCCTTAATTAAGGTAATGATATATTTAGGTGATGCTGAATACATGTTGAGTGCATGAATATAACAACTGATGCAATATTTATTTCAATATTTTTATTGACAATTGTAAAATGTTTCTGCCATGTATTTTACTTGACCTTGACCTTTACCTTCACGCTGTACAACAGAGGTAGTGAGCATAATCCAGGAAACAGTGATTCTTCACTCAAGACATATTTGGCAAAACTCAAACGGGATTTCTAGGCGACGGGGGCCAAACGGTGATTGTAATCACTGCATCAGCAAGTGTAAAAGCAGCAGCGTGTTACCTCTGGATCTGTGAGGCGGGACGGGTCCGGGTAGAGGTAGAACATCACTCCCTCTTTTGCCCCAGGTAACGTAAGGCCACGAACAAGCAACACAACCAGCATAATGTAGGGGAATGTGGCCGTGAAGTAAACCACCTACAACAGAAACATTAGTTCTCCTATTGTCATCTTTTTAAGATGGAATATTTTTCAATGTCTAAGCAGTATATAAACTTCTAATGAATGATTTATGACATTATAATGAAGTTATACGCAGATATTTAAGTATTTGTAAGTATTAATAAAAAGTATTAGAAAATACTATTAATAATAATATTGAAAATAATTAAATTCACTGCTAAATTAAGGGAATTAAAAGGAGTTCACACAGTAGAAATTCGGCTCAGCATCACCAGGTAAATCTCTCCGTGTTTTACAGTGGAGTTTCCTAATCTTGTGTCGGCACCCTTCCTGCTGCCACTTTTCTGGCCCTGTTTTTATGGTGTTAAATGGTCATAGTAAATCTGAAACCCAAGACAACCACTTTAAGCATGACTTGAACACACCTCTCCAAAGCATGCTTGAATTTGCATCGTCCAAATAGAGCCCACCACTTGTTATCTGCTAGTAAAGCGAGTCACTTTACTGGGGTTATGTGGCTACGCTTCTCCACCAGCAGATGGAGACATAGCTCCCACACTTCAGATTCAAAGTAAAATGTTTTCTGTACCTTTCCTGTGGTCTTCACTCCATTCCAGATACAGAAGTAGCACACAATCCAGGCAAGAAGCAGACAAAGAGCCAAGTCCCAACGAATATTACCGATTTCTTCAATTCCACCAGACAACCCCAAGATTCTCCTCCTGTAACAAAATCTGTTAATAAACATACAACAAAAAAACAGCTGTCCTTATATGATGCTTCAAATCATACTACCGTACTCACTCCCAAAATTCTATAACTGAAGATTTGTTATTTCCATGCAGGTGCAGAGGGGATGTTTGATTGTGACCATACTCAAAACAGCCATCTTCCATGGTAAAAGAATAAAAAGAAGAGGTTGACCTGATCTACAAAGTAACCATAAAACAGTGATTCACATCATAGATTAAAAATGAAGTCTTGGTACCTGTGTTCCAACTGTTGTGGCAGTTTGCCCATGGAAGCTCAGACTGAAAGGATGAAAATAGGTAGAGTAACGTCCATGCCAGTATGATGATGTAATACACCCCGGTGTACAAAACAATCACTTGGCTCCCGTAGCCTAAGCCTGTAGAGAGACGAGATCACGTTTATGCCAAAACAGCAAGATGCACTCACTGCGTGTACACACATCTGACGGAATGACGTCAATTCAGGATTTCAGTATACTACATTGTCACATATACCATCTAAAATAAAACTTTGAAATTCTGTCTTGATCATAAAAAAATTACAAATTTCAATTTGCTTGCAAGGAGCCTGTTTATTGTGAGTTGCATCTTGGAAGCAAATTGAGCTTTTATGTTATATTTTGTTTACGTATTTCACTCTTGTGTGGTGTTACATGGGAAAATTGCATTTTTTTTAACAATAGCCTGTATTTGAGGTGTTTAGGAATCATCTGTAAATTGCAGACTCAAGACTTGATGTGAAGTATTTAGGGAACATGAGTAAATTGTTGGATTGAGGATAACTTTGCGAAAAAACCTACCTTCAAAAAGAGGGCAGACTTGTCTCCAGCATGTTATTCCACCCTGACTCGTGTACTGGCCCAAAGACGTCTCCAGGAAGAAGAGAGGAATGCCACAGGTGAACAAGAACAAAACATATGGTATGAAGAAAACCCCTTTAAAACAAGAACAACAAAAACGACTTGTTAAAATAACAGTAATATTGCAGTAAATCTTTTTACCCACTTAAGAAAACAAAAGAAATGAATTATGATATAAATTAGTCACCAACGAGGTCTACTAATCTACTTTGCGTCAGAGTTACTTTAAGAGTGTAGCTTTTACTACGTGATGTACAACTGGCGTAGATTACACTATGGTGGTTTTATTCACTTTTATTGAACTATAATAAAATATTGCCCCGAATAAACACTGAGAGTTTGTGTTACTGAAACATGTGTTTCTGAGTGCAGAGAAACCAGAAACATCGCAGCAGAAACCACAGCAGACGTTTGACTGTGGCAGCGGATATAATTTAGGTAAAAGACACAATACAACACAGCAAAGATTTACCTCCTCCGTTTTTGTAGCAAAGGTACGGAAACCTCCAGACGTTTCCCAAACCAACAATATGTCCTGCTACAGCCAGGATGAATTCCATTTTATTGGCCCACTGGTCCCTCTTCTGAGGTTTGGGTGGCGTTGGTCCTGGTCTGGTCCCATTGTTCATCTTTTGCAGGGAGTTTGCTGTTTGGTCCATTTTGACCCTAGGAAATGATTAAGGAGTTTCGGACAAACACAGTAATATTTGAGAAGTGAATTAAGTTAATACGATTGACAGAATGTGTGAAAAGTAGGCATGTGCATAAATTAAGGCACCCTTGTTTTTTTTTTTTTTTATTATTTTAGTACTTTTAGTGCTAATTACTGGAACACAGAATTTTTATTGGTAAGCTCATTGACCCTTGACCTACATGCACAGGTGAAGCCCATAATGTGAGAGGGTATTCAGGGTGGCCAATGCCGAGTTGTTCTCCTCTTTGCATCTTCTCTGAAGAGTGGCCTCAAAACAACTGTCAAATGACGTGAAAATAAAGGTTGTTCAAAATCGTGGTTTAGGGGGAAGGATAGAAAAAGACTAGCTCAGAGATTTCTGCTGTGAGGAACATACTGAGGAAATGGAAGCCCACAGGCACGGTTCCAGTTAAGGCCTGGAGTGGCAGGCCAAAGAAAATCTCAGACAATTTTCTACTTTGCATCAGAGTTACTTTAACTAGACAACACTATGATGGTTTTATTTTTTTGATGGTTTTTACTCACTTTTTTATTGAACTATATTAAAAAATATTCAGTAAAGGATGTTGAGAAGAGTCTAACTCAACCCACAGACCAGCTATAAAAACTTACAACATGATCTGGCTGCAGACATTGTCACTGTGCATCATTTACTATTCAGCACTTTTCTGCACACATGCCATGAACAAGCATTTTGGAATAAGATGCTGTGAACTGATGAAACTAAAAAATGAGTAATTTGGACATAACAAGGAGCAGTATGCATGGCAGATGAGGAAAGCTGCATTCCAAGACAAACACTTGGTGGTGGTTCCTTCATGCTGTAGGGGCTGTGTGGCAAATTCAGGTCTTGGCAAACTAAAGTTGATGGTCTATGGATTCCAGTCAGTATTCCTAACCGATTTCTTTGCTGCCTGTCAAATGCTTTTGGTTGATAATAACTTTCTTTCTGAATGTGTTGTACACCTCATTTTATATATGACATCATTATATATGACTACCAGGTCAAGTCAACCCAATGCTGAATTGGTGCTATATGAACTCAAAGTGTGTAAAACATGAACAACATGATTTTTAGTTTGTTGAAATATACACCGAGTATAGTTGCCACCTTCAAGTAGATTCAAGTAGATGTTGAAAAATGATGAACATTACATAATACTGATCTCCATATCAAGCCTATGATCCTGAACAATTTATTTAGTTCTTGCCTACAATTATATTGTTTTTTTTATTCATTTATTACTCCAGGCCTTTTCCTTCATTTATTATATTCATTTATTAGCATCCCTATTAGCTTCAATGTGACAGAAGACGCGGCTGAAGTCCGATCACACACAACGCAGCCGATAATCCAGTGCAACACGCTATAGCACCAGCCCGCAATACATAAATTACACAGCCTGAAAGACTAATAATAAGACTGCAAAGTGCTGTCTCATAGAAAATTAAAGACAAATAAACAATCTGAAAATACCTACCCTGAAGCGATTTTTACCATTTCCTGTTCAAAATCATTTCATCTGACAGACTATTTGAGGAAGAGAATCAAACAACAATGACATTCAGTCTGCAGCAGCTCTTTCATACTATTCTATATGTTAGGTCTATGGTTACACAGGTTTTTCATGAAGTTTCATTCTCTATGAAATTGACACTGAATGGATTTGACAAGTCCAGGCTGAGTTGCATAAATAACCAAATCAAGGCAAAACAGCAAATGCACTTTTGTAATATACTTTTTAATGAATCAAACCTGAAAGTTGCACACTTTACCTTGAGCAGCTGAAGTGATTACTCCTGTAAAAAAAAAAAAACTGTTCCTGAAAGAGGACACCAGCCCTTCTCTAAGGGCGAAAAGGCTTTCTGTGAGGAGTGGCCGGTGAAATTAACATAACCAGTCTCCTCTTGAGACCAGTAGGACAGGGTCCTCAGTCTCACTCATACACAATTTGGTATCAATGTCTGTTTTGTCTGTCTGCCAAGATAAAACGATAACTACTTCAGGGGCTTTTCTCCTTTATCTTCAGGGTACAGACTCGCATGCTGCACATTTGTCTCCCTCTTGTTGTTGAAACACATATAAGCGAGCTAGATTATATCAGGAAATGTACTTGTTCATTTTTCATAAACACACTGCAATAACCTATTTTCTTCTTGAGCTGAATTGATGCCTGTTGTTACCTATTACATTTATTGTAATTGTAATTATTTTGTAATCATTTCCCTCTCTTCTGTGTCACAATGCAGAGCAAGAGGAACAAAAGCATCCGATTAGTAGATCAGGTTTCTCACATTTTCTCAGGCTCATTTTCTCCCACATTTTTTTTAACTCAGAAACTTGTTGATTTGAATTGCATCTTCAGATTCAAAATTTGAGATTTTATTTATTTATTTGCCATTTGTGCATATGCCAAACAGTCCAGACACATTAGACACATTAGCTTTTCTTAGTAAGAAAGAACACATTTCTTAATAAAGAAGTATAGATGCAGGAAATAAATAAGTAAAATACAGACATGTATAGTGAGTATTGTATATATATAAATGAACAAATATAGCTGTAAATATAAAAAAGTATTGCCTCACACTTGACTAGCATTAATCATAAAAAAGAAAGCATGCCTAATCATCACTTAACTAGTACACTGGCTGCATTTATAAGTTATAGGAAGCATTAACTCGCTATAGAGCAAGGAATGGCAGCAAGGTTGTAGGTTCACTTTACCTTTGGTAGGGATGTTGTTTTACAGACGGCCAGTGTTACAGTGTATATGTGCTTTTCTTTTTCATAGACACATGCACACACACAAATAAGAACCTAAATGCAACATGCTTACTTACATTTTATTTTGATGATATATTGAAATCTGATACCACAAATAACATGTGAAAGTAACATATCTTCTGTACAGTTACATGTACAGAAGCATGTAGGAGATCCGCTGCTCTGTAACAGCTGCTGCGAGGTTTTCTAACTTCACCTGAGATCCTGTCCTTCATTCAGTTTCTGTATGTTGGAGACCAATGTTGGAAGTAATGTGTCACAAAAGTAGAGAATTACTGTAAAGCTTTTTTCTGTATCGCAGTAATGTAAGGCTTTACGGAAAAAAAAAATCTCTCTAAAAAACTCTGTACAAATGTCAGTAACGTGTGTTGTAAGGCATTTTTCAACCTGGATTGAAGTGGTGGGTTTAATGTTTTTCCTCATACTAGTTTGCTAAATTCACAGCAAGATCAGCAGTATCAAAGGAAAGTGAAAGATCAAAATGTTTCACTTCTTTCTTTTCCATTTTAGCTCCATCAGACAGAAGATCGAGATGATTGAACCTACAGAAGCATCAGGTAACACGTTCTCCAGGTAGAGACATGCACATAGGCTGCGGCTCAGGCTGCTGCAGACAGGACCTGTCATCATGACAAGTAAAGAAAATAATAATGATAACATTAAAATAAATATTAATATTTGTCCACCGACTAATTTCGAACAATTTTATAGTCAAAATGCTGAAATTGCATATTTCGTGTTCAAATACAGAAATGCGATGTGCGGTAGCAATAAGCCTCACCTCTGAATATGCAATCCATCCACAATTGGGTTGATACATGCCATTGGCCCGTGCCTGTTTCTGTATCGCTGCATGTATATTTGTAAATCTGACTTTAGAGGAGTCAGTGCCTCACCAACCATGGACCTCACCACATGTTATTCTTACATTTACAAAAACAGCAATATATTTCTTATGCTAATTTCAAAGATGAATAATCTGATTGACAACAGGAACACAAACCAATTCTCCAACTTCCCGTTGGCTGCTGCAGGGTTGAATATCTCCCATATCTTACTACTTTCTGCAGAAAAAACACAGACAAATTGTGCAATGTCTAACCGTACAAAAGTTAATAAAGCTGGATTTTTTTTTAATCTGAAAAAAAGTAGAAACAATTCAGCAAAACCTTGAAGTTGGTCCTGCAAAACACAGGCATATGCAAACTTATGCCTGTGTACATGGATTAAAAAAGTCCCCACAGATTGCCTGCCTGTTAAAATCAGTGGGGCCAGTGTGACGTAGGATGAAATAGCTTCTGTAGCACTCTACGTCATTGCAGTCTGATGGTAGAACATTAACGCTCACCCCATCTCCCTCAATAACTATGTCAAAGATCATAGATGTCTTTTAATGTGAAAAATGCCTCACAGGGTGTGACGGTATGCGTTACCTGAACACCACCCCTCAAACGAGAGACAGAGCTTTTGTGGCCTTTTTCTTTGAAAGGACGTGATTAAATAAACTCATCAAGAAAAAATGGTAAACTTTTAAACAGATTTTTTTTTTTTGGGGGGGGGGGGTACCTTGTGGCTGTGGTTCTTGTGTGTTCAGCATAAATAACAATATACAAATAATAAATACACCCATGACAGAAGTAACGAAAAAACAATCTGCAACTAATCCATTACAATATATTTTAATATTTAGTGTTCAAAAGTCTAGTCTGAACTATTTGCCACACTGATTCTTTGTATATATATAATTGTTTAACCCTGTTTAAATACTTTACTAGGACAAAGTTAACATGTTATGGAAAAAGAAGAAGCTAAAAGGTTTGACACACTTTCTGTTTATACTATCTATACAGGCAGCATAAAAGTTCCCTTCATAATGTCCTTACCGTGTAAGTGTTTCACAGTCAGCCCTTCTGTGTACAAAAAAGTTTATCTGAAGCTAATATAAAGCTTCAGGCATCCAAATGAATCAGATCAAGTGAATATCTTTCAGCATAACTCGTGCTTGCCAAAGTCTCCCTTTTTGTTTCTATACTGTACGTCCACTCAGCTATATACTGGACTTCAAGCTCAACTCGGGAAACATAAGAGAGGAATTTTGATGCTAAAAAGTAAATGCGGCAGATAGGAGGAACGATTAGAGTGAGGAAAACCTCTCAGTGTAAGTTTTGGGCACCTAACTGTTGTTAAGAAATTGTAAAGCTCTATGTGCATTATAGAATTTAGGACGTTAAAAGTCAACAACGCACAATTTTTTTTTTATGCCAAGTCGTAACATAGCTTTGAGTTTATAATAAATTACATTACATGACAAAACCTTTCATTTCTTACATAGTTGCGAATTGTATTTATTATTTAAGTAATATTTGCCATGGAGACAATAATAATTCACCCTGTGTTATAATGAAATAACTACATATAAAAAATAGGTACAAATTCAAATTCAATAATTCATTTTTTTTTACCAAGATACACATACATGTTTGAAGATTGAAAGTATGTGCAATCTGAAAATTAGATTGTTAACTAAAGGGACAGCTGTGCTTCTCCGAACTGCACTTGCAAAGATAATTCATTAACAGTCAGTTCAATGATTTATTGACTACATTCTACACTTGTTGAAAGCTCCTCTATCTGGGATAATATATATAGACAGGCATTAGCACCGAACTGAAGACAAGTATTTTGAAAATGGAGTATTCTAGGACAAATTCAGTAGCAACACAAGGATGTGGAACTGCTCCAGGGGATAGCAATGGGTGAGTGTGCAGAGTCATTTTCTGTTCTTCTTTGTTAGTAAGTGCTTTGATTTTACTGCATCTATGGTTTTCAAACTGGCAACCTGCTTAGGCTTCTACACATTGTATACAATGGTGCCACCTTGTGTATTTATGCAGATCATTGACATCACTTCTGGAAACATAAGTAATTTAGTACTCTACACATCCAAAATTAAATTACATTAGTGGTATGTGTGCTGTGCTACATAGCCAACTTCATCATGTGGAAGCCGACAAACTAAACACAACAACCCGCGTAACATGCCCACACCAAGCCACTGAGTAGTCTAAATGAAGCCTAACTAAATGTTGTAGAAGACAAACAATTAATAACAGGACACAAGATTGCCTATTAAAGAAAATTCCCCCTGTTACTTTATTGTTATTGTAGTCTATGTTATAAATTTAAAGTAATTCACAATTGCAAATATATACAACAAAGGAACATTTGCACAAAAGTAATAAAAAGGAATAAAGAAATTCATTTAGTTATGAAAAGGAACAGTGTATTTAAGTGAACAAATACAATGGTACATGTAAATAAAAATAATAAAGCCAGCTGGTAGTTTCCATCATCTGTCACTTGGCAGCTTGGTGTCATCTTAGTAGGTTAAAACAAGTAAAATAGCCTGTGTTCGGTGTGAAAACATTGTTGCTTTCTTTCATTTTTTTGAAGATGATGGATGACCTTCAAAGTTCACAAGGTTAATGATTACAACGTAAGCTATCTATAATACAAAGGTCATCTTTGAATGAACTTATGCTTGCCACTGTGTGTGTGTGTGTGTGTAAATATGTCTGTGTGTGTTTAAAAAATGTATATTTAACTCTTGCAAAGTCTTGCATGTGTTTTGAAATATTTGAAGGTCGAAGAGGTTTTGATGTTTTTTGAAACAACTGGAAACAGATTGATCACTGGAACTGGAGGGATCTGAACTAGTGACTAGTGACTTCTGCTTTATCTGAGTTTAACTAAAGAAAGTTACAAGAGCAGTTTTAGTAAGACATTATTATATTTTGACCTTGTGTGTTGTAATGTGTGGTTGAAATGAAAAATAGCCACAACAGAAACTAATATTGTACTTATGAATGATTTGACCTGGAGGCAGGGCTGTAGCCAGGTCAGCCAAGGTCAGCATATATATTATAATTATAATAGACAATTATGGCCATACAACCAGTAGATTCACATGCAACCATAGAGCCTTTGCTAAAAACCTTAATTAGTAGAATCCAGTGTGTTACTGCTTGGTTTAAATAATAACCTACAGGACCAGGGTTGGTGACCCCTGCTGTAAAAAAATTGCAATTACATTAGCATTTATTTACACCATGCAAGCAGCTACTGATTTCCCACATCATAGTTCTGCTCAGCTGGGGTGAAGTGGCAGGAGAGAAACACAGTGATGTGGTTTACCCCCAGAGTACTGGGACTGGGCCCCGCCTCTGAGGTGTGGATCAGGTGCACGAGAACCAGAGCCGAAGTGAATAGGGACTTCAAACTTGAGAAAGCTGCATCTACCTTGGGAGTCCAGTAGAAGGTCTCAGCCAAGGACCACACAGTTATGAGGCGAAGGGATCAGCAGTAATTGAATTCCCGGTGATTGCCGGAAGTGATCAGGGAGATGGGGACAGTCTGCTGAGTTATGTGTGCCAGGAGTGGGACGAGAGAGATTGAGTGATCAGAGGCCAGTTGAGAGAACACGAAGCACTCTTTGGAGTCTACCAGGGGGGTTATTGACAGCCGGTTCTGGCCCCACTGATGGACCGCACTCAGCAGAGTTTGTTGAGGATCTGGGGATGTCGGGGATTGGTCGAATGGGACATGGAACAATGAGATGGCCCCCTCCCCACAATACAAGTAGAACCCACCTCTGAGTCTCCGCTGGCGCTCGATGCGAGATAGCTAGGCATGCCCCAGCTGCATGGGTTTCTCACACCGGTCAGTAGGGGAGGGGCGGCAGGGTGACAGCTCCATGGCGGATACAGGAGGGGGTTCTCAGGGTGTTGTCGGGGCCAGGGCAGTGCCAGGGGGCCATAGTTGGCCGCTGGTCTGTTCCCAAATCACTGAGAGAGTGATGTAATGTGACCAGCCACTCTCTGTGGCAAGGGTTAGGAAATCCACTGAATACTCCACCACCGAACAGGGGCCTTGTCTGATCGGCAAAAGGCGGTGAGCATCCTCTCTGCCCTGTACTGGGTGGTCACATACCTTCCTTATCTCTCCAGTGAAGGACTCTGGAGTTGTGCTCCCAAAGGGCGGTTGCCCATTTTGCTGCATATCCGGAAAAGGAACTTTCTGGTGATGAGCGGGAAGAGAGCTAGTGTTTAAGAGCTGTAGATAACATGGGTGATTGGTGACAGGTGTGCCAGGACTCCAACACTGCCCCACCTGAAGCAAGGAAGGGAGGGGCAAGCACCAAGGAGAGACAGGCAGGAAGAAACACACAGAAACTCACAGCGTCACCGCCTGAGGCTGGGACTTACCCAATCTTTTACAAATTCAATAATAAAAACACATTATAGATAATAAGATTGTTTAACATAGCCATTGAATGAAACCAATAATATCAATAAAACTTAACCTTTAAAAAAATGTATAATTCCAAATGTCAACAAAAACTGTGAAAAAAACATATAGTATTTCAAAGTCAAAGGACACATGAGTGCACCAGTCACAGCTGTGCAGACAGTCATGTCTACTTTGCATAATGCACATATTTGTGGAGTTTGTGGAAGGCTGAGCAGAAACAGCTCTGTGTTCTCAGGGATGCATGCAGGGTTCTTGTGTGGGACACAGACTGACATAGAGGGAGGGAGCATCTTGGGTCATCAGCTGTGCCCTTTGAATTGGTAAAAATGATTTTGTGGTTAAGTAAAATGATTAACCTACTGTAGTAATGTGGCTTAAAAAATGATTCCTAAATCTCTTAGGTTCGTCATAATATCAGTTCATCCTCGGTTTTTCCCTTATTACCTTCCATTATGTACTGTATTTTAGTAAGCAAACATGTAGGGAATAGAATATGTGAAAGTATAATCTTGACAGCGCGCATTGCTGTCCACATTTAAGTTTTGGAAGATTCTCGCCATTTGCACAGTAAAGAACACGCAAGCACATGCATTATTGGTGACAGATGTGGCAGGACCAGCTGACAGCAACATCTGGATAAGCACAGGACTGAAAAATACAGAGGGTTGAAGGAAGAGCTGGAACAGATGTGGAAGGCAGAAGTGGTCCCAGGGGTGGTAGGATTGTTCAGGGCGGTGACCCCAAGCTGGGGAGCGTCACTCCAGCAGATTCAAGGAATGACATCTGAAGCCTCAGTCCAAAAGAGCATAGTCCTAACAACAGCTAAGATATGTAGTACATATAGATATAGATATAGATATAGATATAGATATAGATATAGATATAGATATAGATATAGATATAGATATAGTAGATCAAGTTCATAGGCTAATAAAAGCATGATAAGAACATGGTACTTACTTTAATGTAAGACCACTGTCAGCTTCTCAATAAATAGAAGTGAATAAAAACTTATTTATAAAAGAGATAGCAGCCAGAACACAACCGACATTGTTTGAATTAGGTGTAAGTGGAGGATGAGGTGCAGGATCCATCATAGCTTCCAGGTTTCACCAGGACAGCATCAGACCCTTCAACATCCGTAGATCCCTCAGTGGCTGCACTGCAGCATGCTCTGTGAATGACAAAACACAGGGCAGGACTCCAGGAACACAGCAGACAGCTTTGGGAGTGAGTATCTAGGGCTGGAAGGCAGCAGATGACCAGACAGGCCAAAAGAATAGCACTCACTGTCCAACGGATATAGATATAGATATAGATATAGATATAGATATAGATATAGATATAGATACAGGTATTGAATCATGCTTAAAAGAAGTTACACATAGTCCCTTTAGGTATAAAAGTATCTCACAGACAAAGCAGAGCTGGTAGAGCTAGTTGAACATTAAAGTCACCCCTCATCTCTGCCTTGACACTGACCTTGCAGATAATAAAGGTGACAGACAAAACAAACAGTACAGTAACAGAAGATACCACTGGTTGAAAACGTCAACTTTATCGACATGGTCAAAGGTGACACCTCAACAACAAAAGTCCCATAGATTCTCTTTGCAAGGGCATAGAGCAAATCAATAGTTGGATCCGCCCAAACCTTCTGGCGGCCACTAAAGTCCTAACAAATACAAAAACAATAAAACTGACCGCATCACACGTTCACTGTGATCTCTGCGCAGGCCACCTGTCTTTGTGTTTAAATTGTACTATTCAAATAAACTTGCCTGGCCTTCATATCCACAGCTGTCAGATGTCCAGGCACTGTGGTTTCATTGCAGACCTGTTTATCTCCGTTTTTTTATGAGCTTGCATTATTTGTGGTTTAAATGCCATTAAAAAGTGGTAGTATGAAAAATAATGCTTTTCTTACTCAATAATTCCCATACACCTCCATTCTGTGGACCACCATCTATGTTTCGACGTCACCATCATTTGTGTACGCTATAATGGATAATGTCGGTCTTTATTAGTGTCTTCCACTGTTAAAATAGGTTGAAATGTGGGCATCCATACCACCCATTGCCCAAACATGGAAACACTGTTGGAGTGAAAACAGTCATCATTAGTGGATACTGTGCTTATAGAGCTCCTTATAGTAATTTTTTGTACTAGATCAAAAGTTCACCGTGAGCAAAAAAGGCACATAAGACCATTATATTTTTTAAAAAGAAAAATGTTATTTGCAAAACTTTCCCACAACCCAGACCATAGCTAGAAACAACACACAAAAGTACTGTGTGAATGGATGATATTTTCCTTCAAGATAATACATAGATTCAATTCAATTCAATTTATTTGTATAGCCCACAATCACAAATCACGGATTTGCCCCAACAGGCTTTACAGTACAAAAGCAACACAACATCCACTGTCCTTAGACCCTCACGTCGTACAAGGTAAAACTCCCTAAAAAACCCCTTTAACAGGGAAAAAAACAGAAGAACCCTCAGGAAGAGAAACAGAGGAGGGATCCCTCTTCCAGGACGAACAGGCTGCAGTAGATGATGTGTACAGGTGGAAACAATACAGGGAAAATTGGATATTACAAACAGAAAAACAGAAATGTAATGAATTAGGTGTAAGTGGAGGATGAGGAGCAGGATCCATCACAGCTTCCAGGTTTCACCAGGACAGCATCAGACCTTCAACATCCGTAGATCCCTCAGTGGCTGCACTGCGGCATGCTCTGTGAATGACAAAACACAGGGCAGGACTCCGGGACCACAGCAGATTTAAAAGTACAGTAGTGGTTCATCAGTAGAAAAAGAAGCTCAGAGCATCTCATGAGGACCAGACTAACCTATCACAGCATAACTATGACTAGGCCAGCCAGGGCCGGCCCTAACTATACGCTTCTGCAAACAGGAACGTTTTTAACCTATTCTTAAATATAGGAAGGGTGTCTGCCCCCCAGACTGAGACTGGAAGACGGTTCCACAGGAGAGGAGCCTGGAAGTTGAAGGCTCTGCCTCCTGTTTTAATTTTAGAAATTCTGGGAACCTCCAATAAGCCTGCATATGGGAACGTAATCCTCTCGATGGCTGATATGGGACTAAGAGATCCCTAAGGTAGGATGGAGCCTGACAGTTGAGCGCTTTATAGGTGAGGAGCAGGATTTTGAATTCTATACGAGATTTTACAGGAAGCCAGTGTAGAGCGGCTAATACAGGTGAGATATGCTCCCTTCTTCTAGTGCCAGTTAAAGAGTTAGTTAGTTAGATCCATTATGTAAGACTGGAAAATGATAAAATGTCTTACATTCATTCCTGTCAAAATAAAAAAATAGACAAATGACCTGTAAGAGGTGTTAGTAAGTGCATCTTTTAACTTTAGTTATCCAGGCTCTCGTTTTCCCCTATTTTTTCTAAGATGAACACATTCCAGCTCAGCTCTTTATTTGCAACACAAAGAAAATAACACAATTCACTTCACAATATCACTTTATTTAAAGGTAGCAACAGTAAAATAGTTCATCACTTACAATACTAAAGGTAACTCCCCACTACAAGTAAATTGTGTTTCCAGACAACTCACTGGGCATGTGAACTCAAGCAAGCAGTACAAGAAAATGTTGACTCATTGGAATTTTTGAAAGTAGTGTGTATGCGGCATAACGCCTTAACCGTTTGCCAGGATACTCCCAGTTCCCAAACAAAATAAGTGATTTGTGCCAAGCAGCCCTATGCTTTTGTATGTGTTTGTAATCTCGAAGAAAAGGGATTGTCCTTCCACATGCATTTATCCATTAAAGGTAAAGACCGGCATGGAATAAAGCTTTCTTTGTCAGCAAATCACTATGGAGGCTTCAAGCCACATTTTTGCAGATTCAAACAGTAAGAGCTGGGCTATTGACTGTACTTATAGGCACAGTGGGGCTTTGATCCAAATGCCCATGCATGCATGCATGCATGCATACTAAAATGGTCACAATGAGAATGCTGTAGAAATAATACTCACCATGTTCACATCCTGGTTGGCAAACATGGTGAATCTGAAATAATTGCTGATGACACCACATACTGTACAAACTAGAGCGGAGGCTGATGTCATTAGTTGTGTACGTAAATAGTAAGTAAGTATTTGTTTATAGACTGAGGCATTTGAACATTTTAGGTAAATGAATTGAAGAAACCAGAGGATGAAGGGAGGGATCACAAAGGTTATTCAGAAACATTCTCTGATCTGTTCAAATAAATGTTTGTACATTTCACTTAAAATAACTATTCCAACCTCGTGGTGACATTCAATAGAAAGCAAGAGGATCCCCAAAGAGAAAGGGAATATAGTTCAGTTTAAAATAAAGTACAGATCAGACCACTGTGCATTGCCCTCTATGAGGCTACAAATCCCCCAGGGCTCTCCACTGTGAGACCATGTGGCCTTGCAGAACAGTCCCCGCCTTAAGTTGCTCATTCAGAAACAAATAACACCCCTGCCCCCTCCTGTCTCACCCCTCTCTCTTGCTCTTTCTCTCCCTCCTCATTGTCACACACACAGGCACACACACAGCTCTCTCAAACCTCTACAAATGGGCTCACTCATGATCAGAGCTGGGAAGAACATTTGTCCTGGAGAAACTGGGGGATCTAGACTTTTATTTTTCCCCAAAAGGCACCAGATGAATTTCACCAAAGGCTAAATGGGAGCGTAACACAGAACCTCAGACTACTGACCTGCAGCTACCTTTCTCAGGTACTTTTATCAATTCCTTTTCTTATAGGTTCACAAGCATATATTTTATTGTCTTTATGTTTATTCTGTGAAATGTAACAGACTGTTTTCTTTTCTTGAAAAGACCAAATGCTATATCCTTGCAGTAAAGGGACAGCTGAGCTTTAGAGGTTGCACTTATTCTTGGCGCTTGTAGCTGTATTATGTAGGCCAAAGGTTACTGGCTATGCAGCCATGAGCAGCGAGTTCTCTTGTTTAGATTAACACATGTTGCTTTATGACCATGGCTACAAAACAGACATTAAATTTTAGTCTTAAACTAAAATCTCCCTTTTGCTATTTTTTAAACAAGAACCCTGATTATATAATCTATTTAAAGCTACTTTGACAAAACTGGACTGAAAATGAATGAATGAGACAAATCTGTGACTAAAAATAGAAACATTCCCCACTGATCTATTCCTCACGCTGTCATGTTTCTTAGGTTTTTTCAAATGCAATGTAAAATATTATAGACATTATTATTTAAACCTCAAGAGGGTGTTGGCAAGTTTTCATTCGCACCTGGGCCTTTCGAGGTTTTACTCTTAGTCATATATGTATTCGCTTGAGAATATTGTGATGATACATAATCAGTAGCTGACAGATATGAATCAGCTGACCTCAGTCCTGGTAATTGTGTTTCCCACAAATAACACCCATACATGATTGTACATGTGTTCCTCTACTTTCAGCCAGACTATGTTCAATTTAGAGCAAGTTATTGGTGTACTACTGTTTACTTTGCACAATGGCATATACCCAAGGGTGCAATAACGCTCACTAGACACAACTATCGTTCCAAAATAAACAAACAAATTGGACGTAATCTACAATGACACATATAATAAGCCACTAAGTCAGTAGATAAGAATTGCGATGGGATCCGAGTCATGTGGTGTGCAGCCTGTCATTGTCAGTGGTCTCTGTTGTTCCATTACTGCCTTGCAAAAGTTATAAGTGGTCAGCTGCCCTAAGAAATGAACAATCTTGTTTGTTACATGCATGTGTGATCAGCAATCAGCCATCATGTCCAGTGCTTACTCGGGTTACAAACACACAATTTCAGCATTTGACTATTTTAATGAATTAGATCCATTATTCTAGAGACAATTTGAATGCAGTGTGAGAATGGTGAAGTCCACCACTACTATTATACAAGTGATTATTGCTAGATTTAAATTTAAAGGTTTAAAGGCTCCTTGTCTATAATATCAAAAATTTGCTATAATTATTTGTATGAAATCTCAGTTGAAGCTAATAATAATGTACACGCCTGAGAGGATATTTTCTACTTGATGTGACAGTTAGTGGAACAAATTCAACAATCGATCAAAATTTTGAATAAAGCACATTACATATATAAAATGCCAAACAAAGTTCTTTCTATGATAAACACAAGAAATAGGCAAGATAAAAACAAAGAAGACATTAACAAACACACCCAGTAACACACATGGAAAATGGTACGTACGCACAAAAACTCATTCTCACACACACACACACACACACACAGATCTTCTAGTTGCTGTTAGGTTCAGGATTATTTTCTGTATTGTTTCATTATGTCAGGAAATTCCTGGAGGTACAGAATCACTAACACTCTTTCTGTTACATGTCTCATTGAGTGTTGGATTTTTTTTTCCTTTTTTTCACATGCCTAGTAGGAAATACTGGAAAATTACATATATATATATATATATAGAGAGAGAGAGATTTACCCTGATCAGATATTTGAAGCAGCGTCAGCTGCCGACATTATAATATAAACCAAAAAAAGTTTATCAGCATTGATTAGGATGGATTAATGCTGACACAAGCAATCCAATCCATCTTCGATCCGCTCCGTGATTTGAGAAGTCCGTTCCACTGATTCACTACAATGCTAACTATCAATCCGCCAGCATGTAAATGCCAATCTGAACAACAACACAGCCGGAGCAGAGCGAATCCAATGGTTTTTGGCATCAAAGTTAGTTAGGGATATGAGGGGTACAGGCCTGTAATTTGAAGGCTTGTTATAGCATGGGTGACCTAGTGTGGGGGTCTATGTAATGGTGGTCTGTGGCAGTTCTGTGCTAGACAGGCTGTGCTCTGAAAGTAGTGGTGATGATACGTGTGATACATGTTTGAATTGGATTTGTATCAGCCAGAAATCAGATCAGGAGCTTGACCATGACATCCCTAAAAAAAATTTCATTGACATTTTGAGCAATAGATATATTGGGGAAGAATTCTCTTTTTCCAGTAAATGCAGAATGTCATTCAAAATGATTTGTCTTTTGTGATTTGGTTTTCTGCTGCAAACATTGTGTTTATATTTGTGTTCAGGCCTGGGTGTTGAATTGCATGTTCACACACATTAATTGGGTGGTGCTATTAGGTCATAAAACATCATGGACAAATAAGAATTGCAAACTGCAATGTGCAAATTCTACCTCTTTAAAAGTTGCAACAAATCCAATTGCAGGGTCAGACACATGTTAAATAAGTCCAGTGTGTACATTCCCACACAGTCCTCAGGCTATGTGAAACAGAGAAGTTACTCTAAACACACCTTCGCAAAACCCTGCCGGGAGGTGTCAGATTTGTCATGTTGTCAGATTTTGTGTGAAGGCAGAGAATGGATCCATGCGGCCTCACAACGTACAGAGAAGCACTCTGAATGCAAACACTGAAGCGCATGCACACATTGATGTAACATTTTTTTCTCACTCGCTTTCTATTTGTACAAAGAAGAATGGCAAGGGGTGTGACAAACGGCAGTATGTGACGGTTTGGGAGTGGGTTGCACCCCGTGTTCACTGTTATCAGCCGGTGGGTATATACACACAGCTTCAAGGTTGACACCCAGAAGCATCCCGACCACAGCAAACATGAGAACATACAGACCGAGGGTAAGGTTTCTTCTTCAGTCTACAAAGTGCTTTTTGAAGGAAATCCTCAAGGTCAATTTGAATTTTGTTTTTTAATTGAAATGGTGATTGAGACCGGTTATGGGTGACCATACTTTTTGTATCATAAGCAGTTCTGTCCATACAGTGTTATCAACCAGAAACACATTGACACCATTTATGGGATAAGAAATTTCCGAGTTGTGTCATATGTTGTGGCTCTCATGAACTGTTAAACTACATTGCTTTTTAGAGCCATGATAAAGCCTTTTCTCTTATATGAACATGAGGCCAAGCGGAGGAATTTCTCTAGGTCAAATGCCACTTTTTGATAGGAGTCGTCAGAATAAAGTCGCCCTGAGAATTGGCACTGATCAAGACTGATTTTGCAAAACGTATTTTGCATTTGAAGTGAAATAAAGCTCTGACAGCCGTGGATCAAAAGTGGAAATGTAGTGACTATTAACCATGACCAAAATTTACCTGTAACATCCCCTGACCTTAAAATGTAAGTTTTTCAAAAACTCAAACATCAGCCCACTGTTTATCTGCCTGGAAAGACTAACAGGTCCCAGAGTACTGGACTAGGGTCGCAGGTTTCTGCTGGAGCCAATGGCAGCACATTACAGGGGAGAGGCAGGGATACACCTCAGACAGGTCACACTCATACTATACAATTCAGGGTCTCCACTCAACCTAAGCATGCTTTTGGACGGTGGGGGGAAGTACATTCTATTCAATTCTAAGTCAACATTTTTGAAGGTTGTACCCGGATGATTAGGATGAGAATAAAGGAGTTAACCACTCATACATGAATTACACTCATCAGAGGGAGTCAAACGTGTTTCACAGGCAGACGAGATCAGGTGTGGTTACAAATAAAGGCAAAGGCAGTACCTGTTTATTTACACATAACAGATACTGGTGTAGTGAGTCACACCCAAAACCTGCACCATTGAGTTACAGATCTAATGCCATGTCCTCCCTGGCCTGGCGTAGGGGCTTGTATCATGTATGTAACTGCAATATGATCTTGTATAACTGTTTTTTGTTTTTTTTAACAATATTATTTGTTTATTTGTTATAAGTATTTGCTGACTAGCCTAAGAGGTGGAACTTGAAATTATAAAAACACATGTTGCATAAATATACAACATTAAAAAATCAAGAGAGTTGTAGTAAAAACAGAAACATTGTTGTAGTTATTTTTAAATTAAATACTAATTAATTAATAATAATTAAACTTTTTTAACCTTTTTTTTCTTTCTTTTTTGATATTGTGGAAACTTAATTGTCTCTTGCCTAAAACTGTACAGAGGGTGAGTTTATTCATTTTAATAAATATCTAGTCATAATAAAACTGTATTTATAGAGCACTTTCCATAGAGCAAGTGTATGACTGCTTTACTATAAGATATACATGTAGCATATTAAAAACAGAAATTACATCCACCTCATTGATCAGGTTGTTGAATGTGGCCTGTGCCGCGTTTATATTTTTGTTTAGTGCATAAATCAAGGTGTGTCCGTGTGACTGTGGCTCGCATATTTCTCTGGCTGTTTGACAGATCAACCTTAGCTTTCGGAATTGGCTTGTGCATGGCACGATGGCGTGTATCCTTTTGTGTGAAATCTTTTGCATGGATATTCAAAATATCATTATTATTAATATTATAATCAAGAGGTAAAATCCAGTTACAGGGGTGTAGGGGTAAAGGACTTGCCTCAGAAGCAGCAGATCCAGGTTTGAGGTCTGGACAAAGCATTGCTTTGCTGAAAGTCTCTCCCATCACTTTCTGTCTGGCTACTGTATATTAAACCATCTACGACTACTAATTACAATCACTGCAGTACTTAGGTGTTGGTAACTCCTACTATCATTTCTCCCTTCAGTATATGTCCATTAAATGTTTACTAAAGGACTTTGGGGAAGAAATTATAATGCATTAGCACATATTTTCAAGTCTGTTGCACTCCCACGTCGAACCCAAAGCAGCAACACAAAAGCAACATTGATGAAAAAATGATGCTCATACGAAGCAGCACTGACCCGCTGTTGACCCTACACAGCAAGACTGCTGGCATTGTGCAGAATATGAACAGAACAGTTTTTTTCCATTAAGTTGTTGAGTGAAAAACATAAATATCAGCACATTGTTTGCAAATCTCACATCCATGGGTCATTTTCTAAAAACGTTATGCATGTGTTTTCATTGAACTGTATAACATACTAGCTTTGCCTTAAAGTGGTCTACACTACATTTCTAATCAATCAAATCAAACTTTATTTGTATGACACCTTTATTACAAAATACCAAAAGACAGAAGCGAGTACAGAAAATGATTCTGAAGGTTGGAATCTATGGTTTTGGTTTTGCTCTGCAAGGTGATTGAAATTATGTGGTGAAAAAACAAAAAATAGGTGTATGTATTTCACCAAGGAATATAGGAAAAATGAGAAACTTATTTATTTTTTTTTTTTAGTAAATTCTTTAAATTCCTCAAACGCAAAGAGATAGATGAAAAAGTGTTGATATATCTAATAGATCCTTGTCTGATGAGCTTGTTGATTGAGAAGTAGTCTGCCTTTGTATAGGGCCTTTCTAGTTTTTACAACCACTCAAAGTGCTTCACAATACAAGTGTTCATTCAGCCATTCACACACATCCATCCACTGATAACAATTACTTTTGGCTGATAATCCTTGACGAAAAGAAGACACAGCAGATTGTCTCTATTAGGACAAACGCATGCACAGAACACACTTTCTTTTTTCTCCTTCTGTCCACAAAAGTGAATACCTCTGTGAGCACTGAACCAGTAAAGATTACATCCATCACTCCCAATTAAAACAAGTTAAAAGATACAAGAATCTGTAGAATCTGTCTTTGGAATTTTTTATTTCAGTGACTTCTCTTTTCAAGGGAAATTGAATGAAGGAAACTTCTACCGTCAAAATGAAATGAAAAGGCACACAACCGCAAACCTTTCCACCATCTGGTGAACATTGGCAGGATCTTGTGAAACAATCAGTCATTTTCTATACCCACTTATTCCTCACTAGGGTCGCAGGGGTCGGCTGGAGCCAATCCCAGAGTATTACAGACGAGAGGCAGGATTACACTCCACTCCTATTGTTGAGGGGCACACACACCATTCACTCACACACTCACATCTATGGGCAATTTAGAGTCTCCAATCAACTTAAGAACGCTTCTAACTATGGGAGGAAGCCAGAAAACCCACACAGATGCAGGGAAAACATGCAAACATGCAACATGCAGAAAAGCCCCAGCCCAAGGATTTAAACCTGCAAACGTCTCGCTGTGCAGCAACAGCCCTACCCACCAAAACGCTACTTCAACAGAATGAAACAGAACAGGTTTGAGTGTCTTAAATTAAAAAAAGAAAACTCTATCTTGTTGCAGTGCAATGAATACGCCCTACAGTCCAGAGGTGAAGTTCAGGCTCGAAAATGTAATGGACCATCCTGCACCCAGCGCCCCCATAAGAGGGCAGTGGTCCAACAAAATCGAGTTCCTCTTGGCTGTTGCAGGACAAATCATAGGCCTAGGAAATGTGTGGAGGTTCCCGTACTTGTGTTACAAAAATGGTGGAGGTGAGTTTCAGTAGTTCATCCTATGTTATGTGTAAAAATGGTTTCACATAAAAAAAAGCTATGTAACTTCCTTTCCTTTTTTTCTATAGGGGTCTTCTTCATCCCTTATGTACTCTTCCTCTTTACTTGTGGTATCCCTCTGTTTCTCCTGGAGACAACTCTCGGCCAGTACACCAAACAGGGAAGTATTACCTGCTGGAAGAAGATTTGTCCCCTTTTTGAAGGTAAAGAGCCATACTATCGATTATCCATATGAAAAAGAAGCCTGTAATTATTTTAAAGCTGATTATCTTTGAATATGTATTTGTGGTATAAACTGAAGTGTCTGTAAATTATTGATCTAATAAATTAAATTATTAAATACAAATAAATTATTAAATTTGATGTGTAAATCGTTTCTAATGTCATTAAATTGATATGAGTTATCAGTAGGCCTAAAGTGTATGAAGACATTTAACAATCTTTTTTCCTGCATTCTCTTTGTTCTTTCACATATTCTATTTAGAGTGTATTTAGCTATTTTTGCAAAATCACTAAACATGATTTTGCAAAAATAGCAAACTATATTCTGTTGTGGGAGTTCTGTTTCTTTAAATTCAGAGGTAACTTACACATCAGCTTCTGAGAAAGATTTTTTTTATCATGTACCAAGAGCTTCCCGAAAACATTAGACTGAGTTGGCAATGAGGTGTTATCTGGATCACATAATATTGAGATTCTGAAATGGTTATTTTCTTGCCTGAAAACATTGACAGTCACATAACATACATCGGTTTTCCACTGGGCTTCCTTGGTACATTTAAAGCAAATTAAAGTTGCAAACCTTTCTAAGAAACCCAGCAAACTGTGTCAGGTTTGGTGAACCATTACATCCATAATTAACATGGGCTTTGACATGAGTCGCACTGGTTGAATCTTGTCTCTTGTAAGCTATTACATGTAGTTGAATGACACAAAAATGTCAGACTAAAGTCCTCCTACATGCATGCAGAGAAATATATTGTTAGTAGATGTAAAACCATGATACTTCAGTATCTATTTATTCCATTCTGTATATTGAATAAACATCTATATAAAATTTTTATATCCATAACATCATTGATGGATTTTCATGTCACATTTGAATGCTGTACTGTACAGAAAAAAGTGCATTTTCTTTGCGCCAAACTAAATATTATGTTGATAACCTTTCTTGTAATATATTCCTGTAAATTTGATCACTTCTATCACTGTGAATTATCCTTTTACTCGGAAGTCGCTACAATTAAGTAATGAAAATCGATCACATTTCTATATATTTCTAATAATCAACCCTAAGAGACGGTCAGCCGACTCAGCCGAAGTTCAATTTAAGGTTACCTTTCGCAGCGTTTTTCAGCTCATTGTTTTGGTCATTATTGTTTTGCTTCTTCTCACCACTTTTATCAGCAGTGTTTCCAGTCACAACAGACAGTTGTTTTCACTGAAAAATCTCTCCATAGACAAAGTTATGGACGAAACAGTGGAGAATGTAGCAAATAAAAACAATGTTTCCCTTTGGACTAAGGTTTAAGGAGAGTAACTATCAGACTTAAAGGGGCCCTAAACAGCTATGGATTTCTTCTATTCAGATATAAATCAATATGCAATTGTTTTAACTAAATAAACCTTGCAGGGTACACTGGGACCTGTCTGGGCCTAGATAATGGATGGATGTATGAGTTGTGATTTGTGATCTAAATACATGTTTGTTTGCTTTTCAGGGATGGGTTATGGCACTCAGGTGGTTGTCTTATATTCCAGCATCTATTATATCATCATATTAGCCTGGGCGTTCCTGTACCTCTTCTCTTCTTTCAACTCTGAACTTCCTTGGGCAAGTTGTAGAAACAGCTGGAACACAGGTGGGTCCTCATATATGACTTGACTAAAGAAGCACACATGGAAATATGTTGTGTTATATATGTTATAATAATAATGCGGTTTGTGGGAGTTTGGCATGTTGACTTAAGACATGTTGACTTAAAACTCCAGCAGTGTTTGGATCATGCCTGTACATGTCCTGTGGTTTCTTCACAACAGAGAACTGTTTGGAGTTTGATAGAAGGCCCGATTATATCAACTGGACTATGACCGAGAATAAAACATCACCAGTGAGAGAGTTTTGGGAGTGAGTACAATACCTAAATCCAATTTAGCAGCACCGCCAAAAAAAAAAAAAGATCAAAAATCAAATCTGAAGATGAGCTATGAAAGTGCTAATAACTTGTGCTTTGCAGGAGAAGAGTTCTGAATATCCCAGGGAGCATCCATGAGTTAGGGAGCCTGCGGTGGGAGCTGGCGCTGTGTCTCCTGCTGTCTTGGGTCATCTGTTACTTCTGTGTATGGAAAGGAGTCAAGTCCACTGGAAAGGTAGGACAACCGCTACAGTATTTTGATGTAAGCAAACTACTAAGCTTCTGTTAGAACAGTTGAAGGCCAATAAGGTGTTAATTATTTAGCTTTAATTGCTGGGATGTGGATTTTTTTTTTTACCTTTGGACAGAGCCAGGCTAGCTGAACTAACCAGCTGCTGGATGGAGCTTTATATTTAACATATGACAGTCCTAAATGTTTTTAAGGTATATCCAGGATTTTTAATTATGGGATGATGCCACATCCCTGTGCTTTTACAGTTAACTCTAATGCCATTTCAAATGTAGATTTTCTGAAATATAATAGATGTTCTTTTTAATTGTAATAACTTTGAACATAAATGAACATGCAACGCGACTTCTTCACAGGTTGTTTACTTCACCGCTACATTTCCATATCTGATGCTGGTGGTGTTGCTTGTTCGTGGACTCACGTTGCCCGGGGCCATAGATGGGATCAAGTTCTACCTCTACCCAGATCCATCCCGCCTCAGTGATCCCCAGGTATGAGCAGATTTCACCACGTCTCTGCTTTGATGATGGGTTTCCAATAAAAAATATCGGCTTGTTTGTCATTCTCTATGCCATTGCAAAAGCCTTGCTCAAATTTATGTGTGTAAACTGAGATATTGATCAACTGACATTTGAATTTCCATTTAATGATGAAGCAATAAGCAGCTTAGCACAAGATAAAATAGACACGCTTCACTGTCAATAGTGGTAAAACAGGTGCATCAACTTAAATATGGCACCTCGACTTTCATCATGTTATTTAATTCAGTGAAGCTCCAATTAATCCCTCGAATGAACATAACAACATGTAGTGACGTATTCTGCACAAAAATCAACTTTAGAGGGTATTAAAAGTGAAAATCAGAGCCCACGAGATTACTGATCACTCATATTTGCTGATGATTACTTTGTTGATGTCATTTAGGCAGACAGGACTGTAAAACATTAGCAGGAGAACACGCAGCGGTTCTGTCCTACCTTTTGTCAAATATTTTACTTCCTCTGTGAATAGTTGCAACACTGTAAGTGCAAGCCTTTCATACATATATAAATGTCCTTTATCTGTCTTTCAGGTGTGGATGGATGCTGGCACACAGATATTTTATTCCTATGCTATTTGCATCGGGTGTCTAACTGCACTTGGCAGTTATAATAAGTACAATAACAACTGCTACAAGTAAGTGATATAATATCGTTTTTGTTTGGATACTACAGATACACAGAAGGCACAAAGGCTACTGGCTCTGTTGCCCTCTTTATGTTTCAAGAGTCCCATGTTTTAAAAGAGTCATATAATGAAAGAATCATTTATTTTATCCTATATGACACATTGATACAGTACCCATCACTCGCTATCAGTGGAGCTGACAGCATTTTCCCTGTATCTATGAGTTTTCTGGAGTATAACGTGAACCTAATCCACATTTGGTGGATGGGCAGGTGCTAATGTCAAGCCCTGGATGCAATCTGCAACCTGGCAAACTGCATACTGTACCTTTAAGAAAGAATAAAAAAAACTTGGCTGCAGTAATAAATAACACACATATGGAGACATTTCTATTGGACATGGCACAAAATTATGATATTGCTCACACAATAGCCAACTGTCAATGACCTTCAATAAAATAGACTTCAGAGTAATGTGGAGGTGTTGTGCATTTAAAGTAATGTAGGTATTAAATTGTATTTTGGTTGTCTGTTTCCAGGGATTGTATCTACTTGTGCTTCCTGAACAGCGGGACAAGTTTTGTGGCTGGCTTCGCCATCTTCTCTGTTCTTGGATTCATGGCGTACGAGCAGAACACACACATATCAAAAGTAGCCGAATCAGGTGGGAATATCAATCTCCAAGTGAATGATTTGAAAATTAAAAAACGCATTGGTTATTGAATAAACGACAATCCTTTATTGCCTCTGACCGTCTCATTGGTGCCGTAGGTCCTGGCTTGGCGTTCATTGCCTACCCTCGAGCGGTGGCCATGATGCCATTTCCTCAGATCTGGGCGATATCCTTTTTCATTATGATCATCCTCCTGGGATTAGACAGTGAGGTAAAATGACTCTTCTTCTCTTCCTTTGGAATGTGTGTGGCTTGTATATATATATATATATATATATATATATATATATTAAAAGTATGTGCACCTACAGCTCTTGTATCCCATGATTTTATCAATTTATCGATTCTATTGATATTATACAAACCTAGATTAAATGTTTCTAATCACTTGCATGCAAACATATCAACATATCATTCGCGGCAGCCTTGGAGGTACTGTAAGCTTATTTTATTGTTATTAGAAGTGCAACATGTGTAGAATTAGTGTGTCAATGAGAGCTCTGCGTGTGTTTCAGTTTGTTGGTCTGGAAGCTCTCGCTACAGCAATTTCTGACATGAAACCTGACTTTTTCCATGCCGGGCACCGACGTAAACTCCTCCTGCTCGGTATCAGCGTCTTCAGTTTCTTTGTCGGCCTTGTGATGGTTACGGAGGTAAACTCAAATTACACCATCACATATGTTTTTAACATTTATTTGATTTTTTTCCATCCATGTGTGAAGACCACGCTAACTGAGCTCCTGTCTCTCACACAGGGTGGACTGTACATCTTCCAGGTGTTTGATTACTACGCCTGCAGTGGGATGACGCTCCTTCTCTTCGCCATACTGCAGTCTGTGGCTATTGGATGGGTGTACGGTGAGTTCATGGACGAGTTCTCCTGGTGGTGTCTTCGCCGTGAATTTGAAACGCCTCACACCGGCCTTCCCATCTGCTCACAGGTGCAGACCGGTTTTACGGCAACTTGGAGGACATGATTGGATACAGGCCCTTTCCTTTAATTAAGTACTGTTTGAAATACGTCACTCCTGTTATCTGCCTGGTAAGTTCAAGTTAGAAACTTCTTATTTACTTGCTACGCAGGACACACTATCTGTTCTGGTATGGCACTGATTATGTCGGTGGTAGATTTACTGCACAGATGGTGGTAGGAATAAAAAACAGCCTGCCTATTTCGGCCTGCTCAGGTGGTGCAGTGACACTGGTTTCTGGCAGATTTAACTATCTAGCAGCTATCTATCCAGCTGAATTTTTAAAAATGTTCTTTTTTTATTATTACATTACAATTAGGAAAAAAAAGCAACCTCTCCAGTTGATTATGCATGTGAAGAAGCATTCTTCTTGTGTTTACAGCGTACAGATCCTTCATCCCTAATATTTTATGATGAGATTTGACATGTTATTTTCTATCTATAAACATTTTTTCCACGCCTATTTCCAGGCAACTTTCATTTTCTCCCTGGTCAAACACACTCCTCTGAAGTTCAACAACACAATTGAATATCCGTGGTGGGGTTACGCTCTTGGCTGGTGGTTCACGCTCTCCTCGACACTCATCGTTCCTCTCTTTATGCTGTACAACCTGGCCATCACTCCCGGGACCTTTCGGCAGGTATAGAAGCATAGGAGATACCTCCGTGAAGCTCTGTGTTTGTATGATTTATATGTTTACTGAAACAGTTATTCTTCTTTGTTAGAGAATTTCCATTTTATGCACGCCCGCCGAAGACCTTCCTGTGACCAAATCAGAGAAGAAAGCACTTGAACTGCTCAGCTTGTCCTCACATCCTGATGGCCAAGACAAACTGGAGCAAACCTCGTAAACTCTGCGAGGCATAAGGAAAAACACCTAATAACCTCCATTCCAGTTTTCCTACACTGCTGAAGCACTTGTTACCAACCTTTTGGAGTTCTGATCCATGTAAGATCCCCCCGTTCACTAGTTACATGTGCCAGTTAGAACCAGTTCAAACAAAGTCATTGTAAAAAGCAATGAAATGCCTTTATTTCCTGTGATTCACACACACAGAGAAAACATTTGTTAAAGGATTTACAGGAAGCCTGTCAAATATTGACAGGAAAAAAGACATTTTGTACTAATTTTATTAATAATTGCTGAATTCCACAGGTTTAACTTGTGACCCCAACCGCCAGTTGGGAAAATGGCATCAAATTCAAGCTCAAAGCTTGACTTACATCTCTACATTTGTATTCTCCTTAGTTTGGGAACTTTCAACCATATCTTATGGCCTTTATACATGTCCATGAGGAATATATATGTATATGACAAATTGTTCTTCACCTAGAGGAAAGGTGTACAGCATTATGAGTTTGCTTGTACGTTTTTACCAGGATGTGGTATTAATAAGTAGCATTATATGCACTTGCCAAATAAGCCATAAATATTGAACAGTATAATCACTTTTAAGTCATCTTGTATTGAAGTGTTCATTCTAAATAAAACAGGGATCTAAACAGTACAGCAACCTGCACGGCAAACGGAGCCACCAGGCTGTCCAACAATTAAGTGTTTCCTCCCTGTACTGTACAAAGAAGTGTATATAACAGCCCACATGGGGAACTTTTCCTTATTCACAAGTTGTGTTCACTGTCTGAGAACTGATAATGAATGAGTGGTACTGTGACAATGTACAAACGTGTTGGCTACAACAGTCAGAATCACAAATAGTGTATTTTTTAGAGTTATATAGTTTTTATTATCCTCTCTAGCTTGTTTAATTCTAGTTTTTATACAAGTTGTCCTGATCATTTATCAAGCTCACAGCTTCATGTTCATGGATTTTCACTTTGCATTTTTACAGTATATCCTACATTATTGAAATTTGTGGCAACAGTTTGTGTATAACACAATAATGGCTGTAAGAAGACCTATTTTAGGATCTATTCATAGTTATTTGAAAAGGTAAAAAAAATACCTGCAGCAGGTTAAATTGACAATGTTTGCCACAGTAAATACACCATGAACCAGTAAACTAATGTTTTATTGATATGTGTTTTTGAGTGAATGAGTCAATGGCCTTATATAATACATTGTTTTTGCGATTTAAACCTTAATAAACAATGTGTCATTCTTTTAATATGATGCTTATATTGGGCAAATAGGTATTAATATGATAAATGAATAAGTTAACGAGCTTCAGTAAAACTGGTAACACGTCATTATTATTGATGAGCATTTTAGCATTGGTGCTAAAGAGTTGTTTATATTTTGTGTATCATCAAGAACATGGAAATCAGCAATCTGTGAATAATTGTTTTAATAAAATGTGAATAATAATTTGAAGGTAATTGATTAATACTTTGTTTTGTGCTGGCCACACAGACCCAGGTGGTCCTCCAGGTGGCACAGTCTATAGATTCCATTGCAGAAATCATAATGTACTGTAGAAACCGTCTGTCCTTCACCAACACAGGACAGTTTCAACTTCTCACTCAACTGAAACATCACACAATAATGAACAGGTTTTACATTTTTAAGACATTGTATGGCACACTGTGGTAAGTGTAATGTAAGGTATGTAGCTGCAATGAGGTTAAAAAGACAAATACATGGCAAGGGAGATTAACACTTAAAAATAAACCTCAATGTGAACATTGGCTGCTTCAATCAGTAGCTTTTGATTCAAATCTGTTATATTCATAGACAAAAATTCATGTTTATGTCTGGGTATGTACAGAAAACACATCTCTCATTTACAAATGCTGTTGAAATAAATTAGATTTAAAGAATTGAAAGTGATGTCTCATCCAGTTCAGGCTCTTGATGAAGAGAAACATGAAAAATAGAGCTGCTACAGCCACTGTATTACTGTGAATAGCATACAGGGTTATAAAAGTGTAGCTCTTTTGATTTTGACTTTTGATGAAATGTCTTGGTATTTTTTCCAAACAATAATCTGATCTCTATCACAAATTCGAAACAATATGTGTGTGTGTAGTGTATGAAGGGGCAGATCACACACATGTATATACATGAAGGTGTCCATACTTGTGATGACCAAACATAAAGAACAAAGCACACTCAACATTTGCAAACAAGTGCATGTTCCACTTGCACTTATTACCAAACTGTGCTAAAACTAGAAAAATGACATCCGTTGTTAAATGCAACTCTTTGATTTATTTGATGCTTTTGAAGCACAAAAAAAATAAAAAATATATATATTTATATATATAAGAAGACATGAACAAAGGTACCTTACATAGTTTTTGTCAGAAAATATTTCTTTTTTGCATAAATGCCAGTTTTAAACATTGATCACATTTGTTGTACAGGATAAAGATCTTTTGAATACATGTAAACATTCTGAATGAAAGAACACTGCAGTCTGGCCAGCTGCATTTAGCCTACGTGTTTATGTTAAAATTGTCCAAATTATTCTCTAATTTACATCTTCGGGTTATTAAAAAATGATGTAGTTGACAAGAGGGGGAGAGATATTCAGTATTTTCTTAAATACAATCTATAATTTCTAGAAAAAAGTATTTCATGCTCATTTCCACTGTACAAAATGTTTGAATGTTTAGAGCCAGCAGTACTTGAAAACATTTACTGTTTAAAACCGTTCTAACATACAACAATATATTAAAACACACACACACACACACGCACACACACACACACACACACATACTGTTGATTCTTTTTTAACACAAAATATTTAAGACAGCTAAGGTTTTCATTCTGAACAACCCAATGTTTATAAAACATTTTAAGATTATTGTCCAGATTATATCCAAACATTTCATAAAAAGATAACAGTGTTGGTTTGACAGTCACCAAAGTGCATTATTGTCCACTATCCACTAACACTCACACGTTATAAAAGATGCCGTAAAATAAAGAGACAACTGTTTAGTGACAGACATTTGAGAAATACACAGATGTAAATGATGTAGTTGAACATATCACCAGAGTAGGAAAAAGTGATGGAATTCATGTTTGAAAGGAAACAATGGTTCTTTAAAGCTTAAATGGAGTTTCTCTGTCCCACTTGTGCTCAGAGTCAATACTGGTGCGTCTGTCCTGTCTGATGCAAAAGCAGGAATGGGGGGATTTTATGATCAGATGTCTCCTTCTGTGGGAGTTTGGAACCATCAATTTCAGGAATTTCCACAGTCAGAAATAATGACGCATGCCTGTTGAAGTTTTTTTTTTTTTTTTTTTTTTTTGTGTGTTGAAGTTTGTGCCATGCTGTTAATGGAATTAGCAGAAAGATTAACATACAATAAGTGCAACAGAAGGATAAACATTGATTACTCAACACCACTTAAATCCGACAAATCTCAGGAGCGGAAACATTTAATTTAACATAACTTAACTTTTGAGTTTGTTTTTTTTTATGGTTTTATTTTTATTCAGCTGCCACCAGTCTATCAGTCCATAAATCTGACGTTTTAGAATCTCTCGTCACCCCTATGAGCATCCTTCACTGGGCACCTATCAGTTGTAATACTTGATCAACAGATTGGCTTCTCATAAAAATAATAATGATAATAATAATAATAATAAAAACTAAGTACTGCTTGATGTGTTTAACACTTTAAACAAATTAATAATGACCTATCATGCCTTTGTTTAGTACATGACAGTGTTCACATCCATTTTACAATGCCTTATATGTATCCAAAACAAGGAGATAAATGTATTTCTGCAAATAAAAATATTTTGGCTTCTGTAGGCTTAAGTATAATATATTTTATCATTATCTCATAATAATTGTTTGTATATTCATACCAATAACCACCTCATTTTAAAATGTACTAGTTTGGAAAGAAGATTACTAAATGCCACCACTACAGATTTCTTTCTTTCTAGTATTCAGTATCTGTAGTTTGTGCTTTTTTTAGCTCCTACTGATAACATGAGGTGTGTATCAGTTAATTATGAAAAGACGTAAGGTCTGGATGAGGATTTCAGTATAAAGCATTTCTATATTTTCAGTATTTCCCAACATTTAATATATTAAGGCCGTGTTATTCATATCCTGTGAACCCAGCCCTAAGTTATGGACGATTGTTTTATCTTACTTTTTCCACAACAAAGGAATAATTGATTCTGTTTCGTTGGAAAATACCATCAAGCTCATATGATTTGATGCACCTCGCATCAAGGGTACATATTGCACATTAAAAGAATAGCAAAGTTTCAAGTCTGAATCCCAAACACCTCATGATACATGCATGCAGCTGCCCAAGGAAGGCTTAATACCAAATACAAGTCAGAGCAGTTTTGGAATTTAATACAAACTGTGGAGGCACGTCTCAACTCTACACAGTCGCCTAATGTAATGTTTTCAAAGGAAATTGAATTCCTCTGTTAAAGAAACTATAACCCCGCCCCGAAGAAAAATGGGGGGGGCAGGCTGGAAGTGCATCTGCACTCGCTCTGCAGTATTAATTCCACTGAAAGATGCGTTCTGCCAGTTGCACTGTCCATGTGCCAGGGGAAAAGCTGTTTGGCTTGCAAACATCCCTGTTTACACTCTGCTTTATATGCAGGAATGGCAACGTTGGGTCTTGGGATAAAGAGGTTAGTTTTAGAGGCTTGTACATGACTTCATTCCTGCCTCTGCTCCCTGGGCTGGGAAACCAAAGGGAGGCCTGTCTTTCTCTCATCCCGCTCAAATGTCATTGTTACGAAGGACAGTCCTGACTCTTCCGTCGCCGTTTAATGCCCACGTCACCGTTCATGCTGCCCCTTACACTCTCGTCTCGTCTCCTCTTCATCTTCTCAACCTGGTTAGGAGAGAGTGTACTGTTTCAGATACAAGGACGAATGACTACAGCCAAATAAAACAGAGTCGGTGTCTTTCGACTGAATGTCTTATGGACTTTTGAATTCCATGAGTCCTGAAAATTTGAAGTTAAATTGAATTAAATTAATACAACTCAATGTTTATGTTTGTTATAAATAAAAAGAAAATGATTAATCAACATGTCATGGCTCTGCTTCATTCCTTTTTTAGGCTGTCCAACTTAATTGTTGGACAGCCTGGTGGCTCCGTTGGTGTGCAGGTTGCTGTACTGTTTAGATCCCTGTTTTATTTAGAATGAACACTTCAATACAAGATGACTTAAAAGTGATTATACTGTTCAATATTTATGGCTTATTTGGCAAGTGCATATAATGCTACTTATTAATACCACATCCTGGTAAAAACGTACAAGCAAACTCATAATGCTGTACACCTTTCCTCTAGGTGAAGAACAATTTGTCATATACATATATATTCCTCATGGACATGTATAAAGGCCATAAGATATGGTTGAAAGTTTTTTATTCAGTGTGAAGAGAGAAAACCAGCAGATCCATAAATGAAACCTAGAGGTCAGTATAGTACCTAAGAAAGCACGCTGATACACACAGAGAAGGAAGATACTAAAACCCCAAATGAAATCTGCCATATGAATTTAACTTGAATGAAGAAGGTCCTGTCTTGAATATCAAATTATTATAGGATATTTGGCCGCAAATTGTGTGCTGGACCTCCTCAAATTGCATCAGTACATCTCACCATGATACCGGAAATGGCTGATAATTTAGATCAGCGTCTGCACTGAAAAAAAAAAAAAAAAAAAGCAGCAGTTCTCATAAAAAGAAAAAAAAGGTTCATCCAAATAAATTCCTGTAGCCAGTTTTGTCTCGTGTGTATTTTCCATAAATTTTACAAACTTCTTCTGTTCTACAATAAAATTCCTAAATGCTACTGCTAATTCTTGTTTAAACTCTTTACTCAAGAAACATAGATGCCACAATGACCAGCTAACAAGTTGTCAAGGAAAATGTATCAAATGGTTATAAAATCCAATGTGTGTGTGTGTGTGTGTGTATGTGTGTGTGTGTGTGTGTGTGTCTGTGTGTGTGTGTGTGTGTGTGTGTGTGTGTGTGTGTGTGTGTGTGTGTGTCTTTAAGGAGAGAATATTGGGGGGGAAAAAGCAACAAAAAAAAAGCAAACAAAGCACTGCTGCAAATCAGGCTGCATATGGAGCAGAACAGGACGTTTACAGACCTTTGCATCACAGTCTGCAAATTTCTGGAACATGTTGGTGTAGGTCTTCTTGTCCTGCTCATGAGATTCCTTTATCTTGCTCTGGCAGATGGAAATCTGTGTGCGAGCTGCTCGATTGGAGGAGTTGACTTGCAGCACTTGCAGAAAGTCGGCCAGGGCGAGGCTGAACTCATTACGGAGGAGACGGGCTTCCCCACGGCGATACAGAGCCTTCTCATTGCCTTTGTCCAGTTCAATCACCTTAGGCACACAAAAAGTAATTACTTAAGACTATATCTGAGACATCCCCACAGCTGCACTACAACAATGGAATGCTGTCCGGTTCAGCGTCTCACCTTGTTGCAGTTCTCCACTACTTGTGAAAACTCCTTTACCCGCAAGAAACACATTGCTAAATTGAGGTGGGCCTTCAAAAGAAACTCCTGTATCCTCTTTAACTGCTCCATGTCAGTACCACACTCCATCTCCAGCCAATAAATGATGCGCTGGTACTGGACGACGGCCTGGTAGTAGCGCCCTGCCTAAAACAAGAAGATAACAGTGATTTATGTGTCACGTCAACACTATACATTCATAGGTTAGGATTAAAAAAAACATACTACCATGGAGACTGTACCTTAAAATACTGATTCCCTTTATGCTTAACTTCAGCAGCCAAAGACAGCTTTTCATGCACGTCCATTTCCCAGGATTCTTTAGCCTTGTCGAAACACAATTAGTGTCAGAAAATGAAGTTTATTCAGCTGAAATGATTCACAAGCTGGAGGCTTTCTGACATGGGGCAGTACAAACGGGGGAAGCAGCAGGACCGGAAAATAGCTCTTATAAGAAAACATGAACATGAACACCAAATCAAACAATCACTAGTTAAATTTTGGCCTAATACAAAATTGTGTGTGCAGTTGTCTACAAAAACCCTTCTTGGTCATATATACATACATAGTCAAACAGAAAATTAACACATAAGAAGCCGCAGCAAGGTGAGAAAAAAAAAAAAAAAACTAAAACACTAGCGGGGTCATAAGCAGCTGCAATAAAATGCTGCTTAAATCTAATCTTATGTAGTATTTAATTGTAGTGTAGGTTTCTTAATTATGCAAAAACAAAGAATAAAGCAGAACTCACCCTCTGAAAGTCTTTTAGAGTAACCTCGTACATAACGTCTTTGTCTGGTCCGATTTTGAACTCTGCTTTACCTTCACTTCCAAAGGCATATCTGTAAAACAAAAGCATGACTGTTAACTAAGAGTAAAGAATAATTGCAAACTTTAAATTTGGAATAGGGCGACACGGTGGAGCAGTGGGTAGCACTGTTGCCTCACAGCAAGAAGGTCGCAGGTTCAAGACCGCCTTGGGGCCTGGGTCTGGGACCTTTCTGTGTGGAGTTTACATGTTCTCCCCGTGTCTGCGTGGGTTTTCACCGGGTACTCCGGCTTCCTCCCACAATACAAAACATGCTCAGGTTAATTGGTAAACTCTAAATTGCCCATAGGTGTGAGTGTGTGTGTGAATGGTGTGTGTGCCCCACGATTGGCTGGCGACCATCTGGGGTGTATCCCCTGCCTCTCGCCATAAATGCGCTGGGATAGGCTCCAGCAGACCCCTGCGACCCTGAAAAGGAATAAGCGGGATAGAAAATGGATGGATGGAAATTTGGAATACTCCAATAATCTGTGTATTCAGCCCTATGTACTGAATCAGGAATAATTTTTAATCCATTGAATCCCAAGAACCTAAATCATCCAATGATTCATCCCATACCACTGGATATCCATGTTAAAATATGCCATTCCTAAATATAATACTAATATCTGACTGCATGAGATAAGGAAGTGATGAGCGAGAGACAAACAGACAGACAGAGAGAGATGATTAACATATCAGCTTTCATTGGTTATTCACATGGTTTTCTTATTGGTTCGGCCAATCAGTGGCTCCCTGATGGGGAAGCACGTGGCTACTTGTACAGCTGTGGGAGGAGCTGGAGCGTCACATACATGGAGATGGAGAGAGACGAGCCGACATATTTAAAAGTCAAAAACAAAAATATTTACATCAAGTTATTCTCCCCAACTTCATAATTTAAAGTATATTTTTACTAAACTAAAAAACGTGGCCAAGATTAGTTTTAATAAACAAGTGGCTTCAACTGTGATCAGAACCTACTTTTGGCAGGTAAAAACACAATGAGCAAGAGCAAACAATGAGCACATAGCTGCAATCAGACAGAATTCTCCCAAAATCAACCCACACGAGGAGCTATTGAATTGTTCCTATTCCAGCTACACGCCAGATGACGCAGTTTCCAGCTGAAAACCAGCGGCTGTTTATATAGTCAGAATGTTACGGGTATATATCAACATTCAACTATGAGGTTCATAGTCAAATCACACCGCTCCATAATTGAATTGAATTAATTTATTGGAGGTCAGATCTATTAGCAACTTACTTTGGTTTTAAATAAAGTACGCAGCACTCTCCTTTCTGCATGCTGTCCATGGCTCGGTCCACTCCCAGCGGAACGCCTTTATCCTCTGCCTCACTGACAGTAAAGCTGACGTCCCTGCAGTCAAACAGCCGCCCAGCACAGCTTCCCTCTAGATGCACTGTGGGACACACAAACACATATATCCATGTGACATAACAATTCCGCGGCACAATATCAGTTATTATTTTTGAAGAGAAGAGGAGGCTTGCCGTCAACGGTTGCTCCATTGTTGGGATGAGTGTATCCATCCCCTTTGACCTTTATTCTTCTTATGATGCCGCCGTCATGTGTTAGTGCCTCCCCTTCAAACTTCAGTAGCTCAATCTGTTTTGCAGATAACGATAATTTAGTAATACAGTAGGAGCATTTACAAGGAGGAACATTTCTGTGTGGTGGAATATACATTTTTATGAATTGTGAAGCAGAGCATAAATCTCAACTATGTTTTCGAAGGACTCAATTATAATAATTAATGTTTATGGACAATAGACAACCTCTGAATTACTTCCCTACTGAGCTCCAAACAGACTGGTAAGAGCAGCAAATGATCTACTCTGGCTAAGGGGGATTAAAATAGACAAACCAGTTCATTTGAGGACCAGACTGCTCTATCTACACAGAATGTATGCTCCTTAATTATCAGAATCCCTCAGGGAGGATTCAGAAGTAATGCACAGCACAAATGGCACCAGTGACATTGCATACCTACCTCAAACAATACTGAAGAGTTGGGAGGAATTTTGTCTGGATTTCCGGCAGCTCCATATGCATACTCTGGCTTACACAGTAGTGTGCACACCTCACCCTTCTGCATAGACAACACGCCAATATCCCACGCCTTTAGGACTTGTCCTGTGAGGGGACGAAGCAAATAAAACACGTTAAACAATGAGATTGCTGGTTTCATAAACAGGCTTGCAAGTTGCATAATAACTCATATTTCTGATATATTGGTGAGACTTTATTGGGATAGTTCAACATTTTGGGAAATACCCTTCTTTGGATCTCACCAGCAGCTGTTTAGGTTAGCTTAGCATTAAAAAACTGGGAGCGGGTAAAATGGAGAGCCAAATTCCCACTACCCGCAACTGAAAAGTTCAGTAATTGCATGTTATATTTGTTTATTTGTTCCTTCTTGTTTGAACTTGTGTAAAACCATAAAGTTGTGGTGTTATGGAGCACTATAGTATGTGCAAAACTGCATTTTGGCAGGGCACAAGGTAACCATTAAACACTCCTGCCAAGAACTAGTCCCACACATAACCCACTGTGAAACCACAACATGTAATTGTTTGTATGCTTTAAACAAACAAGATGAACATGTTTACTGCTGAGCTTTAGAGGTGTGGGTTCTTGAACTTTTAACTTTGTGCTTTGCGCTAATGCTTCCCACTCATTACAGGATTTCTAGAATCTTAACAGATCTTAAAATTGCGGGAGGCCACAGACATAATGAAATATCTCAATCTGCACGCAATGACTGGGTGGAGGGAATCAGACCACAATCAATCATATTATCCTCCAGTGTGTGGGAGACATTAACTAACCTAACCGCACAAATATGCAAGTGGTATCAATCTTATACTCTATATACTATATTGTATCTCATTTATCACTGAACCTAGAAATTGTACTGTTATATGCCAATTATTTATTTAAATTAGAAAAAAATCTGCACATTGCTACTTGATTTATTTCATTCTTACAGTTTACAGAGACCATTTCACAGATAATGCATGAAACCCCATGCAGTATAACCGTGATATGTTTATGTTGAGTTTTTTGTTCGGCTTGTTGTTGAATGTGTATCTTTCCAAAGATCTGTGTCCGAGGAAATACAGGATTCATCCATATTGTCCTGTCTGAATCTGTTAGTACTCTGAGAACAAATCCAGAACTGCCTCAAAGGGATGGGGAAGCTTCAACATCTTACAAAACCGCAACAAAAACCTTTTAGCTGAGAGCAGCTGCAGGATATTAAAACCACATGCATTTTTAAAAAAAATAGGCTTTAATACTTTTGCTTTAGTAGTGCATTGAATTGCATCACATCCCTAATATTTGATTGAATTGCATACCCCAGTCATGACTTTTAATAAAGTATAAGGTATATAAAAATGTCCATCAGCTTCACAGCAGTCCATAACAGTTTTCTTTTTTTTTTGACTTGGCCTAAGAACAATCCCACAGTCACCTGCAAATATTACCTCAGTCACGAGATATATAACCTCTGGGTGAAAACCTGGCTGGACGTGTTCACTTTCAGCCTTATTTGTTTTTTCATCACAGTGGATGTTTGTCCTATAATTGCGGTGAGGCTCTCATCTCACAGACTGACAGACAGAAGTGGTTTTTGTCTGCCTCTTTCCTTCTTTTTTGTCTTCTGTTTATTATTTCTTCAACTTTAATGTCAAGGTATTTGTATTTTACCACAAACTACTTATTTTTTTTTATCCGTGAGACACAACATTCACCACCTCAGTTTTTGCAGCCTGCTTCATTTAGTAAGGTCTTCCTTTTATGGCTTCCAACAACTTTGCCACACTCTCCATGATACATATCTGACCAGGGGCACAAGAAAAAGCTTTGAGTAAGGGGGCTAACCTAATGTAAAATGAGGGATGACGTTCAGGTGTAAGGTATGACGGGCCCAGTGCATGCTAGATACCAGACACACACACACACACACACACACACACACAATATCGATCTATAAAGCATGGAGCGTCTGTGTGTCTGTGGCTCGCATATCTCTCTTACTGCCTCTCAACCAGAAGACCAGGGTTTAAGTCCCTTTGCTGCATCTCTCTCATTACCTCCTGTCTGACTACGGTATAATAATAGTCTGTGTGTGATAGAAAATTGAAATCTCACAGTCTTATGTATTACAGTGCTGAATCTGAAAGTAGCTTTATTCCCTGCGACAGTGTAAAGCTCTGTATCAAGGCACTCCTTCTCATGTTGTTTCACACTGACAATTCAAACTCCATTGTCCTGTTTCTTCCATTGATCATACAGCCATCAAAACAAAAGTATTATAACATCTTGAAAAAACACACACGCTAACGTGTTATTTTATTCCTCAGCGTTCGCAGACCGTATGGAAATCCCAGAAATCATCTAACAGAGGAGAATCTTGGCCTAAACTCACCTATTTAAAACACATATTACAGTAACATGTCTAAGTTGATACTCCATACAGGAAAAATTACAAAGTAAGACATTTATCATGAATCCAGTTTTACTTGGCCTATAGACTATAATTTAAAAACTGATATGTTGATTTACATCTGCACTTTCAACATAATGCAGGTCTCCCTTTATCTCAGTGTATCTCCATCTCTTACCGAATGTGCAATTCATCTATCAAGACTATTTTACAGTCTAACATACCCTCATTTAGCCAAACATAAAAATTTAAGTGTCCACTTTTCTATGGGAATACATTCTTCCTCCAAGCATTTCACTAGTTTAATAAGAAACAACACCATGTGCTAATGACTGTCAGCTACAGTCAGTTTGCATAAAGCTGATCAAATGATCACCAATGTTAATCCAATTTCACTCCACAACAAACAGTCTCATATCTGCCATTTATTCTACATATAAAAATTAAAGCTGCATTAAAGATGCCTATGAATATAGCCTGCTGAATGTCACTCACTGTCAGGTAAGTTAAAATCACGTTATTCCTCCGACAATGTAACACACAGTGGTAAAAGCCTTTATTTATAATTTTCAACCCCTATGACTTGTGTTTTAGAACTTCTGTATGCCACATCTGAAAATCACACACACACATACACAACAAAGTGACCTAACACTGCAATGATAACAACATGTTTTAATAGGGGCATGGCAGCTCGTCAGATACCACAAATCTGCTTGAAAAAGCACTCCTGCTCACACATTTGAGTGACATCCAGGGAGCGCTTCAACAATGTCCTCAATATTCAGTCGTTCTTACTGACACTGTTATGCTTGAGATGTTCTGGTTTTGAGCCAAGCTGTTGGTATATATTGTGAAATGACCAAATAGAGAATTGGCAGTGAACAACAATAGACTGTACATGACATTACTCAACATTATATATCTGTACAAGACAAAAATACAAAAAAAAATTATTAATTTAATTAAATGATTTATTCATTGTTTATGTATAATAAGCATATAATGATGGATTGCTACAGGCAATAACGAAAACATGTGTTTTTTTTTTATTTTTCAAGGGAATATGGCAAGATGCACTATGGGAAGTTCTTGTTTAAACACAAGTTTAAGTGTATTTTAGATGTGGTAATCTGAGTCGCTTAAATTGCTTGTTCCCTTTCTTTTGTTGAAGGCTACAACCTGCAGTGACCAGACACCCCGCTTGCTATGCTGCTGTCATACGCACAGTGATAAGAAACAAAGTTGGCCTTAATTTCGTGCACCACATAAGACCATTTCTGCATTTCTGCACACATATTAGTGAATGAAGCCCATTGAGGTCCACTGGAAACCAAGGGCACATTCCTTGTATGCGTAAACATACATGGCCAATAGATTTAAATCTGATTTTGATTCTCTTATCTAACTCTAAATGCCAAATCGAGTTTAAAAAAACACCAAAGCACCATCAAGATGTGATGCGTTCACTAATGCATTGTGTGAAAAGTCACCTACCCTTGCCAACATTGAAGCAAAAATATTCGTTGCGATCTCGGCTGGAGTCGAATTTCTTCCCAGTGAGCAGCTTTCCAGTGTAGTGGACCGTCACTTTGTCCCCAATCATGGGTCGAACTCCGTCTATACCCTGACGCTTCATGACCTGAAAAAAGACAAGCATCCAGTTTAATTGTGAAAACTTCCAGTGTTTGACAGAGAGAAGCTAGAAGATGCAGAGAACAACAAATGAAAATGAGTGATAATGCGTTTGAGACGATGAGTCATACTTGTGCTTAAAAATTGAAGCAATGCAGATAAATACCTTGATTACTCCACGGTCTTTATTTGGTGTTACATCAATGCCTTTTGCAGCAAACACGGCTGTCGCTGAATGGCCGTCCCTTGGCAGCTCCTGGTCACTGGTCATTTCTGCACGTGGGCATCACACGGTAACACTGTAAACATGTATTTTAAAACACACAAGCCTACGCGTTACCGATTTGAGCACCATGAGCAACATGCCCTTGTGTCTCATGTTTTCACTTTGGAACAGAATTGCAACAAAGAAAATTAGGAATCTAGAGCTGCAATGGAAAATCACGATCTCAAGACAAAAATATCAGTACCAGCTCATCACAATCCATGCTGTAAATATCACTTTTTCCTCTACATTTTATAACTTGCAGCTATTTAAAGACAATGTGCTGTACTGAAGATGCGATTTTGCTGCAAAAAGCTACAAGGATTGATCCCAGTTGTGTGTGAGTTTGTCTTATTTCCAAAAAACCCTTGTGAGGAAACCATGGGGGTTTCGCAACACTCACTCAAGCTCAAATATCACTGTCATCTCTCACAGTGTTTCTGATGGACCAGTCAGGCATCTCTTTAAAATAGAAGTGATATGATATCTTATCAGGATTTGAGGCTACATATTGATTTTTTTTCTGTTGATGTAATGATACTCTGCACATCATCTTACAGCAAATTTTGTCTCTTCTGTCTCTTGATGCAAGGATGATAGCTAGATAGATAAATGGATAGACAGACAGACCTCTCTGTAGGAAAAAAACATCCGCCACCAGCAGCTCGGCCAGAGCTATAAAACGTGTGGTGTCAATGTTACAGCTGCTAAATGTTGCCTCTCTCATTGTTGTTACTGCGTCGATACACGTGTCTGCAGGCATTTTCAGTCCACTCTGGCAAAACAATGTTCACATTGTTTGGAGACAATGAAAAAGCTACTTGGATATGTTAAACATGTTGGCAAACAGTATTGGGTGATCATTATCATGTGCAGCAGCTGGGACGTTAACACTCAGCTCACATAGCATCAGCTGTTGTGTGGGCCTGATACTTAGGTCGGCACTTTTGGCCGGTGCTGTGAAGTAACGAAAGGGAACGTAACATGATGATAAGCTGGAAGACGCCAGGCACGTGTTAACAAAGGAGATGAGACACTTTCATATCAAAATGTAGATATGTCACAAACCAAAGAAGTAAATTGTTGGCCGCCACCAGAGAGGAACAAATTTATATTAAAGTGTTGTTTTCTAATTGCTTGTGTTGCCTGTGTTTAGAAGTACTGTATAAATAAATATAAGGGATTATCTCTCTGATGTTGCAGGGCAGACTCTGACTTTTTTTTTTCCACTGAACCTTAACTCTTACCCATCATTTGTGCGGCCATGCACTGGAACTTAGGCAGAATTTGGACATCGAGAAACCATTTTAAATAAGTGCAGCAGAAGGACTTTGTCCGTTCTGCATATCATGTTTAATTTGACAAACTGTCCATAGTTACCCTAAAGCGAGTAATGTAAGGGGAAATCTAACAGTGCGCTTGTGGCCACTTAACATTTCCTACAGAGGTGGTTTGACGGATATGAACTTGACTCGACCGCAGTGCCCTTCGCAAAGGACAGAAATGTCACATCTCGTCTGACTTTACGGACAGTATGACAGATTTTGAATGAATCATGTGCAAATATTAGGACATTCGGAGTCGATACCAAGCCTGCGAGTACATACGTTGAGCAACAGCCTGGCCTCAACTTGGCAATTAGCTCAATGTATTGAATATTGATGAGGACTCTCAAACTCATTTTCTTAGGAGCAGAAAGAGGTCGCTCACCCACCGTGTCCCTCAACCTACGACAGGGTAAAACCGTAAAGACCTGTCCTGGTTAGCTGCACAATTTATTCTGGTTCTTCAATTGTGTGTCACTCAAGCGGATCAAGTGTTTGTTCATGGAACTCTGCAACACAAGTACAGGACAAAATGTCCAGCTCTTCAGAAGCAACACCTTGTTCTGTGTCTTTTAAATTCCATGAATTTCATTTTAGATTTAACTCCTCGTGTGTGTGTGTGTGTGCGGGTGGGTGTGTGTGTATCTGAACACAATGTTCCTTCTATTCACGGTTCCCCGCTGGCAAAGCCTGATGGCGCTCACCAATCTGAGACCCCCTCACGTACCACCCAGCTTCATTTCACTGATGGAAATAGGCAGATTGAAAATGTTCCTACTGACCTCACCTTTGCCTTTAAAACAATGACTCCAGTTTAAATTACCACCATCAATAAACCCCACCAAACGCCAAACCCCAAATTTTACCTTTTTCTTCCTTTAGTGGAAGTTGTAGAAAAAAAAACATTTTTGAAGCAAGAATGGAACTAAAAGTACTCATGACACAGATAAGATGAAATGAAGACTGTATGTACCTAAACTCAAGATACCCTGCGGAGGAATGCAGCAACACACAACACAATGAGACACAGACGCACTCATTGTATCTGTATTCTGTCTCACATCCGTACTCTGCCGACATCCCCAAGCAACGGATTTTCTCTGACATGGGAGAAGCTTTTGTAAACCTGGCATCTGCATCACAGAGTATTTAAAAAAATGTGCAGGAAAAAAAAAGCAAGCGGCATATTGTAAAGTGGCTTTTCTTATAGGATTCACTTTCTGTAATTTGACAGTGTTTTCTGGAGCTAGTACAGCTGTTTATCTTTATTGAATATCTCTCCCTAAGGCCTCGACCACTGTCATTAGGCGACAGGTGTGCTTCTGTCTCACCACCTAGTCTGGATCTAAATGCATGTGCGATGACACCCGTGTACTTTCAGTCCTCAGGAGGCTGCCATTATGTCCTGAGAATGTACCGGTGACTGCGAATCGGCACAGAGTGAACTAAGTGCCAGTGTGGCTAATTCTAAGAATCGGGGTTAGGCAGCCTGTAATTTATGAAGATACACCTAAGCCAGTAGGGATTCTGCATGTAAACTGTTGTCCTCATCCACCTCCAGTGGGGACCACAGCCAAGTGCCACATTTACACACATAGCCTACACCCCCCCCCAACCCACACACACACACACACACACACAAGGAGTCTTATCAGCCCCTTTTTTTCCAGAGCATAGTGGGAATACAGCTGTAACCTCAAATGCCCCCACGCGGTGTGGGCGAATAGAACTGTGCATCCTCGTCCATCCTCATCCACCACACAACCAGACATCACGTACACACCACCACCGCCTTCCTTTTTTTTTTCAAAGTCATTAATAGTTTCATCAGGTGCATGAATGCATATTTGTTCTCTTTAAACAAAAACATGCATATTGATGTATTAACAACTGTAGGCCATGTGAGCACAACCTGAACAGGACAGAGGCATGAGGCTTTACGTCCTAATTAACTTCTTAAAGTCTAACAGCGGCTATAGACACAGAGAATAAAATGAAGCACTTACATGTCTGCTCCTGTGTGTTAGTTTGTCTCCCAGTTCTGTTGACAGCTTGTTGTTGGTATTGTTGGATTTGTTGTTGTTGTTGTTGTTGTTGCTTTAGAGCCACTCTATTCCTCCTTTAATTCAATCCCTCCCCTCTCACCTCACATCCCGGGTACTAAATGTTCTGCACATGTGGTTCTCATGTAGCGCAGCTTTTCTCTCTCTCTGTCTCTCTCTCTCTCTTTTTCCTCCCCCCCTCCCCCGTGTACTTTTTCCCGTTATCCTTTGCTCCCTAATGACGACAAACGTGCCGGTGTAGTAGCAGCAGCATGGAGCTCAGACTTGAAAATGACAAGAGAGCGGAGGGGAGAGAGGTGCGCGTGCACACACACACACACACACACACACACACACTGACAGAAAGAGAGAGAGTAGAATAGATTAGAGTTGTGGGAGGGCGTTTAGTGTAAAATTAAGGGCAGGTCTTGGAAAGCAGCCACAAAGTAACACAATGTTCCGGCTGTACTGTAGCTGTGCCGCTGCCGCTGCTGATGAGAACACTGTGTTCCAGCAGACACCCTGACCCTGTAACCCGTTCCGTGCCGAGCCAGGCCGGGAACAGGCTGTACCGCAGCGGGCTGCCCGCTCCTCTCCTCCTCCTCCGCCTCCTCCTCCTCTCCTCTCGTTTTCTCTCTTCTCTTCTCAGCTGACAGCCGGGCTGAAACCAAAAGAGAAAAAAAAAAGAATCGGTGCCCGGTAGAGACGCGGGAGAGACGGGTTTACTGTTTCTGTAAGACAAGCCCCGCCCCCTCCCCCGCTCTGGGTATTTTTTGACCGGTAAAAGCGCACGTGCTGTACGGTGTTGTGTACGCTATAACTTATTCTAAGGTAGGGATGTCGGCCAACATGCACACTTTTTATTTTCTTATTTTTAACATCATTATTATTGCTGTTTGTAATACTTACTGTGGTTTGTACTGGTTGTATTTATCATCGTGTTACTGCGGTGTTTACTTAGGTATTTACATTGTGTAAATTGTTTAAATAAAACACTTGCCTATATGAATATATAGATATATACACCTATAAGTCATATGTTTTTCTAATCAAATTCACTTAACTGCATTATATTTAAACACAATACAGTACATTTTAGAATTAAAAATAACAATCAAAAATGTGTGTAGTAATAATAATAAAAAATAGGACTAGAATATAAAATACACATACTAGTGTAATTGTACATACTTAATACATTTTATACTCTTGGTAAATTTATCATTCTTTTTTGGTTACATTTGATATTTTGTGTCAATAAAACACACAAATCTTCATTTTTGTGGGGAAAAAAATTGAATAAAATGGATTTTAATATGACAAGAAATCAACATGAACAGAAAATGTACATTTTAAGATACCTGATGAATGCTTCTTAAGGCTGTATTTGGAAAATGTTTTGACTTTCTCGTCTTGCCAAAGATGAACATGACATGACGTCATGACGTTTTTAAAGTGCAATGTATATGTCACTTGTCATGTTTAAACTTGATAATGTTTTAGTATTAGAAGTAAACAATAAAATGTGTGAAGTAATAACAAACTAATACAACACATGCACATATAAATGTAAAATATACTTTACTGTATCATGTTAAAACCTGATGTGTTTTGTCACTTAATTGATTCATGATTTTGTTCAAATTTCTGACACAAAATGTCAAAGTATTGTGACCAAAAAGAATTAGATTTTTTAAAATATTTATTCCACCTAGAATATAAAACTAGTTCATATCATGTGTTTTTCCATTAAAAAACTTTTTAAGAGAATAAAAGTATTTGGTACAAAGTTTTTAGGATTACACTACAAGACAAATTTATCATTGTCTCACTCGTTATGTTCAAGCATGATATGTATTAGACATAAACATTAAAATATGTGCAACAACAAAATAATACAAAAAAACAGTTTTTTAAAGAATGTTAAACATAGTTGAATTAAGCTTGATTCAACATTATACAGTAAATGCATTAAAATATTAGAAGTAGAAGTAGGCATCTCATTTTATTATATGTAAAATACAACTACTATAATTTAACAACTACAATTAACAATACACATAATAGAATAAGTTGTAGATTATACATTTAAGGATAAGAAGTAAAAGTAGGCTACGCCTTGTTGTTGTGTGACTAAGTATAAATCCTGGGCCTTTTATTGAAACATCAAAAGTACCATATGTGTCTTTTAAGTACTCATTTTTGTTGTGTGCAGAACTAGCATCACTGTAATTAAATAACACCACACTTGACCTTTAAGTCTTTTAGTAAAATATATTAACTTAAGAATTAGGCTATTAGTAGTGACAGTAAACAGATTTAAGGATTACAAGTACTCACCAAGTAGTATGAACCTTTTAATAAGTAATCTAATTAACCAGGTTCAGTTGTTGTTATACACAATCATTTCTTGTAACATTGGAAAATGCCTATAGTCCATCATATGTTAATAACTTTTATTGTGCAAGTATCAATGTAATGATGCTAAACAACAGTACCTACCAAAGTAATAAATTGTCCATTTGAAGTATGACATAAGTTCTTGTTTTTGAATAGTGCAGCTAATTTGCAGTGAAATACATGCAATATATTACAATAATTTAAAATAAAAACTGTAAATTCTCATGTAAAGGAGCACTACTATTACTTAAATAAAAATGTTTGCCTCCTATGTGTTGTTTATATGTTTCCTTCATAAGTTTTTAATTGCATTACACTTCACTCTGTGATGCTCTGATTTACACACCTTGAAGTAGAAGATGTCAGAACATGTTATTGGTGGCAGCTAATAATCACCTGGAATTCTACAGGACAAAGGACAGGCAGAGATAGACATGAGTGATACAAAGAGAGCAGCATAGTTTGAAGCTTTTGTAATGGTGGAAAAAACAAAATCTGCCTGTGATCTCACAAGTGGCAAATATTTTCATTGCTGTGACCACAAGTCATGAAAAACTGTCACAGAAAGTTCCTCCCAGAGCAGAGCACACAGCATTCTGCATTGTGATCCCTACACGCGGCCGTATGCGTGAAAATTCAGAAATGATTCACGTGGTGTAGACTTTGAATCTGGGGAAGGGAGGGGGAAAAAAAGTGATCTGCTGCATTGTGTGTGTAAAGTACAGCGGACTCTGTTAATGGCCACGTACATACAGCGCTGAGGCATTTAAAAAATGTTCAGAATCTCTGCAATGAACTCTGGATGAACCCAGGCAGTGTTCCCATAAATTCCCATAAAATATTTTTATAGCTTTGCTGTGGTGGTCCGAGCTATTATATTATTACATCCATATCCAGTGTTTACAATCAAGCTTGTTTTATTGCGGTTGCTTGTATCTTCACTTCTTCTTTTTCTTTTTTTTGCTTGAAATCTTTACGACGGGGCAGTCCTCTGCAGCTTGTTTGACCAGACTGCGCCTTTGCATGACATGAGGTCAAAGAGTTAGAACTTTATTGCAGGTTTGCGGCGGGTGAATCCCACAGTCAGAGGTGGCGAGGACAGGCACAGTCTGACCACGCTGCTTGGACCGCAGCCAGGCAGCCATTGGAGGGAACACGATGATCCTGTTAATTATAAAGGTGACATAACACGAGTGAACCTGACTCTGCCAACCCACAGCGATGTTGTCAGCCGGCTGAGTAATCCCCTGAGCAGTCGGTTTTGCAAGGAAAAGTGTTTTTTTTTTTTGCACATTCTATTATTTTGTCCACGTTGAAAGCTGAAACAGATAATTAATACAACCGTGTTCTTCTGATATAAGACCAGACCCCCAGTCAACTCGATGCTATTAACAATAAATAGATTCTTCTTCTTTCCTTTTCTTTTTTTTTGATGGTCAAGCGTTGGCTCCGGCTCATGGCAGAGATTTGTTTGTTTTCCCAAAAAACCCTCGTCTGAACTGCGGTGTCCCTGTAGCTTGCTTGGCACTTCCTCCTCCTGTGTATGCTGAAGTGGAGGTTAAAAATGAACTCGGCTGAACTGAGGTGAACTTAAATGCATGAATACGTTTCTGTATTGACAGTGACACATGGTTTTAGATTGTCTCTTCCTTCCTGAAACATCGCGAACATCTTGTTTCTGTTCTGGTGAAATCACCAGCGTGGTAGGAAATAGGAACAGTAGGCGGTCAAGGGTTATTCTGCTATTTTTATCCATTCAGTATGAATATATTAAACATATTTATAAGACATACATACAGACAGATTCGCTCAACTGAGGGTTTTAGGCCTCCTGTGCATTGAGTATTAGCACTGTATTTCTCTCCCTAAGCACTTGACTCTTTGTCCCAATAAAGAGGAGGTCTTCTTAATAATTGGCTAACACATTTAACTAAATAAAACATTAAGTACAACAATCTGACAAGCAATTGTGAGAATACATCTGTCTGAATGAGTGTCTTGGTGTAACCAGAAGCACGCGGGTGAGTTCATTCAGGGATACAGGCTGCACAGTCATCAGGAAGTGAAACAGAACAGAATGTGCTGTACTAATCTGATTGAAAAACACTGGCCTGAGTGGATACATGAAAAAAAGAAGATGTATCACTTAAAGGAGAATCCTATGGCAGTGGGGAGATGTGTAGAAAGGAAAGAAACCGGCGTAACTCTTTTATTTGGCATTAAGTAGAGGCAGGGAGCTCTCGCTGTCACACAAACACTGCGACGAAAATAAAGCTGAGCAACATAATGCTCTTTGTTTTGTTCTAGCCATCCATGTTATGTACATGGCAGTAATCTCCTGTGTGATTCAGTTTATCCCTGAACTTTTGCCCCTTTCTAGCAAGAGTTCTTTATTGCTGTTTCTGCCAAGGCGGCTAAATGAATGATTTCTTGCATCTGCTGATGGCGAAACAGTGACTTACAGGAAGATTTTATTATTATTAATATTTCAACTTGTAATGAAATAAAATGAGCATCAAAAGAAATAATCAGAACAAAACTTGATCTTCAGCTGCAGAATGGCCCCTGTCAGTTTTATATTGTTAATTACGTGAACTTGCGAGAACTATCTTGCTGCTATAGCCGGTCATGGTGGAACAAATTGTTTCAATTTCATGTAAAATTCTACAAAGCATTTTTTTTAAATGTGATGAGTATATGAGATTTTTTTTGCCCCTTTTTCATGTAGTAAAGAATAAAGCATAAAGCACCAGAACATTAGAGCAGTGGTTCTGAACAAAAAGGGAAACTATTTATTTTCACTATTATTACATCCATATGGAACATAATGGCAGAACTATTTCTGTTATTGATTTCATACACATTGTGTAATAAATCATCTAAAAGCAAAAATCATATCAGATCTAATTTGTGTCACATAAGAAGTCCAAATACATTAAAAGGTTTGAGAACCTTTGCAGTACAGTATCCAAGTACCTAAAACCTTGTTTTTTGACATGATGCTGTTTGGTTTGGGCTGACGTATCATCAGTTTATACTTTTATTGCCTGTACAATTGATTACAGAGCATATTTAATAGGTAAAAAAAAAATCTTTTAACATATATACTCCCTAACTAATTTTCATAAGAATTTCTTATGGATATGATTGTTTAACTCAGTCATAAAATAGGTTTTAATAAATTAGATTTTCATATTCTCTACATCTATGGTTTACGTTGATTACATTCATGCAGCAGTAGCTCTCTCTCCAATCTCAAATAAGTCTAGTTGGATTTTAAGTTTTACAACTTCTTCATAATTTTTATCTAATCATCTCCAAACATAAGTAACACCATTATGCAGGAAGACATACTTAGCTTTTTTTCTGTGAAGGTTTTGGTACACAAAATGAATAATGTTTACACTTAGTCTAACACACAAAATGTGATACATGTCTTTATGTGTTGCAGGAACAGTTTGATTTTGAGTCATTTGTAAAGTCAACTTCATCTGATGTGCAAGCTTTCCTGTGCATTGGGTTTTTAATAAAATCATAAGGAAATAGACAATATTTAACGGGTAAAAACTGTTGGTTTAGCAGCAGGGGAGTCTGTGAGACCTAACAGGAACCTATAAACCTATGAAGATTTGGAGCCAATGACAACAAAACAGCTTTCTCCTTTATGTGGCCATTCCGGAACATGCCATCGAGGATTATGATTCACGATCTGGCATCAGATGCAGGAATGCCGAGCAAGTAGCAGTTCCATCTGTGCGACATGTGTGAGTGATTTCTTGATAACTCGTATCAAATGGGACAGCACAAAACAATTTCCACAAACAAGACATGTGACAGTTCAGTTTACAAAAGCGGATGCATTGACACAAAGTCCTGTCGCGGATTACAAAATGTTATTTGACTGAGGACTGCATGTACGATTAGAGTGCAACTTTATTTTTTTCCGACACAGTACACCACCATCTGTTACTATACGCAAAGTTCAACTTCCAACATGGATGGAACATAGAAAGAAATAAAAGCGAGTCCTACTCATGTTCTCCTTCTCATACTGTACCTCTTCCCTTATTTGACACTTGTTTGTGGAAGTTTCAGTGTTTAACACCAACTTGACCTCTCCCAAATGGCTGGTTTGCGGTGTTCTCTCCTGTTGAGCAATAGCACTCGAGCTCTGTTGATTTACTCATGTTCCCCACACAGTAATAACCAAATGGCAGTCACTGTTTTTTTTAAGGTCAAACTGCATGAATTAAGGTTGTGTATCCTGTCAACTTGAAACATAACAGCTGAACTATATAGCATCTGTTTCCTTATTCACCATGTGCAGTAACTGAATTCTCTCACACTCTTTATTCGGATAACATTATTGCTCAATCTGAATTTTTTCTTACATAATACATGCATTCATACGTTGTTCATTTTGTGTTGTGTGTAATCACTTGAGCTCCAGACTAATGTTTCAGGTTTTCTGGTATAAGAAATAATAAATACAGAATATCTCTACAAGCAGTCTTATATAAAAGAAGGTATGGTATAAAATAAGTTTACAAAATGTGAGGTGATTACAGAAGAGTCAGAAATAATCTATGTTGCTGCTACAGAGCAAATAGAGTTAGAATATTGAAAAAAAAACTAAAAATGTGTTTTACTAAAGATAAGAACACTTAGACTAAAAAGGAGCCCAAATAAAAAATAACATGTCTTGAAACTACGTAAATCTAATATTTGACTAAATATATAAATAAAGAGGAGACAAGAATTAGCCAATTATTAGGAAAAATATTCATCCCTGAATCAACAAAATGGTTTAAATATGAGGGACATAATAGACTTGTTGAGCAAAAACTGTTCCTTCTTTTAAATCATTTGACAAAACCTACTTTTACCGGAAGTTTTTTTTTTAAATTATACTAAATATGTTGTTTACTAAGTTTCAGTTTCTCTTTTTAATTTGTTTTTATTATACAATATGTTTTATGAATCCTATGTTCTATGATTCAATCATGCTTTTATCCTGACAATTTTTTTTTGTTCTATAACACACTTTGTAGCTGTGTTTTTCTATACAAGTGCTATGAAAATAAAGTTTAATTTTATTATTATAAACGTTGAGATTGACATTGGCATCTGGCTGATTGAATATTAAAGTCCATACAGGATTACATTGACTACAGTTCAGTTCATTAATATGCAAAATCAAATAATTATTAGTGTAGAGAGGGGTGCCAGAAAGGGCAACACTTATTTGTGTGCTATGGTTTTTAGTAGTTCTCAGCATAGTTTGCTTATTATCTGTTCTACCGTTTGTACACAGATATGGTAATAATAATGGTCTGAAATGATGTGAAATTGCAGATATTGTATTGAAATGTGTACTATTTTATTAGAGGAGTAACTCCAAACCTCCCACCAAATCATAAGTAATACATAGTACATAATACATAGTACACTTATGTATTACTTATGATTAGTCTTTTACAAATAGTTTTTTTGATATTATACATTTAAGTAATGGTACAGTAGGCAGCGCTGTTGCCCTCACAATAAGAAGGTCACAGTTTCAAGTCCTTGGTCTACCTTTAAGTGATCATCCTGACTCATTTGGAATGAAAGACATATACATGTACTGTATGTATATCTGAAATGTTTACAAGTACAATGACTCAAATAAAATTTTAGATGTTTCTGCTTTGCTTGCATATTTCTATTTTATGCTATTTTATACTATCAGTTCACTACATTTCAGATGGAAATATAGTTTCACTCTGCAACTTATTATTTTCAACACATGGTTACACTCATGCTGAGATTTTACAAAAAATAATATTTAATAATATTTTAACTATTGGTTAAATCATCTACTCTTTTCTTTTTTAATTGCTATGCACTTTGTGTATGTTGTAAGTATTCACTTATAGTATATTACAATAAGGTACTACAGTATCATTAGTAATCTTAATAATTTATAGATATTATATTATATTATAATAGATAGATAGATAGATAGATAGATAGATAGATAGATAGACTGATGTGTCCACTCCGCGGCAGCAGGGGGCAGTGTGTTCGCTTAAGTTCGCCTCGCGCTCAGCGCCGACCAGCAGAAGAAAGGCGAACAGTTCGCCGATGGGTCTCTTCCGCTCCGCCACCGGCGCTAACAACAAGCGAAGTAGCCGCTGATACCGGACGGTCAGCGTGAAATCCGCCAAATTTTCTGTTGCATTGTAGCTACAAGGAAGGTAAGCTGCACTTGAAGCAGGAATTGGCCTGCTCAGCATACGTGGTTAGTGTGCCGGCGGGCCCTGAAGTTTTAATTATTCGATAAATCTCATCGTGGTGACTAATGCTAATTGTGCTAGCTGCGATGTCTTGTGCGAGCTAACGCCGAGGTCCTGTTTGCATTTGTATTGGAAATCCCGGCTGCGTAAAATGTTCGCTGGCTAAGTTAGATCCCGAAGTACCTGTGACTGTAAGTGGAGCACGTTTTTGTCTCGAAAAAACAGAAGTGTGTTAAGGCTAACGTTTCAATGAAAGCTATCAAGCTAAACGAAATCGAACTAGGTTCTGATGCTAACGGGGGTTAGCTCAACATGTACGTGCCTTTGTGTTCTTTTGTGGCATTCTTTAATTTTTTTATCTAGTCTTTTATGCAGTGGACAATTGCTTAAAATTGTAATTTTTGCGGTAGCCAGACCAGCAGACCTGGGCTCGAGCAGCCCTCCTGTGGTTTTAAGAGGCTGCGCGAAGAAACGAGCGAAACTGATAACGAGGTTCAAAATGGATCCTGAATGAGAGATCGTGCATTTGCTGTGCACGGAGACGTGCAGCTAGCTCTAACAATCTACCTCTCTCTGTCTTTCTGTTCTTTCAGAACCACCTGACTGCAACTCAGAAGAAATGGGAGGTGTGTTAACCTGTTACTTCGCTGCTACTTCAGTTTCTGATGTTACACATTTTACCACCTAAAGACTTGTAGCATGTTTTATCAAAGGGTGGTATTTTTGTGATGGTAGAGTACAGGTTATAGTTTTTGTGTCTTAAAAGGGGAGTTCTTTAAGGAGCTAACACTTTGACATGTTAATAACCTAAGATTAACAAATTACTAGCAACCTGTTGCTTCATTAAATGTAGTTTTTAAGTGTATTTGATTTTGTTCATATTACTCATTCATAAATCAACTGGTTTCAGTTAAGAAATCCTGCAGAATGTTTAGTTTAGGTGCCAACAGTAGCTGTAAGAGCTTTTCACACTGAAAGTCCCTGTATTAAACGGTGTAAGTGGTTGATCGTGATATTCATTTTAAACTGCAGATTAATGCATTTCAAGACAGGTCGGAAGCCAAAATGCTGCACAGCAGATAATAGCACTAATCACAAATCAAACAGTTAATGGTTAATGCAGCAATCATGCTATGAAGATATATTCCACCAGGAATATGATGTTTAGTAAAGTCTGCACTAGAAGGAAAAGAATTGTCTTATTTGTTTTCCTATCTTTTGAACGGGTCCAAAAATGTGTTGTATGCCAGGACCCTGTCTGCATGTCACTGTGAGGCCGTATTGGTGACGCATTTCATCACAGATTAACCCGGTTAATCTAAAAGCCCGCTGCGTTATTTTTGCTGACCTCTTTGGTCTGTGTGTTCTGCTGCTGGTTTAATGTGCTGCATTTTTATCCCATAGAGCTGATGTCCGTCCTAACATGAACATCCAGCCCTGATCGGAAACATGAATGCAAAATTTAATTCACATTTCTGGGGGCAGCACAATGTTGTGGGATGCTTGCCTTTTTTTTGTATCCAAACCAATCTTTCACGGATATTGTAGGATAAACTACAACCATATGATTTTAATATCCCTGCTTTTTTTGTTTCTCTTTTTTCCTCTCAGACCCCGCTCTCAATAGAGATTGTCCTCTCGACTGCAAGGTTTATGTTGGGAATCTAGGAAACAACGGAAATAAGACGGAGTTAGAAAGGGCTTTTGGATACTATGGTCCTTTAAGAAGTGTGTGGGTTGCCAGGAATCCTCCAGGCTTTGCTTTTGTAGAGTTTGAAGATCCCAGAGATGCATCTGATGCTGTGAGAGAACTCGATGGAAGGTAACACCTTTTATTAGTAGTTCTTTTTGAAGTCTTTTTTTTTTCCTTTGCTGCATTTTCCCCACTAATGCGATCACCGCCTCCTCTTTTAGAACCATGTGTGGCTGTCGCGTGCGTGTTGAATTATCCACCGGGGAGAAGCGATCTAGGAGCCGCGGCCCCCCTCCCTCTTGGAGTAGACGCCCCCGCGATGACATCAGACGAGGGCGCAGTCCTCCAGTCAGACGCAGGTATGGGTTTCCACCTTGACGAGTAATGTTATGGATTTGTTTACAATCTCTTCTTGCAGTTTTTATTTTTTATATAAACACAAATGACAAACCAGATATTCACATTCCCCACACAGCATCAGTTGTTTCTCCTTTAAACTATATATTAGTTTGGCAAAGCTGAATAAATCTGCCAATCTGTCACACTGACAAAACAACTATTCAGCTATTCAAGCTTTGTCAATTAAAAAGAAAAACAAAACTCAAATTGGTCATCTCCATGGCATAAATGAAATTGTCTGTTTTTGCTGTAGATCACCTCAGTAAAGTAAAAACATTATTAGCACACATACAATGTGAGTTCATCAATAGATAACCTGTGGTTCTGGCTGATCTGGCTTCCAGATTTATTGATGTCCTTGCTTTCATTTGTATACTAGCCTGATCCATCATTAATTGGAGTGATTCTATTTCAAAAAATGGAATCATTTTGTCCTACATTTCAATTAATATTGTTGATGCCAATTAAGATTGACAGCCAAGTCCAAAGGCAGCTTATGTCAGCACACAGCTATTTATGAACTTGTTTTAAAACTATGTGAAACACTTAACTACCCAAAAAAATTGCTGCACGGGGACATCTTAAGAGGCACAGTGAGCACTTCATCATCCATTAAACATTTTTATAGGTACTTTTTAGGATTATTTTCTGCAGGTGTAAATTTTGTTTTCTTTCTGAGTTCAGTTGCCATCTATTAATAAAACTGAACCCCGTTGCAGAGTCACCACCACGCTTCTCACCATCTGAGTCAGTCAACTAGTCCTCTTTCAGCATCATGTGACTGCTGTCCAGCGAGCCCCGATCAGCTTGGCTGGTGTTATCACATGACCCAGGCGCGCCGCCAGTCGTCAGGTTCCACCAACCTTTTGGTTCCTGCGCATGCAGTTCCGAGCATCCTCCTCTTCTTCCTCCAACCTTAACCCAAACGACAGCGGCCCACCTCACTTTATCAACCAATCGGCGTCTTTACTCTTACTATTCTCCACACAACTACTGTATCAACGGGAACAGCCCTTGGCTTACATCCCTCCCCACCCTCCCCCCCAAAAAGGCAGGAAAAATCTACAGCTACCCCCTCCAACCAGCCACCAAGCAACTTCATATCTCCAACATTTGCATCATGTGGCAAATCCTCTCTGCAATTCGACCTCCCTCACCACCAGTCTGGCTTCCTTGCGTCATTTCTATCTTGTCCAAATCCCCCAAAATAGTAAGTTACTTTTATCCTGCTCTTTGTAGTTTTTATGCTTAATCTAGCTTTCAAAGCTGCTTGACAGTTTCCCTCAGCAATTATGTAATTTAGACCATTAGGGCAATTTCAGTGCAGAGTTGCAAAAGTCTAAAGATCAAAAGTAGTGGTCAATGGAGCTTTGGCTGTAGGTTGTTAATCAGATGTTCACAGTGCAGTTTGCTGAGCGCATTTTCACGGCTCGACATTAGGCCATTTTGAGCGGTCCATCGGAATGAAGGTAACTTTGGACTTTGTACTTTTTTGCTATCCCATTTTCCCCCCTAGTCAATACACCCGGAGAGCACCATTATCCTAATTAATCAACTGCAAACCAACCTTGACAACGGCATTATGTTATCAAGGTTGCTTTGCAGCCACTGATCTTTTGTCGGTTACAATTGTTTTCAGTGCTAGAGCGTCTAGGGAGTCTTTCACCTCGTTCAGGGTATAATCCATGTCCTGTTTCTATGAAATTACTTAGATTTTATCATATCCTTTGCAGAAGCCCTTTTAAATATATTGTCTTACATGGCACCGTATATATTGCTAGGGTTTTTATATCTGCATTGCATGAGACTGTTCTTGTAAGAAACACTTGGTATTTTTTTGCCAGATGAGCCTCAATGTCGAGCCATGATTTTGTTCTCTATATCTATCGATCTGGTTTCATGTTTAGTGCTCATTCAACAAAGTTACTATTTAATGAGAATGAATAATGAGTTTATCTTGATGAACTCCACCAAGATCTCATGGATGCAGATGATCCTTCTGTTAAGTATAGCAACGTGTAACCAGAGGTTTCATGAGTAATGGAGAGGGTAATATTTTCTATCCTGATTTTTTTTTTTTCCCCCTTCTTCTTCCCCATATCTGCTTCACCTACACTCTAGATCACCGAGGAGGAGGAGCCTCAGCCGCAGTCGCAGCAGGTCAGCCTATGTTTTTTTTACGTAAACTTATTCCCACTTTTTCCAAATAACTAGCTGAATTAAAATTTTGTGGGTTTTTTTGTCCACCAGGTCTCTTTCTAGAGACAGGCGTAGATATCGCTCTCTGTCCAGAGACAAGACCCGTAAGCGTTCAAGATCCTTCTCACGGTCAAGGAGGTCAGTTTGAATACATTTTTAAATATTAAATGTGCTTCTGATTGATTACTGTGAAGAAGTATATAATATATGTATGAAAGTCATTCACAAGTTCATTTTTTGTTTCTACAGTCGCTCCCGGTCTGCCGAAAGGAAATAAAACATGAGAAGATGATTGATCTGCAGGATTCTAAAATGGTTGTGAAAATACAAATTTTTATAGTCATGTTTTTCCTTTTTAGATTTCATTTGCCAGCTCAAGGCAGCCTTAGGTTGTCAAATTACATCTTGTGTCATAGCAGTCTGTAGAATTAACAACAAAGGACCTAAAGTGTTTTTTCTCCTTTTTGTCAGTTCTCATGGCAGGATTTCCCCATTTTACTGAAAAACATGTTTTGCCTTCAATTTACTGTTCACATGAAATCTGTGTTTCCCTGCATGTATTGAAATGGAATATTGGGATTCTTTTTACATGATCATCCTGTTATTTTTTTAACTGTTGAATTAAAGTTCATGTGATTTTATTTGTTTTTGTTTTTTTTATACATTGGCTATAGTTTACTGTGGTTTGCATTACCAATAAGACAAGTTAAAGTTTGTACTAGTGACAGAGAACACAACACATTATAATTATTGGAGACATTATCATTGAAGCCTAAAACAACATTGGACATCATCCGTAACTGTATTTTTTTTTTTTTATTTCACTTTTCGAAAAGGAACTTATTATCCTGAGTTCTGACAATTTATGCTCATGCAGTTAAACAACTTATTCAATAAATGTTTTTCCAAGGTGACATTTCCTCTCTGCTGTGTTCAATACTTTCTATGTACAATGATCAAATGACATTTTTATTAAGTATGTTCAAAAAGAAAAGAAAATGGAGCTTGACTCAATTCAGGAAGTTTTTTTTTTTTTTGCTGCGAGGTGATAGCGCTGCATGTTCAGCCACACAGGAAGCCTTCTGTCATGGTTGCGTTAAAAGGAACACCCCCCTCGTGTGTGAATTCCAACTGCCATTCTGCAGAGGTTATTTTACATTATGCAGCAGCTCATGTGAAACAACAAAGTGACAGATTTTGTTGGTAAGTATGTGTCAGCATATCAATTTTACAGGGCCTGAAGATAGTTAATTTTGATTTAATGTATTTGTTGCTGAATGTGATTTCTGGATTTCATCCTTTTTAGCAAGATGCTTTCAAAACAAGTTTTTATATATATATATTTTAAAGTAAGACTACTCTTAAGTTTCAAACTATTACATTTTTAAATAAATTTTTTGGTGTTTAGCCTTAATTTAGACTTGATTAACATTCAAAAATCGATTTATGCTTTAGGGAACAGGACAGTCATGTCTGCTCAAAGTGGAAAGAAAAAGAGATTGGGCTCCCGTCGCCGTGGGGGAAAGCAAAGTGAAACATCAGAGTCTGAGGAGCTCCATGTTAAGGACTGTGCCCCTGTAGCACAACCAAACCTAGCAGAAGAAAATACTGAATCCTTAAATATACCATCTAATCCTGAGAGTTCCTTATTAGAAACCAAACAACCATCCTCACCAGAACTTAAAGGGAACAGAAGAAAACTTGGATCTTGCCGTAGAAGTAAAGAAGGAGTGCATGCTGAAGACTCCGGTACTGAACCATTTGACAAACCTAGAGAGGAAATTGAGGTAAATAAGAATAACGGAACACCTGAAAAAATACTCATGTCGTTAGCAGTACAGCCTGAGAAACCGAACGAAATAGTTCAAGGAAATGATCACGATGTCGTTTCCTTACACAACGTCTCTCCATATTCAGTCACTATGTCTGCTTATTCTTCTGAGGCTGATGCGGAATGTTTAATTCCCATGAATAAAAATCTGCAAGCAGAGCACGATCATAGAGAGACTGGCTGTAAACTGGCGTCTGAGTCTTATAAGATAGTAGAAGTTGTGCCAGAAGGAATGGACAAACTTGGCGGTGCACAAGTGTGTGATCAAGTCAAAGAAAATGCATGTGTTGGCACCTCTGAATTTATTCATTCCAGGTCCGCACTTGATCAGCTAATTGACGAACCACAGTCAAAGGAGATGTCAACAGAAGGATTCAGTGTTAATTCTGTAATAGAGACAGAAAACAAGAAAATGGCTAATGACAAAGACTTTCTATGGCTAGATGAAAGTTTAGAGAGCAACTATTTGGTGAGAGAGTCCTATTTAAAGCCAGAGGAGACAGCGTTTGCTACCACACCGGAGTTAACTACAGATAAAATCAGCCACAAAGAAAATACTGAAGTGGAGTTCAGTGTTGAGCAAGTAATATTACCAACAGAGGAGCTGTTTACAAATGAGGAACAAAATGATCAGGAGGTCACAAATGCCCAGGAGGTTAAGGAACTCGAAATGCAAGAGATAGATGAAATTGATTATTCCTTTGGAAACGATTCCACAGAAAAGTCTGCTACCTGCTCCGAATACCCAATTCAGCAAACTGAAATCAGGGCTAGGCATCAATCAGACTTGAGTGTGGAAAATTCAGATATTTCTGCTGCCAAGCAGGGCATTTTGAATCCTGATGAAAAACATGATGAGCTTCCCATTAAAGAGAGCAATACAGAGTCTTTGGATGAGAGAAATGAGGATCATCATAAGGAACAATGGATCAGTAAGATAGCACCATGTCTGGTACATGAGGGTGAAAGCCAAGTGGAAGATGCAGTTTCCAGTGGTGAGGAGAGACGATATTTTTTACAAACCCTGCAGTCAGAAGTAAATGCTCCTTTGGATGAATTTGGGAGTGCAAATGAGAAAACTGCAAATCCTACCGACAACGAGGATCAACATCCCACTTTAGAAAGCAATACAGAGTCTTTGGATCAGAGACATGATGAGGATCCTGTGTCCAATAGCAGTGAACCATGGATCAGTAGCATAGCACCATGTCTTCTCTATGAAGGTGAAGATCAAGTAGAGAATGATACAAAACTCACTGCTGAAGAAACAGTTCATCAGGTGAAGGATGAAACACTCTCTGAAGTTGAGAAGAGCAAATCTTCTTTACAAATCCTGCAATCAGAAATAAAAGTTCCTATGGATTCACAACCTCAGGATTATTCTGTGAGTGGAGAAGAGCCAATAGACTCCAGCTTCAACTCTATCGGGAACAGAAGAAAAATGGGGTCCAGTCGTAGAAATAAAGGAAGAAAGTACATCCAGGAATCTGCGGCTGAATCATACCACACACCTACAGAGGAAGCTGTTGATGATATGAGGGGCAGTGAAGCATTTCAAACATCAAAAATGTCCTTAGCCACAGAGGCAATATGGCAGCAAGAATTATACCAAGAGATTCAGCCTGAAATGACAGATAATGACTCTTTGTCTGCAGCTACAACCCCTGGTTATTTTTCTGAGATCCAGAACCTCACCACAGCAAACCATCCAGAGACTGCCCTTAAAGATTTAACTCCCAAAGATGAAACTCTGCAAGCAGATAGTGATGAAGGAGAGACTGACTGTACGGTCGTGTCTGAGTTGTCTGAACCTGTGGACGCCATGCTGGAAGAAACAGACACATCTAACAGTCCTCAGATTGAACACATTAGTGATCAAGTGAAGGAAACATCACATCTGGTTGGTATCTCTGCGTTGACCAGTATTAGTGTCCATTCAAGTTCACCAGTAGATCAACAGCTGAATGACCCATCCAATTACAGGGACAAGTCAAATGAGTTTCCCAGTCTCGAGGGAAGAGATGACGAGACAAACTTGTCAAGGCAAGATGGAAATGAGTCACATGAAAAACCAGAAGACATGAAGTTTCCTTCCACACCAGAGATAGCATCTTATAAAAGCAGCATTGGGGAAAACACTGCAATTGAATTTAGTGTTGAGCAAGCAACAATTTCATCATCAGCAGAGGAGTTGCCAACAAATGAGGAATTAAATGAGCGTTTCATCTTATCTGAAGTCAAAGAGGCTCAGCATGCTGATGATGCTGAGAATGAAGAACATAAACACAAGGTTGGGGAAACAAAACTTCAAGAGATCCAACAAACTAATCTCTCCTCTGAAAGTGTGATACATGGTGCCACAGAAAATGTTGATATCCACACTGAAAATCTAAGAGATCAAACTGAAATCAGGGTCACATTCCAACCTGATTTGAGTGTGAAAGGTGCAAATGATTCTGTTACTACACAGGAAATTGCAAATTGTGATAACAAACAGGATGAGTATCCCACTATAGAAAGCAATATAGAGTCTTTGGATCAGAGACATGATGAGGATCCTGTGTCCAATAGCAGTGAACCATGGATCAGTAGCATAGCACCATGTCTTCTCTATGAAGGTGAAGATCAAGTAGAGAATGATACAAAACTCACTGCTGAAGAAACAGTTCATCAGGTGAAGGATGAAACATTCTCTGAAGTTGAGAAGAGCAAATATTCTTTACAAATCCTGCAATCAGAAATAAAAGTTCCTATGGATTCCCAACCTCAGGATTATTCTGTGAGTGGAGAAGAGCCAATAGACTCCAGCTTCACCCCCATCGGGAACAGAAGAAAAATGGGGTCCAGCCGTAGAAATAAAGGAAGACAGCACATCCAGGACCCTGTTACTGAATCATACCTCACACCTACAGAGGAAGCTGTTGGAAATTTCAATTATGACCATGGAGTTGAAAAAAGTTTAATAATCAGAGCAACAACAGTAAAGGCAAAATCTGTGGAAATTGTGTTGGAAGAAATGGACAAAATAGAGTTTTCTACCTCAGCAAAGACCACCACTGTCAAAAACAGTGATGGTAAAAACAATGAAAATATATATAGAATTGAGAAAGAAATGGTTTCATCACCAACTCGGAAGTTGGAGGAGGAACTGAATGAGCAGTTCAAAAATGCTGATTTCAGAAGTGCACAACAGTCGGTGCATGAACAGGAGGTTAAGCCAACACAAATGCACAAAATGGATGAAATTGATTACTCCTCAGTTAAGGATGGCGAATCGTCTTCACATGACCAGCAATCAGGAATACATGATCCTTTGGACTTCCAACATCAGGATGATTCTGTGAGTATAAAAGCACAAACTCACAGAGGCTTCGACCCACCAGTGATCAGAAGAAAAATGGGTTCAAGTCGAAGACATAAAGGAAGACAGCTTGTCAAGGAAGATGAAGATGAAGCCTTTGAAACAAGGAAAATATCATCAGCAACAGAGACAACAAGAGAATTCAAAGAGCAAAGAGACCCCCCAGGGCTCAAACTGGCTGAGGACATAACAAGAATTTGCCCAACTGTGTATATTGAAGATAACACAAAAAATATGCAGAAGGGAGACGCCATTTTGTCAGAGAATGTGGACAACCGTGAAATTGTAACAACAGACATGACTTCGAGCTCAGACAAAGACGACGCTGTCAAATCCAAAAAAGAAGTCCATGAGAAAGAAGATCCTGGTATTAAAGTGGAGGATAGTGGAATCTCAAATGCAGATGATGCATGTAAGAGCCAACAAGAGACACAAGAAAACTCAGATAACAGCGAAAACTTGCAAATAAAATCCAAACAGAAGAGAAGAAAGCTCGCCTCTACGCGTAGGACTCTTTACAAGGAACAAGATGGAGGAACGGACAACACTAATAAAACAGAAGAAAGGAAATTAAACACAGAATCTATGATCGGAAATCTTGGCAAGGCTGAACCAATGGTAGCAGGAAATGTATCACAAAGGGAAAATATACAAGTATCACTCAATATGGCGGATGAAAAACAGGAAGTGAATGAAACTCACGTCCAAGAGACCAATATTTTAGGCACAGATGAATTTATGTTCCTTCCTGAACAATCTGCATCCTTCAGTGAGGAAGTAGTTAATGCTATCAAGTGTTTTCAGGTGTCTGACGCACAGGGCAGTGAGAGAAAAGAAGTTTTTAGTGTGGAAACCTCGCCAATAGATAATGTTACAAGCACGGCGACCACACAGTGTGACAATAAAGGGCCAAAAGCCATTCAACAAATACAGGACCAATATCCTAATGAACCGCAGTCAAAAGACACAGATGCAAACTCTGAGATAAAGAATTCAAGTCCACATTTAAATCTGACAACTGGAAGAAAAATGGGCTCCACACGCAGGAATCTAGGAGCCATATCCGAAGGGGAAGACCTGCATCAAAAGCAGGAGGTGGATAATGAGGCAATGGAAACCAAAGAGACAGAACTGCACCTTGAGAAAAAACACAGCGGCAATGACTTAGAAGCAGGGAAAGAAAACGATTTTGAAAAAGTGGAGCAAAGTCACATCTGTGATTCTTTCACAAAACCTCCAGGTCCCCAGGTAGATGAAGGAGCAGTAGATCATCTTTCTCCGAATTACATTTCTGTAAAACTGGCCACCTCTCCAAAACACCATGCACTGTCAAAACATGGAGGTAGAAAGAAAAAAATTGGATCCAGCCGGAGGTCACTTGCACACCCAACTGCAAAAGAAGAAATAGAAAAAATAGAAATAAGAGATGCAGAAACTATCGCGGAAGAACGTGGCACCAAAACCTTGGAAGAACACAGAGAAAAATCATTGGGTCTGGACAAAAACTCAGAGGTAAGCCTAAAAGATTTTTATGTGCAATTGTATCTATTTACAATAAAAGAAATTACTAGTAGGAGTCTTTTGCTTTTGAAATGGATGAGACAGACTCTTGTTTGCACTGCAGTTATTTTACTAGTTACTGTATAACCCATTCTTGAACTTATTGGACACTGTTCAACTTGTTCAACTAGTTCAGCAGGTCACAGAGTTCTTTTGTACAGTATGTCTTAAAATTACTGTCCCCCTCTGTGACGTGAAACGCCCCGCATAACTAGCACAATCACGCAAGTGTTGTTGCAAGAAGAGCAATGCAACAAGCCCGAATAAGGAAGCTGTGGCCTGTACTACAAATTTCTCAAGATGGAAAGCAGAACTGAAAGGTTTATACAGTATGCAAGCGTATAGTAAATGACAGCCTTATGTCAAATGACATGAGAGAGCAGACATGAAACTGTCAACTATTATTCAAAGCCTGCAAAACAATGTTTGTAATGCAAATCTGCTTCAAATATATATAGTAGGCCATATTTTTTATATTATTTGTATTTGTTTTAAACTCTGTGACTTGCTTTCTGAAAAAGGTTATGAATTACTGGTACTAACATTATATTGGTCAATTGAATAAGTAAATGCACAAACAAAATCCTGTAACTCTTGTAATATCTTCAAATAAAACTGCATGAAACAAGCATGTGACATCTGTGCCAAGTTTAGATCAGCAAATGTTGACTTTCAACAGCTCCTTATAAAACACAGAAGCATTATGATCTTATCATGTGGCAGAGCGAAGGAACAAATCCATATGAAACAAGACAGAGAGAATCAAAGGAGAATCTCCTCTGCTGTCACTTCTTTTGTTTCTCCAGGTCGTGGAAAGTGACAAGAAACCATCATCTGACAACAGCATCTCTAAGACAGGAGGGCACTCAAGGCCTGTGAGGTAAAGCGATATAAACGCTGCAGCAGCCTTCAATGCACCTTTGGTTTAGCAAAATAAAAGTGTCGACCTTCATGGGTTACTGCCCACAGCCAAATAGACCATCAGCTACAGAAATCCACTTAGAAATTCCAGTTCTCTATGTAACTGCGCAACTTAACCAGCACCCGTAAGAAATAAAAACCTCTCACATCAACTTAAAAAGGAATTTATGCAATGAGCTCATCCACTTTGACTCATCCAAGTTAACCTTTGACTCATCTCTTATCATATTTCTATAGCATATCTATAGCCCCACGTAGCACAGTATATGTTTATAGAACACATGCAGAAGAAAGGGATCACAGGGTTGTAACCAAGGTAAACAATGATTAATCTCACAAAGAAATTCAAAAAGAATGTGCTTGTTGGTTTTTTCTTTTACAGTGGAGAGACTCCGGTCCAGTGCCGTGATGCTGGAGTCCGCCTGGGTCAAGAGAGTCAGACGAGTCTTTCTTTAGGTAAACAGACTGTAAAAAAAAAAGGTGTACACACATCACAGCAGCAATTATAATGGGAAGTTGTAGAATGAGAAATAGATGAATAATATTTTTTTCACAAATGTGCGTTTTCATTTCATAGCAAAAAACACCAAAGGAACAGACAGTTTTGACGTGGTCATGGTTGGAAACAGCAACGTGGGTAAGACCTCCTTCATGAGAAGAGCGAAAAGTGGGAAGTTTTCATTTGATTTACCATCCTCTATCGGTAAGGCCCTGATTCTACTCGAGTTTATCAACATCAGAAACACTATATCCCAATGTACATATGACACGTGCAGAAATATATTTCACAGGTCTTGACTCATGCTTGTGGACCGTGGTAGTGGATGGAAAACCTGTAGTGCTAAAGCTGTGGGATACAGCGGGTCAGGAAAGGTAAGTTCATGTGACAGCACACGCTGACATACAAACTTACGGCTAGTGTCTCGGTGCACTGCATAATGACCAATATTACACATCACTGTTGACTTTTTTGCTTCTGAGATGCCAATAGAGGCCTCAAATATCTTGCGCCTGACTGAGGTTATTCAAATTATGATGTATAGGAGCACAAGTCAAATACTTGAAGTCATTGTGTGGAAGGCAGGATTTTCAAGGCTGCGATGACCTTGTTGCAATGTCACATGTTCAGTGTGTCTCGCTCCACCTAAAAGCCAGATAGTCAAAGTGTCTTCTGAATAACAGGGTGTGGGTTTGCTTTTTTTTCTGTAAAGTCATTGTTATTCACAGATAAATACCTTAGTGTCATTTTCATTTCAAAAAACAGAATTATAGAACCCACTATCCTAAATTACACAATACAGTCTGTGAGTGTAACCAGTTACAGATAATAACAGTTCACAGGTGAACTGAGCTTGTGCCAGACAATGTGTGTGTTTTCAGAACTGGTTCAACACAACTCAACAATGATTGGTGTTTAGCTGGAAGTCGCACAAGAAATTTAGTGCTGGCGCCAAAAGCGTGCTTGCATGTGTGTGTGTGTGTGTGTAGCTGTCATGCATAGTTGACATGTCGGTGGAATTTTCAAAGGAAACTTCTATTGTATTCTATTGTATTGTATTGTTTGATTGTCTTGTAAGATGAGATGCCACGTGAGGTAATACGGATCGTGTGAGACATGATGTTATGTGCTGGTCTGTACTGTTTTTGAGACAAAAGGCCTAAAACCCAGGTCAGAGGTTAATGAAGTCACTCTGTACTTATTCAGATTCTGCATGTCTTGACAATGTCCTTTTTTGTAAATTATACTTCTTACCTGCAAAGAAGTAGGGTCTGCGGTCATCATCTTCTTCCTCAGCATCAGCATGAAACTGATCGATTTAAATGATGGAATAAGGTTTGTTGTTTCCCAGTGAGATTTGTTTTAGAAATAGTTTTGCGCAATCACAATAACGATATTACCAACGCTTCCAGGAAAGAGTTCCAGCATGTTCTGCAAACTCAACAAACAAGTATCACTACTTTATTAGAAACACACGCTTCTATCTCTGGGGCATTTGTTCATGGCACACTGTTTAACGGTCATAGTTTCCTTCAGATGGCGCACATTTGTGTCTTTGTAAAGGAGGAAAGTTACTTAAAATAATGGTGTGTGAAGTTGTGGCCTGCTGATTTAAAAAAGGAAAGAATTGAGACTATTTTTTCTTATTTCTCACTATAAGATTTCACAGCATCACCAGGCAGATCTTTCATAAAGCCCAGGCATTTCTCTTGATGTATGACATTACGTCCTCCCAGAGCTTCTCTGCAGTCCGCTACTGGGCGAGCTGCATTCAGGTACCCTTCACTCTACTAACCCATTTCTTTATACAGTGATTTTTCCATGTGGATTGACTATGCTGATGTGTTGTATTATTTTAGGCCAGACTTGGTCAAACTTGCCAAACTCTGAGGTGAAAAACATGGATTTCCATAATGTTTTAAGGTCAATTTAGATGTACTGTTTATCTGTAAATTAAAATAACATTAAAATACTAAACAGAAAAAATGCATAGAACATAACATAATTAATGTTCAAAACTACAATAACAAATTTATATTTAATTGTGTATTTGAAAAGCAGCATTTATATTATGAGTTACATTTGCAGGATTTTAATAACATCAAATTATCGTTTTCACACTAACATTTACACTTGAATACCTGAATGATGTTGTATAAATTATGATTTATGTCACATTTAGGGCTGCAACTATTAAGTATTCTCATTATTTATTCATCTGTAGATTATTTTACCAAGGTTAATGTTTGGTCAATAAAATGTCATAAAATGGTGAATCAAGTGTTTACCAAAACCCAGAACCAAAAAGCAGAGAATTGTATCCCTTTAAAATAGCAAGCCATTTTTTTTTTGATTATTTAAGTAATCAATGCAGCTCAAGCCACATTTGACCCTTCTCGAGAAGGCCACTAATAATCAAAGTAATACCTGTTTTGTAGGAAGGGGCAATGGAAGACACAACCATTTTACTTCTTGGGAATAAGAGTGATAATGCAGAACGTCAGGTTGGAACTCAGGAGGGGGAAATCCTTGCAAAGGTACGGATTTGTTGCATTTCTTGCACTCGTGGTCATTACTCTAGTAGATAATACTTCATAAAAAGTTATGAAATAGTTTTCAACAGCTGTTTCCTTTTTGACAGGAGTACAACATTGACTTCATAGAGTGCAGCGCTGCCACAGGTGAAAATGTGGTTGAGTCGTTGGAAATAGTGGCCAGGTAACACTTCTCTCATTCTTCAGATATTTCCTTTGTGTTGTGCCGTCTGATGCACACGTGCCCTGTATATTCTGTGGGCTGCAACAATGCTCGCCATCCACCGACTGTTGCTGCGCTGCTTTCAGGCTGCTGAGGCAAAAATTTGCAGCCGTGGAGGAGGAAGCAAGCCTGGTGTTACACAAAGAGCCGCAGCACAAAAAAGCCTCAGGATGTTGCTAAACGGACGTGAAATCGTGAAATCCTACACCTGGTGGACACACTGGGTGAACGGGACAGGCTTTCCTCAACATGAATGGCTTTTTTTGTTATCTTTATAAATTATTAATATATTTTAAATATATTCACATTATGTATGTGTAGCAACCATACACAAACCTTTAGGTATCATCGTCTTTGTTCAGAGCAGAATAGGATTGAGATTTCGAAGTTACATAACATATTATCGACTAATATTCTCAAGGGTTTGTTTATTCAACTATAAAAGTATTATTTTAGCTGGAAGCAACTTGTGCAATATGTGAACAAATCTTCATTTCTGCTGTTCAATCGTTATATTCATTATTATGATTTTATGTTTGTCATTTGTTTTAAATTATGCTGAAAATCTGTACAGCTGTCACAAGTCAGAGGCAGACGATCATAAATCAATGTCTCTATAATTTAAAGATTAAGGCACTTTAAATGTGCATGTTATTTGTTCGCTTTAACACACTTGTATCCCTGTATTGTGTGTCTAAACATCTTTAATCAAATTGCTCTAATGCATTCTCACGTAGTTTCATGGAAGACATGGAAGACGTTTTTCCCACTGACAAAGACGATGAACTAAAATATATATTCCATTACACCATATATTTAACATCATGGATGCCAAGTTATTTAAATTTTATTTTATTTTATTTTTGTGTTGAATCTGACAGTTTTAACATCCCCTTTAGATTATAATATTCTCTATATCTCTTGACATTCAGCATCTAAATTCACATGGAAGACATCCCTCTTTATTTCAGTCATGGTGCAGCGGATCTGATAACATGTTAGCTGGAGACCTGAATTGTTTTGAGTCTCCAACAGTTAAAGAGTGTTTGTTGACTCCCATAAAATGGAAAATAAAGTATGAGAAACAATTCTTGTATTAGGCCCAATGTCTGTGATCAGCCACCAGAAGAGTGTAGATTATCTGACTGGATCGTTTGACTGGCTGGCTGTGATATTCTCATCTGGCTGCTGCTCGGTGGCTGCACGCCTGAGTCCGAGATCTTTGTACGGGAACTTTTGGGTTTTTTTCTCGTGGTACTCCCGAATGGCACACTCGACATCAGAAGCACTCCAGTGGTGGCGTGTTAAAGCGTCGTGCAGGGTGAAGTGGCCGTCCCGTGTCCGCCGGACTGCCCGACACACCGCTGTGCTGCGCAGCTCAAGTCCTATCTCGTGCACAATTTTGCACAAGTAATTTTGATTTTCGTTTAGACACTGCACCTCTGCAAGAAAATCAGACAACACACGAGACACACAAGATCAGCAGGTGTCCAAATGATGGGGTTTCCAGTGTGTTCAAATGACAAGTAACTTACCCAAAGTGAAGTAGGGAGGCTGGAAGCGAATGCAACGCAAGCCTGTCATAAGAGGCGCAGATTTCCCCTCTGGACCCAGTAAACCCTGCACAGCCAGCTCGTAGGCTTCCTGCGACTGCATGTCAACATTGGAATACCTATAGAGAAAAACAAGGCAGTCAGTGATGCATATTCCAGAAAAAAGGCAGAATCTAATAAAAAAAAAAAGAACTTGCAAGCAAAACGTGCCAATATTATATATATTTAGGTGTAATACATATCAAGTGTGATTTGCATACTTTAACAAGGCCTTTTTATTAGCTCCCTGCAGCATTGCCAAGACTCTCTCCAACTTATCCTGTGTGATGTGATCTGATGATTAAACACAACAATGATCCAATGAACCACAGTGAACAATTTCTCTAGAAAACATTATCGTGTCTGAGAAGTGAGCTTTGTAAACAATTATTCTTCTTTCTTCTAAATGTAATGATATAAACAGTGAATGTGCAGAAAGTTCTTTTTTTTAAATCATACCATAGGTGGACCTTTCCACAACTGCGCCAGTGTGAGTGAAATCATGTGTTGCTGTCCCAAATTCACCTTCTAAGGTGTAATCCTGAAACATATCCAATGACATTGTGACATTAAATCTATGTATACTATTTTGTATCTTCACTACCTCTGCTGATGTGAAGCCAGAGAAAATCAACAACTTACCCGTGTGACTTGTGAGCTGTAGAGATCCTGCAGGGCCCTGTTTCCGTTCCCCACTGCAAAAACTAAAGTGGAAGCAGATGTAAATGTTGTTAAGACTTTATTAACTAAAATAATGTTGACATAAATCAGGACAATTACAGAAATCTCACCTAGAACACCAGAAGAAAACGTATTTAGGCGATGTCCTACACCAACCCGGATATGCTGAAATTGAGGTCCAGTCACTAAAACACAAAGTACATTTGAGTCACTAAACAGTGTGTGAACAGTTGCTGTCCAATATCATCAGCCATTCATGCTACATTTCAAACCTGCATGTCCATGATAACCTCACACCTATGGAGGTAAATGTATGTTTTGGACAATTAAAAGCTGTTGAATTTCTGCAACTGAATTTTTGCCTCTGAATTCAACTCTTCAATTATCTTTCCGTTTTCACTTTTGTTTTTTCAATGTTCACAAATTTAGAATCAAACATTTTCAGACTTTCAAAAATTGTGTATAACATATATTCAAGTTGCTTGAACTTGACAGCCCAGACCAACTTTCTGTGATTTTCAAATTTCCAGCAATTCAGAATAGGGCCAGTACATTTAGGAACATTCTTTGTGTTAATAAAGAAAAATATTTGCTTAAAATGTTGCCCTTATCTGTTGAGAAATAAATGTAATATTTAAATGGTAAATTGTCATCTCTATTAGTCTGAAAAACATTGAGATTTTTACTTTTTATCCAAATCTCCCTAAACCAGAATGAAATGTGGTAAATAAAGTGAAGGGACCAATGTAATGTAAAGTGAAGTATACAGACGTACCCAGGGGGTGTTTGGCTAGAACTGGCAGGGAGGCTGCAATCAGGGTGAGTCCTTTGGATGCATCTGTCCCACTGCACGGCTGTGCCAGGAAGCGCACCGTGTGAGGAAGAGGCGGCGCTGGTGTTGCATTTACACCTGTGGTGTGATTCAGGCAGAGTAAGTAAGTACATTTACATTTTTTTATTTAAGTACAGTTTTCAAGTACTTTATGTGTTGCCATCTGATGCTACTTTATTCTTCATTGTACTAAATTTTAGATTGTACTATGTAATATTTTACTTTCTACTCAAATACTTATCTGACAGCTTTAGGGAATTTTCTGATTAAGAATTGAAGTAAAATATTTTTAAATATTCTTACTGTTTAATTGTCATTGTCTATTTTCTTATTGAAAAGAATATCCATTTTATTTTAACGTTGCCTAGTTCACCACACAAACAAGTGATACACATCTCTGAATTCAGTACTCATTCAGTAAATCATCAAAAGCTGGCTCCACATTGATGAATTAATACATCTAAACATGTTTTTTAGTGATACAAAGAAACATTTAAAATACTTTAACTTGAAAAGAACAAAAAAGGACACAACCAGGCTCTGCAGGTGTCAGATATCACCACCATGTGGCTCCTAACAAGGCACCTGTTTGAAAGTCTATTTACCACCGCGTTACCAAACAAAAAAATCAAAGTGTTCTAGAAACTAGGATTTCTTCCGGTTCATTACAATATGTAGTAATCTGTTCATGGTACTGTTCCACACATTCACTGAAAGTCTGCTTGGTGGAGGTAATAATGAAAACAGTGTTTAAGTGGGTACTTTTAGTTTTGATATTTCAATTACAATTCTTCTAAACTTTTACTCGAATAATAGTGTCAATTTAGGATTTTTATTTGTAAAGCCATATGTTACAATGTTTCGACAATATTTCTACTACATAAGTGCATAATTGGAAGAACTTCATTTACCATTATTCATGCAGAGTAATACGAAATATTACATATATATAGTGTACACATAGCCTCTGAATAGTTTTATTCAGTAAGTCACTCGTCCTATTGGCTAAATCGTTTTTAGCATATTAGAAAAAAAACCTTATAACAAAAACTGAATTAAATGTAAATAATAATAATAGTTCAGTTCAATTTCATATTTAGTGAAACATTTACAAAATTCTTAATAAAAACGTGTGAGATGATGCTTCACGTGTCTGTCCAATGTCCACACCATTGTTCTCACGCCTAAATGTGAAAACTGATTGTATATCACAGCGTATCTATCTAAATTAAGACGAGTAAAGAAGTTGTATATATCATGTTATACAGGTTTCACCTTTCAGCAGATTGGTCTCGATGGTGTTGCGGATCACTTTCCAGTGGACTCCTGGGGGTTTGTACACACAGAACAGACCCTCTAACCTCCGAAACATACGAACAGCGGCGGTTGACATTTTGTTAGAAGCATCAGATCTTATGGAGTCCTTGAAAAATGGTATTAGTTCCTTAAATCTTGAGATATCTACAACGTAACGTAGTTTGTTTTCTAACGCACGAGTCCTTCACAAACTTCCTGTCTGCTTCTTCTTCTTTGGTGTTTTTTCCCCAATAATAAATTGTAGGTGCCGCCAACTACCGGAATAAATAGATCGAGTTTGAGGATCCTACAATTGCAAGAGTCTGTATTAGTCAATAATAATATTAACAACAATAATAATCAGACAAAAAACATTTTTTAAGAAAATTAAAGGTTATATTAAACAATCAGTTTCTCATAGACAACGTGAAAAGGAAATTAAGTTGATTCAAATGTAATTATTATTCTTTGGAAATTAAAAAATAATTAATCGAGGAAAAGTGTTGTGTAATAATAACAATAATAATAATAATAATAATAATAATAATAATAATAATAATAATAATAATAATAATAATAATAATAATAATAATAATAATAATAATAATACACGGTGGTGCGGTGGGTAGCACTGTTGCCTCACAGCAAGAAGGTCGCAGGTTCAAGACCGCCTTGGGCCTGGGTCTGGGGCCTTTCTGTGTGGAGTTTGCATGTTCTCCCCGTGTCTGCGTGGGTTTTCACCGGGTACTCCGGTTTCCTCCCACAATACAAAAAACATGCTCAGGCTAATTGGTAAACTCTAAATTGCCCATAGGTGTGAGTGTGAGAGTGAATGGTGTGTGAATGGTGTGTGTGCCCCACGATTGGCTGGCGACCATCTGGGGTGTATCCCTGCCTCTCGCCTTAACGCGCTGGGATAGGCTCCAGCAGACCCCTGCGACCCCGAAAGGGAATAAGCGGGATAGACAATGGATGGATGGATGGATGGATAATAATAATAATAATAATACTGCGTTGCAGTATAGATTGAGTCTCCATGGAAACATGCTGCCACCTGCTGGTTGGTCGGTTAACAGCAGGATTATGTAGCTCTGTGTAGCTCTGTGTGGGATATTAGTAGCTTGTTCTACACTAGGTCCATGTCCAGACCAGTGAGAGGCGGTAAGGCACCAGTTAGTTGTTCGTCAAACTCAAACGCCAATATTCCTCAGAAGAAGTAATAGTAAACACGGAAAGAGAAGAAATCCCAGCAGCTGCCGTAAAACAACGAACCCAGAAGAAAAAGAAGAGAACAGCCGTTGACAGGTAACAGGACTGATGTAAATTCACAGCTTGCTAGTGAGGTTTGCTGCTGGAACGTTAGCTGCTGTTAGTTAACAACGTTGTGTGATTCAACGGCTGACAAGTAAAAAATAACGTGATCAAAACGCATTGTAATAGTGTTATTGTATCGCATTGTGTTAGTTTGCGGCAGGCAACAGGAGCAAGGACGTCAGTTCAACGTGACAGCTTTGCTGTGACGTCAGCCAGAACCAGAAAGCGAAGGGTTCGCGTGCAGGCTGCAAGACACGAGCGTGTCGGAAGGGGGCGTGGCTTCGAGCAAGGACCATGTATGTGTTACAGAACTGGACATAGCCCCGCCCCCAGCAGCACGCCGGTATCTCCCAGTGGCTACTCGTGGTACTAACAAAACAAACCCTAACCCAAAAAGCATTTTCCCAAAGCCTGCAATAGTAGCCCCCTGAGCATCATGGGGGGTGACTCTGCTGCACTGTCTCTATGGGTCGCATAACGCGGAAGTAAACCCGGAAGTCAGGCGAGTAACTCCTATGGCAAACATTTTTCAGTCTGCTATTCAGGTCTTATAATACATTCATGACTCTTAACCATCTTACTGAGTTCTTGGTATGTTATTAAGATCTACCCCCAAATATAATGTCTCTTTGAGAGGTCAATTTAATTAAATCCTCTATAAATTATTACTAAACATCTGTTTAGCTTCCTCTACATGACTGTTACAATTCTGAATTATTAAGCAGCATAACGCTTCTTGTAATACTTTATCTATTGGTTGAGCTGTAGGCTGTGACGACATTTTCCTAACGTATTGTATTACTGATTACACTATATCGTAATGTATTAAAACGTGTTTTAACCAAGACAATAGTGATGACAGCTTGGAGTTTACGTGACGTAATTACTGTCACATGCGGACTAAAAAGTAACTTGGACTTGTGTGAGATTATAATTTAACCTGTGATCACCTGTGAGGCTGTACAGGGCCATGTGGCATTGCCTGCTCTTGTTATGTTGTACACTCAATCAAGTATTGTGCTTCTAGTAAAAAGGTAATGTAAAAGTACATGTACAATACTTGAGTATCTTATCTTGCGTTATCCTTACATTTCAGACATTCTACTGCATTTCTCTGGCAGCTTTAGTTACTTTTCAGATGCAGGTTTTAATATTTTATATGAAATAATTATATACTTATATTATATTATATTCTATAGAATTCTCACTTTTTTTTAAATGATGCAGTACTATTACTACCAATCGACCCTAAGCATTTCAACTCCACATTGAGTTCCAATGACCTCAGGTCCAGACCCATTTATTTATTATACTTTAATTTACTTCCCTGTGAAATTAAATCTCGACATCAAGGACCCAATTTTTTCCCTACAGTAAAATTCAGTTCATTAAGCGTATAATTATCAACCCAAGTGCTTTTAGCTGTAATGATTAGTCGATAAATGGAGGAGTTGCCAACTATTGGATTCATTTTCATATATGTTGATAACTGATAAATCCTCTGAGACATTTTATTAAGTATAATATCTCAATTCACTGATTCCAGCTTCTCAAATGTGAGGATGTGTAAATTGATCGTCATTTTTCACAATGGTCTGACATTTAGCTGAAACCTGCTCCAAAGCATCTCTTCGTGTGGAGAGGCTTCTGTGACCCGGGCTCATTGAACAGCCTGACAGCAGCACAGAGATGCAGAGATACTGTATTTCATAGAGACAATAGGTCCCACCCACACCGGAGAGGAGAAAAAACAATTCATCGCCCTCCATTGACTTTGCATTGTGTGAAGGTGCCTCCTCGTCACTTCTGGCTGCGAGTGGACAACAAAAACCTGCCCGAAAGCTGCTGCGTGGTGTGATGCACAATCAACAGAACTGAGTTTTATCAGCTGCCAAACCCAAAAAAACTGAGCTTGAAAAGGGGAAAAAAGTGGATCCGGGCAATAAGATGTCAGGCAGCAGCAGGAAGGAAAACACACTGTGTGTATGATTCCTAACAAAACATCAAACAAAGGACACACTCTTACTGGATTCTCTTCTCATGCAATTTACAGGTTGCAGTTGGTAATTTGGCTGAAGATAACTAACGTTAAGGTATGAAAGGTCTGGTTCTGAACTATTTTAGGTTAAATAATGATCTCATCTGGTGTGTCAATCAAACAGTTGTAGCTATCAAATATAAATTATTTTACTTCTGGTCATTGAGTGGGATCATTTCTCCAAGAAAAGCAAAGGAAGGGGGAGAGACACTAAAATAGATCAACAATATTGAGTTTGTCAATATACCCTTTCGTGGTTGACCTCTTGCTAGAATAATCCTTTCTGCATGCTAAATTCTGAATATTCTTATTATTCTTTAGCTCACTGCAGACATTTTGTTACTGTTTCAGCCATTGGTGGATTTACTTGTCTGTGGATTTCTCTCTGCAGGTGTAATGCAGACTTCTCTGCGGTGGGTGCTCTGGGATGTGAAGGACACACTGCTAAAGGTGCGAGCGTCCGTGGGGGAGCAGTACAGCAAGGAGGCTGAACGACTGGGTCTGGTCCTTAGTCCCAAGGAGGTGGACGCCGCGTTCCACCAGGCGTATCGACAGTATACCAGAAAATACCCAAACTATGGCATCGCTCAGGGCCTGGACGGATGGTCTTGGTGGAGGGGGGTGGTGTGGGACACCTTCTCCCGGTGCAGAGTGGAGGACCAAGGCCTGCTAAATATGATGGCTCGCAACCTCTATCAAAACTTCTGCTATGCAGAGAACTGGGAGGTAAATGACAGATGAATGAAGAGATGTTGATCATGCTAATTTGTTACAGACGAATCTAGTCAGAAAAATGTTCCCAGTTATCTTAGCAAAAAAATGTCCACTTCTACTGTGTAATGTGTTTTTGTTTCAGGTATTTCCAGACTCAGTGAAGGCTCTGGAGAGTTGTTCTTCTCTAGGACTGAAGCTGGGTGTGGTGTCTAACTTCGATAGCCGTCTAGAAAAGATCTTGCATAATTGTGGTCTGCTGCCTCACTTCAGCTTTGTGATAACATCAGAGGAAGCAGGTGTAGCCAAGCCCAGCGCGGCCATCTTCCACCAAGCGCTGCAGAAATGCGACGCACCAGCCATTAACGTGGCTCATATCGGCGACCACTACGTGAATGATTATCTCGCTTCTCGGGCTGTGGGCATCCACGGGTTCCTTTTAGACAGAAAAAAACAGCATGAAGAAAACGATGTTCCCCAAAAGCATCGATTTAGCTCCCTGGAAAATTTTACTTTGCAGCTCCATCAGAACATTGATTAAAGCTACTTTAACATATCAAATGCTTCGGATAACTCCAGAATGTGAAGAGTTATAACCTGGGTTCCTATGTAGTATGGAAATGTTAACGGAAAATATTTCTGCTTCCAGACTGCTTTCTAAAAAATGAAATTCAGACATCTCTGCCTCCAAATCAGTTTGAAAGAAAAGTAAATGGACTATCTTTTCTGCACAAGGAAACCTTCATGGCGTTATGTTCATCCTTGTTTCCATGGACACCATGATCAAACAGAGTTTAAAAAAGTATTAATTATTATATATTTTTTCTGTATATTACAGGGAACTGGTTATATGTACTGAGACACCAAATATAGTCTGAAAATGTACTGAAAACTATTTTTAAAAAGTGTGGAAATGCTGTGTAACTGTAATTATTTTATAGCAATAAACATCTATTAATGGTACAGACACGTAAAACTGCCTCATTCCTTTTTCTAATCTTATAAGATTTTAGGGATCCTTCTCACTCCATTTAATTTGCTCCTATTAAAGTGATAACATACCATTGTATGGCGTTGTTTTACTCTCATACAATGGGCTTTGTTTTTATCACTAAAAAAAAAAAAAAAAGTTAAGAATGGATTGGAAACAATTTTGACAATTAAAATTCTGTTTGTCGACCTAATGAATGAATACCAACTAAAATATGACTAACTACATAACATTCACATGTATGTGAAACAAATAAATTAAAAATCCTTGTTAAAATGAACAGAGATTGGAATTTTAAAGACAAGTGGGAGGTTCGAATGAAATACTTAACAGAAGTTAGAGGTGTGTGTATCCACTAGGACTTCAGCCTCTATTATATCAGATTTGACCATCCCTGCAGTCCCCGAGCTCTATGGACGTGTCACACAAAAGTCTCTGGACCTGTTCATGTTGAGCCTTGAATAGTCTTGGTCAGTGCTTAGTACTGAACAGGGCTGTTATACCCATGTGAAAACTTGTATTTCCAACCATCTGGGCAGAGGCAGTATTGTCAACGTTGGGCTGGGGAACAAAACGGCTTGAAGAGACAACAGAGCTCCAGCCTCCTACAGGGAGAAGGGATTAACATGAGTCCAAATCAGATTTACAGTTTGAGAGAATTTCCCGATGTGTAAATTCCTATTTGACTTCACGCCATGAAATGGGAATCAAAATTTTTTTTATTATTAGGCTGTTTTATTTGCTCTGTTTTCACTTCGTGCAATTTGTTCCTTGTGTCCTTCGCATGTTAAAGGATAATGTACCTCTTTTGAGAAGCATTCAGGAGAGCTGCTTAATTCAAAAGCTGGTTTAGTAGCTCAGTCGGACAGCTCTAAGGGGCTCCACAGAAATCCGATTGCAGATATAAGGGGATTGCAAAAACCAAAACGCTGCTCCTCACGCAGCGGATGAAAAGCAGATGAGGCGTTACAGAAGGAAGGACGTCAGACAACAGACAAAAACGGAAATAAAAGAAAACCAGATATATGTGGCTCATTTTTGTCTGGTGGGAGGGGAAAACTGTTTTAACATGAATAGGTATAGATCCTATGAACTTGAAAGGGAAAAGACAAATAATTTGAATAGAAACTTGAGAGAGGGCCGTAACGTTTCCTTGAGCCATAAAAGCACTCAGGAGTTGACTCTTTGTCCAATTGTGCCTAGGGTTCAGGGTTTCATGTTGGCATTTCTGTGTCTTGAAAATATCCAATGGAAGAGAAAAATAAGAGGAGTGGAGCATCAGGAAAAACCTGGGTATTTGAAGAGTGGGGGGCGCCTCAGAATGAAAAGAAGGTCATGCATTGAATTACATAAGAAGAGGAGATGGAGCATATAATAAGCAAAAAAATAAAATTATACACACACACATACTTGCATATTTAATTCTTCATTGGAAAACAAATGCAAATAACAGAGGCCTTCCAATTGTGACAAAAATACATCTGACAAAGTAAAGCGTTGAACATTAATAGGATGTCCTCCCTATTGTAATAACACTGTTTATATACACACACACATACACCATACAATATTCATGTGTTTTTAATATTTACACATTAATGCTGCAATAACAGACATTAACACATCAGCTGCTGTAAACAAAGACAAAGTGTGTCACCACCTTCAGAATCTTTCAGCATGTGCTGTTGATACCGTCACACACACATTTCATGGTAGAAGCTGCCACATCCTGAACAAGCGTTTTGTCCAAGTCAGTTGTATAATTCATGGGATGTATTCCTTCACCGTTAAAATATTGTCAGATCACTTTTTAGATTTCGTTTTTAAAAACTGACCTGCAGAGGCTTCCCTGTCTTTGAAAGGATTTAAATTCAAAGGAACAATAGAACACCCAACGCTCCTGGAAGTAAAAAGGATGGCGTTCAGCTGTTGAAAACGCGTCTCAAATACAAATTGTGATTTAAGTGCAGCCTGCGTAGGTGGACGTGTACAAACCAAGAGCTTCTTCCATTCGGTGTGTTCGGCGCCTCGTCTGTCGACGCTACGGTGAGTGCAGGGTTTATGAAATAGTGAGCAAGCTTGCAGAAAAGTGCAATATTACAGGAGAAAGACAAAAAAAGGTGCCAGAGACTAATGCAGACACCCAGGGCGTGAATGTGGCGTTGCTGTTACAGCTTGTAATAGAAAACCTCCGATGCATGAACATGTTCAAGTACAGGTCAGGAACAAAAAAAATAAAATTGACAAGTATTTTAGCTTTAGTAGAAATACTGGAGTCATCCGATCACATTTGTCTGTTTTCAGTCACAACCATTGTGTCCTATTTAAAGATGAAGTACAGATAAATCCAGGGTTTCTTAATCCGTTAGTCAGTCCTGTCAGCAATTCCTATTTCTTTCAAGTGAAGTGAGTTCATTCCTTAAAAACAGACACTAAAATGAAATTTTAAAGCATCAGTTTTCTCCCACCATCGTTTCCTTAAAAATGTCCTCTGTGATTGTAGAGTTCTGAAAGCTGTGCAAAAAGTTATTAAAAGACAAAAAAATAGGAACTGGCATCCTCTGACTTTCAGGAAATGAATTAGGATTGTCCTGCAGCCCAAAACACCTCTCCTGTTCAACATCCACACAGGACGATTAATGGCCTCACTCATGGCTCCTCTTGTCCTCCAGGCCAGCTGTGAACAGCAAAGAGGGGGGGGGACACACAGCTGTTCCCATGCAGGATGTGGCTTCATCTTTTGAGATTCAAACAATTCAGCATTTCCACAGATTCAAAAAGAGTGACGTGAACACGGTCCCCTGATGCTGCAGTTCCAGAGTCCCAGTCAGTGGGTAAAAACTAAATGTGGTGGCATACCAACGTCCCACATCAAGCAGGCCTACCTCAGCCACGTGGACCATAATGCTCCTTCACCTCTGACCGGGTCTGCTTGATCAGAGCATGCATATACCACTTCGGATGCAATCCTGAGGGTCTGCGGGACGGACGGATGAGGAAAACTAAACACGCTGCGATGCTCATGTTCCAGGAAGACGACTTCTCAAACCACTGAAAAGCAAATAGTAAAACAAACAAATTTCCTTTTAGGAGAGAGGCTTAAAATCTTCCTTCCTATTATTGTCGATAAATACCATGAAAAGACTGACCATGAAAAATATTTAGCCAAATTTTTATACATACATATATATGTGCCATCTCATTGTTGTCTAACGCTGAATCTTTTAAAACACATTAATGAAACACACAGTTGTCCTGGGTGACGTGTTCCTTCAGTACAATAAGTATCATTGTAGTTCGTTTTTCAGTTGTTCCCACAAACACCATCCTGCTGCAATGAACACTCATGAAAGCATCTGAAAATGCACTTTTAAAAAACCTGTTGGTGCAACATTCGCCTAAAACATCCTTTTTCAAAAACAAAAAACAATATACTATATACACTTGTTTTTAGAGATATACGTCTTCAGTTGGAAGAAATGGGCTGGAGACAGGGTAGGAAAGTACTGAGAAAGAGACCAACAATCTCACACAGACACAGAACTTTCTCATACAAGGAAAATATAAAACAATGCCAGCCTCTTATTTTATGTCTATAACACACTTTTGACTTTCTAAGACAAGAAGAATATGTACCACTCTCAGAAGGGCAGCAAGATGCTCCGTGCTTGCTGGATTTCTCTGGGACGTAGTGATGAACGTGGCTCCGCCTGCGACAGTCCTGTCTCCACCAGCAGCTGCAGGAGTAAAGATCAAATTAAACATTATCTAACCCTCTCTTGCATATTATATGACCTAGACATGGTAAAAATGTGTTTTTATAAAAAAAATATTTAAATGGCCTAAATTATTATATATATATATATACATACACACATAGTTTCATGCTACTGTATGCAACTTGGTGTGAGCTTGAAACAGCAAAACTTGTAACATGGAAATTGAATTAAATTTACAAAAAAAGTTTTACTTAGCCCGGTTCAATTTTTTGATATGGTAAAAAATGTCCTAAATTTTGATTAAAAGACAGCTATCCATTAGCAAAAGGGACTGGCAAACACAATATTCTGGTCATGTGACTTAACAAATTGTATGTCCTTCAAAAATAAAAACCCCATTTCTCATGCCTAACTTGAATAAAATGCTTTTTAGAAAGACAAAACCTAACTAATTGTTGCCATACGACAACAATATGCAAAAGAGGAATTGTTAGAATGTAGTAAAAATTTTATCCCATATTTTTTTTTTTTTTTTTTTTTTTTTAACATTCGTTAACCATTTTTACTCTAAACTGCATACCATGACTGTGTAGGTGTGTGTCCTCTTAATAATTAGGTTGTTACTCTGTTATAAACTAGAGGCCATGAGTTCATGTAACTAGGGACCACCAAGGAAATAAGAGAGAGTAAAGCAGAGTGTGCTTCAGAGCGGGTCAGAGATTCTAACTGAGCACACATCTGTTCGTCCTACTCACCAGTAAGAAACCCACTACCGTTTTTTTCTTTTTGCATGTGTATTTTTAATGTTCTAGGTTATTTGAACCTGAAACTAATGAAAATGTAGTTTATTTAAATTTCTATGCATTTCTTACCCTAAATACTGTGCAGCTGACTGTGCACCTGATAGTAGCCAGAATGGGGATATATATATTCAATGCATACGACTTACTGTAAAAGTGTACACAACACCATGATGAGTACGCACCCAATCACACACAACACCAGCACTGTGGCAACAGTCTGTTGTCTGTGATTGGTTGCTACTACAGCGAGCAGGTCCGCGTGCTCACACCTCATCCCCATGTAGCCTTGATGACACCTGCGACATGAAGGGAAAAATCTACTTCAGGTGGCGCAATCAGAAAAGCAAATTTTAGTAGTAGCTTAAATCATTTCACAGCTGTGCTAATGCAGCTTTGCCAAAGATTTAGCACAAAATGAAAGAACCATCAGATACACAGTCTAGTGAAAAACAGGAACAAGTCCACTCATATCAGATATCTAAAACATTGAGTCTTTAAAAAATAATAATACTAAGTGCCCCATAGAAGAACAGTTCAGATGCATACATATTTAAAAATGGCTTCAATTTGAAGTATAAGCAAAGCTGTAAATAATGATCGCAGTTTAGAATTGTCACAGCTTTTGCAGGATCTAGGCGTGCAGACGGACTTGCGGCATCTCTTAGGCGTCACTGGAGAGGACTGTAATGTCTGTGTTTATGAGTGGTTTCATTTCTCCTCATTTACCTCCCCTCATTGCTTGGTAGCACATAACAACATACATCACACAGAGCCCAAATGGGCCCTGATAGGGTCAGGCAGGAGTAGAGGAGATAAATGAAACACACGGCAGCTGTAGATTTTTTTGCACCAAATGCATTGTGGGTGACATGCACCTCTGAAGTGACCGACAATGTGTGCTCGCTCCCTCACCCCTCCGAGAGTCTATCCCACTAAATTCACCAACAGTGAATACAGGCCCAAAAACCCCAAATTAATATAAGTTTATAGTATATAAAATAAGGCACCATCCACTTACACACATGCGGGTGATTCCTCCAGTATCAGAAAGCGACATGTGCCATGGAAGCAGAAATGGCGGTGGGAGTCGGGACAGTCATCAAAATGAGACCGAACAGCAGCCGCCTCGAACTCTGGGAGTTTACAAGCCCATAAAAAAAAATCAAAAAAAAAAAAATCACAGAAACTGTTGGTATTTTCATCGAAATGGAGGTTTTTGAATTTCAGCACAAAGTTTTTACCCCCCCCCCTTGACTATGAGACATTAAAACTCTTCCGTTTAACCAACACAACATAAGTCATTTAACTTCAGAGCAGAGAGCAGGAAATTAGGAAAATTTTACAAATATTTGGAAGGATTCCACAAAATTATGATGCAGCTGTTAATTTAGGCGCCGAGATAAGATCAGGAGCCCCAAGTCGTTTGATGCAGAAATCATAGCAAACATCTGTAAACCAAACATATCAAAGTGCACTTAGTGAGAATATAGTCAATGCATGTATAGCATAAATCTAAAAATAACCCGAGGCTGCAGTGAGCTGAAAAAACATGAACTAAATCCTGAAGCTGACACTTACACCACCAGCACTAGACTGAAGCGTTTTGTTACCAGTTGCGTGTGGAGCTATAGTGGCATATATCCATCAGTGTACCTGGAATGGACAATTATAATAAAGAACAACCACTGAAAACAAATTATCTGTCCAGCAATCTGCAAAAAGAATTGAGGACTTACAGCAGCCTTTCCCCCCCTTGCATAGATAACAGGAAAACAAAAAAAACACCCATTGGATTAAACAAAACACTCAGACACACGTAATTGTACAGTCAGACAAATTCCTACCTAACTAACTCAAACAGAAGTCAATGTTCCACGAGCAGCTGGAACAGACGCCACAGTGTGACATCCAGGGTCGGAATGAGGATGAACATCCAGACAGATAGCTGCAGCACAGCCTTCGTCACACAGTTCATTCCAGTGTTAAATGGGCTTTTGGACTGCAGCCTACATGTATTGTCTCCTTCTTTCAGACTCTGTGAAAGCCCTCCGTTGTCCCCGAGGCATCTGCCTACCAACCCCTCTCGCTTTCCATGTGATTTTGGCAGTGGAGTAAGAGGAACACCGAGATGTTTACGGGCCTTTAGGCCAAGTAAGGTGCTTTTCAGATAATTCAATACCATACAGTAGGTGCGGCTTTTGAGGACACGCTCGCGTACACCGCTGATAATCCGCAATTTACCACGATTGCTGCCCTGACTCACACTAAGAGGATCAATTATCAGCAAGCGCCACACCGTCTGCGCAATGAGAGGCTTTACATTGTTGGGAACTCCTGCTGTGGAGGAGACGCTGCAGTGAGACTCAACAAAGGGCTGCAATGAGGCCGTTTGGCTCATTTCATGCGATTCATTTTTTTTTCCTTTTTCTGGCGATGGTTTACCAAAGAGCATGAACGCATCCATGCATCAGACTTACTTTTAACTGGTAAGGTTTCAGAAGTGCTGGTTACAATAGTTGTTCTGGAGCTGCTTCTGCTGCCAGGTGCTGCAGAGCCACTTGTGGAGGTGTTGGGAGCAGCGGCGGAGTTTGCGTCATTGGGAACACTGGAATTTGTGATAACCGTGTTGCTCTGCCCTGTTCCCACTGTAAAGAGGGAATCTGCAGAGAGGAAAAACAGATGTTTAACCAGGATGTAAAATTATGGTAAATGGGCTGCACTTATATATCGCTTTTTTCCCCCCCAAGTGTTATCAGACCAAGGCATTTAACAATTTCTGCCACACACACACACACACACTTGGGGTTCAGTGTCTTGCTTGAGGACATAGAGAGGAAAAGCCCAGGAATCAAACCACCAACCCTGCAATTAGTGGAAGAACCACTTTCGAATTCTGAGCTACATCCACTCCACATTGTGGGAAACAGTATTCAATTCCCAAAAGAATTTCATGTCAGACACAGATCTCAAGCACAGGTTCTGATGAATATGTTTGATCCACGAAATAACGTCATATTGAGCTTAAACTTTATCTCACATTGTCTTGACTCACTTTGAGCTGCAGGAACGTTCGTAGCCATTGCAGTAGTTGTGGCGTTGCTGCTTCCACCGCTTGTGGAAGTGGTGGGAGTAACGGTGGAATTTGTGTCAGAGGAAATGCTGGCATCTATGATAGTTGTGTCGCTCTGCCCTGCTCCCGGTGTAAAAAAGGAATCTGCAAACAGATGTTGTGCTAGGATGTGAGATTACAGAAACAGCACTCCTTGCAGGAATCAAATATCAGATAAAGGAGTTCAATCAACCGATAAGGATGTTTGACCCATGAAATAACTGGAAATGACTTCATAATGAGCATGAAACATCTTTACATATCAGATCTCAGACATACTTTGAACTGCAGGAAGGGGAGTAGCTGTTGCAGTAGCTGTGGCGTTGTGGATGGTGAAGGTGTCGGGAGCAGTGGTGGGGTTCGTGTCAACGGAAAGGCTGGCATTAATAATGGTTGGATGGCTCTGCCCCACGCCAAATGTAGCGAGGGAACCTGCAACATTGATGTGGGAGGGGGGGTTATATAGAACACCGAAGCCCTGCAGGAATATAGCTATGTAAACTCACCATTGAATACCACAAACTAAATATACCTATAGTAATATAAAAAAAGTGTATCACTGTATTGTTATTCAATCCTCTTCTTCCCAGGTGTCACATTGTCTAAATGCATGGTGTGACCCATCTCTCCAACAAGAAATTGATGCTTCATTGAATAACTAGTGCCCAACAATATCAACAAGGCCAAGCATCCACTAAAAGGTTGAGACCAGAGCACTATGAATACTCCAGGTCCTGGTAAGACATGCAATCACCCCCCATAGACATATTCTTCTCAAAAAAAAAAAAAAAAAAAAAAAAATCAAGACAAGCCATAAAATCAATATTCAAATACACTTGATTCATTCATTTCGACATTTGAAATCGTTCATAAATGCATCTAAAAGTGTCCAAAACCAGATTTGAACTTGAATAAAAAAAATGAAATATATAATATATAAAATAAATACAATTTAAAAAAAAAAAAGAAAAAAAGCAGAGTTATCCTCAATGGAAGGAATCCAGGTGAATGAGCTACTCACTGCTGATGAGAAGAATCGCGTCCCAGAAGATGCGGGTCATGGTGGCGACTTGCGGACGAGCCGCTGCTGGGCGGACGGGCAGCGGCTCAGGAATGCGGCCGTGTGTCAGGAAGCCGCATTATTCATTTACCGCTGGAGCAGCAGCGCACACGGCGTGTAATCCGCTCATCGGCGTCCAGCATCTCCTCGACGAGGAGCAGGAAAAAGTAACTGTGGTCGGGTTTTCTTGTTTTTCTTTTTTTTATTATTATTATTTTATTTTTCCCAGTCTGCAGCTGCGGTCTCCGAGCGTTTAACTTCACTGCGTTCAATTGGAGAAACTCGTGTAATCCTGTGAGGGGCTGGTAGGGCCAATTAGAAGCAGACAGGGAGGGGGCGTGTCATCCTCACATGCTGACCTCAATATTACCCCTTTAATTATAGGAAGGTACGAACATACATCTTTCATGGCATTTATGAGATGTTATTTTCTGTAAAATTTTTGACTAATCGTTTGATTAGTAAAAGTATACTAGAGCTGCACGATTAGTCGATAAATCATTTTGTGTATCTTAATCACCATCTTTTATTTGATGAGTGTGTTATCAATTAATTAAAACAAAAACTAAAATACTATTGTTTTTGGTTTCTTTGATCGTCTGCAGTGGCATCTGGGGGCCTCGGTGGTACAAACATTGACCTAGTGTTAAAATCAATTTAAGAAATAAACCAAGAACAAAGATTGAAGTGTGTTCTCAACAAAATGCAAATGCATTTTTCATCTACGTGTAAGAATTGAACAGCTGTTAATCACATGTCCCCCTAGTAGCAGCTTTAATTTAAAAGGATTCTTTAATCTGTAAAAAAGTAAGCGAGATGAGGGCAATGTCTTGAAGAATGTGTCAAGCTTTTGAGCTATTTAAAATAAAATCAAAGTATGCAGTGTTAAATCTTTTATATTTATGTGTATGAATGCTATATGAAGGAAAATATTTTGCTTTTTTAAATTTTATGTCAAAATGTACTACTGCAATGAAGTATTTAAAGTGCCTGCATGAGGTTAAACTTGGAATAAAATAGTTGAAAACAATTATAAAGTAATTTAAAACCTTTTTTGCTTACTTGTACACACACACAAACATTTATAGGACTCCACACCAAACCTTTTGCAATTGTAGAGTGAAGGACAGGATATCTCTAAATAATTCCTAAATAGGAAAAGTTTTATCATGGTTGTAATAATGTTGGTTTAGAGTTCTTCTGCCCCCTAGTGGATCAGTAGATTATGTAGTTTACTATGTACAGATGTGTCTTTCAATTCATTTACTACAAGTAGAAAAACTTCTTCTGCCTGAACAAGTTTCCTGGCTATGGATATTCTTTTTAAACCAGGTTGAATTTAGATAAAAAATTATGGTTAGTCTAATAACTTTAGACCATTTTCAAGGCGGCCATATTGACACGAGATAGGGAGTCATAGCAGCAATAGCAGCAGAGTCTTGGAGCCCACACACACAACAGCAGCAACCTGAGTGTGTTTGACCTGAATGGGGCCGTCATCCGTCTCAGTGGTAACCTACCTACTGTTTCATGTTAATATGGCCGCTGTCCAAAAGGTCGATTAGTGTGATGAAAATTCATGAAGATCAGGCTAATCAAGATAAATGTCAATCAACTCTGTAGATTAGACGAAACAGTTTAAATATTAAACCTGACCTTAACTTTTCCTTTACAGTTAGAATCTGATCTCTACCATGAAGGTCACATAAATATTAAATAGCTTTGTCTGACTACACTTAGACAGAGTAGAAAACCTTGCTTTTCGATCGCATTTTGGCTTGGATCAAATCTTTAAAAAAATGGGTTGTTCAAAATTCATAAAAGAGATCCTGGAAAACAGATCAGATCATGTGATCTGATCTGTTTTAATAATACTATCAGTGGCCTAGCCCACATTTTGATGTGTAATCCACTTTAGAGCACTGGTTATATAGATTTGATGATCTTAAAAAGTTTGTATCTGAATCTCTGTGATCCAATTTAATGTTGCTTTGAAAAAAAACAAAATTAAGATGGATTACTTGACCATGGATAATAAAACATGTGATTTTGAAACCCTGATCATTCTGATCCAGATTAAACTGGGATCAGTGGTTTAACTTAATCTTCTGACCAACCTCACACCTGAGAGCGATGCTGACTGAGAAACACACTTGACATTTTTTTTTATCAGAAAGCCTTCTCGTGGCTGAACTCTTTGACAAGTCATATTTTCACTGTCAGCTGAGAACAGCAAGCTCAATATTTTTTTTAAATAAATTAAACACCTGTCTTTTTTACTCAAGTCATAATCCATACTCGGCACCTACATATCTAGATAACCTCAAGGTAACTATTCAGTTAGGCTCAGGATGTCCAGTGGCTTGACCTTTGAGTAATGACACATCTGGTGTGGCTGGACAGGGACAGAGCTGCGATTCCTCCTTCACAAATGCTTTCACTTTTGACACTGTTCACTGCAGACTTAGAGCAATCACCACTGATCTGAGCATACATTCCCCATCTGCTTCTGTTGCAGTGTATTAGGCTGTTGATTCTTGCTATGTACAAGGGCCAAATTGAGACATTTGTGCTCAGATTGCTCTAATATCCACTAACAGATAGGATGTTGTAAAATTGGTCGCACATCACATACAAACTCTTTGCTCACATCTCTCACCGTTTTTAAGTCAGAGTTGAAGGATTTTCGGTTTGTTGCTGCTTATTACTGATTACTCATTTCTTAATTATTTTTACTGTAACTTTGTTTGTGTTTAATTCACATTTTCCACCCCTTTAACCAACTGTTTTCTAAATTATTACTTACTCATTCATTTCTCCTGTAAGAATTAATTTCTACATTTAAATTGTCTCTTGATGCTTCTAATGTTTTATGTGAAGCGCTTTGAATTGAATTGTTGTTCAAATGTGCTATATTTATACATATATACTAACCAGGAGAAGCACTTGGCTTTTCTAGTGGTTTTATGGAGTGTGGCAACGACTAAAAGTGGAAACAAGTGTCAACATGTTGTTTAGACACCGAGTAATACAACACAATACAACGTCTTTCCTTTGGTCCCTGTTGACTTGAAAACACGCGAAGACACCTTCACGACCTCTGAACTCAGAGCATCCGAGGGGCACCTGAACGCAGCATCAACCTGTTCACTGGTTGATTCTCATCACCTCCACTTGCGCCAGGACATGCGAGTAAATCATTGGTGTATGTATGTGAGTCCTGGTAAAGGGGTAAAACCTCAGCTCGGTATTCGGCCGCTCGTGCGTCAACCAGTCGATTGCATAACTGCAGCCAATCAGAGGAGGAGGCTGGGCGCGTGCTCGGGCTCGTGCTGCCCGATAGTTTATATGAGAGGTGGCGGATGGGCTGCGCGCTTTTTGCTGGACGTCACCTGTAAACATGTCGCACGTTGGCGTCAAAAAGGTAAAAGAAAGGAGCTAATTTTAGGATCTTAGGACTTAATTTCCTCTGTTGCTTGTTGTAGAATTATGTAAAAAAAAAAAAAAAAAGTTATATGTTTTTGTAAAAACTCAGTAGGCGTTTTTTGTAAGTTAAATTACAATAGTGTATGATACAATACATTATATTACTACAAAAACGACCTGACTTTGAATTAAATTGTATACTATAGTCATATTACCAGTCCATCTTAAAAGGGTAATAATTGTCTAATGTTCTTCTTTATAATGATAACATGTTTTAAATGTTTATTTAGTGTCTGTTGTAAAGTACTTTTTATCATAAAGCTTATTATTATTATGTTAACAGCATATTTTAATTCTGCTATTTTCTCTTGGCTCGCAATTTCAACTTTTGAAATTTAAGCAAAAAAAAAAAATACACAAAACAGACGTTTTGCAGCAATGAATTAACACGTGAATTTATAACCTACTTAATAAAATTCCTTAATCTGTATGATAGTAAATGATACAATTGTCTGCCTCTGTTTGGATTAACAGGGCAGTTCTCTGACATTGGTGCTGATGGTTGCCTCTGCAGCCATTGGAGGAACTCTTCAGTATGGCTATAACCTCGCCATAATGAATGCCCCCACGACTGTAAGTTTCTTAGTCCACTTGTCAAATCATGGTTGTGTTTTATCTGCGGCATCAGATGTTTCACTGTTACTCTGAATTGATGGGTGGCAGGTTAAAACATCATAGATTAAATTAATGGAAGCTGTATCCTCACTTTTGACCGGTAATATATAGGCACCTGTCTCTCTATAACATATTGTATGTCCCTATGAAATATTGATCCTGCAAGATTTAAACAACATGCCATTAGAATAGTAAAGGTATAAATATAAAAATCACAATGTGGATCACCACCATAATGAATAAAAAGTTTGGTAGAGATAATAAGTGACTTTTAAGCACTGCTTCATTTGCATGTTTGTGTTGAGCTTTGTGTTGTAAAGGTTGGTGTCATATCTTCTGCAGTTCATTCAAACCTTTGTCAATGAGACATTCATGGAGCGGTGGGACATTCAGCTGGAAGATTACCAGGTGACGCTGGTCTGGACAATCATTGTCTCCATCTTCTCATTGGGCGGCTTAGCGGGGGCTCTTATTGCAGGACCAATGACCATTCGCTTCGGGAGGTAATAAAGATTCTGTATGTGAATGTATGAATGAGAAAAGGTTAGAAAGTAACGTTGTAGGAGGGACAGTGAATGATCAACCTGCTGATGTCCACGTGTATGAATAAATAAAAAAATTGTACATTTACTTTCTTCTAGTGAGTAGTTACTGCAAGAGCGTGTGTCTGTGTACACATATATATTTACACACAGATGAATACACTATGTTTGTCTTTGGCTTCATGATAAATACCTATTAGAATAAATTGATTCATTAATTTGGTATTTCTTGGAATTTAATGACAATACAAATATTGATAATTTTTATTAGACAGATGAAGCCACATAACATTCCAGCCAGTCATAAGATTTATAATTCTGTATCAGTTACAGTATAAACTCTGAATTGATCACTAAATGTTTTTGTGCAATTACTTAATTCTTTTCTTCTCCAAAGGAAGAAATGCCTGCTGTTGAACAATATTTTCCTCATGAGCAGCGCAGTCTTTGCTGTGACAAGTAGAGATGCGAGGTCTTTCGAGATGATCATTATTTCACGTGTCTTAGTGGGAATAAATGCAGGTACGTTAGTTATCCAGTGTTTTATATATATATATATATATATATATATGTTTGCCTTTAAATACCTGTATTACTGTCATGGTTTCATATCAATAGCAGAATAAGAAATGAGAACTAAACTAAAATGGGACATTTAAGTGGTAAAATAAAAAAAAATATTGAAAGATAAAAAGAAATGTTAAAACATCAAACAGAAGCTTCAGTCATGTAACAGAAAGACAATGTGTGCTTTGCAGGGATCAGCATGAACGTGCAACCCATGTATTTTGGAGAAAGTGCACCGAAGCACTTAAGAGGGGCCGTTTCCTTATCATCAGCTGTTTTCACAGCTTTTGGAGTTGTGTTAGGACAGGTGTTTGGACTCAGGTATGGAAACTATCTGACATGTATCTTATTAAAGGAGGATTAACTTTCACTGCAAACGTTATAACACGTGTGTGTCACACAGTTCAAATATATCCACTGTAACAATCTGGATTATTTATTCATAGAGAAATTTTGGGCAGTGAGTCATGTTGGCAGTACCTTCTTGCCAGTAATGCCATTCCTGGCTTCATTCAGCTTCTCACCCTGCCGTGGTTCCCAGAAAGTCCCAGATACTTGCTCATCGACAAGGGGGACAAGGAGGCTTGTATAAATGGTGGGTATGAAGTAATATGTACTTATATATAATAATAAGTAGTTTTATTGAGGAATTCCAGTGTCTGCTGCTTTATAGTGTGACTCCACTACATTATCTGGCAGTTACTCCTCTGACTAGGATTAAAAACGAGAAAAAAAGAAACCATTAGCTTATCAAATACAACTCAGTCACCAGAGGTTTACTAACCTGTTTTGGCCTTTGACCCTTCCTCACAGTTCTATGAGTCAATAGTAGATTCATCAAAGACAGATATTTCCCCATTGAACTCTTCACATGGTTTCATGGTGTTTAAGGAAAGGTTAAGTGATCCAATATTTCAGTTTGGAGAAAAAAAGAGAAAAAATTGAACAGAATATATGAGTATATTTTGATAAGAATAATATTTTGCAGGATTTTTAATGCAGTACTTTTACAACTTTTACTTTTGTAAAAAGAAGCCCTTCTTGATTCACTAATGTTAACCAGCACCTGAAATGATAATACATACCCATAAAATATAATAAAATAAATACAGACAAGTGTTTTTTTACCTTTTTATTTCTGCAAATAAATTTTATATATTTTTGATATAAGTATAGATATAAAAATAATATATTATAAGCAAGAGAAAATGTATGGTCACACTTGCTTGGCGAATAAAGCTGATTGTGATATCATACCTAAACATGCTCTGTGTACAAGTTGTGTTTTTTCCCTCCTGGTCAGCTCTGAGACGTCTGCGTGGCTGTGAGGTCCAGAGCAGTGAACTTGATGAGATCCTGCAGGAACAAGATGAAATCAAAGGCATGAGGCCCAGCCGACCCTGGGAGCTCTTTGCTGATCGGTCTGTGCGCTGGCAACTCATTTCTGTGATGGTCATCAGCAGCGCCATGCAGCTCTGTGGCAATGATACCGTAAGAAAAAACGAAAACCAATTTGTTTTCTTTTGAAATGTTTTAGTGCTTCTGAAGGTGTGGACAGGTGTCTGCAGGCTGTAGGAAATATTGTTATATAACCCATGAGGGTTCTGTGTTACTGACACTCAAACAACAGTATCGGATGTTAGCCACGGTTTTCTCCAGCTACGTTGGATGCAGCTGATTAGAAATTTGAGATGATTCATCCAGGGCTTGCATACTGCTGGGGTTTCTTTACATTCTTGCCAGTCATATTAAAAATGTATGCTCATGATGGCGCTTTATCACCTGCTGTTCTGCAAGGGGCATGGTGTGTGTAGGCAGAGTGTGCAATACTGACTCAATGCTGCTATGACCAAAATTGCACATTTTTCCAACACTTGTTTTTCCATTTGCTTGGATACAATAAATATGAACCTAAGATCATTTGTTCATTGAATCGCCTGTTGAAAAAGGAGACTAATTAACTTCAAAGGTGCTTGTCTATTCACTTCATTACTATGATCAAAATGATGTATCAAATGTTGCATTAGAGCATATTGTTATGGAAATTGTACAATATTCTATGTACAGCTCATGGAAGTTTCAGGATAATAAAATCCATTACCATGGAACATGGAGCAAATTTTATTAAAGCAGTATTACTGTACATACTGTATACAGACCCTATACAGATTTCACTTTTCCAAGTCCTGTCAACTCATTACTGCTGATCACATTCACATGAGCATTTATACACATGAGTGATATCCACCTACAATAACATAGTGATGTCATGGAGCCAGCAGGTGATCCAGGTTGCAGTAGAGTTCAAGCAGTGGGTGGTGAAAAGCATCCATTATAATGTACATGAGAACCTGTGGCCAAATCCACAGGATATGATGAAGGAAAGCAATACCCTGTTTTGCTATTTTTTACAGTAAGCCTGGATTTTTCTATGATATTTCATGATAAATGAGTCACTTAAACAAGTGATTCTGCAAGAGAAAGTGTATTTAAAGAAAAGAATGTACAATGCATGTGAGGACTGTTTAGGGTCTTGTAAAATGACATCAAGGTTCTGAAATTAGTAAAGTGAATGTAAAAACCTATTATAACATTTCAAGACTTGTTGAGTTTTCTTCTCTTCAGAAAATGCAGAATTAATAGATTTGTGTTTCAAGGCTTTAACCCCAGTCTGGCAGTTTTAGGGATTAGTGTATGTACAAAATGCTGTAATCAGCTTATCAATGACTGAAATACTTGTAACCCCTCAGTTAGTATTACAACTCATGCATCTGATTAATATTCTTTTTTCAGATCTACTTCTATGCATCATATGTGTTTAAAGAGGCCGGAATATCTGATCAGAAAATCCAGTATGTCACAATTGGCACTGGCACATGTGAATTCACAGCCTGTATAATATGTGTAAGTATGAGGTCATTTTATCACTTGTTATGTAAGTAACTGCAGAGAAAGACTTGAGAAGAGGGTTGTTTGCATTCTTCTTGAAGCTTAACTGCTGACTATTGTAATTCCTGTGCAAAGCATACATTTACTGGAGAGAATTCTATATATTCAGTACCAATTAAATTTGACTGTTTGTATGTATATACAGCTGCCAAGTTATTACAAATAAACTATTTGCTAAATTATAAAAAGGACTGATTAAAAATATTAAAAAGAACTGTATTAGATAGTATGAGAACATTTAATAAACCTGTTATTACAGGTTTAATAAATCGTAATAAATGATTTGGAATTGAATCTGAATCAGGTATTAAATAGCACATAACCTATAATCAATCAATACTTTCTCATTATATACATATTAATTACTATTTTACCTACCTAAGGGATGAGTACTACTGCGTTTTTACTGGGTTCAGTTCATGAGTTCACTTATCAGCTATTTCTTAATTATAATAATCCTGATCTGTTCCTTATTCACCCAGTAGTTGCTTTTCTGGATTAAGTATCTCTAATGCAATATAATATAAATGTTTATTTTCAGAACCTGCTGATAGAGCGCAAAGGTCGGAGGTTCTTGCTGATGGGAGGATTCATCCTCATGACCATCTGGGCTGTTGTCTTCACAATCGCTCTGTCATTTGAGGTATTCATTCTATTTCACAGATGTATCACGTGTTTGCAAAAATTAAATATAACGACAAGTGTTGATGTAGTTTCAGATTAGTGTGGAACTACAAAATGAAAAAAATTACAATCTGAACATTTATACACTCGAGATATGCATTTAACCCAGTATGATGGACCAGAATCAACTTTACTATGGAATGTAGATTTATTTAGTTTAACTGGTTTTTAAAACACAGACTGACACAAACAGGTGAAATCTGAAGGGTTTGTGGCACAATTATTATAGTAGTACACACAGGGCTGCTATATAGAGTAGTGAAATGAGTGATGTGTGACTTTAGCATGTCACCACTAGGAGGTATCCTAAATCAACATTCAGGTATTAGTTGATGTTTGACTCTCATGGGGAAAGCTATAATGGAATTAGAAAGGTGGAAGTAAAATTATAAGACTATTTAAATGACTTCAACAGACAGACTCTTGTTTGTCTGGTTGAAACCTCAAATAAAAATCTATTTAAAATGCAATCTGTGCTTGGGTTTTTTTTCTATTTCATAATTATGAGTTGGTCACTGTGGACATCTTTAACTTTTCTCTCCATATGCAAACAGCACTATGTATACTGGATGCCGTATCTGAGCATGACCTGCATCTTCACCTACATCCTCAGCTTCGGCATGGGACCAGGTCAGTTATCAGGAGTTTTTAGAAAGCGTCTGAAGTTGGAAATATTTTATTTGTAGGTGTATAAAAGTTTACAATTTAATTTGTTGAATGACTTATTTAAATGTAGTTCATTGAATAGGAGTGTGATACTTTGGGCACACTCACTGTCGATAAGTATGATTTCTAAGGATGTGACAATGAAGCTTTGACTGATCAAATGGTTTGATTTTTCTCAGCTGGAGTGACGGGAGTTCTGCCCACAGAGATCTTTAACCAGACTGCCCGGCCAGCAGCGTATATGATCGCTGGCTCCATGATGTGGATCAACCTGTTCATCGTTGGAATGATCTTCCCATTTCTAGTGGTCAGTTTATCTAGCCTCTGTCAACCATCCCCAGTTACTGTAACAAGAACCTTTCTTCCCCTTTTACTCCTGCAGTATAGTTTTAGTAATACCATAAAATTATTATTAGTGTGTGTTATTTTAACACATACATGGTTGAGTTAAAAGTACTGTGACTTTGCTGACAGCTTCTACTTCTTTCAGATCATTGCACAATTTTAGATGAAGGAGGAACAAAGGCCAGATTTGCCAGGTTGCTGATATGTGGTTGCACAATGGTTGCATTTATATGCCAGTATAAGAAATGCTCTCCACCATGGAGCTGACAGAGGTAAAGGTGCACAATTAGACATGTCCCCTATCTGTCTGCCTTTTTTATACAGAATGCATTGAGTGAGTACTGCTTTGTGCCTTTCGGAGCCATCTGCCTCCTGTCTGCGCTGTACGTCGGCCTGTTTCTGCCTGAGACCAAAGGGAAGTCGCTGTCAGCCATCACAAGTGAATTCCACAAACTCAACTTTAAAGGCCAGGGTGTGTCAAAAACGGAAGCACAGTACCAGCTGGGGGAAGTGTCTCGCTCCACAGCCTTGTAGACAGACTTCTCCTCAACACACCACTGCATTACTTCGACATCATCAGCTCGAGCTGAAATCCACCTGTACAGTCTGACAGGAACAGAGGTGTGATCACGTTCATCTCACTGAAAGCCACAAGGATTTGCTGCTGAATGGCTCCTTTATCTGAACTTATCTTTGACACCTTCACATGTGTTTGCTACAGTGTGTCATTGATTTGATTTCACAAAAAAAATCAGAAGAGTGAAACAGTGGGTAGCGCTGTTGCCTCACAGTATGAAGGTTACAGATTCAAGGACTTCGGCCGGGAGCTTTCTGTGTGGAGTTTGTCCTTCCTGTATCTTTGTGGCTTTTCTCTTTTCCTCCCACAGTCCAAGAGCATGCTGAGCTTAATTGGACACTCTAAATTGCCTGTCAGTGTGAGAGTGAATGGTGTGTGCGCTCCACAATGGGGAGGAGACCTGTCTCCCACCTGAAGTATGCTGGGATTGGCTCCAGCAGACCCCAATGACCCGAGTGAGGAATAAGAGGGTGTAGACAATGAGTAAAAAGAAGCAAATTAAAACTATGTCCTGCTGACTCCAGAATAGAAAAAAAGACAGAGATTTTTATATCCTGTTCTTCATCTGTTGCCCCCACACACTTTCATTTATGGCGGTGTTTGTAAAGAATAAAATTGTTTTTCTTAGAATAACATTATCATACCATATCATGTTGCCAGCAGAGTCATTGATGGCAGTCATATCAATATAAGGAGGTCCTGGCCCTATTTTCTCATTCTTAAGGTCAAAGGTCAACGTAAGCTGCACATCAAGCATATGTTGTCCTGTTTTTGTTCCTCAGTGGAGGATGGTGGTTATAGACCTTACCACTTGTATGTATGGAAACATGTCGTTTCGCACCTTATTAAAGAAAAGTGTATGTGTTTGTGTTGAATACAGAAGTCATTATTTTTGTTTTAAGGGTTTAAATGTGATCAAATAAATTATTTTATGTTGTTTTTACATTGAATATTTTGCAGATCTTAAAAAAATTGCCATTCACACATAATACAACAATAAAATCATGAAAAATGTATGGCTGTGTAAAACTGTTTTGTCCAATCGCAAAGCAAAGCAAAGCAGGAGAGCAAATGAGATAAAGATGACGTCTTCTGATATGAAGATGAATTGAAGATTACAGACAAAAGAAGCAGAAATATGAGAGGAAGTGGAGACACAGACGAAAAAATTGTGTGAAATGTGCATCAGATGATACACAGGATAAAGAGTAGATCTTCATTATTTGTAAAAATGTGTCAAAATTTCCCTTCATATAAGCATTGCATATTTTGTGTTGGTTCACGATGGGATCAATGAACCTCAAAAGAGATGCAGACATGGAGATGATACAATTCAACCTGAATTACTTCCCCTATCTTTCTATTTTGTGCACTTTCAAAAGGAGAAAAGCTGCTATATACTAAACACAACGTGCAGCCATTTTTATAAAACGCATGTTTGTACTGTAAACAGCAATGTGCCTTTACTGCACAGTACCATCATATTTATAGTTGATATAAAGGTGAATTAAACCACAGTCCAGTTGCTGTGATGTTATATTGGTGATTCCCAGGTTCACAACAGCAGTTGATGCACAATCATTTTCATCTCACAAAGTCAGTTTAGTTTTAAAACAATATATGATCCATTGATGTTTATTCCATGGTAATGTGTAGGGAAAATGCCCATCAAAGATCCCCCAGTGGGGTCCATCCACTCAGCTGGAGCTTCTACAACAGTGCTCTGAAACACATCAAGGCTCAATATGGAAGTTTTCAACTCCACCTCTCTATCAGCTTATTTCTACATGCAAAATCTTTGAAATTGTGTTGTGCAACCTACATTATGTTTATGTGTATTAGTTTCTGTGTTACAGAAAGAAAGAAATAAAGAAAGATGCATCAGGTGGACCAGCTCCTGTCTTAGAATCTCTCTCCACCGCGACTCACCATGGATCAGGGAGGACGGGGGGATGGGAGAATGGGGGGATGGGGGATGGGGGGAGGGGGAGGAGTGGTCATACACCCTGCAGAGAGATGCAGCTTCTATATGGAACAGGACAAAGGAAAACCCCCCCTCTGCTACACAACTGGTTGATAAAGGAAATCTGCTTAACACATTGGTGAAGTCAGAGCTGAATCCTGCATCTGCAGCCTGGTCCTGTTCCAGTTCCTGCATCTGCAGCCTGGTCCTGTTCCTGTTCCTGCATCTGCAGCCTGGTCCTGTTTCTACATCTGCAGCCTAGTCCTGTTCTTGCATCTGCGGCCTAGTCCTGTTCCTGCATCAGCGGCCTGGTCCTGTTCTTGCATCTGCGGCCTAGTCCTGTTCCTGCATCTGCGGCCTGGTCCTGTTCCTGCATCTGCGGCCTAGTCCTGTTTCTACATCTGCAGCCTGGTCCTGTTCCTGCATCTGCGGCCTAGTCCTGTTCCTGCATCTGCGGCTTAGTCCTGTTTCTACATCTGCAGCCTGGTCCTGTTCCTGTTCCCGCATCTGGTCCTGGTCCAGGTCCTGGAGAAGAATAAAGATGTGATGGTCTGGTTCTACTTGCACTCAACACAGTAAGTAACTCAACAAAGCCTGAACAGTGGACTCTTATCACCGGCAGGGGGCAATAAGCTCGAACTACCCACGGCAGTAATTTGGATCACACACATACACAGACACACAATTAATCAGCCCTCATGTGCATGCACATGTCTTATTTGTGTCTTTAAGGCTCCTGTGTGTAATATCTAAACCAGCAGATGGGATTTGCTGCAGGAGGAACGGGCCAGACTCACCAAGTTGGATCTAGTGCAGCTATTATATCATCACTTACGTCATAACATGACAGTGTTACTATAACAACATGAATGGACAACTGAAGTCGATTGATGTGTAACTCCATGTTGCATCCTCCATATATGCTGCTGCTGCTGCTGTGCTGCTGAAGCGAGCATCTCACACACAGAGGAACATGGAGCAGGCATCTAAACCGGTAGGTGGACAATCTAAATGCGGCTTCCAGTCAAGCTCCGTTCGTGGACTCTGGTGGAATCTGATTTTTTTTTTTTTAATTCTTGATTTTATTTATTCGTCTGGGTGACGTCTAGGAGTCAGAAAGCGGAAGCAGTAAGTTGGTAAAGTATAGGCAACAGGAGACACAAGCAAATATGAACAAAATGTTTTTTTTGTACTCTAGATTAATAGAACAGATCAAAAGTTTATCTTTTTTTGATGCAGTTTCTATTCATACTTTGCATCACCATCATAATGATGATTTGTTAATAAGACAACAATGAAAAAATCATGCATGCATGCATATGAATATCTTATAAATATCTTATGTTATGTATAAGCAATTATGTTCATGGATCGTTGTGAGTTCAGGGTCATTTCACCTAAATCTAGAAAACATATCAGCTGCATTTGCCTCTGAAGCTCTTGCATTTAATATGTGGTGAAAGGAAATAGGTCCATATGTTTTCACTGGAACCACTTTTAATCAAAGTTCCATGGATTATTGAGTATAACAATATTGAATGCATTCACCACTAAAGTTGATGGGGTGGCAGAAGGAGATTTGGACATTTATATCTAAAAGTTTTGACATACAGTATAAAGGCAGAGTTATTGTTAAATGGGTCGATGACAAAAAATTGTATAAAATACAGTTTTAAAAAGCATTAATCAGGTCCCTCAAAATGTGCATTTTACTTTCATGTTGGTTTCTTGTTTTTTAAAGTCTGAAAATGCTGAAAACACCTAAAAAAGATACATTTTAAATATTTAATCCACATCTCATTTGATGAAAACCCAATATAGAATTGATCATTTAGCATCTAACATAAAAAAGTAAAATAAAATTTTCTATTTAAAAAAAACAAAGCAACTTAAAAATCCTAAAAAAAAATAATGATGATGTATTGAGTATTCGTAAGGAACCTTTATGATTAAACAATATATGTGTTTAAATGTGAAACTCACAGAACGCAACGAGGAGGAACAGTGTGTATACAGTGTGACGTTGTATTGAGCATCATCAAGGTTAATATACATGTGAAGCTCATAGCATTTCTACTCATTAAACACAGGACAGTAAATCATTAATGAGGTCAAGATCATGACACATGACTTCTCCTGTAATTTCTATGCTCTTATAAATGGTTAAAAGACTGAGGACCTGATCTCTGATTTCCACCTCCCCTGTCAGCTGCAGTACTGGAGGCTTTATCTGCTCATGATGGTTCTGGGAATCGGAGGATCCTTCCAGTATGGGATTCAAGTTTCTATCATTGCTTCTCCAGCAGTGGTAAGATTCCTGATCGTTAGTCTGGGAAAACATGCATCCAAATTATCACAATGTTTGCTTACAGCCCTGTCATTTTATAGTTTTTTGCAATAATTAATATCCCCCGCAGTGCAAGCACACAGTCAGTTTTAGTCATATTTATTTATCTATGCTTCAGCCATGACAATTGCTTGAGCAAGATCATATCCAAGTTAAACATCACTTACTGCATATAAACCTCACTGAGACACCATGCAAGATTAAATCCTCTGCAAGTAAATAACCTCTTGAAACCCCCCCCCCCCCCTCTGACAATTCTTTAGACTTTTATTTTGTAATATCATTTAATTGTATTTTAATACTATCATTCATAAAGTTTTATTTATTAAACAATGCAGAAAAGGTGTGACTGTTACAGGGTGAAATATTGTAGGAGGCTTATTACTTCAGAAATGTTGATGGTGTCATGAGCCTCCTTAAGCACACTTACAGAGGAAAGTTTGTGATTTTAATTTTGCCCACTGAAGGGGGCAATATAAAAAAGACAATGTCGATAACGTAGTACATTCGAAAACATTCAACACATTCATTCAGTCATGACATAGTGATAACAAAAGATCAGAATGCCACAATCAGACCGTCAAACAGCCCTTCTGTGACCTTTCTGGCCCTTTGTGCAGCACGTCCAGAGTTTCGTGAACCACACTTGGTTGTTGAGGTATGGAGCTCCAGTGGACGACTCCACCAACCAGCTCATCTGGTCCTTCATCGTGGCTGTGTTGAGCCTGGGAGCCTGGGTTGGAGCGATTCACAGCGGGAGTCTTCCTGTCACTCACGGCCGGTGAGATAAACACACACACACACACACACACACACACACACACACACACACACAAACACACACACACAAACACACACACACACACACACACACAGGCATGCATACATACACAACAAAAATATCATCAATGATTTACTGATAAGTCTGTTTTTCAATATTGTCAATTATAATGGTCTAAGTCATTTTTGATGAAAGAGAGTTTTCGGAGTGAATCATCTCTGATAAAATTTCCTTAATCCTTATTTGCAAGGATCCCACTCTTTACGCCTTATAGGACAATGGTCATTTTACAATTTTTTTTTTGCCTAAGTCAAAGGTATCTGTGAGTAAAAAAATGCCTTGACCTGGGCAATTTAACAATCTCTATGAAAAAAGAGAAGAAGAAGCACAAAACTTGATTCTTGAATCAATTTTTATTGGTTGATAATGGCTATAATGTTTTATAGTCATTTAGTCTGACGTTCACAGGTTATAATTTAATAATTTAATATAATTCATTGTGCATATCAATTAAATTAATAAATCTTGTAGCTAAATATAAAGAAAGAAAGGAAATTCCAGGATTTTCAGTCTATTAAACATGTTGATGTACATCCACAGTCATTCATTATCAAGGCCTTTTTGATTGAAATGATTATTAAATATAGTGTTCTCTGCATTTTATAAAGTTTTTTTATATTTTCACAAAAACTTTAAAAAATGTCTTAAGCCATCATTCTGAGGCCGTGACAATATATGACAGCGATGTGACGCATGCATTTCGTGTTCTGGTATAAATCCCTCTTGCTCCAGCTTTACTCAGCTATTTAACAGCTGCAGAATATATTGCACAAGTTGGATTCTAATCAAATCGTTGGTGTTTTTTTTCTGTTTTTGCAGGAAAAAAGCTCTCTTGTTCAACAACGTGGTGGCGATGGTTGCTGCCCTGCTCATGTTGTTCAGCCGCATGGCCAAGTCTTTTGAGATGGTTTTGCTTGGCAGGTTCCTCTATGGATACAACGTCGGTATGTTCCGATGATGTGTGTGTTTGTTAGATCGCTTACTTCCCTTCGGTTTGTCTCACGCTCTAATGTTTCACCTTGTCTCCACAGGTCTTGGCCTGAGCGTTCACCTCATGTACCTCGGGGAGAGCTCACCAAAGAAGCTCAGAGGCTTCATGACCCTCACCACCTCCATTTTCATCGGTTTCGGGAAAGTCATGGGTCAGATCATTGGCATCAAGTAAGAACTGACTGCTGGCAAATAAGAAGGAGAAAAACAAACATTAGAAAAACATTAGTCAAGACATACCAGCAAGAGCACGACAGGGGTACTTGCTTACTTATCAAGAAGTTACACTTCTACACTACAAGAGTTTCTATGGCCAGTGTCCAGTTAGTTGTTTCCTTTTGTGATCAAAGACCATGTTATATGTTGTTTCAGACTAAAGTACAAGAACTTGTAGACTTTGTCTTGGTAATTAGTCAGGCATTAAACAGCACAAAAGGTATTTCCCTGGATCTTAATTATGCTATTTGACTGGCCAGTTCATAGATCTGTAACACACTGACTGTCTTTATGTTCCATTCTGTCCAGAGAGGTGCTGGGAACAGATGACATGTGGCCATATCTCTTAGCTGTGTGCGGCATTCCTGCCATCCTGCAGTTTGTGATGCTGCTTTTCTTCCCCGAAGCACCTCGATACCTTTACATTGACAAAGGGGACACTGAAGGCAGCATAAAAGGTGAGAGGACGCAGCTGGCTACGAGCGTGTCTCGAGTTTGTACAAAGTACAAAGGACTTCAACTTTCAGCCAGAATTCTAAAAGCTGCGATTTGATCAGACCAGGTGTCATAGTCGAGGTATGACAGAGGTATCTTTGTCTTTAACGTGTGTGTGTGTGTGTGTGTGTGTGTGTGTGTGTGTGTGTGTGTGTGTGTGTGTGTGTGTGTGTGTGTGTGTGTGTGTGTGTGTGTGTGTTATGAATAAAAGCTTTGCAGTGGCTGTGGCAGGAGAACGACTTGAAGCTGGAGCTGGACGACATGCAGAAAGAGCGAGAGAGCACACAGGGACAGAAGGCAAAGTCGGTGAAGGACGTCCTCACCTCACGCTGCGTGAGGTGGCAGCTGCTGACTCTGGCCATCCCCTGTGCTGGCGTGCAATTCTGTGGCATCAATGCTGTACGGCTATGTCCATAATGAAAACTCCTACGTGACTACCATGAACTGGAACTTGATGCTTAATAGCGTTTCATGTCTGTCTTCCAGCTGTATTTCTATGCATTTGACATCTTCCGTCAGTCTGGAATCCCAGAGAGCCAGATGCATTACTTGGCCATCGGTATTGGAGCAACGGAGCTCATCACTATAACACTGTGTGTAAGTATCTCTTAATGGGAGCATGAATACGATGTTAACTGATACCTAAAGGAAACTTCAGTATGGAGAGATAGAAATTGTTGGAGAAGTTGTTTTTGAGTGTGGAAGTTCTGATCCTTTTTCTTTACTGTGCATGATTTAACTAGGTTGAATATTGATTAATGAGTGAATGAATGAATGAAGATTATTCAGTCACGACAGCACAAAACAGCACAACCCATTGTGCACAGCATTGACATTTAACTAAAAAAAAACAAAAGTCATGTGTTGAACAATGACAGAAAAGGCACAAGCAAACTTATTATAAAAGCTTATCCTACATCGTGAACTACCAACATAGAGAAAGTAAAATAAATTTAAAAAATAAACATACTTATTTATTAAATGCTGTAAACACACACGCACAAAATAAATAAATTGCACATGGTCACACACTATATATGTTTTATATAGTATAGTATATGTTTATAATTTGTTGCTAATAATGATGATGATAATATTAAACATATTTGTTCTTTTAGACACTGTGATGAAGAGTTTGTCAAGTCCACTTTTTAAATGATATATTTCCTTGTCCCTCTGTCGCTGTGCTACAGTCGTTCCTAATAGAGCGTGCTGGCAGAAAGAACCTGATGGGCTATGGCTATCTCCTGATGGGAGTCACCATGATTGTACTCACGGTCATGCTGTCCATCAAGGTATGTACATGCACCGCATCCCTGCAGTTTTCTTCCTTCAGCCTGTTAGACAACACCTTCTAAATGCTTCTGTTTTCCCACAGGATCTGAGTTCATGGATTCCATACGTGAACATCGGCCTGATTTTTTGTGTCATCTGCATTTATGGACTTGGACCTTGTAGGTTTTTCAGCTGTTTTCCTTCCCATCACAATAATGGTTCTGTTTTAATGTGTTTTCTCTGATCAAAGGTACTCTATTTGTGTTTTGTGTTGTAGCTGGAGTCTCCATGGCTCTTCCTGCTGACCTCTTCCTACAAGCGTGGCGTCCCTCTGCGTATGTGATCAGCGGGACCATCAGCTGGCTCAGCATGTTCCTCGTGGGGATGTTGTTCGGCTACATAGTGGTGAGAAGCTGACTTCATATGCATATATTGTGATGCCTTGAGAGGCTGTGTCCTGGAGGGGCGCTACATTCCCAGGAAATGGCTGCAACCTCAGCCTGGTATGGCTCCATCTGGTGGTGGAGTTGGGAACTCCACAAGCCTGCTCATCATAGGTGTGGCTAATGACTGCTGATTGCCTGAAGGCTGGAGGCATGAAAAGCAGCCTTATTTTCCCTACCGCTTTAGTGGTCCTCCAGATCCTGCACCTGCTAGCCTCACGAGTGATGCAAAAAGGCCAGGTACATTGCTGAGGTGCACTGTCCCGCCAGCCTCTTCCTGGTGTCCAGTGGCTCCTACTCGTAGCTCCCTCTGGAGCATAGCTGGAACCGGTGGTGACCAAGTTAGAGACTTTGGAGCTTTTTGGATGGCCTTTTTGGGGATGCCCTCTTGGGCTTCTTCCTGGAAGAAAGAATGGAAGAATGGGTCTCAGTCCTGGTGATCTATGTGCACAAGCGACATCTGTGCACAGGGAGCTTGGTCTGGTCGGTAGGACCAGCTGTGGAAGCGCTTGGCCATTCCGAATTTAGCAAGCCCACTTCTGTTCAGAACCTCCTTTTTCAAGGCACCATAGTCCGTCACCTTATCAGGAGGCAGTTCCTGGACAGCATTTAATGCTTGTTCAGGGACAAATGGGACTAACAGTCCTACTCACTTCTCCTTGGGCCATGATTCTCTTGCAGTCATGGCTTCAAATGTTTGTAGGAACGCCTCCATATCGTCAGTGGTTCCCATCTTTGAAAAAAAAAAATCACTGGCCTTAAATGCGTGGCAATCACGGGCGGCCATTTGTTTTTGTAGTTTTAATTCTTCTGTTTTTAGAAAGTTTACTCTCTTTTCTCCTCCAAAAGTGCCACACTCGCCTGTGTTTGAGCCTGCTGGCTTGCCACAAGCAAAAGCTCTCAAAAGCTCTTCCATTTTAAGTGGTTGGGGCTCTATGGACAATTTAGATGATGGGGTTGCTAAATTTTCAGTGTCCTTTTCAACCATGCACTATCAATGCTTGAACTTGCCCCCATGCTCCACCATATGTGATATCATGAGGGGCTAGTCGTAAGCAGGGCAGTTCAAATTAGTGCAAGAACACAAGTTTTCAAAACAATTATACATTTTATTCTATGTGGGGAATTTAACAAAATGAGGGTAGGGGTTCATGAAGATTAAATCTGGCTCCCTTATGAGAATAAACAGACATTGTAGCCCTCGGCCTTTAAAAAACGAACAGAGGAAAAAGTCTTTTTCTTGAACAAGTCTCTCCAGTGAGAATCCTTCCAGTCTCAGTGTCATTGGCATCAGGAGTTCCCAACTCCACCACCAGATGGAGCCATGCCAGGCTGAGGTTGGAGCCATCTCCTGGGAATGTAGCATCCCTCCAGGACACAGCGTCTCATGACATCACAATATCTATGTCAGGTACTGTTGATTCAACGCAAATCCTTTTCATGTGTTCATGCAGGATGGACTTGGAGAGTTCTGTTTCCTGATCTTCGTGGCTTACTGCATCCTCAGCGCAGCATTTTTGTTATATTTTGTCCCGGAGACCAAAGGAAAGACGATGACTGAGATTATGGAGGACTTCAACAAACTGAATTACAAGAACAGGGTAGATGATATTGAAAAGACCGACGATTATCTTGAAACGAAATGTTAAATAATTGTTTATGAATAGAAAAAAAGCTAAATTACTTGTCAATGGAATGAGATAAATCTACATACACATGTTAAGATTTTATTTTTAATTCCTATTACTTCACAGAAATGTTGAGTCAGTGAGCATCATTCAGGGCTCACAGCATAAAATATTTTTGATTTGTGAAGCAGGGGATTTATCATCGCTTGCTGCTTAAAGAAAAAATAATTCTGTTCAGAGAGTAAATGTATTTTTACATGTCGTAAAAATTAAGGGTTTATTAATAGTGCAAATATTTCTAATGTTTAGAATGTATTTACATAAAAACAAGGGAAGCCATTTGTAGATTTTTTTTTACTGGTCCACTTGAGATCAAAATGAACTAAATTGAGTTTGACACCACTGCACAAAACGTTGGTTGTACCTTTCCAATTTTGTTTCTTTTATATTTGATGTTAATGCTTGTCATATGCAAACCGTGTTGAACTGCCTTGTTGTGCGACTTGCTGATGGATTCATATTTTAAATAAAACCGAAGATAGGAGCTTTTTCATTGCAATTTATTTGATCCTCATCTCTGTACCAACAAAAGAGATGAGACTCATCAACAGAGTACAAAAACAAATATCTATAGAAAAGTATGCTTATATTGAAATATTTCCAAAGACGTTATAACAAAACATGTAGCCCACATGTTTTTAAGAGCAATCTTTTTGAATACAATGATAAAATACCAAGTTAACATATTGTACATTTTCGGGTGTGTTTTTTTTTTTTCTTTTTAAATACAAAAGTGTCAATGCAAGTCACTCTGTACAATTCTCAACCCTTTAGAAAAAAGAGGACCTTTTTTTGTTTTGTTTTTTTTAATCCACTGCTGTGCACAATCAGTATTTGGAAGGCACTTTGCAACAGACCAAAAAAGCAGAAAGCTAAACGTTCAGGCCTAAATAATCCATGAAGAAAAACCAAAACAAATTGTTTTTTTATGATTGAGTACCAACATGAGTGAAACAAATTACACACCCCAGTGAAGAGATACAGCCAAAACAAAAAAGCAAAAAAACCTAAACAGAAAACGGTACATTATTTCCTTACAGCATCTTTCACTTGTCGGCGTATAATCATAGCAACACAACCCTTATTACCTCTCAGGAGTAAATACTAGTGCAGAGAATATCCCCCCCAAAAAAAGAAAAGGGAACAAAAAGTTGTACAGCTGGCAGTGTGAGTGCTACCAGAGCAGAGTGACAGTACGGTAAGCAGCAACGCCGCTGCCACCAACCAGTGATCGACATTCAATCCACAGCTCAGCATCGCATGCCGGGACATGCAGTTTGCACTTTCAATCAATAATGGCCATAACTTAACATCCCTCTACATAATAAAGAAAAAAAATCTGTATATGTACAGGACCACCATTGACAAACATTGATCATATTTGTTGGTTCATATATTCATATATATATTTATAGAATGTGTATATGAATGGTATATACACTTGTTACAATCACAATATAACCATAAATAATATAGGAATGTACTGAATTTACTCACAAATAATAATAATAATTAAACAGAAAGCAGGAAACACGGCTCAAACACAATATAAACACACAGACCACTACTCTTGTCACACTTTCACACACACGCACACACACACACAGCCCCTTCTGAGTCCGATTTTTTTCAACACAATGGGACAAACGCTGACCCCTGACAAAGATATTAAGTGAAACAAAAACTGATGTGTGAGCTGTATGACGGGCTTAAACGCCATACTTTTCAGACGAGTGTGGATCTCGTCGCATAACTGTCAGCCGTGTTTTGAAGCCAATCGCGAGGCTGGTGTTGCATATTTTGTGATTTAATTTGGAATTATACAAGAGTGGGGAGGGGGCTGGATGTCATAAGGCAGGAAGCCTAGTTTTGGATTAAATACATTTCCACTGTAAGACACAGAGATGATAGTGTGCGCCTTAACTGAGCTACCATTAGTGCAAACACATGACACAAACACAAAGACATGCCAGCTAATAATGCTAATTAGACAGGAGGGAGAATGAAAGTCTGAGCTGTTTCCAAAAAAAAAAAAAAAAAAAGTTGCATTAGGTTTGGTCGACCAGAGGCTGCAGGGACTGAATCCTTCTTCTTGGTTGTCTTCTTCCCTCCAAGCTGCTGCAAAACACACTCACCACAAACACACATCTACTTTCAATGGGATTTAGAGTGAAAACGTATCAAAATGAGCTAATCAAAAAACATTTTTGGACATTTAAAAGAAAAAAAACTGTACACAAAACAGAGGGCATGAATAAGTTAATAAAATATAATCTACATTTCTTCAACTATATACCGAAAATATTCCTGACCTTGGTCCCTGTTTCAACCTCTAAGAAGCTCACACTCTCGCTCACACACACGCACGCACACACGCACGTACGCACACACAATGTGGAAACACTGTCATTGAATACCAAACTAATTCTCAAGGCTCAAGGCATGTTTCAAGACACTTGTTTTAAACACGTAAAAAAAGAAAACTTCCTGGGAAAAAAATATTTTTTTTTAAGTATTCCTGTACACTGTATAGATAATACATGGCTTTCTCTCCTCACTTCTGCACTTTTTCTAATATTCATTCACTTTACAAATTGTCTGATGAAAAAAAAAATGATAAAGGGATATGCACATACAAATGAGCTGCCAAGAGGTTTGCGTCATTTAGATTTATTAGTGAACAACGACTCGTGAAGGCCTCAAAGCTTAAGACATGGATCTCCATGCCACTACTTGGACTTTGAACACATTTGTCCCAACTGATATTTTTAACAATTTCTTACAATTAGGGTAGTTGATTTTCATCTGTGAATTTGCATTTTTTTTTTATTCTTTAAATCTAAAAAACAAAAGAACTTTCACAATACAAAAAGCACTGTGGTGTTATTTTTATCTATGAGGTAGCTTATTTATTGATTTGTTTTAGATAAAATTAAATTTATAGTTCCAAATATCCAACGCTCTGTGTGGATGCTGTAATAATTTAAATTCAAAGGCTCACCATTATTTTTTTATTTTTAAATCAATGAATCTTTCTAAAAAGGTTAGAAAAGTGCTCAACGGTCTACTATTGCACCACAACTCATTAAGGTCCTTGACAACCATCCGTGTTCCTCAGCAGCTCATAAACTGGCTCCTTTTGTATGAAGTTATTAAGAAAACTGCTCGTAATAAATGCGTCATGAAACATGCCGTGGGCCTGGTGCGAATGTGGTAATGTGGCTGCTCACAGTTGACAGATTAAAGGAAAAACCTGCAATCAAAATTGAGGCCAATTTAAATACATATTCTTAAGAAAAATCTAAATCCTCCTTGAAAGAAGCAAAGAACATAAATAAGATCAGTTCAGCCCTCTTGTTACTCTGAGGTAAAGACACCTTAGGGCAGCAAGGAAAATGAAGCATTAAAACCGTTGTAACGGGTCGATTTACAGAGTTCATCGGAGCAGTTGAAGTGGGCGAATAGACAAGAAGAAATTACTGAATTTAAAGACGCAGTAATCAAATCATGTCATGTCAAGATACACATGTGCTGCTAAGAAAAGATCAATGACAAGAGCCGAAAACAAACTCAAAGCCTACCAAACGTTAACTTCAGCGGATCCACATCAGATAAAGGAATCACAACCTTCATGTTGTCTCTTTATAAACAAAACACCGTTTATGCACTTTTCATACTCTGAAAAAGTAGAAAAAGTAGGAATCATATGGCAGTCTGTGACAAAAATATTGGATACACATTAAGCAACGTAACGAACGGAAAAGTAGTCTTGAGGCAAAGATATTCTCAAATACAGAGCATCGACTGCGGGAAACCCGGCTTTGTCCTAAGGATTCGAGGCTTTGCTGAACATCGGGCAAACGCGTCACTTTCCCCCAAAGTCCATCCCGCTCTGACCTGCCTCGGCATCCACCAGCGAGGAGGCGAAAGCAGACTGGACTATCTGAAAGCCGAAGGACTCGAGCAGAGACATGTTTTGTTGAGGGGAGAAAGGAGAGGTGAGGGACGGGGCCAGCTCGCTTAAGCTGGACCCTGAGATGCTCTGGGCCTTCTGGGCTTTGTGAACTCGGTGCTGGTGCTTGTTGAGGTAGGACTTGGTGCGGAAGGCCTGGCCGCAGATGTCGCAGGTGAACTTCTTTTCAGGGTCCGTCTTGGCTTTGGAGCCCTCCGGGGACCCCAAGGCCTCCGCAGAGGCTCCGTTACAGGCTAGAGAGGGCATCTCAAGGTCCGGCCCCTCGGGTTTGTGCGGGGATTTAAGCTCCTCGCCGTTGGACAAGTCCCCAAATGACGGATCGGATTCTTCAGACTCCAGGTGAGGACATTTCCCAGCATTTTCCTGCCCTTCTACGGTTAAAAAAAAAAAAAACAGCATGGGTAGGAAAAGGGAGAGGGGGGAAAAAAGGAAATGAGAGGAAAGAGAAGCTTGAATTAGGACAATGGATTAAAAAAATCTGGCTTTTTAAAACACTAATTCAATCCAGTAGCCGACTGGCACCTGCAAAAACTGTCAATGTAACCTTCAGAAGTTGAATAAGGACACAGCACAGGTAGACAAGTAGTGAATATTGATTTTACACATCAATAGCTAAATAGACAAGTAGACAAAAAACAGGACAATATTTTAAAAAAATGTGGCTACACCAGTAAACCAAACATTCATCTAGCTCAGTCCATTTGCCCATTAGTCCACTGAGAATTCTGCTGTTCTCATCCAACCAGCAGGCCATGCTAGCATCATGCCCCACCCTCCCGCCTGCTGGACTGTACTGACCTGCGACAGGCCCATGGACAGGGAAGCCAGGCACCCCGCCCGAGCGACACTCCCAGAAATATAGAGCCCCACCTGGCTTCCCTATAAGCAGCTCATGCTGCAGGCCCAAGGCCGGAGGGCCCAGCTGGGGGAGAACCGGGTGTCCAGAGAGCCCATGAAAGCGACCCTCTGCCTCAGACGAGGTGAGAAGCAGCTGGCGACTGGCGCACAGGTCTACACGACACCCGGCCAGGGGGGAAAAAGGAAGGGGGAGGGACAGACACAACAGGCCAGTGGACACCATGTAGACAGAATTACCTTCATTTCATCACTAACACTGCAGTGCTGTCTAAACAAAGCATGCTTGAGACGTTTACCTGTTTTGAAGAAATCCATGTTTCCTGATTACTACGCCTCAAATGGTCAGTGATCAATTCCCCTTTTTCCCCCCTCAATAAAACCATGAAATTAAGTGATTGGCGATGCAGTACCCCTCCATAACCCCGTCTATAAAAGATTAACTGAAACAGCATATATTTAGGAAAAAAATCCCAATAATTTAATGTAGAAAAATACTATTTTACATTAATGCTAGTGCTAGGACCATGGTATTGTTTAAAATGACTTCTTTTATTTTCTCCCAGATTAAAGCTGCAGTAGGCAATGAACCTCTGTCTATAAGCATGTTAAGAATACACGTTCCAAAACTTTTTGTAAACCTCGCTGTGATTGGCTAGTTACATGCTAGCTAACCCTGATGGGTTTGCAGAGTCAGACCTATTCCTCAATTAAAGATACAGAGGACAGACACATAATCACATTCTATATATATTTTAACCCTTCAAAAAGATATTGCCAGTGGAGTGCAATGGTCGAAACTTATAATTTCTTTCCGAATTTCCATGAAATCATATATTGCCTACTTCAGCTTTAATTTACCAAATTGTGGCTCACAGTTCAGTGTCTCTATGCTACGAGTTCTACCACAAAAAGTAACAACTACAATCGTTTCAATGCATCCAGGGCGAACAGACAGCTGGACAATCATGCAACACTGTGCAGTGCTGAACAATCGCAGATGGACCAGCCAAGCAGAAACAGACACTGGTAACCAAATGCTGCCTTGGCCATGCTGCGTGCCCGTGCCCACACACACACACACACACACACACACAAAATGAGCAAAAGGCAAAAGTGAGATAGCATTCTCAGTTTTTTTTTTATATAAAAAGGGACTTTTCACAATTATAGTTCCAATTTCTGCCAATTAAAGAGCTGTGTGTCAATTGGAAACATCTTTCAGGCTGTAGTAGGAATCTATAGAATGAATGTGATGATAGATCGGGGGTGGGCAACCCACAGTGTGTGCAGGTTTTTGTTCCAACTGAGCAGTAACACACCTGATTCTACTGATCAGAGCTCTTGCTGTGGACTTTCATTAAGTAGAATCAGGTGTGTTACTGCTCGGTTGGAACAAAAACCTGCACCTACTGCAAATCTCTAGGACCAGGGTTGCCCATCCCTGTGATAGATCAGGAAGTTAGCTTTATTTTGAAATTCAGCTGCACTTTAATGGCCTGGGTTTTGTAATTTATGTATGTGCAGTTAAGAAAGATGACAATCAATAGTCTTGATTATTTTATTTGTAAAATGTAGTTTACAGGAACCTAACTTTGATGATATTCCTTAAAATTGATTGACAGCCATAGTATCAGGTGTCGCTACTCGACGAACTACGATCCTGACTCTAGTTGTAGTTGTGTTAGTAAATGTGGTGTACAGGCATTGATTTTAAAAACTAGTTCTATAGAGATCAAGTACAGTGTTTGACTTCGGGCTCACATCCACACCACTGAATACAGGACACCTGCAGTTAGGCAACAGACACACACCACCAACACACAACCAGCGGCTGCAATAGTAAAACAGTAAATGTTTAAGCGGAAAGCTTGGCACAGCAGAGCTTGATGTATGCTTGTGTTTTGAAACACACACACACACACGATATGCAGTGACATGTTTCTCCAAAAAAAAAAGCAGCAGAGCGAAATGAAAGCCAGAAACATGGAAGTTTGGGATGGGGCGGGCGGCTGCTTGCCTTCCACTGAGCACTGGCGTCCCATGTGGCAAGGCGTGCCGTTGTGCATCTGCAGTTCCCCCCTTGGCTCAGGGAAGGTGTGCAATGTGGCAGAGGGGGGCAGTGGAGCGCCATGGTGTGTCTTTATATGCACCTTAAGGTAGGACGCAGTGGAGAAACCTGGGACCAGAAGAACAAAGAACAAGGCAGTTGTTTGACACACTCAAAGCCTTGGCTAACGAGAGGGGCGACCTGTGAACAAAGACAGGCTAGGCGAGGTCAATGATCCGAGGCCATGATCGGTTTGATCAGCTTCTCTGGAACACAGCTGATTAATGCAGAGAGGGTGAAATTAATCTCCAGCTAGAATGATTAGATTCATCATGTCTTCAAGAAAACTATAGTTGTAATATCCATCCATTTGAATTTCATCTCTCAACTGTGGGGAGCATCAAAAATATTGAAAGCTAGAGGCTAAAGTCCAAATTCCTCACGTACATCCTGAGAAAACAATGTGATGCATGTTGAAAAGTGTCACAATCTAGGCTAGTTCACCTCAAGAAAGAGATTTCATTGATCTATAGTTCTCTTTAGAAATTATATTTTGTTTCAATTGCAGCTTTGTACAATTTGTGAATATTGGGCATCGGTGCTCTTGCTGCTGTGTATAAATAAAGGTTGACCACATCAAAAAAATCAAGGGTACAACCAAGACCCCTGGAGCAGAGCTGGGCTGTTAAAGATCATCGCCATAGTGGGCACAGTCAAAGGTATTCCCTATATGTTACAGAATAACTGTAAAAGTGTTTTTGACAGGAATGTCTCTTGTCTCAGAGCTCTGTCTATTCAGTCTCAAATAGTGAGTCCAATAGTCATGAGGGGCTCTATCAGTAAATTATTTCGTCGTTATTTTGTCGAGGTGTGCAGTGGGCCAACACAAAGTCATCCAGTCTTTAAAAATCAATCTCACCCTCTTCAGACAGTGAAGGAAGATGCCAGGAAAAAAAAACCCTCCGAAGCCAGAGGACACTTGTCAGACCTGGATTTTTATGTGCAGGGTAAAGCCCAACTTTCATTCACACATATTTGTCATAATCTGTGAATACGTTTCATTTTCTCTACAGATCAAATAAGTCATAGGAAAAAAAAAATATTTGTACAACATTCCTGACCAATTTGAATTGAAACGTAGCTTTAACCTTCACAAGAAGGAGGCATGACTTTAATGGCACCGCATACTAACCTAAAAAAGTCTAGTAAAGAATGTCAGGAGTGTTTCTGATGCCTGCTGCGTCTGGGCAGGGACATCCAGTTTTAAATCAAAATTGTTGTGACTTTTGAACAACCCAGTGTCAGCGTTTGATGAATGATGAAGAAAATGCGGTGGTTAAAGCTATAGAATTAGACTAAAGGAAACCGGATATAAAAAAATTACACTTTTGCCAGAAGCCTCCTCATCTGAAAAAACACTGTTCAACAATTATGAGGGACCACGCTTTTAGGGACATGCTAGAACACGTCCTCACCGACAAAGACATTTTATAGGTAAGGTTGTGGAGTCGCAGCACTCTTATGACACTGGGTTACAATTTAAAGACAAAACTGTAACGGTGCGTTCAGACCAGAAGCAAAGAGAATTTTCGCCCAGCACGATTACACACAGAGTTAATGCAAAGATACAGAGGACTGATTTTGCAAATTGGCTGGACCAGAGGAACGAGCTGCTGGCCAACAGGTGGAGGAGACCGGTGGACGGACCCGGTGCCCTGCAGCTGCTGAAGGAATTAAACACGGGACTGCCACTCACACTGGATTCTGCTCTAATCTGGACTCGTTTACTGGTGGCGGTTGGGAGTCCATTTTTTATTTTCCATTTTATTACATTTGGGATTAAAAACATTGATTTATACACCACTGTCAAAACCCTGCTATTGTGTTAGCGCAGTAAAAAACAGTTTAGCTGGTTAGATGGCGCAATCTTTGACGGAAGCAAAGTTTGAAGGAGACAATCATTACTTCTAACCTCATCAATGTCTTGACTATATTTTCTATTCATTTTGCAACCGATTTGAAAAATAAAAGTGTGACCTTTCATGGAAAACATGAAACTGCCTGGGTAACCCCACACTTTTGAACTGTAGTGTATAATTTTCTCAACAATCATTACCCAGAACCACACAGAGATACACGCGTCCCTCAGATGTTTGCATCAATAATAAACGACTAAATGCTGGTGAGTTGACGTAGTTTCAAAGTTAAACAGTAGACATCTGTGTATAAATGGTTGTATTTTATGAGTGTGGATGGAACAGCTAAATGTTTGCAGTATCTCTGAAAACAAGCACTTTTAAAAGTCATTTTCTTGTGGAGCATGAATTCAGACTTTTGCAAGTCTGAGTCTTGATGTAGTGATTTTGACGCGGTTTATTGCAACTAAATCACAAAGCTTTATTTTAGGCTCATACCACTCTAAGTAATAGTAATAGCAACAGTCCGACCACCAAACCCTTGCTATTTCCCTATAAACACACAACACCTTCAGACAAACCGCAAAACCAGATCAGACAAAGTTTTTATCCCCTGCAAGTGCATTACATCATCGCCTCCTGAGTATCGTCAGGACGTGAGAAACGGCCGTTTCACAGCAGCCGCGTCAGGCATGCTGGTGTTTTCAAAGAATTACCTTTGTTGCAAATGCCACAGTAGTTATGGGTTCCTTCACTGTGTTTCTTGAGGTGGTCTGTCATGTAGGCGGCTCGCAGGAACTTGCCGCACACTTTGCAGGGGATTTTGTCCTCATGACATGCGAGGTGTGACCGCAGGCGATCTCGTGTCGCAAAAGAGGCATTACAGATCTGAAATGGGAGAGAAAAAAAAAAATGTCAACGTGTCAACGTGCTTCTCTCGAATTACAGTTCTTGACAATTCAAGTGTGGAAGTCACCTGACACTTGTGGGGTCTCTCCGTTGTATGAACCTGTTTGATATGTCCATTCAGGTGGTCTGGTCTGGACAGAAAAAAGGAAAACATGATAAATTATTAATATAGTTCCATTCAGCTAAAGGTGTTTTTTCATGAATACTTCTCATTTAAACTGCATGGAAATCTGGAGCCTATTAAAGCACGTTTTTTATTTCATTCCAATCATGTGGAAACATTATAAAGCCTATACATCTGTGAAAAAGGGTTCATGTTGGTAGCATTAGGCCTGATTGCAGCTTCAAAAGTAAAGAGACCCACACAAATTGATTTATTTGTTCATCCACGGATGTATCAGGCGGTCACAGTCAACTTGCAAATTGGCAACAGCGTTAGAACAAAGAGAGATGAGCTGTGAGAACACTACAGGACACTAGCTGCTCTTTCTGCTGTACCAACATAAAAATTGAATTCATTTTGTACCAAGAATACAGTATAAGGGCACATTTTGGAGGAATTATTAGTGGTTTAATTTTTGACAAATGCAAATCTGATTTGCCATTCAACTAAAATTATTATATTTTTTTATATTTGCTGCAAATATCACAGAGCAAAGTGAATTTAGATCAACCAAACTATGCCTAAATATTTTCTACACAAATGAATGTGAGACAAGTAATAAAAACAATTACCTCACACTGATGACAGACAGTATAGCTGTCAACACAACAGCCACTAACTCAAAGTTAGTCTGTTGTGTTATCTCGGTTCATTAATGAATAACTACTTAATCTAGTATGTCGAGGAAAAGCCCTACAAGAATATCTGTATTGTACTGCAGGTAAATAAAAAAAAAAAAAAAAAACAGTTTCGTGGAAATTGTCAAGAAGTTTTGCAAAAATCACAATGGTGAATTTCACATTTTTATCACATACTGATCACTCAATTCGTAGACACTTGCTTTGAATCCTATGGTACCAAATACTTTACGCAACTAAAACTTGTATGTTCTGAGATACATTTATATTAAAATAAGAAGTCTAGTACTTACTCATTAATGGTTACCCCTTTTATCAAAACAGTGATTTTTTTACACAATAGTCATATATTCCTATGATCAAGTTGTCAATTTATTTGTTAATGGCCAATTAGTTTCGAGTAATTTTTAAATATAAAAAATACAGTGAGTTACTGTTAACAGTAGTTTTAGAGACACTTGAACTGTAGTGTCATATTTTGTGCAATTAATTAGATTATTTCAATGGTAGAGTATTTGTGAATATTGTTTTTTAATTCCACTATGGATGCTCATGGGTTAATGTATTTATTGTTTTTGTTACCGCTGGCAGTGTGTTATCATACACACACACCTTTATGAGCTGTGTTAAATATATATATATATTTTTATTTTTTTCCCCATCAAGGACTACTTTGTGCCTGCTCACCATGCATCACCCTGCACGTTCCCCTCCGCGGCAGCAGGGGGCGACCGCGGCTTTTGCAGCAGGGCCTGATGACACCGAGCCTGGGAAAGTGGTTTATTGTTGCAGCCAAATTACGCTGATGACAAGACAGCCTGCAACGGATCCGCCGTTGAGCAACCGCAGAAACCGACGTTTGCACCCAATGTCATTACGAGAGTCGCTCTGAGCCGCTTCCTTTTTCTTGAGAATCTCGACTCTCTACCGAGATGTTGAAGTTGACCGAATAAACAATGCGGGTCTGCATCCCCCCCCAAAGTGTGCGTGCTTTTGTTTTGTCATCTTATAAGAATTATATGAGCTTTAGGGCTGATGAAAGATGATACGAACTGGTCTCATTTAATGTCTGTATTTGTATGTATGTATTTGTATACATACAATCTAATAAAAACACCGCACACAGCTGCGCGTCCAGGACCATTGGAAACCTAAAGCTGCTTTGTTAACGCACCACATACTTAATCATAACTAAAACTCGACACTTGTTTTTATAATTCATTTCAGGACGTTAATAATAAAAACGTATTGTTCCCATACTTTTAATATTTATGGCTTCCACCAAACCTTCACATCTGCTTTCACGCGTTTACCGTTCGTTTTTACGCGTGAAACGAATAAAACAAACAAAAAAGCAACGCGTCCTCTCACCTCGAGAAGCCTTTCCCGCAGCTTTGGCACACGTACGGCTTGCCGACCGAGCCGTCGTGGGACCGCACATGGTACGACATCCTGTCCTTGCGTTTGAACCGCAGCCCGCACACATGGCAGGCGTACGGCTTCTCCCCGGAGTGGGAGAGCTTGTGTCTGTTCAGGTGATAAACGTCGCGGAAAACCTTGCCGCAAATGTCACAGCCGACGTGCCGCCGGGTCCTCTCGCGCTTGCGGCCGTTGTCCAGCGTCAGCCCCGCGTGCATCTGCACGCCGTTCTCCAGCAGCCCGGACTGCGACAGCAGGCTGATGCCGCCGCCGCCGCCGCCGGTCGAGGCTCCGTGTTGCGCTTCGTGGTTCTTCAAGCGGGACGCCTCCGTGAACGCTTTCCCGCAGGCCCCGCACGGAAACAGCCCGTTGTCTTTGCCGTGAGTAAAGTGCACCGCCTCCACCGCTTTCTTTGGTCTCCCCCTGCTCCTCTTGGACCCCGGGGAGCCCGCGTCGTGCTGGAACATGTTCCCGGTGATCTCCGCCGCCGGGGACACGGACAGCCCCTCCACCGGCTGCAGCAGCGGCACCGACGGCTCGCCGCCGCCGCCGCCGGCCTCCAGCAACACGGCGGCGGCCGCTTCCTCGCCCCCGTCCACGAGCATCTGCGCGCCGCCGGCGAAGCCCTGGCCGTTCACCAGCAGCCCCGATCCGTTCACCAGATCCTGCTGAGCCACCGGGAAACCCAGCTCCGTGGCCGCCGTGGCCTGGAACAGGCTGGCGTCCCCTCCCCGGGACGTCGGGACCAGGATCTGGACGTTGGACTGCTTAATGACCTCCTGACAGATCTCGATGACGGAGCGCATCAGCAGAAACTTGGCAGCTGTCATCAACTCCGGGAAGCACTCCAGCCGCACCACGATTCGGGAGGTGTAGGCGAAGTCCAGGATGTCTTTGAAAACTTTGGGGCTGATCGTGTGCATCTCCAGCTCCTTGGCGTCGCCCTCCGACTGGCGGCTGAAGACCGACTCGAAGTACTCGCTGCACGCCGCCAACACCGCCTTGTGCGCGGGGAAGCTCTCCTCGCCGACGCGCAGGATCACGTCGCAGAACCTGCCTCCATCTTTCCTCTGCGTGTTGAGGTTGTGTAGCATCTCCGCACTGTGCTTGCTCACCTGGTAGGTGTACGAAGAAGTCCAAGACGGCTCCGCTACTTTCTCCATGCCGAATTCATCCAATAACAGCGGGTGTTAGCGACGACGGTCGGAGAAAAGAGGCGGATTGTGAGCGTGTGGAACGAGCTACAAAACAACCCAAAAAGCAGCCGCCGCTCCCCGTCGCTTTAGCATCTACCGTGAAGCGCTAGCAGTAGCAGCAGCAGGGAAAAAATGGCAGCCCCCCAGCTTCCTGTGAACTTTGACCGCGGTTTCTTGGAGGGTGGGGGTCGCTCTTGTTTTGCGAAACGAGTGCGATAAAGAAAGTCATGTCTGTTTGTTTTTGTGCTGTTGTTCGTTCTGCGACGGTCACGTGGAGGGGACGAGTCCAGGACCTTCTACCAGTTTTTCTTGCCTTTTGTGTGTGTTTTTTGCCTAAATGTTAACGCAGGTCTGTCTCTTCCTGTCGGGTTGAAAAAAAGAACCCCTCCCCCAACAGACCACAAACCCAAATAAAAGCCCCTTTCCTCCCTGCGAGCGCCGCCTGTGAATCCATCAGCTCGTGTGAACCGTAAGAGTCACTCCAGGTGACCCGAGGCGACAGGTACCCGGCGTGAAACCGCACTGTACACTATAGTAGGCCACTTTCACAGCAGCCATATTGACGTGAACTAGTAGGTAAACACAGGTGCTAACAATCCTGCCAATTAACCAATTATTAAATTTCATTTCATCTTGATTTGCACAATTAATTTCCCCTAATTGAGATTTGACTTAATGACATCACAAATAGCTTGTAAGTCAATTCTACTTCAATATACAGTTTTAAGAGTGATGTGGAAACCTGAGGTTTTTTCTGACCCAACATGTACAATAGAAGCACCCTGTCCTGAATGGAATTACTGTCATTGGTACCCATCAATATGGCTGCTGTGAAAATGTCTTTATCCAATTGTACTTAGTATCTGTAGAGATAATTTCAAGGTTTATAACCAATTTAAGGAAAAAAAAGTTAATGTGGCCCACAATGAACATAATATATTTAGAAATGAATGTTGGCCACTAATGCTCATGAGGAAGCAGAAAATATACTTCCCCCCCCTATATAATTTATTACACTGCCACACTGGTCTCAAAATAATTGAAAGCAAGAAATACTCAATACAAGCTTCACTGACATGAGATTTATTTCAGCCAGCAGGTCTTTTTCCACAGTCATGCTGACATTAAATATTAGGTAGACCGGTGTTACCAATGATACCAATTAAGGTGCCATTCAGTGAAATAGTCTTTGCAGTGAGTCAAAATACACAACAGCAACATGATTGGACATAAATGCAACCTTCATTAGGATCATTAGGATCAAGGGACTACCCGCCTAATGGCAATACGACTGCTGTGAAAAAGATCTATTGCAACACTTTCTAAACGAATCTCAAACATGTTTTGACATTAGCACTGATGTCTCTTAAATTCTTGAGCCACTTACACACCAATCTGCAATAAGTCAGTATCAGCCCAAATATTAAATTTGACTATCACAATTTATGTTTCCAATGGCAAAACTGGACATGCTGAGTGTTTCAACAAGTGCAATTGTAGTTTTTTTTTTTTTAATAGTTTGAATGAGATTACATTAAACGTCAGTCCTAATTCCTAATCAGTCAGCCAACAGAATAGAAAGACTGCTCTTATTTTAAGTGTTTAGGATTCCAGTTTTACCCTCTGGTCACTTTGTTAGATAAACCTTTACAGAACAATCCCATACGAAAACAGCAGCTCTGCCTTAAATTCTACCTGTATAAAGCATAATATAGGTCTTTTTGACAACACTTCCCAAGGATTTAATCCAAGATGCATTATTGAGGCTGCAGGTATTGTTTTAGACTGCAAATATATTTTTTATATTGTTCCTCTGCATGTAAATTGTGTTAGAAATTCTCTCATATGTGGTGCTTCATCCTCAATAAGTAGTTGAAGTAAAACCTCTGGCAAGTGTGAAAAACATTTGTGGCCAAATTTCAGTCAGGCTATTAAGCTCAATTTAGCAATACATACACTCACCAAGCACTTCGAAAGAAACACCTGGGCAATCTAATGCAATAAGCATATAACATTCAGCTTCATATGGTAGAATTAATGGCAGAGCTGGTGTAGAGTGCACAGGTGTTTCTAATAAAGCCTTCCAAGTAGATAAATAATACAAAACCATATAAAAAATGAGCAAAGTTTTACTGAAGATTTTATTTATTAATTCTATTTGTGCTTTTTATAACTTAACCGCACATAAACTGAATCCCCACCACAACATTAGGAGCGCGTTGCTTCCAGGTGACAGTACAGATGGTAGGATACAGTTCAAAGAAAAAAACGAAAAAAGAAAAAAAAAAGGAAAAGAAAAAAAAGGCACAACCAGCAGTCGCTGCATCCCCTGGAGTCGTCTTGAAATGCGCCAGCCTGTCACTTCTACATGAAAGGGCCTCGTGCCAAAAAGGACAGAGCGAACATTGAAGTGACTCATCCATCCATTTTTTACACACAGTAGCCCTTTCTCAGTGCAGTTCAGGGGGGAAATTAAAGGTTACAAGACAAAGGAATGCTACCAGCTCTCGGTGACTTTGTCTCTAGCAGTTTTCATTTCAACTGCACTAGTTTCACCTTCCCCATACCAAGAAAAAAAAAAAAAAAAAACATAGCTATATACAGGGAGAATAAGATTCTTTCCCATGGTCTGTACAATTGGTCTATACATAAATTACTGCAAGTCTAATACAAAAAAAAACAAAAAAAACACTCCGCTGTGATAACAAATCCACTTGTCTTCCCTTTTCTGATAAGCCTCCTCAAAAGCAGTGACTTCAAGGTTGAAGACAAAGCATTGTTAGACTGTCCAGGTCTGTGTGCTGCCTTTCAAAATAAAGTTCACATTTTTAACGGTAATGAGGTTGGAGGCAAAAGAAAAAAAAAAAGAAAAAAAATCTCGCAATCCAGCAGTGCTTGATTTTCTTATGGCCGGAACTCCAATTCATCTACACTTATGACTTTGGCCGGCATGGACGGGAGTGGCTGCTCTAACATGTCTGATCCAAACCACTTGGCGAGGCCTAAAGGGGGGCTGCCCCCATGTCGCTGGGAGCAGTTTGTCCGGTGAGGGCCTTGGCTCTGTGACTGAGGGCCTGCAATGTTCTGATGTACTGCAAGATGAGAAAAACAAAAATGTATATATAGTTTATCATACAGCTGATGGAAAAGGAGACAATTCTGTTCCCACCACATTCCCCAGCTCAGTCATAATATTTGACACTATTTTTACTTACTTGGTCTCTGTTGTTGAAGCTGCTGCTGCATTACTGCTAGCTGCATCTGAGGAGTGGCTCTGGGAGGTAGAAGAGGATGCCCTGGTGCATTGAGAGGGTATAGTGGTTGTCCAAGCAGGGCAGGAGGCAAGCCTTGAAGTTGTGCAAGGTCAACATGCGGTGGAAATATACCTGTTGATTATGTCAGGTTTATCACCACATTTAATGCCAGTCACCTTTTGAGTTGTAATAAAAATAAAAGCACAAAAACAAAACGCTAACCTGCTTGCACAAGTTGCTGGGGCTGGATCCCCTGTGCCAACATTCTTTGAACCACATTTGGGGGCAACTGGGGAGGAGGGTGTAACTGAGGAGGAGGGCGTACCATTGGTACATGGGATAGCAGCGGTACTGGGTAAATGGGGCGAGGGTAAGATGACACCATGCCGGGTGTGTGATGTCCAGCAGAGCCTGGCCTGAGTCGCTCCTGGTCCTTGCCTGGCAAGGTCTGAGAGCTGGTCTTTACTCCTCCGGACTGGGTGGCATTCCCGTCCATTGTTTCCAGATAGAGATTTGTAGAGCTGCTGCCTGTAATCACAAAAAAAAAAAAAAAAAAAAAAAAAAAAAAAAACCCTAATTGTTCCAGTTTTGTTAAAAAGTTAATCAAGAAGTTGTGGGTAATTTAGTCTCCGTACCATCGTGGGTGTGTGCTGTGGCCTCGTCCTCCCTAGCCTCTGAGCGGCTTGAGGGCTCATCCCTGCTTTTCTCTTTTGTTGCATACATTTTGCGAATCACAGATGTGGGTGTAAATGACGGGGACAACTGTAATAATTAAAAAGAAAAATGCATTCATACCATACCAACAATGCCAACATTAGAGTTGAGAAAAGTTCAAAAGTCAGCCTATTTTTTTTGTTTTTAATTACAGGACAATAAACAGGGGTCAGGTGTATGCTCACCATGCTGGTGACTGGATTGCCTGGGGAGTTTCTTCCAGCAGATTGAGGCCCTGGACCAGGAGAGCGATTAACACGCTGCGGTCTGTGGATCACAAGCACATCAGCTAAATGCTTAGTGCTACACAATGAGGCTTTATGTCCATTTTGGTTGCCATACGGAGCAAGCTACATTTGCAACCACTCCAAGTGCTTAAATTAACAGGCAAGGCAAGTAATCAAACTGTGTTCATAAAATGTCAAGATAGATTATTTTAGGAGGGATTCATTGCACCTCATTTAAAAAGGGTCCCATACCATACAAATAACCACTTTCATGGATTTCTATAAGGGGGGGGGGGGGGTTACATAAAAAATTCCCCACACAATCTCAGTAACAAATGCACAGCTTGGATTTCAAGACTTTACCACTTCCAGGGCTCGTTTGTACCTCTATGACATGATGTCTGATATTCTCAGTACAGCCCACCTGCCTCCACTTTAAGTCTTTGAAGTGGAAAAAAAAATTTGCCAATCAGAAACCAGGCAAAACCAAACTGCTTTCTGGAACTCCACCTAGGGGCTTGAGAACAGCATAAAACTACTTTGGATTGAATTTTCAAGTAGTAAATATATCAGTTAGGCATATCTAAAGTTCAATTAAAACCCATTAAAGGTCCATGATATGGGACCTTAATCTGCCATTATTTCAACATGAACATCAATTCTCTACTCTTTAAAATAAAAAATAAACCTACCTATTTCGAAAAGATTTTTCCTGTGGGAGCTTGTAGCCAGATTGGAATTGGTGGTGGGCATGAAGGGCAAGGTCCTGTTGGAATGCCAGAGCTTCCAGATCGGCATGATTCACCGGCATTGAGAGTGCCCTCATCTGTACAAAACACATGGATGAGTCATAACTTTGCTCTTAAAGACTAGTTGCTTTTTTCAACATTATGAATAAAATACAAAATTATAGACAGTGTAAACCAAGTCATTAAAACATTTTTACTTCTGAAAACACCCAACTTTATAAAATGCAGATTTATTATGCATGAAATCTCTTTAGTAATATTAACCCCTTTAATCAAAAGTTACCTGCTGCTGTGCAGCTGAGCCAGGGCTGAGAGACCTGTGCACATCAGTAAACTGTTCTGGTAGCATGGGCTGAGAAGCAACATGAAAACCTAGAGGTAGGATGAGGAAGAAAGACTATTAAGCATGTCTTGCCAACACTAACTACTTTAGCCCAAAAGCACAAATTTGCCTTAATGTGCTTTACAGCTGCTAAACATTTTAGATCTTGCATTTCAAAAATCCCATTTTCATAGTATACACCTGCAGACTCCTGAATTATAGTGTATAGTCTACATATTTTTATAAAAGTGGTTGTAACTTTGCACTTTAATAAACTTACCTGCTGAAGGTTGCAACCGATTGTTAAAGAAATCCGGTGAGGGTGCCCTCTGTGGAAAGAGAGGTGGTGAAGGGCTCTTGTGGAGTAGACTGTGCAGAGGGGCAGAGGACGGACCCTCAGAACCGGCCAATAGATTGCTAAGTAGCGTTGGGGAGCCACTACGCGCAGGACCTCCTAAGAGCTCCTGCAATACATACGAGCAGTTAGATTCAAGTCCAAAACTGTTCATACAATGTAGGATGGAGTGTATCCCTGTTTTACATTTACCCTGGAAACTTTCCAAGTTGGGTCCATGCAACCTTGCTAGACAGCTCTAGTTAATCAACATTCGATACGATGATCAAGGTTGCAGTGTTTTATATTTATTTCAATTTAAAAGAAGTCAAATGTTTTATTCCTGTCTCAGACGTCCTTAATTTTTTAACAATTACTCATCTTTTTTTATTTAGTTAATTTTCTGTTAGCATTTCAATCTTATCCAAGTCATAGGAAAAATGTTTGTCTAGTTTTAATCAATGAAAACTGACAATGTCAGATTATAATCTAACTATTAGGTCAATCTAGTACATTGTCACAATGGTCAAACATTTCACAATACATAAGGTACCTTTAGCTGATAAAAAACACATGTTGAATGATTAAGCATGAAAGTGTTCAATGTAATCTAACTGGTTTGGGGCAAATCTAGACCCAATCATGCAAAGCATAGTTTGGTCAGATGATGGCAGTAGCAGTGGTTGTAAATCTGGAAAGAAAGCCAGTTACCCATAAGAGAAAAAAATTTAAAGAATAGGCTAGGGTAAATTTCTTACAATTTTTCTCATGCCAGCACTTGTCCAACAATAAGGACAAGGCAGCAAATGGTGAAACATCCAATTAGACACAGTTAAAAACATCACTACTGTATTGATTCAAAGGTGTAATAATGTAATTGATTGATAGTAGCTTTGATAGTAATTCTTGTCTGTGCTTGTTGAGGTTACATTCTTGTTTAATGAGGTCAGTAATTAACTGATTTTATTAGTTTCTGTTAACACCATTATGCATCATTATCCCTCAAACCCAATCTGAACCATTATGATGAAAACTTGTGTACCTTCTATATTTTGTCTGACTTATACTTTAAAGATCAAATATGTGAGACTCCAGTGGAGGCAGCATGACATCACAATTTTAAATATTATCCATCAGCACAGTTTAGTGACTGAGCAGAATGGGTTATGTCTGGATGCTACAAGATTCCTTAAAAAGAAAAAAAATTGTCAATTGAGCACACTGATGTGACGATTTTAGGAACAAAAGTTTTTGCAACCAGTGGCAGCATTGATGGTAAAGCAAACCCTTACCATTACAAAATTTATCATCTCGTCAGCTGAGGACGAATAAATCTTCAACTGCCCATTGAGATTTAAAGCTGTCATTTAGGTAGCCGTATCAAAGTTCGAAACATCTCATGTACATAATCGGCCAGCATTGTTGCCACCATGCAGAGGGGGGGACCTCCCTATCTACAGTATTAATGTCTACATGGACATTTTTAAATATTTAACAGCCAACCTGCATACGTTTTCAAAAGACCTCATTTGAAGGGAACTGCTTCAAAATGTCTCAAAAGGATTCAAAACCAACAGGTAGCAGTACAACAGTGCCACAAATCACCAGCTACTCTGATAGGAGCAACAGTACATTTAATTGTTGCCCTTTAATTACAAACAAACCATCGTCGAATCAGAGGTGATGGGAGCCTGCCTGGATCCACTAAGGTATTATACACTATCTATAAACCTGTGACACAGCTTAAAATAAAAGATAGAATTCTAAAGTCTATACCAAGTAATTGCCAGCATTAACCTTAGGGGATATTCAACATACACACCTGAAATATGTTTTTCTGCTGCTGAGGAGGCACCTGAGCTTCAGACATTGTCACCACAGCCGCTTCTGAATGTTGCTGACGCTGTATGAGGAGGAGATAGTTGATGGCATGTGCAAGGAAATGAAAAATATACCAAAAGCATCTCAGGGAGCATTTTTGCAATGTAAGGCTTGTGGTAGGCATTTTTAATTTCAGCACTAGAAAAACATATTGGCTTTCAATTATTGATCGCCAGATATAAAAGATGTTAAATTTGGGAAGGAAATAAATGGATTTTGCTGTAAACTCCACAAACTGAAACACTGTATGCCCACTGAGATAAATGTTACAATCAAAGAGTCCCAGTAAAGCTTAAATACCATGGTCGCTTTCTTTAATGAGCATGCATTTAGTGACAGATTTGTGGGGGGGACTTTGGAAACAGACTGATCAAAGAAGAAAAAAAAACAAAAAAAACAAATACAACATCCCGAATAGTTCAGAAGAAAATTTATGCCCATCGCTAGTCTATACATTTTTTCCAAAGGAGAGTCATATTGGTTACACAATAGTCATTTCATCACACAGGAACAGGTTTGTTTGAACAGGTCCCTGATCCACTGCAACATGCAGAGTGCTGTTACTTATCCAGTGTAAGCATGGAACAACACAAATAAACCTAGACTAAATAGAAGTACTTACATTGTTTGTGTTGGTTTTAGGGTGAGTTGGCAGAGTTCCACTTGCCTTCATGCTGCTGACCAGTTTATTAAAGGCAGACATGTCTGTGTCACGTGAGCGTGGGCGAACGCTGGAGCCACCAGTTAAAGCCTCCTCTAAATGTTCCGCCATGAATGGTGTCCCATTTCCTCTCTGTGGAGGCGCTACCTTTCTTTCTGTGCCCAGCTTCATCCGGTTCATTCTTCCCTCCACCTCCTCCAGTGAGAGCACTGCTCCAGAGTTCGCTATAAACAGAATTATCATGTTTGGACTTTACTATAATGGCACAGATCAAACTCTTCCAATTATACAGTGTGCAAGAAATAAAATTGCACCATTTATTAGAGGATATAGACTTCACAAGAACATTTTAAGCAAAGCCTAAACCTGCATGAATCACTTATTTAGCGAAAAAGATTTGTCTGTAACCACAACCAATTTCTGATGTAGTTAATGACTTGAGGGTTTTTAAAAGTACATGGTTTGTGTACTAACACTCACTGCTTTCCCGCAGTCTAGCCTTGTTGACCGACAGGGTAGAAAGGAGAGGTTTCAGGTCTATTTTGGCCTTGTGCAGGAGCTCCAGGATGTCCACTTTCTCCCTGCACTCTGATGATTGAATAGGTGTGAAGTATGGGGCAGGGCCTTGGCTAGGGGAAGTGCAGTGTGGTTCAAGCCCTATAGGAGGAGGGGAGAGAAAAAAAGTCCTAAGATTAAACAAGGATTTGGTCCATTTATGATCAACATAGGCTGTCAGTACTATAGCATTGAATAGTTAAAGTAAAGCAGCAAGTTCAATTTTAAATGTGAAAATTTGTTTCTGTAGAATATAGGGTATAGTCAAGCAGGTTTATTTTGTAACATGTTTTTCCTTTACCAGCTAGTTTTTCCAGCTCTTCATGGGGTGTGGACCTCAGACTGCTGGACCGGCTGCCTGAAGGGCTAAGGTTGCTTGAGAACCACTGACTGAAGCGGCTAGCCGATACAGGGCCTTCCCCCAAGACATCCTCTATCATCTGAAAGACAAAAATGAGTAATTTGTAATGGGGAACGCATGTTAGTAGACTGAAGGTTGCACGGACAAAGGCAGCACTTACGTTTAGAGAGCTTTCCATCGATTTAGCACAAAGTGTGCTAGCAGACTGAGAGAAGTATCATTGAATGCACTGCTGGTTGTTTTTTTTGGGTCAATTTAATGCCACATTCTAATCAGTAAACAACTTTCTCATTTAATTTGAAGCCTAGTTAATTTAGTTACCCAGCAACTAACTGCATCACATAGCTATAATGATGGGCATAAATTTAGGAAGTGCACCATACAGTGACAATACCACCACCAAAGCCAGTTCAGACAGATCAAGCCAGCGTAGCAGAGGTAATCTCATACTGACGTCAAGTATCTAATGCTTAGATTCCCAATAAATAAAAAAAGGCTTTGTTGGTTTGTTTTTTTGATTTTAAAAAAGTCAAAACTGTGCCACAGCAGTTAATCCAGCCTCCAAAATATGTGTAATGATAGATGTAAAAAAGGTCAGCTTGACCTGCAAGATTTAAGAAGGGATGCCGATGCATTAGAAAACCTCTACTGTTCAGCTTAAACCGATTAGAGTAACACAAATCACACTGATAAGGTAGAAGAGTTAGAAGTGATACCGCATTGGTGATGTCCACAACTTTAACACCAAAACCCCAGTGCTCCCCAGTACTTACAGAGGCCAGTCCTGGCATGGTTTTCTCCAGGTTGAAGAACTCATTGAAGTCAAAGTCTCCCGTTGACTGCTCTGGCAGCACGTCTGGGTGGGGGACCTCCTGATCAGCTGTAGACTGCAGTCCCACATCTTTCTCGTCACCCTGTCCACCATTACATTCCACTACTGCGCATAAGTGTGACAAAATAAGAATCAGAACATCAAGTATCACCAACATGACAGCTGACACATTAAGCTAGACATCCAATGAAATACAATGGCTTAAAAAAATGCAACCTGTTGCTATAGTCATGTAGAAAACTTAAACATGCCTTCTTTTAAAGACTCCGTTCGCTTCCTTGACCGTTTGGACTTGCGTTTATCATCTTCCAGGATTTTGTCATCAAATCCAATGAGCTCAATTGTCTCAGACTGGCTTGTGGGACCTCCAGAGAACCACTCTGGCTCCTCCTCCGCATACGAATCATTCCTTCTCCTTTCACTAAACACACGTTTGTCACCAAAATCTCTCTGCAAATGAGACAAGGCAAACATCTTTGTAATAATTTCCATTCTTCGGCTGCTGAAGCACACACAATATAAACTAAAAACAAAAACAAACCCTAAATCTTTTATCCTTAAAGTCTCTCTCACGATCCCTCTCTTTCTCCACACGTGCTTCCCTCTCAAAAGCTCTGGCAGAAATAATGCGGCCGCTGCCAATCCTGCGTGCCCCTCCCAAACGAAGAGTTTCATTTTCCTTATTTTCCAGAGGGCTAATAGGGCGACGGCTGTGAAGTGCAGGGGCAGCATTGCCTTGACATCCACCTCCAAAACTGCGTCGCTGTGGGCTCAGTACAACATCCAGATCATCCTCCTTTAACCGCTCACGGGGATCTGAAAAGAACGCAGGAATCAGACCAAGTTTGGAGTACACAGGCTACACCAACAGCCACATAATACCAAGCCAACAATGCAGTGTAAGATCAATTTTAAATGTGTAAATTCAATTACAATTTATACACATACAAGTTCTTCACCCTCAACATTCTGTTCAAGTATTTGCTAGATAAGGTTTTCAAATTTCATAAAAATCGTATGCTTAAATTGCTGTTTTGACCTGGTTTTTCGTTTAAATGGATAGTGTTCTTGCTTTGGATACTACTCATTTACCTGGAATTCTTCGCTTCAAAGGACCTCTATCATCTGCATAGTCCTTCTTAAAACCTTCCACCGGAGAGTTGCGCTCTGAAGTGGGATATAGTGAAGCATGCCACTTCTCAGGATCCCAGACACCATCACTGTACCAAAAAAGCAACATCATTTATTTTTCAGCCATTAGAACAGTCATCTGTTAATAGAAACAGCTTGACTAGGTTAAAGATTTGATGACTGGGTATAGTAAACCTCTGGACTTGTATCACCCCACTTAAGCCCAAGTTTTCAGGCAATTAGTTTACCTCCTGTATCATCTCAAGAATCAGACTCAAAGCAACATCATAACTACCAAGTGAAACAAATTAAAGATAAAATACAAGTCAGAATCTTGATGGCCATTCCTCAATCACAGAGATGAGTGCTGTTTTCTTGGCAACCTACATTTTATCAAAAAGGTTATTATAGTGTAGATTTGTTAATCCAAGAACATATACTTACCTGTCATATTTCTCTGAGAGACATTCTGGCCTTTCATTTGAGATGGGCAGTTCTTTAATATCCAAAAGCTCCTCCTGAAAAGGGATCCATCATCGTTAAGTCGTGGGGGGTAAACTACCCAGGCAATAAAACACCAGTCACTATTTGTAGTTACCTTGGTGTATCTGTATGGAGCAGTGGCTACCAGCTGTTGCTTAAGTGAATCCACAGCAGCATCACCGCCCGTTTTCTGCTCAACAAAGCCATCGTTCTCCATGGCTGATCAAAAAAAAAAAAAAAAACAGCGACTCTGGTCCTGTTGGAAATAAATTGACTGGGTTCATTCAGTATAACCGCTGTTTAACAATTAGATTTGTCTAAACAATACAAACTTTAAAAAGTTTCGCCACCAAATATTGTCTGTCTTAATTCAAACGAACCGTTTGAGCATAAAATTTAGAAAACAAAAACAGTCACAGCAAGAAAATAAAGTGAAGTGACAACAGAGGAACAATACTTGACGTCGCTGTAGGTTGAATGACGGCAGTTGCAGCAAACTGTTAATTAGCAAGTTAATTGGCAACAGGCAGCGGCCGCTGGCATTGGACGCGATAGGTCAATTAACGATTCAATAAATCATTAATAGTGAGTTTCAGTCTGGGTGTCTAAAGAAGGGACTTCAAAATCAAATTCATGTAAGCCAAGTTATAATTGCTGCTCATTGACTCTTTCGCTATTTGTATGAAATATTTTTTTACCGAGTTTCAAAGGAATACACGAACACAATTATCCGCCAGATTTGAGGATGAATGATTAAGCTGGCGTCCCACAAACAATTGGTTCCAAACCACATCAGCGTCAAACAAAGGGTTACAAATATCCGATACATTAACACAAACAAACGACTTACTCGGCTTGAAAGATGCGTGGAAACTGGCTGCTAATGGCCGTTAGCTAGCCAGCTAACCTAGCACCTATAGCTAGCTAGCTAACTAGCTGAATGGGGATAATGCCCACCCAGGGACCACGAAACCTTCCGCCGGCTGAGTTGTTAAAGTAATTTCAGCAAACGCGCACAATACTAGGGGTAACTTAACACAATAACACAGGTCCAAGTAACAAATTAACTCGCACGGGGACTATGTAACGCTGATCTCAATATATGCCTGGTCTGTCTCTGTTTTCTAAGTCGTAGCAACAATTTTCCTCTGATCACCGCTTTAAGAAGGTCCTAGGAAAGATTACATAGTGCCCGACGCGCCTTTGTACAATTCAAATGTTCGATGTTTGTCGACCGTATGAGTCGAACATTCAACCATTATAGGGAAAAAAGTCACATTTAACAAATGAGACAAGTGTGTGCAATTATATAAATTGTAGAGGTGAAACTAACGAACTTTCTAGAGGTATAATTTACACTTAATTTATAATGCCCAACAGGCATTATTTTGGGCAGCTACTTATTGTGTTGAGGGATGTTCGTTTTGTGACTCCTCATAACGACGTCCAGGGCCATCTTTGTGAAAATGGAAGACACCGCCCTCACGGGCCACTCCGGGACAGTTACTGTGCGTAGCCGTTACCCTGAAAGGACCCTTAGTGACTTCCCCTCACAGTTACATTAAACATGCCACAGAATGTTAAACCTAACTTAATAGAGATGTGTTTTAATCATTGTATATGTGTCAACATTTACAGACTACGAAACAGCGTTAAAACAAGCCAGAGAGACACATTGAACGTCCACGATATAAACTTCTGTGCCGCCTGTTGCCGTTGACAACTGAAACTCTGGAACAACCGCCTGCGTCATGTGCGCGTTCACGTGACGCCAAACAACAAATGCGCGGCACTTTGGTGACAGTTTCCGAACACAAATGAAAGACAGTAATTCTATTTTCTAAATAGGACGGACAAGGTTTAGAACAGTGCCATATTGTCCTGTGAAGCTCTAGATTTAACACATCGTCCTGTGTAGCAGCTGTTCGTTTCAAATATGCAAAGTAACCCCAGAAAGCCAACTTTAATAAGAGGAAGACCAAAAGGTGCAGCATGTGGAGGTGGACACATCCGCACAGGTGACACTCGAAAGATCCCTTATAGAGTTGGATACGGCTGGAACAAAGGTGGAAGACTTAAGGAGCTGAGAATAAGGTGAGAATAAGGTGCGAAGTTCCTTATATTTCAAACCTCTGTATTTAAATCTTTTCTTTCTTTTTACTGTCTGATTTTTTTTTTATTGTCAACCACTGCAGGCACCTGGCAAGGAAGTTCCTGAAGATATGGATGCAGAATACATTTGGTCAAATACTTCCTCATCAAGCCAAGTAACAAATCATTAAAAGCTGCAGAAACAAGAAGCACACACATTCAATGTTTTTGAAGCATAGACGCAGGCAGGCATTGAAGTGGAACATTTGTTTTTCCCTATACAAGCTATTCTATACAAGCCTCAGATTCATCTTGTAGTGCTTACAAAGTCCTGAAGATCAGATAACAATAATATATATATATATATATATATATATATATATATATATATATATATATATATATATATATTAACGTCATTACTGGTACTTGTCTTTTTCATTGAGGAGAATTTTGCATGTTGCAGGTTACACTACGACAGAGTAGTGCTGCGAAGAGCTTTTCAAGGATGGAGAGATGAGTGGTGGACATCCTGCAGGGAGTGGAGCCTTATGATTAAGGCAAAGTGTCACTACAGGTCAGTGCCCAAGACCTTTTGGAGAAGCACGACAGTCTTGTACCTCAGCAAACTGATCACGGATTGGTGTGTGTATTAACAATCTTGTCTTTGTTTCAGGTATTATCTCGTCAACTTGACATTCCACATCTGGAGAAACTTTATGTCTTTACAGTTGGAAAAAAAGAGGAAAATCCAAAAAGCTCAATCATTTGGTATGAAGTTGACAGACTATAATGATGATGTGTATCTTATCTTCAAACCTCATATTTAGTAAGAGTTTATTTTTATTAACAGCTTTATTCCTTTTAACCAGCCGACAAGCGACGGATGCGTCTGGTGTGGGACAGGTGGGAGGGTTTTACTGAAATGAGACAAATGAAAACCAGAATGGTTGAATCAGCTCTTGAGCAGAACAAACTTGCAACTCTGCGGTAAGATTATTATATTTGTTTTCTAAGCAGAGCTACACAAGCAGAGCTACTCTTTTTATTTATAAGTATTAAAACTATTGTGTTTTTTATTAACTGGTGCAGTTCAGCATGGAGTTTGTGGCAGACAAGGTTGCAGCAGCATAGAGACGTTCATGCTATGGAGGACCGAGCCATGAAACACTGGGCGCTGAATTTACGGAACAGGGTAAACATGTGACGCAACGCATTCAATAATCACATACTGTCAACATTATTTTCCAAGTGATAAGGTAGTATGTCCTTTGTGTTTTGTAGTGTAATGTGTGCTCTGCAATTTTTTTTGAAAGGCTTGGCTTCAGTGGAAAGAAGAGTATGCAGAAGCTTGTTTCCAGAGAGAGAAAGAATCCAAAGCGTCACTTCACTTCACCTTCAGATTGAAAAGAAAAATGTTGCATCAGTGGATGAGTTACGTGGCCAGTCGACAAACCAAGAAACAGTCACAAGGTCATTATAAATCATCTTACCTGGCCACTTTTATATTATTGCTGCAACAATTACTTAAATAGTTGTAAATTTAGGCTAAAATAAATAATATTATATTGTTCTAGGTTCACAAATTCACTCAATTGTAAATCTTTGCTGCATTCTGTGTTGTAGACGATAGTAACTTGAATATTTGCAGTCTTGGACTGTTGGTCAAACAAAATAAGGACATTTCCAGATGTCTGATAGGGCTTTAGGAAATTGTAGTAGATTTTTCTCAGAGTGTTTTCTGTTATTTAAAACAAATGATTTAATTAAATTCTCAAGAAACCAGCCAACCAGTAATTGATAATGTAATTAGTCTCATCCCTATAAACCACCTACCATACAACTTATTTTAATAAGTATTTTGTAAGCTTTATTACACAGTTCACCTGCAAGATTAAATTTATTTTTCAGCTGTGGCTATGCGTGCTACCTCTCTTTACCTGATGAGGATGTATTGGAGTAAGTGGAGCAGCACGTTGCATCTCAGATGGAGCGAGGAGAACCGTATGCAAGCTGCAGGACATTTAGCCAGACGGAGCAGTCAGCGCAGAGTGCTGCAGCGCTGGAGAGCTTGTATCCTCCATCACATGTAAAACAAACCTGTTTTCTGTTTCCAATTACCTGAAATATCACACATACAATAATCAGATCAGTTGTTTGATTCTTGAGCTCGTCAGTAGATGTGACGTTGTGCAGAGAAAAAGCTGAAAGAACCCAGAGAGCAAATCAACATCACCAGCTTCATCTACTGGTAAGATCCGGGGGGGAAAAAGAAGTTAGAGAGTTATAATTTTATGTATTGATTACTGTCTGTTGTTGTTGCAGCGAGCTGGCCTGCAGGGACTGTCTCTAAACGTCTCCTGGAACAAAGCACAGCGGCTGAACAACAACGTGGCTGTTCAACATTTTCGCCAAACTGTAATTGATGAGCACACTGTTATTCTAAATCTACATTGCTTGGATGCATACTTTTTAATATGTTTTTGTGTTCTTCATAGACAATAAGTAAGTACTGGAAACTGTGGCAGGAGTGTCTGGAGGAGGCTGAAGACAGGAGTTTTCAACCACAAACAAGAATGGCCGTTAAAAACTACAGGTGCTTTTAGTTAAATATTCAATCTCTGGCATTATTTAGATTTTCCTTGACATTTCTATACCATCAAAACCTTAAAACAAGTCACATATTTCGTTTAAAGTGGTTCCTGTGTTTATAATTTGAATTACAAAAATGTTGATGGGTATTTCGTTTTTTTATTCCTGACAGCACGTTTCTGCTGAGAAACAGTTTTTGCCACTGGAGGAAGAAACTTGCTGAACAGAGCCACATGCAGGTATTTTAATAAGTAAAGCATCCTCGGAGCCGATGCAGGAGCAGTACTCGTAGGACAGGCATGACGATGCAGTTTCAATAGCTCACAGACACTTTATGTTGTTGTTGTTTATGTTATGTTGTCACTCAAATTTACCTTTTTTTATTTCTTAAAACATATTTCCAACATAATATCCCAGGCAAACATCTCGTCCGTGTCTTTTTTATGTCATAAAGTTACAATAATTATTTTCTAAAATTCTTTCTTCTCAGTCTCCCTGATACGTTGAATATACAAATATTTTTTGTATGTCACAATTATACAGCCCACATCCACCATTCACAGCCATTCAAATCAGCCAATCAGAGGAGAGACTCCGAAAGAAGCTTGAAAAAGCAGGTGTAAAGCTGTATTGAGATGATAAGAGATAAGATAAGATAAGACTTTATTGATCCCACAACGGGAAAATTTGTTTGTTACTGCAGCGTACAGAGTAAAGAAAATAAAAGCTAAAGAAGATAAAAATTATAAAAAAAACAAAATACACAACACTATGTACAAAATTTGTAGAATTTGTTGATCCGCATTCACAGTATGCATTATGGACATAGAATGGAGAAAAAATACTAATAAAAAAAATACTAATAGATCTTGTTCAGATGTATATTGTTAGAGATGTCAATATTTGAAATAAAAATACAGGAAAATGTAAAATATGGGAACTTTAAATGGTTCAAAAATTAGTAGTTAACTATCCAACCTAAAAAAGAGACATATCAAATTTCAGGAATCAAGTAATCTTTTACATCATAGACCTACGGCTTTTCCACAGTTATATCCATAAATGAAGTCTTAAAAGCTGAACCAAACATTTCCTATACGTGCTATTATTTTTGCTGGTTAATATTGATTATTGATTATACAATTGTAACCACTATATATCAGCATGGAGGGAAGCTGGAGGTCTGGGTCTTTTTTTTTTTTTTTGTTCTAGTTCTAGAGCTGTACAGAACCTGATGATCTACACCACATGTGTCAAACTCAGGTCCTGGAGGGCCATGTGGGTGCAGGTTTTTCTTCTTCCAACCCGGCAGTAACACACCTGATTCTACTAATCAACCACTAGAGCTCTTGCTAAGGACCTCCATTAGTAGGTAGTGTTACGGCCTGGTTGGAACAAAAATCTGCACGCACACGGCCCTCCAGGACCTGAGTTTGACACCCCTGGTCTACACCTAGTTATTCAGGAGTTCATCCTACAGAAAGGTAATCCAGATCCTACCTCTGGGCTGTCAGATCATCATCGGTCAGATGAGACATTAAACTAAGCAAATTTTAATAAAAACTGAAAAATCAAGGTGTTCAAAGATTTTGACTAGTAGTGTATATATTTTAACTGTGTGCACTGGAGGTTTTAAGTTTCCAAGTCACACAAATCATGCTCTTGAGTACACACCATTAACTCTGATTTAAAGTGAGCAGGGAGAAAAAAGTGAAAAAGCTGCCTTGAGGCGTTGAACTCTGCAAAGTGTAGCTCTCACATCCAACTGACAGAACAAGAAGACAATTTTTAATGGAGGGTCGATCACATCAGTGATATTCTTTATCTGTGTGATCTTAAATATATCTACATAAAAGACCTGCCTTTTGTGTAGGAGTTGGAGCGTCGTGCAGATGTTTGGGTTGCAGAGCGAATGTTGCCTTCCTACTTCAGAGCGTGGGTTGCATTCAGTCTGCAGAGAAGGCTCCATAAACAGAGGAGACGCAAGGCAGAAGTCTTTAATCAGTAAGTGGCCACTTCTGTCTCCCACGCTTGTGTCCTAATTTCTTAACAAACCACTACACATTGTGGGTTTATTCTGTGTTGTCAGGCAGCGTCAGTACAGCTGGGTGTTCTACACCTGGTGGAGGCGGTCAGAAAAACGCAAGGAGGAGATGCTTTTGGAGCGACTGGTATGCCTGCCGTAAACAGAAACGGGAGCCTCATGGTGTTTCTCGCATCAGATGCTGAGAGACAAATCGCTGTTTTCAGGCTGTTCTTCATGAGGAGCGAGGCCACATGCAAAGAGCCTGGGATCGCTGGAGGCAACGCACAGAGCAGAAGATCAGCGAGGAGGAGCAGCAGACAGCCTCAGACCGCCTGTATCGGCGCACGCTGCTTCATAAGGCGATGACACAGTGGAAGGACAACAGCACTGACATACGAGACAGGTGATGCAAACTTGGTGCTGCTGAGTTGTTTCCAGTATAGAAGGTGGCTAACAGATTTGTTTGTTTATTCGTTTGGTTGTCAGGAGGAACAGAGAGCAGCAGGCTTGTCGTCAGGGTGACCGGTGCTGCATCAGATGGGCTATGGAAAGATGGAAAAAGGTGCTTTTTGTCCATTTGTGTACCATGTGTTCATGCACTGTGAGGCGTCAAAAAATGCTTAGCTGTTTACATCTAGAAAACTGTTTATTAAATAAATAAATAGATGTTTGCTCAGCATTTCAGACATCCTGTGCAGCACCCAAATGAGAACTTTCCAACTTTAAGTTAATTTGTTATAGATTACACTCAAAAGTTCATAGTTGGCGTTTTCAATGTGATTTATTCTAATTGTTTTATTTTGGAAAAAAAAACAGGTGGCACAGATAGAAGTTCAGGCATGTGTATGTGTATGTGTGTGACTCTTTTGTGTTTGATCAGTTTGTCCAAAGCCAGAACAAGAAGAAAATCAGGCTGGAGCAGATGCAGCGTTTTTTTGAACTTAAACTTCTCAAACACACATTTGTGGCCTGGAAGGTAAATTAGTTTCAATTACTGCCATTACGATCGCATGATTTCAACATTTTGGAGTGAGGAATGTCATGTTAAAACTCCACAGAAACACCACCAACAGATGTCTCAGATCCGTGGTCATGCAGATGAGCTTCACAGACAGCAAATGCAGCGCTTCCTCAGGTGTTTAACAGATAGATTCATTCCTCTGTAAAATCTCACCAGTTTTTTTTTTTTTTACTTCATAAACCACATAGACCAGTGTCATCAGCCTGAGTCACATCTCTCCACAGGAAGCTTCTGTTTGTGTGGAGGGAGAATGCAGCGCTGTTGACACAGGTCCAGCTCATGGAGCAACAAGCACAGAGTCACTTTCATCACGTCCTTCAACTCAAAGTTGACAAAGCCCTCACCTGCAAAACTCCCAGTTATTTCTTTCAACAGAACCGTCACTCAATTTCGTTCTAAAACTTTTCTAAAGGTCTTTATTGGTTGGCGAGAAGAAGCCACACGTGCAGTGTCAAAGCGCCGCCAGCAGAGAGAAGCACTGGGAAAGGCTCAGAGGGCCGTCAATCAAGGTAGCAAAATAATGTTTTATCACATTAAACATTGAAATCCATTTCCATGTTTAGTTTCTATTTTATTATTATTATTATTATTTTCATAAAGTGTATTCCCCACAATGCTGTGTGTATTTATTTGCATAACTCCTAGGGTTCTGCTTAGCATTATTGGCACCAACTCTTACTCCAAAGAGTAAAATGGCATCTCCTCCAGTATCAGTATCAGTATCAGTATTGGTAACATCAGTGTTCACAGAGCACAAACATTATTAGGTTGTTTGCTAAGAATGCAGCTGCCATGAACCTTCTTGAAAAGGGGAAATCAATGAGAGAAGGCTCAAAGGTTGATGCAAAATGTAGACACATAAAATGTCCAAAAGGCTGAAGACTGACCAAGAATGATCTGTAGTCATGGTTTCAAAATGTACCATACACCGCACATTAAAAATGGACTAAGAGGACATTGCTGAAGCAAGCAAACATAAAAAGCAATGAATTCCCAAAGAGCATCTGCTTCTGGGCAAATGAACTGTGGGTAGATGAAACCTAAACTGAGCTTTGTAGCACACTGATGATTTGGAAAAGAACACCCAACATACAGTTAATCATGGTGGAGGATACATAATTTTGTGGGGGCGCTTCACTGCATCTGGTACCGTAAGCCTTGATTGTATCAGAGATTTTAAAGTAAATGTGCTTTAAGTGTAAGAAAACTAATGATGAAGATCCAAAGCACACATCCCAAAGTAAAAGTATTGTTTTAAACTGGACAGCAATGTGTACCTGCATTTCTTCACACTTTACAACTTGATGTTCTCTGTGTTCAGTGCGGCTCCTGCAGACTTTTCAACAGTGGAGAAAGCAAACCAGAGCAGCTAAAAGGGAAAGGATGTGCATGGAAAAAGCCAGAAAGCACCACAACTCCAAATTGCTTTCAAAAGTGCTGGGAGCTTGGAAGAAGCATCACTGTCAACAGCTGAAATATAAGGTTGATCCCTTATCGTCCTGTAACTGCGATTTAAAAAGCATTTTCATTGGCCCTTTTCCTATCACATGTATAACTGACAATGTTTTGTTTTCATAGGTGATGAAACGACAAGGGATCTTGTTGCTGAGATTAAAGATGTGCCAGACCTACTTTGAACAGTGGAAAATTAAGGTTTGTTTTTATTCTTTTTGGCTCTCCACTGACTTCACAAAGGTCAGTTTACTTGTTATGAAGAGTAATTCTTGTCCAAACAGGTTTATTCTTCTGAAAAAAGGTTCTGTGCATGCTCTGATTGCCAACCTATAAAAAAAAATATTAACCAATTGTTCTAGTTTCCCAACTTCAAGGAAGAGCAACAACGCCTTTAAAATTACAGCTAGAGAAAGAAGTTTTATTTGTATAAATTATTTTGAGCTGACACCTTAGACTCTTTGTTTGTGCTGATTACGTGGTTTGATTTATCTCAGTTAAAATGGCTGTGACCTTGGTTTACTTCCTGCAAACAGCTGCAGCACAGGCGGAAAGAAGCGAAGCAGACGGAGCAAGCGCTCTGGCACTGGTCCCTCACTCTTCAGGCCAGGGTAACCCCAACCTGCACGATCCTCTCTCACTCTCTCACGCAGAAGCGTCACTCACAGGGTTTAACGGGTCTTGATGTTGCTCCGTGAATCTGCTGCAGGTGTTGCATGGATGGCGGCTGTGTGTCACAGAGGAACGCAGGAAGCAGGAGCAGGCAGCCAGGGCTGCACAGGTCTACAGAGACCTGCTGCTGAGGGAGGGCGTGACGTGCATCCTCAAGTATGCCACTCACATGAATGACCTCACTGTGAGCTTAACGCAACACAACCGAGAGCAAGTAAGTTCATGTGTGTGTGTGTGTGTGTGTGTGTGTGTGTGTGTGTGTGTGTTCTGTAACTTTCATGTCATTTACAACATTCTGTATCATTTCTGCATCGCTGCGTGTGCCCAACAGAGATCACGACATATTCAGAGAGTAGTTAAGCATTGTGCCATGCGGTGGAAGCAGCGAGCCCTGTGTAAATCTGGCAAAGGACAAGAGGTCAGAGGGCAACCTCAGAGAAAGAGTGTGACCTTCAGTTTCCCTGTGCCAGAATTGAACAGAGGTTCCTCATTTGACTCCGTGGAGCAGAAAGTAGGAGACGGAGCACTGAGTGAGCTGTGAGTGTATGAGCGACAGGCTCTGAACCCGAGTTTGACAACTCTTTTGTTTATAACCACAGCAATCAGGTCCCAGTTTTCTGTTTTATTTCCTTTTCTGTTTGTTTGCAGGTTTCCAGCCCGTACGCCAAGACGTCAGGCACGTCGCTGCGAGGAATTGTTTGGATCTCCGAGGGAAATGCCATATATTGAGTACAGCAACACTTTCAAAACAATATCTAGATAACCGATTATACATTACATTATTTAAATTATTAGACTGATATCTCGTAAGAAATCAGCTGAAACATTGTGTTAGTCACTCACCAGAGTACTTTTTTTTCTCTTTCCTATTTATAGCTCCCAGAAGCAGGTTACCATCAGCAACACTGAAGCTCCACAACCCTCAGAGGTCAGCCCTTTACAGAAACGCCACCAAGCAGAGCTGCCCTTCCTCCATCCTGCTTCAGGCCCTTTCACCTCCACACATCAGGGCACCGTCATTCCTGCTTTATCACCCTCTGGACCCCAAACATCTTCAGCAGACGTTCCTTCTGAAACCCAAAGCCAAGGCCTTCTATTACCACCTTCTGCTTTCATGACTACTGGGTCTCAAAAGGTAACAAATGCCTTTTTTTGGAGAGATAGTTGCAAGATTTGTAATTGTTATTTGGGGTTGTAACTGGAAGGAAAGACTTATACTCTTTTTTTTTTTCCCCCAAGAATGGGAAGGCCAGTAGCTCAGCTCTTAGAGATGCTCCACTCGTATTGGGACCCCCTTCTGACCATCTCTCACCAATATATATAGGTATGGTTGCTTTACTTTTATTTCCCAACTATTCCTAAAGTTATAGTAAAGAAAGAAAAACAACAAATACCATGTTCAAAAACAACTCTCATGGTTATTTTTCAAGCATCTAGTGAAGACGCTGAAGGAGCAGATGCAGCGAATGATCCGACTTCCTCACTAACAAGTGAACTTCTCAACATTAAGTTGGACATGGAGAGTTTCCAGCAGGACAGGAAGCAGCTCAGGTAAAAAATCTCATTCTTTTAACATTGTCATACATGCTATTTATATTTAGACTGTGGGTAGCCTCTGTTGATGTCTTTCTTAATTTTTACCTGTTTTATAGCTTGTGTATTTTTTCTTGTTTTTTTTATTTGTCAGTTGTATAAGGTGGTCTTGAGTTACATAAAGGTGCCTTTAAATAAAATGCATCATTATTATCAGAATTATAACATTTGTCCCTGTTTATTCAGATTGTGGCGAAGACTAAAAGAAGTATTCCAAAGTTGGCTTCAAACCAGTGGAAAGGATGAACGAATGGAAAAAGATGCTATTTCTAAAGAGTTGGAGGAGGTAAAAAGATCCATGCATTCTTCAGAGGCCTTGTTAGAGCAATAACCAGGTGGCTGTAGAATGTATCAAGCTCAGTGGTTACATAAGGGGAAAAGGTCAGTGACGCAGTTGTTTTTCTAAGTGCTATCGGGTTCTGAGTCACAGTTGACGTCTTTGATGTTGACAGCTGGAGCAGCGCATCGAGGGACTGTCCACTGACCTGGCTAAAAGGAAGCCAGCGATGTTGCTACATGCAGAACGGATCCAACATTTACAGGCTGTCCTCCACGCGTCAGGAGTTCCTCTTCTCTGTCAGCAGTCACAAGAGCTGGAAACGGATCGCTCTTCGTTTACAGCATGACAGGAAGCAGTGCAGGTCCACACACGTCCCTTAGGTTCTTCTACCTGCTGATGACTGGACTGTTCATACATCCAGATCCCATTTCTTATAATTACACGAAGACTGACTTCGACACTGGAGTTAGAAAAATGTAGCTCTTTTGTAATCGTATTTTTTAAAGTTTAGACATTTATTGCATCCAGATTTTTAGGAAACAATCATCGACACTTTAATCTCTAAAAACATTGGATAGGGTTCCTCCAGATGGTGCTAAATATCTTCCATATGTGTGCAAAAAGACACTTCACAGAGCTGCACTTGCGCAGTGTTTTTTTCTATTCCTCTGTTACACTTTACACTTTGGAAACTCTATACAGGAATATCTCAGAGAGACAGAAAGGCCGGCTCTTTGCTGCTCTCTACAAACTGCCTACAGACAGATTTCTTCTAATCTCTAATCTACAAAACAGCACAATGCGAGGACTTAATACTGTTTTACTGTTTTTCATCTTGATGCATTGCATCAGGGGTAAGTGTTATTAAGTTATTGGTATGGTAAATGGTTTCAATTGTTGCTTGCAAGGCTGTTTCCCCATTGTTTTTGTTTTTGTAAACTGAATAAAACATTATAAATATTGTGAATGTATCCTTTCAACCTTACAGTATCTGACCTTTCCTTAAGGTTATGTTATTTAATCATCTTGCCTTGTTAAAAAAATAAATATGCATGAAGGTAACAACTGCCTGAGATCTGCATAAATGTACTATATTGGTCTTTTGACTCACTATTTGAACTGCTCCTTGCATGACAGCTAAGAAGATGCGTTGGTGCACAGTGTCAGATCCTGAACAGAGGAAGTGTGCAGAACTGGCTAAAGCCTTGGTGGCAGTGTTGCCTCCTGCCACTGTGGCAGCTTTTGCCAGACTCTCGTGCATACGTGCATCCAGCACAACTGACTGCGTCGATAGGATCAGGGTGAGCCATCCTTCAACCTGAAAGGCAACAATCATAAACTAGAATGATTAAAGCAATGTAACATTTTTTATTATTTAAACATAAATCATCAAATAACAGTGTTTTTCTAATTTACACATTCTCAGAAGTTAAAGTTATTCTCATTTTTGGAAATGCTTTTCTAAATGAATTTTTTTTTTTTTTTTTACACAATAGAGCGATGGATTTCCATTATTATTTTTATGTCTTTGAGATCATTAAACACAGAGATTTGTCCTGTTGAGTCTCACAGATGATATTTCCAGCAGGCCAGGTTAGAATATGGATAATTTAAAAATCAAGGTGTTGCTATAAAATATGGAATTGGGGATTATTAGCCTCACTTGAGTAAATATTTAATTACTTGTTGACATGTAGAAATTGTATCATGGGAGGTAACACCTTTTAAATGTTTATATACCCTACTTGAAGACTAAGTTGTAAATCGATATCCCCCTGTGTTACTTTGTAGGGAAACCGTGCAGATATAGTGAATTTAGATGCAGGAGAACTTTATTCTGCTGTGAAGCAGTTCGGCCTTGTCACCGTCGCCAAGGAAATATACAGTGGTGGTAGGTGTTATGCCACATCTTATTTATCTATTCGGCGACAGTATCTTAGGTGGTTTACCCATCTGCGTTTGTCCTTCTGTGTCTGCACGGAGTTCTGCAGGAGGCTGTATTCTGTCTGTGGCCGTGGTGAGAAACAGCAGCTTGGATGTAAGATCCCTGCGGGGTCATAGGAGCTGTCACAGCGGGGCGCGTTGGACGGCCGGATGGAATCTTCCACTCGGCTTCCTGCTGTCCCGCAACTACCTGAGCTGGTCAAAGGAGCAGCCGCTCAGTCAGGGTAATGAGAGTAAATGGGTGGAAACCAATAAAAACTAAGCAATTTGGATATTTTGCCTTTATTTTTGCCTTATTTTTTTAATGTAAATTTTCTTCCTTTTCTGTGATTTTATGACTGTATAAAACAATTTGCATTTGCCCCCCAGTTAAAAAAATTGCCTTCCTCATGTCAGTGACCACTTTTAAATTAATGGAAAGATTATGAAATTAAGAGGTTTGGTTCTTTATTGCCTTGTTTTTCCTCCTCTCTGGCTGGCAGAAGTGGGTGCTTTTTTCCGTGCCAGTTGTATTCCTGGAGCCGCTCACCTGGCACCACTTCTGTGCGCTCTGTGCCAGGGCCAGAAATCCTACATCCGCCAGAAGAATTACCACTGTGAAACATCCCACAGCGAGCCCTTCTACAACAGCCAAGGAGCCCTCAGGTCGGTCGATTTTCTGTATTTCAAACGAGTAAACGTCAAAAAATTACAGTTTAATTTCCATCAACATCACTGCTTTTGCTCTGCTGCAGATGTCTCAGGAGCGGGGCAGGGGATGTTGCATTTGTGGACCATTTAGCCCTCGAAAGCTTAGAAAGTAAGCAGCTTCTTTTGGGGGGGGGGGGGGTCTATATCTGTCTACAACTTAATTCAGTTATCACCCATATGTCTTGCTTATTGTTTCACATCAGCTTTTTGACCTGAATGTAATTGACGGCAAAATGACCAAAAGTATAACAGAAACAACACAATACAAAAAAAATAATCTGTTCATTCACTCAGAGAACGAGAAGGACGAGTTCAGGTTACTGTGTACAGATGGCTCACAAGCTCCCATCAGCCACTACAGAACCTGTAATCTAGGACGCGGTCCAGGTGCAGGCTTGGTCACCAGGTTCAACTTTCGTAAGACTGCTCGCAAGTTTCTGGTGACAGCGCAGGTATACTTTTTTTTTTTTTTTTTTAATTCAATCATTTTTTTTAAATCACACTTTGTGTACACAATCTTCACTTAGAAATGTTGAAGCAATGTTTTCAATGAAGATAACCTAAACTAATCAGAAATGCATGCTTTACATTGTTAATGTGGGAAATAATTCTAGCTGCAAATGTCTGTTTTTAATGCGATATCTACATAGGATTATAGAGGCCCATCTCCAGCAACCATCACTCCAGTGTTTTAATGGTACATTGTGTTTGACAGTTACATTAGAAGATAATGGATGATAAGAAAACCCTTGTGCCATTATGTGAACAGAGCAGAAAACAGTTTAGTTGGTTAGATGGAGCGTTATTTGATGAAAAGTTTAAAGGACAAAATTGATACTTCAACTAAAACTCATTTCTTACCTTGTCAATGTCTTGACTGTATTTTCCACTCATTTTGCAAATCATTTGATAAATAAATGTGACCTTCCATGGAAAACACAAAATTGTGTGTTTGACCTTCCGAAGAGTTCTTTATGCATTTTATAAAAAATCTTTTAATTGATTCTTTAGATGCAGTTTGGCCATCGAGGAAGAGAGAGGCAGCGCTTCCAGCTTTTCAACTCAATGTCTTTTGGGGAACGTGACCTTCTCTTCAAAGACGCCACAGTTAAGCTCGCTGTTCTGGAAGATGACATGGACGTCAGCCAGGTGCTGGGCCTGGATTACGTCGCGCTCCTCAAAGGTCTCGGACATGAAGGTGCTTATCCCCTGTGCTGTAGGTATGTACTGCTGCTCCTCCTCAGCAGAGCGGCCTTACGGAGCCTCTATGTGTGTGTGTGTGTGCAGGAAGCTCACTAGAGGACAGTGTTGTGCGGTGGTGCTGCATCAGCCTGGCCGAGCAGAAGAAATGTGAGCAATGGGCTCTCAGGATAAAGTCCGACCCACTCGTGTGCGTCAAAGCGACCTCAAAGCGTGACTGTGTGGAGAAGATTAAGGTAAGTCCCATAAACTGCAGGATATCAAGATATACACCTTCTTTTACAAAAAAAACAAACCATACAAAATCCCCTCACCATTGTTCTTCTAACCATCCCGACTTCACTGTTGCCATGTGCTCCAGAGGGATGAGGTGGACGCTGTCTCACTAGATGCTACTCACTCTTTCATCGCAGGAAAATGTGGTCTTGTCCCTGTAGTAACAGAATATTATGGTATGGCTCCACACACATTGTCACATACAGTGGTCTACCTGAAAGCACATACAGCGTGAACTATCTTATTGGCAGATGGTCTTCATTAGCACCAAAACTATTGGTCACTTATAGTTGTAGTTGTCAAGAAAAAACATTTGTTGCTTTTCTCAGTTTTGTATCTATTTGTGTGACATATTTATGATCAAATCAAATGCTTAATGAAAAAATGATGAAAAAAATCACTGACAGATTAATAGAAGCAAGATGAATAAATTGGAAAAATACTAAACTGTATGTCCTGTGTTGTTCGTCAACTCCCCCAGGAAGTGAATGCAAGCTGAGGTCGACCCTCTTTGAGACGGAAGGATCAACCCACCTGAAGTCTGATGGTAAGATAAAGAAGTAAAAAAACAACAACACATAAATAAGCAACTTGCAAGAGATTTGGCAATCTGTATGTGACAGTGGATGAGTTTATAATCTAGACTTAAATGCATGTTCATAACTTTGAAACTATTATTCATTATCTGCCCCTCCCCCCCAGCGTTGCCCTCATTGGTGGGTGTCGCTGTTGCAAAGCAATCCAGCAGAAGCATCTTCATGGGGAACCTCGGAGGCCGTCGCTCCTGTCATGGCCACATGTACAGTCCTGCAGGCTGGCTGCTGCCATACAGACACACACTGAGCCTGGAGCACAACAGCAGCTCCCCCTGTGATCCCGACCAGGGTAAATCATATCTGATACTGGCAGTCCTCTTGTTATATTAATATTATATTCAATCTCTGTTTATTGTGACCTTTTGACCTTTGCACGTCCTCAAATGTTATCATGTGGCACTTTCTGTCATCGTAGTGTACAACAAGGTGTTTTGGAAAGGTTGTCTTCCTGGCTCTCAGGGGAATCTGTGCAAAGTGTGTATGGGCGGCACAGGGGAAGCTGCAACAAAGCGCTGCACTGACAACCACAACGAGCGTTACTATGGCAACATGGGGGCTTTGAGGTACAGTATGTTCAGTGCTGTACCTGAACAAAATTTTGCATTTACTAAATCTTTTCCAATTGGTAAAGATTCCATTTTTTGGAGTGTGTCTTTAACAGAGCGATGGTACAAAAAAGGTGTCCTCTTTTTCAACTTCCCAAATCTGGTCACCATACTTTACCCATTCGTTCCTAGGTGTTTGGTTGGAGATCCCAGTGGCAAGAGCTACGGTGACGTGGCGTTCCTTGAGCAGCACAACCTTCAGGCCAATATCCTCAGTGAGATACTAATGATGAAGTTTTTAACCCGAGCCCACAAATTTTGGAAATCAGAATGAAAAATATTAAAATCAAAATAGTATAAAATAAGTATAGAATAGAAGGTCTATGTGCAATATGTAATGAAATATGAATAGACATGTTTTACAATTGGCTAGGATGATGTTGTACAAATTCTGTGTGCTGTACTTCAGGTTTAAATTCCACTGGCTGGGCAGAAGGGTGGACGCCATCTGATTTTGAGCTGCTATGTGGCGATGGTCGTCGGGCACCGTTGTCGGAGTGGGAGAGCTGTAACCTGGGAGTCATCCCGCCGAACACCGTCATGACTCGGCCGGTGCTCACGGCACGAGTGTACAACTTCCTCATGAAGTCACAGGTCAAGCCGGTCTGAACAAAGTGCCATGTTTCTGTCATGTAGTTCTGCATGGGGGGGGACACAGGGCGTCAAGTCAGACCAAGTCAATGTCTTACAAAGTTTCTGTATATTTTTCTGCCAAATTTCCTGTCTGTTATAATCCTTCCGCTGCACCTGATCAGGAAATGGTCTGTCCTGACTAAAGTTGTTTTTCAATAAGACTAAGTAAACTTTGAAAGCCATTTTTTGTTTAAAAGGGAGCAATGGAGGATGGTGGATTTGGTCCCCATCACTTAAAATTTATAGGCGATCTTCTAATAGTCGGTACAAACAGAAGGAACAATTACAGGGAGAAAACATCTGTGATATGAATTTGGGAACTTGATTATTCTAAAACAGACTTGAAAAAAATATGTATCCACTTGTGACAGATGTTGAAACATAATATTGATGTTGGTGACGGCACATGAAACTCGTATCCACTGCTGCTTCAAAAAGAAAATGATATCAAAGAAGTATATTTCACCCCTTTAAAGTAAATCCTGAAAAGTGTTATTTGAATGGACGAGGTATAAAAGTTATTAAAGTCCTATGCTACTGTGAAACTCCACAATGTTTCCATTGCATTCGTACAGCGATTTCATGATCACAACCACATTGCCAATGGAGACTCGTAAATGTACCTCTTTGCTTCTTCTGATGAATCCTGGTAAAAACATGGGCAGACGTTTACATTCTGACCTTTGACATTGCAGAAAGGTTAGATAAGTATTCTTTAATGATTGTAAAAGTGTTTGTTTTTTGTTTTTCTTTAAACCTTTTAGGAAACTTTAGCAGCAAACACAGAGTTCAGTCTTTTTGAGTCTCTGCAATATGGGGAAAGCGATCTGCTCTTCAAAGATGTGACGCAGTGTTTTGTTCACACAAGCCACATGGACCACCGCTCCATCCTGGGGGAGGAGTTTTACAATCTCGCAGAAACTGTCTTCAATTGCACACATTCTGGTATGAATACTATCAAACACACATACTTAGATCAAAATATCAGTTTTTTCATGTGATAATAATACTTGCATGTATCAATTCTATTCATCACAGATATTTTGGAGTTCTGCAATCAAGATGAGTGCCATATATTCTAATGGACACAGAGAAGGAAACCTTCCCTTTCTCTCTGCTTCTCAATCGTGAATTCTTCATCCACACGTTTCATCCATATCTGATGACCACAAACCATCAACAGAATCATCCTTTTCCACCTTCTTCAATCCCTATTGTGTTCATATTTTTTATAAATGTAAATATAAGTAAAGTAAAGTTGTAATGTGTAGAATATAGAAAAGTGTATAATCTTTGTTTTTCAAATGCAATGCATCAATATTTTCAAGCCTGAAAACAAATTATTCCCATAGCATACCACAGCAAAGTGCAAACCTAAAGCCTGAGAAACTGAGATCCTCACACCACAAAAACAGATGAATACACATGTCAAATATGGATGTTACTCTAAAATAGTGTAGAGAAAGAAAATGTAATCAACTGTAAATTTATACGTTTGCCTACATTGTTAAGGTGCATTGATTTTATTTGTACACCACTTAAATTTAGAATGAGGGCAAGACTGGGAACTATAAGATATGAGGATGATTGAAAGGTAATTTTTAAAAATTAAATATCTACAATCTGAGAGCTATTTGTTTAAATCTTACCACACTGTTAACACAATATTTGAGATTGAAGCTTTGTTTGCAGCAAAGATGTCCACCATCTTCTAAATCCTCAAGGTTAGAAAATCGCCCCAATTAGTTGTAAATTAGAGGCAGTTTGGAATCTTCATATTCTTGTCATGTTATATTATAGGCTTTTCATGTTATTTTATTTATTTTTTAAAAATATTTTCAAAATCTCAGTGTCGCTCTGCTATTTCATTCTTTTTTGGATTCTGATTTCCGACGTATTAAAAGAGAACCTGTTTATAACTACCTGAAGTCTCCTGAGTGTTCTAAGCCTCTTTGTGTCTTCCAGGTCTAAAGTTATCAGGGCCTGAGTAGCCACAGGCCCTGTTGTTTTTCTAAGGATTGTTCACAATTTACTTCTGCATCTTTAGCAGCCTTTTTGGGGCCTAAATATACCCCAAAAATTACCAAATTTGGTGTGCGCATTGGGACTAGTGAAAATCTATGTGTTTTATAGGTTTTGAATATGGGAATGGTAAATTGGCTCTATAGCACCACCTGATGGTTTTCAATAGGGCCCCATCACCACATAGTTTCACATTGAACAGTGCTACTCACATTTTTTCTCAGGAATCACATGGGGGAAAAAAACAACAGGAGGAGAGCCATATCAACATACCACAAATACGCACAAATGTCCACAAAAGAAATATATTTTCAATTAAGATATTAATGACCGTATATAGGGCTGGGCGATAAACCGATTTTATCGATTAACTCGAGTGTATAGTTCACGTCGACTTGTTTGAATGAAAATCGGTTCTCTCTTTAACATCAGCTAACGCTTCTCTCTGGCCTCCCGTATAATGAGCTCGCCCCTCCCTCCCCTCGCACAGAGCGCGCATTTACCAAGTAGAGATAGTAGTGAGTGAGTGACAACATGGCGACAAGCAGGGAAGAACTTGTTCCGAAGAAAGGCACCGTGTCATCCGTTATTTGGAATTGGTTTGCGTTCGCGAGGTCAGACTTAGACCAGAAAACACCCCGCTGCAAAGTATGTATGAAGTCTGTTGCTAGTAAAGGCAGCAGTACGACAAATTTACTGCAGCACCTTAAACAAAAGCATCCCGTCGAATGGGAGAAATGTTGCGCGCAGCGGAATGAAAAAGACAGCAGCACCCCAAGCACCTCACGCACAGCCACCAAAATACAGTCCACCGTACCACAAACATTTTCAAACTGCATCCCATATGACAAGAATTCGACCCGCTGGAAAGCCATGACAGATGCGGTCGCTATGTATATAGCAAAGGATATGGTGCCAATATATACGGTGGAAAAGCCGGGGTTCATTAACTTGATAAAATCAAAATAAACAAGTATTTTTGGAGCTATTTCTTTGTCATCTGCATCTGAATTTGGGGGCTGTTGAGAAAATCGATTTAAATCGTTAATCGGATATTTTGTGAAAAAATCTGGGATTTTTTTTTTAAGCCATATCGCCCAGCCCTAACCGTATACTGGGATGAGCAGAACATTTCATGACCTCCATGTTGTATTTGCGGTTTTATTGTTTTAAGATGAAGATGTTTCAAGATTGGCATTTGTCAGTCGGTTATCTGTTTCCTCTTGATATTATTTATATTTGAAAATGTTGACTCACAGGTATATGTGTTCACGAAAAAAGAAAAATGATCCATTTCATCATCTGAAATTGACACTGACTACTTTACATTGTACCACATTCACTGTTTTCCCATGAAAAGATAAAATAAAATATTTTTAAATATGTGAGGTTTTTTCTCGCTTTTGTGAGATCCTGTATGTGGATAAGGTAACAAGGATCCACGGCAGGACAAAGATAAGAACCAGACCACATCATCTCCAAAGGAAACACACAAAGGTACACTGCAACATGCACTGGAAATGAGAGAACACTTGAAAAAAACAGATGTGAAGGTACATCAGTGGTCATGAATGTTTACAGATGGAAGAAAGAGAAGCCCAGAGTATCTCATGAAGTAAAGAGCAGTTTAACCCCAACACACACACAATGTATTTGTGTGTGTGTTGGGGGTTTTGAACTTTTTTAAGAATATATTTGATTAACATAATGAGGAATATTTGGTTATTGTTATAAATTATTAATCGCTATGTTTGTTTGTGGAGGGAAGGAAAGTTGGCGGCATGTCTTTTCCTTGTTTCCTGACATCTTCCGTTAATAATTAAGCGGATTTTTACTCTTATTTAAAAGAAAATCTGAAACTCAGACTCACCCATTCATCCAGCAAACTGCAGCAGCTATAGTGGTCAACTCAAAAAAGAACACTAACTACTGGTTAGTAGTGATGCACGATATATCGGCCAACCGATATATATCGGCCGATATGTCACGTTTTTTAACTTATCGGTATCGGTCCGATATCAACAAATTCTGGCCGATATGTCAACAATGTGCAGAGTTAAACCGCTAGTTAGTTGGTCACTGTCTGCGTGTCTCTCGGCGACGCGCTAAGCTAAGCTAGCTGGTCCTAGCGGGCTCCTCCCGTCACATCGCATCGCCCGAAAAGACAAAAAAAAGCGCGGAACGTTGCTCCGGGGTGTCGGACGCCGTCCTGCCGCCTTCTCGTCGGCGGCCGCGGCGGAGGTGGAGGAGGCCGCTGTCTTTTCGGGCGATGCGATGTGACGGAGGAGCCCGCTAGGACCAGCTAGCTTAGCGCTTCGCCGAGTGACACGCAGACAGTGACCCAACTTACTGAAGCGGTTTCTCCTAGCGGGCTCCTCCGTCACATCGCATCGCCCGAAAAGACAAAAAAAAAAATGCGCGGAACGTTGCTCCGGGGAGTCGGACGCCGTCCTGCCGCCTTCTCATCGCCGGCCGCCGCCTCCTCCTCCGCCGCGGCCGCCGACGTCGCCGCCTTCGCGGAGCTCCATCGGGTCCGCTCCGCCGTACTTCCTCTAACCACATGACAGAGTTTTACAGTGAGCCTTCCTTTAAATAAAGAGCACTGTTGTGCTTTTCAAATGTACAGTGTTTTTTCAGGTCTGTACTAAATTTGTGACACTACAGAAAACTTTAATTCTCTACAATATCGATATCGGCAAATATCAATATCTGCAGTGACTGCCGATATGTATATCGGATATCGATATCGGCCGAAATTTTCACATCGGTGCATCCCTACTGGTTAGTAACAATGAGGTTTCATGCTTCTATGAACAATGAGACTGAACTCTAAATCTTCTTCTTCGTTAGATCCACAAGGCGCAAAGGGGACCTTCCTCTTAAATAGATCCATGAGACACTAAGGGGACCTTCCTCTTAAATAGATCCATGAGACACTAAGGGGACCTTCCTCTTAAATAGATCCATGAGACACTAAGGGGACCTTCCTCTTAAATAGATCCATGAGACACTAAGGGGACCTTCCTCTTAAATAGATCCATGAGACACTAAGGGGACCTTACCCTTAGTTAGACCCATCAGACGCTAAGGGGACCTTCCTCTTAGTTAGATCCATTAGACACTAAGGGGACCTTACCCTTAGTTAGACCCATCAGACGCTAAGGGGACCTTCCTCTTAGTTAGATCCATTAGACACTAAGGTGACCTTACTCTTACTGGTAGTTAGACCCACCAGACGCTAAGGGGACCTTCCTCTTAGTTAGACCCACCAGACGCTAAGGGGACCTATATGATCCTGTAATAATGTAAACTCAAATTAGCTGCATAAAAAACACCTCAGTGCTGTTGCATTAGACACCACTGTTTTCAGACAGGAGTAATTCACACATTGAAATTTGGAGCTTGTTTGTCTCTTAGCAGCAACTTGACAACATCTCTCAGGGGGTTTTAAAATGATCTTTTACGTGTTCTATGTCCAAATTGTCACCCATTAACTGACCCCTTATTTGCATAATAGATACATTCTTAAAATACTTACATATAGGGGGAAATAAATAGGTGGAAATGAAAAATAGAGTACTTCTACTATATAAACTTTTAGAACATTTGACTGATAGCACTTCTGTACTTTTTACTTTTTAATTAAGTAACATTTTCAATTCAATTCAATTCATTTGATATTTTTTATGACAATATTTCTATTTTTAACCAAGTAAAGGTTCTGAGTATGTCCACCACTGTTAACCTTATGTTTATATTAGTCTTAGTCTCATTATTCTGTATACCCCTACAGCCTAAATTGCATGCATCCATTATATATTGTATATTATGTATTGATTCAGTGTAAGACTTCAGTAGTACACTAGAGCATTAGGAAAAACCTTGTAAAAGCCACTGGGTATTTCACACAGTGCTTAAATTGTTAACAGAGCAAGGCCTGAATGATTTCAGTCAAACAAAAACAAAGGGACAGACACAAAGTAGATGCAGTGCACTGTGTAACTTTTATTGCCTTCACTTAAACATGCTTTACATGAAAAGTGAACAAGTAACATGATAGTTTTTGTTACTCAGTAATCTTGACTTCTTCTTTACTCCTCTCCTTCTGTGGTCTGCAAGAACAATGGCATGTAAGACATTTGGCCAGATCACCTGAACTTATAGCAAACTCCAATGTTGATTCCTTATAAAATTAGTAGTTCGTTCTTACCTTAACAATGATACGAGTCTTGGCTCTCAGCTTGTTGACCTGTGACTCAGCGATGTCGGCTCGCTCCTCAGCCTCCTCCATCTCATGCTGAACCTTCCTGTACCTGGACAGGTGAGTGTTGGCCTGCTCCTCCTATTTAGGAAATCAACGTGAAGTCAAAACCTGTAGATTAAACAGCATTTTCATCATGCCAATTACTATGAGAATCAGGTGTACTTACAGCATCCTCACACTGCCTCTTGTAGGCCTTCACTTTCACCTGCAGCTTGTCCACCAGATCCTGGAGTCTTACAATGTTCTTTTTGTCCTCCTCAAACTGTCGGAAATCAGGAATAATAGAACATAGCAGTACAGGGCTGACTTAAGCCCACTGTTCTCTTCATGGTATATTATTGTTGTCATTGTATTTGAAGAAGTTGAAATCAATAGGTTTACCTGATAGGTGAGCTCCTTTACTCTTCTCTCATATTTTCTCACTCCCTTAATAGCCTCGGCACCACGTCTCTGTTCAGCATCAACCTCGCACTCCAATTCACGAACCTTGGATGAGTAAGAATGCAGCACTGTCAACATGTGAAATCTTGTCTCAGCTTACAGTAAATGTGAATTGGATGGTCTGTGTAACACCTACCCTAGCTTCCAGTTTCTGGATTTGCTTCTTGCCCCCCTTCAAGGCCAGGCTCTCAGCCTCATCCAGACGGTGCTGCAGGTCCTTCACCGTCACCTCCATGTTCTTCTTCATCCTCTCCAAATGGGCGCTGGTGTCCTGCTCCTTCTTCAGCTCTTCTGCCATCATGGCAGCCTGGAATTTTGTAGAAGTTTTGCTGTACTTATAGTGTGATTCAACCAAAATGTACTTTATACTAGTCACATATAATACATCATGATGACTCACATCAGTGATGGCCTTCTTGGCCTTTTCCTCTGCATTTCTTGCTTCCTGGACAGAATCTTCCAGTTCACCTTGGATCTGAATAAGGTCAGCTTCCAACTTCTTCTTTGTATTGATCAGGCTGGTATTCTATACAAATTAGAGTTTTGATTAAAAAGCCTTTTAGGTGTTTCACATGTCACTGTTTAACTCGTATAATTATAATCGTTATAATTTACCTGGGAGTGCAGCAGCCCCACACGCTCGCTGGCATCCACCAGCTCCTGTTCAGCCACTTTGCGGCTTCTCTCCGTCTGCTCCAGGGCAGCTCTCAGCTCCTCGATCTCAGCCAGCATCAGGTTGTTCCTGCGCTCCACCATGGCAACCTGCTCTTTCATTTCTTCCTGGCCTCTAATAGCATCATCAAGGTGCAGTTGTGCATCCTAAGTGAATAGTATATATATACATTTGCAATGTCAATGTTGAGGTAAATGATAGAATACTACCAATGCATTTGTTCACTAAGCTGCTGTACCTTAAGATGCCCCTGAACGTTTCTCAGCTGCTTCTGGGCTTCAACGGCCTGCCGGTTGGCGTGGCTCAGCTGGATCTCCATCTCATTGAGGTCTCCCTCCATCTTCTTCTTGATTCTCAGGGCATCATTCCTGCTCCTGATTTCAGCATCCAAAGTGCTCTGCATGGTTTCAATCACTCTCTGACTGTTCCTCTTGATCTGATCAATCTCCTCATCCTTTTCCGCAAGTTTTCTGTCAATTTCACTCTTGACTTGGGTGAGCTCTAACTGAATACGAAGAATCTTGGATTCCTCATGCTCTAGGGTGGCCTTGAAAAAAAAAGAATATGTGTTGTCATTTTTTTTTTAATTGTGAGATGTAAGGATATTATCTGTCGAACCTTACCTCTGCCTCCTCAAGTGAAGTCTGGAGTTCTGACTTCTCTGTCTCGACCAGCTTTTTGCCTTTTTCCAGTTCATGAATGGTTTTTCCACTCTCTCCAATTTGCTCAGTCAGATCAGAGATTTCCTCTTTAAGAAAGAAGGTAAAATGGTATCTTAGTTATTGGTGTGTTCAATCTTTGTTAAGCATTTTATTTAATATACTTTAGCTTTAGCTGTTGATGTTAGATTGCAGTGAGAGACTATGCAAATAAGTAAGCTTATAAGCCCAATGGAGCACACTAAAATTATATAGAAAACATACGTTGCAGGTTCTTGTTCTCCCTTTTCATGGTCTCCAGTTGGTCCAGAGCTTCTTCGTAGGAGTTTTTCAACTTGAACATTTCAGTGCTGAGAGAGCGAGCCTCCTTCTGAGCTCCCTCCAGCTCTGCCTGGCTCTCCTCATACTTCTGCTTCCACTCTGCAAGAACCTGAAAAACACAGACGACCCATTTGTTAATAATCGCTATAGACTGATATGAGAGATTGTTATTTAAATTGATATTTAAATTTTCAACCTTGTCGAAGTTTCTTTGCTTCTTGTCGAGGTTTGCAGCCAGAGAATTAGCCCTCTCCACATCGATCATCAGGTCTTCCACTTCAGCCAGCAGTCTCTGCTTTGTCTTTTCCAGAGAGGCGCATTTTGCGTTCACGGCCTCGATGGATTCCTCTGCGTCCTGAAGGCGCTGGGCAAGCTTTTTCCTGCAAAGACGTATCAACAGTTTTTATGATGACCTACAGAAGCAATGTGATGTGGGAACCATCTGACTTCAGGGCTGATCATTACTTTGCGTCCTCAAGCTCCTCAGTGCGCTGAATGGCATCCGTCTCGTATTTGGTTCTCCACTGAGCCACCTCGCTGTTGGCTTTGGACATTGCCCGCTGCAGCTCAGCCTTGGCCTCCTGCTCCTCCTCATACTGCTCTCTGAGCAGGTCACAGTCATGACGAGAAGACTGCACCGAATGAGCCAGGGCGTTCTTGGCCTTTCAAAAAAATAGACATTTTTTTTCTTCAAACCTTGAACTGGAACTGCTGTTTATGATCTAAGTGCAATTTATTGATAGCCTGTTTGTTTTTAATGCTCACTTACTTTAACTTCCTCTTCAATGTGCCTCTTGAGCTCTTCAATCTGTTGGGTGAAAGCTTGCTTGCTCCTTGTCAGCTGAGAGATTAGGGATTCTTTTTCCTCCAGCTGGCGACTAAATTCACCTAATGAGAGATTAATGTATTAATCTCTAATAACAATCATGAAAAATGCAAGCAACGATATAATACAAAGATTATAAAACAACCATTTTCTGTTTGCAGTCTGGCCCTTTGCACTCCAATGTCATTCAGCTGCCGCACATGTTCATCATTTCTGGTCTTAATCTCACTCAGTTGATCCTCAAGAGTACGACACATTTTCTCCAGATTAACCTACAATGAGAGTGTGAACAGATAACACAAATCATTGTGAATTTTATTGCTGATCAAATATTTCTGCTTATGTCTGTGGACCACTGCCCATGAATACATTTGTTTTATTTTACCTTTGATTTAGCGACGGCCTCCATATTGCTGCTGAGGTCATCAATCTCCATCTTGTATTCACTTTTCTCTTTCTCCAGCTTCTGTTTGACACGCTGAAGGTTGTCAATCTGTTCCCCCAGTTCTGCCACGGTGTCGGCCTGCTTCTTACGGAGAGCTGCAGATGTGGCCTCATGCTGCAGGGTGGACTCTTCGAGATCACGACGCAGCTTCTGGAACTCGGCCTCGCGCTTCTTGTTCATCTCGATCTGAACCGATGTCGCCCCGCCGGCTTCTTCGAGCCTCTCGCTGATCTCCTCAAGTTCCCTGGAGAGATCAGACCTCTGTTTCTCCACCTTGGCCCGAGCTGAACGTTCGGCCTCTATCTCTTCCTCCAGCTCCTCAATACGAGCCTAATATTTGCAAGTTAAAAACAGCAGATAGTAAATATATCTGCATTCTAATCTCAAATAAATGTCTGTTCACACGTCAACCACAGCCAGTGCTGCTATTAGAACTGTGAGTTAACAGGTAGTTCACTAACCTGAAGTTCCTTGATTTTCTTATGAAGCTGAATACCAAGTGATTGCTCATCTTCAATCTTGCTAAGAAGCTGGCTTGTTTCAAACTCCTTCCTATGTAGGGAAAAATATAAAAACATCATATATCATCATAACATCAATATCTATTTTTATCTGGAATTAGGCAAAGCATTGGGTTGAGATTATACTGGACTTATGTTGCTGATTATCTGTTAGCATCATTGATAAAATTACAGTACATGATTATATTGTATATTTAAAAAAAATTACGATTAGAGTTTGCATTTGATTTATTTTGTTATTCTGGAAAAATTCCCATATGGCATCCGTGAATACATTTTTATATGGATGAATCAGCCTTCACTCACTTCTTGAGTTTTTCATCAGACTGCTGCTTGTCATTCTCCAGATCCATTATGGATTCATGGGCCAGTTTAAGATCTCCCTCGAGCTTTCTTTTAGATCGCTCGAGATCCATACGAAGCTTCTTTTCTTGCTCCAGGGACCCTTCAAGCTGATTTAACCAAGATGAGGCATTATTTGCTTTTAAAGTTTTGAGGGAAGTGAAATTATAAGATGTTGTTATGACTCACATCATCCACTTGCTGCTCCAGTTTGGTCTTGGCCTTCGTCAGGGTGTTGACTTTGTCCTCCTCTGCCTGAAGATCATCAAGTGTCTGCTGATGAGCCTCTTGGAGAGCTTTCTTCTCTTTGGACAACTTGGCAATGGTCTCATCCTGAGAAGCCATTTCCTCAACCAGGTTTTTAACCTATGTTGGAAATATTGTCACAATAATTTAAATGGGTTATTGCACTGTATAAAGAAGTGGACTTCAAGGCCTTGTGAATAATTTACCAACCTTGTTCTCAGTGGCATGTTTCTCCTTTTCTACTTTGGCCAGGGTAAGCTCCAAGTCATCAATGTCTTTCTTCAACTCAGAGCACTCGTCCTCCAGCTTCCTCTTCTTTGCTGTCAGCTCAGCATTGATTTCCTCCTCATCCTCCAGTCTCTCAGCCACTTCTTTGGCTTTAGCCTCAAGCTGGATTTTAGCTTTAATGAGCCCTTCACACCTTTCCTCTGCATCAGCAAGGGTTTCACCCTCCTAGATTTGCAGTGACATACAAGCACAATATTATTTAGTTACTAAAAAAACTGTCACTGAAAAAGCAATTCCCTTTCTCTAATTAACGTACAGACTGAATTTGTAGTTGCAAGTCATTCTTCTCCTGCAGGAGAGTAACCATCTTCTCCTCCAGCTCTTTCTTCTTAGCCAGAGCCTTTGCCAGCTCCTCTTTGGTTTTTTCAAAGTCCTCCTTCATTTGGGCCATCTCCTTCTCAGTCTCAGCACTCTTCAGCAGAGGCTTAATCTTGAAGTAAAGCTTCATCCATGGCCACGTTTTGACATTCATGAATGAGCGGATGTTGTACTGGATTGAGTAAATTGCTTCCCTGGGGATAACAGATAGGAAAATAAACCTGTGTACTCACATTTGAACGCTGTATTGATCAGAAATATGAGTTGGATCGTCATTGTATAGTTGCCTGCTGATGTATGAAGATAAATGTATGCTTTACCTCCTCTCCATCATCTTAACAAACTCTCTCCTCATGAGGAAACCTCTACAGACAGCCTGTGTCATGGTAACCAGGATAGCAAGCTTTTCATCCCTCATCTCCTCCAGAGTACCCAGCAAACCAGCTTTAAAAAACACCTGAAAGACAGTATTGATATAGATAACTTGCAACACTCGCTTGCAACATCAGGGGTAGCTTTATATATACCATGAATACCATTATACCATCATAGTCAAGCACATTACCTTTGTGTGTCCAAATTTGTACTGAGTTTGATCAATAGCAATAGAGCCCAAGAGTTTCTCTGAGGCCTTCTTGTTATCGATGAACTGTCCCTCAGGAATGACACTGGCATTTAATACTTTGTATCTGATTGGAGAGAAATTGATGGCTCATAAATAATTGCTCATACAATTGCCAAAACATGTGTGTAACATCTTCTTAAGTACCTCTGCTTGAAGTCACCATAGAGGATTCTGCTGGGGAAGCCCTTCCTGCAAATCCTGATACCTTCCAGTACACCGTTACACCTCAGCTGGTGGATGACCAGGAAGTTCTCCATCAGACCTTTAAGAAATGATACATTCAGTCCCTTGTTGCGTATTATAGTAGTCTTTGTGAAATGCAAAAAATATTAGTTAATAGTAACATTATGCTTACCCGGAGTTTTTGATTCATTTGGAATCAAACAACGTACAAAATGAGGATGAGTGCTTCTTAAGTTGGTCATCAACTTGCCTAAATTCTCCTAAAATACAGAAAAAATCATAATGGCATAAGCAATCTCTGAATATAAGTAGCACTTTGGAATCCACTACAGTGTTGTTATAGCATGTATTGTACTGTGGTCAGGTAATGTTGTTCAAATAAAAAAATGATGCTTACCCTGAATAGTGCAGATACAGTCTGAAAAGACCCACCCTTCTTCTTGCCCGCTTTTTTTCCACCACCACCACTCTCAGCTATAACATGGAGATTACATTTAGAAAATGTTTTCTACAATGCACTCTGTCTGCTACGTGCAAATCATCTCGTGTATTGCAAAACTGAGCAAAACACCAGAAAGACATATTGGTCATATTTTGTATATAAAATATGGCCCATACCATCAGCTCCAGCATGTGTGGCATAGAGGTGACACAGCAGTTTGACCGAGGACTTCTGGTAGAGCTGAACAACTGAGTCGTTCAGAGGGTCCTTGTTCTTGTCCAGCCAGCCAGTGACGTTGTAATCAACAGTGCCAGCATAGTGCACCAGGGAGAAATGGGCCTCAGCTTTGCCTTTGGCAGCTTTTGGCTTCTGGAAGGGGGCACTTTTACCAAGATGCTGGTCATACAGTTTGTTCTTGAAGGTGCCATCTGTTGCCTTGGGGAACATGCACTCCTCTTCAAGGATGGAGAAGATGCCCATTGGCTGAAATTGAATGTAAAATGACCACATCATTGCATTAACATATATGCTATAATTTATTTGTGCACATAATAATTCAAATTATCTCTCAAATAATAGTCTTTTTACTAAAACAGCTCACCTTCTCAATAAGCTCAATGCAGGCAGCCAGGTCCATGCCGAAGTCAATGAACTCCCACTCAATCCCCTCTTTCTTGTACTCTTCTTGCTCCAGGACAAACATGTGGTGGTTGAAAAACTGTTGCAGTTTTTCATTGGTGAAGTTGATGCAAAGCTGCTCCAAGCTGTTGTACTGAACAAATGAAGATAATATGGGTTAGCAAGGTCCTAAATGCATCTCAAATTGGACTTAGCCTTCACCCAGATTAGGAAACATTGTAAAAGCCTCTGAAGCCACACTTACATCAAAAATTTCAAAGCCAGCAATATCCAGGACCCCGATGAAGAACTGTCTTGGCTGCTTAGTATCCAACATCTCGTTGATTCTGACAACCATCCACAAGAACATTTTCTCATAGACAGACTTGCAGAGAGCCATGACAGAATTGTGAACCTATAAGACAAGACATGAAGATGTAAGACAGTGTTTTGAAAGTGATTATTTAATTTACTTTTATTTTGTTTCTTATTGACATCCTATACCTGGGGCACAGTTTGACCTTTGGTTACAAACTCATTCCCGACCTTGACTCTGGGGTAACACAGTGCTTTAAGCAAATCAGCAGAGTTCAGACCCATGAGGTAGGCGATTTTATCAGCCACTGAAAGAACACAAATAATCATCTTTTAAAATCCACATTATGTATGAATCCCAAGTCCTTTTTGTACTTGAGTGGTATTTAGGTTTCATACCCTCCGTGCCATCAGGCTCGGCCTGCTCTTCGCGCTGCTTCTGCTTGAACTTCATGTTTCCATGGTGCATCACAGCTCCAGTCAGCTTAAATATGCCTATCTTTTCTTCTGCATTGAAGCCCAAAATGTCAATGGCAGTCTGAAATATAAAGCGTTCATAAGAAAATGTGCAGATGGTGTTGTTCATAAATGTCATTGTCATTCCACAACTCTCAAATTTATAAAGCTACTACATATATTGAATCCTTACATCAGTTGCGATGAATTCTTCAACGTCATTGATACTCTTAACAGTAATTTCACCTTGACTGATCATTGGATAGTCGTATGGATTTGTGGTGATCAAGAGAGCCTCTGAAAAAGGAATAAAATACATGTAACACATGGAAATCTGTCTATATATATATATGTGGACTAATTGACTATGATATCTGCAGAACTCAGACCTAGCAGCTCAGGTTTGTGGCCTGTCATGAGCTGGTAGAAGATGTGGTAGCTTCTCTCAGCAGACAGCTGGAACGTCACCCGAGACTTCTCCAGCAGATCTGTATGGATTTAAGTTGTGCAAATTAAGGAATACCTCTTCCGAGGCAAGATGGTGAATCATTAGCGGCAGGAAAATAAGGTAATATCTTACATGTTTCTATATCAGCTGAAGCCAGCTTCCCAGTTGTTGCAAAGTGGATTCTGATAAATTTACCCTATACAATCACAGAGTAACATTCAGATTAAAACTCTAATATGGTTAAAGCTTGATGTCATAAAAGAATTCAAGTAAAATAGAAAAAAAAAAAAACTTACAAAACGGGAAGAATTGTCATTCCTCACAGTCTTGGCATTACCATAAGCTTCTAACAGTGGGTTCGCTGCAATGATTTGATCTTCCAGTGACCCCTAGAAACAACATTAGTTTTGTCCATGTTGCAGTATTCTAATCAGATGTCATGTTAATATTGATATCACTTCTCTTACCTGCATCTTGCCCGGAACTGGCTCAGCTTTCTTGCCTCCAGAAACTGCGATTGTCGCAAAGTACTGGATGACACGTTTGGTGTTGACAGTCTTTCCTGCACCGGATTCTCCACTGGGTAATGGAAAATGATATATATTGTTGTTATATTATTATTCCATATATGTATTAATCTTATAAAAATGTTGGCACTTACGTGATCAGGATTGACTGGTTTTCCCTATCTGTAAGGCATTATAAAGCAAAAGGCCAGTTAGTGCTGCTGTTAAATTTTTGGACTCATAATAGCTTACAAAATCTTTGATACCTTGCAGCATAAACTGATAGGCGTTATCAGAGATGGAGAAGATGTGGGGTGGAGCCTCAATCCTCTTTTTGCCTCTGTATCCCGCTACAACCACTGAGTCATACACTGGGAGCCACTTGTAGGGGTTCACAGTGACGCAGAACAACCCAGAGTAGGTCTGTTAGGACAGAGATTGATTGTTGTTCCCTGTTGCGCTGATAAGTTTCAGATATTGGTGTGTTGAAAAGGTCAAACTCACGTAGATCATCCATGCTGCATAACGCTCTTTGAGGTTATACAGCACAGACGGCTCGCTGAGATGGGTCATCATGGCCATGTCCTCAATCTTGTCGTACTTTGGAGGGTTCATGGGGTGGATTTCATCGTCTTTGACGGTGATACTCTGACAATTAGACAGAAGGGGCACAGGAGTTAATTTAGTCATTGTCTATGTAGCATTCATGTGTTATCTAGTTTAAAATCTTCCGTGCTAATTACAAAGTGGAATGGGTCAGTGAACCACAGGGTTCCTATGCAGTCTGTAAAAAGTATGGAATTTGATTCAAGTAATTTCTAAATGAAAAGTATTATTTAGCTCTATTTTTTATTTCATTGTTTGTGTTATGCTCACCTTCCCACAAAGAGTTTCCACGGTGGCTTTGCCTCCTTCTCTCTTTATGAGTTTCCCCTTGAGGTACATCTCTTTGGGCTCAGACACAAAATACGCTGTTTTAGCATCAAAGGGAATGTTCTGAGCTTCAATTCTTTCTCGCTCTGGCTTCCGGAGGTAAATGGCCGCCGGGCCAAAACACTCCATTTCTGAGTCCCCCATGATGGCTTCTTACTGCAAGAAAGTAAAAATGACAGTTGTCATTCATTTTAAAGCAGAGCATGCAGGTGGAAGGGTGCACAATTTTTTCTACAATTACTGTTGTCATATAAATGTCCTACTTCAAAACTAGTGGAATACAGATAGCCGCACATTACCACAGATACCATAGCCTACATTACCTTGGATAACACCAGTTAGCAGATGTTTTTTTTCTGGCAGACTTCAGGGAGATCTGAAAAATGGAAGCAAAGATAGTAAAGATTTTTTCTGCTGGAAGGACCCTACATTCCATAGTTAAAATATAACCACATTGTTTGGTTGAAATCTCACAGAAGCTTAATTGCATACGTATAGGTGTTTTTGAACACAACATTGGCTTAAGACAAACGATTGCTGGCAATATTAAAACCATGTTGTGTCAGAGTAATAATGACTCAATGTATGTAAGCTGCTGAGCAACCTACCTTTGCTGGGCGTCTGTGCTCATTGGAGGCTCGCTCTGCCTTTTATACAGAAGGATGGGGGTCACTGCACGTGCTTTTCTCTATTTGGTCATGGTATCCTAGCAATATGTTTATGCAACAGCTCATTCATATCACGCAGTAAGTGATTCCTTCCATGTTGAATCCTTGACACCGTTTGTTTTATATATTATAGAGTTGGTTTAGATAACTATTCTGTACTAGATTATTGGACAAAAATACCTTCTACAGCACTTGTGAAGCTGAAAGCAACCATTTGAGATGTCTATACATGTTTCTTTCTTACTTATGTATTAAATACATATATGCATACACACTATACAAATGAGAATTTGGTTTATTTCTTGTTTAGGACAGCAACGACAGTGCAGACAGTGCAAAGGTGTGACTAATGACTCTTTTTAATGCTCCCTGGCACAACAGCTATCCCATGTTAGGCTTTGGAGAAGCTTCATAATGTCACTGATATACTGTTTCAGGGGCCATCTAGATTTTAAGAAAAGGAATTATTGCCAAGGGATTCTGTCTCACAACAGTGCCAACAGCTGTCCTTATTCTTGCTCTAAAGGGACACACAAGGGAGATTGAGACCATTCCCTAAATGTAGTGCAACTGAGTGATGGGTCGCAGCTGTACTTTCTCTAAGATGATTGTCTTTCATTTCAATCTGAGGATTTTTTTTTGTGTGGATATCAAAGAGTGGCTGGTATTTCTCCTTACAGTTTGTAGGGTATTCCATTCTGAGGACCCAGAAGATGTTGACAAAGTGGCTTTCGCTTGCAGCCAAAGTGTTAGTGAACAACGTGGCAGACAGCCGGCACAGTTGGAAATCCTGGGGTGACAGCCATTAGCCACTGTTGCCATTGGAAAGAGAGATCTTCTTACAGAATGAGAAGACGACATTCTAAAGTGGTTACCACCAAAGATATAATGAGGTTCTGTCTTCAATGAACATGCGTTACATGATACCTGCTTAGAAATCTTCTTTCTTATTAGGACAAAACTCAAATATAGCAGCAGGCTTGTACCGATGTTCAAGCCAAATGCCACATGCTCAAGAGGCTTATTGTCTTTTACTGGCCTTTGATCCTCATCTGTCAGATTTACTTCATTTGTCAAGGAGTGACAACTGTGCTCAGAATAACAAACCAAGGTAAGTGTTGAATAGCCAGCTGGCCTCAAAGAGCAGGGATAACATTTACAGTAACATCCATTTCAACACTGTAAGTATAATTTCTTTTGTGCATTTTGTATATTTGTAATATATGTGTGAGGTGTGCTTTTTATTCATTCCTGATAATGCATTTTTAAAGGTAATTTTGTAATCAAAAGAGTGCACATGTTTTTATAAGATCATTTAGTTAAGTTACATTAAGTTCATTTAGAGAATTTTAAGCTCCCATAGCGTGGGTTTATAAAACAAAGCTTCGAGTAACTGTGCAGCCTGATTCTCAAGGACTTTAACATTTAACAGGAAAGTGTTTCTCATTCATGTATTTTAAAGTGGCTCTGGTGTTAGTCATGCTTCAGGTCGTACATTGCAGTGTTTTCTTGCAAATTTTGCATTGCATACTCACATTATGCTGTGCTGTGACTGTTACTGCCATCATTTTTTAAGGCTGTTGGTAACAATGTTTTTGTTGAGTTGGTTACAGTAAGGTCTAGGTGTTGGAGTTGTTTCAGTTGGATCCTTTCCGTTTGTCTATGTAGCCATTGAGCTCCCGGGATTAGGGCATAAGACAATGGGAACCGTCTCAAATGGTTAGTCATGCATTATATTTTTAAAGCTGATGGCTTCATTGTCAAGTCCACCGAAGGCGTTATTTTATAAATTCTTTAAATTATTCTGATCTTTCTGGACATGAGGATAATGCAAAGGGATCTTATAAACACCAACAGGAGCTTCAAGTTACAAAACTGCATACTTCTAATTTTTATTGGGGGGCTGGACCAGTGGAAGGAAAGGGAATGCAATAATTACTTTTTGATTTAATACATCTTTCGTGTAGGCCTATTCTTTTTCTTAAGTACATTAAGTACATATATATATATATATATATATATATACGGGGCGACACGGTGGTGCGGTGGGTAGCACTGTTGCCTCACAGCAAGAAGGTCGCAGGTTCAAGACCGCCTTGGGCCTGGGTCTGGGGCCTTTCTGTGTGGAGTTTGCATGTTCTCCCCGTGTCTGCGTGGGTTTTCCCCGGGTACTCCGGTTTCCTCCCACAATACAAAAAACATGCTCAGGTTAATTGGTAAACTCTAAATTGCCCATAGGTGTGAGTGTGTGAGGGAATGGTGTGTGAATGGTGTGTGTGCCCCACGATTGGCTGGCGACCATCTGGGGTGTATCCCTGCCTCTCGCCTTAACGCGCTGGGATAGGCTCCAGCAGACCCCTGCGACCCCGAAAGGGAATAAGCGGGATAGACAATGGATGGATATATATATACAGTATAATCATTTCACAGCTTTCATTGTATAAATTTTACCTCAAATTATGCATCTGAATGTGATGTGGTCAGTGTAAATTCATTTCCTCACATTTCTTTCTCCACTCCTAAGTTAGTAAAACTTGATACGTAGCCAAGTCTCCCCTAAAATATATAGTTACAGATGTGGCTTAGTCTGTGGGTGTATTTTCAGCAGCAAAGACGCTGTCACCAACATTGTGTGGGGACTATTTCTCAAGTATTTTAAAATAACTTTATATCACAAAGATAGGAACACCAGTTTCAAAATATCAATTCATTCCTGCTTATTTGTGTCTTAGGTATGGGATGGAGTCTATTCTACCATGCTTTGAAAAGAAGGCAAGGAAACAACTACGAAAGTCCATCAAAATCCTCTTAAAACACGGTACGAAACATTCAGAGATTTAATATTCATTCATGTTTCAGGGTCTTTATGTGTCAACAACTGCCCTGTTAGCTTTTATCTGACCTGTTCACTTCTAAACTGGAAGTAGCCAGCAAAGTCTATGTTGCACCTGCATTCATCTGCATATTTCTTTAATAATAATAATTATTATGATAACACTATTTGTTTAGAACCTTTCTTTTAGAAATGCATCTCAAAGTTTTTTACAAGAACACAAATAAATGAAATAAGCTGTAAAAGCAGCAAAGAAAAGCAGCAAATAATTAAGACTCATTTTTGATGGGGAGGGAAAAGAGGTAATGCATAGCAATTAGTTTCTGTCCTATTGGACCAAGTGGCTCTCATTAATATATACAACCTACTCTGTTACAACATCTGTCAATAGTGAAGAGATGTGTTTTAGGCTTTTTTTTAAGTTTCTATCAAACTGGCTGCATCAACGGTCTTCTTTCTGCTGTTGATGGTAAAGTCTAATAAACCAGCATCAGATGACCTTAGCGAACTCGGGGCATGTAGCGTGTATCTTGCCCATTTAGGGCTTTGTATGTCAAGAGGAGGACCCTAAACCTAATTCTAAAGGTTACAGGAAGCCAGTGCAGAGCAGCGAAGACTCAACTGATGTGCTTGCTCCTCCTAGTTCTGACCAATATCTGAGCTGCAGAGTTTTGAATCGAATAATTACAGTAATCTAATAATCTTGAATTAATGGCATTAATATATATTTTTTAACTTTAGCAATGTTTTTAAGGTGGAAGAATTTTTTTTTTTTTTGTTATATTTGCTAATGTGAGACCCGAAGCCTGGAACCCCAAGATTTGTGACCTCTTGTTTAATCCAGGGAATCAGTTTCCCTAAATGATGAACCAGGTTTTGGGGCCGACTTGTAGGATCTCTGTTTTGTTGTTCTCATCCATGTTTCTATTACTAGTAGGCGGCTGGTAGCATCACTTCATATCTGCATCATCATTAGGTCCTGTGGATATGTACAGTTGTGTATCGTCAGTGTAACCATAGAAACAGTCGATGTGCTGACGCACATGTCTGATGATGTCACTGAGTGACAGCAGGTACAGATAGAATAACAATTGACAAGTGCCCTTGCAGAACTGTCATCTTCCTCAGACACATTCTTTGTTCCTCTGGTGGTTGCTCTGAACCAGTTAACATACAGCCACAGAGACCAACCGATATTTTCATTGATTAGGTATTTCACAACAGCAAGTGGGTGTTTTGGCTTCTCTTTTATCCAAGCTACATGGAGTAAACTGCTTTTTGCTGCAGGACTTTTAATATGACACTGTATTACGTTTTAATATGAAGAAATGCCTATTTGGAAAGTGTGACAGAGTGTCACAGCCATCAGCTGCCGGACGTGTGAGACAGCTTGATCCAGTGAACCGATCTGTTTACATACATAGCATTTTGATATCTTGACGACACCGTGTTAAGATTTACTCTAAACCCAAAGCCATACGCTATATTCAGTGAGTGACACATATATAAACAAACACAGATTCACTTACATACACGTCTTCTTCTTCTCGTTTCGGCCTTTCCCTCCAGAGGTCACCGCAGCAAATCAGTAGCCTCCATCACACCCTGTTTTCTGTGTCTCTAACACTACCTACCTTTATTTTCTTCCTCTTTCACTATGTCCTTTTTGGTCTTCCACTAGACCTCCTGCCTGGCAGTTTAAAGCTCAATATATTCACTATCTCTCCTCTAGATGTGTCCACACCATCTCAGTCTGGCTTCTCTGACTTTATCCCTGAAACCTCTGACATTTGCTGCCCCTACTCATTCCTGATCCTGCTCTTTCCCAAAGAGAACATCAGCATCTTCATCTCAGCTACCTCCAGTTCTGCTACTTCTGTCTTTTCCTCAGTGAAACTATTGTATCTGTAGTATTATTCTAGACTCACTTAACACAAAAATAACAAACACCCAAATTTGCTCCAGAAAGTACCATGTGACACAACACACGTGCATGGGGCCAATTCTTACAGACTGTGCCTTTTTAAACAGAGATCCTGACTCACTGTGTTCATTAAACATCCCATGAGACCCCCCACAAACACGAGGTCCCGCCTCTCTATAAGGCCAATTATTCACACCACAGCACAATGGGTGCAACAATTCCCTCTCTCTTCACTGTGTTCTATTATTATTTAAGGTGCAAAGCTGCAGAGGCTGCCAACTGGCATTCATCTTGATATGACTCAATACAAAATGAGTAACTGTAATTAGGTTATGTCTCAGTCCAGGAGTGTTTGTATTGTTTGTTCTACTCACTGGAGGTTCTGAGCAAGCTGTTCTGTGCTTTAGGGCCTACAGCAAGAATTGCTAACCTTATTAGAAAAAAAAAAGGTTTTATTTTTTTTCAGCTCAGGTCAATCTCTGCCACTTACAGGACACTTACTTTGATTCATCCGGTTCCCGTTCATCCTATATTGATATAATTCCTTAATTCACAGGAGGAGGAAGAAGATGCAGAAAGAGAAGAAGAGAGGAAACGAGAATGAAATGACAGACATCTGCTGAGTCCTCCTAACTGACAGAAACATCAACGATAACTTGACAGATAGCTGAAGGTACAAAATGAATTACTTGAAACAATAGTTCTGTACTTTTTTTAACTGGTAGATTACACCACTATGCATTAGTGACAAACTGACAAGTTTAGGTGATAAAGGTATGCATAACTAATGACTTTAACACCTTGATTCTTAGTCTTTTGTAATTTAAATTCTATGTGGAAAACAGAATGCAGGCTTGAGGTGTATAGTTAAATATACGTAATTATATAACTAATATATATAATATATATAAATGATCATGTCACATGTATCTTGTATCTATGAACTAACTAATCAAAATAGGATTTAATGAGCTGTATTATAGTAAGCAAAACTAATTTTCCAAGTAGCTGGCTCAGGGGATCAGAAATAATAAATTGCGTTTCTTTGAAAGAATAGAACGTATTAGTATGTTTGTTAAATATTCAATCAATAATAAACGTATACTTTGCACTAAGCTCACTTCTTGAATAGGCTCATAGATAAACACTGACTGTTGAATGCTCTCACATCTGAAAAAGGAGATGAGCTGTACATTTACAGGAATGATTCTGTTGCCAAAAGCTGAGATTCATTTGTTACTGAAATACAAATACACATCTTGTATTTACATTTATGTAAAAAGAAATAATCACACCAGGCTTCTTACCTTACTCCACACTCACCTGAATCTGCTTTTTAAAATTGCATGACATGTAAAAATATGCACTGAAAATGAGAATAAAAATGTTCTCACTGTAAAAAGAAGACAGATTTCCTGTAATTGGGCAGTTTATACATACCACGCCACTGCACTGCACTTATTCCCAACAAATGGAAGGTGTCCTAATGGCTGACCTTAAAGATCCCCTCCAGACATGTTTCATGACATACTGTACTCTGCTTTTCTCCACAAAAGTTACACCACCATCAGATTATTGTGAAAAGGTTGACTTTGTGGGGAACAGAATGATACAAAAAAAAACTTTCCAAGCAACCCGTAGAGATTTCAGGTTATTGTACAAACAGTGAGGATACAGTTTACAGAGTACCAGTATCTCATAAGTGAGAAGAGACATTTACAGTATATAGGCTCTATCTGCCTTTGTGTGTGTGTGTGTGTGTGTGTGTGTGTGTGTGTGTGTGTGTGTGTGTGTGTGTGTGTGTGTGTGTGTGTGTGTGTGTGTGTTGGGTGTCACTTAACTTATGTGCAGCTGGTCTTTGTCTGGACTCAGTTTCCTTGAGAAAGTCAACCATACCCTTCCCATGTCACCAGAAACCATTAAACAGAATAACAGCAGAATATTCTGCAGCAGAGAAAGTGAAATAATATCAGACTGTCTCCTAACTCAAGGTTCAACAGAATGCATGCACGTCTGTTTCCGTGTGTGTGTGTGTGTGTGTGTGTGTTTGCATGTGTGTGCATGTCTTTCCACAAAAAAACAGCCTTCTTCTTCAGCCTTCCATATTCTGCAGAATGAAGGCCAAATAACCAAGGGATAAAACGATAAGCAAGAAACATTTATAAATCATTTAGATAACCTGCGGCAGCTTTCAGTACTCGGTCCCTGTTACTCCACCATATAAGTTATACCAGTATTACATTTTGAATAGTTTGTTAAATAATAATTTAGAATATTATACACAATTGAAGAGAATGTTGTAATGGAAGTGAAATTCCTACCTAAAAAAAATAATTTGATGCAAAGACCTTGATCAGGTCATTTCAGGGGTTCTTCTTTGCTGTGTACAATCACCACATCCCATATTACCCATAACCCATTGATGTAGATGCTTTTACATTACATCTAAATACATGATCTCAATATGTAACAAGAAAAGTCCTGTGAGTATCAATAAAATATATTGTAGTTGCATTTATTTACTTATTTTCCGATCTTATTTTTATGATGATCCATATGTGAAAATTGTTTTGTGAGATTTGGTTGCAAAGCTACAAGATAAAAAATATAGATTGAAACGTTAGCGTTTTATGTTGTCTTACAAAACTGACTGATGATACATCTGTCTTGAATATACAAAGGAGATTAAATTGATCCCATCAACACATAAACAAACAACATGTTATAACAGTTTTAACCGTGAACCACATCTATAGGAGTAACGCACCATATGGATAAGTCCATTTTACTGGTGGAAAAAACAAACATGTGAATGCCACTTATAAGTTGGTCACTTACCTGGAGTTGCTGTTTTTAGCATTAGAAACACAATCAAGTAGAAGAAAACAAAGTATCCCTGTCAACCTCTATTTCCCTTACTCACTTTCAGCCCAAACACACACACACACACACACAAAAAAAAATATTGTGTGCCGCGTAACACATTCACAGATGTCGTGATTGAGACACACAAGAAAATTTTAACCGCTTTAAAATCTGGAAAGGTTTAGCCCCCCCTAAAGAGTTGACAGCATTCATCAACAGTTCGCTATTGAGTAAACAAATTGTTATATTTGTTTCCATTAGATGAATATTTGCAGTTGAGTAGTGGTTTTGTTGTGATTTAAAAAGCACAGCGGAAAAGTAAACGTTTAAAACGATTAAATAGATCATCTTGCGTAAAGTACGAGTTCGAAGTCTATGGGCTGTATTTTTATGTATGTTGTACAGACCTTTCCTTCTTTCCATACGTTTTTCGTCTTTCTCATCTCCTTACAAACTTTAACATCCTCGACTGCACAAAAAAAACATCTGATACAATTAAAGTAAAAGTAAGATAACATTTCTGTGCATTAGTTTCCTTTTGATTATAAAACATGTTTATCTAGACAAAATAAGAGCATAGTCTGCATAAAATTAAAATGAAAATTAACAATTGAGAAATCACAAGATATGTACATCACACTATTTCCATTTTTCTTGCAAAGCACATTAGATTCTCTGACAATTTCTTGCAGCATGTAACACATTTTTCCAAAAGTTTACAGCAGAAATATTTGTAGCATCAGAGGCCTCTATAAAAACAATCAATAAGCAGTAGCATTGCTAGTAGCATGCACCCATCAAACTGTGGATTAACAAAGACATATTTTCGTTTTTTTTAAATTTCTACTTACCCAGACACAGAACCTAAATTAAACGTGTGGAGTTCGTCACTAACACAATACTGATTGAACCCAGGATAAGGAGCTTCACAGCCTGGACATTGTGTTGAGGTTCCTGGTAACAAGATGCTGAAACACATATGACATGTAATTAACAGAAGTGTTCAACGCATGCATAAACAATGGTAATATTGAGATCTTTGGTATTTGTGAGCTGGAGACTATATTTGCTTTAGTTCCTATTAAGCCAAAAAGAAAGGCCAGGCATATCGAATCACACCACAAGAGAATACATTCACAGCATTTTAGGTGTCATCTTTCTTTTGGAGAGAAAACACAAGAGCATAATGGGCCATAATGGGATCTTAAATTAGCCTCAACTAAACACTTGGCTCTACGCTGAAGACATGTTTGAAACAATGTCACTGCCAAAAATATCTGTTTGATGGTATAACCGACTTTCAATGTGTACATGCAGATGGGCAACACAAACCTTGAAAAAAAAATAAAAAAATAAAAAACTTTCTGGCACACATACATACAGTTCCACTAATCCAGTAGCAGGATAATTCCTTATTTTCATTTATACAAAAAAAGCCCATAGTATCTCAGAAATTCAGTATGCCTCGATTATTCCATCTTATTAAAAGCACTGTGAACAGAGCATTACAATATATAGAATGATATAGTCCTAATGTGCTGTAATCTAAAACTTTTTGGCTGGTGTTTCTTTGATTCTTGTTTTGTTTAGCTTGTATTGTTATATGGGATAAGAGAACACCAGTTGTGATGATGAGGTGGGGAAGTCATCCGATACCATTCTTTCAAGACAAGCTCATTGACCTAAAGAGGAGCGCTTGCTCCTGCATGATGGCTGGAGATTTCAGTATAAAAGAAGCGCCCCCGGACGCCCCAAAAGTTTGGAGTCTCCGGCTGCCAACTAAGGTGAGTCTTCTCATACTCTCAAATTCTGTTCACAGTTATCAGTAATTTTAATTGAATCATTACTCAAGAGCAATACGTTTGCAATATTTGCAAGCAGAATACAATAGAAACCTTTTTTCCATTTTCAATTTGACTTGGAATTTTTTTTTTTTTTTTAGTATCCGCACAGCAACTGCATCACTTGGCAACAAAAAGGTAAATAGTATCCATACAACTGGTGATATCAAATGAAATATGTATTAATATGTTGTATTCATTGAGTTCATTTTAATCTTTAATCTTTCTCCTAAACACTCAAAGGGGAGCCATGAGTGGGGACCCGGAAATGGAGTGTTTTGGCCTGGCGGCCATTTACCTCCGGAAGACAGAGCGAGAAAGAATGGAAGCTCAAAACCTTCCCTTTGATGCTAAAACAGCATACTTTGTTTCTGAGCCCAAAGAGATGTACCTCAAGGGGAAGCTTGTGAAGAGAGAAGGAGGCAAAGCCTCCGTTGAAATACAAGGTGGCAAGGTATGTAGACCCTTAATATATAATACAAAAAACACAGCTAAAATAACTACATGTCCTCACATGTATTTCATAATGATGCTGCAGGCTGTCAGAACTAATCTTTCACTGTTTTGATGCAGACACTCACTGTAAAGGATGATGAAATCTACCCCATGAACCCTCCAAAGTTTGATAAGATTGAGGACATGGCCATGATGACCCACCTCAGCGAGCCGTCTGTGCTGTATAACCTCAAAGAGCGTTATGCAGCATGGATGATCTACGTAAGACCAGATCAAACAGATGCTGTACTGTATATTCCATTTATGACTGTCACATTTTTATAACTCTCCCTCTTAAAACAGACCTACTCTGGGTTGTTCTGCGTCACTGTGAACCCCTACAAGTGGCTCCCAGTGTATGACTCAGTGGTTGTAGCGGGATACAGAGGCAAAAAGAGGATCGAGGCTCCACCCCACATCTTCTCCATCTCTGATAACGCCTATCAGTTCATGCTGCAAGGTATCAATCTTTGTTGTACTCACCAATCTATAGGGACTCAACATTAGAAAAAAAAATCCACAGAACTTTGTTCCAGTGATTGTTATAAATGAAATGATACTGATAGGCAACAATAGTCTAAAATACATGTTCATATTATATTCTCTTAACAGATCGTGAGAATCAGTCAATCCTGATTACGTAAGTCTGTTCTAAAGAAAGTTACCTTGAACAGAGTCCATATTATTGCTGACGTGACATCAATTTATGTGTTCTGTCAAACTGTTCTCACCCAGCGGAGAATCCGGTGCAGGAAAGACTGTCAACACCAAACGTGTCATCCAGTACTTTGCGACAATCGCAGTTTCTGGAGGCAAGAAAGCTGAGCCAGTTCCTGGAAAAATAAAGGTAATACGTAAAACATTGTGCATAATAATACCTCTGAAAATTGAATTGAAATTGAATTCCAAAAAAAAGTTATGTAATCTCTTGTAATGTCATGTCAAAGGGGTCGCTGGAGGATCAAATCATCGCAGCCAACCCCCTGCTGGAGGCCTATGGTAACGCCAAAACTGTGAGGAATGACAACTCATCCCGCTTTGTGAGTTCTTCAAATATCACAACGTTTACTGTGAATTATGGGGCATGTGCAACATGAGAGGGAAGTTTAGATATGCCCATACTGAGAACAGCATTCTTTTTTAGGGTAAATTCATCAGAATCCATTTTGGAACATCTGGGAAGTTGGCTTCAGCTGACATTGAAACATGTAAGCTCTCAGACATTTGTCATCCAGGGGTTATGATGAAAGGACAAACTGCCCACCCTATCGCTTTGTTTTGTAGATCTGTTGGAGAAGTCTCGAGTGACGTTCCAGCTGTCTGCGGAGAGAAGTTACCACATCTTCTACCAGCTTGCAACAGGACACAAACCTGAGCTGATTGGTGAATAATTTGGCCATATATTATTGCATGTTGTGTTGTACTATACATAGAGGTGTCACCTGAATCTGTAAACTGAAGCTATTGTAAATATTTTTCAGAGGCTCTCCTCATCACCACCAACCCTTATGACTATCCAATGATCAGTCATGGGGAAATTGTTGTCAAGAGTATCAATGATGTTGAGGAGTTTGTTGCCACTGATGTGAGTTGATGTAATGCAAAAAAGTAAAATTATTAAAAGCTTTTTTACTAACAACAGCTAACACAATACCTCTGCAATGAAGGTTCTTTATTGATTTTTTTTTTTTTATTTGTTCGGCAGACTGCCATTGACATCCTGGGCTTTAATGCAGAGGAGAAGATAGGCATTTACAAGCTGACTGGAGCTGTGATGCATCATGGAAACATGAAGTTCAAGCAGAAGCAGCGAGAAGAGCAGGCTGAGCCTGACGGCACTGAGGGTAAATGCAACCAACCAATTTATTATTACTAACAGGGGTGTTTTTTAATATGGCGGGCTGTTGCCCAGGGTGGTATTGGTATTTTTTTTTTAATATATAGCCTTCTATAATGTCATGATAGTATTACTATACTCATTTAATAAATATAGCTATTCATTCTTAGAAGACTTACGAAGAAGTTTCATAACTCTAAGCATTATGTAGGTTTGATTAAGCAAGAAAGAGTGGATTTAACAGGTTTGAAATCACCATCATTCACCACTGGAACATTCTGTGTATAGTAGGTAACCCCTAATGGTTCTTTCTATCTTTTTTAGAGGCTGATAAAATCGGCTACCTCATGGGCCTCAACTCTGCTGATTTGCTTAAGGCTCTATGTTACCCTAGAGTCAAGGTTGGCAATGAAATGGTGGTTAAAGGTCAAACTGTGCCTCAGGTAATTTACATAAAGCTATTACCTTATGCAAACAATTCATTATTCAGCATAAAAATACCAGTAGTCCTGCATACCAAGATTTCTAACTCTTTTATTCCAGGTGCATAATTCTGTCATGGCTCTGTCCAAGTCTGTCTATGAGAAAATGTTCTTGTGGATGGTTGTCAGAATCAACGAGATGTTGGATACTAAGCAGCCAAGACAGTTCTTCATCGGTGTTCTGGATATTGCTGGCTTTGAAATTTTCGATGTGAGTGTGCTGCACATCCAATAGCTCTTGTTTATGCAGCATGAACCAGCACAATGACAAGCTGACACTCCATTGTCTCTCTCACTCCAAGTTCAACAGCTTGGAGCAGCTTTGCATCAACTTCACCAATGAAAAACTGCAACAGTTTTTCAACCACCACATGTTTGTCCTGGAGCAAGAAGAGTACAAGAAAGAGGGGATTGAGTGGGAGTTCATTGACTTCGGCATGGACCTGGCTGCCTGCATTGAGCTTATTGAGAAGGTACTACAGGGAGAGAAAAACATGAAAAAAATAATTATCCCCACTCATACAGAATTTAATTTTATGTCACCATTTGCAGCCAATGGGCATCTTCTCCATCCTTGAAGAGGAGTGCATGTTCCCCAAGGCAACAGATGGCACCTTCAAGAACAAACTGTATGACCAGCATCTTGGTAAAAGTGCTCCCTTCCAGAAGCCAAAAGCTGCCAAAGGCAAAGCTGAGGCCCATTTCTCCCTGGTGCACTATGCTGGCACTGTTGATTACAACGTCGCTGGCTGGTTGGACAAGAACAAGGACCCTCTGAACGACTCAGTTGTTCAGCTCTACCAGAAGTCCTCGGTCAAACTGCTGTGTCACCTCTATGCCACACATGCTGGAGCGGAAGGTATGAGTTTCTAGTGATCATTGAAGTTGTATGGTAAATGGGGGGTTCACTAATGTGATAAAATATTTATTTAAGTTTGCATTATCACACCCATTACACTTGGAAATATTGACTTGGAAATTGCTAATTGCAGCAGACACTAAACGTGGCAAGAAGAAGGGTGGCTCTTTCCAAACTGTATCCGCTCTCTTCAGGGTACGTTTTTTTTTTTTTTGTTAAGAAAATACTTCATCTGGTCATGAGGAACAATTGACTGCATGTAAAAATAGTTTTATAGGACATCATAGCAATTTAATTCAAATTAATTTAATATTTAAAAATAGAGACCCAACATTTCTCCCACGAGGATGTTTTTATTCATTCAATTTACTAGGAAGATACCTTGAACAGAACCAGGCCTTTATAGCAGCCTGAAGAAATTTATTTTATTATTATTTTTGTATATAATGCCAGAACAAGTAAAACTTCAACCTTGTATACTTAGGTATTCATTCATTAACTTTGTGTATATGATTTTTGACTGGTACTGTATATGTATGTTTTTTTTATTTGTAATCTCAGTGATTCCATTTGTGGGAAAACATGATTTATTTTTAATGTTCTGTCCATCAACAGGAAAACCTGGGCAAGTTGATGACCAACTTGAGGAGCACTCACCCACATTTTGTGCGCTGCCTAATTCCCAATGAAACGAAAACACCTGGTAGGTCAAAAACAATTGTGCAGCATGTACATGAAGTAGATCATTCACATGAAGGTGGTTGATGCTGTTAGTTGTAGATTATCACCTTGTGAATCTACACCACATGTGCCTACCTGTTCATTCATACATAAACTATTTATTTTAATGAGAAAGCCTATTTCAACTTTTGTGTTACTTTAAACACATTCAAAATTATTAGCAATGGTAAGACTTGTGTTCCCCCACTAAAATTGCTATTGTGAAAATGGTCTATTTACACACACACCTCACCTCTCTACAGCACTACTGAACTGTGAGAGAATCTTTATGTTAATGACACTGGTGTCCTTGTTACTGTTAAAGGTCTGATGGAGAACTTCCTGGTCATCCACCAGCTGAGGTGTAACGGTGTGCTGGAAGGTATCAGGATCTGCAGGAAAGGTTTCCCCAGCAGAATCCTCTATGCTGACTTCAAGCAGAGGTAGCTTATTGCTGTATGTTAACATATGAACACAGGGACTTTGTTTCATACTGATCTGATTCAAGTAAATTCTTTCAGATACAAAATATTGAATGCAAGTGTCATCCCGGAGGGTCAGTTCATCGACAACAAAAAGGCCTCAGAGAAACTCCTGGAATCCATAAGTGTGGACAAATCACAATACAGATTTGGCCATACCAAGGTAAATAAACTGTCTTTGGTATAATCGGGAAATAGTTAAATCTTTGAAACAGAAACATGTTTAAATCAAGTCATAATATCTATCAACAGGTGTTCTTCAAGGCTGGACTTCTGGGTACGCTTGAGGAGATGAGAGATGAGAAACTAGTTGAACTGGTGACCATGACTCAGGCTCTCTCCAGAGGATACATCATGAGGCGAGAATTCGCAAAGATGATGGCACGAAGGTAGCTTGACTATTTTGTCATCTACGAATGTATTGTGGTGTCCAGCAAAGAAAAAATACAACTGTAATCTACTCTGATCTACTCTTTTCTGTGTCTGCTATCCCCAGGGAAGCCATTTACACCATCCAGTACAACATCCGCTCATTCATGAATGTCAAAACGTGGCCATGGATGAAGCTTTACTTCAAGATTAAGCCTCTGCTGAAAAGTGCAGAGGCTGAAAAGGAGATGGCCCAAATGAAGGAGGACTTTGAAAAAACCAAAGAGGAGCTGGCAAAGGCTCTGGCTAAGAAGAAAGAGCTGGAGGAGAAGATGGTTACACTGCTGCAGGAGAAGAATGACTTGCAGCTACAAATTCAGTCTGTACGTTTTAGAGAAAGGGAATTGCTTTTTCAGTGACAGTTTTTTACAAAATGAAATAAAGAATATTTTAATTGTATGTCATTGCAAATCTAGGAGGGTGAAACCCTTGCTGATGCAGAGGAAAGGTGTGAAGGGCTCATTAAAGCTAAAATCCAGCTTGAGGCTAAAGCCAAAGAAGTAGCTGAGAGACTGGAGGATGAGGAGGAAATCAATGCTGAGCTGACAGCAAAGAAGAGGAAGCTGGAGGACGAGTGCTCTGAGTTGAAGAAAGACATTGATGACTTGGAGCTTACCCTGGCCAAAGTAGAAAAGGAGAAACATGCCACTGAGAACAAGGTTGGTAAATTATTCACAAGGCCTTGAAGTCCACTTCTTTATACAATGCAATAACCCATTTAAATTATTGTGATAATATTTCCAACATAGGTTAAAAACCTGGTTGAGGAGATGGCTTCTCAGGATGAGACCATTGCCAAGTTGTCCAAAGAGAAGAAAGCTCTCCAAGAGGCTCATCAGCAGACACTTGATGATCTTCAGGCAGAGGAGGACAAAGTCAACACTCTGACGAAGGCCAAGACCAAACTGGAGCAGCAAGTGGATGACGTAAGATTCTGTCTATTTGTCTCATATGAAAGGATCTTTTCGGACAACTAACACTCTTACTATTGGCACTGCATGTGAATGCGTTAGATTGAAGGTTCCTTGGAGCAAGAGAGGAAGCTCCGAATGGATCTTGAGCGAGCAAAGAGGAAGCTGGAAGGAGATCTGAAACTGGCCCATGAATCCATAATGGATCTGGAGAATGACAAGCAGCAGTCTGATGAGAAACTCAAGAAGTATGTTGGAATGAAAAAAAATGAATTATGATCCCCGGAATGACAATGCATTTGTAATACATCTTTTAATTACATTTATAATTACAGGAGGGACTTTGAGATGAGCCAGCTCCTTGGTCGGATAGAAGATGAACAGTTGCTTGGCATTCAGCTTCAGAAGAGAATCAAAGAACTGCAGGTAATCAATCAAAGAGATATATATATATATATTTGATTGATGTACATATATAAATATATAGTCAAACATACATTTATAGTAATCTTTTTACTAATGCATAGTTTTTTCATTAAAAAACAATAGAAAATGGATTTAATGATATTGTTCTCTCACTAGGCTATTTTACACTCAAAATCAAAAACCATAGACTTTTTTGTTCATTGACATCTTATAAGATTAAACTATTAGCATTTTGCTACATTGTGCTTTCATAATTAGTACATTGCAGTACATGGAAACATCATTGTTTTCCTGCTCCACAGGCTCGTATTGAGGAGCTGGAGGAAGAGATAGAGGCCGAGCGGGCAGCTCGGGCCAAGGTGGAGAAACAGAGGTCTGATCTCTCCAGGGAACTTGAGGAGATCAGCGAGAGGCTCGAAGAAGCCGGCGGGGCGACATCGGTTCAGATCGAGATGAACAAGAAGCGCGAGGCCGAGTTCCATCGGCTGCGTCGTGATCTGGAAGAGTCCACCCTGCAGCACGAGGCCACTACCGCTGCTCTACGTAAGAAGCAGGCCGACAGCGTGGCAGAACTGGGGGAACAGATTGACAACCTTCAGCGGGTCAAACAGAAGCTGGAGAAAGAGAAAAGTGAATACAAGATGGAGATTGATGACCTCAGCAGCAATATGGAGGCCGTCGCTAAATCAAAGGCAAAATTTTGATTATCAGTTTCTTTTCGTGAATGACGCAGTAAAACCCCCAATCCATAATCAACATCAACATAATCAGAATAATATAGTTACAACTGTGTGACTTTTTATAGGTTAACCTGGAGAAAATGTGCCGTTCCCTTGAGGATCAACTAAGTGAATTCAAAACCAAGAATGAAGAGCACACGCGTCAGTTGAATGAGATGAACGTTCAAAGAGCGAGGCTGACAACTGAAAATGGTGAGTGTCACGTCTGAGATGAAGACACGGTCAGAAACATGTTCAACCACTCTAAAAAAAAAAAAAAACTTCTCCTCATTCCGATCAGGGGAATTTGGTCGTCAGCTGGAGGAAAAGGAGTCCCTTGTTTCTCAGCTCACAAGAGGCAAACAGGCTCATATTCATCAGATTGAGGAGCTCAAACGGCACCTGGAGGAAGAAGTGAAGGTACATTATGCTGTTGTCTTCTTCAATGTAGTCATTAATATGATGTAATTACTAATGTATATATCATACTCATTAATTCTGATTTGCTATCTTTTGTGTTATGTCATCATCAGGCCAAGAACGCCCTGGCTCATGCTGTGCAGTCTTCTCGTCATGACTGTGACCTGCTCAGAGAGCAGTATGAAGAGGAGCAGGAGGCCAAGGCTGAGCTGCAGCGGGCAATGTCCAAAGCCAACAGCGAGGTGGCTCAGTGGAGAACCAAATACGAGACGGATGCCATTCAGCGCACTGAGGAGCTTGAGGAGGCAAAGTAATGATCAGCCCTGAAGTCACATGGTTCCCACATCACACTGATTCTGTAGGTCATCATAAAAACTGTTGATATGTCTTTGCAGGAAAAAGCTTGCCCAGCGCCTTCAGGACGCAGAGGAATCCATCGAGGCCGTGAACGCAAAATGCGCCTCTCTGGAAAAGACAAAGCAGAGACTGTTGGCTGAAGTGGAAGACCTGATGATCGATGTGGAGAGAGCTAATTCTCTGGCTGCAAACCTCGACAAGAAGCAAAGGAACTTCGACAAGGTTGAAAATTTAAATATCAATTTAAATAACAATCTCTGATATCAGTCCATATCGATTATTGAAACAAATGGGTCGTCTGTGTTTTTTCAGGTTCTTGCAGAGTGGAAGCAGAAGTATGAGGAGAGCCAGGCAGAGCTGGAGGGAGCTCAGAAGGAGGCTCGCTCTCTCAGCACTGAAATGTTCAAGTTGAAAAACTCCTATGAAGAAGCTCTGGATCAACTGGAGACCATGAAAAGGGAGAACAAGAACCTGCAAGGTAGCAACAAACCAATGAAATAATGTTTATATATATTTATAGATATTACTTAACAAATACCTTACTTAACTGTTCTTAACTGTGTTAGGATAAGGAATCCATGTATCAATGTGATTTTCCTGACTTTCTTTATTCTTTTTATCAACAGAGGAGATCACTGATTTGACTGAACAGATTGGGGAATCTGGAAAAACAATTCATGAGCTGGAGAAAGGGAAAAAGATAGCAGAGAATGAGAAATCAGAAATCCAAACAGCTCTAGAGGAGGCAGAGGTACGTTATTCAAAATGATACATTACAAAAAAGAACACAGGTGAGGAGCTGGAGTATACAGTACTGCAGACTTACCTTGATGGATACATCAGTTTGAAATTTCTTCTTTACCCTTTATTTCGCAGGCTACACTAGAGCACGAAGAGTCAAAGATCATCCGTATTCAGCTGGAGCTCACCCAAGTAAAAAATGAAATTGACAGGAAGATTGCAGAAAAGGATGAGGAGATCGACCATATCAAGAGGAACAGTCAGAGAGTGATCGAAACCATGCAGAGCACTTTGGATGCTGAAATCAGGAGCAGGAATGATGCCCTGAGAATCAAGAAGAAGATGGAGGGAGACCTCAATGAGATGGAGATCCAGCTGAGTCACGCCAACCGGCAGGCCGTTGAAGCCCAGAAGCAGCTGAGAAACGTCCAGGGGCTGTATAAGGTCAGGCATAAATATGGATCAGCACATTGATACGCATCAAAACACAGCACATGATGTTAAAACAGAGGTCGTGTCATGAATCCAGGATGCCCAACTGCACCTTGACGATGCTCTGAGAGGTCAGGCCGACTTGCAGGAGCAGGTTGCCATGGTGGAGCGCAGGAACAACCTGATGCTGGCTGAGATCGAGGAGCTGAGAGCTGCCCTGGAGCAGACGGAGAGAAGCCGCAAAGTGGCTGAACAGGAGCTGGTGGATGCCAGCGAGCGTGTGGGGCTGCTGCACTCCCAGGTACTATAAATACAGTATAGGATATGAACACTGTTGGAATACAAGATACTTGGGCAGATGTATAAAAAAAATTCAATCTTCTCCTTTTTTAGAATACAAATCTTATGAACATTAAAAGGAAGATGGAGGCTGATCTGGTTCAGATACAAGGTGAACTGGAAGATTCTGTCCAGGAAGCAAGAAATGCAGAAGAAAAGGCCAAGAAGGCCATCACTGATGTGAGTCATAGCAGAACTATATTGATCCTCTGATAAATGTGACATTAGGTAGAATATACAGATATAGATATAGAGCTTGGTTGTGCAGTAGCAGCTCTAACTACTTTTTTTTCATGAATTTAGTTAGTTATATTTCTGGTTAACAACAAGAAGTTTATATGCACTGTTTTACTTTTGTAAAATTGAACAACAGATAACTTGAAAATTGGTCTCAGACAACAACTAATGATCAATATATTCCACTTATACCTGTGTGAAAACGTTACCTTTATGGCATTCGTGGTGTTGTGCTACAGTCGTGTTTGTTGTATTCCAGGCTGCCATGATGGCAGAAGAGCTGAAGAAGGAGCAGGACACCAGCGCCCATTTGGAGAGGATGAAGAAGAACATGGAGGTGACGGTGAAGGACCTGCAGCACCGTCTGGATGAGGCTGAGAATCTGGCCTTGAAGGGAGGAAAGAAGCAGCTCCAGAAACTGGAGGCTAGGGTAGGTTCACTTGTTTGCATTTCTCCTGTATTCACACACTTTGGATGCAAACTGAAACCATAGTTGAGATAAATGACCTCCGCATTTTTTTGAACAAACCCAGAACAACGTTTCATCATATCACTTCCCTGTTAAAACATCTTCGGTCTTAAAAGTTGTACTTTTTATTTGTAAGGTTCGAGAGCTGGAAGCGGAAGTTGATGCTGAGCAGAGACGTTGCGTTGAAGCTGTGAAAGGCGTCCGCAAGTATGAGCGCAAAGTGAAGGAGCTGAGTTATCAGGTGAGGGGAACCAAAACAAGTTATTTATAGATCTCATGACGCTTTAAAATAGAACATGTCTAGATCATGCTCTTCACATTTTTTTTTAAATTATTTCTTTTAACAAATATTTCCCATCAACCTCTAAGCATTTCAGGTTAAGAGAGGCACAGCAACAGCTATAGTAACAATAGAAATAAAACTAGACTGGAATTTTACTAACAAAAATAATATTACAGCACTGTGCACCTGGAAATATGAATTAAGGCTGGTTATTAACATATACTATTTTTGTGAAGGGTTTCATTATTTTAAACCTGTGGCTGCAGAAGGTGTTCTAGGCCCCTAGAGGGCGTGAATCACCATCATACAGCATGATGTCAGAAGTCTGATGTTCAACAGCCACTATAAATACACACAGTCGTGTGCCTATGTATGACATTCATTAAGATATTTATCATTTATCATGCATTTGAGCTCAAGCAGCTTGATCAGCCAGAAATGACATTGTTTTATCCAGCACTTGCAGGATCCCCTCAAGATATTCTACAAATGGTAAAAGTCAAAAAAAGGTGCAACTTTCTCTGATTTCAGATAATCTATTAATATGTTGAGATATACATCATCTCACTTTTGTTTCAGTATATCTGCTGATTTTGCACTGGATTTTTATAGAGATATGGAGACTTAAATAGTTACATAAACATTATATTATGTTAAAGTCACATTTTGTTTTAGTCAATATTGACATCGGTTATAAATTTGACTCTAATTTTAGTCAATGTTATTTCTAATTCTAGTATTTTTTTTTTGTCTAGTTTTAGCCTATAGATAAAGTTCCTTCATGCATTAAATAGATGTTGATGTATAGCTACTCTGAACCTATGTTGACAATCCAAACACAAATGTAATAAATGTTCTTGAGTGGTTTTGAAGATATTCATAAACCAAGGAGGGATGAGTACACTCCTGGGAGTTTTTGTGTCATATTGACTGTACTGTGCCGCCTCCAGGCTGAGGAGGACAAGAAGAACAATGCAAGGCTTCAGGATCTGGTGGACAAGCTTCAGCTGAAAGTGAAAGCCTACAAGAGGCAGTCTGAGGAAGCTGTGAGTGCTCCAAGTGAAATACTACACACACACACACACACACACACACACACACACGACAGAAATAGACCGGTAGCACTTTCTTAACCTTTGTTCACACCAGAGGACTGACAGAGACTACGGCATGATTTCATGAATGTCGTCTTCCTGTCATACAAATGATGGGATCTGTACTTTGAACCTTGTTGTGCTCAGGAGGAGCAGGCCAACACTCACCTGTCCAGGTACAGGAAGGTTCAGCATGAGATGGAGGAGGCTGAGGAGCGAGCCGACATCGCTGAGTCACAGGTCAACAAGCTGAGAGCCAAGAGCCGTGAATTCATCAGGGTATATTCAATTTCACTTTTCTTTCTTTCCGCAGTATTCATACTCAGGAATAATACTACTACTAATAATAATAGGAATAATAATAATAATACTAATAATGGATGTGATCATCTTGACAGAACATTCCATCAAAGTATAAATTACTGTCTCCTATTTTTTCATATTCATTCAAAGGGAAAAGACGGTGAAGAATGAACAATCAGCCTTGAAGAAACATAATACAAAGAATCATACAATATGATTTTTTTGATTTATGTGCCAAGTGTAAAGCAAAAAAAAAATAAAGATTTGAGCATTTTGATGTCTTTTGATGCTTTTTTTTGCTTTCACAGTATGTGTGTGTTATATTTAGAAAGCTCGTTTTGTACAAACATTTTACATACACCGCCCAAAGACAAAAAAAATCATGATTGTGCACAATAAAAGTTATCCACAGCTTTGTATGTATCAAAAAAAGAAAATCAGAAATCTGTCAAATTATCCCCATTTATTAGGAGAATATAAATCTGATCATAAATTGTTGGAGCAGAATTAAATGGTGACTTTGACAAGTGTAATTCATACCCAAATGTGTCCTCTGTGTTTGTTCAACACTTGAAATAACCTGGTTGTCACTGTTGCCTGTTATCTCGTAAAAGTTCTCTAGGTTACGATAAGTGTAAATCTTTCACTTGTGGTGATAATGTTACCGACACTCTTGTGACTTTACAGTTTTTCTATGTGGTTCAACATATGTTGCGCTATGTCAAGTTGGGCCCCTGTGATGAAAATAGACCCTATTAGTAACCCATAACAAGTAGTGATACTATTCTTGCCGCCGATGTAACTCAGTTCAAAAGTAGTATGGACAACATTTAGCATTTTGGAATAAAAATATATTATTAAGCAATTTCAGCATTTCTATTTTTCCTTGAATGACAAAGTCAATGGTAACGTTGGTTACAAAATCTGCAGCAGCAGTGATTGTTTCTATGTTATCTCGATCTTTTCTTCCCTTTTTTTTTTTTTTGCTTATGTCATGTTCATGTATCATGAACAAATTCATTTAGCTTTTTGGAAAAAAAAAGGTACTCTCTGATTTTTTTTTACTTTAGTTAATGGCCAATATTTAAAACACAACTTAGTTTGATAATGACGATTACAAATGGATTAAATATTACTTATTACAATTTACATTAAAGAATTATGTAACATATTATAATTTGACTGTTAGACCGAAACTCGTCAATTACTCATAAAAGTGACAAAAATGCAAAAGTGGTTGATTATATTGTCTTAATAATGATAATGAATCAGATATACAGTGTTATATAGTGTTTTTTAAAGACGCTTTACAAAGAGATTCAAATGCTCAAATAGATAAATACAGAGGTAGATAAAAACTGAAAAAAAATAAAACAAAATTGTTAGCTTTTGACCACCCTTTATCCCTTTAAATTGTGTTCATAGTATATCCGATATCAAACGTTGCTGCTGCAGAAAGTTTTTGCAGTAAGATTTGACACAATAGAAATCCGGAAACTAGAAATTAAATGGACATAAGCATCTGTGGATCTGTTTATTTATTATATTTCTAAAAGCGGGCTCACAGTTGTGAATACCTTTGCCCTTGTTAAACTTGAGACTAAGACCCCCAATTGAGTGTTTTATATCAAAGGTTGTTCCACAATAAGACTTGAGGCCATGACAAATGGCTGATCTCTAAGGGCATTGCTGAGGAGACAGCTATATTTGTGTTTCCTCAAATAAGCACACAGGAGTGTAAGAGATCAAGTGTCACATTTTTATTGAATATATTGGCCTCTTTCGTAGGGTGTGAAGTCCTCACTATTCATCTCCTAATGCCCTCTGCCCATCTTTCCCGGTTTAGTGTCATCTTTCACCAAGGAAAGAATGTGAACTACCACACATCATATAACATGATCCCCTTCTTGCCCTCTATAGACAACAAACACTTGACTTTGGGGAAGGTCAAGCTACGAGTCCGTCTGTCTTCGGTTCATCTGTCAGGACACACGGTACAACAAGCCCATTTAAAGAAATGGGTTAAAAATACATCTGTACCCTCGAGACAAGGCAAGTGTTTGTCTTGGAAAAAACCTCGAGACACAATTCTTATCACCTGCTCAGTGCAGATTCCACATCGCATAAATTTGTGAACAACGGTCATAGAGTTTATTCTGCTACGGGCGGATAAGGCGCGACACTTCAGGGAGCACGTTATTCACAGCGTCTGGAACTAACAGTCACGTCAGGATAACATAGGGGGTTTTATGATGAGACCAAAAGCATCAAAAATGCTCCTCGCGTCAGGGTCAAAGTTGACAAGTGACATGTTATGTTGACAGCGGCAGTTTGACCTGAAGATGAAGCCGTCACTGAGCTCCCGCTCTGACTCCTCATGCTGTCAGAAAGTCAATGACACCATCTAATATGATGGGACATATGACGGATGAAAGTGATAAAGTGTTGATTACAAAAATGCACAATTAGCAGTGAATAGAATAAGTTGCATTAAAAAGAATTTGATTAGTTTCACAGCTCCTGCCCTTATGTCACCAAGTCTTTTATCACTCGACATTTGAAGTTTATGTGCACAAGTTTGACTAAAGGTTGACTAAATCTGGCTTATTTACATTTGATTACAATTGTTCATCTAATACAAATTTCCCTATAAAAATAATTCAATCTTAAATCACTGAGTTCACTCTAAGGGCTGATTTCAAATTTTCCTTCATCATTTGTGCTACTAAAGGTTAATTGGAGTAAATTATTTTCCTTCTGCTTTTAAAACTGTAAATCTGAGGAGGTTTGTCTGTGCCTGTCAGATGTCATCTGTTAAGTTAACAAACACCTGTGAATAAACAAACCTGGAATTGAATTGTAAAATGTGATTAGTTTTAAAATGTATGTCCATTTGGTTATTGTATCACCTTTTTATCACAACTCACTTCAACACAGTAAAACAACCAATTTAATGTTCAGATAATGTCAATTTATTTGCAAGTTTATTTTCAATACAGATTGCTGATTTTACATTATAAAATAAAAGCATACAGTTCTAAACGATAAATGAGATGACGTGATGAAGATGTTTGAGTCAGTCCCTAGAAAGCTGAAGCCGTCTGACCTCTGACCTCCGCTGCCGGGTCGTTTAAGAATGGAAACGTCTGTCATCAGTCTGAGCTCGAGGATTATCACACCTTCAAAAAAACACCACCATAAAACATGAATTGGTCTCCGTGCACACACAAATATGACTTTCTGTAAGTTCAGAATCAACATTCGGGGTCGGCTGTGGGGCGTCAACAGGCTTCTGATCAGACTCTACCCCCGCTTCGCCGAGTATGATCAGCGCGTTACCGATGGAAACACGACACTGTCGTCTTCCAGACGGCTCACAGGAAGTCAAGTGCTCTGAAATCAGAGGTCAGACAGTTTATGTGAAAAACAAACATGTATTGTTAGTTCTCAATTTCACGTTTATGTGTATGTGACCAATCTAAGTGCATCAAAGGCAATTAAAAAGAATTACCACAAGACATAAATCTGTAGACTTGTTGGAAATGAAGTTGAATAAAAATAGACTGAGGACCCCAACAATCATCACCTGTCTATTCCTTCCTGCTGAGGCCAATACTGCTATGGAGCCTCAATTATTACTCAGTAATTGCTCAAATTCTTTGGGATAATAAGTCCTCAGTGACACAACTATTGTATCTAGACACATTTAAAATCTGTATTGTCCTCTAAAAAGTATATATATTTTAACAATGCTATCAACTAAGGTTACAGTCAACATTTTACAGTTTACAGACATTTCTAATGGTTTGGTAATAATAATAAATTAATAACAATAGTAATAAGAACCTTTATTTATATAGCAACAATTTATACAAGAAATGCAGCAGACATCAAATAAACATTAAAACATGTTAATTAAATAACACTTTTGGAATTAATTACAAAAAAACATAAAAGACCATAATTAAAACCAATTTAAGATGACAAAGGAAATAAACATGTTAATTATGTGAGAATAAAGTCCATATCGTCATCAGAAAAATACAGAAAATTACATGGCATGCATATTACAGCTTGTCATTGCTTAATTTGTCTGTTGTACTAGTATTCTGGCAGACGACTGGGCCAAAAATTCCAAAATACTACAACATAAGCCTAGGCATATCTGTTTGCAAGCACTGAACTTGCATTATGCAAATGGTTGGTGTGATATATGCCAAAATCAAATCATTACTCATACCACATTCCAGTTAAACACTGTGGATGTCAGTGTCATCAGTCAAGGTGCGGCAGATGTTCACACCGACCACTGGAAAATATTGAGATGCTGTGATTCTAAAGAGCAGAAAAGATCATGTTCGACATAACAACAATGATATGCTTGATTCATGACAGGATTTTGTATGAAACTTAAAGGCGAATTCTTCGGAGGAATTTTTTGGTTCATATATAGGAAATTATTGTGCTATAATTATGTATATTGTTATACTTCTTTCCTCCCTGCAGAACAAATCCAATTAACTGCGGGATTTCATTAAAACGCAGATCTCCGCAAGTGTTTCCGCTATCTTAATGTATCATCATTCTCACAAGTTCTTAGATTAGCATCAGTAATGCCCAATTTTGCTCCTTTGTTACAGCAAAGACGGGCAGGCTTCTGCAACAGAATACCATTGACATATGAGAGCTTCTCCACGGCTAAAGTCGGCTCCTCTGCAGTGCCAAGGTGCATTAAAGAGATTATTGTAAAGACCAGAACAATGTCTGAACTTCAGAAACCCACACGCCTGCCAGTAAAATGTTTACACAATGCAAAAAAGAAATGCTGCATTTCAAATTCAGTCTTCCGTTTGAGGGTGTCTGTGTCTATTGTGCGACAACATTACACTTCAAATTAAATAGTTTACATTGAGATACATTTCTATTGTGTTTAGTGTTTCTACTTAAAAGAAATTAATCAAACAGAATACAATACTGCGGAAAACCTCACATCAACGCTCAGCTCATGATTGCTTCAATTGTTAAACGGTCAAATAATCTGGTGATGACAGCAAAAGGGAGCGTTGGCCACCTACAATTGCTTTTTAACAATAATAATTTTTTAAATTCGAAGATGAACTCTGTCTTTATCTTCAATTTAAATCCTTAATGTCTTGAATCTACCTCTGTAAACTGATGCTTGTGAAAGTTAAAGACAGAAAAGCTCCATCAGTCTGTATTGGTCAGTGAGAAATGATGCAGAGGATCGCATCAAAGAAATAAATACTTGAGCAAAGAGCTTAACACTACATGACCAAATAGAGAAGGATGGAATCTGCTGAGTGGATACAGATCTCTCTATATAAGAAGGAGGGCTGGACGCCCCCAAGGACTGACAGGCGACGAGTCAAGGTGAGTGACTTAAAATCTTTTATTAGCATGAAGAAAGCCAGCAGCTTAATGAACAATGCAGGGCATGATCACTCACTGCCAGACAACACGGTTGTGCTCATGCCAGGATCTCAGCTACAGCAAGTTTTCATTAGTTAAATTACAATCACATCACTCATTTGAGGTATTTGTCTTTCCTCCTTCAGAATCCTCATTAAACCATCATCATCTCTCTGGGGAAGGGAAAAAGGTAAGTTGTGCCTTTTTCTGCTGTTACAAACAGCCTCAAGAGCTCAATCAATGTGTCAGTACATGTGTAAAAAACGGTGTGAAAATATATAATTTAACCTTTACCTTGCATGTAATGATTCATAATTTAACACTTTAGCCCCACCCGGGTGCTAAAAAGCCTTTAAGTTTTTCTGTTTTAGATAAATTTGGCTAGGATCATGTTCTAACAATTTATTCCAGTTGAATTTTGGAAGTTTAACCACATCGCCCATATTGAGTCTATAGTAACAATTCAAACTTTAACACTTTAGTTCCCTTTTAGGTCCAATTGAAAGCCATTAAAGTCACATTTATTGATCCCACAGCTGCTACAGCATCATGTTATACGTTCGATTTTATATCTCTTTAAACCTGAAGACCAGGCTTTAAAATTGTAGTTTTTACTATTTTACAGGTAATTGAGTGTTCTTCATCGTTGTTAATCTGTTGGGCCACATGCATGCTACTTTCCATACTGCAGCCAAGTATATGACAATAAGTTGTATGCAGAGTTTATGGATATGTAAATATGAAGAAAATGGTTTGTTTGTATGTTTATCCACATTTCAGACACTCACCACCCAGTATAAACACATTTTCCAGATGATTGAGCTATTTTCTCCTTTGCCCTGAAGAACAAAACATGCTATTTCCCTCATTTCTACAAGGAGCTTTGCCAGTATTTTTCACAATAAAGAATAAGCAAAAGCAAGAAAAAAATACTAATTTGTTTATGTGACACTATTTGCGTCACAAATTATAACAAACAGGTTATAGCACAATGTAGACAATAAACACAATTAATGTAAAATCACAAGATGAGGCATTTCTGTTTTTACAGTACATTTATTATAATACACATACCTAAGATCAAATGTCCATTGTTCTAACATTCATAAAAATGAGAAGAGAATCACAGCACTCCTCCTTTATTGATCATAAGTGAAGTTAGAATTGTTACTTGAAGTGAATGACGATGGTCTCGTTTTTACTTTCTTGCAGTAAAGCGTCATCATGGGGGACGGAGAAATGGAGTGTTTTGGCTCGGCGGCCATTTACCTCCGGAAGCCAGAAAAAGAGAGGATTGAAGCACAAAACACCCCGTTTGATGCTAAAACATCTTACTTTGTGTCTGAACCTAAAGAGATGTACCTCAAGGGGAAACTCGTGAAGCGAGAAGGTGGCAAAGCCACCGTGGAAACTCTCTGTGGGAAGGTGAGAACCGTGGCACCGGAATGTGAAAAAGAATGTTTTGTATGCAAAACTGTTGAATATAAGAAGCACAATTTCAGACCAGCCCTCAAAGGGAAATGTACTCACAGATTTTTGAATGCCATGGATATCTTCTTTTATGCATTTACCAAATATAATCTTTGATTGTTGTATAAATTATAACAAATCCTGATCAGGTCATGTTATACATTATCTCTTTCCTGTCCTTTTGTCTCTGTATGGCAGACTATCACTGTTAAAGACACTGAGATCCACCCCATGAACCCTCCAAAGTACGATAAGATTGAGGACATGGCCATGATGACCCACCTCAGTGAACCTACTGTGCTGTATAACCTCAAAGAGCGTTATGCAGCATGGATGATCTACGTGAGTTTGAGCTGATCACCGCACAAAAAGCTAATAGCTGAAGATATTTGTCAATAACAATCAATCTCTGCCCTAACAGACCTACTCTGGGTTGTTCTGCGTCACTGTGAACCCCTACAAGTGGCTCCCAGTGTATGACTCAGTGGTTGTAGCGGGATACAGAGGCAAAAAGAGGGTTGAGGCTCCACCCCACATCTTCTCCATCTCTGATAACGCCTATCAGTTCATGCTCACTGGTATGTAAGAAACACACCAACAGGGAGCAGCAAACAAAACATCTTTGAAAACATTTTGAACTCAAATATTGCTCTAATGACAATGTATTTTGTCGTTTTACAGACCGTGAAAACCAGTCCATCCTTATCACGTATGTTTGTCTCTTTAACACAAAATTGTTTTAAACATAAGATAAGAATTCTCACCTAAAAACAAGTAGATTCAAGTGCTAATTGAATTGTTTTTACACCCAGCGGAGAATCCGGTGCAGGAAAGACTGTCAACACCAAACGTGTCATCCAGTACTTTGCGACAATCGCAGTTTCTGGGGGCAAGAAAACTGAACAACCATCTGCAGGCAAGATGAAGGTATGAGAAGACATCCTTCCTTAAGTGTCTGTATGTCAGGGCTGACCAATCCTGGTCCTGTAGGCTCAGTGAGGGTGCAGGATTTTGTTCCAACCAGGCAGTTACACATCTGATTCTACTAATTAACCACTTCCTAAGGACCTTCATTAGTAGAATCAGGTATTTTACTTCCTGGTTGTAACAAATACCTGTTTGGAGCAAAACCCACACCCACACTGGACCTCTAGGACCAGGATTGGACACCCCTGCTGTATGTAATATGTAAAAAAAAATAATTTGTGCGTGTAATCTGCTACAGGGACATACTGAATGTGTCAATCTTCATCATCAGATATGAAGCCTTCTTTTTTTCCCTTCCTGTTCTCCTAATAAAGGGGTCACTGGAGGATCAAATCATCGCAGCCAACCCCCTGCTGGAGGCCTATGGTAATGCCAAAACTGTGAGGAATGACAACTCATCCCGCTTTGTGAGTGGCTGCAACTTCTTTTAAAAATAATGTCATCGGAGTGCAAGAAGTTCTAATTCTGATTCACAGTTTTGTTTTATTTAGGGTAAATTCATCAGAATCCATTTCGGAACGAGTGGGAAGCTAGCCTCAGCAGATATCGAAACATGTAAGTCGAGAGAAAAAAACAGAAGGTTCCACGATCAGTCCTTGTACCTGCAGCTCATTGAACAGAAGTGATGTCTCTAACTTTTACAATCGGTCCACAGATCTGCTGGAGAAGTCTCGGGTGACGTTCCAGCTGTCTGCTGAAAGAAGCTACCACATCTTCTACCAGCTCATGACAGGCCACAAACCTGAAATACTAGGTAGGACCTTTTTTTAATGTATTTAAAGTCATATTTTGTATGGTTAGTGGCAATAACTAATCATGTTTTTCTTTTTCTCAGAGGCTCTCCTCATCACCACCAACCCTTATGACTATCACATGATCAGTCAGGGTGAAATCACTGTTACGAGTATCAACGACGTTGAGGAGTTTCTTGCTACTGATGTAAAAAGCTGATGATTAAATAAAACTGCATGAATTTGTGAATGTTTTCATTTTCTCCTTTAAAGCAGACTCTTGTCTATTTTATTTGAATACCTGCAGACTGCCATTGACATCCTGGGCTTTAATGCAGAGGAGAAGATAGGCATTTACAAGCTGACTGGAGCTGTGATGCATCATGGAAACATGAAGTTCAAGCAGAAGCAGCGAGAAGAGCAGGCTGAGCCTGACGGCAATGAAGGTGTGTTGTATGTTTGAACACTATCCAATAGTCCTGAAAGCAGACAGCTTTGCATTATCAATCAAGAGAAAATCTCATTCTGATATCTCAATTTTCTCTTCTTTTCAGTTGCTGATAAAATCTCATACCTCATGGGCTTGAACTCTGCTGACCTGCTGAAGGCACTGTGCTACCCGAGGGTAAAAGTCGGAAATGAGTTTGTGACAAAGGGTCAGACAGTCCCACAGGTAAAATGAGTTCATATAATTAGGTTGTATTATAGCTCTGTAGCCCTGAAACATTTTATATCGCGACATCGTTATTAATCTTCTCATTTATTTGTATTAACAGGTTAACAATTCTGTCATGGCTCTCTGCAAGTCTGTCTATGAGAAAATGTTCTTGTGGATGGTTGTCAGAATCAACGAGATGTTGGATACTAAGCAGCCAAGACAGTTCTTCATCGGTGTCCTGGATATTGCTGGCTTTGAAATTTTTGATGTAAGTGTGGCTTCAGAGGCTTTTACAATGTTTCCTAATCTGGGTGAAGGCTAAGTCCAATTTGAGATGCATTTAGGACCTTGCTAACCCTTATTATCTTCATTTGTTCAGTTCAACAGCTTGGAGCAGCTTTGCATCAACTTTACCAATGAAAAACTGCAACAGTTTTTCAACCACCACATGTTTGTCCTGGAGCAAGAAGAGTACAAGAAAGAGGGGATTGAGTGGGAGTTCATTGACTTCGGCATGGACCTGGCTGCCTGCATTGAGCTTATTGAGAAGGTGAGCTAAATTATGTCTGCTTACAAGCACAGAAAATGTCCAATATTGCAAGACTTTGTTTTAAATAATAACTTTCATGATGACAGCCAATGGGCATCTTCTCCATCCTTGAAGAGGAGTGCATGTTCCCCAAGGCAACCGACACAACCTTCAAGAACAAACTGTATGACCAGCATCTTGGTAAAAACAAGGCATTTGAGAAGCCAAAACCTGCCAAAGGCAAAGCTGAAGCTCACTTTTCTTTGGTGCACTATGCTGGCACCGTTGATTACAACATTAATGGCTGGCTGGACAAGAACAAGGACCCTCTGAATGACTCTGTGGTTCAGCTCTACCAGAAGTCCTCAGTCAAACTGCTGGCCCACCTGTATGCATCCCATGCCTCAGCTGAAGGTACATTCTGCTATCTGCTATAAAACATTAGTATTTTAAAGGGAAAGAATTTACTTATGTAATAATGCACCTGTCATTCCTCTGACAGCTGAGGGTAGCAGCGGCGGTGGTGGTGGTGGAGGCAAGAAAGGTGGCAAGAAGAAGGGTGGATCCTTCCAGACTGTGTCTGCATTGTTCAGGGTAAGACGTGCATTTAATAACAGAACATCATTTAGCAGCAGTATTGCATTTTATCACATTCATGTCTAGTTTATCAATTTGAGTAATTTTTAAGAAGAAAATTCTCTCCAGTTTCTCAAATCTGAGTATTTTCTGGTTATATATATATAGATTTAGATATATATAGATATACCAATAATGATTGGCCTTTTACACCATTTTATCAATCAAACAACTAATCGACTATCAAAATAGTCATTAGCTGCATGACATCATCATTTTCATTCATTCATTTTTAATGTTGTGTAATTTCTTCAGGAGAATTTGGGCAAGCTGATGACCAACTTGAGGAGCACACATCCTCATTTTGTGCGCTGCTTGATTCCCAATGAATCAAAGACACCAGGTATGTACACTTTGTCTCTATTTATTGTTGGTTAGGTAAAACCAAACTATATGATATACTATACCTATATACTATATGTTTTTTGAATATCTAACGATTTTCTCTAAGGTCTGATGGAGAACTTCCTGGTCATCCACCAGCTGAGGTGTAACGGTGTACTGGAAGGTATCAGGATCTGCAGGAAGGGCTTCCCTAGCAGAATCCTCTATGGTGACTTCAAGCAGAGGTAGAAATATCACCTTCATATTTGATGAAAAGATTTGACTTCTTACCTAACTAGTGAATTCCATCTGATTGTAATCTTTACTCTTAGATACAAGGTGTTAAATGCCAGCGTCATTCCAGAGGGACAATTTATTGACAACAAGAAAGCCTCAGAGAAACTCCTGGGCTCCATCGACGTGGACCACACCCAGTACAAGTTTGGCCACACCAAGGTAGAGACTCCTCATGACACAACAATTTAAGACAAACATTAGAAATAAACATTAATGATTGCTTAAATGAATCCCTGATTAATGACTTAATATTTATTGGCTCTCAGGTGTTCTTCAAAGCTGGACTGTTGGGTACTCTGGAGGAGATGAGAGATGAGAAACTGGCTCAGCTGGTCACAATGACTCAGGCTCTGTCCAGAGGTTACCTCATGAGACGCGAGTTTGTCAAGATGATGGAGAGGAGGTAAAGTGGCTCTTAGTGATGTTGTCTGACATTTCTTGCTAGTAGTCGTAGTAACTCTTTATTTTCTTTGATTTTGTTAGAGACGCCATTTTCACCATCCAATACAACATCCGCTCATTCATGAATGTCAAAACGTGGCCATGGATGAAGCTTTACTTCAAGATTAAGCCTCTGCTGAAGAGTGCTGAGACTGAAAAAGAGATGGCCCAAATGAAGGAGGACTTTGGAAAAACCAAAGAGGAACTATCAAAGGCTCTGGCTAAGAAGAAAGAACTTGAAGAAAAAATGGTTTCTCTGTTGCAGGAGAAGAATGACCTCTTGTTGCAAGTTCAGTCTGTAAGTTAAATCCTAATGTTGTATCTTCTTTTGTGGCTGCTCTTTTGTGGAGATTCTATATCAAACTTATTTAACAATGATATCAACCTGATTGCTTATATGTTTTTTAGGAGAGTGAAAACCTTAGTGATGCAGAGGAAAGGTGTGAAGGGCTCATTAAAGCAAAAATCCAGCTTGAGGCCAAATCCAAAGAGTTGGCTGAGAGACTGGAGGATGAGGAGGAAATCAATGCTGAGCTGACAGCAAAGAAGAGGAAGCTGGAGGACGAGTGCTCTGAGTTGAAGAAAGACATTGATGACTTGGAGCTTACCCTGGCCAAAGTAGAAAAGGAGAAACATGCTACTGAGAACAAGGTTACAAGATCTGTCTTTAGTCATTAAAATATGTTTTCTAATTCAGTGTAAATTAAACAGATTTTAATCAACTTCTTGTGAAACCTTGAAGGTCAAAAACCTCACAGAGGAGATGGCTTCTCAGGATGAGACCATTGCCAAGTTGTCCAAAGAGAAGAAAGCTCTCCAAGAGGCTCATCAGCAGACTCTTGATGATCTTCAGGCAGAGGAGGACAAAGTCAACACTCTGACGAAGGCCAAGACCAAACTGGAGCAGCAAGTGGATGATGTGAGTCATCGACACGTTGTACATGTTGACTATGATTGTGCCATATTAAAACATCCCTATTCCTGATAGCTTGAGGGATCCCTGGAGCAAGAAAAGAAGCTCCGTATGGATCTTGAGAGAGCTAAACGAAAGCTTGAGGGAGATTTAAAACTGGCCCAGGAATCCATAATGGATCTGGAGAATGACAAGCAGCAGTCTGATGAGAAACTCAAGAAGTAAGAGTTAACAAAAAAGACCATCTTGGAGTATTTGAGTCTATAAGAACATCTACTGAAACACAGCTTTAATACATTGAATTCCTTTCACCTCTCCAGGAAGGACTTTGAGATAAGCCAGCTCCTCAGTAAGATTGAAGATGAGCAGTCTCTTGGGATCCAGCTACAGAAAAAGATAAAGGAACTTCAGGTATAATTTGGATAAGTGTCAGTCGGTAAAAGGTTGTAAAAATAACTTGAACAATTTTCAGTTAAACCATGTCTGTTTCAGGCTCGTATTGAGGAGCTGGAGGAAGAGATAGAGGCCGAGCGGGCAGCTCGGGCCAAGGTGGAGAAACAGAGGGCCGATCTCTCCAGGGAACTTGAGGAGATCAGTGAGAGGCTCGAAGAAGCCGGCGGGGCGACATCTGCTCAGATCGAGATGAACAAGAAGCGCGAGGCAGAGTTCCAGAAGCTGCGTCGTGATCTCGAAGAGTCCACCCTGCAGCATGAGGCCACTACCGCCGCCCTACGTAAGAAGCAGGCCGACAGCGTGGCAGAACTGGGGGAACAGATTGACAACCTTCAGCGTGTCAAACAGAAGCTGGAGAAAGAGAAAAGTGAATACAAGATGGAGATTGATGACCTCAGCAGCAATATGGAGGCCATTGCCAAAAATAAGGTGAGAGCGCTATGATTTCATATAGGGAGCAAAAAAAAAAATTGTATTTCTATACCAATATATGTTTTCTTCCACCAGAGCAATCTTGAAAAATTATGCAGGACACTAGAAGATCAGCTAAGTGAGATAAAGTCCAAGAACGATGAGAACATTCGTCAACTAAATGACACCGGTGTACACAGAGCAAGACTTCTGACTGAAAATGGTATGAATGAATAATACATCCGTGTCCTCAAACCAAACTCTCACTGACCTCCCAATGTTGTCTTTTGTTGCATGTGCTACTCATAATTTTCGTGGTGTCATTTTCTGAATTTCTGTTGCCATTTCGTTCTGATGCCAACTGATTTAGTCAATGTCTTTGATCAGGTGAAATTTTGCGTCAGCTGGAGGAGAAAGAGGCTCTTGTGTCTCAGCTAACAAGGAGCAAGCAGGCTTACACTCAGCAGATTGAGGAGTTGAAGAGGCACATCGAGGAGGAAGTAAAGGTAACAGTATATGAAGTCAGCAGGATAACCACAGAGGAAAAATGTCAGCAGGTATCACATATTAATCAGATTCTTGTTTGGACGGCAGGCCAAGAACGCCCTGGCTCATGCTGTTCAGTCTTCTCGTCATGACTGTGACCTGCTCAGAGAGCAGTATGAGGAGGAGCAGGAGGCCAAGGCTGAGCTGCAGCGGGCAATGTCCAAAGCCAACAGCGAGGTGGCTCAGTGGAGAACCAAATACGAGACGGATGCCATTCAGCGCACTGAGGAGCTGGAGGAGGCAAAGTAAGGGTGTTTTGCAACAAAATGAGCCATTCAAAACCAAAGGCACTTAGTTGGGTTCCTTTTCGTTGGTGTGAAAGCATCAGTCACACTCTGTACCACACTAAAGAAGTGGGCCGAGACCTAGAAAAAGAGTCTTAGTCCATTTGACTCTGCACCAAATGACAAACTTTGGTGTGGCCCCTCTGGTGAGAACACAAACTTGGGTCCAAACAAGGGGATACCAATTATCTCCTAGCTACCTTGAGGGTTTCGGGGCAATGTTTATCCCATATGAGTTCATTCATTCAAGTTCTCCAGATGCAGCTGCGACTCATTTTGGAATAGGATGTTTTGCAAAAAATGGCCAATATAGAGGAGGTAATACACAAAGATAAGAGCAAACAGCATTGTGTGAACATGTGAGTTAGAATTGGTGCTTATATCTACCAGAAAATGAACATTGATGAAAAATCAATTGCAAAACATCATTTGCAGATGTGAAAGTGGACCATGCTGGAGTCTATATTATAAATATTTAAAATTGTATTGCCTGGTGTAAACCAAATAATTGAAGTTGTGTGAAAGCGCCCTAAGCCCAAACGATTTTAGCTTCTTCTACATCTAGTAATGACTTTAGAGAATCATAAAGTTTGTAAATCAAATATTTTTTTGAAGGAAAAAGCTTGCCCAGCGCCTTCAGGACGCAGAGGAATCCATCGAGGCCGTGAACGCAAAATGCGCCTCTCTGGAAAAGACAAAACAGAGACTGCAGGCTGAAGTGGAAGACCTGATGATCGATGTGGAGAGAGCTAATTCTCTGGCTGCAAACCTCGACAAGAAGCAAAGGAACTTCGATAAGGTTGGATTTTTTTTTGTTTGCCCCTGATGTTGACTGGTAATGTTCTGATAATATGAGGACTAAGACCCTTGTTCTTTCAGGTTCTTGCTGAGTGGAAGCAGAAGTATGAGGAGAGCCAAGCAGAGCTGGAGGGAGCTCAGAAGGAGGCTCGGACACTAAGCACTGAGATTTTCAAAATGAAAAACTCATATGAAGAAGCTCTGGACCACCTGGAGACCCTTAGGAGGGAGAACAAGAACCTGCAACGTAAGGCAATAAATCCTATTGTCAAAAGCGTCAAGTTCTAAACACACAATAGGTTCATCTGAAATGCTCGAAAATTGTTTGCAATGGTTCAAAACGTATAAATTGGTCGACTGCTCCAACAGAGGAGATCTCGGATCTGAGTGAACAAATCGGAGAGACCGGTAAAACAATTCATGAGCTTGAGAAGGGGAAGAAGACAGTGGAAGGTGAGAAGATTGAAATCCAGACGGCTCTGGAGGAGGCAGAGGTAAAACTCAATCATCATATCAATCATTATTGCTTATAGCTGCAGTGACTAGAGCAGCTTTGACCAAATGTTGTAAATGTGACATTTTAGAATAAATTTCATGAAGAATATAAAGAATAGATATATGTTAGAGTTCTGCTCAAGTAAAAAGTGCTTAGATATTTAGAGCACAGATGTGCAATATTCATCCCACAAAGGTGTTAGATTTGACAAGAGCCATTTTTCTTCACTCCTGCATTTTTAATGAAGGAAGTGCTCAGTGCTTTAGTTAATAAAAGGTCACTCTTGTTCACAGGCCACCCTGGAGCATGAAGAGTCCAAGATTCTCCGTGCACAGCTCGAGCTCACCCAGATCAAGAGTGAAATTGACAGAAAACTTTCAGAGAAGGATGAGGAGATGGAACAGATCAAGAGGAACAGTCAGAGGGTGATTGAGTCCATGCAGAGCTCTCTGGATTCTGAGGTCAGGAGCAGAAATGATGCCCTGAGAATCAAGAAGAAGATGGAGGGAGACCTCAATGAGATGGAGATCCAGCTGAGCCACGCAAACCGGCAGGCCGCTGAAGCCCAGAAGCAGCTGAGAAACGTCCAGGGGCAGCTTAAGGTATACCCACACTGCAAGATGTGAAATCTAGTTAAAATGTTGAAATATCTTATTCCACTGACAGATGATTTTGCTCATTTCAAGTGTTTTTTTCCTAATTTTGGTCAATTTAGTCTAATTTTCCTAAAACAGAAATAAAATAGTTTTAGCTCAGATTTTTGAAAAACTTGAGAAGCTAAATTGTCTTCCAATGAAATAACATATGTCTACTCAATACTGGACTAATTGTACTAAACAAAAGATATTCTCTTGAGGTTGATTAAGATTTATTTTGTTTGCAGTGCACTGAAATGAGTCTGAACGTGCAGCTAAACAAGTGAAAGAGGTCGTTGATACACAGTCACTTGTCTATTTTGTGAAATTCAGGATGCCCAGCTTCATCTCGATGACGCCGTCAGAAGCCAGGAAGACATGAAAGAGCAGGTTGCCATGGTGGAGCGCAGGAACAACCTGATGCTAGCTGAGATCGAGGAGCTGAGAGCTGCCCTGGAGCAGACGGAGAGAAGCCGCAAAGTGGCTGAACAGGAGCTGGTGGATGCCAGCGAGCGTGTGGGGCTGCTGCACTCCCAGGTACTACCGAAGGCTAAAAAACAAATTCTTCTCTCGTTGAACATGTGAAAGTTATTATTATATTGCATTATATTGCACTGTATTTCAAATAGAACACCAGCCTTATCAATACAAAGAAGAAGCTGGAGGCTGATCTGGTCCAGATACAAGGTGAAGTGGAAGATTCTGTCCAGGAAGCCAGAAATGCTGAGGAAAAGGCCAAGAAGGCCATCACTGATGTGAGTCGAGGTGTTTAAAAATGTTCTCTAGCTCTTCAAGCATTTGTGGTGTTGTGCTACAGTTGTTTTTGTTCTATTCCAGGCTGCCATGATGGCAGAAGAGCTGAAGAAGGAGCAGGACACCAGCGCCCATTTGGAGAGGATGAAGAAGAACCTGGAGGTGACGGTGAAGGACCTGCAGCACCGTCTGGATGAGGCTGAGAATCTGGCCATGAAGGGCGGCAAGAAGCAGCTCCAGAAACTGGAGTCTAGGGTAAAGATGGATTTGCTCGCCATAGCTGACCTCAACTTTGAATTTAACATGTCGATGCAGTAATAGCATTGTTAATGCCTCAGGTGCGTGAGCTGGAGGCGGAGGTTGAAGGGGAGCAGAGACGAGGAGCGGACGCTATCAAAGGTGTTCGTAAATATGAGAGAAGAGTGAAGGAGCTCACCTACCAGGTCGGTCCTTGCTGTCTTTTTTTAACCTATGGCTTGCTACAGTTGTGTGAAGTTGCACATATGAAAACATTTTAATTATTGATTCTGCAGACTGAAGAGGACAAGAAAAATGTTGCAAGGCTTCAAGATCTGGTGGACAAGCTGCAGCTGAAAGTGAAAGCCTACAAGAGGCAGTCTGAGGAGGCGGTGAGCTGGAATCACAAAAACAATTCTCTTTTCTACTGAGTCTGGAACATAGCAGACAGAAAAAAAGATCAATCTTCCTATGTAAATTTTTCATGGATAATCGTTGGATTTTTTTTCTCACAGGAGGAGCAGGCCAACACTCACCTGACCAAGTACAGGAAGGTTCAGCACGAGCTGGAGGAGGCTCAGGAGCGAGCCGACATCGCCGAGTCCCAGGTCAACAAGCTGAGGGCAAAGAGTCGGGAAATTGGAAAAGTGAGTAACACCCGTATCCTGATGCATAAAACTCAAGCAGTGACCTGCCGCAAATATTTCCTTTTGATTTCCAATGGGATTTTAAATGACATTTTCCTTTCTCTCTATTTCTCCGTTTCAGTCAAAAGACGCAGAAGAATAAGCTGCAACCTCTTTGAGAGACTCATGAAGATCATAAAATATGATTGTTCATTGAAATGCTCTCACTAAATATTGTAGATCTACATTCAATAAAAAAAAATATGGTACCAACTTGTTGCTGTTTTAAATTCTGCTTAGCACAATAAACCACTTTCTAGGATTGAAGAATGAAGCTGTAACCCCCCTGACAACTTTAGGTTGGGCAAATATTCTTTATATTATTGTTATCATAATGATCTGTTACATACCTGCACAGGGTTGCTCACCTTGAATATTGTATCTGCAAAGAATAAGAGAGGTCGTCCTGCTAAATAATCAATTAGTCAATTCAGGTCAATGTATTCATAAAGCACATTTAAAAAAAAGTTCCCTACAGTGACATTAAATTATTTGATTATTTGATTGATGATTACAACCACACACAGGACATGAGGGTTTGAGGAAAACTATTTGGAGCCACAATCACCTTTGTTTTCTAACTTGTGCATGGAATGGAGATCAATGATGGGTCAGTAGATCACAGAAGTCTGATTAGAAGTTTTGATGCCCCTAACGTGCACCACTACTGTTAAGGATGTGTATGCCATGAACCAGATGTTTCCTTGTTTTTTTACACTAGAAAAGGTCTACAGGTTATATATTAAAAGTTCATGCACTAAACACATAAAAAAAACAGAGAAATGCACACAGCCTGGATTTCACGGGACTTTTGCACTTCCTTGACTTTGTGATCAGTAGAAGAGGCAGCAGGTTCCTCAGCCTGTAGCGGGTCCCAGCTCGGCCCACCCTGCCCTCACCATCACACACAGTCTCATCTTTTCAGTGTTTCAAGTGAAAATCAGAAAATCAAAAGAGAGACTCACAAATGTTTATGAGACAGAGTAAAAATGATCTGTGCATCCTGGAGCTCCAGTGAGGGGCTTAAGAGAGCGCTAAAAAACTACGTTGAGTTGAATTTTTTTTTGCCCTTTAAATGCTAATTTATCATATAAGAAGAATCGTAAACCTGAAATAAAACCCATAAAAGTGCATGATAATGAGACGTTAGTATTTTCATGTTGCTAATCTCCTCTGCAACATGCTGAGCCAGTAGATGCAATATATATGATTCAAGATTACGCTTGTCTGGCATATTGGAGTAAAGATGGAATGTGTGATTTTTGGCAGCGTGGAACAAAAATATATTCCTAAATGCTTTGGCATGTGTGATGCCACTCCAGAGAGACACATCAGTGACATTGTGACAAAGCACAGCTGTCATCTCCTTCTAACAATACTCTTTACCCACCTGTTTGCTCCTCAATATGTGGCACCATGTGTAACACACAATACAACAATGGCATTGTCCCTTAACTACTCACATGGGAGACTGTGAGATATTTTAATGGTTATTTGACTAGTTAAACTTGTTTTTGCTTTGGTCCAAGTAGACTATTTCCTCTTTGTTTTGCTAGGAGCCCATTCAGAATAACTGTACCCATGCCAGAGAAGTGTTGAATTACAATAAAGAAACAACTGTGCCCTCTGTGTGGACATGTTTCATATAGCGTCCTCCTCTAAAATCTGTTATATGAACATTTGTTAGCCTGTTTTTTTTATTACTGCATCCCAACTATTTATCTATAAATAAGTCATGCAAAGACTACAAGTTAAATCAGATCCAGTGGTTAAAAGTGCATAATTAATCACAACATTGAATCACATGAATCATGCAGAAAGAATTCATCGTTTTCCTAAGCTGCTCGACTACGTTTAAAAGGACTACTCAACCTTTAAGATGGAACATCTGATGCTGAAATCTTTGATAAATTGTAATTAAAAACAGTTTTACCCAAAAGGATGATGGTGTTCTGCAGCAGACCTCTGCAAAGTTTCATCTGCTCAGTGTCTCTTATGTTCAGCGTGTGAGAGATGAGCCTCTAAAGGTCTGCAGGATGAATATTGAAATGACAACATTTCCTCCTTTGCCAAACACTAATGTCCTGATATCATATGGCTAAATCAGTGTATTTCTGTTTAAGAATAGGCCGCTGTGCCTGCTGGCTGCAAGGTATCGCCTTTCCAAACAGGACTAGTGACAGAATATCCTGCAGGACGCTCGCCTTATTGCATCAATGAAGCCAAAACATCCCACAACTCCCTCCAGGGCTTTTGGTGAAACAGTGTCTTCTTTCCCCTGAGGCCGTCAGCTTAATGCTTACTGACTGACAATATGAGCAAATGCATAGGATGAGAACACAAGCTGGATTCCTCCATGCCTGTAGCCACCATGAGTTTAGTTTTAATCCCTGACAGCTGACATGGAGCAGCGTCTCTCTGCTGTAGATCATGTGGGGGCCTTGTGGGGTTATGGGTTTAAGCAGCCTGCAGGAGATGTGTGAGCTCTCATGTCTGGTCACCTACTGTTTCTTTTTGTGCAGCAAATATGGAGTTTTAGTAGTAAACCGACTCACCTGTAAGTCCCCTTTATGCCCTGACTGCTATAAAGGAATCCTAAAGAATTGGTGAAAAAGTGTGTTTCTATCGGTCTTGAACGAGACAAACAGACCTGACCTCAATCCTTAAGACACTCAGTTTATTTTTTAGTTATTACCTATTTTATTGTATTTATTATTTTACATTTTTTACAGAGTCAGCATGACCTGAATCATATTATCATGTATAAAATTCCCATCACTTCCATTAGACCCTATTACCTCTTTAATAAAGTCAGTATGAGTTTACCCTCAAGCCAATAAAATCAATCCCATCTCTTAATGATAAGCTATTATATGGAAGAGTGTTAGGTATAATGGAAAAAATAAGGGGGTAATTTTTAGTTAACAGTTATTTCCATTCTAGAAAAGAAACTCAAAAAAATAATGGGTAATTTTTTATTAATTTGTTAAAGGGAAAAAGGGTGCTGCTAATACTGAGAAAAAAGGACTAACTTCTAAGAGAGGGTTAAGGTTTCTCAAATGCATGAGCAATGGCTCTATAGCCTGGCACATCTGTCCACATCTGTACCAAATGTCCATGGTTCTTCAACTAAACAACTTCAGGACATTCAGCAGAAGTTGACAAATGCATTACAAATGGTCCTTTAACTGAGGAGTTTTCTCATACAAACGGCCATTGATGCTGATAATGTCTTTCAATTAATGTAGTTGAAGGACCTCACAGTCAAACGCATTGTAAATGTCCCCTTAGCCTGGGACATGTGTCGTGCATTTGAATGAGCACTGACCCTTCATCTGACCTAATTGACGGACATTTCGCACTAATGACAAGTAGATTTAAATGCATTAAAATATCAAAAATAAGGGGCCATTTCCCATGCATTTCAATAAGTTGGATCAGATGGATCATTCGTCAAGCATTTGACAAATATCATTGGTACCAAATGTCCTTCAACTAAGTTACTTGAAGAGCCAAAGACATTTGGCAGCAATGACATTTGTCAGATGCTTGACAAATGTCCCAAGCTAAGGGAATAATTCTCATGCGTTTAAATGGGCTGGTCATTTGTGCCGAATGCCTCAAGTCATTGGTGCAAATTTGAATATTTTGCAGCTTTTGCCTGTATCTATAGTAAAAAACAATAAAAGCCATCACTTTTGTTTTTGCACCCATATTGCTCTCAATTACTGTTCACAAATGTGTCTAAATGTGTGATAGTGAGCACTTTCTCCTTTGTCGAGATAATCCATCCCACCTCACAGGTCAAAATGCATATCAAGATGCTGCTTAGATAGCATGATGATGGCCACAATAAAAGGCCACTCTGAAACATGTACTTCTGGTTTATTGGGGGGTCTGGGCACTCAAAACACCATTCAGTATATTTTGTGACCACCATTTCCCGTATGCAGTGTGAATAATATTTGAGAGAAATGATTATTTGGTGTATGTAGAAAATGTTTAAGGTCTAAGTTCATTACATAAAAAACAAGCAAGCAAAAACACTTGCATTTATATTTCTGTTCAATGTATTATGTTGTTACTAGTGAATAAACAGAACACATGAGACCACTGTAATTATACTATAATATCAGAATTAAAAAAATGTTCAAAAAAGGATATGTCCCAGTGTGTGCATGTCTCTATCTGGCTTCTCATCCGACTCCTCATCACCCACAACGGCAACCTGACCCCCGCCCAAAGGTTAATTCTGACTTTATTCTCTGATACCTGAGATTGAAGTATTGTGACTTTTTTCTGGAGAAGGTTAGAGGTTCTTAAATGCCTGTACCTGCCTGGTTGGTCATTTTGTGCTGAATTTCCTTCACTTATGTAAATTGAACGTTGACATCTACCACCAAACACAGCATTGACTTTAATCACAGAAGTCTGAGATTTCTGACAATTCAGACTTTTTCATAGAAATATTTTTAAAAATTCCCCTTTAATTATATTTTTCAGTGGTCCATAATAGAATTATGAAGTTTGTCTAAGAATCAAAAAACATTTATTTAGGGGATCCATGTTGTTTTATTATTATTTTTAGAAAAAAAGAAGTACTGAGGGAATTTTTCAAATCGGAATTCATGAACCCCTTGACATTTTGTAGTCACTCTTATACAATAAGAAACATGTGCTATTAAATTTACTGTTATATTCATTTAAATCTTAAGGTTTCATTCTAAACTCCAGTGGTAACTAGGAAAGTTGTATCATTGTATTTGAGCAGAATATTCCATATTTCTGCTGATTTAAATAGTGTGATATCACTTCCATCCCTGCGCGTGCTCATTTGTTTTGGGCTCTATATTCTGAATCTTAAGTCATAATCTCTGTTTCTGCATTTAACAGCTAAATCAGAGCAAAAGAGAAACTCACTGTGTGCTCCAGCACTGTGCAGCCAGAATATTAAACAGTGAGGAACAATAACCACCCAGAGCTGAAGTGAAAAATATCAATAGCATTTTAATCACCAAAGATATAAACATTTAAATATCCATTTCGTAATGTGACTGACAAAATCTTTACAAAGTTGAGCTTTCATCGTCTGCCGACTGCTTCACATCGCCTGTACAAAAATGAGGTGGCGTTGGAGACTGGCACAAAGAGAGGAAACTGTCCCGAGTAAACGACAACATCAGCAAAATGCAAAGCAAAGTTACAGAAAAAACATGAACATTCTTATCGTTTGGATACTCCATAAATAAAAAGACATAGACATACAGCATATATATACATATATTTTTTTTGTCTGTTTTGCCGTTTTGTTTTTGTAAACTGCTTATTGTGCCCACACAAGCAAATAAATACATAAATAATCAAATAAATAAAAAATAATTAATACATATATAAATCAAATAAGCAACACTTTTTTCATACACAAAGTTCATTAATAATCCCCACACATGCCACTGCCTTATTTGTTATACAGCTTTTAAATGCATAAATCATTTCCAGTGTTACTATTTCATTTGGAGACATTTTTCCTAAATAAATAACAAATGTTTCATCAGGCAGTATGTTGCTCATAACTCTAAACTTGTACTTGCTGCAAAAGACCCAAACACTGACAGTTATTGTAGGCTTCACTGAAGTCAAACTTTCAGCTTTGTTCACTTACACACAGCGAGGACCCTGAGGCCCCACACGTCACTCAGCCTCGCCTCTCCCCACAGCACTGGAGAGCTGGACGTGGGAAGGAATGTAAAATGTCCATCAGACTATGTACACAAATCTGTAGTTTGTTCAAAAGATCATGCAAATAAATACCGGTAAATTTAAAACGAAACTACAACACCGACCCCAACAGTAGTAATATATTGTAGGCTATAAAGAGTGTCACAAAATGCCTTTTTCCTCAATGTACAACAGTGTTGTTTTAACAATGCAATAAAGTAAATACTGCAGGTCTCAGATGAAAAGCTGTTTTTTTTTTTCTGGTTCTTAAGTGCTTTTTTCTTTTTCTTCCGAAAGCAGTGTTGTTGCTGAGGTCTCCAGACAGTGTTGAGCTTTAATCTGCTTCTCCGCGTCCCCCACCATGCTCGGGTACGGCAGAAATGCACGACAGTACGTAGACTGTACATAAACATTCACTCGTTTGTTTCAGTCAGTCGTTGTATGGAAAAGTTTCCGACAGGCTTCAAATATAGGATATACGGTGTGCAGATGGGGCAAAGTAGAAATCGATGAAAATGGACAGTGTCTGTGCTTGGAACCACAGTGTAGAGATAAACGACACGTAGCAGGCGGGCAGCAGGGTTCCTTCATCATCCAATGAAAAGGCAGGAGGAAGAAGAGGAGGAGGAGGAGGAGGAGGAGGAGAGGCCAGCTGCTGAACACATGCCACATGTGCCTTGTGCTCTTTAAAAATGTTTCATTAGTTCATGAAGAGCATTTTTTTGTTTTTCACTCTGTTTTTTTTTTTCTCCGAACCAAGAAGTCCACTTCAAGAGTTGAAAGACCACAACCCTCGCCAGACTCGAGTGCGTCTTGCTCCGTGCGGCCTGCAGGACGATCCGAGTGTCCCTGCCATCCAAAACGAGTGCAACAAGGCACTGCTGGGTGGAACACCAGGCAGATGGGGAGGGAACAGCGTTTTACAAATACTTTGTCAGAAAATCCTCTACTTTTTTTTTTTTTTTTTTTTAAATATCCCTCATTATCTCTGTTGCCATTTGATGTGGTTACAAACAAAAAAAAAAGAGACCGGGACCTGATAAGTAACTGTGGGAGGATGTTTCCAGGATTTTATCACACATAACTGCACACGAAAGAGACACTCATACACCTGCAGCTGACGGGATGACACTGTTAGTCACTTGCTGGCACTTTCTCTACTGGAGGTAAATTTAACACTAATTCTAATGTGCTTTGATATCGCATATAAAGCAGCCTTGGTATAATGAGTGAACAACCCTGCTCACTCCATTCAATTCAATTAAAACAAATATAGAATACTAAATAATAATCACTGTTTGAACAAGAATAAAACACATTTTCAACTGCATGACGTCCTTACATTAAATTATTCTCCAAAGTCCTACTAACTAAATGATGTTCACTGTCGCATAAGACAAAGAAACGCAGCAAATCCTCACATCTGAGAAGCTGCAATTGATATTTTTGTGCTTCTTTTGCTTAAAAAATAAAAAGAAATCATGGAAACAGTTACTGAGGGTTCAGGACTATTAGTTGATCAAAGCCCTAAAATAAATAACTTTAAAACATTGATATTATCCGTTACTGTGCAGCCTAGTGACTGGCTGAGATCATCACTGTTACGGCTTCAAACCGATCAAAACCGGCCAAAAGTCTGACAGCCGCTCGTGCTGCCGTAACGAGCTACGTGTGATAAAACAGAAACATTCTGCTGCAGCATATAATCACTTTCAATGACAGAGAGGGAACCTGGACCAAAGGTCAAAAAGCATCACATACTGATAATATATCGATAACACTGAAAGCTGTTCAGAAGCTACATTCTCCATATAGAAGCATACGTAAGTGCATAAATTCAGATTTGACAAGTAGTGGCAATACAAGATGGGATAAAACGGACAAAGAGCGTCCCATCGATCAAACAAATGATGCAGCATGTTTGAAGAAAGACCCACGGTCTTTCGAGCACGTTTTGTGCTAAAAGACTACACAAGATAATTTATGTAGATCACATGAACTGTGCCTCTCAATAATTTCTCCTAAAATCCAATTGTCGCTGCATTATTGCACTCGACACTATGCATTGTTGCATGTTCCTACATTCTGACAACTGAGGGTTCATTAGTCAGTGTTTTAACCATTGAGTCAGTTTTTATATTATTTGACATCCAATACGACTGGAAGAACTTCAAAAACACTCCAGATATCTGTGCAAGTGTCTAAAAAAATACTTCCTCCACAGATGTTTCATCACTGATATCTGTATCGAACACTGTCTTTTCTAACCTGTAGTCCCATATGTCAAGGTGCTCCCAGAAAATACATTTGGGTGGAAAAAAATACTTTTCATTTAAATTCTGCCCCATATCTGGTTGGATTTAGTCAATTTGAGAGACGGCATACTCAAGAGGGCAGAGGGAAATCATTCTAGGTCGTGTGATGAAACTGTCTTGGCAAAGGTCAAAGACACTGAAGTGAAAGTGAGGTTAAGGCCCGGATCTACTGTCATGTAAAAACTGCTGTAGGTGCAGGAGCTCCTCCTGCATGTGCAAACACACCGACTAGGACCAGACATGCAAATGAAAACAGGCGAAGATTATTCAGTTGGAGTTAGCGACAGCAAAAGTTGCCCTAAGCGATGTCCGGGGCGAATTGCAGCTGGAGGTTTTCAAGTGTGAGGCTCAACCAGCAGCAGCAGCTCCCAGCTGTGATGTATCTACATGTTCATGCTGTAGCTCTGTCTGTCTGCACCATGCCAACTCGCTGTGGACATGCCCTGGTGCCTGCATCATGAAGCAAACAGTCTGATAGGCTCTCTTTGGGTTCCCTTATTTGTTTGGGAGAACCCAATGAGCCGAAACGCAATAATCAAGTTGTTCTAAATACTGCGGGTGTTGCTGGAGTCTTGACCTCTTTTATTTTTTGTCCTTCTCTGTTATGCCAGAAATCCCTGTTCTACTCTCGCTGCAAAAAGTCATACAAATATACAATATAATTACACAACTACAAAAAACAAAATAATTGTAGAAACATTAAGAATAATATCAAAATATTGAAAGTAAAATCATAGGGATTATTATAGAGGCCCATACATGTTCAGTAGTTTAGAATTAGTATGGAAAACATCCATATTGTAATGAATTTTGTTTCATGATGCACAATTATTTTGCATCAATTTGTTATACTGTCAGCGTGATAAACCCAAAGTTTACCACTCTCCTTGCTTCATGATACAGTACAGGCCTCCAGAGGGGTTTACCAAACAGTTCCACACACATCCAGTAATGGGCTGCCCCAAAAAAAAAAAACAGCCAGCATTTTGTTAGGTTGTTTAAAAGTACTTTTCGACAGACTTCCTGACTTTCTGCTGATTCTATACATGGCTGTTGCCGTGTGCAAAAAATTCCAAACATGCTTGTCCTAGTTTATGTAGCATGCACACATTCTCCTCCTGTATTCTGCACTAAAGCTGTGAAACACCAACAAATGCGTGAGCGTTAAGGCAAAAGACATTAAGAGCTGATTTAGGTATATTTATATAACTTTTTTTTCGAAGCACAACACACTGTGTGCTGTTTGTAGCTCAAAAAACAAGAGTAAGAATTTTGCAGTTGCGGATTGATCTGACCTTCAGTAGAGCCGAGCCTAAACCCAAAGAGATGAGAGATGTCAGAGTGTTTACACGTGTCAAAGGTGAACGAGAGGCAGAATAAGCTGAATGAAGAGAAGGACTCCGATGGAGGAGTGCAGGGAGTGAGCCCGTCCACACTCTGACGTGTTTTCCTGCAACAAGAGTTCACAATAAATCACTTGTCATATCATGTGCATCAAAATTACATACATCGGAAAGTTGAGTTTGACATTTTGGGAAATATAATGCTATGATGCTGGATGATGACGATCAAACATGTAGCTGCCACTAGCGTAGCTTAGCACAAAGACTGGAAACAGAGGGAAGCAGCTAGCCTATTTCATAGCCAGTCGCGGCTTTTTGTCGTCGCTGTGGAGTTGCCAGGCAACCAGCAGAGACTCCAGAAAAAACACAGAAAGCATGTCATTCAAATCCCATGAAAACACTAATTGTTGTGCATATTAAAGATATATGATAAATTAATTAAACCAGATATACATTAATTAGTGAGCTGGATTTTGATACCTTTGCACAGTCACGCCTGTTTTCACTCTCCGTGCTAAGCTAAGCGCCGGCTGGCGATAAACGTGAGAGTATTATCTAGCTCCTTATATGGCTCCAGGAAACAGATCAATCATTATAATATTACGTATAGTAATTTGTGTGTTTGCGTTTCTTACTAAGGCACTGTAGTCAAAGCAGGAAGCTGGGCCTTTTCGATATCGGGCGTTGCTCAGTACTTCACATGGATTCTCCTCCTGTACTGATTGTCATTAGTTAAGGGCAGTAACAGGCAACCACATGAGATGAAGGCGACCACACGTTCAGGCACATACGACGGCATTGCCGCCGGGGAAAGGATACGCTCCGTCCTGACCTGGGTCAGTCGCTCTATCTCACAGGAGCTGCAGGGGAGCGTCTCAGCGACCACAAAGAGCAGGTTGCTGTTATCAATCCGCTTGGCGTGGAACAGCCTATATGAGACAGTGATGGATAGCCCACTGAGAGAATGCACATTACAGGTATGATAGTGCACACAGGCTCTGAACAAACACGTTCTGCTGACGCTCCAGAAAAACGCACCGCGAGCAGTTTCCGCAGTCCTGCAGCACGTTGTAGGAGTTGGTGGTGTTTGTGAAGAAGAACTGGCTTTGGATGGTCACGCAGCTGCTCTCCTTTGTTTCAAAACCCTCTGCCAGGACATCATCTAGAAGGCAAACGCACATAGAGGTTTCGCATTTTATAGAGCTATTACAAAATGTTCCTAAGGCTCAGCATTTTTAGTATTTGCAGTGGCTTATGACTTCTTAAAAGATCTGTTTCGGAGACTAGTTTCATCCAGATTTTATCTACAAAACTTGCTGTTTCCACACTTTCCTGGAAAATGAACACATTTTTTCACTTTCATCAAGATCCTTATTACAAGAATAGCTTGGGTAATGATTCTGGTATAAGAAATGAGAGGAAAAAAAATAGGAGGAATGCTTTTAAAGCACATACAAAATATAAATGGTCATTATATTTGTGCTGTAATTTATGGTTTCAAATATGAATTTTCATTCTGATGTTCATCAGTTAAAAGTAAAGGGTAACAATTACATTGGATCAAATAGTAATAGATTGAGTGATTAACTAACTAAACAAATATATAAGTGCACACACACACACACACACACACACACACACACACAGAAAGATGTATTAAGATGTGCATGTCCACCTCTGTAGAGCCAGCTGTTGTAAGCCAGTCCGTAGAGTAGCTGCTGCATCACAGACCTGCAGAGGTGATCACATGGCACCTTGTTAAAGGTTGAAGTGCATTCTGGACACAAGTTTAAACTTAAAATAGGGCATCTCATAATTAAAAAAAATAAATAAAAGACTCCTGCAGATGACACCTTGCTGGTGGCATCTGCAGTCCTGCCACAGTTGAGGTCTTTTAAAGGGCGCCTCGCATGCTGTCAAACAGAGTCTCACCATGCCAAGGTGGTCGTCCACCAGGCCAGGCTGAGGATGTCAGCGATAGACGGCTGTGGGAGCCAGCAAATAGTTAGGGTGAGACATTTCCATCACCTTGAAAGAAATGACAAAACGTCTTAGATGGGGCTGCTCTCACCACAAAAATGCCTCTCGGCGCAGCACCGGTGCGGCTGCTGCTGAACGGTTCGCACGCAGACTGGTAGTGGAAAGACTGGCGCCGGGTGAAGATGGAGTTGTTGTAGAGTGCGTGCATCAGGTAAGGGTCCACGTCGCCAAAGAAAAGGCCGATCTGTGACGGAATGAAAGACAGTGACGGTGAGGTTACTGGTCTACTTCCACTTCATTTCTAACTAGAAGCAGACAGCAGATGGTACAGAAGAGCTAGCTCATCATCATCATCAGCAGCACATGCAGACGCACCTTTTTCCAGTGATCTCTCTGATTGGACATAACCAGGAAGCCACCATCATCTATGAGATAGCACAGGAGGTCCTACAGACACAGTGAATAGTTATATCAGCACACAATGGTAGGATCTTAATAGAGGAAAAGTCTCATAATTAGCATTCAAGACCCAGGTTCAAATCAAGAATATTGATAAAAGTGTTTTATTGGGTTCTGAAGTAAACCTAGTTCTGAAGATAACCTGTTAAGGAAATCTGTTTGAGATGAACATTTTGATCTCACAAGGTGGATCAATTACATGTAAACCTCTATTTTATTCTCACAGAACAAAATCAACCCTTAATCTTCAATGTGATTTTGTAAAATATGAATATTGTTTCTTACATCAGTGTTGACCTCACAGTCCATCTCACAACTCCTGGATGGTCCGCACTGTGAAAAAAAAAAAAAAGTCAGTTAATGTCAGTTGAAGTTAAATAAATATTGTGATTAATGATCATCTATGAACAGGAACTGTGCCTTGTGTGAGCCCTGTCGGTTGTCCGACACATTGCTGGCCAGGATCTTAAACTTGTCCATCCACGCTTCCAAGTCTAGCTTCACTCCAACCACTGATGACAAGGAGGCAAGAAGCAGCAAAGAGTAAAAAGGGAAGCATTGGTAGTTTTAGTTAAATGCAGAATAGTGCTGACACTGAGAAGTACTTTTCTCACCTGCAGGTTTGAGAAGCTTGCCTCCTATAGTGACTTCTATAGCTGAACTAACTATAATTCCAACAGTGCCGTTTTCTGCAATTGCAGGGTCATCCGAGGCTGTACAGAAACAAAATATGCAATAGAAACTGGAGTGAAGTCACAGTCTGATGGCATCTTTCTTTGGACTGAACTTGTGCATTACTTTGCAGTATGTGGAGGAGTGATCTTATCCACGACAGGACGATAATAATGTCAATGAGTGCTGAGTGATTTTCTCTTTTAAAATATTTACAAGTCTTTTAAGGTATTTTTTTTCAATGCGATAACCAAGTGGTGAAGCCTCTATTTTCCCTGTTAATAAAGAACATATTTATTTTAATTCTGCCTTGTTAACATTGAAAAACACATTAAGATTTAGATTGTAAAATGTTGAAAATTCTGTCTTATTTTTTCTTAATCTGTGTTAATTTTGTTCTATAGTCTTCCCAAGGTCAGGGTTGTTTAAAATTAGGTTTTCACCGTCACTCAATACAGTAAAATATCATTTGATAAACTAAAGTCGGTCACTCACAGGGTTTAGATGGAGCTCTGAACATGTATCCTTTGTTATCGAGGCTCCGTCTGTAGTAATTTGAATTGAAGGGTTCAGGATCCTCATCCCACAAGTCAGAAGCCCTGTAGAATCACAACATAGCATTCGCATAGTGTTTTAGGTGTGTGAAGTTACTTCCATATTTGTCTGATGAAGTGATTACATTTATCTTACTCACAAGTTGGGAAATACCCGTGTAATCCCTCCATCTGTAGATGCAAATACAGCCAAGAAGCCATACCTGTAAAAACAGATTTTCACGTCTGTGTTCTGTGTTCTGTTTTTGTATGAAGCGGCCACAGTGAACAGTGTGCGGAAATGCTTTGTGGAGCAAATAACTCACGAATTAAGGTCCCTGTTCTTCCACACCCGTGAGGCCAGCTGCCCAATAATCCGAGAATCCAAAATCAGGTTGTGGATGAGGCCTTGGTCACCTGTAACCACATGTAGTTAATTGCATCAGTGTCTCTTAAGCAGTGGCTGAAAGTCCCACTAAACACTGTTTTACAGAGTAACTCACACTCATCGGACTCTGGGGAAATATCCAACATGAGAGCGAGGAAGCTCTGCAAAAACTGTGTGTTGTTGTCAGAAAGATGCAAACGCTTGCAGTATTCTCTGCAGAGGAAAAAGAATAAATCAGAATATGTCATTTAATTGCAGAAAGAGAAAGAATAGAGGACTGAGAGAGAGAGAGAGAGAAAGGGAGAATCACCTCGGAGCCAGAAACACGTGTCCTGAAGATTCAAAAGAGCTGGGCAGCAACGACTGCATGTCTGTAACGGAGAAAAAGAAAGAGGATACGTTCTCATCTCATTTCTGTGTTACGCAGAAACAAAGCAGATTTGAAAGCTCTGCCTACAGGTACTCACACTGCAGCTGCAGCATCACATCGCTCAGATCTGCCTGGATATAATACTCATTGTAGGGGGGCAGTACCAAACCCAGGCTGCAGGTGGTGGTGTCCAGGTAGGTTAGTGAATGAATAGTGAAATGCAGACAGTAAAAGTGGTTTAATAAATACTACTGAGAGTGAATCCATGGCATCCCTTCCAGATTCATAATATTGTAGCCACTCACCTGTAATCTGTACCGTTGATAGGAGTCCAGGTGTAACCCCTGTGCACCTCGTCAATGTATTGCTGCAATAAATGACACTTTTAAATGCTCCAGTCAAAGATAATACAGGAAGCTCAAATTAAAAAATAGTTTATCATGAATTAAGGTTTTTGCTTTTTTTATTGTTTTGATTTAATCAACATAAAAAGTTTAGTTTGATAGACCACCATCCAATAGTGTTCAACATGACGCCTACAATGATTGGATGGAGTTTATTTAGTACTGCCCATCCCACAGGTTACTATTTTCCTATGTTTGTGTCAAATCATTTAAATTACAGTCATGCTTATATGTTTACATCTCCTGGCAGAATTTATGACTTCTTGCCCATTTTTATGAACATGAATAACACAAAAACTTCGTTCACTCATTGTTAGTGCTTGTGTGAAGTCATTTATAATTTATAATCACCAACTGTGTTTACTCTTACAGAAACTACACAAATGACCCTGACCAAAAGTTTACGTTCTCTTGACATTTTTGCCTAATAACATGCACGCAAGTTAACACAAATGGATTTGAATGGCCACTAAAGGTAGCATCCACCCCTGTGATCTGCATGTGAGTCATGGGGAAAAGCAAAGTAAAGGAATTGTCCATCTACTGGAGAAGGTGATGGAACTGTGTAAATCAGGAAATGGGTGTAAGAAACTGAGAATGACATTTAAAAGTGTTCAAACTCTAATTAAGAAGTGGAAAATGAGAAATTCTGTTGATAACAAGCCATGATCAGGTCAACCAACAAAAAGTTCTGCCACAGTGGCCTGGAAAATTGTTCGAGATGCAAAGACAAACCAACAGGTGACTTCAGCTGAAATACAGGACTCCTGGGAGTGGTGTGGAGGTTTCAAGATGCATAAGAAGGAGGCAGAAGAAAGCCTTTACTAGTCCAATGCCACAACAAATCACACTGTTAATATGCCAAACAGCACAGAGACAAGCCTAAAGACCTTTGAAAAAAATTCATATTTCTGGCTACAACCATAAACGGTACATATGGAGAGGAGTCAATAAGGCCTGTGATGAAGTGGATATGAATCACTGTTCCTGCTGTGAAACATGGTGGTGGATCGCTGATGTTTTGGTGACATTCGAGCTACACAGGCATAGGACACTAAGACAGAATTAATGCCAATATGAATGCAGCATGTTATCAAAAAATCCCAGAGGAAGATTTGCACTCCTCACCCCCGAAGCTAAGTCGACCTGTCATTGGCTACAGCAGAAGAAAGTGAAAGTGAAAGTTCTGGAGCGACCATCTCAGTCCCATGACCTCAATCTCACTAAGCCATTGTGGGGGGGATCTCAAGCGTGCAGTTCATACAAGACAGACAAGAATTTACAGGACCTGGAGACCTTTGCCCAGAAGAATGTGCAGCTTTACCATCAGAGAGAATAAAGAATGTCATCCACAACTACCACAAAAGACAAGCTGTCATTGATGGTTGGTAAACCTGTGATCAACATCATTTGTATAGTTTCTGTTTGTCATTATAATTTAAATAGAGACAAAAATTAAAACAGAAAATCATAATCCACCCTACCCTTATTTATCTAACTTGTGATCCAGATACAAACAACAGGAGTTACCACAAAAGCAAAAGTGAAACAAAAGATTCAATGCTAATAATTCTCACATATTTAATAATATTTGCTGATGATGTAACAGTTTCTTTTAAAAAATGTTCCGAAACAGAGGAAAAAATGTCTGTATATCAAATGTAAGTGATCATCTGAAGTCTGACGGTGTTATAGGCGTGTGCGATAAATCAGTGAAGCACTTTTTACACAATTACTAAAGCACTTAATAAATTATGACTTTGAATGTCTATTATTCCATTTATTGCATAACACCTTCTGATCCAGCCTGCAGGAAGAACACTTGTCTCATCTGTGCACACAGTTCTCTGCACATCACTATAATAGGCTTACAATTAACAAAAGCAGCATGTTTACCAGAATTTTGATGTTAAATCTTAAATGAAAGCCATTAGACAGGTCACTGGGTGTATGTTGACTACAATGAAGATTAACTATAAAAAAGTCATATTTAAACACAGAGATTCTACTTGCCTCATCAATAGACTTGATAAGAGTTTTGATCTGCATGTCTCCTGGTCTTCCGTCAATCATCTGTCGCCGGATCTAGAGCGTGATGAAGATATATTATACCTCTAGTTCCTTGAGGCAGATAATGTTGTTCACCGATGCGGGAATAAGTTTGAACATGTGCTTAACAGGGAACAGAAAAGGCCTGAAACCAGAATCTGTTCAGGCCACTGAGCACTAAGTGCTCACCTCCTCTTTATTGCTGTCCTCCACCTCAGCGTCCAGGAAGTCCAGCGTCACCGGCTCAGGCAGGTTCACGAGCTGAGAGAGGGAAAATAAATGTGAAAAAAGGCAGAGCAGCGTAGGAATCATCAGCTAAATCACAGTGAAAATATGTGTTTCACAGGTCAAATATAACTCACCTTGGGCTTAAGATTAGGGTGGAGGAGGAGATAGCCGTTTGGATCGATAGCAAATATGTAGCCATTGGCTCCAAGCTTTTCGAGACACAGAGAAGTGATGAATGTCAATAATGTGTCTGTGTGTGTGTTGTCCATCAAGGGCACAAACAAACAAAGAAAAATAAGCTCTTACATTATACCGTGGTGTGAGTCGCTTTATCTCATCAAGGTGCACGTCCACTCCCATCACACCTAATATCAGCTGATTCTGCACGACAACAGCAGCAATACGCACAGTGAGTTGGAAGGGATGTTGGGAAAATATGCTTCTTTGCTTTCTTGGCAGAGGTAATTATATATTACTGGCTCCTAAGTATTAATTCATTTTTTTACAGGTGAGCTGATTCAAAATTTAAAAAAAGGACAATGAAATAAAAAAGACTGAAACTGAAAACAAACACAAGACACTTGCATAGCATCTAATTTCCCAACTGAGAACACAATTTAATAATTGAGTGTTTTAAACATGGATAGGGAAACTGAGCTGCCTGCAAGATGTAAATGTTCATTCCATTATAATTCACTTCTGTATTTAATTGGATACTTATTAATTCATGCGACAAGGCTAAAAACCAGGAGAGGAGGGGGAGACTTTGTGCCGTCTGTGGAACGACCTGCCAGAGGAGATCAGGCCACGGCTATTCCTTCATTTAAATCTCTTGCAAAAATGTAAATGCGGCTGTTGAATCAGTTATTCCTTTGTTTTTATTATTGTTCCCTTAATTATTCCTGTATCAAATTAAATCAAAACTGATTATTTATGTTTTAATTCATCTGGTTATTATGTCGTTTTTAGCCACTTTGTAATATATGATGTATATTTATATTATATATATAAATTTCCATTAGTCTAATCAAAATTGTACTTATTCTAAATGTGTTGTTTACATTATCTATTGCATGGGTGTCCATCCTAAACATTCCTGAAATTTTCCATCTTTTTTCCCCTTTTAATGTTTTTTTTGGAGAGTTTTACTTGTATGCTGAGAGCTGATTTGTGATTTTGGCCTATACAAATAAAATTGACTTACCTTAACATGTTTCAGTCATTACTATTACTGTTACTATAAAAAGTTATTTCCATATCCTGTTACCTGTGAGTTTCCATCCATGGTGAGGTTAAATACAGGCATTGTCCCTGTTACTACCATACCAAGACCCTACAGAGACAAGTGATATAAATAATTAGTTTTTTCCATGTGTGTATATTTTTATTTCTTATTGATAAAAATCCAGCCAAGGGAGTCATGTTGTGTCACCAAAGCATCCTGATACACATTGGTCCACTGGACTTGCTTGGCATCGCTGCCTGCCAGGACCATGGGGCGTCCCAGCACGTCCAGGTACTCCTGACAAAGCACAGAGACACCGTACATGAGCGGCTGCAGCTTTGGAACAGCCAAAAAACATCAGGCCATGGAGGGAGAGAGGGTGCTCTGACAAATGGTTGCAGATGTTTTTACAGACTGAGCGAGCGCCACAATGGAAAAAGAGAAACGGAAAGCAGGGATCAGCTGTGTCGGAGGCACTAGACAAACCCACCTGGGTGTTAATCCTTATAGCACAGATGGAACGGATCTCAAAATAGTAACCTGGCAAGTGACAGAGAAAAAAAATTGAAAAAAAAAAAACAGGGAGAAAGAGACAGGAAGAGCATGTGTGAGTGAGAGCTATTAGAAAACACAGGAGTGGTGCTCATAAATATTCCAGATTTTACTAGATGTTACTAGACCAGTGACTCAGCCACTTAAATCCCACAGATAGGAAGCTTAAAGCAGACCAGCGCTGAGCTTCAACACCCTTTCTGCAGCGCGGTCAAGACCATTAGAGAATGGTCCAGACTAAAAGCTCCTGTAGGATAAATATAATTGGTGACAGAGATTGCCTGTATGAGATTCTTTTATTAAACATAGGACCCGGTTTCCTTGCATCTGTTATCATGCTCCTGAAACAAAATTATATAATTAACATCTAACAATCTGCCTATTATTTATTTAATTTATCATGTTCTCTATATCATCTCAGGAAGTTGTAATAGAGAGAAAGAGAGAGAGAGATATATTTAAGTTTAATAGATTAAGTGATTATTTGGTTGGCTTTAGTTCTGCTATGAAAGATAATAATTCTAATTTACACTAGAATTGAAGAGAATTTTTTAAAGTCTTTTAAGGTGTTCTAATGACTCAGACTGTAATATTCAATAACAAAGCATGTGTAATTATTGTATTTCATAACATCATATTGATGTTCTTTCACTGCTTTCTCTGTATGTGTTGCCTTGAAGATCATTTAATGGAAGCACTAATTATTCTTCTTGCATGTAAAAAATGATACCGATGTAACAAGATGACCGTTTTGGTTTATTTCAACATAAAGTGGCAGTGTCCACTCATGTTTTAATCTTTTATAGTGTGAGAATCAACTAAACCTGCACAGATAGAGAACATCTCTATCTGATTAAGAGGCAACACTTATGCATAAATATAAGACAGTCAGTAGGTCACTGGCCCTGAACGAGCAAAAAACATCCTCACCAACTTGTGTTCTTCTGTAGAGTTCGGTGTCTGCTCTCAGCTCAGAACAAATCTGATTCACATGAGCAAACAGAGCTTTTTGAGCACCGACGCTGGTCTACTTACATATCTAAACATGGGGCCCATTACTGTTGATGCTTGACGCACAGCACTGCCATTATCTACCCGATTTAAAGTGACACTGAACTCTGCACGTTGTTTTGTTGTGATGACAGAGGAAACGCCTGGAAACAGAACCTTTTCTGCTTTTAAAGCTCACCTTTATTCGTGCATGCAATCCACTGCAAAGGTGTTACATCATAGTTGTGTTGACCCACGGAAAAGGTGAATACTCGAACCTAAGGAGGAAATAGAATGAAAAGAGATGCACGGGAATATTAAAATAACAGTTTTCACAGGTGATTTCTGGTAAAAGGAGCGTTGTGGTGAGACGATGAGAGGGAACCAACTGTTTTATTGGGCCAGTTGTATTGCATGAAGACGTCCTGAGCTCTGTCCTCTCCTCCATCGGTGAACAGCATGATTATTTTATTGCAGTTGGCCCGTGGGACATTTGTCTTCTGCAGAATAAAAATAAATAAATATAAAAGAGATGCATGAGAATGAACAGCTGGGTTTCAATGCAAAAAAAATAAATAAATCTTACCAAGTGAATGCATAAATCCTGCTGACTGCTATTATCTTTATTAAATGGCAGAAATTTTTGCTTATTTCAACTGTCTTATATTTTTCTTGGTTTTGAATAATGTAATATTGTTAAAGTTAAATTCTAAAACTATGTTTGTTTGTTTTTTTTTAAAAACTACATTTTGAAATTTTCATCATGACATTATTTTTTTTATCTTAACATTCTACTTATCTCCTGTTTTTATATTATATATTGCAATGTTGTCTTAAAACAAGACTACAATACTCATAATCGTGAAAAAAATTGAAATAAGAAAAATTATCTGCCAATGGATTAAGTAGAAATGGTTACCCAAGGTAGTTGCACTTGATATTGATATTGACATTTTTGGATTGTGGTCAATACACAGTAAATCAGCAAGTATGAATCAATATGTCACTTACATTTAAGAGCTGGTTGAAGGCAAAATGAAACCCAGACTTGTAGTCAGTGGTGCCTTTAGCCTGCATCTGCTGCACCGCATCTTTGAAGATCTTTTTGTTGCGGACATTAGCCTGGACTAGATGTTTGAAGCAAGGCACCACCGCCTCCGCCTTCTCATTAAACTGGAACACAGCAGGAGACACAGTCAGGGCTCAAATAAGGAAAAAACTGAAATGATGGAAAGTAGTTTGACAAATCTGAAGCAGACACATATGAAATATCAGAAAAACAGTAAGTACAGAAGAGACCAACCCTGGCCACGTTGACGTAGTCGTCATCAGACAAAGTGTCCAGCATTTCCATCACGGAGGCCTTGATCAGCTTCAGGGTGAGTCCGCTGACGCTGCCGCTCCTGAGGGCCCAAACACAGCCATGTGGTCAAGATATGTGATAAAAAGGAAACACTGCAGAGTCAATGGCACGCTCCCGGTTTCAGGTTGACAGGGTGTTTCACTGAAACATACATTTGGAAATGAGCCCAGCTGCAGCTGATTCCAATAAAGCGCTCCGAAATCAGACCCGATGCCGTGCTGTTTACGACACACTGTGCGTGTCTGGGAAACAACGGAGCAGAAAATGAAGCGCTCGCTGAAACCCACTGATCTAGAACAGATAAATGTTTGTGTGGAGCTGCATCTGTGCCCTCTTTAACACAGCCACGAAGGATATACAAGGGAATATTAAAACGGCAAAGAGATGAAATTCTTTTCAGACTGGCCAAAAAAAGTCAATGCAGAACTTTTAAAGTGAAATAAGCCTATTTAATAAGAACAGTAGTAAATACGTAATTATCTCTAAGTAAGCGGTTATCTGCTTCAGGTATACCTCTCTCTCATCATTCTCTGCTCCTCTGGGCGCTCAATTAACACCTTCAGCAATGCTGAAAGTGTTACAAGAGCTTCTTTCAAGCATTAAACCACAGACACATGATTTCCCCTGATCACTCAGCAAAGTATCGCAAGCGAAAAAATGACAACCTGCAGACTCACTCCAAGCCACAAAATTCAATCAATTTTTTTTTTACCCTACTCGGATCTTCACACTGTTTTGTTTGCGGGCTGCACATATTGGTAAATACACTGTTTTGTCTCCAAATACAGTTTGAAGGAATAAATATGAAGCTCATGATTTGTTGTTTGGCCCATTGTTTATTCAGCAGTATTTCTTCACTTCAGTGAACACTGAGGCAGTGAAATTATAATAATAATAATAATAATAATGACACTTGGGGTGAGAACATTACCAGTGTTCATAACTCATTGTCTCCTCGGTGGCTATCTAGATGTACGTGTGGTGAACAAACATGTTTCATGTTGAGGGAAGGCCCTTCATAAGGGCTACTCTATTATTTCCCCTTGTTCAACACAACAAGTAAGGCTTAACATTATAAAAAATAACCGAATATTACCACAATGAAAAGCCACAGCCACAGGGACAGACAGGACAGTGGCAGCAGACTCTCTCCTCCATCACAATGAGTTTGAATTCACTCTTAAAGCAATAGTTTGATATTTTAGGAAATACGATTATTCAGTGTCTAGAAAAGAGCTACAGTAGATGAGACGATTGATACCACTCTCGTGTTAAATTATTGCTAAATATTAAGCCTGATGTTCAACAGAAAGCCATTGTAGTGGCTATTTGTCTCAAATGGAATTATTATTAAAATAGTAATAAAAAAATAAAACTAACTAAAAATCCAATGGTACCTGAGGCACCAGATGATCCCATACCTGCCTACTCACATATGTAGGAAGTTTATTCTTGCATAATGTGAGCCGATTGAGACAAATCTGTGATTTGGGATTCAGGGCTTTATAAATAATGGTCATATAAATGAAACATAAAATAAATAATAAAAAAAGATAAATAAAATAATGTAATGTTTAACTATCAAATAGTACAAAAACAACTACGAAAGCTACATGAAGTAGATGTTTACATCCAAATCTTTATCATAGAATTAATGAGAATGTTTTTACAAAATTTTCAGTGAAGAGTCAATAAATCTCATGCCTGTATCTAGTATGTCATTATGTTTCTGCATTTGAGACACTTTCTGTTCCAGTGTTTGAATCATCTTTAACTTGCCCTTTAGATTGGCTACACATGATAAGTGCTATGAACTGCAATCTCAGCTCCTTTTGGACCAGAAGCCAGAGAAGCTGCTCACCTATGTCTCTTTTTCGGTCAGGAAGACAGACACTAGTGTATTATTTAACCGTACTATGCCAGTGACCTTTTCTACATACGCAGGAAAACGCCCCAAAATTACTTACACATCGACAAGAATGACCATATCTTTGGGGGATGATGCGCCCTGGATGTACCTGTGAAAAGAGAGGATTCAGTACTCCAGCTCATGTGAAAGATTATCATGAAAACAATGCGGATGACACAGTTTACTGTACCAGGGCCTCCTTCTGACATCATACAGGTCAATTTTATCCGGGGCTTTCCAAGGTGTAGCTGTAAATATGGTGAGAACATGTTTGCCTCAATCTCTGATGTCTTGTTTGATTTATTATCAAAATCACACACACACCTGTCACATGTGAAACCTACCTGGGTAGTAGCGGGTGACTCCCGTCGCGCTGCCGAACGCCTGCCACAGCAGCGACGGGTCCTCTCGACTGTTCTCCATGAACACCTTCTCCAGCGCCTGCGTCCAGTTCAGCTCATTCAGAATGACTGGAGCTGGTGGGAAACAGTCACAGATACACTCCTTAACATATATGTATATATAATGCTTTTGAATAATTGGCTGCTATAGAAAAAACACCAACAAAAAAATGTAAACTCCACTTGCCTCCTTTATAAATATCTGTGGGAATCTGAACAGCTGTGTAGGAGTAGTTGACGTTGTTTTTGAAGTTTGGATCATAGACAAACTCCAGCTTGATGGATGGATTTACCACTTCTTCTCCATCCATGGAATACTATGAGAACAGGAGAAAAGATGCACGATAAATCAGCTTTCATTCTTTCATCTGTGCTATTAGAATTTCACTTCTGCTACAGAAAATTATGAATTGCCCTTTTTTTTATTTCCAACACCTGAACATAAGCACAAAAGTCGGTTTGTTGTCCCTTACTCACATAATCCAGCTCTGCCTTGGAGTCATAATAAGCCATGTCCAGCTCCTGGAAGAGAAGCAGACGAAGATATGTGAAGACTGAACTGTGAAACATCAATAAACATTATTGACCAGAAACCAACCATCTGATTTAGAGCTGGAAAGGCTGTAATGTTTGGACATCTCAGCTCCGCTGCTTGTGACTTTGGGAAGGCGATCCCCATTGTTGGATCTAATAACCTCATCGAAATATTTTGTAATAATCAGACGCACACTCAGGAAATCTCTCCCTTTCTTCAAACAGCCTGTCCTTCCCCATGACATAAGGCACAAAATGCTGAAACATAAGCAGCCCACTAACATAGAACACAGTGATGATGCAGTAATTAAGCAGTTATTACTATTATGTTTATATTTCATATCATACATCATAATACAGTTATGGCCATAGCTTTCATCAGCTTTGACTACACCTATCCAAAAATTAGATTCATCTTCCCCTATTGAGGTTTGAGGAAACAATGAAATCTGGGATGTTTGTGGTGTCACTGTCAGAAATGATGTGCCAACAACAGCCTCATTAACAAAAAATAGTAATAAATGCAACAACAAACCTTTACCCGAAGCAACATACCATGGCACAAACTTTACTGATTTTATATTGATTATAGGTCAAAGTCTATATTATGATGAGCATTATGATGGATAGACAGATCCAGTTCTACTGATGTGTTGACGTGACAGCCAAATAGCGTCTGCTTGAAACGATTTATCCTTATCTTTTCCTTTTCTAATTAATTCATTTAACTTTGGTAATCCCAAAACTTTAACTTTACAGTGTAAAAAAAAGCTTAACAAGCTTTCAGTTTACAGTGATAGAAAATGGAGAAAAGCAGCAAATCCTCCCACTGGCAAACTGTAACCACCAAATGTTAACTATTGTTTGCTACTTGGGAGGAATGTCACTTTGTGAATCAGTTGACAGGCTGTGAGGCTCGGGTAGAGAATCGCCATCTGGTAGTCTTAGTTTTTGAAGACCTAACATACTTCAGGATAAGCTGTGGCTCTGAAGCTGATATATTTCTATTTTTAGCCTGTTCTGATTACTAAATGCTATCTCCACGGGGGGGCTTTAGACTATATTACAATTCAACACATATAATGAAATATGATGTTTGAGAATGACTTTTACAAAGAAGGACATCTCGAAATATCTTTTTGGTGAGAGAAGCAGCTGAAACCTCTAAGAAAAAAAAGAAGATGATTCTAAACTATCATATTCTTTTCTTTGTTTATATTTAAATGATCCAGCGCTTTGGAAAAGGGTGCAAAAGCCCATGTGGGGGGATAAGGTTAACCCTTTCTCATTTAGTTGTACTAATGAAGCAGGCCATGTGGGAAAGTGCACAGAGCTTCATGGCTGAACTCACTCTGACATCTTTTTCAGCCAGTTGAGCAATGAGGGATGTGCTCAACTGGCTGAGAAACGCTCTTTTTCTCTCACGTCGTCCCGTTTGATTCACAGTGCTGAGCGGCAGGCCCTCATCCGGTTTGAATGTTTAAATGGGTTAAATTGTTATTACCTGGTTGTCACTAGATTTTTTAAATTTTATAAAGAAATAGCAGGGACAAATTCTTTATTAAGAGTAAATTTATCTTCAAAAACCCATCATTTTAACTGCGAATAACAAGATACTTAAGACTTTACCTTGATTCCATCCTGCCAAAGATGCTCTCGCTGTAGCCGCTCTGCTTCACTTGCTAACCTCTGCGTGTTGAAAAGAAAAGAAATACAATTAAGATGTTGTGAAAGTAGGTGCTACAACTCACACAGTGGATTCCTCTGAACCTGCCATAGGTTGACGGACATTTGCAAATATTGCTGCAGCGCTGCAGCATGTATCACATACAGTACAGACAGACCCAATCTGAAGTTATCAAAAAAGCTGTCAATCCCAAAAATACAGACAAACACAGAAGTTTTTTCTGTCTTTGTCTTTATTTCTTCTTGTCTTGTGTTTTGTTTAACATAATGTTAAATTGCATTTCTGAGTCCATTGCTGCATTGATGCTACTACCACTGGACCTTTAAAAGATTTCCTACAGCAGAGATGCAGGAAAAAACATATTTGCCGTAAACAAGGAGGATAAAAGAATGTAAATTAAATAGCAGTCAGTTGTGTTAATGGACTCTAAGTGCTTCATATTTGACAGAAACAGACTTACGTCCAGAGCTTTGCGCTTCTTAGCCAGAAGTTTCTCTATATCTGAGGCCACCTTCTCCACGATCTTCCGAGGCTGATTCCTCACCAGACTAAACCGTCGTCTTTCCTCGTTGTATATCTGAAAGAGTCATATTTGCAATGTTAAAAACCTCCGAGCATTTCTGCTGACCTCGGCTCTTTCTGCTGACAATCCGTGACCTTCAGTGTATTGTCTGAGCTGATTTAGCATGAATCTGCATGACCATTAGTGAGGCTGACTATTATGGGCGGCATCTGTGTGTTCATTCAATATTTGAAAAGAATCGACAAGCAAAAAAACAAAAAACAAACAGTATAAATCTCTGCATCTTGAAACAATCCTGAAGGCAAAGAGACAATTATTATTCAAAGCTTGTGAATTTGCAAAAGAAACATCGTTTGATATTTACATACTGAGGACATGGGGGGATTGTCACGTGTTGTGTTTGTACTTTCAAATCACATCTAAATATGGCTCCTTTCATGCTATCTATTTACGCACAAATGACTTTCACTGAGGAATCACAATATTGCACCATATGGCCTTTATACCAAAAAGAGGCATTCCTATACACACGGATATTTACTTCACTAACATATTTCAATATTAAAGAAAAGCCATGACATTCAGCCTATAACAGCATCCATTGAAGTGCAGCATATAAGAAGGTGATTACACCTCAGACTGAAGTAAACAAGGCACACTACAAAACTATTGCCATGAAATTGAATCAATATATCATGCACGCGACTTAGACTTAAGTCAAAACCTTCAGTAGTGCAGACAGAAAATTCACCAAAATGACATCTCTCTCCAGAACATCTGAAGTGAAATTCAACCAAACATTAAATATCATCTTTCTTAAGTATTCCTTCTTATTTTCCCACAACTTATCTGGATCTTCTAAGAGGAGATGCAGCAAATGTCTGTATCTGTAATATGTTAAATGTCAAAATTATAGACAAGACTCATTTGTAATTTAAAACCCTAAGACAAATGCCATTATAAACTTTTCTAATCACCATGTGAAGAACATTCCATGTATATACAACATGTAAATACTGTATAATACTGTAAAAACTGCAATACTGCAGTTGCAAAGCCACTGGGGATTCACACATATATAAAATGTAATTTTCCTTCCTATCTAATTTCTCCATATAAATCCAAGGTGGAGACTGGGGGTTCAGGAGGTTCAGCATCATCACATATGCAGGACTGCACGGTGCCTACAGGGTAACATAAAGCTGGCTGTCTAGCTCTGTGCGTAAAGATGTGAGAGAGAAGATGCAGACAGCAGAGGGAAGATGGAGACAGCGACCTGAATGCATGAGTTTTGGCAAACCTGCGTGCATTCTATAAATGGACTTCACAAAATTAACTTTTGTGACATCCCTCAAGTTGTGCACTGACCAGATGCTTTTCTGGCCCAGGCCGACATCTTGCACATCCGTCTCTCCCAGACAGGAACATGCAGTAATGAACATGGTGTTTCTGTGGAATTGTGCACTGTCTGAGAACAACTAGAATAGATCCAAGATCTCGATGTACTGATGTACTGACGACAGCTTTTTCCTTTAGATGAAACTTAAAATAATAATGATCCCTTTAGGTTTCAACAAAATACATACTATTTCACCAAAGGTTGGTAAAAGCAAGTGTCTGCCTACGAAATTATATCGAACAACCTCATTAAAAGATCATTTATAGGGCATCTAATATAGTTTCATGTTGATCTGTGTCTCAGTCATTGATCCTTAATCCAGACAGAAATACTTTAACTACATCTGCAGAATGGATTCAGTTGGAATTGCTCTTGGCCAAATGAGGAATGTCACCTGTTGCATTTTTTTAACAGGAATACACTGTGATAGAATTTCATTAGAAAAATACACAGAAACATTTTTTGTTGTTGATGTTGGCAAAGATGGTTAAATAAGTGAGAAACATGAACAGGGATCTAAAAGGACTGAAAAGACATTTAATTATATTACCTCAAGTAATCCCATGACTTTTCCTCTAGCGCCACCATGAGGTTCATATTGGTTGGTTTGCATAAAACACCTCAACCTATGTCAGCCTCTGTCGTCACACACACACACACACACACACACACACACACACACACAGCCTCCCAGAACTTCTAGATTGGCTGGAGACTCCTAGTATTGGTAATTAACCTATTAAAAGGGTCTTGGAGTGATTTTCCATAGCTTTACATTGTTCAATGATAGATAATTAGATTACCATATCTTTAGACCTAAAATAATAATATAAAAAATACAGTACTTTGGGATCTCATCAAAAAATAGCACTGTCAAAAATAATCCTGCAACATCACAAGCTCGGCAGCCTAAATTGTTATACATGGACATAGCACACAGTGAGTCTGTATCTTACCACAGTGGCTATCAAATGAAAAATCATGACTCTTGATTGTTTGGGAAATAGAATATGACATTATCATTACCAGTGCATTTCCTCAGGCAGTGTAGAACAATTTCTTTAACAGATCGGATCAGGAGCACGGAGGGATTAATGAGGATTGAATGCACAAGTGAGTCTCGCATCGAGGCATTACTGCGGGCTGCAGGCTGACCATCTGCTCTGCTGTGACACAAACAGAGAGGACACGTGCCGCTGCTCTCTGCCGAGGGAACGCCCCCACACATCTTCCCAGAGCGGGCCACTCTTGCCCCCTATGGATGATCTTTGGTCCAGTTCTCTAGCATTTGCTTTTTCAGGGACAGCTCCTGACACCAAGTGTTGGTCATTTATACTTCCATGTCAAATGACAAGGGGATGTACATTGAGTGACTTATAATTTACATGAATTCTGATGTATATATGTATAAGACTTTTTTTATTATTTGGCTGCACCAACTACTGATCAATTAAAAAAAATTCTTGTTTGTTTGATAAATAAGGTTAGTGCAGAGAGCCAGGAGTAATCAGATTACTGAATTGACGATGACAATCAGCATTGATGAAAGGCCCAGAATCCTTTAATGTGCAGTAATATGCAGGCGATACCAGCTTATGAGAATTGACAAAAGGGCCTGAATATTCATGCATGTACTGTTGGTGTTACTGAGCTCATGACTTCATGCAACATAAAACTAGATTTTCTGAATCTAACCACTGCAGGCACGTGTGTTCACGCATCTCTTTAACATTTTTGCTTCATAGGAATTGTACACTGCATGCAAGATTAATGATTATTGGAATAATATATAATATGTATATATTATTGCAATAATATATACATATGTATATATATCACAGAAAATCATGAAAAAGGAAACGACTCTGGTTTCCAGTTTTATATACCCAGCGCCTATTTACCTGCAGCTCTTAATGGATTCACAGTTGTTTTGCACACTGACCTGTCTGCTTGGTGCATTTAATCTTTTATTGGGTTAATGCAGCAGTGTGATGAGTAAGACCTGCATACTATAAAAAGAGAGAGACACCACTCACCCCTTTCAACTGCTGAGCTCCAGTGATGTGTTGAAAGACTGTGTCAATCTCCTGCTCGATACGCCGGGCCCAGTGCATTATCCTGTGGATAAACATCACAGCTTGAACAAATGGAAAATGTGGTGAGATGTTCTATCTATCTATCTATCTATCTATCTATCTATCTATCTATCTATCTATCTATCTATCTATCTATCTATCTATCTATCTATCTATCTATCTATCTATCTATCTATCTATCTATCTATCTATCTATCTATATGTACAATATTTTACTGCACATATGCACACCCTTATCTACAACAAACATAAACTCCCTTTGGGTAAAGCTGTGCTCAGCTGTAACAATATTCCAGAACATAATGGAACTGAACATACAACAATGAATGCTTTTCACAGCCCTTCTCATCAAGGTTCCCCTGAGTGCGATTGTTTAAATTAAGAGTTTTATGGAACAAAAAATGGTTTAAAAAATGTATAGAATTTGCTTGACAGATTTTGACTAGTTGTGCATGTTATGACTCAAGCAACGACATGACGGCTATTAGTTTTATATGGACTGATTCATATTCACCATTCAGAAGTATTATTCATTTTGACTGACATGGCATGAGTTAATGTCATCAAACAGCAGAGAGTTCAATGAAAGTAATTGGTGCATTGAGATGTGTTTGAAGGAAAGAGAAACTACTGCTATAAAGCACACAAAAGACTAAATGTTGTGGAGGGTGAATGACTATCATGCAAATATTAATAATGATGTGAGAAATGCGCCAAGAGAAAAACTGTAATACAATAAAGTCTCAAGTAAGTCTAAAAACCTGGACTTCTGGCCTCTCTAGATGAAACACCTGTCTTATTCCACTTAAATACAGGAATTTACTTTCAGAGTTCTCTGCAACTTTTATTTAAATGACTAGAGTCATTTAAAAAAAGACAACAGCTGCATCTGTTGCTGATGGTTGAGCAGAGGGCATCAGACTCCAGAAGTGTGTAATTTAACATTTATGGGCACTTGATTTAAATTTTAATATCTGGACTGTTAAGTTTGTATTGTAAATTTGTCTCGCTCCATGTCAGAAGTGAAATAAAAGAGGCTTGGGACTGTAATGAGCTCGTGTGGAGACAGCTCATTGGACTGCACTGAAACGTGGGCTGTGTTCTGTTTGTGTTTAACCACAAATGGCTTGACTTTCCAAGTCCATCTTATCCCACACTGTGCTATCAGATTCAAACTAGGAGAAATAAAACCACCCACAACTTGTTTTGATGATTTCAAGTATTTGTCATTTCTAACTTTGCATCACATTGACTGGAACAGTACAGTCATTTTGCCTTTGTGTTAGAAAAGCTAAATTCATTATTGGTTTTCTGTTTTGTATTAACAATGGCAGACAAAATTAAAAAAAACTCATTTGTATCTTACTCTGCTATTGTGGGCCGTATAAAGAGGCTGATCCCACACTAACAATGGAAGCCTGCCAGCTTTGCTCGTTCGTCTCCACTTCTCATCCTAATGATCTTGTTTATGCTGTGCAAATTCCTTTGCGATGTGGCAACATCTGACACTGAACACACCGACAGCGACAAAGTGAACGCACACAAGGAAATGCGTGTGGGACCAGAATCTGTTAGGAACCAGCTTGATTTTCCACCGTAACAGTGCAGCAGACGCACCAGTGGCAAAACAGCAGCTAATGATGGACGCCTGCCAGCCCCTACGTGTGTTTGAAAGAAAATGTGTTTGCGACGAGGAGAGTCAAAACATGTGGGGAAACTGGCAATTTAACTAATGAGCCTCCGACAGCATCGGTTTGTCTGAAAGTGTCTTTGTTAAATGTCAACTCCAACACAGAAATCACACCCACTACTGAACACACACATACACACACACACACACACACACACATACACCTGATGCCAGGAAGACCAGCAGCACAGTAGCAGCACATGACAACTCCCTTCCAACCCACACAAGCATCAGCCCTCACACTGGCATTAACAAGAGAAGGTGGAAAAACAGGTGACATCGATGGGATGCATATTTCATTTCGGGAGGCTTTTACACACAAACCCCAGAAGGGTATGGGGGAAAACAAAAGGTAAAAGTCATGCATATGCAATTAGAATCTCCTTGACTAATACCGTCTTGCTTGTCTTCCTCCGTGATCAGTTTTATTATTTTTAGAACATACGGTAACGGAGAAAAAAAAAACGAAATCAAGCAGATCTCAAGGCAAAAAGGGAGAGAGATGTCATGAAAGGGGCTTGTGATGAGTCTTCAGAGGCCTCCACCCTCCTGCAGTTGTCATAACGAGGCAGAAACCTGCACTGAAGGTTTTCATCTAGTTCAGGTCGGACTGCAAGCAGGCTCTTTTGAAGGAAAATATGTTTCAAATAGTTTTCCAAATTTTTTGGATAATGTCAGATCCTATTTTTGCATTAAAGTGAATCGTGCGTGGGATGGAAGGTGTAGAAGATAGCGGGTGTTTTGGAAAGGGATTTCAGATGCCGAGGGTGAAATAGAAATAGAAATAGAATTGCTAAGAAGGTAGAACATGCTTGAAGAGCCTAAAGACTATGATAGCTATTGTGCTATAGATTCCCTGCTCAGAGTTTGCTGCCCTACCCTATCCTCAGGTGACCCTGAGGCTTCCTGAGCATCAGCAGCGGCCATAAAGATTCACAAATCGCCCCTGTTCACCTGTCTCGCTTCACACGTTCAACCTTAATTTCTCGCACAAACGGGTGATCCTGTAATTCATCCTGGCCAAATGGATACAAGAAGACGTTTTGAAGACAAAACATTCATTTGGGCTCTCTCCCTTAAAGAGTTCAAACCAGGAAATAAATTGTAATAGCCACAAAATAGCCCTGTATCCTGTAAGTGCTCTGAGATTCGATTCCTTATCAGTCAGACGGCTTCCAGCAGGCTTACGTGACAGCATCGCAGATTAAAGTCTTGTTGTTGGGCTTGTTTCTTGTTGGACAAGCCACAAATCTTAAATTCATCTGTCCAGGGAAAGGCCCAGCTTCTCTTTAGGAGAGATTTTCTACTATTCACAAGGTAATCAGGGCTGTATTTAAATATTTCATACCCCCCTCCCCTTCTGATTTTAGTATCAGCTGAACACAGGCAACTTAAAAGACATGCAGCACATGTTCCCAGGGAAAAATGTTCCCCTGGGTATTTGGAAAGTGGCAATTTAAAGGAGCAGGTGCAGATGTACGCTAACTTTAACCCCAGCAAAATCAAAACTTTTAGACTCATTTAGGATAGATCTGAATGCCTGACAAAGCGCAAGAAAATGAAAATTATTTTTGAGTTCTCTCTCTATTGACTGCCAAGATAGTGATTTTTTTTGGGATAACATTTAATTAAAAATGTTCTCCAAACATTATGCAGAAGCGTGGTGAGTCAGCATGTTGCGACTTTCACACAATTCTTATTTTTTTTGGCAGAAATAAATGGTCTAATATAAAAATAGACAGACACAGATGAGAGGTGGATTTTCACTTGCAATTAGGGGATATTTTACAAGAACAAATCAGTCTGGTTTTATATATTTGGTTCAACTTGCATTGTTTTCAAATACATTATTGGGAATACCAAAACTGCCCTTTACAAGTGAAATAAAAGTTTAAAAAAATCCTAAATGACATGATGCTTTCCACTCTTTTAAAGGCATCTATACAGGTTGCCATAGCAACGATGATAGTAGGTATCATGCATGTCAAACTGCATACGATGGATACCAAGTTAAAATCCTGGTCATAATCCATCCAACTAATTGATTAATCTAAATAAAAATCCTTTTTTTTTTACATCGATTAATGCTTGCAAGTCAACGTACCCATGTACTGTATGCACAAGGAAATAGTTTGTGGCTCCTGCAATGTTTCCTGGTGTCATCCATCCATCGCCCTACACATGACCTTTCGGGAAGTCAGAATCCAACAGCCCTCGTTCTGTGTAGAAAGGACTTGTAAAGTTCAGGTGATGCTAATATTACTCTAACAGGGTATGTCAGTAAAATGATTATCTTTCACAGCAGCACTCTTGTTTTCCTACTAAACTCCCATTTCCCATCTGTGTTTCCTTTGCTGCAGTGGAGGAGTAATAAGAAAAACACTGAACTCCTGTAGAAGACTGATTGATTTGTCTAACTCACTGTTCCAGGGCTCATGTAATTGTACAGAAGGAGGACCGTGGATTTTGGATGTCCCCCGTCACTTTCATGAAAATCCTATTAAGAAGCAGCCCCTATAGGATCAAGACGAGCAGCAGCGATGATTACAGCAGCCAAAGATGGTTTCACCGCACATATGGGCATGTTGAATTCTGTATGAGTAAATCAGGTTTGTTACATGACTGTAGCCCAAAGAACTGCAGAGCAGCGTTATCCGAGTGAGTCAGTGCAGCTGAAGCACAACACTGAATTTTTTTTCCTTTTTTTTTACTGTGTGCTCCATTTCCTCTCGCCTCCCGCCCTGTGGGACTTCAGAAAACTCGCAGAGCTGCGATGGAGCGGCTGAATGGCGCAGCGCACTTGTGCCTCTACTCTGTTACCTGCTATGCTCACACACTCCTGGGATTAGAGAAAGAGAAGCACTACACGATGTGACCCATATTCACTTACAGCAGTGAGAGCGAGAGGCTGGGAGGGTGGAGCAGCAGGAACGATAGGTGGAGTATCAGAAGCAGACAGAGGAGACATTTACCGCGATATGTACTGTATATATGTAGAGCCCCTCTATCTGTTCATTCATCCGCACATCCAGCATCACAGCACAACTCATTTGCAACACCGGATGCCTTTCATAGGAATTGTTATGCTCTCTGGATAACATTTTGCCAATGTAATAAATGCACATTCATAGGCAACTTGTTTGTGAAAACATTCAGTGTCACTGCCTTTTATTTTTTTCCCCTGCAACTGGTTATTTTCAGGAAACTCAAAACACTTGATGGAGTGTTAACATTTAGTGATGTGGTCCCTGTTTCAGATAAAGTGAACAAACATGTTGCTGTGGTTTAGAATGCAGGGTGGTATTAAAGGGTACGAATGGGCACCAGCATCGAACCAAACCCCAGCGACATTTTATATATGCAGTTCAATGCTGTTTAATATCCTGCAGTTGAGCGGACGATTGGAAACGGCTCATCTTTCCCGATGAATGTTTGTTTGGCCACTTGTTCAACAAACTGACGCCACGTGTTTGTGTTTGTAAGTTAGACAAGAAGCAGAATCGAGCAGGAACGCTGCTGTGGATTTGGTGCTGTGTGTCCAGCTGCTGTCAGGCTCAGTGCGACCGTCTGCTCGTCACATGTCTGTTCTATCCAAGTATGGGTTCAAATTAATTGATTTGATTGGCTGTATCTCTGTGAATAGAGAGCTAACAGCATTCCAAGCTAGAAGACACCATCATGAAACCAGACTTTCTCAAAGGTTCCATACTGTGCAGCTTTTTATTTGAAGTTTTCACATGATGTATTTGCAGAACCAAAACCATCTCCTCACAGTTTTAACTACTTTGGATCTCTAAAAGTGCTGGGTGGTGACTGTATAAATGTGACGTCATAAATTCACATAAGTAAAAACATGCCTTCTCCCTCGTCTCAATTAAAATGAAAATGATTCAACCTTTTAATCTACATGTCTTCCCTTTAGAACACCTGACATGTGATTCACTCGGCAGCTAGGTAAGGCCGCAATTCATTTTAGTTGAACTTAAACATGAGTGAAAAAAGAAATGTTTAAAACGTCAATGTTGCCTAGAAGCAAGAGATAGAAGGAGACCTAATATTCCATTGTAATAAATGACTCTATATTTAATGCTTAAATGACATGTAGTGATAAACAGAAAAGAAATGCCAATACCAATTTGAGAATGCAGCTACATTCAATTTCATATCACTGGAAACTACCTTGGCCTTTGGGAACTTTTTTTTTAAATTTTTTAAAATCTTTTTTCCTCTATAAACACTAAACCCATGTAACATATAAATAAATCTTGCTGCCTTGAACTGTATCAACTCGGTATAATAGCAGCGCTCTTTGTTTGTCCGTTGCTCCCATATTAATCAGATGTCTGCCCCCCCAAAATTTGAGACCCGCTTAGATTTCTGCGGAGCATAAAGTCGTTTTCTGGATAGAAAAATCGTTGCCAGTAATCCAGGCAGCAGATGTTTTCTCTACCACGTATTGGCAAGACAATCTGCCATGTACAATCAGATTTTTGGTAGGAGACAGGGTCCTATCTATCTATCTATTGATCTAACTATCTCTCTATATTTATATATTTATTTATTATTTATATATCTATCTATATGTATGTATGTATCTACCTGTCTGTCTGTCTATCTATGCATCTATCTATCTGCATAGAGAAAGACAGACAGGCCGAGTCGGAAGGGGGGGGGGTGAATAGAGTAAAGTGAGAAGGAGAATAAATCCTCACTTCTGCAGTATTAATTCTTAATTGGAATGAGATGCTGTTCTTCAGCATAGCAATTCTGCTTCATTTAGCTTAGGCTGTACACAAAGAGACCCGGGGTAGAGGGCTCTGAAGCCTTTTCAGAACACTCAGCAGAAAAATCAGGAGAGGAGGAGGAGGATGGGGAGGAGGAGGAGGAGGAGAAAGCAACGTCTACCCTACATGAAATAACCCAATTAATCATAAAGGAAAACACACACCCATACCCACACCCTCACACCTCCCTGATTTATAGAGCTCCTTTTTCTAATTGGTAAATACACCTCCGGTTCTCCAGTTGTGATTGGCCAGAATCCCCTCACCACGGCCTGAGGACGAGGGGACCATCTGGCCGCCGTTCCTCCCTCCAGAGCAGCCTGATTGCAGAGCTGGGAGGTTGGCCCACATGACTGGAGCCTCAAGTTTAACACCAGCTGTACTTAACAGCGAGGGGTTAAAGGTTAAAAACTGAGAACTAAGCACAGGATCAATTGATAAAAAAGACTATTTGAATTCCATAGTCTTCAGCAGCAATTCACACACATGCACACACAAAAAAAAAAACACAATTCCTTCTTCTTTGCTACTGAGAGCTGCTGGTAGCTGTTACTGTGCTGCTGTGTTCTTCATAAAGAGGCTGTGAGAAGGTGTTTTGACGAAATACAAAATGAAAGACATGGTTTTGCGTCCCCCCCCCCCCCTGTGGTTTGTGTGGAACAATCTAGCACCGATGCACAAGATCACCTCTGTTGAAGATAAAAAAAAACAAGGGGGCACTTTTTCAGCTTTGCAACAACAACAACTGACTCCAATGCAGCTCCTTTGACTCACTATAATCTGCCTCACCTGAAACTTCAATGACATTCACTCAAAGTAAAAGTGTCACATGGGAAACATCTCTCCATCCTTGCCATTTATCTTTTTTATATACGCATGTATATAGCAGAATAGTAAATAAGATCATTAGCTATCATGACTCTGTATATTTTTTTACTTAATATAAGGGTGCTATAATAACTCTACATATCTAGGACTTATTTCCCCAATACTACAAATTGCAAAAAAAAAGAGAAAAAAAGTAAAGCATCAGTTTGACAGAGACACTGATCGCATGTCTAATCTCTGCAATATATATCTTTTGTCTTTTTCTTTTGTCCAGTCAAATCTGAACAGGGTTTTTTTGGCGCTACACCTTCCACTGAGCTTCAAACGCAAACACCGTCAGATTACATAACGCCGAATTAAAACTGACCCAAGTGTCTGGTGGAGTGGACAAGCCCCAACTTCTGTGAGCAGAGAGCCGCTGAACCCGCACGGGGCGGCCGCTACTTACGTGTATTGCTGCGGGAACGTGAGTCCGTCTGCTCCAGGCCACGATGCGCTGAAAATCAAGATAATCTGTACAGATACCATGCAGACGATGCTGCGAGACCCTGTGCCTATCGCCATTTTCCATTAAAAACGCTCGTCACGGGTTTTTTTTTCTTTTCTTTTCTTCTCTTTTTTTTTAATTCGCCGCGTGAATGAAGACTGTCTCCGGGGCGTGTTAAGCTATCTCTACTCTGAACGTCCGGCTCAGTTTCCCGACGTGTTCATTATCGCTTTCTGTTGTCAAGCGGACGCGGAGGAGGAGGAGGAGGAGGAGGAGGAAGAGGAGGAGGAAAAGGAAGAGGAGGAGGAGGAGGAAGGCATTGGCCGTGGAGGCATCGCGGACGGCGGGGAGAGATGCACTAATGCAGCTGCCAAGACACTGCAGAGTCTCTGCTCCTGCTCCCACATACAGCACAGCAGCAACAGCCACACGCGGGCTGGCGCGTGCACGCCTCGCGCTCTCTGCCTCGCGCGCGCGCGCGCTCTCTCTCTCATCAGCATCCACGCGCGCGCGCCCGCTCACCAGGCAACAGCGGAGCGGCGGGAGAACCAGGGGGGGGGAGGCTGTGGAGAAGGATCTAGTTTGCCTTTAGTTATCTCCGCAGAGCCACGTGGGAGTTTTCATCGGCATATATTTAGTTTTTCCTACAACAATGAATGCTCGTCCTCTGGCTGCATGGCGGCTACCGAAGAGCAGATGATGGGTTTAAGACCTCCAGGGGTCCTGACTGCAACACAATGGGGGAAATGTTAAAGATCCCTTGCAGACATGTTATCATAGTGGCTCCGTTATGCTACTTTCACAGTTAAATTTTTCATTTTCGCGGTTTATTTGATCGGAATACTTCATTTGGGTATAAGCCCTCGAGATAAAACACTGTGTTTTCAGTAAGATCCTACAGAATATATGTTCATACATCAGTATGTATGCACATAATGCATGCATGCATTATGTGCATGCACATAATGCATGCATGCATTATGTGCATGCATATATACAACATACACTACATTAAACACGGTTAGAAAAACAACAACACAACTGACATCACAAATAAGACAATTTGGTGTTGAAATCATCATCAAGACCAGATCGAGAAAAGGCCGAAACGTCGAGGGGTTGAGACCAATTCGAGACCAAGATCAAGACAGATTGAGGCCAAGTCAGGAGCAAGACCAGGCCGAATGGCAAAAAGCAGTACATGGAAACCAGAGGCTCTCCTAAAGCTGATTTGAAAAAAACACAAAAAAGAAAATACAGATTTCTCCTCCTGCATTTGCAGCAAGGCGTTTTACATCCAGTCACAGTAGTGCAGTTGTAGTCTGCAGCTGTGGTCTCACTTGGTCCTGGAATAAAATATTAAAGTCCTCTTTGTTTCATACCAAGACAAGACCTAGTAAAAATGTGATTCCAAGACAAGACCTTAAAAACGTAGTCTGGAGCACAAGCATGAGTACTGCAACACTAGCAAATACTAATAATGTCCCCTCCTGTTATGACATTAAAATCAATTACATCTGAATGGCTTGTTCTTATAGAGTTTTAGGGGGAAAAACGCCTCAGATCAGAGAAGGCTCAGACCTGTATATAGGTGAAACCAAACAGCCCCTGACTCATCTGTATCTCTTCATCTGAAGAATAAAGTTTACTCTTTTGAGTCAGACTCCACTGTCCTTGAAGACAGATGGTTTGAGAGAGTAGCCAAAGAAGCTACTGTATGATGTTTTACTTTGTTCCACCTGGGGGCATCTGACCCCCCCTAGTCACATGACCATCCCCCGGTTAAAATACCTGGGTTTCTTGCATTAGGGTTAGGGTTAGTCCAGTTGTTTTTTTTCTACAACTCAACAAGAATAAGATGACCTGGGTGACCGAGAACCTTCACAGACACCAAACTGCTTGTGTTTCAGCCAGATTTCAGAAACACTGCAAAAGAGGCCAGACCAAAACAGAATGAGTGGGTGGCCTAAAAAAATAGTGTGCTTGGGAAAAATAGAATTGTCATGTAAAAAAGCTTAAAATGCATCTACGCCTTGTTAAAAATTCCAGAGTTAATGAATATGCAAATGTATTTCTTTTCAGATGTTTCAGATTCAGGATACTTTAATTATTCCCAGATGAGCAAATCATTTCAATTCATAACCATTTATGTGAACAAAACAACAAACACACAAAGAGCAGCAACCGTAATCATGGATCAAGACACTGACAACAACAGACATCATTGCCAAGGTCAGTGGGTGAGTAGCAACCACCAACATTCAGGAGCTTGATATACAAACGAGTAAAAGAACACTGAAAAAATAAGATGGTTGAACCAACTTAAGTGAATTGTTTCAATGAATACACCTAAATGAATTAAGTTCATTGAAATTAAATAAATAACGTATTAATTCAATAGAAATGAATTTACTTTAAGTAGGAGTTACCAATTTAAAAAAAATCAATTAAGTTGTTTCAACTGTTTTCTTTATTCAGTAAATTTGAGCATCTGTTTGTTTTTCTCTGGGCTCCTGGGTCTTAGGTGAGAATTCACTGGGCAGAACATGTTCTGGTTGATTTATCATTCCAGTTTCTTTGTGGACTAATCTCCTCTCCCAGAGAAAAAATAGGTCCCTTTCCTGTACTCCTTTCAGTAGTGGAAAGTAGTGACAAGAAAGAGGTAAAAGTACATTTACTCAAGAACTGTACTGTACACAAATTCAATTTCACACTAAAATTGATTTTGATCTGATTTTATCCTTCCAGTCCACTAGTTTCAGATAGATATATTGTAGTTTATACTCCACTACATTTACCTTTAGATAGCTTTTAGTTACATTTGAGATTTTAATATTTGACATTAAGAGTATACTAATAGTCTATTGATTCTTGCACTTATTTTAAAAAAATCATATGCAGTTCAGCAAATATCTTTGTTCAAATTCTGTTGAGGTACCACATATTATGGTCCAGTACTATTACTATTAATCTAACCCGTGTATCTCAAATTTGCACCACAATGATAAATGAAAATGTTCAAAACCTCTTACATTCAGCATAATAGTACTTTTACTGAAGTAACATTTTAAATTCAGGATTTTGATTTGTTAAGAGTATTTTTTGAGGAGTTCATCCGCTACTGCCATTGTCATTTCCAGTACATTTTCCCTGGAGAATTTGGGTTTCATCACAGTTCAGGGGAATATTGAACCAGGATGATGTCAAGAATTGGCAATAAGCACAGATACACGTTTTTCAATTTCAACAGCCCTGGTCAGATAACTCCTAAATATAGTTTTACATTTATTGATTGGATATATTTGGGTTCTATTCCATTCAGGTCAAAACATCAGGTGCTGTTTGTGCAGATTAGCTCACTGAAAATACACCACTGGAAATATTACACCAAAACAGAAGAGTACCTCAAATATTATCGTTAGTAACACCTGTGTTTCTACTTTTTCACATCAGTATGGCAGCAGTGAAAAAGGTCTATTAATGGAACTGAACCATTGTTAATGCCTTTACTGACACTGATGCTTTTCTCTCGTTGCCAAAATTGTCTTCTCTCGAATGTAATGCACAAATTAAATGGAGGATATATGAGCCGGAAAAAAAAATGAAATAACTTGCATTGGTGAGGCAACTAATGTCTTGTATCTTTGATATACAAGACATCAGTTGCTAAAACATGACAATTTGTATGTAGGATATAATTAGTTGGTTGTATGGATTAGTGACACTCCATATATATATATTTTTTTCAGAGTCAACATTTTGACTTGTAGCTGATAAAGCACATGTTGGGTTACTATTAACATTAATGATGGTGGCTCTTTCTCATTTTAATAAGGCAGCATGCATGCACATCACCAGGACCAAGACCTCCGCTTGATGCAAACATCGTTAATGTTGTTTATTACACTTGTGACTTCCCTGTGATGACACGTCACCATCTGCTGGGAATAAGGTTGCATTTTATCACATTACTACAAACCAACTGACACAGAGACAACATGGAGCTAAGTTGTATTATTCTCAGTAATAATAAAGGACTTGGACTGGTGTTATCATTGACCCAAAAGGATAGATTCATAATAGAATAATCCTACCATGTAGAGGTGAGCACATGATTGAATTATAAACTCTCAGGTGTTAAAAGTAACACTAGATCATAGGTGGAAAAAAAAGTATAAGTGAATATAAGGCATAGCCTTTTACAAAATCTCATATTGTGCAGCTGGACGTTGTTGGGATAAAATATTTAAATAGAGAGGATGTTCAGGTTATTTTAAATTACCATTATTAGGAACAACAAATGGTGTTCCTTAGTCTGCAGGAGCACTAAAACTCAAAACCCTTTGATTTCCTTCATGCAAATCAGAGCTATGCCTTTTGGCCTGAATCCACTGGCCTCAGCCCACGTCTGTGGTATTCTTTCCTGATCACATCAACTCCATAAAAGGTTAGAAACATTGTTCCCATGTAAGTTTCCTAAACAAGTGTCTACAGAAATATCTTGGAACGCAGAGTTCCCAACCATTTGTGTAATTCTATCATCTTGCCAAGCTTATCCTGACCTAATCTCTCTCTCACACACAAACACAGTTATCCACCAATATGGAAATTCCTTTCCATTTCTGTTCCGAGTAGGCCTGGAGAATAGCAGTGTTTTATCTCAATATGAAGGAGATGTGTGTGTTTATATATATATATATATATATATATATATATATATATATATATATATATATATATATATATATATTCTATAATGAACAAAAATATCCACAATTTCACACTATGAGAGTATAAAAAACAAAAAACAGTTAATGACTCTTGCAGCTATGACAGGGCTGTAATTACACCAGAGGACAGCTGTACTGTATTTGCAGGCAAGCACAGTAAAGAGAAATGACACTCAGCTGGAGAATTTACAATGTGTACAGCATGCTCCTTCGTTCAGTACAGCATTTGTGAATGGTGTACTGGATGAAGAAACAGCACAGCATTTGTACATATTTACAGCTCTCAACACTGGAATGTAAAAGATGCTAAATGTACGCCAGCACCGAGCGATGGGATATGATTTTTTTTTCTTTTCCCTTTATTGATCTTCTTTATTGCAGTGTAAAGAATGTACACTTTTATCACCCTCCCTGGTGCTTTCTCACCTTGTCTTTAAATCTCTATAGGCCAGCTCACAGCCATTATAGGTTGCATAAGTCAGTTGCTGTTACTGAAGCTTTTCTTGACCTCTGATAGAGGGACCAAAAAAGGGGAACAGCACTTATGCAGCTAATTACTACCAGAGGAATAACATGCCTATAATTTTAGAATCAAAACAGTATAAACTGACTGCATTGTTACATTGGAGATATATCTAAAGGTTTAATGAAAAGCACTCCTAAGATAGCGGAACATGGACCTTGAATCTGGTTCTGTGTTTCTGCAGCCAGGCATACAAATGCTCGACAGATGACCCGACAGGATGACTGCACCTATTCCTGCCCCCTCTGGGAGGAAGGATGTGGGTTCAGCTTTTAGTCGTCTCCCTGATGGCCCCATGTGCTAATACTGCTGTCATGTCCTGGGGAGAGAGAAGACTAATTACTGACTGCACAGTCTTCCTGCTCGTCCCCCTCGGAGAGCCTAACATTTAATTGGATGACAACTCCAAAGGGAGCTTAACAGCTAGATGAGACCGACCTTTCCCTCAAGTAAACAGCATTACAAAATCAAAAAGAATATTTCCCATTTCCTTTATTGCATCTACATTTCAATATTCTCCATTCTATCTGAAAGATCCAATACAAGTTACCTTGGATCAACGCTTGCTTAGTTTATTGATTTATAACAGCTGAGGAAGTGCATTCAGTACATAATTGTAATGTTCAAACTCGTTCTGGTTACCAGACTATATACTCCATCAGAATGTCCAAACTCTATATGATGTTTATGTTGAGATGTACTTTACGTCCATTTGAGGGATGCACTGCTGTGCTTTAACTGATAATTGTATTTTTTATGTAGATGAACTAAATAATGCCTTTAAAGCAGATGGATGGTTGGAGGTTAAATGCTTGTTGCTGTCAGCAATCAGAAATCTTCCTCAATAGACAGCTTTAATACTCCTTTCATTCATGTTTCAATAGTCAGCAAGGCACAGATCTCTAACTCATGTAAGAGAAAACATTAGCATGGAAATAATGAATGAATATGCAGTATTTATGCAATTAAAGTTTATTAAATAAAATTCTACCTCTTGAAATATAGTTTTAAAATCAAACTAAGTTTAAAAAGTGTCAATTAAATGACCACTGATCAAAGTTTATCAATCAAAGTCATCATCATTCACATTACTGTTAATTACTTTTCCCCCCACACTAAAGGAAAATGTGGTTTACACAATAGGTGATTTGTTTTAAGACTGCATACACACAGGCTCTCTCTATCAACAATGTCAAGTCAGTATGCTGTTCAAAAATGCTGCAATACTGAATATTGCAAAGTTTACTGTGCATCTATCCTGAGAATCATAAAAAAGAAAAAAATAATACCAAAGGTTAAGTGCTCAGTTTGGCTTAATGATATATGTTATTATTCTTTGGTAATCTCTGCAATTTCATTCAAGTTTAAGAATAAAATCAACAATGAAATATGTTTGTTTTATCTAAGCCTCATCAGGAAAGGCAGGTACGCTGGCAAGAGCTGGGATTAGCCTCTCGTACACATCGATGCCTTTCAGGAAGACCTGCTCGTTCAGATACTCGTTGTGATCATGCAGCAGAATCGGTGTCCTGTTCATTGGGGAAAAGCCGATAGCTGGGATACCCACCTAGAGTCATGAAATTAACAGAGTCATCAAATGTCATCAGAAATGGATGAACTACCTTTGACAGAGGGTATTTTCTAATTGTTCATGACCCATACTCACCGCACGAATAAAACGGCTATCTGTAGCAGCTGGGAATATCTCTTTTTCCAGAGACATATTCCTGCAATGGGGATGAGGCTTATGTTACATGACTTATGGACACTTCTACCTTTATGTTTTCCTCCAGCTACAGCAATGTGGATAAACATTTCCTAAATAAAAATGTTGTTAATCGTATTTCAGACATGACTCCTCTAAATTTCCAGTAGAATACATACTAAGTGAACAATATATATTCCTTAGATGTGATGTAGACATGAGTAACTGGATAGGATAGACAAAGACAAGACAGAATATTGTTGGGAGCTTTTGTATCCATAGAATTTGTCTTATTTTAACTGCTCAAAGCAACATCTACTAAGTTATATACCTTATTTTTGCATCTGCATCTGCAGTCTAACAATAAACACGCAAGGTGAAAACAAGGTAATGTATTATTTTTGTGCTCACATTTCCTTGCAGGCTGCACTGAAAGCTCTCCACCAAGGATCATTCTCCTCTGTCGATGTCACATTCTGGTTCATGTGTTTCTGCAAAGTACGGCAGCTGATTTAATCCATTTGACAACAGAAACAAACCAGCAGTGTTTATATAGAGGTAAGTATACTGACCTGAGCAAACTCATAGGTGACGTCTTCCCCTGCCTCCTTACACCACTGTTTAATCTGTCTTTCAAACTCCTGACAGAAAAATAATTTAGAGGTTAGTGTAGAGTTGACTTCAGCATCAGGTCATGTCAAAAGTCCTGACCATGCGTGTCTTGAATCCAATCACAACTGGGCAGCTTTATGTCTGTTCATAACTGGCAGTAACACATGTTGAGTGAGCACTTCTGATCAGATCTTACTTCACCACTGTATATGCATATGAAGATGTGACGACATTTCCATCTGCAACTTTGGCTGAGGCTTTTGTTGAATTTAGAGTAACTCACATTTAAGTGGTGGTATTGCTACCTCATGCTTTGTGTTCTGTGTGTGTGTGTGTATATAGCTGAGCCTTGACCAAGACCAAAGCCAAGAGAAATTAGCGCATTTTAGGTCAGTGAGAGATTCGTTTAAGTCATAGCAGAGCAAAGGAACAACAGACAACTTTACTACTCTCATTCATTTAATGCCATTATTTATCATGTTCTGCTGTAAGAATTTGGCCAGAAATCGTTAAGACCACCTCTGAATGTGGTTTCAGTGATTGGATCTCAATGCATGCTGTCCACTTGTGACAGATGAATATTAATACGAGGTGTGCACAGGGCCATAAATTCTGCAGATACAAAAACACATTTTCACACCTGTAGATTTACTGTAGGTGGTATTCTTAGGTCAAAGCTGACGTCCATTTCAGGTGGGATGACATTGTAGGCCACACCCCCTTTCACCATGGTCATATTCACTGTGGTGACATCACCAAGGGTGAAACACTCACTTGTGTTCAGCCTAAAATTCACAAACACTGTAGTGAATGAACCTATAATTACAATGAATAAAATTACTAAATCCGGAATCCAATTCTAGTTCTGCAAGACAAACATTGAAAACTAACATGATGTTTAATCAAAGAAATAAATAAAACCCAAATGAGAAGCAAGTCACAATTCACTGTTAGGTCAGTGTTAATTCTTAAAAAAAAATAAAAATAAAAACTTTCTAGGAAATTATCAAAAATAAATCTGTAAAAACAAAGTGTTACCATGTAATATACACAACAGGAGAATCCCCTGTACTCAAAAAAACTAGTGTTGCTCAAAGAGACTAGATTTGACAAACATTGTGTTTGTCAAATCTCACCTGTGTTTTTCCTTCTCTCTGAAGTCCAGGAAAGAGTTTATGACTTGGCGCTGCAGGAAAGAGAAGAGATGACAGTTATTGCTAACAACCTTCTTGTAATGGGTCTGTTTTATTAACTGGTTATATGACAATGAAAGTTACCAGTTTCTCAGCAGCTGTGTTCTCCACAAACCTTGACCCATGACCAGGACTTCCTGGGCAGTGGACTGTAATCCCTGCAAAGAAGACATCACTGTGCTCACATCAAAAACCATTTGATCTTCTTTGAGCTTGCTGCAAAAAAATACTATAAAATCAGGCAATCCTAGAATCTGATCTGTTTGATAAAAACATTTAAGCGGAGTGGATTTCATACTCACACCAGGGGTTTCTCTCTCCATAAAACACAGTGAAGGCCTCGGAAGGATTGGCCAGACCTACGGAACATGCATACAATTATGCTAATTTATCCTTATTAACATTAGCCTACTGCAGAAATGTAACTACAAATTCAACTCAAACACCACTAGGGCCTAAACAAAAATAATGGCTGAAATTCACATGTTCATAATGTAAGTCAAAAACTGACCCCAGTTTCAACCTACCTAGTAAAGTTAATTTATTCATTAACTTTAAAAAACAGTTATATATTTACCTTCGTCAAGGGCAAAGCCAATGTTTAATTTTTGGAACTCTGGATGCGTCACAAATGTTTCCATTCCCTTGTGACCTCCAACTTCTTCGTCTATAAAGAGATGTGCATATTTTATTGATCAACGTGATTTTGATTTTAACAAAAACTTTGTAACCATAACCCAACATTTTAACCATTCTGGCTGATTAAACCATTGTTCGGGTCATTTTATAAAACTTTTATCTATACTATACTTTTAAAACACATTCAATCAAGCACGTCTTAACAGGGAGAAAAGATCTAATCGGAGACAATAAGTAAAGACACCAGTGCAGGATTTGAACCTGTATAAGCTTATCAAACTACACAATAAAGGAGGGCATAAATATCTTACCCGGAACAAACATTAAGTGCACAGTGCGCAACAGCTTTTGTCCTTCTGCCTTCAGTCTTCTGATTGCTTGAATGTACCTGGGAACAAATGTAGACAGAGTTGTAACAGCAATACATAAAAAAAGCAATTCGAACTGACAGTATTCAGGGTGGATGAGTGGGTGACAGGTGTTTCTCATTATTAAAAGTGAAGAGCACAAGCCCTGTTTAAAAAAAAAAAAATGGACAACTTATAAAGGCAGTTTATACCCACTGTATAGTTACACATTTCATGTCCTGTGTTCCCCGGGCATAAATGTTGCCCTCTGCATCTTTGAAAGCACTGAAAGCTTCGTATTTCCAGTGTTCCTGGAGAAGAGATTAATATCAAATCCATTTTCCCCCATGTCTACAACAGGTAATGACAGGATTGTAACACCATTAAACAGAAAGAGGCGCCATACCTGGAAGACAGGTACAACATCTGTGTGGGAATTCAACAAGATGGATTTCAAGGCCGGGTTCGTCCCCTCCCATGTCATAATCGACACAATTCTGCCTGGACAAACCTAAAAGGTACAGGTAACAGATGAGGTCCACCATTTAGAATTTCAGTACTGAACTTATAGCATGTACATAAATGTTTGCAACATGAATTTAATAACCGTCACTGACACACACCTGAATCTTTTTCATGGGTAGTCCAAGCTCCTCTGCTATTCTGCCCAGGAACTTGAGAGCAGCATCTATAGATGAACAAACAAGAAGAAGAACAGTGCAATTAAAAATTGAATATTGTGTAATGAATTGGCAACAGTAAATATTCGTAAATGTTCCAGTGGTAGTGTTGGACTTTGGTAAGATCACAGAAAACACAGACACAGATGTGCAGTCTCTTGTCACATATTAATGTTTAGGTGAGTGTGTGTGACAGGAGCAGGTGATAAAAAACCTTCAAAGCCCCTAACCGAACTTTCCAAGGGTGTCACGATAAGATTATCCCAGATTCTCACAGGTCAACTGGAAGATGTAGTCCAATAGATCTAATACAAAGTCTTTTCCCATTTGGTCATGACTAGCGAACCTTTTCTAGTCATGTTTGTTAGTCAATTGAGCATCTTTGACAGAAACCTGAATATAAATACATGTGTGGGATCCTCTGATGTACCCTGAGGACAGCATTTCAGCAAAGAATTAAAATTTTTTGAAAAAAAAAAAAAAAAAATCAAGGATAAAGATAAAGTTTGACTACAGTATTAAAGCTTTTTTTTCCCTCTCTCATTTTATGATATGCTTTGAATGTAAGTGGAGCTCAAAGAAGCCAAACCCACCGCTTACAATGTTGCCATCTACTGTAAATCTGAAATCTCTTGCTTATGATCCACCCCACGTTTCATATATAAGTGGAATGAACTTTAATTTCAGTTGGCACTGATAAGAAATGAACTTTGATAAATAACTACATGTGAAGCAAATAGATTTTCCGGCTGTAGTTTGTGACTGGGATTGACCTCAGTAAAAACAACACATGCTGTTATTTGTTACTGTAAAAGTGTAAAATGAAGACACCTGAGAGTGATAATAATTAGAGTGAATTAACAGCAACAGGAGCATACTATGCATGTGGAAACTGGAGAAAGTATTGTTTTTACATTTGTCCTATTCAAGGTGAATATTCCAACTTTTGATACATATAATGGAGTAGAAAGTACAATATTTCCCTCCAAAAATGCAATAGAGTGTAGTATAACGTAGCAGAAGTGAGTACTAGCGTAAATGTACTTAGTCACTTAGTTAATGATGCTCACAAAGACGAGTGGCAGCCACTAAATAAGACGATGTCCAGTGGCTTTGTCTCACTCACCGTAGTCGGGCTCCGGGTGGACAGTTCTGAGGCGGAGGTATTCTCTGAAGAGGCTCACAGACGGGTCCTCTCCCGCAGGAGAGCTCTGTCCTCCGCCTCCAACACCTGGACCGTCCTTGTCGGGCAGCATGACGGGACGTACGCACTCTGCGGTCAGAAATGATAGAACCCTAAAAACACACGCGTATTCTGGAGTGAGACCAGTCAATGATTGAAAATAGCCTCTTTTTTCCCCGTATCCTGTCAATGTTTAATGTACGCAAAGAGCGACAGACTCTTTGCGTACAGACGTTTAGGCCCGAAAGTTGTCGTCACCTGCTGCATTAAATGCTAAATTAGCTAGCTAGCCTGTTTAAGTTCACTTATTACTCCCCGCAGCTGTGTGGATGCTAGCCGTCTTGACGGCGTGTTAGCCGGCGACAGTACGGCTGTAGGTAGTGAGTAGTTAGCACAGGACAACCGACGACACATTTATTTCATCTTTTCCCCCCCCTTATTAGTGGCAGTAATAACTAGCAGTACTCACCCTGGCCGCCGGTGAACGTGCTCGTCAGGTGAAGCGGATTCTCAGCGCAGACGACCGCTGCTGACTGCGCATGTTCCAGCTTTTCAAAATAAGAGTCCTGGATACTGCCCGAGATGATTTTTTGGACCTGGTAAATTCTAAGAAAGTGGGAGGGGGATACTGATAAAAAGCAGAAAAATAATATACAAGGCTGCCCCAATTAAGTAGCAATACAGTCATCCTACACATCAAATTAAACAGGAGAAGGTCTTCTACAAGCAGATATGTCATTTTTACACATGCCAAAACACATCTCAAACACCTACCATATTAAAATCCAATCTTAAAATCTGCTACCATTTAATAGTTTGGGATCACTGAGAATTGTCCTTACTTTTGAAGGGAAAACAGTGTTTTTAAGTGAAGATAACAATAAACTTATCAGAAATACACTGTAAACATTGTGAATGATGTGTGTGCTTCATGATAGGCTGGGGACCTGTCTGGGGTGTATTTCTGCCTCTCGCCTGTAATTCTCTGCAGACCCCACCGACCCCTTGTGAGGAATACGCAGGTATAGAAAGTGACTGAATGACATTGTTAATGTGGTAAATGACTATTCTAGCTGTAATTGTCTGGTTGTTAATGCAATATCTGAATAGAGGCCCATTTCCATCAACCATCACTCCAGTGTTCTAATAGTAAACTGTGTTTGTTAGTTGCATTAGAAGTTAATGGATGATTAAAAACCCTTGTGTAATTACGTTAGCACAGCTGAATACAGCTGGTTAGATGGACCAAAGCTTGAAGGAGAAAATTATTAAAATTATTATTTCAAATAAAAAGCATTATTTTTTAATTTAATTTGACTATATTTTCTACTCATTTTGCAACTCATTTGATAAATACAAGTGTGACCTTTCATGGAAAATAAAAAATTGTCTGGGTGACCCCAAACCTTTGAACAGCAGTGTATTATTACAATGTGTGGTATATAACAACATATTTATAGAGTTGAGAGCCTTTTATAGGCTCTTAGTACTTGCAGCATTCTGTTTACCTGCTACAAAAGCCTTACATTTTGTATGACATAACCAGTTTGGTGACCTCAAATGATTCCCAGCCAGAATAACATAACCTACAAGTCAATTCAGTTATCCTGTTAAAAACCTTATTACAATTAGTCCTTCTCCGTCATAAAAAGAAACATACAAAACACAATTTCTTTTTTTTTTTTTATTGTAAGCTATGCACACGTCATTTTGATTTTTTTTCCTCTTTTGCATGATTGTCCAAACTTATTGCAAATATATTACATATTACTCTATCATCATTATATAAATACATGTGGGCTATTTCATGACATTTTAAAAGTTCCTTTTATACAGTTTTTTTTACAGTGTGCATCAATTGTGTTAATGGACAGATCTCCAAATAAAAATCTGTCAAATATGAAGCAAGATGAAGCTATACAAGCACGAACACCTGTTACATTTGCATATTTACAGTAACCTACATGTCACCTACAAAAATGGTAACAGTGAAGCAAACACATTCCATGTTTTTACATGCAAACAGAGACATGAAACACATGAAACAAAACTTACCACTATACAAGTCTGAGGCTATTTTTTATATTTCATAGTTTTTATCACAGGCTGAACTGAACTAGTCTTTTATGTGTGGATGACACAAAGGAAAAATAATAATACCTTTTTTTAATTTAGGAAACATCTTACTGTATTGAATACTGTCACTACAAGATTTTACATGCCATGTTCCATTTATTAAAAGCTATTCTCAGGCAAAAGTTCTTTGCTTCATGTACGAGAATAATAGTCATCTTTTATTTATTTTTTTTAGCAAAACTGTCACCACATTGAACCATTCAATAGAGGACTCCTATTCTTTTCTCTTTTTATCTTGCCTGTCTTGTTTCCTCCACTAAATATCTCACTTCAGTTTGCTGAGGAAGTCGATCAGTCCTTGGTGAAATTCTCTGGGTTTGTCCATGTAGCAGGCATGACGAGCTCCCTCCAACTTTAGCACGGAGTGATGTGGAAGTTGCATGAGGTTCTTATGAGACTGGGCTCCCAGATTTGTGTCAAGGGCTCCAAACACAATCAAGGTGGGAGTCTGGGAACAAAACCAGAGGGAGAAGTCAAAACAGCAAATAGTGTAGGTTCGCTTCATTTTTTCCTGTTCAATAAATGTGAAGCCACCACAAGAAACATCAAGCTTTGCTCCGTCGAAAGGAAATTAAATCCATTTTTTTTTTTTTTTTGAGATAATATAGGAAAACCACAAAATGATAAGAATGATGATGGTAGTAATCACCTTCCACCAATACCTCATCTGGAGGCCCCTGTCTTAAGGGCTGAAAGGCCATATATTAAATATTTCAATAAACCAATGCCTTAATAAGTAATAAATCAATAAATGACAAAAGAAAGAAAAGTAGAAATAAACAATGTACAAATAAATATGCACAGAAATAGACAAGCAAATACCTTAAATGTATATATGAAAATAAAGAAATACAGAAATAAATGTAAACATACTTTATTTTTTGTTTATGTGCTTATTTATTTATATTATAATAACATAATTGTAGTTATTTTTATTGCTTCATTTATTTTCCATTATGTCATGTCACATTAAGTCTTATAGATCTAGTTTTAGAGCAATACACCATTTTTATTCAAAATAAATCGTAGTAATCGTGCAGAAGCACATCTCTGTCCCTTCTCCTCATGAGTAAGAAACCCAGTACTGTTGTCTTCTCTTTTTTTTTCCCTTTTTTTCGTTTGTACCAGACAGATCCAAATTTAATTCAAAAAGTCACGTGAAGTTCTCTGTGCGAACAGTGCTCACAGTATCAAATGATGACATGTTACATATACAGCAGTTATATAGGAATTATAGCCCTAGAATGAGCCCACAGCTCATTCTAGGGCTTCCTATTGCTTTACACAGGCTGTACCTCAGTAGCATGTATTCATCATTAAAGGAACAGTTCATCCATAAAAGAACCTGTTATCTAATAGTACATTATCCATTACCTCAATGTCAAGAGAAATACGGGTGATTTTTATTTACTCATTTAATAGCACCATTACTTGTCTGTATTTTCTATTTGAAAACGTTATTCCCAGCAGTCACATCAGCAGTACACAGTACTACAGTATATATCCCTCACCTGAATATTTTGGTACTGCTGAGGGGTGTAGCTTCGGGTACCAACAGGGGCGATGGGGATGAAGCCATGCAGCTGGGCGCTGTTCTTCACCAGGAAGGGGATGGAGTAATGTCCGCTCATGGAGGGGCTCAGAAGCACAGCGGCCCTGACGCCCAGCGACTCCATGAACCTCGAAAGCAGGTCCACTCGATTCTGATCGGTCTTCAGAGCCTCTGAGTCCGGTGATTTTCCATAACCTCCAAAAATATAAGAAGCATTTTTGGAAGAAAAAAAATGTGTTGTTATTTTTTAAATTTTTTAAAATGTAATTAGAAAAAACTGTATTCTGCCATTCACAAACATGTATACGGTATGCATTCACTCTTTACATATTTTTTGCTATTGATTTTCCATATTACGGAATGTGCTCCATGCTCCATGTTTTACAGTGCTCAATCCATAGAAAAATACACAGCCCATATATAGAAAGTATGCCTTAATATGAACTGTCACTACTTACTTGAAGTTGTGGTGTCACAACTATATAGTCATACACAAAACGTCCTGTCCTTTCTAGACTTCTGTTTTGTTTTAAACCTTTATTTGAACAGGTAAGTATCTCATTAAGAGCCAGGGTCTGGTTTTACAGAGAGGCCTGTCTGAGCAGCAGCGGATACACTAAGTTACAACAAACAAAGGAGACAATGAAGACAATCTGAACACAAAACATTACAAAACAACCCATTCTTCGAGAGAGCAGCTCGAAAGCAGAGATATAAAACTATACTGAGATGATTTTTCGTTCTTAAAACCACAACTATATCTTGTTGGGTATATCAAACTGTGTCAAATATCAGAGATTATTAAGATCTGCTCTCCAACACATGCTGCAAGTACTAAAACACTGTAAATATACTTTATATACCTCACATTGTAATTATACACTGGTGTTCAAAGGGTTTCCATGAAAGGTGACATTTGTATTTATTTAATGAGCTGCAAAATAAAAAAATCTAAATAGAAAGTCAATTATTTCTAACATGGTTAGAAATAATTATTTTTATATCAAAATTATAATTTTCTCCTTTGAGCTTTGCTTTCATCAAAGAATGTTCTATCTAAGCAGCTGAACAGTTTTCAGATGTGCTAACATAATCACACAAGGTTTTCGTAATACATACATCAGCTTCTAATGCAATTATCAAACACAATGTACCATTAGAACACTGAAGTGATGTTTGCTGGAAATGGGCCTCCATACAACTATTTTGATATTGCATTAGAAATCAGACATTTGCAGCTATAATAGTCATTTACCACTCTATGCACTTATGTATAGTGTATATTTAGTATTCTTATGTTGAAAGGTTTAGGGTACATAAAGTGTTAAATTTTTAGACCCTGTTTCTGTTATATAAAAAAAGACCCATTCAGATACAGGGCAGGTCAAAAGAAATCTGATTTTCAACCACAAGAGTGCACTGTCAGCCTATGAAGCCCACGAATGCTACATCAACACAATGCTAAAAAAACAAAGAAATAAAATCCATTCTTTGCAAATGGCCGGCAGGTTGTTCTTATTTACAACCGAGTGTGTTAATCTTCTTATCTGTTATTTTTCTACATTTTACAAGGCATGACCTTAGAGTTTCTATTCTTAAAGTCAGTTCTGGGTGAAGTATCTAATAACAAATAATATAAAATATGTGTGTAATGTGGATTAAATTCTATTGACTGTCTCTACAAGTAGTGGTGACTGTGTGCATTAAGGCTTAAACTCTACCTGGCAGGTCCATCGCTAAGGCCTGATATCCGTTAGTCGCCAGCAGGGCCATCGTGCCGAGTTCTTCCCAGGTCTTGGATGTGAAGGCCTGGCCATGCAGAAGAACCACTTGCAACCTGATCAGAGGAAACTTTTGTTTTCCTGTGACTTACTGACATTTCTCAAGGTCTCTCAAGATTTGTATTACTATTACAGACAAGGCAAATACAACAGGGTTTAGCTGTAGATTGGCAGCACTACCTGTGCTTGTAGGAACACCAAACTCAAGAAATATTTGAAGCAGGCATCTGCCAGTGTTGTCTCACCTGGGCAATAGCTGCCGCCCGGCTCCGTCCACTGGTAAAGCTTCCCGGAAGAACAGTGGCGGGTCCCCAGGAAGCTGTCCGGTGCGGATAGACACGTTGATGGTTGGAAGTGGAGGAGGAGTCGTCGCCATTAGACTCATTCTTTGAGCATCCAGGGACGGCTCCATGCTGCCCTGGCGAATGGACGGCAGCAGCAGGTACAGAAGTAACGTGGCCAACAGCACCAGGCCCAGGACGGCAAGACGATTACGCAAGAAATTCATTTTGTCAAGATGAACGATCTAGGAGAAGTAGTAGACAGTGCACTGCCTAAGAAACAATCACAAAAGCATGTAGGTAAATCTGTCTCATCAGTGTTTGAAATTGAAGTTCCAGAACTTTATTTTTTTTTCCTCTTGCAATTATGTATCTGAATTTTTAGCCTCTAAATTTAACTTTAACATTTTTTAACCAAAAAGTATAAAAATTCAGGATTTTTCCAGTTTTAATTATATTATTCAATTCAGGAAAAAGGGGATTCAAGGAGGAGGTCCTTAAAGTTATTTAATGGTATCCCAGATGTGTAAACGGATTTTTATTTGGATAACATTTTGAAAACTTAAATATGGATTATTTGAATCTTTTAATTTACATTTATTAATCTGAATGGATCTTTAATTGAGGCATCTGAATTTTGACTTATTCTATTCAAGTAACCCGAATATACATTAGAATTTCTAAAAACACAAATTTCCAAATGTGACTTTTTTTACTTATTTTTTTTTAGATTTTTTATTGATAAATAGGAATGATGGCTAAGACAGACATTTTTTTCCTGGAGATAAAAGTTTTAAGTGGGACTCAAATTTTTCTGAAATTTACCTTTACATTGAGATGTTCTAACAGTAAAAAAAAAAAGGAGTTAAGTATTGCAGCTCTGATTGTTTTTTTCCTCAAACATCTGCCCCCAGAAATATTTCTGTCTCTTCATGTTGGGTGTATAATACCCTCTAATACATTAATACATATATACACACTCACATGTATATATAAATACACACACACTCTGCAATGCTCCCTGCTCACAATGCTGTAAAGATCAGCCCGAAACATTATACTGAGACTGTTTTAACATATTATGACTTGACTAGATAGCAGTGCAGTAAAAATAAGTAAATATACAGACACATACACACACACACACACACATATATATATATATATATATATATATATATATATATATATATATATATATATATATATATACACACACACACACACTAAATTTGCTGTAAAGCTAATATTAGCTCAACATGCTACATCTCGGTTCAAATGGACACTGTCAGAGAGGAGATGCTTGAAGGACGCTTCCCCAGAGGAAAACATACCGTCACGGAGTCGATTTTGCAACACAAGTTCAGTGACAAAAAGGCGAGGCTGTCTGCTTTATCGTCATGTCTTCTGCATTTCTGGTTTGCCACTGATGGGAAAATATGTCTGAGTCTTCGGAGTCGATGTTGCTGTCAGCTAGCTCAGCTAATGCATTGTTTTACTGAAAAGAAACCGCATATTCAGTGGAGTTGGAAAGAAATATTCCCGATAAACCAAAAGGAAAAAATATGTATAGAAACTGTCATACGAGCACGTCGAGAAATGCAAAAAAATTGAAGTGTATATTATGCCTATTATACCGCAGTCTGAACGGTTTGTCCTTCGCCGGAGCACATTACAAGCTGCACATAACAACTCCAAGCTTCATACGTCATATCCGGCCAAAAGCTGTCAGAAAACAGCAAACGTCTCATTATATAATTTTTTGTTTTTATGTGTGCTGATTCTGTACGTTTAATGTTAGAGAATAAGAACAAGATAGATAAATAGAAACATTTTTAACTGCATTCTCTTGAGTATGACATGTTTAAATAACAAAATAAAATGAAAATTATGTAAATTCAGTCTTTTATGTGAAACTTTAACTTAAAGAATAAAAAGTATTGAAAATGTCAAAACTGTCAAACGAACTTCTATCTTTAAACATTAATGAGGTTTATAAATCAGTTCCTTTCAAAATTATGATTCATTTATTTCAATTGATATCCCAATCATTTGTAAACCATTATGCTGTACACATGTTTATCTATTTTAATGTTTTAATGATTTGAAAAATAAATATAATCACTCCTTTTTCTACTTTTTTCCCCCTCATTGTTGTTTTGGTTGGATTGCTTGCGTTTCCTCCCTTACTTGTTCCATTTCCATTCAAGGCCTAAAACAAACTAGTAGTAGGATGCTGTGCTGGTCGCAGGTCAGATCACTCTAGACTGGCGCCCGTTCCAACGGAGTCTACGAAATGTCTCTAAACAAGCAGAATACAAGCCAAAATGCTTTTACCTACTTACAGGCCACAGAAAATAATAGGAAGAGAAAATTACTTAGAAAGTCATTTTTTAATATCGAAATTCTCTTAACGGTGAATATCAAATAGATACAAAACATTAGGATCTCATGCATCACTTTAAATTGCTCAGCTTTGGTTTCAAATAAAATCAATATGTTAAGGCAAAACATGACTTTCAAATTAAGACAGTTTTAAAACACTGACCCATAAAGAAACAAAAAAAAGAAACAATAGTTTTAGATTTATTATTTTAGCCTCTAGAAAGCCACAACTCGTTTCCTTATTGTATTAAAGACGATTTTCAGAGAATGAAAACTTGCTTGATAAGATCGCAGGTGACATTCAAATTAAGTCATCTACGCATGATAAAACTAGGTGTAAGAGAAGATCGTGACTGCAGATTTGATAAAACACTATGTAAGCCTAACATGTAAGTACCAAGGTCTCACATTGGATTCATACTGTTGTGCAACAAATTGGTTGCCTTTTTTTTTGTTAAATCAAGGCTAAAGATATATTCTCTTTGCTTCTTTCTTTTATTAAATCAAAGAATTATAAATAAACCTGCCTTGTTTTGCAGGACTCGAAGAAACACTTTCAAATATAAAATATTATATTATATGTTAATAAATGGGGCGACACGGTGGTGCGGTGGGTAGCACTGTTGCCTCACAGCAAGAAGGTCGCAGGTTCAAGACCCGCCTTGGGCCTGGGTCTGGGGCCTTTCTGTGTGGAGTTTGCATGTTCTCCCCGTGTCTGCGTGGGTTTTCCCCGGGTACTCCGGTTTCCTCCCACAATACAAAAAACATGCTCAGGTTAATTGGTAAACTCTAAATTGCCCATAGGTGTGAGTGTGAGAGTGAATGGTGTGTGAATGGTGTGTGTGCCCCACGATTGGCTGGCGACCATCTGGGGTGTATCCCTGCCTCTCGCCTTAACGCGCTGGGATAGGCTCCAGCAGACCCCTGCGACCCCGAAAGGGAATAAGCGGGATAGACAATGGATGGATGGATGGATGTTAATAAATGGGCAGCAATATTTGCAATATTTGTCCATGGAAGGAAATAATGCAAAAAGCAACAGTATGGCCCTTTAAAGCCCTTCTTTAGTAACATTTGATATTTTCTTATGTTTCATGAAAATCTATTGATCTTTGGCATTCAGTTATCAATACAGCATTGAAGGGCAAGGTCTGAGCTGTAATCTAATATCGGCAGTATATGAATAAGTGGCATCAGTCACAGAAACCATTGTGACTGTTTTTAAAACATCTCCAGAAACTTCCATTGAATCAGACTAATACGTGAATGAGTCTTTACTCAAATACATCATCATACTGTATTTGAAACAATAACATACCAGTACGGTATGTGGTAATAACCTTAGATCAGCAATTGAGTTAAAGGCAAAGGAAGGTATAACAATCATAGGGACTCCCATTTCCTTTCAAGATTCACAGTGGAAGAAATCTCCTAACAGGACACATTAAAGGGACAAAACCCCCGTATTGGATTATAATGCACTGCTGGCGTGCTTTACAGTAAGAAACTTTCATATTACCTGTAAATACCATGGGAGTTAAAGCCAGATCTACCTCAACAGAAAATTAAAGTGCAGAATTGCAGCACATTGTACATAATAGTTCTACTGCAATTTCATTTGCACGATTCCCCATTTTCCAGTTCATGAAAAACAGCAAAATGAACTACTTTTAGGTAGCTAGAAACTATAGTGAATACTGAGAGAATAAATACAGAATCTACTGTTTACATATGAGCCTGCTCAGCTAGCTTTAGTCTAGTAAATATATTTACTTGGCAAAAATATGTATATGAGGATGTACCGTCAGTAGTTGCAATCAACAAAATGTCACTGGCAGGAACTCAGACACGTATGGAGTGCAAGTCAGATTCAAAATCTAAATTAAACCTGACAAAATATGTAATTTTGAGGCTGATACCAATATATCATAGTATATTTGGTTCTCTTTTCAGAAACTCACTTATCAATATATATGAATGTGTACTGAGCAGGACATTTTCCAGCTGAAAGATAAATTAGTCTGGGTTCTCTGGACAACGCAAACAAAAACATACCCGCACTCAATTCATCAATCTTTTAGTTATATATATTGTTCCCACAATAAATATAACTACAAGATTTGTTTGTGTTGATTCTCGCCACGACCATGCACCCAGTACAAAGCTTCAAGTTTTGGAGTTGTGCGCGCTGCCACCTCTTATTTACTTTCTGGTAGACAAACTATGTAATGCAAACAATGTTTCTCGACATATTTTTGGCCTTTTCGTCCTGAAAACTCTTCCGTGTATAGGACCTGGTTAGTGTTCTGACAACTTTTTTACTTTTTATATACATTAATGTTAAAAAAAATGTTGGTAAAAAGCACAAGGCCCAGCAAAGGGCTGAGATGAACGCTGCTGTAAAAACTTCAATAATCACAGCTGTAAACGAAGAGAACCATGAAGGACACTTTGTCGCTCTGTTAAGGCACATTTCTGAACTGAAACAGGAAGGTCCAGCCAAGTTGTTTCTGTGCACCAAAGATAAATAAGCTTTAAAGTCCAACTGAAATCACATAGTCATCCATTTTGACACTGGAAAAATATTGTTGTTATTTATTCTATTTCCTTTATCAAAAAGGGGGATGGTTCAGTTTAGGAAAAACTCCTTCTCCCATCATAGCGTGTTGGTGTCTGATTCATTGACGGCATGGATCAAAACAAAGGAAATAAACTTGTGCTGTAGGTGAGGAGTCATGGGCAGACAGTTTGTTGTTACAGTGATACTGAAGAAAAAATGTGACAATGGGTGAAATAACCACCCAAATCCAAGCCCAAATACTGAGTGCCAAGCAGGGAGGTAAATAGTACCATTTTTACAGTCTGAGACCCCACTGGGGATTGACCCCAAACCTCCCTGTCTCAGGGCAGACACTCTACCATTAGGCTGCAGAAATGTGCACTTACCCCTCGAGAAAGTCATTTTTTTTACAGCAAAGTAAGTAATGGGACACGATGTGTTGAGGTTGGTCAGTTAGACAAGAAGAACTTAGCAGGAAAATTCAAGCAGGTTGTTGCTCAGAGTTTACAGCGCTCAGGATGCTATCTGGCTCACGGTGACTCTCTGATGTCTGATATCACTGCATTAAGTGAATATTATTAAAATAAAATGCTTGAATGTGTGTGAATCCAAGAATCTCCAAGAGCTCTAACGGTATTCAGTCTGTATTCAAGTGCCATCATGAAACCAAAAACTATAAAAGATGAATTTCTCCCATTTTGGTTTCTGACACATAAGATATGGGGTTTACAGAGTAGATATTTATATATATATGCTGTAGCAGAAAAATAAAATACCTGCAATTTCAGTTGGACTTTTAAGGCTGCATTTGTGATAAATTATCACTTTTTTGAAATAATGAAATACGTATATGTCACTCTTAAGGCTAAAATGTCTTGACTTGACACAGCTGGGCATCAAACATACCATCATGTACATCAGTCTTTCACTTTGTTTTTGTTTAGGCTCTGTTGTGTCCATCATAAAAAACAGATGCATAAAAAGAAAGCCTTGAGAATGAGTGCTCTGCTTTTGTTCGGGCATTTCGTTGTGGGGATGCAGAAAAGCATTCCCGATGAAAGCAGATTGACAGCATATCCTCATCTGGAGGTCAAGGTCAGCATGGAGCAAGGCGGAGGCCTTTAAGGGACAGGTTTCGTTTTTTGAGTTAATGACCACCGGCAATATTGATGGATGGACGTTGGCTGCAGGAGGCAGATCTAAAATCAGACAGTGCAGCTAGCCCGACACTAATATTTTTAGGATGAATCACAAGCTGCTGTCTTATTGGGAGATCTGACCACAGGATGATCCCTCTGCGCTGCAGTCAATACACCAGTTTCACTAGTGGTCAGTAACTTGCACCACTTCTATGTCAACAAGACTAAACTGTTGTTTTTTTCTTTTTTTCCAGAGCTGGCAGAAGTAGTGAATAGTTTGGGCTTCTCCGTTTCCTCAGTGTAGCAGAGTGAGGAGTCCTAGTGGAAGTAAAAAGCAAAGAGGCCACATTCCTAAGACAGAGGAGGCTCTATTCTGCCCCTTTTCTTTCTGAGCACAGCCCTCACCGCTGTAGCCGCTGTAGCACTGGCAGTGGAAGTGGGAGCGGAAAAAAGTCAGCTCAGCCGGGCCAGACGTGCCAGTAACCTTCAACTGGCCACCCTGGCTGGTGATGCTGTGGGTTGAGGGGCTGAGGTGGAGGTACACGTCGCTGTCCGGTACTCTGCGCAGGCAGCGGCCATGAGATCTGCACAGCACCTGACTGCACTGTTCTGCTGCCGTGGACACGTTGAGAAGGTACCGGCCCAGTGGTCCCTGAAGATACTTATTTAGGGTGGAGCAGCTGGTCTGTGAGGAGGAGGGGAACAAGTTAATCCAAATCACTTAGGCCCCAGTTACACTTTATAAAAAAAAAAAAAATCTGCCATGCCAGTAGTGGCGAAGTGAACAAAGTTTCAAATAGCTGCATGAAATACGTTTTGAACAGTGCAATGCAGTGGGGATTCAAGAACACAGAAAACTACTTGCAATCATAGAGTAACTTAAATTTAGCTCTATGCAAATGATACCGAAAATATCAAGAACTCAGACATGACCTGAGAACCATCCCCCATCGTCATTGTTTTGAATAGAATGCACAAGTGCGCCCAACTTTTTTTTGTCTGAGAGCACATGTGGACCACGCTTTGACGTCTTGGATCTGGTAAAGATCCAGATTGGGGTCCCCACATCAATCTACTTGATCTGATATTTTATTCTCTCCACTTGTTTTTCTGGTTTGACATATCTCCAGATACCGGCATGTTGGTGTGGTTTAGAGGCTGAATTGGATAGAAAAGTATGTGGCTTTTAAAGAAAAAAAATACTGCAAAGAATACTTTTGTAGTTGGGGCCTTAGCAAGAAAAACACTGTGTCACTTACTTCGCTGCTGGCATAGGACGTGTCCCCCCAGAAGATAACACCCGCTGCTCCCAGCGCAACACTCTCACCGATGGAGGAGACCAGATCCATCTACAAAACATTTACACACACAGGTCAGCTGAGCACATTCAGATGAATCAATAGATAAAATATAATGACTGCACTGAGATAAATGATGAAGTAATAAGCATCATGTGTTCGAGTAAATGGTGCCTCAGCCTACTGACCTCAGTTAGGAGGGTCATCTGATTCATGTACGTGGGTCGGGTATAAACAAACACAGGGCGTGCCAGTCCGTTCCCGACAGACGCCAGGCGCATCGCCTCCTTCACCCTGTTTCGGACAAATAGGCGTCCGTAATGCGTGGAGCTTAGCACAGAGCCAATGTATACAGATGGGAAGAGCGCGGTGCATTCCATCCACAACCAGTTAAGTTGATCGTTGCGCTCCATGTCCACGACGGGGCAGCGGCCTGTGTAGCTCTTTAGGTCACTCCTGTAGTCATGGTTGTAACAATCTGGAAACAGGTAGAAGCCCCACAGTTGATTGGGCCTCAAATTCTTCGCAAGTTTCAGAGTCTCGAGCATGTATTTTTGAGCCGAAAGCTCGAATTCCTGCTGTGCAACTTTGCCCACTTGTTCAGGGCTCCACGTGGGATTCTTTTGCGCCACCATTTCACGGGATTTACTTCGATAGATATCCTTGATATCCCAATTTCGGATCCACAACGGGCGCCACTCCTCCCAGTCGATAACAGCTAAACCTTTGGCCTCTGGCTCACGTATATATTTCTGCACACCTTCAGGCATCTTTTCATAATGCTGAGTGAGGCTGGCGAGCTGTGGAAGGCCGCCGTTCACTGCATTGCCACCGTGGTCATAATAGGGATACAGCCCGAGACGGTCCTTGTAGAAGATCGTGAGGTTCTGCCTGACAAAGCCCTCATTGGGGGATGCTACAATGTCAAACTGGCCCAAAGATATAGTGACGCTATGTCGTGGGGCACATTCTTGTGTTGGGGCGTTCCAGGCAAGAAGAATAGGCTTCTGGGAATATAATGGCCATCTTGTCTGCTTTATTTGTGCAGAACACAAGACTGTCCATGATGTTAGCAGAGTCAGAAGAAACCAGGGCAGCTTGCCAGCTGCAGAGAGGAGAGAGTGACATAAAGCTTCCATGACCACTGCTCAGCTTCGCTCTTCTTTCTCTACCAAACACAAGAGCAGACAGAGTCACAATGTCAGAAATGAAAAAATCTGTGATAGATATCAGAAATTGACTAAGACAATGTGTTTTTCCATAAATAGGAGGACTATATATTGCCAGAATAAAGTCACATAATTGACCAATTTGGGACCCACACTTGCACTTTTCTTGGTTTTACTTGATGATTAAATATCCCTAACATTAGATATTTTCAGTTTGAAGTACCAACCAACCATCATTATAGTTTTTACAGCACTTATCTCTGGAACATAAGGGGAATATGTTCTGTCTCATGAATAATCACAAACTTCTCTTCTTATTAGGTGATTTTATTGTCTGTGAAGTACAAACTAATCCTTTTAAGGCAACGTTTCTGAATCATGCTGTATATGTATTGTATTTATCGTGTACTGAGTGTTTGATGCATGGGACACTACTCATAAAAACAACTAGACCTGCTCTATAGTATCTAAATAAATTCCTGAAATGACTCCTAAATGATTCCCTTCAGCAGACAACTCAACTTCCTGGTTGATAGACGCTGTGAATCACTTTTCTTAGTAATTCCACTGTGATTGAATCGTTAGTCCGTGCTAAATTTAAAGCAAAAAAAAAAAACAGCAGCAGCAGCAGCCTTTTTAGTTAGCTGCTTCTACCATATCACACCCATTTAACTTTCTCCTGTCTATAAACGTTACCAACAGAATTTAGCCACATTAGCTTCATTGAAAGATAGGCTAAGTGAATTTCGCTAACGTGCTTCTTCTTTTTCCGTCTGACCTGCTCCGATGCGACTGAAGACCCGGGTTTATTCCGCTCATGTAACCGTCAGATAAATGACCCCTCCACTGCCCTGCCATGTGAAACATAGCAGTCATAGTCCGTTCAATCCATGTTCATGATTCACAGTGTGCCAGCCACAGCTACAGCTAAATTAATGAATGATGGTGATGACGGTAACGTTGAGCAACAACAGATCAGTGGGTTGACTTCCTGAGCAGGGCGAAGGTGAGTTACTGAATTTATTAAATATACATGATTTTTTTCTCAATTTTAAATATACAAGATTTAATGGTTTGACAACATTATAATCTATCACTAAAGCATAATTCTAACCCATGTGGGTAGCATATACTTTATCGTGCAAACACATCATAGTGTCTTCCACCCCCACAGTCTAAGACCAAATGGTCTGTTCCGCAATCTCCGTTTACGGAGATTCAGTTTCAATGATGAAGCCAAGCTATGCAAAATATTCCTACTGAATGTTTTAAACTGTGCAGTTGTTTTATCGTGTTTATGTGAATTCCAAAAAGTTTAAACCAAATCATGTTTGTAAAATTAATGAATGAAAGGACGACTGATTAATTTAAGGTATGCATGAACAATGTATGTAAGTACACTTGTCTCTTTTTTAATGTAGAAGAATTCAGCAAAAGCAATTATGAACATGTATTTTTGTATAAACTCAAGTATCTACATTTTATGGACCAATTCTTCTGTTTACAGAAATCCAAAACATCCCTCACACCACAATTAATTACATGTATATTATTTAACAGTGGTGGAAGACATATTTAAATCATGTATCTACATAAAAGTACAAGCACAGCAATGTAAAAATACTTAATTACAAGTAAGCCCTAGAAATACTACTTAAGTAAAAGTACAGTAAGCACTGTACTTAAAGAGTACTTAAGTGAATGTACTTAATCCACTGTTAATGAATAGATGTCCTATATAAATGCATAGGTACTTGTTTTTATAAAATGTCAAGCTTACCTGATGAACAAAAAAATACTTTCATTCAAAACAATTTATATTCCTGTCAAATATTCTTACCTCTGACCTTCAAATTTCAGAATGAAAGTAATTCAATCAAAGTGTTGTTCAAGATCGGGATGCACAAAGGCCAAGTGCATTCTTCTGTTATCAAATGTGTAATCCTCTTAACAAAGGATGGAGTTGTTCATCCGGTGTTGAAATCCACCTCTGACTGATATTTAAATATCCAGCAGACTCCACCTCTGTCTGACGTTACAAAGACACAAAGTGGAGTCACACGTTGCACTATTATCTAAAGTTTAGGCCAACATAATACATTTTATTAACAAAGGTTTTAGCAGCTGAAATCAGCTAAAACGAGATTTCCTATTAAAGGATGGATTCACTGTTTTTCCGGTATGTCCTAAAAGAACACAAGTGCCCATATGAACACCAAGCTTCAGCAGTCCGAATTAGTCAGTATCTGCCACAAGGTCACAAAGTTCTTTTTGGCAAAAAGTATTATAAAGTATTAATTAAAAGTATTTTGGTAAAAGTATTATAACAGAATAGGGACATTGGCATTTAGACTGCAACATTGAAAGATATGTAGTTGATTTGACTCATTTGGCTTCAAATTAGCTTCAGATATTAACACATTTTTGCACCAAAGTTGGCTTGTGGATTTTGGCTACATCACTTACATTGTGAGTGCATTATAAAAGCATAATCGAAGCATAAACGGCAACTGACTATTATTTTAAGAGACACCTGAAAACAAACATATGCATCATATAAATACATTTCACCATTTCTTTTAATATTGGTATTTCTAGTGTAAAACAATCCTTGGCCTGTTTCCAGCCAGGGGCCTTTTTCATATGTCTCTTGTCCTTGTTTCTTTTCTGCCTATCTAATATGAACATTCCAATAAAAACTCTTACATTTTTCAATAAAAAATGGTTCCTCTTCAAATTCTTAAGCAGTAACTTTTAAGTTATATTTTCTTTGAAAACCACAGCTGGTTATTTTTTTGGTGTTTTTATGTCTAAAATGTGCCAACATTATTCAGCAAAAGCAGATCAAGGGTGGTTTGCTGAGTCAAATGTTTGTTTCACCTCCTGTCCTTACATGATATTACAGTTTAGTGAAGATAAGCATCAAATAGTAATTGAAGCATGTATCCCCTGGACTCAGCTTAGAAAAGGGTCAGTTTTCCAAGGGGTGAAAGCACAGAGCATTGTGTAGTTTTAAAATTGTTTCAAAAAAGCAATAACGTGTTGTGGATTTTGGCACAGCCACATTATCCGCTGAAGAAGACCAATATCAGACAGCTTTGTATCAAACCTTTTTCCCATGAAGACAGCATTCACGACCTTTACTTTTGTCTTATCTTCATCCATCCCTCATTAGCAGACGCACGCACTGAAGCCCGCACAAACAACGGTTTGCTGTTTTAATTTCCTATGCAGGAGGCTTTTTTTTCAATCATGTACAGAGGTCAGCTGCATCATTTTCTTCATGAATGAACAGATCCTGTCAATTTTTTTTTAAGCTTTTGTTTTAAAAGTTTAATTTTCTATGATTACAAAAGATATTTGACAAATTGTCTTTATGATCTTGCGACACAAAGTTATTGTTACATAAATGCTCATTTGGCAGATTTGTGGAAACTTTCTCTCAGCATTTGAGTTTGGATTCCAAACTACACTGTCCAATAAGCAAAAATTCCAGATGGAGATACCTTCAGGTCCCGCTAATGTTTTAGTCATACTGCAGATGTGGAGATCACAAAGCCTGGAAATAAATACCCCCCCTGAAGAAAAAGCCATCTAGTGCGATTGAGCTCAAGGCTTTTTATGAGCAATGATTATATAATACATCAATTGAACCTGGATGACTCTTTACATTGCTTTTCAGTTATAGAAGATCAATATAAAAAAGATGACAATGACACAGTTCAGCATTTCAAATTGTAATTAAAAAACAGTTATAATAAATTAAAAGTGAAACATAGTATGCCAAAGCAGCAACAAACAACAGGAACACTGCTGCTGTGAACATGTGTGGCTCTGAGGTCTGGACCGAGGTCATTGTAGTCAGTCCATCCAACAATATAGTATGACACTATCCACTTTTAATTTTGTGGGCCACTGATTGTCAACTCCCTAGGATATTACCAATAAATAAACAAATCCTTTTCCATGCATATTGAATCAAGTAATATTGGTGTCAAAATACTCGTTTACACTTGACCTTTCTCTCTTTAGATATGACTGTGACGTGGGGAAGACCTGCTTATTATCTCCTAGAGTTTGATGATTCATACCAGAAAATAATCTGTAGCAACAAATCCAGGTCTTTTGTCACATTTCGTTCTGTGCCTGCGCACGCGCACACACACATACACGCTTACATGCACACTAACCATGATCTGTAAACTGAGTAGGTTTTCCCAACTTGGCACCCTTCTAGATCCCCATAGGTGACTATACGGTGTCTAACTGCACACAAGCCAAAAACACCACATGCAGAGGCTCGGCACACATTGCATCAGCCTGTCCACAAAAGGGCATCATATATATCAAGAGATCATGTTATTTTGAAAGGTTGTTCTGGCATCCAGCTGCAGGGAAACCACAGGACGGAGTTGACACAGTGGAAAGTTTGAGACACAGCTCAGGCATCATCAGGCTTCACAGAGGACAACTGGGAAATCTACATGGATGCAAGGGTGTTCTAGCTTTATTATTCCCTGAAAAGGACACAAAAGAGATTAAATTATATAACTGACATTAAAAAACTGACGTTGCTAAGCAAAGTCCTAGTTTAGAAATACGATTTCCTCACCTGAGGTGTTAAGTTTTTTTGAATCCTCTTCAGCTTGGCTTTTTTACGCCCATTTTTTGTCACAATTGCTTCTTCATAGAACTCGTGGGCCAAGTCGCCATCCTCGTCAAAGTACATAGAGCTGCAGAAGAGAGAAAACATGAATTATTTGTGCCTACATAATGTGTTAGAAATGTGTCTGCATCTATTCTAACATTTGTTAATATCATAGATATTAAAATTACAAGTTGTGGCTTGAATTATTTAATCATCATCTATCACAGAATCTAGAGAATATCTGCAAGATTGTGAATAAATTGTACTGTGTTCTACACAATAAAGGAAGCTAGCTGATGAGGAAATGGGTAAAAAAAAAAAAAAAAAGCACAACCACAATGGAATTTTTTTTTTTTTAGGTTTTCTCTCCTCCATAGCATTTCGCAACCAGCTGCTTAGTGTGCTTATGCCTCTTCCCCCTTCAATCTCCTGGGAATTTTGTGTATTACAATGTGTAGTTACCTAAAATGATATCAGAAATCAAATCACTAGTCAGCTGTCTTCTTATAGGTAAAATGTGATGTTTTTAAAAGATCAGGAGAGTACAGTAAGTAAACTAACAGTTCAGCCACAAGAATGCATGTAACTCAGAACAACAGTGGCGTAAGAGGGAATTTAAGACCATTGCAGATCAACAGCAGCAGCAGAGGAGGAGTACAACAGTGCTTTTTGATCACTATGCTCCCTCCCAAAACTCACACACACCAATTACATATTTGTTTGTACTGTCAAACATACATGTGTATGTGGAAAAAATGTCATTGAAAAAAAAACAAAAGTATAAGAACTTATGCTTGAAAGCTTTATTTACAGACATGAAAAGACACTTATGTGGAACCTGACAGTAAACTACGGATAGGCGTTATTTGGATAAACCAAACACATAATATAAGTCTAAATGGATACTTTGTCTGAAAAAAAATATTAGAAATGAATAAGATGACATTAATAGTCCTACAGCCACATGTTTTTAAAACTTGTTTCAGTGTCCACTGTCTCACAGAGAAAAGGCCGTACTCAGACCCACAGAGGCAGAGTGCCTGCGGACATCACAACTGTGAAATCAATATAAACTGGAGACATTCCCTGAAGACGTAACAGAAAACGGTTCATGCCATATTATTTTGAAAGAAATGGCCAACGAAGAACCTCCAACACTGGAATGTCTTCACTCATTCATATTGTAATAGACTTTCTGTTTTGTAGTGCTGGCTCCGGCAAAAAACAAAGAACAATGAACACATTACTTTGGGAATTGGTTAAATGAATGTGATCTGTAGGTGTAGTCTGCTAATGGGTCATAAGTGTTGTGCAAACAATGTGAATTTATGGCTTCTTCTGTATCAACAGCACAGGTGAACATATGTAACTGTATGAGAATGTTTTCTGTGCAAACAGACACACATGATAGCTAGGCTTTGCATATAAGTGTTAGTTGTTCAAATTTGTATTTTTGTTAGCAGATAAAACAAACAAAAAAAAAATCCCACAATATTCTCAAAATACTCACAATTTGGCCGAAGCATGATCTTTTTAAGTTGAGGTTTGATCAGAATGTTCGGAGTATAAACTGCATGTGTATTTTGTAATATCTGCTGCTTAAAATAACGACAAACAAAATGTGCTGAGGCATGATTTACCTTCGTCTACTAAACACGAACGGCGTTGCACTTGGGAAGCTTCGGACTCTTGCCAGTGGCTGCTCGCTTCCATCTTTGGTTGGATCGTCCACACTACCTGAGCCAGAAAAAGGCCAAAATCCTTTGGATTTGGAGCCGCTACTACCCATCTTCAGCTGCAGCACATTATTTTCCTGGGTCACAGGACTGCCAGTAGTGCTACAGTGGATCTGCACCAGGTGGATCTGAGGAAGTCAGGATAGGACACCTTGGCAGACAGACACATTACAGGAAGGCGTTTAGACATTGAATGCATTACATTAGAACACAAGCAAACTAGTTGACAGAATTAGGTATTTACAAATTAATTGCTGATCCAGAATTCACACTTTACTGTAGACAAGACCCAGACAGAGCTATATCTGTATAGTTACCTTGTAACAAACAAAGAGAAGAGTTATAGAGAATATTTATATTATGAAAGCTTGCTAAGATAATTAAGCTTAAATTCGGTGTAACGGTATGTGCAATGTCCAATATGAAGGCCAGTTATGCTAACGTTAACTTAACGTGACATGACACTGCAGCCAGACAATGCAACACTATATTGCTGAGACGCTATCTTTCTCTCAAATCCGGTTTTACTCCATATTTCAGTTAAAGAACCCCTGAAAAAATGTTAGCTACCGCTAGCCCTGCGGAGGCTCGGGGACGGCAGTGAGGTTACCGGGACAGGAGCAGCTAACTCAGCTAGCTACGACAAAACCCATCGAGAAACTGCTCCAAACGTCAAGTTATTCACAGCATCGTTTCTGCCACTTCGCGTTACCCCACGTTCGCGTCAGTTAACAGAAGAGCGCCCTCGCTAACATTAGCTCATGTCAAAATGTGGTTTTACTACATAAGGTTGTGAAAAGCTGTAGCTGGTTTAATAAGTGACTGAACTGTGTTCAGCTCAGGTGAAAACATACCGGAAATTGATCTGGGTCTGTTCGCGGGTGTTTAAATATCCCTTTTTTTTGGCTTTTTGAATCGGTTACAAGCGAAAGCCTCACAACACACACGTCACGCACTATGCACGCGCGCACACACGCACACAGCTAGCTGTTGATGCTAAATAATGCTACCTCAGTGCTACACGCGCTTCTTCTTCTCCGTGTCGTTTTCTTGACGGCGGGTTCAAAATGGCGCCGTCTGGCGAGCGCGATGAGCAGAGCAGCTTGAATGAAGTGTAAGAAGTAAACATACTCAAACAACAATATAAAATACAATATAACAAATACTGCATGAAAACCCATATTTAAGTAAAAGTACACAAGTATGGGCAGCACAATGTACCTAAAGTATTAAAGTAGTTATTTCAACCCTGTGCCATATGACATCAAATCAATTTAATCATAGTTTTATTAAGTAATTAGAATATGCAAACACGTGTTTTTTACCCAGACTTAAATTGTCAAAGCAGCATACTTAGGGGAAAACACTTCATTCAATTAGTTTCAAGATAATTTACAATTTGTTTTACCCATTCAATTCAAAACACAGACACAAATATAGCCTGCAGTTCACATTAAATACAATAACAGCATTGTTTATTCTTCACAGATCCCCTTCACACATGTTTAGAAAATACTCTATTTGAAAAATAATGTGTCTGATATGTATGTTTTTCACAAAGAAATTCAATTTTTTTGTTAAATTAAAATTAAATAACATATCCACATTCTTCCTTATTAAAAAAAAAACCCAGAATCTATATCGTATATTTTATCTCACTAATGTAACTGTTGGACACAAAATGTGTCCTACACTGAAAAAATCAATTCTCAGTGTTTTTTGCACTGGAGGCTTCACATGTCCTCATCACAGTTTTATAAGTTGAATATTGGATACGGATTAGCTCTTAAACTACTTATGATGTCACATATTAAACTCTTGAAATCTGATTTTCAATGAGCTGAGAGAAACTTTCCTGTTTCAGTAGGCAAACATAAAAAACAGCCTTCTAGTGTCAAATACTGCACAAACATCATCCTGCACAGTGAAGCTCAAATATTCAACTTTAAAAACATAAAAGAAAACACACCTTTGTGTGGGTGGGGATTTAACAGCCTCTCAGAGCTCTTTCCTTCCCTTTTACATAGCTATAAACCTCCTGATGGTTGGTGGATGAAGGTTCTTCTTCGTGTTCAAAATATGAGGATCAGATGAATGTCTCTTGCTTTAAATAAAATCAACCAGGAGTAGTAATCTTTGACATGGCCTGCTTCATCATGTCTCTAGCAAGAGTGTATCGCTTCACTATCTGCCGCACATGTTCTTCCTCCTCACGTTGCAGGATTCGCAGAAAGTTGCGCAACTCAGGAACGCTAAATCCATCCCACTGTGGAGGAAAGCAATATCATTAAAAACACAGTACTTATATTCTATTTTTTCAGCATATATTGGCAGTTTAATAACTGATTTCATTCTCAAATAAAAATGTATGAGATATCAATCAACCTTATACATTAAATAACTTGAACCTCCTAAAATCCAAAGCCCCTGATACATGTGCACAATTGAGTTTTATGCATATATTGCTTGAGAAAACCTGATCTACAACACCAAAGGTGTGTATTTTTTACTTTTTGCAATAGTATAGCTATATTTGCCCTGTAACAGCAAGTTAAATTGAGTCTGACACTTCTGTAGTCACCCCATATGTAGTAGTTTTCTTTTGATACCAAATTACAGTAAATAATTATTTGTGGTTGTAGAGATATTCATATTTCTTATTATAGCAGGTAAACTGAAAAAAAGTTTTCCTGTTTTGCCTGTTTCTGTGTGTTTTTTCGGGGTTCTCTAGCTTGAGCCCACAGTCCAAAAACATGCTGAGGTTAACTCTTAACTCTAACTCTAAATTGCCTGTAGGTATGAGTGTGTGAGTGAATGGTGTGTGTCCCATGATAGGCTGGTGACCTGTCTGGGGTGTATCCCTGCCTCTCTCCTGTAATGTGCTAGGACTGGCTCCAGCAGACCCCTGTGACCCTGATATGGAATTAGTGGGTGTAGAAAATCACTGACTGACATATATTTAAATTAATATGCTCTTCAATAGATTTTTTTGTTTAAAAAATACAACCACTTTAACACAGATTCTTATAAAACTAACAGAAATAATAAATCGTCAGGCTGCAAATGTGCAGCTGAAGCTGAATTAAAATAGTCAAAAGAGCAAAGAAATATTCTGCTTCTGACATGGAGACACAGAGCAGGTTACTACCCACCCTAAACCTTTTCTGACAAGCTATTACTACATCAATACAATGTACCTTATTTAGTTCGTTGGTCACCCAATCTAGGCCAGAAAAAACCCTCTGAAAGGCAGCAGAGGGTTATTCATGTGAAATATCTATCCATTCTTTGTCCATATTTCTCACTAGGGTCACAGGGGGTCTACTGGAGCCAATCCCAGTGTATTGGGGCAAGAAGCAGAGATACACCCCAGAGAGATCACCAGTTTACTGTGGGGCACACACCATTCACTCACACACTCTAACCCTACAGGCAATTTAGAGTCTCCAATTAACCTCAGCGTTTTTTTGGACTGTGGCAGGAAGCTGGAGAACCTGGAGAGAACCCCACATACACAGGGAGAACACAAATACTCCACATAGAAACATCCCAGCTCAAGGACTTCAATCTGTGACCTTCTTGCTTCTTCATTATTAAAAAACAAAAGTAACCATTTCCTCACATACAAATGCCAAAGTCCTTCCACCCGCAGCGTTCTTGCTGTGAGGAAACAACGCTACCCACTGCGCTGACATGCAACTTACGTTCACATCCCCTGTCTCATTCTCTTTCAAGACCAGACCCAGGACTTTTTCACTTGGACCAGCGCACAAGCGGAGGTAGAGGGGACACTCATCATCAGACAGTTTACGCATGTACACTACATAAGTGAGCCAGAAAAAGAAAAAAAAACAACAGTACTTCAGAATTTAATACTGAGAGGTATTGTTTGGTTTCCTAGTATCCGTACTACATTGAGTAATCCTACCTTGATTTTGTTTCTCAGTGCGCTCAAACAGGGCAAACTTGGCTGGGTTGTCCACCAGCGTAAACTTGTTGAGCAGCGCCGCGATGACTTCGCGTACCCGTGTTTGGGAGCTTATGTGCAGGTGCTTTGCAGTGTCTTTTGGGAGGTAGAAAGATGTGCGTCGCTTCATCAGCGCGCCCTCCTGATCTTCGTCCCAGCTCTGAGGAGGAGGGAGGGAGATGGGACGAACCAACTGAAAGTGGACCTTGATGAAACCCGTGTAGGATCCGTCTTTATTCTGCATGGTAGCCAGATTTATAGCATTAGGAAAGGAGTGAAACAGGTTTACATATTATCAAACTGTGGTCTTTAAAGCGCATGTGACTTTTCAGAAAATAAATGCATCACTCACAACCACCATGTAGAGGCTGCTGATGATCTGAGCATTATACTCTTTAACCTTCTGTTGAATCTCACCAATGCTCAACTCCTGTTTAGTCAAATCGATCTGTTCATCCTGAAAAAGAAAGGGCAGGTACAGGTCACATGACGTCATCAGAAAGCCTTCTGCACAGATGAGAATGAAGGATAAAAAGTGACAGAACAGAACACTAATAGGAGTAAAAAAGGAACAGAAATGCTGTTCGCCTGTAGTGACAAAATCCAGACATACATAGTGCAGAATATAAAAAATAAAGCTTTGTAATTTTTGTAAAATTTGTGATTGATTTACAGATTAGTTTTCCAAAAGATTAAGATTAAAAAGAAGTAAAGAAAGAAAAAAGCTTTTAATTAACTGATCAACTATATTGAAGCCTCACCGTTGACTTTTTGACCTTGTGGAAGAAAGATGTATAAGCAGTAAAATACAATTCCTGCTCTGAGTCTCTGTCGTCCTGACTGCACAATCTACTGCTTTCTGCGCTTCCCCAAGTCATCTCCAAAGATCAGGTGAGCGGGGACTTCAGCTTTAATTTTTTTTTAATCCCCTCAGATTCAGAGTCACTGTGGCTACCCGGGAATCATCTCTGGAGTTGTATGTCAGGAAACGCTCTGCCTTATCTCTTCCGTCTGGAGAGATCTCTACTAACGGCTCCTTTGGCCTCAGCGTTTCCATTTGCTCCTCCCAGACAATAAAAAAGCTCACAAAGACGTCTGCAGGACCGGCCCACTCCCACTGTGATCAGCCTAACATATTCAGGATACATTTGCATGATAATTTCACTATTGTTTAACTGAGATCATACTGTAATATGTGTTAAGTCAAAATTCATTTTTTGAGGAATTCTTTAAAGGTAGTAGAATTTAGTTGAGAGACAAATAGCTAGCTTTCTAACCTTATCATTTTAGAAGACAGATCTATGCATCCCTTGTCAGCTTCTCATTTTCTAACAGGAGTTTTATCAACTATATTTCAGAAACTCAAGCCAAAGCATTTCAATAATGTGTCGAAGAGTAGTGAATCAAACCCTTTGTCCTGGTCCTTAATTTGATTTCTGTCGTGCTACAGGGATCCCATTAGTGTAAGAATTTAATTGTATTTCTGAAACAAGGGCAGCTGTTTAATTGGACCATTGTTCAGTAAGTAAGCCCCTCCTCTCAGCCCCGTCCTAAATGACTTTGCTGTAGCAATGCCTTGACAAAAAAGAGGTAATAAAAGTCGTCTCTTTGAGGACATATGGCAGGCTGACACTCCGCGGACAGCAGTGCACAATCTGGTAGCCTCCATCTGCTTTAATCTACATAACACAAATGGAGGTATGGAAGTCATTTGATAAAAAAATGCAAAAACAATAAAACAGCATGGCTTTGCTCTGAAGTGCACTTCTGCTTGATTGTGATTTCGATCCTTACTACATTTGTGTCTGTCTCGATGGAGTCGACAGCGAGATCTGCCCGGTCTGTTACCAACCCTCCATCTGTGCTGCAGTCCAGCTGGATGAAGGGCCGGCAGCGGTAGTGACACGTATAGCTGCAGTCTGAGGGACAAAGAGAGGGACAGAGATCAGAGGCTGATTATTAGAGGGTGAAAATTCTGCATTCTCAATAAATGCTTTGGCTCGGGGTCCGACGCCGGTTTTGTAAGCGCTCTCTGTTGTTGATTTTGTTCGCTTCTAATTACAAAAGCAGTTCATTTCTTTGACTTGACATACCACTCACTGTATGTGGAGCAAAATGATACAGAGCATGGATATTCCCATGCGCTCAGTGTACCGACATACACTGAAACATGAAGCTTGCCAGACCTTCCTAAAGACAAGCACAAGCCCGGTGATAAAATTTCTCATTAATGGAAAAAAAACATGAGCATCCGACATTCTAGAGAAAGCGGAGTCTGGGAAGTGGCGACTTTATCACAGCTCATGTACAGGACTTTTCCTACTATGGGGTTACACAACTGATTTCAGTCATGGTTTTATCTTCATGCCAGATTTATCTACAAAACCAGGATGTGCAATCACATTTTTTTCCCCTACAATATTAGCTCCATTCGCATGAACATGATGATCCAGGGCAGCTTCATCCTGTCTCATGTGATGCAGATTTAGTGGCTGGTTGCTTGTCTTTGCTTTTTCAGTCATTGGCTACAGTAAGGAAAAAACACGCTTATCGTTTACACACCAAATCTCAAAGGATAAGGCTGGTGGTTTGAGTTTCTTATTGTCCGGCATCCCATGAAAGGACCAAAGCCAACAATTTGTTAGTCTTTCTAACTCATTAATTTGGCACACAGCACTCAATGTTGTGTTTTAAAAGTGGTTTGCTTGATTAGAAAAGCAGGAATAAATTGTATATATATGGTGATATATTTCAGCTCTAGTGATATTCAGACATTCAGATATTGCAAGTTGGTCACCAACATTTCTTATGGTATGGACTACTGTCAAAAAAAGATAGATACTAGGGTTTAAAAATACTGTCGAAGTTTCTCAAGTAAAAATGTACTGGTCAAGTCAAACATGAAAAAAAAAATGTGTTGCCTGTCAGTCAAAATCAATGATCTCTGAACACTTTAACAGAGATACTGCAGCTTATGTTGTATTATCCCTTTAAAAGTATTTGAACAGGTAATATTGAGTAAGTATGCTGATACTTTCTATTAGAATAATAATAAAATCTATAAATCTATACATAGAGTATTGTAAAAATCTACCAAATAAAACACTCATAAACAACCCTGTAACTAACAGTGTATGAGCTCTCATTACCTTTTCTGTTTTTAATGTGTTGTATTTTACTTTTATAGTTTTTTTTTAGATAAAAGGGGGCCGGATTGGCAGAAAATAGCTTTTTGGCCCAAAAGTTGTCATTAAAACAAGCTGTAATGAAATAGATGCTATAAGAATATATACTTTTTTAAAATAAAAGGTGTAGAGAGTACAGATAATTGCATGAAAATGTAACTGCCTCCCCTACCCAATGTCACCTCCAACTTTTTTGTTTTCCAAAATTATGAAGTGGGCAGAGATAACAGGGTTTTACTACCTCTTCAAAAAAAACTGCTTTGAGATTGCATTATCTGGACTTTCGTATTGTTTTTGCTGTGGGATGTGGACCATTTTCAAGTGGACCATGAGTTGGACAAGATTGGGAACCGCTGCTCTAGCGAGTATTTACGGCTGCAGCATTTAATGTGGTCAGCTCAAAATAAATTACATGTCTCTAGTAATCAGGGACCACGTCACCCAGTGCAACAGGGTGGCTCACAGATGTGATTTTTAAAAATGTTTTTTAAAAAGCAAAAAAAGGAGCACTGTAGCTTTTTATCTGGTTTATCAGGCTTTAGCTACAGAGACAACACCTCATAGATAGATAGATAGATAGATAGATAGATAGATAGATAGATAGATAGATAGATAGATAGATAGATAGATAGATAGATAGATAGATAGATAGATAGATAGATAGATAGATAGATAGATAGATAGATAGATAGATAGATAGATAGATACTCACTGACGCAGCGTAAACTCTGCTTATAAAGACCCCAGATGAATTCTCCACACAGGTCACACCAGGTGAGATGAGTGTAACTGTAGGGCTGGAAGCGATGGCCCACGCCCACCTCACCGGCCTGACCCCCGTGGACCTCGATACTGACTCTGTCTCCAACCAGACGGACCACGTGGAAGTGGCTGGTCTGCCCCGGTTTCAGGGGAGGCGGTGGTGGAGCCGGGCGGGGCACAGGAGCTGCCAGCTCGATGGGGTCGTTCACGCTGAGGTCCTTCAGCTCGATCAGCTCACACTTAGACATCCTGGTCTGGATACAGACACCGGCATGTCAGGTGAGCGCTTGCTGGCCGCACTCCTCCTCACCTACTGTCGTGGGAGGAGGCGGCATTAGCACGTGCGCCTGATTGAGTGGAGAATGTTTGAGTGACTCGGTCCATTTCCAGCTCTTCTATTGTGGAGAGGAACAGGCCAGGGAGTCCTTAGGAGCTGAAACACAGTCATTCATAAAAAAGTCATACACAAAAAAGTCAATATCATGCTATGTATGGTATGGACAAAACAAATGCAAAAACAAAAGATTAACCCCTGTTTTCGATTATATTAAAATGTGGGACAAGATGAATAGTACAGTATATAATCCTGTGCAATCCTAGGAACTCACAGTGTTTGTCCGTGTGACAGTGAAACAAACAAACTGTGCATGTTGTGAAAAACCTGCACAAATTCCTTTTCATTAATTAAAATCTGAAAAACCCAGCATTAACTCAACGTGAAGAAAGAATATCCTGTAAAATGGGAAAAAAACACCTGGAATTCAAAGCTATTGAGACTTTTGTTCATGTGCTGCACATGTACGATTGTGAGACACTTGTACTTTTTTTACGTCACTCATATTTCACTGAAGTTCAGATGAAACATTGTACTTGCTCAGTGTTTATGAAATGTTCACTGTGGTATTCCAGAGTTGGCTGGTCATTTCTGTCCATATGTCAATAGAGTAATTGGTATATTTTCTATTTATGAAACCGCTGTGGACAGAACTACCATCACATCTCAGAAATTCTTTTTTTTGTATTTTTAGACCAGATCACGAGTTGCAGCATGAAGTTAAATTGATGAATCAGATATACGGTAAATTTACTGCATAGTAAGTGCTTTTACATGTTTTTATTTAATGCTGATGATACGTGATTGTATTATGTAAGATTTTAATTCAGGACACTTCACTTATTGGAAATTCCCTGCATTGTATTACTTCAGTAAAGTACTTCCTCCACCACTTGCGACAAATAACAGATTGAGATGCTGCTACTGCCAATGTTAATAAACCTTGTTGGTAACCCTTCATAATAAGGGTATAACTCACATATCTTTAAGTAAAGCCTGGGTCATGTTGATTTAATGCATTAGGCACATATCATGAATTCTTGGTCTTCACTATTAACAAATGATCATGTCGAGGTAATCGTTAATAGCTGATCGTCAGTTAATGAATGGAAATTCACAGTTGCTTCATACATCAATCGATTGGCTGAGTTCCAATTATAATAAAGGGCATTAAAGGACATTTTATAACAATGGACTCAATCTGATCTGTGAAGCTGCTTTTCCCTGTTATCAAATTAGTAGTTGGGTCACATAGATGCAAATAATAAAAAACTTTCACAATAACTGTGAAAAAAAAGTTAGATTATTGACTATCTAAAAAGTCCCAGACTATCTGACATATTCTGATGTTTGTTACTTTATAATGGTTGTTATTATTATTTAAAAAATTGTATAGCTGCACAAAGTTAAAAAAAATCCTTTTTTCAGGATTAAAGACATGTGTTTATGATGTTTTTAATGCTCTTAAATAAAAAGATGGTGAACATTATGTGGGCTAAAGGAATTCGTGGTAGCCTACATACTTTATTAATTCATGCAGGAAATCATCCTGAGCCAGGCTTTAGTAAAGCATTACTCCAGCAGGACCCTTCACCCTCACCCTGCGAAGTGCTGCCAACTCGTCTCCTGACCGACTTTTCTTTTCTGAATTAACGTCTGTCGACAGGACGAAGGCGTGTTAAAGCGTCAACACTGTCCACAGGTGCATCTTGCATGCGTTTTCCTATGGAGCGGCCCTGCGACCAGAATACCAACAGCCCGGGCTCGGCTTTGCCAAGTGGGTCAGCGCACGGAGCATTATGCACCAACAAGGGCGCATTATGTGACCGTCCGTGGACAGATTGCCGTTTCTTCACCGTGCAAAACAGGGCACGGATGTCTTGTTCTGTACGAGAAAAGTTCATATCATTCGGGACAGTCCGGTTTTACATGAATTAATCCTGCGATCTGAGACGGGACGAGGCAAATTTAAGTTTTGAAGTATCTTTTTTTTTTTTTGAAAAAAAAATGCAACAATTTACCTTAATGAATCCATCGCTGTCACTTATCGCAGAGCAGGTTGGATATCCAGTTTTGTCGTGTTGACGCCGAACCGTCCAAACCGTCCCTCGCCCGATGCACGCGCCCCGTTATGCGCATGCACATTCAGAGTGTGGGATTAGCGTCTAATCCCGTCTGTGTTAACCAGAGAGAGAGAGAGAGACAGAGAGACAGAGACAGGGAGAGGGGAGGGGATCATCCTCTCTGCTGTCACACACCAAAAACACGTGTAAGTAGGGAAATGAAAAAAGAATCATGACCTCAATCAATCATAAGGAAGCACTAATACAATAACATTAAAACATGTACACCAACGTTTGGGGTCACCCAGGAAACTTTGTGTTTCAAAAGGTCACACTTTTATTCATCACGTGAGTTGCAAAATTATCAGGGCATTGACATGGTTATAAATAATATTTTTATAAGAAGCAATAATTTGCTCTTTTAGACTTTGCTTTCGTCCAAGAATGCTCCATCTAAGCAGCGAAACAGTTTGCAGCCGTGCTAACATCATTGCACAAGCCTTTTCTAATCATCCGTTATCTTCTAATGCAAACAACAAACACAATGTACCATACAATGTACAATGCCAGACATTTGCAGCTAGAATAGTCATTTACCACATCAACAATGTGTAGACTGTATTTCTGATTAGTTTATTGTTATATTCGCTGAAAAAACAGTGCTTTTTCTCTAAAAAAATGAGGACATTTATAAGTAGTGAATGTTTTACATTCAAGTATTCTTATTTAGTTTTTGGTGTATTGTGGTTTAGACCTATCGTATGTGTTTTACGTTCAGATGGTAAATTTTAGTTAAAATTGTTTGAATACATCTGGGATACCTTTGGAAAAGCAAGGATAAATCATTGTTTCGGTCTCAAATTACATCTTGAACTGAAAACTTGAATTTAATTTAAGGTTGGTGGAGTGGCTAACGCTGTTACCTCACAACAAGAAGGTTGCAGGTTCAAGGAGTTGAGCTGTAACTTTTCTGTGTGGAGGTTCTCCGGCTTCTTTCCACATTCCAGCAACATACTTAGGTTAATTGGAGCTTCTAAATTGCCTGTAGGTATGTGCGTGTGCCCAATGCTTGCATATGCTCCAGCAGACCCCTGTGACTATAGTGAGAAATAGAAAATGGAGGGATGCAACGGAATAATTCAGATTTTTGCTTTTTATACTCAAATTTTGGAATCAGACTATTCTGACATACATACAAAAAAAAAAGAGAAAGAGTCCCGCGTCCAACAGGACAGGCATATGAACAATGAACTATAGTTTAATAATTAAGTTGTGTCTCATGCGGTCTGTAAAATTTTAATCAAGAACCATATTCTGTTCACAGTTCACAGAAATGTTTATATTTCTTGTTTGTCTTTGCGGTGTGTGTTAATACATCACACTGTCGAACCCCCCAATATGCAAAAACTAGTCGGCCAATTAAAACAATTTCTGACTATGATGTTTTCAAGTGATGGTGTTGTTCACTTGAAAAAACACATAAGAGTCACCTTTTCTCAAATGGTAGATACTGATTGGAAAGAATAGACTGTTGATTGTTTATTCAAGGGCTACTTGGAAATCAGTCAGTGAGGAAAAAGCCCCCAGGCTCACATATGGGGGGGCAGATGAACAGCTCTTACATGTTATAAGGATCAGTCTGTGTTATCGTCCTCTATGAAATCATTATAAAATTTATAGGGTTTATATTGAGTATAATTAGAATCCTCTCTCGGTACCATGGATAGGATACACTTTACTGTACCAAAGGGAACACTTCCAGTGTGGTATAAAAAAAACAATTAATTAACACATACATCCAACACAGTGAAATACAACATTAAAATTGCCCATTAATTGCACATCATAAAAATGCACTTTATATAATATAAATTTATAGTACATTAATACAATAATATAGACATATAACCATGAATTAAACACATTCCAGCCCAGGTTGTATTAAGGGTTTGAATAGACAAGGGGACAAATGAGTTTTTGAACCAGATGTGCCTCTTTAAGGGGACTCTGAGCTGTTCTGCCTGAGCGGGCGCGGCGATATTCAGAGGAAAAAAACATGATTTGAGTCTATCTTTTGGGATGCTGGCAGAATCTACATGACTGTCTGTTGATTTGGGCCTTTGACTGGATTAGTATAGGTTGTATAGCACGGCAAACCTGATCGTTATCAACCTGGATGCCCGGATACATGAAAAAGTCCAACTGAGCTACAGTCTGATCAATAAATGTTGTGTAATCACCAAAAGACTTGGAGTGAAACACCAGCTCCTTCATTTCTGTGTAGAGGTGATAATAGTTGTCAGAGTCAGGTTGCTGCCACTGTGCATGTTAGCTCACTGGAAACGCTCCACTGCACTAAATGGAACAGATGCTTAATGAGTACTGTGAATAAATGGTATGTGTGCTCCATGATAGGCTGGAGACCTGTGTGCGATACATTCCTCTTCGACTCCAATTAATAAAGTCAAGCTTTTGTGCACTGCATTAGATGGGCTAACGAGCCCTTTTTGAAAAAACAAAAACTGTAAGGCATAAAGTAAACATCAGAGTCACTTGTCTAAAAAGGAGATAATGGTGGTTTTGATGTTTTACTGTCTGTTAGTGCCACCAACTGGACAATACATGGGATTTGCTTTGACTGACTATGATTCACGATGTGAACCCATTTTCAACTCTCTGAAAGAAATTTAATAAATAAAAAAATATGTATTTTAACACATGTGGAGCTTTTCAGTTTGAGTGTGATATTATATATATATATATACATTTTTTAGAAAGATTTCTGTTCTGTTTAATATGAATGAATATATATCATTTTTATTATAATGTGTGTGGAAAAGAGTCATGCAGGCAGGCAGAATGAGAAAAAGAAAGAGAGGCCTTGAATGAGCATGCTGTTGTGGAGATGCTGCAGTCACAAGCTTATTAGAGAGTAATTGGAGCACAATAACCAGTGAACAGCTGACCAGTGAGTGTCCATGGAAGAGTGGATGTGGAATGGTTGGTATTAATCTCAGACCTAAAGTATATACATTTTTAACCTACAACATGCACAACAGTAATGTCCCTGTATGGCCAGGCTGTGATTTTAACAAACGCCTCCCAACAATGTCTATTATTATTCTTTGCCCAGTAGTGTAAAAATTATATTTGCACAACCAGAGGAATTTTAACCAGTCTTCCTCTTCTTCGGATCCTAAATTTAGTCAATTTTTACAGCCAGACATGACTGATCCATAACATTCTGAGGAGTTCTTCTGGGAGAAACTCCACGTCATCTAGTAGATGAGTAAAGGAGGCCAGAACAGACAGAGAGGACTTCCGGGTATTTGGCTTCAGAATAAAAGCATACAAATGGTTACTCATTTGGAAGCATAACCTATGAATTGCTACAGCAAAACTTATATGGTAGTCAGACAGCTGTCAATGAAGTGTATTTACCACATGCCTACAATGAGTGTTTGCTCTATAAAATGCAGGATTTCCATCATAAATAGACCCTTTTAACAGCAGCCATATTGACATTAAATAGTAAGTGTTACAGGTGTTTTATGATAGTGTTCCCTTCAGATCTAACAGTCAGTTATTATTGCTATTTCATATCAATACAGCTGCAAATGACTTGTTTTTGTTCAGATTACAGGTCGAATTCCAAAAATATTCAGGTCACAATTATATAAAACAGAGTAAAGCAGAAAATTAAAGCAACTATAAATTATATGAGGGTACGTGACAAATCATGATTGGCAAGATGAGAGAGTCAAAAAAATGCAGTTTTAAGAACCATTTATTGGGTATCTCAAAATGTATGATCATGTTGATTGCATGTCATTCAAAAGTCCATTTATATATGTTTTTCTTTGAAGAAGAAGAACGATACATTTTAAATATTTATTCCACCTAGAATATAAATCTATCTATGACCAAGTTAGGGTTACACCACTATTTCCCTATGAGCAGATATTCTTTGCATTTTTTTTGCTTTAAAAATGACTTAAACAATCATTTTATCCATAAAAAATGCAATAGGATAATTAAAAAAAGGCGATTGTATTTTCAAGTCTTTGTAGTCTATTTGAGTGGCGGTAAAATGTAACCGTCCTTTATTTTGAAAAAAAAAAACCGTAACCGGAAGTATACCCCCCCTCTGACCGGCAGGGATACGTATCGGCGATTTAGCAAGAAAATCTGTCAATGAGTCGTGAAGTCGTAAAGAGTGTGAGAGTAGCAGTGATGTAACTTCAGAACTTGAGATTAAAACCTCCCTTTTCTGGAGTTTAATGAAGCAGCTTCAACTTTTCACCCGAACTTCACTTCCGCTTCATTTTGACTGAGACTGCGAGTTGACTGGAGGTGATACCGTAGCGCGCGCGCGTGTCTGCGCGTGTCTGTGTGTGTGTGTGTGTGTGTGTGTGTCCAGCATGGCTCCCAGCAGGGACCCGGAGCCGCGTCTCTTCTCCTACGGCAGCGCAGCCTCCGCGCTGCTGACGCACGTCGGCAGCGCCGCGTTCACCGTGTTCATGGCCGTGCTGTCCCGGCCTGGAACGAGTGAGTGGAGCCGGCATCCCCGTTCATCCGTTTAGTGCTCATTCCGTTATTAACCTTGGTCTGCTTGTGTTGTTTTAGGCTGGTTCTCCTGGCATCCTTTCTTCATGACCCTGGCTGTAAGTTGGAACTTCTGTAAATTCTTTTTCTTCGAAAGTTATAAATATTCGAATATTCGAAACTTTCACGTGCTGTAACCCTAAGATGGTTTAATTCTCTTTAAAAGGTTTAAAAAAAATAAAAATAAATAAACACATGCTACTTGCTAGTTTTAAAGTATGTTCTAGGTGAAATAAATGTATAAAACTTAACATTCCCTTTTCACTTACACCATTTGACATTTTGTGTCGAAATTTCACACAAAACTTTTAGTTTACAAAAAAGCAAATGGTACAAATGGACTCTTAAATGACAAGAAACCAACATGAACACTGAATTTACATGTTGAGAGACCTGATTAAGGCTTCTTAAACTCTATTTTAAAACGTTGTTGACTTTCTCATGTTGCCAAACATGATTTTCCACTGACCTTTGATATATACAAAAATCGGATAAGAATGATACATTTCAGATGTTTATTCCATCTATTATAAGAATATATAAGTCGTTGATAGCATGCTGCCTTTGAAACACAGAATTATTTTAATTATTATTGGTAATATTGTCAATAGGTTATTTTTTTAAATTATTTAATAGGCAAAAACAAACTAATCAAACCATCCAGAAAATAACACAGATAAATCACTTATGATTCTTGAATTTTCTTCTCTCCTCTGCCAGTTTTCCTTCTTCATGACGGAAGCCGTCCTCCTCTTCTCCCCCTACGGCTCGCCCATCAAACGGTTCCCACACAAGACCAAAGGTCGCGTCCACTGGGTGCTGCAGTGCCTGTGTGTGACCTGTGCTCTGCTGGGCCTGGCCGCCATCTCCTACAACAAGCACCTGAACGGTAAACCCCACTTCACGTCGTGGCACGGTGTGCTGGGCCTGGTCACGGTGGGCGTGGTGCTCGTACAGAGCGTGGCGGCCGTGCCCCTCATCTACCACTCCCTGGCCAAAGGCTGGTCCCTGGCCAAACTCAAGCGTTACCACGCCGCGTCTGGACTCGTCAGCTTCCTGCTGGGCAGCGCCAGCCTGCTGCTCGGCCTCTGCTCGGCCTGGTTCACGGCGGCGGTCGGAGAACGCACCTGGTACCTGTCGGCGCTAGGCCCCGTCCTCGCCACGCTCGTCATAATGAACCAAGTCAGCAGAGCTTACATGGCTAAAAAACGCTTACAGTCGTGACGAAGACTACAATAGGGATATTTCAACAAACTAACTCACTAAAGACTTGTGTCAGGTCCCTCTAGAGGATTTTTTATCCAGCCAGAGGCTTCATAAACTTTCCAAAGAATTGATCTGCTACCTCTGGAGATTTTTCATTTCAAGAACCAAGGCTGTCGAATGTGGATAATAAAATACTCTGTTTTGGTGCCTTTTATATGTACATATCTATTGATAATACCAAGGACATATCCTCAATGTGGGAGTGATAACTTTAAGGGGTTTTATTCCAAAGATTTCATTGGCATCTATTAAAAAGGTGTTGACATTTCACTGTGCACCATAAATGTCAACCTCATGGTGACAGGAAAAGTCAGCGAAACACAAGTCTGTTTGTTGTAGTCCTCAGAGGACCAGGGACGTCTTGTCTCTTCAGTTTAACCAAAGTGCTAGACCGGTAAAATACATATATTTAATTCTTAAAATTAGTTCTGCTGCTTTTTTTGTTATTTTAATATTTAATTATTCGGGTACTGATTCCTTAGCATACTTGAATAAATAAGTATTGTGTATAACACTAACAATATATTGTAAATAAAATGAAAAAAAAACATTTGCAAAGGATGCACACTGATATTTGAAGAGTGTTTTATTGTTAAAATAACATTGATAACACAGTCATATTCTGCTTCGATCTGGGCTGCATGTATGAAATTCTTACTGGATCAGCCATCAATGGGTCAAAGTGAACAAAAGGTTAAAAAACGCAATTACAAAAAAAACAATATATTTTCCCATCATAAATAAATAAATTTCAGACACATTGAAAATAAGGGCAACTACCACCAGGTGGGTGTACACTCATAAGAAGTTATAAAAACATTTTAAAAAAATGAACAAATAAATGTGTGTAGTTGACAAGAAATGGCAGACAGGTGTTTTTTTTTTTTTTTTTTTTAAACTTTATATAAAGGTATGATTCCCAAGATGCAAATGAAAATGTGTTTCTGACTGATGGAGAAGTCTGGGAATTAATTATTTATGACGTTACTTGTGCAATTCACAAGCAGATATGACGGTTTTTCAAACTTCTCAAGACAAGTCTGGAGAAAACTTAAAGTTGTCTATGAGACGAACGGAAAAACTACAAGAAAGGAACCAGTAACCAAGAAAATATGTGACAGTACTGAACTGCTGTGGAGTCAAAAGGTCCCACAAGAGAGCATCTCTACAAAAAAAATGATAATAAAACACTACAAGGAATGATGTGTTGTCTCAGGTTATGCAGCGTTTTCTAAAGGCTGATAAAAAGCCACTGTGAGTTGCCTATTTATTAACTAAGGAAGAGTAGTCCACTGAACCTAAATACCTTGAGGTGTTGTCACAACACAGAAACACAAGGCGACAGAGAACAGCAGAGACCTAAACTACCTGAAGCAACGCAGGCGCCGACACTGACGGACACAGGGTGGCGCTGCTGAGGCCTCCACGCCGCGTGACCCGCTTCTGTGGTTAAGATGCTTCCACATCTGCTCTGATGGTTTCGGTGGCTACATTGACTTAAGGTATTATACACTCAGGCTGCACTGATGCTGTGGTTTCTACAGTTTTAAGGTACTATTTGTTCTCAGCGAGGCTCTGAAAAAAGAATTAATAAGAAATGACTCAAACTGGGCGATGATGCATGACCAGATGGCGAGGACGCTTCAGTTAAAACCTACAACGAAAGAGCAAATGAGAAGCTTCTGCGGCTTTCACACATCTTTTTTTTTTTTTGGAGTTTGACACCGACTGTCTGAACGCTCAGTAGTTCCTGTTAACAGATTTTCGTAACCGAGACGTACTAAGATAAGTGCTTACACTCAAGACCCCTTCGTGTTATTTAAGGCTAGAAATGAAAGAACACAGTCTGACTCCATGTCCCAGCCCCTGTGTCATCAAAGGCTAGCATGAAAGTACATTCAGTTTAGTTTTTAAGGAATCAAAAAAAAAAAAAGAAAGAGAATTTGTTGAACTTTAACGTAAATTTGTTTCCCCCAGCGTCAATGCAAAGGGCGCGTTTCATCGCAATGATAGTCACTGTAATAGCCTCCCTACGACCAAAATCTACACACTGCACAGTATCCACTTGCAATATAAACAATGATAATAACGGCTATTTACAAAGTATCAACATATTCAGTTATAGTATCACACATAATATCCTTTCAACAGGGGATGCTACAATGTCTATCAAATTACTAAAGACTAAAATATGCTCCGAAAGCCTAAAATTTCAGAAGGATTTTCTCTGAATATATTGTCATGAACACAAATCAGTTTCTGTTTGTTTGTGGTATAAAGCTTTACAGTTTTCACCAGTTGAGGAAACTGTGCTGAAGAAAGGTAGGGGGGGTGGAGAAAAAAAAAACAAAAAAAAAAAAGTTTGTGTTCAGCTGCTGAAAAGTCAAATTCTGCCTTTTGCAGCAATATATCAGGAGAAAATCCGGCACGAAGCAGCTTCCATCCATCTTTCCCGCTCGAATTGGGAGGGAACTTAAACGGAACTGTGCGGCCATGACGTGGCAAAGCCTTGCTTTAAAACGTAGCAGAAGAGGCTGTGCTTCTAAAGCCCCCCGGAGGATTCAGCTGGTCCCCGAACGTCAGCCGCGCGCCCCCCCCACTGCTCTGCTGCTCCAGCTGAAGTCTGGGGTTATTCAGCATAAGGATTTGTTACTCTGACTTTGTGAAGTCATTAAGGTACAAGTTGTGGCTCTCATTTGCAATCAGCAGGCGAGAGTCTCTCTTTCTTTGTGTGTGTGTGTGTGTGTACTCTATGTAAGCATTAGAAATGGGAATGCAGTTTATTTCACTGATAAGTGAACAACACAAACTGTTTGAATAGTAAAAAAAAAAAAAATCTTGAAAACACATTTAACTTTTCACCATAACATATGATTTACCTTATATTTTCTGAAATTTATATTGACCTTTTTTTATTTACTTATCCTTTTTTTAATTTTTCTAATTGTCACTTTTTGCTTTCTGATACACTTGCACATTTAAAATAGAACAATGCAGTGTTACTGCAAGAGAATTTAGTTAGTTAATGAATTCAAAGTTAACGTGTAATCATTCCCATCCCCAATGTGTGTGTGTGTGTGAAACTGCTTCTCTGTAAGTCTCTACTGTCCCGTGACCTCTATAACATCGTCGTCAGAACTACTGCCGCCGTTCTCTGTGCTCTGGAGTCTGTCGGGCTGGGTCAGAGCTGCCCCCAACAGGCTGGAGGTGGGATTGTTATAATGGGAGAGGAAGCTGGAGGCCGTGGAGCTGGGGTTGGACGCGGGGAACCCCCCTGACCCGGAGAGGAGCGGGGCGGGGAACATTCTTGGCTCAGAAAGCAGCGACTGACTGTAGTTGAGAGGGAAGCCCGATGAAAGCAGGCCGGCCATGTTGGGGTTCATCAAATACGGAGGCAGGGAGCCTGAAACCAGGGAGGACGAGGTTGCCGCCGCGGGCGCCGATGACATGGGAATGGTGGTGGAGGCCGAGGAGTAGGCGGCGGGCAGAGCGGACGAGGAGGGCGTGGCAAGCAGTCCGTTCCCTGTGGCCGACTGCCGCAGCAATTCTGAGCCTGCAGAAGGGAACATGGTCTGCAAGTCGGCCAGGGTTTGTCCCGGTGTCTGAAGGAATGACGATCCGCTGCCGCCGCCACCGCCGCCCATCAAAAGCGGGTGACTCATGTGCCCTAAGTTCCCCAGAAGGGAGGAAGAGTTCAGACCCACGGGAGGAAAGCTGAGCCCGCTGGAGCCCATGGACAGTCCAGAGAAATGTGTGGCAGCGGATGTGCGTTTGCCTCCTAGCTGTGTGCTGGCCTGGCTGTCAGTACTCTTGCGTTTGCTGCCGCGCATGTCCAGAGCCGAGCTCAGGAGGTCGTCACCGAGCTGCCTGCTGAGGTCAGAGGTCTGATTGTTCTGCAAACCGCCCAGGTCGGCCGCGGGCGCGGCAGAACCCTCCGACGGCGACGGCAGCTCGCTCCCCATGCCGGCGGTAGCGTCTCCCGTGGACGCCGTGTAGTGGCTGAGCTCTCGGAGAATCTCGGAACCTAAGGGAGAGGGTGGTCGCTGCTCGCCATTGGGGGAACGTTGCTGCCGCTCAGTCGGGGATGAACAGCCGTTACTAACTGGATGGATCAGGGAACTCTGGTCTGGAGGGGAGAGAAACGCTAAATGTCAAGAGGCATCTATAACATCTTCTGATTCATTTTTTTTTTAAAGGGCAATATTAGAAACCAATCGAACTGGGGAAATATATATTATTTGTATTTGGCAAAAAGATCAGATACATAGTTTCATTGCCAAAAAAAAACAAAACAAAAAAAAAAAACACACTTGTACAACGAAACGTTGGAGTCATTTGGCTGTAATGTAAAACTAACAGTAGGAACCAGAATGAATAAATATGCACCTCTTGAAGCAGCTACTGCTGGTCTACTGATCTTTCCAGACCGAATTGCAAATATTCTTCCATCATTCGTCCGGATGTAGGTACCTGTTTTTGGGGGGGGGGGGGGGGGGGGACATCAAGAGTTACTAAAGTGAAACAGCTGGTATGTAGAGAGTGAAGACTATTTCTGCCTCATTAAGTGTTAATGTTGATGTGCATGCACATGCAAATATGTTGCTGCAGCTACCTTTAGATCCTCTGATCACATGGATGCTCTCTCCTGCACTAATCCGAGCTTGTACATCTGTTGTGCTGTTGGCTCCGGGAATTACAATATCTGTAGATCCAGACACAGTGGTTGATGTTTATAATTAACTGGCCACTCACATTTAAATTTCCATTTTACATGCATGAACAATTAATTTATCTTCTACTGACAGAGAATTTAAGAACATATAACTATGAGGGTAGGGATTGGTAATTGCAATGATTTAACCCGCTTGTACATATTATAAATTACCAGTGGTGGTGACAATCCTCTGGATATGCACACCAGCCTTCTGCAGGAAGTTGACTGGCAAGCTGCTGGCAGAGCTGGAGCCAGCCATGCCCATGCCGACCTGGCGAGGCATCATGGGGATCGGGGTGGACTGGATGGGCCTGACGCTCGCCACAGGCTTGTCATCTGGCCGTGCCATGGCACGCCTGGGAACATGGGGCTGTACTTGTGAGATGTTCACACACTCACACTCATTCACACACACACTTTACAGCAGCAGCATCTAGTCTGCCGGAAATTTAGTAGAAGAGCTAGTGGACATAAAAAAAAAACAATCAGGTGAAATGATATCTTTAGGTATATAATGTTTTAAAATAAGTTTGTTATTTTGTTGCCAGGTTGATTTGTATTAATGATCTGTACTAACATAAAAAGGTAGAATCCATGAACCCCTTGTTTCTTTTCATGCATATGTACATAATTGGTTCATTATACTATATATTTTGGTGGGAGAAGGTGCAATGGTTCAATATTTTGGTTTAATTCACTTGTGATGCAACTGTTTGTCCTGTCTTATTTTCATACACAGTAATGTTACAGTTAATGGTATAACAATCCAGTAGCATCTATGCTACTGTTAAAATGACCCCAAAGCCCAAAGGAGCGCAGGCTAGATTGAAACATGCCCATTTGAGACCCACCAGCCACGTTGGTTGAATGCTGGTATGTTTGTGAGCGCCTGATCGCTGGTTGGGTAATAAGGGGCATACGATGGGCGGGAGTAGGGCACCGAGGCTCGTTTCTCATCCTCATAGCTCTTCTTGGCAGCTCTCTTCTCTGCTTTGGTGAGTTTGGACTCCTTCCGGTCCACTAGCAGAGACTCGTGATGGAAAGGTTGCTATCGAAGCAAATAGAAAAAGGGGGGGGGGACCACAAATGAAATGCAGATCAATTTGATTTTACAGGAAAGAGGCAGGTTTATGCCTGGCATGGCAGACTTAGCAGTAACTCTTGTCACCTTGGTGATGAGGTGTGGGTACACCTGGCAGGCTTGGAATAATACTGACTCCATGTCTTCCCAGGATTCCAGACCGGTTCTGCCATCTTCAGGCTCCTCCTCCACAAAGTGCAGCAGTGACTCCACTTCCTTCCGGGTGAAGTTTAGTGCTGGGTTGAGGTCATCAACCACTCGGTCTTCAAAAAACAAGTGTTTTTCGAAGTTACACATTTATACATCATTTTTGATTTGAAGAACGTGTAACAAGTGATTTGTGTTTGTTTCAAGAAACCAGGTTGTTGCGAGTTGAAACCCAGAACCTCCTGAATCTAGAGAAAGTTGTCGTGGATCAGTGAAGTTCATGGACGTATTATAAGACCTGGATGAAACCTTGGGCTGCCACTCTTTCAATGAGAGTTGCTCGCCTGGCGCATACGCCAAAAAAGTTCCTGACTTCTAGGTTTACTTTCACGTTATGTGATCCATAGTGGCTGAGACTTAGCTCTTCAGAAAGCTACCAGACTACTTAAAATATCAAGCCATGGCTGGTCATGTGACATGTACGGTGGCTAACCAGGGGCCACCGTTTTTACCATGGCAGCTGCGGAGGTTATTGTAGAGGCTGGCATGAGTGGTGAAGAGATTACAGGGAGAGATGTAGAAGGGATAAGATTAAAAAGAAATGGAGAATTCTTTTTTTAAAGGATGGTTAAAGTAAACTGTCTAAACCATTTGGTTGCCTTTTTTTAACGTTGTTAATGTTCTGCATGGATACTGTAATGTAGCTGTAGTTTTTCAATAAAAGAAGCTTCTATTTTATAGGTTCAAATGGACAAAAAATCTTGTTCTTCTTTTTAGTGATAATCAGTTCTTCTCAAATAAAAACAGAGGAATGCTCTAATTGTGACCTTGTTTCATTAAAAGCCTAGAACATGATTTTCTTGAGAAAATAAAGGCCAGGGCCTTAATTAGAGAATTCAAAGTATTTGCAATCTTTCTTCATGAGACAAGATCATGGGTGGTGTGATCTCCTTACCAGACATGCCCTGCTTGGAAACTTGTCTGTCATAGATCTTCTTCTCCAAGGTGTAGTCACAGACGAGACGGTAGATGTGGCAGGGTTTCCTCTGACCGTAGCGGTACACCCGACACACGGCTTGGGCGTCATGACACGGGTTCCAAGAGGCGTCAAACACGACCACGCGGTTGGCTCCAATCAGATTCACGCCCAAGCAGCCCGCCCTGAGAGAAACAACAAATGACGGAGTTCCTGTCAGCGCGTAGGAGGGGAAAAAAGTGTGAGGAACGATGGAAGAATTTAAAGCTGAGACGCACACCTGGTTGAAAGCAGAAAGACCATGGCTGCAGTGTTCTCTGGGTCATTAAACTGATTGATGAGTCGCTCCCTCTCCGAGGCAGATGTACTCCCATCCAGTCCTTTAGACACACACACACACACACACACACACAAACACACAGTAAATGTGTGAGGACCAATGAGCAAATCAGAGAATTGTGGCATGAAGCCAGGAATTCAAAAATCAATAAACACATTCAGCATAGAGGCTTCAGTCATAAAAACTATACTTTCTGCAAAATTGCAGGTTTGGAAGCAGAAAGCACTGCGGATGACTTACTGTAGTAATTGAGGTTGCGAACCCAGTTTTGGCTCGGGGTGTCGGAGTAGTCCGTGCCTGTTGGCATGGGTCTCTTTGATAAGAAGTCCTCGATGACTGACAGGGTGGACAAGCTTTGGCTAGAAGAAGACAGCAGAAATAGATATTATTGTAGATTACACCATGTATTACTGATCTGTGATAGTCACTAAAAAGATTTGAAATAGTCTTTAAATGACTGATTTTCTGAAGACGGGTTTATTTCAGAATTTCCATCTTTAGTGTTTTTGTTTTACTCACAGTTTAAATTTAGTCATAGATGTCAAATAATAGTTAATGGAAAGATTCATTCACACTACACAAGTATTCTCTACCCATAAAGACCACATTTCCTGATTTGTGGAAGTGAACATGTTAACAAGTGTGGATAATATAGATTCACCCGTTATAAAATGAGACTTTCATATCCAAAAAATAAACTAATCTTGGTCGTTTTATTTGTGGAAACTCCTGCTTATGAAATGGAGGACTTACCTAAAGACCAAAATCTTGTCTCTTCTTCTCACACTCTCTTCAATTAAATAAAAGAGCAGCACCATCTTTGCAGAATTTTCCAGAACTCCCAAGTGGTAGTTTGACATTATGTCCTTCGCCTGAGACAAATAAATGGAGGGAAAAAGCAGTTCAGTAACATGTAACTGCAACTCCAAGAGCCTTTGGGGGTCAGATCTAACTAATTATATGCAAAATGTCAGTTTAGGTGGCAAAAAGGTTCAAAGTTTAAAAAAAAAAAAAGAAAAAAACATTTGTGCAGATTAGGTTGGTGAGGTTATACTAAAGGTTTTCAGAACAAGCAGAAAATAATAAAATAAAAGTTACCCATTCGTATGTTATGACTTGATTGGCTCTATCCTGCGAGGGATTGAGCGCCGACATAGTGTTGTTGCCTTTGCTGTTGCTTGACTCAGCTACTTTAGCTTTGAGGCCAGCACCGGGAGCCGGGCAGCGCTGGTTATTAGCCGAAGTGATGTCATCGAGGTCCAGGTCATGTTCGTTGGCCTGATTCTCTTTCTGCAAAGCTTCATATAGGACGTCCGGGTGATTCCAGATCTGGAGGATTCAAGAGAAAAAAAAAAAAAAAAAAAAAAAAAGAAAAAAAGACTAGACTTAAAAAAAAAAAGGGCATTTGTGTTTTACAGTTACAGCAACAGTAAAATTTTTTTACTGGATTTTCTATTTGTGGAAAAGGTTATAACAGCTAAATAAAAGGAGTCTCACCTTGCAGCATACACAGAAGGCCTTGAGCGGGTTGAGACCGAGCCAGCCACTGTTCCCTGCCTCTCGGAAGCGCTTCATGAACTCGGTGTACAGCGCCCTCTGAATGGGAGAGAGCCGCACCAAGATCACATGCTCCTCCTTGGAGGGAAGCTGGTCTTGTAGCACATCATGGCCGCGTCTGTAAACCAGAAAAAATACTTGTGTTATTTATAACACAAGTAAAGCCCAGCTAGTATTTCTAAATACAGCCCCCAGCAGCGGTTTACCTCTGGACGAAACCCTCCAGCAGGCTGTGCAGGACGTGGCTGCGGTAACGCATCAGACGGACGTCTTGGGGCGTGCTGTCCATGCACTGTCCGTTCAGAATAGGCCGCTCAAACATGTTGCTGAACTCCTGTCGTGTTCCTAGAAAGTCAGGCCTCACAAAGTCCACCATGCACCAGTACTCAATAAGGTTGTTCTGCAGCGGGTATCCCGTCAGGACCACTCTGCGCCGGGACCGGATGTTCTTCAAGGCCTGCGACGTGCTGGCGTGGTAGTTCTTGATGCGATGGCCCTCGTCGCAGATCACCACATCTGGGCCTGGCCGGGCAATGGCCTTTTCAATACCTGAACAAAAAAAAACAAAAAACGGAAGGACATAAATGCAAATACGTGTTTGCAGTCATAGCTTAATCCACACAGACAGTAGAACTGTACAAAGTTGGTTAGAACTGTGCTTACCATCTGGTATCTATGAGGTTTTAATTCCTTTTGATCATTGGGTCTAGATGTTAGTCAGCATATAAAGACTGTCCACGTTTTAAAATGTTTAATCTCCAGGAAAGTGTAAGTCACCCATATTCATAAACTGCGCCTTAAATGAACCATCAGGACTTTACAGAAGTTGTGATGTCACAACAAGTATACAATCACTGCCTACCCCTATCTTATCAATCCAAGTCACTTTTACTCACATTTCATGAGCTCTTGCTGTCTGTCTTCCTCATCCAGATCAATGATAATTGGCCCTGCGGGTTTCTTCGATTTCCTTTTCTTGCCCATAACGAAGCTCTTCTTCATGGACAGCAGGCGGTACATCTCGTAACCCATGAGCAACACCCCTCCATCTCTGGACCAGTCCTCCACAACCTTGGCCCTGGCCAGTGTTGTTCTGAAATGACACACACACACAAGCAAACACATTCAGAATGATGAGCAACACAATAAACCATTCACACAATGTTGCACACAACACACACACACACACGCACACACACACACACACAATGCGTTACATACTTGTGCTCATCGTTGAGAATGTGAACTTTGAACGTGCGGCCTGTGACGAACGCGGGGTCGGTGTCGGGAGGGAGGGCTTCCTGGGGCGGGAGCCAGAGGTTGAACTCTGTCATCCAGTTCTGAAGTGTGTTCACCTGGTGTGATGGATCCAAAGAGGGGATGGTTTTAATTTCAGGGTAAATATGGCTTCAGGCACTGCACTTATAAAGAACACTTTTCCTTACGTTGTCAGACCAAAGTGCTTTTTACACACAAACACACATCCATGCATGAGGAGCTGTGATGCAGGGCGTGACAACCAGGAGCAACGGGGTCCAGTGTCTTGCTCAAGGACACTTTGACAACTGCCAACCATGCAATAAGGGGCAGACCTGCTCCTCCTGAACCACAGCCACCCTTTTAAAACAGGGACAAACTACAGGATGCAGAATTTCTTTATATGTGGTATACACACACTTAAAGATCACTCACAGGGACAATAGCCAGCACAGTGTGGGCCTCAGTGTTCCTCAGCAGAATGTCAATGAAGGAAATGACCTGCAGCGTCTTGCCTAGCCCCATGCTGTGAGCAAGGATGCAACCAAAGCCACTGCTGGACTTGTACCGCTCCAAAGACTCAATGAGGTTATCATAGAGAAACCGGATTCCCCCAACCTTGGAGAAGAGGAGATCAGGAGATGCTTGTGAGAGGACTGCGAGTAAGAAAATGAGCAGAGGGGGTTCCGCTTTCGGTTACTGGAGGCAATGTGTGTAAAAATGTGACAGTTTACGTTACCTGGTGAGGTTTGACGGCCCTGGCCAGCTGGGGTGCAAGATACACATCTTTGTCCTCTGCAGGATGATTGATATTAACCAGCACTTGACCCTGGGCATCAGGCAGGTTCAGGGCATCATTGATGTGCGCGCCGCTGCTCTCTTCTGTGCCGCCGGCGCCGTCTGCATCCTCGTCGGCCGACTCGCTGCTTATCTGCAGCGTGCCCTCGTCCCCGGAACTGAGCTCAATTACATCTGCATTAGTGTCGGTGAAGTAAATGTTGTTAGGGTTTTGCTCAAATTTTTTACGGTCAGCGGAAACAACGGCATCATAGTGTCGAGGAACAACAATCATTACCGTCTCTAAAGGCAATTGCAGGCAGATTAGGCTCCGCCTCTTCGTCCTCGTCGCCGCTGCTGTCCAGGCAGATCACGTCCTGGTGGCCAAGGAGAGCGGGGACCAAGTGAGATACTTCCCCTAGAATGGAAGCAGCATCCACTGTTGGAGATGTGGGAAGGGAATGGAATGGAATGGAAAATTCAGGATTGAAGCCAAAACATCGCAAACGACGCCAAACATAAACACGACAGGGGGAAAATAACCTAGTTGAGAGTCTGGGACACTAGGAGCTGGCGTGGGGAAGTCTTTCCTCTGCTGCTCCAGACGTTTCAACCTCTCCATTTCCTCCTGCTGAGCAGCCTTGGTCCCAGCCTCCAGCTGATCCTCTTTCAGCAGTTTTCTGTAAGCACAGAGAAAAATGTCAGGTCACAGACAAACGTGTAAGCATTCCATGTAATATACTCAGAAGCAGAAAGTACCGGACAGATGAACGCACCTGATATTCTTTCTCATGTGTGTAGGCTTAGATGGCTTGGAAGGTTTGGAGACTTTTGAAGACTTTGAGGACTTGGTGGATTTGGAAGTCTTTTGTTTCTTTGTTTTGCTGGAAGGCGGCTTGCCCTGGCTTGAGTTCTCGGGGCTGGCTGGAGAGCGGGAGGCGGGTCTGGAGGGGGCCCGGGAGGACGGGCGGGATGCGGGCTGAGATGAAGGCTCAGAGGAGACCTCCCCGGACGTAGCTGAGGGGGAGTCCCTGTCGCCATCCTGAGCGGCTTCTGTCCGGCTCTGGGCACTCGTAGGTCGCTCTGGAAAAAGAAGAGAAAGCATCTCAGTAGACGCTAAATTCAAAAGGTTTGACAAGTGCACATATCCCACAAGAAGATGTTTACGTGTGAAGAAGTAAAATAAATTAAAAAAAAAAAAGAAAAACTACTGAATCCAGTTTAAACTAGTTTCTGAGACGTATGAACTAGTACGTGTTTCATCGCTGACTCACAGATGCTTGGAGGCGTTTGAATAAGAGACACTCACCAACACTGTCGTCCTCCTCATCATCTCCATCATTTTCATCCTCATCTCCCTCCATGTCCTCAAAGTCTTCTTCTTCCTCATTTTCAAGGTACTCCTCTTCACTGTTAAGGCTAGGCTCCTGGTCACTTTCTGAATTTGCCTCATCAGACATGGTGTCTTACGGGGCTCACAAAGTATTACCTGCACACCTTCATCAGGAACCCTAATAAACAAATAATGAAACATCTTTATGCTACATTGCTACACCCTGTAAGCTGAAAATCACATTTTATAATTTTGACAGCAAGTGTAATATTTTCACTTGACACAATAGTTGCAAAATTAATTGAATATAAAAAATGCCAATGATTAATATTCCACCCACTTATTAAGGAAACAATCATTACAATGCCATTCATGTGGTGATAAAACATTAAACCATAAATAGGGCTGATGGACTGAAAGCATGTCAGATATATTGTATAATCTTGGGCCATATCATTATGAATTAGAAAGACCAGGTGCAGAAATTTTAAGTCAATTCAATCCGTAATGCTGTTTGGGAATTGGCACGATATGATTGTCAGGACATTGTGAAGGAACTTGGGACTACCACTGGAGTTTGAAAGCTATTGGTTTTTGGAGCTTAATCAATACTTGGAACTACATTCTGGATATCTTGGTCTCCACTTCAGCAATTTTCAAAACAAAACAAAAGTCTGTGACAAGTCCCCAATTTTCTAAGCGCAGTATGTTAAATAAAGCGCTGTGGAACCTAAGGTCTGGCAGCAAAGCATTTAAATATGTTGGGTGTATACTGTACCAGTTACTCCCTTTTGTGGTCTAACAGGGCAGTTTCCCAGTAAAAAACCTCTGTAGAATAAGGAAGCTCAGAGAAGATTCTCATCACATACAGGACGTTAATGGCTGGTGTGCCAACAGACTTTAGAGCATTTCTAAAATGACTCACTTGGTTGACTTTATTTACTCAATTTTACATTATTTTCCTATATGTTATTACATTTTTCCCTCTTCATCTTTGATAGGTCATAATTGTCTTATGCTCTTATTTATGTTTTTTTCCTCTCGACATGTTTGTAATATATATATCTATATATTACATATCTGTTATAAAGTAACTTGAGCTGCATTTCTCTATGAAAGATGTCATACTAATAAATGCTGTTATTATGAATCAACTGATATAACCACGATACATTACATGAGTACACGCCAGAGGCTGTATGACAGACATCTGAGTCCGAATATGAAGGGATGAAAGTCTAAACACAATGTTTTAAAGTCTTTGGTTATGTTTCATATATCATGACCCAGTTATTTCAGCAGCGGCTTATGAGCGAGGATGGAGGCTGCAGCTAGCAGGTAGCACGAAGCTACATCTGCAGCTAATCTGCTATGGCGTGGTTATTACTGGGTAACATTACCACCACGCATCTGTATTTAGAAGGACTGCCGAGCCGCATTAATAGATGCATAAAGCAGGTAACGTTACTATTGTTTCCCCTGGCTGAGTCAGCAGACCAACATGCTAGTTAGCCAATTACACAACATTAATGCAATTCCAAAAGTCAAATTCATGTCCATTGACCATCAGTGTCAGGGAAAACAGACTGAATAATCGTATCTCGGGCCGTCGGGAAAAGAGCTTTCCTTCTTAAAGCGATGGCTTTGTTCGCAGTGGATTCAAGATAACAATCTAATACTGTGTAGGTGTAACGCTCGCGTAGCTAATGCTAGCCTGAATCACTCTGTCAACACAAACATCCGGCCGCCGGCGCTGCTCACCTGTGCGAGTCTTCGCTGTCCTCTCCAGGAAAAGACCCACTGTCGGCCTACACAGCGAGCAATCAGAAAATACCAGCAGTAGCTGTGTAAATGAACCGATTAACGGTGCTAATGTAGCCTATAATTTTCCCCAGTGTGACTACAAACTTCGTCCCCTGAAGAGGTGACTCTGTCCGAGGTTCCGGGTGTGAAAAAAGCCCGGCAACGAAGAAAAACAAAAAAAATATATTTTAAATTAAAACGTTCATGTTTGTATTGAGTCGTTTTTAAGGAGATAGTGATGTGAAAAGAAAACAATACTTATTTTCCTTGTTATCTAACAATATTCACTTCTTTACATTCTTACAAAATAACAATAATTGATATTTTTATAGAGCCCTTTTGAAAATCCATGGTACAGCGTGTTCCACACTGGCAGCGATACAAAACAGACACATAATAAATTAATACTTAGTTAAAAATATATATATATATATATTTTGTGTTAAAAGCATTGTAGGAAAATAACATTAAAATAACGTTAAAATAACATTGCGTCAATTAATTATCCTAAAGGAGGCAAAAATAGATGATTATCGCCCAGAATTCTTCTGTTCACTTGAGAGAAAATGCATTCCTATTCCAAATGAATACATAGAGTACAAACACAGACACAAATACACAAGTGATACTACTATTGCTACTACTACTCTTACTACTAATAATAATAATATTAAAAAATCTGAATTTCGCTCACCGTTGCTTTGCAAATATTATCTTTTGTTCTATTCATTGATTGTTTTTTCATTTTTTGTTTCTTAGATATTTTTGGGTGGAATTCTATAATATTATTAATTTTCTTGTTAAGACAACAGGAAGTGAGTTCGGACTACAGGAAGTCACTCGTCGCTTCTTGGTGACGTGGTTGTAGGCGGCCAATTCTGTCTATTGTGTTTATCTCTATCTTGAGCTCTGCACAGTAGTGTCGTGAATGGAATCAACGTTATCGTGAAAAAAATAGTTTCTTCTGTTTTCGATATGGACTGGAAAACATCTTAAATATCAGCCAACTGCGCACAAATGCAAACATGAACAAAGGCTGGTTGGAGCTCGAGAGTGACCCAGGTGAGACATTTGGACAGAAAACACAGCTAACTCCCGTTAGCTTCTGCATGAAGCAGGTAGACAGTTTAGCTTCTTAAGCAGCGTGGATTTTTAGGCTTGCAAGGCAACTTCAACGCAAGAAAACATCAAAAACATCGCTACTCCTAAAATGTTTAAGTGTTTTGTCTTTTGTAACACGACGGGCAGCTCCTTCTCAGAAAAGTCTCCGCCATCGTTACTGTGGACGAGCAACATTTATTTTTCTGAATCCTGAATTAAGTGTTTTGCAATTGCAGGACTGTTCACTCTGTTGGTGGAAGATTTTGGTGAGTATTTCCTATGAAGAAACATTCCAAAATGCTGCAACGTAGGGAAAAAGATAAATACTGCAAAAAGCTTCACCATTTGAGTTTTGTTTCTATATGATTATGAAAGTGACCATGGTTTTCGTGCATTCTTCAGGAATCAAAGGTGTCCAAGTAGAGGAAATATATGATCTGCAAAGCAAGTGTCAAAGGTCTGTAACTTTAAATCTGTCTGATGAGCAGTAGATGCATACAGTCCAAATCAAATGTTTGAATGAAGAAAGTGTGTCCAAACTTGTGTTTAATATTCTACAAATTTATACCTGATTATAAGTAGGGAATCTACTAAAGTTGTTCATGAAATTGCAAGGCTTCTGTCTCCTGTAATTCTTTTTCTGGACTTTAACAACACGTGAAAAATATTTTGACTTCATTTTATTTTACAGCCCTGTATATGGCTTCATCTTCCTCTTCAAGTGGATTGAAGAACGTCGGTCCAGGAGAAAAGTCAACACTTTGGTGGATGAAACCTCTGTCATTGATGAGGAAATTGTAAATGATATGTTCTTTGCTCATCAGGTAAGCTACAACAGACCATAACTTCATAGTTATCATTAGTACATACTGTTGCTCTTGAGTGAATGACAAAAATAATAAATTCAGTAAAGAGAGAAAAGTGCTCACTCAGTTGTAATAGTACACAGCGAGTTCCAGGTGAATGTGAGGTGCCTTGTTATGCCCTGAGGAAAACCCAGTGTGGGATAAAATGAGTCAGTGATTGCTGTGTTTTTATACTGATTTAAAGATTCTCCTTGACTCAGTCTGAGTGAGCCTGAAGCAGCCTGCCCATAGGCTCTCTTTTGTTATAATTAATTCAATGCATGGTTCTTCTCCTGACTTGTTGGGTCTTTATATTTTTCATTTTTCTATCCAGCTGATACCAAACTCATGTGCTACCCATGCGTTGCTGAGTGTGCTTCTGAACTGCAGTGGTGTTGAGCTTGGCACCACCCTCAGTCGTATGAAGGCCTTCACAAAAGGCTTTAGTCCAGAGGTAAGATGACCTCACGCTCACTTGTGTATGCCTGTTATTTCATGTTTAATTTGATTAAAAATTATCATTGATTGGCAATCAGCTCTCACATTTGCTTTTCCTTTGGCTGCTACATGTTGAGAGGGATCAGTCATTTGACAAACCTTATTGTAGTGGTCTCAAATCCTGGTCATAGAGAGCCACCGTGGATGCAAACCAAGCTTGCATGTGTAACTGCTTGTTCTAACCAAGCAGTTACACATCCAATTCTACCAATGAACCACTACGGTCCCTGCCCAGGACCTTCATTAGTAGATCAGGCGTGTAACTGTTTGGTTTAAGCAAAAACCTGCACCCACAGTGGCTCACTGGGACCAGGGTTGGAGACCATCTTCCTTATTGGGTTGCTTTCCATTGAGCTCATGTGGGTACTCCACTTTTTCACTTGCATCTTAGCTCATTCTTGCAGGGATGAGAAGGAAGAGAAACATTTGGCCTGATGACTATGTTCAATCCCAGTTATAAATCTATTGCAGCATCATGGAATGGGGGATAGAAATAACACCTGTTAACAAACACAATAAAATGTGTAATGCATATTTAATAGAGTGGATGTTAGGGACCCCTAAACAGCTAGATTTTAAATTTTCAGCCTATTTAGTTTAGATCTACCTTATAGATTATACAACAAAATTATAAAACAAAATTAAAAAAATGAATGTGTTTGAGCTCATGAACATAAAGGAGGAAAAGAGGCCTGATCCAGATTTTACATGTTTATATGAACATGTTTAAAATTTATGAATAACTACAGAACTGTTGATTGTATAATTTCCACAGGTTGATAGTCTAATATACGTTACAATTGTGCAACATTAATATTATAGGAATACTGTTTCCACAGCAGTCCAACAGCTTCTTCACTGATCGATTTCTGAAGAGATTTTGGTTAACTGGGGTGTCACTGTTTGATTTTAAAATTAAATAAATTAAACCTTCTGCATGAGGCGCAGCTGTGGTTCCTCACTCCAAACTCCTCTAGGAGCAATTGTCCCTGATCAATCTCTGAGTCATGGGTTCAGAGGAGTGAGGGGTCCAAGCATAATCAGCTGCGTGTTAACCATCACTGGTCTCAGGTGGTCATTGCAATAATCTTCCGCTCATTCCCCCTGTTACTCTCATGTGCCACTATGAATTTTCCTGTCTTTTTCAGAGTAAAGGTTATGCAATAGGAAATGCCCCCGAGCTTGCCAGAGCACATAACAGCCATGCCAGGTAGGTTTCAGTCAGTGAGTCCTTTTTACATTTTGAGGTGTCTGGTTCTGTGGAGAGAGGGAAAAAAAATTAAACATTCTCATGTGATTTGGTCTGACATCCTCAAGAAGATTTGTGCACGCATCAGTTTCTCAAGCTCTCTTTCTGTGTTTCTATGGAGACCGGAGCCCAGGCACCTGCCAGAGAAACAGAACGGCATCAGTGCAGTGCGGACCATGGAAGCCTTTCACTTTGTCAGCTATGTGCCCATCAAAGACCGCCTTTTTGAGCTGGACGGACTCAAGGCGTACCCCATTGACCACGGTGTGAAACACTGCTCATAATTTTCCCACTTTGTGGCACTCCTTATTCTGGTTACTACATTCGAGGGCCCTTGTTGAATTGTTGTTTCAGAAAGAACCAAGCAAACCAACTGTTAAATGCATGTAAATACATTTACAGTAAAAGCATTCTTCTGACTTGAATTATTTAATTATTTTCTCTTGTTGTGAAAAACACACACTTTTTCTTTTTTTTTTTTTAAATTTCTGACTGACATTACTCCACACTTTAGGGCCCTGGGGTGAGGAGGAAGAGTGGACTGATAAAGCTCGCAGAGTGATCATGGAGAGGATCGGACTGGCAACTGCTGGGTGAGTTCTGTTCCAGGTTGTAGAAGGTGTTCAACTTCTTCACAAGCCCCTCAAGGCTTCATGTCCTCATACCTCTGCTCCTCTTTCTCAGTGAGCCGTACCATGACATCCGCTTCAACCTGATGGCAGTGGTGCCTGACCGCAGAATGAAGTACGAGTCCAAACTGGAAATTTTAAAGAGGAATCGGCAGACTGTTCTTGAGGGTCTGCAGAAGGTCAGGATGTGATAGACTGTCTGATCACAGTCTCATTATCTTTAAATAATGAATAATTTGAGCAAGAGAGAATAGGTATTAGGATGGCTGAGCTGTCACTTTGTTTAATCATCATATTTAAAAAAGGAAAACCGATTAATTGTAATATTCTTTGACACAGCAAGTCATAGTAAACCGCTTTTACTTGTATGTTGACATTTAATTTTTAAGGGAAATTAGATTAGGAATTTTTATTCATTTTGTCATATCTTCAGATGATCCGACTAACCCAGCCTGAGCTTGTCCATGACAAGAAGCAGCAGGATTCGTCCTCTCCTGATGATGGCACCACTGCAATCAAGAAGGAGGCAGATGCAGAGCCGGTTACATCCCAAGGGGCTGATCAGGCTTCTTCAGGTACTTCAGGTGGATTTTTATCTCCTAATCATTCTTTTTTTGTTATTGTATGTATCGTTGACATTGAGACAGGTCTTATCACAGTTTAAATGAAATATTGAAATACAGTCGCTTTTTTCCCCCTCAGATTCAGTCGATGAATCAGGAGGTCAATCCAAAGCTGCCCCAAGTTTAGGAAACACAAAGGTGATGGGCAAACCAGCAGGTCCCGCAGGAGGAGGTTCCCAGCAAGTCATCGGTTCAGCCATCGTTCAGCGCCTGCCAGCCTTCCTAGACAACCACAACTACGCCAAGTCTCCAATGCAGGTAGGATGTGAGGAGGCGTATCCGTCCTGGTTTAGGGAGGGTTCTGCTTGTGTCCAGTGGGCATGTACAGCACTTCGCAGTATAAACTAGTCTTTTCCAGTAGGGCTGCTTAATTATGGGGGGGGGGAATCACAACTATTATTGTTCAAATTATTATTTTTAATTTTGAAAACATGATTCATTTATTCAGTGAGAGCTCTGAAATATCGATAAGCAGAATAAATTTAGTGTGTGTGTTTTTGTGATTTGCAAATTTAATGGAAACATAACTTATTGAACTCTTCCAGCAATAGGACAAATTTAGCACTCCATCTATTTCCACCCCTCTGTAAAACTGATTTCAAAACTAATTTAATGGCCTTTTTTCCCCCTCAAGCCTCAAGATACTATTTTTTTAGGCAGTCCACTTTGCCATAAAATAGGTTTTGTGGCTGCAAAGTTTTTTTTCTTCTTTCCTCTGCGAGATATTATTGAAGATTCTCTGATTGGCAGGAAGAGGAGGATCTTGCTGCTGGAGTCGGTCGCTCGCGAATGCCGGGGCCTCCCAAACCGGTGTACTCCGATGACGAAGACTATGAAGACGAGGATGAGGAAGTAACTGGTTCTTCAGGCACATCAAACAGGTTTGTATCATAATGTAAAATCTGTATCATGCTGCAGCTGTGATGTGTTTTTACAAGACAACATATAATTTAATGTCAATTTAATCTCCGGTATTAAAAATCTATGGTTAGGCTATAAACAAACTCCAAAAATAAAGTAGATTGATTTAACCATTGACCTTATTTCTGGCATTAACCAAAAACCCATTTAAAAAATATCATTGACAAAATGCAACACAGTTCTGTGTTTAAAAGAGGATTTAGTCATTTTGCAACACTATTTTCCTAAATTTTAATGTCTATTAGAGTAATCTCAGAAAAAATGTTTCAATTTGCTCCAGTATGGGCAAGAACCAGGAACAACAGGTGTTAACTCAAAGCCTGCAGCCACTGCTGGTAAGCTTAGAAGAAAGTTTAGTGTCTTTGGTGTAGATGCACCATTGTGATAACAATCCGAGCCCGACAGTTTTGAAAAATAATGTTTATAGAGGATAAACACAGCAGAGCATTAATGCATCATCCGGCCTCTGTCATAGCAGGTCGCTGTGAAGTGTATTGCTGCTTTTGCCTTTTTTTAACTGGACAAAAGTTAGAAATCTCTGCTTAAATCACTCCAATCATTTAAAGATAAATAAATTTGGTCCTTGTTGAAAGTTTCTGGAAATCTCCAGTAGCGCTTTTCTGCAGCATTTCTTTTGTGACCTCAATGAAGGCTGTTGGTGATGATTGTTGCCCTTAACAGATTTTGCTGAGGCAATTTTCAAAATTGGATGATTTAATGCTCTTTAGGCTTACATGTAGGCATGTTTCATGTTTACTTTTTTTCCAGGGGTGGACTTTCTTAAAATGAAATTAATTTACTACAGGTTTTGTAATTATAATCACATAATAATTTTTTTCTAAAAGTAAACATTTATTTTATGAAAATTAATTTCACTCGCTATCTACACATCAGATTTTCTAAATCTGTATCTTCAACCGCTGATAGTGGTCTACAGCCCTGGGAAATTCACGAGTGATTCTGCTGCCTGCTTATTCATTTTCTTCCTTGTGTTTGGGCTGATTGTTTGTATTCGGACCTGAACCAGAACCGCCCAACACTTCAGACATAGTTTCTTTGCTCACTTTGACATGTTTTGCATTTAAATGGTACCGTAGGGATGGAGATTCTGTGAAATGCAATCTTTTTTCTTATTTTTGGTTTCAAGGTTTAGGCGGAAGGCAAGCCTGCGATCTCGAACAGGACGTGTAGGCACTGGAATGGAAAGCCAGATCGCCCTGAGTGTCCTGGCTGAGAAGCTGAAGAAGGAGGTCCAAAGAAAGGATGCCCTCAACACGCCTCTTTCCGTGCGCACGGAAGGCCGCACCGGGGGCATCTGTATCACATCCGCATCGCAGCCTTCCCCCACCCCCAGCAACGAAAGCACCGACACCGCCTCTGAGATCGGCAGCGCCTTCAACTCCCCGCTGCGCTCCCCCGCGCGCTCCCAGGCCGCTACGCGTCCGTCCAGTCCGGTGGCGTCCCATCTGTCCCGCGTGCTGTTCGGAGAGGACGAAATGCTGAGGCTTGACTCCAGACATAACCGTGCTGTGAGGGAGCTGGGACCCTCTGTCAGCATGGCATTGTTACACCTGCAGGACGATGGCATCATCTACACACTTCCGCCAACTGGTGAGAACACAAGCTCGTTACCATCGTCCGTGTTTTTCATGAATGTTGTTTCCAAGCCTCCACTGGGGTGACAGCCTAACCCTTTCATTTGGCATTTAGATTATGAATCATTTTGGACAGCAGGAGTAAACTACATTTTGTATATTGATAAGAAATTGTTATTGTCGATTGATGTTGTGTTGTTTGTGGAGCAGAATTAGCTGCTGATGGCACCAAGCAGCCCTGCACTCCTGAGAAGATAAAAGACAAAGAGCAGCCAGCGCTCGCTGCAGCAGACAAGGAAGGAGTGAAGAATGAGGGCGACGAGGGACCATCTGTGGAGGTGAAAAAAGAGGAGAGCAAAGACGGAGCAGAGGTGAAGCCCAGCAAGGAAAAGCTTAACGCTGCGGAAACTGCTGCAGACAGCAAGCCCTCTGGCGATAAGTACTCTCCTAAAGTAAGTCCAGAAAATTCCTAGAATTGTGATGTAGTGGAGCATGTGCCTTTATTCTGCTCCGTAGTCTGCCAACATTTGTGCTGTATTACAGCGCTTGTGCTGACAATAAGGGAGCTGTGTGCTAAGCATATAGGATAAACACACAGATCGCTTCATCTATTTCCGTCTTTTGCAGGAGTTGCTTGCCCTGTTGAAGTGTGTAGAGGCCGACATCGCCAATTATGAGGTGTATCTAAAGGAAGAAGTAGAAAAGAGAAAGAAATACAAAGTAAGTGCTGTTGACCCAGTACCTCCCCTAGCTTCGTGCGAAATCTTTTTATTATCCTTCAATCAAAATCTTTTGTTTTCATTTGTTCAGATTGATGATCAGAGGAGGACCCATAATTATGATGAGTTCATCTGTACCTTTATATCAATGCTGGCCCAGGAAGGTAAATAAACCTCCCTCTGTTTATTTTATTATGTTACCTACCATCCTGCATTCTGGTGGTGTCTGCACATCTGAGGTTACTTTCGATTCACATCACAGCAAATTTATAAATGTGTTTGTACTGAATGTCTAAGGTACGCTTTGTATTGAATGGTGGTTAAAAAAATAAATACTGCACACTAGTGAGCATCCCCAACACAGAAAGCCTGACTAGTGCCCATAGGAAGATGATATATTTACACTAGTTCAGTTTCAATTATCCAAATCATTTTTTGTCAGGTTGCTATTTCAGACGATTTGGATAAAATTCTAAATGGCAGCAAATCTTTTATGAATATTTCAAACATCAGACATACAGGACTTAAAACAGATCGTACTCATAATTTCTTGGGTTTGTCAATAATTCTGGCTGTGTATCTTCTGCAGGCATGCTGGCCAGCCTTGTGGAGCAAAACATTTCAGTGCGCCGCCGGCAGGGCGTGAGTATCGGCCGCTTGCACAAACAGAGGAAGCCGGATCGCAGGAAACGCTCCCGGCCTTACAAGGCGAAACGGCAGTAATTACAATCATAACTTCTGTCAGCACCAAGCAATCAAAAAAAAGAAGAAGAAAATGCTGCACTAGTGAAATTCTCTCACCTGAGCAGTTTAGTGTTGTATATTAGACAGCGCCTCCTCTTCGTCATATTTGGTCAGCTCTTTTATCACTTATGTATGTATATATGTTACAACCATTTTACTATCCATGTACATTTTCTTCTTTCTGGTGCCACTTCTACTTGATGGTTTGTAAATATGAAGAAGGCATGTCTGCAATGATGAGCCTGAATTCTTTTTCAACTTTTGGCGATTTTAGTCTTATTAAAAGATCCTCTCTACAGTCTTGTGGTTAGAACAGTCTGAGTCATGTGTTGGAATATGCATTCTCTAACAATTAAAAAAAAAATACAGTTTGATTACATTTTAACAGTACCATTAAATTATTGATTATTTTGACTAAAACAGAGCATCTGTTTTTTTCATTCATATCATTTCAGTTGAAATATACTCACTATAACATACAAGTGATCTTTTAAAGACATTCCTAGTGAACAAATTGATAAGGTCATGATGCAACGTTTCATTTGAAATGAAGGCTGTGTATGTATTTCTGTCTCGAGAAGCTGCAAATGAAAAACAATCTCTTGTGTTATTTTTGTACCAGAAATGATTCTGAGAATGGGAGTGAAAATGAAGTTGCACTTGTGCAGATGTGTGTTTTGTACATATGTATCTGTTAATTAGCTTAGTATGACCGTACACTGAGCTCAATTGTTCTTTGTGCTTGCCAATTCATACTACAATAAAATCATTTAAAATATAATGCCTATAATCAAGATTTCTTTTTAATTTTTTTTTAAACATGGCTGACCGCAGCGGTTGACTCAGGATTACTACGTTTTTGATTAAAGTACTATAGAATTCCACTTTACAGTTAAACAAAAGTTATAAAGAGATACTTGCAAATCTTGATCAGTCTTATTCAATAATCTTTTAGTGTACTGACAGTTATTGTACACTAGGGAGAGCAATTATCCAGAGAGGGGTGGGACCATCTCAGAATTATTACATGTAGTATTTGTGAAAAACTGAAAATGCAATATTTTGTTGAATGAAATAGTCTGCATTAATTTGTTAATAACCTTGTTAGTCCTATGTAACATCTTAAATGACGTAGGGTATCTAACTACAGGGTAACTACATATATTTAGCTTGATGGGTACATTTGGAGATCCTAACATGAGTTATATCGTAGATTATGCCACTGGCAGGGATATGTAACATTTTCATTTTGCAAGGTTAATAAACACATTTAACTTTTATTATTAATTAAGAGTTTATTGTATTTCTCCTCAGACACTGCTACCTCAGGGCGTCTTTGTGCTGATATGATGAGGTTGAGACTGGCTCTTTGGCAGCCCAAATTTACACAATGTTCAGAAATGGGAGCTAAGAAAATGCCCCTTAGCAACACATTTTCTGTGAAGCAGATGTTTGCGTTAAACAAATCCATGATGTAAATGTTATATCACCACATTGCCTATAGCAATAACAAAGCATGCTATAGACTGCATTATTCACATATGGTGTGATACATATTGACATCATGACTTGAAATGTATTGATAATTTAGATGGTAGCTCATGTGTATTCCATCAAACTATGTGAAAATCAACTTTAAGGCAGCAGGTAAATGCTATTTTGACTATTGATAATATTTTCCAGGATTAAAGCAGTAAATGTTGAGGAATGATGGTTCCTGGCTGATCCAGCTGATCCATAGGCAGCAGAAAACTTGGTCAGGTTATCAGTCATTTAAACTATTAAATGTCAAAAATAATGATAAAAATGTAAATAGTAAACAGCCCAAACCCGAAAGTTTTCCAACAGATTTGTGGCCTATTGCTAAAAAAAATCAAATAATTTAATATAGCCTAGTTTCTGGTTTATTTTCTGTAGTTTCGCCTATTGATTAAGAGAAAATTTGTTTTGCCTCTAGAAGATATTCTGGTAAAATAAACATTTCAAATGTGTTCTCTTTGATTTAAATAAAATGTTTTTCTTTTTAAAAAAAATATTAAAATAAAGAAAAGTACAATAAAATAGTGATAGTTAAAATGTGTGAAAAAAAACAAAAAAAAACAGGAAATTAAACACTAAAAAATCCACAATTATTTTACATTTGTGGCACCGACCTATTATTTATGTTTAAGAACAAATAGTCTCCGTTGAGCACAGCTGAGCCGAATCTGCGGTCCCAGTGGTCTCGTTGCGTGGTGACTCCAGATATCTGAGCGGCGGAGCGCGCACGTACGCTGGGTGGCATTGCGTCAGCGCGCTCCTTCCGTCGGCGCGCGTGCTCCGTGCGGGATGCTGAATTGTAGGTGATGATGGCGGAAGGGGAGCAGCGCTGAGTTTCCACTGAGTTGTTGTCACAGCTGTAGAACCACCTACAACCGCGCTTCTCCGCGTCGATACCGAACCCGAGGCGATGGGGAACGAGGCCAGCATGGAAGGGGAGGGACAGGCGGGGCAGCCCGGCCCCGCCGTCCCTGCGGCGGGGGCTCCGGCTTCCATTTCAGCACCACCGGACTCTGGACAGCTCATCAAGCCGAGCAATGGAGCGCCAGCCGGAGGAAGCGGGGCTGCACCCGGGCCGGGGATTAACAGGTAGCCGAGATAGCTAGGACGCTCGTCCGCCTGAGCTGTGGGCAGAAATCACTGAGGAACGGTGGAGCGTAGAAATATAGAACATTCACACCGCGTGAATATAGACTTGAATGGGTGCTTAATTATTTATTTCAATATCCTTGTCAACAAAATTCACCACCGCCAGCCCTCCTTTGAGACCCATTTCGCTTATTTTCTATTTTTTATTTTTGTGTGTATTTTTGTCAGCACTACCTCCCATTAGTCAACGTGAATCGAACTAAAATCTAAGATGCACGCTTTTCGGCGTAGAATCAATAATACGTAAATGTGTTTCAATGGAGAAATTCTACGCCCGTTTTCACGCTGCCTAGCTGTCTTGAGGCATCACTGGCTAAATATCATGAATGAATGAGCGACGTGTTTCCCTCATAGTGAGGCCAAGTAAATATTACCCACGTACGGATCTCAGGAATATTAATAATCACCTGTCTGAAGAAATATGCCACGATTCAAAGTACATTGGGTTCCATTACAGCTTAATTTCCTCAACATGAATAGCAATGAATTCACAGTCGTTCTGAGAAATCACCTTCCTTTTGGTGATGGGACTGTCTGTATCTTGATGTCAGCTGTTGTGTAGGATGACAATGCTATCAACAGATAAGGCCGGTGTCACTGCGAGCTACAAGACCATAACGCATATGCCATATAGCTGCCTCACTTATCGGATCTCAGCTTCAAATCAAAAACGCAGCCAGTGGAAATTGTTTTTCACAGCCGTCAACTGCACAGAAAAAGGGGGTAATTCTTCAGGAGGAGAGCTGTTGCTTCTCTCCATAAGAAACCCAGACGGCGGGCTGCAGACACACTGACAATGGTGTTAATGCAGCCTCACATGACACTATTTCCATACTTGGCTACCACATTTTTAAACCCCATTGTTGGGTTATAACAACGCAAAGAGAGCTATTAATATATTGGCCTTATCCACACATCCACACACACACACACACAAAAAAAAAGCCCAGATTAATAGTGTTTAGTCACATGCAGTTGCCTGTATGTCTGAATTTTCTGTGTGGGTGTGTGGGAGGGATTACCCTTCCAACAAAATCTGCCTTAATTACACAGTTCAACAGTTGTAGACCTGAATACGCACAGGCAAAAGCACAGCTGCATTTTTGTATTTGCCACACCTGTTTACAGTCGGCACTCGCGTGTCATCCAAATAAGATATCCGGGTGTCTTTGTGCCACAAACCCTTCCTTCGTCACTCGACTTTGAGAGATGCAGGGGGCACATCCCTCTCCATACTCTAAACTCTTGCCTTTGTTTTCCCCAGTGAAGAAATGAAAGGAGCAGAGGGCTTTTACTTTAAAGAATTAAAACGTAGTGAGTCACTTGTTGACCCAGCAGGGATAATCATCATATGAGAAATGATGATAAGTAAGAGAATAAGTATATGAAAGCAACACAAAATAAGCTAACACCATTGTATAATATTATATCTTCAGTTGGCACCAGCTGCCTGAAATTTGTCTTTTACCTTACATAAAGGCATTTCACCATAAATTGATGCATATACATAACCCAGAATGCAAGAAATGGTGGATGCTCTACACCCCATCTTATTATGACCCCCCTCCCCCAAATGTTCAGATGAAACCTATCTACGCCTCTTGGTCTTCTCTGTGTTTCTATTTGGGAAGTAAAAGCTCTCACTGTTCATCTTGTATATTCACTAAGGGGCAGGTAGGAAGTTCATAGCTCTCATGTAACCTCATGATTCTTTTATACTGTGATTTCTCTTTGGTACCCACCCTAAGGTGTCTCATAAAGTGATGGTGAGTGCTCAGAGACTGAGAGTTCTAGGAGACAGTGGGAGGGAGGGCGGAGGACAGAGGAATAGATAGATATATAGATATATATATGCATCTTATACGTGATTAAATGTTTTTCCTAAGATCACAGCTCCACATCAAGCCTAAGAATACACCGTCACAAGAACTTTCAAGTGTAAGAAATAATGAAACTGTGGTTACAGTGAAACTAGATAGGAGACTTTCATCCTAATTAAAATTAGGTACAGCATTTTATGAGTTTGCCTATTAATATGGATGGGGACATAATAGGCTATATATAAAACCCTATTCAGAAGTGAATTCCATTTAGGCATTTGTTTTGCTTCGCTCAGGTCATATTATGTATTATTTATCACAATCAAAAAGCTAAATATGAGGACCCATAAGAGTCCATGAAGCTAAGGGAGTCGCCCTGCCCTCCTGCTTCACAAAGCACCACAATGGCTGTTTTCTCCTCACAACAGCTTCGACTAAGTGCACCGTCATCTTGACCTGATGACCATAATAACTGACAGGCATTCAGAGCTTAAAAAATATTGCCTCGTGCTGCTCGCCCCAGATATTTCCTGTCTTTACGACAATGTGCTCAGTGTGCTGCTGCTATGTTGTCCTCTCATTGTTTCCTGTTCAACAGCTGAATTAATGAAGACCTGTGCTTGCTCCAGCATATAATAGCATTATGTTATAAATCAGCGTGTGTGACGTATTCCGTTAACTTTAATCACTGAGTCACATAAAGAAATATGAATCTAAATTCTATTACAAACCCAAACAAAGCTATAGTTCATAAAACCGATGGGAATCGTTGAAACAGTCGTGTTCTAAGACGCAGTGTTCAGAGAGCACACCCTCATAATTATTTTACCATTATCAGTGTGTAGCCTACGTACAGAATGGGTGTTGCAAGTCGGACAAATAAAGCAGTGTTGTTATTATTTATGACACTGTGACAGCAGTGGGAAACACTAGATGAATAGCTACTTATGACAAATTGTCAGTGGAGCGTTGTTCAGATTTCAAACTTAGACATTACATTGTGTCTGAGCTTGTGAAAGCTGAGTAATCTTGTTTGCAACTTTTTAATTCTTTTCCTCGACTTTGTAATTTCAGCGCAAAACGCCAAAATTTTTGTGTCAGAGTGACCTGAAATGCTTGAAATGGAGCAAGAAATACATTCATACAGGTTTAACGTCATACTTGGGGATGACGCTGACTAAATCTACATTTACTTCTGAGTGGGTTTCATGGTTTGGGGCTGCAGGCGCCACGTGGTCCATCTCATGATACACAGACTGTGGCTGAAGCTGAACTCTGCTCAATTGCTAGTGTTACCTGGGGGAATTTTGACAGATTAGGCACAGGGGTTATTCTAGCGAGTGACAGCACAATCACCAGAAAAAAAATGAAAGAACATGGCTGTAACACACAGTTTTGTGTGCCATCTTTAGGTTGATTGTTGGGTTTATAAGTAGTTATGTAACGTCGCTAATACAGTGCTCCACAGCTCCTGAGTTTATGTGTAACCATATCATGGCGGAAATGTCTTACAGTCTATGTGTTGTGTTTCTTGTTTTTGATCAAGCTAGAAAATGATGGTGCCTGTTTGAACGTCCATTTACTGCAGTGCTACCAAACAACAACAAATTTAAAGTGATCCAGAAACTAGGACTTTTTCCAGATTAATACCAACATTTGATCATCTGTTCATGGCACCATTCCCAACATTCCCTGAAAATTTGATGAAAATCTGGCCAAAGGTTTTTGAAATATTTTGCTAACAAACAGACAAACAACAGCCGGCAAAAACATAACCCCTTGGCCTGCCGGAGGTAATTACAATAACTGGCTCATCTATCATTCTTGCAAATAATTCAAATATGATGTGAACTATCATCCTCTGTCAGAGATGCAGTAATAATTAATTAATTAATTTAGTGCATATTTCAACATACTTGAGTCTGTAAGTTCATTTGCTGCAGCCTTGCACAGATTGTGCTATTTTGTGTCTGAATCCTTCTAATTTTCAGCAAAGGCAGCACCAATAAGCTATTTGATGTTTCACTTCTGGAAGATCAGATAAACAGAAGAAAGTTTTTTATTATTTCCAAGCAACAATGTTGCAGTAATTTTTTGGTGCAGCATGGCAGCGTAGTTCCAATGCAAAAGGAAGAATAAACAAGCAAACAGGCACTATGGACCATTGAAACAGCACATACAAATAGGAAACACATGAATGTGAGTGTATTGCTACAGCAGAGTGAATATATACATATGATACGATATATACAGTTCTGTTTCCCAGCATATCAACCATCCCTACAGACAGAGCATGCGCAGCATTCAGGCTACTATATGGGAACTGAAGGATGTTCTGTGTTCTGACTGCTGGTGGAAAGCAGCTGTTTTGAATCAAGCAGTGATGGTTAATAGAAACTGGAAGATGTGGAGGACTGGTTTTTAAGCTGCTCTGTTATTTATATAAAAATTAGTTTACTGAGGGAAGGTCACAACCAATCAAATTGGAGGCTTTAGTGACAATTGTGCGACATATGCTAAAAACAACTCCTTTCACGGCGCTATGTGTTACATCTGTGAAGCAATTTACATCTTGCTGGAAGTTGAAACCATAAAAAGTGAGACCCTCCCCGATTTTCTTGGCCACAATGTAACATCCTGCAGGATGACTTTTATGTTGAGGGCTCGGGTCACAGAATGTGTACGCTGCCGTGTGCTTTTTCTGCCACTGCCCCGGACGTATGACACCGGCAACCACCGCAACAAACACCAGGTTATCCGACTGAAACCCCAGGCAGATATTAGCTCTCCCGTTAATGAGGCAGTTAGTACACACACACACACACACACACACACACACACACACACACACACACACACACACACACACACACACACACACAGACAAAAGGAGCTGAAAACAAGCACCAGAGTGATAGCAAAACATAGCTTACTCCTCTTTGTTTATTGTTGGGGGTAATTTAGTCCAAAGGTGTCGTTCGACATTTCACAACTCACCGGCCTGTCTGCAGGGTCAGCGTGTGTGTATATTTGTGTGTGAGTGACAGCAGGCCATGCAGCATTCTGCTGAAAGTAGTTGGAAATATTTTGTGTTATTACACGAAGGATAAGGTGAAAAACACATCACTTGCAATAGCTGGCGCTCACATAAAAGCCATCGCCATGTTGTCACTATTGAAACTTACCGTAGCTCCTCTGAACAGATGCGGTTTTCATTGTACATGATGGAAATTACTTTAATGTGTGTTGAGTTCTTTTTCGTCCAATTGGCAGGTTTGGTAACAGGAGCTTATTAAATGCAATCAATTAATCAATCAATCAAACATCTGTTTTTGTCACTTGACCACTGCAAACATTCTGTGTTGCCCAGCACCCAGCAGCAGCATGACAGAATTCAATATGGCCTGCTGAGTAATTCTTTTTCATATGAAATGCCTTAAGCTTTGCGAAAAAAGCCGTCCATGTTTTTTTGCTTTACGCTTGATATGATACCTTTAACATGCATTTGGTTATTTAAAAGAAAATGTGCATTTTGAACATGCACACAAGGAAGTATAATGCATCTAATCTATTTCTACTTCAAACCTTTAAATGTTTTTAATTAATAATATATTGATAAGTATTACTAAATGACAGGCACCAGATAGGTTTAACTCTGAAAGCAGAGCTACCCAGTTTCAGTTTCCTTGACAGAGGTATAAATCAATAAAATATATGGTATCTCTATTATATCAGAGATACTGATACGTATGCACCACATCCAACTAAAGTCAAGCTGGCTATGGTGTCAAGCAGCTTATATTAGACCATTTGCCATATACTGTATTTGACGAGTCAGATTTAGGTATTTTCAATATCGTTCTTTATTCATTCATTTATTTCAACATGTTCAGTAAACCCTTTCACAAGTTGAGGTCCACATGCTGTACCAGCAAGTACTTGGACTCACATTCTCAGAACTGATATAGTCAGTGGATGGAGGAAGCTTAGGATGGCTGCTGACTTGCCTCCGAACTTCCATTCAATGTGATATTGAAGGCATCCTCTCCTTATTCAACTGTATTAGATTTTCAAACCAAGCTGTTTTTAAAAAGAGCCTCTGATACCTGCATGCATCAGTGACCTTTAAAATATTTTGTATTTTGTACGGCTGGTATTCATATGAAAATAATTTATTAATATGTCCCGGTGGGCAATAGGTTGTGTTAAAGCAAATAAATCCAGCACATTTACCGAGCATGGATACATGCTCAATATTCTGCGACTGAGAAGTATTCTTTGGTTTGTTGCCTCCCATCTGCACTGGTTGGCAAGGCCAGTTCTCTTCAAAACATACTGTGCTTCTGAGGCCACAGCTAATCTTTATGCAGAATTTTCTGTAGATGAATTGTCCCGTACCTGCTCTGTTAAATAGTTTGCTGTCATGGTGACTTTTTAAAGTAGTGACACTGGGATGTTCGCATTAGTGAGTCGGTGTAAAGAATTGAACCTTCTATCTTCCTCACTCTAGTGTATGTGTTTTTTAATTTTATTAAAAAAAAAAAATTTACGTATCAAGTCATGTTGTCTTGGACCCCAGGAAGGCTGTACTGTAAATAAAAAACAAAACAAAACAAAAAATTGAATTAAATTTAATTAAATACTTTGTAATACATTATAATAGTACCTTTTGACTACTGTGATTTATGGTAAAACAAACAACAATCTATTGTAACATCATCTACAGTAACATTACCGTTTTTAACACGCAGCAAGCTTTCACAGTATAAACAATAGGAAATTTGACATGGAGCTCCCATTACAGGAGAGTGGCAGCTTACAAACCCGCCGGTATTCACTTTGTGATGAAGCAAGCAATTTGTGGCGCTTCATCACGCCACACAAAGCCACAAGTTGCTCTCAGCAGGCTCTCATTTTGCTGATGGGTGATAATATCTAAAAAAATCTTTTTGAAAAGATGTCTTTCACTTTAAAGTCTTTTGTGACTCCTATTAAGCCATGCCAGAGGCTTTGCATAAATCACAGGGGACTCCACTTGGTGTCTATTCAAGTAATAATTATTATGGGTTCTACTGTCTATCTTGGGACATTAGCATATATATATATATACGATTTAAAGTGGTCAGTCGCTTCAGCATTATCCACCGAAGTCCATTTCAACCTGGAACAGTGTGACAGTCTGCTGTCACGTTCAAATGTAACATTCCAGTGATGGCTTGAAAAAGGTTGTGGTCGTGCTGAAGCTCAAGTCGTCAGCAGTGACTCACAATGGCCAGCATGCTCTATTTTAATTCCCTCCTTCCTCCCTTTATTTCCATCCTCCTCTCACTGTGGGTGCCGAGCTGCTGCCGAGGCTGTCTTTGAAGATGAGGCGCACAACAATACAAGGTCTAAGTTGTTATGACAGCGGAAATCCTCCCCTATTTGAATATTTGCGCTAATACTCGAGGGACAGGGCTAGCGCGACAAGTGAAAGTTTACAGTAGTGTCGTCTGATACGCCACCTTTGTTTCACACGAACACATTGCTGGGGCTGGAACACTTCCGAGAAGGGAAAACAAGGGCTCTAGGAGCACTTCTCAACACTATGAGTAGTCTGATGTCACACCCCTGAAAAATCGAGACACCACTAGATGTTCTGCTGTTTGTCCAAATGAAGTAGTTAACAAATTATATTTTGCGTGGAGGCTGTACAAACTAAATAAAGCTCTTAAATACAGCATGAATTAGCGTCTAATGTCCCTCTACTTATATTCATTATCATAACTCCATCTTTCCCCAACTCATTGTCCCTCACTCACCATTCTTGTCTCATCAACCCCCCCTCAGGCTTTCCCTCAATCATCCCAGGAAGGTTGCCGTGGTTACGTCTTACAGCGGGCACCGCCGCTGATGTAAACGCAGATTGACAAAAGAAAAATGAGGCTGAAATGACCCCTTAACAATATGGCATGGATCCAATCAACTTTGGTGAAATTGATAAATCTTTTGTGTTATTTCCACTCTTGAACACATTGACTTTTTAATTAAAAAGTCGGACTTATTGATGGGATGGATTTAACGTGTAAAGGATGGGAAGTTTGAGATGATGTCAATGAACATATACGTGATATAGGGGCTGCTGAGGGCTTTCTATGTGTCTTTCTGAATTCATGCTTGTGCAAGAAGGACAAAGACAAAATGGGAAGTTGAATTTACAGGAAGAAGTAGGCAAGAAACTACGGCCCCTTTAACATCAGCAGGTCCTTGGTTGAGAGATTGGACAATATCCCAGAGTCCTTTGTGTCCGAGGGTCTGACCTGGGGGCTGCATGCTGACTCACTGGGGAGGAAGGCAAGGCACAAGCTGTTTCACATCAGTCTGCTGAGGAAATGGTGATGATTTTCCATGTTGTTTTCCTGCTGCATTTTTAATACTTAGAGCCTAAAATCACACTATCCTATTAATTCTGACATTAAAAAATCCTATCAAATTGTCTCCAGCAAAGGCAAAATAATACAATTTGAAAGTTGCAGTCAGCAACTTAGGCTGGCCTTGGCGTTGCGGTGGAGCAATTGGTTGGTGTGAGTAATAAACAGGTTTTAGATATAATCCTCTGTCATGGAATTATTGGCTGCAGGGATGGGATGTTAACTGTGGCTCCTCTCTGGGTGATGGAGGCAATGGATAGAGGGTCCGGAGATTTCCCACCAGCTGTCCTCACCGTTAGGCATCCCACATTGGGGCTTTTCTCTTTGGGGCTGTTGCCATGCATGCTGTATGTGAGTTAAGGACAAATGAGGTTGAAATTGCTCTGTGGCTATGGGAGCTAACTTCATAGTTTTCCAGGCTGAGCAGAAGATGAATACAACTCTCGGGATGGACCAATGATGACGCATATACAGTACCAGTCAAAAGTTATTTCCTCCACTTGTAATAGAATCCTTCTTGAACCCGGAACTGTCTCAAAAGGACCGCAATATATGCCAGATATACCGGATATATAGCATGGCCCTCACCCTGAAGTGTCAATTAAAACACAAGTAAGGATAGATTACTTTCACTCTTTAGTGTGAATTTAATATCATACAGCACAATACAGCTGCATTACCTGCTACTACCTAATATGGAAAACCCCAGAAATATCTTTTTGTAGAGGTGATCTACTAATCCCCATGAAGTCGGTAATTTATCACAATAGACCAAAACATGACACTATGACATTCACTGATAGTCTAACTGAGACCCTGGTTTGGTAATCACCTCCAAATCTCCCAACTACTTATTTTGGTTAAGATAACATAAGCACTTCGGCTTAACAGCAATATTAACAGGATTGAGTAATGACTGTTAACAGTCTGTGTCTGTGTACTGTGTCATCAGAACCATGTGCAGTGCACGTCTGAAACATGTTTTTGCTGTGGGTATTTTTTATTTTAGAAGCTCTGTTGCAACTCAGCTCAAACTATCATACCATACAGATTCTGTAACTGCACTGTCCATTTCTTTCCTCAAATGTTTTCAGGAACATACACTATATTGAAAAAAAATTCTGAACCAGGTGTCACTTCAGTCATTTTCATTCTTTCATTCTTCATGTGGCCTTCAAATTATCTCATGAACAGTGCGCAGAGAGCTTCGTGGAATGGGTTCTCATGGCGGGGCAGCTGCATCCAAGCAGCACATCACTGAGTGCAATGCACAGCACTGGTGCAAAAGCAGTGGGGGAGGCACAAATCCTACATCTGATGGATGGGTCTGGGTTAGGTGGCTGCTAGGAGTATGATGCTCGTCTTGGGATACTTGTAAATGGGATGCAACCTAAATTCATATGCGAGTCAAGCGAAGAATTTTGACAATATAGAGTAATTTAGTTTAGTTGGTTGGCAGTAAAATGAAACCACACAGTATGTCAACACCTCAATGGCTTGTTCATTTAAAGTGTCTAAATAGGACACACGTGGCATGTGCAAATTGCAGCAAATTCAACAGGGACCTTACCTAGGACCACAGCAGTACGGCCACCAAGCTTGACATCAATTGGATAAACGGTTCTCGAGATAGATACATATACGCACATGCCAACAGAGGTTCCTCACTGTATAGTTAGATAATAGAATGTCATATGCCAAATATGGGAAGGAAGCTTTTCACATCATTGTTTTTATAGAGCAGAAACCCTCCCCAGTCTCTTCATTGTGCCACTAGATTGTTAATTAGCCGGGAGTGTTGCCTCGTTTGGCAGCACGTGCCTGTACATGTTCGGCTTCTGCATCACATTGGACCCGTCCTTTCTAATTGTGTTCTCTTTTCTCACTCTCTGCCAGACCACCTCCGTCAGACCCGGGACCTAAAGCGGGAGTCCAGAGTGGTCATGGGACAGGGGACAGATTGGCCTCACACGACACCCACCAGTCTGCCGCGCCTCACGGAGAGCAGCAAGGCCAGGGTCACGTGTCCAGGAAGAGTCTGCAGGTGGATGTGGGCGGCAGCAGGACGGGGCGGTCCCCTTCCGTGTCCCCGGACCGAGGCAGCGTACCTTCTTCCCCTTACTCTGTGCCTCAAATCGCGCCCATGCCCAGCAGCAAGCTGTGTCCCGTCTGCAAAACCACCGACCTGATGGGCACCGGGGACGACAAGCCCACCTTCAACACCTGCACACAGTGCCGCTCCATGGTGTGCAACCAGTGCGGCTTCAACCCCAACCCGCACCTCACAGAGGTAAGGCAGCGCTGCTCAGCTGAGGGACACGAGCAGCTGCAGAGATTCTATTGTTCACGAGAGGAACATTTCCGTCTTTACCCATCAAATACACGATAGCCTGTCGCCATTGTCACTCTGCTCTGAGTTACACAGTCAGCATCTGCCACGGTGCATTCGGATGGAAAAAAAAAAACTTAAATACTGCTCAAACAAAAACAGTTGTATGGACTGCACAAAAAATATAGGATGAATTCAGGCATTCACTTTTACAGGCTGCCGAAGGCTGAAGGGAAGAGAAGCATGAAATGAATATATATATATATATATATATATATATATATATATATATGTGTGTGTGTGTGTGTGTGTGTGTGTACCCTTTTTTTTAACCTGACTACACACATCTATATGCTTCAAAGGCCTTTTGAGTTGGCCATCTCATCTGAGGCCATCAGATCCTCCTTTTAAATAGGACCAGGCCTCTAAATTCCCTCGGGCTATGTTTTGTGTAACATAATTTCCCTTGTGGGGAGCTACATATGTAAAATTGGGTGAATCATAAATGTATTCTGACTGTTCCGTACATCACACGCTTTGCTGTTGATTCAGACGGCCTTTTAATTTTTCAAGATATTCACTTGTTTTGATGTCGCAGCCGTATCACAGCACGCCCCATTCATTGCGGGGGGTGGCGTGTGAAAAAGTGATTTCTGTGAATGTGAGATATTTCTGTTAATATAGATGTATATTATCAGGTATACAGGATCTCATATAACCAGCTTCATGGTTTATCAAAGTGGAGGGGTTAGGTGCTTAAATTGGTTGAAATTGTCTCTCTGTGACATTTGTGGGCTAATGTTACTGCTATCACTGGCTGCAATGTCAGATCGCACCAAATAAATGGAAATTACTTGCATGCTGGTCGACAGCTCTCAAGCTTTCTAATTCAAGCCATGTTTCCCCATGATAGGTCAAGTGTTTAATGATCTAAAAGGGACATTTCTTATGCCTAAAGACCTGGTTATCACACACACACCATTGCTGAGGTGCATAAAAAACATGTTGGTTATTTGCTATTAACCATTAAAAAAACATATCTCTTATCTTGAAGGATTACTCCTTTTTTTAAGTGATGTTACTTATTAAATGTAGCATACATAACACTCAAACAAAGCTATATTGATCCTTCCTGACAGACCTTGCTCAGAGAAAGCTTTTTATGACGCCACAGCACGTAGCGAACGCCTTTCCCTATTGTTCAGGATCATTGAAATGCTTCTGGAAAGCCACTGCTATTAACAGGTATCTGAGAAAGCCTATTTATCAAAAAAAAAATCACTTGCTTAATTTGAATCAGGCTACGCTCCACTGTTACTGTGAATCGAGTGTGGCTGCGTCATCTGTCACAAAGCTTCACGTCAACTCCAGTGAGTCATTTTGCAAATTGTAGCCAAGATGCAATGCTTGCAAAACTGGCCAACAGGCTATCACAGTAGAAATGTTACGTTTTTTAACCATATCTCAATATATTGTCTAATGTATGCGTGCATGCATGCACAGTGGAAAGTTTGTGTGTGTAAGAAGGGAGCGCAGTGGATCAGGAGACTCTGCAAAAGTTCGGAAATGACGAAAGAGGAGAATAAAGTAGCAGACATGGGAAGAAGTAGAAGAAAAAGCCGTGGACCAAAGTGGAAATAGACAGTAAAGAATAGCTGGTGGCAGGCGGTGAGGGGAGCATGGCAGTAAAGAGAGCTGTGGAGGAGGATGTTATGGGTATTTCTCAGCTCAGTGTTGGTGAGCTTGTCAGATGCTGACAGAGAGAGCAGCACGGAGGGAACGCGCTGCCTCTGGAGACCTGCAGATTTACCCCCCTAACCTACTTAGCTGGGGTTTGGCTTTCGCCTCGCCGCAGCATATCTAACACACCCTTATCCCTCATCAGTGAAATTGATAATGGCCATGTTGTTGCCGCCAAGGGGATGATAATGTTGAAGGTGACGATGACGGGAATTACAATTGCAGCGTCAGTGAGGACAGAGCGAGGAAAGATTTCAGAAGTTCCTTCTAAGCCTTGTGATCTTTGATAAAAGAGTTGACACATTAACAGTTCTGCAAGTTAAAAATAAGATCTGGGGTTACCTCGAGACATTTCGACCTGTTGGTAATCAAATAACATTTCTTATCATTTGTTCATCTAAAGTGTGTCAACACAATATTCATTGCTGGTGACAGAATCTCATTTATTTACAGTTCCAGGAGTAGTTTCTTGATGACATTACAAGCTCAGGTCCTGCTTTGCGTGAGATTCACGTCTGTTTGCAAATAGTTCGTGATTGAACCGTCCCAGATTACTGGGATGATATGTCCAAAATCTGTCACTGAAGAGGATTTTACCCTCGAATTACAATATTATGTCAGTGCTGATTAAAGCGTTGATAACAGAGATCGATTACACATTTTGACCTTTTAGAATACCACAAACCACAAAGTCCATCATGGTGTCGAGTCCAAATCAAAAATATAGGGTAGACCCTTTTTAAGGGTTCCATATTGTAGAAAGTGAGATTTGAACTGATTTTAGATGATATAGAAGGTTTAATATAAATGTATGTAATGTAAATTCTGTTCTATGTTTCAAAACACTGACTCCTTTAGAAAAGACTTTCGAGAGATGTAAAACTATTTTGAGATGAAATGATTTTACCACTAAATACTTCCTGTCATTCAAATCTCTAATGAAGATGATTCCTGTTTGTTTGGGACATGGGGAAAATGATGACTGTTGAAATACAAGTTGGCGCTGTGTTAAACAACCCGGTGATTGGAATCCATTAGAGAGATTGTTGACAAGCAACAAATGGGTGTAATATGCCACAGTCAGTTTCATGGCCGCCGGTCAGGCTGAGAAGTTTTGGGTTTTTTTTAGCAGTGAAATGAGACTTTGTGAGTGCAACTGTGCAGAAGCATGAGTCATGTGTTTGTATGTATGTATGTATGTATGTACATGTGCGCATATGATCATGGTATGATGAAGGCAAAGTTAAAAGGATATTGCTTTGTGTTTGAAAAAGGATTGAATTTTTAAAATTTTTAACATGATGAAAGAACAGAGATAGTCAGAGACAGATTCATAAAATAAAAAAAGCAGTACAAAAGCTGGGAGAGATAGAGAAAGTACTACAGAGCAACCCCCCCTCCCTTTCCCAAGAGTGTTCTCCCACCATTATACAGGGGAACATCTGCTTTATAATTGGTCCAATTTCTATTAATAGCTCCTACCCTCCTTCTGTCTGCAAAGATGGCCTGGTCCTGAGAAAACACAGCTGAGAGAGCGAAGGAGAGAGGCAGAGAGAGCTGTGCAGTGGCAGGGGGAGACAGAAGAAGAGGAGCAAAGCGTCACAGAATCACGAACAGTTAGTGCGTTTATACTGACTCCATGCATCACAAGATTCAGCTCCCAGCGCTGCGATCTGAAAACACAAAATGGGAGAAATGTGTTAAAAAATAGCAAACAAAAGCTTTTCTTTAGGCAGTTTGGTGTTCTCCTTGATTTAGTGCTCAGCATCACCAAAACACTCTAGAGATGGATTTCAAACCTTCTTCGAGCCACAAACTAATGACTGCTTAATGCTTTTGTTTGAGGCGTGCCTTGGAACGGCTCCTTTTTTTCTTTTAACCTACAAGCCCACAAGCTGAGGAGGTGTTTTAAATAAATGCTCCAACGCGACTTGTCTGGACTATATAGGATTTTCTATATATGTCCTCCTCCCCGATTAAAATAAATCAGGTACGTGGCCACAGCTGACATTTGCACTAGATAAATAGATTTAGCAACCAAACATGTAGCGTCTTTTTTAGTACATTTTAAAATATCCAGCTACAGTTGAACAAATTTTTTTGTCTTCTTTTTTGGCTAAAAAACTGTTAAAACCTGCATCTTCTAAAGCTACATCAATAAATATTTGTAAGTTTCCAAATGACTACATGTGATATGAAATGTGACAAACACATTGCATTTGTCCTGTGAAGAAGCTGCTGGAGATAGTTGAGACCAATACACCACAAAAAACTTTAGAGCTTTACAGCTTGATTTAGTAGTTACTGTTCCTTTAAGGTTCTATGTTTCCCGTTAAATTTAGAACTTTAAGTGTATTCCAGAAATAGTTTTCCAACATCAGTGCTTTTGAAACCCTGTCACTAGCATCTAGGATGAGTCACTAGATTGTTGGTTCAAGCCTTCACTCCAAAAAAAAAAAAAAAAAATATATATATATATATATAAAAATAAAAATCCCTGCACCTGTACGGCTGTGGATTATTATAGTATGAATATTGTCAGTGCAAGTCACTCTTTTACATGCCAACATTATCCATGTTGTATGAAGGAGTGAAAAGCATAATGCAAAAAATAGGAGTAGGATAGAATAACAAAGTAAATTACACTAAAATGATGCCATCATGTCAGTGACGGATAAGTCCATTATACCTCAAGGGAGCCAGAGGCGGGTTCCTAATCCTCTCAAATTAATTCAAATGTTTAGCATTAGCATCTTTAATCCCCTACTAACTTTGCATTATGTGAATCAATGGCAAAGCAGAAGACAGATTTTTAAACAATACCGTTATATCGTTTGAATAAAAATTACTTAAATTTTAAAATTAGAAAATAAAATGTACACATGTTAAAAAAAAGAAGCTGAAAAGAAGCTTCATCCATTTACAGGAATTTTTTTTCCCACAATAAAAAGGGGCCAAAACCTTAAAGAGATCCATTTAAGTCTGTCTAAAGCCTTTTTGGAAATGGTTGTGACTGGACAGTCCCTTTTTCATGTAGGATATTTAATAATCTCTTTACATTGTGAATTCCATAATGCTCTTTAACAGATCCGTTTTGGTCTTGTGTTACTATAAATGGAGGACAATCCTTCAACCCAGTGGAATTTATGTATCTGAATTCAGGAGGAAAACTGGAGGAAATGACCGTGATCTGCCCCTTTGGTTTACCTGGTCTGAGAATTAGAGGGATCAGGGCTCCTCTCAGGGATGGGTGGAGCAAACCATTACAAAGGATTCCAAAAAAGTTGAGCTTGGGTAATGTGTTGGAACGTTTTCTAAATATATAGAGGCAGCCCATCTGTTCCAGCTGTTTTACCTGCCTTTATAGAATGGATTGCCTCTTGGCGCCTTCAATTGATTTAATAGCTCTTTCTGATTGGAGTTCCAGGCTTCTCCTCCTGGTCGTAAAACACTTCTTTAAGATTCATCAAACTATCCGCAGTTCTCCCTGCGGCCATCTCTTTGTGTTGGACTCTAAGTAAAAAAGAAGTAATTCATGTTTGATGCAAATTAGCTTGTTGAGAACAATTTCCCTTTCAAGAGCTTTCATTTTTGAAAAAAGCTGTTTTTTTTGTTGTGAACACTTTTATCTGATACCTACTAAAGCTTATGATTTGGCACCTTAGGAAATACTTAAAAGCCTCTTATCTTGTAGAGCCAAAAGTGTGAAAGGGATTGGTTTAATAAAAAAAAAAAACAACAACATATATTTTAGAGTACTAATGGAAGCTGTAAATGCAGGATCTTTGAACTTATCTTGATTGGACGCACCACTTCGGTGGAGCAGTAACCAGCTTAATCATAGTAGGTCAATGACGATGGAGCATGAGCTGAGATCACTACACTTTCATAATAATAGTCCTCAGTTTAATGAATGATCGTTGCTGAAATTAAAAAAAGGTAGTCTATTCATGGATATACCTGCAATAGTGTCACTTAACACTGACTCCCTGTAAATGTCATTCAGATTTAAATCCCCAAAAGAGTGGGGCCTCTGCTTCTTGTTGGTTTTAGGATTAGAGCTAAAGGTGCTGAAAACAACTGTCTCTTCAGTATTTTGGCATTCATAGATATATTACCAGATAAGAGATGGGAGTAAAAACAATAACATCTGCATGCATTGATTTTAATTTCCCAACAAAAAGTGAAAAGTTTCACATTTAGGAATCCCATATTAGTGCTAAGGAGGAGGGTTCGGGTGATTTTTGCTGGTTTCATTTCAGATAGTAAAACATGTCTCTCTGTTCATCTGACATGATTTCTTTGTATTTTCTATTTTGTTCTCAAAATTATCCTGTGCCCCGAAATGCTGTTTGAAATGTTAAGGTGCTGCTCTGCCATCTGACCAGTGTGTGCTGGGAGATGCTGCACAAAATGAATGAAGGAAAAATATATACTTAACTCAAGTGTGACAACTTTGTTTACAAGAATAGCTTCTAATCATCAAAGGTTTTGCAAGGAAATTGATTGTTTAATCATAAGTGAGGACAAAGCAAGTGAGGACAAAGCAAGATGTAGAAGATATTTCCGCTCCCGGTTTCCCAGCAGCAAGATAATAAGCTTGTCTGTGTTTGTTATTCAGTAAGTTTGCAACACAGCTGACCACAACAGAAAACATCAACGCTGTTTTACTTATGGCACAGAAGATGCTCTGTGTACTATATGTCGAGCATATTCAAATAATTCCATTATTAGTTAATCTGCCCTTAACATTTTAGTTAACCCCCACTCTAATTTACTGTCAATCCTGTCATGTCATATGAGATAAGGACTGTCGGATTCTAGAAACATTTCTAACCACCCCTCTAATAAATGAGAACAATTAGACTATAAATATGTTATATGAAAATGGCTGCACTCAATCATTATAAAGGAAAATGACAGATTGGAACCTTAAGTGGACAAACAGTATGAACTGGGTCAAGAATCCAGCTGAGACACTACATGCTGAATTTTGCATATACCAAAAATATTTTTCAAAGAGAACTGCCAGAAACTAAATCTGGGACACCGGTTTAATTATTACCCAATAACTCACTACATTTAAAGTCTCCTCTCGCTGTAGTTGGGCGGGAACCTTCAGCAAGTAACATTAGAAATCACCGCATCTTTGGTTTCGTTCAACACGCTGGACGTCTATGCTCTTGACCTTCCCTATTTGATAAAATTAGACATTAAAAGCTCATTTCAGCTCAAGATAAGAAAACTATAAATACATTTTTTATAATTCTACCAGTGCATCAAATCAAGTGCAGTAGATTAAAAAACTTTTAGGACACAATAGTTTTTAATCTACATTTTAAAGGTCCTGAAGCTTTTCCTATCCCTACCTAAACAGTATACTTAGTCATGCTTCACCCTTGAGAAAACCAGGCATCTACTATTTACTTTAGTGAATTATTTTGGCCAAGCATTGCTAATGTTGACCTATTGCATTGCTGCTACAGATCTAACTAGGTGCTTTTGGATCTTAAATTCATTTTATTATAACTAGACAAGAATAACTGAAACATACTTAGAAAGGGAAGATGACTTCTTTAAAACAATCCTGACATGCTCATATGTGTAATTGCCCTTTTCTGTGTATGTACGCAAAAAAAAAACTTTATTATTAAACAATATACTTACAACAGTACACTACAGTACAACAATTGCAAAACTGCAACGTTGAGGAGAATCTATGACTCAGCAAAAAATGAAAAGCTTTACAGAAATAGCAACATATTGTTTCCATAGATATGTCATTACAGTATAGCGTAAGACACCACAGGATTTATGCTGTCTTCATGTGCTATAGGAAAGATGATCCTTGCCACTGGTGAAGTGGATATTATGGGTGTGTTGTTAAAGTGCTTTTATTGTCATAGTGAAGTGAAACGTGGCAGACGGTAGTTTTAAAAATGACAATAAGTGTACATAGAGATGTTTTGCATTAAAGTGATGTAGAAGCAGCAGAGAATGTTTAACAGAATGCAACACTGACCATTAACGACACTTTCGCTGCTCTTCGCCATGTTGAAAGGTCAAAGGTTATCTCATCTCGTCAGCTCGTGTACCACAAAAATCTTGCAGCTTTACAGTGGCAATTTCGACTTAAGTGGGTGTTTATGTGCAGTTTTGATGTTGGTTTTGTGCTTTTTACAATTACCAATTACACAATAAATCTAATGCATTACACCATGTATTACTCATGGCTCCCTGCTGTGTCTAACCCTGCATCAGTACACCTAATGAAAGGCATTCAATAAGCTGTAGGTGTAGGAATATAACAGTGATTTCCCCACAACCACTTATAATTTCTTCCAGTCTTGCTTTCTTTCCATGAACTTTTATTCCCTGCTTGGCAACTTTTATGACTAACAATAGGTTTGTTGAGGTTGTAGTTGTTTGTAGAGCTGACAGTGTTAGCGGAGGGAAACAGAGTCACAAATTGTCAGAAAATAGTGAGGGTGAAGGAGCATGGGGGAGAGAAGCACCAGGAGGAATTTCAATGTCTAAGGGCCCAATTTGCAAAGAATTGATAAACCAGTGCCTTCCAAGCATCCTGAGCCCTAAACTGCAGTGCTCAGCTGCTGTACATATACTGCATGGTGATAGCGCAATTTGAACACAGAGACAGAGCGTCTCTCTGACTGCATCCATGTCTGTTCAATCATGTCATGTTTGTTGGCCTGCTATCCTGAGGAAGGATGGAGTTCGGGATGTCTCTCACCTGTCAACAAATGCAAAGTGCATCACAAAAAGTGGGAAGTCATATGCATCCATTTTATGTATGCAGTGTTAGATCTGATGTGTGAGTATGTGTGCATGAGAAACAAAATCCCTTCTACATGGCTCTTTCATAGTCTGCTCTAGTTTGTATGCTTCTGATAGATAACATTCTAGGTAACATTCTGTGGGATGTTGTTAAGTGTAAAAATACTCAAATCTTTAAATGCTCAATAAGTGTTTTAAATTTGAATTTAAACAGGATCAAAACATTTTTCTCTCACTGTTGAATTCTATTTTTTCTAAAATAAGGTACCATAGAAGGGAAAGTGTATCTGGCTAGCTACACAAATTGCAGTCATCCATTATCTATTGGAAATGTCCAATTTCCTGCACAAGGCATGCTGGGATACTGGAGATCAGACAAACACATGGCGAGTCTGGAAGGAACTCCTAGTGCTGCGCTCAGTTGTTTACGATAAAAGTGAAGAGCAGGAATGATTAGTTGATCAACTGATTAAATGGCAAATACTTTGTTAAAGCTGTAGTGTCAGATTAGAGTCTCTTTTTTCTAGTGGAGATACACACACACACACACACACACACACACACACACACACACACATACACACACACACACACACACACGCGCACACACACACACACACACACACAATTACGACTGTAAAATGGTGGGTTATTGTTTAAAGCGTCACACAACGCCTGTATAAAGACTTGTCTCACTATCAGAATTTTATCCATTTAAGTCTGTTAACACTCAGAGAGTCTAGACGAGCCGTAACATTAAATTATTTCATCCACATTCAAGCAAGCAGCTACCCGGGAGTAGTCGGTGGAAATCTCTGGCACGCAGTATGCGTTTATCCGGCCAGCAGAGAGTGACGCCACAGACACAAGATTAAAAAACTCAGTCTGCTGTGAAATACAGAGAGATTAACCTGCTGGTGATAGGCTTAATCAGCATTGTTTGAACTCTTTTGGCAAGGATGGATGTTCATTTATATGTAAAAGTTCTGCACTACAGCGTTAATTAATCAGTCATTTAAAAAAAAATAAAAATGCTAAACACTTCAACAGTGAACACCATTTCTTAAGGTTTGAAAGGTGTGAGATGAGGGGGCTTCTGGAGATATTAGAGCATCTGACAAGCAGTTTTGACTGAATGTATTAGCGCCTTCAAACCTTATTATGCAAACTGATTAGAAGATACAGCCATCAGATAATATTAGTTTGCAACATTACACCTCTCAACTCTAAAATGCAGTAGAGTAGAAGGTAAACAACTGCTTAAGGACCTGTTCGTAGGCAAGAAAAGGAAATTTTATTTGTATAGCACATTTCAATAAATTAATTTAAAGTACTTTATCCAAAAGATTCTGACAAAGCATTAGGACTTGCACCATACTTGCAATAATCTTTGTGAATTCAAGGTTGTTCTGTCGTTGTGCCCATTTTTGTTGATGTGACTTCTTACCCAAATCATCATTAAACTCAAAGTATGTGTAGGTGTGTATGTTGCCAAGGATTCTTTGCACTCATTATTTGATCCATATCCAAGTCTCAGTGGGTCCTTGTTGCTAAAAGGTTCTATTTATGGAAGCAAGTTGTTCCTCATGAAGCCACGGTGCTCAGTTCTGTTGGCAGACGCAGAGTTCTTGCAGAACCTTGGGCTCCAATCCCAGCTCATGACCTTTGACACGCATCATACATTACACACATTCAGCAATACACTCACACACACACACACACACACACACACACACACACCAAGCAAGCGAAAGCAGTAACTGAAACTGTGAATGAAATAAAGGCTGCATGAGACATAAAATGTACAGATGAGATGCAGATCAAGATAGAGAAAAAGAATCTGAGATAATGATGTGGGGGATGCAGATAGGAAGGAAAAATAGAGATGGATGAAGGAGAACAAGATGGAGGGTTGTAACAGGAGAGTGTACTGCACTTGTTTTCTGCTGATACGGATCAGATTTCATAAAGATCCACATGATTGCCTCATAACAAGGGGAATGCGGAGAGGAACGAAGTGTAGACATGAGGTGGAGGCAAGCAGAGACATGATGAAATTGATAAATAGCTGCTTGCGCTCCCTGCAGCTGCTTTCTCTGTTTTTCTGGTTTTGTTTTTTCCCCAACAGGATTAATATGATTAACCAAAGTATAACTATAACAAAATATCAAGGACAATAACAATGACAGAAAGAGGAGTTCTGGTTATGTTTTGTCACAAAAAAAGATCAAGGTTTGGGTTAAAATGATCACTTGAAAGGTGGTGTGGTTTAAAGTTATACAGCCTTCATCATCATCGCGACAGAAACCAGCACAACAGTTGTACTTATGCTTCTTTTAATGGCAAGAAACAGAGGTCTCCTGCAGCTATGTTCACTTTTTGCCGTCATACCTGCTATGGCAGCGAGATGTCGTCTGTCAATCAATCGTAATTACAGTCAATTGGTAGTGACTAATAAAACAATATGGTTGTTTTGTTTTGAGGGGGGAGGGGGCTGATTTATATAGGTCTCATGTTGTGCCCACTGTGGGAGAAAAATCGACCAATCAGATGTTTGTAGGCAGAATATAGAATGGGGATCATCTTACCCAAACAGCTACCTCGCTACTCATGTCCATGTTACCTGATCGTGGTGGAGAGGGATATTGTTGTTGTATTTTGCTCTAGTAAAACTATCCAACATTTACAGAAGCAGTTAATGTTTCTTGACAGTTGAAGAACCTGACCCTAACATTCCAATTTAAAAGCGTTGTTACCTCCGGACAGCTGTGTCACTCTCCTCATTTTTGTGTTTATCTGTTGCTATCCTTCATTAATGTAGCAAGGCTACTCACAAGCTGTTTAGGGAAAAAAATCCCCATTCTTAATACTGCCTATTTAAGCTTTGATTGGTAGTTTGTTTCTCCAATCAGCGGTAAAAGCCCTTAGTGACTATAACACCAGGCCGATTTGAATTGCCGTGACGTGGATAATGATTCAGCCGTCTGGAAGCAGGCGTCTTCTGAACACTGTGTGCTCTGTTGCACTTTAAAACATGTTGGAGTTCAGAAACAAACCAGTTGTATATCACGATTTAAAGGACTTATGGAATCTGGGATCTATGGAACTGCCCACATGTCGATTTTCACAGCAATTGGAATAATTGAAATCTTAAAGAATAATCAAGTGAAATAAATGGCTAGTTTGAGGCCACAGCAATTAGATGATATCATCTGCGGTAAGGATATTATTCAACTACAAGTCAAAGCACAGCAGTTAGCCTTGAAACACTTTAGTTCTATTCTAGTGAGTCTACAAACACTAGCAATCATCTTGCTAGCATGCCAGCACTTTTGTGACGCTGGATCTAACTATTGTATGAAACAATGCAATTAAGGCGAATATTGCAATTAAAACCTAATGAAGAAGTTTGACAGTGATTACTAATTGTCCATTTAGCACAGAATAATTTTTCGAAGCAGGGGCACAACGAAGTAGGCAATCTCCAGCTGTTTATTCCATGGAATCCACAATTTACTGGGCACAGTCCCAGAGCTGAGTAAACAGTGGGAGATTGCCTGGTCCATAGTGCTACCTCTTCAGGATGGAGCAAGAACCACAGGCCGGCGGAAAAGGGGATGCTGCAGGGGAAAAACATCCACAGGCTTGCCGCCATCGGCAGCGATTATCCGAATGAACAGCGTGAAATTAGCCGCGCTGCAGCGCCTCCTCTCCAAGGCCACTGAGACAGAGCGGCAGCTGAGGCCACATGGTATGTTTGGCTAATGGAGGCTACACAAGGAGTAGGTGGCCGGAGCTTTATGAATCCAGTGTTTATAAGTGAGGGATAAGGAGTAAATGAGCTTCAAGCCCCCTTTCCAGCCCTGTTTGTCTGGGAAAACAATGTGAAATATTTTTTTACATAATTTAAAACATGTGTGGAGGGGACCTTTAAATGGTATTGTATTGATAGGCAATAAAACAATTAATGACAAAATATAGACCATAAAAGAATAGGACAAATGTAATATTAGTATGAAAATCATAATTTGCACTTAACCGGTATAATTTAACATAGAGTGTGTGTGTGTGTGTGTTGTTTGTGTGTATGTGCCCTTTTCCCATGGCCACAGGCTTGCAGAGACATTTGACTTCACAGCATAGGTGAAAAGATATTTCTGCATTTTCAGTTGTCGCCTTGACAGCTCTCAGGGTACTAAATTGGCTGGGGCCAACCAAAATCTTCATGAACCCACTTTTACGGGCTCAAAGGGAATTTTGACCGGACCTTACAACCCACCCCCAACCGTCAGACAATCTTTTTCTGACTGCATTCATATTGCATTAAGGTTTATGTAATGACTATGAGCCCAAGACAGGCACAATAGTGTGGCAGCTGTCGAAACACCAGGACACCAATTACCATATATGGCCATGTGCCATCAGTAGGGCGTCTTTCTGATTTTCACCTTCTCATGTGCCTATATGGCGCAGAAAGAGAACGAGAGAAGACAGGCGAGGAATGAATGAAGTGAAGGAAGCGACAACTGCGGGAAAAGCAGGTGGAGAATGGTGGGAGGATTTTAATGAGGAAGGCGACATGTTGTGTAATAAGAGGAAATGCAAGGGAAAGCAAAAAGGGAAGAGATGCGCAGAAAAGACTCGGGGGAAGATTACCAAATCAGGGGCAGCCATGATTTATTGAACATGTCCAGAGTTCATCTCGTCTGTCACATTTATTTCCCACATATTTTTTGTGGGTAAATGATATTTACCAATAAATGCCCAGGCGAAGCCACAGGGATGCTTAAAAAACGCTCCTCAGCAAGATATTTCATATCATTCACAATTATTTTTCCATTCAATCTTTTTTCATACACAATTTTCCCTATTCATAGGGAGCTGCAGCCTGTCATAGCAAGGGATAAAGGGACAACAGCCAGTCCAGTTTATCACAAAGAAAAACCAACACAGTTATTTAACCATATTTCTTAATTATATGAATCACTTACATGGTGACTAGTAAAGAATCATCATTTGTTTTGTCATTTTTTTGTCTTTTTCCTGTACAGGTGCAAGAGTGGCTGTGTCTGAACTGTCAGATGCAGAGAGCATTAGGGATGGATATGACCACACCACGTTCCAAGAGTCAGCAGCAGATACACTCTCCTTCTCATGCGGCCAAACCCGAACTCCAACCCGATGCTCCCACCCAGCCTGCGCTCCAGACACAGACCCCTCCTCAAACGCAGCCTCCGGCACAGGCCAGTCCAGCGTCCGGCCCCTCCAAACAGGCCGGTCCGGCTGGCCCAGGCCAGCAACAAGTGAGGCTTCCTCCGGGGGCGGTCCCTCTCCCTGGCATGGCCAAGGCTCCGTCCCAGCCCGACCTGTCCCGCAGCTCCCCTGCCCACCAACCCCAGCACCCGCGCCAGGACCAGACGCGCAGCGCAGGGAGCTCCCCGTCGCGGCAGCCCCCGCCTCCGGAGCAGACTTTTGGGAAGTTATTTGGCTTTGGTGCGTCTCTCCTCAACCAGGCCAGCACGCTCATATCGGAGACTACTCAACCCCAACAACCGCCCCCTAAACCAGTCCCCAAACCGGGAGGACCTCCTGGTCCAGGGCCTGGGGCGGGTAAACCCTCAGGACCTCTGCCTGCACAACAGGGGCAACGAGCCCCTCCCCAGCAGCAACAGCAGCCCACTCCCCCTGATGCCTCTAAGCCCAAAGCTTGTTGCCCTCTCTGTAAGACAAACCTAAATGTGGGCAACGGGGCAGAACAACCCAACTACAACACCTGCACACAGTGCCACTCCCTAGTGTGCAACATGTGTGGCTTCAACCCCACCCCACACCTAGTCGAGGTAAGACCGATTCGATTTGTGTCACAAAGTGCCAACTGGCCTGTGACGGCACGCAGGCCACTGATTCGCTAAATGAAATGATTTATTGACGTTTTTCTGTGAAAAAAGCTGTGTCATAATGCAGTCGAATGGGTTGTGTTATCACATTGGTCTGGGATTGAATAGCTGCATTTGTAGAGGATTCCTATGCGCATAAATCAAGCATTTTACTTCAGTTGTTGTCAAATGACCAAAGATTGCCTCCATATTGCCTCCATTTGCCCCTTCTCTGAGGTTCCTATTCTGTGCTGGTTGTATCATTTATTAGTTTATTCATTTATTTATTTAAAACAATGATTGTGCATTTTGATTCTTAAATGCAAAGAGATCAACAAATAACAAAAAATAAACCATTAATTGTGTAAAAGAACATTTCTGCACAAGAATTACTTCGGATGGTTGGATTATCTAGTAGACAGCAGGTTCTGTTTGAGGCTTTTACATTCAATGCTTTACGTAAGTCTGTGATTGTTCAGCGTCTTTTCTCCTGGCTCTTGCTCTATGTATTTCTCACTCTGCTCTGTTCTGCTCTGTCAGGGTCTTTTATATAGTCCGGACTACCCTGGAGCTCCACAGAAATATATGACCAATCCACAGGATAGAGTCCTATCAAGTTTAATTTAATGGATGATCTTAATATTGATTAGTCACATCCAGGGTGAGCTGAGGCTATGTACCTAAAGTGCTCACGTATCTGTTGTCATGGCGGGAACATTTTGGGTAAGAGCAGGGACTCGCGAGCCTTCCAGAGCCAGGCAATACATTTAATTATGCAAATCAAGTCCAATTGAATGATAGCAGTAATAACAGGCTTTCTGCAGAGAGCTGGCTTTTTATGGGCAATCCTTATCTTCCCAGGCATCTGCTTGTCACAGGCAGTAGCGGAGGCCATTCATAGATCGCTATGGAAACAGAAAGATAATTTGTTTGTCAGGTGTCCCTTTCATGCTCGGCTGCTGAGACGCTGAGGGTCTACAGAAACTTTTCAGACTGCTCTTTTTCATGAGAGCGTCTGTTATCAGACGTCTACGCACCGCTGGCTACATTTCACATCTCAATGCAGCATAAGGGGCCTTCTTTCCAAAACGATTAAACCTGTTTTTTTCAATTAGATGTAAGCTGGCAGGTCGATCGTGGGTGAGAACCATTCGGACACGGTGTCCGACTCCGAATTTAGGTTTTTGTCGGTTCGATTTCTGCAGCTTGTTTGGTACATTCATTGTCCTCATTCCCAACTAATCTCTGCAAACTTGACTGTTTCTCCATGTCTGATTTTCTCCAAGTCTTTTTCTACATGTTGCTGGTAGAATTGGAATCACCCTGTCTTCATGCATGAAGGTGGTGTCTAGGCCTGAACGATCTATCATTTTAGGTCAAAAATTGCGATTTCAGGCAATGCAATCCTGAGATCGTCAAAGCTGTGATTTTTTTGTTGCTGTTTTCCTAACCCAGGTTTTGTTTTCATCAACTATTTCAGACGTGCATGTTGCTTCCCTCACACTAATTAAAAGTTTTTCTCTACGTTAAGACATAGATGTAGCTTATGTATAGCATGTTTCTTGTTAATAAATAGGGCTACATTTGAAGTTATTTCTTGACTTTAGATTTCAATTTTGCATTAGAGACATGAAATTTATTATTCTATTGGTTTGATGTAAGTTTACGTGGTGTTTGTAAATGGTGTGTACTGAAACTCAATTTGAAGAAAGTTTTTAAAATCACAATCAGCCAGAAAAATTGCAATTCGTTTAGTTCTAGTAATGATAAATCCTGTAGCTGCATAATTTTGCCACTGGCAACAGTTTCTGCAGAGCATCTTGATATCTTTTTAAAGATCTAAATGTTAATGATCATCCAATATGTACACACATTAACTAAAATTACAGTGGTGATCAATGTAGGAAAATCAGTGGAACTACAAGGTTCTGACCTATTCATGGAATTTCGATATTTTCTGAACGTGGAGTCAAAGTGGAGCACTGTTGCACAAGATTTTGACTACATAAGAAAAAATCCATAAAAAGATAGAAGAATTTGTTCTGGTATTTTCATGAGATTTGTTGAAAAAAGCAGCTGTTTTTCTTTTGTTTTTCAAACGTGCACCTGTGGGGTTTTCTTGTAAACAAACAGAAGTTTTCTTTACATTGAATGTTACTCCCAAAATGCATCCTGTGTTTCCTTAAAGTCTAAGAAAGTGGTATACATTTTAACAGGAAGTGCAAATGAGCTGCTGATTATGTGCTAAAGAGCCTCAATAAAGCGTAACTGGTAATGGTCATCACATCCTGTATTGAATTTTTTGTAACAATATCAAGGATTTAAAAAAAAATATGTCACTTGTTTCAACCCCAAAAATGCTACGATATAGTAACTCGCAGTTTGTTCAGTGCAAATTAGGCTAAGCTGTATTAATAAAAAAATCAAATATTATCCCCTCTTTAATTTGTAATGAGACGAGTGCCAGCATTGCTGCGTTAGAACAAATAGAAGAACAGAGGAGGAGAGAAAGAGACGATAAATCCAGAAGGAGGCGAAGGTAGAGAGTAAGAATCTGAGATAATGAGTGAGAGGAAGCCAACTGTGTGTTCCATTGCAGAATATTTCACATCAATTAGCGCTGAAAGTCATGTGTGGCTCTGAGTAAATAAGACGTCCTTGTTCTGGGACTGTTTTGTCTCCCATTATGCTTCTTGAGGAGATTAAACCCAACCTTGTGTCATTGTCTTCTCCCAGAGTTTGGTTATAAATAGAATATAAAATGTTTTCACTGGGGCGTCTGCTGCTCAATCTGATTTACAGTATACCGCATGTCAGTCCTCATCCTAGAATCATTCTGTCTCTCTCCTTCTCCACCAGCACAGCATACTCCAGTCTACAGAAGCAGATATGGCAAAGTGGTTGCAAAGCATTAGCTCATTCTTGACTGTAAATGCAGGTGGATGTGTGTTTGTCACAATGCATCATGTTGTCATCGAATCATCAAGTCCCCTAAGTCTCACTGTAACATTTTATTACATCAACAGTTTTCCCATATGCCTAACATTTTGTTCCCACGGCTGTGCAGGCTTACTGATCTGGCCCTGTTGGTTATTATTATTATAATGATATAAATTTGCTCCCGCTGTTTATAGGGAGACAGAAGCCCTGAGTGGATCATTAGTAAAAGAACTGAATGTCTTACAGAGCTGTAGAAAACGTGTAGAGAAACAGAAAATATGGCTCATCAATAATTCAATGAGGGAGGACAATATAAATAGCTCATGCAGTGACGAGCACGCAGAAAGAGCTGTGTGTTTGATTCCTCATGTCACATAAGGTCAGCGTGTGTGTTGACGAGAAGAGAAACGCATACGTGCGGCTAATGGCACATTTGTACGAGGCTGTTAGCATGTTGTATTGGAAACGTAAGTGCCTTTTCACACCTGAAAGTACAACCCAAGGTTCAACACATTTGACCCGGTTAGTTTTGGTTTCACATTGCAATTATGTGAGTGCACTAAAGAACCTTACGTGCCTACATCCTGTCGTCATCACCCGTGTGGACTGTGTCTACCTGTATTCGCCAATAGTTTCTAGACAGATGTGCATCAGATGTCGACGTGCTGTTAATTCAGCGGGAAGCGCTTTTATCGCTGTGAATTAACTGTGAAAAATGAACGAACAGATTAATTTCATTGCCACTATAATATTATTATTATGTCATTACCACCAGCAGCAACAACTTCAAGTGCAATACTCAAGAATAGTTGGAATTTTCCCAAAAAGAAAAACCTGGTTGCCTCCTCTCGCCAAGTTTATTCTATGATTTATTCTACCATTCTTCTCGTCTTGTCTTGTCTTCTAGTCTCACTTTCTGTCATCCTCTACAATATTAAGTGATATATATGAATATATATATATATATATATATATATAAATATATTTATTTATTTATTTATTTATTTATTTATTTATTTATTTATTTATTTATTTATTTATTTATTTATTTATTTATTTATTTATTTATTTATTTATTTATTTATTTATTTATTTATAATTTTCATTTTCACATTCATAAGACAGGATTTTATATGGTTAAGCTAAGTCCGCACAAGATCACACATAGTCTTGTTCTGTAATACGCTCAGCTGTGACAATGCAAATACAATAAGACAGTGTGCAAAGAGAGACCTTTTAACCACCTGTAACTCTGTCTACAATAAGGATTAGCTCAGTTTTATGTGCTTGGAAACAGGTCGCAGGTAAACACTGTATGTGGTTGTAGGTAATTATGGAGCACAACATGTAATATTCACCCACATTAAAACCTTTAAAATATATGCCAAGAATGACTTATTCCAGATACTGAGAGCTGTATACAGATAAAAGCCATTATAGACATATAAATGGAAAACATACACAATTTATTTTTCTAATCAGTGTTAAAACTGGGACTACAGTCAGTGACCTTGAAGACACATGACACACGCCGCCATGTTCAAACACATGTAGAACATGTATTTATGGAATTGCCACAGCTCCGCAGGAAAGCAGCCACTGCTCTCACGCAGAGCTATGGTATGGATGAAAATGTCATTCCCATTCTCGATCACGCTGGAAGTGTTTTCTGAAGGTTGGCACCAGCCTGCGTCTCTCTCTCAGGAGCCCCATACAAAGCCAGATGGCTGCCGGCATCATGCATCCAAGCCTGCCGCGCTCAGCCTGGCTGCTCCCATAGTGATGATGGTACACCATCATAGATTCCAACACCCACCAGGCCCCGATCAGCTGCTTGCCTCCATTTAATACTTCAATATCTCTCCATACTGCATGTGGTGTGCTATGCACTTATACAAGCCGGTGCACAGACGTAATACTGGGGCCTAACAGTGAAAAGTGATTAATCTGATCGAAAGGTAAATTTTGTGTTAGTTTACTGTATTGGAATACTAATAATATTGTATTGGAATAATAATAATTAACACTGTTAAAAACATATATTGTTGGACAACTGAGCAATAAAATAAATGAAATAATATCCTATAAGCTGCATCTACTTGTAATTATATATTATATATATTTCACAACCCACATATTGTATTATACTACTAACTGCCATGATAATGGTTGCATCTAGTAAGGCATTTTCCAGACCTGCACACACCCTCATACACAGTCTCCTAGTGACGTTATACACTTCTTCACTATTGTATTAAATAGGTAGAGCGTGAGATCCTGACTCCCCTCGCTGTAAAACTGCCATCATGCCATAAGCAGGAATAGAATCTTTTAAAAAATATTTCACTGTTTCTTGTTCCCTACATTATTCATCCTCTTACTCAAATGCTTTGCAGGTTGCAAATTTAGGTGATGTGCCAGACACATAAAATCTTCCCCTTGACAGGTCATTATTTAATGTGACGCCCCGGTTGTTTTGCTCCATTGTCTCTTGTCTCAGTCATAGTCAGGATGGATATACCCATGCACCCACCTCCTCTTTGCACGTTTCAGTACCCTTCCTTCCTCTGTTTGCATCCTTCTTCCTCTTGTCTACATGCCTTAGTTGGAGACTGCTGCTTGACACATTGATTGAATTGGCAATTACTTCTGGTTGAATCACTGGCAGTTGACATTGCAACATGGGTACTCAGCCCTCTTGATTCAGTCTGTGCTCTGTTGATTTAGCAGCAACAGCAGAGCATTTTAAAACCCCTGCACATAATAAGACAGAGTATTTATAAAAGGTGATACAGATACAAACACAAAGAGACAGAGATGGAAAGAGGGCTATTTTTTTTCTTTTTGTCTGTGTGTGTGTGTGTGTGTGTGTGTGTGTGTGTGTGTGTGTATGTGTCTGTGTGTATGTGTGTGTAACGAGTCTCGAAGAAGAAGCTAATAGTCGAGAGTGTTTCTAATCCATGTTGAGGGAGTGTAGTGATCCCCTGGAGCATGGTGCTTAACCCCAACACACCATCGTAAAGATCCGCCCACACAAATAAGTGCCATCCGAGAATAATAAGCCTTGTTGGATGATTAAACTGGGACAATACAAATTTGACTTTGTCTGATAAAAACATTAGCATTGAGGAGACATAATGTAATGTAATGGAGAAACAAAGGTTTTCCACCTAAATCAAGAGGTGACACATGTTATGTTTAAAATAACATAAGGCATGTTCTCTGTAATGACCTGTCTCAGACTATAAAGGTGTGTTATTTACCACCAACCTACAACTCAGAAAATCAAGAGTGCATCGTACCATATCATACTGCAACATTAGGCATACCCACAAGATCTGAAGCCATCACACCTGGATATACGCGTTAAAAGACTGTTTTTTCAGTTGTATAAACAATTTTTAATTTTTTTATTTGTCTCTGTGAAACTCTGCTTAAGTACAACACTCCAAATAAGTTTTTTAGCTATTGCCTTGATTATGTTATGCATCAACTGTTGCAACGTGACTCCGGCAGGCACCCCCTAACAAACTTGTTCACCGACTTTAAATCATCCACTCTGCAACATGGATTATCACACGCTCAAAATCCACTGGACATGTCACTCCCCTGCTGATTCAATTACACTGGCTCCCTGTGTTACGACAGATTAACTCTAAAATCGTATTATTAACATTTAATGCTTTACATAATCTGTCCCTTCCTTATCTGACAGACCTCCTTCAAACTCACACTCCCTGTTGCTCCCTGTGGTCTTCATCAGGAGGTCTACAGGCAGCAGCCATCAGCCTCAGGACATATGGTGTCAGGGCCTTCTCCTATGCTGCACCCAAACTTTGAAACTCCTTTTCCTCCCACATCCTTATGCTGAACTCCATTATAGAATTCAACGCTGCTTGTAAAACTCATCCTAAAAAGTGTATATATTCTAACCGCATCAACTGCTTCTTTTTGTAACTAAATGTCAATCTTAACTCCTTACTTAGCTATGCTCTGCTATTTTCAAATGTTTTATTGATGATTGTACTGATGTTTTTAGAACTGCTTGCCTGTTAATTTTTATATTAATGATCCTAAATGATCTACGGTGATCTTGAGTGGCATTAAACTACCCATAAATAACACAGATGGCTTGCTGGTTTAAAGGCTCAAATGCCATTCACTCTCATCTCAGGGATCTTTGTGTTTGGCAGCAGTCTGTGGGCTCAGACTGAAATGGAGTTGCATACACTTTGACTTAAAGGATCAGCCGAGGGATCCCAACGCAAAGACTCTCTTTCAAGTGTTATCTTTTGTGGTCTTGAAGAATTTTGAGATTTTGTTGCGAGCACTGTTTTGCCAGTAAATTGAAGTGGGTGACAGACAACTACGAGCACTTTTTTCGATAGGATGATGTGCCTCACTCTGCTGAGCCTCTGTGCACTACGTGTTAATTTTCCATGTCTGTGAGGTAAACCTTGACCTGTTCCAAGCCCTACCTGCACCTGCAGCAACATCAGCTCTTTTGATGAATGACTATCTGAAAAGTGCAGTGACCCCCCCCTCCCCCCACCCCCCAACTCCTGACCCACATACACACACATCCAGTCTGTTTCTGTGGTTCTATCTTCAAATGCCCTTCCTCTACTACCTTGTGAGTGAATTTGCTTTGAAACCGTTAAAGGACCTCTGCATTGGCCTAATAACCTCTTCAGTACTCATCATCTTCAAGGCCTGGTGGCTATGCTAACGAGCTATAGCAACGCTCCAGGGTCCTCTGGCGGTGCCATGTCCGTCCTCGCTGTCGAAGCCAAAGAGGTGGGCCTGGGACGGTCTTTCCACCCCTCCTACTGGGCCCTCCTGTCTCAACACATCATTTCACAGCCTCATCGGTGCTGCCGCTCACTCTCCCCCTGAAGCACCTCAGGCATGCGACTACTCCCTAATGCCGGCATTAGTAAAGAAAGAGGGGGGTTAGTTGAGTGTGCGTGTGTGTGTTACGCTTAAAGGCTACAAATACTAAAAGGCTGGTGACACAAATGTAAGATTATAGAACTGAGACGTGTGGTTGTAAGTCAGGGGAAGACACACCAGAAAACACGCACACACCAGACAGAAAGAGAGATGTAATGAAAGGGAGAAGGAGATTGAGACAAAATGAAAGAGATAAAGCTCGCTGATCACTCAGATATTACATTTAACTCCTTGCTAATCTTCTCAGTGCCGCAGCTGTCGGGCAGCGGTTGAGATGATCAGATCAGTAGGTGAAGGTCTGACTGCTGCTCTGTGACCTCACAACAATAACAATAGCTGAAGCAGCGAGAGGACCATTAAACTCAGCCAGAGAGACGATCCTCCCACTATCTCCATTAGTGCAGACTTTGCCTGCACAGTTAAGTGCTGGGGGTGTGACACAACAACCATATTTCCTAATGGTTTCGCTTTGTCAATGTTGTTTACCTTATAACAACCTTATTTCCACCAATTAGCATTTGGTACTGTTTACAGTGTTTTTTTGTACCAGGGAATATATACATATATACATATACACTGTAAAGATGAAGCAGTAGTGCATTTAACTATCTACTCTTGAGAACCACTGGCAACCTATTATATGATGCGACACCCTTTTCAACTTCTCATTAACAGCTCTAATGAGTAAAATGACCACAGGACAAAGAAGTGAAATTAATTTAGAAATGAATGAAAAGAGTATATATTTTTTGCCTTTTTAGCCTCTTATATGACTTGAAAAGCTCCCATATGAACTGATATGGTCCTGTATTATTATTATTATTTAATTTCTATCTTTAAATAGAATAAACAAATGATGTATTAGAAAAGACAGCTTACTACTTTCTAGAGCTCCTATATCATATAAAGTTTTGGTTGTGATTTTGTAACTGCACACAGTCCATTCCTATTCACACACTGTGCCTCAAAGCGTGCTATCAGGAATTCTGTGAAGTTGGGAAAACTTCACAACCAATCACAGAAATCACCAACAATCACAGCCATTCAAATCAGCCAATCATAGGAGAGACTTTTTAATATAATGTAACAGTCACAAAACACTCTGTTCTTTCAAGAGCTCCAGAGAGAAACTTGAGATGCAAAACTATATTGAGTGGATTTTTGGTGATTATCAACTATATCTTTTTTTAGAGATATCAAAACTTCAAAAGTATGAATGCTGGAGCCCTACATGAACACAATATTTTCTGCCTAAGTTGTGAGAACCTGTTTTGTCTTTGTCATTCTCTTACTGGTTTGAAGTGGGCAGGATTCATTTAGTAAAACACGACTTTATATATTTCTGTGCAACAATGAGGATTAAACAATATTCAAATCAAATATGATGACAGCTGTGGGGTTTTTTTGCACATGTTGCTGGGCAACTGTCAATCAGATCTGATCAAACTACCCACACAGTCGTGATTAAGCACAGAAGCAGGAAATTTTAAGCTCTTATAAATCTTACTGATGTAAATCTAATAATATATATTTACCATTTTACAGGAATAATTAAAGATACCCTTCTGTCAATTTTCTAAGTCAAAACAAATCCTCTGCCTATTGTAATATTTGTGTCTGACTAACTTTTTCCATATAATACAATAAATCCTCCAAAGTCTGTTCACTGTGTTTCTCCATGCCACACTTGTATAAGTTGAATACTGGACCGGACTGGCTCCGATACAGTTTTCATAGCACAAATCATGACAGTAGGCTGACCCTTTTAAATTCAGATTTCACTGAACACAATGGAAATTTTCCCCCTTTAGCAGTTCAATGTATAAAACAGTGTTCTCATATTAAACTCTGCAGATACATCACTCTGCAAAGAGTCACGTATGATGATGTTTCAGAATTCAGTAGTGAATATCATAAGCATGTAGAAGAACCTATGGTGACTGTGTAAAACAGAAACATGGTGGACTTCGCGGAGGGAAAACTGCTCCCCAAGTAGATAAAAACAGCTCAGTCTAAGCCAATAAAAATTCTACACTTCTTATTTTGACTGAATTCATCACACTAATGAATATTATATCCAATTTCTGCTTAGCCTGTTCCACTAGATGCTGCTAAATGCACCTTTAAACATTAAAATGAAGTGACAAGAAGAAAACATATTTTCTTCTTAAATAGAGAGGGGCATTTTGAAATATATTATTCATGTATTTATGCACTTAATTCATTTATTGTTTATATTTGCTGGGACGTTGCAGAATTAAAAGTACCTGGACCAGAGCTAGGTAGCAGCTGATTTACACCTGGTAGTTAGACAAAAGAAAATCTCAGAACAACAAATACATAAAACAAAACAAGACATAAAGTCCATTAGTGGTAATTGTTAGGTAAATGTATTGCCAAATGCATGCAAGCCAAACATAGCCAAAATTTAACCAAAGCTTGAGACTCTAATGTTTATCGGTATGGAGTTCTACATCCCCAGTAACCGAGAAAGCTGTGACCAGAGATTGTCCTTCTGAGCTGTGGCACCCAGGCCTTGTCACATGTAAACGAGATATTGATGCTCATCCTGCCATGCACACTTGCTAACCAAGCAGCACATGCATGCAGCTACAACATGTCCGAAAGACTAGTTTAGCTTTAATTGTCACATTTTTGCTGGACTTGTACCGATAAATGTATCATCCGACCAAGCTGTATCTATCGCGGTTGCAGCTCGAATAACTTGTCTGCAAAATAAATGTGACTGCTAGCTGCAGATTTGCCTGCCACGAATATTAGAAACTCATCTGAAATAAAAACAGTGGTGAGGAGATATCCTAATTTAATTGTGCTAGAGACAAACATTATCAAGACACATCCCTGTTTGGACTCTACTGTAGGTTTGTCTGGTTGCTTTTTTTTTGCTGCTGCCATTATTTATTTTTTTCCTCTGAGGATTGCACATCTGACTCTTTCATCTTTCATCATTTTCAATGGGAGTGAGCAATTTACCCATAGCATCACCAACCCTCCATATGATGCTGCTGACAGCCTATACATGCACCTAACCCCAATTTATTCAGCCACATTGTGATTCTGTGCCTGACTATCTTGCTGACATTAGGCCTGTATGCAGATTTAAGGCTGTAAAGGTAGACACTAATGAATGAGTCAGGATATATGTGTATGCAGTGATATAGGTAGTAGGAAGGTGAAGATGTGATACATCAAATACTTCTTATATTGAGTGGATTAGCAGTTTAGCCACAGAGAGTGGTGCATTCACTAAACTAAGCTGAGCTGTGTGTTGCTGCTCTGGGCTCTTTTCAAACAAGATTCTGGATGGATAACCGCTGCAGTTCATATTCTCGGGGCAAATCAGCAGAGCTGCGCTCAAATGCTTACCACAATAAATAAATAACTAAATGAGAAAAGAGGCAAACGGTTCTTTGCCTTTAGAACAGCATCCTTTGAGTGCTGTCTTACAAGTCCTGAAGCGTGTGATGAACAACATTGGATTGTTCACTTCTGTGAGCAATGGAGGAGGTGGATCCACAGAGTATTTATATTTAGTTGTGGTGGAGGCGATGGATTATTAGAATTATTATATGCTTTGCATGGTAGATTAGTACAACATATATACATGTACATAGTCCATAGTGTGCTATGGTAATGTATACTCATAGTATGCAGACATGTTTGAACTAGGAAATAAAAAGCATAGACTATAGCATAATATATAAACTCAATATAAATGTAGGGTCCAAAACAATATGAATACCTTGCATAATTTGGTTTCTCACTTTGGAAATAAATCAATCTTGCCTTAAAACATTGGTCTGGGTGTTGACATTTTGAAGTATCTTTTTTGTGTTTGGCTATAAATTATAGTTTTGAATTGGTCTCTATTTTTCGTGTTTTTTGACAGTTCATTTGTGATATGAAATTTATACATATTTCAAACTTTTTTGGTTTAATTTTGACATTGTGATATATTTTTTGTTTTGGTCACAACTCACTGTTATTACATTGCTGGCAGTCATGTCTGTAACTCTCCTAAAATAATTTAAAATTTAATCTAAAAATAATTTCAAATACTAACAAAATATTTCTGATTTAACAAAGGTTTCATCAAAAAAATATTTAATTGTAATTTCATCACCTGTGTTGTATAAATCTTACACAATTTTTCCAATGGTGAGGAAAGTGGTATGGCACAAAAACAGGTTAAAATATCATTCAACAGTCTGTGTTTGTTTGTGAAAATGTTAGAAACTTTTAGGACAAAATGATGTGATGATATGTGATTGGTGCTTTATGGTGTCTCATTTATGTACAGAGAACCCCCTGCTGATGTGGGACAGTTGCAACAACTGGCCCATGTGCAAAAAAGACCTGTTGTTCTGCCTGAGATGAATAGAAATAGACAGAATATGTAAATAAAGAGCAGGAAACATGACCTGACCCTGTGCTACTGTGTCCCTGAAGGGACAGCAGACACACACACACACACACACACACACACACACACACACACACACACACACACACACACACACACACACACACACATTTAATTCCAGATGACACACTGTTGTCCTGCAGCAACAAACTCTGCTGGAGAGACTGTGGATCCTACTCAGAGTAAAGCTGTTTCACATATAGAGTGGAACAGTTCACATTAGGTGTGTGATATTCGAGTGTGGGATTATGGCCTTGCAATAAAAGGAAAAATCATTGTTAACTTGGTTATACATGTTTTTCCTTTTAGCCACGCTGCTGGCATCACACGATGCATAGTCAATACTGCTCTGTTAGGCAGTCGGTCATTCGGTTCACCTCTTTGGTCCAGAATGGAATATCTTAACAACCTCTGAATGGATCGCCATGACATTTTGTGCAGACATTCATGGTTCCCAGAGGATGAATCCTAATTGCTTTTCATCTTGCAAAGTCTATTGGGCAAAATGCCAATAGTGTTTGTGTCTAATTAGCAAATTAGCTAAGAGTATGATAAAAATCTCCATGTTATCACATTAAGTTGTGACCAATGACGTAATGAAATTTGCTTTGCAGCCCTGAAACATTCACAAACCTCACACATCAAGGTGTAAAATGCATTAAAACATAATAAGTGAATATAAACACTTAACAAGAAAGAAGCAGTAACTAAATGTGTAGATTGTGTATATATAAAACAATATGGAAAAGGGTATATAGTCTTTTTTGAGCTTTTAATATTGCTCTTGTAAGGTTGATATTGCATGCGGGCAGACACTTGTAAGCTGTTATTGTGCAAACAACAGCTTTATTGCAAAGGGTTATATTGCCTGTGGGTATTCTCAGCAGGGTTAATTGTTCAAGACCATTGTCATTTTGTTTAATTCAATTTTATTTCACTTTTTTAATCATTTTTTTTTCACCTTGTGACCCTGAGGAATAAGCAAGCATAGAAAATGACTTATTTTTTCTCTATTTTAGTATTTTATTATCAGATGCTCTTAACCATTCTTTTACTTTTCACCTGCTGTTTAGAATTTGTATTACTTAGCTTGCATATTCATTTATTTAGTTTTATTTTATCATTTATTTAGGTTATATTTTCATGGAGATTTATGAAGTCATATACCGGTGTGTGTGTGTGTGTGTGCGTGTGTGCAGGAGATTGATGTGACTTTCAGCTAATTTGATGTTATTCTAGTAAAAATAATTTCAATCACAACACAGTACACAATCCAGTCATCCTGAGGTATCAATTCCATTTAGAATAATGTGGTATGTTTTGTCGTTTTTACGATGATCATCTTGCTATCTTTTGTATTCATCTGCAAGTGGGTTTAACTGTATCTGAGTGGCTGATTGTGGTTGAGTCCTGCTTGCTCAGTGGATGATCCTTCATTTCCGCTCTAATCCACAGGCCCGACCACGTGTCCCCATTGAAGGAGTCCCAGGGGATTGACCTATATACCTGCTGACTCTTACTGACCTGTCACAGCCGCGGTGTGACGTGGCACAGCCTAGCACACTGCTGTGACGTACTTGCTCATGCCTCGCACTGTGCATTTAGTAGTCTTAAACCACTGCTCATTCAGCCAGTGAATAATGGAGATGAATACAATGGATTAAAAGGCTCTAATATCAGTTTGACACAGTGCGCTGCTCTGCTGATCTTTGGTTCTTATTTGGAGTATTACTGCACTGAAAACAGGATTTAAAACAGTGAGTATGGTTAGTTAGTTAGTGGATTTCATTTTTACGGCATTAAAACTTATTTGCATCTGTACTCTACATGCTGCTATACATGCTGATTAACCCTCTGGAAACTAGCCATTAACAATGACTAGGTTCTATTGAGCCAAGCAGTGCTTAACATCAACTTACATAAATGTTGTGTTAGAAACTAGCTTCAAATTGCGCTGTGAGATCAACTGGATCATCTGAATCACAATTGATTTAGAGTGCGTTTAGACACATGAAAAAAGATTGTTGTGCGACAGGTGAGCGCTGGGCCACAAGGTAGAAAGTCTAGTGGAGTAATTCTCTATTAAATATTGATAGAAGTCCTTTAGAAATTGTACAAATTCCAATTATAAAATAAATAAAAAATAAATGATAATTACAATTTAAAAGTGAAGAAATACACAATACCATTCTTTCTTTCAGCTTTGCTGATGGGACTGCCTTACCAGAGGTCATATTGACTAAAAATATGAAGAGACCACCATATTGTATATATTATCCCATTATGAGAACAAACACCCAGGACAATATCCAATAAATGTCAGTAACTCACTGAGAAATGCGTATTTGCCCCAAACCTTACATAGAGCTTCAAAACACTTGAACACACATTTTCATATAGGAAAAAATAAAAATTTCCCTGGTTGATCATGGAGTCACTCAACAAATCATGTGTTTTTAAATTAACATTTTATTTAAATATCAATATAGTATTCTCATACAAAGGTAATGCATGGTGGTAACTTTCTATGCCAGAAAGAAATAGTAGCTGAATTATGTGATGTATAACACTTCATACTGACTGAAAGATTTACCAAAAATATGAAACTATCTAAGCATTTCTTTGTCTCTGTAGACAAACGTTTACGTATGTCCATGTCTTTAGGTGCCAAGCTGTGCATGACATATTTCCACACTCACCTTAAACTCACCTTATTCACACCTTCTTGGCAACGCGCCCCAGTGCATGTGGTGGTTAATAATTCACGCTGACGCTCTGCTCCCCTGACCTTCACTTATTACAAATTAATTATGACCTCCTCCATTCTAGGCCTCATTAATCTCTGTGAAACACTGGATGAACATGGAAAGGATTATTATTATGATGATTTCTACTACTGCTATTAAATAGTAATCCTCTTTAATTCAGGTCTTTATTCTCACTTTGAAGGTTGACATCACTTTTGTTGTGCGGTGTCTGGAAAAGTTCAAACTCAGTTCATGACCAAGGCTGCTGTGATGGAGGAGATGTTAGAGCCACTAAATTATTGTGGGAGATCTCATGAAAGACGGAGAAAAGACTGAGTTTGACATTTTGAAGTAAAACTTTATAGGCAAATATTACACTCGATGTGTGACCGTGTGGCTGCATATGCCTAATGTTTTTGCTCACAAAACTTTTCATATCTGTTTTTTGTGAGTTCTACTATGGCATGGAAACTACCCCTTAGCTTGTATTTTTTGCTGTTATTTCGTGTGCTCACTCTGCACAATAAGCACCATGCTTTAGGATGCTATAAAATGCCAACATTAAAAAAATTAACCTGTTTTTCTAAAACTCTGCTAATTTAAATGTAGGAAGTGATCTTCAACTCCTGAAACAATATGTCAGTGAGGTATGTGACGGTCATTAATGAAAGCTTCCTTAGATTTTGGCAGTCTAGTAAGTACCACTAAGGCTGCACTCAACATATAGAAATATACTGGTCTCATGTCTGTATGTGTGCAAAGGTAAACTGAGATGGAGGGGGGGCATGACGAATGAGATGATAAAAATGTTTGTGTTAAGTGTCCAGCCTACTCCAAATGCAATATATAGCAGCATGCTTCACTCTGACTCTGTTTGTTTGCCTGGCCTCTGTGTTCATGCTATTGTGTGGGGGTGTATGCACCCAAGAGACTCTTTATCGCTCTATGAAATTCTGCACTCTCTGGTGCCCTCCACGGGTAGGAACAGTCACATTCCCCCAGCAGGTTCCGTAGGTCTGTTTTCACTGTTTTTCTTCTTTTTTTCTTTAAATACTCATTAAATTTATTCATTTATTGAATGTATTATGTATAGAGGTGGTTGTAATTCGTGAGTCCACTGAGGGCGTGAGCTTTACCTGAAGGAAATCTTTCCAATCACATTATTTGAGAGAGACTGTACACAGCTGCGTTACTTCCAGTTGAAAAGACTTACTGGTTCAAAAGGATCCACAAGGAACTTCTTTCAATTTTAGTTTAGTTTAAGTAGTTTAGTTAAGCTTTACCTTCACTTAAGTCGTAAATGCTGGACATACAAAGTAACTGAAATAACATTTCTCACATTCCCTGTGCAGACACTATAGTGTATAACTAACAGCAAATGATGAGAGATAACAGACCTCTAACCACTAGGAATATAAAAAAAATACCCAATATGTGAAGTGCATGTATCGTAAGGCTCAAGTGCAATCAAACAACATTAATAACAGAGAAACAAAACTGAAGGAGTTCACATGTAATTTTCTGCCTCACATACCCATGTTTTTTAGCACATTAGATGTACAAGGAACAATAATTGTTAATAGAGAAATATATTGGATCATTAGATTTAATAACTTAGTAGTGCACCCATGTTCAGTCAATTTTAGAATTTTGATGCACATTTGTATTTAATAGCGTTATATCAAATGTTAAGTCTTGTATTGTATTGTGAGTTTAACTTGAAGCAGTTTGAGATCCTCCTTTGAACCTCACTCTAGAAGGCCATTTTGCAGCAGTTTGCGATTTATTTGTTCCCCTTCGTGCAAGAGGTTTCCTTTTTTGCTTCATGGTGCTTCATGAACACCTTTTATAGCCCGTAGTTTCCCATCTGCTACTTTTGAGTGCTTGGTCTTCAAGCCCCATTAAGTTGAAGCAATTTTTGCTTTTATTGGATCCTTCCAAATTGAGGGAGACAGTAAACATGAATTTTAATCAAAGATGCTACATTACTTAATCAAATGAGCGACCAAGAAATCCTATCTGAATTCTTTTAATTTGTCACCACATACCTGCTTTTAGCCTCAGTTGTCATGTGGGTTTTGCAGTCTGGATGATTAATATACTTCCCTTCATGGTTCTGTAAGTGTGCTGCATTATATAATTTAGTCAATTTACACCCAGCCACGATTGCACAGACATGTTCAGACACACGCGCAGTTCTGCACATATTTGCATGGCCTCGCACACATACACATATACATTGTGATCAGGGCTATAATACCTCAGCAAGCTCCTCTGAGAGTAGGATCAATAAAAGAATGGGATCAATCTCTCTGACCTTTTCCTCATGGTAACCTGCAGTGTTCAATCTCTCATTATTTTGACAGTGAAAGGGCAGCTTTTCCAGCTGTGAGCTTACTGGAGGGAGCATCACTTTAATGCCGGTGATCACAGTAGGCCATCTACCAAGGAATGTCAATGATTAATTGATTATTGATTCATTGCCGTTAATAATTTAACTGATTAAAATATATTATAGAATACAATAAATCGATGATACAGAAGATGAGGGACACTAGCTGGAGCCTCTAATGCTTTAATAGGTGGGTTACAGGTATGTTTGGTGGCCATCCATAAGGGCGTATTGCTGAACTCTGAACCATTACATTGTGAAATTTCCACAGAGTTTCTGTTTGGTGGATGTGAAGTTTAGATATCTGCGCTTCATGTTTTTGCTAAACTAGAATTTTGAATGACCTTTGACTAGTGGATATTAAAGAGGCAGAAAGTAAGGGGAAAAAAGATGACATGTAACAATGGTCCCTGACAGGGATTGAATAAGCTAACGTCATGTCATTGCCATCTGAATAAAGTAGCTCTTCAGATATGCAGATTATTTCAGATAAGCTCAGTCAGACTGATTCTTGCAGTTGTCGCCATCAATTTAGCATCCTGTAATGTCACTGTAAAAACACTCACTTGTTAGTAACTGTTTTTTTAAGACAAGTAAAAGCTTGAGGTATACACTGTACCCACTTGTTTTAGCCACAGACCTCATTTCAGGTGTTTAACCTAAAACCCACCATAAAGCCCATTGACTTTAAGAGGACGGAATCTGAAGTGCTAAATCGCTAACTCATTTCCAGGTTTAAGGACTCATTCCTGCATCATTCAATGTTGGACCTCCTCCTTCTCCTTTAGCCTTCCGGCTCCCCTATGGTTATCAACACTATGGTGCTGTGGCACGATAATTATTTTTGCCACAAATGATTCACCATGAGTAAAAAAAAAGTGATGAAGAAAACACCTGTCAATGAGTAAAATTCTTTCTGTTTTTAAATAAAATAAAATGTCACTTCTTTTAATGAGGGGGGACAAAGGCACATGCCCCCTAGAAATCTACACCAATGGTATCAAATACATCATACTATTGTTTTTTTTATCCTGTTTTTCCATTTTACAATTCAGACCTTGTGGGCCCCAGCTGGTTGTGCTTATGGTTGTTTTCCTGGTTATGGTGTAATATCTGCTGCAGAGACGTACAACTGTGAAATAAGACAGAAGCTCCAGAATGCACAACCACATTGCCTCACGATATTCCGTCCTGAGGGCTTAGTCACCGTTAAATTATTAGCTTTGACAGACACAGAATAGGTCATCAGTAGCTATGACTATCTCAGGACATCAGAGAGGGCTATAGTAGCTGAGGCCAGGTTACTTTATTCTACAAGACTGTGACTTTAGCTTTTCTTCCAACTGTTCAGTTCTTACGGATACTAAGAGGCTCCAAACGTGAGTGATGGACAGTTATTGCGTTGAGTTGTCAGTTGCTTTTGAGTTACATCTCAGAGCCAAGGTTAAGCACCCTCCACGGATAAGGAGACAAGATAACCTCCTGCCATTTATTTAGGTTCAATTCACCAACAAGCTGAACCTAAGGCTGCCACATCACTGTTCCACACACACATGATACAGTAGACCTACACGCACCAAACCCTCAGAAACACAAAAAGGGGAAATGTCAATACACAACAGGACTGCAGGAAAGAGCTCTGTTCAAAAGTGTTAAAAAAATAACTTGAACGTCACAGAAAGATTGATGTAGTTGTCTGCGTATCGAGCTGCTGGAGTGCTGTTCTTCAGTGGGCAGTTAAGACATAGAAGGGGATTGCCACAGTGATTTGGTTGCTCTGTTTTCAGGGTGCATTAGAGGCCTGTGTCAGAAGCACACTGGCTCAGAGGCTCAGTCTTTTATACTGACTTGATTTTACACAGTGTGGGAAGAGATGGGAGAAATGCAGCCCACATCGCTCACTGCTGTACAAGCTACAGCACTCCAAGTTACATGAATAATTTGCTACTCCCGGCTCCGGCTTGGCCTTGCTCCTCTCTCCCATTCACCCACGCAGTGATGTTATGCTGATTCAGGAACAATGGGGAGAGCTTGGCAGTGCCAACATGGCAGGAGAAAGCTGCTCTGTGGAAAGTATATTGTTCATTAGCATCTTATTTAGGTATTCAATCAGATACTGATTTTATGAACATGCACCCAAAAGTAATAAAAGCAGGTTGGATGTGATTTAAGGGAAGTGATCCAGGATTTCATAGGCTTTTCTTGAAGGGACTATCATGTTAATTTCTTTTTAATGGAACTCTGAAGAGCTGAGAGTACAAACATATGGTACCTGTATCTGTATTCAAACACAAGTCTAATGACATCCAGTATATATGTATAACAGATAGTGTGGAAATAAAATTAGATTAAAATAAAAATATGTTAAACATAAGTAAAAGACAGAAAGTAAAACATCATAGCTCAGGGGAGCTGATGGAGGTTTGAGATAATGTTCAATATATTGAAATATGCCAGATATGGTAATATATCTACCATGTCTAATTTTAATTGATGGTACTTAATTTATTTATTTTGCAAATTTGTAGAGTTTTCCCTGCTGTGGGTCTGAGTTCTACTTTCCTGGTTTGGTTACTTTACAATGTACCCTGGTGTGCGGTAATAGAAAACAGTTTTTATGCTCCACATACCTGGAGCAAACTCCCAGAAAACTGCAGGTCTGCTGCACCTCTCAGTTTTTTTTTTGAAAAATTAGATCTCTGTTTGCTGTATTATAAGTCTTAAATGTGGGTCAAACCATAATGATACAATTTGTGCATCCTACATTACAGTAGTGTTCATGTGGTATTGTTTAATTAAAACTGGGATGCTGAAAATGGCCTCTGTACTGTCACAAAAATAGGTTGAGCAATAGGGGGAGCCAATGGCACAGACCAGAGGTGTGATCCTATATCCAATGTGTGAACAGAATACACAAAGACCTGGTCTTCACCTTCTGTAGTGCATCTTAGCTTCAGTAGTCTCCTGTCAAATTGTGCACTGGCTGTCCACAAATACCACGGACACTTGTCCCTGACATTTATTTTGTACATGTGAAACAAGCTGCACAGATGGCAAATTCTGAGAGTGCTGCACCTGTTTATATATAGCTTCTCAGTAGAGAACTTGAGAGAGCGGAAAACAAAGCGAGTCTGTCTGTTTGGCATGCCAATGGCTCCATCCGTGCATCACGGTCTCAGTCGAGAGAACAGATTCTTGCAGGATTTGGGCATTTTCGGGGAGGGTTTTATCTTGAATGCAAAAATAGCATCAAGAAAAGTAGCATGTTACATTGAATTTAAAAGTAGCCACCATATCTGGCTTTACAATGTCGTGTTTGGTTTTGATTGTTCACTGTATTTGTATAAGGCACTTGTCAAACTAAGTGGGTGAAGTTGTACATAAGACAGTCCCTGAATGTTCTGACATGACTAAAGTGTTTGGCTCTTATTTTATCTCCTTTGATTCTCAGAAAACACTGTAGCGTGTATTTTCATAGCATTTGTTGATTCAAATATTTAAATAATTACTAGTTGCATAATGTGTCACTCTGGATGCATAAGGTCTACAATTAAGTTACTATGAGGTCCATTTATGCTGTGTTCTAACCAGCCTGCTGTGTTATTCTCTTAATCAGAAGCTGCATGAGGTATAATTTGATTTTGCATACTCTCAGCAGAATTTTGTCTTGGTCTCAGAATTTTGCATCCCACCCCTCTTGTCAACCTAATTTTCATCAATAGCAGGAAACAGTGTTTGGTAAACTAGCTTCAATAAACTCAGGCAAAGACACATATTTTATCCCAGGGACTGTGGAGACTAAAACAAAAAAAAAGAGTAAAATGGCTGGGGAGTGTGGGATTTTCTCTGCTGTAAACTAAGTTGACAATATATCAGAGAAGTGTATCCATTATCTTGTTTTGAGTACTCCTGCCCTCTAATGGTCCCTCTGAGGAGTTTACTAGTAAACAAAAAAAACATTTTCAACCAGTGTTTCTTACCAAACATCTGTTATATATTATTAGTAGTTTTTGCATGATCCTGCCACCTGGGTTGGAGGATGTACATAAGTTTAGTACTTAAGTCAAATTCCCAATACCCTGCAAAATATTTACTTAAGTAAAAGTAGCACACTACACCAAGAATCCTATTTAAGTTAAAGTACTAGTTACCTAATTTTTTGTGTCCTACAAATGCTCATGCAAAAAGTACCTGCATGCCACTATCTGTTAGTTAGTAGACGAATATAAAAGTATTGGCAGTGATGTGTATCATGCCACATTCATTTTTCTTAAAAAAAGAAAACAAAAAAACATTGCTTCATAATGCTACTACTGGTCACACAAACACTCCGCATGCTCTAAATTGCCCACAGGTATGAGTGTGTGAGTGAATGGTGTGTGTGTGCCTGCCTGGTGACATATCTGGGTTGTGTCCCTGTCTCTCACATGTAATGAGCCGAGATTGGCTCCAGCAGACCCCCCGCGACCCTAGTGAGGAATAAGCAGGTATATAAGATGACTGACTGACCTAATATGCACTGGCAACTTGGTAAATGTGTGTGACAATCAGTTGGAATGTGCTCTTTAAATGTGCAGTCTGTCCAGTGTTTCTCCAAAGATGATGAACAAACTGATCTCAACACATTTCAGCCATGTCAACAAGAGATTCATTCAAATTGACATGTTGGTTGTTTCAACAAAGGAGATGTATAACAAACACTGCTTGCATTATGATAGTTATCTATTAATTGCAGCTTTTATTTGACAAATAATGATATAATACATACAGTACATTTTTGGTCATCATCATCTATTTTTCTACCAGCACTATTTTTCTATCCTCCTCCTCCTCCTCCACAACCACCTCATCATCCTTTTTTCATTCCCCTCCTGTTTTCTGTAGTTTTGGCTCTGACCACCCTCTAACTTTTTTGTAGATTCTTTTGCCATCATTAATCAGTTTTACAAGACAAAGAGTAGAAGTGGGTTGTGCCACAGCAGCCAATGACCCAAGGAGTGTTTTCCACAAGGACCTAGAGGACAAAGAAATAGCCCTGAAAAGAACAAATAATCAATCTCTAAATCACACAAGAGCCTGATCACCTTTCTTGAAACACACATTTTAGTATAACCTGTAAAAGACCACAGACTGTGTCCTATTTTCAGACCTTATCACTAGAGACTTGTCTGTCAAACATTGGTCTCTGGGGTCTTTAGATTAAGAACCCTATCGTTCTGTTAGGATGTTCCTCCCCGACTTAATGACTGTCACTCTCTGACTATCTCTCTTGTCTTGCTTGTAATGGAGACTTTTCTCAGTTATTTATATTGTTCTGGTGAGAAACTCTGCTACTCTCTATGTAAAACATTTGACAGAATTGTTAGAATCCCAATAAATTTTATGAAAACTGATATACTGTTTTTGATAGTTGCAATGTGATGCAAATCTGAAGGCATTTGAAACATACTTTAGGATCTTGACTGTTGCTGGCTGCAGTAAAGATGCCCTCTGATATAGTCATTGAACAGCATTGTTTTTATTTATTAGGTGATCCGGAGAATGTGTGTAAATTCCATTCTCTGAATTTGCTTTTGAACTATGATGCCAATAAAAGAAATGGTTTATTGTGTAGATGGCAATCGGCAATAGAGGTGTTTATGAGGTTATTTGTTTTGTTGTACACGTCTGTGACACAATATCGCTGCCTCTTCAGGCCTAAATCACAGATGATTATCACCACAACAGAGGGCTGGGTTACAAACATGGTGCTGTCACGTCTCTTTTTAACTTCCACAACCCGTAATATAACCATTTCTTTCCTTTCTGTTGTTTCATTGATCTGCTGCATTGACCTGAAAATTAATTTGTTCATGTTAATATCCTGTCTTTGATGGGTTTAATCTAGATGTCTAGCAGTGTCAAAATCTATAACCACCCCCGAAGACAGAGTTTGATGCAGGCAAAGCCGATACTTGTGCATGTAGAAGGATATGATGAGTCCTTCGTAGAAGATCTCATGGCTGTTGCACCCCTCTTCTAATAACACATTTGTTAATTTGCATTCACACACAGGCCTCTTCCTACACCCTGTTTGAGACTGCTTAGTGTTGTCAAATGTATTAAGTCTTCTCAATGAGATGAAAGACCATGTTTGGACATGCTTTCAGATATTCAGTTTTCCAGACTCACTGTAATTAATTCTTGACGTTTATATAGCAAAAACGTTCTAATTAAATGTATTTAACTATCAGACATATTTATATCTATTCAACCATCATAACCATAAGAGAATAATGGTTGACATAATGTTGAGCATATTATGTCTTTAGAGTCAGATTGTTGCAGATTTAACCTTTGGTTTACTCATCCTTGGCACCAAGTTGAATCCAGATAAATCAATGACAGCTGAGTGTTGATATTTGTGTTTTTGTTTTTGAATTATATGTCAAAAGTCCTGATTGCTGTTGTCTTTATATTTGTTGTTTCAGAAGAAAGAATGGCTGTGCTTGAACTGCCAGACGCAGAGAGCTCTGTCAGGAAGCTTGGGAGATATTCCAGCTCCTGTCACGCAGCCATTGGGATCCCCCCGGGCACCTTCTCCAGCCAGTCAACAACCACCTCAGCAGAAAGGGCCCAATCAACTTTCAGGGCCTAGGCCCACCGGCCCTCAACAACAACAGAAGCCACTGGGTCCCAAAGTAAGTGGCCCTGTCTCTCCTGTAAAACAGGCTGGGCGTGGCCCTCAGATCAAGGGGTTAAGCCAAGCTTCCCCTCAAACCAAGGGTTCTGCCCAACCTGTTCCTCAACCCAAGGGTTCCACTCTGCCACCTTCTCAAACTAAAGGTCCAACACAATCTCTAGCTCACAGTAAGGGACCTGGTCAAACTAGAGGTCCCAATCAATCACATAATCAAAATAAGGGCCCTGCTCAGGCCACTAACCAAATAAAAGGGCCGAGCCAGGCCAAAGGCCAGGCTCAGATAAAGGGAATTGCTCAACAAACTAAGGGTCCTTCTGGTGCCAAAGCTTCATCCACCCTGGGTAAAGCAGCACCCAACCATGTCAAGGGGTCTCCCACTCCTTCAAAAACAGCTCCCACTCAGTCTAAACCCACAGGTAACAACCAGACACGCAAACAGCCACAGAACCAGGAGAAGACTAAGGTCACCTCTAAATCTCTAAAAGATGACGTCAAGGCCTCACCAAAGAAGGCACTGTCAGAGACTGTCACCTCACCAAGAGACATGAAGATAGCTGAAGATGCACAGAAGTCAAGACACCATGAAGTGAGCTACCTGCAACTGCCTTCACCTGTTGCTCTTGATTCACCATTTTGATTTTTTTTTTTTACTTTGTTTAAATAATTGTAACCATTTCTCGGAATCATTAACATCATTTTCATCATCATCATCATCATCATCATCATCATCATCATCATCATCATCATCATCATCATCATCATCATCACTGTTTTTGGATCATAATCCCTAGCTTGTTTTTTTCTACTTGTTCCTTTATCATATTTTTCATATTTTTAGATCATATATATGTATATATATATATATATATATATATATATATATATATATATATATATATATATATATATATATATATATATATATATTCATAATAGTCAGTTCTATCATCATCATTCCAAACCACATTTATTCCACAGCACTACCAAAATTAGGAGTAGTTATCATCAACTGATACTATTAGAACTATGTTATTATTGTTATTATTATATGTCACCATCATCGTCATCATCATCGTCATCAATTTCTCAACGGTTATTCCTCATCTTCAACCTGCTCCCCATTTCTCTGCCTTGTTTTGTACAGTTTTGTTTTCTTTGTATCAAATGCAAGCTTTTTGTTTAGTGTGACACCGTGATGAAAGTTTAAGCATTCTAAGCATGTTCATTATTCTTCAACGGTTCGAAGAATGCAATGTAGAATGCATCTAAGATGGTGATCAAGCATGTAACCAAATAACATTTGTCTGTAGGTGTTTGTATGTTCAACTGTCTATTTTATTCACTCTGTGTGTCAGTGTATCTGTGTGTACATAACATTGAAAGGCAAACTCAACCCACATCAAGAATATGGTCATTATCTTTAATAAACTACAAAAAAAAATAGTTTTCACAAACAAATCAAAAGTTCTGCACAGGAATCAAACTGATAATCCTGTTGTGCCTTTTCTATCTATATCTAAAAATGTTTAAGTGTTGCTTAGTGGTAACAAATTTGTTTGAATTCTAAAACCAATTCACAATCTACAGTAAATATTTGGGTTGATTTTACATTTAAGTGTTACTATATATGGTTGTTTGACAATGGGTTGGTTCTTTTCAATGTAGTTATTCTCTAATATTTTAGTATTAGAGACTATTTCATCTGTTAGATCCAGTGCATTAGTCTTAATCCTTATTATGTTGAAATGCTCATAAAATGTCATCGCTGTTGGGTTTGATGATATAAGATGATACAAGCTGTGCACTGAGCCTTAAAGTAGACCTTGCCATTAATTAATTTTATTAAAAAATATGTTTTTTGCATCTGACCTCTCTCTTCCTATTCTCTCTTTCTTTAGGATAACAATAAATCAAGTACACAGAGTTTGAGTGATACTGGATACTCCTCAGATGGGATCTCCAGCTCTCAAGGGGAAATTACAGGCCAAATACAGGAAGATGGAATCAAGCTCAGTGAAAGAGGTGCTTCCATCCCCTCAGAAATCACCAAGCTAGAAAGCTCCATGAAGCCCCTCCTAGAGTCCAAGACTGCCTCCGACCAGAAGCACAGACCACATTCACTATCTGTTGGACAGGAACAGGACTACAATCCTGATGATGATGCAGCAAGGGATGAATCAGAGGATGATCTCAGCTGTAAGCTTCGCCATGATTATGTGGAAGATAGCAGTGAAAGTGGTCTTTCACCATTGCCAGTAAGACAAAAGAAGACACATAAAGATTTAACAGATGAGGAGTTCATGAGGAGGCAAATTATGGAAATGAGTGCTGATGAAGAAGAGGTGGAAGAATATGAAAACCAGAAAACTAAAAGGGCACATAAAACCAGTGGGGATCTGAGCAAAGAGAGACGGCGTTTGTCACACCAGTCTAATAGTTTTGAGGATGACACAAAGGTATCAGAAGGGGCTTATAAAGCAAATGAGGAAGAGGATGTTGTAATGGCCGGAGGCCTTCGGCGCTTCAAGACCATTGAGCTGAATAACACCAACAGCTACAACCGTGACATGGAGCTTAGTACTGAGCATGACCTACGAGAACCAGAGCTAGAGATGGAGAGTCTAACTGGTTCTCCAGAAGAGCGGTCGAAGGGGGAATATTCATCCACTCTTCCTGCTACCACTCCTAGTTACACCTCTGGAACATCCCCCACATCTGTGTCATCCATGGAGGATGACAGTGACAGCAGTCCTAGTCGAAGGGCAAGACTAGAGGAAGCAAAGCAGCAGAGGAAGGCTAGACATCGCTCCCATGGGCCACTGCTGCCCACTATCGAAGACTCATCTGAGGAGGATGAGCTCAGAGAGGAGGAAGAACTACTTAGAGAACAGGAGCAAATGAGAGATCTAGAGCAACAGAGGATCCGAAGTACTGCTCGAAAAACGAAGAGGGATAAAGAAGAGCTACGAGCACAGAGACGCAGGGAAAGATCTAAAACTCCCCCCAGTAATCTGTCTCCAATTGAGGATGCATCACCTACAGAGGAGCTGAGACAGGCTGCCGAGATGGAGGAGCTTCACAGATCTTCATGTTCTGAGTACTCACCTTCTATGGACTCCGAAGCAGAGGGCTTTGAGATGATTGGTGGTAAGCTTTACAAATCAGGAAATGAATATAACCTTCCAACTTTCACATCACTCTACTCCCCTACAGAAAAGACAGCAGCATTGTCACCATCTGATAAAACACTAAAAAGTGCAGAGGAGGTCTATGAGGAGATGATGAAGAAAGCCCAGCTCATTCAAAAGCAAGGACAAACAATTGTTCAACAGAAAGGTGCCTCTCAGCCTGACAGTAAACAGCATCTTGAAGCAGGAACTGTCTTAACCCCTGGCTCAAGCCCTACTCAGGTTACTGCGCCTATGTCCTTCTCCACAACTGGGAGTGACCCAAGAATTCCTGGAATTCATGCAGCCCAGCATTTATCAAAAGAAACACAAAATAGAATGATGACACAGAGTGCCAAAATTGAAGGTGTTGTTGGAGTTGCCACAACCAAAGCCCAAGTCAGTCAAACTGCCACAACTCGAAATGTAGGTGGCACAGTACCTGCCAGTACCAGAACAGGCTCTCAGAGACCAACACAGGCCTCACCTGACCCAGCAGCATCCTCCTTAACCTCTAAAGTCTTCTCTCTTTTCAAAGGCCCTAGCCCCCTGGTCTCACCGACCACTTCTCCGTCACAAAGTCCTACACATACGCCATCTGTGCGACCCACTGGTGGTAGTGGTAGACAGTTGCCATCTTTGCCTGGTGGTCAAATATCAGCTACAGCTTCCCAGGGAGGTCAAGCATCTCCAAGGGCAATTTCACCACGTCTTGCACGACAGCAGTCCTCTCAAGATTCACCAGTGATGGTGATTACATTAGGCTCTGAAACAACTAGTCCGGCCAAGCCACTTACTGTAAATTCTTCCACTTCCCCTTTGTCATCACCAACACAGGTCAGCTGTAAAACCTTATATAGCTCTCAGCCCCCTTCAACAAGTTCCCCAACATCACCACAAATGCATCCATTACAACAGTCTCCTAAACATTCTACACAGATGAGTCAAAATGTTGAAAAAGTAAATGTTGGTATTAGCACAGTAACCACATCTGCACACAGTCGTGGGTCAATTTCTATGGAAAATATATCTCTATGTAAAATCTCAAATATTCCCGGCACTTCAATGGTTGTTGGCCAGGGCCAAACATATCCAAGCACTAATGTGATGGATCTTAGAGCCCCAATGCGGTCGGCTCCAATTATAATGACAGACCAAGGGATGGACCTGACATCCTTGGCCTCTGATACAAGAAGGTATTCTTTAGGATCAGAGCAGCCATCCAGTCGGCATACAGCAGTGCAACCCCTTATCATGAATTTAAATGCACAAGAGCAACCACACATATCTGTATCAACACCAACAACTGTTAGTGTCACAGTAGCAGGATCTATGTTCATGTCCCAACCCAAGCAAACAGTTGTCTATGGAGATCCTCTGCAAAACCGTGTAGATCTGGGACAGGGTGTTGGATCAGCTGTGTGTTTAACCCACAGTAAGCCACAGATTACCGACCCCTCTATTCCCAAAATTGATGCCTGCCTAGAGAACTTGGGTCTACAACAACAACAACTGCAATTACAGCAACAGAAGCTCCTACAGCAGCAACAGCTTCTTGAGCAGCAGCTTCAGCAGCACCAACAGCAATCTTCTTTTGCTCGTTACAATTTAGCTAATCAGGTCCAGCCATTGCTGATGAAAAAGGATCTTGTAGTAAGCCAGACAAGCAGTGCTCAGCCTGTAGTGACTGCTAGTGCCATTCCTAGAGTATCCCCCCTAGGTCAAAAACCAGTGTCTGGAACTCCTGCTTCTAATGAAATCTATGGTGGAGTTGCCTTAGAGCTACAAAACAAGCCAACAGTAATGAACTTGTCCACAGGTAAGCCCCATGTTATGGTGGTGCAACTTGATGAGAGTAACACATCCCAGGCGGGCACAATGACTCAGTTGGTGAAACGAGAGGAACCTCCTCCCCCTCCTCAGGTTTTGGATCTCACTGGACAGATCAAACCAGAAAATCAAGTTGCTTGTTGTGATGTTGTTTACAAATTGCCCTTTGCTGGTTCCTGTTCAGGGTCATTCACTCAGAAGCCTACAACAGTATCCTCAGACAAAACCCCCACCACTGAAACCTCTCAACTAGCCCATTCTCCTCATCCACCTCAATACAATGTCAGTCAACAACAACAACAGCATCCACCCCAAGCTACACAGGGGGTAACAGAGGAACATAAACCATATCAACCGTCCATAGTCCCCTCAGGAAGAATACAGCCCTCCATGTCTGACAATAACCTGCCTTCCATGAATGATGCTGGTCACAATCAAATTAATGTCCAGGGAGCTCTGGCAGTAGATCTTAGCAGCATGAATCAGGTTTATGATGGTGGCTACCTTGGCATGGGTGCACAGTATGGATCTTACACAGACTTGCGTCACCAAGGAGATTTTGCAGGCCCCTCATTACCCCTTCGCCGATATGGATCCATGTCAAATATAAATTCAGACTATGCCTACAGTTCACGTGACTTAACAGTATCCCAGGACTCAAATCTGGCTCAGTACAGTGCAACCACTGCAAGGGAGATTAGTCGGATGTGTGCAGCTCTTAACTCAGTGGACCAGTTTGGGAGCCGTTATGGGAATAACACTGAACTAGTAACTTATGGTGCTGGAAGAGGTGGGCCTTTAGGACGGCTAAATCTTCAGCAAAGCTTAGCATCAATAAGAGCAAATCTTCTGTATGGCCCAGATGGAAGACCGACAGCAAACAGCCAAACCCTAACAAATCTAATAAATGCTAGACAAGCCAGTATACGCGCCTTGTACCCTGCTACTATGAGAGGAGGCGATGGCATGATATATTCTACCATAAACACTCCAATAGCTTCTACATTGCCAATCACCACCCAACCTGCCTCTGTCCGACCTCCTATGCCTAGAGGCATTTACAGACCATACCCTACAGGTGTAACAGCTGTACCATTGGCTAGTCTTACAAGGTTGCCTCAAGTGACTCCCAGAATGCCTCTGTCGACACAGGGCCCATATTCCTACGCTCCAAACCAGTATCCTACTTCAGCCACACCGTCAGGCAGTGTGCCCCCTACAAGCACCTCACACCAGGAAACTCCTGTGTACCTTGGGAAGCCTTTAACAACAGTTGCTGCACAAACAGCTACAACCATTCAACCACCCCAACCTGCATCACACATAGGAGTACAAAATGTACCATCACCTGGTATGCAAACTACAGTGGATCATCAGACAGACAGAACTCAACTTACCTCACAGAGTGTTCCATCCATTCCCCAAGCTCAAGGACAACCTCCAACTGTCCAGCCAGTGCAAGCCCAAATGCAGCCACAGCAGTTACCGGCGCAAACTGAACCCTTATCTTTGACTCAAACCCAACCTCAAGTCTCACCCATTAGTCAACCTCAACCATTAAATTTGCCACAGGGCCCATCACAAGCAACAGCCTTAGCACAAAGTTCCAAACTTTCTCCTCCCACAGACTCACAGAAAAGTAAGGAAGATGAGAGACTTAGCCAGCAACAAGAACATATGCTGCAGCTCGAGAGAGAACGTGTTGAATTGGAGAAATTACGGCAACTGCGCCTACATGAGGAGATTGAAAGAGATCGTATGGAGCTTCAGCGACACAGAGAAAAAGAACAGCTCCTTGTTCAGCGTGAGATTCAAGAACTTCAGACAATCAAACAGCAAGTCTTACATCAACAGCAAGCAGAAAGGGAGACACAGCTCATTATGCAAAGAGAACAACTGGCCCAGCAGAGAATGCAGCTTGAACAGATTCAGTCTCTGCAACAGCAGCTCCAGCAGCAGTTGGAGGAGCAGAAAAGACAAAAGACTGCAGCAGTAGAGGCAGCTGCTGCTGCTGCAGCAGCAGATGCAGCTGCTGCATCAGCAGCAGCAGCAGCAGCAGCAACATCTGCCCAGGGTGCTATACAAGGAGTAGTGGTTGGACCAGGGCCCCCTCAAGGCTTTATTATCTGTGACCAGAGTGGTAGGGTTATCCAACAAGATGGACAGAGTGTTCAATTTTGGCAGGATGGACAAGTGGTCCAAGCCGTGGTGGCTGCTCGGCCTATTCATAGTTCTGCTTCTGAAATGTCATTGAGAAGCAGTGACAAACAGGTTGATTCGAAGATTATGAAAAAGCAGAATTCTATGCCTCGGCTGAGGGATGGCTCAGAGGATGACTCTGTGAAGAGGATTACAGACAGTTGTGTACAAACAGATGATGAAGATGGAGAGGACCGATTCATGAACAGACGCAGGAGAACAAGGCGTATTGCGGACTGTAGTGTACAGACCGATGAGGAGGATCAGGGCGAATGGGACCAACAGCCAGTAAGGCGCAGGCGATCACGTGTATCAAAACACTCTGAATCCACTGGTGACACTAAATCAGAAAGTTCCTCTAAAGTGGCTTCTACAAGTATAGCTATTCAGACCACAAATGATTCCTCATGTCAAACAGAGCCTGACCAATTAGGCAGGGTTTCACCTGCAATCCATATTACCATGGCAGAGACCTCAAAGGTTGACCTTTTACATTACATAGCAGCCCCTGAAAGGACCCACAAAGGGGAGAGTCTGGCCTGTCAGACAGAACCTGAGTCTCAGTCTCAAGGTGTGGTTGCCCCTCAGCTAAGTGTCCCTACAACTATCAGTCCATATTCCACAAGTCTACATATAGTAGGTGCAAACACATCTGACCCAACTTCTCCTAGACTCCAAGGAGTTGCTAAGTTTGAGAGGAGGAAACCAGACCCCCTGGAAATTGGCTATCAGCAGCCACAAAATGAGTCTCAATCTCGCCAGCCCCCCAAATCTCCTCAGGTTTTATACTCCCCAGTATCTCCATTGTCTCCTCATCGCATGCTGGAGACAACATTTGCCTCCCAGGAGAAGCTTAACAAGGCCCATGTTACACCCCAGCAGAAGGCTTTTACTGCTGAGTCACCCCAGCGCCACCAGACTCTACCAAGACCGATAAAAAGTGTGCAACGCTCCATGTCAGATCCCAAGCCTCTCAGCCCCACATCAGAAGACCCTGCCAAGAACAGGTTCTCCCCATATCATCAGCAAGCTTTGTCCAACAGTCAGGTAGAGTACCTTTTCTTAAAACATAATTTTCCATTTAGAATAAATAAAATGTCACTTTTTCACATTCCAATGTATTTATTTGCATTTGTAGGAACATAATACAATTTAATAAATGTATTTGTTAAGCATCTAGATCAGAGATCTAGATGTAATGACATTACATATGGAAGATGTCATTGAATCTCACACATTTTTGCACTCTAATTGCTTTAATTGTAAGGGATACAATTGCCAAACTCTTTAAAACAAAATAAGTTCATTCCACATCTCAGAGAACAGATTGACTTAGATAGAGATACAGATAGATACAAATTTTATTTAAGTTAATATTTGTCTTATTAAGTTTACTAAAATAAATAACGGCTCTTAAACACTATAAGTAATGAGTTAATTGTTTGACAAAAATAACTGACTGTACATGCAGGATATGCTTTGTGTGGTCAAAGATGATCACACAGGATCTGGCATTGGAGGAAGTGACAGAATGTTCTCATGAGAGCAGCTGGCCATGCCAGAAAAGCTCTTTCTATCATCATTTTCTGCTCTATCTCCTCCCTTATCTTTTCCCTTTCTACTCTTTTACTCTTTCTCTCTCTCCTTCTCTCTCTTCTCTCTCTCTCACTCTCTCACTCCCCCCCCCTCTCTGTCTTTCTCTCCCCCTCTCTCTCTCTCTCTCTCTCTCTCTCTCTCTCTCTCTCTTTATCTTTCATGATTTCTATATCTGGAAAACCCTTAAGAGTTGCCAGGGGGACACACAATGTATCCTAGTGGTGCTTTGCTGTCTTGCTGATTGTTAGCAGCTGGTCAAAGTAAATTAGCATTGCTTCGCACATAGGCCAAAATTAGTCTGAAGCAGCAGGCATACATAGAAATCTGATTTCCGGCATTTTGCGCATTTGTACCTCTTATCTTGAGTGGTAGTGTTTCATACACGGTTCTCTTGTGGATACTTTAAAAAGTCACCATGGATGTACCCAACACAACTCATTTGTAAGTAATAGACTAAAATAGAGCTATTTTTTAACTTGTGTTTTTAATCTTTAATCTGACTGTGCTTACCTGCATGCCATACCTATAAGCAGTTTTAAAAGGGACAGATACTGTGAATATTTAATTAAAGGAGTAAAGGCAAATCAAATATACACATCTAGACATTTTTACAATTACATGCTTGTGTTTACATGTACTAAGCTAATTAAACACATTTCTTTGTCCAGTTCTGTTTAATGTAATATATATATATATATATATATATATATATATATATATATATATATATATATATATATATATATATATATATTTTTAGTATAGTATTTTTTTTAGTATAGTAGACTACTATGGCATGTATTGCAATAACACTGATATACATATAATATGGTTAAATTGTTCTCCTAAGCGGAACCACTTTTAAATATTATGTAGCAGAGCCCTTTGTTTTCACTACCCTGACTACTACTAAACATTGTTAATTGTGCATAAAATGAAAAATGTCACTTATTCTCATTGGATTCAGCAAAATCAAAATGTAATCAATATAAAAACATGGGTTTCATAGTTCTTAATTTTAGATCTAGCGATAAAAAATGTGCAGACCCTCAATGAGTGTATAGTGATTCTAATTTACATAAACACAGTCTGTTTATAGCTCAGTGTTTGCTGATGTGTCTCTGCCTCTCCTAGCAGATGGCCTCCCTGCAGCAGCAACAGAACTCTCTGATGAGGAAAGTAAAGAGGACTCTCCCCAGCCCCCCTCCAGAGGAGACTCCTCTCCCTATTGTTACTCCAGCACAAATGTACAGCTCTCCTGGCATGCCCCAGAGGGTCCTACCCAGACCTGCACAGGGAGTTACCAAGGCTGGCCTGCTGAGTGAACTGAAAGCTGTGGAACAAGAGTCATCTAAACTCCGAAAGCAGCAAGCTGAACTGGAGGAAGAAGAGAAAGAAATTGATGCCAAGTTGCGTTACTTGGAACTAGGCATCACCCATCGTAAGGAGACCATGGTGAAGGAGCGGGAGAGAAGAGAAATGGCTTACCTGCGGTGTATGGGTGACGCTCGAGACTACATGTCAGACAGTGAGCTTAATAACCTCAGGATGGCAGCAGCCACAGCAACCTTTGATGCTAATGGTCTGCTGACAAGGCCCAGTACTGCACCACTCAGTCAGTTTAGTAATGACCTCAATGCAACCTCCCAGTATCCCTCAACTTCTTCCTATATGCCCTACCCATACCCTCAAAGTCAACCATCAACACAGCAACCTGGCTCTGCTTACCAGCAGATAGGTTTCCAACCTCCTCAGTACCCTTCATCCTCTGCTCCCCAGCCAGGAACATTCCAGCCCCATCCTCCACCAGGCCCTGGCTACCAGAATCAGGGCACCTATTCCTCACGCATGTACACCCAGTCATCCTACCAGACAGACCTTGCCATGCAGCAGCATGGTCATCAGAGCTTCCAACCGCCCAGTCAGCCTATGCCAGTCCAGAGCCTTCCTTACCCCACCCACAGCTCCTACCAACCTGGCCTCTCCTACCAGCCCCAGGCTGAGATTCTTACAGTCCACCAAAGACCACGGCAAACCTCTTTGGCTGACCTTGAGCAGAAACTCCCCACCAACTATGAGGTTATTAGCAATCCAGCAGTGTCAGTAGCCACATCAGCTCCAGATCCTAACTTTGGCTCAGTTTACAGCAATGCTTATGGACAATACCGTCCCCCTGAGCCTGGCCTGACTCATTCTGTGGGCAGCCCCACATCTGCTTATGCCTCAGATGGACTCTATACCTCTAACTTGGAGCAGAATATTCCACGGAACTATGTAATGATTGATGACATCAGTGAGTTGACAAAAGACAACACAAGCCAACCCACTGATGCTCTTGGTCATCCTGTAGGAGGGCGGTATCGAAATGAGAATGGACCTGCACGTGGGAGTGCCTATGGTAGGCCTGAGGACGAGCCTGTGGATGCTTATGGCAGACCTACGGGCACAACAGGTTACCAGAACACAGGGGACAGTCGCACCAACACCACAGTGAGTGGAGGATCTTCTTATTACTATGATGACTATAAACATACATCACGGAGCAGCTCCAGTAGCCACAAACTCACACCCAAAAATCTTGCCCCTGCAGTAGTCTCATCTAAACGTAGTAAGCACCGAAAGCAGGGAATGGAACAGAAGATTTCTAAATTCTCCCCTATTGAAGAAGCACGTGATGTGGAGTCAGACCTTGCCTCTTACACCATGACAACATCAACAGGGGGCAGTTGTACAGTTGTATCTAGGTCCAAGAAGGTTCAAGATGATGTCTCTTATGGAATTAAAAAGAATGCATACGACCAGCAGAAATATTATGGTACCAGTCGTGAAGGTCTTGAGGAGGAGGATCGCATGTACAGTTCTGGTAGGTCCAGGTCTACAGGATATGGCATGGATAAGATTTCCTCCAGAGATGGTACAGGCCACAGGAGTAAATCATATGAAAGGGATGCCATGGAGCGGTCTCAGAGAAGCAGTCGCAGTGCAAGGCCGCCCATGCGCAGCCAGAATTCAGAAGAGGAGAGCCCACTCAGTCCTGTTGGTAAGCCTGTAGGCTCTGGAGTGTCAGATGCCCATGATGTGAGGAACCAGTATGGCTCAAGCCATTCGCTGCCAGATGTACAGGACCACCACAAGAAGGACCTGCCCAGGAGTCATGTCTATAAACCAGATGACCCTTACCTCGTAGATGACATGCACTGTGCTGTTTCTGACAGTGAAGGTAACTGGTGCTGAATAATTTGTGTCTGACATTTGTTTGTCCCACCTGTAATTTACAGTGGAAAGAGACTGCATGCCACGTGTGGAATTTTCAGAAGAGCACCATTTTTTAATTTAATTTTCTTTTTTTATGGAATGTTTCCTATATTAAATGAAGCCAAATATGCCTGTTGCATGCATTTTTTTAAGCATGAGGTGATGTTTTTTTGTTTTGTTTTAAGATTATTGCCCCACATTGGATTCCTAGAAATATGCATGGCTCTGGGAAGTAGAGCATGTTTTTCCTGTTAGTTTGCATGGCTTTCAATCGCATGTTATTATGGTCTGCACATAAAATGGCTGATTATGTTTGTTTCGATTTTAAAAAGCCTATCATTTGGGCCAAGAAGAGACTGATTGGTTTGAAAAACCACGGGAGGCCCGTTCTGATCGCTCAAGACATCACGGAGGTGGAGGTCACTCATCTACAGGTAGGCGTAGTAAACACACCTACCATGATTATGACGAACCTCCAGAGGAATATGGTCCCCAGGATGAGTACAACCAACAGCGGCACTCCTCCTCCACATCATCACGGGACCAGCGTCACCACGGCAGCAGCTCTGGGAGACACAGCTCTTCCCGCCACTCTTCGGAGGATCCCAGGTCCTCCCGTACTTCCAGGACACATCCTAAAGATCCATCTGGTCGCACTGATGGAAGGGGAACCTCATCTACACAGAGGAGGGGCGGTCCAGACTCCCGTTCTGCACAAGGAAGCCCCAGGAACTCAGGAGACTTCTCTCGTGACTCGGCATCTGGTCATCACCATGGCACTGGGGGAAGGAGCCAGAGACAAGGAGATCGTACATCCAGCAGGAGGCCAGACCCCTCTGCTGCAGGAACCAAATCACAGCAACAACAGCAACAGCAACAGCAGCACCACCAGCAGCAGCCACAGCCGCAGTCACAGCAACAGCAGCAGCAGCAGCCTCAGCAGCAGCTGCCACCTCAGGGTCATGCTGGACAGCAGCGGTCAGGTGGTCAGAGTCAGTCTGGGAGACATCCGGGCTCTGAACCACTTGATGGCAGTCAGCAGGCCCAGCAGCAGCAGCCACTGCAACACAGTCAGACCCCTCAGAGCAGTCAGCCCACGACAACTACTGCAGGAGCTGGACAAGCACAGCAGCAGCCCAAAACCGGCCAAGCTCCACCACAGGGTCGCCAGCCAGGAGTTGGGTCTGCAGCAGGGCAGCCGGCAGCCACAGCGGTTAGTAGACTGCGAGTTCTATTTAACCAAAATCAATATACTACCTAAATGTCCTGCTTACTGTGGTAATTTCCTTTTTAAAGTATTATTCATTTTTATGAACTATAATTAACATAAACAAAAAGTTTGTTAAAATTTAATTTCCCCTTCATATTTGCACTTTATTGATTTGAACAGGCAAAAATGGATGCCACACCTGCAGCAACTGCCACAGGAGTGAAGCCTACAATGGCTGTCCCAACTGTACCTCAGTCTACCAAATTAGCTACACCCCCTCTAACAGGCATTGGTAAGTCTCAGTTCTACCATTAACAGGATGTACACAATATTTGCAAGCAAGCCACAACATTATGTGATGATCTTGTTGTTTGTTGTTTGCAGGCTCCAAGGCTGCTCCTGTTGGGATCGGAAGCAAACCCGGAGGTATAGGAAGTGCTGCACCAGGACAGGCACCTGCTGAAGGGGAAAATGTTCTCACCAAAATCCTGCAAGGAGGGGCAGCAGAGCAGGCGGGGAAACTGGGAGATGGTACAGTCATTAATACAAAAACTGACATACAGCATATTCCTTTTGGTGTAGCTACTTTTATAACCACAGCATTTAACGCAGTAATAACTGAGACACTGGAATTCCAGTTTTAGTTCGTTGTTTACTCATATTTGCACCCTTCTATTTGTCATTTTCACAGCTTTGACTGGCCTTGGAAAGAAGTTCACTTCATTTTGGTGAACTAAGAGGAAGAGGGTAAGTTAACAAATGATTTTTACGAAAAATTACAGGCATTAGCAGCAGTGTTTTTCACATTAATTGATTTTAGGATGGGAGGCACCAGTCTGCTTATCGACATAAATTATAAACTGCTTCCTTATTGTAATTAGCTGTATGGATTTTTTGAAATTAATGTACTGTATGTGCTTATTAACATTTCAGGGTATGCAGAGTTGAGATGGATTGGTGGCTTTGTACAGGAAAAACCTATGAAACTGCATTAAACACATTTCACCATCATAGAGAAAATAAAGGAGGAGAGCGCCAGAATGCATCAGTGAGTATCTCATTAACTCTTTTTTTATACCTTGAGAAATGATTATTGTTATTGTGATAAATACCATCTCACCTGCTCCACCAAGGAAGTGAAAACCATGTCTTTGTAAAAAAAACTAAAAAATCTCATGTGTTAATACTTTTTTTACTGATGTAAAGCAAGCGCAGTTGTGCAGCAATTTGTTAAACCGGTGATACCTTTGATTCAACCCCATTAGTTTCAGTTTTATTTAGCACACCAAGACATGAAAACATTGAACACTGTCACACTTTGATTAATGGATTATTTGTTTTATCAGTTGGATATTTACATAGATTAGCATAGTCTATGTCTGCATAATGAGAAGACTCAAGCAAAGTGATGAATCATTAAATGCTGTGATTGTACATTCAGACTGATCTGATGTACCTTTCCCTTACCCCAACTTACTGAACAGCGCTGGAATCAAAGCATGCCTTGTCAGCACTCAATTCCCCAGACATGGGCCCGCGATTGAAGAGAATTAAATTAGGGTGATCGCTTTGTCAGCATGGTGTTACAAGACATGAGCAAAGGACTGAGAGGACCTGAAAGTAAGTGGATGCCTTGACATGACTATACTCCACGAATGATAATTGTAGAGACGTCTGATGCCTCATTAGAACAAAGGTAAATAAGTTAAAAAACAAACAAACAAAAAAACCCTTCCCGTACATATCTGTGTGTTTTGTACATGTGTGTTTCAAGGCTGCAATACTGGCAGGCTAAATTTAGCTTTGTAGTATGTTTTTTATTGTTTGTTTGTTTGCTTCAGCGTTTATTTTATTGCTTTACTGCTATGTCAGGTCAACTTTCTCCTCCAGAGGTGAGAAGCCAAAGCCAAGAACAAGGGAGGTCAGCACTAGTACAGTTTACCTCCTGACTCCACACACTAATAATCTGGGCCAAGCACACAAGGCTATAATTAGCCTGAGAAGGCCAACTGTGGCTTGGCTTTAATGTCACACACGCAAAGACACACACAGGGAAAAGAGCACATGCAGGCTCAGAGATTTATGACTCATGGTAAGCATCACTTATTGCATGAAATAATGAACAAATTAACACATTCTTTTCAGTCGAGAGGAGCAACCGAAGGGCAATTAAAACAGATTTAAATACACTTCATTTAGCTTCTGTCAAAACACATGTTGAGTATTGATTAGGAATATTTTCAAGGGTTAATAAGTGGTCAACTGTCACTCTTCCGGTGTTTACACTTCATTATCAGTTTCTGTGGCTGTGATTTCTGTGTCTATGGCCAGTCTGCGGATTGATTGGGACTGTGGAGATAAACCCAACTCAGTGCCTCTTTGAGCAGCAGGCCAGCTTGCTCATCCCGGTGGATTACCACCGATACCAGCAGAGCAGGGCTATGATTGGCTGGAGTATCCTGTCAAGGAAGGGCGTGTAGGCTGGTAGAGCTGTGTCACAAACTTGGCAGAAGGGTCTAGTCTATGTCAATGTGCTGTGTAACGGCAATTTCTCATTGCACAAAAGTTGTATTGTAATAATCAAAAGTCCCAATCTTTTCACAATAACATTTTTTGATTAATAAAAAAACATTCATTCGTTTCATTCACAATGGTGTATTTCACATCGGAGCGCATCGTTTTCTGTGCGCATCTGATGTGGTCAATGAAATATTGTGCATTTACAATTTTTTCTGTAAAAATTCACATTTTGACTGTCTTCTCTTCAGGTGGACAAGGTCAATAATGAAGATGCAATGCAGTGGAACAGAGAGGGGGAAGGGGAACTCGAGTCCTGTTTCCCTTCTTTTCTTGGGGAATCATCCTGGGATCTGTCTGAGAGTAAAAGGCCCACTATTAGAGGCACTTGGATATTATGAGAGAAATGTTGTTTGTTCCACCATGCGTGTCCCACCTTTCAAACAGCTCAAGTAAGGAGGCCTCAGAGCGCCCCCTACAGGCTTTCTAAAGAAACGTTGCTCATGTCTGGGGATAGCACATCTGGCAAGGACATTGCTACATTGATGGCTTCGTATTCTTGTCATGCAAAACACATTGAAAAAGAAAGAAGAAGGCAGTTTTTCATAGGTTTTTCTTGTACCAAGGAAACATTGCTTTTTGACATCACCCACCTGAAGATGGCCAGGTGTATCACGACAATGACAACCAATCTGATGACTCCACTACAATCCTTAAATGCTTGGTTTCTCTGATCTCTACAGTACATTCCAGTATAGGGAATTTGACCCTTTCTTTGAATGTGTTTTTATTTTTCCTCTTTTTTTGTTATCAATGTCTACAGAATGCATTGTGTAGATGTGGACATGAGAATGCACGCACAAATATCTGAAAAACTGAAAAAAAAGAAGCCCATGTCAATACTTTTTCACCACCTTTCAGATGCCACTAGTCATTAGCTGTAGGTTTATAGGAAAGGAAATACTACCAGTGTGCCCACAAGTGTGAGATTCACACAGATGAGAGGACCAAATGAAAGAGTGGCCACAGCTCTTTATTAGCCATCGCAAAGCCATCGTTAAAGTCAGTCCAAGAGCCTTCTAGGACTCTATCCTTTTATTGATTTGTCTCATCTTTTATTTTCATTTTTGCCTGATACTCACTGAATGGAAGAGCCTTATTCAGTACATGTTTTTACTTGTATACCTCATATGTTTTGAAACGTCCATATCATCATGCATTTCTTTTTACACAACTGTATACTAATATATGTACATAAAACAAATCAGAGATCTAATGATGTAAATTTCTCATTTGTGAATTTATGGAATCACTTTCCAGTGACTTTTATTTTTTTTCTTCTTGTTCTGTGTTTTTCTTTCATAAAACTTTATATTTTTCACCTTTTTATTTTGTTCCAATCTCTGTTTTCTTGCATCAAATAATTTGCTTGTTGATTTTTAAAAAGCAATAGCATGCAGAAAATGGTATATAGCACAATGGTATAAATGTTGTTTAAATTAGTGATGGGAAATATCAAACACTTCTGTCAATAAATAGCCGTAATTTAATTTGCCAGATGGTTTACAACCACAGTTCAGCGTCCAGATGTGCATGCTGAGTGCAGATGCATAAGAGCATGCAGACTGGTACAAACACACTCACACAGACACTCTCTTTCTCGCTCTCTTGAAAACACATTTGCACACACTATACTGCACACATTACACACTTTGCATCTCGGTTACACTTCAGAGCCAAGGTTAATTGTGTTCTTCACTCAACAGACCTGTTAACATCCAGCTGATTAATGAGGTTACCATCTCACTAACAAGCTGGGCCCACTGCCTCTATTTGTGCAAAGGCACACACATACACACACACACACACAGGCACGCACGCACACACATATAGGAGAGGAGAGGAGAGGATGAAAGCAATTATCAATTCAAATGTTCTATGCAATGACTCATTTTGAACCTGGAAGTGATTCAGCCTAAAACAGTTTATTATCATCATTGTATTCACAAGAAAACAACAAAATTATGAACTAAAATAGAGAAAAAAGGTCATGAAAATGTTTTTACTTAGCAACTTGTCTGTATGAATTTGAATATTGAATATTGAACTAGAATTGTTTTTATTTTCGTGGCATGTTTTGACCCCTCACTCCCCACATGGGGACTTGTTGCCAAAGGGTAAACTGTGTAGACTGTCAGTTTTGAATGTCCACCATCATGTTGCTTTGAAGCATGGGTTTGCTTGGCTTTGTCTGGCTGTTTGTAAGCCCTCATTCAGTTTTTGTGCGTTTTGGCTGACCTGGGCTCCTCAGTGTTTGGCTTGCAGTGACTGTCTGTGCTGCTATAAACCTGTGATACAGATGGTCAGCACTTCTCATTAATACGTGTCAATGTACATATTGGGTGTCAGTATAACCTGTGGGGTGAATGGAATGCTTCTATGGGATATTTCATTGTTGATTAAACCACTCAGCAGCCAAGCCATTGGGAAGGTGCATGATTAGATCTTATATGCTTGGAAGTTGTACCTGAATGAACACAGCGAGGCATGATTTCACCAAGGTTTGCCTAACGAACCTTGACTTTCACAGGCCAATGTAGGGAATATTGATGAGTAAAACGTTCAGCCAGTCATTCACGAATCAGGGCATGTCATTTTGAAAGCACAAGCCTGACTGGTAGCACTTGCTGCTCTATGAAACTCAAGAATCGAGGAGGCTTTGTAACAGTGCCTCTCACTGAACAGTGTAAGATCTGTATCAAAAGCAAGAGGCAGAGATGCTATCTGGTTGGATATGAGGTGCACGAGACAAAACAGCCTTCGGTGCAGCCGTCCAGATTGTCAGAAAAGACAGACAGACACACATTCTTACTGTAAATACAATTTCATTCTTCTGTACAGCTTTTGAGTTTTGAGTACGGCTGTCATGTGCATCCCCATGCCGTATTTGCTGCCAACTTTTGTGTATAAAAGAATATTTATTACCACAATAATGAGGATGATAATGATACAAATGATAATGATGATGATTATTATTGCATAAGCATAGTGTATGTGGCTGACTTGTATTGACTGTTTACAACAGTGGAACAAAACAATATCCGGTCTGTGTAGAGATTCTATACATATTGTGTTTGTACAACAACAAGAAAATAATCTCCACGGCAATTGCAGAATAGAATGCCTTTGTAAGACTGTCGGGAGGTCTTTGATTCGATGGATGTGATCTGCAAGGTGATAAAGGTTAATGGGAAGAAGTGGGAAAAAAAAATATGAAACAAAAAATCTGGAAAATGTCATTCACTGTTGTAAGTGCAATGGGCAAAACGTCAGTCGTGTATCCATTGTGAAACCTTGTGTTCTATTCAATGTATTCCTGTAAACAGAGTAAATTTTGGTGCATCATGTCAAGTAATGTGATTAATGAAAATATTGACCCTGCAATTTCAAAACAGAGAAAAGAATAAAAAAGAAAATAATATATTGTGGTTACTGTCTTCAGTCCATGTGCACAGTGTGTGTGTGTGTGTGTCGCCTGTATCCTCAGTGTTGAAAGACACGCTTGATAGGTTGTGTGTTAGCTTTGCTGTAGAGAAAGAGGAGAGATCAAGAATAAGACCTTGAAGGCAACGTGACTGTTGAGATAAGACCAGGCTTTATGCACTGGAGCAGTGATGACTTACTGTGTCCCAGTGTGGGTGGTAGGGAGGCAGAAGCAGCGAGAGAAGCAACTGCCAAGACATCAAGAGAGATGGAGGCGAGAGTGTGTGAAAACGTGATCGAGGGTGAACATTTGTGTGTGTGTGTGTGTGTGTCTGTGTGCTCCCTTCAGAAAAAGAGAGAAATTAAATATTGAGGATGAGGTTATTGATGTTATTTGCAATTGTTTCCAATTTCCCCACACCTTTTCTGTGTAGAGATGCCTTTTCACATGGAGCCATATTAATGTACAATTCAGACCAAATAGATCAGAAACTGTGATTAGATCTGTTGGTGTTGCAAAAAGAAAAGGAGAACTAGCTATATATGCCCGTCTATTAATATCATGTGATTTTTCTTTATCACCTACTGTTGCGTGCATTCCATGTTTCGATGGGCTGCATATATAATGTTATTTTGCTTCATTGATGTCTAACAAGTCCAGAATTTGCCACTCCTTCATGACGAGAGTGTATAGCTCCAGCACTGTCTGGTAGCTACTCAGCAGCATACTGAGCCTACAGTCTTTTTTTATTTACATAAATGTGTAGCACTGCAGCACAGAGGTAGATTACTCTACTGTAACAAAGTTGTATTGACCATCAAGTTACTACAAAACCACAACTGATTGGGCAGCTCCGCCTACCCATAGAGTGGTGAGGCGCCAGTAGTCACATCTGCAGATCTTGGCTGCCCTCATCTGGTTAAACACAAAATTGAAACCAGGGTGGAGTGAATGAAGCTTACTCACCTAAGAATTGGCATTAAAAAAATGAAACAAGTTTCCTCTTGAGTATATACTGAGAAATATATTGTGGTATTTTTTTCTCTCAATTTGGCAAAAAGCAGAGTTCCCAAGGTTTCCAGTTTAATGTTATAATTTCACTACAGATGTGTTTATGGTCCGAAAGCACCAACTTAGATCTGTATCAGCACCAGTGCAGTCTGCTTTCCCAACACTCACTCTGAAAAACCCTGATTTCCCCTCACCCCACTCTGTCCCATTCACAATGGAAGACTGCTCCATCAGGTTTTCTCTTGATGAGTTGCTGATTTATCAAAAGTGGTGATGCTCTTACCTCTGATTGGGCGGCACTGAGTCGTACGTCGCAAGATGTGTTTTTCTTTCTTATCACCAGTTATCTTTCGATGACTTGATGTAGCTGCTCTGCAGCCATGACATGATTTCTCTCCTCATTTGGTTGTGAGCGTTAATGAGGTCTTAGGGGCCAAGGGAGTGGTTATGGCTGATCAACGCATTGTTGTCTTTGTTGAATTCTTGGGATTTACAACACACAAATATACTAAAATCCCAGAGTTCTATAGGAAAAATAAAAAATACATAGGAGAGCAGAGCCAAGCAAAGCAGAGCTAGCATTGGAGAACAATTTGTTTTTTTTTCTTCTTTGGGGATGTTCTAAGCAGCAAGTTCTAAACAACCTATTTTGCTAATTCTCCTTTGTTCCCTGCCAAAATTCATACAACTCAGACTATTAATGCTATTGTAGTTCCTAAAATATCCTCCTTTACATCATTTCACCAGAAACATGTCCCATAAATGGGGCTAATTGGGCCCTCTGAGACCAAACGGCCTGAAGTAAGTGGTGCTCATTATCAAATCATGATGGCCCAAGGTATAGGCCAACAGGAAATAATAGTGAAAAAAAAACAGAAAACATCCTAAAGGCTGGACCTGGCTCCTGGCCCTATTATGAAACTCAGGAAAGTGTTGAGTGGGGTTGTGGGTAGAAAGTCTTCGCCAAATAATATTAATGCACTCGGGTTGTTACAGTCATTTGGTTGCAGAAGATATTGTCATAACAGAAGAGAAAGGAAATAGCTCATAACTCATAATGTAACCAAGTGGAAGCCAGATATGACCTTGAATATTGAATCTAACAAAGATTCATTGCTGGGCCCAGCTGCCAACTCTACACTATCCAGCCTTTTTCCTTCAGATCCTCCTTATGGAGAATATTTAACATCCTAACAATATTCAAAACAACAGAACCCCCTTCACACACTCACAGTGTTCCCGGTCTAAATTTGATATATTTGACAGACATTTTATTCTTTACGGCTAGCCTAAAGGCAGCTCTAAGGCAGCCGTGCCCCATCTCCCCGTGCACAGCAGGTGAATGCTTGTATAGCAGGTTGATGAATGGTTTATTATTGTCCTCAGTTATAGGTCACTTGACCCAGACGTCTTTGCATTCAGGGAATAAATGTGAGTCATTAAACCATAATTGGGAAGATTGCATTCATCCATTTCCTGAAAGTCATGATGTGGGCCTCTGCTCCCAAGAATTAACCCCTTATTTACTTCAGCTTTGGCCTCAGAGGACCGGTGTGACTCATCCTCAAGTGATGGGAAGTGAGATATAAGGAGGAAAAGAAGCAGGGACCACTCATCCTGCAGATGAATTATTTGTCACTATAACAGCCACTGTGAACACACACCTTACCGGAAAGAAGCCCAATTCTCAGAAGTAAAGAGATTCACCGTGTTACCGGCACACAATGTGATATACTTGATGCAACTGTGACATCCATCACTGAAGGTAATGCAGATTTCCAGTACATATTAATCCTGTTTTTATTTTTAAGGCAATAATAACAAAGAAACCTTAGTTTAGTATAGGAGGTTAAAAAACAAATCACACTGTGACTCAGGCACCAGATAACGTGACGTTCAGGTGTTTGACCTCGCCACAAGAGGCCAGCAGAGAGTGGCGTGGCCGCATCCAGCTGTAAATACACGCAGCTCCATCAGACTGCTGAGCTAAACGCCGAAGGAACGAGGCTGAAGGAGAACTGGCTGCTGCCGCACCCGCCACTCACAGTCTTAATCTGCTCGCCTGCCAGCATCAACGGCGGCATAATCAATACACAGACCCTTAAATAATGAAGCAATCCTCTTCCGGGCCTTCATGCCTTCTAAAAAGGATTGTTTGTGGCCTAGTCCTGTATCACCTTAAAGAAAGATCAATAGCTTGAAATTTCTATCATGTCTCACAAAAAAAAGGAATAGAATTTGATGTTCTTCTATTACTTTCATCTACGTCATCTTATATCATATTTGGTTTTAAATATTATATGATATGCACAGAATACAATTTCATTTCATTCTACTTAAATGTCAAATTTTACACATTCATCTCTCTCATAATTCATACTTTTTAAGAAAAAAAGCATTTACTCTATAATTATATCAACAGGATCTTGTAAATCCAGTTTCCGAGGGTCTAGAGGTTCTGTAGGATCTTTCTAAATTATAAGCAGGTCTTTCACCCACCTTAGGTGTAATTTGTAAATATCCAGACATTAGATTACTAGAAATATTGAGGAAAGCTGTGGCAGCACTTCAGCATTGACTGTACTACCAGAGAAGTATATGCTGCAGGTCATATTATGAGAAGAAAGAGAAGCCAAGACTCAGCGTGGTGCGCGTGTGTTCGCGTTCAGGACACAGAAATGCTGATGTGATCTCCTTTGGGTCCTGTCAAGCACACTCAGTATCAGTGTTTACAAAGCAACACGGGAGGAAAGTGCCTGTAATTTCAGGAAGCCCGAAGCCAGACAAGAGAAGACAGGAGACAGTGCGACATTGCTCTGTTTGGGAAAAGCCGGCGGGCCTATTTGTTGAAACCCTTCTGAAGGACACAATCACCTCATGGTGAAGGCACAGGGTGTCATTTCACCAGTTTTAGATTGATCCACGCTGCAACAGAAATATCTCCTGTCAGAACAGCTCACGCTGGATCTGAGGTTTTAACCTCGGGAAAGTCTTATTTATAATGCTGGGAATTCTCTTTTTTTCCTCAACTAAGCCAATGACAATTAACTGGATCAGCTGTGCAAGAGTAGCATGGAGCAAAAGAAATGCATGCATGAGAATGGAAAAAAAAGAGAGAGAAAGGCAAGAGACTTTGCATCCCGGAGTGTAGCCTGTCAGGCGGCCTGCTCACTCATGTGCAAAGCGTGCAAATCCCTCCTCCTTCAGCAGGATTATCAGACCACAGCCCCATCTCTTGGCGTAGCTTTAGCCATCTTTAACCCACAGCAGTGCATTGACACAGCGCCTGTGGAAGGGTGGCGCTCCGCGTGGGAGGGAAGGGGCCTCCTGGGAGTCCAGTTGCAGGGCGAAAAAAAATAAACTGTGCTAACGCAGATTTTTGACCACTGATCCAAAAAATCCATTTAAATTAAGCTACTCTATGCAAAAAAAAAAAAAAGAACACACACACACACACACACTATTGCTCTAGTGCTGGCACCTGTGGGCTACTGCTGAATAAGTGATCAGAGAGAGAGAAAGAGTGAGAGAGAGGAAAAAAGGAAGTAGGTTAATGCAAGTGGACAAGTTAATGAGTCCACTTCAGCAGGCCAAAAAAAAAAAAAAGATGATGTGAAATTCATTGGCGAGGCCGCTCCTCGCCGCATCTGATCCGCCCCTCGTCCCCTTCTGCCAGCTGCCGCTAGCGGCGTGATGCTGCCGCTCGCTGGCGTGCGGAGGAGGAGGAGGAGGAGGAGGAGGGAGAGCTGCCGCTGCCCAATGACAGCGCAGGATGCTCAGAGAGGCTGCCGGGCTTGAATGGAGGCGACGGGATGCCGTCTGGAAGCGGCGAAAACGGGGGAGACGAGGAATTCACGTCGATGAAGGTACATTTCTGCCTCCGCGGTGCGGGACGCGCGCCGCGGACGCGGTAACGCTTGCGAGCCGTGTTTTTTTTTTTTTTTAATTTCGTTTTTTTTGTGTGTGTGAACGACTCGGCATAAGAAAGAGAGGGAGAGAGGGAGACTGAGAGAGAGAGAGAGCATAGGCTATAGTGCATCTGGAATTACGAGGAGGGGGAAAAAAGAGAAAATAAATCATCATATTTGGTTGAGACAGTCGCTCGGTTTGCGTTTTAAAGCCGTGCTTTTTTCATTTTATTATTATTATTTTTTTTTGCGTTAGGATAGAGCCGTGTTTAAAATAAGAGGTTTCCACTGGTGTGTTCAGGTGCACGCCACGCTGGAGCCGTCGGGAACATGTAGGCCCGTCGAGCTGTCAGGTCGAGCTGCTCTGCTGCATCACTCATCAGTCCGTCAGTGCGCCGCTCGTGCGCCTTCACGTGCGTGTGTGTCTGTCTTTTTCTTTTCTTTCCACAGCCACCTTTCATTCAGGAGCAATAGACGCAGGTTGATGTTTGGTGGATGGGTGAGCAGGCCACTGGAGGTGTGCATATGCAACATTTGCTCTCTCTCTCTCTCTCTCTCTCTCTCTCTCTCTCTCTCTCCTCCACATCTCAACCAACCCTTGGAGTCAGTGGGAATAGAAGCATGGGGGCGTTTGGGCTCTGTAGTAGAATACGTGATGAGGAAGCTGCATGTGTTGCATTCGCGCCGCACCGGCTGAACAGGCTCGGTGCTGATGTTCATGTGAAATATCCCTCTAAATCAGCCCATATTGAAAGCTATTTATAGAGAACCCGGCCTCATTTGTCTGCCTTAGACATTGCTCTGACCTCAAAAGCACGGTGTCGCCGGCAAAAGATCCCTGATCTGAACCAGTGGTCTCCTTCACGACGGTTCAGCATAGAAATGCCTGCACGTTGGCCTTGGAAAATGTCACGATCGCCTTATAGAAAAACAGTTTGTCCCGAGCCCACAGATACCCGGCGCTGCCTGTGGTGAAATCATTGTTTGAGAACATCTGTATCCTCTCTGCTGTTTCCGCACCGCTGCTCACTGAATTACCACTGATCATTTCATCTGTGGTCCTTGCGTTTTACAAAGATTTTCTGCTCTTGATAACAAGAATTGGCTGAAATGAAAAATATCAGCGAAGCTAATGAGGTGCAGAAATCTCCTTGCAAAAGTCAGAATTTGAATGCCTCCTCTTTCAGGTTTGCTACAGATCTTTTGTGAAGTCATCTGTACTGTAGATGCGGTGGAGGGTTATTCAGGGTTTACATTTTATTCCAGTCAGGTGTTAAAAACACATTCAATCCATTAAATACAACATGAAGGAAAACATACTACAGGGAAGCAGGGGCAACAAAACCACACAATTCAGTATAATACAGATCACTACATATTAAACACAACCAACCACATCTGCTGGCATTCCTTGTGGGCCTCCAATATTATCAGTGTTTCTTCAATAATATTACACTCTGCTCATTATTTCAGTGATCTGCAATGTTTTCTGACACTGATGCAGTGGTGAAACAAGCCAATCAATATAAATAATACATTAAGTAATGTTGTGATTTTAGAGGGTTCCCGATTTAATATTTGACTGGTGCGAAGAAAGAAAATCCACATAAAACGAATCCATCAATCTATTTCAAAATCAGCGTACACTTTACCATCCTTAATTAGTGCTCCACAGCACCAGGCAATCAGTCGGTAAAATATGAGGCTAGCGTATGATCACGTGATCACACTGTGCCACGGGGGACAAAGGAAAACAACAGAAATTGCAATTAAGATGCTCTTATCAGAGGTGTAGGTTCTGCATGTCATTTTCGTGGTCAAGTATCCTTAAATGCATCTTACTAACAAAACATTTGTAGCATGTGTGCTTTTGTTAGATACAGTACCAGTCCAAAGTTTGGACATATTTTCCCATTCAAGAGAATGGGAAGGTGTTCCCAGACCATTGACTGGTGCTGTAGCTGACAGCAACTGACTAAGATAAGATAAGATCATCCTTTATTAGTCCCACAGTGACAGTATGGCTGCTGTGGAAAAAAAAAAAGTCTGTTGTTTGCAAGTGAGGAACAAGTCTAAATAAAACGTATGAGACTGTGTGCCAAACACAGAGAAACTGCATTATTAAAGCGGAACAGTCACTCACAAAAAAAATGACACAGAGTTGAATCACCAATGAAACACAAAAATAATGAGTGACACTAAATGGGAGGCAGTGCAGTTGTTGTTTGCGATTTATCAGAAGGCATTTGCTGTTGTTGTGAGCATAGCGCCGATTGCATTTTCTAACCAGACCTTAGATTACGAGCAGCTGTGTTTGTTGTTCACGAGTTTGTCTGTGAAATTGAAATTTGAATCTAATTTGCCGTTGGGACGGAAGAAAGAAAAAAAAAAAAAAAGATATATGAAGCTGTTAATGGGCTATGAATGAACTATCTTCCGACTGCCCAAGCCTATACACATATTCTACCATTTTATAGTTATAAATTGCCAGCCGCTTCCTAGACACCTGTTACTTGATATAACTACCAGAGATGACAGTGTCCTTCCTGACCTCCTGTACCAGGCTGCATTGATTGCCCCTGGTCTAGTGTTTCCTCCCAGATGATGTCTTTGTGAGTGCAGCTGGGGGTTCCTGTCATCCAAAATCTTACAGAATTTCGGAGACAGATGACACCTGTTCTGCGCCATGAGTTGTCATTTATTCCGTCCATTAAAATGAAAGTATGCATCAAGTGAAATGAAAACACTGGGGATGGTTGAGGACAATGCTTCTATAAATCTCCACATCTGTGTCACAGTAGTTTTTCATCACCTTGTGGGAACCTGTGCCCCCGTTACATGTACGTCAGGGGAACGACGGGCTTTGTCTCTGTTAGCAGAGACGGTGTCACCATGGCAACTGCTCCTGAGCAGCAAGTGTCACCAGAGGAGAGAGAAACTACCGGAGTTCACAGTTTGTTTGTTTGTTTGTTTCGCAGACAGTTCAACAGTATGTCACGTCATTTCGTGACATAAATAACTTAAACATCTAAAGCTAAAATGTGTAAAAAAAAATGTGTGTGTGCTAAAATATCATTATTTTTATTTTAAGTACACAATAAACAACAATAATATCAGGAACAAAAGAGATCCCTATAATAAGACCAGTACTTTTCCCATAATATGAATAACATAATCAGTGGCTATAAAGTCCCTGCTTTTTTTTAGTTTGTGTTTTAATGTTCTGTCTCATAGTTTTATGAGACAGAACATTATATTGGATGATTACTTTGTGCCATATTCCATGGGCCCGAGTGTTGTGTTAGCTGTCTTTCATAATTGACTTTTATTACATTGTGTTGAAGACATTCTATTGGATGTATTGCCTGGTGCAACAAGATGTCTATAGATGTAATCAGTAGCTCTGAGTACTGTAACAGCACACTGTTTCTGCCAATTTGTGATTTATTGTATTCTCTCACTTTGTTTCTAACACGTTTCACTAACTATATTAAAACATCAGTGTGTTTGCCACAGGAAATAGAAGAGTTGATTAGCTAGGGAGTGAACATGACACTCACATTAACCGATTGATGAGGCCACGCCGTTACTGGACACACAAAAATGCTCATTTTAACTCACTGCTGGTCTAAAAACTGTGTTTTTTTAAAGGTCTGACATCTTTTTCTATGGATCCATTCAAAAAAAGGAATTTTTGCTACTCTATAGATATTGTTGTTTACTCCAACCTAAAAGCAATTGACCCTCATTGCTTTGAATTGACTAATGCGGAATAAGATACAATACTGCATCCAGTGTTTTAATTAGTCTTTTATTTAACTAATGTACTGCATGGTTGTATGGTTGTAAAGCTGTTACAGTCTTTCCGACTGTGATTGCAGAATTAATGGGATTTAGATAAACGTTGGCCACAGGGAAATCCAGGGTGATGGTGGGAATTCATTGATGCTGTGAGCCAATTGAAATAGGAGCCGCATAAAACGACAGTTCGTTGCTGATGTGGACTCTTACAGTCTTAGAGCGAACAAAACTATTTCTTTCTGTATCTATACAGCAGCTGCATGCAGGGAAAGTGTGTTAGGATTTATGATTGGCATGTACTATTTTTTAAAGGATTTTTTTCTGTGCTTTTTATCTGACACATACTCATGGTTGTTATTCATCTAACAGGTGCTTCTCTCCTTCTTTCCTCAGATCTGGCTTTGATGTGGTCCACCTATTAAGGCAAAAAAAGTCCCCCATGTGCGTTTCAGAGAGTCAGAGCCGTCTGGTCTCAGCGCGCCCCTGTTAAGGACCCTCTGGTGGCTACACCGTCGATTCACAGGACATGTACGGCAGTGCCAGAGCGGTCGGCCATATAGAGAGCAGCCCCGCACGGTCCCCGCGCCTGCCAAGGTCCCCCAGACTGGGCCATCGGAGGGCCAACAGTGGGGGCGGGGGTGGTGCGGGGGGCAAGACGCTCTCCATGGAGAACATCCAGTCCCTCAACGCCGCCTACGCCACCTCGGGGCCCATGTACCTGAGCGACCACGAGGGCGTGGGCTCCACTGCCACCTACCCGAAAGGCACCATGACTCTGGGCCGGGCCACCAGCCGGGCCATGTACGGGGGCCGCGTCACGGCCATGGGCAGCAGCCCCAACATCGCTTCGGTGGGGCTGCCCCACGCCGACCTCCTGTCTTACAGTGACCTGGGCTCCCTCTCCATGCTGCACCACCACCACCACCAGGGGGTGCCCTCCGCCCTGCTGAGGCAGGCGGTGCGGGGCAGTGGGGGGGAGCTGCTGGAGATGCAGGCCCAGCTCAGGGATATGAACAGGGAGAACGAGCTGCTGCGCAGGGAGCTCGACCTGAAGGACAGCAAGTTGGGCTCCTCCACCAACAGCATCAAGAGCTTCTGGAGCCCCGAGCTGAAGAAGGAGCGGATAATGAGGAAAGAAGAGGCGGCACGCACATCCATCCTTAAGGAGCAGATGAGGGTCACTCATGAGGAGAACCAGGTGAGCACGGACCTCATTGCTGCGGCACATTTCAGCCGCTGCTAGTCTGTGGTGTATCTTTTCAGGTTTGTGTCTATTTTGAAGTGTCTCCACCTTTACCATTTCTGTTTTTATGCAGTAGACCACAGAGTCACCCTCAGTCCCAGATCTCAAAGAATTAATGCGTTCATTCATGTTTTTCAGTTGTTGTGGAAACCTTTCTGGAAAGAGTTCTTTGTGTACATATAAATATTTAACACACGCTCCCCTTTGCTGAAGGCGAATCAGTGTCAGAGACCACTTGAGCAACAGGAAACATAAAACCGTATAACCTACTTTTGTTTTTGATAATCTCATTCTGGAAATCTGGACTGATCTACTGACATGATTTCATTCAGCATACACGTTTTCAATTCCCAATTGTACACATCATTCGCAGCGTATGAATTCACAAACCCGTCCGCAAAGCTAATTATTTGAACTGCATTTATTGTCAGTGTTACCAGTGTGTGAAATGTCAAAAGGTGTTTCTGTTTGTTTCAGTGTATAGGTGGAGTCCTGGCCCAGTTAAATCAGTTACCCTCCTGAGTAGGCACAACGCCCAGAGACAAATGCCAAGGACACTTAAACATTCTGTCTCTCTCTCTCTTTGTCTCGCTCCTTCTCCACCATATTTTCACTACTCACTCTGACTTTGAGCATCTCTCTCTGTCTACCTCTATTCATCTGGCTCTCACATAAACAAGTTTTTTTTTTTACTATGCAGAAAAAAAAAAATCTTCTCCCTGCACCATGTACATATATTCAAGCCTAAATCGATTTTGCATTCAATATGGTGAAATGCTGTGTCACCCTATTTTAGGCTTGTATTTTCATTGGTAAAGGATTGCATTCCGCTATATAGATTGGATGGAAATTGCTACCTGAAATGCAGTTAGATTTTTCAGCTTGCGAGTAAAAGTGCACAGCAGATCTAGTTTTACTGTGGAATAGGTCAGCGTGTTCCTTGACTGGTCAGATTGAGCTCTACAATGTGTTTTTTTTTTTGATGCAGGCTGTGGCATGATGCAGCAAATTACACGACGCCTCAAGCAACGCAAAGGTTGAATTTCGCCAGCTGGTTGTGTGCGCCGGTCGGTCTACGTTTCTCTGTCTGTCTGCTTGAGTGATGTCGTCGACTGAGCAGCCAGTAGGCTGCCCATTACTCAAAGCGGCTGACACTGTCACGTCGCCCTTCCAGGTCGTAGCAGGATACCGTCAATGTGACCCTCGTATTAGATCCGTCTGTGTGCATGTCTGGTTGCATTTGTGCATATGTGAACATCCCCCCTTTTTTTTTTAAAACAAATCGTTTCTGGCTTACCTGCTCTCGCTGGAGTTTAAAGAGGCCAGCCAGCTTGTCCCTGAAGCAGTGCCACGCTGTTAAAGGGGAGAGTGTCGAGCTCTCTGCCACACAGTCGATGGTTTTACCTGCCGGCCATCCCCAGAGGGGAGCCAGAGGGACTTTGATTCTTTCATGAAAAATATATAGGAACAGTGCCTGTTCAAGCTAAACCAGCAGTGTCAGTGAGCGGGCCAGAGCCATTCATCATTTCACTTATTGTTCTGTGAAATACTCCGTGTGGATCCATTTTTAGTCTCATATAATGTAGGAGTTGCACATGTCTAGCAGGATGTGGAAGCTACTCAGTGAAGGCTTTCAGGCCTTTGTGCATCCTACAAAGAAATGCCTCTTTTTATACCCAACCTTTCCATTAGTGCTAGGCCAGACTGTGCACTGAATGATATTTATATCCCTCCTGGTAGGGTTCATTAATGAACTATGCCGGCTATTAAAAGGCAGATGTGGCTTCTTTTTTTTTTTTTACTATAATTGGTCTTTTTCTACCATGATTTCTGGCCTGTGAGGCGTCCTTACATAAGTGTGAACTTATGATGCACGGGGTCGGTCACACCCATCAGGCTTGTTGAGAAGCTGACTGAGGAGCAGATTGTCTCGTTACTAATGGAGTAATTTCAGGCCAGTCATTACATCTGTCTGGCAGCCCTTACAATCGCATCAGTTGCCTCAGGCAACTACTAGCTTTAGCAAATACCATGCATTATTTATCTTGTGCACAATAAGATCTGGGAGTATGTGCTTCTTTCTAACACATCTTAGGAAAACAAGAAAAACATTCAGGCATTAGAGTTAGTTAGTAGGAACTCAGCCTGCGGAGCTTTATTCAAGACTGTCAATGGCCATCGCTGGAGGTATTGATTAGCCCACGACTGGTTTTAGACACATGGTTTATGTACTATGCAACTGTCTCAGACTGTGATAATGCTCAACCATTCAGAAGACTTAAATTCAGAAGATTATTTTGTCGTGTTGAAGCTGGACTAGTGCTGCTGGAGGCAAGTGTTAGAAACGAGCAGTATAGTGTCAGGACCACTGCTGCTCCGCCACCCAGTCAGCCCTCATCAATGCAATCCCCAAAATGGAGGCTGACTCTCCCATGTCACACTGCTGTGACTGCATGGATTTCATGCCTCAGACAGGACATGTTTCATGATGTTTATTACATGTCACTAAGCAATGAAAGGAACGAACATGTCAACTGAGTGGGAGTGGTTCAATTGTATGTCTGGAGCAATGATGTGATAGCTGGTGCTCATAGTTTACTAGTGTGTAAACTATATGACATGTGTGTAGATATATTTGTCCATTTTCAATTAGAGGTCAATTTGATTTTTTTGTGTGTGTTGTTGTGACAGAGATTTAGTTTGATTGCCACCAGTTGTAACGAGTAACATCCATTTGCATATATGAATTATAGATCCAGGGTTGCACACTGTGCACAAGGAGCATTTAGGAAGTATGTAGCTGTTCACGGGGTGGCGAACAAGCTCGCTGCAGTCAAAGGTATTGATGTCGGCTATGTTACGGCAGAGTGAGATAATGTGGACACAGGAAGTATCATGTGAGGAGTCACAGCCGTGGAATCCTTCCTTTTCCACCGACCTCGCATCCGAGCACATAAGATGGCTGCTATGTCCTCCAGAGGACCGGAAGGTGAAGAAATGAGAAGTATCCCTACCGATTTCATCTGGACAAGATGAGGTGAAACGCAGAGAACATTTGCAGAGAGCAAAGCTGTCAAGGTTGTAACGGGAGTGGAGGACGGAAGCATAAAGCGAAGGGGATGGTTTAGAGTCTTTTTCTCCATACAGCTGAGTTTTACATGAGATCAGTTCTTTAAATAAAGCAATGCCGACAGGGCAAAATGTCCACCTTAACAAGTACGAACAGATTTTGGTTTCATTAAATCAGGGAAAAAAAGATGCATTTCTCACTTTTTTGTAGCACTTTAAACATATGTTACCATTACTCTTAAGATAGTACTTGAATAAAGGACTGCGTGTGATATAAAGGATTGGGGATATAATATGATAAGATTATTTTTTAAGAAAACAACTCATATGAAGGAATGATGGATTAACGCATTCTGATGTTCTGATCTATTCTGAAGGATAGTGTATGTATCTTCTTATTTAGAATCACTGGGCCGTATGCACATTCCCCTCAATTTTATATACATTTTCTGTTGAGAAATAAATAAGAAAAGTCAACGACACTCTAACGCTGTAAAGATCTTTTCCATCCAAATCTCTCACCAGGGAGAACTGAATGATGAATCACTTGTGAGCTTAACTAACGTCCTCTAAACGCTATATCAGCACGGGGTTTGTTGAAAAAGTCAGGCACATGCCCAGGAACTGATTGCCAGATGCCAAAAAAAAAGCTGAAAAAAGATCTTCAACAGTAGAAAACCTGACATCCTGGTAATTACCTGCACCAAGGAGGTTATGTTCATTTCAGGATTTATAATTTTGATTTGAGGACACCTGGTGGTGATAGCTTGCACCTGCCCCCACAGACCAAATTTATGCATTTTTTTCTGGAGTGGATCTATTCAATAAATAAAGGACAACAATGTTGGGTGCTTGGCAGAGGTCTGCTTTCTATTTAAACTTTTTTTTTTTTTTTTTAACATTTTTTACTCTGTTCTGTATCTATTTAGAAACTTCAATATAAATGTAATTAAAATTAAGATAAAAAATAACTAAAACAAAGCTGACATGTCATTTACAGAGCATTATCAATGCTGAGTCAGCCAAGTTACACAGTAAGTGAACGAAAAAAATGTCATTTACAGACACATCAGTTACTTAAACATTTAGCATTTTAATGTTAACACCATCCAGGGTTTTCATAATTTAATTGGGATCAATGGATCAAATCCAGCCCATGATTCTAAAGATTAGATCCGTTGTTCCTGTTGTTCTGTGGCTCTTCATGTTGTGGAGCTCCTAACTAAACCAAACACTCTTTACCCTGGATGTGTGTTAAATTAAGCCTTTGTATGTATTTGATCGGTTTATTGATTACCTGCACTGGTAGACTCACTGTCTGGTGCAAAATCCCCATTAAATTACACATCTTTGCCACATGATTGCAAATGTGAGTATTGAGCATGATTGGAAGAGAAAAATTCAATAGGTAATAAGAGGAGCAGCATATTGTTTCTCATAGTGCATATGTCAGGGCTTAATGAATGTTAGCTATATGTATGCTGTGTTATATTGGTTGGTATCCCAGTGCAGCAACTAGAAATATTGAAGAACGTCTTGGTGGCTAACGGGTCTAGGACACAACGCAACAACAAGGTCCCCGGTCGCCTGTCATGTACTTATCGGCGTGAAAACAAAGAGAGAAATGCTATTTAATAATCTGGGAGGATTTAACCCAGGGGTTAATCCCTCCCACCAGTACAAAATCAAAATCAATAGTATAAAATCAGATTTTAAAAATTGATTATTTTAAATGGCCTGTGGTAGCAAGTTGTATGTTGTCACAAATTCAACAAAAGCTGTGATAAAAAAAAATAAACATTATTGCCATATATTATTTGACGACAGGAGACCTTGTATGGACGGAATGAAAGCGACATAAGAACTGAACTGTGGAATACTCCACATGTCATGGGGATCAGCCAAGATTTATGATTAACCCAACACAGCAGCATAGCATGTTCTTCAATATGCGATCTGAAGAAGAGATTTGCAATTGAGGTCCATTCCAAATAATCACAGCCACTTTTTCCCCTCTCTCAATCTGTGTGTGTGTGTGTGTGTGTGTGTGTGTGTGTGTGTGTGTGTGTGTGTTTGTGTGTGTGTGTGTGTGTGTATGTGTGTGTGTGTGTGTGGTGAATATTACTCTTCATTGTGACTCTGAAGCCTAAAGATTGGGACCAGCTTTATCAAAGTAAAAAGAAAAAAAAATGATCTTGCATGTTGTACATTCCTCAAATGGTGAACATAAATGTAAATAAAATGCATCATAATTGACCTTCTGCACGGTTGGTGACCTTTTTAACGTACTGTAATGAAAATATCATTCTGTATTCAGCACAGCGTCACTTCAACCATTTATGCTGTCCCCATTCTCTGATTTCTGCATTCACGCTGCTCTCTGGCTTTGTGTTAGCTGTGGGTGGATGCAGGAATCTAACATTTTCTGGCATGGCTGTGGGCACATTATCAGCCATCATGACATACAACATGCAGTAGCTATTAGGATGGATTAGGACTTTGTAGCGAGCAGTAGGCAGCTCCGACTATTGCGAGCTGTCCATCTGTCTGATGTAAAACCCACACTTACTCACATGTTGAGCCAAACATATATCTGCTCCTGCCACCTGGTAAAAGAACTAATTGCGCCATTATGATGAATCTGTAAACAGTGTAGCACAGTGTTTATTGTGTTAACAGTTGTAATGTCTGATTGCACATCTTTTTTAGTGATGTCTGTTGGTTGGTCAGCTCAGCACTGTGGGTCAGACTTGATGGACAGAGTTTCATGATTTTTTTTTAAAGAATCGGCTGCTTTTCAAATCAAGTAGGGGGGAGGTGTGTGTGGAAAAACAGGAGGAAGTTGCTGGTGTTAGATGGAGATAGAGTAGTGGTTTGGTGATCAGATAATAAATTGTTTATAATAATATAATAATAATTTGGAAGCTGAAAGAGGCAATACAGAATTGCTTCTTTTTTTTAATTTGGCATTCTGCACTGCACCTGGGTTTTATTGTTGATGTGCTGTTTGTCTTTAGTACATAAAGAGTAGGTTTTATTGTGTTGTGTTTATAGAACATTGTGGGGTGTTCCAATATGTACATAGCTGTGCTATAGTGTCATCAAGATATTAAAATGCTATGGAGACACTGGAAGCAGAGGTAAATTACCAAAAAGCTGAACACATATTACTGTAATTCACTACATCCTGCTGCTGGGAGATCGGCCTTGTCTCTCTTCCAGTGGCTGCTCCAACTTCTTCTCTATCCGGCAGGTGTTAATAAGATAAACTGACCACATATTGGGAATCTAAATGTGTTTGTCTCCTCCCAGTGCGTTGAGCAAGAGAAACAGCAACAAGCTTTGAAGCTAATTAAACCGGTGGCCAAATGGGAGATTGCAAAGTCATTGGGCCCAAAAAAACATTTTTTCCCCCCACACACAAAAATAGCATCACATGCTACTACTATAGGACAAGATGGGCTGGGCTGGGATGTGACAAAACAGAGGTTGTGAAACACTGTACTGCTGTATCTGTTATGTGTAAGTATTATTTTAGTATTTTAGGTTATTTAGGGGTGGTGGGTGGTGGCTGAGTCCTTCTCCTTCTTGTCTTGCGGACTGAAGCTCTCAGAAGGATTTAGTCTTTCTGCACAAAAGGGTTTATGACAGCTTGTCACCCTTTGCCGGCCCAGGTGTCAGTCGGAGGGGTCTGTTAAGACCTCAGGAAGCTCATTTTCAGGATATGCAGGGAAAGAGAAGCCTTCATTCGGGCCAGACTGACCACAACTCCAATATCCGCTGCTGAGTCACGACTGACTCACAGGACTGGTACGGTCCTACTATTGATGGGCGGTGGGGTGGGAGGAAAGGCCATATAGACATTTTAACCCACGCAATGCAATTACGGGAATGGGATCATTGGACTGCCTCAGGGAGTTTAGAACCAAGCTATTGATCAGGAAAGAGAGAGGAAGTACCGATGAGGAGTGTCAGGTGGGGAGAGCCGGGGAGTGTTTGTGAATAAGTGTTTTCTTCTTCAACACATCCACATGTTAAAAAACTGAGTCCTGTTAAACGGCTCCACATCTAAATTCCAGATGCATTGCTGAACAACCAAGAGAGAAATGCTTGTACTAAAAATAGTGTAATAAAAAAAAATATATATACAATCTAAAAATATTGTAAATTATTAAAGTATAATATGAATTTGAATAATATATAATACAACTGTAGAATTGAAGAGCACACAATCCCCAATTATTTTGCACCAACACGTCAGCACTCTAATGAGCTTAAGTGTGCTGTGGAGTGTTTGTTCTCTGACCCAGGAACACATCCTAATTAAGAAAACATCAGTGGGCTGGCGAATGAAGCGCAGTGACTTTCTGAAGAATGATTCTGTCATATCTAAATGTTATTTATTCATCCATAGAATGGATACAATAGCGCAGATCGTTACTTTGTTGGTTGCATTTCAGGTTCTGACTGTGGGCACGTGAGCGGTCGACATCCCGCGTATGTGAATGACTCCACTCGGTGTGCGAACGCAGTGTGAAGCATGAGGTGGTTTCTGTTGTCAGACCAAATGGCGCTGACTCAAAAGAGAGTGTGACCAAAACTGTCGGATGTGGCAGCGGTCCCGGTGTCCCCGAGAAAATTCATCAGCCCCTTCTGCTATCTGAAAAGCTGCCCCCTGATGGCTGAGAGGGCACATGCTCCATTGTCCTCTACTGAGGAAGTGGGAGGAAGGAAAGACTGCTCTGGGTTTTAATAAAACCACAGCAGGCTTTAATAATGTTTTAGGAGCCTCAGACAAACATTAATATGCTGCGATTTTATCACTCTGTGTCAATACTGTCAATTGTATCATTTAACCAATGATTGTTTTCATTATTGACTCATGTGGTCTAAACATTTTTTAGAAAATATGAAAAATGCAGATTGTAATGCGCTAGGGTGTATTTTATAGAATAAAGAAGAGCAGCAAATATTCACATTTGAATCAAACAAAATTCACCTTTCAATTTCTATTAATCCAGCTAATCTAAAATTAGTTCATGTTAAATCATAACGGCCATTTTTTTTAAAACCATGTCTCTTTCCAGAAAGGTCACCTCAATACAGTCATATTTTGTCTGTAGGAATATTGTGAATATGATGGTCTGTGTGATTCCAGACTGAAGGCTGAAGCGGATAAACTGCCAGCTGGACACACTGATGGGTGGTGTTTTCATTTGAAACTCTGGCCGGTTTGTGTTGACCATCCGTCTCTGTTGCATCATGCTCTGACGCTCTGTTTTTACCATACATTTGTTTTCTGTTCATTCTGCCCATGCTCTGCAGCTGCTGGACGCCAGGAGGACCAAGGTTTGTCCCTATGTTTGCACCACTCGTTGCGTGCACAACATAGAGTCACCTTTCAGTGTGGCGTGTATTTTCAGACACCCAGCAAAACCCTTTGCACCGTACATCCTCCTCTCCTCTTTCGAGTCTCCTATGAAAGTGAATTATTTCCAACAGCTTAGCCTGTATTCCTTGTCCTGTGAACCCTCATATGTTCCCCTATAAACACTGTCAAGTTATAGCGAGTCATTACTGTTTAATCATGTCACTAGGAACGTGTCTGCTGTTTTATTCCCCTCTTCAACAAACCTCACGCTGCCTGTAAATGGTTATGATTTCAGTATAAGACTGTTTCTGGGCCTTTCCAGGACATTAATTGATAATTGTTTTCCTCTGGAGATATCTGGTGGAGTGTAACATAGTACATTTACTCAAGTACTGTAGTTAGGTGTTTTTTTAAATACTTGTACTTCAGTATTTATATATTATGCTAATCTGCACTTCATTTATTCGACAGCTATAGTTACAAGCTACTTTTCTGATCAGTATTTTACATGTAAAACACATGATCCTCTTAATTTTGCTGCCAATACTTATGTACTGGCAGTGAAATATATATCCATCCATCCATCCATTGTCTATCCCGCTTATTCCCTTTCGGGGTCGCAGGGGTCTGCTGGAGCCTATCCCAGCGCGTTAAGGCGAGAGGCAGGGATACACCCCAGATGGTCGCCAGCCAATCGTGGGGCACACACACCATTCACACACCATTCACTCTCACACTCACACCTATGGGCAATTTAGAGTTTACCAATTAACCTGAGCATGTTTTTTGTATTGTGGGAGGAAACCGGAGTACCCGGGGAAAACCCACGCAGACACGGGGAGAACATGCAAACTCCACACAGAAAGGCCCCAGACCCAGGCCCAAGGCGGGTCTTGAACCTGCGACCTTCTTGCTGTGAGGCAACAGTGCTACCCACCGCACCACCGTGTCGCCCCTGAAATATATATATATATTTTTATTGTGATATTGAGATTTTTTCTTAGGTAAAAGTTCCCAGTGCTTCTTCCACTACTGGTCTTTGGAGACACAGATGCACAGACCTTGGATACTGCTCATTTAAATACAAATAAGCAAACACTATTTCCTCTCGAGCTAAGTGTCTGAGAGCATAGACCTCTGCTTCACTACCAAAAAAAAAATTATGGTGGTCATCTGCTTTAATTAGCAAGTTAATAACCTCCATTAATTCTGCTCATATCAAAAAAAAAGAAAAAAAAAAAAACAGACCAACCTTTTACAGCATAGTGATAAATTATGCTGTTCGACAGGTTCATGTACATATTACTGTGATTCCAAATGACTCCAACTCAACTCCTGCCCCAGCTGTTTTTTTTCTACTTTTTTTTTTACCAGAATGTAAAAAAAAAACTTTTTTTAACGTCAATTGTTTACAGTGTATTTGTCTGTGAAGATATTCAAAGGTAAGTCGTGTATTCCTTAAGTTTGACCTCAAGTTTTAAAACGTTCCTTCTGCAAAGCTGCAGCAGCATTTACAGAAGTGTCTATTTATGTGTGGTTACATTTCACACTTTGCATTATATGTACATTCCAAAACTAAATTTTTGACAATTTCTGAGTCTGTCTGTGCATGTGTGTGTGTGTGTGTGTGTGTGTGTGTTTGTGCATGTATCTGAACTCCCATCAGCATCTCCAGATGACCATCCAGGCTCTGCAGGACGAGCTGCGCACACAGCGAGACCTCAACCACCTGCTGCAGCAGGAGGGCGGCAACCGCTCGGGTTTGGATCACTTCACCACCATCGAGCTGACGGAGGAGAACTTCCGACGACTGCAGGCCGAGCACGACAGGCAGGCCAAGGAGCTTTTCCTGTTGAGAAAAACCCTGGAGGAGATGGAGCTGAGAATCGAGACCCAGAAACAGACATTAGGCGCTAGAGACGAGTCCATCAAGAAGCTGCTTGAGATGCTGCAGAGCAAAGGGCTGCCCCCAGGGCCCGGCAGGGTCAACGAGGAGGAGGAACAGGAGAGGAACAGGCGCATTGCTGAGGCCGAGGCCCAGCTCGGACACCTGGAGGTCATTCTGGATCAGAAGGAGAAGGAAAACAATCACCTGCGAGAGGTATAACAATATCAAATAATGCATGTGATTCACTGTGAAAACTGGTAAAGCCGTCACTAGAGGGCAGTGGTGAATGTCACATTATCAATATGCTCTACCTGGCTGCTCAAAGTTTGACATATTGTTTATGTTACATTAATGAAAAATTGCTTTTCTCAGATAAAAAGTGTTCATCTTGCGTGAAAGATAAGATTTGTATATGCAATATTGTTTTGTATGCTATCTTTTCTTAAGGTTGCAGCTTTCATTGGACAACACATGTTATTATATCAGTTCCACAGAATGTTGTGTCTCATCTGTCAGGAACTGCACAGGAGAAATCAGCTGCATCAGGATCCAAGCAAAACCAAGGCTCTGCAGACCATCATAGAGATGAAAGTAAGAATATACAGCCTGACCGTAACCTCATGCATCAGCCACCATCAGATCTTTAAATTAATATTTTTCTTGGAGCCATTAGAGTGGAGTGATTTTTTTTTTTATCTTGCTTTATTATTGGTAGATAAACAATTGTGTCAGATGCGTGCATGTCAGAAAACAGATGTTCAAGTATAATATACAGCACTCATTCATATGTTTGCATGCTTTGTATTATGTGCTGCCTTATTATATTTCCTATGCTGATGTGTATTCTACTAAATCTATTGTTGTCACTGTGATCCTCGGCAGCTGAGTCAATAATCAACACACTGACACATCTCCGCGCCTCCCTCTCTCACACAGACACGTGGCCATGCTGCGTCTGCTCTCAAAGCACTTGTGTAAACATCAACAAGAATCAATATTACTGTTCAACATTTCAGCTGTCGCCGTTTACTAGAGCGGCAAAACTGTACCACACTGATTTCATGACAAGCGTTGACATTTAATTTCCACGACTCGCTTTTGTGCAGATGAGCAGTGGTTGGGCCTGCAGAGCTCCATTGGATTGAGTGATCAATGAGATTGGATCCAGTCTGTTTGTGCGTTTCTTTGCAACATCACCCTGGCTTTGAATAATTTCTGTTGCAGCATATTTTCCAGTGAAACAACATCCCTCACCTTTGATTGGACCACAAGAGAGTAGGCGGAGCTTAGTGTTTAGTGCAAGACAGATTTTGTCTTCTTAGGAATCAAACAACAAATTTGATTGGATAAATGTTAGTACACGCCCCTGAGTGCAGCATGAGTCAGACACTTGACACTGTTTTACAGGAAGGGAAAAAAGGGAATTTGAAGGCTAAAATAATGTAATATTTGTAATTGTTTGTTTTTACATACAATTTTACATTTTTACATTCAAACTGTAAAATTATATTTTTAATTTCATGGGGCTTTAATAGTTAAGCTCAAGCAAATGAATAATATCTTAATAGTGTTTTATATAATTTGGATGCCTTGGGTACATACATATTACATGCAAAAAAATGTAACAAGAAAGACTCAGCATCATCCAACCTCAGCATGTTTAATCTTACATAAATCATTCTTCCATCTTTTAAAGGCACTGCAGCTCTCAGAGTTAATGTAAAATGCAAATGTGATCATAATATTTCCTGAGGGTAAAAATACGTCTTTTTATGTGCACACTTGTTGTCTGGCAGCAGAGAAATCGGGGCCATCCAGCTCCTGAGCGGCTGTAGACAGCGTCCTCACTGCAGAGGCCTGACATCACTTCCTCAAAATAAATCATGACATCATCGCTGAGCTGACACAGCCCCTCTCACTCGGCTCCTGGAATCGGCGCTGTGCAGGCCCCAGCCTTCCCCCCCACCCCGTTTTGGTCATGTGACATCTGAGCTCTGGGATCCTGTCGATTTTGCATACAGAGCGCGAGGGAAGACCCCGCATCTCTCCCCTCTCCTCTCCCCCGCTGCTCCTCTTGCTCTCCGTGTTGATGCTGATGGAAGCAGCAATAGTCCTCCCTCCCTTCCTCCCCCTGCCTCCCTACCACCCTCTCCTCCTCACTCACCAGAGACAGTGCACAGCATATAGCCTGCCTGCTGCTACCATGGAAACAGGTGTGGTTGTTTATGACAGCGAGAGGGCCAGTATGCACGGAGACAGAGCGAAAGAGAGACACACACAGGCAGGGAAAAGAGCGATAAAGCGCAAGATTTACTGACCAAGCCGAGTGATTACATGTGGATGGAATAAGATCCCCCTCATTTGCAGGTATGGTGTCTTGTATCTATTGTGGACAGACAGGCAGTTCATTGATGCTCGTCTCGTAACACGGAGACGGAGGTGAGATGCAAAGGCAGGGTGAAGTGCATGTACATGTGCGGGGATCATGCATTAACTTTAACCCCTCCGGATCCATTTGGGCAGTCTTTAATTCCTCGTTGCAATACATTACCCATGTTCCTCTGCAGCGGGCAGAGACTGACCCTCCTAATGGCCACAAGTTCATAAGTTCAGAGCCACCAGGAAGGAGAGACAGATAGAGTGAACGACAGGAGGGAGCAAGGTTGCTCTATGCTCTGCTGGGGAGGGAGATGGACCATGGATAATTTTAAAGACGTTGTATTATTTATTTAAAAATTCGCGAAGCCAAAGCTGCACTCCCGGGCGCAGTCCTGAGACCGGATTCTGCATTGATCTGCAAGCAACTACAGCAAAAGCTCACGGCTCGTTACTTTTTTTTCCTCCTTCCTCTCCGCACGTTCCTCTCCGGTCTTGGCTGATCTCTCTGTGCTGGATGTGTGCTCAGTATTTCCAAATGGTGATTAATCCTCTGAGCTGCTGCAAGGAGCTTGGTAGAATGCTTGAGATTTCCCCGACAGACACTGCAGTCGCTCTCAGCCACACCAAAGCTTCTTCCAGTCTCTCTCTATCACGCTATATCTCTCTCTTTCCCTTTTTTTCTTCTTTGTCCTCACGCTCATGCCTTATAGTCCCTCTAAATCTTCTCTGTCTTATCGGAGTCTGTTGTCAGTTCAGCTTTTATTTGCAGCATGCAACTTGTGGACATGCCAGTCGGGGTTTTGAGGTGTGTCTCCTCTGCATATTTGTGTGCAGGACACCAAAATTGCCTCTCTGGAGCGCAACATTCGAGACCTGGAGGATGAGATCCAAATGCTGAAGGCAAACGGCTTACTGAACACAGAGGACCGAGAGGAGGAGATCAAGCAGATGGAGGTCTACAAGAACCACTCTAAGTTCATGAAGACTAAGGTAGATGCCGTCTCTTCACTATGCATGCACTCAGCCAAAATACAGAAATACAGAAACTCTGCGGGGGGAAAAAAAGGAGTTGTTTGAGCGGACTGAACGGCTGCTGATGTGGTGCAAGAATTAGCTGCTTTAGCATTCAGTGTCATGAGCAAAGTGGCTTGCTGGCATTTATCTGAGAGATGCGTGTCTGCTGCTTTTAGAGGAGGGTTTTCTCAGGGATCCCAATAAAAAAAGAGAGAGACCAAATGCATTCTTCGCTGATTGAGGTGTGAGTATCTCTTTCTCTCCGGAGCTTTGGCTCTGTGTTTACAAAGTGCTCCATGTATTAGCGGACCAGGCACAGACCAGCCACAGTTTTGTTAATCTATTTTTAGACCGCTTTTCATCAATCATGAATAGAGATGATGTATAATGTATGATGAATGCAGGGGAGTCAGTCCTAAATGCATTTTTAATGAGAGAAAAGCGTGTTGATGAAAATAGTGCAAAAGCTGCACTGTTTGGTTGAAAGCGGATTCGCACACAGACGCATACACACACACACACACACACAGGCGTATGACGATGGTGAAGCATTGCACCGCTCTCATAATGCGTGGAACATCATCTGTTTCATGTGCCTGCAGATCGACCAGCTGAAGCAGGAGTTGTCAAAGAAGGAGTCGGAGCTGCTGGCTCTGCAGACAAAACTCGAGACCCTCAACAATCAGAACTCGGACTGCAAACAGCATATCGAGGTGCTCAAAGAGTCTCTCACTGCCAAGGAGCAACGTGCTGCCATCCTACAAACAGAGGTAATGAAAAAAGAAAAAGAAAAACCCTAGCTAGTGAATACACACACACAGTAAATCCGCATAACAATACACAGCTTTCCAACATTTTCATCCTCCTCGCCAAACTGAGCAAATAAAAGTCTTGCCCTGGGCCTCAGGCTTATTACTGCAAATCATATCAGAACTTTATTTGCTTTGGGACTTGAAACTAACTGAACTGTGACTCAGTTCAGCACCAGAGAAACAGCGTTTGTGTACTCCTAATAAATATCAGAAACATCATTCTTCCAATAAATAAATAACTAGCAGCATTATAGTTATGTATTACTCTAATGCACAAACTGTAGATCACCACCAAATACTCACTCAGCAACTGTCAGGGTTTTTTTTTCCACATTTTGCATTAAGTTAATTAAATGCTCAAAAGCACTTTCATTGATTTCTTTTTTTTAGGAACTCCAAAAAGAAGCAACTTTTGGGATAACTATAACTACTCCGAGCTTTTTTCCCTAATCAGAGCAGTGGGCTGCCTACATGGACTCAGTCTAACATGTCTCTGACTGTGTCACGCTTCAGGTGGATGCTCTACGTCTGCGGCTAGAGGAGAAAGAGTCCTTCCTTAACAAGAAAACCAAGCAGCTGCAGGACCTGACGGAGGAGAAGGGCACACTTGCTGGAGAAATCAGGGACATGAAGGACATGTTGGAGGTCAAAGAACGGAAGATCAATGTCCTGCAGAAAAAGGTGCGAATCAAGAGAACCCCTCAACCTATTTAGAGGACAAAAAAATGTGATATTAATATACCTAAACCATCCACAAACTCCTATTTTCTTCGTACCCACTCTGGACTGTGTAATGTATATGTCAAACTATGTTGAGTTAGTGGAGGTCTATAGGTGATCGTATGAAAATGACAGCCTGGTCTCCAGAGGACAACGCTGACAGTTGAATGTCAACATTTCTGACGTGGTGACGGAGAAAAGAGACACCTGCTCAACACCGCTGTGAACCGGACATTGCATCCCGATGATGATGTTTAATTTTGACATTTAATGTTTGTCCCGTCATTGATCATTTGAACCCAAACCATGATGTGTCTCCTGGCACCTAACCACAGCGTTGATATGATCCTGTATCTATGACAGGCCTTGACATTCAACATATCCGCAGAAACGTAAACCGTGAAACATTTTCCCTCTGGCGACTGGGTTGGAAAACAATGAGGGGAACGAGATGTTCTGTCAGATCCTCGTGTCCTGGACTAAACCAGTCGCTCTCTGAAAATACAAAGCAGAGTGGTTACTCTCTCCATTAAGAGTGAGAGAGCCTCTGTTGCTCTCAGGGGGAAAAGACAAGCAAGAAGATATTTCTGCTTCGCTGGCTCTAGTGTGTGTGTGTGTGTGTGTGTGTGTGTGTGTGTGTGTGTGTGTGTGTGTGTGTGTGTGTGTGTGTGTGTGTGTGTGTGTGTGTGTGTGTGTGTGTGTGTGTGCTATAAATACTCGCAGTGTTACTCCCTCGCTCACCCTGACCTGCTCATCCATTCCCTTTGCTTCATCCTCCTCTTGTGTTCTGTCACACCTCCTCTCCCTCATCTGTCCACTTTCATCTCTCTCTTTTTATCAGCTCTCTTGATTTAAAAATATGTATGTTTCTGTTTTTCTGTTTATGTCGATGTGTTTTTTTTCCCTGCTGTATCAATAACACACTGAACACACACTAAATTAATCGAGCTAGTGCACATTCTTATTCTTTGAAAACGACAGATTGCTTCATGTCGCTTCATATTCTTAACTCTAGTTTGATGAATACATTATAACATTTCCTCCTGAAATGAGAAATGCTTCTTCGTAAATACCCAGCACATTTCAAATGCTGAAATTGGTGTTGTCTATATCGGGTATTGATATTCAGAAACTTTGCTATGACGCCAACTTTAAACGCGGCAGCGTTTTCATTCGAGGTCATGTTATCCCTCCTTTTTGTCTCCCATGTGGCGCCACCATCCTCCCGGGATCCTCCTCACTCGCAGATTGAGAACTTGCAGGAGCAGCTGCGAGACAAAGACAAGCAGCTGGGGAACCTGAAAGACCGGGTCAAGTCTCTGCAGACCGACTCCAGTAACACAGACACTGCCCTGGCGACTCTGGAGGAGGCGCTGTCGGAGAAGGTACAGGAGACCTTAAGAACTTAAACAGCTGCTGCAGGATTTCATCAGTTCGCCTCTTTGGGAATCAAATCAATGAGACTCATTCACTGGAAACAGAACAGAAATAATGTGGTGGTTTTAACCCCTTTGTTGCATTTGATGCGATCTATTTGTTGCTTCTATTTTAGTTAATTACCATCATTTCAGCCCTATTAATATGAAGTGTATGTTAATAATTTCACAAATCAAATTCACATTTCTTTTGACTGAATGAGATCAGCGGATAAAAAGAGAGCAACATGCCAGACACACAGTTATATGTAAATATTCTGTTCCTGCTCTGAACACATGTGATTTATAGTCACCTGAGCACTGCTCTAAATATTGACTCTTTGACTTCACTGCAAGAAAAGATGTTTGATAAATGAACCTTTTCACTCCTAAAATCTCTCTCCTCTTTAGTGCAGCATCCTTTGGTGTAATTCTCAGAGGTTTGATAAATATGCATCCTGTCATTCAAGACACTTTTAATTCTCCTGTATTCTCTTGTGCGCGTGCGTGTGTGTGTGTGTTTGTTAGGAGAGGATTATAGAACGTTTAAAGGATCAAAGGGAGAGGGAAGACAGAGAGCGTCTGGAGGAAGTGGAGTCCTACAAGAAGGAGAACAAGGATCTCAAAGAGAAGGTCAACAGCCTGCAGATAGAACTAACAGACAAAGAGGTCAGTGAGTGTGCGTGGACCAAAGATTGATTATTTGTGTGTGTAAGTATGCAGGGGCTGCGTTCACATGACTACAAATGCTACTCTGTTCCTCTACCGTGCTGTACTGAGCCTCCTCAGCACCTCCTCGTTTGTACCGCGCAGCCTATTGTATCTGCATCTTTTAGTAGGCCTCCGTGCGACACTCAGGCTGCTGCGTGTGGCTCTGCGTGCCTCGTCCGACCTCGCGGCGCTGTGTTTGGCTTGCCCGCTTTGAACCTGTGCTGTCTGTCCACCTGCAGTCCAGTCTCATCGACCTCAAGGAGCATGCTTCATCGCTGGCGTCCTCTGGCCTCAAGAAGGATTCAAAGCTCAAGTCACTGGAGATTGCCATTGAGCAGAAAAAAGAGGAGTGTAGTAAGTTGGAGACGCAGTTGCAGAAGGTAGGTGTGCGCGTCACAGTGCAGAATCACTCATGTAAGCCCCATCCAGTGTGCAGCTTTGAGTCCGATTTTATCAAAGCGATTTGAACAAAATTATATATAACAATCAGCTGAAGTATAATAGGATTTCTGTCCCTAGCTTTTTGGCTTTGTCATACTGGACAGGTTGTGGTTACTTACTAAACATCTAAACTTTGCATCTAAATCTCCAAACTGAGCAATGTATCTACTGAGGAAGCCGAGATAACCAAAAGCTCAGGAACAGCTACTACTCGGATCTTGTGGTTAGAGTGTTGACATGAATTGAGCGTACACAGATGTGGAGTTGCCACAGATGCTTTTAAGAGGTACAAGATAAAATTAGCCAGTTTTCCGATGTGAAACCATGTGAAACACTGTAGTTCTTCACCAAACCAAGCACTTGAATTATGTCTGATAAAGGCGCAGCTTTGGCTGAACTGTGGAGGGCTTTTCTGCTCTGAATAACTTCTATAAAGTTGTTCCTCATTAATTGCACGGAACAGTAGATAAAAAGTCAGCACTGCGTGTCCACTGTGAAGAATTAGCTCACTGTGAGTCTAGGGACAACTTTTAAGTAGCTAGACTTTTTTCTTTTTTTTTTTTTTTTAAGTGAATTATTTGTTTTATTCTTACAGAGTTTGATACTATTGTGTTATTGTTAAATAATGGATGAGTTTGTTTTCCCCGCTTATATATTCCTATTCTCAGTCCTTGTACTTACTTCACGTCAGAGTTATTTTCACCGACGTGAAAACAGGATCATTCTGAATGACTAATAATAGGTTATCAACAGAGTGTACGATGTGCTTTTTAACAGATTGGAAATACAACCATCTGAAATCCCGTTATTCTCCCCTTAAGATAATTCTCTGTTCTAGTTTTGTTAATATCACTGTAATCCGGTCTGGGCCTGGAAAGTGAAGAAAATGACATCAGTTAGTTTCAACCATCATGCTTCCTCCCCTGTAACATGCTGCACCGCTTTGTTAAACCGCTGCAGGGTGCAGGCAGACCATAACTACCCCCCCAGCCTCCTCCTTCATAATCCACAGACTATATCCCTGTGTCTGTCCCTCTGCATTTGTCCGTGTTGTGACGCTGTTAACCTGTAACGACGTGTGCTGTACTGAGACTATGTTACTGCTCTGTCAAACATGCACTGTAACATGTCTGATCCTGCTGTTCTCTCCTCTGAGTCAAACTAAATCCTAACACTGTACTCTCCCGGGTTTCCCCCCCCCCTCAACCTCCTCCTCCTCCTCCTCCTGCTCCTCCTCCACTCCCCTCCTCAACCCTCCGTTTGCAATGTAGCAAGCTGAGCAGCTTTTCAGTCAGATGAACAATCCTGTAAGTTCCTTTCTCGAGCTCTCTGAGGCACATATTGAAAGCATGAGGACACTGATAACTCTTTGACCTATGCTAGATGGTGATCATGCCAGCCCCCAGCACAGGTTCTGCTACTCACCCACCCACCCACCCACCCACCCAGATGCATGTTGATCGTTGCGCTGTACTGATATAATGAGCTTTATACTGCACTCAGTCCTGTGCAACATACTATTTAACTTCTGTTTGTGTTTGTGACACATGTTGTGAAACTGGGGCTGCACATACAGTATTTAAAGTTCACTGTATCAGTTGGAATTTGAAAAATGCTGAATCTAACGTATGTATTTATATTAATAATATTAATTTTTAGAAGCTGTATAGTTGGTTTATCCATCATGTTTGTTTATCTGCAGTTTGATAGTAATAGCTTATCCACTTTGGAGAAAAAGAGACTCTTTAAAATGTAGTATTCTGGAAAAGATCTTGCTTGGTAGACCTTCTTTAGAAGCAATGTTTAACACCTGGAAATCCCAGAGCTGATAGAGCACACAGGAGATTTTTCATGCAAGAACAGATAGAAAATACAGTTTAAACTTGTAGCTCGTAAGATTCAAATAATGTACATAAGAAAACTTGTAAATACAATATATAAATCACTATAAAAATCCATCAGAAAAAATAAATAATGGAGGCACATACCAAAGCCATCACAAAGTGGAGCTCCTACAACCTTCAGACGCATCGATAAACTCCATCTATATCTTAATACTCATGTTGAAAACATTTAATAATCAACATTTTAAACCACAGAACTTAATTTTCACGCCCAATAAAATTCTCTCTGACAAAACTTTTTTTTTTAATTCTTCCTCATCCATTAGTAGATTTGATATTCTACTATCGAATCATTGAGAATAATCCCCTGCAAGGTCAACCCTAACCTCGCTCCTCATGCTTAAAATATGACGCTGGTAGCCGACAGATTGACTCCCTTCTTTCGACTGACAATTGCAAAGACTGTGCAGCTTCGTTGGGTTTGCATGATATGGTCCGACCTTGTTGCATGTTGTCACTGTCAGTGTTGCCACGCTTCTCTTCTGTCTCCGTGTGGTGCGGTTAGCTGAGGTATCAGCCGTGGTTGGAGATCACTGCAGTGTTTTTGGTGGATGCTCTTCCTTGGCTCTGTATAACTCTTGCACTTTTTTGCGACCTGTGTTGACATGTGTGGCTGTATATTGTCTCGAAGGGTGATGTGTAACCGCTGATGTAATTCATGGAGAGTTACAAACTGTTGCAGTAATGGCCAGATGAGTCCATATTGACCCGAGCTGTTAGCGCTCTGTTTAGAATGTGACAGATAACCAATGAGACAGAATCATGATTTAGCATCTTACGGCCTATGATTTGTTACTCTTTCTTGCTTGTTAAAGTGCGAACAGTAGACACACAAAAACATGCACAGTCCTGTATTCTGCATACTCACAAAGTGTGCAAAGTGACTGGGAGTTTCTGAGAGCCATTAAGTGGAGCTAAATAATAGCTCTGTTAAAGCTAATGAACCAGCACCAGTAATGATGCCCTTGTCCACGACATTTTACTTTGCTTTATTCATTTGGAAAAAGAGAGAAAGAGCAAGGGGAGTAGTTAGCATTAGACACTGATGGACTGCAATGTACTGTATGTATCTCTCTTCCATGGGCAGTAAAACACTCTGTGCTGCACTGCATGGTCGCGTCGCCATCCTAATGTTAACTGAGTGTATCTCCGGGTGTGTGCACATGTGCATGTCTGCGTGTGGTCGCCTGTGTGTGTGTCTGTGTTTACACCGGACGCAGAAGGCCCACGAGGTGGAGCAGCAGTCGGGCTCCAGAGGCAACCCGGAGTACGTGGACCGGGTGAAGCTGCTGGAGAAGGAGGTGAACTACTACAAGGACGAGGTCAACAAGGCCCAGACGGAGGTGGAGCGGCTCCTGGACATCCTGCGAGAGGTGGAGACCGAAAAGAACGACAAAGACAAGAAGATCGCTGAGTTGGAAAGGTAAGGAAAGATGCTAAGGGACTCAAGGACAAGCTTTCATTTTACTCCCTATTAAAATAATTTTAACAATGCATATAGTCACATGGAAATAATGAGTGTGTTTGCATGCTATTTTGGCTAAGCTGTTAAATTATATAAACATTCATTTAGTGAATGTATGTTTTTTTTGTCCAAAGCAACTTACAATAAATGCTGTGTTTACAGGTTGGTTCACCAAAATATACCCTTTTCTTATTTACCTATTCCTGTCTTTTTTTAACAAAATCCAAACAAATTATATACAAAATATGTTATTTTGTAGTTTGGCTGAACCCAACCTTCAATGTAATTGTCCTACATAAAAGAGTAAGTTTATTGTTGAGGCTATTTACAGTGCAGTGTCACCTCTGACAGGCTGTCTGTCACCTCTAAAGATCCGGTGGCGTGTGCTGCATATTTTAAGTGGATTTTCATTTGTCTATGTGCACTTTCATCTTCGTGTTTCTTAACGTACAAATGTGTCGTCATGAAGCCCGTCACCGCCTTCTTCTCATAAATTGCTGAGTGTACGTCAGTTGAAGCTGCGTGTTAAGCTACAACAGGAGACTCAGAAATAGCTGCGACGGTGTTAGATGCGATGTTAGAAGAGTAGTTCGCTGACATTGGTCAAACTGATGTCAGTCCAAGCTCCACGTGAATAAAGCTGGTGGCTTCATCAGACGTGACGTCTCTCTGGAGGAGACCGTGGTCGTTTGGTTGGAACCAGCTGTATTTTCCATTCCCAGTCAGAATAGAGTTCAAGTGTCTCTCTGATTTGTTAGTGGTGTTTGATTAATCGAGTGTTCTTGTCCTTTGCCACTTTTCCTGTCCTGTTCCTCTTCCTGTCTTCCGCTCCATGCTCACCTGTCCTTTTCTCTACCCTCCGCCATGGATCACATTCCACCCCGGTTTTTGAAATCCGATTCTGTTTTTTTTTTTTTTTCAATTTCCTCTTCTCCGTCCTCCTTTGCAACTCTTTCTGTTATTGCCCCCCCCCACACACACACACACGCCAGCCCCCCTCCCTCTGTCCCTCGCCCCACCCCTCGTCCCGGCGGCAGAGCTCCCCCTGACCCGCTCCCTTCTGTGTCCGCTGCTCCACAGCAGATTGGGGGCATGGTGTGGGATTTCCTGGGAAAGTGAGTGCTCTGCCCTGGCACGTGGTGACAGTCTCCGACTACGACTGCTGCACCTGCATCTGGTTTCACCTGTGTGTGCCTGGGTCTGCCTGCTGTCTGTGAGCGGTTCACACGTCTTTGTAACAGAGGGACGGGCTCGTGATACAAAGATCCCCGGAGTCGTGTTTGCTTTGGTTTCTTTAGCATGTGTTTGCGTGGTGATTAACCGTATTTGCCCAGCTGCCACGAGTCATTTTTAATCAAACTGTGTGTGAGCGTGCGAGCGCGTGACAACCTGCGTGGATGTGAGTTTGCGCTGCATGTTTATTTTGTCAAACCGCATGTGGCAAGCATCATTAATAGCTTTCTATCTCTGCACTGGTGACAGCACGTGGGATTCGGTGAACAAACATGTAGTGGAATGACTTATCACATGATAAAATCAGCAAATTAAAGCAGGATGCAGAGTGGGATTAAATGCACAGATGTGACTTTTCCTGTGTGACTCGTAATAATAAAATTAAATCTGAAGTACAAAGGTGAAGTTTTGTGCTTCAGACAGTTTATGAGTGCAAAGACATACGGTTATCATTTTTTGCAATATATGTCCAGACAGGCATATATTCTGTTGTATTATTTTAATCTTTCCAGTTATTCAAAAAGTTGAATCGGATCATGATAATCCAGAATTGGAAATCCCTTCTTTTTGCTCTCAAGATTCAGGTAATCCATTTTACTTTTATGATGGTTTATCATTGGACAATGGGACAAAATCCTCCTGTTGCTTTTACTTTACTAATTTCTCTTTTAACTACTTTATCACTGCAGGTAAACATTTAAATAGCCAACATATTGACTAATAATTGTTCAATTTAAATATGTCAATTGCATTTCTGTCTTGTAATTCTGCAGATTTTAAGATAATATAGCATTTTTGGATCGAGGGTAACCCAATCCTTTTACAAAGTTATAAAGGATGCACACTGAAAGCGTGATCCATCAAAACCAAGACTGGATTACATGGCCTAATCTGATTTCAGAATCCTATTGTTTCTTCTGAACAACATGTTTTTCAAGATTTAATCTGTTTCGATAGCCAAATTCCAATCAGATAACTTCTGAACAACTGGGACCTGAGTAGATGTCACTTGGCACTGCGGCTCATATCTGTAATGATCCATGGTAAAAGTCACACAATAAAAACAATCACACCAATGTATATATATATATATATATACTATATATATATATATATATATATATACTATATATATATATATATATATATATATATAGTACATCAATATTAGATACACAACAATTCTGTTATTACCACACTATATATACTGTTAATCTTGGTGTGATTTAACCAACAGCTCTTGCTTCTTTACCTGTTTTGATGTGACTGTTTGTTTGATGTAACTGCTCTCCCTGCTTTTTGCCATTTATTTAAATATCCTAATGCACATACACACACAGACTTACTCTTTTTGTGTCATTTTGTGATATTGGCTGTTTGTGGTCTATTATGTAAGCGGTTTCTGAAGCCTTCTACTGCCGTGAGCATGCTTCCCCTGTTCATTCCACTGACCCATCTGCTCGCCTCACCCCCCCCCCCCGTAACTCTCTCATCCCAGTAACGTCACCTGACAACCCCCCTCCTCTTCTCAAGCTGTCTCTCCCGGTACCTTTCCCGCTCTCCCTTCTGACCCAACCTGTCTCACCCCACTCCGCCTAGCTTGCTCTACCAGGTACTAATGGAAATGATCAGCTTAGCGGCCTGCATGAACAGAGCTAGTGTTGAGCGTGCTCAGGTAGTGAGGTGCTGTGGTAGGTTGTGGTCCGGACTGAACCCTTGGTCAGGAAGCGTGTCGTGTTCAGTCGGTGTGTCTCCTGTCTTACTCAGTCCTGCATCCATGACGTTTTCTCTTCTCTCCAGCCTTTGCTCTGTACTCACACCTGTCTTTCTTGTTCCCTCTCCTTTTGCCCGGCTGATTTTTCTTTTTTTTTTATGCCTGTCTGACTGCATGTCTGTCTCTCCCCAAGCTTGGCAGCAGATGCACTGGTTCTCAGAGACGGTGCATCCTGCATTAGCAGATCAGCTGCTGTCACAGGCGCCTTTATAGATGCCCATGTTGTTGCCTGGGTCTTCTGTGTAGTTCTTTTCAGTGGTTGCTCTTTATGTTCTAGTAATAATGTCTCTTTTCTTTTCCTTTTTTTAATTTAATTTTTTTTTTACTTTTTCTTGTGTGCGCTGTCGTCTCCTGCTTCCAATGTGTCTTCCACCTGTCCTGTCACCCCTTCTCTTCTACCTTTTCCTCTCCCCATCTGCAGTCTAGCTCCCAGGTAAGTAGTGCCCCCTGCCCCTATCAGGCCCCCACCTCTGCTAGGGATGTGAGTCTTCGGGTATCTCATGATTCCATTTGATTTTTTAATTAACGGAGTCACCTTTTCAATTTAGAATGGATTCGCGATTCGAAGAAATCAATTCTCGATGCAATACATAGAGGGAAGGGCTGTGACACAAAAAAGTGCTAATGGTGTGTGATATAAAATATGTGCATAGTAATTGTCGACATTGTCATCACTGTCAACCCTGTCCTCCGTATTCAAGGACTTTTGGAAAAGATCGTTTGTGCTTTTTGTCACTTCAGGTTTTTATTCCACATAAACATTGATCGTTATGTATGTTTATATTATTACACATATCACACACCTTCAGCACTCCTGTAGCTTTCACCAGAGTTAAAAAAATACAGATTTTTAGAAGTTATAAATAAGATAGGAATCCTGTTTCTTTAATGAATCAATTGTTTTTTTACCACCCCTAATCTCCCACGAAGCTGCAAAGTCATCTGTGATGTTCGTAACATGTCATCCTCGTGATTGATACATTTCTGAAACTAGATTCCTTCAAAATGCACCTGACATTATGCTGTGCTTCTCCTCCATGTTTGTGTTTCATGTTTTTGTGTTGTAGTACATGGGTATATCAAGTACACTCCTGTTCACATCTATTCACCTTTTACCTGCTACCTTGTGTTTCCCGATGGATAAACAGTATAGTGTAGTGATGAGATCTGATGACTTGCATATACTATTGGTATTTGTGGTTTTACAGACAAGGAGGCAAAGACCAGACAAAAAAGGGTGCAAACATCAAACTGGGACCCCAGGGGGACAAGAAAGGCTTGGGCCAGGACCTGCGTAAGGACAGCTCCCTGGAGAGTGGTCACCATGTAAAGGTGCTGTTTAATAATGTGGCTCGTCCATTGATATGAACGCCAAAAGTGTCATGTGGTGCAACCTTAAAAACTTGGTACCAGATAGTTTAACTCTTAAAACACTAGTTTTATATTCTAGATTAAATATGTAAAAGTTCTCATTCTTTTTTTGTTTACACCATTTGACATTTGAAGTTTTTACCTAGCCACCCATGATATTTTACTGACCCACCTAACTGTGGAAATGTGCGTCGTCCATCAGCTGGAGGAGCTGATGAACACCCTGGAGAGGACGAGGCAGGAGCTGGACGCCACCAAGCAGCGTCTGTCCTCCACACAGCAGTCTCTGCAGGAGAGGGACTCCCATCTCACCAACATGAGGCAGGAGCGCAGGAAACAGCTGGAGGAGATCCTAGAGATGAAGTTAGTGTCACAATGATTTCCACCTAATGTGCTTCTGTGAAGGCCACATTTTTTACTTTAATTAAGTAAAAAATAATGCATACTTTTACTTTTACTCCACTACACTATCTGTACTTTCTACTCCTTACCTTTTAGAAATTGACCTTGTTACTTGATACATTATATCAACATCTTTTTTATCCAAATCTTGCATGAGAAATTGCTTCCTGATTGCGTTGCGGTGTTGTTTGCAACTTCCAACCAATCAGGGAGGCACCTGTCATCTAGAAATAGAGAAACCAAAAGGTTTGAAATTATTATTTTTTGACAGATGCTCCAATTGAAGTTGCCTCATTACTTATCTGATCAGCTTTACTCAATCGTCAGGGTATATTTTGACATTTTGGGAGATTAGTTTCTTGTTTTTTTTCTTGCAGTAATAGCACTGCTGGCAGCAGCACCAGAAAATCACTGCACCCAGCCAAGAAATAACCCCCTGAAAAAGCACAACCGAACATTTCTACATTTGGATGCTGTATAGATTAAACGTACAGTGTCAAACTGTTCCTTTAAATCTACAAAAAAACAAGGGCTGACTTTAGTTGTCTCATTCCCACCCGGCTCCTTTGAGGCTGGATCCTGACTATCAGCGCTTTTAGTTGTTGAGTTTTAGTCTTTTAACATCGATGCAGTTAAGCTGAACTGACGTAGGTGAACTGCAGTTCTTGGGCAGCTCTTGCATCCACTGTTCTTTCGGTTTGACAGAAGATATTTGCTTTGCATTTGACGTCGTAATGTTCTTTTTTTTTCCCAGACAACAAGCTCTGCTAGCAGCCATCAGTGAGAAAGACGCTAATATTGCACTGCTGGAACTGTCTGCCTCCAATAAAAAGAAGACCCAGGAGGAGGTGCTGGCCCTCAAGAGGGAGCGGGACAAACTGATGCACCAGCTCAAACAACACGTTAGTACTGCAGTGAAACGTCAAGGGATATTCTCTGCACTGGAGCCGGTTGCCAAGGCAACGTTAATCAAAATGAAAAATATAGCTGCACAAGGCATCAGTCCATTTTTCCAATTTCATCTCCAGCTGGAAGGAACACACGATGGCCACTTTGCTGGTCTAGTGAGGCTTTTTTTTGCGTTGATTTTGCAGTATAAGTCAGAGCTGCTTTTGCTTCTTTTGTGGGGAGTCAAGTGCTACTTGTTACAAGTTACGAGAGGAAATTATAACAACCAATTCAAAGGCCTTATAATGGTATATTCAGGTTGTGCCTTCCAGTTGAATTCAATTAGTTTCCAAGGCTCAAATGGAGTCACGTCTTTAGTGACTCAAGGGCCCAGACGTTATTTCTGTGCCACAACCCACTCCAGCCGAGTATTCCGCTTTGATTTATGCACCATAATTTTTTGTAGTGACAATATGGCCTCTTTGTATCTCTGTAAGATGCTCTACGGCCAATAAAGTACATCTGTTAATTATTCATTATCAAAAAATAATGACATGCAAAGACTAAAAGACACTTAAACTCAAATTGACAATTTGTAGATACAATCCACTATCACTCTCATATTTTACACTGGAATAAGAGCAGCTCCAATAGGTGATGAGCTGAGATTCAAGGAAATTGTTTTTTACACTCTTGATATGTGCAAGTGTTGTCATTAGATGATCATGGGGGAGCTATGTCTTTTATTCCTGTACTGACCAGTTTGCTCCCTCTGCAGACACAAAGCAGGATGAAGCTGATAGCCGACAACTATGAAGATGAGCCATATCATCCACATGGTCCTCACCACGCTCAGCCGCAGCCCCCGCACCCCCAGCCTCAGACCCAGCCCCAGTACCCCCATCCTCCACATGCCCAGCAGCCCCTGTATCCACATGGCCCCCACACACAGCATCCGCAGCACCCGCCGCACCCACAGCACCCACAGCACCCACAGCACCCACAGCATCCACAGCACCAACAGCCCCCCCCGGGGCACCCTCACCCACAGCAGCCGCAACCCCAGTACCCTCACCCCCCTCACCCACAGCACCCCCAGCAGCACCCGCAGCAGCACCCCCAACCCCCTCCCCAGCACCAACAGCACCCCCGCCCACCGCAGCCCCAGCATCCCCACCAACAGCACCCACAGCATCCCCCCCAGCACCCCCACGGACACCCCCCGGCGCAGCACCCGCACCCTCAGCACCCACATGGGCCTCCCCAACAGGGCCCACACCCCCAGCATCCACACCCCCAGCACCCCCAGCATCCCCAGCACCCGCACCACGGCCAGCATCCACGACACCCGTCGCCCCACCATCGTGGAGGGCCGTCCCGAGGACCCCCACATGCCGGGCACCGCCCCACCCCGGACCAGGTGGGAGGTTTTCTCACGTCACCCGTCTTATTAAATATCAGCTGTGCCGTTTCATTGCTCAATTCAGGGGTCAGGACTAAACATGTTACGCTACCGTTCAAATGTCTGGGGGTCATCCGGACAATTTTGTGTTTTCCATGAAAGGTCACACTTTTATCTATCAAAATGAGTTGCAAAAAAGAATAGAAAATATAGTCAAGCCACACCAAAGTTAGAAATAATGACTTTAATATGAAATAATAATTTTCTCCTCGGGAAACATTGAAAACATTGATCAAACAATGCTCACTCTAAGAAGCTAAACTCTTTCTCAGTTGTTCTAACATAATTGCACAAAGGTTTTCTAATCATCTATTAGCTTCTATTGTAATTAACAAACACAATGTATTATAACACTGGAGTGATGCTTGCTGGAAATGGGTCTCTATGCACCTATGTAGATATTACATTAAACATTTGCAGCACATTTGCAGCATTTGCAGCAAGAATAGTCATTTAAACTTTTCTTACAAATTTTATTTAAATGGCTTTTCACGCTACAAGCTGTGAAAATATTATGTTTAATAATAAAGAAAATGGCCGGACCTGAGCAGAGTTCTGCAACCGACTCCTCCCACATTCGTTCGTGTGTAGATCAAATCAACTTTTTTAATAATGTGTTTTCTGCCTTTAATTGTATTCCTCTAAACACACCTCCCTTCTGGCGTTTTCGGTTTTCTTGTCTTCTTTTCTCCTGCCATTTCTGTAGACTCATTTTGTCAGACAGGTGAAGTGATTATGCAAGGGCAAAACCGTCTCCATGGTTACCCTTCCTAAGTCTCTTCCGATGCAGTAGCTACCGTAGTGTTTTTCTTAGCGAAGAAAACCTTTTAAGGTATTCTGTGCAACACCCTTAAATGAATCTATCAGATAAAGAAAGAAACCTTCAAACTCTCAAAGCAGAAAAGTGAAGGTGCTTCCTGCCACCTTGTTGTCACAGTTTTCCTCTAAGTATTATTTTAATCATGGTGATGTACATACAGTATCTAATGAGCCAAACAATTCATAGCAGAAAAATAACCAATAGAAAGTCAGTGCTCTCTCTCTGCTGGCAGTGCACATATGTAGGACATTTCTTTTTCCTGAAATATGTTTTGAGTGTATATCTTTGCATGTTACAACCTTTTTTTAAGCTTAATACTTGTATTTGACCTTCAGATTATTTGAACACATAGTTTAGTAGTCATCGTGTTGCTTTAGAGCAAAGCCACACTTCACAGTACTCCGTCGCCCGGAGCAGAAGTGTAACAACTTAACACCACCTAGCTCTCAGATCGTATATTAATCCCTTCCCTGACGCTCGCCTTGAAACCTGCTTATTTTCCTATCGCGCTGCCTGCTGTGCCAGTGATGTCAGTGCTGACTCTGCTTTCTCTCTCTTTTCCTCCACGCACGTCTGCTGTGTCCATCCACAGGACGATGAGGAGGGCATATGGGCATAATCCTCGCTGTGACAACCAAAGCTCTAATATTCTTTTGAGGGGTGAGATACATTTAAGACATTTTTTTTCCCTGCTTTTTAGTTCTTACCTTCATTTTTTTTGTCGCTGCTGTTATAAAGAAAAAATCTCACTATATAAATGACTCACGTATTTACTTATTGTTGGCGTGATCAATGCTGTGATTTATTCAGATGATGCAGTCACTACTGGAGGAGCACAGCCATGCCATGATGTTGAAATACTAGGACTACCAGACCAAACATTTATTACCTCCACTCAATCAACACTCAGCAATGGGATCTTTGTTTTTCCTGGGAAGAAGAGAGGAGAGGAGGAGAGGAGAGGAGAGGGCACTCAGCTGTGCAGGTCGGGCAGGGCCACTGACAGCTGAGCAGGTAATAACACATACAGGAATTGGAATTTATTTGCCTGCCTCTGCTGCATCCATAAAAGCTACTGTCAGCCAGCCACTGTCGATCGTGGTGCTTTGCATTTTATTCGGAGTGTTAAATCTCTCGCCCATCAACGTGTTTTATATGATTAGTCGGGTTTGACGTCCTTACATTGTCAGAGATGGCTGCAGTGGCACGGTTTTATCTATGAAGCAGTTTTTTGGGCTACTCCCTTACCATCTAACATAAATTCTCATTCAGTCCACTAGTGGGTATAGCCTGCGCTCACAGGATATTGTCTGTTTGTTTTGTTCGCTCACCTGGCTACATAAAGGATAAATGCAAAAAAAAAAAACATAAATAAATAAAATTATGCACTGATATCTCTCTCACAAACTTACAACTTACAGCTGTATCTTCTCTTCTTTCCGCTCCAGGTGACTTGGGACCTCTTCTTTGTGTAAACAGGAGCAGACATCCTCCACACAGGAACACAAACAGAAACGGATTGAAAGGGACATATGTCGAGGGAGAGACAGATGTGCTCTTTGTCGGTTTCTCACTCGGACAGCCGATGGGATCGAGACGGCGGCCCTGCACATCTCTGCCACAGAGGTCTCCTCACCTGTCTGTCACCTGCTGAGAGCTCCACCTCTTCAGGCCAACGACGCCCTCCTGATCCTCCGAGCACAGCTCTCACGACCCTGCCGGCCCAGTGTATTTGTTTTCTTCGTCCTTCCTTTTCCGATTGGCTCCAGATCGCGGTCGCCTGTTGCTGTCTGTTTCACCTGCCTGACTGACTCCTCTGGCTCTGGTTGGCTGCCCCGCCTGACTCACTGCCCTGCTGACCCACCTGGTGACATCTGACCCCTCAACCTGCCTATCATGACCTTTAGCCTGCAGTTCTGTTCTTTATTGCCTAATTGTGTTGAGGAGCTATATTTACCTTTTGTGGCACACAGTGACCTCTTTTTTACCTTTATACATGTCCCACCTTCTCTGTGTGGAGAAGCATCATGTTCAGCATTTATAAAAATCTTTTCACTTGCCCACCCCCTCCAAACAAAAAAAACGTATAGAGTACAGCATGTTCCATACAGACCAGATTTGAGTGACTTTATATCTTCTTGTCATTTTTTGATGGCATAAGAAAGAGCTTTGACTGATAGCACGCCTTTAGCCTTGCCTGTAGCATCTGGGATTGGTTTCCTTGGCTGCATGAGTGGGGCCCTCCAGTTCTTGGGCTCATTTTGGCCTTAGGGCTGTGGTTGCCATCGATATTTCTCTTCATGTTAACTCATTTTAATCAGAAGTAGACAAAAAAAAGAAAATCAATCTATGCAGATGTCGATGTAGAGTGAATGCATTTTTTTTTACTTAACTTTGCCATCTTTACTCCTCTTTATCAAAGTGTAATTAACCGTCCAATCAGAGCGTCCGAGAGAGTGGTCAGGAAAACAAAAATATATTCATCGGTCAGATTATTTTGAGTTTCCGAGACTATGCACCTATGCACCTCCTCTGTGTTGCAGGATTTTTTACTAATGGTGCTTCTGCTGGTGCTCAAACTAAATGTCAGAAGATCTGCCCAAGAGCATCTTTTGGTCCTTTTACAGTCGAGGGACTCGATCCCACAACGGGCTTCACAAACAAGTGTAAAAAAAAATAGCTTTGTACATACAATCTGACAACGGGGAGCTTTGTGAGTGACGATCACTTCAAGACTCAAGCAGAGGTGATTTCCCTCTAGGAATACTGCTACTATACATACCATTATAGACTATGAGGTGGAGGTGGTGTTCGGTAGATGTTTTCCCTGCAGGTCTGTTTGTGCCATTGACACCTAAGTCTCTGACCTACAGTATGTTCCTGCTCCCTCTCCCTTGTATTCTCCTCTTCCAGCAGTAGTCTGTGTGACCTCCCAAACATAGTGACTTGTTTTCTCCTTCTAAACAAAGTGGCCTGTGCCTCTTGAAAAAATGGGAAAAAAAAGAAACAACTGTACACATATATGATAGATATGCATATATTATACATATAGAGAGAAATCTATAGAGTGTGTCTATACGTGGTCAGAAAATTGTTTCAAACTGACGAGATAATCTATGTTTTTTCTTCATGGTTATTTTTCTAACTGGCTGGAGGTCAGAGAGATGTCTTATTTAGAGTGTTGAGTGGCGTGATTTTCCTCTGATTTGTACATTGTGAGAAAACCCCTCAGCAGCAACATTCCCTGTCTGAAAATACAGGACAGCCCGAGAAAAGAAACAAAAAGAACAAAAAAAAGAGCTTATGGGAAATAGAGAAGTGTATCCAAATCTATCTAGAGGTCTACTAGTTAAGATAATATTATTACATTCCTTTCTTAATGTGAAAACATCTGTTGACACTCAGTTGAAGACCACTTGGCCTGTGGTAACGACTTAGAACAAGAAAAAAAAAATAGTAATTTTTGCAGCTCACATAAGTAGCAATGAGATTACGGCTGCTGCACGAAGCAGCCAGGAACTTGCACTTGTGAGTGAGGACTATCACTATCAACATCCAAGTGGAGGTTTGCGTGACTCTGTCAGGGTGCATTTCTTTCACGCGTGTGTGTCGTCATCGTCGTCTTGTGAACAGAAGTGGTGACGTATGTGACCGTGACAGCTGATTTAAGTAGAAAAACCTACACACGTTACAGTATAGTGAAAAATTAGACTGTTACTAACGCCCCCTTCCTCTCCCTCCCCTCATGGTGCCTGTGTGTCCCCCTATGGCCAAGTTGTTGATTGTTGTATATGTCCCCCTCCCCCCCCATCGTCCCTTCTTCCACAAACTGAAATGATCCATGCACCTCCTTCCACACATGAACCTTACAGCTCCCGTCACCGACCAAGGATCGCCACGTTGCGTGACACCTTGGCGTTTGTGTTTACAAATGACGAGAAGGGTCCTGACTCTGATTTGACGGTTTTGATTTAACGGAAGGGAAGACAATGCAAACAGACAGAGGAGCAACAATCCTCTCACTTCACCATCAGGGGGGGCGGAGTGCGATTCCTCCGTTTTCAGGTCCTTATCTACTGAATACTTGAAGTAGGGGGTTCTCCTACCATGAAATAGCATATATCATTTACATGGTAGAAAACATGGAACATTTCAATTGTGCCCATGCATGCTGATTTTTACATAACGTGCCAACTGAAAGTGACGATGTAAGGATAATCTCCTGTTCTCTATGCAGAGCGATTTCTCAGCCGTTGTGTCGGAAACATTTAGGAGACACGGAGGCTGGGGCTGGTTTCCTGGGCTTAGACACACTTTACTCTTCTTGGTTGTGAATGACTGACACCCTGCTCGGTGTGAGGCAGCATCTGTAGGTCAAGTTTGCATCCATGCCTAGAAGCAGTCATGTAGATAGGCATCAACGTGAGGTGAGAGGTCTGCGGATTCGCCAGTCATTTTCAAGGGCCTAAAAAAAAAAAAAAAACGAGAGAGAGAGAGAGAAAAGAAAAAAAACATTTTCACTTTGTTGATGTATACAGGTTGTTTTTTTCTTTTATTGTATGTTGCTGAAAACTTTGGATCAAACAAATCACTGTGACCAATGCCAGACACATTTTTGTTTGACAGAGAAAATATTGCATTTACTTTTTTTACTCATTTTTTGTATTTAAGTTTGTTTTATTTTTTCTATTGTTTCAGCTTATTGAATATGCCAGTTTGAGACTGTACTATTTGTAAAAGTAAATGTTTTGAGCTGTACAGTAAAGACCTAGGAACAAGTTAAATGTGAGTGTCCAGCATGCTGAATGATTTCCTCGTGTGAACGTGAATTTCCCATGAAGCATCATTCCTCATACATTAATTGCATCTGCATCGTGCATTGTGACGGTGTGATGTTGTGTTTGAGAGTGATGTGTGTCTCACTTACTGTGTCCCCTTAGTAGACAGCCTGTGCAGTTTTGTGAGAGTGCAGCATGTTTTTGGGGTTGCTGGTGTAAATGTAATCAGAGAAGAGAGAGATGTGTGTGTGTGTGCCTGTGTGTGTGCGTGCGTGCACAATTGCATTTCTTGTTTTATGGCTGTGTGTGTGTCTGTATGACTCGGTGGGTGTGCTGGTGTGTGTGTGTGTGCTATGAATGCATTAGAGGAAAATATATTTAACAAAAAATTATCAGAGGAAGTCCCCAGAAAAAAAGTGAGAGTGAGTAAAGGTTTTGAATGAAGCATGGATACTCTGTAATGTTTTCTGTTTTTTAAACCTAGGAGGCTGTCCTCAGTGCCCCAGTTTGCTATTGTATGTGCTGTATCAGAATATTACTATTGAGTGTTGGCCAGCTTGTTTATATCCATCAAATAAAGGTGACTTTCTTTCTGTCTCTGTTTGTGATTTTTTCTTTTTTACTGTAAATTTAAATCTATTAACTCTTAGCAGCTAAATACCCACCTACCTCTACCACCAATAAGATAAACTTCTTATACCTAAAAAGTGCTTACAGGATACTTTTACAAAGTTTGCTTCAAACTAACTCAATCATACATAGAGATAAGTAACTGATTTTTTAATTATTCTTTTCAGACGTGTATGTTTTTATGTGTTTGCTAATAATAATATAATCATGTATAAATAAATAACAATGATAATAGGTGGAACATGTAATGAAGTTGGCTTAATTGACTGACCTGCTGCCTGTAAATCCTTTTTTGGTTTTGTATGTGTTTTTACCTGCTGTAAAAACTATGCTGAATACAGATGAACTAACTAAATTTGTTTTGTATTTTTAGTTCCTTATCTTTATTTTTTTTTATTTTCCAAATGATAGCTGTGCTATAAATCCTGTTTAGATGCCGGTGAAAACACACATAAGTAGATTGTTCCTTATTGAATTAATACTATAATATGAATCTTGATCATAAAAGTGTATCAAACCGGGGTACAGTATTTATTTCTGTGGTCAAAAATACACATCAATGTGCACATTGAGAAAGGGGGTTACAACATTAACATTTTTTTTCTGCTGTACAAGTATAGAGTGACTGATACAGTGTAAGAAGCAAATATACAACATGACATATTCCCACATATAAACACAGATGTATAAATTCATGCTGTGAATTCTGCTTTGTTAAAGGAGCCCTTTTTGTTTGAATTCCTGTGTTCTAATTACAAACACTAGCATGCTTTTATGGTTGAAAAGCAGCTTATTACTGTAGACCTGTTAGCAACAAGAGTCGGCCTTCTAACACTCTCAGTCTAAAAAAACCCTTCTCTCTCTACTGAAACCCACACTGGAAACGTCATACAGCTGGGGTCAGTCCAACCAAAAACGTTTATAAATCAGAGCCACAAAATAGGAGCTGCTTCAAATGAAAAAAAAGTGTAATACATTTATGGATCATTTCCAGCTCCCTACAACAATCTGTAGCCCTGTTAAGGATTTTCTTATCCACTGGAGGAAAACCTGTGTGTCACTCTATTAGAAGAGTGGACATTAAGAATAGAAGCTGAAATTAGCGGTCTGAGTTTGCCAAATAAATTGTCAATCTTCCACACTGCTGAGCTTTAACTCCCCTTCAGGAAGTTGTCTAACAGGCGGTCTCCCCTGTCAGAGAGCCAGTAGCCTGCCATGGCTGCCACCGCCCCCATGAACAGAGACGTGTAGACCAAGTCGCCTTTAGCGGCCATCGTGGCCAGAGCACAAAGCACCACCCCGAAGAACATCTGCTGCAGCACCTCCACCTCCTCGTCCTCCATGTCCTCAAACAGGCCTTTCTCCTGTACACCTGCAGATGGAGAGCCGCTTGTGAGAAGCTGCAGAGAAAATACGTGAGTGACCTGTGTGTCTAGGACGAGCTGAGGCATCACCCACTCGGCAGCTGCTTCTTCACACAAACATTGTGCTTCCGGGTGAATCCTTTGGCACAGCTGCAGCGGAAGGAGCCCTTGGTGTTGGTACATATCTCATCCAGACCATGACAGGCCAGTACCCTGTCACTGCATTCGTCTATATCTGAGCAAAATGAAGGCAAAAATGTGCTGTGATCTCACCAGGGACTCACTGTAGGTTACTGCAGCTCCTCAAAAGTACATAAGGAAATCATGCAGATGAAATTGGAATTAAGCATTCTCTTATGTGCAATCACCTAAACACTTGGACCCCGTCAATCTGTAACCAGAGGCACACTTCCTGCAGCGTGCCGGTCCCGTACCCATACAGCCCACACAGGCAGGATCACAGTCTGTGGATAGAGTGACATGTATTATCTTCTATTCTCTAACAGACAGAGTGTCCAAACCAGCTCTGTAGTATTAGATCAGATCAGATAGTTAAATTTATATTATTATTATTATTATTAGTTCATTCTGCATTTGTCCACCATTGCAATAGGAAGGTCAGATGGCATGTAAAAGCATATTGTTATTTCTCTTAATTTGTGAATTATTTGTGCATGTGAATTAGTGGTGAGAGTTTATTGATAGAAAATGGCTAAAAATAATATTCAGAAAATAGACTGGGAATAGACTAATTTTTTCAAGAAATCTATCAAGTAAAATATCCTAACAAGGATTTTCTGCTTCTTATTGTTTTATATCATGAACTTACCTTTGATTTTAGAGTGTTGGTAAGACAAAACAAGCAGTTTGATATACCGCATTTTAGCTCAGCTCAAGGAAATTGTGACAATTTTTATTAAATTTGTATTATTAGCATTTAGTTATTTAACTTTAAAGTTGTAATAAGATAAACATAAAGTACTGGGAATAATCATGTGTCTAATGTGTTTTTTAAGAAAAACAAAAAGAATAACTTAAAGTCCTATTTCTCTTTATTTTTAAAGAATCAATTTCAGTTCTGTCTTGTTAAATCAGGCCTAATGGTTTCTGACCTCTGCACTCAAAGGAACCTTCTGTATTAAAGCAGTAGCTGCTGGGAGGACAGTTCCCCAGCTCAGTGCCGCATTCATCAACGTCTGAAACAAATCAACACACATATATTTGAATCATTAGTCTGTCTGATGCCATCCATATGCCATGATTTCCAGCTTCACGCACAAACCTCTGCATACAGTACCTACACAGTTGTGACTATGGAGCATCCATCCTGCTCTGCATTCTACACACTGGTCATTTTCTGGGCCTGAGCAGGTGCTGCAGGTATCTGGACAGCTGTGCACCCCGACAGCCAAAAGACCCCACAGCCAAGCAGCCTGCAGCAGCTTCCTGTGAGGCGTCCTCACTCCCATCTGTCCCCGCTGGTCAAGCTGTTTGTCAAAATAGTTTACCAAAATACCACATTCGGGGTTTGTTAAAGTAGCCTCCGTGAATGATTAAAAAAAGAAGCGAAAATATAAATTGCCATAGTTTCATTATCTTTTAGGATCCTGAATGATGATTGATTGATTTTTTCAACAATCAAGGCTCAAAGAATAGATTAGGGGACTGAGGCTTCAGAGGGAAAGTATTTCTCTCACCCCTAACAATATTAAAGAAGCAGATGATTTTTATTTTGAAAAATTATAAAAGGGCAAATTAGTATTATAGTTGCGTTAATTCGGCAGGTATCGGTGTGAAAGGAGTTACTGGAGAGATATACGCTCCTGGTTTCCAGCATTAGGCCAGAACTGAAGAAGCCTAGCTGAATGGAAGGTGAAACGTCTTCAAGCTACAAGAAAATGTCCAGTTGCTTACAAGTAAGACCTTTGACACTACAATGAGCTGGATGAGTGAGAATCTACACAGACATCGTGGCAGGGATCATACTAAACACTAAAAAACACATACTAAACAGACTAAAAAAATCTACAGAAGAATATATTTTTTGAAAGCATTGTGGGACTAAATTATTCAACTATCAATTACTAAAACTCATTTTTAGTAATGGATATGTTTGTTTCATTAAAAATGTGTAAATGTGTAAATATGTATATATATATATATATATATATATATATATATATATATATATATATATATATATATATATATATATATATATATATATATATATATATAACCCATTAAATGCCAGTTTGATTTTGTTTTAAGATGACACTTTTTAAAGAAAAAATATATATATATTTTTTTTTCTTTAATAAATATATATATATTTTTCTTTATATATATATATTATACAATTTGATATTTTGTGTCAAAAAAAGATCTATGTTTTTTATCTATTTCTAACAAAAATATCAAATATTTTTTATTATATATCATATATTAAGTAGTAGTCGATTTATAACATGTGCGTCACATTCATATTTTATCGTCATATAACAAAGAATAACTCACAGTCAATGTAACGGCCATTAAAATGACTTTGATATGAAGTATAGAGGACTTGAGTGTTTTCTTTACCTCCTCTACGTCCCAGTGTGATCACTGATCTGTTGATCAGGGAAGTTTTGAAAGCGCTCAGCAGCTGAGACACGCGCTTCTCTCTCCTACAAGCGCCTGTCCAACTACACCCGAACACCCCGGGCGGGCGGTGCATGTGACGTTCTCCATACACCGCCCCGTTGGGTTGCAATAATAACCTTCGCGAGCGCTTCTTTGCACACTTAAACTGACACTGATTTGCACCAATCAGAACCATCGCCTTGCACCAAGAAATAGCCAATCACAACCCGAGTTCCGCCATGCACAGAAATAAGTCTGTTTATTTATAGACGGTGTTGACAGACGTACAGTACGTGGGTATAATTAGTCTGCAGGGTTTTAGGTTCAACATTGCGCAGCAATCATACGGCATACAGCAATAAATCTCAACACTGCAATATATAACATACATTTTACTTATTTAAAATGTTGTTTTCTGATGTATACCTTTCAATTCAGGGTATAAATAATTGATCATGAATATGTATTAGTTTAAGACTTTTTATTGAGGGAAATCATCCTGTTGCATGGACAGATAATTTCACTACTAGTTTTAAATCTTTGTCCTCAAAGCCAGTTTTCTCAATTTCTTTTATATTGTATTATATTAAATATTTGCAGTGCCAGACAAACCAGTAAAACCTTTGAACAATAACCTACTGTATCATAACATCACCTCGGAGATTCACCATTATTTTAAATATAAAAAAAACCCTGAGAAGTCCTAAGAAAATTTGTGCAATTTCAACAATATAATGTGATGGTTTTTTCATACATAAGTTCATTCAGTGAGTCTACTATCATTACTGAACATGTAGAATGTTACATATGGCAGTGGATCTACAAAGACACAACACGTTTATTTACATGTATTTTGGAACTGTACAATATAGTTAACACAAAGGGGCTGAAGGGCACTCAGGAGAATTCAGAGTTATACTCAGGTAAAAAAGTGTTTCAGTGGGAAGCACCTATGGGCGTTCATTTTAACCTGTTTTTTTCCTTTTTTGTAAAATATAGTATTTTACTTCTTTATAATTCAAATAATTTGTCAAGATTGATGGAAATTTCTACTCCAATGTAAAAATGATACCCGCATAAACAAAAAGAGGAAGTTACAGAAGAAGGTGAGGTTATTCCATCATTCTTGTATTGTTTCACCATGATGAGGTAAGATATGTTTCCTTGAAATACCTGAAAGGTGCTGTGAACACAACAAGCAACCTGCCGTTCCCATTTCTGTGAAAAATAGGAGCTAGTCCATTTTTTCCACAGTTTGAAAAAACTTTAAATGGGCCAGATCCTACCCACATGTTTGACAACCCTGCTATAAACAATCAATCTGGTCAAATTCTCTATGTTTATATATATTTTGCTCGAGCAACACTTCTTGCATTGGATGACATGTTCCTTCATTCCATTGAGTTGTGGAGACTGTAGTTTATTTTAAGTCCCCTTCATATGCCATTCTAGTGTTGTAAATTTTCAGTAAAGTACAAAATCCGCTGCATAGTCCATAGATGATTGCACTGTTTACTCCTGAAATAGGAGGCTCCTATTTACTCCTGAGTACAAAGTTTCTCTAAACTTTTGTCAGCTCCAAGATATTGCACTCTTTTTTGCTCTCCATCATTCAGGGGCGCCCTATTTCTGCCATGTCCGTGTCCTTCCACTGGATCCCCTCTGCTTTCCTCCCACAGATAGCTCCGTCAGCAGAGCCTGTGTCTGGGAGGGAAGCTGGAACAGAGGAAGTCCCTGAAGAATCTCCGGTAGTCTCCTATTGCAGCTGGGAGGCTGCACAGCGAAGGAGTCAATTACCACCAGGAGGAAACGTTCGCCAGCTTTGCCCTGCAGCTTGTCTGCTTGGATGAGGCTCAGGGAGGCCGTGAACACATCGGAGTAAGGGGACCATACCTGAGGGAGGCCGCTGGCTTCCTCTTTGTGCTGATGGGTCCACTCCTCTGCTCTCTCCAAGGCTTTGTGGGTCAACACGAGCAAGACTCGGCCGCCCAGGCTGTTCAGCTCCAGCAGCTGGGAGTGCAGCCACGGCAGCGGCCCCAAGGTGCACTGCTCCTTCCTGCTCCACTGGTCCACAGACACAGCGAAGCCCCGGTTACAGAGCAGAGAGCCAAGCCTGCACACCGACTCTGAAACAGCGTTATCCGCATCTGGAGGACTCAGAAGCACCACATGACCCGTCCTGACAACTTAAAAGAAAAAAAGTAAAATGAGAGTGAGAGTTGACTTGTTCCATTATGATTCAATCACATTTGTGTAAAAGCAGAAACCTACTCTTGACAAATCCTCCATGATGCCAGCTCCACGCCCATCCTGCAGAATTCAAAAAGGCACTAGTTAGGCAACATTTGTGCATCACGTCATAAGTGTGTATATTATAAGATTCTCAGAACTTGTAAACGACATTTGGTCTGTGAGAAACATGAAAGGGAGCCTTTGTGTGGCATGCATACTTGTGATAATTGAGTTGGTTACAAATGCCAGAGCAGAGGTTGGTTATTTTTCTGAAATTATTATAAATCGAAGACACTTACTTTTGACAGAGTCATGAAGGAAATACCACAAGAGAGCAGCCAGGCAAACCAGCAGCATCACAGCCACAGCCAGGAGACTCCAGCGCCACCTGCCACCTGCAGGCGTCACAAAACAAAACACACCTAAAAACAACTTATCAAACAGGTATACAATATATAATATGATATATCATATGCCAACAGGTATCAGTTCCTGTAGTTATAAACTGTGAGACTCACTGGTGTAATTACAGAGCGGACCGAGTGGTTCCTTTCCCTTTAGTTCCACCTGCATGAATAACAACAAATGCCAATGAGTTATTAAGTTTTAAAGTAAATGCAGTGTGATGCACTGGGACAGTTAAGAAAACTTTACCATCACACATGGTGAGAGCTGAAGGTTGATGTCTTCAAATGCTCCTGCGGTCTCCTGAAGAGGACACAATTGTGAATCTTTAATATTCTTTTCCAAGGAGTAGTGCAGTGCCTGTAGAAAGTATGTAATCCTATAGAAAAGTGAAAGCTTAAATAGATTTTCATGTTTGGCCAAATGATGCTGTGCTTGTCTGTTAACTTGTCTTAATGGATAAAGTGTACATTGGGTAAGGCATGCATTGGCATAATGAGAGGCATTTCAGTTAAAAAAGGTTAGACGCAAAGTGAGCCAGGCTACAATTTATATTGAAAGTGCAGATCCCAATGTACATATCAGTTTTTAAATAGCATTGATAGTTCAAGTAAAAATCAGACTAATGATAAATCTTGACTTCATCCTCTTCCCTGTATACTTTGGTTACAGTGGCTACACGATTGATGCAGGAAGAAACGGGACCACAGGGCTATGCATTGTGATATGAGGCCACGATAGCGCTTTTATTGTAGAGAAAGTGCAAGTACAAAAAAGGATGCACACCATCATGCTATGTGTAAGCGATATCCCAAAGCTGAGGCTGATCAGGCAATTGGTCAGAGAGATACACAAGGCACAAACACACGGATGCTCCTTGCTTTATGGATAGATCCCAAATATGTGTTTGAAATTGGGGAAATGTGTATAAAATTTTGGGACATTATACATATTTTTATTTGCAGCCATAAAAAACATAGCTACTTCATTCAACATCAGTGTGCAATAAGGTGATTTAACCAGCTACAGCTACTTAAAGGGAAAATAAACTTTACCCAGTGCCCCATGATATTTTGTCTCCACGTGGCATTTGCCAGCTGTCGCCTAAAACCCTTCATCTCCCTGCAGCTGCCTGCAGCCCAGTGACAGGGCCACACTTCCCCCTCCAGCCTGCAGGGGGCAGACAAATCCCATGTCAGCATGGGGCTGTTGTTGTTCATTTGACCCTGGCTCACGGAGACAGATACGTTCTGCCTTAGGCTGTTTTGGAGTAAATCTGGAAAAGATACAAAGGAAATCATCATAATCAGCATAAGAAAACATCCTTCACCACAGAGAGAGACCACACACACAAACACAAAAAAAAAAAAGACTTACGGCTTCTCACCTGTAAACGGGCAGATTTTATAGCGCAAAGGCCCCTTGTCTTCCTGCCATGCCTACAGTATATTTCACATATATATGAATCTGTATAAAGACACCACCGATCAAAGATTAACAACACAATGATGATGAGATGTTACCTGGAGACACATGCATGGGGCCACAGAGTAGAGTGGGATGGTCCTTCTGTTCAACGCCTAAAGTCACAGAAACCAGTGCAGGAAAGTATAGAAATACATTTACTCAAGTACTGTGGGAATATTCCCATTTTCTGTTGCTTTATGTATCTCCTATACTACATTTAAGAGTGAAATATTTTGCTCTTGACTGTTCTGTTTGAACTACAAAGATTAAAACTAACCACCACTACATAAAGTAGTTAAAGGATAAGTTGACATATTTTTCTGTCCTAAAAAAGGAGTGAAATGTCCAAATAAACATTGACACTTTTTCTTGTAGTAATAAATCTTGACCATAAATACATCTGTTTGTAGTGCAATTCACTTCCAAGTGATCAAAGTCCACAGCCCTCCTTCTGTGCAAAACTGTATTTAAATGTCTGTATCAGGCAAAGCAAGTTGATATCTGTCAAACTTACACTCTTTTCACGGACAAACACCCTCTTTTTGTTACAATCATTACCCTGCATCTGAAAAGCCCATAAGTGTAGAAGACATCCGCTTCATTAGAATAACACAGGCGGCTGAAGCGTCATATCTTCATACATTCAGGGGTTTCACTCAAACAAGACTGTGGATTTTGTCCTCTATTACTTTGTGAAAAATATTTTGTAGGTGATCTTCTAATTGTCCAAATATTTGCATTGTAGTAGTGTTTTTATATTGTTGTGTTGCTAATTTGACTTAAATAAAGAACACACACACACACACACACACCTGACATCTTCCATTCTTCTCATACTGGAAGCACACAGAGGGCAGGCTACTCCTTCCAGCAAACAGCAGCTCCACTCGATTCCTGGCGTGGTTGATCACAGTGCTGAATATGGGCACTGAAAGGAGAAAATGAAACTGGTTTATTCCCCTCTAATGACAAAAAAAGGAGATTAAAAAGAAAACAATGAATGTATTATATAGGGATGATTTACTGTGACACTCTTCGGTGTGGTTCTGCAGCCCCTGGGAGCACACTGAGGACAGACAGGATACAGATATGTGTCGGGCACTGTTGCCATACATGTGATATGCAGTCCAACAGGGGCTTTATAGTAAATGAACTTTACCTTCAGATAAAGAAGGTGCTGCAATTTCCTGCAACCCCAGAGTTGGTGCTTTTGAATAATAAACAAACACTTGACTCCCAAAGGTAACCCCATTTGGCTTATTTATCACCATGGATATCTGGAGAAGTCACACACACACGTGGTTTATTGGTCAACTTGACTCAACCTGAGCATATATATATACATCTGATAAGAGTTTGGAGTTTCGAGTACCTCTGCCAGGCTTGACTGCATAGGCGCTGTGTGAGTCATTGTAAACTCCACCTTCTTGCATGTGGGCATGGTTGCTGCAGTTTTATAACAGACTGTCACAGACGCTGCTGCCACACAGAAACCAATTAGCACTTAGAACTCATTGACACTAATAAAACTGAAGTGCAGGAAACTCATGTTTTAAACCGTTAACTATGATCTGAGGATACTTTACACAGTCAGTCATTTTGACATATGTTGTAACCAACTTATTCATGCTGCTATTTTTGAATCCATCACAGTGAGAATTTAAACACATTGACCGATCAAGCAAGAAATAAATAATACAAGTTAAAACACTTATTAATTATACTCTAATTATTGGATTCAAACATTCATCTGTTGACAAGTAACTACCAGTAAATATGACCGTCATACAACCTCTGTTGATACCTTTTGGATCACTGAAATCCTCCTCATCATTCCCAGAGTGGTCCTCCCTCTCTCTGTCATTATCCGGGCGAATGTGGAGCTTTACATCTATCACCAGGCATAATGTGCATGTGTCTTTGCAGCAGAGTTTAAACTTGGGCGTCAGTTTTTGCACTTTCACAGCATCGTCTGGCTGAATAAGCACATAATCCCTCATGGTGCATTCAGAGAGGCCCTAATGTGAGGGACAGATTAAAGCAGGAATACATGTTGTTCAATGTGACTAACATGTTAGTACATATCTGCTGTCCTGAAACCTGTGATGTACTGATAACATCCCTGTCACTGGCAGATGGTTCTGACCTTTGTTTGCTTTTAATTAAACATTGCTGATAAAACACTGTATCAGCAAAGAAGGATATTGAAACGTCAGAGCAAGCTGCTTCGATACCAAAAAGGAAATAAAGCAGGGTACCCCACCTGTTTGCAAATGACGTCTTTGCCATCATAGTCAGTGATCTCCAAACCACAAGCTGACTTGTAAAGAGTCAGTAAAACACAAAAAATGGGCCATCCGAGAGGAAACATGTTGCCAGAGGACATTCAGAAAGATTTAAGTCCTATCGTATTTTTCTCCATTATCGTTCCCCAGGGCCAGTATAAAAACCTTGTTTAACAAGTCCAGGGGGATTAATGTAATCATATCCTGATACTCCATTCAGTCATGCAGCGCTGCTTTCAGTCATGCAGCGCAGTGATCAAATCTGCAGTGGGCGGTTTCACGTTTGGTTTTGGCCTGTGTTGGAGAAAAAGGGACAACAGTCAAAATTCCTGTGAAGGTTTTCTATGACCTAAACTTAACTTGGATGCAAGTTTAAATTAGTATTTTTTTTTCCTTTCAATACAAACTAGCTCCAGCAGCATAATGGTGTTACACAACTTAATTTTTCAAGTTCACAAATGCCTTAATAGACACATTAACCAGGAACTACGTAGGCGCCTTCTTGAATCACCAAGTATTAAACAAGCAAACAGCGCTTAAACATATGCTAAGATACAAGTATATGTTTACTCTTCTATTTATTGTTGCCAAGTGACATAAAGATTATTCATTTGTAAGAACAACACTGGAAATCGTCAATTAGAATAATGAAATTACACTAGTTATCTATTTTATTATTTATCATCTAAATGACTTACCGTCCATTTCAAAGTGATCCAGTGTGAGGAGTGTTTATCCCTTCAGTTTAACACCTTGCCAACCAAGCAGTCAAGTGAAAGAAAACCACACTGTCCTGACTCAGGAGTCCCTCCCTCCCCCTTCTCTCTCTCTCTTTCGCTCTCTCTCTCTCTGTCACACACACGCACACACACACACACACACACACACACACACTGCAGACTCACTTATCGTGCTAAAATGCATTAATCAGACAGTTCCTGCTTTGAATTCCTCATTACAGTGTAACCAGCATGACCTCAAGGGATCGAAGTCCATGACTACTACTCATTAATCACACCACACTCCACCTTCAGCACTGAAATGAAACTTTTAACACAGTTAAGACTTTCTATAGCTAGTTTATTACATGTTGTGGCAAGAATATGCCACACAGTTTTAGTTTTATTGTTATGTGGGTTTTGTCAAAATTCCACTTTTGCAGATCCAAGAAAGTACAAAGTAAGTCTAACTAAGTAACCACATGCTTCCTTTTAACCCTAGATGAAAACTCACAGAGCAGCCAAACTGGTTTGAGCAAATGATTCAGATACACACCCATTTTTTTCCATCACTATTGGGAAATGTTTTTTTTTTTCTAAAGCAACCACGGAGTTGTGTAAACTGAACTGTCCTTGTTTCAGTGAAGGGAGGCAGCATTATCCAATGTGTCGATATACAATAACCTGTCTTTCATTAGGGTTGAGGTTAACATTAAATAAACAATAAGTGAAGCAGGTCTAGCAGCACCGACATACTGCTTACAGACATTAATGCATTAGATTATTCCTTATTTAGTGTTTAAGTAAGTTTAACCTTACATTTTAAGAATTTAAAAAGTTTCTCCACAATTGTTGCATATTACGTGACATTATGTTGTGTTTTATCACATGAACTCAGTTAATTCCAACAGTTGTTTCTATATAGTTTTATCACTTTTGCTTTTAAAAATGTAATGTTTATTGGAAAGTATTTTTATCCCATCCTAAGTTCTTCATTATTAATTTGCCTCACAACATATCATTGTTAGCAATTGTTGGTAAAATTACACTGTGTTGGGCACATGCGAGCACACCTTTATAAAACAGTAAAGTTCATTTCCATTAAGGTGTTAGAAGTTATTATAGGATAAATGACAGACAGGTTATCCACTGTCACAGTAGGCCTATTATGTAGACAGCAGTACTATGTACTCTGTTTTCATTTTTGGCTTTCACTGTGAGTACATGGAAATTACACACCTTTCACGCGTGTCTTTCACTGTGACCACATTGAACTATGCAGATTATCAGGTTAAGTTGAATGACTTTTTTTCCTGTGTAGCAGAACTGCAACATGAGACTCTAGGAATCCAAACTGTGTCACCAAACCTTTGGGGCAGCTCTTTTGATAAATATACTTTAACCAATGTCTATTCCACTGATAGTGACTGATTCAATACCTGTCACCAACTGTCTTCAGTAGGTGGTGATGTGTAACTTTGACAACATCTGTTTAAAATAAGTTTTCTTTTTATGATTTCATTTTTTTTCCTGCAATTATTAACTTACTAACTTTATACACGACAACCAAAGAGCTTGGATGCTATTTATTTGTTTAGGTTAGTAACAGGTGGGAAGTCTTTTACAATGATCCAGGGATCATCTGATCACCACTTAAAGTTCTGAGACAATAAAGTCTTCCAGCGGCCTCTGCAGGACAGACGCAGCGGGCAAGAGCCAGCACATCTCTGTCGGAGGAACCCTGACTCGATAGTCAACGACATCAGAGCTATAAAAAAAGAGAGTAATCAGTATAATAAAAATATTAATAATAATAATAACACCTTCAAGCACATGCTACAAACTGAAAACATAGGCTAAAATGTACCTGGTAGCTTCAATCTCCTGGTCCAAGATCTTAAGTTTCAATGTTGGAATCTCCTGCAAAACTTGATAAACCGCTGGTTTTACAGCTGCATGCAGAGAACAAATAATGAAGCAATGAAGCAGCACTAACAAAATATACTGTTGCGCTGATGAATAATCCATGCCAGTTATATGTATGTTGTGTGTTTCTGTTACAGACACATTCTAAACCATCGTTGTTACTGAAGGAAAGACCAGATCAGGCTGCAACGTGCCAGAATTAACTATTTAATGTATTATTAATTTTTTTTTTAATAATCTTTGTTATCTTTAGATGTCAGTATTACCAACATAAATTTCACAACATTGTTGACCTGATATTGTGTTGAGTGTTACAGTAAATCATCCCTATAAATTACATAAGTCTGTGACCTGACTTGAACATAAACTCTACCCACCTAAAATTCCTTCAGCGTTGCTATCTGACGGGCTCTGCGTTAACGTCGGCCACAGGAATTTTTTACTGTGCTTCTCATGAAGTAAAATGGTCATTCGCATGTCCCCGGCTGTGACAGCTATTTCCTGCTTCAGCTTCGTCACTGTCACACTAGGGAAATATAGAGCAGTATTTTAATTTCATTTTGGTCTCATTTGAATGTAAGAATCATTCGTTATATGAGTGAAAAAAAAAAACGTTACACACATCACCTATGACTGAGTGTTTGCGCTTGTTTGTGCGAAATAGCTCTTATTGTTTAACATTTAATTAATTCAGATTCAGACACTTCAGTGCTTTATGATTGGCCTAACGTCACATCAGAGTGCCCTTTCTTTTTGACCTTAGGCCAAACATGAATATGCAGAAGCTTCTGAGTCCATCGTAGCATTATTCTTAACAACACAACACAAAATCACCTTCCAACTGTAAAGGGGTCGTTTCCTGCGTGGTCGAGTGTTGCGTCTCCTACTTTTAAAGTGATTTTATGGGTGTTAAAAATGATGTGCTTGTCATCTGATAAGTGGATGGAAATCCTTTTGAAGCCTCCTAAATATATTGAATCAAGCTCCCCATTCACAGACAGCCCTAGAGCAAAAGAAAAGAACTGTCATTTAACAACACATGGATGAATGAAAAATAAGAATAATACTTTACTTTTGGAAAACAAAAAGGTAAAACAAAATGAATGACTTGTTTAAGATTGTAGTGAAAAGAAAAGCATTACTGACCCCCACTGGTATCGTGAAGTAGTTTAAGGAAGACGTGTCCCTTGATATCAAAGCATAGTGGTAAAGATTGATTCTCACGTTCTATTAAAAACCTGTGAAGAAAAATGGCTGCAAAGAAAAAGACTGAGGTCAGGACAAGGAGCTGCAGTATTAACTTGATTTGAGTCAGAGAACACTTAAAAACACTTAAAAACACACTTTAACTTATGCATTTTAATTTGCATTGTATTATTAAGGGGATTCGGTAAACTCACCAACCTTTTTAAGGAGGTAAAACCTAATCAACTAGCTAGCTGTTTGCAAGCGATTTCTTTCATTCTGCAAGGTTTTCAATATGACGGCATGGCAATGATAACGTATGGTGCTTATGTACACTATATTGCCAAAAGTATTCGCTCACTCATTCAAACAATTAAATCAGGTGTTCCCATTATTTCCTAAATAATCTACAGTTAACTGTCAGCTGTATTATGAGAAAGTGGAAGTGTTTGGGATTGCCATGAAGTGGTAGGCCATGTAAACTGATCAGTAGGGTCAGCGGATGCTTAGCTGCATAATGCGAAGAGGTCACCAACTTTCTGCAGTCAATCGCTGAGAACCTCCAAACTTCATGTTGCCTTCAGGTCAGCCCAATAACAGAGCTCAGAGAGCTTCATAGAATGGGCTTCCATGGCTGAACAGCTGCATCCGAACCACACATCACCAATGCAAAGCGTCAGATGCAGAGGTGTAAAACACATCACTGATCTGATAGAAGGGACTGGGTTTGGCGCTTGCTAGGAGAACGATACTTGTTGGACTCCATTGTGCCACGTGTAAGCTTTGGTGGAGGGGAGATTCTGGTGTGGGGGGGGGTTTCAGGAGCTGGGCTTGGCCCCTTAGTTCCAGTGAAATGAGTGTGAATGCTGCAGCAAACAAAGACATATATCATATTGAACCACATAGAAAAGGGATGGGATGTCATTTAAATCCATATAAAAGTCAAGGCAGGTGAGGGAATACTTTTGCTAATATAGTGTAAGTTATAGGTTTACCTCTTCGTTCAGTCATTTTTTATACCCACTTATCCCTCACTAGGGTTACAGGGGTCTGCTGGAGCCAATCCCAGCGCATTACAGGCGAGAGGCAGAGATACACCCCAGACAGGTTGGTAGTCTATTGTGGAGCACACACACCTTTCACTCACACACTCATGCCTAAAAGCTATTTAGAGTCTCCAATTAACCTAAACATGTTTTTGGACTGTGGGAGAGATCCCACACAGACATGGGAAAACATACAAACTCCACACAGAAAGGTCCCAGCCCAGGGACTGCGACTTTCTTGCTGCCACTGTAACGCCCATTTTTACAGTATTACAAAAAAAACTTTTAAAGCGTAAAATAAATTAGTTGAATTAGTTATTCATGTATTTAGTTGTACATATATATAGGTATATAAACAAGTAAGGCCAAGGAAAAGAACATAAGTATAATACTCCTCTGTATATATATATATACACCATGAATAACATATATGCAGCACTCTACCAGGACGTATTGTGGCGGGTACGTGAGCTTCCGGCATCATTGTAGCCAAAACTGAAAATAAATGTGCACAATGCCAGTTACATATATTTATGACACAGTAATTTGTATTATATTATTTATTCTGATATCTAAGATCAGCTTCCTAACAAATGTACCTCTTTGTCTTGTTTTTAGCCTGTATCTGCGCTGGCCTGGGCTGCCATCTGGAAAATAAAGTCACATTAAAAGCTTTCACATTTTTTTTATAATGTGACATAAACAGCCAAGGAAGCTCTATAGTACAGGCATATCAGAACAGGGCAGATGTGCATCTATGTACCATTTTCATACCTGCGGACGCGACAGGTGAAGCTTGCTTAAACAATGCTGCAAAGAGAGAAAGAATGCCATGACATTTGTGTTTCTATTATATAATAACTTTTTAATTTAATTTTTTAACATTTGAATGCAATGCAATCACATAAAGACAAGTGTTGAAAAGACAAGATAATAATAAACTAAGGTGCTTTTAGTTAGTTGATGGTTCATTTGTAAGTTCACGTTTTTTAGCTGCTTAATTAAATACTAAGCTCTGTTCACTTACTTGAGCTTCAATCAAATGTGAGGATTTGATTCAAATCCCTCTGGAAGCTGATCAAACCTCAAATATTGTTTTGAAATATATCACAACAGATGCTCTAACTTACATTTCACCGGCCAACTTATATTTTGACTACTACACTTTTGTACTATTTTGTAACAGACTCTTATGCAACAAAATGAATAACATATATGCACTACTTTACCGGGATGTCTTATCCGTCCCATGGATGCTTGCTCATGGTCAAAATCCATCATTTGCAGACCTGGTAAGAAAAGAAATTTAGAAAATAAATGTGTAAATAAAATAAAGTGATTTAGATGATTTTGCAATAATTACATCATTGTCATATTCTGACACCTTCATATCAATTGTATATAACTATGTATTATCTAAATTAAATAATGTGAAATGTATTTTAAAATTGAGTTGAGGTTGAATATACTGTATATTCATAAAATTAGAAGAATGGATCAGATATATATAAATAAATATTTAAATGTAAAGTTTATTTGTATCATATGTACATTTTCTGTATAAACATAAATTAGTCTCAAAAAGCCTCTAAAAATTGTAAATATACAAGTGACTGCTTGAAATGTAGTAGTGGAAAATTATCTCATATAAGACAGTTAAATTGTGATTAAAAGTCTTGCTATAATTTTATATAAATCACACTTTTAATCCACAATGCACCATTGTCATACCTTGTAAAGGACCAGCATACCCTACAAAGCAAAAGATAATGACATGACATTTGTGATTCCAGTATATCTGGTTCATCTTGTGCATTCGTATAATAAAATAAGAGAGTCACATTGAGTGCAACAGTTTTAGTCAGTTTAGAACTATTTATATATAAATGTGTGTATATGGTTAACAAAGCTATGTACTACCAAGAAGTATAAAAGATTTACTCATTAGGTGACCATTATGTGCTGTATGTACTTTGCACATGCATATGTAATAAATTGTCCTTTTTTTCTATTTAATTTTTTTATATTCTAAACTATTTATTATTCTGTAAAGAATGAGTGAATAAGGACATGCACTCTAGGCTACACTATACATGTAGTTATATGAGTACAGAGTGGGTGTGTACAGTACATGTTAATTGCAAAGACTCCTCATATATATATTTAAAGTACAGTTGCTTTTTAATTTAAAAAATACTTGTGATGTGTAAAATATCTTGCATTTGTGGGTCACTTTAGCACTTTTGTGACACTTATTGGCCTATTTACTTTAGCTAAATATGAATTGGTGATTTGACATCATTTCTCATCATGATTTGAAAATAATGAATTATTTACCAATTGATTACTCGGTCAACAATATGCAATTGATTGAATGGTATTTCACTATTTCATACATTCTCATGCCCAACTGATACCTAATCATGGCGATGTGTCTTACCTCTATGAAGATTCAATCCTGCCAAGAGAGAGATGTATTGAAAAGTCAATGCTCAACAACATATATATTAATATGCTGATGATTAGTTCTGTTCACATTTGTGCTGCTCACCACTTCTAGAACTACCACTTCTATGACTCTGCGTTATACGGAAGGCATCATGATTTGGTGGAGGTGGTGTTTCTCCTTCCTTCGGTTTATGAAGCACATCCATTTCCTCCCCCAGAGGCTTGGTGACCACCATGGATGTGAGTGGGGTTACAAAGCTGAACTTAAGTGACAGCCTCAAGGCCTCTTTCTTTGCGTTCTCCTTTTCGGGTCCTGATAACAGCAGCCTGAACACAGAAGTTAAAATTATTAATTTTGCAGAAAATCCCCTGACGGAATTAAGTGCATTTTTCACTTATTCAATGTGTGAGTTATACTGTTGCTCAAAGTGGAGCAAGTTTCGGTCTCGGGCCTACTTTCTTTTTCCAGGATCAGAACTAAATCTGAGGAAACTGTGTTTAGTTTTTATTCTTCACATATCTGGGAAAAAAAACTAGAAAACTCCTGGCATGCTGCGACTTCTCTTAAATCAAGACTGAAGACTATTCTGCTTGTTGCCTCATTTTAGTAAGTCAAACTATTATTGATTCCATGCAATGCAAAGTTCAAATTTTACAATTTATTTTATTTTAGCTTCCTTTTACTTTCTTGATTTCTAAATGATTTTTTAAAATTGTATTTATGTTTGCATATATTGTGTTTTTAATGTTTTGTAGAAAGCACAGTGAAGGGATCTCAAGGCAAACAGCTGAGAGCTACTGAGTTCTGACAAATCGAATGTAACTAAAGCTCAATAAATGTAAAAAAGTAAAAATTACAATATTTCCCCTCTGAAATAGTAGTGGAGTAGCTGTATAATAAGATAAGATAAAACTTTATTGATCCCACAACGGGGAAATTTGTGTGTTACTGCAGCGTTACAGATAAAGAGAAGCAAATAAAGCTGAGGATAAAAAACTATAAATAAATAAAAATAAAAAACACACAACACAATGTACAAATTCGCAGAATTTGTTGATGATCCGCATACACAGTATGCATTATCGACATAGAAGTGGCACAAAATAGAAATACATACAAAAAGAACTATTTGTAAATACAAAAAACCTGTTTTACTGTTTTTTAAATCTACTTAGTACATTCCATTATTGTCAATATCTGATGATATGACTATAGAACTATTAAGTTTTGGCATGACACTCACTCTTTCTCCATGAGCTGTTTGACTGTGAGGTAGGCCCAAACCCTCATGGTTTGGTTGTCATTGGTTCTGCAATCAATGGAGCGTTCCGGCTCAGAAAATGTGACCTCTTTATTACTCTGTCATAGTGCAAATGAATTGTGAAATTGTGTCAGTATAGGGAAGGACTGCGTAGCACACATCTGAAGTGGGAGATTACAACTGAAGTGCAGTTTCTTACCGAAATGGCCACAACTTGTGGAAGGAAAGTGTCGTTGTCAGTGATCTGACCGGCCACCACGATCTCAGAGCCATTATAATACTGGCTGAAGTTGGTCTTCGTTAAGTTGGTCCCGCCAATATAGGTCATTGTCACATCTGTCAACAGAGGGGTGGCTACCTCCTCATAGAAGCCCTGTTGACACGCAGGCCCCATGAAGCTGTCGTTCCCCAGACGAACCATTTACAATGTGCGGAAAGTGCAAGAGATTCAAAATACCTTTAGCTGCAAATCGGCATCAGAGTCCTCATAGATCCGTCGTGCTGCACCATTATTCTGTAGCGCCATCTTCTCAAGGAACTCGAAATTGACATCAAAACCGAATCCCAGACAGTAGAGTGGGAATTCTTCAGCGATGGCGTTCTTCACATTCAACTGAATTTTCGCATGATTTGTCTCCCCTGCAAAGACACAAGTTGAGCTAAAGTATTCGCTCCACTCTTATTATATATCTTAGAATAACTTTCCTGTGGTTTCAAATGTAGAAGTTACAGTGTGTACATAAAGTACATTTTAAACACTCGATTTGTTATGTAATATTAATGTCATTGGAACTGTCACGTGAGTGGGTTTGATCTTGCTGATGAAAGAGGTATTGGAAATAAAAGACTATGTTAGGGATTTTTATTGCATTGAAATAATAATACTTGATATTAAACACTTGAAATATTTGTGCACATACGTGTGTGTGTGTGTGTGTGTGTGTGTGTGTGTGTGTGTGTGTGTGTGTGTGTGTGTGTGTGTGGTAACCTGTGGTTGGATCTCCATCAGTGAGAAGTATGAGGATAGATGCTGAACCTGCTCTGGGATGTGTTTTCAGCATCCGTACGCCTTCCAGCACTGCATCATTAATGTTTGTGGCTGAAGTGCAACAAAAGCCCTTTATTTTCAACTTGCTTTACTTCTACTCTCAAATCCTCACATTACTCAAAACAGTATTAATACATATATTGTTTTTTCTACTGAACAACCTCACCTCCGTTCGCTTGAATATTATGTGCAAAATCCTTGGACCTATCCACGTTTTTCTTGTTGGCCTGAACAAGCTCGTGTTTCCAGTGACTAATTATGCTATCAAAAGTGATTAGACCAAAGTAGTCATCTTCTGCCAGGTCGTTCAAGATGTGGATTAACGCTGTACGGGTCTGAGCAAATACAAAGTCCACTCATTAGAACGTCTCACTTAAAGTATAGTAGATATAATAGTTAGTAGTTATTAGCTATTAGTTATAATAAACCGATTAACTGACCACTGATAAACTAAAATGATATTCTAATAATAATTCCTCCTAAAGTATCGTAGCAGTCTGTCACAAACATATATCAGATACTGTACCTGTTCTATTTTTTTGCCGCGCATGGAGCCGCTTTGATCAATGAGAAAGACAACATTCTTTGGTATGCGGGGAAGATTAGATGGAGCAAAGTGATGGACAAAATAGCCACATGACACCTTTGATAGAACACAGTTTGACAGTTAGAAAATTTGTAGTAAAAGACAATAGGGAGATAAAATAACTGTTAACATACGTTATCTCTTTAAGATATTATCTTGTTATTAGAACATTCAAAGGTGAATTAACTCTTGCCGTACCTGGATGTCCCCAACTGGAGCGTCCCTCTTGACATCATAAAAAACAACCAGTTCTCCGCTCATGCCGTTCTTTCCACAACATGTTTTCTGTTGCTCAACTGTTGGGTTGAAATTCACCAACACCTGGAAATAGTATTAATCCACTTTTATAGACGCTGGATTACGTGTGGTCAGTCAGTGAAGGGTTTGGTGGTAGGTAAGTACTTTTTTGATTTTCTTTTTGCTTTGTGGATCTTTGTATTATGTGTTTAACAAAGCACAGATAAACAGAGCAGCAAACTGTATATGTAAAAGGATTACAATTTGATAAGTTGAATAAGTGTGTATGTACATACAATGTAAAAAGGCCACTAAAATAAGTTAAACAGAATAAAGCCACTAAGTTAAAATCAGATTAGAATTTTGCATCATTATTATATTTTACCTGTTTGTCTGTATGTACTTTGTTGATGGCACCAGCCAGGGAGCTTAGTGATCCTCCAACCTCAACAAAACCGATGCCGACTTCCTCGTGAATGTGCACATCAACCTGGTATTGAGGATAGAATAAATTATTTAAAAATCTGACAACGATGGAGCGTCATTTTGCACAATGGTCAATGCATGGATGCCAACAGGAAAGACAAACCTTCAAGTCTTTGACAGGCTGCATGGGTCGAGTGTGGATTATCAGCTCATACTTGCCAAGCGTGCGCTTCAACAGCTCCTCATACGTGAGTTCAAAGGTCACCTTTTTGTGAGCAGCCACAGTCACAGAGGTCTTGAATTCCTCGAGGGTCCTCCCCACAGAGCTGCAACAGAAATGGTTGGAGAAATCAGTGCATTAAACAGTGGCTCTCACATGATGCACACATCATCTGTTGTCTTTCCTGGAAGAGTGATCCCTCCTCTGTTTCTCTTCCTGAAGGTTCTTCTCTTTCTTTTACCTGTTGGAAGGTTTCTTAGGGAGTTTTTCCTTGTTCAATATGAGGGTCTAAGGACAAAGGGGGTTGTGTTGCTTTTGTACAAGCTGTAAAGCCCATTGGGATGAATCTGTGATTTGCGACTTAACTTGTTATGTGACTTCTTAAATGAAACAGAGCCTACTTATGTCTCAATATCACAGGTTCAGCAAGAGTTTTCTTTATAAACTTGTGGACCTTTGGTCCAGACTAATCCATCCAGATCATTTTGAACAGTTAGAGATAATTTCAAATTTTGTCCAATTCTGTCTTTTCGCTACTCCTTTAGGTTCAAACCGAACATCTCTGGACCAATCAGGAAATAGTTCTATACTTCATACAGTCTTGTTATAAACTGTTCCTAAGAAGTTTTGTGTTATATCTTTTAAATGCTTTCTGCTATTTTGACCACATTTGGTTGAGGAGTGTAAATATGATCCAAGGGAGCGTAGCATCGAGAAGTGTGAAGTTGATTGGATGCGTGGTTCACCAGAATGCTGCGGGGAGCCTGTTCTGAATGAGCAGTGCACTATTAAGGAAAAACGCAAAAACTGGCAAAAAGTCAGAGAATATTAACTTGATGGCAGAAAAAAACACGTGTAAAAGACATGGAATCAAAGTGATCCATTGGTGCGTGTACCTGACAACCCCGGCGCTTTGGCCGCGGGACACAGCCGTCGTGTACTGCTGCAGAGCTTGCTCCTTCGTTTTCACAACACCGTCATACATCTGGCCATCTATAGACCTACAGAAGACCAGGGGAAAGGCTTTGTTCACACCAAGGTTTAATGTGCAGGTAAGTAATGTGATTTATATGTCATTTGTAACACCCACATTCTGAATTTACTGATGAAGGCGTTTTTGGGAATCTGCACGTGAAATTCTATTTCCTTTGACTCGTTCATACGATTGGCCACACGACTGGTGATGACAGTGGTGGCGTAGCGGCTGTTCACCGTGGAGTTGATGTGAAAGCTGTAGATGTCCCAGTCATCCTGAGCAAATACGTGGGAGACACATTTCACAACAAACAAATGGCTGGCTGATGACCAGCTGACCAAAGATCAAACGACAGGGAAAAAACAAAAAGAATGTTGGTACGCGGCAGATGAGAAATCTCATTGGTTTAACCGAGAAACACCCCCTTCTCTTTGCTTTTCCCCCAGTTTTTCAATCTCTCTTTAATTGCATGAACACACACTTGCCTGTTTCCATCCTTTAGTAGGACATTGCATGGACTATTGCTATGGACATCCATTCCCTGAAGACTTGCCTTTAACTCTCTAACCCTGACTGTGAGCCCGACCCAAGGAGGGAGTGGAGTCACCAAAACGTGTTGCAAGATACTGTGCCAGCTCTATCTATCCGCTACTTGACAACACATGCACGCACATGCAGAAAAACAACATTTTCGGACAGAGGGACAAAAGGACCTTTAACCTGGGCTTTATGTTTATCAAAGAAGCAGAGTCCAGTGTGTTGCAACTGGGAAAAAAGTTGCTGAAACACACACACACACACACACACATACACAAATAAATAAACAAAATAAATAAATGAATGGCAAAAATTCAATCGTTGAAAATATCACATGCAAAGAAAAGGGAATGATGGAGGGAGCTCGTTTTGGCATCACACACGACAAAGAGCCCTACATAAGTGAAATATCAGATACTATGTTCAGTATATTTGTTTCCCTGGGGTTGCTCTGATGTCTAGAAACCTTACCTTGTTTGGTAGCGTGGTAACAAAGGATAGCAGCAGCCCAAAGAAGGTGATTTGTAGAACTCTCTCCATGATGGCACCCACCAGAGTGGCTCCCTAAAACTGTGTTAGTTTCAAAGAGGCAGAAGGACTATCTCTCTCTCTCTCTCTCTCTCTCTCTCTCTCTCTCTCTCTCTCTCTCTCTCTCTCTCTCTCTCTCTCTCTCTCTCTTCCTTGCGCATGTGCAGGCGCTGTCAATTCCATTCACTTCAAAGGGGCATTGATTGTCACTTGGAAATCAAATAAATGAATGAGTGATATGGAAATTGTGCTTTCACTGTAAAATAAAAAATAGCACAAACAATACAAATAAGCAAAAATAACTTAAAAATAGTAGTAGTAGTAGTAGACAAATGAGGATAGTGCAGTTACAAATGTGATCACAAATAAGTAATGGGCCTTTGACTCATGCTAAGCTCTATTCTATAGTTTATAGAAGTGATGCTTCCTGTTATTAGTAGTGTTTTCATAATCTCTTTGTGTATTTGGAGTCAGTGGACGGCAGTAGTGGAGAAGGTCGCAGGTTCAATGACTTTGCCCTTACTGTGTGGAGGTTGCATGTTCTCCCCGTTTCTGCGTGGGTGTTCTCCAAGTTCTCCAGTTTCCTCCCACAGTCCAAACACACGCTTAGGTTAAATGGGGACTTGCCTATGGGTATGAGTGAATGGTGTGTGCGCCCCATGGGAGACTGGTGAGCTGTCTGGGGTGTATCCATGCCTATTAAGTATCCAGAAGACCCGAGTGAGGAATAAACACATGTACAAAACAGATGGTTGGACGGAGTCAGTATGAAGTACGTGTCTCTGATGCTTTGGTGGTTATATTAAAAAGTGCAGCTGGGTGTCCATCTCATTTTATGTGCAGTGCAGGGCTGCATTGTCTGTCTTCTCTTGACAGCAAGGCTGTGCATAGTCAAGGATGTTCTTGGCTCTCTCTTACACACACACACACACACATACACCATTTTAATCATTGTTCCTGAGTAAGACCGACTTCATTCCTTGTGCATCATAATGTTGAAGAGGTTGATTTTAGTTTGGAGCCAACAGACTTGATTTGACTTTTGATTTTGACCTAGCTTTCAGTTTGTGATGATCCACACTGGTATACAGCCTCCTCACCATTCCTACAAACACTTTCCACACTTGTCTCTGTTGTCTAGATCCTGCACGGTGGACAGTGTTTTGTCCACAAGTTATTGACCCTGGTAGTTGGTAGTCTCCATAGGATGCACATCTAACATTGTTCTGCCTATTTCTGGTGTGTGAGAAATAAAAAAAAATGAAACTATAAATCTACAAAACAATTTAGACTCTCCACTGTTTTACTCTCAGTGCATATACACTCGATGTTCTATATGTGACAGGATTTCAAAATAAAACACAACTTGTCTGTCCTCATCATTCAGCAAACATTACATAGTAAACCATTAACATTGTGAACAGCAGTAAAGCAGGAAGTTTGCAGTGCCCTGTTACTGACAAGGATTAAAAAGTAATAAGTAAAGGTTTCAGGATAAATAAAATACCTGGAATAGTAATTGGCTTGCATGCATTGCCAGTTAATAGAATATTTATTTAATATTTGTTTCGATAACACTTTATTTTACAGGTACTTTGTAGTTCATATTAGTGCTTATAATGGTGTTCATGTTTATTATTATGAACAGCAACAAAACAACCCAGTATTTGAAATACAAAATATTAAATAAAACAAATCTATCAAGAACAGCAGTTTATAACAATAATATATATATATATATATATATATATATATATATATATATATATATATATATATATATATATATATATAAAAAGTAGATGTAGGAGTGTATCAGTACATCAGAATAATATTTTTGATACTTATCTGAAGAGTAGAAGGAGCTGCTGGTGATTCTCTGCTTCATCTTCTCCTGTCATTTGTTGCAATGTTTCCTCTTTTGGCCTGAGAATTACAATATATATATTTATATCTGATTAAATGAAATCACATCGTAATCGCAGCATTATTAGCATAGTAATAGTCATTCAACAAGCCATTAGTACAGGATGGAATGGGATTTGCTGCTTTTATTTAGGTAATGTTGTGTCTATTAACTTTATGCAGCATTTGAAAGTCTGTCTGTTCTCAGGAGTAGACGGCCGCCTCTCCTGAAGGCCTCGGGATCGAAACCAGCAGTAATTACTCTATTTATCTTTTTCTATTTTCTATTTATATCTTTTTATTTGTAGTTATATGTCCTGATGTTGCTCTTTGTTGCTTCTTCATTATGTTATGTGAGAATACTTTGAATTGCCTTGCTGTTGAAATGTGCTATAGAACTAAACTGACTTTTCCTTACCAGCGACATCCGACGCCTGGAGCCAGGAGCAGCAGGAGATTCCCCAACCCAGAGTGGGGTGGGTTCCCCCAGAGAGTCTGGTTCCTCCCAAGGTTTCTGCTCACTGAGAACTTTTTCTTTGCCACAGTCGCCAACAACCAAAGTATACTTAAACAACCCTAAACAATCACCCTTATTACTTACCTCAGAGTCACAGAGAGGGGTCAACGTGGCAGCCACAGCCAGGGACAAAGCTAAAGTAGGTACATAGACTAAGGTGTTCTTTATCAGGAAGTAATGGACACCATTGGCATGGCAGCCTGTCTGTGACACTGCCTGTTGGCTGCCACGTTAGCCCCTCTCTGCGTCTCTGAGGAAAGTACTGCAGTCAGATAAGAATTTACTTGTCTACCGAGTATACTCCACAAACCCTAATCCCCCCCCATATAACTCTAGTGACTGCATTAACTCAGAGTTTTGGAGAAGGGCTAATGTGGAAGCGAACAGGTAGTGTTAAAGAGAGACGCTATGTAGAGTTGTCGAGGACCATGGTGTAATCAATCAATCACAATTAACTAGTTTTACTTCAGTGGCTTGCTCTCTGGGGAAGATGGTGAGTATATATATATATATATATATATATATATATATATATATATATATATATATATATAAATAATGTATAAATAAAATATTTCTAGTTTTTTGAATTTGACTTGGTGTCAGCTTCAGTGTGAGTATTGTATCAGTGCGGCACAACTATACTATATACAGTATATTATGGTACCTGCAGACTTACACTGTTACAGGTGGAAACTTTCTGAACAGGTATTATGTTAGAGCCTCAAGTTTCCAGGTCAAATAAAAAAAACGATATAGATCCTACTTGAGGTGGAAAACATGTGTGGTGTTGGGACACAATCAGAAAAGAGCGACATGTAGCTGGGTCCCTACATAGACAAAGTAAAGTCACAGACAGATATTTGCTGGCATCTTTCGGAAATTAGATGCAATGGGGGACAAACCAGGCTTAAGACCACCACTGACTCAGTTGTTTTTTTACTACACTGTCAGCGACACAGATAGTCTGAGTGTTCAGTAGATGTGCTATTATAAAGAATTCACAGGGAGTGACAGTGGGGAAAATGTAAGCTGCAGCATTAAAAATATTGCTGATGATTTGTAAAAGTTCCCATTATTGGTCAAGTTGTCAAATATTGCATTGTGTGGTGCTGAGAATGCCATGTAGGATAATGATATTTCTCATATATGCATATTATTTAGGTGTAAATAAATTTTAATATTTATATTTCAGAGTGTTCTGTAGTAAATAAACTCATTAAAAAAAAAAAAAAAAAACACACACACACACTTTTTATGGTTCTCCACTACCGAGAATCATAAATACATATAGGATAAAAGGTAAGATATTCATCAAGATTTCACTAAGATTTACTGTTGACTTTGGCCGCTTGACTATGCAAGGCTGCCAGTGTCGGTTTGGTTTATGGATATGAAAATGTGAAGGTGTCATTACATAATCAATATTCAATGTAAAACAAACAAGTACATGAATTAACAGTGTCAAGCAAAATTGAATTTATTTGTTCTGTCTTTAAGTATTTACAGCTTTTGTGAAAGCGAGTACCTTTGATCAGGTCAGGAAAGTGCAGGGGGAAGGGGGGTTCAGGTGGGACAGCAGCAGGCAAAGGCAATCATTCAACTATCTTTCATTGCAAGCATTAAATAGACTGAAGACAGTAGATGTAGATGAAGGCGTTTTACAGACAGAACAAAACATCTATAGGTCATGGAAGACATTCTGCCTTTAAAATAAATATTCTATTTAAATCAAAAATATGGGCACACTGTGCAGCCATGAGAGGGGAGCCCCACTCATTTTAGGTATACAATACTAAATCGGTAGGGTACCCCTTTAATTATGTGAAGCATTTTGTTTAATTGAAGATGCTACAGTATGATATGGGGATCAGAGGAACCACAACGAGGTCAAAACAACTCTTTTATTAATTTCAGTCGGCTGTCAACACATGCTGCAAACACAATGGCTCTCTCAGTTTTGAAGAAAATGTCTGACTCATGATACTACTTCTTGACTAAATTCATTTTTGCCAGTGATTTTTTTTGTTTATCCAGAATACATCATGAAAGCAAAGTGTTGCCTTTGAGGTTGTCCTATCAAAACAAGTGAAACCGTGATGGTGGAATATTTGTTGTAGATCTTTGAATCGAGTCAGCCGTAATACATACACTTAGCTGTATGAGCCAGATAATGTTGTGAGGCCAGCATCTAATGGAAACACCTTAGAAAAACCTATGCGTTATACAAATAACATGTCAAACAGTTGTGGCTTTTCAATATTTCACATTCTTTGTGCGCCTCCAAAATCGCCATGTCATCAACGTTTAACCAAACAACAAACCACATAATCTCTTAAAAACGCCAAAGGCAACAATATGTAAAGCTACAGATTGCATTAGTAGAGGTATGAGATGATTATGATTTTGACTCGTATGTTGAGTCCTTCAGCCCTCCTTGCATGGTTTTGATGCCAATTTCTTTACGTCTTTCTGAAACTCACCACACCACAACCTGTGCACATTCAGAATAACAGTGTATTCATGCAGGCTGTGGCGCAGGTGGTGGCGCAATTTAATAAGAAAATGACTTCAGTGAACAAGGATAAACCTACAGTAAACATACTGTAATAAATAACTCAGTTTTTCTGGATTTTTGTTTTTTGTATTTTTTTTTGTAATTTTACAATCAGTGATATTTTATGAACTGCAATATAACCAGATTATAGTGTTTAATTACGTTTCATTGCTAAATGAAATATGTTTGAATCCACATTCGTTATTCAAATCACATAATTTACCTTTAAAGGTGAAAGCATATATAGAATAACTAGTGTCCGCTTGGAATCTAAATGATCTTCTTCAGAAAACAAACTGCAATTCAAGGCACTCTCACAGGTGTTCTTTTTTTTGTTTTACCTGAAGATAAAGTTCAAGTTCATTCAAATCTCTTAAAGATATTTCAATTGCTTGTGCTGGAAGCATTTCACTGATGAAGAATGAAACCTATCCTTGGACTGAGAGAGCAGAGTAAAGCAACTGGTCCTAGTGACCAGGATGTCAAGTCTTCACAGTGATGGCGATGACCAATGATGGTGGCTAATAAGGTGTTGCATTAAAACATACAGCTGCAGCACCAACCTATGGATTACCTAATGTTAACTGTACAAACACAGGAGCTATGTACAGACTAACAAGAATTCATATATACACACGGCAGCTTATATATAGGGGTCATATGAGCAACACAAATGTTAACTATTTATATAAACACAGCATGAATGAACAGTACATTATGTACATTCAACGAGAGGTAAAGTTTATACATAAGCAGTGACAAAAATCAGCATTTTTAAGCCTGAATGGGCTAATTATACATCTTTTAATGTACCACTACCATTATACTGCACTCAAGGATAATGTACTGTACTGTAATATGGACATGAGGTATGTTGATGCGAATAAAACAAATAACTTAAAACCCATGAATGAGGCGAGTATGTACATATGGTTACATACATGCTGGATAGATATATACACTATATGCACATAAGATTGACTATTCACTATGAGAGTTGTTTTTGGTAACAGAGTTGGAAGACGAAATGCTACTCAGGTTAGAGAGTCCTTGCTTTAGGGTCGGGCAGCTGATCTGATGGAGCTGGAATAGAGCTGGGGGCGTCCTGCTCTGAGGGCACAGCAGGAAAGGCAAAGACTTCTGGAGGAAGGGGAAAGAGCAACCCAGGCCACTGGCTAACACAGGGAGGCGAGGACAAGGCCCTGAAACGAGCAGGAGAGTGATAACTGGGATGTGATCCTGCGGAGGGGCTGTTGATCAAGGCTGAGCCAGAGCTGTCAGGCCACGTCAGGGGAAAAGTGGAGCCCTCCGGACCTGCAGCCATCCATGATGAGACCTGAAGGGTTGGATAATGGGAGAGATGTTGAAATTAGAGACAATGATAAACTACAAATGAAACAAATAATCAACTAGCACACATAGTGTAGGTAATTACACAAAGCTCTATACAGTATGGTTGTGATGTGCTAATACTTATTAGGTTTAGGAAGTCAGAAACAATCTGAAACTTATAATGGAACTCATAACAGACTGAAAGGTGGTGAATTTTAGTTTGTGGGCAGGTTGGTGTTTGTGCTTCTGCTGATGGCTCAGTAAAAAGAAGTTTAAGTGTCCAATGGAGGAGGAAGGAAAACAAGAAAAACAATACTTCTATATTGTCCTATAACTGTGCCTAGACCTCTGCTATTAGCCATGGCTCCCCAAACATCTGATTGTCAGTGAGCCACTTTGCCACTTTGGTCCAGACCGAAATCAGCTATCTGATGGATTACCTTTAAGTTTGTTCATTCATTCCATGTGATGAGTTCTGTTCAGTTTTGTGATCCTCTGGTTGAGTCTCTAGCAGAGAGGTTGATATTTGTATTCTTTGTGAAATGGGGATCGCCACCGATTTTATACAGATATCCATTATACTCCAAGGTTGAATCCTAACAACTTTGGCCAATCCTCTGACCTCTTCTTACTGTTACCAGTTCAAAACTTTCAATATGCATGGATCTGAATTGATTGCCACTAAAATTTGGTATGGACATTTATGGTGCCCAGGGGGTAAAGTTTATTGATGTTGGCGACAAGGTCATATTCCTGCTTTTCAGTGAAATACAGTATCTTTTTTGTCTCCAGCTATTTGATGGATTGCAATAAATTTGGTACACACATTCATTTCCCTTTCAGGATATGCATATATGTTTTTATTTTAAGTAGGCTCAGTAATTTTATTTCTAAATTATCAATCAATCAATATGTATCTGTCAGATGTAATCAGATACTGGCTAATTTTACTTATTCAGGGCTACTGAATGCGGCAACAACTTGTACATATACAACCTGTGACAAAGAATCACAAGCAGATAATTCTTTGTTTTATGATGTCATATGGTAAATGGGTTTGGAATTTAAGACCTAATACGATTTTAGTTGTTTTTAATTTAATTTATTTTAATTTTTACTTACAAAGTTGAGTCTATTGTGATTCCAAATCAGATTGCTGATGATTTTTGAACATTGTCTCCATTATCCTACAGTGCCAGATATGACATAGTGATAAGATGAAACTCACGTCTGCAGTGCTAGTGAGTTGCTTATATGTTTGAGGCACCATCTGATCCCAAAGCTGCTGTCCACTGATACTCAGAGAGTTAGTACGTGGCCTGTGGGTGACAATAAGAACCTCCTGGGCCCAGTCGTCCATGAGCCGTTTCAAGTCTTCAGGCAGATTGATTTCATTGACATTCACGGACGTGCCAGTGTAAGTTGCTCTCTTGTTGTTGCTGTTATTCGCTTGAGCTTGGGCCAATCCAATAACCGGCTGATGAGGGGGAGGCGTGGCACCGGTTTGTGGCTGCTGTGATTGATTGAAAGGCCCTTGTCCTGCAGCAGACCCTGACATTCACCACAACACGATGTTAATTAATCTGGTATACACAACATGATTAATCCATTTGAAGTGAAACAAAGGAACTCTACGTACTGTGACCACGTTCTTTGCCAAGGCATAGTCGTTTCAGCGTTGCCCCTATGAGACAAAGCAGACTTTATAGAAAATCAGCGTTGACATTGGTGGGTAATAATGTTTGGTGCAAAAGCTGCTGAATACTGCCACAAGAAACAATTTAAACAAAACATAAGTCCCCTGAAAAATCATGCGGGTTGCCCAGATGACACACAGCAAAATGCAGTGCGATGTGATACAGCAGAGGAAGACTGAGTCATAGAGATAGGAAAGATTAGAGATGACGAATTATAAATGTAATGATGTAATGGGGTGCATGTGGTCATGCAGACGTTCATTGCCTGGCAATACAGGTCGGATAAGTCAATAAATGCATATGTTACTAGAGTTTAAAAATAAAACAAAACATTAGAGCAGAGATGAACTGTGCGAGAATATAAATTACTATTAAGATGAACCTCGCTTATCCAAACCTCAGACTTCTGAAACAATATACTCTTTTTTTGTTGACATAATCATTTATGCATGTTTAAATGTGTGAATCACACATTGCATTCTAGCAAATTTACTCTTCAGGGGTTTGAATAAACAACATGTTTCAGGGGTTGAGAAAAAAAAAAAGAAAAGAAAAGCAATAGTAATAAGGCAGGAGTCAACGAGGCAGAGTGAAAGAAAACCCAGCAGCGCTGCAGAACAATTTTGAAAAAGATAGAAAATACAACATCAGTGAGTGAAAAGTAGAGAAACAGAAAAATATGGAGAACTAAAAAGTGAGGCTATGCAGGAAGAGAATCGATACAAACAGATAGACAAAGACACAGGCCCACTGAGAAATCTAGCTCGCGGCTTGCTACTCGACTTATAGGTCACTCTCTCAGATGGTTGAGGGTAATTAGACCAGCCTGTAGAGGAGTATAATCAAAGAGGGGAGAAGACACCGTGGGTAAGAAGAGCACACATTGAAAAGCCCAACTCCATTCAACAAAACACCACAAGTGTCTGGTATTCATGAAAGAGTATTTCAAACTACAGGATGCTGTTCTTGGTGGTCACCTTGTCCTGGTGGAGCTTGGGTGCCAGTGCCGTCTCCTTGGAGCCCAGCATAAATATTATCAGAGGACAAGGATCCCTTGAGGGAACAGGGCTGAGTCTGCACAGGCTCTGTGTTTGAGCTGGGAAGGTGGCTGGTGCAGGACCGCGCTCTGCCATGAGGGGGGAAAGACCCTTTGGCTGGAGACCCATTTAAACTCACTGCAGGCTCACTTCCACCTGGAGCTGCTAAGATGAAGAGATGGACACACACACACACACATTAATCATGAATGTAGGACTCCAACTGACTAAGATCCTTTTGGTAGCAGATTCATCTCCAAAATATTAAAGCAATTAATCAATTAGTTGTTTGGTTCATCAGATGGTGTAAATGTTGATCTGAAAGCTGCAGATGCAAATTTCACCCAGACCAACAGTTCACAACTTAAAAGGTCATAAGTTTACTGTTATAGAAGACTAGAAAAAACACAAAATTCAGCATTTTCTTCTTAATAATGGCTCACATTGATTAATGGATTATCAAAATAGTTGGCAACTAATTGTTTAATCATTGCAGCTACATATAGAATGAACGAGTAAATGTCACACATATTACTACTTGGGGGATGTTTAATTTAACTACTGTATAATCTAAACTGTTACTTACTTGATTTGCTGGAGTCACTAGTTTTGGTTGTGACATTCCTAAATTGTTGAACCAGAGGGCTGAGCAGTTTGCCAGGCTTCAGCCTGTGCTTACTGGACCTCTTTCTACGGCCTGTGGGCGGCGCAACGTGTGAGAGACCCAGGGCAGGAGGAGGGGCTTTGCCGAGGCGGCGATAAAGCAGCTCCACCTCCCCCCACTGATGGGCCTGCAGCTCAGAGATCTCCCTCAAATGTCTGGATGGAGGAAGGAAAACAACAGGTCACTTACAGGCTAACTAACGAAACATTATCTAAGTAAACCACGAAACAACGCTTACTTCTCCCTGAGTCTCTGTAGTTCTTTCTTCATGTCCGAGTCTTCCATCTCTGAATCATTGTCACTGCTGCCATAGGCTGATCCGTGCAGGCCTCCATGCCTGATTGGAGAGTCAGAGCTCTGTACGCTGCTGCTGCGCCCTGATCGACGGAGGAAGGCCACTGCCCTCTTCATCAGGTCACTCCCCCTGCGCTCGGAGCGGGTGTGTTGGGACGAGGTGGCAGAAGCCAGCTTCGCAGGGCTGCTCTCAGCCCCAGAGTCGGAGGAGAGGAAACGAGCGTGGACCGTGATGTCCACCGGGACAGAGGCCGAGCTGGGGGCGCTGGGTGGGGAGGCTCGCTTGGCCACGGAGGGGGGCGTGTCCAGGTAGAAGTCAGGCGGGGCGGAGTAGCGGCTGCAGCGTGTCCTCTGTGTAATGTCATCTTCCGTGCTCACCACAGAGAAACGGCCAATGGTGGTGGAGGTAGTCATGGCGTCCGCCTGAATGTGGTCCCGGCTGCTACCTGCAGGATGCGCTGGTGAGGCAGCGCTGCTCCAGCTCCTTTGCTTCACATCTCGTCTGTTGGCCAATTCAGGAGGAACAGAGATTATCTGCCAAAAAAAAGCAAAGAAACAGCTACTAACAAACACACCTGAACTCATCCAAATGACAATTCTATTTTCCCCTTTGAATTTGAAGAAAACCTCCCACGCGTACCTTAAATCGGCCTCTTGTTCCAGAGCAGGAAGCAGAGTGAGGAAGATGTCTTCTTGACAGGGAAGCTGCAGGAACATTTCCACAACATTGAACAATAATGAGCTAACAGTCCTACATACATTTGGTGAGAAGTTAATGGCGCTAGTGTTGTTGAGATTGATAAGAGTATGCTGTACTTACCACACACAGCTGAGTCACTGAGCGTGCTCAAACTATCCATTCTCTCTGGAATTTGAGGCTAAAGAAGTTGATAGGATGAGAAAAAGAAACAAGGAAATTGGAAGATTTTAATACACACCATTAATAGTTTTTTATTTCTCTTAATATTTCCTTTAAGGATTGTCATTCTTGATAATACTATGTACTTCTAATGGAAGCTCAATACTCTTAATATCTTAATTTGAACACAGATTGTCTCTTGTGAAATACAGATTTGCGATCAATTTCATTAAATAACAATGATTAAAAAGCCCACACATGAAGACACACAGAAAGAGTTAAGGTCAGAACTTTTTTTTCATCACTGACATGCAGCTGAACTTTGGAGCATTTTTTAATGTCTCCAACAAGCTACCATTACATGGTTGGTACTAAATGATGCCTCAGGTTGTCTAGTATCATATTACACCATTACAACCCGATACAGCCTCTGTCAGTCTCTGAAAGATGATAAAGTTTTAGTCAACCCGTTATAATAAGTAACTCCAAATTAATCACAAAAGTTCATGTGTTAGTTTTGACACTAATCTAAATAAATACTTATGTAAAGTCCCTCTATACATGCAAGTACATAATTCTATACTGTATATATTATTATATTTTATATTTATTATATATGTTAACAAATAATTTAGAAATCTGTGTCAAATTGATCTAGTAAAGATCTAGAGGTATATATACATAATTGGCATCGTCTTCAGCGAAAAATTTGTTTTGTGTATAAAAAAAATATCACATAATTTGAAATATAAACTAGTTCTAGTTCTGCATCTGTTGTTAATGTAATGTAAATGTAGAGATTGGGTGTACTTGTTTGTTGTCCTTACCAGCTGTTCTCCTCCTCTGTAGCGTCCCTCCCCCATTGGACCTGGGGTGCTGTTTCCTGACCCTCCTGTGGCGCTGTCTGGACCAGGAGGAGACTGGATGTACTCAGTGCAGGAACCCGGTGTCTCTGCGGCGCTGCCTGATGGATACATGGGAGCGTATTCCTGGTAGAGCAAGTTCCTTAGTTTCTCATCCAGTGTTTTTATGGTGCTGTCCACAAAACCCCCGCGGCCCAGTCGTCCTTCAGCATCGGACTCGCCGGGGGGCCCTGCACCGTGCTGGGAGGGCGCTGGGCTCTGGGGTAGAGAGGACACTTTGGTCCCTCCAACGCTGGAAAAAGGCTGGTGGAGCACCACAGGCTGCTGTGGGCGATCGCTCCGTGCTGCAGAGGCGTAGGCGACAGACAGAGGCTCTTTGGCTGAACCTGCCTCCTGGAGAGGAAGAGGGGTGAGAGGAGACCCGGCATGGGAACAGCTCACATCCAGAGACAGGGGCATGACCAGAGGGCAGCAGGGCACTTCCTCCGCTATAGAAACAGGACATGTCATGTCTGCCACCTGCTGAGTAGCATGGGTGGGGGAGACGGATCCCAAAGGGGATCCCTGTGACTCATCTATTTGGAAAGAGGTATGTGTGGAAGACGGAGGCAGAGTCTGGGCTCTGGCTGGCTGGGCCTGATGCACACTGGGCTGCACCGAGCTGCTGACGGGCTCCACTGAGGGTACTGTCTGAAGGGTTGGGGGAGCAGACACGGGGGGAATCAGAGTGGCCAAGAGCGTAAGAGGGTCCGTGTTGGACATGATCGGAGGACTACAGAACCCAAAAACCTCATAGGTAAATCCTCCACTTCCACCAGACATTGTAGAGGATGACCCGTCCTCTATAGGAGAAAAAAAAAAGAGAAAATTATAACAGACAATAAACCAATGTTTGTTTTTTCATTCCTGAAGTCATCAGTTGGAGGTGCACTGTGGGGTGCTTTTCCCTTAGCTGTCACAGGATAGCGCTATTGTTCCATTAAGCAGTCAGATTTTATGCTGAAATTGCTCAGCAGAATCAAAGTCACCTCTGGATACAGACGGCCTTGCAGTGCCACAGTCAGCAGGTTGGGTGGTGGTTGAACTCCCAGGAGACTGCGTAGTCTCAGACGGGGTCTCCTGGCTGGATGTGGGAGTCTCCTCTACAGGGCAGATTATAAACCACCTCTTTCCTGTATGAAGAACTGCAAAGAAGTATTTCAAACAATCAAAAAGCATGTCCTTCTAAGTGAATATGACTAAGATTTGCTGTATAAAGCTTAGCTTTGTGAAGCGCTTTACCATTCTGCTGGTAGACATGCTGAGGTGCTCCAGCCTGCGGACTCTGCAGAAAGATTGACAGATGTGAACTCAGTCAATACGCTACTTGCTTTGTTATTCTGTATTTATTTCTCTATATCCAGGTCTATGAGTATGACCGGGTGTTTATGCACAATTGTGTGCTTTGTACATGTAAATCGTTCCAAAACTCTCATACCTCTCCTACTTGCCCTTCAGCAGCCTGGCCTTGTTGAGGACTACAACTCAAGGTGGATGTCCTCTCACCCTCAATGTCTTCATTCAGCATGTCTTCAGCTTTGTCCACAATGTCCTTCAGCTGGTCAATAAAGATCTCTTTTTCTAAGGGGAGGATGAAGCCATTCTCTACCTGTAGCCAGACATTTTAAAGAATTCGATTTTTAAGAAGTGATTTTAAGGAAGCATAAAATTAACACTTAAGTCGAAGGTTGAACGAACCATGTAAGTAGCAATTTCTTCTGGAGCGTCTCCATCCAGATCAAATTTGAAAGTCACCATTTTGTGGTTGTGAGTCTCCAGCTGACATTCAACCATTTTGTCACCTGTATTTGAAACCTGCGGGGGGCAGGGGTCACACCTCAGAATCAAAAACCTTATAGGAAGTGTAACCGTGTGAACCATGATACAGTGACTCACGTTAAGCATGCTCAGCTTGGGTTTGCTCGTCTTTTCTTGCCGAGAGCGTGTGCGGGCAGACTTGCGATGATGTTTCCTGGGTTTTCCATCCCCCTTTCCTCCACTAGCCAAGCTGTCATAGCCATCACTTGTTTCCTTACCAGATGCCACGTCAGAGTTGAGACTAAAAATTACGTTTAAAAAAAAATTATTGTAGTTATCTGCTTGTAATCTGATGATGGGTTTCATTACTCACAGATACAAAGACAATCTGAAAAGCACCAAAAGGCAGTAAAAAAATCACGCACCTGTCATAGGCATAGCTGGGTAATGATGTTTGTTTCTCCAGAAACACATCCTGAAGAAAAAAAAGAAGAAAATAATAAGAAAAATAGGTGAAAAACATCTTCGAATTCTTGGGTAGGCAGGGTTTTATATCTCTAAGATTAACGTTAACACTGCAAAAACTAAAATCTTATGAAGTGGAATATACAGGTGTTAATATGGTGTGATGGCATAAGTTACTATAATTTGGCAGAGACCTGTAATTTGCACTCACTTTTTGATTTTGTTAAGACCTCAGGCAATCAGCAAAATCTTTAGGAGTGTATATACAGTACATGTAACAGTTCAATATTACATGATGACAAATGCTCACACGTTGTCTTCATCCCTACCTCTAGACAGGACTCTTGCTGTATGGTGCTAGTTGCAGTTGTCGTCTCCAGGTTTTGCTGAATTGACGCCCGGCTGGCATAATCGGGTAGTGAGACTGCTGTCTGGATGCCAGCAGGCTGCAGAACCGGAGCTGGGACTGGAGCTGCGACAGGACATGGGGCTGCAGCCTGAGCTTGGGCTTGGGCTGGCATCATGACAGACACTGGGGCAGAGATCAACCCTTGGACTGAGAGTTGGGGTTTACCAATAACTGAAGAGGCGTCTGAGATCGTGGATGACACATTTGGCGGTTCAAATGTGGAACCTAAGGCCGGGGCTTGTGGTTGAGTTGGGGCCGCGGCGAGGGTGGAGGTTGGAGTTTGAGGCATTGCTGCAGCTTGAGCAGACACCAGACCCGGCGCTTGTTTTTGTGCTGGGACTAAAGCTGGAGTTTGTACTGGAGCTTGAGTTTCAACTTGCATTGTAGCTGAGACTGAGCCTGGGACTGGAGCTAGAACTGTATGACCTGTGGGTCCAGGTGAAGTAGTTTCTGCATTCACTCCGCTCCCCCAAAGAGGAATCTGACCAGCCGGTAGAACGGGGTGAACCGCAGCTGTCTGTACCTGAAATAAATAGCAAATTTAGAGATATTGTTCATTAGATAGTGTATAATTGTTTATTTCTAAATTCCCAAATGCATGCCCTGCGCGTATTGCATCATAGATGTAGACACAATGCCACAATATTCACCTGAACAGGCTGCTCAGTCAGTCCCTGCTCAGGGTGGGGGACAGGGTATGGGGTGGGTTGTACCTGGGAGAGAGGTGAGGGATAGGTGGAATGGAAGCAAGCTACATTTGGCTGGGAGGTGGGAGGGATGCCCTGCTGCTGGGGCACTGCAAAGGGCATGGCCATGGCAAGAAGTGGAATAGGGGGTGCCACACTGGGCACGTGCTGAGGTGTGGACAGAGGGGTCTGAGGTGTGCTAAGAGTAGATATGGGGGGCAAAGCAGCATGAGGCGTCAGAGGAAGGGTGGGACGGTGGGGGGAAGGTGAGTAATAGGGGCTAGATATACAAGGGATACTGCTGTTGAAAGTAGATGGCAGTAGAGTTGAGGAGAGGGGAGGTGGTTTGTGGTCCCCTGTTTGAACAATGGGATATGGTTGGGGAAACTGGGAAAGAAAGGGGAAAATGATATAAAAAGGGAACGAAGACAACCAGTTGATAGAAATACTAGTCACACAGGCCGTTCGTCTATTACCCCAACCTGTAACCTACATTACATTAACGTTTGTAGGATGTTCATACCCAACTCTGTCTCTAAGTTTGTTAAATCCTGTCTTTCTAACACAACGCACCTGTGTGCTGATCTGCAGGGGCAGAAGTGGGGGTGGAACACTGGAGACTGACTGTGGAAAACTGGTAGATATGTCAGGAGGTTTCAGGTGAGACGAAGGCTGGTCATCAGATAGAAGCTAAGGAAGAAAATCAAACATTGTTTTTTATACTTTCACTGTAATGGGAATGCATACTCATTGTGAGTTACACTGACAATACTTTCTGGCCTAAAAGCTTGAATGTAACAGAGCTGCAGGGCTCGTGAGTCAATTGTTCTGTTAGTTATAAGAGATGAGGGCAGCTCTACCTGGGGCAGGGCACCGGCTGGTTGGAGATGGCACTAAAAGAGGGAAAGAAAAATGGGAAGGAAACAGTGACGAGAAAAGACACACACAGACACCAGACACAGATAGACAGTATTTTTTTTTAAAAAGGGACACTTCGCACCCACCTCTCACGATATATTCTCAAGAAAGAAATGTTTTAAAGTAGCTGGTATCATTAAACACACATTGACAATATACATGAATGTATTACATTTTACTTTAGTATACTTTAATCACCTTATTTTTGGGTAAACTGTCAACGTCCTTTGACTAACAAAACTGTGTAAACACTGAAAACACTCCTGCTACAAGTAAACTTCTATTTTGTACTAGGCTTCATGGCAATCTCTAATTGCACAGTAACTCTCCTTTTTCTAGAAGCCATAGTTGTCCACAGATTTGTTGTGTTAGCTGCTAGAAGCTAGCCAATAACTGGAAGTGCCTGGCCAGTCTTGCACAAAAAAAGAACTACAATGGCAGCCGCTGTATGTCCATTGAGAATAAGGTGAATATTGTAGATGGACTCCACAGCTTTTACACTTCAATGCCAGTTACTTTGGGAATACTACTGTTTATGTCATGTTATGTTATGTTACGTAATGCCCTCTGTGGCTTCAGAGGGCACTGTGTTTCCTGAGAAATCTGATGAATTGCATCTACTGGGGCTGATGTTAATAGATGAAAAGACACTGGGAGCGTGGAGTAAGGTAGAAGTGAGGTTACCAGGCTGTGACCGCCTGCTCCTCACCTCTGCCTGAGGCTTTGTTACAAACAAGTTAAGTTGCATTGTGGGCAATGTAGGCACAAGCATTTGACAAGAAAGATTAATACTTGGAATTTAAAGTATCAGGGTCTGCTGCATTGATTTTGATCACTTTTTTTTTTCAAGCCTGCCAATGTTAAAAATCTGCAATGCCTCATTGGCAGAATAGTCATTTAATAGCTGGCACTACATTTTGGAAGTCAAAACAAGCATTTAGAACCATTAATATATCCCATTTTTGCAGCTGGTGCTCAGAGAACACAGAGCAACCTTTAAGCATAGTGGCTGTATGCTTACAGGTTGCTCCGCACATTCCAAACGTGCTTATGAGTCACTAGGAAATAAATCTGTTGTTTAGTCGAGATCCACCAACAATCCAAACAGACTGGATGGGCTGCAGCAGCTGACTTCATACGTTGTCCAGCCTAACTCTGTTTTCCCTGTGTCTCATTACAGCTTTTGCCAGGGCCTGTCGCAGTTGGGTGCATGCAGTACCTGCTCCTGGCTGGGTTGGGCAGTGAGCTGCGTCTGCAGCGAGGTGGCTGCAGCTGGGAAGCTCTGTGCTGTATGTCTACTCTGGTGCACAGTAGTGGCCGGCGTAGCTGGAGCAGAAACTGTCTGTCAGAAACAAATAAGAGAGAGACACATTTACCGGGTGCCTTTTCGCAGAGATGCTGTTGTGTGACTCATAATATAACAGAAGCTTATATTTTTGCGGCAACAAACCAAGCTCAAGGTTAAAATGGTCAAAGCAGGGGGAGTCAGAAGAGGGAGGGTAGTTTATTTTCAGGGGTGGGCAAGGTTCCATTAAGGGAAGCTGAATTGGAAATATCAATCTATTGTTAGCCACCCGTAATATTTACTGCCATACACTGAGCTAGCAGGTTTCTTGTGCATTATTACCAGAAGTCAAACCCTGATTGTGGATTAGGCAGGAGCAGGAGCTGATTGATGCATTTAGCTATTACCATGTACAGGCCAGAGGAGAGAAGCAACTGGCAGAATCAGACAAATACAGCAGGCTGCTGCTATGGCAGTATTTAGCCTACACAAAGCCCTTTTTTCTAACCTACCAGTGGAGCTGTTCTGCCTTTGCTGTCATGTGGTGACAACAGCAGTTTCCTGTCCAGATTTGGGCTTGAGACGAGCGGAACATCCAGGCTCTTGTCTATGTGCTCAACTACTGAGGTGCTAGAACCCCCAAGCTGGCAGTTGTGCATTGGACAGGTAGTGCTCCTCTCTGAGAGGGAACGGTAAGTTGTTCCGCGGCTGACGATGTGATGGAGACAGTGGTTAAGAAGGGTCAGATCTCCACCTTCAGACAGACTTCTCGGGAGCACAACTTGTGTGGATGGGGAAAGATGTGAAGGTGAGGTCACCAGGTTTGTGTAACTATTTGACAATGAGAAAGAGAAAGAGGGTGAAACCAAAAGAGAAGGTAGAGTGACTGTGGGAGACCTTGCCTGATGAGGAAGAGATGTGAGTGAACTTGGCTTAGAGACTGGAGTAAACTGGGATGATGTGGAGAGAGAGCGTATATGTGTGTGTCCCAGAGATCTGCCTTCCTTTGTCCTGTCCCACATGAGGAGAGACTTGCAGGCCTTGCAGTGGCGGTGGGGATGTGGGCTGCGTGGGAGCTCTGTGGAATGCTGTAAATTTATGGGAAGGAGAGGTGAGATGAAATGACTTGCTGAGTCATGATGAGAGCGATGATGTGACGGCGAGAGAAGAGATGATAATGAAGGATTCTGAGCAGAGTTAGAGGAAAGGTTGTCTGTGGCATGCATCAAGGGCTCCGTGCTGTTTGCTGATGTCCGATACTGTGAGGTACACGGACTGGGACTTGGGTTCATTGACTTAGTGAGAGATTGAGTCCTGCATCCTAACATCTCAACCAGGGAGGCACTTCCACACTTAAAACACACAGTGCTAGCAGTGTTGAGCAGGTTGTTCTGGCCTCCAATGGTATCACTGTATGGATGCTGATCAGATATCATTCCAAAAAAAAATGAAAATAAACATTTAGCCATTTAAAAAACACAGACAACAAAAATGTAAAGAAAGACAACAGAAAGTGTTAGAGAAATACAAAATGTATGCACTCACTGTTTGAGCCTGACAAGGCCCCTGGTGCAGTTGTGCTGCAGGCTGTTGATAGGCCCCAGGGTGCAGCTGACCAGTGGTCTGCTGATAGGCTCCCTGGTGCAATTGCGAGGATGCTTGTGTGTAGTTGTCGTGTGAGGCCTGTGCTGTGGCTTGCTGGTAGGGACCCTGGTGCAGCTGAGTGTCTGGAGGACTGTAGATCATCTGAGCTGTGGAAATAGGCTCTGGTAGGGACTGGTAGGTCCCATTTTGTTGATTGGTAAGATCATCTAACTGCATGGTGGAACTCACTCCACTGTCAGCTGTAATGACAAAAGTATATATGAATTTGGAAGTCAACCCAATGGCCTCTACAGGAAGGACAGACAGTGGGGATGGAGGAGGTAAAGAAGGAGGCAGGTAAAACTATTTTATCTATTGATGATATCCACAAACATTTTATGAAATGTCATTTCCTGTTATAGACTCAGTGAGTTGTGACAAAGGTAGGATTCATCATGTTCATGTGTAATTTCAAATGCAGGTCCTCACATGCGGTAGATGTAGTCGTGGGCACAACGCAGACCAAGGCCTGTTGCTCCCCCTCCTGGTCTTCGTAATCTGTCCCTACTAATGTGGTTCCCTGTGGTACGCCAGTACCAGGCACCTGCAGAAGGTTCTGCTGCGTCCTTTTCACAGCTATCTCGCCATTTCCTGATGAGACAGTCCGCTCCCTCCTCCATTTGATGAGAGCCACGCGGTCCCGGATTGACTTCCCAACTATCTTCAGATCACAATCTAGGAAAAAACCTGACTCCACCTATAAGACACAGGCGAGATGGTCATTGCAAAGATCAAATTTGGGATTTGCTTCAGTTTCAATCAATACAGTGCATGATATGGACTTTTCGTTGCAGATATGATAACTCACCATCACATGTAATTAAATGAGAGAGAAAAAAATAATCCATGATTAAGTGCTCAGATATAATAAAATAAGGAGTAAGGGGCAGGCATTTGTATCCCCTTATCATGTATTATGCTTAAACTCAAGACCATTTATCGCATGCAAAAAATAAGTTGATCTTAAGAGAGAACTGATAATGTGTACAAAGCTGAACATTATTGCTATGGTTACCTACAGGTTTGTATTCCTTGTGTACTGATTAGGAACAATGTTTAACATGTTGATAGATTTCGACACCTGCTAGCCAATGAGAATCAAGTACATTTCCATGGCACTATGGTCCAGGCAAAATAAAGAAACAGCTGGCAAACCAATGAAAGAAAAGAGGGTCATTCCGTTGTGACTAATAGGCCTGTTTTTTGTCCTAATCCGTGAAAAAAAAGTAGTAATAACATTAACACCAAATAACCTATTAGTATTCAGCAAATCCAACTATTCTTTTAGTAACTTAATATTTGCTTACCATTTCTTGGGCAACATCCTCTGGGACCTCACTGACCAAGTCAAAGGAAAATTCAATAGCACCAGTGTCCTTGTACTTCCCCTTCAGCTTTTTAGGGTCCTCGACCCACAGTTTAAGTGCGATGGACACTTTCTTCCCGTCATCTTCTTCATTGAGCTCCACCCTCACGCCTGTGTCCTCTGCAAAGAAGGCATGATTCAGGAGGTCCTTGATGGCGTACCTGCAGGAAATACACAAAACAGTAGCTACTAACCCACACAAAGGTCACTAGAGCAGTAAAACCTAATGATGCACAACACACAGACACTGTGTCAGAGCCAAATACTGGTGTTAACCCTTACCTACTGCTCTCATTCTGACCCCAAACACTGTGAACGACCTTAAGTATTCCTTTATAAAAAAAGGCCCTAAACAAGTTTATCACAAATATATATTATCAGAAATTATTAATAACCATACAATGTGTGGTTTCTGGTGTCCTCTAGTGACATGGTTGCAGATTGCGTGCTATGTGTAAAAAGGCATCTGCAGTGGCTGCGGAAAACATGAAAGGCAACATGGCTATCTAACTTTATATAAAAATGACTCATGCTCAGGTAATAAAAGCATAACAATTCTTATTTTCATTACATAATCTATCAATAAAAACATAGTGAGAATAATTAAAGATACTCCATTCCTGCGAAGTTTGTTATGCTAGATGCTGCTGATTCATTGACCCTTCAATAATGTTTCAAAGTGGCGTGGTGTAGAATATGCATTTTCTTTAGGTTAGATACATATATACGTTTACAATTACTTGAGGGTTAGGGTTACAAAAGAGCCTTAATGATCGCTAATAATTTATATGAAGGTAAATTAATCCACAGGGTGGTAGGGTGCATTATAATCATTGAAACCATCAATCCGCACCGGCCCAGAACACCCTCTCTGTGCAAAAATATGTAAATAAATAGTAAATATTAAAATAAAAAAATTGTATTTAAGGGTTACTTTCATACAGCAAATCAGAAACAAAAAGTATGTAAAGCTCAACCTTTAGCTACAAGCCACATGTATCATCAGACCAAGCAGCCTGGTCTACTTACCTTTCCTCCCATCTGTGACAGATACACTCCCCAATTATCTCCTTAATTTCTGGGTCGCTTACTTTACCGTAGCTGGCAGGTTTCACCCCCTGGCAAAGAAAAAAAAACAACACAAAACATTAACATGCCACAGCAAGTCACATGCTCAGAAAAAAAACTGCAGCAATTAACACATGGCCTTGTTAAAAGGCAGGCGTCATGATGCATTAATGACGACCAAAAAGGGAACCTGATCACAATAAAACTGATTCATAGTAGGAGCAACTTATAAGCTAAAAAATATCTACTGTTTAAAGCAAGCCCAATTAACTTCTGAAGAAAACATACAAATATTCTTCATCTTATAAATTAAAAACTTAGGCCACCGTTGTTAAGTGCATAACTCGCTCTGCTGTGAGCAGTAGCTTGTGGTGGCTAATATGTTAACAAACTTAAGGCAAATATCTGTGTAGTAAGCCTACATTTCTGAATCAGTTTGTTGTTTGTATTTTCATGTATGCCACATATGCAACATTTAGCACCGCTCACAGCATTGGTTGCTGTTTAACAATAGTTCAGAGAAAGAAAGAGATTTAGACTTTTACTTTGGCTGAATGTGGTTGGCAGGCGTCATTGCTTTTAATATATTCACTGGTATAACATTAAATAGTATATAATAATCAAGAAAATGTGTGATTAATTGATAGAAATATTAGTTAATTCCAACTTTAGCAGTCTTGCCTCTCATTTACAAAACAGTTACTGGAAATCCTGAGAGTTCATGAATGTCTAACGCTAACTCTTATGGAAATAGCAGAGTTTAACAGCTTCTGAACTCACACTTGTGACTTTGCGGTAGATCTGAGCAGCATTCTGACACTCGGAGTAGGGGTACTCTGAAGTGGCCATTTCCAGCATACACATCCCAAAAGCGTAGACATCCACGCCCTCATCATAATGCTCCTCATACATCTCTGGGGCCATGAACTCTGGAGTCCCTACAGAATGAATTCAAAATAGAGTGATATTTTATAAACTCATGAGCTCAGTGTTTCATCCAGTTTCAGGGATCAATATCAACATCGAGGACTGAAATCCAACACGGCTGCTAATTCTTGATTCCAGGGTGAATGAGTTGATGTTTCAAGCCACTTGCATGACAGACAAGAGGGAATGAGTTGGAAAGTTAAACCACAAATGTTTGCTCAGGCTTTGGTGTTACAAAGTTTCAGATATCTGATTATTTCTTGCAGTTAAACTAATAGCTGAGAACAGTTTAACCAAACAAGGTTGAATTAATGTGGATTAATCTGAATTTAATGAGGATGAAGGATGAGGCTGTCTCTAAAATACAATAAAATGATATGATAGTTAAATTAAAACTGGAGCTGATACCATTTCAGATTGCCTTCAAAAAAACTAAAAAAGGCTCCTAAACTGTTCTTGAAACACATCCATTTATCATTATCCTGAGGAAATATATATTAAAAACATATTCAGCCAATCATTGATTCAATGAAACAGTGACAGGGGCTGACCTATGACACTCTTAGCGAAGGAGGCCCTCTTCAGTGTTGCTAAGCCCAGGTCTCCTATTTTGACAGAGCCTGTGGGACCAGTGATGAAGATGTTGTCACACTTTAGGTCTCTGTGGATGATTGGAGGAGTCCTTGTGTGGAGGAAGTGGAGCCCTTTGAGAATCTGTCTGCACCAGCTCCTCAGAACTTTAGGCTTCATCACTTTAAAGCGCTTCAGATACCTGCGGGAAAGTGGAAAATAGCAAAAGTTTCCATTACATTTTGAACAAGGAGAACAATTCATCACTACATTTGTAACAATTCTTCGTTGAAAGAGACAAACACGGATGATATCTTGATTTGCTAAAAAACTACAACAGGATCTACACCATTACACATTAGCTCTACTGTAATTAAGGTGTCATTTAACTGGTTTGAAACTTGAGCCACATGATTTAAACCATCTGACAGGCATAACTGTTAAGTTGTTTTAAACCTACTAGTAGACGCTGCAATAAGAGGCTATTATTTCCTTTTAATGATCAGTGGCTGTAAATTAAATTCCACCTTATGTCAAGCACAAGGCACATATGGACATATGGGCCTAGACAGAGTGCATACCACAAAAAGATCATTATAGAAAAGCTTTTCTGTTCATCTGACACCCACGTTTTTAGAGTCCCTGAGGTCATTAGCTCTGTCACCAGAACAATGCACTTCTTCCCTTTCACCGGTGATTCCCAGAAGTCATAGAATCGCACAATGTTGGGATGCTGAAGAGCCTTTAACATCTCTGCCTCCTCTTTGAACCTCTGCCGCTCAGCTTTGGACAACTTCCGTTCCTTAAGAAAACAAAGACACATTTTAAATTAAGAAGAAATGCCAGGTCAGAATAAGAAGTTCCTGCGGTGGTCATTTTGTCCAAAAGCTAAAAGTTCGAGAGACTCGAACGTGATAATTTTTCAGTGTTACTTTAATATAAAAGGCGAATAGAAGAGATCTAATAATTTATCCACCTTTAAATCATCTGTTGTGGCTTCAGAAGCAGAGCTATATTAGAATTGCCTGCAGCTCGTGTTTAGAGTAAAAACAACGTTGGCATTTTGAGTAGGTAAACATGGGTGTCTGAACCATTCACTGTATGGTCTGAAGCATCTACTCTTCAGCTACTTTTTTTTCCCTCACCACTGTGTATAAAACATGCAGCACTAAAACAGAACAATATGTCTTTTAAAAGAAAGAGACAAATTTAGCCTGAATTACCTTTTTTTTTTTTTTTTTTTTTTTTTAAAGGAGCTGTTTATGTAGATAATGGCACAAAATTTGACCATGAGAGGATTGTAGCTGCAAACCGCAAACTGGAAATACGTGATTTTCTTTAAACAAGTCCAATAAAAATTATACTCAATGTTAAACAATGCTCCAGATTTTAAAAAATCGTACATCGTTGGATATGAGCCCAGGTGAATCTGGATCAATATTTTGGCCCCTGCCTTTCCCTGTACTGTTGTATAAATAATAAAACAGCTGACAGCGGACATCTTTTCTGTTTCTCTCCAGTCAGCATGACAGATACAAGACATCGCTCTGACCATGACAAACGTTACATTTTATGACCTCCAGATTTTCACTCTTTCTAATACACACAATGAAATCAGAACGATGAGGGCGAGTTCAGTGTGTCAAATGTCCAGGATGCACAGTAACCAACTGTGCGTTTCTTGGCATTGATTATTGAGTGATGCTAGGGAGTCATGTTTCAGTTACAGCCCATACTGACCTATGCGGTGCGCAGCCTAATGCATCTTGGATTACGTGCAGCATTGTGGAGGATACGCCTCCTGCATTTGTAATTCTGATTCTTGTTAAGAATAAGCATACTACACTCTACCTCATTGTCTATACTGTCAACTTTTCTAGGTTTCCATACAGATTTTTAAAGATTTTTTTAAACAGGGGAGATTCAAGCAGGGTGTGGCACTTACGATAAAGAATCTGATTTAGTGACACTTAATTGTGCACAAAAGGCAAAGGTAAAAAAAAAAAAAAAAAACATGATAGCAGCACTAACATTTGTTTTATTTTAGAGTGTGAAAAGGTAAGGATGCAGCGCAGCAATTAACGTAAATATAGAACTCTTGCTTTGCTGTGTATCGAATAAAGCGGATCTTACACGCTGTCCTTAGCTGAACCCACCCTTTTCCTCTGCTTCCTCTCTCTCTCTCTCTCTTTCTCTTTCTCTCTTTCTCTCTGTCTTGCTGCAGAGGGCTGCATCAGCAGGACCTACTCTCCAGACACACATGTGTGGTAATACCACAGGGGGGGAAATTAATGTTGAGTATTTATCACTAGGTGATAAAATAAGACAAATAGTAGTGTAGAACTATGAGACAGATCTCAAGCCGGTGTGGTGGTATGGAATCTTGTTTCATATTCTGCTCATTCTCATGCAAATGATTTGTTCAGCTGATTGATCATTGCTTAGCGGATAAATAAGGAAAAAGACTAGCAATCTGGTCTAATCAACACCAGGCAGCAGCTGGCCTTCAAGATTGATTTCTAAATCTATCTATACGAGTCTACAGTACTGTACTACGGCATGTTTTCTGCTGTCTCATTCTTAGACTTAATACCACACAGACAGTAAAGGCACAACATTTGAGTTACGCCGGCTTTTGTGAGCACAGGCACAAAAGCTCTAAAGGGCACGGCCTCACCTCCAGGGACAGAACGGTTGAATCATCACTAGATCTCCCCTAAGAACCTGCTCAGGGCAGATGCAGCACATAAGCAAGTTGGACATGTATACATGTTGCAAAGATTAAAAAAGAAAAAGGATAAACACATGCCATTACACATCATAAATATACTCTTCCTCTATAAACTGCAGTTAATAAGGAGTAGTAACAAGTGATACCTTTTAAAAATACCATGAGATGACAAGAAATATTCAAAGGTTTGGTGCACATTTTAGATCCCTTTAAACCCCCTGTTAAAGACATGAAAAACGGAGTTTTAATTAATTACTCACATTTGAGAAATATTCAATGCAAGTAACAAAAATAGACAGCTGAGACTTCATCCATGGATGGTAACCAGGAGACAATGCATTAATTATTCTGTGCACAATCAGTTGAGGACTGGCTTTGTTACCTTCTAGAAGGATGGATGGAAGCCCAAACGAGCCTCATTACATGTAATAATATATTAATGTACCAGAAAAACAAGCCAAACTCCACTTCCACCACTTGCCTCGCTGGAATCTATAGATTAGGTGTATAGACTTGTGCTGTTGCCAATAGGAGCTGTGAGATAAGATGCAATCATGATTGTGTTAGTCTGAACTTGATTGAGGTAAATTGGTCTGATAGGGTGAACCTGGATTCTGCTAGAGACTCCAAAAGAATCAGCTGTTCTCTCTCTAAAGCAGTACTGAATCTGTAAAGTCACGCTGCAGGGCCGTGCTGGGGTCACAAATGTTATTGCCATTATGACAATTTAATTAAAATTTAAAAGTCCATATAACGATGCGGAAGGTGATGACTCAGCTTGAACTGCCTTGATTTTTTTGGGAATGTCATCCACCTGCCCACAGTATGCTCTATATATATTCTTTATTCTAGCTGTGCCCCTGGTTTATCGGTGAGTGTGTCATGAAGCGATTTTCCAGCAGCAGCATGATACTTCTTTTATTGTTTTCGGGTACTTGCTCTGGACAGGCTGTAAAATGGCTGTAGGTTTCGACGCCCAAAAGTCGTCCCGTCTACAGTTTTGTCTCCAGGCTAATCTGCGTATCACATGGACAGCATTTAAACTGCTCATACACAGATTAGTGATACAACAAGCTGTCACTGTTTGGAAGCACTGCGCTACTGTAACACCTGCGAGAAATCCTTTTTGGAGAATTCAAACCAATCAAAGTGGGAATTCAGTTCATCTAGTGAGACTGTGCATGAGGTTAACACTCACTGTGTGGTCTAAGTTTTAGTGGATATAGCTAAAAGAAATTGGACTTAATGAAGCTTTCGAAACCTATTGTCCTCTGACTCTTAGGTTTACGTGTCAGGCTCATAACTCCTGGGTGACGCACAACTTTGTGATGAGAGCATCCAGTATGATAAGTCAGTCCCTTCCTCTTCTGTCCACCCTTTAACATTGCTGTGTGCAAAAAGGGGCTCATTGACAGTAACATCAATGAAAAGTCTCCCATCTGCCTCCTGCACAGAGTAACACTTCAATAATATAACATATGCCTGTAACTGATGGCTGACTGATCAATTTGACCCTGAAGATAAGATGTCATAGTCATTTAAAAGTCAACGCTGAGTCTGTAGTGGAAAATATTAATGCAATAACCTTGGAATGAAAAAAAGCTATACAAATACACAAAATATGCAATAATCCACATTCATTCTAGGGATATATTAATTTAGGAAGGTTATTCGTTTGTAAGGTTTGATGGACTATTGATGCATAATCTGTTATCTGAAGGATCTGAGCATTTTATGGTTATGATTTGAACATCTACAAGTAATTATTGTTATATAATAGGTGTTTTAACTTCAGATGAATGAAGTTACAGGATAATTAAACCAATGCCCTGTTTGCTGCAGACTCATAACACCTGCAGTAACCTGCACTGCTCTCTCTCTCTTACTATGGATGCACTTTGCTGGACAGGTGTTTACTAAACAAAAGCCACGTAGCTCCACGACAACAGACTTATTATTGGATGTTGGACCTGAATGATCAGTGAACCCACCTGGAGTTCACACCACGCCACTTCGACCCAAGTGTCGGTGTCAAGACCTTTATAGACTGTCTTGAAGGAGCCGCTGCCCAGCTCAATGTCAAACTTGAGGAAGCGGCCCCCAGGTGAGGTGGACACGGCCTTCATCCCGGGCTCCTCTTCGTTCTCGTCACTTCCGGCTTTACCTGTGACATCGGAGGGCACCTCCTCCACCTTGGGCTCGGTTTCGCCGCCGTCTACCTTCCCCTCGCCGGGGCTCGCGCTCTCCGCCTCGCCGTCCTGCGGCTCCGCCTGGCTCTCCGTCTCCTGGAGGCCGAGGCGGGTCCCTTGCAGGACCCGGGTTCGACTCCGGCCGACGATGGTGCGCAGGTCGATGTTAACCACCGGGATGCTGTTGGCACATTCCGGCGCGTCCACCGGCTGCTCCTCGTTCTCCGAGACGCACAAACTTCTCCGGATGAACCTCTGCCGGACCAGCCCCTGGTAGTCCGTGGAGGGGTAGGCGCTGGGGTCACTGGCTCCCCGCAGGGCTGCACTGTGGATGCTGACATTGTGGTCTGCCCCGTTCTCATAAATAGGCCTACAGGCATTTGCATTAATGTCTGCGTCTAAATTCGGTGCAGAGGAAAACGTGGATCCCCGTGGCGGATCTTGTCTTGAATCGTCCGCCGAATCCATCCCCGGGGGAGACTGTTAAACTAGCGGCGACATTGCGTAGGGAGGAAGATGAGCATGCTCCTCTCCCGGTGGTGGAGAGTTCGCTGTCTACCTGCAACACTCGCATGCAGTGACGCAGTTCGTCAGCTGAGGATATTTGGCCTTATGCCTTGGGTTTGTTTAGGACACAGATCGTCCCCACGCAGCGTCCAGCCCGAAGGATGCGTGCGTTGCTCCTCGCACAACTTCACGCCCCCGGTCGGTGCACCTTGCTGCAGTGTGAGGCTACGGCGCTGCTCAAGTCAAGCCTGATGTCATTGCCCGGTTCAGCCTATACGAGCCCACGTAAACAATTTCCTCCACAATGAAGCGAATCCTCTCTTTAAAGGCTGTGTGTGGCACACGCTAATCCCTCCGAAGACGCATCACCGGGCGACCGAGTGCGCAGCTGTCATCCGCCGAAAACACCGATCGACCCGCGCTCCGGCGGATGCAAAAGCAACGCGGCTGGTGTTCCGCGTGCAAACCTGAATCAGCTCCAGAGAAGTGTGACCTCAGCATCTCTGCATTGCTCCTTTAACTATCCCGCACGTACTTTTTTTTTTTCCTCCCTCTCCGGAGTGGTGATGTCCCGGAGCGGAGTGCGGGACGGACACGCGCGCTTATCAGATTATCGCTCACTGCGGCAGCGTTTCTCCAGGTGCCAGCGCTGTCGCCCTCGTCCCGGTGAGACGGCCGCCGTCTTAGGGAAATTAATCTCTGTGAGATCTCGGGGAAAAAAAGTAGAATATTTAACAGCGCAACCCACGCCCCTAGCAACAGCACGTATCCAATATCCAGGCACGCTTTTAGGCGGCACCCTCAGCCTCCCCTGACACAGGCTGCGTGGACCACACCACCGTCCGCCCTTATTGTGACGCGCTAAACTTCCAATGGGAGGATGTCTGTCAAAGCCTACCAACCAAAAGGGAGGCTGACGGGAAGCAGCCTATAGGGCGGCGGGATAAAACGCACCGGAGGGAGAGCGTCTTAATAACCTACTCATCCACATGGATCCTGTGCAGGCAGGCTGAGGGATGACACCCTCTGTTAGGAATAAAAGAAACTCATTCTCTACCTAAAAACCTCATACAAACACACGGGATGGCACTCCCATCTTTCCGTTTCTGTGTAGAGTTATTAAAGAATAATCTAGAAGTTATATTCCCATTTCATAGGGAGTTTTATCCTATTTCACAACACTTTTTTGCCTCAATTCCCTGCAAAACTTTTCTGTCAATATTTAATTGTAAAAAAAAAAGAGATATGAGATCCCTAATGCGGTGTTATCAAGTAATATTTAGTAATATAGGTGCACACTTTTTCTTATGGTTAATTTGTATCATAAACTACTTCAAATGCATAATATCATCCTACTAGACTGCGGTTTTGTAGAGATTTTAATGAAAACCTTGCAGAGCAATTAAAAGTGAAAGTGATGATCAAATATATCACATATGCTTTCAAGAGTTGCTTTATTATTGGGAATAAAATGAGTATTAAACATTTAAAGTTTGTCTCTCATGAGCAACTTTGTGTCACTGCTATAAAAGTAGTTTGAAAACAGAACATAAATAAATATTTTTTTAGAATTCTGGCTATGGCACAGTTCAGAGATGGAAAAAAACGATCAGATCGACATTCTCTACCCTGTTTCCAACTTAATTCATTTATTATGATCTGCTTGATCCTACTACTAGAACTTTTGCTATTACATTTAATTTTTATGACCTGCTTTAAGAATCTGAAGGAAGGCTGAAGGAGGGTGAAAGACTGAGACCAACATTGTCACTTTTTCAATGGGGAGAAACCTAAAGAAACTGTTTAAATTATATAAGGTCAAACTTGAGGGTCAAGCCCTCAGATCAGTAGGAAAACAATGGAAACAATAGAAATCAGTTGGTGGGTGGATTTAGGGCAATGAACCACAAACGTGGCAGTTAAATAGTGCCGTGCCATCCTTTTCACTGCTTTTATTTTGTGGTTACACATGGTTGACCAGATGTGTTTTATTGGACTGAGCAGCTCTTTTGTGTTTTGTCAGCTTTGCTTAAAATACATAAGATCTTTAAGGATATGGTTGCTAGGAGAAAACATGTGATCAGATGTATATAGTGCATTTACCGCTCATGCTTTCTTACTAAAGTGTCAGAATCAGGTTTACTGCCAAGTTGGTTTGTACATAAAATTAATTTGCATTGGTGATGTGCTGCATAACAATCAAAAAGAGAATGTCAGAAAAAACAGAACTTCCACAGAAGCCAGGCCATTATAAATATTATTAAAACAATTTACAGCACAAAAGAAGATAAAACATAATCTGAGTGAAAAATGAGTCAATGGGGTTGAATATTGTGGAAAATGTTGATGTGTATGCAAAAGTTTGAAGTATAAACAGTACATGTAATAATAATATAAATACTTGTTAATGTATCAACGCATCATGTGTGCAGATGATAACCTAAACATAATGTTTTGAACATTTTAATTAATACATTCATATAAATACAGGTCTAAATAAATGTGTCAGAATTCAAATTTAAGATATCAAATTTATATTATGTTGTCATCAAATTGTCATCAATTTAGTTCCACAAACTCCAGGTATTTTTAATGGCGCTTAAGAAAGAATTAATAGTCTGATCTTTTAGAGGTATGTTTTAGGTTTAATTGATATTTTGATTAAAGAAATTTGGGTTTAGTCACTTAATGGCAAACACTAAAACCTAGAACTCATGACCCATTGCAAAACTTTTAACCAAGCCTGAGACCCTTGTTAATTCAGCAACATTATTTTTTTTTTTAGTTTTGTATCTTGCTGTACTATTTATCTTTTCTTTTTCCTCACTTTTTTTCTATAATTGTATTTTTTTACCCATTTTATTGTCTTTTTCCATAAGAGTCCTTCTGCAAAGTATGATTTTCTATAACACACTATGCTGCTTGCATCAGAAAACTACCTCAGTGTGTCTACGCACACTCTATCTGTCCCTATCAAATAAACCATAAATAAATAAAGAGCATGTTTAGTATTTCCAGGGGTTTGCGCCTCCCTCGTGCAGCACCACGTGACTCCACGTGGCGGCAGCAACGAGTCGTTCTGGGCAGAACTTTAATGAGAAACGGTATATCAATTAAAACATCTTTTTTTTTTAATTTGTCAAACGAAATGTGCTTTCTTTCCCGTTTTCATCCAGCAATAACACATTTTTATTTATAATAAAGGTGTTATAGTTCTAACCCGAACAAACATGGGGGTTGGAGAGGGGGTGGGGGCTTTACGTGAGCGCGAATGCGAGCGTGAGAAACCGCATCTCTCGAGTGGGGCTCTGAACAAACTTCCCCTAACAGCAACTGACTGGAGGACTGTGAAGGACTGGCTGTGGAGGACTGGCTGTGGAGGACTGTGGGGGACTGGCTGTGGGGGACTGGCCTGTGCTGTGGGGGCGGTCTGTCTGTTCTGCACTACTGTCGTCACAGCCTCTATAAACACGGTGTACTCTGCCCGCCGCCGGCTCGACCACCGACGCCTGAATCCCCGCCGTTCCTGAACCGACCTGCCAGACGCACACGGCGGCTCCTAACCCGACACAACATGGCTACGGAAAACCTGGAGCTGAACGGGGCGGCGGACGTAAGTTGAAACTGCTCTAATTAACTAATGAGGGTCACAAAGGACGCACGGGTTTTTTCCCGTTCAGTTAATAATCAGCTTCCACGGGTCGGGATCGTGGAGGGCAGAGTTATTCCGACAGAAAGGTTTCCCGGCTCGGGCAGTGATAACAATATCTCTCTTTAACAGAAAATAGACCCACTTCCATCCTCCTCTTCCTCCTCCTCCTTCTCCTCCGGGCATCCTTCAGTGTGACAACACCGAACTAATGTCCCTGCGAATCGCTCGTTGAACTCGTAGCTATTGTGAACGATTAGCAGCTGATTAGCTCATTTCAGGACTAATGTGAAAGTCTCGCTAAGCTGCTGCCACCGACAGTAATGACAGACGATGTCACCGCTCGGTAAAGTCAACCAGGAGCCTCAGACACTTCAATAATAATCTGAGATACAGCGGCTGCATTGATATTGATATTCGACACATATTCAGACATATCCAAAGACACTTGCTTAACCTGCGATGTCTTCGTGTTCGTCCATGCTATATATAACAGTATCTTAAAAATTAAAACCGATATAAAATACAGTTTTAAGAAGCATTCACCAGATCTCTCAAAATGTACATTTTGTGTTCTGGTTGGTTTATTGTCATTGAAAAGTCCACTTGTAGCATTTTTTCCACAAAAATTCAGATTTTTCGTGATTTTCGACACAAAAGCAATGGTAATTTGAAATAATTAATCCAAATAGAATATAAAACTTGTTGGTAACATGTCTTTTTCTGTTTTCATTACACTCTTTCAAAGGAGTTAAACTATCTGGTACCAAGTTTTTATGGTTATAACACATGGGTAGTTTTACCATTGTCATTGTTTACCATTTTTCATTAAAACACTCATTTAACACTCATAGTATTATTTTTTATTAATTACTGTGATATATATATATATATACCCTGGATGATCTTAAAAAAACATCACAAGAACATTCGCAAAAAATCTATAGCTATCACAAGTTGAATGAATATAATTAAATCTGTTCCTACTTCAACAGCAGTGTCTGTGATATGGATTTAGCACATACTTTAGCACATACAAGCTTTACATCACCACTCTAACTAGATTTGATAGGTTGTTATACAGAATATACAGCATATGTAGTGTATGTAGTTTTAAACTGCAAAATGGAATTTGGAAATGTTTGGAAAGTTTATTCCCATTTATAATGATGTAGTATTTGTAAGGATCATACAGTTATGGGATGATCAGCACAGCTGAAAAAGGGTGATATGTGACAAATTTTCCATCTATTTCAACTGTTAATTCTCCTGCTGGTATTGACTTTTGTTTTTAATTTTTTGGAGGGATCTGATGATTAAACTTTTACACTTTTATTTATTGGACAGTCAGGAGCCTCAGTAACAAATGGAAGAACCGTGTGAACATGCTGGTGACCAGCATGAGGAGAAGGAGGGGATGCCAGGCTGTTGATGTGTATGTTGACTAAACCCACATTTCCTTACTTTTTGGATGAGTTTTTGTAATGAAAGATGTTAGAAGGGGCCGGCCATGCGATGCAGTCAAGGTGTGGTCAGTAGAAGGAGCCAGGCAGGGGTATGAAGAGGCGTTGGAGCCAGTGAGATGATAAAGCTTACTTAAATAACATGTAATAAACTCAGCTGTCATGGAAGATCGACCTGATTTCTTTTTCTGAAGTTGAAAAAAAGGGTGTTGTTATCATAAAGTGAGACAGAGCAGGATGTCGGGGGATATTCAAACTGATGATCTAGCAACTCTCAACTTGAAGCTACGCATTTTTGTCTAGCAGCAGTAGTGGAGTCAATGAGGTGAGAAATCTGAGACATCCAAGCATAATCTTTAAACTTAGTGTGAGTAATATTTGCTATTTAATGCCCCTCCCTTTTCCATTAGTGGCTCTAAAGCAGAGTTATTATAGTATATGTGACATTAATGCTGTTATTTACATTGTTGTAAGACATGAATATTATTTATAAGCTTATTAGGCCAGAGCTTGTTCAACTGATTAGTTTGACCCGATCAATTCTGAAAATCCTGTCAACAGACACACAGACAAATGAGCTGCAGCCTCTCAGGGAGCATCTGATGTCCCTATGAAAGATCTAGAAATGAAGTTGAATGAAGTGAAAAGGAAAAGGAAAGTGAAAAGGAAAGTAAAATGAAAACAAGTGCAAACTTATTTCTAAAGTTCTGAGAAAAAAGTGAGAAACCAGACAGAATTCTCATTTTTCTTCTGGCAACAAAATCACTCAAAAATTCTCATTGGAGTTTTTCAAAATACTTTTCTGTATAGCATTGCTGTGTCACTTCTGTTTCATGAAACAAGTTGTGTTGCCAAAGTACATAAACTGAAAGGAGGACAGGAAGTTAGAATACCTCACAGCAGCAGATCACCTACATGTTTCTATACATTTATGTTATTGTAACATTTCCTGTGAAAGTAGATGTGTTATGTTAACATGTTAATCGGGGTCACAGATTTTAAGCATTCTATCAAATTAAAATGCAAATATCTGGGGGGAGAAATTATGATAAAGATTTAATTTGCAAGTCACATACACATACGCAACTACTTTGGCTGTTGTAATTAGCCCCACCTAAAGATAAAACTAAATCTACACCCTTGGATAAGGCAAACTTTTAAGCTTTCTTTAGATAACTGATCGTGAAAGTGTTTCTGATAAAATTATATTTTATATGAATTATCACCAATTTATTGAGCTTGCACTTTGTGTCAATCACTTATTAACGTCTACAGTAAGTGAATAAATAAATATGGCAGCGATCAACTCAAAAATACATCATGCCGAATTCAATGCTCTGTCAAACACCAACTTGTAGATAAAAACTGGCCGATTTTTAGAGGTGAAGGAAGGGGGAAGGGCTGGTGTTATTCTCAGTATGATGCTTCCTACCTGGGCACAAGGGTGGCATTGTTAAGAGAGCAAAATTCCACTCCAACACTGCACTAAACTCACATTCATAGACAGTGGTTTCAACAATGACCCTGGTGGTGTCATGTTGGAGCTACACTGTGTTTAGAGAGAACTGCAATTCCCCAAAAAGGAAGGAAATCTATTTTAAGACATTGTATGGACAGATTATTCCATTTGAGCGTAAACGGCACATTCTACTTATATCATATCTATGAGCATGTGAAGATGCTTAGTGTTTTAGGCGCAAACTTCAACATGAAGAAGGGACAGTTTATTTGTGTATTCTGTAACACGCTCAGGTTTCTTCACTCACTTTATCCACTCTATTTGGGTGAAGGCTCTTTTGCTTCTTTTATTTTTTTTCGAGCGGGTCACTAGAAAAGGAAGTTCATTGTGACTTGATTGATGACAGCTGCTAAAACGACCTCATTGACTTTTAGGCCAGGGCCTTCCTGTTGGAAATCTGAACACTTTCACTTCCAGTTGTACAAATCTAGGTCTTACTTTTGCCATCATAATGAGCTTTAGTTTTTTCTGATTTTAATTCTAGGTACCAGCTTCACTGCAGTTCTGCAGCATGCGTAAACTATAATCATGCGCAAAGCCTCAGCTATGATGTTTTGCAATTACAGTCTTCCATAGTCTTTCTTCTTGCTTTCTTGCATTGAGCAGTGACAGGGAAACTGCACTATATTGGCGCAATGTCAAAAACTATAAAAATCTGAATAATGTTTATAATTCCTTCATATAACTGTGATGGTGCATAATGGAAATGACGCAACAGAATTTTACTTTTGACCATGTCAAAAACACACTTAGCACAGCCTTTCTCACACTGCAAGATACATAAAGTGAAAAAGTCATAATGAGCAACAGTCACATAATCTCAAATTTTATTGTCATCTGATAATTATACTTTGCATTTTGGACTTTTATATAAAAAAACATTACACCACATTTCAGGTGCAGACTGTAATGGGATGTTGTAAGTAGGGTTGGGTTAAGTGAAAGTTTAGTTGCATCTGTAATAAGGAAAGTTTGCTTAACCACAAGTAGGCCGCGCTGCCATCATATGAGCCTGGCATTTCACCAGGGTGTACAGCACAGGACGCTATTTATGCTGAGCTCACATGTTGATAGGGTCACAGAAACTCCTCCAGGTATCATGCAATCCAATAAAACATCAAAAAGCGAAACGGTTACCACTAAACAGAACTCCAGCTTTTTCAGTTTCTACAATGTAGGGCTTTTTTTTTCTTCAACATCTTGAGGATGTTGGGAAACGTAGTTCTCAATTCCTCATAAGTGGATGTTTATATCCTCAATGACAGTCAGCAGTTCATTATAAATCTGATTCAAAATGTAATGAAATGTTCTCATACTGGAACTGAACTTTCAGTTTGACACTGCACAGCACAAACATAGAAACATGAGCTTTTTTTAGGTATTCCCATGGTTAGAACTAGACTTGGGGAAAGAACAATAAGACAATGTTAGCAGTGCTATGTTATGTGATCACAACTCAAAGATATATTTCTGAAGAACTATGAGTGTGTACACTACAATGTTATTCTGGCACATCTAGCATGTAGGTTTTCAGTTTCATGTGATTCTCAATCCAAAAATTATATAAACATCACATGCAAGATTCGACTTGTACTTAACGTTAAGGAGATTTGTGCCAACTGAATAGATGCTGTCTGTTCATTTTACTGCGAGAATAACAACTTGAACTCATAGGCATAGCATTATTTCGTTTTGGTGACCAGCATAAAAAGAGAAGAGAAAAAAATCCCCCAAAATAATTCAGAAGTTTCCAAAAGAAACCTTGTACATCCTAGTTACATCACCCCTGCCCTCCATGACCTCAGCCAGCTCCTGATCAAACACTTCAAATTAGTTCTCAATATTAGGAAAAACCCTATAAGTTTCATGTCTTATTATTATTATCATTAATATTTGAAGATAAAGTTAAAGTTGTAGTGCAAAACTTTTACATATGAGTCCTTGTCGAACAAGTTCACACAATGCTGATTAAGCCAAACACCACCAAGTTTTTTGTTGTGTCTGACACACACACAAATAGGATTCCCTATTGTTAACGACTATGCTTACTTCTGTTAACCATTAACTATAATGATCACAACATTGCTTCTGTATTCTTAACAAGGAACTATGCTTACTTCCGTTAGCCATTAACTATAAAGATCATACCAGTGTCAACGACTTTATTAATATAATATTTTATTAATAATCACTTGTATAACAATCAAAAGAGCATTAATATTTATGCTTCACTGAGAACAATTACAGTCATCTGCTACCCGAGGTTAAAATGGATTTGTGGTACCAGTATTACATCGCCAGCCACATATATACAGATACATACTGATGTGAGTTGTGTTTTTCAGGTGCCACTGCGGGGTTATGGGCAGAGGTTTCGGGGACCTCTGAACATGAACCATTATGCCAACAAGAAGAGCGCAGCCGAGAGCATGCTGGATGTGGCTCTACTGATGGCTAACGCCTCACAGCTGAAGGCCGTGATAGAGCAAGGACAAAGTCACACCTTCTATGTGCCCCTCATCACTCTCATTTGTATCTCCCTCATCCTGCAGGTCATAGTGGGAGTTATGCTCATCTTTATTGGTAAGAGTTGAGTTCAACACAGAAACTTCACAAGTGTAAGATCCTAGTTTGGGATGACATTTAGGATTAAAATGAGATGAAGCTAGGAATCCTACGTTAGAATGGCACAGACTTTGATGGGGAACAACATCTCCATTGTCAGCAGCTCAGACATTTTTCTGTAATGAGGCAACTAAGGAACAAAAAACCCTGAATGTCACCCTAACTGAGATAAAATGGGACTTCAGACTTGGGAATTTTCTGTAATGAGGACCCTGTTTTAATGTTCAGCAAAGCTGTTTCCTTTCTCTTTTTAGCCTTAACTTATAATACGATATATGAAACAGCCAAGTCAGCCAAGTGTATTAATATAATGTAATATATTAACAAACATAACAACTTAGCATCAAATGGTTTTACAAAATGTAAAGCACACAATATTGTCTGTTAGATCTATAGGTTAGACAATTGGCCACAGCCCAGCATTCAATGGACATGGATTTACAGTGATAGAAAACTCAAAAAAGATTATTCACACATTTTAGAAAGAGGAAGTAAGATGATTTAGTATTTTTTATTCAAAAACAAAAATTTTGGATATTTTTTCTGGCTGCTGATAAACTAATTATTTTAACAATGACATGGATATTCACAAAAGCAATTCTACAAAACTTTTTCACACGGCAAATGTTTTCACTGGGTGATATACAACCACAAGTTGTATATCAGGAATAATATGATTTTTTTTAAATTTATCTCATTTCTGAACATCATTTCATAATCTTAAAATATTTGTCATAAATGTACTCAATATAAACTGCTAGATTATTAAATAATGAATTGCTAAATAGACAGAACTGAGCTTCTCAGTATACGGTTTGTCTTCCTACAGCATTGTGTACAACCCCTAGCCTGCTGTTATCTTTTCTTAACAGAGAATCCTATAGCGATAGAGAGCTGGGTTTTGAGAGGGAACCAGGAAACACCTTTCAGTTACTATTTAAAAGAGGTCCTTGTATTTTTTCTTTTCAGACCAGCGGAGCATGTAAGAATTAAATTAAGGTGCGATCTAATTATTCACCTGAGGGCAATGCTGTCAGATGCTATTAATCCATATAGCCTATTCAGCAATGATTGCTCCACTGCTAATCTGACAGGAAACTCTGCACTGCCCCTGTGTGGGCAGTGGTGGTCTTTCCTGTTAACTAAGCAAAACTCACGTCTGTCTTCATGCTTCCTCTCTCTCTTGGTAGTCAAGTGGAACCTGAATGACGAAAGCATGCACTACAGGCTGAACATCATGGAGAACACCACCACAGCGTTTGTCTTTGTCATAGTTGTGGTCAACGTCTTCATTACAGCCTTCGGTGTGCAGCAACCCACGTCGAGCGGTTGACGCCCCACCCCCCCTTCGCTTTTCATGATGCCTGCTGTATCAACTTAGTCAAAGACAGACCACTGTGTTATTTTTACACGTTTACAAGATATTTGTTCACGTATCTAAGTGTCTTGAAAAAAAAATGCAGGTCCATTTGTTCTGTAATTGGACCTATCAGACTGGAGGAGAACAAACACACCCTGTGGATCGAGTGTCATTGTCTGCTGCATTGAATGGGTGAACCTAATCTTGTCCTTTTATGTATGTGTGTTAGAGGGGATCACTCCTCTATGCTCGGTTAAAGACAACTTATTAGTTGTGAGTTTTTATTTTGTGCTGCAATTATTTCCTATAAAGCTCAGGATACTGATGCCTTTCTTTAGGTATAAAATAAACATATTAGGAGCAATACTGCATATCAGACAAGACTATTGTGATTGTGTCTTGTAGGTAAGAATAATTCAGTTCTTCTTATTTACAATGAATGTCACAATGATGAAAGCATCAGGAGCCAGTAAACCATCTTTGCCTCTTGCTTGTTAACAGTGCAACCAAGTGTTTACAGTGTTTAACTGATTAGGTGGACCCAAAAGCTTACTCTTCGTGTCCTATGCAAAGTCTAACATGTATTTAAAATGAGTTATATGTTATGTATAAGTTAATATCAGTAAGTGTCTGATATGTGAAGTATACATTGTGGTTACTTTTAACTTTTTTATAGCTTTTATTCAGGACCAAACCTATTTTTAACTTTTATGATATGACCTCATATTACACACTGGGACTTCTCTTTTTAATAAAACTGTTATAAATAAAACAACAAAGGTGACATGATGTGTTTATTGTTATAATGCATATTTATTGTCAAAAGTTAAAATATTATACAAAGGATGGCACTTCCACAAATTAAGGCATTTTACAGTACAAAAAGTACACAAAGTAGAATCAATTGTCAGGCACAGGAACTCACTGAGTGTACATCCCCTCACAACTCAAACTTACAACTGAAAGTTGTTATTAAATGTGCTCTAAATACATTTGATTTTACTTCCAAACTCAGATTGTTTTTAATTTAACAAAGCATCATTATATCAACTTCTGTTATGTAGAAAATCCCTTTTCTTTGTTTTACATTTAAAGAAATAGCTCACAAAACAGATTTCATCAATTTCATCTTAACATCATATGTCCATTACATTTTGTGGTAAAATAATTTACCATCTGATTTTTATTTAAAACAGGGTTACCACAAAAACTTTAAATAGCAAAAAGAAAAACTAAGAATGAAACAAAAACCTACACAACCCAGGGTACAAACTTTATAATCAATTGGTTGGGTGGAGTTTATAAAGATCTATATATTAAAATGTGTGTGTGTGTGTGTGTGTGTGTGTGTGTGTGTGTGTGTGTGTGTGTGTTTAATGATTACTTGTGTGAGATAGACAAGTTAAATCTATTTAGGTTGTATTCAACAGTAGGCTGAATGCTCACAGACCAGCAGGATATGCAAGCTGTCATCCTGCCAGCGGAAACAAAGGCACTAGAACACATTCAGGCAAGCTTCCTGTCTGTAGTGACCTGGTGATAACAGTCGTAAAGTCTTATGTAGAACAAAAAAAAGATGGACAACGTTTGGGAAAATTTCATGTCCACAAGACAAAAAAAAATTGGTTAGAGATGCCACGAAGTAGGTGGCAGTGCCTTAACCGTATATGTGTTGCAGGCCACAGGGGCCAATTCCATCCTTGTCAAGGGGAGTGCTAACCTTCTCTCCTTTCATACAACACGACATTGCCTGGCCGGCTGGCACTATATAAACGAGGAGCTCTATGCGTGAGCTTCACTCAGGGTGCAATTTCCGCTTTTATAAATAGTATTCTATAAATCGTCCGTTTTACATATATAATCTAAAACAATGTTTGATTCTCGGTTAAAAGTTTATATAAGGAATTTTATTTAGACAATTTGCGCAGCTTGTTTTAGTCCTAAGGCTACCCATGATGCACCGCGCCGTCAGAGCGGGACGTCATTGGTTGGCGCGACGCAGTGATTAAGGAAGTGGCCTCAGGCAGAGACGCACAGCTACGCCGCTGGCTCGGTTTGTATGTGTGTCTGTTCGAACGACCGAGCTCTTCTCTTCACAAACACGTGCCGTTCAATTTCGGTGAAGCCGTTACGACGCCAAAGCGATGTTTAGCTCTACTTTTCGCCACAAGAGGGTGGCGGCGCTCCACGAACAGCTTAGCTCCAGGGACGGATTGGTGGGATTTTTATTCCTTTATTTATTGTTTCTGTCTGAATTCCGGGCCAATGTACTGAATTATTTTAGTGTTTCTGACATCAATGGTAAGTAAACAGAAAATTAAACTTACCCATTACCCAATTAAATTACATGGGTCAACACACTGAAGAGAAATGTGTTTACTGAACAGAAAAAGTAGGAAAATTAATCTGATGAGTATTGATAAAGTCTAAGTGCACAATCAAGCAAGATTTACTGATTAACTAGATAATATTATTATCCTTTGGTGATGTATGTCTAAAGTTAAGCATGTACCTCGAACTCTTGGAGCAGTCAATGTTTTTTGTTTCACTAGTTTAAAAACCTGCTTTACACAATATTTGGAGATAGGTAACGAGAATTCGTTTAATCAGCTTTTTTTTAGTTACTTTACTGTGTTCATCCATTTAGTTAATTCATCCCTTTAACAAATTAAATAGGTATCGACAAAGGAAAGAGGAGAAGAAAGTGCCAAATGTAACTTCAAATATGGCCCATCTTTCTAATTTGAGATCAACAGAAAATATATACAACTGCATAGAAAACTAGTATTGAACCCCTGAAAAGATATAGTGTGCTGTACATACAGAGTATGCATTGGTGAGGTTTTACTGAAGAGCCTGGTGCGAGGGGATCACACCTTACTTCATGAGGCTTTCTTCAGTGTACCATATAAGAACTTCCTGCGCTTTCTTTTTCAAACCGAGACCAGCCATCCCCAGGGCCCGGCTGCCTCTCGTCAATTTGGCTTCTGCAGAACAAAAACAGATTCTTCAGAACACTGAATCGATTGCATGATGATAGACTCATGTTACATAGCTATCTAATAATAGTGACAATAGCTCACTTTCATAAAGACATGTCAAGGATGGTTATAAAGCTGGAAAACTACTCACCGCTGTAGTAATAGAGTACAGCCATTCCCAAGGCAACACTGAAACAGCCCAGAAAGAAGAGGGGACCTGGAAAAAGGTGAATGCATGAAAATTTAAATTCTTGTGCTCATTAGTGCTACAGAGACACTTTTAGTTTAGTCATTGACAATTATTATTTTCCGATTTAATTTCTAAAAGCAGAATCATTTTATCTTATCCTCATGTTGCCAAACACTCAAGAATAGTAGTGCAGTGGAGTGGCCTTACTTTTGAAATTAATTTGTTTTGTCTGCCCTGCCCCTATCACTAGAACCAAGCTTGTGGACACAGCAAACATCTTTCACAGTACAGCTTACCTCTCTCGTTCATAACATATCTCTGCTGGCGGACACGTGGATACGTAAGGGGATCTAAGGAATCTGGAGGCAACACAGATGGATTTTAGCCTGTGCAGAATATACTTGATGAACTGGATAACATGAGTTTTTTTGGGATTTACCTCTGAGGCGGAGTCGTGTGGGTAAGCTGAAGTATACCTCCTCTACGTGCAAGTGTAGAGCCCTGTAAAATTCCTTGCATGCTTCCTCGCCTTTCCCCTGCAGGTGTGCCAGGAGCTCACCCAGCCGGACACTCGTGGGCACGTCTAAGTTTCTGAACTGCATAACAATTGCAGCAACTGTAATGTAATAGCTGACACAGGAGACTGTATGCAGATACTCTTGGTGGGTTGCCAAGGCCAGAAACCATTTAATTTATTCATTTAAATATTTGTGTGTAAGAGGGATGGGACATAACTATGGATTTACTTAAATGCTGTGCAGTACTTAACTGCACATTACACTTACTGAAATTATGTTATTATTATATTTCAGAGGGAGCCATCATACCTCTACTATTATCATTCATATACATTCTTCTGACAGTTACGCTGCTCTTTTCAGATTTAGATTTTACTGTAGCAAACACAAATTACACCACTTAGGAGTGAATACTAAATTAAATGAAGCAGTTGTAATCCAATCCGCCGTTGATACATGCAATATTTTGCAATATACAATTTTAATGCAGAATTAGTAATGGAATATTTATAACATTGTAGAATACCCTTTAAATATGGCAATACGTGTGACCAATAATAGAAAGAGACTAAATACATTTACTCAAGTACTTTTTTTTTTACCTAAATATTTCCAATTGATGCCGATTTATACTTCTACACCAGTATGTTTAAGAGGGAAATGTACTTAAATCACCACATTACCTGACAGCTGTATTTACTTTCAGAAGACTTTAATAATTCACAAAAATGAATACACTTTAATATTCTATTAAACTGTAACTATTTTTTAAATATGTTACAAGGGTGTTAAATATTATGATGCAGTACTATTAATCTAGAATTGGCTGAACTAAAACTTTCCACTCACATGTACTAAGTGATTAAAAACAAGTAGTACAACATACAATAATATAACACAATGTGCTGGTATTTGAGATTTTCCTTAAGGAACATTTTGATTGCATGACTTGTTTTTTGATTAATTTTTTGAGAACAGTGTATCTGCTTTTACTCATTAAAGAATGTGAGTACTTTACCTTGGTGGCTTCCTTGTCTGAGAGTATTTGCGGGTAGATTCTGTTGAGCTGCAGGATGATTTTGTCCACCAGCTCCGTGTCTAGTCTCCGCTCCGCTCTGAGGAAGCTGCTGTCCTCTATGAGCTGCTCAGCAAAGCTGTCTGTCCAGAGAACGTTCATACAAAACCAGAACCGAGAGAATGTCATTCAACCCCAACACACTGGGGATAATAGCTAGCTTTGTTTTAATGGAAAAATTGTGTCGCTATCATATTTGCATTCTCATACAGGCTATAGACATAAGTTTGACATGGTATCCTGCCTTTAAATTAAAGCTGTGACAAAGGAAGAGTGTGAATTAACTTAGGTTGACAACGAACTGAAAAGCAACGGGTCACGCATTGTTGAGAAAGTTTTACGAGACCCAGGACTTGCAATAGGACCTTAAAGCAGCTCAGCGTTACACGTCGCTAGCGCTGTGTGTCCTCGGTTTAGACTTAAATGTTACGGGTGTAAAAAGCAAAGGAGACTGAGAGCTACACGGTTAAATAATAGTTATTTTCAGTGAAAGAAAGACACGAACCTCCCATTGTGGAGTCCCGTCTGTCCTTTGTTAAGACACGCCCCCTGACGTCACCTCGTCGGCAAGGAGTGGTTACGTCAACATCTTTAAAAAAAAAAAGGGAGGAAAAAAAAGTTCGTTTTCCACCGGAAATGGAGGATAAAGTCTAAAAACAGGAATGTTTTAGGATAAGAACTCTCGGTACTTTGATGTTAATCTCAATTTTAATGGGTATGTTTTAATAAAATAACACATTTTCTTCACTGATCTTTCGCGGACAAAAAATATTCAAATGTGTATATACGACAAAATGTCGAAAATGTATGTTTTTACTTTTACTTTACTTTTTTGAAGAAGTAAAACATTAAAACTGTAAAAAATAAATAAAATAGAAACATGCTGCAAACTAGTTTTATATTCTAGGTGTAATAAATATCGCACATTCTGTGTGATTTTTGTAGAAATGCTTTCAAATTTTAAGAAGTTTTTGACTCATCTTTCTAACCATTATTTGTTATTGACCCATTTATTGCTGTATTAAAATGTGGTACTGAGTATAAATCAAAAGTATTATTTTATTATTGTTTCATCCCCTTAGTGTGTAAATATTTACAATTATATAGAATGAATAAAACTTTTTAAAGTATACTTTGTGATGTCTGTATGCACAATAATGCACCTTGTACAGTAATGGTGTTAATAAAAGATTGATGGTTGCCAACTTTTGTTTTATTGCAAAAAAACAAACAAAGTCAGATTTGTGAAAGTTAGATTTATTTCTTCACCAACCATTACTGGTAGCATAGACAGTTGTCTGCAATTATGAATCTTGCTAGTGTTTTACCACATGAAATTGGAACCATCCACCTCCACTCAAACTCCCTCATGAAACAAAAAGGACAACACCACCCTGCAGTCTTAACAGTGGCAAATAAATATAATGCAGTTGTAGTAAAAACATATAAACTCAATTAGGACGACAAATGCTAGCAACAATACAGTAAGTAAAATATTTTCACATAGCATAAACATTATTCATATTTGCAAATTGCACTTGCATAATAAGCACACAAAATGGCACTGCAGGTATAGTTTGAAGACAATACATTTTAGGACTCATAAGGTTTACAAAAAGCAGTATTAAAACAATAACATTAACAACTCTCCTTCATGAATAAGGTTTATGAATACTATTAACATCTGACCTTAATTTAAATCTTTAAATAAGTTTTGCATTAATACTCTTCCTTATTCATAACACGCATATTTTGTGAAAGCTTCACCATGTCTACAAATGAGAACCCGTGGTTTAGACCCTGAAAAGCTCCATGTTTCTGGGATCATTCTATGAAAACAATGTATTGCATTATTTTGTCATGACATACACAAGAGACTTTATCAAAAAAATCATTCTTGTTTCAATGGGCTGTCAGAGAGCCCATTTAAAAGGCCAAACAGAAAACAACTAAGGCAGAAAAGCTCTTTTGTCTCTTTTGTTTGATTTCAAACAGTCGGTTAAAAATTAAAAAAGCTAATACTTTGTTTCTGCTATGAAATAAATATGGATAAAATAAGAATCACTTGAAATGTAAAAAAAACAAAACAGTCTGTCAGATAAACATGCACATCCAATAAAAATATGGTATACTACTTGTAACAATTAGCAAGAAAGTGGAATCACCTAGAAACAAAAAGAGTAAAACAAAGTGCTCAGTCAGGGTTACACAGGCAATGAATGATCAGCAAAACAAATCTTGACTCTTCCTCTGGTTCGGGAATTGTACTGGTGGATGTTGTTGGAAGACTGACAGACTGCAGAGGGAAGCTGATGCAATGTGTTTTTGCTTTTTCGCAGTCACTCTTTTGGACAGAATTATAAGGAATTGTTACACGTTTGTTTTGGGACTCAAAACAAGGCCTGTTGAAAATACTGTCAGGTATGTTCTTGTGTTAAAATGACATGATTTGAACCACCATTAGGGAGAGTGGAGAAACCAGGAGCACACATAACTGGCAACCATCACAGACACCGATGAACCTCCTTAAGGACACTTTGCTTGGAGAGATTTACTGTAAATGGAAAGGAAAAACAGAGCAATCAAATGAAATGCAGGATTCATTTAATCATCTTAATCATCATTTATTCATACTAATGTTTCACAACAAGGTTCCTACATATTAAGCAGTTCAGAACTGCAGCCTTTTCTAGACTAAAATTTCCAGACTTCTCTTTTCAGACCATGTTAAGAGAGTATTACAAATATTTTGCCCTTTCTGTTTACATATTGAATAAATGAGATTCCATTATCCTTTTCCCAAATTTGAAATCTGCAAATGACTAAAATCAAATTACATACTTTTCCATACAGCGTAGGAAGCATATCATGAGATGTTTTGGACAAGTGAGAGAAACATAAATTGCCCATTTGAACTCAGATTACATATAATTGAATGTAATTTCAGAGGTACATAGCATATCTACAAACTTCCCTCAAAACATCCAAGCCCTAATTATAATTTAAAATGCTTTAAGATCTGTTTAAATGTCATTAAACAAAAGGGATGGTTGAACATTTTTAGAAATAGTAAAAAAAAGAAACCTTTTTCAGGTGATAATTGGCAAAGCTTTGTTCAAATCTTGTTATCGTTTGTTGAGCTGCGTCATCCATCTGTTTGTTATCTCTATCCACAAAACACAAGCACATTAATGGCTCACAGAGCTCAAACATGGATGGAAGCTGGGTATTATTCATGTCAGATTATACTGGCGGATACTCATCAGAACAATTTATGAAAGCAATGTCAGAAGCAAATGTCAGGATAATTAAAATTAGCCTGCAGGTTTCCACTTTAACGTTGTACTCAAGCCAAGTAATTATATAAATATCACATGCATGATAAGACTTGTATTCCATGTTCAGGAAAATTTTGCCTGAATAGATGTTGTGTGTTGATTTTACCAGGAAAATAACAATGTAGTAAACTGAGCTGAGCAGTATTTTATTTTTTCGCTGACCACCAGACAACCTTGTACATCTTGTTGCAGCTTGGTGATGACTCTGCAGTGTTGTCTGACTTACATGATTGGAGGAGGCTCCTTTGCCCTTTGTCTTTCCCTTGCCTCCCACCATGGTGGCACTGTTGCGCCGCGCCTGCTCATGATCGAACTCCAAGTCCTCCAGGCGCTGCGTTAAGGCCAATTTCTGCTGGATAGCCATGCGCAACAGAGAATTCAGAGTCTTCTTCTCATCCTCGGCAGCAGTCAGTTGCCTCTGCATGTCGTCCAGCTGAGTCACATACTCGTCGCATCTGAGAGAAAAAGACAGGAGAAGGGAGAGGAAAGAAGGAAACATGAACACTTTTTCCAGCAGGTGGTGCAATCCACCCTTTGACTCGCTGCTCCTCCCGTCACATGTTTTCTCCATTCCCCAGACAGCATTTTCCAGATGGGAGGATGAGGTCCCTGTGAGCTGACTCGCACACGTATTACATCAGACAGCTCCCACAATGCTTTGTGTCTTTCTCACAAATGCACACACATACACACATTCACACAAAGCACTTTAGCAGCTCGAGGAATCATCAATTTCCTTTATTTATACTTTTACTATTTTAATAGTGTATGTGTGTGTGTACACACACATAAAATATGATGATATAACACAATAGAAAGGTTTTCGTATATATATTTTTTTTGTCATGTGACAGATACAATACGTGTCATGTATTATGCTTTTCGCCCTGGACCACCAGAACGCACATTCGTCGAACCCTTGTGAAGAAGGAAATATGTATCAGAAATGATTTATTAACATACCTAGTAGCAAACATGGCTCGGAGAGAAGAGAAAGTGGCAGCATCCTCTTTCAAAGCCTTGAGCTCATTGCGGAGCTTCTTGATCGTCTCAGTCACCATGACCTTCTCGCTGTCGTACTTGCTCTTCAGGTTTGCTAGAGCAACCTCAGCAGTCTAAAGGGAACAAGATTATACAGAATTATTAATTCTTTGTAAAGTACAAACTCACATGTGTGTTGTTGAAACCAGATATTCCTTCCTGTTGTACTCTAGAGAAATCGTTTCTTCTCTAATAAACACAGACGGGTTTTCCGACCTGTTTGTTGGCCTTCAGGACAGCTCTGAGGGTGGCGATCTGTTCCCTTTTGGTGCTGAGCAAGGACTTCAGTTTGAGGATGTCATTCATGCAGGCCTCTTTGTCCTGGTCTGCCCCCGAGCTCAGCTCCAGATTGGCAAGTCTCTGACGCGACAGCTCAGTGGTGCGGTCCACTGCCTGCTGTAGGTGGCGGATCTGGTCTCGGATGATGGCTACGAGGTTGTAGATGTTCATGGGTTCTGGGCGGGGCTCTGGGGCCGGAGCAACCGTGACGCTACTGGAGTTCGACTTTCCAGGGTCGGTCTCGGATGTCAGTCCATTAGTGAATAGCACCGAAGTACTCGACACAGCTTTGCCTTCCTTGTAGTAGTCGAGCATAACGCGATTCGGGGTCTCATTGTTGCACATACATACGTGGTTGTAGAGATTGGCCAGCTCCTCACTGAAGGCGACGAGCTCATCCTGCGCCACGTTGAGGCTGCCGAGGGACTCTCCTGCAGCCTCACTGACCAGATGGAGCTCCTTCTTCAGGCGAGCCACCTCCGCTTTATCTGCGTCGCTGACCTTCTCCAGGGATGCTAGCCTGGTCCTCATGTCCTGGAGGTCGCTGTCCAGCCGCGCACGTTCCTCTTCATACTGCGTCCGACATTCCTCGTACTGGGCCCTCAGCGTCTTCAGCTCCTGCCTCAACTCCCCGGCTTCAGAAACGGCCACAGTGTATTTACACTGCAGGATCTCGGGTCCGTTGATGTCCAGCTCATAGTAGTCCCCTTCATCGTGGCTGTCTCTGTCTTTTTCACTGTCGAGGGCAGACTGGCGCTCCTTGCTGGCCTGCAGTTTTCTCATTGCGATGAGGTTCTCTGTGAGCTTGTTGACAGTTTCCTTTTGCTCAGACACAGTCCCGTAAGCCTGTTCCAGCTGCTTCTGGCTTTCTTGCAGAGAGTTGATAAGGGCCACTTTCTCCCGCTCCACCTAAAACAACAACAAAGACATTTTGAGTCAGCTGGCAAACTATGCAGGACCTGGTCAGAACAAACTTGAAAATATAAATATATTTATAAACTATAACTATAGCTTTGACTTTTCTGATTCAATAAATACAATGTCAGATCATTACAAGATTGGGACTAAGGTCATTTAAAAGAAACCAAGAGGCAATGTACTGCAGTGCCACTTACACTTTGTTCTGCCAAATAATTTAGCAAGTCACTGTGAAAAGTTTTTTTTTTTTCCCCATCAGTGACGTCTCAGGAAAAAAAAACTCTTAATTGAAAAGTTAGGAGCAAGGAGCAAGTAATAGTGCTGGGTGGCTGTAGAGCATTTCATGCATTTTGTACCTGTCCAAGCTGCTGTTTAAGTTTCTGGATCTCAGAAATGTTGAGCTCACTCAGTAGGTCGTCCACCAGGCTAGGGGCCGGCTTTAAGGGCTCTCCTCCCTTTTCACCGTGGCTCTTGATTAAGCCGTTTTCGAATCCTCGGATTAGATCGTCGTTGTCAGGTTCCGTGGCGGAGGAAGGGTCGTCGTTGAGTTTTAGGTTGTCGGTGGAGACATTGAAAGAGCTACTGTACACTGAGCCACCAATGGTCATGTAATGTGAAAGCTCTTTACGAAGAGTGGCCTTCTGCTCACGCTCAGTTTTAATCGTCTCCAAGGCCTCAGAGAGCTGTCGCTCAGCGATCTCTCTGAGGCGCATGGCTTCGTCCAGCTGGCTCTGGAGGCACTGGGAATCCTCCTCCAGACGGCTGATCTCATGCTTTAGGCCTTCAAATTCAACCTATAGAGATGGTCAAAAGTATAAATGAGCCTCACCTCAAATGAGTAGTGTCTACTGTATTTCCTCTAGTAGGCCAGAGTTTTTCACAGCTTAAAAATATCAAATTACGGTAAAATAAAAAAAAGATAATTTGTCATTTAATTTTTGTGCAATTCAGTGTGCATAAGCGATATTATTTAAATATAGACAATATTTCCTTCTTACTCATGAAAATAACAAAATGACTTCATCATGACTACATCAGAAACAAAAAACACTAATGTCGGACATATAGACTCAATGGTAAACCTATTTATCATAGGCCCATGAGGCATAAAAGGAGGAGCCAAAAAAGTCTTACAGATACTATTAGCAACAGCAATTACAGGTAAATGCAATACCGTAAGGTAGTTGAAACCTGACCCTCCAATACAAAATATGTGGACTGAAATTATAAAGGAAAAATATCAAGTGGAACAAATAACATACTCACATAACTTTAAAAAGATATATTCAAAAAAGGGTAGAACCCTGTCATGGATATACTGTTACGTGGCTATTTTTTCATATTATTCTGCTTTATTCTAATTTATAGCTTTATTGCTGTCATAATCTGTCTCTTTTGTTGTACCACAACTGTGTATGGAACAGCAGATAATGATGAATGTGATTCAAAAAGCACTAATGTTGGTAGTTTCAGATATAAAAACAGAAAAGAACAAGACCACTTCCACAATGTAGAAGGCACGCAAGACAGTGTATTTATTTGTTGCACCTGGTTCTGTCTCAGCAAAGACACTTGTTTCTGAAGAGAGATGTTCTCCTCCTCCAGCTCGCTGTAGTCCTGCAGCATTAGAGCCTCCCGCACCTTGTACCCTCTGATCTCATCACGCAGCTGACCCCGCTGCAGCTCCGCCAGCTCTGAAGCCTGCACACAGGAGGGGAGAAGAAAAGACAGAGGTAATGGTATGTTAAGGACGGCTGGATGTCACTAAGCTCTACTCAATCAATAATCAAGGTTTACTGTCAACCAGGTGATGGAAGCTGCATCCTTGCATTTGTCTGGTGACAGTGAGTGAAAACGAAGTTCAGCGTGTCAGCATGTCTCACATACCACAAGGGCAAGACTTTGGCAGACAAATTTAGTGACAACAGGAAGACACGGTCCACTTACCAATCCATGCTACAGACAGCTCTGGAGGACCTTCTTTGTGTCACTCACAGTGGACAATTACATCATGTTGCCTGCTGAGTTCACTGTGATCCTGCTAACTGACCCTCCCCCACTACAAGTGCCAACTCAAACCCTTTCACAGCTCCCCCAGCAACAAGTGGTGGTCTGCTCTCAACCTCAATTTTATGTGAGCTTCACTAAACTTACCTCCTTGTTTTGATTGTAAGTAATGACATTACTAAACAGTCGTGCCAGGACTGCGTAGCTAAAAGAAGAAAACTGACTCAACGTCTGTGTTTCTCATCCCAAGCTGTGAGCAAATTCCAATTCAAGCCCAGGCAGTAAATTCACATTTGATTTGTGAAAAATATTTGAAGCTGCATCTTTACAGGATAAAAAGCTTGTACTTGGATGTTCTCAAAATGAGAGTTATCAGCGTTTGCAGTTCAAACAAGGTTGTAAGAAACATTTGACTATTTTCAAATCAGCACAAAAAAGTCACCATGGCTCTGCTCTTTAATATCACATATTTAAACAATTACCTCTTTCATTTCTAGGGAGATGGACGACAGACGTTCATTTTCAGATTGTGCACTGGTGATGAAGACTTTGGCCTGTCGAAGCTCATTCTGCAACTCTAGGACCTTCTGCTGGTAGAACGCCTCTTTATTGGCAGACTCCATGATCAGTGACTCTTCCCTGCTCTCCCCATCTGCTGCAACCTTCCTGTGGGTTGAGTGAGCTTGCCCAAAGGCCTGAGGATAGACAGATAAAACAAACATCAGAACAAACTCCTTTGAACAAGGAATAGAAGCAGACATTATCTAAGAACCTCAAACGGCCAGAGGAACCACTAGCAATTTTACTACCTTAAGAGTATTTCTTAAAAAAAAAAATCACCAAGGACCTCCCAATAACTGCATTTATTACTGTTCACCACTTGTGTTACAAAAAACATTATCACACAAGCAACATGTTGCCATGGTGCTACACTCACTTTCTGTGTTTGATGTTTATAGTATACACACTAAGAGCATGCAAAGAGAATACTACAAGCACTGATTGCATTTGAATGGTGTAAATTCGAATCTGTCATACCCGCATGACACATTTGAGCCAACCTAGTGTGCATATGAAAGCACAGATTCAGTCATCATGCCAGCTCTACTTAAGAGGGAAGTAACAGTCAGAATCATAAGATCATTAGCTATGACAGAATGAGACACGAGTGATGTAGTGAGTGAGTCATGTAGTAACTAGACTGTGATCTGTATAATGAATAACACAATATAGACAAATTCAAATTACCACTCAACATACAACCAAGATTACCATGAGCCAGACAGATATACAGGGGAAACACAAGGGAGTGCAAATGCTACTGTGATAATGTGATTTTAAATAAAAACGACAAATGATTTGACAGCAAAAAATGGACTCTATCAACACAAACATTGTTATATTTTCCCAATTAAATGTTGTCTTTTTACAGCTAAATTATCTCGTTCACTGCTAAAGGTATAGCATGTAGTTTCTGGCGAGGCATCTACTGGTGAGGTTGGAGATTGCAACCAACTAAGTATCACGAGTAAGAGAACCTACGATGGCCGTGAAAGGTTGTCTCTAGAGGAGTCACTTGGTTTTTCTGGAGAAATATGGTGGTGAAACCGATAGATTTCACGGAGAGAGACCAGCTCCCCTTGGAGTTAAAAATGGTTAAGATAATAAAACAGTTTGTATGAATCATGTACTTAGTAAAACATACCCATGAATGTTATATTTGACTGCTTCCACATCTATTCTGCGACATACTGCTTAGTGAGACTGTTGTCATACTACACACTTTAAAAGGGAGCCATTTGTGTGTAATATTACTCACTAAGGGCCAATTAAAAAATTATGACTTTACTGTAAGTGACTGAGACCATTGCAAACTTGGCCGAATTAAAAGACAAAGACAAACACAGTACACAAGTTTATTGAGTTTTGGTGGCGGTGTTGTCCATAATAAGTGGCAACCACTACTGCTGAGGCCAATGTGGAAGTGTCTTAGGATACACTTCCTCTAATAGTTGAAAACTCAGACTGTGGTAAAGACTTAAGGGAAGCCCCCACTTCTCTCTTGAATCATGTTTTCTCCTATGAGTTAAAAATGTCAATAATATCCAACTTTATGAAATATCGAATAAAGATATGCTTTATTACCAAGATTTTAAGGTTTACAGTGCTGTGCTGAATTCTTATTGTTTATTGACTGACAGGTGTCTTTGCTTGACAAATTGAGTTGTTTTGGTTCAGAATTCTCAGATCATGTGAAAAAGGAAAAAAGCAAATGATTCCCCAAATGGGTGGTGGCTAAGATTAGTTTTAAAACAACATGCCTTTAAGTTTAATGCTGAAGTAAGTTTGGTTCAAGATGAATTCAGTTGACAGATGAAAACATTTCAGCCATGAGAGCCAAGTCTCTTACGCACTGAGAAATTAAAAAAAATGGCGAAAAGGAGAAAAGCAGAGCCTACTGTTGGAGTCCTGAGTTGGGCTGGGCCAATATTTTACGATATTATATTCATATTATTAGATGAGACTAGTTGGATTACTGATCATGTAATATTGTGATGTGTGTTTTTTGTTTTAAAGACTGTATTACAGTAAATTCATCGGCTGTTCCTATTATTATATTATATGCTTTAACCAACTTAGTCATTATGTCCATATTATGTATGCCAATTTTTTTTCAAATTTGCTGTGTGGATATTTTGTGAATGTTCCAATCATCATCCCCACAATATTGTCTCAAAATCTATATTAATATCAGGCTATGTGATTTAAAAATATTGTGATATTGGATTTTGTTCTCTCAATATTCTGTTCTGTAACTACTAGTCTTAAAAAACAACATGATATGATATATGTGCCATCTCTCCCAGCTGTGGGTTTAAAACTTCAATCCCAATGAGCCAATTAGGAAATCAAGATAGGGGGAGATTTGAAAATGCAGTGAAGAGATGGGCCTGGAGGGATGAAGCCTGAATCTCTTGTTACCTTTAGAACTGATTAAATAGGAATTACTGGTTATTGGCCACATAGCCATAGGTATTTATCATCCTGCTGCAGCTGCAAATGTCTGACTGAAGGCCTCGACTAAACATACTGAGAGTAAACACGGCAAATAAACACCAACAAGTGATGCCAATAATAATCCTTCAAGGTCGAGACATGATTAAACGAAGAAAAAGATGAATAGCATATGATGAGTTGTAGAAGGGGCACACATCTACACACACAATACTTGGTATTATTTAATGCAGTGTTTTACATACATCTTTCAACGGGTCCGGTGGGGATTTTTTTTAAACTTCGAACTAGAGATTTAAATCCAGTTTGTTCTTGAGACTTTTAATAACTCATGTATGGCCGGGCTTTAAAGGACTAGCCCCAATGATTGTGACGTTTAGGTCTGACTGACACGTTGGTGTTGAGCTGGAGCTTCACTCCTCACGTCCCGCTAGCCCGATACTGCTAATGTTTTCATGTCTTCAAGACTTGACAGCAACGAGTGTTTTTCTTTACTCGTGTTCGTTTTGGTGACCTTATGTTACCTCCTTCAGCTGGTCCAGCTCATGTCGGACCGCCTCGTACTCAGTCTCCAACTCGTCGAACCGCTGCTTGAGCTGCTGCTTCTCCTCCAGCACCGCCAGCCCGTACTCGGCCGCCTGGATCTTTTCGTGGCTCGTTTCTCGCAGCTCCCGAGTGAGACGCTCCACCTCGGCTTGGAGCCATTGCGGCCCGGCCTCTGTCACTAGTACCGCCTCGGGATATTCCTGCTCCTCCGTAGACATCTTTGGCGAGCCGCCGACTCACAGCCGTAACGGGACCCAGCCCTGATATAGCAGCAGAAAAACCACCAAGACCGCAAATCACTGCCTTCTCTGTTTCAACCGCATTGTCGTGACTTAAACAACGCTGGGAGCCGCCTGGCCGTTCCCGCCGCGGACACCGACGATGCTGCTCGGCCCGGGCGATACTTTTGTCATTCTTCACGACTTTTCCTTTTTCCGCGGTTCCCTTCGTGAAGCTGACAGAGGAAACTTGAGTTGAGATCATCGATTGGAAAAAAGCTACCCCTGCACGGCATTCAAATATTAATTGGAAGGGAAATGTAGTCTCGAGTGCGACGCCCAGCTCCTTGCTGTCTACGCACGTTAGCGGTCGATTTGACTTCGAGTACCACAATGCATTGCGCGGCTGTAGCATGCAGGAGAAGTGGTCGGTACAGTTCTGCCATCTAAAGGTGTTATGGTGAAACTACAACTATGGATCCGTAGTGGAAAGGGTCAGGACGATGGTCATTAGGTTCAGAACGGAAGTTCAGAAATTCTGTTTTAGGGAAGGAATGTCATCAATGAAATCAAAGGGAAAAAAACAATTGAACTTTTGTGTAGTTTTAGGTAACAAGAAATAAGCGTTCATTTCCTAAAAAGCCTTATTCTGTGATTATGTCTTTTCAATACATGTGAGGGGTCCACCCACCCCGCCCAAGGATGGTTCCCCCAGTTAAACCATCTCCACCACTGCTATAGATCATAGACAGATGCAGGATTTTATTAGTTAAAGGCACAATGTGTGTTTGTGGCTGCAGCCAATAATTAGCTTCATTATTGACTGAGCCTAGAGCGCAAAGATTTTCAATTTAATGCATGAGTGCACATTTGATAAACGTAATGGACACCCATTGACAAAATAATTATTTGGATGATTGTATGCATTTTTTAAGTGACTATATATATATATATATATATATATATATATATATATATATATAACTGCTTATAACTATGTGTAGTTATAAGATATAATTACAGCCCCATCAACATGCAGAACCTGCCCTATACCCCCGTATTTAATCACACTAAACACTAGATTGTTCTTTTCTTTGCTTTTAGCTGTATGATCTGTAAACATTGTGCTTTAAAGCCAAATGTCAAGCACACAAATGCTGATTACATGATTGGATCTAAATGAAAGAATTCTGTTATGTCCTCAAGTCACAAGACAGATTCTAATATGAAAGCAAAACACTTTTTATTTGTGGAACAGGCAGGATTCCACCTGTCTCTGCACAAAACTCGGCAGAGTGGTTTGACCGGATTTGGGAAGTTGTCTTCTTCGTATTTGAATAACCTTTTGCTGCAACAGCTGCCTGGAGCATAAATGGTGTGTATACCTGTGTTTCTGGGTCTCCACCTGCGTTTTATCTTTTCTCACGATTTATTGCCGCACCCTTTTCTTTGTCTCCTTCTCTTTATCTCTCTTTCTTTCTCTCTATTTCTCCCACTCACTGTGGTCGTGTCTTTCTTTCACTTTCTCTCTGTCTAGCAACAGCCACCTTGTTTAACACTTACTTTTAATTATAACTAATTACGTTGATCTGACTCTACCTTTTTCAGGAACTTGGAGGGGAGCTAATTTTTTGCTTTTACCAACACTGTATGTATCACTTCATGATCTGCATTAAAGGGTGGTGGCGCACAATGTCTTGAAAGGAATGCCCCTTGTATATTTTAGATACTCAATCAAATCTGATTTTATGAATATTTTCAGATAAATATTATCATTTTTATGCAATTTGTTTTGGACTGGGATGTGGAGCAGCACTCTATAGGCCCTTTCGTTGTAAGTGGATATATAGTCATTTATAGTATGTATATTTAATTTTTTTGATATTTTAAATATATAAATTTTTTTATGTTGCATTTCCAGCACCTACAACTCCATTCGTTCTTGCTGTGTTGTTTACCATAGTGTTTGAGGTTTTGGGCTTAGTATGTGGTAAGTTTAACTTAGTTTTATAATTGTCTCCAATGTCACATTTTGTGTTGAAACATGTTTTCCCTGTCATCGATCCTTTTCTTCAAAAGACCTGTCATTTCAGATGATCTCCTACTCATTTAATTTTCTTTTGAATTTTTTTCTTTCAATTTTCCCTCTCAGATCTTCCAGCACATACAAAAACATGTAAAGGCTGTCCATATGATAAAAGAGGTAACAGATATTAGAGATATAGAGTATATTGCGAACTTACAACATATCAACTATCACACAATACAGTATGTTGTAATCACTGACAAAGTACTTTAAATGTTGGCAAGCCACTGTTTCTATCTAAATATTGTATATGCTACTGTATGATGAAACAGTCGCCTTGAATTTTACATTCAGACCTGAACATAAAAACTGGCATCATCTTCTAACTCTCCTTAGATGTTTGTTGGGGATTTTGTTTTGCATTTTTTGTGGCGATCCTTAACCTCCACTCATATCATGGTAAAGACATGTGACTTTTTAACATTTGAGAATACAAATATTTTGGGAAATATTAATGTGTTTATACATTGTGTACTTTACTCCAGTCTACACAATGTCCTATGGATGTGGAATCATTGTGTTTGCTCTGCGGGGAGCAAAACGGAAATACAGTTCTCTACGGTAGGTAGCATACGTAAGTAGGTTTCATTTAGTCTTTGAAGGTTAAACTAAACGTCTGTGCCTAATCTTAAATGGTTTTTTTTGTCTCTTCTGGACAGAAAGCTGAGAGAAAAACATCAATGTTGGTGGTAGAATCATAGAAGGTGAGTTTATTGGCAGTAATATACTGTATGTAGTGTTTATGAGTCCAAAGGGAAAAGTTGTCTTTGATTATATGAGTTATAAACTTTGTTTTTTTTGCAGGGATGCTAAGTCCTGCCAGAAACTCATAAATGTTTCCATGGAGACCAGCATGATTCGGAATCTTTTATGATCAAAAAATCTAATTTATAGAACAATGAAAATATAATTTATGAAACAAACGAAGCAGATGTGCACTTCACTCTTATAAAAGAAAAGTTGTGTTATAAAAATACATGCTGTCATTCATCATGGTTTTGTACAACTTACCTAGATGCTGTTAATAATAAAACGTTGTACAAACTGTTGTGTACTGCTTAAACCACACATATCAACACACACACACAAAGTCAAATGCAGAGGGCTTTATTACATGAAAGTTAAGGAACATACAAAATTTCCAGTAACAAAAAAAGTGTTAGTTCTTGGGTTCACAAGTCAGATGTAACTCTGCTTTCATAGTCACAGCCAACCGGATTCTCTGTCAGCACTGGAGAGACATTCGCCTTTCCACCTTATGTAAAAAAAAAGTTGATGTCACTGACTCTACTATCATTACTGTCACACTGCTGGTATGGTCCAAATGTACAGCTTTAGCACAAATGAACAGTAAGGTGTGTGGGTTAAGTTTGAAATCAACAACAAACGTCAGTGCTAAAGAGAAATGATGCAACTTTTGCCAGCTACAAAATTTTTATTTGCCTGAAGATGTGAATGGTGGTTTCGTGTGACTTTTCTTTTTGACCTGCCTACATTTGTTTGATTTTTTTTTCTTCTCTAACTTCTACAAACAACAACTCAGTTAGCTTCTGTCTGACACAGTGGCCATGATAAACACCTACTTTGATACTACGCCCCACCCAGATTAAAGAGCTACAGAACAATATAAAAACATTTTCCAGCTGAATGAGGTTAATCAAAAAGCATTTCAAAAACACATGAGAAGAGAATCACATTGTTCATACGTTGAACATGTAACAATTGTTTTGTATGGTGAGCATCTACCAAATAACTACCAGAAAAGTCAAATATGGCCACATTTTGAATCCTGAACTGGATGCACAACAATGCTTAGTTGAGGTGTGAGGATATGTGTATTTTAATTTGTGTTTCCTTCTTTTGTTTGTGTGTGTGTGTGAGTGAGAGAGAGAGAGAGATATGATGGATGCCTGAAAGAAAGGTAAACATGGGACTCTACTTTTGGGTGTACAGCACAAAATCACATTACTTCAGTAAACACTTAGGGGAATCCACAGTGAAGGAATTTAAAGAGGTCATGTGAATCAAAAACATACTTGACAGTTTATCTTCACCCGCATTGATTGGATAGGTGGGTGGACGGGTGGGGCAGGGAACAAAGTTACTTGGCATTGGTGGAGCTGCTGAGCATCTTGCGGACGGCCTGAGCGATGGAATCGCGGTCGATGCCATAGATCTTGAGCAGCTCGTGTGGTTTGCCGCTGCGGGGGACATGGGACACGGCCAGGCGCTGCAGACTGAAGCCAGACTCATTGACCATTGCTGAGCACACTGCCTCCCCAAGGCCACCTATGGAACAGCAGTTTATCACATTAAAGAGCGAAGGGAGGACAAATCCTCCCTTAGGAATGGAAGGCCTCAAATATTTGGAGTTCAGTTTCAACAAATATGAACCCGTGTACATGTAGAATTCAATCACATACATTAAAGATGTACAGTAAAATTACAACTTTAAAACAAATGCCCTTGACCACTCACTCGTCTTTCTGGTCCAGATGTAAAATGAATGAACCCAGAATCAGACCAATCAGTGTGTGATCGTGGTTGATTGCAGTAGCCAAATTTCTTTTGTCCAGTCAAGCCTGTGCCATTGCCCATCCCCACTCTCTCAGCAGGGAGAGGGCATTGGCTGTCTGTGTTATCTAGGTCACAGCCTGCCCCATGGGCACATGCTCAGTTAAGAGAATCCGACAGCACTCTGCCTCTTTGGCTCTCACATGTATAAAATGCACCACAATTCCATTACTTAGTCTACAGTGCGGGAACACAACAGTCAGCCTCCTGTCAGCCAATAGGCAAATGCCACCACATCGCGTCTCTGTCACTGAACCAATGGAAACGTGCCAGCACAACACACCCAAGGATATCAACCAATGACAGAGCCTCCAGCTGCATACGTGCACTAGGCTGAATTTCTTGTTTCGGCGAGGTGGTAGTGGTAATACAATATGGAGAAGATGAACATGTGCAACCTGTTATCGAGACCTACCCTCATAGTAATGGTCTTCCACAGTGAGGACTTTTCCCCTGGTGGCACGGGCATGGTCGATGATGGTTTTGGCATCCAGTGGTTTGATCGTGAATGGGTCAATGACCCTCACAGCGATCCTCTCTATATGATCAATTCAATTATTGGAGGAAACAGCATGTTAGTCATTCTTGTCAACCATGAATGAGATCACTGCAATTGAGGCATGCAGTTAATATTGTGGTTCTAAACCCCCCTTTTTTATCCAATACTGATGATTAAATAACTATTATCTATGCATACGAAAGCAATGAGTGCAGCCAGGCATCAATTGACATAGCAACCATCCTTTAATATAGTAAATAATGATCAGTACCAAAGTATTAAGGATTATACCATCATAATTAGATCACACGTTTATGAATTTAGACAAACGCAATATATTTCAAATGTGGTCATGTAAAATGTGGTAAAAATATTTTATTTTGAACTCAATTCAATCTTGTTAAATGCTTAATACACTGCATCTGTTTCATCATGTGTTGGATATGTTAAATATGATATATTTCATATAGTTATGATCATGGGTGTGGTAGTGTATCCTGTTTTTCTTTTGGTGAATGAATGAATTGGTGTCAAATACACTGATACCCTCATGAGAGAATGATCTTCCAGCCACAGTACTATATTAGACATTATAGTGGCGCAGAGTGACCAGCGACATATGCAAAGTCAATGAGACCAGCTTAAATAGAGATGGTGAAGGAAACAACCAGTCATCGTTGTACTCTGACCTGATTATGACTGATCTGACTTCTTAGTTTTTTAATAATATTTTACTCACATGCTTCCATAGGGACCCACTGACATTAAGAGGGTACAGGACAGAATTTGGTGCTACATCCCTAGTTATGATGCAATGCAGTCCTTTATTAAACAGTACCTTTCTTCAGATGTTCAGCTGCAGCCAAAGCCTCATGCAGAGTCACTCCAGCAGCCACCACGGTCACTTGGTCCTCCTTGCTCTGGTACACCACCTGGTGAAAGGAAAGGTAGAATCCTCTGTGTTCATTTCGAAACAATATCTTTTACTTTATGAGAAGAAAACATGTTTTTTTTGTGTGTGTGTCTAAACAGTGATGCCTTCCTTACTTTTGCCTGTCCAACATGGAAGTCTTCACTGCTATTGTAGAGGATGGCACAGTCCTGGCGGCTGGTTCGGATGTAGCAAACCCCCTTTATGCAGTGAAACATAAGAGGAGCATCACTGCTGGGGCATTTTGATAACAAATAGGCTGTTTTATTATTGTATCATATTTACTTTGCTTTTACCTTCGTGGTTGCAGCCAGTTCCACAGCCTTCTCTGTAGACACGCCATCGCTGGGAGCAAAAATAGTTGCTGTTGGGAGGGCCCTGAACATAGCCACGTCCTCCAGACCCATCACGGAGGGACCTTCCTCTCCTGTAATATATGTATTTACAGTGAGTTTGACACAACCAACAATTTTTTAAAAAAATCCACAAAACTTATCAGCTAGTCAGGCGAGCTGATGCATGCAGGTGGGTGGCAGGTCCACAGACATAAAGCCAGACGTTGCATGCAGTGTACCTGTGCTAACAGAGGGACACCTGGTTCCCTGCTGACAGCTTCCAGGGCAGACAGGAAGGGAGAGAGAGGGGAGGACTGAGTACTAGCAGCTGTACGGCCGAAGAAGGTGAAGGTGAGGAAAATACAGGATTAGAGGGAGAAGGAAAGGATTGCAACACACACACCATCAATTTGATATATTTATATCAGCATTTGGAACACTGTGTGTATAGAGTGGGATCTGGGGAAAATAAAAAGTGAAGTGGCTGTCATCAGAGTGAGGGAATAAAGGTGAATTCCGTGAATACGTCAGGGTTGCTCGTGAGGTGTGAGGAGGGATTAAAGTGTGCACGGCTCATTAGCCGACATCAGGGCTTACTGACCAGTGGACAGGCCGCAGTGGGAGCCACATAGATTGATGTTGCTGTCTGAGATGGCTGCCATGCGAAGCTGGTCGTAAGCACGGGTGAAGAAAGAAGCAAGAGTACTGGCAAACACGACGTTCCTGTCGCGAGCAGCACATCCCATGGCAACACTGACCTGTGAAAGGAAGTTTGTGTTTAGCTTGGTAGGCTACCTGTGCAAAACCTCAAGGGATATTACCTTCCTGTGCAAAATTGAATGGATACAGCTCGCCTACATTCAACACCTCTCCCCCTTCTGCAAATCAACCCCAGGGTTGATTTACAGCAAAAGCCACATTTGAAGGCTTCTTTGAACCAAAGACCATGTTAAATAAAGAATAAGTGAAAGGCATTCCTTTAGAGCTCTGGAGCTTATTTTACCATATGGGTGGAATCAGTGGCATACCTCCTCTTACAAATAATTTCCTTTGTCCTGGCTCCAAAAAGGCTACCTGATCCCCCTGACTTCTTTTCCTGCTTTGTTGAAAGTAACAACTAAGCATCCCCGAAAGTGCAAAATTGATGAGACTTAAACTTTGTAGATAAAATCAATAAAAAATGATCCGCTTCTGTAGGTTGCTCTTATATTGTATCATTCCTAAGTTTAGCACACTGGCACTGTTTAGAAAGAAAAATATGTCATTAATAATGCGTTAAAAGCACATTTATTAGAACAACTAGTTAAGTGTTGATAATTGTGCCAATCTCCTCACGTAAATTGAATGGATTTTAATCTAATCCGATGCAGCTCATGCTGCCATAAAATTATTGACTTTTCTCATACATTCAGCCAGATGGTCCCACCCTCCACGCTGATTAATATTTCACTTCTGAATACACTTGTCATGACTGCTTATCGTCACACACATGCCTGACCTAGATTGGAGTTGGCTGCTGCTGCTGAAGCTATAGCAGCACAAGGATTTAATGTCTGATCCCCTCTCCCCAAATGAACGCACAAAGGTCAGATAAAAAAATAATGACATGCGCAAAGGAAGGGAACCGCCTCACCGCTGGTGTCAGCAGCAGCCACGTTGACCATAAGGATTCATCTGGGTCGTGTCTTTTGCCTTCCTTACATTATGAATAGGCAAGTCATTTATAATTTAATACACAGCTCAGGCTCCCAGCTGTGAGATATAAAGGTGCTTCTGTAGCCAATCAGAGCTGAGAATAAGCACTTAGCAAAAGTACCACAGTAAAGTATATGATGTATATATATATATATATAGCAGAAGCTTTGCAACCTTGTTGGAGATTCATAAGCCTTTACCATGTTCTGCTGAGCAATGTAGCACTCCACAAAGCGGTTAGGGTGCTCATTCTTGAAGAGCTCTGAGTAGGTGAGGTTGTTTGTGTCTCCGTCAAGGGCCACAACACGCTCGTTGTAGCGGCCCAACTTGGCCAGCGCCATCCCATATGCCTTGCGTGTGGCAATCTATAACAGAAAGAGAGGCCAAACCAATCAGTCATCAGCAATAAAAGAAATCTCCTGGTTATTTTTGTGATCATAAGCTATAAGCTTCGATCTGAATGTGCTTGAGAGTAGAGGTTTCAAGGGTATGCATGCAAACCTTTTCCCCAGCTTTGTAACTTGGTGCACTGGGCATCCTGATGTTCCTTAGGCTGACTGGAGGGGAGTCCTCTATGGGAGAAGGAGGATACAGGTGCTTGCTGCTGTTCATGATTCGACTCTGCAGATCCTTCATAACCATCTCGGCCATGTCTTTGGGCAGGATCTTGGCGTGCCAGCCCAGCTTATCTTCTGCAGCTGAAACCACACGAAGAACAATGCGCCACATTAGGTGAATTTGGAAGATGGTTTACAGGCTCAGGCTGGAAAGTCGAACTTGATAGAGAGGAATGCACATGCCTACAAGAAGCCGACAGCAGCAGACAATTACCTGGAATGCCTTTGCCCTTGATGGTTTTAGCAATGATGGCAGTAGGTTGATGGCGTGGCTGGCTCAGAGCCTTGCAGAGTTCCTCCACACTGTGTCCATCCACCACGATGGCGTGCCAACTGTAGACATTAATGCACACTTGGTATATTTGACATGAGGAGATGGAGCATCTGGCTAGAACGCTTTCTGTGTTACATTGCACATCCATTAACAGCCCTCCTCCCCCCACGCGCACACAACCAACCTCTGCTACATTATACATGTTCAGGTATATTACCCAAAAGCTTCACAGCGTTTCTGGTATTTCTCGACATGGTGCTGCAGGGGTGCAGGATCACTCTGGCCCAGACGGTTGATGTCCATGATGGCCACCAGGTTGTCGAGCTGGTAGTAGGAGGCGAACGACATGGCCTCCCACACAGCACCCTCTGACATCTCACCATCCCCCAGCAGACAGTACACGCGATAACTGGGGTGGAGAGAAGGGCAAATTGTGGGGTTGGAGGAGTTGAATGTGTTTGCAAGAAGTGACATATCTCCTGAAAATGCTCTCTGACACTTTTCCAGTCAGATTGATTCCTGGGCTGATAACAGGCTGTGACATGATAAAAGCTTCCTGAGGCTTCTAAAGGTGTTGCTGCTGACTTTCACACCTGCCTCTCATACAATCCTTCTGCAAGATTCCATCAGACTCCTTTAAAAGAAACAAATCTTCATCTCATTTTAAAGTTCTCATCTGTCAAAGTCAAAATGTTCTCCATATACAGTAAATGTATTATGCAAATATATATATATATATATATATATATATATACATATATACAGATTTGTTTGTTTGAAAATAAATGAAAATAATAAACGTATGGATGAAAGCATGATGTTGGAATTTTATTATGAGATGAAATCTGCTTGGATGGTAAAAATAACTGAGATATGACTGCTGGCCTGTGGTTATTAGAGCAGAAGAAATGTGAGCGCAGAGCATGTAGCCGCAGCACACACCCACAGAATCTGGAAAATCTTGATCACTCAAAGGAGGCTATGCTACATACCCCATGGTTTAATTAAAAAAAAACAAGCAAAGCAAGAATTACAGGATAGTTCATCAACACGCCAAAATATTTTAATTATGTTTTGCATTGTAAGCCAAAAGCAGTTAAGTCAAGATCTAATTGTAAAGGTTACATGTATCTGAAGAATTTTAAGATGAATGTGAAAAACAAATACTGTTCATGCAGATTTTGTGCACATTTCAAAAGGATTACCTGGATTTGTCAAAGTATTTCCCGGCATAAGCCATTCCACAGGCCACACCGAGACCCTGTCCCAAGGAGCCAGTGGTCACATCCACGAATTGCTGCTTCTGGAATAATACAAATCAAACAGAGTGAGTGAATCAATTCTATAATAGAGAAACAAGGAAATTTAATTGGGAAACAGTTTCTGATTCCTAATGTGTGGTAGAGTAGGTAGCAGTTTACAGGGGCTGGATGGCCTTCCATGCCGGAGTCAACCTGGCACATGCTCAGCATCTCGCTCTCCTTCAAGAAGCCTGTTTCAACCCACATGGAGTACAGGGCTGGAGCAGCATGACCCTGATGGATACAAAGGAAAGCCTCAATCAACATTCTTCATCAAAAAAAAAACCCTTAGAGACATAGCACCAAAGGCTCCCACCTTGGACATGATGAAGCGGTCACTGTTGAAGTTCCTTGGGTCTTCTGGGCGATACTTCATGGTGTGGAAGTAAAGCACAGACATGATTTCTGCCACACTGCAGCATGATGTTGGATGTCTGGGTGGCAGAGGATAATGTTACCCATATGTGAGACATAAGTACATGCACATGTACAAAGGAATTTATGGCATCCCTACAAAGATGCACAGAGATATTACCTTCTGGACAGGTTTATTATTGACACCACACAGATAAAAATCAAGTTACCATTAATACTACTTAGTGGTGGAAAGTATTCCTTCTAATAACTTTGTAGACTGAAATTATATATGCAGGCCCTGTAATTATGTTGTAAAAATTTAAAAGCTACAGTAATATGAAAATAGCACAGATATACACCCTTGCAGGTAGCACAAAAAGCTAAACAGTATGGTCGTCTCTGTGTCATTTCTGATTTCACAGTGTGAAGCTAAAAAAAAAAAAAGTTAATAAATATCTAACCTGTAAATAAATTAGAACTAAAGGTACAATTCATGAATTAAATAACCACTGAAGGTTGAAAATCTGCCGGTCAGAGCTCTATCCAGCACTATGGCGACTGGAGGATTAAAGTATTTTGGCGCGCTGGATCCCTTGTTATTAATTTTGGCCTTTTTCACATATAAAGTTAGTGGAGTTGTTCACTAAAAATAAACCAACATGACAAAAGATAGATTTATTTATAATTTTAAGATATAGATTGTTATTTAAAGTTCAAAATATATTAGGTTGAGTAACATGCTGTTGAATATCTTTCAGCGCTTCTCTTTGTTCCTACCAGTATCTGTTTGACGCTGCAGAACAATGTAATAGAGAGTTGGGCTCAAATATATATAGACCTTTCTTTCTTAAAATAAAAAAGACTCTGTTAAAATGGGGAAAATTTAATATATATATATATATATATATATATATATATATATATATATATATATATATATATATAGTATATTAGTAAATTGAAAAAAAATTAAATTCAAAACATTTTTAAAAATTCCAAAATTTTAAAATGTACAAATTTAGAGAGAGAAAATTTTGCATAATATTTCAACTTATTATTAATATTTTGCAATCCCTTTCCTATTGGAGAACAATGATATACTTAATCTGCCACAATTCGGCCAGCACATGGTAGTTTACTGTGATCCATACTGCACATGGGTATTTAAAATCAGCATAAAAAATCAAAAACAAAATTTGTCTTGTAAACAGAGTAAATACAAATACACCAAAAACTGCATATATATTTACAGTCGATCTTTAGAAAATGAAAACTAGTTAAAATATTTTATAATTGAATCTCCCTGGCAGCTGCCATTGAAGTGCCTAACAAGTGTATGTTATCTCATTTACACCTGTCTGTCATATGGTATATATGTAAAATAAATTATACAACAGCCATTAGATGGTCACTTAAGCAGAATGATACACATATATTTTGTACTGTTTAATATTTTAATTAATTTTATCAAATTCATCAAATAACAAGTGTGGATGTTCCATGTGTCACATTGGAAGTGTGGACAGAAGGAGGAGAACAAAGACAGTACATGATGTACCTTGCAAATATGTACCTGCACATGTGTGTATGTACTTAAAGTGGCATGACTGTTGGAGTTCATCCACACATGCTGCAAAGAAATGTGACGTTTGCATGTTTTTTAAACACATTGCAAATATATGATATAGTTAGTGATGCTGTGCAATTACACTCTTAAAGCCCATGTGTAAAAGTCAGCAGTGGCAACTCACCCGCTGCCCGCTGCAGTTGTTGCCTTGATGGAGTTGATCCGGAGGCGGTTGGCAATGTTCCTCAGCGCCTGCACTGTCTGCTGGTCAGGTTTGTGGTAATCCTCCATGAAGACAAAATTTCAAGTTCCAAAGCACTAAAAAAGTGACCTGACTACAATCCTCAGTTTGTGAATTTGTGCAAAAGTGAGATGATGTATGTATGGATGTGCGTGTGTGTGTGTGCGTGTGTGTGTGTGAGCGACAGTGTCAGAGACAGAGAGAGAAAGAGAGAGAGAATGGAGGAGAAACTGGATTTATCCTATCAGGCATGCAGACACAGATGCACAAGGACACACTTTACACACTATACACACACACAACACACACACACATGAACACACACACGCACACACACACACACACACACACAGATATAGAGGAGGGGGAAATCAGTGACGCAGGCTGGGTGTAACTGCTAAAATCAAATGGCACTCATTCCATTGGCTACAGGGTAACAGGATGGTGGAGGTTTACCACAGCCTGAGATGTGCTTTAGTGTGTGTGTGTGTGTGTGTGTGTGGAAGGAGGGGCCTGATAATTAGGAGGAGGAGGAGAGTGGAGAGAAGAGACGTTTGAAGCGTCTCATCCTGATTCATGTTGGCTGTACTGTCAAAATTCATTCATTCAAACATGGCGCTTTATTGTTCTTTGTTATTTTCTGACACCATATACTACCTTTCCACTGCCAAAACCTATACTCGAATGGCTGAAATTCTTTTAAATAAAATTTAAACAAAATAAAAAGAGGAGTGACAAATGGAAAATAAAAGTAAAGGAAAAAGATAAGGATGAGCATGCAAAACAGAGAGCATTTCTAAATACTGTTAAAATGTATACTGATCATGTATGTATTCTTTTATTCTCTATTTTTTTGCTTGGGTTAGAACAACGTGCATGATTAGTATCATTTTAGAGTAGTGTAAATAGTTTTTTTCTTTTGTATTATAAATTATTCTGAAAAATTATAATTATACTAAATATATATACTAAATATATATATATATATATATATATATTTGAAATGAAATATGAAAAAGACAGAGACAGTTTTGCGGGGGATGAAAAGGGGACAAAGAAAAAGGGAAAGCGAGAGGAGGGGAGAGGGGGTTTGTGTGGTAATGTTGTGAACTACTCGGATGGAAATTAATTTCAGAATAACATGATATGTTTCCTCAGTCTGGCTCTCATGCTCATATTTTGTTTTCTCCAGCCCAATGCCACGATGCGGACTGAGCTCGACGAGTCCCTACAGACTGAGGACACTGTGTTCTTTTCCTCACATCTGACAGACATGTCTCACTACTGACTGAGAGCTTATTCAAAATCACCTGCAGGGCAAAACAGTAATAATGCAGTGCAAGAGCATTTGCATTTAATTATCTGGGATTGCATCCATGAGAGTGAAATAATATATCTATTATATATAATTGTGATCTTTTTTCAAATTGAAGGTTACCTTTTTAGATGATTTGAAACTTAGTTTGTAACTCTGCAGAGAAATAAAGCAAAGTAGCAACATGCTGCACCGCACAGTATGATATGGATTTTACTTACAATTACAACTCAATATTTTCATTGCATAGGTAAATATCTAAACACAAGATGCAAAACCTGTTTTAATCATAGTGAATACAAACTGCAACAGAAGGTTTGCAAATGTGGTTTATTATTAAAATTCTTCTGATAAATAATGGAACCCCTTTTAAATCGTGTGCCGATGTATCTGTTTGATCTGCAGCTTTTGCACATTGCACCAAGTATTGGTACAAAATATCAGACAGGATTATCATTACGAAGAGTGCTGGCATGCCATCTAGAGGATAATCTTCGATGGTACATTTGAACTGTTTCCTCTGGTCACTTACTGTATAAATACAAGTATACTGTATATAATATAAGGAAAATAAAAACTCATTAGGCTGTTCTGTCTGTGTGGCTATTTTGTAATATTTTGGTAAAAAAGAATTAGATAAAACACGTCCATGAATGATTGGATTACTAAAAAAAGTATAAATGAAAGGTCAACAGCTCATTGCGTTGAATCACAAAAAAATTGGCATTTGGCAAAACTTGAACATTCCTTTTGGACATGTGTTAAAATTAAAGTTTGTGTTTTCACATTGGAAAGAGGCTTGTACCTATATGTTTTTTTAATATACAATGATGATGAGCCGCTGATTAGAGTAGTTTTAACCTACAACTGGTGATGTGGTATAGTCCAGAATCTTCCACTAGAAAGAAGGGGGGGGGGGGTCTTGCAGAAATCATTGTACAATGTCATCCTTATTAAAGAGCAGGGAAGAAATCACATTATTATAAGCACTGCACACAATATACACATGTCCATATGTTTTCATCATAAAGGCTTCCTCTATGTTTTGTTGTGATGTAAAAGATTGATCACACAAGAACGTGGCTTGACATGAAAGGACAACAAACACCCCAAGATCAATGAGACATAGTATAGATAGATCAGCAAGGCATTATTCTGCATGTGCTTGAAACATGAACATGTGTGACGTGTCATTACACCATTTTGAATGGTCTATAATCACAGCACATTTGTGTTCCAAATATCAAACAGCAGAGGACACTGTCTGCTCATAAATGTAGAAACCTCTTCATAAAAGTGGTTTATAATGAGATAGCTCCTTCCACTGTAATAGCCAGTACCCGAGTTGTACCAGGGTAAAATTACAGACAGACAGAAGATAATTTTGTAATATTTTTATTTGTAAATTTAATTTCTATTTTCTGGCCAATCAGCAATTAGAAAATCATTTAAATCCATAAACAAATTGACTTAGCTGAGAGGTTTTAGTGCAGGTGATGCAATATGACCACAAAGTGTATTGAAGTATTCGTTGAACTTGAAACATAATGTTTGCGTGTCAAGAACCAATCACCCTCTCCTGTCTCTTGTTAATTCCCTCCTGCACCTTGTCAACCATGTGTATATTTGCTGCCTTTGCTGTAGGTGGGAGGTCACGTCCCAGCACCTCTGTGCTCACAGTCACGCTGATGCCATCTCTTGAGCCCCCCACCGCTCTCTCCTGGTTCCACCAACATTGTCCTTCTCCCAGTTTCCAGTAACTCCTCTGGGCTCCTGGGTCCTGTCAGAAAAGCTTCTCCTCACAGAGCCCCACAGGTGCCAGCCAATGGCAGCCTGCGAAGACGACGCCATGTGACGACGTGTGGCCAATGTCAGGCGCCCACAACTGCACACTTCCTGGAGGGAAAGTACATTCAGAGAGCATGAATGTTTCTATTTTTAATCTCTCTGGCAGGAAAAAGAGGAGCAAAGCAACCACTTTTGTAACAACGCCTTAATGTAACATGGAGCATGTTTACGGCACTTGCTTAACAAAGCTGTACTCAGTGATTCACATATTCACACATAGGCTACAGATCTGCATACGCGCACATGCACTCAGGCATGCTGACATGTGAATGCTTGCACACTTGCACACATAAATGAATTCAGGAATATTCTCACACTCATATGCATAGAATTTCACACACACATACACACACACACACACACACAAACACCCCCATGAATCTTGGTATATGCTTTAATGCCAGTTGCTCCTTCAGGGTTAAGCCTCCTCCACTCTGCTCTTATCACTCCATTTCCTTAAATTGCTCTGTAGTCACCATGATGACATAGCGATTGCCCTTCTATCTGAGAGCTGTCAGTCACTGGGAGGCTCCACCCCCCTGACTGACGAAGCATGGGACAAGAGCACCGGACTTGAGGTTGATTTATCCATGGAGCATTCAGTCACGCAGCTGTTCACAGCTGGACTGGGTGATCGTCATGGGAGCGGGGACCTGGGCTGGATTAAGAGCACACTTGGAAAAAAATAAGTAGGAGCATAAAAGTGGAAGCAAGTGATTTAGTGAGGTAATTAAAGCGAAGTGGATTAGGCAAAGTATTCAGAGGTAAGACGTACACAGATTCAGATGTAGATCCTGAGATAGATGAGAGAAAGCAGTGAAAATGGAGAGATAATAAGAGAGAGGGGAAGATTCAGAGAGAAGAGGAGAGACTGCGAACAGGGGTTAAAGCTGAGCGTGTGTTGTGGGCTCAGCAGTGAAGTTGACGATGCACTGGGAGAACAGCTGCGCTGCAGGGCTTTCAGGCTCCATCACTACTGCTCTCCTTCAAGCAGCTCCACCAACACACTCCCTCTCTCTAACACAAACACACACATACGCGCACACATGCGCAAACATGCACACGCGCACACTCATAGCCATGCAAAATCACTGATTGTTGCCTCAGTGCGCCTGAATGTGCTGCAATAATAACCAGGTTTCATAATTCATGTTCAGGCATGATAATCAGAGGCCAAATTGCCCATGGTGATTTTTAAAAGCTGTTTGAAATGTCACAAACCTTTGTTACCACTACATGTTTCAAAAAATGTATTAAAAAATATGCAAGTAAAGCTATGTAATGAGATTGAGAGTAAGATTCAACAAGAACAGGACGAAGGGAAAATATACATTTTGCAGTTTAGTACAGTGTATTAGCTGAGTACATGAGTAAGGCGCTCATACAAATTTTTTGCAACCTAATTTAAAAGGAGCTGCTGAAGGAAAGAGGGAACGGCTGCGGGGGATGAAAAGGACACAGAATTACAGCTAAGTGCATTTACGCAGAGACAGAAAAGATACTGTATAACAGCTGTTTGCTTTGAATTGCATGTGTAAACTAAACACATTGAGCATTTTTATTGAGTCAACAAATTGCAATCCCTCAAGAGGCTGGCCAAACACAGCATCTGCAGAGTTAAGAGTGCAGTATCATGTCTTTTTTTATGACTTTCTTGCACATGGACTACTTTATGTTCAGAGAAATCCTCTCTTAAACCTTTAAAATAATAAATTAGAAAAAAGCAAAAATTAAATGCTCCCTTATAGTAAAATAAGAACAGTTAAAAAAAACTTTATTGATTGTGCTTTGGATGTATAATTGACTGAGCGTGATTTGGGAATTCAGTTTTGTCAGGAGAGTTTGACGGTGCAAGGAGCAGAGAGGCACATCAAATCAGAGGTCGGTGCAAACTGCAGCATGTGAGCCAAATGGCATCCATAGTCCCTGAGGGCCACTGAACCCTCTGCCTGGGTTTTTACTTCTTTTCAGTGGAAGTGCACTGCATTCTCCTATCCTCCTGGGGACAACAAGCTGGTTTTGAGTGTGTTTGAAGAAGAAAGGAGATGCTTACAAAAAATTCTTACAAAAAGCACTCATGCCAACTGTATGGCAGGCAGAGCAGGTCACCAACATTAGGGAAAAAGGGCAAAGCAAAATCATTTTTTTTTTGGAAAACATGACTGACGGCACATGAGACAAGACAGGACTTGAGATTGATGTATCAACGGAGCATTCAGTCACGCAGCTGTTCACAACTGGATTGGATGAACGTCATGGGAGTGGGGGTCTGGGTGGGATTGAGAGCGCAATTGGAAAAAATAAGTAGGAGCATAAAAGTGGAAAGAGTGATTCTGAAAAAGGAATTGAATAGCAAAGTTGTCAGGGATCTGGACAGACGAGGACCGCATGAGCAATACGTTTCAATAGTTTATTGAAGGGGTTGGGGAATGGGCGTGAGTCTTTGTGTGTGTGTGTCCCAGTGGCTGAGAGGCGTAGAGTGTAGACGGGGGTTGAGGGTCCAGGCTCTCTCGCCGAAAGGGGCTGGAAGTCCTGGGGGAACACACACACACACACACAGCAGGAGAGGAGTGGCAGGGCAAAACCTCCAGGGCAATAGTACAGACAAGGGCAAGGCAGTAATCGTGGTCAAAAAGGCAGAAGGCAGGTCAAGTTACCGGGATTGTAGAGCAGAGGGTGGTCGGGCAGGTCCGGGATCGCAGGTAGGAGTCAGAATGGTAGCCGGTAGCCGGTAGCCGGTAGCCGGTAGCCGGTAGCCGGTAGCCGGTAGCCGGTAGCCGGTAGCCGGTAGCCGGTAGCCGGTAGCCGGTAGCCGGTAGCCGGTAGCCGGTAGCCGGTAGCCGGTAGCCGGTAGCCGGTAGCCGGTAGCCGGTAGCCGGTAGCCGGCAGGACAGGCGCGGGCTTAGCAGACGATCTGACGATGTGTGCTGGGAAACAGGACTCTTTATACAAGGCATGGTTAGCAGGAAATGAGGAGCAGCTGGCTGGTTAACGAGGGAGTGGCAGAGAGAACAGGTGAGAGTAATCGGCAGATAATTAGTGCTCCTACCAGGCAGAGGGAGAGGGAGCTCACGACAAAAGTACTGCTAATGAACCTAAGCCGATTCATCAGTGCTTAACCTTAACTTGATTCTAATAAGTTAAGTCCATAGAATAGATTAAAAAATTAAAGGTAGGCAAGTTCAAAATTTATGATGAACATTAATGATGATAGTCTTAGAAATGCTTTAGTCTTACTCAATTGGCTTCTCTTAGAAGGTATGTAAACCCGCTTACCATTTTAAACACATTGTCCACCTCATGTCTTCAATTAAATGTCTGTCAGATAGTTCTATCGCTAAATTTCAAGAAGAGATTTCATCAGCATTCCCTCTATGCTGCATTTAAGGCTTCTCTATCAGATAAAACTCAGTTTGTTCACATTAACAATAACTCTTAATTCCACATGATTCTGAGCATGGTCCAATACTTTTCACCTTATTTTTGCTACATATTGATATTTTTTGGTTACACGCCCTCAGTTTTCATTTTTATACAGATGACACCCAATTGTATTCATAAATAAAACCAGATGAAGCCAATCGGTAAGCAAAACTTCAACCAAGGACATAAAAAATTGATTGTATGCAATTTTCTGCCACTCATCTGACAATACTGGAGTTATTGGCCCTAAACATCTCAGTTTCATCAATCTTTATGTCATCTGAGTTGGTGACAGTCGACCCTTTACCAGCATTCTATTTGCCCACCTGTAGTGTGTAACTTCCACATATAAATGAATGTATGATCCATACATGTCCATGCCAAACAAGTTCACCCAATGCTGGTTAAGCCCCTCACCGCAATGTGAATGTCTCTCTGTGTTTCACCATAGACAGAGTCTTGCCTTTAGGGCATATGCATCAGAGACTGAATGTGGATGAATTCATATGATAGTAGTAGGGTCAGCGGCAAATAACAGTTGGCAAAATGGAAAAGTCAAAGTCTTTTTGAAATACAGTTTCCAAACCATTCATCCGGTCTTGTAAAATTACATTGACTGCATGGAGGGTGAATAATAATTTATTCGCTGTAATTTATTACTTGTCACCACCGAAAGAGGGACACAAATGTTCTGCACTACAGCTTTAAATTACGTGACAAACAAGTTTAACAAGTTAAACAAGTTTATTCCCTAAATATGAACAAATGTTCATATTTAAGGAATACATTGCATACTATTCTTTTTTCTTTCAATCCCCTTCCCTCCCTCCTACACACACACACACACACACACACAGATACATGCACACACCTCATCCAGAGGTGAATAATTCAGGACGATTCTAGAAGAAACCATTATCCTGGGCAGACAGGTAAGTTGATATGGGGCCTTCGCAATGAGTCGTTCTCCTCTCACAAACGCTGCTGTAGTTCCTTTACTCTTAAGCCCAGCGATCAAGGTTTTCTTCTCATTATCGTTTGGAATGTACAGGTACAGCAGATGCCTTGGCTCGGCTGTTTTACTCTGACAGGTAGGACTTTCACAACAATAAGAGCTCAGTAGCACTATCTGTGATCACTGCTAATTTAACTAATTGCTGCTAAGGCATTTTAGTATGCCATGTTTTGTTTTTATGCCATACTGCAGTCGTGTATTGATAGAAGCTTTAAAAAATGGCTTTTTGGGTAACACCATTTATTAAAATTTCTCTACTATAATTAAAAAGCAACCACATCGCTGTTCTGGCTGAACAGTAAGGTGAGAGCCACAATACGGATGTGACAAGCGAATCAATATGAAATCCAGAAGAGACTTTCTAAAGGGTCTTCTGTGGGTCAGGGCTATCATTTGGCCATTAGTTTTTTATAAAGGTGGGATTCGCGTTTAGTCAGCCATCTGCACGCAGGACAGATGTACAGGTATGTTGAGATGAGGCAGAATTTGTCAGACAACCTTTTAACATTCCAAAAAGCATTGTTTTAAATGAGTAGCCTATTGTATTTACAGTACTGGCATAAGATATTGTGTGTCTTTTAAAGTACACATCATTGTCACACCACATAAATGAACAACATCCACTGACAACTGAAGATGATAAACTTTGAATTTACACTTTGGAGTAAAATAATAAAAGAGACAATGCATTTCTTTAGTATCTTGTGGGTAGCATCCTATATCTATCTATAACTTTAGTTTAGAAATTACACTAGTACACCTTGTACTGTGCTTTCTTATCCATTAGATAACATAGATGCTTGCTGAAAAAGAACAGCTGTAATGGGAGAAAGATGCGTGTAAAACCAGATCAGGCAGGATGCCGTGGACTTTCTTTGTTCACTATGAATGCACACACCAGAAGCAAATGGGAAATGTGTTTAAAAGGGTAAAATTATAAGGAGAGCACATTGTTGATAGTTGAAAGAAACTATCGTTAGTGACTGTGGCAGGAGACTTGAATTCAGTCTAATGAGTACCTTGGTTGAATGACTTGTAGATCCTCATTAAATCTGCTCTATGGACTTAATGCACGGAACGGATATTTATATAACTAATATAACCTAGTTCAACACAGTTCAGGTGATTTAGCTGCACGCATGGAATGACTAGAGAAATATCAAATTAATCAATATTAACTTCACACTATGTTTAACAGCACTATGTTGATGAAAAAGGGTTTATATTTTATATGATTCTTCTGGAAAAAAATGAATACAATTCATGCAATGAAAAGCCTGTCATTCTCACTCTGATCAAGCAGTCAAAACCGAATGAGCTATTAGCCTACTTCACTATTATTGGTGATGACTGTGCCACCAAATCAGGACTTATATAGTGCAGATTTTATGAAAGAGTTGACCTATTTAAAATGCTGCGCTGCTGTTTTTTATTTGATCTCAATTAACTAGATGACTCCAAGCATTTTAGACAACTTTTCGGTTACCCGGATGTAAAAACTCTCTTTGACCAGTTTGACTATTTAATCACTTATTTTTAGAAGATTTATCTATGGATTAACAACTTACAACTGTAGACGTAGTCATTCAAATTTTTTATTGATTTCTTATTATCATGATAGTTTATTAGAAAGTGAGAGACACATTGGAATTTATTAACGGATTACCTATATTTATACCTAAAAAATTATAAATACCTGTCAGTGGCAACTAGGGCTGGGTGAGCCATTTAAACTACAAATTGCATGCATATTTTATTAATAGTTTTTGTAGTTAAAGAGGCTTATTACATTACTTTGTACCTTCTCTCATATGAGCAGCACTGCTAATTTAGTTTATAACAGCAAAGATTAGTCAATTATTGACAACTATTATATTAATCACCAACTTAATGAATGATTGTATTTGAGTTTTTTTTTTACAAAATGACTGACTGAAAATGACCAAATTCACTAGTTCCAGCTTCTCAAAACTGATTATTTTCTAGTTTCTATTGTGTATGTACCAGTGAACTAACTCATTGTTTTTGGCTTGTGGACTGGACAAAACACATTATTATTTTGTGTCTTTGGGGAACAGTGATCAGCATTTTTCTCCATTTTATGACCAAATTAACTATTCAAATAATTATTTCAATGATTGATAGCCTAACTAGCCATTAAAATAGTTGCTAGTTGCAGCTAATCTAGTTACTCTACTCAAGGTCTATATTTCTTATTTTGTAAAATGTATATGAATAGTATAGCATTATAGTTAGCCTAGTAAGTTAAGAAAATGACAATACACAAAATCACAATATTGATATGTATTGAACAACAATATAATATGGTCCCATTTTTTTATAAGTTGAACTATGAGATCTAAAACATTTGCTAAATAAACAAAATAACCATTTCTCATAAATATTGTTAATATGTGCTAAATGTGTCTAAATGTGTGATAGTGAGCACTTCTCCTTTGCCAAGATGCTGGTTAGACAGCATAAATATTACAGGTGTCCTTAGACTGGCCACGATATAAGGCCACTCTGAAACGTGCATTTGAGTTTTATTGAGGTTGCCCGGGGACTCAAAACATCAGTGAGGATCTAGTGTGATCACCTCATGCAGTACATATCTCCTTTATAGAGTTGATCAGGCTGTTGATAGTGGAATGTTGGTCCACTCAACAATAATTGAGAGAAATGGTTATTTTGTGCATGTAAAAAAATCTTTTAGCATTTTGAGTTCATCTCATCAAATCTGGAGCAAAAAGAAAAGTGTTCCGTTTATACTTTTGTTCAGCATAATATCGACCCATTGCTCGGCCCTAGTGACAAACTAAACTTTATTTCTATTAGAGATTTCAACAATTTCTCTTACCAATTTATCAACCCTTTATAAAGAATGGCACCTGACCTCACCCTGTGGCATTCCCATCTTTAAACTCGTTAATAAAGGCTGCAGATATCAGAGCCTGCTCAATCCAGTGGCCTTCATAAGTGGATGCTGGCCACGGGTTGCCTGTCTGAAAGGCGTCTCGCCCGTTGTGTGAAGTTGGAGCAGCAGGTAACATGCGGGACGTGCGGGGGGGTGGGGTGGTGGTGGGGGGGCAGGAGGAGGGGGAGAGCTCGTGCTCTGATGTAGACTCCGCTCACTGATCGCTGGCGCCGTGACGAGGAGCAGGCAGCGGACGAGGATGCTCTGTTGTCTGGTGCGCACTCCGGCTCCTCCACTTCACCACGGAAGAGCTTAATTAACGCACGCAGGCTCTACGTGTCCTCCTCCTGCGTCCCGGAGCCCATGAATTTCGAACCGCCGTCTGAGACCGGAACCCGCGTTTTTTTAATTTAGTATTTTTTTTTTTATTGTCCTCCGAACCCCCAGGACCCGCGTCACCGAGCGGGGAAGGACCGCGGCTGAATCCTAAAGTCGACGGATAGAAGAAGGTTTGTGCCGCCGCTCCGGTCCCAAGTTAGCCGCTTTAGCATAGCCGCGTCCCCTGCGTGAGGCGGTGATGCTGCTCTCTCATTTACTGTCGGAGGACAGCTGTTATTAATAGCCGGCTTCCTCTCGACGCTTGTCAGCTTTTGGTGTTTTTTTTGTTTTTTGTTTTTTTGGGGTTTAGAGGGAGGAATATGCGTCGCTCTTCCTGAAACAATCGCTAGCGATGCTTTCTTTTAAAAGAGAGAACCGTCAGGGCTGACACCTTTTAAACAAACTGAGGTTGTCTCTGGTCATGTGGACTGTCCACTAGCCCCCTATGTGTGTGTGTGTGTGTGTGTGTGTGAGCATCCCTGACTGAGGTTTGTTGTAATAACGTTTCCAGCTGTTTCTGCTGAGCAGGGAGCCGTCTGACGGCTGTGCGCTGCTCATATGACCGGCTGTCATTCTATGTGGTGTGTGTTTATGGGGAGAGATGTCAACATATCAAACCTTGGTGCTGTCCAAGGAGAAATATCGGGACGCCAGGAAATTGTGGTCGATTTTGTCCAAGGAATCGAATCTTGGAAATGTCAGCGTTCCCTTTTTTATTCCGGGTGCACGCTCGACGTTGTCGATGCAGCAGTGAAATTAATATTCTAAGATCCCAAAAAAAAGCGCATTTATACGCATTGTTCACATATTGGCTTAGCCTCGGCTACATGAAGGCAGCAGCCTAGCACAAAGGAGACGTGTGGCTGAGCGAATCTGAATTCAGCAGCAGATGTGCTGTGCAGACATTAAGATAACGACGCATATCTGATTGTTTTTTTTTTTGTTTCCCCGCTTCACGATGTGAAGACGTTTTTTCTCTCTCTCGGAGCATCACTGCAATGTGACCTTTTGTGTTTCTTCCTCTGCGGGGCCTGTTCGCAGTTCAAGGACTTACACAACTGATGTGACCCAGTGATGCCTCTGAGTGGCAGCTCCATGCTGGGCTTCAGCTGCTTGTCTACCTTCATAGTTTGACCTGAGGGACGGTTTCAGGTTCCTTGGGGTTGGTACATTTATCAGAGCCGAGTCCTGATTCCTCATAGTCGATTAGTGGATTAATGGATCAATTTGGTTTGGGTCGACTAAGGATTTGATCATCAATGAGTGAAATGTTTCCTTTTGTTTCATCCTTTAAAATTACGACCTCTGGTCTGTAAAGCGCTCAATTTAAAGAAGCTTGTCTGAATTACTGCATGTTGATAAGTCAAATTCTACAGATTTGTGGAGGAAAATGTCTAATTGATTAACCGAAAAATCAAATGACAACCAGTCAACTTATATTTTTTTTACATGAGGACATTCCTAAAATTTTGACTCAACATTGGAGTCTACCTACCATAACATGTCATAACATGTCAGCATTTCTTCTATGTGCGGTGTATAAGGAGGTCACATCTGGTGACATCATGGTTTTTGTAAATGACAATGAAAGAAATCATTTTTTCATCCTTCTTGAGATATATTTCATGTTAGGGTTTCTATACCTTGGTCTTCAAACTGTCTCTATTGACACGTTTTGTAGTGTAGTTTTTGCAGGGATGCACCAAAATAAAGCCAAATAAAATTAAATGCCTCGCCAAATACTGTATATCAAATATGTCTAAGTTAAGTTTTAATGTTTAGGTTAAGTTTAAATGTTTTGTTAAATTGCATAGATGGATAATAATGCATTTTTGCTTTTTTAAATAAACATCTCTGGTAAACACACATCCAAGAAATGCCGCCTGCTTGGTATCGTGTAATGGGCTCCGTGTGCCCCACAAGCCTCTGAAAGCCAACGTCCTCCACAACACGAAAGGGTTGATCATCCAAAGCCATTACCTCTATCACTTTCTTTGTGATTCTGTTTGCTTTGGTCCTGTCCTTTGTGAAGTTTTGTGACTTTTCAGAGACGTTGGCCATGGATGGGGTAGTTGTGCTGTGAGCAGCTTTTTTTTAGCTGCTGCAGCCTTCTCTCTCTCGAGTCAGCTGCTGTTCAGGGTGTTTGGCTTTAAAATTACAAATTAAAGCATTAGCACTAAAGTTCTTTTCAGAGGAACCCCCTCTAGACAGTTTGGGTGAACAAATTGCAAACTGCAATTCTGTTCTTGCTCTCCAACACTTATAACATAAAATATCACCTCACAGCCGAGGGCAATTTTGTACGGTACGTTTGATTGCGTGATTGCGTCACACGCCACTATTCGGCCTCGCTTTAAACTCACTCCAGCGAAAGCCGAATGTGGCGTTTATTAGTCTGAATATATTCAGTTAGTTGTATGTGATTCAATTTCCTTATATTTATTAATGACAACTAAACCAAAAACAAAATGCTAAATGTTCTCCAATGGTCTCAAACATTAATTGAGGCCACTAGAGCTTTATATGCCCATATGTACACCTTTTCACTTCACTAAACTCACATTAGGTTTGTGGCCTTTTGGAGAAACTACAAAACACCCCACCTGTGCAGGTCACGTCTCACAGCATTTTACTGGGAGAGATGTATTCAGATTCAACATTTTCTTCCATATTAAACATATTAGAGTTTGAGCTGGACTGTCACCTGTCACTTGGACACAAAATAAGCGAAAAACAAACAAACACTCAATTAACAGTGATATAATTTGCTCTGTGAACGTGTGGTAGTGCAAAATGAACTGGCGCCAACTCTTCTCACCTTCTCTTTCAGAGGCAAAGTATGCCAGCAGCACCAGAGTCGCTCCCCCTGGTGACGTGCCAGCTCATTGGTCAGACTACTCTGCCCTCCTCTAGCTTCCCTGTCTATCCTGGCAGATCCATGCTGCTGGATGCTCCTCACAGAGCCACGCCCACACCATGAGCGCCAACGGGCCCGCCCCAGACCCAGCCCCCGCCGCCCCAGGAGTCCCTCCCTCCTCGACCCCCGCCCCGACTCCGGCCCCAGCAGCCCCGGCTCCCGCAGCGGCGCCCGCTCCTCCTGCCCAGCCCGCCCCGGTGGCCTCTACCATCCCAGTAGGTGCGTTGGCACAGAAGAAGCGGCAGCAGTATGCCAAAAGCAAGAAACAGGGCAGTAACGCCAACAGCAGGCCGCCGAGGGCTCTGTTCTGCCTCAACCTCAATAACCCCATACGCAGGGCCTGCATCAGCCTGGTGGAGTGGAAGTATCCTTTACACCGAGTTTTGAAACCCGTGTGTAAATCGCTGTTGTAGCTAAGCTATGGTAGGTGTTAAAGACTCATTGGGTGATTCCATAGAGTGTTTTTAAAGCAACCAAACTCAGGCGATGTAGACAGTTTTTGACGGATTAACAGCTTTCCTTTCAACATTTTTCATGCATTAAATGTGTTCTTCTGTTGCTTTAGCTGTCTTATATGTTGTGTTTTTAGAGCATAATGTCACCGTTGTCCAAAGGGACAATGTCTAAACTATCATGTGGTGTCACCATAAAAACTTGGTACCTGATAGTTTAAACTTGCTTGAAAAGGTTTTAAAAATTAAAAACAAATGCTGTCAACTACTGTAGGTGGCTTAAATATTAACAAATATATTCAAAATTATTCTTCTTTTTTGGTTACACAATTTGCCACAATTGACACTAATCATAATAACAAATTATGTGCCACATTATGTGCCACAAATGTTGGTAAACAGTTATCACCATGAAGCTTCCCCAGTTGATCTCTTACTTGTTTGTTTTTAGGAATAAAATGTTCTATAAATCCGACTATGACTGATATATGAACAAACCCCTCTGTAGAAAAATTGTAGGATATAATAGAACCAAATCTAGGAGGCCTGAGAGTGAGGTGAAATCTCATTTAAAAAATACAGCATTTAAAGATTTGCATTGTAAAATTGCAGATATTTTCATTGGAAAAAACGGCATCGACACAACCAAAAAAATCTGTACTAATAATATCATATCATCATATAAACATCTAAAACACATAAAAATTGGTGTGTGAAAATTCAGTGTTTTTGCCTGCTGTGTGTCCTGCATTAAGCAAATGCTGTCATCACAAAAGCCACCAGATGGTATAAAGAACATTGCCTTAAATGATCCGCAATGATATGATTTCATAATTAACCTTTGTGTGTTTTAAAACTAATCACTGTGTTTTTTCTGGTCTGGTGTATGTTTGCTTCAGAGTGTGTCAGTTATCAGAAAGTGATAAAGATAAATGACTGAATCAAATACATTTCAAGCTGGATTCTATATTTCATCATGCAATGTTATGCTATTAAATGTCTTCTATATTTTTCCTTAACTTCTTTTCTCAGGCCATTTGATATCTTTATATTAATTGCTATTTTTGCCAACTGTATGGCCTTAGCTGTCTATGTCCCCTTCCCTGAAGATGATTCCAACTCCATAAACCACGACCTGGTGAGTAGTCCATAAATGATATTATAGGCCATTTCTTCACTGTGTACTGATTGTATCAGTGTTGTACTTGTACACAGTAGTTGCAGTCTAAGATGGGCTGGCATTTCATTTTCACTCTCTGACCTGAATCAGAGGGCTTAATTTTAAAGGAATTATTACATAGTGAGAAAAGGTGAATGAAATATTATTTTATTTAAGGCCTGTTCTTATTTGTTTTAGCTTTCTCTATAAACTTTACATTGTGTCCATATTCCTGTTTTCGTTAATGAGGTTTAATCATACCACGTTTTTCAGATGTAGATATAGTGATGAGCATATTTTAGCAGTTACACAATACAAGCAGAGTGTATCTTCAGTACTCTTTATCATGCAGATTTGTTGTATCTGCTGGGCCTACAGAGAGAAACAGTTTGACAACTACCCTCATTGGTGCTTCATCATGCCATATTTTTCCTGTACAGGGGTTTTATTCTGCTTTCTATTTTTAGAATTTCTTGTCATTGCACCACTCTGTGCACCTTGTGCATTTATGTCTGTGTGATGAATTATGGGTGATGTAGTGTTGTAAGCACTGTTCTACAGCTGAGGATGAGTGTGCTCTCTCCACAGCCAGACAAACGTGTAGAATTTAACTGAAGTGTTTAATGATTCATGAGAAGTGTGCCTGCAGACATCTGAATGTTCTCGAAAGCTTCATCTGAGAGCAGAAACATGTTAGACAAAGGTTACCAGCCTGCTGGAAAAGACCAGAGGCAGCGTTACGTAGCTGAACCCGTAGAGCAAGATAAGCTACAGCTTTGGTCTACTTTACAGACGTAAGGTGTACCGCCTTCCAGTTTGGCCTCCTGGAGGGTGACCTCAGGGTGTTTGTTTACACAGCGGTGTTGCATCGGAGGAAAGTGGGCCATCTGGGACATCACCGTGTCTCATAAAGTATTATCTACAGAATGTTGTCAGGTGTAGTTTGGAAGTGAATTTGGGAGGAGTTGGGTTATCCTAACAATCTCAATGTAAGTGACACTAAAATGGATTGAACATTTGCATAAGAACTATAGGTCAAGAATATGGAAACATGCAATGCTGTTGGACTTGATTTGAATCCACAAACTGTTTCTGTGCATGCTGGGGAGTCACTCTGGTTTTTGTTATTTTTGTATGACAAGAGCTTAATGTTCATAGAAGCTACTTTCAGTCGAATGACAGTTCTATTAGTTGACTTATGCTGAACGGCTCTCTATAGACTGATCAATATCCATATTATTTAGTTTTTTTTTTTTTTTAAGTTTGCATCCAAAGCTTTATGGCGCCAAACTGCCTGTGTACATAAATTCAGAGCATTGTCAGGAATTTTATGTTCATACATTTGAAACTTCACCGTCTCATGCATTCAGAGCACATCCAAGAGTGTCTGGCAGAGAGGAAGGTCTAAACACATTTCAATATTGACTCCAGTAATGTTCATCTTTATTTGTAGAGCATGCTTTGAAAACAAGTTTGCAAAGTGCTTTACAGACATAAAATAATAAAATAAACTTTGAATTTATAGAACAGTTTAAATCCATTGAAGAAATAAAAGAAAAATAAAAGACAAAGCCTACTCATTTTTAAAATACATACAAGACATAAAACAAAAAGAAACACTTGAATTAAAAGCCATCTTATGAAAATGAGTTTACAAGTGAGTGCCTGCATCTCATCACAGCCTTCAGAATAACAAATCATAGAGCTGTAGGTGTGAGTGTAATGGGATGGATCGTTTGACAAGCTTAATGATGCCTTCATTGTGTCTGTTGTCTGAACCTGTCGGGAATATCAGATTAGATTTATGGATGCACCCAGTAAGATTTCTTGGGCTCCAGACAACAGATTGTACAAGACTCAGCAGCGTCATTGCTGTGGCTTTCGTACCTCTTGAGTAAATTAATTTAAAATCCCTTCTAGGCATTTTTAGGAGATATAAAATAGCTTGGAGTATTCATCTCTGTCGAATGTGTTTTTCCACACATAATATCAATCACCTAGTTTAAATTCTCAAAAGCATCTGTTTGTTATCCCTCATTGAAAAATACAGAGTCTACATATTTATTTTGCACGGAAATATTTTTCTTGCTATTTCAAAAAGAAATGCATTCTTTGCAAAAGGGAGTTTTCACATCACACTTGTCAGTTGCATATTGGACCAGGAAAAAGTCTTTTTTTTCTATAGTCAATTTTACATGACCTACAGTTATCACACCACTAATCTTAGCCTTATTTAAGAATGCTAATGGCAGGAAAAGCCTAAAGGATTGGTTTTGTAGGACCGTTAGATGATACTGAACCTGTTGGATGGTTATGTCATATCGGGGGCGCCTGTGTTTCTCTGCTGGATATGTTTAATGTAAATATTGGAATACAGAATGGGAAACAACTTCCAGAACTAGCTTCCCCTCCAACTCTGCAACTCTAAATGGCAATTAAACTGGTTATTGTGTCACAAATTATAAACGTGCATCCAACTGATATTTTAGATGAGCACAGAGAAACTTTGACTGTCAAAACAACATTCTAGTGTTAAACTCTGCACATAGAGTACACCATTCTGCAAAGTGAAGCTATGAAAGCCAAAAATGCAGAACTGCCCCCTCTGTACAAGAGTCTTATTTAATCACACTGTATATGCAGCTGCATCCGTTACAGGCAGCTTTGCATTGCTGGCACAGGACTTTAATTCTGCAGGTTTAATTCTGCAGTGTTAACATTAAAGCAGATACCAAAGGGCAAACAATGCAATCTTTCCCTTTTCAGCAGCAGGTAAACAATAGACTGGGTTACTTTTGTAGGGCAGGTAGGCCAGCTTGGCCCGAGTTGTTCGACAGAGCTCCCGCTGTAGTCACAGAAGGAGCACTGGAGAGAAATGCTGAGCCAGTTTTGCTACAGCAGCCAGCAGGTAAGCCTGTGGTGAAGATTGCCATTTCACACCACTCTGCTCCGCAGTCTCACAGGTGGACTGAGGACCTATGAAACCTGAGGTGGAGCATGAGAGGCCTGATGTGTAAAGCAAGGATCAAATTATATTGCAAGTACTCAGTGATACATTCAAATGTGATGCAATTTCCAACACAGACACTGGAACCCTGCAACACAGACCAGATGACTTCGTGGCTTGTGTGTGTGTGGACTGTTCATTTGGCACATTGTCAGTTAATTCTCAGATATATTCTGCAGGGGAAACAGAATATATGTAACCAGTAGGATGGAAATTGATCTAGATTACTTTAAATGTTGTAAACATTACCCCTGAAATTAGAAATCAGTTACTTTGCGTGTCATACCTTGTGTGCATAGCAGACTCAAGTTATCAAAGCCTCTATGACTTTGCAGCATTGCACAGTTGTAACTCATTACAAAAGCATTGTCTTGTTAGTGAGACAACAATGCAACAACTCATTAAATGGAAAGCAATTTCCACCTCAGGCAAAAAATTGTGGACCTAATACCACCAGGAGGCACAAGTGAGTAACAGGACGTAATGATCACACACACGCACGCACGCACGCACGCACACACACGTCGAACCCGGTCAGGAACTAATTTTTATTCTTCTTTTGCTTGGGTTTCTCCTATGTTGCTATTGACTTTGTTTAGTTATTACAGTGTAATAATAAGAAGTGCAAACACACACCGTGTCCAGAACATGACTGTGTCTCCTCCACACCCACCTTGTCTAGGGGACAGAAAAATAGTCTGCGACCCTCCTGCCTTTACTTTTAGGTCATTTTCGAATTATGTATCCAAGAATAAACACTTATCACTCAACACACTAGCAGCTTCTGCTAAAGGTAGCTGGACAAAACAATGACCCTTCACCGTGAATAGAATTCATACATCTTGTCCTTTGTGAGGTAAATGTGGTAAATCGCGCCTGGTTTCATGTAGTGTTTGCCCCTATCACTGTCATTGCATAACTCCGGAGCCGCAGCTATTTATTTTACTGGGGACAAAAGGACACAAACATGGAAAGACTGAAATATCCACACACAAACCAAGAGAGAGGTAATTTGGATGCCAGCAGAGAACTCACAGCTTGACTGTTTTACTTTTGGAGGCTGTTACAACTGAGAATGTATTTTTTATTTAAAAAAAAGCCCCTTTTCTTAAAATTCATCACAACACACAAAAAAATATGCAGCATAGGTGATGGGGGGGTTCATTGTGATGACTATTATGAACAACAGTCCACATTGTCTAAGATTAAATAATATTAAAAAAGCAAAGCTTGCTTACAGTATGTAAGTGATGTTACTCTGTTTTCTACTATGACACAAATGCAGGCAGCCTGGAGATCTGTTCTTTTGGCATCATCTTGCATTGAAAAGGCAAAGATTTTGTAGAAATATGTCGCATTCACTTTTCTCAATTTTCTTTTTTGCAAATCTTTTCAAAAGACTATTAATCAAGCCATTCATATTAATTTAACTGTGTTCTACATGGCTGCTATCTTGACCAGTATGATTAACTCGCAAAAAGGACAAATTATTATCTTCAAAAGAAATGTGACTTGTCTTGGGATAATGATCACCACAGTGCAATGTGAAATGTAATAAAATAGTGCTCTGCTTTATCATACATTACTGCTTTCTAACTTCAGTCCTATCTGATCTGATCCCTCTTCATTCCTGACATCATGATAAAAATTTAATCGGTAGCATTATAACCAATGCAGATCAGGATGCATGTCGGCCTACGAGTTTGCAATAGAAATATATTACTACGAATTTAATGAAAGGCAATTTATTTCACTGTGTGTTCACGGGCATGTGTGTGTCTATTGCAATTCTTGTGGCTGCACCCTGGATATTATTTAAGTTCTGACATTGTGATAGCCATTTCATCTAAACCATTCTTATGAATCTGATTATGCATATGAAACAAATGCAGTTCTTGTTATCATCATTGCCATTTTAGATGTATTATGGACGTCATTTTCATCATTGCTATTTTGTAGGATATCTGGAACATTTATATTGAATGTGCTGTGTGCCATAACTTCTTTTATATAAACTGAAAAAAATAAATAAATCCTGGTGGTGTGAATGTTAGTGGCCATATATTGTAGTTGTAAAGCATCTGCACAGGAGACAGCAGACGTTCCTGCCATAGATTCAAATAGACAACAAATTAACTTTATCACGCAGATCCACCATCAGTTCACACTTGAAGCTTGCTTTGACAGTCACTTCAGACATGAACAATTTAACATGATTTAAGACTTCAATTAACTTGGAAGCTTTCTGCCCAGCAACATCCAGTAAGTGTACAATGCACATGAGTTTATGCTCTAGCAAAAGGATGTAAATACATTTTTCATTTGCATACAACGCACACGTTCAACGTACAAAATCTAGCTCAATAACTACAGAAAGGAGAAGTCATTTCTGACTCTAAATACATACCAACTACCCTCAGTGTGCCATACTTGTGACTTGCAGCATATGCCTGTTGGCTGATCACAGTCTAAGTGCATCAGGCTGGGAGGCATACACTAGACTGCTGTGGTTCTTGTCTTGGATAATAAAGAATGATACACCGTTTTGTACTCACATCTGTAGTATGTTTAATTCCCTATTCCTTATTCCTTTACATAGGAAGAAAATGACTCCCCCATCTTGCTTCATCCTAGTTTAAGCATGAAGGTATTATTTAAATGTATCCATTTATCTTGAGGAATCAGTAGATGTAGATAATGTGCCACATAGTCATTTTTATTAAAAGCATTCAGTTGAGGTTAACACTCTGCAGTGCAGTGATTTTTCCCTTTGTGATTTGTTATTGACAAACTACAGTAAGATACAGCTCAAGAAAGCTTCTTGATGTCCATATGTGTGCATCAGAGTCAATTTCTGCAAGTCCGAGGCTAGACTCAAGTCTGTTATGGTCATAATGAGTGTTCTATCATCTGAGGCATCCCGGTCCAGTCTGCATAGCTATAATTTAGGAATTGTATGCATCTACTGTAGGATTATCACTTAATTGATTGCTTGTTTGATATATGATCACCTTAAATAGACTGTAATCTAAAAAAAATGAACATACAGTCTAAACCAAATACTGAGTTGCACCTAAAGAAGAAAAGACTTACTTGTCTGTTGCTGAATCATAGTGGTGACAGACCTTGTCCCCTAATGTGCAGACTCAGTGGGCCTCTAACACAAATAAAGAAAATGTTACACCACAGACTCTCAAAAAGCCAAACTTAACATCCTACCTATTAGTACAAATCATTTCACTGTAGCTAAAAAAAAGCCCTTTGCTGCCAAATTGTCAGAAATATACTGTGATGGTGATATTCCCAAATATATATCTACCATTTGTGCAAATGTTTGTGTGACAAAAACAATTCCTTGCATAGAAGTAAAAGTCATGATGGAATTTAACTGGGGTTCTTTTCTTACACATCTTGTGCCTACAACTGCTCACTTTTACGCCTGGAGGAAATGTTTGTGTTTTTTTGTGTATTTTCTTCTATCAGTGCCATGTTGCTAGGTAGCACGCAATACTAAACATAGAACGGCGTTGGTTTCAAGTCACCTACAGTGTAACACATTGTAGTTTACTTCCTATTTACTTTATAACATATTTAACATTATAATAGTGAAGAAAAATTCTACACAAAACGTTTCCGATAACAAGTTTCTAGATATTCTGCAGTGGCCTAAAATGGTTAGATGATAAGAGTTTCATAAACCAGAATGGGTATATTCCACAAAGATCAAGCTAGACAGTGTTCTTGCACTAAGCCTGGCTTGATGAGGGTGCATTATACTGTAAGGTCTCTTTGTCTATGGAAAACACCCTCTCTATTAGTCTCTCATAGTGACAAGAGAGAACCTTGGGAAAGCATTTGCACGTCTTCCAGAAATCCAGGCAGTATACTTCTTCATGAGAAGGACAAGTGGATATAGTGAATGAGCTCAGCCTTGGCAGATGAGCCATGGTCTACATTTTTATTGGTGCTTGTTTCTTGTTGCAGTTTTAACATGTGTTCCCTCCTGATCATTGCAGGTATGGTGACTGTCCTCGCCTCAGCCGAAAGACAGCCTGAAAAAGTTCATTTACAATACTATGACATGGATGACGCTAACCCTTAATAAGATTTCATTGATGTTAGTCATGCATAATGTGATGACTTCAGCTGGTCTGAGAACATTTTGCTCAAACCTAGCCAAAAGAGGCAGGATGCTGGGTCTATATGATGCTGCAGGCATCTTATCTCCAAACGAAAAATCTGCACTGAATTGACTTGGGTTATCCATGACATTTGTAAAGATCTCCTGAAAATAGTCTTGGACTGATTTCTGCAGTACGTTGATAAAGGATCTTGGTGATAAGTCGTATTCAGCATTGTAATGAGGGGTCTGTTGGAGCAAGGGAATGGAGGGGAAAGCCGCACTGAGAGTTACCACTTTCTCCCCTTGTTTGAGGTCTGTTGCTGGAAAAATGGGGCCAAAATGTCCACAAGCCCTTTCGGCTGACTCTATTCACTGGCTGATAAGCACAGGTCTTTATGTCCTTGGGCTTTCAGTGAAGTACTTAGGCTTTTGGTATCCAGGTCAGTGATTGCCTCCACAAGGTGGAGAGTTGTGTTATATTGTGTTGATACGACAGAGGGGATGCCGCGATTGGCTCCAATAAACTGTGGAATTTGTCACCTTGGCCATTACATTGTTCAGAACTTTTGTCTCCTTGTGTCCCTCCCGCACAAAGAGCTGCAATGAATGCATAAAGCACGGTAGCCAGCAGCTGCTCTATATGGCTTGTACATCATCTTGGCATTCCTGACTTATTTCCTCCGATATATTGCTGCTTTCCAGGTCATCTTGAGTTGTAGCCGAGGGGAAACAAACTATGAAGACTTTCTTCGTATTTGGGGAATTATAATGTAATCTAATTTGTGTTTATATTAAAGTTGTCACATATCTCCTTACATTTCTCACTTATTCTTTCCCCAGTGTGTGACCCTGTGAGTCATTCACAATTTAACAGAGCTGACTGCAGTCTTGGCCTGTTTTCCTCTATTCAATGAATTGGGCTGTTACCCATAGCCAAACCATGCATGCTCTTGTCAGTCCAAATATCAGCAGACACAGCCACAGTGTCTGTCTTTTCTAGTTTAGATTTTATCTTGGTCTCTTTGTCTGCTGCTAGCTCACTACGGTGCTTTGACTTCCTGGGCAGTATCTCTCCTCCACCACTGACATGACATTCTGGAGGCGAGGCTTGTCAATCAAAGGCAGAGGCAGGTCACATGCAATGACGAGGTCCTGTCAAGGCTGAGCTCATTTGATAGATGCAGGTGTCCTCTGATGAAGAAGAAGTGCGTCGCCTGAATTTCTGGAAAAGGCATTGCAAAGGTTTGCTATGTGCATGGTGCTGTTGCTGCAAGTTGCTGACACAAGCACTGGATGCATAAGGTTACACATGATAACAAGAGAGGGAATGACATTCAGCTTGTAATACGTTAATTCCAAGAATGAAATACATATATATAAAAAAACATTGTTCATGAGTCCCAAATTTGATGTTTGAGGGCCTGTTTAAATGAGATTGCTTGGGGATGAAAACTGTAATATATTTTTTGGAGGGGCCTTTCCTTTCAACAGTGACAGTATTTTGGAAGCTTTAAAATGCAAAGAACACTGTGTGTATGTGTGTGTGTGTGTGTGTGTGTGTGTGTGTGTGTGTGTGTGTGTGTGTGTGTGTGCATGTATGTGTGTGTGTGTGTGTGTGTGTGTGTGCATGTGTGTGTTTGTGTGTATGTGTGTGTGTGTGTGTGTGTGTGTAGAACCGCCCTCCAGAGTGGAAACTTGAATGCCCCCCACCGCATTGTTTCCATCACCATGGCCCAAGATGCAAAATTCTGCTTAGATCTGCTCACATTGCACACACATTTACATCACATACATGCACCAGTACCAGGAAAATAATCATCTGAATATTTCTGTGTGTCTGACCTTCAAGCTGCTCTGATAAAGATACAAAAGTCATTTCATGAAATGTACCAATTCTGTACAAGTAGCATTACTGAACAGAGAAGCATCTGTACTTACCTGTATCAAATTATGGATACACCTTTGGACAATGTATCTGATGTATGCATATATATTTTCATTTGCATTAACAATGTAAAATATATAGAAATCAAAAATACATGTTCAAGAAACAATTCATTTTGTATTTATTATTTACAGACAACGAAGTTGTAAATAGTGAAAAAAACCGAACAAGGCAAGGATTACATAATTCCACTGTAGGGGATTGAAAAGGAGAAGCTTTTCAGGCTTGATTGTGTTTTTCAGTGAAGCATGGTAAATAAAAAACACTGCCATCAGAACTGGCTTAAATGAACTGTGGGAGCTGTACAGTTATTAATGGACAAACCAAGGCCATTAAAACAGTAAAAATAAGAACAGAAAAACACTAATTATATATGTTTTGACCACTGTACTGCCTGTAATTTCCCCCATAGGGTGCTTTTTAAGCTTTGCACCAAGGCAGTGATTGGTTGCTTTTTATAAATATTCCAAACCTGATTGGCTGATTTAAAAGTTTGGGGCCAAAATGCACTGATAACATTCTGATAATCATCCTTATTTATTTCCGGTTGATGCATTGGTGCCTTCGCTGCTGTGTTACAGAGGAGTGTAAATGGTGTAAATGTGTACATGCCTGTGGCAGATGAAGCAACTGGATGTGTGTGTGTGCTGGCACGTGTGGACCATGGACTCCCATAGAGATGATAGTAGAAGTGTGTGTTTAATCACTTATTGTAACTGCTCATTTGCCACTCACGCTCGCGCTGTCCCTGATTGTTGTCTTGAATGTGTTTTTCTGCATGTGTGTACAGGAGTTTGTTTGCATGAGCCTCTCTCCCTCTCTCTCTCTCTGCATGTGCGGTTAGGGGGAGGGGTGGGGGTGGGGGTCTGTGCTGATTACTAGTGAGGAAATAGATTTTACTTGTACTGAAGGTGACAGTTATAGTCACTGGAGCTAAACTTAACTTCCCTTTCCTTTCCCAACAGGAATAATTATAACAAAAGGAGAGGAAAACTAATTTAGAGATACCAGATCCCATGTGAGTCTGAAGTACAGCACACATCGAGCAGAGTGACTCTACTATGGTTAATGTGGCTACTGGGCAAACATCTGGAACATCCTGAGTGTCACGAAGTCAGAAATACAGTAGTTATATAATGCATAGATCTTATCTATAGTTAAAAAGGCCATGGAAGGCAATTTACATGAGATAGGACCTTTATAAAATGTCAGAAATAGACAAAATGAAGGTCATGCAACTCTAAAAAAGCATGTAGGCCTTGATCAGTCCTGGACATTTCACTGAAACCTCGAGTGAATGACTCATCAAACTCATCTTTCCAGCAACTATAGAGACATCTGTGTAAGTAGTTACCTTGGGAAGTTATTTGTCTGTATTTTAAATTAATGATTTATATACTTCCTAGAGGAAGTCTATAAATAGTAAAGGTTACTACAGTACTTACAGAGATGTCTCTAATAATGCTGAGATCAGATTTAGTCATTTTATATATTATAGACTATCTTAGACTATTTCACTATGACTATCGTATCTATAATGCGCCACTGAACAATTGAACAATAAATATCTTGTTTTTCTTTCTTTACATTATTAGTAAACAGCTATGGGTATGTGCTCTGAACAGAAACTTATTTTCTGCATATATATATATATATATATATATATATATATATATATATATATATATATATATATATATATATATATATATATAATGTGTGAGAACACTTGTCAGCTATGGGAACTGAACAGAGTGAAGGAGATGGGTTTAACATGCGAGCCATGATAACTCAGGTTGACACTGAGTCACAAACCTAGACACAGTAGTGGAGAGAGGACAGACCTAATCGTTTTACTTTTCCTTGGTAAATCTTTCCAAATCATGAGATTATTGTAGTCACTTTATATCAGTATCCATACAGATGATTTGCCTGACTGACCCAAAAAACACAGTAGATAAATTCTAATAAAACTACAGCACTGAGCCGATTGGCTAGCATACTGTGCACAGCTAAAGAGCCACAGTCTGGCTTTTGGGATTTTACTTTCATTTCCTGATCTCGACTACAGTGTGCCATATGCACTTCCTTGCATGAAGAGGCATCTGCAAGCTGGAATCTATGTTCTTATTGTAGCTGTGCGCATCACTGGTGCACTTTGGAAATAATGTACAAAAAAAGTGATGGAGTGGTCTGCTCAAAAAAATGGGAAGAAGGGGGGACAATAGTTTTTAAAGTCATAATTTTGCAGTGGGTGAGTGTGTGTGTGTGTGTGTGTGTGTGTGTGTGTGTGTGTGTGTGTGTGTGTGTGTGTGTGTGTGTGTGTGTGTGTGTGTGTGTGTGTGTGTTGGGGCTCGACTGAAATAAAAATACATAAGATTGTTTCATTCCACATCAGGTGTTGCAGCATTCGAGTAGCAGATTCAGCATTTACCTTATTTAGGGCTACTTGCCTCACTTCGAGCATCATCATACTGTAATACAAGGAAACTATCCATTTGTCTGTCTGTCCATGGGCCTATCATTGCATATTTTGTGATCATCCAATCCACTTTACACTTGGCAGGTGTATTACTTGGGACCTAAGTAAGTGCAGTGTCTAATTTAGTGCAACATGGACATGTGACACATACAATATTAATGAGGTTTGAATTAAAAAGCGATCGGCGAGCCTCTCTGCTCTGCAGCAGCAGGGTGGGGCTTCAGGTCCCTGCATGCAGAGTTTGCATGTCACCTTCTTGGGTTTGTCCTTTGCTTGAAATGAATCCTCACTTTGGATGATTTCCTGCCCGACATAGTCCAATAACTTTTAAACGACAGGGCCTAGCTCCTTTTCCATTTATATTTATTAGCCTAATTTAGTAACAGCCCAAAGAGTGACAGGTCTTGTTGATAGTGAATTTTAAGAACGCCCTCTGCTGGATCACAAAGTAAACTACTTTCAACATTGCACTGATAAGACCAAATCTACCCTTCTTTACCAAATCTACCCTTCTGGGTATCAATAAAGTCACCTTACCTTATGTACATTTTCCCCTGCGATTAACTGGTCAACAAGAACATGGTCAACTAAGACTTTTCTCATTAACTTACTTATAATTAGGGGCCAGCCCTTACATGTTGTTACACTGAGCTTCATCTCTGTGAAGCCAAACTCCTCAAATCACACTGCTGCAGCAAAAGCAAGTAAGACGTCACCAACCTTATGCAACGAATATTCAGTGTGATGTTTTTGTCTTTGAAGACATTCACTTGGCAGTGTGGTTATACTGAAGATGACCTGCACTTGTAGAGTTTTCCTTGGCATCCACATCCTCACACAACTCCTGCCTGCCCCCACAGTTCCTCACACACACAAACACACACGCACACACACACACATATATTTACACACACAACATATACTGTATACAGACAAACACATGGGCCCCGCTATATAGAGTAATAAAGAACATAGCATATATACTGCTGTTATAGAGAGGTTAAACCAATGCAAAGAGATACATATGGATTAATTTTTCCTAAATCATAATCAATCATAGTCCTGCCTGATAAGAAATAACAGGTAGATATAGGAATAACTGGTGTCAAGCTTTGATTCTGTAAAAGATGCACAAGATAATCACAAACCCCATGCAGAGTGGCACACTTGAACAATCATCCTAATATAGCCTGCACACTCAAGTGCATTTATTTACTGTGCAAACCTGCAGGAGGAGGCGGAGAAGAAGCACTAAATGCTCACACACACACACACACACATACACACCACCACCACCACAGCTTGGTTGGATGGCACTGACTGATCTGTACAGACAGGGGAAGGAAAGAGAGCATGGGGGATGGAGAAGTAGCAGCAGAGTGATGTAGGAAGTCCTACAGAATATATGTCTGCTGGTTTGCAGAATTTGATCTAAAATGACATTATAACATTTCTGTGGCGCTCGGGAAATATCTGCTCTCAAACTGTCCAATGGACTGATATAACTGCATAGTGCTTCAGTTGGTTTACGTTCATGCATTGGCTGCCGCGTTGTGTCACTGCGCTGTGAGGCTGTATGCAGCGAGCGTGCGCTGTCTACTGCGCTACATATGGCATGCTGTGACATCCGTATTATCGCTTGCAGTTTGTTGCATTTTGCTCAGCTCGTAAAGCGCCATGGTCACACACAGCTATCAAACACGCATGATGTCACACTGACTCATGTGGGTGCGGGCTCACCGCCACATGCTCAGATGTGGGGTTTCATACACGCGTACTGTATGTAGTAACACCCAGGTGGTCCTGCACCATGGATTTGTTTGAGAATCTAGAAACCGCGTAAAAAGCGACTCACCCTGTGCTACAGGAGGCCTGTTTGTCTGTAGGGGTTGAGGAGTTCCACGGATTCCGTGCCATGTCCTGCTCCACATGCGATTAAAATTATTATTGTTAGTGGGCATTTAATGATGTAGGCACATAAGCATGTGTGTGTGCTTGTGCACGATATAAAAAATTGTGATGTAGACCCCAGAGAATTGCAGAAAAAAAGTGGACACATTAACACCTAATAATAAGCATATGCTACATGAGAAGAGGGAACATACTACAGTAAGTCTCTTTATAGCACAAAATAAACTAAGATGAGTCAGAGATATTTATGGTCATTCCCAAAGGCTTCTTTCTGCTCCTAACTCTCTCTCTCTCCCGCCTTCTATTTCTGCATGCAGTTCAACGTGCTGATGAATGAATAATTTGCTGGTTAATTTAGAGGGAATGGTTATCATTTGCCATTATATTTAACATGCATTCATAAACCAGGAAGTGGCAATTTGCATAGATGGACTTAAGCTATGAAAGCAAAAACATTTCTGGCAGTCTATTACACGCCGGTTTCAGCGTCTTCACAATTATTGCTCAATTACAGCCTTAGACCACACAAGACGGAAGAAGAAAAAAATTGTGCTTCTACTTCTAAAAATTTACACAGAACGTGCATTCACATCAATGCACTCATTTAACTGATCTTTTGTGGGCACATAAAAAGAAATTCTGAGTGATATATGCCTATTGTTGGTGCTTTTGTCTGTAAATTTCTTTAAAATTGTACACTTGTCTCCCTGTCACTTTCCTTTATTTCTTGTATGAATCGTTGTGTTCTCTCTGCTCCCTGCGGCCTGAGCACGCTCTGTCATACAGGAAGCAGCCGTGAGCTTAACTCAACCTTTTACTTCAGTAACAAAGAAGGCCGTGTCTTTTATTCTGGGCTAAGTGCTTCTCGCAATCTGCAAGAAACTGTTGGAAAAACCATCCCTGCAGCCCACAGTGCTCTTGTATTGGTGGTGTCCACAGAGAACACGGAGCAGGGGATGAAGGACTACCTCAGGCAGAACCTGTTATTATATGTAATATATATAGATATAAATATATTAGTGTGTTCAATATTTTAAGGTTACGTGTGAAAAGTCTAATGAATTCGTTGGCCTCTGGTCATGAAAGAGACATTTCCACTGACTTACAATTCTTTTGACTGACAGATATTAAGAATACCAGCCCATGTGCAGAGTTCAATGCATAAATGATGAAGAGTGCTTCTCTCTGGGTTTCATATCTCCGGGGAGGTCCCACGACTGTCCTAAACAGCTGAGTCACCCCGTGTCGTGGCCACCTCCAGCATCTCACACATCTCACTGCGCTAACATGTCTACCTATGTGTGCCTCAGTTTCAGCTTCACTCCCAATCGACCTCAACCTGATGGCTTAATGTTCCCGTGTCCTCGTCTGTGTCTTTGAAACAACCTGAGAAAGACGCAATGCTGAGTTACATCACCGCTTTCCTCCCCATACCCTCTAAAGACAGCCATTTTATTCATAAGTGTGTTTGTCCCTGTCCTGCTTTAGTCACAGCTCATACTCTGGTGATGCTGATCAGTGTTTGTGAAATAATGAGTTTTCATTATGTTGGTGTTATTTCTCCTTTTCAATAATTACTATAATAATTAGAACTTTATTTTTAAAGAACTTTTCATATGCTAAAAATATAACACAAAGTGCTTCACACACACACACACACACACACACACACACACACACACACACACTAAAATCATTCTGAACAAAAAAAATAAAAAATAAAAAATATCCAAAAGATAAAAAGCGAGTACTGAAATGTAAATGGCCTAGATTAAAACATTAGTTAAAAGCCAGGTTAAAGCTAGGTGGGCATGAGCCTGCTTTTTATAAATGTTACCATTCTGTGCGGCCCTCAGGCCCTCTGCTACGCTGTTCCACAGCCCATACGGCTGGAAGGCTGCCTCACCGTAAATTTGTGTTTACCTTCGGGGATTATTAAAAGGCCAGTGGCTGAGGATCTCTGGGTCTTTAAGGATTTAGTAGTAATACGACTGGAAGTAAAAGCATGCATCAGCATCTCTGTTAGATATGTTTTTTAAATGATAAAATCCTGTTTTTGTAACCTGTTTAATGTGTGAAATGACACGTGAATTGAAAATGACAACATACAGCACACTGGAAATTTAACACTTTGAAATGTAAAAATGTATGTTGAAAAGTGGCTATCTAAAAAGGAACAATTCACAACATTCAAGAGCTCCATAAACATACAACATAAACATAATAATCCATAAACATTTTTAAAAGTGATGGTGCAACCTTTTCTAAAGAGCAAGTTGTTGGTTTTACTTGGGAGAAAACTCTATCGAGCATCTCAGCATCAACCAGAATAAAACTGTCCTGTGTTTCCTAGGGTAAACACAAGCTTTTTAATGTGTTAAGGACATTATTTAGACTGGATAAACTACAAGATCTTTTGTGATCAGTTTAACCCCTGAAGTGGTCTGCTAAATCCTCACAAAAGGAGTCTCTGAGAATGTGTTGATAGAGTTCATAATTAACTGTTAATATTAAAAAGAAAAGTTTGTACAGAACTAAATCTGGAGTGTCACCTCTGTTGTGGGTTGGCTATGCGATGTGTACATTAGTATATTTAAAAATTATTTTGCTGAAGGGGTCAGAGGGATTATCAATGTGCAGGCTTTATAATTTTTAAGATATAATTACCAGATAAAATGATCAAATTGAAATACAAGTGGCACGTATTCACTGATAAAAGCAGCATCATGCTTAATAATAATAATAATTCTCAAAGGTGGTGTAGTGGTTAAGTACACCACCTTTGAGAGTCTGTAGTGAGTTATTAGTTATAGATGCAGTACCACCACCACATCTTAAGGAAAATGTTAAAATGTAAAGTTAAAATTAGGTAGGGACACTTCAGTGAGAATAACTGGTGCGTCTGTATCCAGCCACATTGCATTTAAAAATAAACAGTCATCCGTACCTCTGCATTTTCTTCCCTTTATCCACAATGAAATGATCAGCAGAGCAAAGCTCAGCATTTTCATATCCTATTCTCACATTGCAACACATCAATTAGATTACTTGCTTAGTTTGTTAGTTTTGGGTCATGACTACAAACTACTGACTAGTTTCCTCTCACGCAGACACATGATGCCCGTGATCAGCTGGCTGCACACCCTGTAGTGTGTTCAAGTGCAAATGTGCGTGTGAAAGAAGACATCTGGCTTTTGTTGGCTCTAGTCCTTTGAGATTGGTTTGGTATGTCAGCGTGGTAACACTTAAGGCAGCTATAATTATTATTATCATAGAAACAATGGACCAATACAAATGTAGGAGAAAAGAGTCTTTCATTGTGATCGACACACAGAATCAGCTTAATTTTGTTACGACAGACGGGCAAAGAAAGCAAATAGCTGGTAAACATAGTGCAGCATTTAGCAGCCTGGAATCCAGATATTTACCATAGGGGTAAGCAGAGAAAAATACAGCAATAAAAGGAGAGTGAGTATTGGACCTACATAAATTGAATTCAATACTTATTAAAAACAATTATGTTCTTCTGGCATTACCTCAATAAAAACTCAAAAAAATAAACAACTTTGTGCACCTAAGTCCCTCATATTATCATGGTCATCACAGTGATCTGTGAATGTGTTGGGAAGGGTTGTAAAGTGTGAGCACTATATCGAATCATAATTGGGGCAGGACAAGGTGAGACTGATGCTCAGATTGAAAATAATTGTTCAACACTTTAGAGAGAGAAGGACAGAGGTGTTGAGTGTTTAGATTTTTTTTCATTGAATGGGCTAATTGTGTATGGGTTTGTGTGTGTGTGTGTGATTCTATTTCTAGATGCTTTCATTACAGCAATTCCTTCAATATCCTTCCTTCTGATCTCATTTCTCATGTCACTATCATAAATAGATCCATTTGGTCCAATAACATTTTTAAGGCCTGGAAGAATTTAGTTAAAACCACTGAAATTCACTAGAGTGCTAACCCAGGGCCCACCTTCAATGCTGTATCCGGTTCTATATATGTCTTCTACATTCATGCTCTTGGTGTCAAGTCAAATGAATGTAATGTATAAAATTGTTGTCAATAACAAGCTCATGTTGTTTCTATGACAATCTATCTTTTGCAAATTCCTGAAAGCATTATTCTTTTTTACATTCTGTGTGTCTGCAGGAAACAGTTGAGTATGCCTTCCTCATAATTTTCACAATTGAGACCTTTCTGAAGATTATCGCCTATGGTTTGGTGATGCACCAGAACGCATACGTAAGGAATGGTTGGAACATGCTGGATTTCGTCATTGTTGTCATAGGGTAAGTCCTCAAACTTATGCATGGATTTTACTTTCTCTGATTTATTTTAATGTGATGTACAGGAGTGTATAGTGGCCTTAGTGTTAAGTGGCGCTTTAGTCTGCATCACATCAGCTGATTCAGTTTCTGTTTACAGACCACGTCATGATTTGGTGTTACAATTTGCACCTTGATCTCTATGACAGCTGCAGTTTACAGTCCTTCAGAAAGAGGCAGTCAGTGTTGGAGTTAAAGTTTCTTAAACCTCTGCTCTGAGCGACCAAGTGCTAATAGAGACCCTCATACGCCCACAGTATGACCCAGAAAAGACAGAAAGAATAAATCAGAGCTTTACCACCACTGGAATGAGTCACCATCTCTCCATATTTCATCTCTTCTCCAACACTCCCTCCTATCCTTCTCTCTCTATCCTCTCCTCTCACTTGCCGCCTTTCACTCACACTCTCCCATCCAGCTCTGCTTTGTCTCTGCAGCTCTTTCTTATTACTTCCCCCTCCATTTTAAACTCTCAGATGGTTGTACTTCATATTTTACACTTCCCCACCTCACTCTGCCCCCATTCCTCTCTTCTGCACACTCCCCTCTATCTTCATCCTCATCGCCACTTCTTTTTTTCTTTTTTATCTTCCTTCCTCTCTCCCTTCTGCCTATCTCTCCTCTAATACCCACAGTCCAGTGGGTAGCTGGGTCAGATCTCTGTCTGTATGCAGCATGCAGAGTTAAGCTGCCATGCAGTGCAAAGAAACGCAATGCAAAGACGGCTGCTTCTGCTATAAAGGGTGACTGTTACTGCTAAATCACTGAAATGACACACTACGATACACTGCCAGTGTCTGATGTGAAAATATAGCTCTGCCTATATGGCTCTGAAAAAATTCACTTCAAAGGTCAAAGTTCAGTCAACATCTATATGCTACAGTGTAGGACAAAGCAGGTCACAACAGAATATAACAGATGTGAGAAGTCACTCAAAGACTGAGCTGGGTTTCACAATCAGTCATGCATATTTGAAAGTGTTGCATAGTCAAAGGTCTTTCTAATTTGTCTAATCAAAAAGAAAAGATTAAAAGGACATCCAGATAGGCAAAAATATACTGAATTAAATTGCTGTCCTCATTAGGAAACATTTCAGGTTTAAAATCAGTGACTACAGAAATGTAAAATTGTAGAAAAATGTAAGAGGAAGACCACCTAATAGAACATGCATTCGATTTATCAGAAAAAATGAGACATTGAAAATTTTCATAATAGTTAATGATTAATAAGTGGAGGTGAATAGTGCTGGTTCATTCACTGGTTCATTCACACTCACTGGCATACGGAAGTGGTATACCACCACTTCCGTATGCCAGTGAGTGTGAATGATACAAAACATTGGGAACATAATGCGTCAGAATGATACACCATGGACATTGTTCCAAACAAGCTGCACATGGCTGCATGTGAAAGTACAGCCCCTGTGTGTCGAGCGGTGAACAATGTGGATGGAGAAAAATGTCACAGACGATGAGGAACTTCTACCAAAAGGAGGAGCCATGTCAGTTGTGTGTTCGGCTTTAAAAACAACTGACACTGATCAAAGAACCACAATCTGTAAATGTTGTCGGGCTGAAGTTGTAGCCGCAGGAGGCAACATAAACACTTTGCGTCGCCACCTGCTTTAATTTTCATACAGTCTAAAAATCTTTTGCCTGACTCATGAAAGATGCTTGAGTTGTGCAGTTGATGTACACAACTCAAGCAAATTTAGAGTCTGTCAAGTGTTTTAATGCATTGTGGAAATGAATGACCAATGTTGCATGGTTACAGTATAGTAGTCAATGAGTTCAAACAGTTAAAGTCGCTGGTGTGGTTTCCTAAAAAGTGAGGACAGTCTTTATGACATTCAACCCTGAGAAATCTGTATTATCACTTATGAAAGTGGTTCCTTGCAGGTAGTTTTGGTAAAAATGTGTGAAGGTTGGTTTTTATCCTGAAGATGACTGAATGAGTAATGAAATGAGAAGGGGAGGGGGGGGTCTTACAGTGGTGACTCAGTAACACTTCTTAAATTATATAGTGCTTACAGGCCCTCAGTACTCCTTCCAGGCCCTATAGGCAGCTCCATTCACCACATGTAGTCCCCAAGTTTCATCAGATGTGTCGACAATGTTCCCCTCTAGGTGACAAATATCTGACTGTAATGAAGTGTCCTATTTCATGCGGAGAGATTTGTTCACTTTATGACCACAGTAGGGGATCGTTCTTTACTGTATCTGCTGTATACAGCTGTGCTGTTGGATAATTTAACAGGGCGTTGAGCCAGAGGGGGTGAGATTCTGCTTATTGCTCTCACAGCTTCATATTAAAAGGGTTTTTTTTGCAGCTGTAGCACTATATTATCAGATAATAATCTGGTAATATTTTTATTTTATCCTTTCTTTTTGATGAGATAAATCAGTAATCATAGTTCAATATATTCTTTAACATAAAGTGTGTTTCAGATGAAACCACCACTCACAAAACCTATGTCTTGCACCATGGATTAATGAACAGCCTTTTTTCACCAACAGACTCTTCAGTGTTGTCTTGGAGGTTTTGACCAAAGAAGATAAGGTGGCAGACGAAGGTGAGGGACTTAATAATAACCACCCGTCCATGCACGGCCACGGCAGTAAGACAGGTGGATTTGATGTTAAAGCGCTTCGAGCCTTCCGTGTGCTGCGACCCCTGCGGCTGGTCTCAGGAGTACCCAGTAAGTAACGCACAGCCACGCCATGTAACCCAAAGCGCCACATTTGCCACATTCTGGCATGTTTGCCGTTATTTTACATAATGGCCTTAGTCCTTTTCAGTAAACTGTGGGATGGAGGGTCACACATGACGAAGCCAACTGGTGTGAGCACACCAGGCACCCTGAGGACTGTTTTTCTAAAAACATGTAGTCAACATAAACATCAGTGCCCCGGAGACAAGAGCTCTGGGTGTAGTAACAACAAACTCAGCGTAAACACTTCTGACACATTTCTGAACTATGTGTGTTTTTCATACACATTTGTTTACTGGAGGTGGTATTAAATTAAAAGGTGAAGCAGTACTGATTCACACTTAGTGTGAAAAACATAGTAGGCTACAGTTTAATCATCACACACTACACATGTTCTTATTCATTGTGTTGATAATTATTGTCATGATATTAACCAAAATGTCGGTGTATATAATTCATGTATATATTTTACATTTACATTTGTTTATGATTTTATGAGTTGTAATGAGTTTAGAAAGCAATCGCCCACTAGGCTTCTTATAATAGTTTTATTTTCCCTCTTGCTTAGGTTTACAGGTGGTGTTGAACTCCATCATTAAAGCCATGGTCCCTCTCCTTCACATCGCCCTACTGGTCTTGTTTGTCATTATCATCTATGCTATTATCGGCCTGGAGCTTTTCATCGGTAAAATGCACGCAACCTGCTATATGCCTGGTTCAGGTACATGTAAAATCTACCTTTATTTTGCATGTATGGTGTCTTTTGAACCCTGTAGTAGTAACTCATTTCATGTTGGAGACAGCCTGAATTTAGAACTATTAATCACATATCAATATTCTTTTTAATGTGATGCTGATTGTGAAACCAGCCTCATGCCTTATCTGACTGCACGAATGCTCTGCTGAGCCAGTGCACAGATGACATTTGTAACCAATTCATGAAGACAAATTGATATAATAGACCGTGCCAAGCAAATTCCCTGTCTTAATCTGTTTCACCCAATTCATTTTGTGTCCAACTGAAAATAAATAGCCTTTTTTCGTCTACTCGGCTCTAAATCAGTTGGGCTGTATTCCCTGTTGAGGAAAAAAAAAAGCAAACTAACAAAACAGAAAAATTGTGTTTTAAAATCATTTTATTTTGTTTATATAATGTGTGTGTATGTGCTTGTTAAAAGCAGCGTCATATGTTGGTGAGACACTGTGCCATTTACGCCTCAAACCTCTAAACGATATCTGTGGATTCTTTCTGTAGATGCCATAGCAGAGGAGGAACCGGCTCCGTGTGCGATCTCAGGTCATGGGCGCCAATGCCCCATCAACGGCACAGAGTGCAGGGATGGCTGGCGAGGTCCCAACGGTGGCATCACCAACTTTGACAACTTCCTGTTTGCTATGCTGACGGTGTTTCAGTGTATCACCATGGAGGGCTGGACTGATGTACTGTACTGGGTGAGCCCCTCCCCCTCCAATAACCTGTGACTGTCACATGCCTTCACCTCACACGTCGTCTCAGCTAACACGCACAACAATAATGTAACTGACATTCTGATGATGAAGCTGCTGATAATCTCCCGAGGCAACTCTTATCACTCTGATTTGATTGATTGACTAAATGCTTGTATGCATCTTACACGTTAATGCTATCCTGCCAGTATTCCTATAAGATCTCTACAGGACCTACTGTTATTTAACTCTCGGTCTTGTTCTCTTTCCTGATCATTTCTACTTTAACAGCTTTTTTCCCACTTCTCTTTCTCTGTATTCCTTCTCTGTTCCTCCTTGTCTCTTTCCTCCTCGCTGATGCCTACTCCTCCAGATGAACGATGCCATGGGCTTTGAGCTTCCATGGGTGTACTTTGTCAGTCTTGTGATCTTCGGCTCCTTTTTCGTTCTTAACCTGGTTTTGGGTGTGTTGAGCGGGTAAGAACCTTCTACTCTTTGCAGACAGAGACCCTCCGCTCGATTGCAGGCTGGACGGTCTCTGCTGTTAACCGTGTTTCAATCTGTTAACCGGCTACTTTTGGCTCCTGTAGGTCAACGACGCCATTGGATGGGAAACTCCGTGGATTTATTTTGTTAGCCTGATCATACTCGGCTCCTTTTTCGTGCTAAACCTTGTGTTAGGTGTGCTTAGTGGGTAAGAGCCAACTTGTGCAGTGGTTTTGGTCTGCCGTGTGCAAAGCATGTATGCTGTGGGTTGTTGTGCTTGCTGTGTTTGAGAAACAGCGTTAGATTATACATAAGGTATGATCTGTGCTGTAGATTCTTGGCATAGGGATGACTCTAACACACAGCTCCTAGATTAGAGCAGTGGCTACTCTATAGTAGGACCTTGAGATGACGTATATTCTCTCAAGTGTTCTTCTCTGACCTCTGTCGGCGTCAAACCATCATGTCCTTTCTACAGCAACTGCAAAGTGAGCATTTCCTTCCTCCCCCACTCCCCCACCAACCCACCCAACCTCCTGAGAGAGGAAATTAATCTTTTTCCTCGCCCTTCACTCCCTCTGCACTCCTAAGCTTTCTCAAACCCCAGTTTGCTTTCCCAGCTCTGTGGAGTGGGGGTGGGGTATTACACTAGAATTAACTTTGAATGGTTGACCACCCAGAAAAGCCTGATTTAAAAAAAAAAAGCCTGACGTAATGTAACATATTAGGTCATCAACCTTCTTGCAACCCTGTTCACTACATGAGATATGGAATCATTTATAATCCAACTTCCTAAATGCTTATTTTCTATATCATACACAACAACACCACTTAAATGACACAATTATCATATGCTTCTTTATCACAGCTTAAGTTAATACTTTTCTTGGTAGTGACGATATCCGGCGATGTTAATACTTGCCTCCTCTCTTTTCAGACCCTCACATATCATAGTTTCTGCTGGCATTACTTTATATAATCTATGAATGTAGATCCTGTATGTGGCAGTTCTCTCGCAAACCACCTAAATTGGCTTTTCTGTATGAAGACGCTCGCCTGAAGGATACGCTACTGTACTGTAGGGCTCTAAATATAGTGCTGTGTTGTCTTTCAAAGGTGTACATCTCCCTCCAGTGGCTAGGGTCAGAAAAAACACAGGACACTGAAAGCTTTTGATTGAAGTCTGTGACCACTAAGAAGGAAATGGAACATGCAGAAATATCTTAATAATATAAGATGTTTAATAGACAGACACAAGGGATGACTCGTTTTTTTAATATTTTGTTCAAAAATTGCTTGCTGTTAGCTGTGAAATGAATTCCCCCTGTGTGTGTGTTTGGTAATTCATGTGCACCTCTGTCTTTGTATGCGTTTGTGTGTTTGTGTGTACGTGCGCTTCCTGAAACCCAGAGAGTTCTCCAAAGAGAGAGAGAAGGCAAAAGCTCGTGGAGATTTCCAGAAGCTGCGAGAGAAGCAGCAGCTGGAGGAGGATCTGAAGGGCTATCTGGACTGGATCACTCAGGCTGAAGACATCGACCCAGACAACGAGGATGAGGCCGATGAGGAGAGTAAACGCAACCGTAAGCACCTTCTCGTGCCTGTCCAACTTCCTCCTGCCTTAGCATAGGTCCTTTAATACAGAAAAATGATCAAATATGATCCCATCACAGACATTCCTGGAGCAGCATTACCATTGTGTGTTATTGCAATGCCTATTTAATATGCATAACTGGTAACACTTTATAATAACTAAAACAGTTAAAAGATTATTAGTAAACAGTTAAGTAATGATAATTATTTGAACCAATGTTAAGTGTTTGTTAACAATTTGTTATGGATTTTGATATGGACCACTAATAAACTATTAGTTAATTCATTATGAATGACTTGTTATATAACAGTTAACAGTTTAGGATTTCTAACTGTGATATTATTGTAAAATTGTGACAGTTAACAGTCAATAAATAAGGAATAATTGCAACTTTAAAATAACACCCCAATAACATCTAGAAACTATTAATAATACTTAGCAAGTCATTAGTAAGTAATTTGCTTATAGTTTGTTCATGATAACGCAATTAACAAGTCATTTATAACTTGTTAACTAACAGCTTATAAATTATCTATTGGCTTTCAGGTCCAGTAATAAATCCTTAAACTGTTAACTATTATTTAACAACAATTATTAATAATTATTTATATTAATATTATTATTTTGGAAATAGTATTATAGCTTCTTTTGTCCACAAAGAGTGAGGATACAGCAGCTATAATAATAATCAGAAAATTATTTTATATTATAAATCATTACACCCATATTACAGAAATTTTTGATCATAACAAAAACATGGGACCTTAATCAGACACTTAAAATAAAACTAAAAAGCTCTTGGCTATCATACAAGAAAATCCACCATAGAAGAGAAACGTTTACTTCCTCCACCAACAGCATTAATAAATATTTTGTAATGGAATTAATGCACATCTTTAAACATCTTTGTATTGATACAGCCATTTAGAACTCAGCTTTCATCATCATTTTTTTCATCTCAGCAGTCATCTTGATAATTGATGGAAAAATCACTGAATATGCAGCGATTGGTGAAACAGACAGTTCTACAGTGCAATAACACTTAGTGGTGGAATATTACAATAATAATGTGACATTATCAACAATATCTGTGCGAGAGTCAATGGGTTTACGGACACACGCACATATATGCACACATATTGACCACAAAAAATGGTGTTATATAACCATATGAAAAGTGTTTGAAGCTGAGAGTACCAGTGGAGTTTATCAGAGAAGGAAAAAAACACATATTTCTTGAGCAGTAGAAAAACTCTTAATCCAAATCCTCTTTATATAAGCAGCACACATGATGCATAACAGAGGGAATGTGACTGCTTCACCTTATACATGTAGTGGAGGATCTCTGTCTGTTCTCCTCTGCCCATTTACAGAGAATGAGCTTGAAACACATCCTGCCATCATATATTTAATGTACACTTTACTGTTGCCTCCCCCATATCCACTTTCCCTCAGTTACACTCAGTTTTTAATCAAGTCAATTTTTAAACTTGTAAAGTGTATATTCATTTACAGTAAAGGCTTTATGTAAAGGCTCTTAAAGGAGGCAGGTCCATACAGCTTTTCGTCAACATCCATCCTGGCTTTTGGTGTTTGTCGGCAATACATGAGCTCTTTCTAACATGTTAACATGTGAACACTTTAATTTACACTTTAACATGTTAGTACGAGGCCTGCAGGTGCTTCCCGTGATTAAATGCTCTCCATACCGTTCTTCTGCCCTCCTCAGTGTCTGCAGACCCTGTGCTCCTACTGGTCTTGTCATTTTGTCGCTGTCGATATTTTGAATACTGTTGTTGTCCTGTGGTGTTTGTCTACTCTGCCTCTGACCCATTTTGATAGCAGCCCATTCTCGCCCTCCCTATGTTCCTCTGCTGTGCCATTGTGTCTGAATGCATGGGCTTGCATGCATTACACATGAAGGGCTGACTTTGGCTGACCTCACTGAAAAGAAGAAAGCAAGGTTTGGGTGGTTCAGCCAGTCGTCCGACACTCATGGTAAATCCTGTGGTTTCCCTCTAGTGTTTTCATGCTCTTTGTGTGTGTGTGTGTGTGTGTGTGTGTGTGTGTGTGTGTGTGTGCGTGTGTGTGTGTGTGTGTGTGTTTGTGAATGATTGTGTTAATATGATGTTCAAATTGAAAAAAAAATGTTTTCTCTCAATAATGACACTATTTTTCAATCAAATATAATCAAATATTGATTTCATACAATTACATCAATGCTAAAGATAAGCAAAATGTTAGTTGGAGCATCATGATTGTTTGTTCTGTGTATCCAAGCATCACAGCCTTTTTCAGTTTTGTTTATTCCTCTCCTTCCAAGTGAACAAGTCTGATGCTAAAAAGGCGTACAGCTGTGGCGTGCAGCCACGCCCCGTTTCCTTCCTACATCCCATCTCAAAAGCCGAGGCTCAGTATAAATGTAGGAAACAGGGCTAAACCCAGATCACTGCTCCAGCAGTCAGCACTATTTTCGGTGCTGAGAGCTGTCCGACCAGTCAGGAATCAAAGCCAACACGTCTCCATAAGCTAAGCAGTGTGCGATGCTCTCAACACCGCGCTCGCGTTAAGACACTGAGACGTTTAACACAGTTAATCATCATCTGTCGGCGTGGCCTTCCAAAGTGTTGGCAGCCCTTTGAGTGTAGCATTTCAGAGACAGCTTTAAGCACTCTGTCCCCCTCACCCTGCTCCCTTCTCTCCTCTGCCCCTCATTGTGTCGGCCCTCGTAGAGCAGCTGTCCACTCACCTGTCCCATGTCAGCTCCCATTCAGCACTTTGTAAATGATCCTGATGATGATGAGAGTGATGCACAGCTACAGCATTTAGCTCCTTTCTTTCTATGAGGCAGTTTTAAAGTTAAAAGAAAATATATTCAATGAATTATATATAATACTTTTTATATTTCTAAATCAGTATCAAATAACTAGGAATGGATTTTTTTAAATCGTAAACTGATTTGTTCTTTTTGTGCCTTATGTGATGAAGGCAGTCTACATTTCGTTTCTTATTCACTTACAATGCACTGTCTGTCTGATTCATCTTGGTGAACTGTGGCCTCTGCAGAGTGCACATGATTTCATTTCTTGTTTTTATTTTTTCCTGCTTGCTGCAGTGAGCGTTCCAGCCAGTGAAACAGAATCTGTAAACACAGAGAATCAGAACGAGGTGGATGAAAAGACACCATGCTGTGGACCTCTGTGGTGAGAATGCGCAGCACTTTGCACCACATGCATTTAAATTAAGTTACAGAACGTCTATATAGGTGTGACACTTGCTACAGTCTCATCCTCAAATGCTATTTTCATTATATTTTCTGGTGTTTCTTTTTCCAGCTTTCTGGTAAAAGAAAATGAGCAAAGCAGCTAGCTTAAACATCATATCAGCTCAACATGTTGATTTGCTCGCTACGCTATACATTTTTACACCAAGATAATCTTTGCCTTTTGATTAATTTATAATCTTCCTCATGCACCCATACTCACGAGCATCTGTCACAATCTGCCTTTTTTTAACCTTTTTGAATTCTTCTTTCTTTCAGTCAAAAAATTTCAAAGTCAAAGTTCAGGTCAGTATATTGGTGTATCTTTGTGTTACTACATGGTTTGTGCCACTGTCTGCATTAGACCCTCTTTTTTATTTATAAGTGCTTAGCTTTCATTTTACTGTATTTTTAATGAGACTTTACAGGGGATGATAAATCAAAAGCTTTTATGAAGTCAGCATATACCACAAGATATTTTTAGAGAATAGCCTTACGCAGTGATTTTTAGCTCCCTTACTATACAGTAGGACTGTAAAAAGAATATATTGATGTAGTACCCCCTCGTTTCACTGTATTCATATTAATAAATTAAATGATCTGTAGCGATTTATTAACAAGAAAGATAAATAAATAAACTTAGATGATATTATTTTGTTTAACAAAATATACACAGCAGTCTATCAGTTTAACTGCAGTGTGCAATAGTTTTTCTTTTTTTTCCTACTAATGCTGCGTTCTTCTACAGTCGGCGCTGGCGCCGCTGGAACAGGTTTTGCCGCAGGAAGTGCCGATTGGCTGTCAAATCGGTACCTTTCTATTGGCTGGTCATCATCCTGGTGTTCCTCAACACCCTCACCATATCCTCAGAGCACTACAACCAGCCGATGTGGCTGACGCAAGTGCAGGGTAAGAACCTGTGCCGTACACTTAATATTACTAAAAACTTGTGAGTTCATTGTTGTTATTACGTTGTATGTACTGGTGTGGATAAAACCTTTTAACCCAATTTTAATGAAATAAGGTGGAAGGTTTAACAATAGGTTATGGAATGAGTTTGGTCTTTGCAAAAGAATCTTTATTTCAAGAATTTAGATTAGATTCACTTAACTACATCAAATATAAGTTTAATATAATACATATTTTTTACTGGTTAAATACTAAATGTGCAATTTTGCAGCCTTTCGCTATCACACAAGAATCTTTCTGGTCACCATACATTTTATCTCATGCTCCAGTTATTTTTTCTAGTTATTTATGTTCTCTTTCTGGCTTCCAGATGTGGCCAACAAGGTGCTGCTCGCCCTGTTCACGTGTGAAATGTTAGTGAAGATGTACAGTCTCGGGCTACAGGCCTATTTCGTTTCACTGTTCAACCGCTTTGACTGCTTTGTGGTGTGTGGAGGAATCACCGAAACCATTCTGGTCGAACTTGAAATCATGTCTCCCCTCGGTATCTCTGTCTTCCGCTGCGTCCGCCTACTGAGAATCTTCAAGGTCACACGGTAAGACGGCAGAGTGGTGTGTGTGTGTGTGTGTGTGTGTGTGTGTGTTTGTGTTTGGAGTTCAGTTCATCAACTGTATCTCTTGCCCTTTCTCACTCCACAGTCACTGGCAGTCTCTGAGTAATCTCGTGGCATCTCTGCTCAACTCTATGAAGTCCATCGCTTCCCTGCTGCTCCTGCTCTTCCTCTTCATCATCATCTTCTCCCTGCTGGGCATGCAGGTGTTTGGCGGAAAGTTCAACTTTGACGAGACCCAAACCAAGAGGAGTACCTTCGACAACTTTCCCCAAGCCCTAGTCACTGTGTTTCAGGTATTTAAAGTCTGATTTATAGTTCAGGGGTCTCTACTAAAATTTGGCTGGGATTTATATTTTCCTTTGTTTCTTTTCAGAGTAGCCTCACTTGTTCTCTGTATAACTAAAGCCCTCATGACACTGATTTTGCTGACAAATACTGGTGTGTATTTCCCCAGAATAAAAATTAGGTCAAATTATAGTATGTTAAGATAATAAAATTGCCACAAGTAAAGTTGTCATACTGTCCCCCACTTATTGAATTTGTATTGATTCATCCTTTGTTTAGCATGGCGAGTCCCATTGAGATAGACATCTCTTTTACAAGGGAGCCCTGGCCAAGAAGAACACAAAGTTACAACAAAACTACATCATACTACATACACGCAGTAGTACAAAAGAAAACATATAGACACTAGTACATAGGAAAAGTCATAAACATGCATATAATACACACCATACTTACTCACTTTCATCTTTTGTTCAGATCTTGACTGGAGAAGACTGGAACGCTGTCATGTATGATGGGATCATGGCATATGGAGGCCCTTCCTCTTCTGGGATGATCGTGTGCTTTTACTTCATCATCCTCTTCATCTGTGGAAACTGTATCCTGTCTCTCTGATACTGCAACGCCTGACGTTCCAGACACACAATAACACACTCTGGGCTTCTTCCTGTTACCATGCACACATGTGGTATTTTTGTTACTACTGCATTGTTATGAATGTAAATTACATTGAGACTTTGATCGTGAACACTAACTATAGTGAGTTTTTAATAAAAAAAGTTGTCCTTTACTGAATGCTTTGCTCAGATATCCTCCTGAATGTCTTCTTGGCTATCGCTGTGGACAATTTAGCAGATGCAGAGTCACTAAACACAGATGAAGGAGACAAAAAAGGGTGACAGCTTTGCCGTTCCCTCTATGTGACAAATATTACTGTTTGGAATGCATGAGTAGTAGGTACTATGTTCTGTCAGTCATAAAAATATCTCTGTTCATTACAGTGACAAAAAGGATGATGAAAAGGAGGAAAAGGTATTCAAAATATCTTTCAAAGACTGAGCTTTACATCATAAAGTGACTTATTATCTATACTATTATATTTGATAACACACACTGCACACCTTCTCTTTTGAGGAGGAAGAGGAGGACATTGATGACACTGCAGCAGAGGAGGAAGATCCTGAAGTACCATCCGGGCCTCGGCCACCCATCTCTGAGCTGGTAAAGAAGGAGAAGATCACCCCTATACCAGAGGGAAGTGCCTTCTTTATCTTCAGCCGCACAAACCCGTAAGAAGCATATGCAGACAGACATAGATGAACACACATGGATACGTATACACAAAGTCCGACGACATGACGCTTTTTCTCTCTTTTCCAGGTTCCGTGTATTTTGCCACAAACTCATCAATCACCACATATTCACTAATCTCATCCTGGTGTTCATCATGCTCAGCTCAGTCTCACTCGCTGCTGAGGATCCAATCCGCAACTTCTCGGCTCGCAATATAGTAAGTATAATGCTTTTTACAGACATGATGTTATTGCTACTTCAAAGTAACAATTATTTATAAATCACTTTCCTGGTTGTAATGTTAGTTTAGCATTTTGAGATTCTGTAGCTTTGTCATTTTTTGGCTTTTTTCCTTTAAATCAGGGCGTCCCAAACTTTTCAGCCCGTAAACCTCCAAATACTTGTAAATTACCCTGAATCTGAAGCAGTTGCTAATCTACTTATTTAATGTTCTATATTTTACAATTTTTACATTTTTTTTAATCTTTTGTAACAATTATGTATAGAATGAACTATTTTTAATCATTTTGAAATTTTAATTTATATCTTGAAAGCATCTCGTGATGTCCCTCCTCGTGTATCTCATGGCCCACACATTGAGAGCCCCTGTTTTAAACAAAAACTGCAAGTTTTTTGCATGTTCAAGCCCATGTAATAAAAGCTGCATATTTTGCATTATTTATGACTTTTTTCTAAAGCATATGCAATAACAGTTTTATTCTTTGATTTCAACCCATAAAAGCAGTGTTTATTACTACATTTACAGTACCAGTACCGACATGTGATGCTATAGGGACACAAATGTGATTTTCTACGATTTTTAAAAATCACCAGAACAGTAATTTGTGGTATAAAAATTTGTATGTCAAGTGTGTAAATTTGTTTCTGTTTCTTCTACATCATCTGCAGAATCTATCCTGCTCATAACTCTGGTTTTGGGACAAAGATTGCTTGCAGTTTATTTTTTTCGAAACATAAATTATATTAGGTGCAATTGCCAGAGGAAAGACAGTTCCTTTCAGGACACCAGGACGAATGCTTGAAAATATAGGCTGTCTATATTTAAAGGGGACATCTGGTCACTGTGCTCCGGCTGGTCTGTGCCAGAATTTAATGATTTAGGGCTTTGGTACTCAACATCAACCTTTTAAATCCAAGAAATAACTGTTCGCATTATCCTTTTGACAAATACTGTTTGTCTCTGGGAGCTGTTTTTCCAAAAACAATCCGCCGCTTTTTAGCAGGTGAATCATCTTAGACGGCAGCATGCCCTTGAATGCACCATAAAGAGTTTTTTTTTTAGTGGTGCCTGCATCAACTCTTTGAGGTTATATAACTTTTACATAAAGTTAAGGCCAACAATTTTTAAGAGTGATGAATTACAGAGTGTACATTCAAGTTTTAAACTTCAAGATTTAGTGATACTAAACAGATCAGGGAGATTCTGGGGGCAGCAAGCACTGCATGAGCGTCATTTCAATTTTCCTTTTTTCCTTTATTGGAAAAGAGCGGCTGCATGTAACTAGTAAACAGTACAGGGACAGCGTCCTAAATAATGAGGCTGATATTAATGAGATAAAATTACAAACAGTAACTCTTGATTACACACATGCATCGTTTATCTGTGAATCCCCTGTGTGTAATTAGGCAGTTTGAATAATGAACAAAAGGAAAGGCGGACTCTGCCACCACATTAACAATGAAAATGACTATGTAGAAAGGTAAATACCTTATGTGAATACATTAAATGGCTATAAATACTGATTATATAGAATATTAAAAATGGTTTGATTTTAAGGATAACAGCTTTCAGCTGGTGTCAGTTTGTTGTACTAAAATGAATTTCTTGGTACAATTTGTTTATAATGTAAAGCACATGTAATATATATTTTATGAGCTAAAACAGCAAAAATAGTCATTTAAGTAAACACTCAGCGACTGATCAACTTAAGTTGATTGTAATAATTTTAATTAGTGTGATTACTAGTTTATGATTTGTTTATCATAAGACAGTCAATAGTCACTTTTTTGCTTTGATGTTTACTCTCACAAACTCTTTCCAGGAGATGCCTCACATTTTTGTTTTTTTCTCTTCATTTTATTTTTATGATGATGTATGAAGCTGCACAATGAACTGTCTTTGTTAAACATTTACGTTGCTTTTTGCAGATACTTGGTTACTTTGACTATGCTTTCACGGCTATCTTTACTGTTGAGATCGTTTTGAAGGTAAATGTCTTGTGTCCCCTGTCATTGCTGTGACTAACCACATCCCAGTAACACTGCAAACATCTCGTTGCCTTCCAGGTCCTAGGCTATGCAGATTATGTCTTCACTAGTATGTTTACATTTGAGATCGTATTGAAGGTAACCCCTTAAATGACAACGAGAGCCTTGCTGCATTCTCTCCTTGTGTGTCACCTGCCACTTAGTACAACCTGGCTTGTTTGTTTCCTTTCTCTTATTTACTTTTTTCTTCATGGCACCTCTTTTAAAAAGAAAAAGAAAATAGAAAATGTTGGAGCTACTTTGCACACACAAACACCAGATTTGTTCAAATTACATTAATCAAAGAAGTCACGTTGGGGGAAGGAAACATCTCATCGACATTGCATTACAGTCACATGGGTGTCATGTCATTCAGGCAGTCATCGCTGAAATGATTTTGACGATGCAGATAATTCATGATGCAACCCTTTGCGCAATGCACCACATTTTAATGGACTGTTCAGACATCATTGCCTGAAGTTGAGTTTGAGTTTTAGGGAGCTGCTCAAAGACATAAAGTCAACTCCAGTCAAAGCTAACTCCATGCCTCTCGTACTGACTGCTCTTCAGATTACCCATAAAAGAGGGGGCAAAATAAACCATGTTCCTGCTGAGCCTGGTTCAGTCTGCTTTCCCTGGCTGAGTGCATAGAAATGTGGAGTTACCTCCGCAGCCGTTTGGGCTAAAACCTGCCAAATCCGCCACTCGTTTGACCCGATAAATTCTCAAATGCTCTTGGTTAGCTGCCCCCTCCCTGCATCTCTCTGCGGGGCTCCACATTTACTTGCACTCAAAATTAATCCTTTACTTTTCATTGTTTGGAGAAGAGTTATTTTGGCTGGTTTTTCTTCTCTGCCTGCTGAACTCTGAAGTTTTAATTGGGAGCTGCTTCCCCTTTTTTCTGAACTATTAAAGAACATAATGGAATGTGCTTTAAGATGACGGTCCACATGAATGTGACAGTAAGGTCATTTCCACCTTCCAATCACTATACATGTAACTAGAGCTCTTGCAGGAAGTAAATATCCCTGATGCCATGGCAACAAAATGCATGTTTTATTGCCTCATTCCATAGTGGATTGTGAAATGAATGACTTACTACTACATTCATGTATTAAAGGGCTGTGGGGGTGGCGATGGTAGATTTAGCCTCCTGTTTCACCGCTCTAAGCTCGCCACCCCGAATCAGAGTGATCTACAAGAGTGTGTTGTGTATGTGTGTTTGTGTGTGGGTGTGTGTGTGTGTGTGTGTGTGTGTGTGTGTGTGTCTGTGACTGAACTGGTGACAATTTGTACAGTATGTACATATGTCTATGTCCTCTGAAGTGTGGTGTGTAAGGTTAAAACTGTTTGTGTGTAGTGTGGATGAAATATGTGTTTTTTTTCTATGCTATCTATTTTTTATTCTATGCTCCTCTCACTTACTCTGTCCTCTCCTCAGATGACGACATACGGAGCTTTTCTCCATAAAGGAGCGTTCTGTAGAAATTACTTTAACCTCCTGGACTTGTTAGTGGTGGGAGTTTCCCTTGTCTCCTTTGGCATTCAGTGAGTACAGGCGCAGGCACATTTGTCTCCTGTTTCTTGTACAAACAGCAGAGATCTCTACTCTACTCTGAACGTTTGCTTTCATCATTCAGGTCTTCGGCCATCTCAGTGGTGAAGATTCTTAGGGTCCTTCGTGTTCTTCGACCCTTGAGAGCCATCAACAGAGCCAAAGGCCTGAAGGTGCAGCCTCGTCACAGTTTACCTGAAGATTGTCCACACTTAAAACCACAATTTCAGATTAGTTCGTATGAACACAGCACTCCATTAATATTTGTACCTCTTTGACTTACAGCATGTGGTGCAGTGTGTGTTTGTGGCCATCAGAACAATCGGTAACATCATGATTGTCACCACTCTGCTCCAGTTCATGTTTGCCTGTATAGGGGTGCAGCTGTTCAAGGTTAGAAGCATTAAGATTTTAACAGTACACACTAAGTCATATTTAGCTATTTGGTTAAAAGTATTATATATCAATTAAATTATTTTCCTCCAGGGAAAATTCTATCGCTGCACAGATGAAGCTAAGTCCAGCCCAGAAGAGTGCAAGTTAGTGTCATTTTGAACTTTTTTTTTTTTTTAGTTATGCAGCAGTTTACTTAAATATAGCATCATAGTTTATGTCTTAACCTTCATGATCGATCCCATTTTCTCAAAGGGGCACATACATCCTGTACAAGGACGGAGATGTGAACCAGCCAACCATCCACAAGCGAGTGTGGCACAACAGTGACTTTAATTTTGACAACGTCCTCATGGCCATGATGGCTCTGTTCACCGTGTCTACATTTGAAGGCTGGCCCTCGTAAGTCTCACACTTTTTATTCCCAAAATTAAACCTACTGTGTATTACTTGGGAAGTCTTAAGAAGTCTTAAAAATTAGCCAACAGAAGATAAACAATAAAATATAATACAATTATTGGTGGTGCATTTCATGCAGCTCAGAATGCATAAAATGAGAAATGAACAAGTGACACAGATAACTGTTCAGAGAAATCTTCTTTGTCTCTTTTTTTCTCTCTGTCATCATCTTTACTCAGGCTGCTATACAAGGCCATTGACTCCAACAAGGAGAACCTTGGCCCCATTTACAACTACCGTGTGGAGATTTCCATCTTCTTCATCATCTACATCATTATCATCGCCTTCTTCATGATGAACATCTTTGTAGGTTTTGTGATCGTCACATTTCAGGAACAAGGAGAGAAAGAGTATAAAAACTGTGAACTCGACAAGAACCAGGTCAGCACTTGCAGGCTCAAATATATCCCTGATACATTTCTGAGCCAAAGGAACAATTGTGTGTACTGTAAAGAACAGATTTCAACAGTGTATTTTTAGCTTTGCAGTTCTTTGATTTTATAAGCTTGTAGTTTTATTGACAAAGGAGATTTTTTTGCTCTGTTTGGCTCTTAACCTTTAGTTGTGTTTTTCTTCAGCTTAGCATTAAAACCATGTTAATGTGTGTGTGCAGCGTCAGTGTGTAGAGTATGCTCTTAAGGCCCGTCCACTGAGGAGGTACATCCCCAAGAACCCGTACCAGTACAAATTCTGGTATGTGGTGAACTCCACTGGTTTTGAGTACATCATGTTTGTGCTCATCATGCTTAACACACTCTGCCTGGCTGTACAGGTAAGACGTCAAGAAATTACACCAACAAACCAACCAGCTCTATTGTTTGTAGTTTACACATGCAATAAAGTATGTGAATTGTAAAGTATCAATACAGAGATTTCACAGAGATCTTACAATGTATACATATGTATTTTTTCATACTTAATAAAACATAACTCTTCACTTGTTCTGCTTTGTGATAAATACTTGTTACGTAATGAATATGTGCCTGTGCCTGTAGGAATAATATCAGCTCAGTTTTCCTAACTGTTCCTTTCTTTTCTGCAGCACTACGGCCAGTCAGCGCTCTTTAACTATGTAATGGATATTCTCAATATGGTCTTCACTACTGTCTTCACTGTGGAAATGGTTCTCAAATTGATCGCTTTCAAACCCAGGGTGAGTCATCGCACAAGCGTCTTCAAACACACGACTACTCCCCCCAGATCACAAACACACAAACTCAAACCGAGACAGAAATACACATGAAGACGTCCACGGTTCACATACATTTATTGATATAGTAGTTTTAGTTTTCTACAGAGTTTCACTTCTAAATGAATGGAGCAGAATATGTGAGAATATTGATGACTCAGTGAAGATCTTTTTTCATTTTCCCCCTCGACGCAACTTGCTGGCCAACAGCTCTGTGTTGAGAAGAAGAAGAGGATGCTAGTAAGAGACAGAGTGTGCAGTGCAGTGCTGACGTTTTGCTGCAGCAGACATTACTGTTCTGTTTTAAGTTTTTAGCAGCAGTGTTTTTGCATGTGATATTAGTATTAACATCAATTTGAGCTCTTACTAAATCAAGTCATTAATAATCATGAGCCCTTCAGCTCAAGTAGCCAGTCGAGGCTCCTGTGTGTTTTTAATTACTGGTATAAGTGGATTAACTTCAGTGTGAGAGAAGAGGCTTATTTTGCTGCATCCAACTTGCCCTCCGCTCACTCAACCCCGTTTAGGGTTATTTTGGAGATGCCTGGAACGTGTTCGACGCCCTCGTTGTGATTGGCAGCATAGTAGACATTGTTCTCAGTGAGATTGATGTGAGTAAGCTCAGCTTTAACTGGCCCGCCGCTCTCTGACCTTCCTCTGTTCCGGGTGCCTTGGCCCACACTGCAGGTTACCTCGACAGGGCTTCTAGTTCTGACGTTTCATCTGGCTTCTCTCAATAATGTCTTTTTTTTTCCCACACTTTGTCCTCCCTCATTCTGCCATTTCTTGAAACTCATTCTTTGTCTTCCTCTTTTTTTATACTCTTCCTCCTTATCTATCCAATTCTGTTTCCTCCTGTTTCTCTCCACCTCTCTCTTTGATTCCCATCTTCATCTCACATGTCATACATTCACAAACAGCACTATTTCGCTGATGCTTGGAACACATTTGATGCCTTAATTGTTGTTGGTAGCGTCGTCGATATTGCTATCACTGAAGTTAATGTAAGTACTACATTTTTCTGACCTCCCAGTTGAACTGAAGCCTTACAGTAAAGCCACACAGCAAGAGCCAGAATTTTCTTTTGAATTTGATTATCCTCCTAGCATAGTTACTTAGCTTTTTGGTTTGTTGTTTGGGTTGTTAACAAATGAGAAATGGAATTTTAAATCTTTGATTTATTTCACGATTTAAATGTCTAGTATTTTACTAAACCACCACTATACGAAGCCTTGCATCTATACAAGGCCATTTTAGTTGTTTAAAGCCCCATTAGCTTATTCTGTAAAGCTTCAGTTTGACTTCAATCAATGTCCTGTTGTGAACAGTGCTACATCTGATTTAATCCAATTGTCTAACTGTGTTTCTGGAATACTGCTTCTTTTCCATGTCTCAATGGCAATGTGTCTCAGTAACTGTTTGTTGCAGGAATAATGACAAATATTTTTTTTACATACAGTTTTCTTTGTGAACTGAGGCTTCTATTTGGTTCAGAGCAGGATGATTTATAATGCGGTTGTCTAATTCTTACTCTTGTTCATTTTGTTTCCATAGAAACTTGTAGAGGCAAGTATGGCAATGAACAAAACTGTTGTTTGTGTGTAACCTGTTGTTTATAACAACTTTATCTTTGGGACCCCTTTACAGTGTGAATGGATTCAAAACTATATTAGTCATGGGATGCTTTATTGACTTGGGAAAAAAATAGATATTTCTAATTTTGCAGCAGTACAGATAACATTTAATTGAAAGCCTATTTTAGTCGATCAACCCCAGTCAGTCAAAATACATGTCAAGGCTAAAACAATGGATGACCTCCTCAATTTTTTACAACCAACGACAAAAATACTCTCCTCTTCATAACTCAGCTCTGCACAAAACACCTAAAACATAGACTGAATGTCCACTTTTGTGTGTCAAGTTTTGAGTTTAGTTGGTGTAAAAATGGTAAAGATGTTCAAATTTGTAGTCAAAGACAAATGAACACTAGGATTGCTAAGAGAACCAATTTCAAGTTTCTTAAGACTAGTTATGCTGATGATGGTGCTTGTGATAGGTGCAGTGACACCCCCTCCCCCGTCTCCCCCTCTTAGTGCTCCTGTGCCTTGAGCTGCAGTGCTGTTTTTCTGGAGTTATATTTCATGTTTTCTGTGTCAAAAAACCTGTGTCTGCATGAGTGTATAAAGAAGCACTAACTTTGTTTAAATCGTGCGGCGCTGTGTGTGGGCTATTAATTGTCATGCATGTGTGTTTAATGTGTGTACAGTGTGTACTACAAGGTGTGCTGTATCAATGTATGAGTGTGTGAGTGAGTGTGTGTGTTTATGTGTGTTTTGAATGTTGGAACATGATGTTGATTTCACAAGGGCTGTTATAGTTGTTCTTGTGAGGTAACTTCCATCCGTAACTGCCACTAGTTTCTGGTTTGCATGGCATGCAGTTGTTGCTCTGTGTGTAACTAAAGCATCTCATCATTAGTAACAGCTGATCTATGATGGTTGCCTGTTTAAAACATTAGTCTTTGCTACTTGCTTGCCCTTTATCCATTCAAGTCATGAGTCGTGCGATTGTTTCATTCCTCACCCGACCACCGTGCCTTCTCTAAATGCATGCTGGGAAGCACCAGCCATTCACCTCATTACCTAACATCCTCTCCATGTCCCGGCTCTCACAGATGGCGCTTGGCCACAGTCTCCATTCCCCTCCGGTCAGTTTTTTCCATAGAGCCTTGTGAAGCTTGCCTTTTTCTCTCTTGCCATACCCCTCGATCTTTACCTCCAGACAGAATGGCCCTGGAGCTCAGAGCTGCTTGGAAAATATCCAACCTACACAACATTAAGGTCAACTTCTTAAAAGAATATGTGAAGGTCGATCTGCTGAAAAAATTATCAATGATATTCAAAAAAAAAATAGAAGTTACTATTTACTTTCCTTAAAGTTGTGTAGGCCACTCTGGCTTCACATACGGCTGATAGAAGGAATCAATATAAGGGAAACGGATCAAGTCACAAAGTAACCTATAGGGAACTCAAAGTTGTTTCTACTACAGATTTAAATCCTAGATTATGGTTCAATTTTAGTTCACAAAGAAAATATTCTATCACGGTGCAGTTCTCAGGTAAGATTCTGTGAACTAAAAATTCCCCAGGGGATCAGAAGACTCTAAATCAGAATTGATTTCTGTACATTTACATTGATGGTGGTTTATTGCAGCTGAGTTTGAGGTTCTTTGATGATCTTGTGTTTGTGTCTCTGTGAGTGATTGTCTCTGTGTTTTGTTCTGTCTTCCTGTAGTGAGCTCTTAAAGCTCAGAATGGAGCTCATGTGTAGCGCAGGTGTGTAGACTCCAGTCAGGTGCATGAACATTCCTACAGTAACTATCTCCCTCTTTACAACTCTTCCTCTCCTTCCCCCCAGTTCAGTATGACTCTGTCTGGTTCACTTTCTGTCCCAGTTTTGGTGTCTATCCCTGGTTTCCTCTCGTTTCTCTCCCTCTCTCTCTCTCTCTCTCTCTCTCTCTCTCTCTCTCTCTCTCTCTCTCTCTCTCTCTCTGTCATTCACCTCCTCCTGCACCGGACTGTGAGAGCGCCCTGCTATGGCAGTTTTGTTGCGGGGCAGTACTGACATGCATGAGTTGCTGCATTGCTATAAGTTTCATCAATTGCTCCTCGTCATCCAAAATGTCTTGCGTGTGCGTGCAGTGCTTCCCAGCAACGTGGCAATGCCAAACGCATGCTCCATCAATGCTGTGGCCAGGATTACCTAAAGAACCTCCTCGAGCTTATCATTTCTTCTCATTTTGCACCTCATACAGACGGACTGTGAAGTATTGTGATGAGGGATTTGAATGAAGCCATATCTGTCTGGAGTATGTCTTTGTTTTCCTTGCTGAGTTCTTTTTTTTTTCTTTTGAAGATTTCTTTGGGGGGAATTTTTTTGCCTTTATTGCATAGTAGGGAGTGAAAGGCAGACAAGGGAGAGCTAAAGATGAGTATGACATGCAACAAATGTCCCTGGATGGAATTGAACCAGGGTTAAAGAGTTGCTGCTTTCTGATATTACTCTCAGCCTTTTCATTGTTGAGTAATCTCATTATCATTATGCAGGTTCAGTCTAACCACCGCTATGATTGATGTTTCTATTTTTATGTGGCACCTGCATCTGTGTGTGTACAAATGCTCGCTCAATACTGCTGATACCCTGTTATTTACTGTTAATAACATGCTTTCAAACAATAGCTGTGAATGGGTGACTGCACAGTTTAAATGATCTTATAACGTTCAGCCTTGTTTCGGTCAGCAAGCTTTTTTCATTTCAGCCGTTGATGAGAGCCGTTAATAATGCATTATGCACGCAATGTATGATTTTATTTTTCCAGTCAAGTCATATGTTGATGTGTATTTGCTTGAATCTATATGACACACGGGGACAAAAATTAATCTTTAGCTCTGAGTCGAGGCTCCATTAGAACAGCAGACTTCTATGTTTTAATCATGACATGAATTCACAACATTTGTTATGTCAGTCAGTTAGTTTGTCATGAATATTTTCAGAAGCTCGCCGAGCATCTTAGCTGTAAAATCTATCCAATCCCATCAGTTATGGCCATTAACGCCGGGGAGTGATAAAGTTGTGTCTTACATGTTACTCAGTATTAACTTCATGTTGTTTTGTCAGTCTGATATGCAATTGTTAAGTCTCACATAGGAATGTTAAGCTGTAAACTTGTTTTTTGTGGCAGTCTAATAATGTTTTATGTCAATCATTACATTAAGTGTACATAGACAGCGATACATGTACAGTAGGGTGTCAATGAATGTTTGTCATAGTGAAACAATAAGACAGCTTTGTCCCGTCAGTGTACGTGAGATAAGTAGTGACTTCATTCTGTCTACGTCTCGACTGACGTGTGCTGGCGTTGTGTGACGAACACTTTTCTTGATTTTTTATTTATTTATTTTTTTTGTAATGTGATGTTTACGTGTTCTGGCCCAATATGTGTGTGAGAGCCGTGCGCTCTATACAAGATATTAATGCAGGTCTTTGATTTTAAAGCCAACGGAGACTCCTCAGGTGGATGAGCAGGGGGTAAGATGCTCCGACCCCACCCTCCCTCCTGTCAGGGCCATGCCATGTTTAGATCTGCATTCCTTTGTTTGTTTGTTTGTTTGGTTGGTTGGTTTTCTTTGTCTTCTTCACCTTCTATGATCTATTGCTTTTTTCAGTTTATGTTCTCATGATAAGATATCCATTCTCTGGATTTTAGATTTCTCTCCTTTTTTTGTCAATTTGCATCAATCCTTTCTGAAAAAAAAAACAAAAAAAAAAACGTTGCTTTACATTTTCTACATGTTTGGAGTTATTCCTAAGGCGAGGGTGTCACTCAAACGTGACGCCATGTGTCCTGTCAGGTGGGAGCGGTTTTTGGGCTGCTCTTCACGTTTGTTCTGTTGACACTGCTACATGGTCTCTGCCACCATTCTTGTGTGGGGGTAGTGACCCATGGATGACCCCTGGGATCAGGTCACCCAGCTCTGACCTGTTAACCTCGTGGCCGACCCGTTCGGGTTGGTCCCACTGTGACTCCGCATGCAGTGACTCTGGACTGAGGGTGCCATGCTTGTGCAGATGCGTCCTGTCAAGTATGGCAAGGTTTTTCTCCAGCATGCTTGCCTCCTTGCTTCCTCCCCTTGTAGGTCTGTACAGAGACAGGGCTCCTGACAGTGCTTTGAATGCAGACTAACAGGAACATATCTGCTGCAGCTACACTGCATGAGAGATTGCTCAACCTTCACCACAATCATTTTAAGTTAGCTTTTATTCCAAAGTACAAATGGAGATCTAAGGCCTATACACGGGTACATTGTGAAGAAACAATTGGACTTCTATTAGGTGCTGCCACCAGACACTAAAAAATCTCTGGAATGGTTTTCTGTGAAATAAAGGTGCAGTGCTGTTTTTTCAGCCCATATGTTACTGTATCTGGCACTGAGGTCAGACCTCATCCCTCGAAGCACAGGCAGGGGCTCTGCGTTCACTACGCTAAGCGTTGCTGGGTCTCCCTCTGACTCTGGGCCGTTTTCTTCACAGAATACAGAGGACAGCGCTCGCATCTCCATCACCTTCTTTCGTCTGTTTCGGGTCATGCGGCTGGTCAAGCTCCTCAGCAGAGGGGAAGGTATTCGCACCCTGCTTTGGACATTCATCAAATCCTTCCAGGTGAGGCGCCATATGATGGATTTGTACTGGGTTGGGTGATGGGTTGAGGCAAAGCACAAATATAAATGATACAAGTTCAAAATATATAAATCATCCGTTCATTTAATTTAATTAGTGACTAAGGCAACTATCAAAGTCTATTGTGTTAATCTCGTTCTATTCCCTCACCATTATACCTTATAGGCTCTACCGTATGTTGCTCTTCTAATAGCCATGCTGTTCTTCATCTACGCTGTCATCGGCATGCAGGTGAGTAACTAAACTTGATTAAAATATTAGTTCCAGTTGCAGCTGTAATAATATGTGCATTACATTATTACTGTTTCAGGTGTTTGGGAAGGTTGCGATGGTGGATGGCTCACACATCAACAGGAACAACAACTTCCAGACCTTCCCTCAGGCTGTGCTACTTCTCTTCAGGTCGGTTAGATTTTCAGGGTCAGGGTCAGAGGTCATTAGGAAAACTGATGCAGTCTTTTTTTTTTTTAATTTTCTGCTCCTGTATAGTGTAGTAACTGGTTTGTGTGTTGTCCTACCTTTCTGTTTTCCAGGTGCGCCACTGGAGAGGCATGGCAAGAGATCATGTTGGCCTGTATGCCAGGGAAACTGTGTGACCCAGAGTCCGACTATAACCCCGGGGAGGAGATGACATGTGGCAGCGGATTCGCAATAATTTACTTTATCACCTTCTACATGCTCTGCGCCTTCCTGGTATGAACACAATTTAATTCCCGGAGTTCATAGCAGCATTGCTATGACTTCTATATTACAATCTGACTTTTACATTAAAAGTCACAGCTCTTTCTAATATGTCTGTACTGCAAAAAATTAAATCTTAGCAAGTGAAAATAGTTTGTATTTGGTACAATAATTCCAATGACTGAGTAGAAATATCCTGATTTATCTTATTTGCAGATAATTAAGCTTTCATTTCATTTTTGTTTCTTTTATTTTTTTTATTTGGTCAATTTAAAAAACTTCATCTTCATCACTCTTAATTAAAAAATCAAAATCAAATAAAAGGAAAAACATTGAAATAAGAAAAATGATCTGCCAATGGTATATACACTATTTATATACACTAATTGTAACAAATACATGATATTTTCACCTGAGAAGATTTAATTTATTTCAGTGTGCTAGGCAATATTTAAACTTCTGTGTGTAGTTTAAAATAATTTTACCTACACCGCTATATAAATAAATATTAAAATATACATTGTCTAAAAATGAATGTGCAGCTTATACAGTTATACAGTTACACATAAATGCATGGAAAGAAATCTAACCTCTAAAATCTTTTAGATCATCAATTTGTTTGTGGCTGTCATCATGGACAACTTTGACTATCTGACACGTGATTGGTCTATTCTTGGGCCTCACCACCTCGATGAATTCAAGAGAATTTGGTCAGAATATGACCCAGAGGCCAAGTATGTACTTTTATGCATCTAAACATATTTCACATTCATAGTTCTGTGGAGCCATTTGTTCCTGTCAGGTAATATATTAATAACATCTCTTGTTTCTCTCACACAGGGGCAGAATCAAGCATCTGGATGTTGTAACTCTTCTTCGCCGCATCCAGCCTCCTCTTGGCTTCGGCAAACTCTGCCCTCACAGAGTGGCTTGCAAGGTCTGCTGTTCTTCTTTTATTATTTCATTTACATTTACTTCTAGCAGGCCTTTTGTACAATTTAAAGCCCTGTATCTGCTATTTTCTTTCAGAGGCTGGTAGCCATGAACATGCCCCTGAATAGTGATGGCACAGTTATGTTTAATGCCACCTTGTTTGCGCTGGTGCGAACAGCCCTGAAGATAAAAACAGAAGGTATGAGCTGAATACAAATCACATCACACTGCACCACTCACATAAAACACACAATGCATTACTAAAACATATTGTAGCTCAGTCTAATGGTCTCTATTACCCAAGCGTTTGTTGATTTAAAATGGCTGTGAAGTGGAGTGCTGGTCTCTCAGGGACATTTGTTTCCCTGTGGTGCAGGTAATCTGGAGCAGGCCAACGAAGAGCTGCGGGCTGTTATCAAGAAAATCTGGAAGAGAACCAGCATGAAGCTTCTGGATCAAGTGGTGCCCCCTGCTGGTGGTTAGTGGAACCAGCTCATGTCTGTCAATGAAATCACATACACCTCCAAGCCCCTTTTGTCATAGTCACACGCGTGTCTTGATTTTTCCATTTGTTCGGGCTACGGCTTCATGTCACTCTATATCTTTTGGATGCACTATAAAATAGCAGAGAGCCAACTGCTGATGGCTAAAAGGTTAAAAGTTAATTTATGTAACTGTCCCCACAGTATAAAAATGATCCTCTTACATTTAATATGGATTTCACTACAGATTACTGAATACTGAATGCCCAAAAATGTAATATTAAAGTAATTCCTTTTTTGTAATATATTATTAAAAAAAATAATAACTGTATTTATAACACTATATTTTTTATATACGTAACATGCAATTCCATCATTCCCCATCAGTGCTAATAAGGATGCTGTAAAAAAGGACATAAATTTCTTGGACATAACATTTTTAGACCCAGATCAAATTATATTTGGTATCACTAATTAGTGACCTCAACGAAAAGACGCACAAATCACACACATACCAGCATCGGGCAAGGGAAGTACACCCCTTCCACACAGAGACCAACGTTGAAGGCACTTATTCATTATCGCATGTTGTGGGAGTAACAACTGAAAATGTACACACAGGCCACTGTTTGACACACACACCAAAGCTAAGCAGCCTGTACAGAATCACACATACACACCATATGCTGCCCACATGCTGTTTGCAAATTACAGGAAGCTCAAAACTGGTCTTTCTGTCCTTAAATAAAAACTCACACCCAGACAGATTCTCACACACAAGTAAAGCTGTATCGTTCTGCTCTGTTCATGTTCTCCTGGTTGCCCCCTCAGCAGTGTGTCTCTTATCTGTGTGCGTGTGTGTGCGTGTGTGTGCGTGTGTGTGTGTGTGATCCACACTCCTCCCTCCTGCCCTGGATGCTGATGGAGGCCAGTGACTGTCTGCTGGGCTTTGGGCTTGCATGGCCTTTTAGACCACAGTGCAAGTGCATGCTTTGTCTTTCTCACTAATCTCTCTCGCTCTTTAACTGTCTCTGTCTCCTCTTATCTCTGTTGTCTTAATCTCTGTCCTTTTCTCACCGCTTGAGCTTCCACAGCTTGTTCTCCTCACACTTTTATATCTCTGTATCCAAAACTCTGAAGCACTTCAGAATATTCTGAAGCAGTTCTGTTTTAGGGTGGTGGCATGGAACTAGTGTTGCCTCTGTCTCTGATCTCTCTCCCCAGCGTGCTTGTTCAAAGTGATTCAGACCCCTGCTTCAGAATGATTCTCGCACACTCTTGCACACATCTCAAAAATGCCAATCAGCCAAAAATACAAGATCATGCCCATACACCCTTTCACAGTGTTTACAGACTAGCACACGTTCTAACAGAAAAAAAAAATAATAATTCACTCAAACTGACACACATAACGCATAGTTGCTTGCTTGCATGTGCTAAAGTAGTCAAGTAGATGGCTTTCTTAGAAATTAAAGATTAGAATTTTATTCTACAACTGATGTGTTGTTTTAAAAAGTATGTCAAAGATAAATTAATGACAGTTGCTTAATATAAGATAAGTCTGTAAAGGCACAGTGATTATGTTTTTAAATGATTATTATTTATAAATTATTCTAAAAATGTATTGGAACCTTCATTGTGCTAATTCTTACCTCTTAATTAGTAGCAAAACTTTAACAAAGTTACCTAACTCATTGCTATAAAATGTAACTCCCATTAATACTATAAGTGTTTGAACAAATAATTTATCTTATTTGAAATCAAAAATATAATGTAAAGATCCTACTTGGAACAATAAAAGCTCCTCAAATACATAAATACACACAACACAAAGCAAAAACATTCTAGCATATATTTGATTTTTTTATTCTGTTTGAAATACAGCAAAGGATCTCATGTGGTGCAGATTGAGGTACAGTATATACACCATCAAGATGGATGTATATAAATTGGATTTAAATCATTTGCTTGGTTGGGGTTAAAGAGTGCCTCACTTGTCTGCAGTCACAAGGTGATGGAGCCACCGTTTGAAGACGAATGAATGAGGGAGGAGAAGAGTCCCCCTCTTTCTCACTCTCTCTCTTCCCCATGGTACTGTGTGTAGTGACCTGCTGACACAGGAAGCGTTTGTGTGGTCTGTTCACTCAGATGATGAGGTAACCGTGGGGAAGTTCTATGCCACCTTCCTGATACAGGACTACTTTAGGAAATTCAAGAAACGTAAAGAAGAAGGCCTGGTGGGTGCACATCCCTCCCAGAACAACACAGCCATCGCTCTACAGGTGAGTCTCACAGCGAATGAGAGAAAGAGAGCGGGCGTGAGCACGTGTTTTATGTATGAGAGAAGCAAGAACGATTGTTTAAACATATGTGAAAACATGAATTTCTGAGTATTGTAATTGTGTTAATTCAAATCTCTAAAATCTGTCTTTGTGCATTTCATTAAACTCTCATCAAGTGTGCTAATGTTATGGTTTATGATCCAGCAGGACGTTTCATGATCTTGGTGTATAGTATGATTCTGTTACTGTTATTTCTGTTCTCGGTGTGTGTCTCTGTGTCTTTAAATATCACAGATGTTGATGTTAAGCGTGTGTGCCATCGTCTCCAGCCATTATTCCATGTGTTTCCTATACATCACAGTTCACTCATCGACCCATGAAATACCCATGCAAATCTCGTCGCCATTTCTGTTACCTTTTAATGTACGATATATGGCGTCAATCTATCACCATATATCAGTGACAGTAAACATGACCATGTTTTAGTTTAGTCATAATACAATCCTTGTCTGTATATCCCTAATTTTGGTTAAGTCCACCTGCACAGGAAAAGGAGAGGAAGAAAAGTGTTTTTTGCACTGCACTCACTGAAACATATGTGTGTATATGTGAGAGAAAATACAGCTGGATTTTACACCTTCAGCTCAATAATTCCCACAGCAGGTTGCATTCAGGAGAGCACATTTGTCTGTCTGTGTTTCCCCATCCCTCACAGTCTGTCAGTACTGTATATGTCAGGTGTTGCATACTCCAGCACAGGTGTGTGTATGCCCAGTATGTGTGGTTGTGACTGTAGTATGTCAGACAATGTGAGTTGTAAGATGAAGGCCCCGGCTGTAGCGCTTAGCTCTGTCATTGTCATGGTTACAGGCTGGTCTGCGCACGCTGCATGATATTGGGCCGGAAATTCGCCGAGCGATATCATGTGATCTGCAAGATGACGAACTAGTAGACTTTATACCAGAGGAAGACGAGGAAATTTATAGGGTAACTGATTTAATTTTACCTGATAGGGGGAATGTTGTGGAAAAATATATATATTTTTTGCTGTATGTAATGACACATGTAAAAGAACAATCTATTAAGGGAATGTACTCCAAGAAACAATTAGCTAAATCTGTAGATGTATCTTTCATCTTTACAGCTACAGTAAGTTGCTTTTTTTTGTTCTTTTGACTTATTTTGGCTTCTTATGTATTTTTTTCTCCATTTCAATTCCAGTGAGTTACAAACAGTGCATCCATTTGCCCACATATGTCATATGCCATGAAACCAGCTTGTGAACTTATATTTTGCTCATATAATTTCTGAAAAGAAAATCAGGTGCCAGACTTAACATCAATAGTACTTTTGTTCTGCATCGCATACAATGAAAGTCCTGGTGGTTTTACTATAAGCATTCCTTCACAGCGCAACGGCGGTCTCTTTGGAAACCATCTGATGAACGGCGGCCACCGCCGGTCCAACGGCCACCAGACCAACGCCACGCAGCGGCCCCTGCAGGTGCAGCCGCCGCCTCACTACGCTCACATGGACCAGCCCGTGGGACGCCTGTCTCGAGCAAACGCAATGTCCCACCCCAACCACCATCACCACCACCACCACCACCACAACCGCCACCACCACCACAATTCCTACAGCAAGTCTCCAAAATCCACCAACATCAACCTCAACAACGCCAACATGTCCAGTCTGCCCAATGGAGGACACCATCGTTACTATGAGCATGCACCTCCCAACGGCTACCCGGGACTCCGCAGCTCCTACTATGACTACGACAAGCCCCGGACTCCGCAGGGTCAAAGGTACAGACACACTGATTGTCAGCCTGTGCTCTGCTGCAGAAACATGTGTCAAATAAAATACATGTTGAAATGTATAATCCCCTCCCTAAGGTTCATCCACCCTGTGTCTCTGAGCCCAGTGGTGTCTATCCCATAACCTGTCAAATGTTGAAAGCACTTGAACTATACATATACAATCAAACCACATGAAAATATTTCCTAAACATATTAACAAAGTGGTTAAAAGCATTAATAAAATCAAAACTTCTCTTTCCTAAATGATTATAATAGTTACATACATCTATGGAGAGGTGACAAATGATTATATTGAAATTATCTATATTTCTACAATACAATGAATGCATATGTCACCATTTAAAAAAATGTATTGAAGGATAGATATACAATGTAGAACAAAGAAGATGTACATGAAAGAAAGTAGAAAATGGAAAATGTCTTGTAAAAAAATATACAATAAGATTTCAACACTAAAATTATGGACATAGAAATGTCAAAAAGACCAATGAATAATAAGAAAGAAAGATAACAAATCATAATAATAATAATAATCCAGTTGATAATCATAATAATATACTGTTGAAGAGGAAAGGACAAAGACAAAGAACAATAAGTACACCATCATATTGAATTTTAAAACAATGTGGCCACCAGACCAAATATAATTATCTGTTGGACTAAAGTACAACAGATAATTATATTCAGGGGTCATGAATTGCTTTCTAAATGTGAGACTCACCTCAGGCAGTCGTTTTTTCAGGAATATATTATCTCTGTTATTGAACTTAAAGCAAAGTCTGCTGTCCTGGAAATGACTGCTTCTGATCCAAAGATTGCAAGTAACGGGTCTGGTGTGATAGTTTTATGGAAGGCTTCTGATAAATAGTCAAATAAAATGTTCCGAATGGAATTTAACTTTAGGCAGAACCAGAACTGATGGGTAAGTTTTCCAGTCTCTTGTTGACATTTATCACATTAATAAGAGATTTTAGAGTATATACCATGAAGCCTGGATTTTAAATAGTGGAGCGGAGATTTAAACTTTTAACTATAGTGAATATTGTCAAAAAATTGCCCCTCCCATACTTTTGAGATTTCAACGTTCATTAAGTTCTTGTTCCAAATAATTTTTCAATTTGTTAGACATTACAACCTGCGGCTATACGTTATTAAACATAAAATAAAACTGACAAGTACATAACGCAGGATGCTGTCCAGTGTGGTATGTGTATATATATATATTCATAATGTTATATATGAGTCCTAATCAATTCCTGAGCTGAAGCGATCTTGTAGTTATAAAACCTCACAGTAAATGGAAGAGATTAGATATGGATTATAGATTTTCCCTGTGAGTAGTATAAGGTTGGAACATCAACTGTTGTAGAAAAACTATTTCAGGTTGAGGCTAAAAAAATGAAGAAACTAACATTAGTATTGGTTTATCTGATTAGTTTTAGTGCTTTCTACAACAAGAGTACATTATCTGTTGCATAATAATTTTTCTCACAGGCAGTAGCTTCTTATCAGACCCTCCCATTTCACCCTCACTGTAAATCCTTTATTCAGCAAAGGATCACAAGTCTACTCTCATTCTGACAGTTTGTTTTTTTAAGTGACCAATAGTACACTTATCTCCCTATTTCCCATGCCCTGTTTAGTCGACCACTCCAGTGTTGGGCCTTTTTTTTCTTTACTACCCAATAAGTTTGGGGAACAATTTCATTGCTACCACTTTGCAAGAGAGGAATTTTTTATTTGTTGGTTTCTTATCTTAAGAAAAGAAAATGGAATTGCCAACCAACACTGGAGTGGACGTCCACCATCATGGTCTCTCCTCCTCTCATACATATATATGAGAATGCTGTATATGTTCCATATACTGTATGATATATATATATGATTCACTTTTTCCACCCTTTTCTATCTGTTCTTTCCTTCTCCCTTTCTCCTTCCTAACCGAAATGCTTTCTCTCAACCATCCCTCTGCTTTCTTGGACAGAAGGCGCTACTATGAGACCTATGTTAGGTATGTTGTTTTATAGGTTTGGCTCCAGAAGTATGTCTCAACATCAAAGGGGAGATATTTTATTTATTATGTATTATTATCATCATTATTTAGATCTGTTTATTTAATGCATTTTGACTTGGTTTTGGATCGGTGAATGGTTGCATCCTCGCTAAGTCGGTGCTATATGCTGGCCGTTCACTCCTCTGGTTATTGCCCACTTCTGTCATGACATAGTTTTGTCTTTAAGGTAAACGGAGAAAATAACATACATGAGTGGCCAGCATATCGCTGAGAGCAGCCCTGCTTTATGCATGTGTCAGAGTGCTTGCTTTGAAGAAGGACCCAGATGGTCATAAACAGGGAAGTGTATGAGAGTATACTAGTAGTTGCCACTAACTCTGTTTGCCTCCCAGTCCTGTACTTAATACACCCCACGATTCCTAAGGAGCGATTGTTTTATTTCATCTAACGAAGGAAGTGAAGGTAGATGGGCTGTTTAGATAAGTGATGCTTTTAAGCCCCAAACTTCTGCCTGTTGTTCTTATGGTTTGACTGTGGTGCCTTGGTTAATACCTATAACGCTGGTCAGTTGCACCACTGCCCCCTGGAGGCTTGCGTCTGCATGGCAGTGCATGGCCCTAGTCCAGTAACCCCCCCTGACTGCAGCAGTCTGCAGGCTCTGACCCCCGTGCCTTGACATTTCCTCAGGTCCCATGGAGGGGACGGATGTCACCCTACCATCCGCAGGGAGGAGGAGTTTGATGAAGACCGCCTCTCTGGGGAGTATTACAGCGGGGAGGAGTTTTATGAAGACGACAGTATGCTGTCCGGGGACAGGTATTACTTATTTACTTTGCTTTCTGAGTTTCAATTAGCAGTCATATTTTTTGTTCCTTGTCCTTGACTCATATTTACTACCCTTATGTTGACAGGTATCAGAACAGTGACACAGAGTACGAGACCCCCAAAGGTTACCATCACCCCGACAATTACTACGACGATGACGAACAGCCCCTCTACCGCAACTCACGGAGGTCACCAAAGAGACGGCTGCTCCCTGCCACACCTCAAGGTAGCTCCTGCCTTCTGCTGCTTTGTACAATTTAAATCTACATGGCATTCACTAGTTGTTGCCTTTTGTACATCATTACCAGCATGAATGTTCTGAAACTCCTTCTGAAATATAACTTTTTAAGTCACATTTAGAACACATTCCTGGTCGTATTGTTCACTTATTTAACTATATTTACTGGAAAAAATGACAACAAATTGTAGAACTAACATTTGTTTTACAGTTTAAATGCAGTTTATTTAGTCATAAATATAAAGTGTTGTATATCAATCAAGTGCCCTTTGAAGGCAGTTAAAAGCTAGCTATAAACTATCTATGAGTTGTGTTTCATTCAGCCTTTGAAAACACCTCATAGCCGGCCCACTGTAGTAAATACACACATACCAACACATTTCACTTAAAGATTCACCCAATCACCTGGTTTTGTAGTGAGTGTTTGCGATGTTCAAGTGCTGCATGCTGTCAAAGTTTGCTGCATGACATCACTCACTGGTCCACACGTGGCTCGTTCAGGTCACAGGAGGCCATCCTTCAACTTTGAGTGTCTGCGCAGACAAAGTAGCCAGGACGAGCTTCCACATCAGCGTACCGCTCTACCACTGCACCTTATGCAGCACCAGGTAACACAGGCGCAGATGAACTGATTCCTGTTGATAAATAATGTGAGCGTGGCAATGGTGTTGTAGAAACAGTGGTAATAGGGTAGTACAGTTTGATGCAGCACTACACTACATTTGTATTCACATCACTCTCCATTACCCGCCAGGTTATGGCTGTAGCAGGCCTGGACTCCAGCAGAGCCCACCGCCTCTCCCCGACCCGCTCCACCCGCTCCTGGGCCACTCCGCCTGCCACCCCAGCGAGTAAAGACCAGTCACCATACTATACCCCTCTCATCCGTGTGGACCACCCACACAGGGAGAGTATTGCCAGCAGCCATGTGTCTGTGCGCAAGAGCTCCTGGTACACAGACGACCCCGAGTACTCCCAGAGGACGTACTCACCGGTCCACCTGCAGGTGCCACCCGAGTACCATAACCAGTACCACCAGAAGAGAGGCAGCGCCACCAGCTTAGTGGAAGCGGTGAGTTTGAGTGTTGGCGGGGACGTAGGGAGGGGAGTTGTGTCCCTGACCAGATCATTTTATCTCACAGACTATGGTCAAAACGAAATGTGACGAGCAAGATAAGCAAAACACGGTTCTGTAAATGTCCAATACATTTTTTCCCCATCACCTTCTGTTGAGCAGGTTTTGATATCAGAAGGGCTTGGGAGATATGCCAAGGATCCCAAGTTCGTCGCTGCCACAAAGCACGAGATAGCAGATGCGTGCGAGATGACAATTGATGAGATGGAGAGCGCAGCCAGTCACCTGCTGAATGGAGGGATAGCCCCGGGCGTCAACGGGGTCAACGTGTTCCCCCTCCTGACTCCAAGGGACTTTGAACTACAGGACACCGCAGCCAGCTACAGCGACGAGGAGCCAGAGACAGAACCCAGAGCTCTGTATGAAGAGGACCTGGCAGACGAGATGATTTGCATCACCACTTTATAGCAGTAGCTGGAGACATCTGCAAACCTGAACCTTGTCAGACAGCAATCGAGAATTAAAAAAAAAAGAAAAGAAAAAAAAGAAATGCATCTGTTGGCTCTGACCAAAAGAAGTGCCTTTTACATTGAAGAGAAAAGGCATATAGAAGAGAGACACATTAGTCCCGTTCATTTAATTGTTCTCCACCTGCCAGCAAAGGAGGTCACAGCACAGAGCCAGAACCATCGCAGAGCGCAGAGGGACTGACCGCACCCTCCTGTCAAAGGCTTTGACCTGGAGGTGATATACAGGTCCAGCATGCAGCCAATCAGAGACGAGGACATTGATGCCTGTCGGAGCGATGGACCAATTGGCAATGGTGTGAGATACTCTTTAGGGCGGGTCTCTAAGGGTGATGACAATCAGATGTACGATGTCATTACCTCAGTCACTTTATTAAGGTTTGGCATATCATGCAAGTTTTCAATGCAAGCATAGAAAGGCATATCTTCTCCCGTAGTCATTAGTAGAACTTGATCCCTTTGTTGTTAGAACAGACTGTGTGATGATTGCTACAGCCGAGTCAAAAAGTGAAGAGCACCAGTAGAGCTGAACCAGATTATGCAGGAACTAATTGTCCTATTCACTTATAGCATCATTCAACTTGAGATATGTACTTTTGAAGCGACAAAAGCATTTGTGATAAATGCACTAGCAGGCAGGTTATTTAAAATTTTAGAATAGCCTGATTAATATTTCATAGTTGATATGCTGTAAATTGTATTATATAACAAAAGAAACTTTGTAAAGAGATATTCTATATTTTGTAATTATGTATCATTTAAAAGATCAGCAATATGGACCCTTGTGACTCCTGTTATGCTATAAAAGCAGACTAGCATTATTTTATTAGATACAATATTCTGATATTAATTTGCCTTTTATGTTTTTGCTAATATGCACCCTTTATTTTGCCTATGAAAACAGCATTTTTAAGACGTTCTGCTTGTGTGACAACACTACTGCACAAGATATGCAAATGGCTTTGATTTCTTAGCATAGGAGTACACGTGTTACTTCATCAAACCAACACCAGTATCATAAGGTTAAGCCTCATTTACAGGAGCATTTTTAGAAGGCGACCCTCAAGGATCCAGTGCTGAAATTTTATACAGATGTGACAAACACATTTGTTTGCATATTTTGTGCAGAGCATGCACAAGAATTTAAAATGCATAGTGCATTAACAATGCTGTTTTTTTAGTTGGTTTCAAAGTCAAACCTAGGTTTCGTCAGCCCCTACTGAAATGCCTTTTTTTGCTGCTGAAAGAACGAAAATGGATAGATGGTAGTAACAGGGATAAAAAAAATGGTGTTTCTCACAGCCTGTGCTGGGATTTTCCATGACATATTCTTCGTTGACCATGGCGTGATTCCATTAAACCTTTGTACTAAATATTCGCAAAACACATCTTAGCCTTCACGTAGACGTGTGTGAGGGCTCGGAGCTCGTGGTGGTAGGAGACACACGCACACCTTCAAAGGTCAGAAACAGCGTGAGGTGTGTTCTGGTAGGAGCGTGTCCTGGTGTCAGGATGCTGGAGAGAGGCTAAGCAATACTAACCCCCCACCCCTTTCTCTCTCAGCCTGCCTGGTTCCTGCTTTCAATATAGCCTGTTAGGCAACAGTGGCAACATATCATTGTCTCAACGTATCTGTTTGTCACAGAGTTTTTAAAAAAAAAAGTATAAATCAGGGTTGTGGTTTTTTTTCTTCTAATCATTTAAATGAATGAGACTAGAAGGGAAAATGGACCCTGGACGCAAAAAAAGGAGCAACTGAAGGCCATAACTTGCAACAAAATATCTTTCTATTTTCAGCATTTTTTTTTAGCTATTATGATAAATAAACTAAAAATGGGCCTCTTCAGGCATTACCATGGAGAGTTTGAATTTGCACCAAGGATAATTTAGGGTTAAGGTTTAATGTGGTCTGGTGGTATTCCAGAAAGTGGGTTTAACAAACTTAGAGTCTAACCCCGAACTCTTGAGTTTTCAGTTCCACTACAGCTGATCAGAGTTTGTTCAATCGTCTCTAAGCGTGTTCACTCAGATTTCAGCTCCGATACTGCGATTCACCATGGCAACAGGTTAAAAGACAGATCCTCCATTTTAATCCAGTGGACAGTGGAGGTATTAATGTGTATGTGTGCGGATCTGACTCAGAATGGGGAAAAGTGTCAATAAGTTAACACAATCAAGTTTTATTCTGTTTTAATCATTTACAAGACATATATTTCCTTAATGGACTATATAGTGGTGAATCTGACCTGTAATAGGCGATAACCTTTATTACATTTAAAAAATATTTGTTCAGCTTTAATCTGACAAGAGGAGATAACACATGGATCAGCACGTGAAGAGGACAAATATAGTTAGAGTAAATATATAAAGTAAATATAAAGCTTAAAGACTGAGACAATATTTTATACTCACAATCTCATCTACCCATAATGTATATGGTGATTCCTACTTGAAAAGCCATCAAGGATAAATTGCAGTAGATTAAAACAACTTTATAAATATATTCGTGTTTTGGCTCACCAGCATTCAATGACTTTATTTCAGCTACTTCAGCAAATGTAGTAAATATAAACTTTGCTACTGAAATGCTGTTAAGACACTTTCAGACTATGCACCCTATTTAAAAAAAAGTCACTTTGTGACACAATCCTGCTGATTTACAACTATTAACAGATAGTCTCTAATATAGAAATGATGCGCCATCAGTGGACCAATTACATAATGTTACATGGTAATTATTCATTGATACTACATGTGTAAAACTTTATGGTAATTGTTTTGAATAAATCGAGATTACACATTATGTGCTATAATCCCTTCAGTCAGGACTGCTCTTACTCTGCTCTAATCACTGCTATTTTGTGTGATACGAAGTGATGAAATGCGGAACTGAAGCATCCTCGGCTCCGTGAGAGAGAGGAAGAACTCAGTGTTTTGTCGAATAGACCTGCCAGCAAGCAGGTTAGGTTTCCAGGAAGTGAAAACCCAGAGTTTCCCTCGTCTCAGTGTTACCAAACTCACAGTTTACAAACCCGCTTTCTCTATCGATACCACGAGTGTTTGATTTGCAGGCGAGTGTGTACTCTACTCTAATTGATCTAAATACTGTCATGACGATGTAGGTTTTCCATTTTGTGTGCACATTGAAAGGGCTCTTTGAATTGTTTGTGAGTTTAAAAAAAAATGTGTTCTAGTCCTTTTGTTGATGATATGTCATATGAAAGGACCAATGCACATAACAGGCACATTGTACTATTCGTAGCAATTACAGTACTGATGAACTGAAGATATGCATTATTTTGTAAACACTTTTAAAAGTTGTGTTAAACTAAAGATGAAAAGAACTTACTTTTACCTCATGTCAGGGATTCCTGAAAAAAAAAGAAAATATTGATTTGGTTCAGTCTATACCAATGGTATTTAAATATTAGCACATAGCTGTTTGTCTTTGCACAAGTAACTGTATAGTGCTTTTGTTTCTCCTTTTTCTAAACAAATTTGTGTATTAAGGTGAGACGATTTTGTACTTTTTGTGACTGTGTGTATGGTTTAGTGGAATCTATATTTGTCATTTACACCTCACCTAACAATGCTGGGAATGAAAGAGTATTAAAAAATATTTTCAAGGTGCACTGTTCCTCTGTTTGCAGGTAGGGAAAAAAATAAAAATGGTAAAGTACCAGTTTACAGAGAAACACATTGATTTGAACGTTTCTATTAGTTTTCTTCACATTGTTATAATTATAATTACTATTACAACTATTAATGTTCTGAAAGCTGTATTTAAATAGAAGATAATGTAAAATATGTACAAAAGTATGGAAAGACCCATGGTAATGTTCTCTACTTGAAAGTCTTGATATTTGCTCCTCAATGTTTTTATTCCATAAACATAATTTCTCTTAGTAGCAAATGCTTTACTATAACCTTCTAGGTTTTGTATCAATACATTTTTTTTTTAATTTTTTTATTTTCTTTTGGCCTTGACTTCATTTGGATCGATACTGATATTTTATTTTCTATTGATCATCATTTAATAAACTTATGCTGAATTACTGTTCTCATTTATTTGTATTGAACACGTCTTAGAGACAAGAAACACTGTCTTCACCAACAATAAAGCTTTACTCATTAACAATAATTATAGAGCGCTAAATATTAATTATACACACACATCACACAATTAAAAACATTGAAATACTGCAGTCAAAGTTTTGCTGTAGCAGCGGTCTGTAGAAAGCACATTAATAAGTGGTTGTTGCTGTGCGCGTTTCAGGCAGGAGACACTTTGGTGACCGTGTTCTCCATCGTGGTTGAATTCTCTGACGCCTCGTCCTCCTCCCAGAGCTCTTTCCCGCACAGCAGGAAGGGCACGGCATATTTACGGAACTACACAACACAAAATAAAACAGAGCCGATAAGCCTGACGATCCTTCGGTGTGGATAATGTGGATCACACAAGTAAAAGAAAACATTGTAAAACTGATGAAAAGTCAACTCGTATATCAGTCTAATACACAATAAAAAAGACAGATAAATAAACTGCTTTTTATAATACAGGAAAATATACATGGTCTACATGTATACTTAATATGTCAAAAAACTGTTTATATTATTATTATTTATAAATTGTTTTTTAAAATGTCTCAATTCAACATAATTTTACATAATGTTGTGTTGTTACGTTGCAGAGCTGCAACAATTAGTTGATGAATCAATTAGTCAATTGAATTAATTCTATGTTTTGTTGTTTCTTTAGTATTTTATGATAGAGAATGGAATAGCTTTGGGACTTAGACATTTACATGAATTCCTACATCTTTATTTGTATCTTTACATCCACTGGCAGCAGAGTTTCCTCACCACTATGATGTTTCTCTCCAGTGTGTGTGTTTGTCACTGTACTGTGTTTTAATGTCACCAGATGGTGCTGATGTGCTTAATGAATAATCCGTATAACCAGATTGCGGTGTGACAGCACCTGTTTGTTGAGGTAGATGTAGATCATGGGATTGTACACAGTGCTGCTCTTGGCCAGGTAGACAGGCACAGTGCCCACCAGCGGGTGGATCTCCACATCGGGGTTGTAGACCACCAGCATGGCCAGGCCGGCATAGGGCAGCCAGCTGATCAGAAACATCAGCACCATGAGGATCACCATGGACGCCACCTTCATCTCTGCTTTAGCTGCTGCTCCGTGCTCCACACAGGCCATCTTTGACACCTGTGACACAGAACGTTATTCATTTTTTTTTCTTTGTGGGGGGGGGGGGGGGGGATTCCTCTGTCCCAGTCGCCTTAAATAGTATCTACTTGTTCAGATTTTGTTGTCGTTATTGTTTTTGTTGTTTGAATTTGAGTGTTTTTTAATTTTTGTTTGTTATTTTACCCATTTCTGGTAGGTTTCTTTGCATGAGCCCATTTCCTTTGGTTTTACGTTCAGTACTTTCTGTACTGTCGTTGCAGTCAACACTAGCCAGAAGTGCTATAAACTGAATATCAAAGGAGCTTCTATCAGTCTCTGCCGATGCGGAAGCCATCTTGGGATGTCAACTCTGGGATGTTGAGGATCTCCGACTTTCCGAGCCCCAGATTCCACTAAAGGGCTTTTTGTCAGCTCTCTGAATTACCAATTTCCCAGTACAAATGGAACCCAGCATAAGGATGGGTATTTGGTGGCCAAAAAAAACAAAAAACAATTGGTAGTCTGGCTCCACCCTCCTACATAATGACCCATTTTTTATTTTCCTTTAGTTGTCTGTCTGATATTCTCAGGTTTTCTCCAGGTAGGTCTCCTGTAGGTTGAGTCATGGTCATTCTATGGTTGAAGATCAGGGGTGGGCAATCCTGGTCCAGAAGGGTCGGTGTGGCTGCAGGTTTTTGTTCCAACCAGGCAGTAACACACCTGATTCTGCTAATTACTACTACTCTGCACCTTCATTAGTAGAATGAGGTTGTTTTTGCTATGTTGGAACAAAAACCTGCAGCCACACCGGCCCTCCAGGACCAGGATTGCCCATCCCTGTTGTAGATGCAAGCAGAGCCATTCTGTCTGTTGTGGAATATTAACCAGCTTTGCCAAACATACGGAATTTAAAGCTGGAGCAATTTTTGGTGAGTCTTTTTTTTTCCAAGATCAAGTTTTTGCAATTCTCATGGCAGATCCAGAGTCTCTCTGGGCTCAATAGTTTTAAACTTGAACAGAGTACCCAACTTCAAGGGAAAAAAACTATTCTTCACTATATAATGTTTTGTTTTACAGCTATGCATCTATTTTACTCATTAATGATGATGGGGGGGGTGACTTTACGCAAGCTGACATCACAGGTTGGAAACCAGTGATCTATGTCCACAGTATTTCAGTTTTTGCAATCTCTCCCTTTATGTCTGTAAACAAATAAACAAAGAGAAATAACCTTTCTACCCCCCTGTTGAACAGGTGTGCAAATCAATTTGAAAAATCTATGAAATCTACTGTAATATTTACTTAATATCTGAAAAAATAAACCTGTGTTACAAGCTAAAATGACACACTCTAATGCCAAAGATGTAAAAGCTCACCTGATGTAATGTCCACAGTAGTTTCATGTACGATGCTAAGATAATGACAAAAGGAACCGCGAAGCACACAGAGAAATAAGTCACGATGTAGGAGACGTTGTGAGGGTCTCGGTTGTGCCAGTCGGGCGCACAGGAAGTCCCGACCCCCTCCAGCTCATACCTGCCCCAGCCAAACAGGGGCGGCAGGTTCCACGTGAGGGACCAGAGCCAGGACAGGGCGATCCCCCCGAACGCGTGCCTCTTCTGGAAAGTTATCTGGCCCAACGGCTTACATACCACAAACATCCTCTCCGCTGCGATCAGAGCGACGGTGCACAGGGACGTGATGCCTGCAGACAAGTCAGGGAAAGCAGAGACGGCATATTGATAACGTGTGAGAAAGGCCTGGGCGCTAAAAGTATAACAAGACATGTCCTCTATGTACATATCATCAATACAAGAAGAACATAGACTGATATAATATTAATAGTTTCACTCAAGGTTTGTGTAAACTCCCTCAATGGCTCATAAACATCATATTTCCCTTGATAATGGATCAATCAACTATGTTTTATGTGTATTTGATCGATGATCAATAATCATCAAACACCAAATTAATGTAAAGTGGTTACATGCAGCTTAGATAATTAAAAATGAATAATAATCTTTGTGTATATACACACTTCTACATTTACATATTTAAAGAAAAGTTTTATTTTTTAGCACCCAGCCCTAGTGTGAAATAACATTGTACTAGAGATGCACTGATTAATTGAATCAAGTACAAAATATTCACTTTCTCTCTTCACTCACCAAACACGGACACTGCAAATCCCTCCATCACGCAGCCTGTCCTTCCCAGGGAGAAGTGTCCCTGGGCGTTGTTGACCACAGACAGCAGCCCCCCCGTCATGGCCGTGCCCAGGTCAGCCACCGCCAGGTTCACCAGGGCGTAGCTGAGCGGCTGCCTCAGCTGCTTGTACATGAGGGACACCACGATCACCGTGGCGTTCAGCACGATGGCCGGACCCGTGAACAAGGCCATGATGATGGCGAGCAGGATGTAGCCAGCGTGTGACAGAGGGGGCTCCCCCGGTGGAGCCAGGTAGGAGGAGGCGTTTGGGTGCTGCATGAGGGGGGAAAGCATAGAAAAGCTGTCAGAGTCTTCTCGTCTTGTCTGGACCGCTCAATATCTCACCGCTCATGTGTCAGAAGAGTCCAGTCTAAATAAGTCCTCCAGATCTGGATTTAGCCAGGAGTAAGTCCCCCATACGATGATCCTTCATCTCGCACCTTTTGCTTGATTGTGAAGCCACTCGTAGAGAATTAATCCAGCGCAATCCTCACCAGGATCAGTCTGCCAAGTGCAAAAAACACTATGACCATGACTTCCTCAAAGGAGGATAAGGAGACTGCTGCTTTAGCCTTCTGAGAAACACTTAGAGGGTAGCAGTAAAGATTGATGATGGGATGGATTGGGAGGGATTATGATCTCATTCCAGTTTCTTCATTCACTTCTTTATGTCTTTGTCTACCGCTTTGTTGCTTTACTTACACATACATCAGAACAAGATTAATCAGAGTCAAGATCAAGTCAAGATGTGGAACAAAGAGACATTAGACGCACATCTACACAGAGAATGAGGGTGACTGACTGACTTTTAAAGAAGGTACAGTATGCATTAGGAGATGAATAAATTACGATGAAGGAATCAACGCCAGTACACAGTCAAAAGTACAGTCAAAAACAGATAATTTAGTAGTTAACATCTTTTAGGGGACCATATGCAGAATTTGCCAGCAACAGTGCTGGTAGAATCAATACACTTCACTAGGTATTTTTTTTTATTTTTGTTGTCCATCCCCTGCAGTTTCATAAATTGAATAATATAAATTTCTGTGCTGCATATCAACAAAAAGATTCCTCTTGTATAGACTGTTTTCCTTCCTGAGATAACAGTGTTTTTTAGCAGCAAGATCCCATTCAACCCCACTGATATTCCCAAAATGATATAGTGACTGGCTTGTATTTAAGTACACAATGTATTGCGTTGTCTTATCAAACACAACACTGCGCTACACAGATGATACAGCACTTACCACCTGAGTTCAGAAAAAGATAATCTGAGTTAGTACCACACAGTGATGTAAACTTTGAGCCTTTATAAATCCACATCTGGATAATGTAGTATTGTATATGTAGTGCTTGGGGAGGAGAAGGTGTGTATAGGTGACTTAAGTCCCGCGACATAACAAGAGCATGAAAACAGGTGTCCTGAGTTTAATCTTAAGAGGTTTACGTCCAATCAAGTCAAGACAGAGATTACAACTGTTTGGGTTGAGAGTTCAACGTGGCAGCAACAGCCGTGTGGCTCTGATAACACAGCTTCACAGTGCAGTGCCTTTAAACTGAATGGCTAGAAATGATAAATCACTTGCAGTGTGGATATATAGTGAAAACTGAAGCCCATGTACTGTATATTTCTCGGTGTCTTCAGAAGTTGTACATCTACCTGTCTACCAAGAAAACTTTAGATAAAAAGCAGGAAAGTTGAGCTGCAGTGTATTTTCCACCTTTTTGCTTTTGCTAAATAATATAAAGAACTTTGTATTAAGTTGTATTAAGTAATAGTGTATATTTGGATACAATAATTCCTTATTACAAAGGTAGTGTATGAGAATGAACTCACACATATATCTTGAGGAATGTTTGTCCAGATGGGCTGATTGGGCGTGTAGTGTATTGTCTCATCCTGTCTAGTAGGTATGAAAGCTGGTCATGTGATGGGTAAAAATAGCGAAAAGGGTTAAAAGGTCAAAGCTATATGTTTTTTGGAATCTCGCAAGGCAACTGTTTAGCAAGAAATAGGAGCTAATAGTGAGTTGTGTTGACCAAATAAAAATAGATTTGACCGGGTATGGACACTGCATGTTTAGAGGACTGGACTTAACTACAGTATATAAAGAAGACATTTGGGATGAATAGAGAGGCCTCATTATGGCACAAGTATAATAATGAAGAAAGAGACACAGTTGTAGATTTAGCATGTGTCGGGGGGCGAGTTCTCTCATCAGCATATCAAGAAACAACAGAGCCCGGATCAGCGATCCAAGCTACAGATTCACTTTACTGGCCTTTTTTTCTGTTTTTCTCTTTACTACATTTTTTAAAATGTAGTAGAGAGAAATGGCAAGTGCCTCTTGAGCAGTGTTTTTCCTTTGCTGCTGCAGCAAAAATATAATTCAGCGCCACAGAGAGCGCCTTCAGATCCAGTCAACATCAGAGAAAAAAATGTATGTTTGGTCAACACATTCTCATTCCCCTCTCTTCAAATACTGCAGATTGGCCTTTTGTGCAGGGCTGTTCAATAGATATCGATGATGTAGTGTTCCGGTTGAAAAAATGTACGTCTGGACCGATGGTTTAGTTCTGTTCGTACTGTTTGCTAGCAGTTCATAGACAAATGTAAGGGATGCTTTCTCTCGACTGGTGCTACATTCCTGTTATAGCCTTTTACTCTCCCTGTGCTCTCCCACTGTTTCTCCATCATTTTTTTCTTCTCAAAAAATTCAGTTTTCACATGAACCAACAGAAAAAAATACTAATCCTGAACATTACCAAGGCCAGCTTTAGACATGTGAGGGTTACGCATGCACATAGATCTATTCGAGGCCTTATCGTTCATTCAACAAGTGAAACAACATACATCTATAACTTGAAAATAGGGTTTGTCTTAGGCCTTGGCTACAGTGGAACAAAAAGACAGTAGATTATACTGTTTTTCCACTATGTATATTTACAGCGATGCAGCGTGTTCCTGAAGCTGAGCAGGTGTGGATTACTACATGTGGGCTACTACTTGGATGGGGGATGACTAAGGAAAACTAATTTGCTGCTGTAAATGGTGTGGATGGGCCACTAGGTCTGAAAAACCCAAGCAGGCCGTGCTGTAGGAGATGCTGTTCCTCCTTTAAGATGTTTCACCAAGGTCTTCACTTCCAGTTTCAAACCATAAAATTACAACTATGTATATTTATTTATATGGGAATTATAACACATATCACTTAAAGTGTTAGTGTTTCCATCAATGTATTTTTAATGAGCGTTTTTTTTAAGTATCCCATTAGACAGAATTATATGCCTTATTATTTTATGCCTTGTTATTTTTGCCCTTTAACACATAATTACAGGAAACAAACATCTGTGTTTGACACAAATACCTAGGTAAAGATCTGTTTCACAGCTCATTCCTCATCAATAACTAGCCTACCTAACGAAGAAGTGTGTGAGTATGGAGTCATGTTTCCGTGAAGCATAGCCCCTAGCAACACGGGCCTGCTGAGGTGTAACGTTGACCTTCTGCACTTTGCGTGGGTGGAGCAGTAATGACATTATTTAGGCAATGCAATCAAACAGAGATGTGTGTGCGTGTGTGTTTCCTCCACACAGATGCAGAGACCGAGGCACTTCAGCAGGATTTAAGCCCCCGGTAACCTCACTGGCTGTCTGCCTTAGATGAATCCAACGAAAGAACTTTCCTCAGAATCATGACAGTGAAGTGCCTTTATGTGCCGTCAATAGTTAATTAAAGCATTCAGCGAGTGTGTGTAGGGAAGCGCGGGCTGGTCAGAGAACTGGATGATACTGTCCGTCATCCAACCGGCTCCTTATCGGCACGTCCCAGACAGTACAGGCTCCTCACAACTTTGATGTACGATGCAATTACCAAACTAATAAAAGCCTCAAGTCGAAACACGGCTCCTGTAGTGGTGGTGTGTGTGTGTGTGTGTGTGCGTGTGCGTGTGCGCATACGTGTATGTGTGTGTGTGTGTGTGTATGTGTGCGGGGGGATGCGTTGAGGGATGGTGCACCAACCTGCCTGCTGCCATGACATAATTATCTCTTAATCAGCATTTAGAGTACAGGACGAAAGGCAGCGTCTTCAGGTCTTATTTTATAGCAAGCACAGCTGAAGCAACTTTTCATTGGGCCTATGAGCAGCTTATTTGTTCCTCCACCGACCACAGAGGACAGATGGGGCCACCGGAAACCGTGGGGTGGCACATTGGAACCAGGAGACATCACTGAATGCTGCTAATTATCCGATGTGCCCAGTCTCCAGAGGCGGAAATACGGATAAGTCACCTCCATTCAGCAGATAAGGAGGTGTCTGCTTGGTTCAAGGACTTTAAGTCCCCTTAGTAAGTAAGTGAGTGACTTGGTGTGGTAGGGGGCCTATCAGTGGCTCCTCGGATTACCTCCAAGGAGAAAGTTACTTATGCACAAATGCAAAAAGTTTGGATGTGTTACCAGGATATTTCTCCTGTGCACTCGTATTTATTGACACGTATCTGTCTGACGTTGCTTGCTATTCATTATCAGATCTGGCATGTGGCCATGTCTCCCCAAACTCCCAGTGACTCCCATGATAAACTGCATTATTTAATTATCTCTTTTATTGTGCTGCCGGCGGTGCGGAAGAATTCATCAGATATCTGCAGTCTCATTATCGCCCACGGAGCCGCTTACGCCACAACTCTTTACGCACCAAAACGCACCTCTCGTTTTCTGTAACCTTTCACGCTCTGCAGGTGTGACCCGGGAGTATCACGCAACTTTAACTTTAGGACAGTTGCTTTCGGAGCTCATCGGTGCGCGCTGCGTTGCAAAGGGGGGGGGGGGGGGGGACTCGTGTCTTAGTGTTTTGCTCATCCACGCAGGAGTGACATTTTTTTCGCAGACTTCACCTCTTCCAGCTCTAAAAAAAAAAGTGGAGAGGATGGAGAGATAGACTGGAGGCTGATGCTCGGTCTGTCTGCGTGTTCCTGCTCTCTCTCTCTCTCTCTCCCTCCCCCTCCCTCCCTGAGGGGGGAGTCTGTACAAGCCAACATCCTCCAGTAGATTACGTGCTGGCTGTAGCGCGGCAGGAGAAGGCGCACCGGGGTCCAGAAGTGAATCTCCTCGGTGCTGCTGCTGCTGCTGCTGCTGGGACTGGATTTACTGTCCATCTGTCTGAGAGGTCCGAAGATGCAGAGGAAGTGGAGGATCCTGTTGTCGCACACGTGCAGCTCCAGCTTCCTTCTGCTCTGGATCTTCGTCGGCTTGAATGTGGTGGAGGTGGCGGGGTCCCAGCAAGGGATCCCTCTGTCAGTGTGAGTGAGAGGGAGGCAGCTCCTCAACTTGTGTTTTTCTTCACGTGGAAATAACTGAAATGTTGGTCTCTTGCAGGAAGGAAACGGTGATCCTTATAGGATTCAGTTCATCTAGTTAAAAAAGGTTCAATTTAAAGAGAAGATGGGTAATACGGTATTTTACGCACACGCGCGCTCTTGTGCTCCACAGCACAGGCCGCGTCCATAGGTGGATACACTGAAGAAGTTTTTTCTGTATTACATTTTTGAAGTATACGCAGGATTTTCTTTTTTTTAATCACAAAAAGTGAACAAATTGTAAGTAAAAGAATAGCAGTAGAGTTTTTGGTATGTTGTTTCTTTTCTATTCAATAGTAACAATATCTTATACAGAAAAATAATAAGTGTTGCAGTTGGCTTCAAAAAATTTTTATATCTCATTGAATCTGAGAAGTACAAGTTTTTTTTAGCGGTGCCATTTCAATCTTCACTATCAAAAACACATGTAAATATTTAACTTAATGCATTAAGGTTAAGAATATTAGATATACTTTTTATTATAACTAGTAATAATTACTCTTCAAATCCTGCAGCCTGTCACAGGTGTAATCCGATGATTCCTAAGTGTTTCCATACTAGACAGCTAACTGAAAATTAATTATATTTTTCTGTTTATTACAAGTTGCTGGTACATGCTGAAATGCTTTTATATAAGGAATCCGTTTGTTTAGCATTTTGCAGTTCTACCTGCAACAATTTACACACAAGATGATGCTTGAATCCCGCATCAGACAATCATCTGATGTAAATGCAGATTTCACAGTGAATCTTGCCCTGGATTATTTACAGTGTAGGATCACAATTCCAAATCAAATTAAATTATAATATGAATTGAGACATTGTTCTGAAAGCTGTTTTATGGAAACTTAGTTTGAGAGTCACAGTTATACATTCAAATCCCCCAAAATGTGGAAAATAAACCAAAGACAAAAAATGATCTGCGATCAAATGATTCCATTTTAACACCTTACATTTTAGGAGGAGACTGTTCTGAAGTAAATACCTCTGAGCTTTTTTTCTGTTGCAGATGAGGACAATTTAATTACAGATTTTTAGATATTTATTTTTAAGCACGTTTGGATATATGTAGTTTTCTTGCTGAATCTTTAAATCTTCCTGACACAGCAGCTAGTTTTTTCCTGTAGGACGCTCACTGTACATCCACCTTGGTGTTACACTTACAGTATTTCGCTGGCACCTTTACCTCACGCCATTTACATTTCAATAAGCACAGCTCAAGTAACGGCGGTACGGAGTATCAAAATTACAAGTCGTCTGTCAGGAGAACGAAGGTCAGGGCCACTGGGCCATGACGCTATATGACTGATGATGTAAGGAGAGGTAGGGAAGATGACAGCTGAGGACAGATAAGCCGCTGTGGCGGTCAGAGTGGGCAGAAGGTGACGTGAGATAAAAGACTGGAACTTACATCAGGCTAATGCCCATCTAGAATATCTTATACATCGTTTCAGATATGCAACATCATATTTCTGTTTGGACATAACCAAAATCTTTTGATTTTATTTCTTACATTCCTATGTTCTTACATGCATTTTCATGTCCACTGTTTCCATAATATTAGGGAGCGTGTTGGCTAAATTGTCTTTCTTTGTCTTCTTTGTTAGCGTGAAGCTCTGGGCTTCAGCCTTCGGTGGAGAAATTAAATCCATTTCTGCGAAGTATTCTGGATCTCAGCTGCTGCAGAAGGTATTCTTCTTATTTTGAACACAGAAGTATTTCTCCCTCTCATGCGATGGCCATGTAGTTACACATTGTACACAGTAATGCTGTATTCCCTCTCTAATGGCTGCAGAGACATTTCGGTGTCTCAGCTGAATGCTGATGCGTCATTTCAGAGGAGACCCAGGTGTGTTCGGCAGAGCCGGAGCTTTGCGTGTGTGTGTGTGTGTGTGTGTGTGTGTGTGTGTGTGTGTGTGTGTGTGTGTTTGTTCTTGATATGGCCCATTAACCGCGGCTGATTCCTCGCAGATTCCCCTCTCATCCCATCTTCTCCAGTTAACTCTCTGGAGTCAACAGCTCCAACCTCTGAATATGAACATGACAAGGAGACAAATTGAATAAGTGTGTGGCTGTGGTCGAGAGTCGGGGGGCGGGGGTGGCAGGGTGGGGGGGGGGGGGTATCTGAGAACAAATGATGACCCAGTGCGGTGGATCTAACTTTCTGACCACTTGATGGCAGAGGTGGGCACAGTCGTCACAGGCCTTAAAGTCCAAAAAAAGGCTGTTCAGAGTGGATTCAGGTGGATGATCGCTGAACTGTCCGATTCATTAAAGTAGGTCCAGAGCAGAGAGTGTGAAGTAAACAGCTGGAGGTGGAGCTCTTTCTTGCGACAGCTGAATACCTGCACTGCAGCGTAAACTGTGTGTCCTCGGCTAAGCTGCAGGGCACATTGGCCATGAAGAGCATATGCCTAATGAAAATTATTATATTAGACTGTATTATCATATTAGACTGTATGTTTTAAGACTCTTTCTCCACATTTTAAATCTGTATATGGATGAATTGTTACATTTTATACACATCGCACTCATGACGTCATCTCACGGTGTTTAAAAAGGCACTTTTAGAAAACAGTAGCACTTCTTTCTCTTAAGATTTCCTCTTAATGAGTAAGAAGTAAACATTTTGCTTTACAAAAAAGAGGAGAGAAATGTAATATAGAAAACAGCGGAGCCGACCAGGGCCGTAAAATCATGGATGCAACCAGTGCAAACCATTGAATATAAATTACCACGTTGCATGAAATTGTGAATTTTCATATACACAAGTAGCCTCAAATTCAGACAAATTCACTCTTGGACGGTATCAAATATAATTTATGTATATGGATTGTTTAAAGTGGAATATTTCTGTGTGTATGCCATTACATTAAATGGCTTTTGCTTCATTTCCTTAATATGTGAGCTGAGATATTTCTGACAAGTTTGACTTTCCTCTAGAATTAAAAATAAAGTTAAGCAGGTCCATCACACAACCTCAGTTTTTACAACAGAGGGTAAGGTGTGTAGGGGTGAAGATGTTAAAAGCCAGATTAGGAGCTGGATATCTACACTAGAAGTTATAGCCAACCTAAAATAAAGGCTTTTAAAGAGGCCTATCGACCTCAACATCTCAGGTCTTTTTTCTGCCTACTCAGCGCCAAGAACTCTTTTTAATTGTCAGGTTGACAAATGTTTGCCTTTGTTTTGTCTTTGGTATGTTTGACTGTGTAAAGTACAATCTCTTATATGAAAAGTGGGTTTTCTAAAACACACTGAGAGGCCATAAAAAAAATGTTCGAACTAATGAGAACAAATCTTGACTGCTGTGACTGTTGGTTGTTTTGACTTTGCTGCATGGTGAGCTTGTTCTACTCACCTTCTCATGACTCTTTACTTTCCTCCCGTAATTTAAGTTACAGCATCAGTCCCCGTCTTACGTATTAATCCTCTGCGTTTGACCCCGTCCTCTTTATTTTAGGAGCTGTGGGCCATCACGATGCCACGTCCGGGGACCAACTCCAGTTCCGAGGCCAGTACCTCGGTCAAGGGCAGCAGCAGGATTAATGCTAAGAGCTCACCTGGATGTCCCGGAGCGTGGGAGGAGGGCGGCACGACCAGGGGAAGTGCTCGCAAATACGGGGAGAGCTTCCAGACTGCATACAGAAAGCGGATGCAGGGTCCAAACCTTGGACCTCCCTGCCCCGAGGTGACAGCTCCCTAATATAAGAAGTGTCTGTGTGCTTTATTTCAATTTTTTTTTACAGAAAACATTTTTTTTGCAATAGGCCCTGCAGATTTGTTCCCTGTGTTTGTGTATGTGTAAGCAGTTTGCTCGCATTCCTGTTCAGGGAGGCATGTCTGGAGAAAGCCAGTCAGCACAAAGTGGCGAGCTGCGAGGGAACTGACGGGTCGTTAGAGGGTTGGTCGTTAAGGCTGATCATTAGACGCTTTTATGGAGAATTACTCCATTTTCACCAAAGGTTTCGGCAAAAAGGGAAACACAGGAGCTCTCCTGGCTCCCGGTGGGCAGGCCCGCACTTCTGCATTGGTTTTTACTCTGCTAATCAATACTCATGATCAGTGCTTTTGATGGATGGGGTTTAACCTCCACTTGATGACTAGAGGAGTGAGAGGGAGGAGGCGGAGGGAGGGGGGAGGGGACGGGGGGGGCTGGGACTCGGGGTGCTGAGGCGAGGAGGACAGGCGTGAAATGAACTGTTCTGCTCCACTCTCTCCCACACTCTTCCTTTCAGTAGGTAATTTGTCGCCTCATGTACTGGAGTACGTGTGTTTTTGTCCACACAATGTGTAATGTATTCGAAAGGCGCATTGTGGCGCATGTTTACTCTAAGATTAAAAATTATTGGGAGCGTGTTGGATTGCCTGTACCGGGGTTTTTTGTTTTTAGTTGTTTGTGCACGCATGCCAGCCTGTGCGTGTGTGCACGAGCGCGCCAGGTATGTGTGGGATTATGTAATGTTATATCCCTCCGAGATGTGGCATGCTTTGTTCTGTACCACTGGAGGTCCTGTGCGTCCAGCAGAATCAGCATTATGTGAAGTGTAGTTCATTACCCGGAGTCGCCCGAGCTTGACACGTTATTATCTTTCTCCTGCTTTGACTCCATTTCAATTACCCTCTTACCATGCATAGCCTTCCGCACCCAGCAATAACCCCCCCCCCCACTGCCTCCCAGGGGCCACCCAACTTGGCCATCTTTAGCCAATCAGAGGGGAAGAAGCAGCACGTGCAGCCAATGACTGTGACCAGATAAAAACTATCAATCATGATGCGTTGCAGCATGGATTTTATCAGCCGCTCATGTGAGACTGGCTTCATGCAGCTTGTCAACCGACATGCGGAGGCTTATAAGCCTTGTTTAACAATTCCCCAGCCTCTCTGGACGGGCCTGCGGTGAATCAATACCTCTGAAATGCTGCACAACACACAAACACAGAAAAGATAATTATCTGAATGCTTTTGTTCCTCTGTGAGTGTTAGTAGACATTTAAAGCACGTAAGGGGTTAATCATGTCTATCAGAGGCTGTATAGGATTCCAGCATGTTTTCCTGCAGCCAGTGTAATAAGATGTACAGTCGCAGCTTTCTGTCAATGCCAACAACTTCCTTTTTTTTTTTTTAAAGAAATACAAAGAACTCGAAAAATCTGTCAGAGTGGAAGAGATTGATGGTGTGAAGCTGGTCAAAAACCTGGCCATGAAGATGGAGGAAATGTTCCGGAAAAAGGCAGAAGCCACCAGGGTGGGTACTAATGCGTCGCTTTTTTTTTTTTTTTGCAGGACAAATTGATCAGGTTGCATTAGAGGAGCAGAATTGAGCTCCAAATCTGTCTTCCCAACGCTGCTGTGGGAGTGGAGCTGGGCCACATGCAGGTTATGAGTCTGCAGGCCTGGTAGCTGATACAGCACACCCCGGCACAGAGGAGCTTGTAGCCATTTTAATACTGCACCTCTTGCAGGGACTGCTGGGAAATGATAAGGTTTTATCTCGTCTGCGCCTGATCCCATGTGCGCCGCAACTCATCACAATCTGCCTGTAAATGACACTCACGGGGGAGAGCTTAATTTAATAAAGCGGATTTAATTCCCAGAGATACAGCAAGCATCAACATAGTAAAGGGAAAAAATCACAAATCTGTTGTAAAACAAATCATAATCATAATAATAATTAAAATCTAACAATAAGTAAACCTATTCTAAACTGAAGATAAGTTAAATATAAAATATAAGCAGGAAGCTTCTGGTAGAAAATAAGCTTCTTTTATCCTTTTTTTTAATGTTCCAACTGCTGACTACACGAGGTCTCATCGTGGGGTCAATTGAATTTTTCCTTCCAGCTCAGAAGCCTCGGTTGTGTTTATATAGCAGTTCTTTCTTTGACACGTGTGACAGATGTTAATTACCTGCTTGGCTCCGAGAGGCGACGCGACTGTAAACGTTGAAGGCGGCGTTTTTTTTTCCCCCTCCGGAAACACGGAGCCAAGCAACATTTCCACACATCCAGTTAATATAAAAAAAAAAGCCCCGCACCGACCCGCCTCCATCAATCATCCCGCAGCTGCACTCCCCTGGCCTACATTTTATGCATTTTTTTGGTGCCCTTAAAAAACACTCCATGGATCGCCAAGGACACGCAAGAAAGTTTTAGTGACACATCAGCGAGTTCTGGTGCTGGTTTCTCTTGGATGAGGGGTGACATGTTTGAGATGAGGGAAATAACGGAATGGAAATGTGTTCAACAGCAAGATTAAAAATTGCAGCAGTAAAAAAAAAAGTAAAGTAAAAAAAAAAGTAAAGTAAAAAAAAAAAAAGGTCTTTCTTGAAGTATTTAGAAGTAGTACTGTCCAATGAAGAATATGCGTGTGCTGGATTGTTTATATTGCCTATGGGCTTTTACGAATATAAAGGAAGGGTTTATATACTTACGCATATTACGCTGGGTATATCGTAGTAGTTATAATAAATAAATAAATATTTGTATTATTGATAATAACTAGATGTTTTTCTGCTCCTCTCAGCGGCTGGTGGAAGCAGCAGAAGAAGCGCACCATCAGCATGAAGATAATCCCGAACTGCAGGTGAGGATTTTCCCCCGTGCAAAAAAGAAAAGAAAAGAAAATACGAAGAAAAACAAATTAGAGATAAGAAAAATGAAAGAAGAAAAAAGACAATAGGCTAATGAATAATAAAAAAAAGAAAGTGGTGCGTCATTGTGTTGCAGCAGGATGACTCGTCTTAAAGTGTGAGGAGCAGCAGGTGACAGAGGGGAAAGGCCCTTAAAGCCTGTCATTGCGTTGGCAGCGTCCTTCACACTGATGTCCTGGCAGGCCTTGATACATAACGTTTCTGATGAGAGATGCCGCACACACTGAAGGATGCAGCTCATTCTGCATCAGCATGGGCCTCCACCTGTACACTAATACACTAGTACACTGATACAGTAATACATTAATACACCTGTACACTATTACACTAATACACCTATACAGTAATGCATTAATACACCTTTACACTAATACACTAGTACACTAATTCAGTAATACATTAATACACCTGTACACTATTACACTAATACACCTATACACTAATACAGTAATGCATTAATACACCTTTACACTAATACAGTAATACATTAATACACATTCACACTAATGCACATTTACACTAATACACATATACACTAATACATTAATACAGTAATGCATTAATACATTAATACATTAATACACCTGTACATTAATACACTAATACAGTAATGCATTAATACATTAATACACCTTTACACTAATACATTAATACAGTAATGCATTAATACATTAATACACCTGTACACGAATACACTAATACAGTAATGCATTAACACATTAATACACATGTACACGAATACACTAATACACTAATACATTAATCCACCTGTACACTAATACACTAATACAGTAATACATTAATACACATGTACACTAATACACTAATACAGTAATGCATTAATACATTAATATACCTTTACACTAATACACATTTACACTAATACACCTATACACTGATACAGTAATGCATTAATACACCTTTACACTAATACAGTAATGCATTAATACACCTTTACACTAATACACTAATACACCTATACACTGATACAGTAATGCATTAATACACCTTTACACTAATACAGTAATACATTAATACACATTTACACTAATACAGTAATACACCTATACACTAATATACTGATACAGTAATGCATTAATACACAATTACACTAATACACTAATACAGTAATACACTGATACAGTAATACAGTAATACATCTATACACTAATACAGTAATACACTGATACAAATAATAAACATTTACGCTAATACACTAATACACTGTTACATGTATACACTAATACACTAATACAGTAATATAGTAACACAGTTACACAGTAATACATTAATACAGTATTACAGTAATACATCTATACACTAATACAGTAATACACTGATACAAATAATACACCTTTACGCTAATACACTAATACACTGTTACATGTATACACTAATACACTGATACAGTAATATAGTTACACAATCTCATATATAACAGTTATACACTAATACAGTAATATAGTAACACAGTTACACAGTAATACATTAATACAGTATTACAGTTCTACACTAATACAGTAATATAGTAAAACAGTTATACAGTAACACATTATTTATAGTAAAAAGGTCATACTTTAATACAAATATACATAATACAATACAAATATAGTTACACAATAACATGTATAACAGTTATACACTAATACACTAATATAGTAAAACAGCTGTACAGTAATACTTTAATACAAATATACACTAATACAGTAACATTGTAACACAGTTATACAGTAATACATTAATACAAGTATACACAAATACAGTTATACAGTTGTACATTAATAAAGCAATATAGTAGAACAATTATACAGTTATAATTTTTTAATACAAATATACACAAATATAGTCATATTGTAACTCACATTAATGTATAAATATATTAATACAGTAAATTAGGTACAGTAGCTAATATAGTAATTTATTATGCTGTAACATAATATTATACAGTTACACAGGTGTACAGTAGTAGAGTAATACAGTAATATAGTAATAATTATACAGTAATAATAATATAATACATTGCAGTAATACAGTAATGTAGTAATACATTAATGCAGTAATACAGTCTATAGTAATATAGTAGCACAGTATTAGAGTAATAATATAATACTTTGCAGTAATACAGTAATACAGTAGTACAGTAATATAGTAGTACAGTAATAGAGTAAGGCCCCAGGACGCTGATTTTACGCGCGGATAAACTCACGTGCTGCAGCTAAATATTAAAATCGTACAGTAATACATGCGATGAGAGCTGCAGTCCTGCACTGTTGGTAGTTTTAACAGGATCCAACAGGATCTGGTCCTGCTCCTGTGCTCCGGGTGTTCAGGACATTATTTAGCGGCTCACATTGCGCATTTCCAGGCGCAGCGAGCTTCCTCTGTCTCTGCAGAGGGAATGCAGTATTTCTGTCGTTTATTAGTGCTCTCTCTCTCTCTCTCTCTCTCTCTCTCTCTCTCTCTCTCTCTCTCTCTCTCTCTCTCTCCCTCCGTCCAGAGGACAAAGATAAATGAAACGTTTCTGAGCGGCGCATTGTTTCACTTACATGGCTTTAGATTGGAAAACCCACTCGAGCAACGACACAGTGAAATCACGGCAGCACTTTACACTTGATACAAGTATTTACATCATATGAATGTAATTCAGTCACTTTGGTCCCTGCTCGTTCCTCCACACATTCGGAACAGACTGATTTGTACCTTTCAACCATTATAAACGCAAACACATTTTATATAACCAATTTTTTCAATATGGTTCTTCATTATATTTAATTTAGAATCCAATACTACAATTAACCTGTCCTTTGTCACTGGACAATTTATTATTACCTTAAAAAATAAAATAATATCCTACTAAAGCAGATTACTTACACACTTCATTGAATGATTTATGCATTTCTGGGACTTATTTTTCATTGCATATTCTACTGAATAAATGTGATTTTTGTTATTAGTTCAAGTCCCTGTTCTTTACGAAACATCACTAATATTTAAAATCACATAATATGCACATATATTTCACTCTCAACCATTTGATTCTCACATCAAACCATATACATGTGAAATAGTAAATGAAAATGATTGATCTTATTCTATATAAGGAATTTTTACCAGACATGTTTTAATAGCATTCATATATAGAATAGTAGTCTTTTGCATTGCATTTAAAAAAGAACAAAACATTAATCAACATTAATCTGATTTCATTAACTATATGGGAATTAATTAAATTTATTTTTTACAGTAAAATTGTTGTTTGCTGCTACTGGAATCTCTATTGTCTCTTCGTTGTATACGGCACAGGCCGATCTAACACCTCTCATCATAAAGGCCATAAAATATAATAAGGATAAATTCCATATCCACCTGCGATAATGATGTGATGTCATGATAATACTCCTCGTGGCATCATTTAGCTGAGCTCGCCTCCTCTGACACCCCACATTTTTCACACACCATTTCACTGACCACAATGAGATAAGCCGGCTGCTCTTATCTCTGCTGCTTCATGTCTGGACAGCCGGGTGCTCTGCACTGACCCGGGCGCATCCGCCGGTTCAAGGGTGTTGAGATCAGGTCTGCTGGAGCATCACAAACTTGGCTCTTATTCTAAAATTGTAACCTGCATTGATTTGGCAGGGTTTTTTTTTTTTTAAACAGAACTTTTGCTTTCAACTTCTTACATTTGAATATGTGTAGGACAAAAACAAGTGATTCCAGGAGTCAGGTAATTGAGTTGACTATGAGATTATTAAATAAAAAGTCTAATTTAATGTTTCCAACAAACGAGAAGGGACGCCAGCAGAATTAACACTGATCAAGTGAATTGTTCCTGATGTGCTTTCAAACCTAAATCTTTCAGGCAAAACACCAGCTTTTACACTGAAAGCTGTTGGTTGTCTCTTAAACACTCAATTATTGTGTTGCTTAGACATTGTTCAGTTTTTAGTTTTTAAAACCGCTTACTGCTGCACACCATAATAATTACACTCTTACAAATATTGTGCTAGTGAGTATATTTAGTACAGTAAATTTGTAATTGAGTTGCTCTCTGTGATCATTTATTAACATTGCATTTGAAATAGTACTGTAATGATGCGATATGCAAGAGTGCATCTCCGCAAAGAAATGAAGTTTTGAAGCTGCTAGTTGTGGAAACTACAGAAAAGGTCAGTGCATGTTAAACCGTCAGCATGAGGAATACGGTTTAGTGAAAGCCACCATCCCAGGTGATACAGTGGGGCCCAGCAGCCTGTGGTGGAGGTTGCAGCTCTGCAGTGAGGCCTCAGCTAACCGCAGTGGTGTAAGATTCAGTGAGGCGTCTCGGAGAGCCGCAGTGTCCCACGGCCTGCTCTACAGTAATAACCCTGGTGGTTAACGCGCCTCTCTACAGCACTATCAGTTCTGCTGAGGGTGCACGTTTCTCTTCACGCCGTTCCCCCGCCGCAGCCCACTCCCTCCCCACACACACACACACACACACACACCTCCCGCCCTTACCCCCCACCCCCCACCATGCCGCAGCTCGTCAGAGAGCTGCTCAGGCGTGGTATGAGCTGTCAGTGGCTGCTTGATGGTGATGCCTGTGCGGCCTCCCTCGAGTGTGATGCTGTAGAGTCCATCACCCATCTCTCTCTCTCTCTCTCTCTCTCTCTTGCTCTCTCTCTCGCATTCCTCCTCCCTCCCCCCAGCCTCTTTCTCTCTCAGTGCAGACAATAAGGACCAGAGGCCACAGAGAGGCTGCTCAGACAGGATGAGGCAGCCTCTCATGTGCTGCAGCAGGCAGTGAAGGACCTGCAAACTGTTGCCTTTCACTTTAGACGTTTGGCTGGTAGTCATGAGCTCATCCTGGTCCTTCTTAGAAGTCAGTGACTGTTACAAGTCCTACAGTTCACATGCAGGGATTTTTTTTTTAAACTGCACAAACTAAAAAGAATTTTACAGAACATCTGCACACTTGAAAATGTGATTTGATTAGTAGTGGCTGTAGATTTACATTGTACATTGTGAGAAGTCATATATATATATATATATATATATATATATATATATATATATATATATATAGAGAGAGAGAGAGAGAGAGAGAGAGAGAGAGAGAGAGAGAGCTTTACTGTATTGTAATATTATTACAGTAATTAACTGTTTTTTAAATAAATCGGTTGTTTATCTAGTCAATAAATGTCAGACAATAGTGAAAAATACTCTTTCCCAAAAGCTAAAGGTGACAGTCCAAAAAATATATGTAACTGGAACCACAGAATGTTTCTATATTTTCTGTGGACAAAATTAATTATTAAATACTGAAAATGATTAATCGATTTTCAGATTCTTTGGTTGTCTATTGATAATTGATTAATTGATGAATCGTTGCAGTTTTAATAAGCATTTAATGGTTTATGGAAGTCAGAGGATAGATGGAGACTCAACATATACTGTGGATTTAATCTGTGATTGTACTGCAAATTCTCCACTGAAAGAGTAGAACCTTCCCTTTAAAGGAAAGTTTCACTTTTTTTTTCCAAGTCTGTCTTAAAGCAATACTCATCTGCAAATGTGAACATTGAAACTGATTTTGTTTCCTGTTCCTGCTGTTTGTACTGGGTTTTGCAGTTTGTATGGAGAAGAGGAATAATGTCATCCTATATGAATGCTATTATTAGAGTTTTTTTAGTTTTTTATCTAAATGATAATATCTACTGTTAGGAAGTTATAGTTGCCATGTCCATAACAATTCATTCTTTCTCTCAGTACGAGTACTTTAACGCTGTGCTGATCAATGAAGTGGACAATGAGGGCAATAACGTGGAGCTGGGAGGGGAGTTCATCCTGGAGCCGAACGACCATTTCAACAACCTGTCAGTCAATGTCAGCCTCAGCGTGGTGCAGGTTCCCACCAACATGTACAACAAAGGTGAGCACTCGACCTGCGGGGGGGGTCCGCACACAGCCAGGGGGGCTGCGGTGTCATGTGAGTGTTATTTACCTCCAGTGAGTTGAGGAAAGAAGGAGGGAGAAGAATAAGTGTTGAAAGTGAGAACTAGCTGTTTGAAGCTGTATTAGTGTCACAGACTGGGAGAAGTTGGGGGATCAATATTAGTCAAGAGACGAAAAGAAAGAAACTGCAGACCTCTCAGAGACTCTGGAGAGCACTCAGAAACGGGGGGTTGGGGGCGGGGGGTGTTCTGTCGTATGGCAGCAGTTCAGTCGCTTCTTGTTTCATAACGGAGTGTGTCACCTCTCCCTGTGGCTGCTTTTGTGTGGCTGTAATGGACTCCCCATAACTCTCTGTTCACGGCACAAAAGGAGGCTGCTGCCGGCCCGTCAGGCAGGAGGAGGGGAGGGGATCGTTTAGTCACAGGCATTGTGCCTCCTGCAGGGGGGTCAATAAGGGACAAAGGTCAAACATGCAGTTGGCAATGGTACGCGGGATGATTACCATTACCACTCTTTAATTTACTTGTCTTTTTTCCCCCTCTTTCTTTCTTCTGTGTGTGTCTCTGTCCCCTCTCCTCAGATCCGGACATAGTGAACGGGGTTTACTGGTCCGAAGCCCTGAATAAAGTATTCGTAGATAATTTTGACAGAGATCCAACGCTCATATGGCAGTACTTTGGGAGTGCAAAGGGTTTCTTCAGGCAGTACCCTGGTGAGTGCTGCACCTCTGATGGTCTACCTTTTTTTGGTATATCGGTCTGTTTGTGTGTGTGTGTGTGTGTGTGGGAAAGAATGGGTTGTCTCAAGGGAGCCATCAGCCGTCAGTGCAGGGGGGAAAAAAAAGAATAAAAAAAAACTCCAGATCAGAACAAATGATACAGAATTACTAAAAGGGTAATTTGGCTAATGTTGTAATTTTACAGACCATCAGAGAGGATGCATATATACAGACTGTAATTAATCAGCATTTGCCGGTGCGGGTTTACAGCCGCGCCGAGAGCGAGTCCACAGCTGCTGGATCCAGCCAAAGTTATCAGACCGTTACGATGATGTGAAACAGGCGGTCGGCTCTCCGCAGTGCTGGAGTAAAGCCATAAAGATGAGATACAACGGGTGATATCATAAAACAGATCTGGGTTCTGTGTGTTTCACGTATTAGGAGAAATTCATTCTCACAGAGAGATCAGCCACTGTATATAGTTTTTATGTTTCAGTAATTATTTTCCTGGCAGTTAACAGTAAGACTTTATTGTTTATTATTCTATAGGAAGACATTTCTTTATTGTCTGTAGCGCTCCGCCACCAACCCATTCATACCCACTAAAGACGTAAATTGCTCAAAAAGGATGTCAAATACACACATTCATTATTTTTAAAGGCGAAATGGTTTTACAGCACAGCTGGGCACAGTAGTTGTTCACAAATGTTACATAAGCAGGAGTATTTTCAGCCACTGATTTATACACATTTGGTTCACTAGTGAGTGTTTCTGGCACAGTGAATGTGGAACTGACTCAAGATAAACTGCAGCGGATGTGTTCCCAGTAATGAAAGAACATGTCGCCCAGTGCAGCGATGTTGCTCATTTATGTGACCTTAATCATTTTTGGACAACAATAGTGGTCTGTGGCATCAGAGGAATGTGCAGTATTACTGGTGACTCCCTTTGATTTAAAATACCCGGTCCTTTATGACCTGCGTCATCCTCTGCCGTCACACCTTTCATTTCATCGTTGCTTCACTTTGTGATCTTCTCCCCAGGAGTGAAGTGGCATCCGGATGAAAATGGGGTTATCGGCTTTGACTGCAGAAACAGGAAGTGGTGAGCGTCTAAGTACTGTGTCTCACAAACTTCCATTTTACTTGCAAAGCAAGTATTTATTTTTCATATTCTTTGCTAGTCACTGCAACACCCAGTGTGTAATTTAACTCCATTTCATTTATTTCACAGGTACATCCAGGCAGCGACATCGCCTAAGGACGTTATTATCTTAGTGGATGTTAGTGGCAGCATGAAGGGACTGCGGCTGACCATCGCCAGGCAGACGGTCTTCTCTATATTAGACACACTCGGAGAAGATGACTTCTTCAACATCATTGCAGTGGGTTTCATTTTTTTTCTTTATGTAAAAGCCTCTTTTGATTCTTCTTATTATATTAATGATATACTAATTTGCACTAATAATATTTCCCTCATATTTGAATAACTATAAGCAGAAGCAAACAGTGCTTCTGCAGTGCCCTCCAGTCTAAATGTGTCTCTCTGTTTCTGCAGTATAATCAGGAGATTCACTATGTGGAGCCTTGTTTGAATGGCACGCTGGTCCGGGCAGACAGAGCCAATAAAGACGTGAGTCTTGACTGAACTGACATGTAATGAATATACAGTACGGGCCCCTATTGGGTTTGAATTTATGTGATTAATGTTTAAAAGTGTTTTTCCCACTTCCTCCGTCGTCTGTCAGCATTTCCGTGAGCATCTGGACAAGCTGTTTGCCAAAGGCATCGGGCTGCTGGGGGAGGCTCTGACGGAGGCGTTCACAATCCTGAATGATGTAAGTTCTCTTCTCTCTGCTGCGCATCTGTGACTGCATTTAGTCCTTATTCTACTGGAATATTTGATCACAAAGCAGGTCAACCAGTTTATTAGTTACTGGCTATTGGTTATGTGACAACTCACAGATTTTATCACCATTCGTCAAGAGGAAGCAACAAATCTGAGCACAACATTAGGAGAACTTTATTCAAGCCACATTTGTTTCCACTGACAGAGTTCGAGTACGACACTGTGAGCTCTCAGCTAGTCATAAGCAGCAGCACACTCTAGTCAGAGACGTGTGAGTGTTTGGGAGGTGTGTCGCCTGTCGAAACACTCCAGCGCTGTCCCCGTTCCGCCCTCCAAACACAGACACATCTATTCTGAAGCGTGATTAATGGCTCTAATTAATGTCAATGATTAATAACGTGGCTGATTGGAACACAGAGCAGATAAGAGCAGGACTGCACTCCTTTTATCTCCCTGTTTTCAGGCGAGCTTTCCCCGCGCTGCTCAAGCTGAGGGAGCGCAGCTTTTACCTCTGCGTTTGTCAGATTAATTAAAGCCCTGCGATGAATATGGTAATGTGGCAGCCAGTAGCCGCTGCTGAAAGTCACGGATGCTGTCCGGTCAAAGAACACATCACAGGAGATCAGAACCCCGATTTAAAAGAAACTCGCCTCAGATGGGAGGAATCGGAGAAATGGTCAGAAAATGTCCAGTTAGAAGAAAAATAAGAGAGATGAACATTAAACAGTTAGCAGATCATACAATAATATTACCGTTGCAAAATGCATTCAGTAATCCATTGCTTTTTCTTCATTTCATTTATTTTTCTTTCTAAATAAAAAACATTCATTTATCTCTCAACTAACCAGAGGCTGAGATTGATTATATTTGATCAACATCAATTTCTTAATGATCCTGTTATTGATCATGTCTTTTCACATTAACATTTTTTTCACAACTTGTTATTTACCTAAAAAAAGGAACAAATCACATGGTATACATTCATTCAAATGAGTAGGAACATAAAAGGTAAACACTGCTAACCATAGAAAATAGTTTAGATTAATTTTAACAACAAATCAACCTTTAATTGTAGGACTAATAAAAGCAATTTTACTTTGATTTGACCTGGTTATCTCTAGTACCTTTTTAACCCTTCACAATTTGGTGAATAATTGAATGAGTTTTTTTCTGATTATGATCCAACTACTGAGAATTGTTTTCTTTGGTTTAAATTTCTCCCAGAATTAGGAGAAATTATCAGGAGGGACTTTGTTTATTCACTGGTGGTAATATGGCATTTCTATTTTTAAAACATTAGTATCCTAGAGCTGTGGAGGCCTTCTAGGTGCGCGGCCTGTGCTGGTAAAAAGCAGCGGTGCTCAGCACTTTTTAGTCTGTGACTGTGTCAGTGTCTCCTCTTCCTCTGAACATTAACTCTGTTACAGTTCAATAATCCACTTAATTACTGCGATGCATCTTCTGCATCAGAATTAAGGCTACTATGCTCCTTGGGTTTATTTACAAAGCCGTTATCCCTTTTTTATTGACTGACGGCTTCATCATCAACATCATATACAGCCAAACAGCAATTGTTGGCTCTGTTTGTGTACGGTGTTGTATATTTTTATGTGTTTTCTGTCTTCCTGCAGTTTAATCACACTGGTCATGGCAGTGTGTGCAGCCAGGCCATAATGCTTGTGACGGATGGGGCAACTAAAATGTATGATGATGTATTTGAGAAGTACAACTGGCCAGAAAGAAAGGTGAGTCTTTCCTTCTCTCCTTTCTGCTCCACCTGGTTTTTAATTATGAACGTCATACCTGTCCTTTTTTTTTTTAATTTTCTGCTTGCATTGCACTTTTCTTCCAGCATGGAAGGATGTACATACTTTAATGTTACAAGGCAGCTGGAGCTCCTGTCTTGATGTTGAAAAATTGGTTACTTATTTCATTACCGTGCTGTTATGTTAAATCTACATCAATAGTGTATTTTTTTAATGTGTCAACACATTACAGAGCAGTATTCCCCCCTTGAGGAATAGAACATGGTTTTAAGGGTAAAACGTGTGCATCAGCTCGGTCAGAAGCACTTTGGTCCCCCACTGCTGTGTTTCCCTTACACTTCTTCTTGCACTCAACATAATGTGATTTGAAATCTTTTGTTAGGTTCCCTTTGTATTATTTAAATTCAATTGAAATGTAAGTGGAATGCTGTGGCTGAGCCGTTCACAGAGCGATAAAGCTAACATTTCAGGGGCTTTTGTTCAGTCCTATCAAGCAATGGGTGTTTTCAGGGTACGGGGCAGAGTTTTCCTGGGTACCCCATCCCCCTTATATACCCTCAGGGTTGCTATGTGGCAGCCACTCAGTCTTTTCTATATGCTTTATGCTTAGCAAAGCATCTGGAGCCAATGAGCCGTGCAGGTTTGGCAAAGAGTCCCACAGGCTTTTTTTTTTTTTTTTTTGTAAAGGACAGTGGAACATGCCCTCATGCTCTAACCCCCAACAAAAGGAAATTAATTGAATTTAAATGCTTAAAGTGTTATCTCAAAACAGGACAACATGCAGCTATGTCTTGCTCCGAAGCCAGATAGAATCAGGACAGGAAGATGAAGTACTGAGACACATCACTTTGCATGCGACTTTAATCCTTCCCATCTTTGAAACGGCTGACATCTATGTGTCCTCTGTACAGGTGCGGATATTCCCTTACCTGATTGGACGAGAGTCTGCGTTTGCTGATAACCTCAAATGGATGGCTTGTGCCAACAAAGGTTCGGGGATTTTTTTTTTTTTTTTAGATTTTGGCTTTGGTATCAGAGAGTGTGGTAAATAGGTCTGAAGTGCCATTTTTTTGTGCTGCAATATTAGAATTGGGGGTGTGTGGTGGTGTGTTTGTGGTGTGAGTTCATGCATGTGTATGTGCAGGCTCTGCCAAGAGCCAATGGCACTTGAACGGGGTCAAAGGTCAATCCGCTCTAATCCCTCTTCCTGTCAGAGTGTCTCCCCCTCGGCTGCTCGCTGCTGATGGTTCCCACGTGTCAATGCTGCGGATGAGTGGCCTCTGGAAGCGAGAGTCACGGTCAGGAAAACAGATCGCACAGGGGTTGTGGAGGGACAAGCCACGTACCTCCTTTCCCCGTGCAGACCCCCACTGTGAAATAACCTTACTTGTCTAATATGAAACATTATCACCGACAGCAGGAGCTGACTCCAAGTCAAACGGCTCCAGGCTGTGTCGCTTCAGAGGAAACAGCACTTTCCAGAGTGGTTCACAGTCCAGTAATATCGGGGACATCAGCACATGCTGGATTTGCCTCTAATGTTGTTTTTATGCTATGTCGTTCCATACGCATTTTCTTAATCATTTTGGGCCCGTGTGTGTTTCACCGCAGGTTATTTCAGTCAGATTTCCACTTTAGCAGACGTTCAGGAGAATGTGATGAGGTATCTTCACGTCATGAGCCGCCCGAAGGTTATTGACCACGAGCACGACACAGTGTGGACTGAAGCTTATGTGGACAGTGCTGTAAGTGTGTTACAGTGTTCGACTTATTGACTGATTTCCTTTGAGTCTTTAAGTTATTGATCCATGTATGTTTTCTTTTATTTTGCATTCATCTGTGTACCTGTTGTGTGTATCAGAATAGACAGTGTAGTAACCTGTGAGTGCACAAAGTAATTTAAGTATATTGAAAGACAGTCATTTCATAGCTTCAAATGCTACCTTTGTAAAGGATATGATGTTCACTAAATTATATTTTTTTTATCATACTGGCCATTTTATATGTTATTTTGTCCATCTACATACAGTAAGTGAGCACATATGTGTGTGTGTGTCTGCTGTCTCGTCATCACTGTTCACGCTGCTGGTGTGATTCCTCATTATGAGCTTCATTACTCTGCATGGATTACAGCCTGTGTCCCCCCACAGTCAGTGCAGGATGTGCAGAGTTCCAATCTGTCTGTCTCTGCTTTCTCAACAGCTTTCCCAGGCCTACAAGGTAAACATCCACATGTGATCAGATCCCTATGTGCCCTCAAGTAGATTCAGACGAACACGGTTTATTTGTTGTGTCATAATGAAAAAAATCAGCTGAACAGGGATGGTAAAGGAGGTCATGGGTAAAGGAGGTCATGGGTAGAGAACATTTATTGTATTATTTTATTTATCAATTTTCCTTTTCAACATTATGCTTTAATGCATCTTATATTAGGAAGTCTAAAGTTTGCTGTGATGGTGCAGCAAAAGAAGCATTTTTAATGGTCTGCTTTTCTATACGGAGGCGATGAGCATGCACACACTAAAACATACACACACTCACACATGCACAGAAGGGATGGGAGATTGTCCTCTGGACTGTGTGCTCTTGTATCTCAGCCTCAGACACACCATTCATCATTCTGTGGATCATTGCATTTTATCTCCTAAAGCCCATAATAAAACTAACATGGAGGGTAGAGCAAGGAAGAGAAAGAGAGAGAGAGAGAGAGAGAGAGAAAAGGGGGGGGGGGGGGGCGAGGACAGGGGGGTTGGGTGTTCAAAGGCTTACCTGTGTGTGTGTGTGTGTTCGTGTGTGTGTGTGTGTCCGGTGTGTAGTGTAGTGTAAGGTAGTTTCCGCCTACATTGTGTGTTGGGGTGAATCTAAGGGTCCCCCGTTCCTCATTTTGTCAAGCTATAGCTGGTACACACTGCAGAAACAAACATTGAAGCACAGGACACTGAGCCGGGTCAGAACAGCAGATCTACTTTAATGCTTAATTGTGTCAGCCTTCGTCTTACTGAACCTACCTTATCTCCTCCACATCAGCCTCACATTGTTCAGGTGTGGCAACAATGCCGTGCTGTGATTCTGCAGGACTTCATTTAGATGCATTTTAACATTTTGCAAGTAATAGATGCTGTATAGATCCTAGATTTTTTATGTGATCACAGCCTAATTTTGGAACCACCTAAAGTATGAATTAGTATTTGAAATTAAATTTTCTATACAGCAAAGAGTTGAGATGAAACACAATGAAAAAAATAAATAGATAGATAAATAAATCTTATGAGAACATTTTTTATATTAGTGAAATGATCTGTAACAAAAGCAAAACAAATGACAAACTAGTAAATAACTTTTAAAACAAGATGATTAATAGTAGTGTGAATGTGGTACTAGATGAACATTTCATTTATTTACCTTTATTTACCTACCTATTTACAGCATTGTTACATAGATTTAAAATTATGAATTTACATAGTCATTAGCAATATCTCATCTTGTCTAAATCTGTAAGTGTATAACTGTGACTGAGAAATGTGTAGCTGAGTTGGCAGATCACCTGGTTACACCTCTGAGCCACACACGTCCAAGTTGTTCAGTGATTAGAATGAATGAAAGTAAATTTTAGTCTCATTATCTGTGTGAGATTTAGTCTCATTATCTGTGTATTTGCTGATCTGGGAATTTGTTCACATCCACCAGTTAGAAACTCCTTCTATTTTCTTTTCAGATGAAGGACAAATCCGGCCCAAGTCTGATGACAACAGTAGCCATGCCTGTGTTCAGCACAAAGAATGAAACGGTGAGTGCATAGATGAATGAATGAATAAACCAATGACAGATTATCTGACTAATTGGCTCATTGTCTGGCACACTGACTGACTGACTGATAAAGTGAGTGTGTGTGCTCTTGCAATCCATCTGAACTTGTGTATGTGTGTTGGGATCCTGTGATGCAGAAGAACCAGGGCATTCTGTTGGGGGTTGTAGGAACAGACATCCCTCTGCAGGAGCTGATGAAGCTCATCCCCAAACATATGGTACGATCAGCTGCCTTCTACTGTGGCAGAAATAAACTGAATCTAATATTCTAATACGCTCGCAGAACTAAAGCTGAAAAAAAAGTTATTTATGTGTTTCATTTTGTGTCTCTAGTTAGGGATCCATGGGTACGCCTTCGCCATCACAAACAACGGCTACATCCTGACGCATCCAGACCTCAGGCCTTTGGTAACGCTGTTTCTTAACACCACTTTTACACCTTTTACAGTCTCGCAACATTCCCTAACTTTACCCAATTTTTTTTCCTTTCCGTTTTATCCATGCAATTGTATGCATAACCGAAATGATGAACTGAAACGTCTCTGTTGACGAGGGCACACAGAGACCAATGTGTTATGTGGTTAGGAGGCTAAATGGGCTCGTATAGTCTGTAATCCCCACCTTTTCCTTTGATGTATGCATGCAGGGATAAAGGCCACTCATAGGGCTTGGCTGGCCTGAGATTTCCCAGAGGTAACTTAACACTCACTGGCAGAGACCACAGCCACTCGCCCTGGGACCGACTGGTTCCTCAGCGGCTATGGCTGTGCTAGTGGATCTGTGTGTGCCAGTGTTAGTGCTACTCCTCTCTGTGCAACTGTGTGTGTGTTGGTCTGTGCTGGTTTCTTGTGACTGTCTTTTTGTGGCTCAAACTGTGCTGTGGTTGTAGTCATTGACTGGTCGTTTCTTGTGTACCGGACGGCATTATGTCGCAGCATCTGACATGTACAGTTTAACGCACTGATGTAGACTTATTTGAGCGTGGCTTTCCTATCAATCATATTAATTATTTTTAATTTACCTGACAGTGTTCATTTCACAGATGATTTGTTAAATAATTAACCAGCAAAACTGCCGTATCAGGGCTTCATAAAACAAGAGCGCACAGACAAGTCTTCATTTGAACAGTGAATCACAAAAGACACATTAAAGTGATGGTTTACTTTTTTTTCCATTTAAATCTCATCTCTATTTGACACTGTTGTGTCACATACAGATTTCTCAGTAGGGTCAGGCTACATTCATTACATTACAGTTTGGTGAAAGTTTTACTCAAAATAAAAGCTCATGATACAAAAAGATCATTAAGTGGCGTATACTGTGTTTGTCTGTGCAGTATCAGGGGGGTCAGAAGAGGAGGAAGCCAAACTACAGCAGCGTGGATCTCTCTGAGGTGGAGTGGGAGGACAAAGACGATATTGTACGTATTAAACCCCTAATACATTATTATACATATTTATATATCTACACTTGTTTAAAAGGCTAGGGTCACTCAGACAATTTCAGGTTTTTTATTAAAGGTCACACTTTTGTTCATCAAATGTGTCAAACTAACTAATTGCAAGAATGCTTTCTAGCTTTCTGATGCAATCAGCAAACACAATGTAAATGTTTGCAGCCAGAATAATAATTTACCACAATAACATGTATAGAGTGTATTTATGATTAGTTTAATGTTATCTTTATTATAAAAAGCTGTGCTTTTCTTTCAAAGATAACATTTCTATGTAACTCCAGTATTTATGAAGTCATGGTTGCTCTGTTTTCAGTGTCACTTAAACGTCAACCACAGACAGGCTGTTGGATCCATGACCCAGCCGTTAAACCTCTGTGCTCTCTTATCTTTCAGCTCCGCAACGCTATGGTGAACCGGAGGACAGGCACTTTCTCCATGGAGGCGAAGAAGACCGTGGATAGGGGGGTGAGGCTGCAGATTAGGATGTCTGGCGTCTCCCTATCAGATGAGCGTTGCTCTCGCTGTTGTTTCTCCTCTGAAGGAATGAATCTAATCTGCACGCTTTGTCTGTTCTTTTAGAGGCGCGTGTTGAAGATGTACACTGACTATTACTACACTGACATCAAAGGAACTCCATTCAGGTTAGTGTTGTTTGCTCCTAAATGAATCCCCTGCTGGTTTATTTCCGGGTCCTGCTTAAAGTGTTGGCAGCTCAGGGTGATAACGTCCTCTGTTTCTGTCCCCAGCGTCGGAGTGGCTCTCTCCCGGGGCCACGGAAAATACTTTTTCAGAGGAAACGTGTCAGTCGAAGCAGGTAAATCAGTCCGCACCTACTGTATTAACAGAAGTCTGGGTACAGTGAGACGTGCAACGGTCTGACCTGCCTGTTTAGGAGAGCTCTTATTGTGTCGGTCTATCCCGGCTGGCACCGCTGAAGCGTAACTGACTTGTGTTTTTCAGGGCTCCGTGATCTGGAACAGCCAGATGTCACCCTGGCAGATGAATGGTAAAGCTGGGGTTAGGGAAGTGGGCATTCATGCGTTATATAGGTTATCCTTCTGTGTTGGCCAGGGATGTCGCGGCCCATGATGTAACAGTGTGTCTCTGTTTGGACGGCAGGACGTACTGCAACACAGAGGAGCAGCACGAGCATCGTCACCTGACCCAGATCCAGGCCATTAAGCTCTTCATGACGGGCCGCAGACCACACCTCAAATGTTAGCGACAGAGTCACACCTAAATATATTAGACTACATCCTACCTGTAATATCAGAATTTTTTTTCTAATTGTTACATGAAGTGATTATTATAGATGATTTGGCTGTTTGGGGAATTAGATCTTCATTAAATAAAAACAAGACTGCTGTTAACTGTTCTGCAGGTGACAGAGAGCTGATCCAGGAGGTGTTATTTGATGCAGTGGTCACTGCTCCACTGGAGGCCTACTGGACTGGACTGGCCCTCAACAAGTCCGAGTAAGATCCTTCTGGAAACACGTTATGCATGGCATGCAAGTCTACAGTGTTGTTAGTAAGCTCTTGAATGAAGAGTTATATTACAGATTTTTTACAGATAAGTCATCTGTAACACTTTAGTTTACAGGACCTATACTTTTTTTTTTTTGGTTTTGATCTCTTTAAGAAGTAGTAGAAATAAATAATGATAATATTCAGATACATCTATATGTGTATGCGATTCCAGTGTATATATGGGGAACAGATTTGAGAGTACAGTTTCTGGAAGTCTTTATTTGTTCACAGCAATCAAAAAAAAGTTTCAACATACCATACATATGGACATATGAGTGCTACTTTCAGGGAAACTTGCTAAATCATGAAGTTTTTAATCCTATTTATTATATATATTTGTAACCATTTATGTTTTGCCATTTAGAGTATCAAATCAGAATCAGTTTTTTGCTCTGGTGTTATGATAGATAACAATCAAAATATACACTGCAAGAGAAAATCCAATTACTTAATCCTAAATGAAGTAAAAATAGAAAATTAATAATAGAAGTATGTAAAATGCTGTATATTCTAATATTCTAATGTCTAAATGTTACTATAGTGTAAGTATTTTGTTCAAAAGTCATATCCAGTGACCCAAGCTCAAAGTAATGTCTTATTTTACAAGTCTGAGAAGATGAAACATCACACGGTCTCCCTTCATTCCTTTAATATGATACATTAAAGCCTCCTGACACAAGATCAACTTTCCTCTTGGGAGATTTAACCTTTCAGTTTACTCAGCAGCAGATCTGTGTTTTGTCATGCTGCATAGATACATTTATAACTCCTCTGCATCATACATTTAAAAGAAAGAAAAAGATGTACCATAAATGAGGGCAAATGTGGCATTGGGGAAATGTGTGTGATCAGTATTCCCAAAGCCAGTTTATGTGGTGCACAGTCACTGCTCTGCATTATACAAACAGGAACTCAGACAAAGGAGTGGAGATTGCCTTTCTGGGAACACGCACCGGCCTGACCAGAACCAACCTGTTTGTTGCTCCCGATCAGCTCTCCAATAAGTGAGTGCCACCTCTCAACTCCTCTCCGATCGTTACTTACAGCACGAGGCGACGACGTGGTTGTCCTTAATGAATCTAATCCTTCGCTCCTCACCTCGGCTTCCTCAGAGAATTCCTGACGGCGGAGGACAAGGAGGGTGTGTTTAATGCTGATCACTTTCCTCTGTGGTACAAGAGAGCTGCAGAGCAGGTCCCCGGCACATTTGTCTACTCCATCCCCCTCAGCACAGGTATGCTGAACAAAACCAGAGATAGCAGCTCAAGAGTGTATCACAACAATTATTAAGAAAAAAAGCTTCCTGAGCCCAGGAAATAAGTACACCAAATAAGAATTTATCTGACCAGTGCTACTATAATTACTCGCAACTCACATGATACATGTCCATCTAAGTATCTCTTTGTGCATTGTTGTGTGAAGCAATTTTTGAGAAAATGATCCAGTCTCCATTGGTATGATTCTCTGCCCCTCTCTCTGTTATGGAGAGTGGTTTTTACTGGTTTGCACTGATAGGATGTGCAGCTCAGCTCGCCTCCCTGGCGGCTGTCTTCCTTTAATGTGGCCCGCCTTCTGTCTGCTAGCTGGAGGCAGGATGGAGAATCCGGCTTCACTCTCACGACATTTACCACCTTTCCTCCGTTAATGATGACTGCATCAACTGGGGCTTTGCCATCATAACCTTGAATGTCCCATCACAGTGGCCATTTCCGAATTATAAGAGCCATCTGGTCTTAGAAAAAAAAACTCTTTTCTGGATTCCATCACCATGAAGTAATGGACTGGCACTACGGCCCATTGAGACATGAGTAAAAGGCCTGAGGAAGAAGTTACAGATCAAAATGTCCAAAAAGGGGATAGATTTCTTTACTGGGGGTTAAACAGTGTGCAGGCTTCTTTGTATCCTGTAGCTGAGTGAAGGGTGACATCTAGTGGGCAGAAAAAGTACTTTTCTTTACAGGATTAAGTTTATTCTTGGCTCTTTCCTTCTAGCTTTAGAGAATAAGAGCGTGGTTTTAGCAAGCACAGCCATTCAGCTCCTCGATGACAGAAAATCTCCCATTGTTGCAGGTAACAGCTTCTAAACCCTCTTTTCCAGCATAGTCAGCATTTTGTTGTCACTTATTTGTGAATGTTTGTGCAGTTTCTTATGTTCCTGACCTCTTTCTCAGCTGTAGGGATCCAGATGAAGCTTGAGTTCTTTCAGAGGAAATTCTGGACAGCGTGCAGACAGGTAACTTAACACCTGCCATGTATTTTAAGGAAAAAAAAAGTAACTGCTTCCTGATCAGGTGTGGAACTAAACTACTTTTGTGTCTTGTTTAGTGTACAGCTCTTGATGGAAAATGTAGCATTAGCTGTGATAATGAGGTAAGAACAATGTCAACCTTTCTGATTCTGTTCAGGAGTCGTTGCTTTGTTGGTTGTTGCCTAACAAAACATAATGTGTTGATCCCTTTTTGTGACAGGACATTAACTGTTATCTCATAGACAACAATGGCTTCATTCTTGTCACAGAGGAGCAATCTCAGGTACTGTTTAAATATTTACATATATGTTTTTATATATAAATATTCTTACAAGAACAAATAAACACTATAAACTGTGTGCATCTGTGGTCAGAGTGATACTGAACTAGTATAAGCTCAGTTTTGTTTAAATTTGATAACATGAGTAAATACCAGTATCATTTTTAAACATTTTTTTTGCATGGAATGTTAAATGGTGAAACCAAAAAGACATGATCATTTTGAAATATTTATTCCATCTAGAATATAAAACTAGTTGATAGAATGTGAGTTAAACTATCTGTTACCCAGACCACGTGATGTTTTTGACACTGACCCATATAGTATATGTAAATGAAATCGGATTTATAAAGGAAAATTACCAGGAGTGTCTAAACGTTTTCATACAGCGGTATATATGTGTAAAAACTTCTCTCTCAGACAGGGCTCTTCTTTGGAGAGGTGGAGGGAGCCGTTATGAACAAACTTCTCCAAATGGGTTCTTTCAAAAGGTCAGCGACGCATCCTAACACCTCTCTGACCCAGTGGGCCGGGCCTTGTTCTTGGGCAGTGAATTAACCTCTGCCTGTTGCAGGATCACGCTGTACGACTACCAGGCGCTTTGCAAAGAGTACGCTGGGAGCAGCGACAGCGCACGCACTTTGTCAGATGTAAGTATGTAAGTGAGAACGTCAGCCGGTAGATTTAGAAACAGAGATAAGTGCTGATTTTATCATAAATGGTACAGCACAGTTACATTTATATTGCCCTTGATCGCTGTCTTAGGTTTTGTGGTTAACAATTGCACACGTCAGTGCAGCTTCATAGAAATAGAACAAAGACAGTTACACAATAATCATCATTTCATTTTGACCTCATATGCTTTTCTCTCTTTCAGCCGTTCTCCGTTGCGAAGTGGCTCTTGACTGAACTTGTCATGTAAGAATAAAACATAATTATTTAGTATGGAATGAGAAATTACACAGTGGTACATTGGTTAATGTTCGTGCTGCACGCCTGTACATCTCTGCAGCAAGGAGAGACGTTGCACGAGACGTTTCATACCTAACTGTAGCATTCTGCTCTTTTGTCTAGCCCTAATTATATGACTTTGCACCGTAGTGTAGCATTTTACTGTATAATTCTGCACTTTATCACTTTATTGTATGGTCCTTCACTTCAGTGCAGCATTTTTTAAAGTTTATGAAGTTATAAAGTGCACATATTAGTGTTGCACCCTCAACAGTTTTTAGTATTATATTTAATGCACATCATATTTTTGTATTTGCATATGTGTCTTGGACGTCGTCGACATATCTGGATCTAGTGTTCATACATACACATGCACATACTGTACCTACACTGTATATTTTGTGGGGGGATAGTTTTCGTGGTTGTGTTGCATGCGCACAGACTTCATATGATGATGAGCTGTTGTGGTATTTATGCCATATTGTGTATTATTAATGTTATGTAATCTAATTTACAATAGTTAATACTTCCTGATAGACAAATGAATATTTAAATAAAGAAACGTTATGAACCATCCAAACACATGTTTAACAACTAATTTAACAACATACTGTTGTTAAATTAGTTATTAATAGGTATTAATAATTCTTTACCTAGTTAACCCCTTTAAAAACACATTACTTAACTATTTACTAATGCTTATATGTCTGCTACATAATATTTTTTCATTTATTCTTGTAAATATCCTCAACACTTTTGGTGTTAATATGTTTGTGTTTTTCTCTTCAGTTTTTTGCTAGAATTTAATCTATACAGCTGGTGGAACGTAGATCTTTCTGTTAAAGGTAACAATAGTTACTGATTATTATAGGCACGCAAGTGTGTTCTCTGTGTATTTGTGTTTTTTTATTATTCATTTACACTTCTTTTTGATACATTTAGCTCAAAGATCTCGAGGAAAAACCATGATGGTGCCATGTGATACAGAGTACCCAGCCTTTGTCTCTGAACGCACCATCAAAGAAACGACAGGCAACATTGACTGCGAGGGCTGTATCAGGTAGGTGTCTCTTAGGCCAGATTTAAGGAATTACATGATACTAAAACCGGAAATGTTCAGCATGCCACTATATGAATCAACGCTAAAATTCCAGCCTCTCCTCTGTCTGGGCTGCAGATCATTTGTCATACAGCAGATTCCCAGCAGCAACCTCTTCATGGTTGTTGTGGACAACAAGTGTGACTGTAGCAGCAGTCCACCCGTAACCATGGATCCAATCGAGATCATGTATATCCTTTTATTAGGAAACTCAAACGTGTTTCATGGGTAAATAATAACTAAACACATTGTTTTTAGGTCATAAGATTACTTCCAATGTGAGTTACCACAAGTAAAAATCCTTCCACTTCTCATTAAGTTGAATGTGTTACACCACATATGTTTTCAGTCTGACATAAAGCTGAATCTGTCTTATTTCCTTGACACCTTTGTACACAACGAGTCACTGAAATGCGACAGACTGAAGTTCCAGAAGGACAGAAAGAAGCCTGATTCATGTCATCCTTTTCACCCCGAGGTAAGGCGATGTGTGTTTGTCTGCACAGAGAACACTCTGTCACTGCAGGTAGAGATAGAGATAGATAGAATCATTAAATCTTATAAGCTAAAATACATAACTAGAGAGTCAGAGCATCAAGAGTCCCAGTAAACATAATTAGACTAGTAACCTGTGTTACTGAATCTGTCAACGTCAGGTTGTCAGTTAGCAGTGTTGATTCATATTGTACAACTGCTGTTCAATGGGAACATTTCTGCTTTGTCTATGTCACAACACCATAAATACTGCAATGTAAATCTATGAGACACAAACATGAAGTAAGTTGAACTTGTAATTGCACAAACATAGAATACGGTCATTAAGAAAGGATTCTGGTTAATGACAAATTTGGGTCTTAGTTTTGCAGTTTGACCATTATTCACTCTGGTAATAACATTGTAATTACAACACAGTAACAGTGATATCATTAGGAATAAGTTAAACAGAGCAAAGGCTGTTAAAATATTTATGGGAAAAAAAATCAAAAGTCAAGATATACAATGTTCCTACCTAAACATCCATCACAGTGTACTTTTAACCTCTGTACTTATTGTTGTTCTTCAGTGCAATTACAAATTATTATTAATATTGGTGGAGTGCTTCCTTTAAGTTTAGTGGTTTATAGCATTTTGTTTAATTACTGTCCAATCATTTCTCCATCCTGCTCCAGTGATGTCGTTCTGTTCGCAGAACTCAGTGATCACATGGATGATTATACTGTGTTGGCGTCTTTGATAGAAACAAAGATTGTAAAAAAACAGAATTATCCCTGATTAGTATCTAATGTCCAACTTTTATGGTGAACATGACAAGAGATGAGTTGTTTTCCTTTTAAGATTTTACACAGCCAGTAGTAAAAGACACAATGTCCTTCCTGATGTTTTATGTCATAGCCCTGTACAGCTCCATTTCCATCACATATGGCTGTGTGTTCTGCAGGAGAATGCCATGGAGTGTGGCTCAGCAACACGCCTCTCTGGGCCTCTCGCAGCAGCTCTGCTGCCTCTTGTAGCGGCGACCATCAGCAGGTGACCGGAAACACAGCACTGAGGCAAGCATCCAGGATGGGGGTCAGATAGGACTGCTCAAAAAAAAGATGCTTAGAAACACATAGAGAACATGGCCAATCAGAAGTGAATTTGCTCATATCTCTGCAACAGGCAGCGCTCTATATGAAAAATCTTTATCTGTAGCACTGAGTCACATCCATCAAATGCAGAATATATAAATGTGTGGTGCAGCAAAAGAAAATGAAAACAATGGGTGTGCTCAGCGATTTTGCTCAGAGCATTGCAGCTCATACCACTGACAGTTTACCATATTGTCCTGAATGTGTGTTGAAATTAAGTGAGAGAAAGAAATATGTCAACAGTAAAAAAAAAAAAGAAAGAAAAAAAAAAGCTTAATTTAGGAGTACAAAGGATAAGGCAAGTCATTTATTCAGAAGGACAATATTAAGACATCAAATGTGTGTGTTTTTTGTTGTGGGGAAAAAAGAAGGCCAATGTAAAAGTCCATAGAATGTAAAATGCACTTTTGTCATGCGTGAAAAGAATGCAGAATGGTCTATATTTTGGCATTCGGTTGCTAAACAAAAATGACAGTGCTGTCATTTTTTTCTTTCTCAAAATGTCGTACGTTTATTTTGTTACTCAGTTGTTTCAGGTGTCTATAATCGTGTGGGTCATGTAAAATATCAGAGAGACGAAGGATAATTGGAACTTGCTTTATTCTGCCAGTTTCCCTTAAAGCAGAATACATTTCAGACAAGCTACAGATGCATGATGATGATTTAACAGTGTGTTTAAAGAATGTTACATTGATATATACATTAAAAGCCATACTTTGTCATTGTGACCACATACTCTTAACCACATGTTTAAAAAAAAAGCTCATTAATAAATAAAAAGAAATATTTTCCTTCATTTACCATATGGTGCTATTTTTTCCAAATGTGTGTGCATGTATATATAAATATATATATATATATATATATATATATATATATATATATATATATATATATATGCGCGTGTGTGTGTGTGTGTGCAGGAATGTAAGCATGCAATAACTGCATGTAAGCACAAAGTAACAGAGTTCTGTGAGAGGAATATATCCAGTTACAAGAAATGCACATTAGAAAACAAAAACGGGAAATGACAAACAGTAGTAAAGGGAACTTAAAATGTTTTCAATCCCACTTTGAAAAAGTAATGGAACTAGTGCAGATACTTCATGTACATGTACCTAAATTTAAAAATATGATCTTGCTGTAAAGCTTTGGTTTAATTCTGTACAAAAACAAAAAGTACCATCTACACTTTACTCTAAACTAATGGTTTACATTTCTAACAGTGCTTTAAGCGTTTTCTATGGAGTTTGCTTTTTAATGAGGCATCACAGTGCTGTACACTCTGTCCTTCATGAATGATGCAGTTGCATCCTCATAGATTTCACAGTACATATGGTATGTCTCACCCTGGAAGACAAAAAAATGACTTCAGCATCTTCTCCATTGCCTAAAATAGATTTAATATAGTTCCTCATGTCGACGTCACTTACATTCTCATTTTGTAGTTGCCGTTTTTTCAGTTCACCTGCGAAGACAAAACTCATCCTAAGATGTTTCCCACAACATTTGTCTGCATGTAATACTTTGTTTTTGCGAATGGAACTAAAGAGCCATGATATCATGCTGTTAAGCTTTCAACCTCACAACAATAAACCAGCCGTTCAGAGAACAATTCTCTACCACCTCCTCTGAGACGTAAAATTGTGCGAGGCCAAACAAACAAGACGGTTTCTGTCAAAGTGCACTTTCCCACACATGTGGTCTGCTCTTACTTTCAGTTGCAGGTCCTGTTTTTTTTATAAACTTTATTCTTTGACACACGTCTGTAGGGGAAGTTTCAGCTGAGTTAATCTTCAGACGCAAATGTGAAAATGACACTTCTAGAGCCTAATAATAGACAAACATATTTGGACAAGAAAGGTTTGTATGTGTACAGTATGTGTGAACATTCCTTTATAGTATATTTAAACGTCATTAGACTGAACTTCTTACTACCTCTTCTTCGGCTGCAGAGAACTGCTGCAACCAATAAGATGACGCCCACACATACTCCACAGCCAATCACAGCCACTGTGATCTTCTGTATCGCTGTTTGTGCTTTGAAACATCAACAAACAAGAAACAAGATCAACTGTTAGTTTTGATTCGAACATTAACAAAAAAGATGCAAGAGAGTGTTTTACGACACACATACAGAAACATGTCTTAAATAAAGATGAGAAAGTGACCATTTTTGAGCTAAAAACATTTCATATTCATATTTATTTTATATGTTTTAAAAACTATATAATTTTTAACTGATCCACAGCAATGCATCTTAGCATTTAGATACACTAGGAATAAAAATAATATCACCAGATCACCCTAGACATGCAAAAGTAACAGTAAAGAAATTACTTCACACACACACACACACACACACACACACAAGCACCTGCATTTCCATCACACACCATCATAGTCATCAATCAGCAACCATGGCTTCACTTAACAGATTCATACAGTAGTATCAGATTGTGGGTAAAAACTTTCATATCACCTGAGGTTGGTTTCACCGATGCTGGGAAAGTAGAACTGGAACTATCGGTGCTACTTCTAACCATCAAACCTGGTGAAACAGTAAAAGTACATTTCAAAACACACCGTTGCAACATTTCACAAATTAATATCACATTGTGTACATTTATTGGGAATGAAGCAGCACTGTCACGATTCGCTGCCTATTTCATTTTGATTTCCAGTCTCAAAAAACTCATCTCTTTTCAATACTCCATACTTTATATATATATATATATATATATATATATATATATATATCCTAGATTATTATAATGTTGATATGGTCTGCTTGAAATCTCTACTACAACTGCAGTTTATTTCAGATCAAGTCAAACCTGATGCTGTACAGTCTAAAAGTGAAAAAGCTAGGAGGATAATCATACATACACATTCACACAGTAATTTGGGGTGACGTATCTCACCCAAAGACACATCAACATGTAGCCAGAGAAGCTGAGAACTGACAGACGTGTCTACCTCTGAGCCACAGCTGTGTACAAACTTATCACCTGAGGTTGGTTTCACTGATGCTGGGAGAGTAGAGCTGGAACTATCAGAGCTACTTCCAACAGTCAGACCTGGTGAATCCATGGAAATAGCTTTCAGAACATTCTAGAAACACATCAATATGTACACATCACTACTATAAGGCTCCTTACCTGTAACTGTGTTACCTGATGTTAATTTTGCAGGAATTACACGAGTGGAAACACGAGGTGTGTTAACAGTCAGGCCTGGTGAATAAAACATTTAAACTCTGTAAATAACAACTATAATAATGATTCATCACTTTATTCTGGCTTCAGAACATAGCACATTGGTTCAGTGGTTAAACTGGTCCCACTGCTCTGAGTGTATGAGATGAGTCAAATGCAGAGATCATTAAAGTACTTCTTCTATTTTAATGTAGAATGTGATCTACCTGTGGTCATAGAAGGTTTTGGAGTTGTCTGCATCTTGCTTGACTCTTTTTCTACAATATCTACAATAGAAAAAAGAATGTATCTGGATCTGTCAGTTTCATGTGTGGACAAACACACGTTATTTTGGTTATTTTCTCAAAAACAGTAAAAACAGGAAAACCATTCATTTGGTTTTATTCTTCACAATTGCAGCCCTGTGTATGCAGAGATACAAAATATTGGTGTACCAGCAAATACTGGGTGAGGTCAAATATATTTATTTAATAGAGTATCACACATAGCAAATGTTCATTCAAGTGTTGTATTGTCTCAAATACAAAATGATCACAAAACATATCCACATGTTGTGTGCATTCTACCACTTTACTAACTTGTATATTATATAACTTGATTCTGTAATAGTTAATGATCATGATGATGTCACAAATTGTTTGAAAAAATCTGTGATATGTATCACAAGTTAAATGAGTGTCTTTGAATCTGTTGAATATGTGTCTAATATCTAATATCAAACCAAAATAACCGCAGTTAATTAAGTCAACATTTTTTTTTGGGTGTGCTATCTCTCTCTGTGGGTGGTACATCCATTGTTTCAGTGGACATGTTGTACAGTGTAATGTGTCCTGTCATCTCTGACTCACCAGTCAAGCTGCGTCCATCACTACGAGGAGACAAAGAGCTGGGTTCACTTCCCAGTCTGTAATCACAGCTGGCATCCTGTCTCTGAACCAAACGCAGGCGTCTCAACAAATCATCTATTGGGACAATAAACTGGCAGAACCACTGTTTAGTTGAGGACATGATCCCCATGATCCTGGTTGTTTCTACTGCATCAACTGCTTCTCCAAGGTACAGGTTACATCTAGTATCATGATTAGCAGATCCAGGCAGTGAGCAGATGAAGAGAACATATTCATCATCATCAGACTGGACACTCATCTGTGGTGTTTGACCTATCAGAAAGATTCATAACAAGTTATTATGTGCCACAAACTTATCGTGTTTAACTGGCTGAAATAACAATTTATTGTATCATCTGATGTGAATGTGTAATATTATATCAAGACATAATAGAATCAACAGATAAAAAGTAACAGTCACTCACTGTTTATGGTGATGGAGGATGTGTCACTGTGTGGAGATGGAGAATCTTTCTCTCCAAGCTTTACAGTATAGAAACAAATAACTTTAACCTCAGCAGGTGTTCTCTGATGGTCCATCTGCAGCAGTTCAGTTCCTGTCAGTGTCTGCAGACAATGAGGGAGGGTTCTAAAAGTTCCACTTTTTAAAGTGAGGAAATAACACTGAGACACTGATGATGGAGTCTGACAGTTCAGTGTGACTGAGTCTGTCTCTGTGATCATCAGTGGATTCACTGTCAGTTTAGGTGGAAGAAGAGCTGAAAATGTAGAGGGAGAAATATGTAATGGTAATAGAAAAACATTCCAAAGACCATATACAACAATCACATGGAGGAGGACAAGGGAAATAGAGTAAAAATATAGGAAAAAAAAAAAAAAAAAAAAGTAAATGAACAAATGTCTACCAATGATGAATGTCTGAGTTATGTATGGTAATATTCTTTCAGATTTCAGATCTTTAACATATCAAAAAATCTGATAAATCAATATATGATATCATGTGATGGGAAAGAAATTTTACTCACTTTGTATGGTGACAGAGGCTATGTTACTGTCAGGAGATTGAACATCTTTCTCTCCAAGCTTTACAGTGTAAAAACATCTCACTTTAACCTCAGCAGTTGTTCTCTGATGGTCCATCTGCAGCAGTTCAGTTCCTGTCAGTGTCTGCAGACAATGAGGGAGGATTCTGACAGTTCCTCCATTTAAAGTGGAGAAATAACACTGAGACACTGATGGTGGAATCTGACAGTTCAGTGTGACTGAGTCTGTGTCACTGATCACCAGTGGAGTCACTGTCAGTTTAGGTGGATGAGATGCTGAAAGTTTAAGCATATGTGATGGTGACTGAAATTACATTTATTTAAATGTATAGTTTCTGTTTTAGAAGGAATTCCTCATTTTAGTTAATTTCAAGTGTTCACTTACTTCGAATGATGATGGAAGACACGTGACTGTCTGGAGATTGATATCCTACAAGATAAAAACATTTTATTTGAACCTCAGCAGGTGAACTTTGACTCGTCAGCTTCAGCAGTTCAGTCCCAGTCAGAGTTTTCAGACAAGAGAAGCGTTCAGCAGGTTTTTGTCCTATATTGAAATAACACTCAGTCACAGACACTGATGGTGGAGTCTGACAGTTCAGTGTGACTGAGTCTGTCTCTGTGATCATCAGTGGATTCACTGTCAGTTTAGGTGGAAGAAGAGCTGTAAATGTAGAGGGAGAAATATGTTATAGTAATAATAATGACATTTATCTATATATGGTCTTTCATTTTGAAATGCAGTTACAAGTTTTATACAGTAAACACTAAAGTAAACATCAACGTCCTATAAAACATTAAAAGACCCTGCTAAGGAAAACATTTGGACACAATAAAACCATCTAAGACGGGGCAGCACGTAGCAGCTGCTTCATGCATAGAGGCTACAGTCCTCACTACAGGCAGCCCCAGCATGTCATTCTCTCTCTCTGCCGCTGCCTCTTTTTGTCTCTAAAATAACATTTAAAAAAAGTAAAGGTATCATTAATGTGATGACATTACTACTTAGAATTACTTCTTAAATGTATTGTGGATCTAAACTATGTGCACACATTAATTCTAAGCCTATAATAACCTCTACTTATTATGATAACAGCACAGTTGACCATTGTAGGATACAAAGTAGTGATTTTTTCACTTTTTTAGCAAATAAACTTCTTTGCATACTACGTTTAAATATTTATGTATTGAACCTGAAAATTTTACGGAACATGCGTACACTTATTCTTGTGCTCCTCTGTAGTACAGATGACTATGAAAACTTTATCAAACTCAGGACTGACCTTGTACTTTGATTTCATGAAGAGAATCTGGAGAAACAGGTTAAGAAGCAGAAATAATAATACAAATTAAAATTCCTGAATTTTGTCAGTTTGAAAGAAAAGTATGATCAGTAACATGATGATAACAACACAAAGGTACTGATACTAGTGAACAAAATGTACATGTGTGTGTGTGTTATTGCCAACATTAACTATGAAAGAACTTAACAAGAGGTTGAACTTACATATGAGGACGACTGACAGCAGGAGTCCAGCCATGGTGAAGTAGAAGAATGAGAACGTCTGTCCAGGATCCTCTAAAGACTCGTCTGTCTGCTTACATGGACTTTGAGAGACAGAAGTGTCATTTCAAGAGCTTTTAGACAGGAAAACCACAGCAAGCAACATAGAGATCTCATGAACACACACACACACACACACACACACACACACACAGATTTATGCAGCCTTTTGTGGTGATGTATATTTAGAAACTACCACGGAATCTTTCTACTGATACTGAGAAACAAAGGTTTGTTCATCAGTGCTGTTGCTCTTCTAATTCTCTTCCTTATTATTTGTTCTATTTGTTTTTGTTAAAAATAAGCAGGTGGTATACAACACATGAATCAAAAGTAATGAAATAACTTTATTACTACATTAGGCAAGGCATTTTATTTGTATAGCACATTTCAAAAAGGTTCTTTAGATTATAACATTTTAAATTAAAAATAAGAAAGAAAGAAATTAGCAAGAAAATACAATTTAAATGAACAAACATTAAATAAGGTTTAAAAAAATGTAAAACAAGAGAGATATCATTTTAAAACAGTTGAAAGGGGAAAAACACTAATTAAAATTAAAAAGAAAAAAGTACCATACCACCTAGTGGTGGATTCTGATATTCCTACATATACATTATTAATCATTTATTTAAATATTTAGCAAAAATTCTTTGCAGGAACAAAAGTTTGACTGACTACTGTTTTTACATTTCACTGATTATACCTCATATTTCATTACATGTCCATTAAAATTTGAATTTGTCATTGATATAAAACAAGATTCTTAAAAACAAGACATTCTCTAGCTTTTCTACTTTCTCCTTTACAGTATAAACGTTTGCTTCAGTGTGTGTTTATGGTGCTGTACATGGTATTGTTCAGGGCTGGTGCAGCTGGATTCTCAGAGACGGTGGAGTACATATGATAAACATTCTGGAACAAAGACACAGACTGTCAGGGCTCTTTAGCTCTAAAGCAAAAACACAGAAACACATTCAAGGCTGCAGCTCATGTCTCACTTACATCCTCATTTTGAAGCTTACACACTTTTGGTTTTCCAGAACCTGCAAACAAGAGAAAACCATACACCATTGTTTTCCATTTAGTTAGTATACATGTTATTACATATTCTGTAAAAATAAAAGAGATTGCATGATATGTGTTAATAATTGGACAGTCAGTGCTTTGCTGAATTTAGACAACTGTAATGAGTTCTCAGTGATTAAAACTATTTGCCTAAAGCAAACTATTAAATGTAATGCAAAGTGCTAATAATTAATTAATTAATAAATATATAGTGTTGATAAAATGATCTAAAAGAAGTTGTTTGTAGTGGAAAAAGATTGAAATGACAAAAAATGTGAAAATGAAAAGTAAAATGGGAAACAAAACTGTTCAAATAAAATCATAATGTAAAGTAATGGTAGTTATACCTTGTGCTTTATCAATTATACTAACATCTAATACCATCATAGCAGAAATGTGTTCTCTCCATCCTGTAAAAGGCCATTATAAAACATTCAGGATGCTGTAAAGAGAAAAGCAGCTCACCAGTAGAACAGACAGCACCAGGTTCAGGGCTGATCACACTGCAGACTTCAGCATTACATGCAGGCATCTTGTTTGGTGAGAAGAGGTGAATAGGGAAAACTCACAAATAATTATACAAATATATTTAACATGAGGAGCCTTGCAATCATGTAAGTTTACAAAAACAGTTTTTTAATCACCTGTCTTGCCCCATGGTCATACAGAATATTTCTAATGGAGATATAATCATCTACAACAGAAAGAAAAAAAGCTCAAACAACATGAATGCCTCCAGCATCTATGAATAACACATTAATGTTGTATGACTACTTCATGTGTTCATTACCAGTGACTGTGGCTTGTGTCCTGTACAGAAACAGAAAAGGAGACAATTTTAATAAAACTGCAGACAATAATGAGAACATCCAGAGGAATATATTTATCTCCTAAACACCTCCATGAATGATGTGGTCAGTGCTTGATGGGATTAGAGAAGGTGAATGATCTCTCTACTGAGTCAACATCTAATGTCCTGGTGCCTGTTGTGAGCTGATGATGTTGCCAGCAGAGGGCGGCACAGCAGCGTATTTGTGTGGAGATGATGATGAATGTTCAAAGTGTTGAAGGGAAGTACAAAAAAGGGTTTTAAATAGAAATGCGTTACCTAGTGTCCAAAACCTTTCCTGAAAGCAACAAAAACAAAAGCCAATCAATAATGGTTGAAATTATAAAACTTTTGTTTTTATTGTTTTTAAAAATTACAGTCAAGCTAGATGGAGAGGGTTTAACACTATTTAAATTAGCATTTAAAATTGAAGTAGTAAATATTCAACCCTGCAACATTGGTCCATGGTCACTTCTATGCAGACGATACCCAGATCTACATCTGCACCCTTCCCCCACCTCCATCACCAGCCAGCCCTGTCCATTGGTTCCATAAACACACACCATCCATAGCCCATCACACCACAGTCGTCCACCAACTGGACAATATGTGGTGTTTTAGCTGCTCGACTAGTTCACTAATCCCAAACACTATTGTTACTTTAGTACAAAAAATACCTATATACACAAGTATAAATATATTGATTAATTCAACATTTATGTTGCTCTGGATACTCAATTTGTAATATTTCTTACCAGTTGTTCTTTGGGTCCAGAGGAGCATCAATCCCATCAAGATGACACCTACAGTTACTCCAGAACCAGCAACAACTACTGACAACTTCAATATCCAATTTTCTGTTTTAGAACAACAGAGAACACAAACAAGTATAGTTGTAACTAAAAGGATTTTAACACCACTTAGGTTGTACACATGATAAATGATTCTAATTCAGGTTAAGAATATCTTAACCATCATAATTATGTAATACAGATTACAGAATATTAGCCTCCATACTGCTATCAGTAAAATTTAATGTAAATAAATGAGTTACCTGCTTCATCTCACCTGAAACTGAATTCCGCAAAGCTAAAGAAATCAAACTAGTTTTATTGTTAATTGTGTTCAGAATTCGAACTACTGTATGAATAAAAAAACACATTAAACACTCCAATTAATGCATTTTAAGATTTTAGGAGCGATCAACTAAAATCTCACCTGTAATATTGTCTCCTGGTGCTAAATGAGAGGTTTTACAAGCAGGTGTCACACTAGCTTTTAGCTAGCACTAGCACTAGCACTAGCACTAGCACTATCACTAGCACTAGCACTAGCACTAGCACTAGCACTAGCACTAGGAGTATTTTTTTAAGCATATAAATAATAAAACAAAACATATCATAACAGTGAAAAAAACTGAAAGTAATTGTCAGTATGACTTGGCCTCAAAGCAGCCTGACTTGACCTAACAATAAATAGTCATTTTAACATGATATACAGACATGTTGTGTTTAAATAACTCACTAAGATGTATGACTGTAATTTCATTACCCGGTTAGTTTTACAGGAGTGGACACAGTCAGAGCTGATGAATAATGACACAAACATTGTTTAAACATTTTAAATGATGAATGTCAAAGTTATTTATGGTTAATGTTCTTGCCTCAACTTCAGATGTATAGAATCAAACATGTTAAACATTGACAAGTAACATCTTAAAAAAGGACACATCAACCTGTAGCCAGAGAAGCTGAGAACTGACAGACTTGTCTACCTCTGAGCCACAGCTGTGTACAAACTTATCACCTGAGGTTGGTTTCACTGATGCTGGGAGAGTAGAGCTGGAACTATCAGAGCTACTTCCAACAGTCAGACCAGGTGAATCCATGAAAATAGGTTTCAAAACATTCTAGAAACACATCAATATGTACACATCACTACGATAAGGCTCCTTACCTGTAACTGTGTTACCTGATGTTAATTTCGCAGGAATTACACGAGTGGAAACACGAGGTGTGTTAACAGTCAGGCCTGGTGAATAAAACAATTAAACTCTGTAAATAACAACTATAATAATGATTCATGACTTTGTTCTGGCTTCAGAACATAGCACATTGGTTCAGTGGTTAAAACTGGTCCCACTGCTCTGAGTGTATGAGATGAGTCAAATGCAGAGATCATTAAAGTACTTCCTCTATTTTAATGTAAAATGTGATCCACCTGTGGTCATAGAAGGTTTTGTTGTCTGCATCTTGCTTGACTCTTTTTCCACAATATCTACAATAAAGAAGAAAAGAAGAAATTGTCAGATTCATGTGTAGACAAACATGTTATTTTGGTTATTTTCTCAAGAGTAAAACAGGAAAACCTTTCATTTGGTTTTATTCTTCACAATTGCAGCCCTGTGTATGCAGTTTTGTGTTTTTGATATTACAGTACATCGGAGTAGCTGAAAAAAAGATTGGTGTACCAGCAAATACTGGGTGTGTCAAATATATTTATTTAATAGAGTATAACACATAGCAAATGTTCATTCAAGTATTGTATTTGTCTCAAATACAAAATGATCACAAAACATATCCACATGTTGTGTGCATTCTACCACTTTACAAACTTGTATATAATATAACTTGATTCTGTAATAGTTAATGATCATGATGATGTCACAAATTGTTTGAAAAAATCTGTGATATGTATCACAAGTTAAATGAGTGTCTTTGAATCTGTTGAATATGTGTCTAATATCTAATATCTTTTGGTGTGCTATCTCTCTCTGTGGGTGGTACATCCATTGTGTCAGTAGACATGTTGTACAGTGTAATGTGTCCTGTCATCTCTGACTCACCAGTCAAGCTGCGTCCATCACTACGAGGAGACACAGAGCTGGGTTCACTTCCCAGTCTGTAATCACAGCTGGCATCCTGTCTCTGAACCAAACGCAGGCGTCTCAACACATCATCTGTTGGGACGTAAAACTGGCAGAACCACTGTTTAGTTGAGGACATGGTCCCCATGATCCTGGTTGTTTTTACTGGATCAACTGCTTCTCCAAGGTACAGGTTACATCTAGTGTTATGATTAGCAGATCCAGGCAGTGAGCAGATGAAGATAACATATTCACCATCATCATCATCATGGTGGACACTCATCTGTGGTGTTTGACCTATCAGAAAGATTCATAACAAGTTATTATGTGCGACAAACTTATCATGTTTAACTGGCTGAAATGGACAAGGACATGACAAGGAAAATAGAGTAAAAATATAGTAAAAAAGTCAACTGAACAAATGCATACCAATGATGGATGTATGAGTTATGTATGGTAATATTCTTGCATTTCTGATCTATAAAAATCTGATAAATCAATATGTGATATCATGTGATGGGAAAGAAATTGTACTCACTTCGTATGGTGACAGAGGCTATGTTACTGTCAGGAGATTGAACATCTTTCTCTCCAAGCTTTGCAGTGTAAAAACATCTCACTTTAACCTCAGCAGGTGTTCTCTGATGGTCCATCTGCAGCAGTTCAGTTCCTGCCAGTGTCTGCAGACAATGAGGGAGGGTTCTGACAGTTCCTCCATTTAAAGTGGAGAAATAACACTGAGACACTGATGGTGGAGTCTGACAGTTCAGTGTGACTGAGTCTGTCTCTGTGATCATCAGTGGATTCACAGTCAGTTTAGGTGGAAGAAGAGCTGAAAATGTAGAGGGAGAAATATGTAAACGCAATAAAAGTACATTTTTATATATCTAACCTTTCATGCAAAAATATAGCTCAGCATATTTTACAGTAAACATTACCTAGACATTAAAGTCATTTAAAATGCTAAAAAAAAAACATATTGAAGAAAACATTCCAAAGACCATTTACAACAATCACATGGAGGAGGACAAGGAGGACAATGAACAAATGCATACCAATGATGAATGTATGAGTTATGTATGGCAATATTCTTAAATGCATTTCTGATCTATAACATTTCAAAAAATCTGATAAATCAATATGTGATATCATGTGATGGGAAAGAAATTTTACTCACTTTGTATGGTGACAGAGGCTATGTTACTGTCAGGAGATTGATTATAAGAACATCTCACTTTAACCTCAGCAGGTGCTCTCTGATGGTCCATCTGCAGCAGTTCAGTAGCTGTCAGTGTCTGCAGACAATGAGGGAGGGTTCTGACAGTTCCACTTTTTAAAGTGAGGAAATAACACTGAGACACTGATGGTGGAGTCTGACAGTTCAGTGTGACTGAGTCTGTCTCTGTGATCACTGATGGATAAATTATCAATTTTGGTGGAAATTGCCCTGAAAATAGAAAAGTCAACAAGAGTTATAGAACATACATATTATTTGTATTCATTTAATTAATGCAAGTAATATGTATTGATAATACATTACAATAAGCATTAGTGGTAACAGCACAGCTGTACATGAAAGGTGAAAGGTCATAGACTGACCTTGTACATGGATCTCATGAAAAGAGTCTGTTGGAAACACAATGTGTGGAAATAGTAAATAAATGCAATAATTTATTAAAAGTCATTAATAAATGCTGTGGTACATTAACATGCTCATATATATTATTATAGATAAAATACACATTAATTTAATGATTGTTTAACACTTCAAAATACCTCCTGCCTCACACATCTTAATTATTCTCAGTTTACTGTGTAAATGATACTGTGAATTGAGAATAATCAACTGAATGCTGTGATCTGAAGACTTAACCGGTAAACCTGCATTGGTTTGTACATTAATGATGAAAGAATCAATAGAAGCTTTAACTTACGCATTAGGATGAGAACCAGCAGGAGTCCTGCCATGATGAAGCTGAAGACTAAAACTGTCCAGGACACTTTAAACACTGTACTTTCTATGGTGGGACGACAATGACTTTTACATACGTGAGCATCGTTTCTCAGAAACTCTCAGAATAAACACAGACAGAATCAGACGTGCATACGTTAAAGACCACAGAACACACACGAGAATGAACTGCATGTTTTATTTAGATCAATCTACCACATTGGGGTCTAAACCGTGTAGAAACAAAACAGGCTAAGTTAGTTCATCATTTCTTTGTCTAAGACATTTTTTAAAAACTATATTTGTGGGGAGTGTTCATATTGAATCACCCTATTTTGTATTTTCTTTAATTTTGTGTCTATATTTTAACTTTTGCTGATATTCATTTGCTGTGATGACATTAACCTGCCAAAGGACAACTGAAGGAAATGAGCTGTGGGCTATAATTTGGCATATTTACATATACTATATACTATTCTATTTGTCCATTCATAATTACTGTCCTTTTTTCTAAATAAATTAATTCAAATTCCAATTTAAGTCCAGGCCACTGCAATAAGAATTTAGCCCTGATATTTGGTAAATACTCCACCTGGTGAACTTCCATGACATTTTGATCCTGAGTTTTATCGCTGCTTCTTATAGTTGAACATAACAGGAGGGATAAATGTCATTTTACAAAACCTGTTCTCAGGAAAACCACAGCAAGCATCAGAGGTGAACAGGCCACAGCCAGATATCATCACCTCAGTTTCACATTCATCAGTGTGCATGTGTATAGAAATATGTATGGTTTTAAAATGAGGTTTTTTGAGACAGACTTGTCACATTGGTGAACTAAGAGAGTAATAGATAACAGTCATATAGACATGAAATAGCAGCTAAACACAAGTGTTACCAATGACATAAGGTTCTGTTCTGTTTAGTGGAGCAGAATCTTTCCAGTGAACCAACATGTTCAATAACAGCACCTGACTCTGTTTGACCTGAATGAACTGAACCTTCATTAGTATCATTGGTAACACGGGTGTTGACCTACTGTTTCATGTCAGTATGGCTGCTGTGAAAAGGCAATTTTATTATTATACATTATAGAAAGTACATTTATTTCCCTTTTATATGAGGTAATGTAATAAATTCATTTCATGATATTTATTCTTGTGTTCTTTTCAAAGTGTTTTCTCTTCTGTAGTTTATGACTCTTCTTGTATAAAACACTTGAAATCGACTTCATCTATTAAAATGAACAGGACTTATTTGTGACAGTTGTATATTATGTTTTTATTATTTAAAGCAATGAAACACATGATACTACATCATCTTCTAAACTAACTTCACTTTCTAGGCATTCAGTAAAATTCAATGAAACTTTTCATTATTCTGATCTTGGTGTAAACATGGTAAGAAAGCAAAATAAAATATGCAAGAAAAGCATCAGTTGAAATGTAAAATGACGTCAGAGTGCTGTGCACTGTATCTCCAGGTCCTGATGCAGCTCCCTCCTCTAAGGTGCAGGTTGTGCTGTTTGTTACGCTGTGGAAAGAAAAACAGACATGACTTGATGTCACTGAACCTTTTCTGTTGAGTTAAAAAAAGAACCTCAAACATGTTAGACATATGTGGTCTCATAATTATAAAAAAAATTCACACATTCATGACTATTTTTAAAGCAGAAGTTATTGTTTTACTTCTAGCCACATTTCACTTTACCGTCATCTATTCCTGTACAACAGCCTTCATGTCATCTGCTATTTGAAGAACTTACATATACTGCATGTCTATACATATATATATTCATTTGCTATTCATGTAAACCCATACAAATTGCCATGATCACTTTTAGGTGTTTGATATTAAAAACTATTTATTCCTTCCATGACTATTCAGTAATATATATTTTTTTTAAATCTATGTATAATTCTTTGGGTTTCAAAACAGTACATGTTTGTTGTAGAAGCACGTGTTTCTAGAAACACTGATCATTGACATACTTGCATCATGTTATCAGTTCATTGTTTCATTCAGATTTTCAAAAATGTAATTTTGCCATCCTGGTTCATTCTCATACATGCTGTTTTTTCATGTATTTAGGCATTCATTTGAATTAATTGTGATCCTACAGGTAATAACCCATTAAATCTATCCCCAACCCTGTTTTAAGAAGATTATTCTGCATGTAACAGAGAACATCATCTCACCGACTGTGTTTTCATAGATACTGTAGAGTTCACCATAACCAGCCTGCAAGTCCTTAAATAAAATGATAAAGGAGAGGGAGAGTCACCTTGTGTAAGACAACATGATTATTACATGAAGAAAACACACTTTACAGAAATAAAATGTAAATCACTATCAACTGTTCAGACTCACCAAATATTCTCTGTCATCTAAAGCAGAAACAAAACACACATTACAACATGATAACAAACCCATGCAAATAAAATATTTATATTATAACACTGATAAATTGCATTGACAGTCATTATAGTGAATGAAAAATACTTTGATGTTGTTACCAGTGATGTTGGTTTTTGGTCTAAATATGAAAAAAAGAAAAACAATCTTTAAATGTCATCATTACACAGGTAAACAGCTACATACAGAAGCATTTCTGAGCTGAACAGTTTTCAGTTTGTCATTTATACACAATCTGGCTTCTATTGATTGTGATTGTGAAACACAACACCTACTCAGTCAAGGTAATGGGAATGTGTAAGAAACAACTTCTTACCTCTTGGGGGCACGGTTTCCTGGGAAAAAAGAAAAAAGTTATCACCAAACATTTATTTTTGTCAGACACTTTTGTCATCAGTTTATTTTTTATTTTTTTTCCACACTATAATTTTGTTATCTTGGTCTGTTGTTCACACACATTCTATTCTATTCTATTCTATTCTATTCTATTCTATTCTATTCTATTCTATTTTATTCTATTCTATTCTATTGCATGTCTGTTCATCCTGGAAGTAGAATCCCTACATTGAACAATACTTTATCCCAGTCAAAGTTCAGTGCTTAGTGAATCTGTCAGAGTCTGTTTTACTGAAACAGCTTCTTCAACAATGAGCTAATTTATCCAGTTTGGTAAATCCACGGAGCTGAAGTCAGGTTATAATTCTCTGAAGGTTCATCACTGTAAGTGATGCCTCACATAGAAATATCAATTACTGAATTCATGCAAAGAAATAAAATTCACCTAATTTGACAAATGAATTGCTGTAGTTCTCACCAGTTGTTCTTTGGGTCCAGAGGAGCATCAATCCCATCAAGATGACACCTACAGTTACTCCAGAACCAGCAACAACTACTAACAACTTCAATATCCAAGTTTCTGTTTTAGAACAAAAGAGAACACAAACAAGTATAGTTGTAACTAGAGGGATTTTAACACCACTTAGGTTGTACACATGATAAATGATTCTAATTCAGAGTAAGAATATCTTAACTATCATAATTATATAATACAGATTACAGAATAATAATCCATACTGCTATCAATAAAAATCTCAAATTGGTAAGGAATTACCTGCTTCTTCTCACCTGAAACTAATTTCAGCAAAGCTAAAGGAATCAAACTAGTTTTATTGTTAATTGTGTTCAGAATTTGAACGACTGTATGAATGAATAAACATATTAAAATGTTCACATTAATGCATTTTAGGATTTTAGGAGTGATCCACTAAAATCTCACCTGTAATATTGCCTCCTGGTGCTAAATGAGAGGTTTTACCAGCAGGTGTCACACTAGCTTTTAGCTAGCACTAGCACTAGCACTAGCACTAGCACTAGCACTAGCACTAGCACTAGCACTAGCACTAGCACTAGCACTAGCACTAGCACTAGCACTAGGAGTATTTTTTAAACATATAAATAATAAAACACATCATATTTTAACAGTTAAAAAAACTGAAAGTAATTGTCAGTATGACTTGGCCTCAAAGCAGCCTGACCTGTCATTTTAACATGATATACAGACATTTTGTGTTTGAATAACTCACTAAGATGTATGACTGTAATTTCATTACCTGATGTTAGTTTTACAGGAGTGGACACAGTCAGAGCTGATGAATAATGACACAAACATTGTTTAAACATTTGTTTAAACTTCAGATGTATAGAATGAAACATGTAAAACATTGACAAGTAACATCGTAAAAAAGGACACATCAACATGTAGCCAGAGACGCTGAGAACTGACAGACTTGTCTACCTCTGAGCCACAGCTGTGTACAAACTTGTAGCTGGAACTATCAGAGCTACTTCCAACAGTCAGACCAGGTGAATCCATGAAAATAGGTTTCAGAACATTCTAGAAACACATCAATATGTACACATCACTACGATAAGGCTCCTTACCTGTAATTGTGTTACCTGATGTTAATTTTGCAGGAATTACACGAGTGGAAACACGAGGTGTGTTAACAGTCAGACCTAGTGAATGAAACATTTAAACTTTGTAAATAACAACTATAATAATGATTCATCACTTTATTCTGGCTTCAGAACATAGCACATTTTTTCAGTGGTTAAAACTGGTCCCACTGCTCTGAGTGTATAAGATGAGTCAAATGCAGAGATCATTAAAGTACTTCCTCTACTTTAATGTAAAATGTGATCCACCTGTGGTCATAGAAGGTTTTGGAGTTGTCTGCATCTTGCTTGACTCTTTTTCCACAATATCTGCAATAAAGAAGAAAAGAAGAAACTTGTCAGATTCATATGTGGACAAACGCTTGGAGATTGGAATTATTTATGAATTTAAGATGTTATTTTTAGTAGTTACACAGAGAACCTACAATTGCAGCCATGTGTATGCAGTTGTATGTTTTTGATATTTCAGTGGACATGTTGTACAGTGTAATGTGTCCTGTCATCTCTGACTCACCAGTCAAGCTGCGTCCATCACTACGAGGAGACAAAGAGCTGGGTTCACTTCCCAGTCTGTAATCACAGCTGGAATCCTGTCTCTGAACCGAACGCAGGCGTCTCAACACATCATCTATTGGGACAAAAAACTGGCAGATCCACTGTTTAGTTGAGGACATGATCCCCCTGATCCTGGTTGTTTTTATTGGATCAACTGCTTCTCCAAGGTACAGGTTACATATAGTATCATGATTAGCAGATCCAGGCAGTGAGCAGATGAAGAGAACATATTCACCATCAAAATGCTGGAGACTCATCTGTGGTGTTTGACCTATCAGAAAGATTCATAACAAGTTATTATGTGCCACAAACTTATCGTGTTTGACTGGCTGAAATAACAATTTATAGTATCATCTGATGTGAATGTGTAATATTATATCAAGACATAATAGTATCAACAGATAAGAAGTAACAGTCACTCACTGTTTATGGTGATGGAGGATGTGTCACTGTGTGGAGATGGAGAATCTTTCTCTCCAAGCTTTACAGTGTAGAAACAAATAACTTTAACCTCAGCAGGTGTTCTCTGATGGTCCATCTGCAGCAGTTCAGCTCCTGTCAGTGTCTGCAGACAATGAGGGAGGGTTCTGACAGTTCCACTTTTTAAAGTGAGGAAATAACACTGAGACACTGATGGTGGAGTCTGACAGTTCAGTGTGACTGAGTCTGTGTCACTGATCACCAGTGGAGTCACTGTCAGTTTAGGTGGATGAGATGCTGAAAGTTTAAGCATATGTGATGGTGACTGAAATTACATTTATTTAAATGTATAGTTTCTGTTTTAGAAGGAATTCCTTATTTTAGTTAATTTTGAAAGTGTTCACTCACTTCGAATGATGATGGAAGACACATGACTGTCTGGAGATTGATATCCTACAAGATAAAAACATTTTATTTGAACCTCAGCAGGTGAACTTTGACTCGTCAGCTTCAGCAGCTCAGTCCCAGTCAGAGTTTTCAGACAAGAGAAGCGTTCAGCAGGTTTTTGTCCTATATTGAAATAACACTCAGTCACAGACACTGATGATGGAGTCTGACAGTTCAGTGTGACTGAGTCTGTCTCTGTGATCATCAGTGGATTCACTGTCAGTTTAGGTGGAAGAAGAGCTGAAAATGTAGAGGGAGAAATATGTTATAGTAATAATAATGACATTTATCTATATATGGTCTTTCATTTTGAAATGCAGTTACAAGTTTTATACAGTAAACACTAAAGTAAACATTAACGTCCTATAAAACATTAAAAGACCCTGCTAAGGAAAACATTTGGAAACAATAAAACCATCTAAGACGGGGCAGCACGTAGCAGCTGCTTCATGCATAGAGGCTACAGTCCTCACTACAGGCAGCCCCAGCTCAAACCCTGCATGTCATTCCCTCTCTCTGCCGCTGCCTCTTTCTGTCTCTAAAATCATATTTTGAAAAAGTAAAGGTGTCATTAATGTGATGACATTACTACTTAGAATTACTTCTTAAATGTATTGTAGATCTAAACTATGTGCACACATTAATTTTAAGCCTATAATAACCTCTACTTATTATGATAACAGCACAGTTGACCATTGTAGGATACAAAGTAGTGATTTTTTCACTTTTTTTGCAAATAAACTTCTTTACAATCTACGTTTAAATATTTTTGTCTTGAACCTGAAAAATTTTACGGAACATGCGTACACTTATTCTTGTGCTCTTCTGTAGTACAGATGACTATGAAAACTTTATTTAACTCAGGACTGACCTTGTACTTTGATTTCATGAAGAGAATCTGGAGAAACAGGTTAAGAAGCAGATATAATACAAATTAAAATTCCTGAATTCTGTCAGTTTGAAAGAAAAGTATGATCAGTAGCATGATGATGACAACACAAAGGTACTGATACTAGTGAACAAAATGTACATGAGTGTGTGTGTTATTGCCAACATTAACTATGAAAGAACTTAACAAGAGGTTGAACTTACATATGAGGACGACTGACAGCAGGAGTCCAGCCATGGTGAAGTAGAAGAATGAGAACGTCTGTCCAGGATCCTCTAAAGACTCGTCTGTCTGCTTACATGGACTTTGACAGACAGAAGTGTCATTTCAAGAACTTTTAGACAGGAAAACCACAGCAAGCAACATAGAGATCTCATGAACACACACACACACACACACACACACACACACACAGATTTATGCAGCCTTTTGTGGTGATGTATATTTAGAAACTACCACGGAATCTTTCTACTGATACTGAGAAACAAAAGTTTGTTCATCAGTGCTGTTGCTCTTCTAATTCTCTTCCTTATTATTTGTTCTATTTGTTTTTGTTAAAAATAAGCAGGTGGTATACAACACATGAATCCAAAGGAATGAAATAACTTTATTACTACATTAGGCAAGGCATTTTATTTGTATAGCACATTTCAAAAAGGTTCTTTAGATTATAACATTTTAAATTAAAAATAAGAAAGAAAGAAATTAGCAAGAAAATAAAATTTAAATGAACAAACATTAAATAAGGTTTGAAAAAAATGTAAAACAAGAGAGATATCATTTTTAAACAGTTGAAAGGGGAAAAACACTAATTAAAATTAAAAAAAACAAAAAAAGAAAAAAGTACCATACCACCTAGTGGTGGATTCTGATATTCCTATATATATACATTATTAATCATTTATTTAAATATTTAGCAAACATTTTTGGCAGAAACTGAAGTTTGACTGACTACTGTTATTACATTTCACTGATTATACCTCATATTTCATTACATGTCAATTAATTTGAATGTGTCATTGATATAAAACAAGATTCTTAAAAACAAGACATTGTCTAGCTTTTCTACTTTCTCCTTTACAGTATAAACGTTTGTTTCAGTGTGTGTTTATGGTGCTGTACATGGTATTGTTCAGGGCTGGTGCAGCTGGATTCTCAGAGACGGTGGAGTACATATGATAAACATTCTGGAACAAAGACACAGACTGTCAGGGCTCTTTAGCTCTAAAGCAAAAACACAGAAACACATTCAAAGCTGCAGCTCATGTCTCACTTACATCCTCATTTTGAAGCTTGCACACTTTTGGTTTTTCAGAACCTGCAAACAAGAGAAAACCATACACCATTGTTTTCCATTTAGTTAGTATACATGTTATTACAAATTCTGTAAAAATAAAAGAGATTGCATGATATGTGTTAATAATTGGACAGTCAGTGCTTTGCTGAATTTAGACAACTGTAATGAGTCCTCAGTGATTAAAACTATTTGCCTAAAGCAAACTATTAAATGTAATGCAAAGTGCTAATAATTAATTAATTAATTAATATATAGTGTTGATAAAATGATCTAAAAGAAGTTGTTTGTAGTGGAAAAAGATTGAAATGACAAAAAATGTGAAAAATGAAAAGTAAAATGGGAAACAAAACTGTTCAAATAAAATCATAATGTAAAGTAATGGTAGTTATACCTTGTGCTTTATCAATTATACTAACATCTAATACCATCATAGCAGAAATGTGTTCTCTCCATCCTGTAAAAGGCCATTATAAAACATTCAGGATGCTGTAAAGAGAAAAGCAGCTCACCAGTAGAACAGACAGCACCAGGTTCAGGGCTGATCACACTGGAGACTTCAGCATTACATGCAGGCATCTTGTTTGGTGAGAAGAGGTGAATAGGGAAAACTCACAAATAATTATACACATATATTTGACACGAGGAGACTTTCAATCATGTAAATTTACAAAAACTGTTTTTTAATCACCTCTCTCGCCCCATGGTCATACAGAATATTTCTCATAGAGATATAATCATCTACAACAGAAAGAAAAAAGGCTCATACAACATGAATGCCTCCAGCATCTATAAATAACACATTAATGTTGTCTGACTACTTCATGTGTTCATTACCAGTGACTGAGGCTTGTGTCCTGTACAGAAACAGAAAAGGAAACAAGTTTTAATAAAACTGCAGACAATAATGAGAACATCCAGAGGAATATATTAATCTACTAAACACCTCTATGAATGATGTGGTCAGTGCTTGATGGGATTAGAGAAGGTGAATGATCTCTCTACTGAGTCAACATCTAGTGCCTGTTGTGAGCTGATGATGTTGCCAGCAGAGGGCGGCACAGCAGCGTATGTGTGTGGAGATGATGATGAATGTTCAAAGTTTTGAAGAGAAGTACAAAAAAGGGTTTTAAATAGAAATGCGTTACCTGGTGTCCAAAACCTTTCCTGAAAGCAACAAAAACAAAAGCAAATCAATAATCAGGAAGATCAGGGGGCTTTAATGATTCTAAGAACTTTGTGAGTGGAAATAACTTTTCATGATTACTGTGATCCAAACTGGAATAACTGGCAGTAATGGTTGAAATGATAAAACTTTTAATTTATTGTTTTTAATAATTACAGTCAAGCTAGATGGAGAGGGTTTAACACTATTTTAATTAACCTTTTCAAATTTAGGTAGTAAATATTTAACCCTGGGCGACACGGTGGTGCGGTGGGTAGCACTGTTGCCTCACAGCAAGAAGGTCGCAGGTTCAAGACCGCCTTGGGCCTGGGGCCTTTCTGTGTGGAGTTTGCATGTTCTCCCCGTGTCTGCGTGGGTTTTCACCGGGTACTCCGGTTTCCTCCCACAATACAAAAAACATGCTCAGGTTAATTGGTAAACTCTAAATTGCCCGTAGGTGTGAGTGTGAGAGTGAATGGTGTAAGGCAACAAGTTTTATTAAAACTGAAGACAATAATGAGAACATCCAGAGGAATATATTTATCTCCGAAACACCTCTATGAATGATGTGGTCAGTGCTTTAAAGCCCAGGGCTTGATGGGATTAGAGAAGGTGAATGATCTCTCTACTGAGTCAACATCTAATGTCCTGGTGCCAACAGGTAACGCATTTTAAATAGAAATGCGTTACCTGTTGTCCAAAACCTTTCCTGTAAGCAACAAAACCAAAAGCAAATCAATAATCAGGAAGATCAGGAGGCTTTAATGATTCTAAGAACTTTGTGAGTGGAAATAACATTTCATGATTACTATGATACAAACTGAAATAATTGGCAGTAATGGTTAAAATTATATAACTTTTGTTTTTGTTGTTTTTAATAATTACAGTCAAGCTAGATGAAGAGGGTTTAACACTATTTAAATTAGCATTTAAAATTGAAATAGTCAATATTTAACCCTGCAACATTGGTCCATGGTCACTTCTATGCAGACGATACCCAGATCTACATCTCCACCCTTCCCCCACCTCCATCACCAACCAGCCCTGTCCATTGGTTCCATAAAGACACACCATCCATAGCCCATCACACCACAGTCGTCCACCAACTGGACAATATGTGGTGTTTTAGCTGCTGGACTAGTTCACTAATCCTAAACACTACCTGTTACTTTAGAACAAAAAATACCTATATACACCATCCATCCATCCATCCATCCATTTTCTATCCCGCTTATTCCTTTTCAGGGTCGCAGGGGTCTGCTGGAGCCTATCCCAGCGCATTTTATGGCGAGAGGCAGGGATACACCCCAGATGGTCGCCAGCCAATCGTGGGGCACACACACCATTCACACACCATTCTCTCACACACTCACACCTATGGGCAATTTAGAGTTGCCAATTAACCTGAGCATGTTTTGTATTGTGGGAGGAAGCCGGAGTACCCGGTGAAAACCCACGCAGACACGGGGAGAACATGCAAACTCCACACAGAAAGGTCCCAGACCCAGGCCCAAGGCGGTCTTGAACCTGCGACCTTCTTGCTGTGAGGCAACAGTGCTACCCACTGCTCCACCGTGTCGCCCCTATATACACCAGTATAAATATATTGATTAATTCAACATTTATGTTGCTCTGGATACTCAATTTGTAATATTTCTCACCAGTTCTTCTTTGGGTCCAGAGGAGCATCAATCCCATCAAGATGACACCTACAGTTACTCCAGAACCAGCAACAACTACTAACAACTTCAATATCCAAGTTTCTGTTTTAGAACAACAGAGAACACAAACAAGTGTTGTTGTAACTAAAAGGATTTTAACACCACTTAGGTTGTACACATGACAAATGATTCTAATTCAGGTTAGGAATATCTTAACCATAATATTTATATAGTACAGATTACAGAATAATAGCCTCCATACTGCTATCAGTAAAATTTAATGTGAATAAGTGAGTTACCTGCTTCTTGTCACCTGAAACTGAATTCAGCAAAGCTAAAGGAATCAAACTAGTTTTATTGTTAATTGTGTTCAGAATTCGAACTACTGTATGAATAAAAAAAACACATTAAACACAAAATTAATGCATTTTAGGATTTTAGGAGCGATCCACTAAAATCTCACCTGTAATATTGTCTCCTTGTGCTAAATGAGACGTTTCACCAGCAGGTGTCACACTAGCTTTTAGCTAGCACTAGCAATAGCACTAGCACTAGCAATAGCACTAGCACTAGCACTAGCACTAGGAGTATTTTTTAAGCATATAAATAATAAAACAAAACATATCTTAACAGTTAAAAAAACTGAAAGTAATTGTCAGTATGACTTGGCCTTAAAGCAGCCTGACCTGACCTAACAATAAATAGTCATTTTAACATGATATACAGACATTTTGTGTTTAAATAACTCACTAAGATGTATGACTGTAATTTGATTACCTGATGTTAGTTTTACAGGAGTGGACACAGTCAGAGCTGATGAATAATGACACAAACACATTTAAACATTTTAAATGATGAATGTCAAAGTTATTTATGGTTAATGTTCTTGTCTCAAATTCAGACATATAGTATAAAACATGTTAAACATTGACAAGTAACATTGCAAAAAAGGACGCATCAACATGTAGCCAGAGATGCTGAGAACTGACAGACTTGTCTACCTCTGAGCCACAGCTGTGTACAAACTTATCACCTGAGGTTGGTTTCACTGATGCTGGGAGAGTAGAGCTGGAACTATCAGAGCTACTTCCAACAGTCAGACCTGGTGAATCCATGAAAATAGGTTTCAGAACATTCTAGAAACAAATCAATATGTACACATCACTACTATAAGGCTCCTTACCTGTAACTGTGTTACCTGATGTTAATTTTGGAGGAATTACACGAGTGGAAACACGAGGTGTGTTAACAGTCAGGCCTGGTGAATAAAACATTTAAACTCTGTAAATAACAACTATCATAAATGATTCATGACTTTATTCTGGCTTCAGAACATAACACATTGGTTCAGTGGTTAAACTGGTCCCACTGCTCTGAGTGTATGAGATGAGTCAAATGCAGAGATCATTAAAGTACTTCCTCTATTTTAATGTAAAATGTGATCTACCTGTGGTCATAGAAGGTTTTGGAGTTGTCTGCATCTTGCTTGACTCTTTTTCCACAATATCTGCAAAAAAGAAGAAAAGAAGAAACTTGTCAGATTCATATGTGGACAAACGCTTGGAGATTGGGATTATTTATGAATTTAAGATGTTATTTTTATAAAAGTAGTAACACAGAGAACCTAAAATTGCAGCCATGTGTATGCAGTTGTATGTTTTTGATATGTCAGTGGACATGTTGTACAGTGTACCAGTCAAGCTGCGTCCATCACTACGAGGAGACAAAGAGCTGGGTTCACTTCCCAGTCTGTAATCACAGCTGGCATCCTGTCTCTGAACCAAACGCAGGCGTCTCAACACATCATCTATTGGGACAAAAAACTGGCAGATCCACTGTTTAGTTGAGGACATGATCCCCATGATACTGGTTGTTTTTACTGGATCAACTGCTTCTCCAAGGTACAGGTTACATCTAGTATCATGATTAGCAGATCCAGGCAGTGAGCAGGTGAAGATAACATATTCACCATCAAAATGCTGGACACTCATCTGTGGTGTTTGACCTACCAGAAAGATTCATAACAGGTTATTATGTGCCACAAACTTATCATGTTTAACTGGCTGAAATAACAATTTATTGTATCATCTGATGTGAATGTGTAATATTATATCAAGACATAATAGTATCAACAGATAAGAAGTAACAGTCACTCACTGTTTATGGTGATGGAGGATGTGTCACTGTGTGGAGATGGAGAATCTTTCTCTCCAACCTTTACATTGTAAAAACATCTCACTTTAACCTCAGCAGGTGTTCTCTGATGGTCCATCTGCAGCAGTTCAGTTCCTGTCAGTGTCTGCAGACAATGAGGGAGGATTCTGACAGTTCCTCCATTTAAAGTGTAGAAATAACACTGAGACACTGATGGTGGAGTCTGACAGTTCAGTGTGACTGAGTCTGTGTCACTGATCACCAGTGGAGTCACTGTCAGTTTAGGTGGATGAGATGCTGAAAGTTTAAGCATATGTGATGGTGACTGAAATTACATTTATTTAAATGTACAGTTTCTGTTTTAGAAGGATTTCCTAATTTTAGTTCATTTTAAAAGTGTTCACTCACTTCGAATGATGATGGAAGACACGTGACTGTCTGGAGATTGATACGCTGCCATATAAAAACACTTTATTTGAACCTCAGCAGGTGAACTTTGACCCGTCAGCTTCAGCAGCTCAGTCCCAGTCAGAGTTTTCAGACAAGAGAAGCGTCCAGCAGGTTTTTGTCCTATATTGAAATAACACTCAGTCACAGACACTGATGGTGGAGTCTGACAGTTCAGTGTGACTGAGTCTGTCTCTGTGATCATCAGTGGATTCACTGTCAGTTTAGGTGGAAGAAGAGCTGAAAATGTAGAGGGAGAAATATGTTATAGTAATAATAATGACATTTATCAATATACAGTCTTTTACTTTGAAATGAATGTATGAGTTTTGTATGGTAATAGTCTTGCATTTCTGATATATAACATTTCAAAAAATCTGATAAATCAATATGTGATATCATGTGAAGGGAAAGAAATTTACTCACTTTGTATGGTGACAGAGGCTATGTTACTGTCAGGAGATTGATTATAAGAACATCTAACTTTAACCTCAGCAGGTGCTCTCTGATGGTCCATCTGCAGCAGTTCAGTTCCTGTCAGTGTCTGCAGACAATGAGGGAGGGTTCTGACAGTTCCACTTTTTAAAGTGAGGAAATAACACTGAGACACTGATGGTGGAGTCTGACAGTTCAGTGTGACTGAGTCTGTCTCTGTGATCATCAGTGGATTCACTGTCAGTTTAGGTGGAAGAAGAGCTGAAAATGTAGAGGGAGAAATATGTTATAGTAATAATAATGACATTTATCAATATACAGTCTTTTATGTTGAAATGCAGCTGAGCATGTTTTACAGTAAACATGAACTAGACATTAAAGTCACTCAAAATGCTAAAAAACATACTGAAGAAAACATTCCAAAGACCATTTACAACAATAACATAAAGGACAAGCAAAATATGGTAAAAAAGTAAAATGAACAAATGCGTACCAATGATGAATGTATGAGTTATGTATGGTAATATTCTTGCATTTCTGATCTATAACATATCAAAAAATCTGATAAATCAATATGTGATATCATGTGATGGGAAAGAAATTTTACTCACTTTGTATGGTGACAGAGGCTATGTTACTGTCAGGAGATTGATTATAAGAACATCTCACTTTAACCTCAGCAGGTGTTCTCTGATGGTCCATCTGCAGCAGTTCAGTTCCTGTCAGTGTCTGCAGACAATGAGGGAGGGTTCTGACAGTTCCACTTTTTAAAGTGAGGAAATAACACTGAGACACTGATGGTGGAGTCTGACAGTTCAGTGTGACTGAGTCTGTCTCACTGATTACTGATGGATAAATTATCAATTTTGGTGCAAATTGCCCTGAAAATAGAAAAGTCACCATGAGTTATAGAAAAATCATATTATTTGCATTCATTTAATTAATGCAAATAATATGCATTGATATTACTTTACAATAAGTATTAGTGGTAACAGCACAGCTGGACATGAAAGGTGAAAGGTCATAGACTGACCTTGTACATGGATCTCATGAAAAGAGTCTGTTGGAAACACAATGTGTGGACATAGTAAATAAATGCAATAATTCATTAAAAGTCATTAATAAATGCTGTGGTATATTAACATGCTCATATATATTATTATAGATAAAATACACATTAATTTCATGTTAGATTAACACTTCAAAATACCTCCTGCCTCGCACATCTTAATTATTCTCATTTACTGTGTAAATGACACTGTGAATTGAGAATAAAGAACTGAATACTGTGGGCTGTGATCTGAAGACTTAACCTGTAAACCTGCATTGGTTTGTACATTAATGATGAAAGAATCAATAGAAGCTTTAACTTACGCATTAGGATGAGAACCAGCAGGAGTCCTGCCATGATGAAGCTGAAGACTAAAACTGTCCAGGACACTTTAAACACTGTACTTTCTATGGTGGGACGACAATGACTTTTACATACGTGAGCATCGTTTCTCAGAAACTCTCAGAATAAACACAGACAGCATCAGACGTGCATACGTTAAAGACCACAGAACACACACGAGAATGAACTGCATGTTTTATTTAGATCAATCTACCACATTGGGGTCTAAACCGTGTAGAAACAAAACAGGCTGAGTTAGTTCATCATTTCTTTGTCTAAGACATTTTTTAAAAACTACATTTGTGGGGAGTGTTCATATTGAATCAGCCAGTTTTGTATTTTCTTTAATTTTGTGTCTATATTTTTACTTTTGCTGATATTCATTTGCTGTGATGATATTAACCTGCCAAAGGACATCTGAAGGAAATGAGCTGTGGGCTATAATTTGGTATATTTACATATACTATATACTATTCTATTTGTCCATTCATAATTACTGTCCTTTTTTCTAAATCAATTAATTCAAATTCCAATTGAGGTCCAGGCCACTGCAATAAGAATTGAGCCTTGATATTTGGTAAATACTCCACCTGGTGAACTTCCATGACATTTTGATCCTGAGTTTCATCGCTGTGTGTGCTCAGTGTGCATGTGTATTAAAATATGTATGGTTTTAAAATGAGTTATTTTGAGACACACTTGTCACATTGGTGAACTAAGAGAGTAATAGATATCAGTCATATAGACATGAAATAGCAGCGAAACACAAGTGTTACCAATGATATAAGGTTCTGTTCTGTTTAGTGGAGCAGAATCTTTCCAGTGAACCAACATGTTCAATAACAGCACCTGACTCTGTTTGACCTGAATGAACTGAACCTTCATTAGTATCATTGGTAACACGGGTGTTGACCTACTGTTTCATGTCAGTATGGCTGCTGTGAAAAGGCAATTTTATTATTATACATTATACAAAGTACATTTATTTTCCCTTATATGAGGTAATGTAATAAATTCATTTCATGATATTTATTCTTGTGTTCTTTTCAAAGTGTTTTCTCTTCTGTAGTTTATGACTCTTCTTGTATAAAACACTTGAAATCGACTTCATCTATTAAAATGAACAGGACTTATTTGTGACAGTTGTATATTATGTTTTTATTATTTAAAGCAATGAAACACATGATACTACATCATCTTCTAAACTAACTTCACATTCTAGGCATTCAGTAAAATTCAATGAAACTTTTCATTATTCTGCTCTTGGTGTAAACATGGTAAGAAAGCAAAATAAAATGTGCAAGAAAAGCAACAGTTGAAATGTAAAATGACGTTAGAGTGCTGTGCACTGTATCTCCAGGTCCTGATGCAGCTCCCTCCTCTAAGGTGCAGGTTGTGCTGTTTGTTACGCTGTGAAAAGAAAAACAGACATGACTTGATGTCACTGAACATTTTCTGTTGAGTAAAAAAAAACTTCAAACATGTTAGACATATGTGGTCTCATAATTATAAAACAAAATTCACACGTTCATGACTATTCTTGAAGCAGAAGTTATTGTTTTACTTTTAGCCACATTTCACTTTACCGTCATCTATTCCTGTACAACAGCCTTCATGTCATCTGCTACTTGAAGCACTTACATATACTGCATGTCTATACATATATCTATTCATTTGCTATTCAAGTAAACCCATACAAATTGCCATGATCACTTTTAGGTGTTTGATATTACTTGCATCATGTTATCAGTTTATTGTTTCATTCAGATTTTCAATAATGTAATTTTGCAATCTTCGTTCATTCTCATACATGCTGTTTTTTCATGTATTTAGGCATTCATTTGAATTAATTGTGATCCTACAGTGAATAACCCATTAAATCTATCCCCAACCCTGTTTGAAGAAGATTATTCAGCATGTAACAGAGAACATCACCTCACCGACTGTGTTTTCATAGATACTGTAGAGTTCACCATAACCAGCCTGCAAGTCCTTAAATAAAATGATAAAGGAGAGGGAGAGTCACCTTGTGTAAAACAACATGATTATTACATGAAGAAAACACACTTTACAGAAATAAAAGTTTTCAAATCACTATCAACTGTTCAGACTCACCAAATATTCTCTGTCATCTAAAGCAAAACAAAACACACATTACAACATGATAACAAACCCATGCAAATAAAATATGAATTTGTTGTCTTAGAGTGAATAACCCATTAAATCTACTCCACTGGAAGTTGAAGGCAGAAACACAGAAATATAATGATTTTGGGTGTAAGTGGAGGATGAGGAGCAGGATCCATCACAGCTTCCAGGTAACCAGGACAGCATCAGACCCTCCAACATCCGTAGATCCCTCAGTGGCTGCACTGCAGCATGCTCTGTGTATCTATTCCCAACCCTGTTTGAAGAAGATTATTCTGCATGTAACAGAGAAAATCAGCTCACCGACTGTGTTTTCATAGGTGATGATACTGTAGAGTTCACCATAACCAGCCTGCAAGTCCTTAAATAAAATGATAAAGGAGAGGGAGAGTCACCTTGTGTAAAACAACATGATTATTACATGAAGAAAACACACTTTACAGAAATAAAATGTAAATCACTATCAACTGTTCAGACTCACCAAATATTCTCTGTCATCTAAAGCAAAACAAAACACACATTACAACATGATAACAAACCCATGCAAATAAAATATTCATATTATAACACTGATGAAATGCATTGACAGTCATTATAGTGAATGAAACATACTTTGATGCTGTTACCAGTGATGTTGGTTTTTGTTCTGAAACAGCTTCTTCAACAATGAGCTAATTTATCCAGTTTGGTAAATCCAAGGAGCTGAAGTCAGGTTATAATTCTCTGAAGGTTCATCACTGTAAGTGATGCCTCACATAGAAATATCAATTATCGAATTCATGAAAAGAAATAAAATTCACCTAATTTGACAAATGAATTGCTATAGTTCTCACCAGTTGTTCTTTGGGTCCAGAGGAGCATCAATCCCATCAAGATGACACCTACAGTTACTCCAGAACCAGCAACTACTAACAACTTCAATATCCAAGTTTCTGTTTTAGAACAAAAGAGAACACAAACAAGTGTTGTTGTAACTAAAAGGATTTTAACACCACTTAGGTTGTACACATGATAAATGATTCTAATTCAGGTTAAGAATATCTTAACTATCATAATTATATAATACAGATTACAGAATAATAATCTATACTGCTGTCAATAAATCCTAAAATTGGTAAGGAAATACCTGCCTGAAACTGGATTCAGCAAAGCTAAAGGATTTAGGTGTGCTAAGAATTTGAACAACCGTATGAATGTATAAACACATAAAAACGCTCACATTAATGCATTTTAGGATTTTAGGAGTGTTTTACTAAAATCTCACCTGTAATATTGTCTCCTGGTGCTAAATGAGACGTTTCACCAGCAGATGTCACACTAGCTTTTACACTAAGATCAGTCTTAGCAGTAAATGTTTCTTGAGAGGAAAAAAGCACATAGATAATAAAACAGCATATATAGACACATTGTTTAAAACTCACTACAATGTATGACTGTAATTTCATTACCTGATGTTAGTTTTACAGGAGTGGACACAGTCAGAGCTGATAAATAAGGACACAAACACTGTTTAAACATTTAAAAAATAGTGAATGTAGAAGTTAGTCATGGTAATATTCATATTCTTGACTGAATTTCAGATGTATAATAAACAAAAATTATTATATAACGGTGATGGTAAGTAAAGTTTACTCACCTTGTACGATGACAGAGGACATGTTACTTTCAGGAGATCGATAAACTCTCCTTCCAACCTTTATATTGTAAAAACATCTCACTTTAACCTCAGCAGGTGCTCTCTGATGGTCCATCTGCAGCAGGTCAGTTCCTGTCAGTGTCTGCAGACAATGAGGGAGGGTTCTGACAGTTCCTCCATTTAAAGTGAAGAAAAAACACTGAGACACTGATGATGGAGTCTGACAGTTCAGTGTGACTGAGTCTGTCTCATTGATCATCAGTGGATTCACTGTCAGTTTAGGTGGAAGAAGAGCTGAAAATGTAGAGGGAGAAATATGTTATAGTAATAAGAATACATTTTTATATATATAACCTTTCATGCAGAAATGCAGCTCAGAATATTTTACAGTAAATATGAATAGACATTAAAGTCACTTAAAATGACTTTAAAACATACTAATGAAAACATTACAAAGACCAGTAACAACAATAACAAGGGGAACAAGGAAAATATTGTAAAAATATAGTAAAAAAGTAAAATGAACAAATGCATACCAATGATGAATGTATGAGTTATGTATGGTAATATTCTTGCATTTCTGATCTATAACATATCAAAAAATCTGATAAATCAATATGTGATATCATGTGATGGGAAAGAAATTTACTCACTTTGTATGGTGACAGAGGCTATGTTACTGTCAGGAGATTGATTATAAGAACATCTCACTTTAACCTCAGCAGGTGCTCTCTGATGGTCCATCTGCAGCAGTTCAGTTCCTGTCAGTGTCTGCAGACAATGAGGGAGGGTTCTGACAGTTCCACTTTTTAAAGTGAGGAAATAACACTGAGACACTGATGGTGGAGTCTGACAGTTCAGTGTGACTGAGTCTGTCTCATTGATCATCAGTGGATTCACTGTCAGTTTAGGTGGAAGAAGAGCTGAAAATGTAGAGGGAGAAATATGTTATCATATTCAGAGTAAATTTATATATATATAACCTTTCATGCAGAAATGCAGCTCAGCATATTTTACAGTAAACATTAACTAGACATTAAAGTCATTTAAAATGCTAAAAAAAAAAAAAAAACATACTAAAGAAAACATTCCAAAGACCATTTACAACAATCACATGGAGGACAAGGAAAATTGAGTAAAATTATAGTAAATGAAAAAAAAAAGTAAATGAACAAAAGCATACCAATGATGAATGTATGAGTTATGTATGGTTATATTCTTAAATGCATTTCAGATCTATAACATATCATAAAATCTGATAAATCAATATGTGATATCATGTGATGGGAAAGAAATTTACTCACTTTGTATGGTGACAGAGGCTATGTTACTGTCAGGAGATTGATTATAAGAACATCTCACTTTAACCTCAGCAGGTGCTCTCTGATGGTCCATCTGCAGCAGTTCAGTAGCTGTCAGTGTCTGCAGACAATGAGGGAGGGTTCTGACAGTTCCACTTTTTAAAGTGAGGAAATAACACTGAGACACTGATGATGGAGTCTGACAGTTCAGTGTGACTGAGTCTGTCTCTGTGATCACTGATGGATAAATTATCAATTTTGGTGGAAATTGCCCTGAAAATAGAAAAGTCAACATGAGTTATAGAAAATACATATTATTTGCATTAAATTAATTAATGCAAATAATATGCATCGATAATACATTACAATAAGCATTAGTGGACATGAAAGGTGAAAGGTCATAGACTGACCTTGTACATGGATCTCATGAAAAGAGTCTGTTGGAAACACAATGTGTGGACATAGTAAATAAATGCAATAATTCATTGAAAGTCATTAATAAATGCTATGGTATATTAACATGCTCATATATATTATTATAGATAAAATACACATTAATTTCATGATAAATTTACACATCAAAATACCTCCTGCCTCACACATCTTAATTAATCTCAGTTTACTGTGTAAATGACACTGTGAATTGAGAATAAAGAACTGAATGCTGTGGGCTGTGATCTGAAGACTTAACCGGTAAACCTGCATTGGTTTGTACAATAATGATGAAAGAATCAATAGAAGCTTTAACTTACGCATTAGGATGAGAACCAGCAGGAGTTCTGCCATGATGAAGCTGAAGACTAAAACTGTCCAGGACACTTTAAACACTGTACTTTCTATGGTGGGACGACAATGACTTTTACATACGTGAGCATCGTTTCTCAGAAACTCTCAGAATAAACACAGACAGCATCAGACGTGCATAGGTTAAAGACCACAGAACACACATGAGAATGAACTGCATGTTTTATTTAGATCAATCGTTGGGGTCTAAACCATGTAGAAACAAAACAGGCTGAGTTAGTTCATCATTTCTTTGTCTAAGACATTTTTTTAAAACTACATTTGTGGGGAGTGTTCATATTGAATCACCCTATTTTGTTTTTTCTTTAATTTTGTGTCTATATTTTAACTTTTGCTGATATTCATTTGCTGTGATGATATTAACCTGCCAAAGGACATCTGAAGGAAATGAGCTGTGGGCTATAATTTGGTATATTTACATATACTATATACTATTCTATTTGTCCATTCATAATTACTGTCCTTTTTTCTAAATCAATTAATTCAAATTCCAATTTAAGTCCAGGCCACTGCAATAAGGATTGGGCTTTGATATTTGGTAAATACTCCACCTGGTGAACTTCCATGACATTTTGATCCTGAGTTTTATCGCTGCTTCTTATAGTTGAACATAACAGGAGGGATAAATGTCATTTTACAAAACCTGTTCTCAGGAAAACCACAGCAAGCATCAGAGGTGAACAGGCCACAGCCAGATATCATCACCTCAGTTTCACATTCATCAGTGTGCATATGAGGTAAAATAATATCATCACATTGAATGGAAAAGAAGAAGAAACATTTTGTTTTACCAATGATGAAAAAACGTTGACGGTCATTATTATAACTACAGATAGATGAAGAAGTAAAATCAAAATAAATAGATATATTTGTTCATCTCTAACCATCTTTGAATAGATAAACAGCTTTCAGTTTGTCTTCATACAAAACCTGGTTTCATTTGATTGTCTATCAGCTGATTCATGTTATCCAAACACATTGACAAGTGTACAGGTCATTATTTAAAATCTGACAGATATGATATGTATGTTTTCAATGTGCTGGGGGTGTTGATTTTAACAAAATCATCAATGCTAAACTGATTGATTGAAAACCTGATCAAACAAAAATATCAAACATACCACGTAGTTATAGGAGGAGCATGCTACTCACAATTTCAATTCATTTCATTTTATTTATTCCACATCATGAAGACAATATTTCAGTAAAAGTCAGTGTGTGTGTGTGGATGATGATTGTACAGTTGTGATACTTTTTTTTAGTTTTAAGGCACAGTTTCTGAATTCCGGCTGTGTGCATTTCTTTGTTTCTCCATGAAACATGGGATAGAAATTATATCTCACTTAGATCTTATACTCAAAGTACAATTAAAATCTTAGTTTCTCTTATGTGTGTTATTTGAAAAAACTGGACTGGTGAATGAGAACGGCGTTAACATGAATCAGTACAAATGAGACACTGGGATTATTGTTTGTGATTTTTTTCTGAATCTAAATTACAAAAAGTGTGTTTAACCTCACTTACATTTGTTTCACCATAAACATAAAACAAGTGTTGATCCTTGTTTATACAAAATTAAACACAATGTTGTGTTTTGACCACTAGATAGAGCTACTCTTCAACTTCTTCATCTTTACTCAGAGCAGGCACCATTGAACAAGGCTTCATCATCATATTCATCACAGCTCAACAAAACTTTATTGTAACAAAGTTCCAGTCATCAACCATTTAGATCCGCCCTCCATCTGAAAATCTACAGTCTGTCAGGTGCAATAGATTATGCTTAATCTATTGAACTAATACATTTCACTACTGTAAGACTGGGATTTATCAAGAGAGCAGGATGGTATATTATTCCACAGAAAAAATAAAATAAGTTTATTTACTTAAACAAACAAAAAGTGGATCACTTACTTTATCATTTTGAGGCCTGTCTTATATTCCTTCAATATCCATGTAAGGACTAGAATATATCCAGTAGGTTTTAGGTGCCAGCCTAAATGATATGTTCAGAATTGTAATTTGTGAGTTTGCCCCAACACTGCATTTAATTTAAATATCATAGAACATGCTCTAATATGATCTGTGTCCATGACTTCTGGGTATTTCTGAATGGGCTGCTGAATGTGAAATGATAGGCCTGTTTCGTCTTCTAGCTAAAACCTTTTATTCACTGGTTGTTGTCACTAACACACAACAGCAAATATGTGTAAGCAACACACATCATCAGCAGCTGCAGGCAGGTCAACAGCAAAGAAAGGAGCTTAGAAAGGCAAACTGTATATTAGATTCTAGTTGTGGGCTCATTTTATAGATTTCACAGATTCCCTGTGGATAAATCCCTGCTCACAGATGAAGGGTCGCTCACTAACTCCGAACGTGACAGCTATTTCAGGCAGAGGCTTTAGCCGAGCAGCTTCTGCTGATCCCACCCTCACAGAGAGAACATCTCTGTCACTTTGGACCACCTGGTCCGCCAGTGAAAGTGACCTAGTCACCTAGCAACGGGGCCACCAAACAGGGAATTCTCCCCTGAATTTTTTTCACATGCTTTCATTTTTAATAAAAGCTAAAGTACTACTTTTACTGCAATACTTTAACTGTATGAAACTCCTAACACTTATGTGCTTTTACTGCAATAGCTACTTTAACTACACCAAGCTTGTGTATTTTTACTTATTATTATGTTTTCATTCCTTTGACCTGAGAAACTTATCTGATAAACTACTTCCCCCACAGATTGACAGCAGTGGTTCGCAGCATGTGGGCGGGGCCTCTGCCTGTCATCGTCCAGGCCTGATTTATTGCACCTGATGCGATTGGGTTCACCTGTTCTCTCTAAGCAGGAAGCAACTGTATAAAGACGGTGACACTTGCACCACTCACTTGCAGCATCCTTCTTTTTTTTTCCCCCCCACTTTTGTTTCCAGTTACGGTTCTCAGCAATGCCTCCCAAAAAGCCAGCAGCTGGCTCTGCTGGTGCAGCTGTGGCGTCGTCCAGTGGTGCTGAGGCAGAGGAGCCCGTCGGGAAAATGGCAGGTGTGTGCTTGTTATTTATAGACGGACACTAGTGTTAATGTTTTACCCAGGCTATTTAATGTCCCTTATGGAGTTATAAATGGGTGAGTCTTAAACAGGGACACTCTGAACTCTTGAAATTTTAATACTTTTTTTTTTTTTTTTGCCATTTAAAAAACTATTAAATACCCTTGAAGCAATCACACAGTGCCATTTGAGATTGAAATTTCAGGTCATTCTTCAACCTAATGAACATAATGTCATTAAAATTGTCATAGAACATTATATTGTAGGGAATATAACCAAACCCAAACAATACACTTTATTCTTCAAATTAGTCCACTAATCAAAGAATTGCCCAAATCCATATCCTTTCTCTTCAGATTCTGCAACACTGCGCAAACTTGCTGCTCATCCCTCTACAGCCATTATGGTGAAAGAAGCACTTAAAGAGTTGGACTCCCGAAAGGGGGTTTCATCCCAGGCCATCCAGAACTACATCAAACAAAAGTATCCCTCCGTGGATCTGGTGAGGCTGAAGCACTTGGTCCGTAGAGCTCTGAAGAAAGGAATCGAGACGGGCACGTTGGTGAGGCCTGCCAACGCCACTGTCACCACAGGCGCCATGGGGAAATTCAGGGTAAGTGCTCCACCTAGCGTCCTCACACTAGTCCTATCACTTCACTAATGAGATTTTTTTCTCAACCGTCTAAAGCTTGCGCCAACAATGAAGGTGCCAAAGCCAAAAACTGAGAACGTGGATCCTAATGTGCAAAAAGTAGCCAAAGATGAGGCAAGGGATGGTGCCAAGAAGGCCAAAAAAACAGGTAACTGTAAAATGATGAGCAATAAAGGCTGATTTTATGAAGTTTACTAACATCTGACTTGATAAAGGTGCCACGAAGGATGATGATGATGATGATGATGAAGGCAACACACCAAACTCCTTGGAGGTGAGGTTTTTTTTTCTTTTTTTTGACCCGTCTCTAAAATTTAGGAATGGAATGGGTGCACATTAACAACTTTGTGTAACAAATGTTTATCTACATGCATTTCCTTTTTAGGATACCATGAATACAAACTGACTTGCAATTATCTAAAGGGATAATAATCCCTCTTTTACTTAACTCTTTGTATTGCCTGAGCATACCTGCTCTTATGGTTGGTAGCGCAAACACTTCCTGCAAAAAACACCATGAAAATGAAGCTTATAATTGTCAATTATCTTTAAATGTATCCAGGGATGCTTAAAGTAATTATCTCCAGTGTTCATATTTCTATTGAATACTGGCTACAACAATATTTTCTCTTTTTTTTAAAGGACTCAAAACCTCCAAAAAAGTCAAAGGATAAGAAGGCTGCTGCTTCCAAACCTGCCCCAGCAAAGAAGCCTAAAGCTAAAAAAGCTGCAGAGGCTGGGGATGGCAAGGTAGCTTCTGACTCTGCCAAAACTAAAGAGAAACCCGCCAAGGAGGCGAAGGCGGGAAAGTCGTCGCAGAGCAAGGCTTCTAAAGTGGCCAGCGACGCCCCTGCTGCCAAAGCAGCTGGCAAACGTGGAAAGAAGACTGCAGAGTAAAATTTGAGTTCTTAAATAATTTTATACTTTTTTGGGAGGGGGAATAAAATTATCTTTTTGAAGTCTTGTGCATTTTATTTTATAAACTGTGGATATTAGCACTTTTATTCACCCTGTAATGTAACAGAATGGATGATAGTCTGAATAAACAAGCCTTTGACTAACAATGGGGAATTTTATTCTGGAGAAGCTCTGTAAAATCACTGAGCTGCTGTTCTATGCAATCACATCTGGAGATGGTGTCTATACATGAGTCAGCGATAAGATAAAGTCAAAAACTGGGGAAAGAAAAATCCACACAGCACAAGATCACTTAAAACACAGACATGGCCACACACTAAGGATGAAGAGACCCCTATAGTGGGACACTGGAACTAAAAATGAGACCTTATAAAGCTTAAAAAGACCACAGAAGACAATACAATAAAGTAAAATGATTAAAAGGTAACACAAACTAAAATACTACAGAGGACCCATGAGGAAATTCACTGCCATCCATGACTTGAATTCTAATATGCCGTTTAAAAGGAAGTCAATCAGTCCTGTGTTGTCAGACAGTGATGTGCAGCTGTGTCATCAGCATTGCTGATTTTACTGTATCTGAGATGTTTTTTTTATATAAGAAATGGTGTAACTGTTCAAAAGCCAATTTACCTAAAGGTGGTCGGTTAGATATAGGTCAGTTATATTTTTGTATTGTAGACACCCTTCTGAAGAGAGTAATTTACTATATATAAAATCTTTCTCAAAGAATCCATAAAATGACTTAGTGATGTGGGGGTCTAAAGGGTAGATTGTTTTGCTTGGGAGAAAACTTGACCAAGTGTTTTTGCATCAATCAAATCTATTGTTTCCTCAGATAAAAACAGCTCAAGTGTGTTAAAAGTTACAATCTGTGATAACAGACTGGATCTGATACCCTCAATCTCACTTCTAGGGTGTACAGCAAAGTTCTCACAGAGGTGTCATGAAAGCATTATTAAAACTGGTGTAAGTTAAAAGGCCAAAGGTGGATGAAAGTAGATTTGGATTGTTTTTATTGTCTGTGAGTTTTGAAAAACAGATTCTTGCCTTTTCTCAATTACATTACAAAAGTGTTATGGTGAACTGTCAGTTTTTTTCTCCACCTTCTCTCTGTACATCTGCCTTTTCTTATTTTTTGATTTTTGTATATAGGCAGTTCTCCACAGTGGTATGGGTTTTCTTTTAAATGTCATAGTTAAAATCAAAGCCACTGAGTCTAGTGTTGGCCTCAATTTGTTCTTAAAATTGTGAACACTAAAAAAATTAAGCATTTTATCAGGTCTCCCAAAAATGTACATTTTGTTCATGTTGGTTTCATTTAATTTGAAAAGTCAATTTGTGTAGTTCTTAACACATTTTCTTAATATACATTTTTACAAAAACCACACAGAATGTGAGATGTTTTTGACTCAAAATGTCAAATGGTGTAACCAAAGAAGAATGATAAATTTAAATATTGAATCCACCTACAAAACTAGTTGATGCATGTATTTTTAAACATTTTTAAGAGAGTTAAACTATCTTGTAGCAAGTTTTCAGGTTTACACCAGATGACATTTTTGACATTATCCCACATAACAAATAGGATATGTTCTTTATACCCACTGTATTGTATTGAGCATCTGCTACCTGTATACATGCTCTTCTACATCAATGTTTTTCAACCACTGTGCCGCGAGATATTGCCAGCTGTGCCGTGGGAAATGATCAGTTTGTGTGCTGCAGTGATCATGTTGTAGTTCCTCTTTCCCACCAGCAGGGGGCAGCAGCAGGGGGCAGCAGCAGGGGCTGGTTGCCTTGTGCTCGGAGAATTAGTGACGTACGGACGCAGCGTCAGGTTGACGGTTCATTGTGGATAACAGGACGACGGTGAAAGTGATGGATACGATTTTTAAGAGGGAAAATGCTGATTTTTACTTTAATTGGATTTACTTTTACCGGATGTGGTGAAAAGTTCTCCAACAGTGCTATGGTCCCAAGTGAGCTCAAACTCCATCTTCAAACGAAACACCCTTCACGTCAAAACAAAAAAAGTTGAGTATTTTATTGGCCTGTGTGAACACACAGAGAAACAGGCGAATTACATGAGAAAAAACTGAAAGGTGAACGAGAGAGCCTTAAAGCTAGCTACCATAGAACTGAACTTATAGCTAAATCAAAAAAGTTCCACACTTTGTCAGAGAAATTAAAACTTCCTGCCTGCTAAGACATTGTAAATAAGATGCTAATACATTGTAAATGAGATGCTAGGACCGGAAGCGGCTAAAAAAATAGCCAAAGTCACGCTCTCAAGCTAAGTTTTACTGACCTGCTTTTGGACTGTTTTTGGTTGGCAGCTGCTATTTGGACATTTCTCCCATTTTCCACAACATATGTTTGAGGTGAGTTTTTCCAAGCCTGACGGCTATAAAAGCTAAAGGCAGACAGACTGAGAGCTCCGTGTTTCAGGAGGTTTAGGAGTATAAACATGATTATAAAAAAAACTTTTTTGTGCTTATATTCCTTTTCAAGGTGTTATAACGTCATTCTTCAATAAAAAAAAAAGGTTTATATTAACAGTAAAACACAGTTATAACGTTTTTTTTCACGTTTTAACCTGGTGATGTGCCGTGGGATTTTTCAATGAGAGAAATGTACCTTGGCTTAAAAAAAAAAAAGAAAAAAAAAAAGGTTGAAAAACAGTTCCCATATCATGGTGGTGTTGCTTGCAGGCTTTTAAGCTGTCACCAAGTTAATGCTGTTTGTCCTTGAGCTCTTGGAGATGATGCAGTAAATCATCTGTAGATAGTGATGTGCGTGGGTCCAGAGCCTGAACTGGTACAGTTCCTACTTTGGGCTGGACTGCTGTGGCTCTTCCCCAGGGATCCTTCAGGCTCAGCCGCATTTCCATTTGCTATAATGTATGGTATTAGGCTAATGTTTAATGATCATGCAAACATGCTAATAAAGACTAGATGTTAAATTTAAAGCAAGAACATCACAACCCATGCAGTTGATTCCTTGTGTTTCATCATGATTTTAAATAGGTTGTTTGTGCTAAGGAGGTTGTAACCAGCCTAAATAAAACATTAACACACGGAATCATACAACTTGCGCTTAAAAAAATAACCATGTGTTTTCATACTTGGTCCTAGGACTTGTTAAATATACAATTATATTGCTGAAGAATTGACAAACCAAGTTTATCATACTGTGACTTCTCTAGTAGCATACATATGACAAACTAGAATTGAAAATGGAAATTTATGTTGTGCCATTTTACAGCCAAAAACAAGTTTTTATAAACCCTATGTTTTACCTACAACTAGCATCATCCAAACTCCACTGGCAACTAGGTTAAGGGAAATTGGTCGGTATTTCAGAGATAACTTGAGCACACCTGCTAGGCTACTTATGAAAGTAGCATAAAAGTATAAAGTTTGAAAATGTTTTTTGTAGTTTGGGTGAAGTTACCTCCATACTTAGATGTTACTTACAGATAAGAGAATTAGCCTCAATCGTTTAATGTTAAACTGATGGTTAACTCGCCCTTAATGAAAGATTTAAATTGCTTCATTCTCTACATACTCCTTAAGAGTTGATATATAGATAGATATACACACACTTTACCTGCCAGCTCAACGATCAGAGTAAGAGAGCTACAGTCTAACACTTCTGAACTAATTTTGTCCCCATCTGAGGTTTTATTTTATTGATTTATTTTTTTAGAGGTTGTATGAGACCCAGGACCAAAATATTCATACATTCTCTAATTTATGGCACTATAGTGACAATAAAGGATTCCCCTATTTTCCTAGGGACCCTCTGGTATAACTTCAAGGAATTTTTTGGTTTAGAACATTGCATTAGGTTAAACAATGATGTGGTGGCAGGTGCTGAAAGGGTTTCTAGTTTGAATACCCAAGACCTGATGAACAAATCTAGAGTAATCGAGTCAAGGGACTCTTACCATCACTTTAATACATTTATGCCATGCGACTTGGTGGTACATGTATTTTATACCACAGAACCCTTTCCCACTTTGTTTCATCTCGGAAACTCTGAGAGACTTTGATAAGTAGCTCTATTGCTAAATAATTTGTGTTTTCAATGACATTTGTAACAAATACAAGTTGGACTTTTAATTTCACCTTTAAAACAGCAAATTTATTTGTCTTTAAAAAAAAAAAAAAAAAAAACTAAAGTATTACTATTTCATTGTCACTAATAGAAACAGTACGGAAGCACTGAGTCTTTGAGCACTTTAACCGCTCTTCAAGTATGTTAATTCAGTTTACGGATTATTCTTCTGCAGGACAATCCACTGGGATAGTGAAATCCAGTTGGGACAGAGGGCAAGGTTGCAGCTCCATACAAAAGGTTCTTGATAGTAATTTCTTGGTTGTGGCAAAACCAGTGTTATTGACTTCACACATCCAAAAGAAACGGGTTACGAACCCACTATTGTTTGATCCAGTGACAAATCAGATTACACAGCAATGTAGCTGATGTGCAAGCACCCCATTCTTTAGCGAATAGTGAGCAGAGGAAGAATTTGCCACACAAGCTAAACATTGAAAAGAGTTGGGAAAGAAAGAAAACAGAGACGAAAAAGGAGGAACTTACAAATAGAAAAAAACATGGAAAACTAAAATCAGCAGTGAACCATCAGCTCATTACAGTTAAAAGAAATTAAAAGGCTATAATTTAGCTGTATTAAAAATATCAGTGACTTCAAACCAATACCACTTGAATCAGCTCAAAAGTAATAAAACTCTGCATTATTTCTCCAGAAGAAAATGTAATTTTCAAAGTTTTCTACATGTAAACAAATTCACTCCGAAGAGAGAAATCAAGTGTGCAGTTCTCTCAACCCCTCCTTCAACTATTCCACCCATTTGCCCTCACAGCGAGAGCTTGTGCTATGATTGCACCAAGACAGCAAGAAAAGACCACAGATCAAACCTTTTCTCCCTTAATATTTCACATTGCACGTTCCAGAAAGTGATGAGGTGACAAACCTCTTATGCTTTCATCCCGTGTGTTTTGAGAAGCTGCTTAACAGAAGGGGGGGGGACAAAAAAAAAAAAAGGCCGGACTACTGGGATTAATTTCCCTGTACGGGTCAATGTCCTTAGTTCACACATTAGCCCCAAACACTATGCTCCATTTAAATAAGCTTCTCCAAGCTGGTCATCTGGTTTGCAGAAGAAAGTGATGCAGATAGTCTGAAATCGCATCCCAGTGCCTCCAGAGGAAGGCCAGGAGGATTACGAGGAGTACTGTTGAAAGCGTGCGGCTGCGTGTTTTCATCAACGGGACGACACAGTTGGCCACTGTGGACACGAACACCAAAAGGACCGCCATGACAGCAAGCAGCACATTGATAAGTTTTCCAAGAAGAGTTCGCGCTGTAGCGTTCTCCAAACCCTCAAGCTGCACCACCTGCTGTTGCTGCTGCTGCAGCTCCATCTTGGAGATACGTGTCTGACATGCCTCCAGCGCCTCCTGCAGGATGGAGACAAAATGTCAGTATGATGTCACCAAAGACAAATCAGGAACATAATGTTAGTTTTACTAACGGTTACCTGAATGTCTCTCGCTCGCTCATAAGACTGATATGCAATCTTCTCCTCCATGCTGGCTAGTTCCTGTTTCAAGTTCAGAATTTCATTCTGGTGTAGCTCAGTCAAGTCATTCAGCTGTTCTTCCAAACGTTCACACCTGGAAAAGAGTGACAGCAAAAGGACATTGACAAACAATTTACCAGTTCCAAAATAGACCTGATGTACAACAATGTAAAGCAGGGGTCTCCAACCCTGCTTCGAGAAAGCTACTTCTGGTCCTGCTGGTATTTAGGTATTGCCTTCCTCTAAAACATCCAATTCTAATTATCACTCAGTATCAATCAGTATTTGAAGCATTTCACATGCTTGCTAATAACTAGAATCAGGTCTGATGGAGTGAAGAGATTCCTAAAACATGCAAGACAAGACCGTAGCTCTCCAGAAGAAGGGTAGACCATCCCTGGTGTAAAGACCTACCTGTATCGTTCCTCTTGTAGGGCCTCCATGATCAATGGGTAGTCTCGTTGATAGTGGGACTTTAAGGTTTCAAAGGACTCTTCAAGACGACCTTGGTTATCCCGCAGCTCTTGGATTTCATTAAGTACAGCATCGAAACCTGAGGCCTGGCCATGTTCAAGGGTATTTCCCCTGGAGCTGGGAGGGCCTCCGGGGGCTCCGGTGGTGCTGTTGGCTCCTGCAGAGCCAGAAGTTGCACTGGAACAGTCGTCGTCGCTGCCGTACTTTGGGCTGGACTGCAAATGTCCCGTCCCGAGGGCCCTCGTTCCCCCAGGGCCGACACCCTCATCTCCCTGCGTTTCATCCAAAGAGTCTTTCAGAGCTGCGATGTTATCAGCGCTGCCAAACTTGTTGCGGATGAGGGACGCTATTTCTCTCGGCTTCGACACCACAGCTCCAGCAGCAGAATGAGTCGCTTGAGAGAGGCTGGAGAAGCCGCCTGTCACCTGTAATGACAATACAGGGATACTCAGTCTGTGTCAAGTTGCTATACTTGATATCTATTTTAATAACAATAGATGTGGGAATAAGAGAGGATTTCTCAATGCAAATTACGTTAGGCAGAAACATGTAGTGTAATTTGTGTCATCAATCTTTAGCTGACAGAATAAAGGTTTGAAAAAGAAATTTAGGACAGAATGCACTGGCTGCATTGGAAAGTAAAATCACTGTAGCGATCAAAGAGATGCACAACTTTACACACAAACCTACTCTATGAGCCTTTCATTTTTTGTGTTTCTATTTCTACCTACAGTTGTAATTTGAGACCTCTAAACATGACTGTTTATTTAACTCAGATAAATAAATAGATTCATCATATCAGTAACTTATATGGCTGGGATATGTAAGCCCACACTGCTCATTTTCAATAAGCTTCTCTTCTGTAGGCTATTACCAAACATTGTGAGACAACAATCACTTGTGCTACATTTAGCACTACAAACCTACAACTACCACTTTTAGGTCTATGGCTTTAAGCATGCCCACCACAACAAGCAATACAAAAATAGACATTTCAGAAGATTAGCGTCACTTCAATCATTAAAAAAAATAAAATAAAATTCTAATCACCTGAGAGTTCTGTACGGCCATACATGACTTCTGCTGCCTCCACTGTACAGCGGTGGAAACACAGTAAAACCAGATTTTTGTCACCATAATAATGAAAACCTCTTTTCCCAGAATAGACTCTTAGACTCTGCTCCGATTACATGAGCCTGTAAACCAAGCCAGTGAGTCAGCATGCACACTACTGGCAAACCGAAACCCATTAACATCCGATTATTGATAACACCCATGTTTGGCAGGTCAAATGTCTGCCATGCGATTAGTCTATTGCTTCATTGTTTATTTAGTCCGTCTATTAATGCATTGTTTAAACGTCTTTGCAAAAAAATGAAAAAAAAGTATAATTAACATGTAACCGTTGGTCAACAAAACTTGAGTGTGCGTTTGGCAGAAAAACAATGAAAGCACCAGTAGGGTACACACCTTGGCTCCAACATCCTTCAACCCCTGGTGCATGTCTCGGAAGACATCTTTGGGCTGGCGAGGGATGCCATTGTGCTCCACCTCGCGGAGCTTCCGGTGATAGTGCTCCAGCTTCCTCTGCAGCTGCTGGATAGTCTGAGCTGACTTTTGGTTTTTCTTCTCAAACACCTGTTTGATGCGTGCACTTTGCTGCTTGTCCGCGTTATTTGCCAGTTTCAGGTATTCGGCCACATTGTCGTCACGTGCGGTTTGTTCGATTTTTATTTGTTCCGTGAGCTTAAGGATCTTCTGTTGTAGCTGGGCAATGGCCTGCTTGGTGCGCTGGGGGTCCGGAGTGCTGTCGACGACATCATACCCATCTGCACTGTAGGAGACGGCATTGGGTGACATTGCAGGTCCCAATCCGTCATAGCGATCCAGCTGTTCAAAGAAGTGAACAAAGTCAAAGTTAGTGAAGTTCAAAATGTGGGGGAAAAAAAAAAATGTTTAGTCATATTGTCCATACACTAATGCATGCAGTGTGTGAAGTAATACTGATCTGACATCTTTATGTTTGTCCCTCCCTCTAGGACAGTATCTGATGTGAATACTTGCATTTATAAAATTGTGGGTTTTTTTTAAGTCACGTGATCCATCTATGATCTGAGAGGTATTGTGTGTGTGTGTGTGTGTGTGTGTGTGTGTGTGTGTGTGTACATGCCTGTGCATCGTTGCAGGTACTGTGAAGTTGCACTTATTTGCTTGTTTACCCATCATAGGGTCTCGTACAGTCACATGAAACAAATAGACGTCTAAGGTATCCAAGCACAGGATTTTGAGAGCGTCTACCTACATACAAGACATAAATTCAACATTCTGGGTCCATTAGAGCTCAAGTATATATAGGACCATTAGCCTTCAAGATTGTGCTTTGGGAGAATGCAAATGGATTTAATGTGTTTTTAATCTGCATTTGTTGAAAGGGACTAGTTTTTTTTTTACTGATTGAACAGAGTTTGTTATCTGGTTCTGAGGCTTCATAAATGGACATCAGCTGGGCATTGTCAAGTTTTATAACATGAGCAGGAACAGGAAGCTGCAAACTTTCCAAGTTTTCTTGCACTGTTCAACTAAATTCCAGCCTACACTGTTGCAAGAGCAACAATAACTGTGGTAAGGCCCGTTCTACAATAACTACAATTAAAACAACCTACTGACCTATAATAATGAAGCATCAAAAGCTAAAGCTTAAAGATACATAGTAATTCACAATGAAAAGGCAAACCATTTCAAAATTTCATTAAATTTGAAGGTTCAAGAATGACAACTGTTAGAAGAAAACTGTATATAGTTGTCACACTCAGTAAGTTTTTATGCTCTCCTACTCTAATCTACTGTAAAAGAAATCATAAGGTTTAAGATTTTTCCTACAAAAAAATCATAAAGAGGTTTAAGATTTTATCTTAAGTCAAAGATATCTAAAGGACGTCTACAGAAGTGAATGTGTGAATGAATGGAGAAATAGTTTGTTGAAGAATCTAGCGATTCTGACAAGTCTGTTTTTTTGTAGTAGAAAAACTGGTGGTTAAGAGGAAAGGGATTGGCCAAGTCTATAAAACTATCACCGCACCATGTTAGGTGATAGTGCCCCCCTCGGGACCTCATGCCAGAGAATTTCTTCCAGAAATAACATAGTAAATGATACCAATAATCGTTGGGTAGCCAAACCACAATCCCCCTATCCAACAACAATACTGGGTAGGACAAAGTTCGGAATGGGAAACCAATTGCAGACTGAGGATCACACTCCTAAAGAAACCTTTTTCTTCCTTTTAAAAGGTGGATGACAGAGGATAGATAAAATGGAGAGAAACAGCAAGTGTAAAACAGGAGCAGAGAAAGAAAAAAGTATCAAAGCGATACGAGACATGAAAGCCTACAAAGAAAGAGCAGGAAAGATAATTAAGGGTAAAATAAACACCACAGATTTTAAATTTAGAGACAACCCAAACTGGAAAATTTGCAAACCAAGAGGGAGAAGAAAAAGCAAAAAGGAAATACAAATTAACACAGAACAATACAAACTAAAAAAGGTCAGATTGTCATGCCGCCAGAGTCTCCATTACCTGGTAGACAGAACACATCAGAGCAGACTCCCACAAAGACTCAGTTCAGCCTGACCGAAATACTAAAGGGAAAAGCATGTATGCTAAAAAAGCATTAGCAAAACACAACCAGCATTTTAGAAGAGGTGCTGCAGATGATATGCCAAGTGACACCAGAGAATAGTGAAGGTGAAGAGAGTGAATGTGGCCACTGCGGACAGACTCCAAAACAATCAACTACCCATGGTGGAAGTAGCTAACCCACGATATGGGCACAGGAAAAGTCTAGGAGCTGACGACCCACTAGACAGCGACCTATCCGTGCTGTGTTCAGAGCATGGATCGTGGCTGACAGACACAAGGCATTAGCAGGACTGCCAAGCATAGATGGAGTAGAAAAAGCATAGCAGCAGTAAACGAACCGAGACAAAGCTTTACATTGAATGGACTGGAAATGCACCAATGTCTAACAGACATGCTGGGATATAGGTGTCACAGGAAAGACAAACGAGAACTAGAAAGGGATAGCCCTGATCTAAATCAAGGTTTAGACCAAGTGTTGCCGGAGCTCGTGCAGAATTCAGAGGTAGAGCAGACTACACAAAAATAGCTGAATGCATAAAAGATCCAGATTAAAAACCTACTGACTCAGACACAGATTGGAAAAGCATTCCACAAGATAATATACAGTGCATACAAACAACAATTAAAGAGCATTTATTGCTGACCTAGAAGAACCTATAAGGTGTTTGTGACAGAAGGCTCTGAAATAGAAAAAGACAACTTGCGCTGCAGAAACAGTAACTGTTGCCTACTCTCAGCCCCGGAGGTTTTCACTCCTGAGGCAGAGGCCGAGGAGGCTACAGGGTAGATAACTACCAGCTAAGACAAACACCTCTCAGTGTTCAGATCAGTGTTATCTGTTACTGACACAGTGTTATCTGTTATGGAAGCCAAAACACTATTAAGTTCATATTCTGCACAAACAGTAGAATTATCATCAGTAATTAGAGCATGTGAGCTACACAAGGGCCTGAAAATTGTAGTCTGGACAGACAGCCAATACGTATACTCCTCTGTACACCAATGTACAAATACGGAAAAACAGGGGAATGAAAACAGTTTCAAAAAGGCAACAACTTTGCTGACATTGCTGCTAAAACTGCTGCTCAGGCTAGGTTTATTGAAACTCACATGCCAACACCGACAGAACCAATCACTTTAGATCAGTGTTTTTCAACCTTTAGCCAAGGCACATTTCTCTCATTAAAAAAAAAAAATACACATGTCTCAACAGGAGGGATGGTTAAATTAGTTAATATAACATACTATAACTTTCAAAACTTCTGCAAAAATGCATCATGTCAGAAACCTAATGCACAAGGACAAGTGAGACCAAAGAGGACAGTTTACAACACCGCCACACCCTTTTCACACTATTCATATGGAATTCCTATAACTAAATGACACAAGTAGTAAAATATGTAATATAGATACATTCTCCAAATGGGTTGAGATATACCCCACAAAAAGAAATTATGTAGGAACAGTAGCAAAAAGCTTAGTATCACACTTCTTCCCAACTTATGGCATTGCCAGGAGTGCTGGCATAGCAGAAAGAATTAACAGCACAATAAAACAGACCTAAAAAAAACTATGGAAGAAACAGACCGGCCATGGCCAGACTGTCTTTAGTAAAAATGTGGATGAGGATAACTAAAAGGACATAAAGGTTTGACACCATTTGAGATAATACATGGAAGTAATGCCATCATTTAACATAGATTTGTTAAAAAGTGATGGGGAACTCACTTTACAAACAAAAGACATCCAACAATCTAACAGTGTTCCAGACGAACCAGTATTCTCTGATTGCAGGGTAAGACCCAGGGACTGGATCCTGATGAAGATCATCCAAAGGTCCAAATGGAACCAACCTAAATGGGGGGTCCATACCCAATTTTACACATCACAACAACCCAGGCTAAGATAGCCAAAAGATCATTCTGGATACATCTGAGCCATTGCAAACTACTAAAAGGAGCAGACAAGGCGTACTCTGTGATTATAGACTAGAACTTTCTGCAGGGCAGCCTACCAGACTGTAGAGGTCACTAGGGCCCTACATCAGGGGCAGCAGGAGAGTTCCTCGTACTGCAGGCTAGTGAAGAAAACAATGTAGTAAAATCAAAAGACAATAACTCCACCCTGAGTGCTACCTGCAGTTGTCTGATCCCCTACGATGGCTTGACTCATCCCACTCCCGGTTGCACTTACAGCAGTGTTTGTGTTGGCCACCTCTGAGGGACTCCTGAGTCATCAAAAGCATAACAGAGGTGGAGGACACAGCACACGCAATAATGCTATGACTGGTACTTTCAGAAAACTGTGTAATGATTCTGATGCATCAGGGCAGCGACCCAATGATCCTTATCTATATTATGACTATGTAAAAATGGGATTGCTAAATGGTGCCTAGACAAGAAGACACCGTTTAGTCTCAATGAAAAGTCAGTAGAAAATAAAAAGATATTGATTTTCTGATAACTCAGACTATACAGAGTATGAAAAAAAGGAGGGAATATAAGAAGATAACTGTATAAAAAGTATACATTCGTCACACGTAAGTTTGTACTTTCTCTGTAGCCTCATAATCCGTAATCTTCTGTGACTTATGACCTATATTTGGTTTCTTTGTGACCATCTACATCAGCTCCTCAAGGTTGAACAAAATGCTCTTGCCAGATGTGCTGAACTATCTTACGATGACGTACATGCATTGAGACACACACACACACCCAATATCATGTGCAACACACACATGGCTGATGTAATTTCAGGTATAAATAAAGGGACAAGGAACTTCTTCAGTGCATCTCTGCTGCAGAGCGGTCTGAGCATGGTGCCCTTGTACAAGTAAATTCTTGTTTGTCTCATCTGTTGGTTCTGATCCTAGGCCCTGACAGCACCAAGTCAAGTATTCGTATCAAATCAAGAGAAGTACTACTGTTATTCCCATACATTTTTTTTTTATTTAGACTCTTTATTAGTGAACATAAATAAATTAGAAAATTAAAAAAAAAAAAAAATCCAAATCTAAAAAATATCCCATGTGAAATAGCCAAAACTGCATAATATTTGATAGAAAATTGTGTGTTCATGGCACTGATTGCTCATAGTACAAAGCTAATGGAACAAAGACACTCACCCTGTCAGGCTCCTCAGTTGAGTGGTATCCAGAGGTTAGCAGGATGTCTGCTAGAGCAGGGCTGGTTGGTGTATCTGTGGTCGAGGAGGAGCGTGGGCGTCCAGCCTGCAGCAGGGCCTCATGGGTGCTCCGCCGGTGGATCTGGGGACTACCTTTCTGAGGAGGATCCCCAGGGCCCGCCTTGCTGCGGCGGCTCTGCAGGCTGGTGCCTCGCTTCATTATCGGTGGAGCACCTCGGATCTGCTGCAGAACACGGCTCAGTGCTGCGGGGGGAGCGGAAGCAGCGGGGCTGTCAGAATCAAGAGGGAGAGCCGAGGCAGGAGGCTCCCCTACCTCTGACCCTACATCTGTTGGTTCGAAGGGAAGGGCTGCCGTGTAGGACGAGGCAGGGTCATGGGGGGTAACAGAGGAGCGTCGGCGCTGTGGCTGGAAGAGCTGCTTAAGGCCATGGCCCAACGCCCCCATGTTCTCCAGGGCATTATGGGTGATTTTGGATAAGCCGTGCTCTGCGTCTGACGCCCTCCTGCTGACCTCCGGTTCCGCTCGGCCCCCAGTGTCCGGCTCCTCTGGACTCTGTTCACTACTACCCTGATCCATGAGAGACCTCCAGTTTCACCGTGAGGTTTTACTTGGGGGTGCAGGGGACTAGCTACACCCCGTCAACACCCCCCACCCCCCTCTGTGAGGCTGGGTGAAAGCCGGGTAGCAGAGGGGATGGCGCTCAGTTGGGCCTTTTGAGTGGACATGCATCTGTGGCTTGGCTCAATATCATGCTTGTCTACCACAAAAGGAAAATAAAATAAATTATAACATGCAGCCGTGAATGATGAACATAACAAGCATTAGCATAATATAAAACCTCAAGCAAAGTAAACTGGGTTGACACAGACATGAACACTTTTTTGGGGAGTTCAATAGAACTATTCTTGTTACTTTTTAAAACTTTTTGCAAATAATTCAGGACTGAGGACAGTGTGGTCTTCTCATGTATGTGACATGTCTTACAGCGTCAACCCATTAATACAAAAACACAGTTCACAAAATAAACAATATTTGAGAATGGTTTCTGAAATGTTCTAAGTTAAAGGTTGATGCCATTTTTGCAAGTCACTTTGAATTGTTTAATTCAGGGCATCCAAGTCCAGCTGTACACCCCCTGATTATAGTTAACATTTCAGAAAGTATTTTAATTAAAATTATATAAATTAACAAATGTGCCCAGATCATGCTAATAAATGCAGAGAATACAGAATGTGGAAAAAGAAAAAAGTAAACGAAATTCTAAATGGACAGTGAAAAATATCTAATTCTTAACGGATTTGATTTTCAGTGAGCCTGTTGTTTCTTTGCATCTCATTTTAGGCTAAATCCTGTAATGTTGGCCATTCCAAGTCTTCAGTTCTCAAATGACAGTATATACTAAAGTCTTTTTATTCACCAACATGTAATAAGAAAACAGTAAGATAGCATGACAGCACTTACCATCAGCCCAGCCTCTCCCCTTCTGACTCACAAATTAGAATTGGCTAAATGAAGCAGAAATGTAGAGAAAAGAAAATTAGAAGACTACATTTTATTCTATAACAGGAGGATACTTTGGCAAACCAAGGTTCATATAAAGAGAATTACACATAGAAACTATGCTAATTTGCTAACTATACTTATTAGTAAATGGTAAGGAATTCTACACCAGATGACAGGTTTAAGAGCTTCAAGCACCACTGTTTGAAATATCAAGAACCAACAGTAGGTTGATGCATGATGTGCTGATTATGTGCAAAAAACTAGTATTCATGACAGCTAAAATTAACATTTACCCTGTGGAAAGGCAATAGGAGAAGGATGTCTTTTGATGGCATGTTGAGATTTCCAGCAATTTGCTCTTTGGTGCAAGGCTGACATGGTTTAATACAATAGAGAAAGTAACCCAGGGACTTTGTATTTAAAAATGAAAATACTTTTTTTAGTGTGGCTATTGCACAGCAGAAGTTTAGATGTTAAAAAAAAACATGGTGCACAACACTGAATTTCATCAGGGCATCAACCAGAAGCAAGAAGGGAAAAAAGACAAATATAGGCCTGTAGATACCAGGAAATTACATCATAGGTTAAAACCACAATGTCTTGTTCTCACTTCTGGTTGATCACCCTAATGATGGCCAGTGCAACACAACCCACAGGGGTTTAATCTTTGCCATTCATTAGTCACACTAATAAAAGCTGCTTTTTAAAAAATATTTATCATCAAGAGCTCTTTGTATGCTTGCTTTGCATGACACATTATTTGACATTTATTCACCATCGGCTTGAGACTCACTCTTCAAGTGATAATACTAGCTCTACATAGAAACAAGGCTTGAACAAAGCTCACAGTGCTGTGAGGAGCTGTCACTGCACAACTCATCTGTAGAACATAAAAGGGAGTGGGGGGGACGATGGCCTGTTAAAGATCAGTGTCTTCTTATTCTTCTGGGCCAACCAATGTGCACACTATCAGCAAGTGTTCACAATTTCATATTCACATATTTAAAAAAAAATCCAAAGTACAATTGTAAACTTACCTTTTCACAAAAACTAACATACTATACATTTCTCAACATTAGGCTTCTGTCTTCAAGCAACCAGAGAGGCTGTTTCCCTAATCACTCAGGAAAATATCCAAAGGCTGGTGAAAGTGATGAGTCTGAATATATATTTAAACAATTCCATGAATCAGCAAAGCTACAATGTCACTTAACAAGCCAGCAGCACATTTGAACACCAAAACCACTGAAATGCTCCATTAGTGAAACATACTGACCCATTATGTGCTGGTCCTGTGGTTCCAGCTACAGTGTTTGATAAGAAAGCACTGTGTTAAAGGGTAGGTGGCAGTGTTTGATGATTAAAAGAGTATCCTTATCGATGCTTGCTGATTAAAAGCCTTCAACAAAAGGCCATTTCAATTTTAAATTGCATCAGTGTTGCTCACTCAGTGTTCCCATGTTACTTATTACTCAAAAATAGGTTATTTGCATGAAGCAAACCTTGATGTAAGACATTAACAGTGTTTGTTAAACCAGTCTTGGCTCCTTGGAGCTACAGGTTTTATGGGTGCTGCTATGAAGTCTACAGAAGCCACATATAGATGCATGTTAGCGACTGAACAACCTATGTTAAGGCTAAAAATTCACATTCATAACCCATGGTATAAAATTCTAGGCAACTGAGATTGATGTGATCCTTTATGAAAAACAGTAACCAATTCGACTAATTCCTGATCCCCGAATCATGGTTAATAAACAAAGACACTGCCACTCAGTGCAATGGAACACAATAAGCTTTGGACACTTGAAATTTAAGACCAGTCATTCTTCAGACGTGGAACTATATCCTCATCAGTAATGGAAAGACAATGGCGTCCAACTCCTGCAGGCTGAGGGCAAAGTGTTCTCTGTGAAGTGGGTCACACAGCGTTTGTCCATCACTCTGTGCACGCAGTGCACCAAGGTCACACCATCTACAGAGTGATGTGCATGTCTAGAAGCATTCAAGCCATTACTTGTGTTGAGGAAACATTTCTGCACGCAGCTCCAATTTCAATCTGGAGGCAACTTGTATTCTTAGGTTACTGTTACATCACAGACATGCGCACATTTCTACAGTTTCAAATCTTTCCATATCAGTTACAATTATCTTAAAAAAAGGCATGTTTTATTGCATATTCAGGTTAAAGAGTTTTATCTGAAAACCATGGTTTTAAAACCATACACAAATCAAGAAAATCAAGAAATCAAGAATATGGTGTAGTCAGGGGACTCTTGACTCAGCAAGAATTCAAGGGCAGATAAACATACCTTCAGATGTGGTCATCAGCAAATGATGTGTGGATCTATTAACACAGAAAATAATAATCCAAGCAAGACTCCAGCAACACTTCCTCGTGTTAACTCTTCCAAATGGAAATCGTGTGGGATTGCTGTCAAACTTTAGTCAGCTGTTTCCATGGACATTTAGAAATATCACGTGCTGCAAAAAACAGAGAAAAACAGAGCCATAAACTTTATGAAGACAATGATGTAATTTTTAAACTGAACTTTCAGACACTCCTACAGAGCTTTTGGGGCCTTTGTTTTCCCAGATGTGCAGCCCAAAATGTCTGCCTTCATTGACAAAGTTCAAGTCTCTAAATTAACCTTTTCACTTTTTCCCTGGTAGCACTGGTGCGACAAATCGTCTCAGCAGAGTAGAGCAGTTGAGAACCCTGCAGTTTCCAGACAGCTGGTTTTAGTACCACCAAATAGCAAGTCAACTACTAGCTGCTGAACACAAAGGTGCAAATAGGACTAGGTGGCATCAAGAAATTACAGTAGATCAGGGCATTTAGAAATACCTATGGTATGATTTCCAATACCATCAAAAAAACTGACACTCCTCTTTCTATTAAATTGAGACATACGCTGTTTTGAAGTGATTCAGTTCATTAGATATGAGTGATGTAATTGTTTTTTCCCCAGGTATTAATCATGTCCCCATGTATTTCAAGAGCAAAGGTGCCAACAATAGAAAAAGTAATTAACATAAACTAACCTCTAGCACTTTAATTACAATGGATGTGTTCAGTTTTTTTGAGCGTATAAGTGTATAAAGTGGAGATGAATTTACTCATCACTGAGTCAGCAGTGGTTTCTTTAGTGATATGTGGTCAGGAACAAAACTGTCAATTGCCCAATTGGCAGCTGTGATTATGAAGAATTGTATTTTCACTTTTTAAGAAGCGCTGCAACTCATTGACTACAAATGACAAACATCTTCAAAAAAAACAAAAAAATACTGCAAGCTGGCAAATCCGCTGTCTTCAGTTTATAAACCACAAGGTTTTACTCAACTGCCGCTGTGCTACCACCACTCTCATATTATCCCTGTTCAGCCCACTGATGTGTCAGTATCCATCAGATCAAGTGTTACTGGGTTCTCAAGCAAGAGCTTGTGGGAGATGGGCACGCAATTCCTAACTATTCATTATTCTATAAGTATTTAAACACTGTAAGACATGTTCAATTGCATATTATTAGAAATACTCTATAATCTACAATGTCATAAAAGCTATTATGACTTCTAGCAGACCAGTTTCTATGTATTTTCCCTCCTATCCCCTCATATAGTATACAGCATAGTAAAATGTCAAGTGGGTATGCTGGTAGAAAAAAAAAAAAAAAAAATTAAAGATAACACCCAAGCCTACATGTAACATATTGCAAACTAAACACAACATGTAATTCTTCTTAAACAGATTAGTAAATACTACATTAAACTACATTAGATTAAAATGTTGTATACAAATCACATCAACATAGACGACTGGTAAAACTCTACAAAGTAAAGTAACATCAAAAGTACAAGGCAGTCTCTTTAATTGAATATTATACTATCAATAGCAGCTCACACAAATCTCGACAAGTGAGTTGCTTTATATCTTGAATGAGAACAAGGTTTCAATTTTGTACAGCACCCCTAAGGCCTTTCAGCTTAATTAACTGTATTATGTTAATCACACCAAAAGGCCACTAAGGCCATTTGTGAATAGGTTAAAAATTGTAATTAATAGATATCTCCATGGAACTTGCCCAGTTTATATTTTACATTAGGACACTCGGTTTGTGAATGTCCTAAAATGTTATATTTAAATAAATTAGGGTTTTAAGTAAATACTCATTTGAATACATTTCCAGAAACATGAACTCTGAACTAAACTAAGCAGCCAAACATCAACCATGAAGTAAACTGCTAAATGTGCATTTTAAACATGTAGATTACCTAGCTGAAAGAAGACATGTTACAGAAGCCAAACCTCATAATTGATCACTGTTTTTTTGTTGTTTTTTTTGCCAAACTATAAAAGAGCCACATTCGAGATAAAAACTAAAGTAATCGAAGTGCCAAGCACGACAATGTTACAGCTTCTATTCTTACAACCAAGCAGATCGAATATACACAGACATTCAGTCACTTTCCGATGAGATCATCGCCACCACCTACAACACTTGTAACACCCGAGTTAACAACGAAGGTCCCCGTTTTGGGGGTAGACATGTGGAAAAGGAGGAAACTTTCATTACAACACACTCACGTTAGCGAGCGCTCCGCCAGCCCCCGACACCGCCGAGCTCACTAGTAAACAGTGAGTTACAGGTGCACCGTGCGGCTTAGCGGCGTCTTCTCCTTGAAACCACCATAAAGCTGGTGAAGAAAACGATGGACACGAAGGAATCGGCGACGTGTGACGTTGCCAAGTTGCCGCACATAGCCGGAGCTCAATGGTTTCACGTTAGCGGGAGTTAAGAAGAGGATGAAATTAGCAGCTCGCGAGCTAACGTCAACGCTCGTAGGCCTGACCTTTATACACACTCCGCCGCGAGCTGCGTTCGCTGAAAGCGTCAATGTACTTCACGGTTTTATGTCAACTGTGGTGGAAGATAAACTCTGAACACAACGAAGCCCGCGGTTTGAAGGCTCGTCTGCGGCTCCTCCACCAGCGGTTAGCAGGACAAGCTAACGCGGTGCGCCGGGGGCTGTTTATTTTACTGAAGGGGTCACCCCGGTGCTGCTGTGCGGGGTGAGGTCATGCATTAGGGTCGACCTGTAACGTTATATGTTGCATTCATCGCGATTCCCTTTAAAAGCATTCAGATTGTTGCGTGTGCAAATCTTCTTTCTTCAATATACTACAATTCAACAGTAGTAGAAAGTAACCAAATACATTTAGCAGTACTGTACTGCTGTTAAAGTGTTATTAATTTAGTGGATAAACCATAACAATACAGTTTTATAATGAGTACTTCTCTTTTGATACGTTTAAGTATATTTTGCTAATGCTTATTTTACTTAACCTTTTCAATTTAGGGCTCTTTTTATATGTTTTTCCACAGTATGTCTTTTACACAAGAAAACTTTTGTTCAGTACTGTCTTTTGTATTATATATGAGGAATTAGCCTATGTATTCAGGATTTTAATAAGAATTACGACACTTGAATGCATGTTTAAAATAGGAAAGCGCCATAACTATTTTTTTGTATTGATGGAGCACTCATCTGTCCTTCAGTTGGAGTGCTAAATGTTTGTTTTGAAAATAGTGTACACTATGGAACTAAAGAAAATGTAGTTGTCAGTCACTGAGAAAACACTTCTGCTTTTTCATTGGAGCTCACTGTCCTGACCAAAGATTACTGATAAGATAGTGGTTACATCTAACAGGACATGCATGACAAAAAAAAGTGTAACCTAATGTACCACTTGTCATACCCAATGTCACATTATTCTCATGATAATATGGGTTGTGACAGACATGTCAACAGGCAGGTTTCAAGTAAGAAACTGCTGCAGAATCAAGATCACCATGAGGGTCATGTACCAACAGGGCACGTAGATCATTTTAATAAACAGCCAGACTAACATTGTTTTTCTCATAAGGAATGATTCTGAGAGAAACTCTGTAGAATGCAGCATCTATTATCTTATTTGTCCCACACGATCAATGCATTTTCTTTAGTGTATTAACATGTTTTGTTTATTCTATTTTTACTGTAAAGCACTTCAAACTGCATTTCTATATGAACTGTCTTAAATGTGTTATTACTGATATCTACCCATTGTGACATCAGTTTTTGTCATTACCAACTTTAAGGGTATGGACCTTAAAACATTGAACTTCTATAACATTCCAGAAACGCAGCATCCATGGACCAGGTCCTCAAACACCAGGTTAACTCATCGCAGGTGTTGGGTGACCATCCTGTCACCACCTCCCACCACACTTCCTTTATCACGTCTGAGAGTCTTAATTAAAATGTGGCGTATTCATTTCCTAGACAGGAATCCCCTCTTCAAGGTTAAATCAGGCAGCGCTGATTTGTGGACAAAGTTGTTCAGCTCAACATAACGTGAACTACTGCAATTAATTTTGCGTTTCCTGGCCTGGCCGCTGTGGAGTATATAATTGAATCAGGCCTGGGTGTTGTCTCCAAACTTAAACCATTGTTACATGCGTTTCTCCGAAATGAGAAGCGCCTACGTTTTCGCTTTAACTCTGAAGTAGTGAAACTCAACATCGCCCGTCCCGACTATCCCAGCTCTCAAACCAGGCGCTTACCCGCCGCCTGGCCACCCTGCCTGTCAGTTAGCAGGCTGGCTAGGTTAGCTACACGCAAACCGGGCACGTCTCCAAGCGGCGGCGGCGACAGGATACACGCCGCTAGTCAACCCGAGCCCCGCCGCAGGTCGGATAACAGGACATGGAAACGCATTTCATTCATAGAGTAGCTCACAAAACGTGTACTTTTTTTTTTGGCTGGCGTCAACTTACATGGGCGCTGAGAGGATTGTGTTGATGACCGTTCATTTCTCCCGATGGCGGAACACTCCCACGGTGACGTCAAATAGCGTGCGCGACGTCAGAACAGCTGAGCGGCTGACGCTGGGCAGCCTGTATGAACCATGCAGGTGAGGTTCAGGACTTTAGCGACTAGGACTGGATCTGTAGTCGCTATGAAGTCATGTCACACAGGTTGATTCGCTGGGCGAGGTAGTTTAGAAGGAATTAGTCGATTGAAAATATCTAAAACACGTAGGCCTACTAGAATACATTTATAATTATTAGAAGTGGACAAGAGTTCAGGTCAACAAAATAGATTATATATATTTTTTTTAGGTTGAACGTAATTTTACTGGGCAGGGCGGACTTTTTAGCCTATAGATGACAGGTAACACAACTGGTCAGTTATTGGACTGTTAGATGTTTTTTTTGGAAAGCTATTCAAAGTTTCCTGCTTCCTGTCTTTTGATTTGCTTTTAAATTGGCCTCATAAAAAGTCATGTAAAGCCTAATGTTCTGAGTTATTGTGATTTTCGCTTTTATGACATCTTGGTAACCAGTGAGTAATCAGCAGATTACCCCAAGAAACAGCAGTGACAAGAAATATGATTTACAGTAAATGTCTTATGTGCATATATGACATTTTAAAAAACATGATGTGGCCCTCAAGTGTTCCTAGAACTCACAGCCCTGAGTATCATCACCCACCATAACCAAGAATGACTTCAGACATTGTATCAAATATTACCTTTTATTCCCCCTCCCAAAAAAACAACAACATACATTTATAATCCCTGTTGCTAAATACTAAAAGCAAGAAGGTGAAGTAATTTGTACTTTCACAATGTTTTGATCTAGTTAGCATATTTTGTGCCTTGGAATCAGAAACCATCAACCCTGCCATCAATACTTATTAGGTAAAAGATGGACAGGTTTTCATAGGCTCAGATCAGGAAATAAAAACTGCTGAAGCATAATGCATTATAGGCAGACAAGGCAACACAAGGTAGAGCCTGTAGTATAGATTGGGATCTGGGATTACAGACCATCATTTGCCTCTGTTTGAGGCATATCAATAAATCTTAATAGTTTTCTAATAAAAGACAAAGGAAACACTTCTTTATGCAAGTAAACAAACTTGAATTCAGAGTATTTCAGCTTCCATGTATAACCACTAGAGGGCCTCTATGCACAAGCCTGTGTGGTAGGGTCCAGTGGATTGCAATCCTCCAGTGACCCCTGCTAACTCCCACTTATCCAAACTGCAGTATTTTGCTGAGTGAGAAGAGTTTGCAAAGCAAAATTCCTAAACAAATCACCTACCTTTGATTTTGGTGTCATCCAACTTGATTTTGTTTGCGGTATTAAAATCAATCTTGAGCATCATTCCAAAGGGAGAGCAGGTAAAGCAGCGTGGGAATGCCAGAGCTGGACAAGACAGTCTTTGGTGCCGTAATAAACACAGCAGTCGTTTATACCTCTCAACCTAGAGTGTAAAAAGAGTGGTAAGAAAATGGTTAAATTAAAAAAAACTACACATAAACTATATTTACTGCAAAAAGAGAACGGATAAAGAACAACACATCACATTGACATTATTAAGCCATCTGAGGGGATGTGTTACTCACCAGTTGGTGTTTGATCATCAAACCTGAAGACAAGTGAGCCGCTTCGAGTTTGGGCTGCAGATTCATGTTTGAAATTGGACCCTGTGCCACTGAAATGAATACTGCGTCTTTCTGTTCCAAAGAGAGAATGAGTTCTTGTTCTTTGCAAAACAGCCCTGACTGCAGCCTGTCCATTACAGAGTTCTATGGACACAAGAGTCACCATCCGTTTAAAATACCACATGTCAGTTTTCCAAGGCACCACACCATCAGTGATTACAATCGTGCATTTTAGTCCCTTCTCCAAAGGGGTAGTGTGTTAATTCAATATACTTATGATGTTTAACACTACCTTACCTAAATAATGAACACAGACAGACTAGTAGTTGCAGCTGCTGGTGGAGGCCAGGTGCTAATGATCATCAGTAATTAGTTGTGCAGTCAAGTTGAGCTTTTTTCTTACAAATTGTAACACTAGGGATTCATGTTTTTGAGCAGTATTATTCAGCTTTTGCAATTTCATTGTTTTCCTATGCGAGATAAAATTTATCTTGTCGGTCTTGTAATTTTTAAAGACTTTTCAGATAGGATCTTTCTGACCCAGATACCACAAGAACATGAATCTAGATATGCACTCTTTGGATAGACTGCCATCTGTTGGTCAAAGAAATACTATTTTATTTATTTACATGTGTATCTCATTGGAATAAAACATATGTCAAAACAAAACTGTTTCATCAGCTTACTAATGTGTATTCATTAGTATTATGTGTCAAAAGGCCCTAATTGAAATAAGGGTTCAATAGAGTTTTATTGAGCATCTAGGTCCTGCATCTGTTTGCAGTCCGTGGTCCTTCAGGTCCAGTGAGTCATTGTTCTTTCATCACGATGAGGAACCTTCTGATTAATATTTTGAAGCATGATGCAGATGAGAATTATATTGCATGGTTTCTGTGGGTCTACACATAGTTTAAGTAGTTCAGGCCTTCAAAATGTCTTTTAAATGCTGTCTAATCATTCAATTGTGCCTCCATTCTTCCATGAGCAGAGTTAAATCTCTCTGATGCATCATAATTTACCATGGCACAAGTGGGTATTAGCCATGGTAAGAGCGGGTATGCACTGCCATAAGCTCCATCAGTTAGACAAGAAAAACAATTAAGGCATCACATAAAAGGGTTCTGAGAAAAAGATTTTTCCACCATTATCTATCATCTCTCTTGGAAAACAAACCATATTCAGAGGCTCAGTCAATAATAACAATAACAATTACAGCCTTAGAATCAACATCAATGTTGGAAAATGACTATATTTAGATAGATATATAACAAGATAAAAAAAGAACAAACAAAAACAGGATTATGTGGACTCATATGGACCTAAATTTTCCTAATATCCAACCTATGGCCTTGAATGTCATAATCAGCATTATCAAGAAAGCAAAATCATACATTGTATATAATATTGCCTTTTATTTTTCCATTCAAGATCATGCACATGTATCCAGGTCGGTGACTAATAAAGATTGACAAGATGAACAAGTCAAAAACTTTTTTAAAATACAATTTTTAAAACATTCATCGGGTCTCTCAAAATGTACATTTTGTGTTATGATGTTGGTATTGTCATTTAAAAGTTCATTTGTAACATTATTTCTACAAAAATTTCAAATGATGTAACCAAAAAAGAATAATAAATGTTATATATTTAATCCACCTAGAATATAAAACTAGTTGATCACATGTGTTATTAAGTTACATGGTTTACACCACATGGTAGTTTTGGCATTGTCCCATCCATCATTTTTGCTAAATACTATAGGCACAACAATTAAGTCATGGTAAATGTGGGTATTCGTCAATATGGTATCGCTCAATAAGGGTATCGCTCAATAAGGGATTCTGTTGAAAGTTTCTGGAAGTATGGCTCCCCCTCAAGATCTTGCATGGACTGATCCATGACATAGTGATGAATACATCTGCATTTTCCACTAGTTGCACATTGACACTGTGCCACCATCTACAAATGTAGATGCTCTAATTGAATACAATGTATAGGTTCCATCCATCCATCCATTGTCTATCCCGCTTATTCCCTTTCGGGGTCGCAGGGGTCTGCTGGAGCCTATCCCAGCGCGTTAAGGCGAGAGGCAGGGAACAATGTATAGGTTAGTTTTTTTAATTTAGATTATATTATATTAATAAACATCACAGTAAGTGAAAACATCCAATTAGATAAATACTAACAGCAGCAAATAGGGCAGCTACAAATGTATGTATATCCACAGATTATTTAAACAAATGCACACACTTTTTACCCAGTTATGACTGAACTGATGCAAACAGGGGAGAGGTTTTGACTCAAATGATGGGCTTTTAACTGTTTTTACTTTCTTATATGAAAGACAAATAGAAGCAAACACTATACACATGAATGTTCATTAGAAATCAGCTCTTGGTGTTCGTCCCTTTTTACTGCCATTTTCACAGATTCATAGATAAGTTGTTCTATAAATAGATATATCTAGGCTTTGTTTATGGATTTAAACTAAATAAAATGATATTTCAGTCTGATTATGAGGCTACTGCTTAAAAGGATCCTGCACTAAATATTTCTGCCTATTTTAGATTTTTTTTCAGTCAACATTAGGCCACCATAAGCAATTCTTGAATTATAGCTTATAATAAATGCAGAGAAGTTATGCCATTTCATGTAGATCGATTAATGGTATTTGTGACTTTTCTTACATGAGGGACAGTTTAGAGGTCTATGACATTGTCCTTGGACCAGTCATGCTGATGTGTCACATGATGATCAGCTGTAGCACTGGGTGACTGTGGCTCTTTGGCTTGGAAATGATCCATAGATGCATTGATAGATTCTGTGTCCGACGTCCACCCATAGCCAACATAAGCTGAAGTGAAGGTTTCTACATTTGTGGCATCTTGTTCCAAAGTGTGAGTCCAAGATGGAGGAGGAGGTGTAAACAAGGCTCCTGCTGCAAGCTGTCCATGATGTAGGGCGTTGTCAATGCTGCGCCTGAGGTTAATGGGAGATGGCGGCCGTAAGTCAAATTCTATTAGTGAAAGAACACATTCATGCTCACCAACATTTTGCGATGTTGGTGCAGCTTGCGAGTCTGCATTGTTAACAACATTGGGTTTATACTCTATTAAAATGGTGGAGGATTGATTACCATATGGACACCTTATGTTGTTACTGTTGCCTGCTGTAGATAAGTTATACATTGCCCAGCTATTTGGCATTAGGTCATCCCATTTTTTTTCTGGTTTACTTAGTGTCCCTCTGTGCATGCTGGCTAGGACCCTTCCCCACATGCTTGCCTCCTTCACTCCTTTAAACACCTCACCTCTGCCCTGCCCATAATCACCCCTTAAATGATCCCTACAGGGCATCAAGAAGATCCAGGATCCCAAGACGAGCAAAGAGAATCCCCAAGCCACCTCAAGAATTCTGGCCAAAAACTGACTGAGCCACCAGCCCCAGCCAAAGTGCCTCCAGTTCCCCAGCTGCCCATAAAGCCAGAGTAGACTATACATCTGAAGGCTGCAGCACAGAAGCCCGAAGAAGGCACACAGTGCTGTTACCTGCATTGCATGCTTCTCTATCCTATGTGAAGGAACCCACTGCGGTACAGACGTACTCAGTGACACATGTGAATGGCAGAGAGACTTGGTGAGGACTCCCATGCAAAATGGGAGGCCCCAGCAGAGCAAGATCATCTGTAGCAACAGAGGCAGAGGAGGGGACAAAATTGGAGAACATAGGTCTGTGCACAGTAAAATAATGCAATGTGATGAAGCCAGCCCTGCAACCACCAGTGGGCGCTGCAGCAGGAAAAGAAATAATTTTAACCATCTCAATGTGACCAGAGCGAGGACTACCTGCACCCACAGGAGGAGCTGCAGGGGAGCATTATGCAGGGCTGCCAGAGTTGCATGAGACAGGATCTGACGAGTGCCATATGGATCAAGTAGCAGGACGACAGCACGCAGAGTAGCACTCAGGACTAGGAGACTATTTGACAAGCTCAGGATCCCGCAGAGAGGAGAAGGTAGAGTGGATGCACCAGCCACTCCCAAAACCGCCAGGACTGCCATCAGTATAAAAAGGCTGGCTGATCCAAATACATGTATTTCCCAGGCAAAGGCCAGTGTGCGCTTCATATCGTCCCAGAGCAGATTGGTGCCATTAAAGTTTGTAGGAACAACACATGGACTGAGACCAAGGACACAGGGACCTCCAGGTCCTGATTGGTTCTGATTTGTCATAGAGTAGAGAGTAAACACCTTGGTTTGGACAGGGAGGTCAGGGCTGTCCCCACCTAAGAAGGACAGAGAGAGGGGGGGGGGGGTCGTAAAAAGGATGCAATAAAAGTTAATGGTGACTATTTTTAATCATTGTATGTTTTAATACAGAGCTAAGAGAAAGGGTTTTCATATTACGTTAGATATTCTGCAATCAGGTGAGATCATGTCTTCATACCGACTTAAGGAAAATCCATTAGGAATCTAAACAATAACATTGTTTTATGTTTATGATTATATTTTCACTCACCAGTCACAAAGCCGTCATATACTATGGTTGCATGGTTCTCTTTTGACTGTTCCTCAGTTGTTAGGTGACTGCTTTCAAACAGAGCTTCCTCTGAGTTCATGTGTACACTGGGGTGAGCTTGTCTTGTGCTTGAAGTAGGGGTTTGGTCAGTAAATTGATCAAGAGCGGGAGAAAATTCCAAAGTTGTAGCTAATATGCTTCCAAACCCAGAATAGTTTTCACTGTCAGCTTGCTCAGGCTCCTCTGTAAGAAGTATCCAATTGATGATTTTCTGTGAAATAGTGTCAACACTACGTCCACTGCCTTCCATAGAGTCGCTGCTCTCTGAATGGAGGATAGTTTCCCTGGACAAGCTGTGCATGGTATTGTTACTTCTCCATGTGCCTCTAGTTATTTGGATTGAAGCAGAGTTATGCACCAATTGTGAAGTTTGTATAAGGTTACATAATGAAGAGAGAGACACACTCAGTGTAATGAAGAGAAAAGATGAACGCCCCATCTCTTGACACCGATGTTGAACCTGTAGAATAAAGCACAAAGAGAAAAAGTGTGATTGTGTTTAAATGATAAGGTTTTAATTAAAATGAACCCACTCATTCAACTAAAAGTGCCTTAACAATTTACTGTCAAGCATCGCAAGCACTTCAAATAAGATCATTGTCCTGTTTTAATGGAGTAAGTGGAAATGATTTAATGACAAATGTACTATGTGCAAAATATATTTGCTACTACTTTTCTACTACTTTGCTACTAACTTTTCTAAATACAACTTTAAGTGTGTTCAGATTTTACTATTTATCACTTAAGTCAAATATCAATGTTAAACACAGAAGAATTGTTCTATATGCAATTAATTTTCTAGTATTTTGGTAGAATTTTAAACTATCCAATATTTTAAAACATTAGGTACCTGTGATTCGGCTTTCTTCTAGTATTTTGTGTGTTGCATCTCTCGCTGCCCCTGATCTCCGGTGAGGTTCATAACAAGCATGACAGTGTGGGTTGACAACAATGTATTTACAGACATGCTCACAGCCTTCGAGCTGACGTCTTACTCCTATTACTGAGCCAGCTGCTTACTTGGCAACATCCCATCATGGTGTCACCTGCAAAGTCAAGAGCAGAATCTGAATATCATTATCATACACTGTGGAAGAATCAATGTTTGCATGAATTTGATCCCATGTATTGCCTTGATAAAGATAGATTTTAAAAAGAAACAAAACTTAAATCAAATAAGTGACTCTTAATAAACATCCAGAAGCCTCAGCTGCCAGTGTCAACACAGTGTGTTGATTTAAATCCCTCTCTAAAGGATTACATTAAGATTCTTACAGTGGCACAAAGTCACAATGTGAACAGCAACTACACTCAAGCCCACTGTTGTGCAGTTGCACTTTTTAAACTTTTATTCCAACTTTCCTATTTCTTACTTCTTAAGTGACAAACATTAGGGACAGTAGATATGATGATATTATGCTGACATGTAGGAACGACTTTTATTATCATTTTCACAGAAGACACAATAGAATGTAGTTAAAATCCTTATTAAAATAATAATAATTAACATTTATACATACTGAACAACCACCACAAGCATTTCCACCAGAGAACCCCTGCAGAATCACAAGCCTGCAGTGAGTGTGGGAATTAACTCTTCCCTGTCCAGCGTGTAGAGGACACAGCCTATGCGCGCAGTACATCTGTCTCGGTCCACCTTAAGACGGGTGCGAGGCAGTTTGTTGTGGAGAGAACAGGGGGAGGCCCTCAGCAGCACATGCCTGGCTCTTTAAGGGAGACTGGGGAAGTTACATTTTGTTAAAGGCACATGCATTCATATGTTTACCAGGCATCACCAGAGCTATCTTGGAAACATTTTTAAGCATTTGTGGACCGGAATCACATTAAGTTTAGGTGTCAAATCGAAATGATTCAATCTAGAACTTGGTTTCTAGTCAGAAGAGTCAAAAGTATGTTCCTGTGCTGAACCTAAGGGAGGCATGTTGGGCCAAAAAACTAACTCAAGTTTCACTTAAGCATGTTTTTGTTATTTTTTAAAACCAAATTTTATACATCTATATCACGAGGTAGAGTGAAACATTTAGAATTCACAATAAAGCAAAAACTGCAGAAAACAGCTATTTGATTCATAGTTAATGAGTACCCGACATTTGGGATTTATCTAGCCTACTTTTTTCTGTTCTCTAGATCTATCTATCTATCTATCTATCTATCTATCTATCTATCTATCTATCTATCTATCTATCTATCTATCTATCTATCCATCCAGTGGTTGCACTTCATATATCTGTATACATAAGTGTACATTTTCACTCAACCTGTTTTCAGAGTCACAATCATTTTATAATTGGTCACATATGTTTACACATACAAGGGATTTGATTATGATTTAGTGGCTCATAATGTCCTTAAACAAGATAACACAGCAATCTTCCAAAATATTTACAAGGAATGGCCTTATACATATGACACTGTTTCTCTGAACTGTAAACAGGATTTTTAGCATCTATGTTTCCTTTCTTTGCTTTTCTGTGCAAAGAAATAAAGTACATAAACAACAGAAATGATAAGATAATGAATTATATTGTGTGTATTTGATACTAATAGAGATGTGCATGACGTTGCTCTTTCCCTCCAGCAGACAAATTGTGAAATCAGATGAAGGTGGCTTCCATAGAGCTCGTGTGACACTGTGCATTGAGCTGTATTCATCTAACTCTAAAACGGTCTGAGTGTAATTTCTCTTAATGCCAGTGTTGATCACATTGTAGGATGGGAGCCTCGTTAACAGAAGGACGACCATTTGCCTGCCTGGCTGAGCAGCCTGTCTGAAGGAGTGTTTTTCGGGGCCTATACTTCCGTCATTTTATGTTTCACTCCATAAACAGAACACGCGGGACGTTGCTGCGCGCGTGGCCGTGCGGCGCACGTAAAGTGTAGTAAATATCCCCTAGAATCCTCCTGGATTGATAAACTTTGTGTTTTGCTGCAGCTGTGAGTGTGTGGGGGGGACTAGTTTCGCACCGGAGGCAGCAGTTTGGTTCACGGTTCTCCCCCTGAAATAAGCAGACGTCAGAGACCTCGCCTGCTCGCTGCTGCTGCTGCGGCTGCTGTTACATTTTATTGCAAACTAATCACAGCATTGTTTTCGGGATTATACTGCTGCCACATGCACTATGTGGCGAGGTGGATGACACGCCGGCGGTAGCTGTTAGACGTTTATCGGCTTTTTTTTAGTTTTAAACACCGTGCCTTGGCGGAAAGGAGAGGATTTCGTTTTATTTAAGGTAGCATGACAGGATCCAGAGCCGCGAAGCTAGCAGGCTAACGTTAGCACAACGATTAGCTAGTTTAGCGATATGCTGTCTTAATGAATGGACGGTTGTTTTATCGTAGCTATCTCGAAAAAGCTAACGCAGTTCGCTTAGTTAAATCATTTATATTACCGTCGCATTTTTGTTCGACGATATAAAATACACTTAGCGGTTGTTAGCAGCATAGGCTGTAACAAAAACAGTAGTGCCTTGCTAACATGCTAACAATTAGCTTAGCCACTGTACATACTCTTACTACAGCCAGTCCCTTATGGCAGGCTAACGTACTGCTGATGCCTTGATCCGTGTTTCTATTTAATTTAAACACCATTGTGACTGAGTCTGTGTTGAGGGCTAGCTGTGATCTTCTGATTGCAACTTTACTATTCAAAGTTGATTAAAACGCATTCTTAGAAGCCCTTTGCACTTTGTCCCGTGAGCCTGTGTGACTTGGTTAAGTTGTGCCACCTAAACGTTTTTTTCTTTGACTATTACAGGTTTTAATTATGAGTTAGGTGATTATGCTGTGCACTTATAAGTGCATATGCAAACGATAGAAAGAGCAACATCTTGGTCAGAGATCTCGTGAATCTGAACTGTTCTCAATTCTCAAGTGTCTGGGAATGTGTTGTAATCTTTCCAGGTCAAGTGACAATGAATGAGCAGGACAGTGGTGTGGTGTCGTTTGACGAGTATGTACGGCAGAAGGCCCGCACTGTGCCTCAGCACAGGATGAAGGAGTTCCTGGAGTCCCTCGCCAAGGGCCCAGAGGTGCTGCAGGAGTTCAGCCAACAGGGAGGGGCGACCACCACCACAGCCATGGTGTACCAGCAGCAGGGCACCAACTGCATCTACACGGACAGCACAGAGGTGGCTGGCTCTCTCTTGGAGTTAGCCTGCCCGGTAAGAGCAGAACCCTTTTTTTTGTTATGGGGGTTGGAAAGACATTGATCATGTGTTTGCAATGTGTTGCACTGTAATACATGTGCATACCTACATGTTTTATGACAGGTGCAGGTGACCTCGGCTGAGATTTCACCTCAGCTTTCTGTAGCTCAAGGGTCTGAACAGCAGCTTCAAGTGCAGGTTGGTTTATAAGCCAATATGATCAATAAAATCATATGGTAAATTATACAAAATCACTGGTGCGGATGGAATAGAAAACTGTGTTTATGTGATCACATTAGTCAGTCTTCTCAAAGACATGCTATTTTTAAACTGCACAAGACAGATGAGGCTGGCAGGGTCCAGAAATGCTGTTATTACTCACTACAAGAGGAAACAAATGGCAAGGCAGAGTGTTGTTTGAGTCGTTTATGTTAATTATAGTTGAACTTTAATACCTTTGGTCTGGCACTTGCATCCATTTATTGTTGTGAAAATGTGAGAAGGAAGTTGTATGATTTATTTTCAAAACCAAATTGGCAGATTTTTGTAATTGGTTTGTAAAAAAAAATTTTGGAATAGAGTTGCCATTGTCTCCAAGTATAAGTGAAATATTTAAAAGTATACATTATTTTAGGTTGTTCCAAATCACTCTTTTAATGATAAAATAATAAGACTATTATAAATTATTTGAGTCAGTGATTTGCTTTAATGATCCAATAATATACATGTACTCATAGTAGCACTTTTGCTCTCTTTAGGTTATTAGTAGACATGGCAGTGGCCCACAAACTGGGATTAATCATTCACCTTTTCTTACACTGCTGAGCTGTGTTATGCGATTGTTGATGTGTGTGTGTGTGCTCCTGAATTTAAAAACAAGTGACTTTAAAAACATAACGAATGATAGCAAAACTTCCTTATTCACATTTGATCACATACACTAAATGTCAGTGAATAATGGGTCACATAATTTCTTGGTACAATAGTTATTGGGCCTGTTTATTTTGAATGCCCCTCCCCTGCACCAGGTTCAGATCCAGGAACAACAGGACCTGCAGGGAATCTCAACAGCCCACCTCATCCCGCAGGGAGAGCTCACAGAAGAGCAGCAACAGCAGGTCTAGTATTTAATCATACACGTTCACCAATATCAAACGATATTCATGTATTTATGCCCCAGTATGATTCAGTGCTGCAGATTTGGCACTAAGTTGTCTGTATTTCACAGATTCAGGCACAGTTGGTTGCAGCTGTAGCTGGGGGCCAACAAATTCAGCTGTCTAGTGGCCAACAAATCCAGCTACAGGGAACACAGCAGATTCAGTTGCCGGATGGCCAACATATTCAACTTGAGGCCGGTCAACAGATTCAACTACAGAGCGGGCAGCACATTCAGCTACAAAGTGGCCAACAGATTCAGCTCCAAGGTGGTCAGCATATTCAGCTACAAGGCGGCCAGCACATTCAGCTACAAGGGGGCCAACAAATTCAGCTACAAGGTGGTCAGCAGTTCCAGCTGCAAGGGGGCCAACAGATCCAGATCCAGACAATTGAGGCCATGTCTCCCTCCCACCAGCAGCAGGACTCTCCCAGGGAGACGGACAGGAGGTCCGGCACCATTTCAACTGTTCTGCAACCTGCCAAGAAGCGTAAGGTGGATGTTCCTCTAGCAGTGTCCTATGCTGTTCCACAGGGCCAGCAAGTGGCCACAGTTGTAGCCATCCCTCAGGGGCAGCAACAAAGTTATGTGTCCCTACGACCAGATTTGCTCACGGTTGACAGTGCTCAACTGTACAGCACTACGGGAACAATCACAGGTCCCACCGGGGAGACCTGGACCATCCCAGTGTACTCGACTCCACAACAGCAGGGCGTAACTCACATTGCCATACCACAGGAGTCGTACAGTGCAGTGCAAGTTACTACCACCAATGGTAAGGAGAAAATGTCCCCGAGCTCCTCAGTAAGGTCTGCAGATGTGCAGTCGGCCTCTTCTGGGACACAAGAAGAAATAGTGCAGACGCTGTTTCCGGCGCAGTTCATGAACGGGAACATTCACATCCCTGTGGCAGTGCAGACTGTGGGAGGGACGTACAACACTACACAGTCGGTACACATATGGGACCCAAATCAACAGCAGAGCCAAGGAGAAGAGGGACAAGAGCAGCAACTCCATCTGCAGGTTGGAACAAATAACCTTAAGATATTCATATCTGCTGTACTCTGCTTTTCCATAGCTCATTGCATAAATATATATTTATATAAAATCGAATCTTGGAGAAAAAGGTTGTGTTGGACTATTCTGTGATTATTGTGGAATTGAATGAATAAGTTTACCAATTTAGAATTGCTCAAGATTCCTTGTTTGTTTCTTTTTTTTCCCCCAGACTAACTCCTATATATTATTTACTTTCTTCCTAATTTCTTGAAAAGATTAAATTTTAACCTTTTATTTGTTTTCTTGTGCAGGGTCAGGTGGAGACAGAAGCCCAGGCAGAACCACCTTCAGAAATTCTGGTTCCTGTCTGTCTGAAGCCAGAGGAGGGCCTGGAGGTCTGGCGCCTATGGGTGAAGCGAAAAAACATGGAGTTGAGCAAGCAGGAAAAGACCAAGCTTGCCCCTATAGGACGTAAGTCAAGCTTTTATCATCTGAACACATGTAATATGCCTTTAAATCAGTGACAAGACTACATGTTCTCTAATACATTGCACATGTTTTGATGCCAAGATGTGTTTTGGTCTTGAAGAAACTTTTATCTGCTATCCTAAATAAAAATCAAGGACACCAGTCATATAGGCCCTCTTCGTACACAAATGAAAAGTTGTCCTCTTGTCTCTCTGTGGATGTGTCCAGGTCGTCAGCCTCTGCGTTTTCAAGAAGACTTGGTGTCCAGTGCAGTAGCTGAGCTAAACTTGGGTCTCTCCCTGATGACGCAGGAGGCACGAGGATCAGACGACGAACAATTCTCATCAGACGTTCTATATTATGTTTTCTTGTGTATACAAAAGGTTAGTGCCCCCCATACTCAAACATATGGTGGACCATGTCAAAATGTAAACTGAAGTTACTAAAGTATGCTTCTCTTCATAGTATCTCTCTGAAAACGGACGTGTGGATGATGTTTTCTCTGATCCATATTACACTCGTTTCTGTGAGAGTTTACACAAAATCCTGGATGGTTGGAAACCCAGTGTCCACCCTTTAGGTAAGGAGTAAATTCCATTTACATTACATTCCATTTTTATTATTTCCATTTTATAGTAGGAATAAATGACTGTTTCTTACCTAAGGTTACGTCATTCCAAGTCATGTGACAGAGGAAATGCTGTGGGAGTGTAAACAGCTAGGTGCCCATTCACCAGGCACATTGCTAACAACTCTAATGTACTTCAACACTAAGTGAGTTACAGACTTATCTATATCTATTCTTTTCAACAACATAGACATGTATTTCACAAATGAATCCCATATCTTTGTCACAGGTATTTTCGCCTGATAACACCGGAACAGCACATGAAAGTAGCGTTCTCTAAGGTGTTGAGACACACAAGGAAGAACCCCACAAATGCCAAGGACAAAGCGACCAGCATCCGCCTTCTGAAAGGACAAAGTCCACACAGTGCCGGACAAAAAGGTGCTGAGGATAGTTTAAGTTGAAATGTGCTGCAGCCTTTGAAAGCTGAAAATGCTGTTTGCTAACCTCCTTGTATTTTTTTTTTTTATTACAGGAACTGATGACATGTACGAAGAGCAGGCTGAGGATCCAGAGAATCCTCTTCGATGTCCAATTAAACTCTATGATTTTTATCTCTTCAAATGGTGAGTGGCGCATAGGCAAATGAAATTTACAATGAAGCTACATTACTTTTTTGGCTGTGCCCTATTTAGGCTGCATTGATTTATTCTCTCAATTATTTCCAAGGTTAATCAATTAGTCATTTTTGTCAGTAAATGGTGCAAATTGTTTTCCAAAGCACATGATGTGCTTTCAATTGTCTTATTTTGACCTTACAAACTGTCGATTAACCCAGTGATAATAAGATTCTGGTCCTAAAAGAATTGAGGATATTAACATTTAAAAACCTGAACCCCAGTAACTTTTTTGGGTCTTTTATAAAATAACTGAATATGATTAATCAATTATCAAAATAGATGTCAATTTTCTGTGGATCTATTAATCAGTGGTCATTGCAAATCAAAATCATAAACCTTAACTCCCTTTTCTTTTTCCAGTCCTCAGAGTGTTAAAGGACGTAACGATGCATACTACATGACACCAGAGCCTGTTGTTGCGCCGAACAGCCCAATGTGGTACTCGTCTCAACCCCTCACGAATCAGCAAGTGGAGCAGATGCTGGCGCGCATCATCGTGGTGCGTGAGATCCAGGAGATTATCGGCGCCAGTCCAGAAAATGTGAACTAAGGACTGACTCATGGGTGATAGTTGTCCAGTCACTGATTGCTGACTATGCAGTACCCATCCTGCCTCTGTAAACCTCACTGGCCATCTCCAAAACAAACAAAAAAGAACTTGTAAAACAATCGTTTTCTCTGAGGAGTGCAACATGAAAGCACGTGCCAGATTCAAAGCAGTTTTCTCTTGTAATATCTGTTTTCAGCTGATAGGGTAAACTGTTAAACTTTATCATGACTACTTTTTTTAAAGTGAGTCATCAATATGTTACGAGGATATTTAACCCTTCGCTCTTTAACCTCACAGATCTTTAACCACATCTTTCTTCTCATTACGGTCCCAACCTGATACATTATATCTTAATGTTACAGGGACCACTGCGCTCAACTTTTTTTGTATACTGCATTTCGGATGATGTAATGATATGTACAAAGCTGAAGAACTTGTGCCTGTTTTCAAAAATGACGTCATAATTTATGCTTGTGGATTATTGAGTGTGTTCAACCTCAAATATTCATAAGGTCAAGTGCTATATTTTAGTAATTCAGGAGATTGGAAACATTTTTCTCAGGTCAAAGCCAGTGATTGAAACCCCCCCATAAAGGATTTTTGCCAATTTATTATTGTGTGTAAGTATAGTAGGTTATTAAACAGCATATACCAGTGAAAAACCCTTTGTTTAGCTAACAGAGTATTAATACTTGTATCAGGATTCATGTCAATCAATTTAAGAATTGAAAGTATTAAGCACTGTGTTGTCTCATTTGAAGTACAGATTGTTTTGGGTCTCCTAAACTCCTAACTACAGGGTTCCTACGCATTTTCCATTTCAAAATTCCTGTTCTTGAGTTCTCAATAGAATTTTCAGACCATATTTAACGTCCAAGTACGTATAACTGGCAATTTTCCCTGAATAAATAAGAGAATATTATTGTTCCCTCATATTTTCCTGTCCCTTTTATAAATGGAACTAAAAAATGAGTTGAGCAAAGTCCATCTATCACTTGAAATGTATGTTGACTCGTCTTTCTCTGGGCTCAACTATAATCTCTTCTTTTGTGACATGAAGCAGGTTGGGATGTTTCTTTGATTAATGATGATTTTGCTTTATAAATCAAATCAGTAATTTCAGAAAAAATATATCATGACAAACACAGTGATATTTTAAAATTGAAATAAGTTTTATAGGATTTACAGAAAGTGTACAATAATTACCTAAACAACATAAATGTGGGCACCCCAACAGAAATATGTCAATATTTTGCAGAAATACCATCCTCCAAACACTTTTTATAGCTTCCAATGTGGGTCTGGATTCTAGCTGAAAGTACTTTGAGCACCACAGATTTTTAATAATATTCAGGTCTAGAAACAGATGGCTATTCCAGAACCTTCTACTTGTTCCTCTATGTGAATGCCTTAGTAGAAGTAGTAGAAAGTGTTTGGGGTTGTCTTGTTGAATCATCCAGCCCCAGTGCAACTTTAACTTGGTCACTGATTCTTGAACATTGGTCAGAAGAATCTGTTGATACTGACTGGAATCCATGGACCTTCAACCAGATCACCAGTGTCTGCACTGACCACCCAGCCCCGCAGCATCATGGAACCACCACCAGATTTTACTGTGAGTAGCAAGTGTTTGTCTTAGAATACTATAGTTTTTCATCCACCAAGCATACCACTCTTTGTTATGTCTAAATTACTCAATTTTAGTGCTATCAGTCCATAGCACCTTCTTCCAAAATGAAAAGCCTTTTTTTCAAATGTGCCTCAAACAATTTTGTGCCATGTGAGCAAAAAAAAAAAGCTTCTTCCACATTACTCTCCTATAATGAACCCCCTTGTGCAAAGTAAAGTGAACGATGCACAGTGACACCATCTGCAGCCATGATCAAGAACTGTGCCTTTAGTCTTCTACTTTTTCATTATGTTTCTCACTGCGAAAACTAACAGCTGAAATCTCTGATCTAGCGTTTTGTGTCCTCCCCCTAAACCATGATTTTGAACAATCTTTGTTTTCAGGTCATCTGACAGTTGTATTGAGGCTCCCATGTCACTACTTACCTCAAATACCCTTTGTCATGATTGGCTTCACCAAGCCTATGTAGGTCAGGGGTCAATGAGCTTACCAAACAAATGTGTTCCAATAATTATTAATTGCTAAAGGTATTTAAATTTGTTCAAGTAATTTTTGCACACTTTCTGTAAACCCTATAAATAATTTCACTTATGAAATATAGCGTTCATTTGCTATATGATATATTTAACCAATATTGCTGACAAACATACACATACTACCAACATCTTATTTTATATGTATATTCAAGAGGCTTAGAGAGGCAATAGTCTGCAAACACAAATTGTCCATATTTCTCCAGATCTGAAATCAAATTCCATATGAAAAAACAGAAAACATAAAAAAAAAAATGAGCACATTTGGATAAAAAGCTACAAACAGAACATTTTATTGCAATTTGGTATTATTAAAATGTGTTGTATAGCACTGTACAGTGACAGGTTACATAGGAGTCATTTTCCACACATCAACCCATCTTAATATAGTTTAACATCCCATTTAATTTAAATGGTTATACTTGTTGCCATGTTGCAGTTTGAGATCCCCCACAACTAATGAGTCACTAGTTGTGGACAACATTATTCATGGTCCTTTTCATTAGGAAGAGATAAATGCAGTCTACTCAGTGTTTTTGCAAAGTATTTAGGCAGGGGACAAGAAACATGGATGTCTGCTTCACTGGTTCCTGGGAGCACCAACTGTCGAGCGTGCAAATGAAGAGGAAGATATCGGATTTTGCTCTGTTCCAGATTAAGCCTTTCCAACACCTTTTCCGGTAATTTCTGTGGATCAAAATGTAGCATTCAGTTATTAAAAAAAAGTGATAAAGTAGAATCTGTAGCGCTTGCAGAAAGGTGTGTCTTTCTTGTCCATACCTGTAGCTCACATGAGCATGCAACTAAATCCTTTTGAATGTAAATAGGGTTGATGGGGTAGAGAATCCCTGATAATCTTTTGACGCTCCTCAAATAATGTGTATAAATTGGTAGCATCTGCCGTAATGTTCCATACTGAGCCAATCATTTAATAACCCTGGTTTATGTGACACAACCTACTTATTGGTGTGCTGTAATGTAATTATTTTACCTGCGGAGCCAGTTTACTCCAGTGGGAATATTTGTGGTCACCCAGGATGGGGCATGACAGAGCAAAGGCCATGTGAACTCTCATCTGATGCTTCTCTTCTGTGGTCACAAGAAAGCAGATAGAGTTGAAAGAAACTTAACTAAACTGATTTGGCCATTTCCTTCAAAAAGGTCTAAAAATGTACTTACTAGTTAGAGGCTTAAGCTCCACAAGGCTGCAGCCATTGCAGCTGTCCAGGACCCGGTAGCTGGTCACTGCGGCCTGGGCTTGCCGATGGCCTCGAACTTTAGTTACACCATTACCTGTGTCGTTCATTTTATATCGAGGACTTAAAGCCATCTGCAATTATAAAACACATTTGTTACAATTTAGTAAAACAGCTGTCACATGTTAATGAATCAATGTGATCAACACCAAAGGTTCTATTTACGAGTTACTGAAGCTGAAACCTTACTTTTTTGCTATTTTTTGTATCAACTATAGCAATTGATCGAATTCAACCACTAATTGTTATATCATCACAACTACAAAAGAAAAGACACCTTGTAGTGTGGCTGATGGCCCGTGACCCCTTTCTCCCTGATAGGAATGTCAATCACTCCTTCGGACGGCACCGGTACACCGACTGTGATGACCCTGGAGAGGAACAGTGAATGCCAGACATTTGGATGTAAATTCTTGTCAAAGAAAAGAAAAACTGAGTCATGTACAGATCTGTCTCCACATCCAGTTTCTTACCAGTACTTTATGTGCACTTGGTTGTACTTGCTGAGGTTGAGAAAGCGCTCTGCCGCTTCTTCACTCCGCGCCAGCAGCAGAGCTCCCGTTGTCTCCTTCTCAAGCGGCACACAGGGGAACAGCCGGGAGTTGGAGTTGATCTTCATCCCATCCATCATTTTAGAGAGGACAGGAAGCACAGAGGCTACAGATGTGCCCCCAGAGATATCTGAAAGAGAGCAATAAAGCCCATCAAGCAGCCCCCATTGTCATTACAGTGGATTCTAAAAAAACATTTTGCCTAATTTTCCAGTGTTATACAGCACTACAAATACAACATGATTATATTCTTGACCCCAAAACTAGGGATGGGCATATACAGTATAAAACAGCAGAAAATAGAGAAAATAGCTTGTTCGTTTTTTTTTTTACCTTCACGGTGACACCTTCAAATGTCAAGTTTTGTCTGATAAATAGTTTAAAATTCAAAATGTATGTATGACACTTTAGAGATGCAGATCGTCCCATTTTAAAACCTGCATCCAGCAAATGTTTATTAAAATATAAACATTTGCCGATTAAAATTGATCAAAATTATTTTTGTAGCACAACTAAATAAAATCTCCAGCAGCTTTCGGCAGAGGTGGAAAATAACGACATACACTTACAAGTACTGCACTTAAGCAATTGAGGTACTTGAAACATACTTAAGTGTTTCCAAGTAATGCTGTTTACTTACCACTCATTTCAAAGAGAAATATTGTCTTCTCCACTCCTTAACAGCTTTAGTTACTTTCAGATTAAAATCTATATGCTTTAATATTCTATTGTTTTAATTGTGCTGATGCCTCACAGCAAGAAGGCCACAGGTTCAAGTCTTTTCCGAGTGAAGTTTGCATGTTCTCCTTGTGTCTGTGTGGGTTCACTACAGGTTCTCCAACTTCAACCCACAGTCCAGAAATATGCAGAGGTTGTATAGAGATTCTGAATTGCCTGTGATAAGCTGGTACCTGTCTGGGGTGAATTAGCCTCTCACCTGAGGAATAAGCAGGTATAGAAAGTGACTGACTGCAACAGTCTGTATAATGAGGACTTTTACTTTTTGGTACTTTAAGTACATTCTATTGATAACACGTATTTTCTTTGACGTAACATTTTAAATTCCAGACTTGTGATTGAGTACTCATTTGTACTTTACCTCCAGCAGAGGCTCTGGGTGCTGTTTTACCTGTGAGAGGGACACCCGTCGGTTTGTTGACGACCACCACTTCTTTATCCTGGTACAGCACGCTCCTGTGCAGATGTTTAGCCAGCACGTTCGGGTGCACGTTCTGCAACTGCATACTGAAGCGCTTCAGCTCCATCACTCTCCGCTGCTGACCGGCCACCGGAACCTCGGTCGCCTGCGGCTTCGCTTTCGCCTTCTCATTGCGGATCTTCTCCGCCAGGTCCGCCGCTTTCAGGCGGGGCGAGTCGCCCGGGTCTATCGCTTGTTTGGCGGCGTGTCTCCGGCCCAGAGCCGCCGGGCAGCGGCGGGCTTTGAGCCCAGAGAAGAGGACGTTAAGACCGGAGCCCCACACAGAGGCGAGCCCCCGGCAGCTGTTCATCGTGTCCGGATCACGGAGCTTTAACGGCGTTCAACATTAGCCCAGAGACGCCGCTTCTAACCTCCGCCTTCTAACACATGTGAGCTAGCGGTGGAATGACTTCCGGGCCGTCCCTTTCAAAATAAAACCTGCAAGCGAAACATAAAACAAGCGTGAAACTATTAACTTACAGACACAAGATGCATTTTAATGAATAAGAATACGGGGATACCGAGGACAATAAAGACTAGATTAAGTATTACAAAAACTGCATTATTTGCAGTCTACTTAATATATTAATATATACCATAATATACAGTATACTTAATAATCACCAGCGATTAACCATTAATAAACAATACAATAAGTATTAACTAAAGTTGAATGGACTACCTGTTAACCTTTTATAGATGACTATTATTATATTATTATTAGTGTAAACGAACAATATACAAAGAGAAATGATATCTGACCTTCAGGTCTAAAACCTGCTGTCTCTGTTACACCAGCAGCTACTTCCTGTTCTACGTCGTCATTTCCGTGTTAACAGTCTGTTGATGCTTGTTAGTGTAGTGAGATATTCTACAAGACAGAAAAAATGAATCTCCGTCTCCAATAACGTTAAAATATTAGGCTGTTCTCCATGGTAAAGGGGACCTCCGGTTTTATGTGAATCTTGTTGCTGCAGACATGAAGATCACAGATCGCGTGCTGCGAAGTTTCGTGGTTGCAAGAACATATCGAGAAAATTCACAGAAAATCAACTGTGTGGACTACAGCCAAAATGGTGAAAATGCGATATCAAGCAGCGACGACGACTGCATTGTGTTATATGACATCCGAGAAGGAAAGTAAGTGTGCATGTAAAGGCATTTAGTAAGTGTTTGTTGTCTTAATATATGGAAGTAATAGCCAATTTCCCTCCAAAAATTCTTTAGCTGGATAGTCAGTAAACTGTATGTTAGCTCACCAAATGATGGATAGGATCAATGTTGTGTGCTTTCTCAGGCCCAGATGGAGTTTGTTCAGCAAGAAGTATGGAGCAGACCTCATCCGCTTCACATATGGAGACACACACACAGTGGTCTACAGCTCCAACAAGCTGGATGGTAATAACTCAGTACTGGCTGTAAAAGCTGTGAACTAACAACATGATTGGAAATAGAGTTCAGATGTGTGGGGTCTACTCTGTTTTGATGATTAAAAGAAGTGAATTTGTCCCTTACAGATACCATTCGTTACCTGTCACTGAGTGACAACAAGTACATCCGATATTTCCCAGGTCACACTGCAAGGTGAGTGAAGGCAGCGACCAGGACGTAAAAACAGAAAGCAGTGTAACATCAGGCTACGAAGAAGGCCTCCATTATCCAAAGATGGTGCAGCGAGAAGAAATACACACAATTCTTGTTAAATGTTTGGTGAAGAAAGTGACTGCACATTTCTGTGTTTCCAGTTCACATCAGAGAAACAAGCAGTGTTGGGAAAGTTCACTTTCTACAATTTCTACATTCAAAGTTCAGTTCACACATTTTAAAATGAACCAGTTTATAATTCAAAACTTTGACCTAAGTTCATGGTTCCAAATACAAACTAGTTCATAGTTCTTTTTTCTAAATTGTTGCTGTGAGCTATTATCTGTTGAAATTATTTTTACAGCCCTTAGAGTACCAGAGACAAAAAAAATATTTTTCACCTCAAGGATCTAATGCAATCTGGCACACTCTTGAATGAAGATCTACTATAAGAGAGCAGTGTTCACAACCAGGATGCACATGTTCACACTGACGTTCATCAAGTGAAAAATACAGTACATTCACCCAGAATATAAACAAGTTCATGAACGATTGTTCATTGAACGTGTTCAACTCTGCCAACAAATTGCATTTGCAAGCATTTGCAAGTGGAATTGTGCATAAGTGGAATTCCAATAAATGGTCATATCTAATTTGGTTCTCCGGTGATTTATATTTTAAGGGTTATTGCTCTCTCCATGTCACCAGTGGATGGTATGTTCATCTCCAGCTCGTTGGATAAAACGATCCGGATCTGGGATCTGCGCTGTCAAAATAGTCAAGTGAGTTGTTTGTGAACAGAATGTGAGATGTTACTCTCTGTCAATCGATAATTAAAGCTGCTGCTAAAACTCTTAGATCAGGATTTAGAGTTTACATGCACATTGAGGCACTACTGTATGTATCAGTAGACCTGTCCTGTGACCACCAGGTGTCCCCAGATCTGCTTTGGAATCCACTGCTACTGGAATTGAATTTTCCTTCTCAGATAAAACTGTTCTAAAACACAACAGCAACAGTAGAACACCTGAATTAAAGTTTCTGTATGAAAAAATCAGCTTGATATCTCTGAAATTTGGTGCATATATAGGAACATTTGCAGCTTTCTGCTAAAAATCCATTTTCCCCTGTGTTTGTGTTTTAGGGTGTGACAAATCCACTTGGTAAACCTGTTTGTTCCTTTGACCCTGATGGGCTGATTTTTGCTGCAGGTGTGGAGTCCCAGGCCATCAAACTGTATGACCTCCGTGCTTATGAAAAGGTAAAATGCTCATTTTTTTTAGCAGCGTGTAATTGCTTCGTGTCTTGAGCTTGTAAGCATGAATGTGGGCATTGTCGTGATTGTATCTGATGTGTAAACTGTTTCTGTGAAAAGGGTCCATTTGCCTCCTTTGAAATGAGCTCTAATCGTGTCTGTGACTGGACGGGACTCAAATTCAGCAACGACGGGAAACAGATTCTCATCTCTACCAACAGAGGGATGATTCACATCTTTAATGCTTTCAGTGGATCTCTGCTGCACACTTTTTCTGTAAGACACAAACAGTCATTCATTCCCATGCAACAAACCATCCCTATTATAGTACATCCATCGGTATATCAGTGAATTTCATAAAACTTTTCTAACTTATTTAAGGGCTACAACAACAGTAAAGGCGTATCCCTGGAGGCATGCTTCACCCCAGACTCACAGTTTGTCATGATTGGTAAGTCAATATAACATAACATAACATAACATACCTGCTGGGATTGGCTCCAGCCAACCCCTGTGACCCTAGTGAGGAATAAGCAGGTATACAAAATGACTGAATGAATGATATAATGTTATTATTTGTGTGAAATAGGCTCTTATGTGCAAAATTCCTTTTTTGATTAGTTATATTGTGTATCTTACTGTGTATGATGTATTATATGCATTCAATTAATATAATTATCATAACTATTATTGTTTTATTCCTGCCTTCATGTCAATATTTTTGGTCAAGATATTTAACCCTGATTTACACCACACAGTGACTAGAAAGGTGCTATCAAATGTGGTACATTTTCCATTTCTTATATATTTTTTTCATTTGATTCCATTCTGTTATAGCTTACCTGATCTTCATGGTTTATTTATTCATTCCATTTCGTTTATTAAAGCCGACTCAAGTAACAATAATTCTGTTGTGCCCTGCACTCGCCAAACAGTGAATAAATATGTTGAGCCTTGACAAACTGTGTTTGGCTCTGCAGGCTCCGAGGACGGGAGGGTCCATGTTTGGAGCACAGAGAGTGGGATGAAGGTGGCCGTGCTGGATGGGAAACATTCAGGCCCCATCAACACGCTGCAGTTTAACCCCAGATACTTGACGTTTGCGAGTGCCTGCACTAACATGGTGAGATCGAATGTATCGCAGCCACCTCCCGTTGTACCTGCAACTCAACAAAGTGCTATTGACATTGTGCTTACTAATACCTTCTTCTTCTCCTTTTTCTCTCCACAGACATTTTGGCTCCCGCATATTGAGGATTTGTAGATATTCTGCCTAATGGTATTTTAGATAAAAGAAGTTGTTTTTTTTTAATGTTTTTACCAACAATATTTTAAAAGTGCAAATTCTATGCCACATTTCACATAACTGTTTTAATGAAAATATTTTTTTTATGCAACTTGTGTATATTCCTGGTAAATTCATGCTGTTTCAGTGTTGTTATTGTAATATTTGAGATTAAACTGTTTGATATGAAAATTCTGCCGTTCTTGTTTCTGTATGTGCAAAACTAAAAAACTCACTTTAACGTCCAGACAATCCTTTATAATACAGCACTAAGGAATTATTATTTTTTTTGTAAATTGGAATTCACAACAAAAATCACCCACTGATTCCCGGCCGTGGCCCCTCTGCTGCCCACCGCTCCGTAGAGGAAGGCTCCAAAGTGGAGAACAAATCTTCCAGCTAGGATTAGTGAAGTAAATTAAGAAAAAAAAAAAAACAATGCAAGCAAAAATATCTCAATGAGATTACTGAAGTTTTTTCTATTTTGTTTTTTAATTGCAGGATTAGAGGACTGATGATCCTAGCCACAATGACGCTAACGTTGTTAGTGTCACTTAACAGATGCAAACAGAAGTTCACTCAGTCAGTAAACTAATCTGTGAACACACATGCAAGAGAGCGAGAAACGCAGGCAGCTTTAATCAATTTGATGAATGGGTGTTTTTCCTTTTTTGTATACACAATGTGTGCCTTCCTGAAGTCGAAGAGATGTAGGGGGGACTCTGTTGAATAATGCATTGGTGCTTGGGTTGTGTACTCACCACTAAGTGAATAATGGATGATCCCATCACAGGTAACCTCACAGGTGCACACTTATCTTTCTCTCACCCGCCGCTTTGTGTGTGTTTATGTGTGGGAGGAGAGACGGAGGAACATGGTGTGATGGTTTTATGCCTTTGTTGCCTGCTTTCCTTTAAACCTAACACTTTTTCCCCGTCTTCTCACCATCACTCATTCCACCCATATATACATATACACTACACAGTTTTTGCTTTTGTCTTTGGCCACTTGCCATCATTCATAACCAACTCTTACAGTGGACGCCTTCGCTGTTTGGAGCTCTTTACCCTACAATTTTTAGGATAAAATTTGTATCTTGCCATTAAAGACATCACTTTCTTATATTTTATTAGAGCGCAGCCTTATAATTCATGACTAAAGGTAAACTTGCCAATCAAAATCCACAAAACTTACTGTACTAACCACAAATACCTGAAACCCCCGTTCTTAGTCTGGGGAATGTTGAAATGTCGCGGTCAGATTCTCGCCCGGTGTCACATTTCTGTGACCTGGCGGCTGGAATTTGAGATCATGCAGTTGCGTCTGCCTGAGCTGATCGGGCACTCTTATGTGAATGAGTGATATAATGTTATTACATGTAGAGCACTGACAGCATCTGAAGGCAATCAGCTGTTAAGTCATTGTGTTAGGACCATTACCCAAGAAAACCGGCGTCAGTTGTGATTACAGGCCAGCGGCTTTGACTTTATTCGTTGGGTCTCTATAAACATTATTATTATTATTATTGTGATTACTATTAATAATGAAGGTGTTTCAGAGGCTGGTCTTTAAACATTACTCTGTAATAAATATCTTAACCCACTCCATTTAGTTTACAGGACAAATAGTTAGTGGATGATGCTGTTACCCTATGCTTTCATTTCATGTTACAACATATTAAAAGCCCTGCTACACTTATTTAAACTATGGCCTACACCACTGCATCATGGACTCTTTTTGGTTAAAATTAAAAGTATGTGCTCCCAGGTTGTGTTTTCCCCACTCTACTTAAGCTACAGATCAGGCTGCGCATCAAACTCAGAATTGAAATCAAAATCATAAAATAAGCAGACTACATTACCATCAGCTGCTTTCAGACAATGATCAGTTTACAGAGGAGTTGGGGACCCTCGTCAAGTGGTGTTCTGAAAATAATTTCGAGCTAAATGTAAATAAATCTAAAGAGATAACTACAGACCTTCAGAAAAAAAATATGGATGATGATAAACAATGGAGATAAACAGGCAAGTTCCTGCAAAAGGATGGAGAATGTTAAAAATTGGAAATCTCCAATCTTCAAAAACCCTAAAATAGGAAATGAATAGACACCGAGATCATGGAACGTCACCAGAGACCGTGCTTTTTGTGACAACTGTCGGTGGTAGTGTTCTGGCCTTTACCTTCCCTGTGTAGAACAGTATGAAGAGGGCACAGCTGGAGAGGCTACTGCAGCCGGATTATTTAGCTGCACACTCCCATCTATTGTCCTTCTTGTATCCAATGCAAAGCCCTAAGTGTCCTCGGTCTCCTCTCACGAATCAGGTGTGTTTTTTTAACTTACTCTCATCAGAAACACTGCAAATTGTTTAGTGCTGGCCAAGATGTGAACCTTTTGTAGGTTGATTATCTTGTTTTAAAAAAGATTTAGGCATTTCTATCTTGGGATCCACGGTATTTTCTTCAATTGATCATGGATATGTCTTAATTTGAGATTTTTTTATAATTATTTTCCCCCCTCAAATTCAGTTCATTTTTTGCATTTCAGCATATCTTTTTTTCTGATTTAACAAGTGTATTAAAAAAATAGCACATACTTTGTAGCGGTTCAGACTGTTAATGTCTCCCTTTCTATTCAAGGTCCTCTATTTAAAGTGTAATGTGCACATGTGTATTAAAATTGTATTGTTTGCTGTTACTCTTGCCCTTTTATGCATTTGGAGTAATTTAATGTTAGGCTGCTATACATTGCACACCTTGCGCTGCAGAGCTGTACTTTCTGTTCTCATGACTGATTAGGTCGACACATAGTGACTGAGAATTAGTTTTTTGTATTGTTTTACCCCTTTTTTTTAACTTGTTACCTTTTTACTCATGTACTTTTTAGTCACCTCGGTCACGGAAGCAGTTTAATGTGTATAATGTTTCTGGAGGAAATGAACACAACCACAATAAAGCATTGGATTGACCTGAACAATGTAGCACTGATGTCACGTCAGGTAGATTTCTGCACAGCCCGTCACATACACAGCACAGCGGAGTACAGTATGTGACACGGGAGAGGCTCCCACACCGAGACCTTCAAAGGTGTGGTCATCGATACGCAAAGAGTTTTAGATCAGTGGTTTGGGTGGCATATCCACTGACAGGCACGTTATTACTCATCAGCCACAGTTCCGCAGATTGTATTTCAAGTGTTGGGAATCTACTTAGTCACCCTCGAGGCGTTTATGTCACAGGTGCGCGTGGGTCCGTCTGTCTGCCATCAGTGGAGAGGCAACCTACCTGCTGAGCAAGAAGAGCGAGGACACAGAGACCTGGACCTGGTCCTTCTTCCATGAGAGGAGCGTGAAGAGCTGAAAACCAACTGCCAAAAGATGTCACACCAAACTGGAATTAACGGTGAGCACGTTATTTTAAGATTATGCTAGGGAGGTTTTCTTCAGAGTGATGTGTTTTTGTGTGTTTTGTGTATTAGTTGTTTCCAGGGTTTTTGGTATTTTTTTTTTATTTAAGCTTCACCGCTTAAATAAAAGGATAGAGGATATTTTCTGATGCGTTATATATAATTTAAAAAAATCTTCCTGAAGTAGTAACATCACTGTCTTTAATAATTTTACACTTATTTTTACACTTTAAGAGCAATGCATCTATAGAAATAGTGGAACCTGTTTTCAACGGATCCACATGAGAACTGATCGTGATATTTAGCACCTGCAGACATTTATGGGTAGTTTACATATATACAGTACGTATGTTATGGCATTTGGTAATTTGAGCCCAGGGGGACGGGTTGGCGGAAGCATACCTCTCTCACCTTTCTCACCCGATCTTACATCATTTATGAGACCGCTGTGTTTGGTAACCATGGTGAGGAGAACGTTAAAATCCCCAGTCTGGCTTCCAGTACAAAACCATCATTCGTTGGTTTGAGAGTTTTCAGATCGGTGAGGATGTTATGCACTCAACACCGTATTTCTCAGTGATTGTTTGGTGCATGAAGTACGTCCCCGGTCTGAGCCACTCTAGGTGATAATGTGACTACTTGTCAGTGGATCAAATTTTCTCCCTGAAGTCGAGTCTCAGGTTCTTACTCACACAACTCTCTCACTTGCTTTTAACCCCCCCATCGTCAGTTTTGACTTGTCTGCTTTATCTGGTTACTTTAGCAACATCTGAGCTCAGAGACTTTCTGGCCCGAGCAAGGGGAGGTGCCATCAGAATAATGAAGATTGTCATCATAAATGGTAAACACGAGCTTTCCCGCATTCGGACAGAAGTCCAGCTTTCAGATGACTTGTTCCGAATATGGCGATGCTGATGCACGTTTTTGCCTGCAGAGGAGCTGGTGCTAGATTCATACAGGGAGCCGGCGCAGAGCTGGGACCGGGAGTATGACCAGTTCCTGCTTCCTCTGCTCAGGCCTCAGGAGCCATGCTACGTCCTCTACCGCCTGGACTCCCAGAATGCACAGGGATATGAGTGGATCTTCATCGCCTGGTCACCTGACCAATCACCAGTAATGTCTCAACACTTTCATTATCATGCTAAGCAGTAACATAGCTTAAGTCACTCCAAGCACAAATTGAGATATATACATTTTGTGAAGGATTTAGGAAAGGTCACAATGTATCGTCGGCCTTCAGCTCATTCAACATGTCTGTCTAGTAGTTCCATTGTTCTGCATTTATATTAAAATATACTAAAAGATCTGTGATTTAGATCGGAAAGGTAATAAAAATGGAACTTAAAGAAATGATCAATAGAAAAGTTGTTAATCTGTCAGTCATTTCAACTACCAATCCACACTTTACGCAACCATTAACGCTCATTCCGTCTTCCTGTGTGTGTCCTGACATGCTGCAGGTGAGGCAGAAGATGGTGTACGCGGCGACCCGTGCCACACTGAAGAAAGAGTTTGGAGGAGGCCACATCAAAGACGAACTGTTCGGCACAGTGGAGGTCAGTAAAGTCCCTCCGGAGTGATGTTTGATCAGTGAGTGTTTCACCTGCTGTCATGAGCTACCATCCCGCTGCCGTCTCTGTGTTTGCAGGACGACCTGTGCTTCCAGGGATACCTGCGGCACATGTCCTCCTGCTCCTCTCCGGCCCCTCTCACAGCAGCTGAGCAGGAATTACAACGGATTAAAGTCACCGAGGTAAAAGCATACAGCCTTAATATGATATAAACTAAATACCCAATGTAGTATAATCATACACTCCATAATTACCCTATATGCTTCTACTTTGTTCCTGCAGGATAAAGTCGTATGGGTATGTTGATTTTCTTCTTATTAACCATGTGTGTGTGTGTGTTTGTGTGTGTAATGAAGAGTCTGATTCATAAACTAAATTATTTTCACAGGATGAACGCAGACGAATTGGAACTCCAACAGCACGAGCAAGGGTATGTCCCAATCTATCCATATACATCATGTGGTCATTTTATTTGGAATTTACAGTATAAGCATAAAGTTATCTATTCTATTCTTTTATTATATTCTATTCTATTATTCTATTTTTTTTTCCAACTCCGCAGGTTACAATGGAGTTTGGCTTAGACAAACGGGCACAGACTCTTCAGGGTCTGGCGTTCCCTTTAAAAGAAGAGGCCAGACGAGCTCTGCAGCAGCTCAAGCAGAAACGTATTAACTATATACAGCTGGTGAGAAAATCCTTTTGGATAATCAGGAAAACTGCACCACGTGCATAATGAAACAAATTCCCTGTTAAGACTAATTAAGCTAGTAAGAGCTATTTTCAAACCAAAGTGTGCCTCAATGTTTGTTAGTGAATAATGGTGAAATTGGCAGTGCGTGACTTCCTGTTTGTGTATGTGTTACAGAGGCTGGATGTAGAGAAAGAGACTATTGAGCTGGTTCACACCAAACCTACAGAAACCCACGAGCTTCCATACAGGATTCCCACAGATTCACCCAGATACCATTTTTTCATCTTCAAACATTCCCACCAGGGCCAGCTGCAGGAGGCGCTCGGTCAGTACAGCGCAGCTGACTGCGGGTCACTGTGAGGGCACTGATGGGCTAATGGAACAACTCAGATACAGCATGAGGTCCCGCGTTGTACGCTTTTTCTGAGAATAATTATGGAACAGGTCAGGTCAGGTTTGTCTCTGTCCTATTAATAGCAATGAGCTTCTCCTCAGATTGGCCAATTTGAATGGTTTTGGATGGGAGGCGTTGCGGGGTAACTGTGTAGTTGTGACCTTGCAATTTCTTTAAGTCCTTATGACTCGTTTAAGGCACAGTTTCTATGGGCATTTCTCTGTGGGTTTCAGGTTTTGAAAGAAAGAAACAGTTTCTTTAGTATTGGATCTTTGACAGTGCACAAAGTGGAAATGGTAGGAACAATAAATCTTCTTTTTGCCTTGTCGAGCCACTTTAACCAGTGATAACAAAGGGAAGTAAACCCCCAGCGACTCGTCATGAAAGAGACTTGGATTGTTCAATAACTCTCTAATCTGACTACAATTCCTCTCAACTAGAAGTGATAGTGTCTGAAGCTACTGATCTACTGATCCATGTGAAAAACACAAGCTCTACAGTTCATTTTTTTATTTTCACTTCACTCTTGCTGCCCTTTAATCTGAAAAGCTCTAATAAACTTATTGCACTCAGAAAGAGTTTAAACCTGGCAGGTAAACACCACCAACAAGCAGCTAACAGGAGTCAGGCCTCAAAATGCATTGTAATGTCGCTCTGTTTTAGCTGGTTGTGTAAATAGAAAATTTTATACTAACATACTCGCCTTAGAAACTTTATTCACTGATAATTAAAATGTATGAAATAATACGACAATATTGAGTTTTCAGCTTGTTCCGATGCTCCAAAATGGCTTAAAGAATCAGTCATTGCAGCTTTCAGAAACTATAATCATCTGCTGGATTAGACTAATTGTATGTCATGCAGTATATGTATACGTATATAACTACCTGTGCAGTACTGAAGGTTGTTCTAGTCCTTTACTGTGAGTATAATATTAAGTGAAGAGAAACGGTTGACTGTGAGTTATACAATATTAGCCAGGTTTCTGTGTTACTGCACAAATACATAAAAAAAAACAATAGTTCTGATCTGAATGAGCAATGTGGAAACTATCAGCTGGTGAAGTGATGATTTCATGTCTCCTCCAGTGTTCATATATTCCATGCCTGGGTACACTTGTAGCATCAAGGAACGGATGTTGTATTCCAGCTGTAAGAACCGGCTACTGGACGAGGTGGAGAGAGATTATGAGCTGGAGGTCACCAAAAAGGTACAGATGACCCAAAAGCATGGTGGTTATGAAATATGATGTTGGAAAACAGTGATTCATCTGTGTACAAGTTCATATATGTGGGTTCTTTTGCTTTGTGAACTTTGTAAGTTTTAATTTTTCTGTGTGTGTGTGTGTGTGTGTGTGTGTGTGTGTGTGTGTGTGTGTGTGTGTGTGTGCAGATGGAGATAGATAGTGGCGATGGCCTGACAGAAGACTTCCTGTATGAAGAGGTTCACCCGATGGAGCACACCTTAAAGCAGGCCTTTGCCAAGCCTCGTGGACCAGGAGGGAAAAGGGGCAACAAACGCCTCATCAAGGGTGCAGGGGAGAACGGGGAAGAAAGTTAGACATTATACACACAATAAATTAAAAAAAAAAAACCCACATGATATCTAGGAATTGACTTGTTATTTGACTATTTAACTTCTAGCCATTCTTTCTTTATTTTTAGGCTTTGAGAATATAAAATTCACACTAGGAATTAAGGGAAAGCAATAAATAAATCCACCATAAAGCAGAAATCATGTTAATGTTCCTGTTGTGAAGGGAAATGTTCATGAATGTAAAATCGCTGCTCCTTAAACGCTGGACAGGAAACTGATGGTTTGAGTCCTACCAGGGCGACACGTGGCCACATCAAATTCATTTAATATAAGCATGTGTATGATAACATGTAATTAGGAAGTGTTAGTAAATGGTGAAATTTAGGACAATTTTGCAGATAAATATATTCAGACTGTCCTTGACTTAATTAATAGTCATTCAAATGATCAACTATTTGACTAATTGTGTTCTGCTTGTGGATTTCATCAACAAATCTGTAAAATTTTTGCTATCCACGTGCAATATTGCAGAAGGGCCTCTTTATTTCTGGTGTTCACATAGAAATTGACTAACAATTAAAAGATATCAAGTATTTCAGGCTGAAATTTGGGAAAATGTGTATAAATGAGGTTCAGACAGGTAAAATATTTCTATTTTATGTAATAATGCAGCCACCGAAACATTGAGTGTCACTGTAATTATCAAATAACCTCAAGGAGCTGATACCCAATGATGGCACTGAAACACTCAAACAAGAATTATGAAACAACTTATCAAGTTACTCAATGCGAAAATGAGTTGTGAATGTGGGTGAAGGTTAAAAGGTTAAAATGTTATTTTCTTAATAATTTACATTTGCCAATTACTGCCCAAGTTGAAGGCCCTCTTGTCCATCTGCGTTGCCTTCTCCTGCCTCTGCTTTCCACTTTGGTGAATTATTTGCTTCACACTGTCTTCTTTTTCATTCACTAATATTTATTCACATCACATATGGGACTTGCTATGAAGTTTCTGTTTTAGGGTGGATTATCCTTTATATTGCCTAGGAATAGGCTGTGCCCGTGGTTCAGTACCACATGTAAATTCATCTACATCAGTTATACAGTTGCCTTGCCCTAATCCAGTCACCTGATGAAGGTGTGACTACATTCAGCTGGAAGCTGTTGTTTTACATGGTCCTACAATAAAATATTTTATTTTATTTTATTGTGCATGTGTTCTTGCTTTTTTTTATCTGTGTGTATCTATGTTTTTTTTTTTATCTGCGTGCGTGCGTGTGTGTGTGTGTGTGTGTGTGTGTGTGTGTGTGTGTGTGTGATATCCTATAGTCATGCTGGCCGGGCAGCAGGGATCACAGCTCAGTAATAGAGGTCAGTTTGTTGTGTGTTTTCCTGGAAGCTTCTCTACTCAGAAGCTTTCGACTGCTTGTTATGCTGCCTTCATATCTCACAGAAAAGGCTGCCGGTGTGAAGATTTTTCTCAGAAACCCTGAATAGCAGCATTCAAGAGGTCATTATCGCTGCACATGGGAACTGTGGGAGGGTGATGACGAACCTTGACTTCTGACAACTTGCAGGCGAAAAACAAACGGACCTTTTGCACCATGTTAAAATAATTACAGGTTACAAGGTTTTCACTCAAAGTACGCTGGAAAGGACACATTGGTAATGATGTAAACTGAATGAATGGATGTTATTATATTACTGAGTGTAGAATATAGACCGCAAGTCCAAATAAAAAGTAAGTGGAACTAAATCCACTTACATGTCACAAGGTTTACATACTGTATAATTCATATAAATTAGAGTTCTGTGTACAATTAATTATTTCCATTGGACATGAACGCAGCATTAAACACATTACTGCCGGCAAAAAGAATTCCAAACTTAACCGGAAGCAGAAATATCTGCCTTCCACAAACAAATTCTCACATTAAAGAAATAAATAAAGAAAAAAAACAACAAAGTTACCTTAAAACACTGTAATCAGACATTTAACTCGTCTGTTATAGATCTTTCATATTATATTAATATATAAGTCTATTGTATTTTTATATAAGTAATATTTATTAAGATCCATAGGTCTATTTTATATGGAGACCCACTGTTTAACATTAAATGAATAATACATTATTATACATTAATATTATGAAATAATAATTATGTAACAACTATGACATATATACTTTTTTAATCATTGTAAAATATTAACTTTTCTTCTCTAACCGAGTTTATGGTTGTTCTAATATTTGCATTTACTTCCAGCAGCTATTATTTCATAATTCCATTTTTCTAAAAAAAATGTTAATTTATTTCACACAGCTGTTGTCATGTTTACTTTTTTTGCTTGTCATGAATTTGTGATGAAAAGTGAAAAATAATAACTAAATACAATGTGGAACTTACAAACTTTTACTTTTGACCTTCTTCAATGCAGTACATTTTTAATTGTCTTAATACTCAAGGATGAATTGCTTCTTCATGGAGTTATCTTTTATCAACCTGGGGGTTGGGACCCCCTCAAGGAATCGCTGGAATAATCAATGGAATCCTTAGATGATGATGAATGGTGTGTTTGTGTGTGTGTGTGTGTGTGTGTGTGTGTGTGTGTGTGTGTGTGTGTGTGTGTGTGTGTGTGTGTGTTTTCAATTATTCTTGATGGATGTTCACATCAGACAGAATAAGTATTTTAGAGCGTCACGGTTATACAGTTATTAAATTAGTCAATCGACAAAGATTAATCTGCCACTACTTTAATAATGATCTTTCATCTTCTGGAATGATCATAATAATCTATCCTATTATCTTTGTGATTTTGTTTGTTAATCAGACACAACCGGATATTTAAAGATGTAACATTTGACTGTGGGGAAATTCTGGGGGACATTTTCTCCATATATTCTGCAGAAAACTACTCTCTAGCAACAGCGGGGCGTTTTATTTTGAAATCCGTACCGGAAGCGTCGCGCGTGTTGACGGCGCGTGTGACGGCGCGCGTGAATGTGCTGGCTGCAGCTTGTCTGTTACTGCGGGCGCTGAAACACAAAACCTTTCTTGGAAACAGATTCCAGGAACCCCCGTCAGCGGCAGCTGAAGCGATCTGTGTTCTACGCTGCAGTTCGCTGAATAAAGAGCAGCAGCAGCTCCGTTCGCACGTTTCTTCTTCGAAAACCACGGATCTTCTTTCTCATTGATCGTAGCTACGACACGCAGGAGACACAAGAAGGATTTTATTTTGTTTTCATCGCGACATGTCGCCAATGACAGTTAATAATTAATGTGAGAAATTGCTGATTTTTGTTTTTCCTCTGCACTGTTTTTGGCAACTGGTCGCAATCCTCATGTTTTTCTTTAATTCAAGGTGAGAATATTTCGAATATTTATGTATTCAATACATTTATTTTGTTAACATAAGAGAATTTTCTAAAACCTGAATGATTTTGACTCTGAACATATTAGGCAAATAGTTTATTTTTTAAGTAGTGCTTGTTCTAACTAGTTTTTGACACTTCTGTTTTCTGTCCCTTTTTTTTCAATAATTAGGATGGTTAAAAAAAATGTTTCACCAAAATTTACATTTAATTACTGCTGTGAACCTTCACACATGTTGACTCCGTTGATGTTCCAACATCATCGTCCAGGTCTCCACTCAGTCAGAAATGGTTGCCCGGACAGTGACCATTTTCCATCATGAGGATCAAGCAGGTTCATGCTGCCCACACGCCCCCCCTCCACCCTGGGACCCAGCAGAGGACCTCAGCTGCATCAGCGCCACCTTCCAGTATCTACAGACCTCAGGTGAACCAGCGGCCTCCATCATTGTGCTATTGAATTTCATCCCATTATGTAACATCTAGATGTTTGTATTGAGTCCAACTCATAGATGCAGTGAGCATTTGATTAAGTAGACACCTAAGCTGTTGAAAGACACCCATTGTTTGTGGGTTATATTGTGTATGAAGATCTTGCGGCTCTAGAACAAAATTAATGTTAAAATAAAAAAGGAATGTGTTGATAAAAAGGAACATCTAAGTCAGGGGTGTCAATCTCAGTTTAGTTCAGGGGTAAAACAGTGAATTTTGATTTTAATGGGCCGAGCCAGTAAAAAAAATAAGCTATAAAAAACTATAATTTCTCCTCTTCTTTTTATAGAAAGCAATACATTATAAAACATTTACATGAATAATTAACCTTCAAATTACAAAACAGCAGATTATTGTTTTTGTTTTCAAATTAAACAATAATACATTGGCTGCATATGTCCATTATTGATGTTATTTTATATTCATGCATTTCAATTCAAAATATATTTGCTCATTGAACAATATTTTATATATTTGAAGCAGCAGGTGAAATTATCTCCTGCCTTATCAAAACTGTAATTATTTGATCCCCTGAGCGCTGACAGATGTTCACTGACTACACATTTCTGGTAAGAAATAGGAACTGTTCCATTTTTGTCATCCGGTGGGCCAGATGGGACCCTTTAGCGGGCCAGTTTTGGCTCCCGGGCTGCATGTTTGGCACCACTGAACTAGGTGTTCTATAAATACCGTCCCATGTTTCAAAACACTTAGTCCTCCGAGAAACACACACAGCCTGCATTCAGAGACGATCACAATGATACAGACCCCACCCACATTCACAGAATCAGCCAATCAGAGAAGAGGCTCATTAATGTTACTTTTGTTTATAGAAAGCTGTTGATGTGGATGTCTAGAACTTAAAACCATAAATATTCACTATACATTCAAATGTTTAAGGTCACTTAGAAATGTCCTTATTTTGTAAAGTAAAGCACTGTGTTTTCAATGAAGGTAACATTAAACTAATCAGAAATACACTCTATACATTGTTAATGTGGTAAATCATAGTAGAGTATCATCTTAGAGTAAATCATTCAGACTATTGTAGCTGCAAATGTCTGTTTTTTATATCAATATCTACATAGGATTATAGAGGCCCATTTCCAGAAAGCATCACTCCATTGTTCTAATGGTACATTGTGTTTGATAATTGCATTAGAAGATAATGGATGATTAGAAAACCCTCTTGCCATTACGTGAGCACAGAAGAAAATAGTTTAGCTGTTTAGGTGGAGACTTTTAAACAGTAGTGTATGTGTACATTTTTAGCATTTTAGCAAGCTCCCTTCTGGTGTCCTCATAGTTGCGCAGGGCCTTTTTATTTCCCACAACACAAGTATAATGGGATCATTAGGGCAGAAGTGTTTCACCTCAGGAGTCCACTTCTCAGGGATGTTCTCTAAATACGGAGACAAACCAATCCATCAAAGCTCATAGCGTTGTCATGTGAATTAAAATATCTTAGATGAGTCGATTTCTGAATATTTTCTAGATGAAAAGTGACAATCTTTAAAAACTGATTATTTCAGGCTGGTACTGGGGTTCCATCTCAGCTAGCGAGGCCCGGGACGCCCTCCTGACCAAGTCTGAAGGCACCTTCCTGGTGCGGGACAGCAGCCACCCTCAGTACATGCTGGCCCTGTCGGTGAAGACGCGCTGCGGACCCACCAGTGTACGCATCGAGTACCGCAGCGGCTCCTTCTGGCTGGACTCCCTGTCCCCCCAGCTGCCTCACCTGCAGTCCTTCCCCGACGTCCTCAGCCTGATACAGAACTACGCCGGCCCGGGCCAGGCGCCACAGCGCCAGCCGCCCGGCGAGGACGACATCCACCCCAAAACCAAGCCCGGCCGGGCCCAGTGCACGGCTAAGGACGGCGGCGTGCCTCTGAAGCTGGTGCGGCCCCTGCACCGACCCGAGGCCTTCCCTTCTCTGCAGCACCTGACACGCCTCACCATCAACACACACACAAACCGCCCTGACCAGCTGCCACTCCCCAAGCCGCTCCTGCACTACCTGCAGGACTATCCATTCCACATATGACGGTCTCTCTGCCTCCGCTGCAGGACACACAGACATGAATGTGGGTCAGGGTCACCCTGCATTAAGACACGCTGTGATTCTGGAGCAGTTTGAGACCCCAGGCAGCAGAGACTGGTCCAGGGGGGAGAATTGTGTGATGGTTGAATACTCTTTACTGTGACCTCGCTGCTCATATGTGAACTCAGTCTGACTATGGTGAAAATTCTCCGGAATTAAACGTTTTAACATTTTTATATGTCTGTTTCAGCTACTGTTGATTTTTTTGTATTTAAAATGTCAAAAATTTACATTGATTTCTGTTTTTTTTCTTGTTGGTTGCCCCATTTATCAGCAGTATGAGGAGAGAGTTATAGATTCATACATGGAGACTAGTGATGAGGTAGCCTGAAGTTATCAATAATAAATTGGTGAATAAATGAGCTACCATTTTCTTTGTTATTCCAACAGCGATAACTTAAGAAAGAATTTGTCTTTTTGTCTTGAGATGAAGCTTTTACTTTGGAGCTCATTGCCAGGGCGCTAAGGGAACTTCTGGTTTGAATGTTGATTAAATCGTTGAACCTGATGATCCATGGCTAAGCCAGCAGTTGCTGCCAACAGAAAGACAAACAAAATCTTTCAAACATGTTTTTTGAAGCGAGAGGGGGAACGACAGGCTTTTCTCCTGCTGGATTTCACTGGCATGACTCTCCCCTGCTTTCTGTGTTTCAGCATTTTATTGGACATGTGCAAAGCCAATCATAGTAGTATTAAGGATTAAAATAGTTCAAGGGGGCTTTTAAATATTATATAGTCTCACATGACAGGGACGTCATTTAAAAAAACAAAAACAAAATAATTTTAAAAGACAAAATAAAAAAAGTATATTTTGTATTTGTGCTCCTCTAAAATTTGGTATCTACCATTGTACTGCCATTGACTTTTCTCTGAAGATCATCGTCCATGTCTTTGGATTTCAGAAAAATAAATTATAAATATTTTTGTCTTCCACTCAAGGTCCTTTTATTAAATTGCTGTTAAATCCCTCAAATGTGTGAGGTATTACTTATTGTTTTCATTGAAACACATTGAGTTGGCTTCCAAGAAGTGGAACTGTGAAATGCTGAGAAAGCTTCTTATCAGGATTAGAGTAGGAGCTGCAGTTATTAATACACTGCTGCAGCAACAGAGAACAGGACACCACCTCTCTGTCTCTGTCTTTTTGTCTTGAGATGAGCTTTTTCTTTGGAGCTCATTACCAGGGCACTAATGGAACTTCTGGTTTGAATTAAATCGATGACCCTGATGAGCCACGGAACAGTTGCTGCCAACATAAAGACAAACTACATCCTTCAAACATGTTTTTTACAGCCTTTAAAGCGATGGGGAGCTGATGAGCTTACTCATGCTGGATTTCACTGGCATGATTCTCCCCTGCATTCTGTGTTTTAGCATTTTATCGGACATGTGCAAAGCCATTCACAGTAAATTAGAGATTAAGATAGATCCAGAGTGCTTTTCAATATTTTATAGTCTCACATAGCAATGACATCATTTAAAAAAATAATTTAAACACAGAATAAAAGGTATATTTTGTATTTGTTCTCCTCTAAAATTTGAATTTGCAAACTGATTCTTTTTTAAAGAGCATCGTATATGTCTGTGGATACCAGAAAAATAAATCTATAATTTTAATTTTTTAATTGCTGTTAAATTATTCAAATGTGTGAGCTATTAATTTGATTGTTTTTAATAAACACATTGAGTTGCTTTCGAAGATGTGGAACTGTGCAGTGCTGAGAAAGCTTCTTATCAGGATTAGAGTAGGAGCTGCAGTTATTAATACACTGCTGCAGCAACAGAGAACAGGACACCATCTCTCTGTTTACACTTCAACCTGTCAGTCTGAAATATCAAAAACATTTTTCAGTCTCCTAATTGAAATCGGCAGCAGCAGCATCACTGGGACACAGTTATTAATATGGTAAAATTACAAAAAGGTCTGAACTGCAGTCAGTTTCATCTCTGCACTGACAAAAAAGACTAAAAGCAAGGATGTAGGATGTTAATGTACAATGTGTACATCACATTTCTTACACAAATATGGTGTTTTTAATTTAAACAATAATACATTGGCTGCATATGTCCAGTTGGGCATTCAAAAGTAACTGGAACTATATATAAATATTTATATACTGTTCACCATTCTACTTTACAACAATGCATCATATTTGGAGATCTTATTAAATCTTATTCTGCAAAGAAAAATAAAACTGTGTTTGACATATACCATTCGTTTAATAAAGTGGAAACCTGGAGGAAACAAAGTTGACCATAGGATACAGTTTAAATGTTAAAGTAATGTACAACTACTTTACACCAACTAGGCAAAGAGAAAAACTGGACAAGGTTACCCGGACCTGTAAGGTCCCCACAAGTTGCAGGTTCACTGCCTGTCAGCTGGCTTGTGGTAATTTGATTACCGGTAATACCAAATTTGTTCCAGAATTTGCACCAGCATTAGGTAAGGTTCTGGCTGTTAGGGTTGACCCCCGACTGACTTATATGAGCTAAACCTTTTAAAAACATCTCCGAACTGTGGCCCTGTTGAACTGTCTGATGCAGAGAAACAGGAGGATCTAGAAGCTCCAGGACAGTTTTTCTCTCATCATTGATTTTTGGTTAAACATCAGATCATTTGGATATTTAGTGAAAATTAAATCATGTGACAAGTTTAGAGGAAAACATCATTATTGTGTGGAGCTGTTAACAACTTGTGCGCATCTGAAATGAGAGTAAAGCCGTAACTCAATATTAAACCTTATTGCAATGTACTGTGCAATGATGATATTTTAATGATTTATGTGGAGCAACTGTGCCTAAAACACAGTCCCCCTTAGAGAGAGTAAAACATACTCAGTAACATTTAATATATAATATATATTTATGTAGCTGTATCTGAAAAGTAAATAAAGTTCTTAAATAAATGGAATGGAGTAGAGAGTTCAATATTTCCCTCTGAAAAACTGTAGAATGGAAGTACTGAGTAAAATGTACTTGTACCGCATTTGTACAGTACAAAAAGTACAAAAGTACAGCGTTTGAGTATATGTACATAATTTCCACCACCAGGGGAATTAATATATATAAGGGATTAAATCATGTGAAACAACATGCAACATAGCTATTATTATTACTACTACCAATCAGTGCTCAGAAGAATTATTGAATTATCTTAATTAAAAGTGATAATAATAATAATAGTAATGTGATAATACTGCATCATGTTAGGCGACATGCAGAGCCAACTATTTTAGAAAAGAGCGACAATTAATATTATAAGGATAATTAAAAGATATATCAGTATAAGTATATTATGTTATGTAACATTAACACCTGTAATACTGGAGTAAAGTATGTGTATTAAGGTACACTGATAATAGCAATAATAAACGCTGAGTAGTGGCTGTAATAAAGCGTACTGCGGTGGGTATAATGGTGTATTGTTATTCGCTCCCCACCCCCTCACTTCCCTCCTGTTAATCCTCCAGCAGCAGCAGCAGCGACGGAGGCCAACAAAGCACTAACGTTACTTGGAAGTAATTTCGACAGACTTTAAAACCAATCGCTGGGTAAGTGTTAGCTGCTCACGACCGAGGTGGAATCGCGACATCGCGTCAGTTTGTTTCCGCGACCGTGATATCGCTGCGTGCAGTTTGTTTACCTCTTTATTTTTCTATCGATACGCCGCTAACGCTAGCCAGCTAGCTAACATACCAGTTGACTTCCGTTATGCTAAGCTAGCTTGGGGTAGCAAAAACCCCGGTTAGTGAAGTGAGGTTTGGCTGTTTAAAAGAACCGAGCACACAGACAGACAAGCGGCAATGACGGTGGTTCATTATGTACGTACACACATACGTGTACACATGTATCCGACACAACCTTTAATACCGCTGAAATACCATAAAGATGTGAACTTAGCACACTGAGTTAGCTTCGTATCCGGCTAGCTGGTTAGCTAACATTAGGCTAACTAGCGTCCAGTCTTTGGTAAACAGTACAACGTCCTAACGTTGGCTCAATAACTCCAGGTCAGACATTACTGTGATTATCCTTTGAAACAGGTTGAATCCAATTTTCCTCGTGATACATATAGTTGCTTTTGGAATAAATTAAAAGACGATTTCCTCAGGTTTGATGCCAGTGTTTCGCTTTACCGAGTGACCGTGTTATCTGGTGACTTTCAGCTGAGTAACATTAGAAAAAACTATCAATTTCAGTAACATAAGTGAAGAAAAGTAATTGACTGCACCCTTATTTAAGAATGTAAGACAAGAAGGACCAGAACAATATAAACACATTGTGTATTTTATTAAACATTCAGTTTTGGAGAATGGTAGGCTTATAAAAGACACCTCCGTGTTGAAAGTCACCAGTTAACACGGCCACTCGTTAAACCGAAACACCGGGGTGGGTCAGAAACACTGGAGCGGAAATGTAACGTTATCATGCGAGACGAAGGTTCCTATTATGACTAAGAATATGAGACAAATCTAGCTCGTTTAAACCCGCTGTGTGGCAGAGTGACCACGAACAGCCGCGGTGGTGCTGATGTTGTACAGAAAGCTAAAGAGTTAGCCTCGGGTGTTGGTTTCTGAGGGTTTTGGCGTTGTGTCAACACAGCTGAAGGTTACTGGCCTCTCCTCGTTTCTCACAGGGGTAGTAATGTCAGTGCTGCTTGCAGTTGCATAATCTTTGAACACAGTGGAGTGGCCCAGCAGTTGTTTTAGATAAAGTGTTCCTATGTCGTAACCTCTGCTGTTTTTGTGTCTTGCCTCTCGCAGCTATGGCAGCAATCAGGAAAAAACTGGTCATAGTGGGAGATGGAGCCTGTGGGAAGACCTGCCTGCTCATCGTTTTCAGCAAGGACCAGTTTCCAGAGGTCTACGTGCCCACGGTGTTTGAGAACTACGTTGCTGACATTGAAGTTGATAGCAAACAGGTATGAATAAGTGTGCTCCATTCACATTTCACGGGGCTGCTACACCGTATGGGATTTTATTTAGTAATTTCCAGGTCTGAATACGTATGGATAATAGAAAAGAGTCTATTGGCCCATTTTGTTTTCTAAAGCATAAAATTCAGAATTTAAAACATAAAGTGAGCCAAACAACAATTCTACTGTGTGTGTACTTTGTCCCTTTGCGAGGGGCTTTTTCACAGCAGCCATATTGATGTGAAATGGTAGGTAAACACAGGTGTTAGTGTTACTATTTCATTCATAATAATTATCATTGCTATCGCCTGTGTTTTCCTAATGTTTCACGTTACTGCCATTCTGGTGATCTTGTGGCAATAAGGATTCACAAAATAAGGTTGTTTTAGAAGCTATTTAGAACAGAATTTATGTATGACCCTCAGTGCTTAAAGGTGCAGTTTCAGTTAGCATCTAGTGGTGAAAGGCTGTCTCTAGAGCAGTGGTTCTCAAATAGTGGGGCAAGGCTCCATCGGGGGGGGCGATTGGCCTTGAACATGCTTTTTTATTTAGATTTTTTTACTGTACTAGAATAAAGTGCAATGACACCTCCACTAAATTAGGGGTGCTTTCATTGGCAGAGTGGGGGGCAGGGAGCATTCGCTCAGCGGGGTATGTGTAGAAGTGTAGACACGAACTGTAGCAGACCCTCAAGTGACGCTATGAAAAAATATTTAGAAGGGGTGAGAAGACAGGCGGAGAGAGACGGAGATAAAGAGACAAACAAAAGTCTCCCAAAAGCTAAGATGAGGAAATATCATGAAGCGTATGTAGTGCTTGGTTCACTGTGAAAGACCGATGTGTTACTGTGTCTAAAATGTTGGCAGCAGATGGCATAAAGACAAATAAATTAACCACATTACACCCCAATCGCACTGACAAGATGATTTTATGCCGTTTTATTTTTCAGTATCGTATGGTTCGACATGGTCAGTCCAAAAATGTTTAATTAAGGAATTCATTTTATTTTTTAATTTCAGATGCACTTTAAATCTTTTCTGTTACAGTTAATAAATCTATTCTTTGTTGTAAGTTGGTCACGATTTCTTTCCTTATTTAATTCTCTTATACGTTAATAAGGATACAGTGTTATGCAGAGGTACTTATAACAATTCTATAGACAAAGGCTACTATTTATAGTCGGCGGAGGGGGCGCAAGATGTTTTCTTCTTACATGGGGGGGGGGGGGTGCGAAAATAATTGAGTAGCACTGCTCTAGAGCCATGGTTTGGTTTGTCCATTCTGGGCTACTGTAGAAACATAGCAGTTCCACAGAGTGGGACATCCTCTCCATGTAGTTGAAAATGTCTCAACCTAAGAAAGCAGAATTTTTATTTCTACCATGTTTGTTCTGCTCAATGCTGCTTCACACCACTAAACTTTTCAAACAGTCCCTTTTAATTAGAGAAACTTGCATTCTCTAAATTGGAATTGTAGTACTAGAGAATTCCTGAATAAGAGAAGAGTGAGGTGCGTGCACTCAGTAAGTATGATGTCATGATTCAGCTTTATGTGGCTGATAACTTGTGAACCATTGCCACAGGTCGAGTTAGCACTCTGGGATACAGCAGGTCAAGAAGACTACGACAGACTGCGTCCGCTCTCTTATCCAGACACTGATGTCATCCTCATGTGCTTCTCCATCGACAGCCCTGACAGTCTTGGCAAGTGAAAATCAAAACTGTGTTTGTTACAATATTGTCTCATATGCATTAAGTATCTGAATTCAGGCAAAGGACTTTTTTTATTATTAAAAATGTAATTTATTTTCACACACAAAATAACTGAACATCTGTTGAATATAAAATACATTGTCATGTTCCTCCTCCTGTCTATCTTTGCTATACATCACAACTAGGCACTTACCAAGGAATTTATTGTATAATGAAACGCATGAGGAGTCTGCAATTTGCCTAATTCTGGAGAAATGACTCATTTAAGATATTCACACAACTGTATGAGCTCTGATGGTTTGGTTCGTCTCCATATTTAGAGAACATCCCTGAGAAGTGGACTCCTGAGGTGAAACACTTCTGCCCTAATGTTCCCATTATACTTGTGGGAAATAAAAAGGACCTGCGCAACGATGAGCACACCAGAAGGGAGCTTGCCAAAATGAAACAGGTAAAATATGTAGACATACACTACTGTTAAAATTTAGAGTCACCCAGACAATTTTGTGTTTTCCATGAAAGGTCACACTTTTATTTATCAATTGACTTGCAAAATGAACGGAAATTAAAGTCAAGACATTGACGAGGTTAGAAATAATTATCTTTATTTGGAATAATAACCAGCTAAACAGTTTTTAGCTGTGCTAACATGATTGCACAAGGGTTTTCTAATCATCTATTAGCTTCTAATGGAACTATACACCTTTGTAGATATTGCAATTAAAAGACTTTTGCAGCTAGAATAGTCATTTATCACATTAATGATGTGTAGAGCATATTTCTGATTAGTTTAGTTATATTCATTAAAAAACAGTACTTTTATTTTTTTTTAAAATATCAGGGCGTTTCTAAGCTAAAACACACGCACACACACACACACACACACACACACACACACACACACACACACACACACACACACACACAATCAGTCTAATAGTAATGAATCTGTGTTCGCGCTAACACTTCTGGACCCTTTGTCTAGGAACCAGTAAAACCAGAGGATGGACGGGACATGGCTAACAGGATTGGTGCCTTTGGATACATGGAGTGCTCTGCAAAAACAAAGGATGGTGTGAGGGAAGTCTTCGAGATGGCCACCAGGGCTGCACTACAAGCCCGGCGAGGAAAGAAGAGCAATAAATGCGTCCTACTGTAAGCGGGGGCATGAGGACTGCTTCCTACAGGGGGAAAGAAGGAGCATTAGGTCACCCCCCCCCCCCTTTCCAAACACACCCACACAAAAGACTGTTCTTCCCAGTTTTTACTAAAGGTGTAATGCTTTTACTTTTTTGTCTTAAGCAAAAGTAGTCAGGTTTTGTCAGTATTCAATTTCGAGGTTATGGAAAATACTTTTTTGTACTTTAACATGAGTAAATCTGCCATAATGAAATCTCCTTTATCAACATGTACTATGTAATCAGAGAAGTCAGCCAGGGGACCTGTTGTGTCATACCTGCCAACTACAGTTAAGTGCTTAAGCCCTGCCTGCTGATCTGAGGAATGTTTCCACAGCCAACTAGGGTGAAGTACCTATACACTGTGGCCCATAGTCCTTTAATTATTTCAACAAACGGATGCACACGTGAAGTCGAAATTTGTTTGTGTGCTTCATATACAAATCCTACGTGCATTATGATCACATGCACAGTATGAGACTGGAAACTAATTTTGTTAAAACGCAATGGAAACTTAGTGTTTTGTGTAATAAATTACTTTGTAAGAATCTTGATCATTTGCATCACTTGCTTGATAAGCACCAACTGGCATTTAAACCACTGAAATATCATCCTGTTTGGAGTCAATATGAAGGATATATGATCGGGTACTTTGAAAGGTAAAACTTTGCATACACAGGCAAATTCATCTTATTTTGCATATCCTTCCTGAATTATAAACACACCAGAGCTGTGTCGGTAGGTGCATCCCTCACCATTTCCTGTTTGATGCACGGTCTGCAGATCAATAGATATTAGACATAAATCATTATGCATTATCACTTACAGCTGTATTGCTAGACGGATTTTCTTGAAACTTCACTGCACTGTGGCTCTTTACTGTCTCTTTACTTCCAGGCCAGCTTGTTCACGGACACGAAATAAGGAAAAAGTGATGGTTTTGAATTTGATACAAACAGTGCTTTATTCAACATTAAATGCATGCAAACAAATACAAAATGCAGGTGCTCAGATGCCTGTACTATGAAGCAGGATTTAGTGCTAGTTAGGCTGAACCAGCTAACAGTGTACAACAGTAAACAAGTTTAACAAAATAGCAAAAACACACTTACTATAAGTCATATAGGCTAGCAACCTGTATTTTAATGCAGGTACTTTGTTAGCCTCATTTTATTATTTAGAAAGTTATGGTTCACATTTCACTTGATTGAAGGGTTATGATGATTTTGCTTGTAATTAACCCTGCCCCTTTCACATGTGCACTTACAGTGTGATATGAAAATCTGGAGATGACAGTAACTAGTTGATACCCAGCTTTGTAGTAATTTACTGGTTTTCCAGGATTCTAACATTAGGCTTAGTGAAACCAGATAACGGAGAATTTGCTTCATAGTACAGGCTTCGGGTCTTTGGTGTTTGTCAAAACAAAGTGGTTGGAAAATTCAACAAATAGCTATGATCATATTATCTGTGTATAAAGATGTTGACACATCACCTCAGGTGAAAACAGTCATTTTATGAACAACACCTGTTTAGACAGGAAACGTAATGAGGTTTATTAAAATGGATAAAGAAAGTTCCTTCATTGTTGCCAACAGGGAGGAAATCCAGAATATACATGAACATGTAACTTTAGTTTCACATAAGAACCATACGTTTATTGGCAGGAGCAAGGGGAGTTTGGCACATTCAATTTACATCAAAAATGAAACTGGAGTAATGTATTGTTTTTTGTGAGGTTTTGCGTGTGTGGATGAACGTTTGAAAGGCCACCGCCAACATCTTTGGTTATAAGCCAGCCAGGTTTATCCTGTACGCTGTGGATAAAACAGCAGCACGATACCGTCTCTCTCCATGGGTCACTGGCTATGACCAGACAGAAGAAACCGTGGTGACGAGTCACTGGTTCTTCTTGGCTGGAAGTCCTGAGCGGGCGAGAAACACGGGAAGCAGAGCGAGGGCTCCCAGCGCCACTGCCACCAACGGTCGGTAAAAAAGCCAACCTACTCCGATGGTGAGAAGAGACAAAGAGCAGGAGACGCACAAGGCGAAGATCTTCAGTCCCACGGACACAAGATCTCTGAGAAGAGGAACCCAGTCCACTGCAGGCACAGAACAAGAGTACATCAGGGACAGATGCGGGAAAAGAAATCAGTATCAGCTGTGGCCAAACTGTATATTTACCCAATGTGTAGATGATGCGCATGGTCAGCTGAATACTGAGGAACATGAGCAGCCAGCCAGCGAAACGAAGGCCCCACGTCTTCATACTGTTGTACTGGAGTTCCCTTTCAAAAACCTCCTACAGATGAAACACATTATTGAAACCAAAGACAACATCAACAATAGATGTTATCGAGAACCACATGAGTTTAGTTACACTTAACATAATAAAATCCACACCGACCTCTGCAGAGAGCTCCTCCATGTACAGGATCTCCAGAGCGTCGCCTGCCTTTGTCTTGAAGCGCATCAGCTGCTCGTCTCTCTGCATGGCCACGATAGTGACCTGGGAAACAGATCAGCACGGTATTACCACAGTGACTCCACCGGTGGCTGAAGTAAGGCCACTGCTTAAAGTTCAAACAATCATTGAAACTGTGTTATTATAAAAACTTGTGCAGCTAATGAACATTAATCTGTTTTGGGCTGATTAACAGTTAGATTTATAAATCAAGTTCACAGTGCTTTAACTGAGAAGATGAAACCAATAAATTCCATTTTTGCATGTTAAGTCGCATTAACGATTTTGAAACTTTACTCTTCAAATTGTTTCCGATTGATTTAACAAAGGAACTATACAGACGTTGCATGTCAAAATGAGTGTTCTACTGCATATGTGAAGTAATTTTACAAAAAGCAAGAGGAAACTGTGTGAAATCTGTTAATTTTTCTCAATTAATGCCATTTGAGTACAAGTTTGTATCAAGTCAGAAAGAAGGAAGGTTTTGACATGGAACAAAAAAGATGGTGTCTCTGTTTCTGTTGCATCGATTTTGATGTTTTTTAGAAACAGTCCATTGTGAGTTTGACAATGTCAGGAGTGCAATAACTTAATTTTCTCAATCAAAATTTTGCTCATCTGTGATGAATACATTTTTAAATATTGTGTGTGAGAACACAAATCCACTTGTCATTATGAATAGGAGAATAATAACAACAGCAGAACTCACAGTCTGGGCTGGGCCGAGGTGGGATGTGTCACCGCTTAGTCCAGCGAAGGAAAATCTCACTCGAACATCACCGACCTTTAAAGTGAAACGAATGAAACGCAAACTGAAGTAAAAAAAAAAAAAAAAAAAAAAGTAAAAAATTCACATGTTTGAGAGAAGTTCCCATCATGACCCTTACCTCTGGCCTGCGTGGGTATTGAGTGTGATAGAAATAATCGTCATTGATGCTGAGAAAAGGGTCCAAGGTAAAGGCAGAAAAATCGCTCAGACTCAGCGTTTGGAAGTTGTTTATCTGGTCCACCAGGCCTAAACAAGCAAAACGATCGATTAATGAGTTACTATTGAAACATGAACAACTGGACGGAGGATTCAGCAGCTGGAGGAACTGTCCGTGCATTAGACACTTTACCTTTCGACAGAGAGAAAGGTCCGACTTTGACTTCAGGAGCCACAACTGTAACACTCTCAACCGCCATGGCACTGAGGATGCAAAGATTCAGTTATTGAATTAGGTTATTTCTAACAGCAGAATAGCAGAAGAACCTGACGAGTATCGCAGTACCTTGGGTTCTGGTGACCAATTTCCTTATCAAAATTGCGGCTGTTGATCAATTCTGATTTCCACTCCGTGTCTTAAAGAAAGGAAATTACATCACACATCCAAGGAATCCATTCAGGTTATGTTGTTACTGAGAAAGAACATCACTCACTGTAGGTGTACGTTGTCTCAGTTTTGGTCTGACCGTCCTCTTGATAGTCCCTGAAATCACATCACAGTCCGTATCTAAGCCAAGATTTTCAGACCCCGCCCCGCGTGTCGACATGCAGACCACTGACTCACTTGCTGTCCTGGTATTCAACCCACTGATACATCTCCACCTGCCTCTTCAGCTTCACTGCCTGCACCACCACTCTGTAGTTGGGGTCATGGAGCGGCTACACACACACACACATGCACACAGTTAATTTCTTAATATGGAAATGTGTGGAATACGTGCAAGTAAAATTACTGTCTGACTCACAATTTTAATAGATATAACAGATTGAAGTTACATGTCTTTCTCCAGAGTAGAAACCAGGAGCAAGGGAACAGGTTTATGGAGGGTAGCAGGCCTGGTGATTTTAGATCTTGAAGTCGTCAAAGTTGCAATTTTTTTTTTTGCCATTTTCCTTATCCAGGTTTTGGTTTCAGTAACTATTTAACACATGTATGCTGCCTCCCTGACCTTACATTAATTAGTTTGGCCAAAATGTTTTCCTCCACTCTGGATTAAGACAAAACTACTATGGTATGATGCAAGTTTCTGTGATGCTTGTAAATGTTGTTATGCACTGAAATTTGATTTTAAAAAATCATGAATGAAATCATAATATCTGCCGCAAAATCATATTCAATTTTTTCTTAAAAAAGTTCAGCTCTAGTGTAAAACAATCACACATAAATTATGAACTGATGTATACGCAAATAATTATATAATCTAATTAACAACATCAACGTCAATGTATGACATCAGGAAGTAGTCTGACACCAACAATAGCTGCTGAGGGGCTGCAGCCAACGCTGGAGGCCGGTCTACCTGTGAGGTGTGCAGCTTTGCTGACAGGTGCACTAAACGGTTGTTGTTGTGCAGGTCGAGGCTGGAGTGAGGACTCAGTGACACCACCTGAGACAGACCTTCATTCAAGGAGGATGCTGTCTGCAGAGCCCGTCCCTGAAGAGAGAAACAACCACTGTGTCATTAGCATGTAACAAAAAAATACAACGGGAGCGTATTGATGATTTGATTTTATCAAGTGTTTCTTACCTCATTGGTGAAGAGAACATATATCGAGAGGAAAAACAGCCCGACCCCAACGACTGTCCCTCCTGCAGTTTCACTGAGTCTCTCCAGGAATCCTGGGTTGGATTTAGAGGAAACCCGCGTGTGTTGGTCTTTGCCTGAAAGCTGAGGTTTAAAAAAAAAAAAAAAACTGAATCTACACAGTTCCACATCAAGAGGAAAGATGGATGGCATTTCTGACTTTATGAATAATTCTTTCTTCTTCCTCAATGTTCACTTCTGGTTGTTCTGGATTTGCAGGTTTATATTTGCCTCTACTTAAGAAAACAGGTGACAGTTGTAGACAGGCAAGTTTACACTACACTTATTTATATTATGATATTATATGAAAAGACAAATAATGATAATATGAACAACATGTAATTTATTAACTATCAAAGTACTGCATCTTTGAGACATTAATCAATCAGTGTGGATGCATCACTTCAAACTTTATACAAATTTATCTTCTTTTGGTAGAATATGTCTTTTGAAAGTGTATACATTTTAAAAAGGAGGTAGTATTAATTATAACTGTTTAATTCTTGTAGTGGTATAAGATAAAAAAAAACAAGGTGAATTTGATGAAAGCTTATTGTACCTACTGATATCACAAATAGTTTGAAAGCCAATTCTAGATCAATAATCGGTTCACACAATCGTGATGTGGAAACCTAGAGCCTACAGTGATGCACAAACACTGAGAATAAGCATCATTCTTAACAGCGGTTATTTCTACATTCAATACTTACTAATTGACTTTTGATACTTAACAACTAATACCAGGTGCTCTGATCAAACAAATTCAAATATGACTTTTTTTTTTTTTTTTTTACTAATGTGTGTCTCTGCTACTTCAACACCACTGAACTCTTGGGAGTCTTTGACACAAATATCATGAAGTCTTTGACACAAATATCAGATTCATTACAGCAAGTTGGACAAGTGAAAGCACAGAGTTTAGAATTAAACTATAAGAATTTAACTTTAGCCAACAACTGTGACTTGTCACAGAGTTAAACTGACACACCTTTTCTGATATGTACAAATTTAACTTCCTATTTACCGGTTTCAGCTCATAAATGAGCAAAGTTCTCAGTAACAAGTGACATTTGTAACATAAACGCATTCACCAATCCGGGGAATCGTTGATAATATAGTCAAAGCTAACGCTGAGGCTGTAAATTAGCTGTAATAAAAAATAAATGGAGGCTAAAGTTAAAAGTAAAGGTTACAGTGCACACAGGGATGAAGGAGATGTTTCTGTAGACAAATACAAGCGAAGCTGTGTATCTACACTACTTACTGTCGGTGGAGAAGACATTTCTCTGCCAAGTTCAACAACTAGTTCACAGTCAAAAAGGGAAGTTTAATGTTAACGAAGCTGAAGCAGCAGCAGCAGCGGGTATTTGAGGCGAGGTGCGCGTTCACTTCGACCGCGTAGCCCGAAAATACTCCAGATGGGCGGAGACGAAAAACTTCCCATTCTTTCACACCACCAGAATGCCCCGGTGTGAATATAAGGCTCCTCCCGACCCGGAACTCTTCTTCTCACGGCATGATGGGTAATTGAGTCTCATAGTTTTATGCTATGTTATGTATGTATATATATATATATATATATAGAGAGAGAGAGAGAGAGAGAGAGGGAGAGAGAGAGAATTGTATTATAATTTTTGCATTATGGACATCTTAATTTATTGGTCAATTAGCAGTTTGTGTGAACTGTGAACCCCCCACTCTCTCTCTTTCTCTCTCTCTCTCTCTCACACACACACACACACACACAAAGATAAACATAGATATGACAGTCTTAATAGGATTACTGCAAATGAGGACACATTGCAATTGCTGTTCCTTCCTTCCATCTCTCTCTCTGTGTAACATGCACTGTATAGATACCTCTGTATCTATATACAAACATACATACATACACTACTGCAACAGTTTGTAGAAAAGTGATTTTGACTCAGTGAGCGAGGATGCAGGTGTATGACATTATAGTGCTTGGAACTGGACTAAAGGTAAGAACATTTTTATTTTTTGTCAGATAGAGAATGAGACACATGAGGACTGTTCAGTTCAGTAACAGAATTGATGAGAAAATATTCAGAGTTGTGAGAACTGTTTAGTTTAGTTGTTAATTTAAATGCATAAGCATTATTATTATTATGTTATTATTGACTTTTAGTACAATCCTTATGATTTTCACAGCAGAACTCAACTTCTGCTCACCAGTGATGCAAATCTACTTGAATTTCACCACAGCTTCTTTGCTTTTTTCTTTTTTTTTTACTGATAACAGAGCTGTTAGCTATGATTAAGAGGAGTATAAGTCCCATGAGATCTGTATGAAATGAATTATCCTTTAATACTCAAGTGAATGATCAGTCTCACAGATATAATATATAAGTGATGTAGATCTATTGAGCTCCTGTTCGCTGTTAAAAGATCTAAAGTAACAAGTGGCTTTATTATACTCATGACCTGACACCATTTGACCAGCTAACTGCTCCTGACTTTGTCAGGAATGTATCCTTTCTGGTTTATTGTCACAAAGTGGGAAAAAGGTTCTTCACATTGACAAGAATCCATACTATGGAGGAGAGAGTGCGTCTCTTTCTCCCCTCGAGGAGGTAATACATGAGCTTCCATGCAAATTTCCTCCATCAAAAAAACCAAGACAACGTTACATTTTGGTTGATACTTTGTTCAATTTGATTTGCAGCTGTACAAGAAATTCAAGCTTCCAACTCCTGCTAAGTCTATGGGCTGTGGAAAAGAATGGAATGTTGACCTCATCCCCAAATTTTTTCTTGCCAATGGTAAGAGTTAATTGTTGTTTTCCTGGGTTTTTGAGTTCACACAGCAGGCCTTCTTATGTTAATGAGTCTGCTTTGTGCCTTTAGGTCAGCTGGTTAAAATCTTGATATCTGGACTTCAAAGTGGTTGAAGGCAGCTACATATACAAATCAGGCAAAGTGCACAAGGTCCCTGCTACAGAGGAAGAGGCTCATGCTTCAGGTGATTTGAACTCAAGTTGTACTTCTTAAATAATTTTTCTAGCCTATTTGCATCTTCTTAAAAACAAAACAAAAACATATATTATTTATATAATAAATAATATTATATATTTCAGATCTAATGGGCATGTTTGACAAGAGAAGGTTCCGGAAGTTGCTGCTTTTTGCTCTCAACTTTGACGAGAGAAACCCGCGGACCTACCAGGACATGGATCCTGACAAAACCACCACACGGGACCTCTTCTCTCACTTCGACCTGGGTGTGGATGTGATAGAGTTCACGGGTCACGCTATAGCCTTGCACAGCACTGAGAGGTCAGTCACAACGAGAAACAACAAAATGATGTAAATCAGATATAACTAGAACCCTCTGTTGCATAGTGTTGCCATATAGTAACAATTACTTCAATTTTCTAAAAAGCTGAGATATAAAATCTCAGGTTTTCACACCTAACCTCTTTACAGGTAGGTGTGAAAAGAGGGCTTTTTATTGAAAGGATATACAATTTATGAGGTTTGACATTGTCTTTTAGTCAGAGTTTTTGCAATTAAAAAAATGAACACTTGTTTTTTCTCTTGTCTTTGCTGTTATAAGATCGAGTCCTATTGACTTACATAGCATGAACTATGCTTAAAGTTTGTTTTATTGTTTATATAAATATATGTATATAGGGTTAAAAAGATTAATCACAGAAGATCCAAACTCTCTCCTGGGGTCCCTGTAGCTATCTGGACCAGCCCTGTGTGGAGACCATCAGGAGGATCAAGCTGTACTCGGAGTCTCTGGCTCACCACAGCAACAGCCCGTACATCTACCCCGTGTACGGCCTGGGAGAACTACCACAGGGATTTGCCAGGTGACCCTGACAATACACTACCGTTCAAAAGTTTGACATCACTTAGAAAAAAAAAAGCAATCAATAAGATTTAACTATTCAAAAATACACTCTACATAGTTATTTGGTAAATGTAATATCAAGCAAGCATCACTCCAGTGTTCTGATACATTGTGTTTGCCAATTACATTAGAAGCTAATGGATGATTAGAAAACCCTTGTGTAATTATTTTAACAGCTGAAAACAGTTTTGCTGGTTAGACGAGGCACTCTGACGAAAGTTTGAAGGAGAAAATTAGTGTTTCAAACACAAATTGTTTCTAACCGTGTCAATAACTTGACTATATTATTTATTCATTTTGCAACTCATTTGATAGATAAAAGTGTGATCTTTCACTGAAAACACTGAATTGTCTTGGTGACCCCAAACTCCTGAAAGGTTCTGTATATATCAATGGTGTATCATAGAAATTAATCATGTAGATCAACAGAAAGAAAGAAATGACTCAGCTTTCTCTCTGAATGATTGTCAGATTCAATAGACTTCTGTATGTTTCAGACTAAGCGCGGAGTATGGAGGGACTTTCCTGCTGAACAGAGCGGTGGATGAGATCGTGATGGACAACGGCAAAGTGAATGCTGTGAAATCTGAGGGGAAGGCAAGTCTCTTCAGGGAGAAGTTAGAAGGAATTAGAGAAAACATACACTGGGCGTTGTAGTGCACATACTGGAGTGACTCATCTTTCCCCCCTCCTCTCTCTCTCTCTCTCTCTCTCTCTCTCTCTCTCTCTCTCTTCAACAGCTGTACCACTGCAAACAGCTAATCTGTGATCCCAGCTATGTTCCCACCCGAGTGAAAAAAGTGGGCCGTGTCATACGGGTCGTCTGTTTGTTAAATCATCCCGTTAAAAACACCCACGAGGCCGCATCCTGTCAAATAATCATCCCCCAAAGACAAGTGCACAGGAAGTCAGGTATTTTGACTCCTAAAGAACAGTTTTGTTTGTTGTGTTTGCATTAGAGCACATCCTTATTACCATGTAATAAACATTTATGCCATATGATTTTGGGCAAAATCGCAAAGGTTGCTATACTTTTAAGAAGATATGGATGAATGATTTTGGTTGAATCTTAATCATGAGAGGATTTTTATTATTCATGGATGATTCTCTTTTTTTCCCTGCAGACATTTTTATATCTGTAGTGTCCTATGTCCACAACGTGGCCCCAGATGGGAAGTACATCGCCACAGTGAGCACGACCGTAGAAACCAGCAACCCAGAGAAAGAGGTGCAGCCAGCCCTGGAGCTTCTTGAGCCCATCATGCAAAAGTATGCCACACTTGAGGATTTATTGTCCATTTTATCTTCCTGTATCAGTGAATGCATGAATTACGCATGTTTAACTGATGATGTGTCCAATCACCGCCTTCATCTAGGTTTGTTTCAATCAGCAACTTGATGGCTCCCCAGGAAGACGGGAAGAAGAGTCAGGTAACAAGTGGTTTCCTCCAAATTAGATTCTTCAACAAAATAAAAGTGTGTGAATCCAGTGTGACCATTTCCATTTTTTCCCCTCTATCTCCTCAATAGATTTTCGTGTTTCACTCATGTGACACTACCGACCACTTCGAGAACGAATGTGAGGACATCAAGGACATGTATCGGCGGATCACAGGAGCAGAGCTCCTCAAAGGGAGACATCTGTCATGCAACTCTGACGATGACTAAGAAAGACGTTTAACCTTCAGGACCAAGCGATTCAACACCTGGAAGGCCATGATGACGTAATAGATGATTGAACTTCTGCTCAGCTGTAAAGCACAAGGTGCTTCTTAGTGTTTAGTGTGAATTCTGAGTGTGCTACGGATGTTAAACGTCTGTTTTTACCTGTAATTGGTATGCTAAGCAGATCTTCAAGTGAAAAAATAGGACATTTATTTTGTGATTGTCTGCATTGTGTTGACCAATCATATTACCAGGGCAGTGTGGGAAAGCTGCACAGCGGCTCAACCGCTGGCCAAATGAACCTCTGGAAATTAGAATTTTTCTTTTTTAGCTTATCTCCTAACTTGTGAGAGTTTGTTTAGCTTTTTATCAGCTGGTACATGTGGGCTTATGGGAGTTTGTCTGACACTAAACAAAGACCAACAAATGTGAACAGAAGTCTTGGACCAGATGTCTACTTGCTCCATTGGAATCAGAAGCACTGTACTGTATGTTGCTGATGGGTTTTGAGTTTTGAGAAGAATTATTATCATTGTGAGTCTGTAAAACATGATGTTAAAGTTTAAAAAAAACAACAACTTTGTCTTTTGCCAATCCTTTATGTTCTACACCACAGGAAAATTATTTGTTTTTATTGCTTATGTAAAAGTGGAAGACAAAAAAACTCTTACGGCCCAGCTATAATGGACACTGAGTAGAATTACACATTTTACTTTGGTTGGAACCGTTGCTTATTTTCTTCCCCCCCTTTAAGCTCCAATCAATGAGACTGCTTTCACGCAGCAGCCTGCACACGCTGGACGGGGATTTAAACATTCACACCGACGGAGGCACAGGGCCACATGATAAGAGATGAATCAAGGATTTGTAGATTCTCTTATCTATGCAGCTTACATGTAAGAAGGACAAAGCCGCTGATTTATGTCACAAACGGCTTTCTGCTGGCAGCGCCACAGACGCACACGTTTAAGAGGATTATCCAAATGAAGGACAGTCACCAGATAGATGCCTGGTACATATTCACACATGTACAGGTTTACTTTTCTACATACAGATCCCCCTCATTATCACATCTTCCTTGTAAATGAATATGCCAGTACATGGCCATATTTATTTTTCAATTTAATGCTATTAATTTGTGTATTATTTTCTCTTTATTCAATTTTCACTACATTCATTTACACATCAATCTATAAAATAAAAATATAATAATCTGAAATTAAATAAATTCATGTTGAGAGCAAAATATTACACAACTGATAGATAATAATTATCAGAACTAAATAAATAAATGTATTTATTTATTTTAAATTATGGCAGTCCTCTATACAAATGGTATTACATTCTGTCATTGTGGAATTATAGTTATACTCCTTTTTCCCCCCCTAAGGACCCCCTGGCACCCCGTACCCCATTTTGTGAACCGCTGCAGGGGGAAAAAAAATACAGAACAAGCATTTACTTACATATTTTATACATTTATATACAAGAACACAGTTACACTTTTTACAGTTTAATTGTCAAATAACTATGTATTTACACATCTTATTTTACACATTTTAACCCTGTAGTTGCTTTTGATATCTCATTTATAGCAAAATTTTGATTCTATAAAAATGGTGTAAGGAGTACGAGTAGGTGAAATTCTCAAGTGTTTGAACAAGACCTAAAATGGTTTGATGGAACTAAATATCAGTTAGTTATTGGAGACGGGGTCCAGGGCCGTGCTGGTGGGTGGAGGGATCAGAGCAGCAGCTACAATCCTTTGCTCATGAGACAGGATGTTGAAGGTTGCGCACGCGTTTGGCTGGAAAACAGAGAAGAATTAAATGTCACACACACACACACACACACACACACACACACACACACACACACACACACACACACACACACACACACACACACACACACACACACACACACACACACACACACACACACACACACACACACACACACACACACACACACACACACACACACACACACACACACACACACACACACACACACACACACACACACACACACACACACACACACACACACACACACACACACACACACACACACACACACACACACACACACACACACACACACACACACACACACACACACACACACACACACACACACACACACACACACACACACACACACACACACACACACACACACACACACACACACACACACACACACACACACACACACACACACACACACACACACACACACACACACACACACACACACACACACACACACACACACACACACACACACACACACACACACACACACACACACACACACACACACACACACACACACACACACACACACACACACACACACACACACACACACACACACACACACACACACACACACACACACACACACACACACACACACACACACACACACACACACACACACACACACACACACACACACACACACACACACACACACACACACACACACACACACACACACACACACACACACACACACACACACACACACCACCCTGTACTACAGCGGGTATATTTACCGTGTCCTGCACCTCCACAGCGATGCCTTTACTCCTAAGCAGAGCCAATACGGACGGTTTAATTCGTTCAATTCGTGCACCTGTACCCAACACGAGAATCTCTGCAGAAGGGTTAAAAAAGGACATTGGAAAAAGGTGATACTTTTTTGTAAGCTAATGTAAAATACCAAACATTAGGCGGGTTTCAATTTACTGCCGGGCCTCCTTTAAATGCTGTGTGCAGGTGCATATTTTGATAAATAATCGCCGGTTCCAAATATATGCAGAGTCTAATTCATTAAACAAGTGACCACCGATGCTGCCACATTCAGACCAAATTCTTACTTACTTACTTTTACTGTGGTAAAACACATGCAGAGGAAGAGTCTGGAGAAGCAGACTACACTATTGTAATCTGACTTTTGAAAAATGGAAGTTAAACAATAGCCATGCTGGTTTTATAAAAGAATTTGAGTAATTTACCATTATTATTAAAGTATAAATGAATTATTAATCGCCTCTGAAAACAGTCTGAAAACACCTGATTCATTACGTGATTGGTACAAAAAGCACCTCAGCTATTATTTGGTATTTTACAGTATGCCACATAATTGTTGTTTTTTTTTTTTTTTTTTTTTTTACCTATTCTCGGTTCAAGCATGTGGAAAAGTGACACACTTTCTTCTGTGATGTCTTCAGAGCGGCCAACCTGCAGCAGAGAATATGACACGGTTCGTCACTAAATTGCAAACAAAGCGTCACCACAAGCTGAAGCCGGTGAGGGAATGTTGGACATTGATCTTACGTTCCACTGCAGGATGGCAGGAGGCAGCACAGCACAGGGACCAAACACTTTGTTGCCATTAATGTCAAATCCAGTAGAACTGTAGCTGTAGATCATGACTCCGCTGCTCGGCTCCTTCTGCATGACGGTCACTGAGGTGCGCTGGTACAACTCATCATCAGTGGGACTCAATCGATGCCCACGAGACAGAAATGGGCTTGAACAGAAGACAGGGAAACCTAGTCACAAAACTGTCTATCTGCCTGAGTATCTCAATATTATTTTTTAACTCCTCTGGAGCTTTTCTGTTATTACCATCATTATAATTGTTATAAAAAAACATTTTGACATTTTATGTTTTTTTCCCCCTACATATAAAGGACTATTATTTGCAAGCAAATAAAAACTGGATTGGACCATCACTTTATAATTCACAAAAGTCATGCTGCACTGCAGAGCAGTTGCCATATGGCCTTGTTTGAAAGCCAAAAATCGATTGCCAACCTACTGGCTTCTGCAGAAAAAGGAGGCAGCCAAGGAACAAGCATTCCCCCTTGGCTTAGGAGTCACATTTCAGCACATTTTGTAAAAATCAGTAAGATCCTCCTCTGGTCCTGGGATGTGAGGCAGTGCAGCTTCTAGTCTGCCGCTGCCCCTTCAGCTGGGCTTCAGAGGTGAGACAACGTAAATGTAACACACGACTCCAACAGATGGAGCCAGAGACTCAATGTGACAGATGCAATCAGCTTAAACAAGGTTTGGTACAAAAGAGAATTATTTTTTTAACCATTCAAATGATAAATTGGCCTCAACTCAACAATGAAGATAAATCAACAAGAGCAAAGTCTCGTTACATCTCACTAAAATTCAAGTTTGAACAAGTGATACTGCTGAATTAGTTTTATAGGATTTTACACATTCCAGTATCATAAGTTCAGAGCCTCTAGTCCAAAATAGGGAAAATGGGCATTCAACTCTTTCATGAATGTGCCCAAACAACTTATCAAAACATTTTGTTCATCAATAGATCTTATTTAAGTCAATAATTGCTGCTGGATTATTCTAACATGAGTGTATTTGATGTTTAATCCTGTTGATCTAATGATTAACAAAATGCTCATCAAAAGATCTTATTTAAGTCAATAATTGCTGCTGGAATAAACATCACATACACTTATGTTAGAATAATCTATAAAAAAAAACACACCATCAAACAACATTTATTTATGTGGTTAAAACACAGGCAAACATACCTATAACTGTTCTGTGCTAGGAACAACACTTCCAGCTACTGTGAAATATGTATTTTTCCCAGATTTATATTCAAGTTCTAACTAGTACTGTCTCTACACAGAGTTTGATACATTTAACCAAACTAATGAGGAGGAACCACAGAAATGACAAAAAAGCATGACAGTCATACAGAGTGGAGAATGAGACCTTCTGTGACTTTGCATGTGACCTCTGAAAGACCTGGGTGCATGTTAACTCTCAACTAAATGTTCATATGGTAAAATGTCAAAAAATGTTCAGAATTAAGCTTGTTTTACATTGGTATTATTTAATTTCTGTTTATATTATATATCTTTGTAAATTAAATAGTGGTTTGATTTGGACAAAACAAGCAATGGGAAGATGGCACCTTGGACTTGACTGGAAAACATGATGTATTTCTTTACTATTTTGATGTTATTTTCTATTTCTCAAATTTCTTTTACCAATTTATTATTTTTTTTTAAAGGACAAAAATAGTTAAATTATATACAATATATATTATATACAATTATGAATAACGAAAATCATGGTTTGTGATATAATGGCGGTCATTTCTAATAATTATGATTCTCAGGGTGTTCTTGTTAAAATAATATTGGTATAATAAACCATGATTTAACCTAGAATGCGACATTAATAAAAGGTGTTTGCTAAAGCGAGTGTTTATGACAACAGGACTGAGATGCTCGTCTCAGGCTCCACATACACAGAAAACACTGGTGTGACAGGTTTTAACCCGCTGAGGTATCAAATAAACCTTCAAATAAAAGACTTTACCTCCTCGTGACAGCTGCTGCCCTGGAGGAGAAGAGAAAAGCCCGCGTTGAATTCTGCAGGACGGATCTGACCCACACCGACGTCGCCATGATGACGGAGGAACCGGTGACAGCAGGAGGGGGAAGGAATTCCGTGTAACACCAGCCTCCTGTTTCCGGTGTTGTGTTACGCAAAATCGAACGATTTTCAACGTCATTTATAAAATAGTATTTTTTTTTTTTAAATCTCGTGATCAGTGCTCACCAAAACAACAAGATGTGTATGATTAAAAATGATAATTTAATAACAAGTTTATATATATAAACTATATATAATATATATAAACAAATATTCAAACGAAAAAAAATGAATAGCTTTATTTGTTTATACCCGTGCTTAAATAAGCATTTCTAAATAATTGACCTAATTCTATATACACCCCTAAAACATTCTTAAATATAAACCACTACCTTAATTCAATATACAACCCTGTAAACAAGTTATGAGTTATGAGTACAATGGTAATCAAAAGAAATGCAAATATATCTAATATTAATGAATAAATATAAATACGAACTGGGTTGTTTTTAAGTATTGAAATTGCACTATAACCCGAGTAAGAAATAAGCAGGATCACTATAGGAAATGAATGAATGAATAGTGAAAGTGTGCAGGTAATTTCTTATTCTGAGGGGTCAGAGGTCACCGACTCTGCCTTTGATTATGCGGTCTGGTGGCGTGTTGCGTTCAGGGGGCAGCAGCGCCCCTGTGCGGCGTTCACAGGCAGCTCTCAGGTCAGGTGATCCGGGGCTACATTGTAAATAGACAGCAGCGATCAGCCGGGGCCATGCCTTCGTAGCCTTCGTAAAGCACCTCCAGCAGATCGAGCCTTTCCGCTCGGAGACGCCTTCGAACCGACGATCGTTTCTCCGTCCGCTGCGGCTCTTCTCCGGGCGTGTCCGGCCGTGATTCGAGCATGTACCGCTCCCTGTTCGCCTTCCGATCCGCGGAGCCCAACTCGCTGCACTTCGCGGCCGGGGAGAGCTTCTTAATCCTGGAGAGGAGCAACAAACACTGGTGGCTCGGGTCCCGCTGCAGCTCGGGGGAGACCGGCTACATCCCTGCCTCGTACATCGAGAAGATCCAGGTAAACGCTGCCCGACGTCGTATGTTTCTGTTGCAGGGAAACGATGAGCGTGTCGCATCCTGGGGTGAAGCGAGGCAGTAAATGCGTAGCGAAGGGGGTTGAATTGATGGAATAGACACAAGACAGAAGCCATGTACTTTACCACCATTTACACACACACACACCCAGGCAAACATACACACATGTGTTTCTGTAGATTCTGCAGTGCAGGCCTTACTGAAGCTGACTTCTCATTATTATCAGAGAAAAGGGCAGACAGGCTTGCAGAGGAACCCATAAATTATTGGGAGGATTGCATTATGTAGGGGGCATATGGCCTCCTGCACTGCAGCTGCTGACTGCGACACACACACACACACACACACACACACACACACACACACACACACACACACACACACACACAGGAGATAAAAGGATGTGACAGGACAGTGACTGGTTCAAAGCCATCTAAATGACCTGTTCTCCCAGAAGGTAGAGGTGCTGCTGCTAACTGTGGTGTGCTGCCAGTCACAACCACACCAAGCATCCACACCTCGTACAGTGAACTAGTCACAGCATGTATTATTGTAAAATCACACAGTGGCGTTGGCAGGAATGCTCCCAGGCTGTGTAGCTTTAATGAGGCTCGGGCTGGGGAGAGCACATGTGACACACACTAAAAAGCCTGTTTTTGTTAGATAACTGCCCTAGTTTTTTTTCTTTTTTTGCGCTGTTGCTTCTTTTTGCCTTCAGTCGCACATGTCGCATGTCCCCGAGTCACAATCTAGTTTAAAGTTTAATAGTTCTGCATGCTGCCATGTAAATGTTTAATTGTTCATCTCGTTCTTCTCTCCGCACCCTTGCTGTGTCCCACAGGCTCCGGAGCAGGATGAGGTGTTGCAGTCTATCGACAGAGCAATCGAAGGGATCCACAATGTGGCCTTAAAAAATGGAGGCAAATACAATCTGGAGCAGCGGGATGTTCTACAGTGAGTGAATAAAACCACCTGTTTAATGTGGCCAGTAACATTTCTGGGGGTAGAAGAGCCCATCTTACAGACCTGAATATAAAAGGCCTTTTCTGTTCAGATGTGGTCAGATCACCTTCAGGTTAAGGCTGAGGTCAGAGGTGAAGCTGCCTCCTGTCAGTACAAAGAGATACAGGGTTGCTCTCCGCCATGAGAGCAGCGAAAGTTAATCTCATCTCGTCAGCTCGTGTATCATAAAAATCTTTCTTTAAAACATGAGTAGTTGTTTATGTGCATTTTTTTTTTGTTTTTTTACATCTGTATTCATGATGATTACCATAGGACGAAGACAAAATAGAACATAGCTATCTTGTAGTTTCTTGTCTATTTTTCTGTGTATATTTTTCTATTTATGTGTATTGGATATCATGTCTGCAAATCAATTTCCCAATAGGGACAGTAAAGATAACTGTGATTTGAACGCTTGATTCCTCTGTTATAGGAAGCTGATCCATCACAGGAAGGAGACCCTCGCCCGGCGGAGTTCTTCCTCCTCCTCTTCCTCCCCTGCTCCTAAACAAGGCCTCCCATCTTCCAGCAGTGAAATCTCTCTCAGTCACACTCCTCCTCCTCCCAATGGCCTTAACCGAGACTACGGGCGACAGGGTGGCGTTCCGTTATCAGGAAGCATGGACAACATGCAGGCAGAACACGGCTTTTATCAGGTAACGCAGGCACTCTATATCTTACAATTTGTTTTAACACAATTTCTCAAAATACAGTTATTTTTCAGGACATTTTTCCAAAAGAAAAACACCAATTGATTCACACATCTTGCATCTATGTAACTTTGAGTTAGTGTTTTTTTAATCTTTTTATGTGCTTTGAATTCTCTCCGCCTAAGCGTGAGGCTAAACACAAATATGTTGATTCACCAAATCATAGTTTATGTTACTTTTCACACAACCCTGGTTGAGAATCAGACATGACCTCTTTATTCGGCCAGAAACCAGAACTCCGATTCTGTAACAATCACTTTGAGGTAGTTTTGATTAAACACAAACTTACGTTGTAAATTGCACCTCAACTATTTCCTGTTTACTAGAAAGGTCACACTTTAATTTTAAAATGAGTTGTAATTGAGAATACAGTCAAGAAATATACAAGGTTTAAAATAATAATTTTACAAGGGTTTTCTAATCACCCATTAGCTTCTAATGCAATTAATGAACATAATGTACCATTAGACACTGGAGTGATGGTTGCTGGAAATGGGCCTCTAAACACCTACAAATATATTGCATTGAAAACCATACATTTGCAGCTAGAATCATCATTTACCACATTAACAATTTAAAGGGTGGATTTCTAGTTTTTCTTCATTGAAAAAACAGTGTTTTTCTTTCAAAAAAATAAGGACATTTCTAAATGACCCTTAAATAAACAGAAGACATATTCATTCGTAATACTGCAGGACTTGGTCTTGTTGATATTATAATTCTCTGTAATGCATCAGCAATTCATGAAATCATTAAAGGTCATTTGACACAATAGTGGACCTGGGTTGTTTCCAGTGGCGTGTGTGGGTCAGGGGCCCGGGGATCAGTTGGGTAATTCAGTCCTTCCTGTGCCCCCCCCCTTCCCTTTCCCTTCCTCATGCAGGTGCCTCCTCAGCCTCGGCGTGCGGCTCCGGTCACCCCCCCTCCCCCCGAGAAACAGCGGAGCAGCCGGCGTCCCGGTCAGTGAGCAGCGGCAGCGACGTGGAATTTAATTCCTCATCAAGTTGAGAGCCGCAGCAGAGTCTTAGCGTGTGGCTGGTTTTGCCGCTGCTACCTGCTGCAGCTCAACACTCCACCGAGCTGCTCTATTCTTAGCTTAGTCAGTCGTTCCTCTCTCTCCTCGCTGTAACTGGAGCTCTCTCTCTCTCTCCCTCTCTCTCTGTCTCAGCAGAGCCGGAGGTCCCCTCCAGAGTGTCCTCTCTCCCTCCGTCCCCCGGCCCCTCCCTCTCTATCAGCACCACCTCTCTGGAGTCCGGCTTCTCCCACTCACCGGTCTCCTCTGAGGTCAGCCTGCCCAGTGTCTCCAGCACCCCCCCTCCTCCCGTGCCGTCCCGCGTGAAGCCCCCGGCGCCGCCCCCGGACGCGCAGTCCTCCGACTCCCCTCCTCAGCCGGCCCCGTCCAAGAAGAGTCCGGCACCACCGCCCCCGCAGCCCTCCCCCTCCCTCTCCCCCTCCCCCGACCCGTTGCAGCCCACCCCGACCCTGCAGCTCTCTGTGGAGGAGCCTCCGGAGAGTGAATGGCCCGTCGCCCCCCCTTCTGTGGCCGAAAGCCCGCCCGGCAGCCCCGGCACCCCCGAGCCGGTTCCCATGACGACCGGGGCCGAGCTCATCGAGCTGGTGCGGAAGAACACGGGCCTGAGCTACATGCTGTCGCGGGTGGCCGTGGGCGTGGTGGTGGGCCACCTGCAGACCGCCGTACCGCACGCCGCCGCCGCCCTGGAGCAGGTCCTCCTGTCGCTGGTGGAGAGCAAGGTCAGAGCTGGATCCAGCGTCCTGGAGCGCGGCCAGCAGCTTAAAGGAGAATACCAGTGTCGTTTAGAGTTACAGCTCAGTCTGCATTTAGCCGAACCAACGCAGACGGGACAAATGATTCACTTGCTTCCTTGTTGCAAAACCGACCATGAAGTGAGCCGTTGTTTCCTGTTCGGCGTTTCTGTCTAAGCTGGTTTACCGGTGTGTGATTTATACAGATGCAGGGCAACATCTGCAAAGGCTCCAGTAATTTCGGAGGGGTTAGAAGCCTCTTCACTGTCCTTATGGACGTGAAACACTGAAACACAATCATGATAAAACGTTTCAATTGAGGATTGTGGCTCATATCTTTTTCAGTGTTTTAATACTTATTTAAAATGAATGATGGAAATAGAAGAAAATGCAAGCTTTGCACAATGAATTTACAAGCACAGTATTCTCCTTTTTTTGAAGCTGCTCGAATTGACTTTTTTTTTTGTTAATCGTGTTTAAAGTTAATTACTCACTATGTCTGACTTTTTTCTTTTTAAATTTTTGCAAAGAACAAGCACAAGTAGATTTTGTCCCTTATCGATTACACTAATACCATTTTATGATGGCATGCCTGTGCTTCCCGTATGGACATAGAGAAAACAATTTTAATGCAAATATGGATGAAAGTATTAAATATTTTCAGCTAGATTTGAAAAATATGAACCAGTTTTCCAACTTCTCTGCATGTGTTATGGCCAAAAAATCATTTAATATCATTTTTTTAAATTTAAGCTGTAACTGGCTGAATATTTCATGTCGTGATGATGTCCTGATGTGCGGTGCCTGCAGGATTTGGGTGCAGTGCTGCCTCAGGGCCAGGTCTGTCACGACGAGCAACGCTTGGAGGTCATCTTCAGCGACCTCATCCGTCACCATGACGACTCCCAGCAGCGGAGCTGGGCGCTCCACGAGGACCACGCTCTCATCGCCTGCTACCTGGAGGAGCTGCTGAAGATACTGGTACAGTCACAAAGAAACCAGGGAATATAAATGTGCTGAGACTGAAACACGGGACCCTCAAGTAGGTCGCTACATGTCTCGTGATCCAACATGACTCATTAATGATTAAATGCACATTAATATGTATTTAAATGCCTGGAAAAAAGAGGCTATGCAAGCGCATTTGGGCAAAGTTGAGCTGGAAAGATAGTTGGAATTTTCCAAGTCACAAGTATCAGGCATATTTCATAAAATCAGACCAGCTCAATTGTACAAACATTGAGCTTGAAGCCTGAATCTGTAAACTTCTAGGCCTGCCAAATGTTTTTTTTTTTTTTTTTTTTTTTGGCAATTCATCTGGACCAAATGTCAGTTGGCTGATCTGTTAATGGGTCCCATAATCCTCTGGCGTGTTCAGGAACGACAGCTGTAATTGGATTTGCATAATAATGACGTTAACACCATGCATTGTTGCTGTTCCAATTTTCTCAGACTGATGCGGATCCCGAGGTGTGTAAGAGGATGTGCAAGGCCAACCACTGTGAGAACGTGCTCTCTCTGGTGTCATACTGTCAGATGGTGAGAAATCATGACGACTAGGTGTTTCATTATGAAGAATCTCATAGTTTATAGCCGTGTTGTTAAACTGTGGTGATGCCACCACAGTATATGACTCCCACTGTCGCCGTCATGTGACCATGCAGGAGCACCGCGTGTCGTTGCGGCAGCTGCTGCTCAAGGTGTTCGGGGCGATGTGCAGCCTGGACGCTGCTCTCATCTCCACCCTGCTCAACTCCATCCTCCCCATGGAGCTGGCCAGGGACCTGCAGGCCGACACACAAGGTCAGAGCAGCGCCTTCTCAGACGCATTCGTGATGAGGCGTGATCCCCAGGTCACGCGTGACTATTCCCATTTGTTTTCTTCCCTCAGAGCACCAGAAGATATCATACACGGCCTTGGTGCTTACTATGATATTCTCGATGGGTGAACAGGTGCCATATCATCACTATGGTAAGAGAATATTAACACATTGAATCCACAATACATAAACTTCCATGAAATATTATTACACAACATGCTGGACCTTTTCATGTGGAAAAACACAGCATGGTGACAAATGCTGATTCTTCCAATTCAGTGATGACGGTGATGCATTTCACACCTTATTTAATGAAATTAATTTAAGGTTGATAATATTATACTTGAAATCAGAGCGACGAGACGTCCCAAAACATTTAGGATAGTCCGGGAGTCTAGGACGTTGCCCTGAATCTGGCATAAACTGTCCTGAAAATTACACTCAAACAAAACCCGAGTATTCAGTGGGTAAAACTGGTTCGTTGAGAGGCTGCATGTGTAACTCTAAAAGATCATTGTGTAGTAAGGTTGTTTTAGATGTCTATTCCTGCTGGGGAAGGACAAGGCTATTTGAGGAAGAGACACTGTAAGTAAAAACTTGCACTCTCCTTCTCAGGGGAATCCTGCTGTTTTATTGTGCTTTTTTTGATTCACAGTTGTGAGTACGATGTAAACGCAGCATAAGTGGCTGCAACAGCGACATCTTTATTTATTTTTTTACATTCTGCAATTAGGCACAAAAATATTTTTTCATTCAAATCCACATGGCTGCTGAAGCAGAATCCCCCCTTAACACCCTGACTGGAGGTGATGCATGGTTACTATGACAACTATAAAAAAAATATTGTTCAGACGACACAAATCAGACCTCAAATGAAGTCAGAATTGTTCCAGAAAAATTGATCACAATGGTTGATGTTCTTTGGGGTGTCAGCACTAGTTAAGATGGTTATGTGTCTATACTGTGGTTAGTATTAGCACTATAACTCCCAGTAGGCTTTGCAGGAAAACAAAGAAAAGAAAGTAAAGAGCTATGCACCGCAGCAGTTAAAAAACAAAGAAAAATGTCCTACCTGTCATTTCTCAGGGTAATATGTTTATACTCCTTTATAAAAGAAGTCTGCCATGCTTGCATAAAAGGATCCTGCCACTGACAATAGGACACGATCCTCTGCTTCCAGAACACTTGAATGCTGACTTCGTTCAGTTCCTGCTGGGGGTGGTGGAGGACGGCCTTCCCTGTGACCCCACGGAGCAGCTGCCAGACATCTTCCTGAACCTCCTGTTGGCATTCAACCTACACCACACGGGTAAGGGCACACACGCCATTAACAGGTTCGCTGTTTCTATGGCCCCATCCTTTTTGATTTTTTTTTTTTTGTGTAACGCATGCCTGTGTTTCCCAGCACCCAGCACCAACGTGATCATGCAGGAGATAAAGAAGAAAAATGTCAAGATCCTGTCAGAGAAAGTGCTGCTGCTTCTGAACAGAGGCGGTAATTTTAGTTTTTTTTTTTTTTTTTTTCATTCCACATTTTTCACATCTATCACCTGACGTTTCACGTCACCGTTCACTCTGTCTCCTCTCCCCTCCAGACGACCCCGTGTGTATGTTCAAACACACCCCGCCCGCGCCGCACTCGGTGCTCAAGTTCCTGCAGGATGTCTTCGCCAGCCATGAAACCGCCGACATCTTCTACCGCACCGACATGATGGTGATGATCGACATCGCCGTGCGGCAAATATCGGACCTTTCTCCTGGTGACAAGGTGAGAGCCTGAAAGCACCGCATGGCTGTTTTTATAAAGGAATAATTCAACAATTTAGGAAGAATATATATATATATATATATATTTTACTTTTGTGAGCTAAGATGAGAAGATTGAGACTGCCGTTCATTTCTCTTCACTGAAGTTGAAGCTGGTTTTCTTAGCGGTCTGCTTCTGTGTGAATATAAAGAAATCTGTATAACAACATCTCTAAAGCTCATTAATTAACATGTTGCACTTTATTTGTTCGAAGTGGCCCTAATTATATAATAAAAGCACACTTGTTCAGAACTATATTTAGATTTCTGATGTTCCTGCAATCGTTGTAAAGAAGCTGTGGTTTATCAAAACCCAAAGCTGTTTATTGGGCGAAAGAATGTCTGTCAAATGTAGAGCTGCCAATGATTAGTTGATTAATCATTTGGGTGTCAACTATTCAAGTGATCGGCAACTGTTTTGATAATCGATAGGGGTCAATTTTAAGAAGAAAAAGTCCAAATTCTCTGTTTCCAGCTTCTCAAATCTGATGATTTTATGGTTTCTAGAATAGAAAACTGATTTTTCTTTGAATTGTGGATCATTAGTCTGGGTTAGGGGGAAAAAAAAATTGAATCTTCATCTTTGGAAAACAGAGATCCACATTTTACACCATTTTATGAACGAAATGCGTCTGTTCACAGCTTATAGCAAATCGTATCAACTGTACCCAATGATGATAAAATATTTCCCACAAAAAGTTACTCATTTGTCAAAATAAACTTGTGATCTGAATTACTGCAATTATTATTGACTACTTGGTGTCACAGAGCAGTGAAGGATGGGTAGACCCAGGCTTCGCTGCATATGAAGGGAACGGATAAAAGATGCATCAATCTCCTCGTCTAATTAAAGACAAGAAAGACAACAACTATTTCTGTTGGTTACCTTGCCTGAGTTGACCCTGCTCTCCCCTCTTTCCCCCCGTGCTGAAGCTGCGGATGGAGTATCTCTCCCTGATGCACTCCATCATGCGCTCCACGGACTACCTGGAGCACCAGCACCGCCTCGCGGACCTGCAGGGGGCGCTGCAGAGGATCCTCCGGGAGGAGGACGACCCGGGGGAGGAGGAGGGCAGCGCCACGGCCAGGCAGATGGATAAGCTCATCGTGCAGCAGATCTATACAGAGTTCCCGCAGATCTGCGAGAAGCAGGACTAACCACGGCTGCATGGTGCTCACACGCCGTAGTCTGCTCCCTTCACTGCAGGGACGCCAGCGGGGGGCGGGAGGGGCGAACAGTGCCAGCCTGTGCTGAGAGAAGCATATCAGATTTTGCCAGTTTTTCTTGGACTTTTCGTCCACAGCTGCAGCATGCATGTGATGTTGATTTCTTTTTTTTTTTTTTTTTTTGTAAGAGAGATCACAACTTTCCCCTTCTCAAATTATATTTTTTATTATGGGGGAAAGAAAAGAAGAGCGGGAGGTGCTTTGGTGTGTATTTTAAGAAGGGAAAAAATATATGACGATTGCATGAAAAAAAAAAAAATCCCTGCAGGGTTTAGTCCTTACTAGGAGACAACAGCCAAAATATAGGGGGGGAAATGTGAATTCTTAGCAATAATTACTTAAAAGTAAATCCTTCAACTGACTGCATTTTTCAGAATAAAGTAACGGCAGGCACAAGCCAACTTTATTCTAACCAAGATAACTTCAGCCAAATTGCTTTGAAAGCAAATTTAAAAAAAAAAAAAAGTTATGTGATGGAGAAAAACGCAGATTTGTGCTTCGCGTCAGACCGCCGTGCTTCCCTTTCAGTGGGACCAAACTACCGTGTGTTACTGAGAGCATTATCTCCTCTTTGAAACTGACTTCCTCTCTCACTCACCCTCTTATCCATTCTAATCAAGTCGAGTAGATCAAGTTGAACGCGTTTTTACTACTTAGTGAGAAAAGCACACACTGACTTGCACCTTCTCATCACTGACTAGTGAGTAAACTCGCTGCTACGTGTCCAGTCTCCCTGTGAGTCTGCTACTTTTGTCGTTACTGCTTTACAAATACTTAACAGTGATTGCTCCATACATGGATATGCAAACTCCTCGAGGCGTCTGTCCTATGCTGCGTTCAAACCAACCTGCTGCAATAAGGCTTCAGAACAACTGGTGATAATGCTGTAATATACAGTCTTTGCTAATATAGCTGTGGTGGAGATGTTCTTCAGTTCTTATCTGAGGTAAATGTTGGTGATTTCCTGCCGTGATGCGGCGGTCCTGCTGAAAATCCAGACAAGTGAGAGGGTAGTCGGGGCATTTATTTTATCTCCTTGTGGTGTGATACTTTAACAGCAAAACCTTCTGTTGGCGATTCCCCGTCTTGTAGTTATTAACATTGTTTTTCCCTTCTTACACTAAACTTCTCTGTATTATTTGTTCTCTGTGGCATGGAAATATGTTTCTGGGAGGGTAGACGCAGTCGGGAAGAGAGGTCAGGTTATTGTTTGGTGTCCAAATGTTTGTTCATTCACTAACTGTGTCTGTTTACAGCTTGAGAGAGAACGAGGTGAACGTCCTTCCGGTCCATGATTAACATTGTCTGCAAAAGTGCTAGGACTGTGTTATAATAAAACTAATAAAGCTATATTTTAACAGTGGAAGTGATTGATTCGGTTATTAAGTATGTGATTCTGGGGTATTTTCGGTGAAGTGAGATTTAAAATTCAAAGCTGTGGAAACGTATAGTACAGTAAAGATAGGATATGGGTCCTTAGAATTAGCCTTCGAATTGAATTTACAATTATATATAAATGTGTTCATGCAGAATATAATTTATTTTGAAAAATAAATGTATATATTCATAGTGTATGTGGGTATATATATATATATATTTATATATACTCATTGTATATATTTTGAATATTTACAGCCTTTTTAGTAAATTATGAAAAAATGATTTACATGTTGAAATATGTATTCATAGAGATGTATACATTGAAGATTTGATATATTCAATTCATATTTTTATTAAAAAAAAATCAATATATTAAAAATTATACACATTCTATCAACTAGTTTTATATTCTATGTGATTATTGATTATAATCACTCTATTTTGATCACACTGTTTTACTTTTTGGAGCAGTGGGTAGCACTGTTGCCTCACAGCAAGAAGGTCGCAGGTTCAAGACCGCCTTGGGGCCTGGGTCTGGGACCTTTCTGTGTGGAGTTTGCATGTTCTCCCCGTGTCTGCGTGGGTTTTCACCGGGTACTCCGGCTTCCTCCCACAATACAAAACATGCTCAGGTTAATTGGCAAATCTAAATTGCCCATAGGTGTGAGTGTGTGTGTGAATGGTGTGTGAATGGTGTGTGTGCCCCACGATTGGCTGGCGACCATCTGGGGTGTATCCCCCTGCCTCTCGCCATAAATGCGCTGGGATAGGCTCCAGCAGACCCCTGCGACCCCGAAAGGGAATAAGCGGGATAGAAAATGGATGGATGGATGGATGGATGGACATAACCAACATGAAGATAATATGTATTTTGTATGTATGTATGTATGTTTTAAAAACATTTTTGATTCAAAGAAAAGTTATAGAGAGTTAAGATTGATTTTAAAATATACTGTATGTAATAACATTCATCTCTATTCATAGAGAATTGAGATATAGTTTTAAAAAAATAATATAATTACCAAATTGACATTTATTTTGAAAAAGGAAATATACAAAATATATGAATAGAATATTCACTAAAGATTTTGTTCAGGTCATTGTGAACATATATAAATAAATATTAATAACAAAGCAACATTATGAATTTTTTACATTTTTAACCATTATTTTTAAACTAACAAGAATAAATCGCCCTGGCAGCAGCGTTTCCACCCGGACAGCTGACGGAGACGCACCGGAGCGGCGCTGTGCTGCAGTCAAACCGGTCCGGGTCAGGAAGTGGGTGAAAGGTCCGGACGTCAGGAGACGTGACAGCCGCTAAACACACGCAGCCAGGTGAGCGGCTCCTCGGTGCTGCGTCCCCACACTGCTTCTGCGTCTTCCTCCGTCTTCATTCAGCCGCTGTGTGTGTTTTTCTTCCAGGCCACGAAAATAACAACAAATAAAAATGGCCAAACAGCCGCAGCCGATCAGCCCTCTGAAAAACTTCTTCGCCGGAGGCTTCGGTGGAGTCTGCCTCGTCTTCGCGGGACATCCACTCGACACCATTAAAGTAAATCCGTCTAATGTCGCACTTCACATACGGAACATCTGCTGCTTCACACATCTGGAGTTAGAACAGAATGAGCTGAGTCTGCTGCAGCTTTGACCCACATCCATGATGCTGTGTCGGGCTGCAGCAGCTGGAACCTTCTGATCACCTTCTGATCACCTTCTGATCACATTCAAGTGATCCATTAAACCCACTTCATTACATTACACGCCACATGGTGGAAAAGTAGCTGACCAACAGCAGATTAGGATCAGGGGGTTCTAGAATCTAGGATTCTGTGGCTTAGACTCAGTAAGAGCAGAGTTTTTCATTCATTTAATGGCTTTGCTGCAGAACATGACGTGTTGTTGCTCTAAAACAAAACAAAATGGATAAAACTGTAGCCTCAGAAACTAAACTGGATTGAAAATGGCGCCTCGTCAACTCCTTATCTGGTAAACACTCAACAGGACCTGCCCTTTGGCCTCTGGCTGCATGACTGGTCTCTGTTACCAAAGACATGTCTTTTTCTATTTTCCACCCTAATTTTAAATTTTAGCTGTTTTTACAATTATCATATTACATTTGTCTTGTGGGTCTCCAGTCATCAGTGAGTCTCAGGGCCTTCTGAGAGTCCAGATCCTACAGTCAATGTGGACCAGCTTCAGTCTCCCCCGCGTTCATGGGTCATGTGTTTCTTATCTCTCGTTTCCTCCAACAGTCAACCCGATGATCTTTTACTTTATGAATGATCAGGGCTGAGCAATATGGCCACGATCAAACCTCTGTTAGGAAGTACCTTGATATCAATATTTTTACGACATATTATAGATTAGTATCGATGGTTTCAAAAAATATTAACATAGATTTTGGGTTAATAATGAAGGTAAGACTTTACTTGAAGGGTGAGTTCATAACACACAGCTGCCATAAACCGATGATTTTGACTGTTTAATGAGACGTGACTCAACATTTACACAGAACCATGGTTTCTTTTCAAAATAAAAGTCCAACAGTTGCAAAGCAGTGTTGACATTTTTCAGCTGACCCGTATTTGTGTAACCTAATATTTCATGAATATCTAATGAAGTCCAGATCGAATTTCACAGAATTCCTCAAGTGATCGATGAGTTTGCCACTGGGAGGTAAACCAGCCCTCATCCAGATATTTGTGGAACTTGGTCATGTGACGTGATCAGGTTTTGAGGTTTGGAACAAAAACACACTGCTCTGCAATTGTTGGACTTTTATTTTGACAAGTTGTCATGTGTTATGAAGTCACCTGTTAAATAAAGTCTTCCCATAATTATGAAGTGGGTAAACATTAGAACAACAGCTTATTTTACCTTCTTTATTTTTTAAGCGTCTAGCAGCAATTCCACTGATTCCTCTATGAAAACATCACATTTTCCTTGATAATTTTCTTAATTTTTAAAATAATTTTCTATCTTCATTAACATCTCAAACATATAATAAATGAACATCCAAAAAGCTTGAAGACAATTTACAACCATTAGATTTGGGGAAAGTCCTTTATTCAGTGTAGATGCTCTCCATGTTTATTTTGCTGTAATTTAATACACTGAGTTGCATCCTCATGATCCAGGATCAAACAAAAATGTACAAGTATTAAAAGTTAAAGTTTATTGAGAACTATCATTTCCAAACAAGAAAGAACTTCCCACAAACTGTCCCCTCAAAGTTGGAGGCACACAGTTACCACATTTGAAAATATCCCAAATAAGAAATATCATAGTAAGGTGTAAAATTCACATTTACAAGGCTACCATAAAACAAACAAGATCCTGAGAATAGAAAGGTGTCCATATACCTTAGTCAAACAGTGTAATCTGTAGTGTATTTTGTTCTGAGTGTTATTTATTTCAAACCCTTCCCTCTTCCTCTCTCAGGTGCGTTTACAGACTCAGGCCAAACCCAAACCTGGAGAGAGCCTCATGTACGCCGGAACAATTGATTGTTTCAAAAAGACTTTAGCCAAAGAGGTGAGGACGCCCGGCGACTGAAACCTGTTAGAAAGCGCCTTTTATTTCTGCTGCTGTTGATTCCTCACCTCCTCCCTCCCCTGCAGGGATTGAAAGGCCTCTACAAAGGCATGGCCGCCCCCATCATCGGAGTCACGCCCATGTTTGCCGTTTGTTTCTTTGGATTCGGGATGGGCAAGAAACTGCAGCAGAAAAGCCCCAACGATATCCTGACGTAGGTGACTGCTCTGTCCGAGGCGGCTGTTTCGTTCACTCAAGCTGCTGCAAACACGCTGTGGGGGTTCATTTGCACGTGCATCAGCTTCTTCTTCTTTTTCTTTCCCCCTTCAGGTATCCACAGCTGTTTGCTGCCGGCATGTTGTCAGGTGTGTTCACCACCGCCATCATGACTCCAGGAGAGCGCATCAAGTGCCTCCTACAGGTCAGAGGGTCTCATCACTGTTCACGTGTTCTATTAAACTTCTGAAGAGAGAAATGAGACAGTCCGTGTTGCGTTCTTACTGCAGTGTTATTAAGCAACAACAGAACTACTTTACACTACTGTTCAAAAGTTTGGGATCATTTTGAAACGTCCTTTTTATTTTGAAAGAAAGAAAAGCACTGCTTTTTTTTTCAATGAAGACAACATTTAACTAATCAGAAATACACTCTAGACATTGTTAATGTGGCAAATGACTATTCTAGCTGCAAATGTCTGGTTTTTCAATGCAATATATTCGTAGGTGTAGAGAGGCACATTTCCATCAAGCATCACTCCAGTGTCTAATGGTACATTGTGTTTGTTAATTACATTAGAAGATAATGGATGATTAGAAAAACCTTGTGACGCAAGCCTTGTAAGAAGGTCATTATGCAACTAAAAAGGTGCCAGGGTGGTGCCAAAAATACACAGAAACACATTACCTAAGCCCTACCTTTCTACCTGATTTTTTAATATAAATCTTCTCCAAGAATCTTCATCTACCTACTACAGTCAAAAATGGTGCCCCACACACAGCTCTAAACAAGAGTGTTACCTGGTTGATGCAGGACTAAACCTCAGAGAAAATCAATGGCATATCATGGTGAAATGACGTGTGTTTGTCTCCGCGTTTGCAGATCCAGGCGTCATCTGGGGCGGTAAAGTACGAGGGGCCCATGGACTGTGCTAAACAGCTGTACAAAGAGTCTGGGATCAGAGGAATCTACAAAGGCACCGCACTGACTCTCATGAGAGGTGCGTCTTTATCCTAAAACCTGAGCAGCACCGGCTGATAAAAGAGACATGTCACGTGACTGAGAGGATGTCGGATGATCGCGTTATGCAACGCTCCGCAATGTGGAGTGAGCACATGTAGAGCTGCTGCAGCCTGTTTGTTATATCTGCATGTTCCCATCACACTGACGCCACATCAGGATGTTCACACACACACACTCGCATACACACACTCACACAGCCTCCACCAATCAGAACAGGCTCCTCAAGAAGGGGGGCGGGGAGGCCTTCAAGAGATGGGAGCTGGAACAGCCTGTTTCATGTAGAGGCTGAACTGAGGGGCTGCGTAAACAGCCAGCCTAAGGAATAAATAAAAAATGGAAATCACCCATCCCATTTCATTTTGATATATGCATTAGTGTCATAAAAAACTGACTTAAACTACATAATAACTGCAGGTTGCATGGCAGGCGCTGCAGAACTGACACAAAATCCTGTTGCACATATAATTTACTTTGTTAATTTTTTCCCATCGCTTTGAAAACGAACCAAAGTTGCTAAGGACCTTCTTTTGTTTGTAGGTGGGAGTCCGTGCCAAAAATGTCCAGTTGCCATTTATATCATGTTATAAAAATCCAGTTTCTAATGTGTATTTGTTCAATTTATACTTTATTTTTTTAAGTGACCTTTTTTTTCTGATGCAGATGTTCCAGCAAGTGGGATGTACTTCATGTCCTACGAGTGGTTGAAGAACCTCCTCACACCAGCAGGAAAGAGGTATATATTAGTTTTTTTCCCCCTGTCACTATTTAACCTTTTCTACTCTTATTATGTATTACTGTCCTATGTTTTATGTTATGATAGATTTAATATGCTTTAGTGTTGTGATTGGTGTGTGTAAAAATAACTTTTATGTGCTTGTAGCAGAGTTTCTCTCGTTTAATTTGATCTTGGAGTTTACCCGGGTGAAGCTGTTAGTCCGGGCACATGAACCTGTCCTGTTTCCCTGCAGCCATAGTGAACTCAGTGTTCCCAGCGTGCTGTTTGCTGGAGGGATGGCTGGAATCTTTAACTGGGCGGTCGCCATTCCAGCCGATGTCCTCAAGTCTCGTTTCCAAACAGGTTTGCTTTTTGACTCTCCCGTTCAATTTACGTTGACTTTAAAAAAAAATGGCCAAGTCTGAAAAAAAATATACTTGTTAAAAATCAAAATCTGTGGTCTCAACATGAAAACTTGCATTCAGCATGTGGATTGTTTCATTTGTTGTTTCTTCAAAAATGTCATTAGAACACTGCAAAAATGGGAAAAAAGTCTCATCAGGTGAAAGTATCTTGTAGTTGGTACAGTTAATCTAATATCGACTAGAATTATCTTGAATTAACTTATTCTGCTGGAAGATAACTTTGCTTATTTCAATTTGGATCTTTAATTGGAAAAAAATGTACCTACCTTCCTAGAAAACTAAGGATTTTTCTTAGATTGGCAACACCAGACTTACAAAGAAACCTTTTCTTCTTCGTGACTCAGTTTTTATTTATTTATTTTGTCAGCTCCTGAAGGAAAGTATCCCAATGGTTTCCGGGACGTTCTGCGTGAGCTGATCAGAGAGGAGGGCATCGGCTCCCTGTATAAGGGCTTCAACGCCGTCATGCTTAGAGCTTTCCCTGCAAACGCAGTAAGTACATTGTACACCAGTTCACTAATGTTGCAGTGGACATAGATGTGTCAGTGCTTCAGATACAGCTTCACACTGTACGGCTTGATGTAACTCTGATGCTGTAGAATATATTTATTATAGTCAATTTTGTCATTGAAAGCTAAAGGTTATGTTTAAAACCATCAGCATGTTCAAATGTTTGAAAGAACATTATTAAAAGTAATAATAGTAGTTATAGCAACGTTCTATGTTCATTCTTATTGCATAATGAGATAATGAGTCAACACTATTGTTCCTGATCCCTCTCCACAAACATTGTTAGAACTGGGTAATGATCATTAGGCCTAATCTTAACCATCATAATTTTTCAACAATCAAGAAGCGCATTGTTTTACATTTAGCAGTGGTTGTGTTGATTTAATATTCACTTTGTGGGGGACAACTTTGTGGGGATTGGATTTCTGCCTATGGTCAATATTATATAGAAACTAAACTGTGTGTGTGTGTGTGTGTGTTTTCTCAGGCTTGCTTCTTAGGATTTGAGTGCGCAATGAAGTTTCTGAACTGGTTAGCACCGGACCTGTGATGAAGACTCGGCACAGCCTCGTGTGTGAATCCCAGGAACAAACCTCTGCAACAGGACAGCGCAGCTGCAGCGCAACACACACACACACACACACACACACACACTCACACAGTCAGGCAGTACGAGGAGAGATTTTAACAATATTCCAAACGTGTACTTGATTCTGAAATGAGGGTTCATCTTGTCTCTGAGGGTTCAGAGACGAGATGATGTGATGACTCTGTGCCAGTACACACACACACACACACACACACACACACACTCGAAACGCTGACAGTTGAATGTTCTCACTCCTTATTGTTTTACTTTTTGCCTAAATTTTTTAAATCAATAATTTTTTTTTTATTGAGAGAAGGAGTGAACTGAACATTTCGTGCCTTACCTTTTTGTTATCTGCAAGCAGGTGTACATATCAGGGAAAAGGTGCATTTAGTTGTACTGTGTGTGTCCAGTCTCAGCAATATAAGCCTTTCAAACTATCTACTTACTGTACGGTCACTCACGGCCACTGATACTTCACTTTCTCTGTGTTTAATTTGAGATCATGATAAGAATGATTGATTTGTCAATATATGATTGTCGGCATGTATAGAAATAAACAATCCATATTTAGAAAAGAGACGACTGTCTGTTTGATTCAAGCCTGTTTTTGCAGGTGTTTGACATGAAAACAGTTGTAATTCCTTTCTAAGTTGGTTCTTTTCCAAATTGTCAAGTCCTGATATGTACAATCACCAGCCACTTTAATAAGCGCACCTTACTAGTACCAGGTTGGACCCCTTTTGCCTTCAAAACTGCCTTAATCCTTTGTAGCATAGTTTCAACATGGTTCTACAAACAGTCCTCAGACAGATTTGTCCATATTGTGTGTGTGAATCTCCCATTCCACCACATCCCAAAGGTGCTCTAGGGATGGATATCTGGTGACTGTGGAGGACATCTGAGTACAGTGAATGCAGTGTAATGTTCAAGAAACCAGTATGAGATGATTTGAGCTTTATGACAGAATGCGTTATCCTACAGGAAGTAACCATCAGAAAATGGGTTCACTGTGGTTCTAAAGGGATGGACATCAGCAATAAGACTCTGGTACACTGTGGAACTGCAACGGTACTCAATTGGTTATAAGGGGCCTAAAGTTTGCCAAGGAAATATCCCCCACACCTACCAAGCAGGATGGATCCATGCTTTCATTTTGTTGACATCTCGTTCAACATGTTGTGTGTTCAAAGATGCTCTTCTGCATATCTAAGTGGTAACGAGTCACTGTTGCCTTTCTATCAGCTCAAACCAGTCTGGCCCTTCTCCTCTGACCTCTGGCATCAACAGGGCATTTTCGGACCATTCTCTGTAAACCCTAGAGATGGTTGTGTGTGAAAATCCCAGTAGATCAGCTGTTTCTGAAATACTCAGACCAGCCCGTTTGGCCCCAACAACCATGCCACGTTCGAAGTCACTTAAATGACCTTTCTTCCCCATACTGATGCTCTGTTTGAACTGCAGCTGATCATCCTGACCGTGTCTACAAACCTTAATGCATTGAATGCGTTAATAAGTAATTGGACAGGTTCGCCTAATATATATATATATATATACAGGGTATAAAATTAACTTTTTGACCTACCTGCCAGTGGCAGGTAAGGTGTGAATACTTACCGGCCAAAATATATTTTTACCGGCCACTTTTTTTACAACAGTAAAATGGTATTAAATTATGTTAATCAATTCATTGTAAGTAGGAAACTACATTAATGACTGTTTTCTGAGGCTCAGAAAAAATGTAATTTATTTTCAATCTCATGCTATATACACACATTACAGCATGCCCTGCACACAACATGTGCAGTCAAGTGCATTCATGTAAATTCTCATGACTTAAATGTCATTACCACCAACTATAGTATGACCTGACCTGTTTCAGACAATTTAAATATTAAAAGATTTCACGCAACATACTAGAATGTGGCAGTAGTGGCACACAAACCTCAAAGAACATATAATGCAAAGAATTAGACAGGACATTTGTTGTCCTGCCCCAACACAAGACAGACAGCACAACTATATCTAGCACATTGTGTGATCTGTTCAATCAATGTCATCGTCACCAACTGAATACAAAACCTCAGCTTCATAACCATCTAAGAAATCTGGTCTGCGTCTTCGGATGCAGTCAGAGTGCCAGAGTTCCACTGCAGGGGTAGGGTCGTAATCTGGGATGTCTGGCGATGTCAGCTGTACTACGAGCAAGTCTGATAGTGTGTTTGCATCTAACCTTGACCTCCAGTCGGATTTGACCATTTTCATCACGTTGAAGCCTCTCTCACAATCTGCTGTGCCAACTGGTATCGTCTGTATAAGGTCCATTAAGTTCAAAACTTCCTGGCAGGAGTCGCTGTGCATACGACAAACATCAGCCCATGTGAGATTCTGAAGAGATGTGTGCTCAAGAAAAAGTCTTGTTTTCAGCATTGTCCACTGGTCACATATCTTCTCAGGGTTGGCGAGAACTGGAGTGAAATGCTTCACAAGCACATCAATTTCAGCGTCGCCAAAATCTGAGGGAATAAAAAGTCTATTCAAATACACATCATGTTTGGTACACCTTGAGCATTCCTCAGTTAAGCAACATGACAGCAGACTATGTAGTGTGCCTTTAAAACACAAGGTGTTCCTTTTGACCGTTTGCTACACTGACCCTGTTCATCTAAGTCTGAACTAACCTCCTTGCTCCTCTGCCGAATGTGGCCAGTATTTGAAGGAAGCCAACTTTGTAGCCTGCAGTACTCCAGTGCTAACGTCCTTGAACCTGCCTCCAATGCTGTCAACCAGTTTGTCAATCAATTTATCCTTGGAGGACAACATCTGCTCCTCTGCTTTTCCAGGATTTAGGACCACACCCTTGAATGTCTCAGCTTGTGTTGCCCTCATCATGGGTCCCTCTCTAAACAATTACATCTTATATCAATACCCTTCACTTTTCTCTTAAATACAATATTTAAAGGAGATTTTTATTTCAATAATACCTGATTTTGTATTTGAGCAATACAGCTTCGGTGGATGAGAGGCAACTGTGTGCTTCGGCAATGGTGATGCTGGCTCTCTGCAACGATTCTGACAGGCTCACTAGATGAGAGAGGAGGTCATGCAGGAACCCACAAAATCTGAGGACCACAGTGTCTTTCGCCAGCTGTGAAAACTTTTTGGCCTTACACTGCTGCACAGCCTGGACGCCACCATCACTGGATCTCATCTAAAAAAAGAGAGTAATCACAGAACGATTTGCATCAATATATTTTCATATCATTGGGTTAGATTAGATACATTATGGAAAAATGTATTACTGCTTCATTTTAACATCTTATTGAATGACAACCAAAAATGTATAGTATAGGGACCAACCTGCTCTAGATGCTGAACGATGCCTGGATAGCCACGTAGGAAATGGTCCAAGGCCCTTGACAGATGAGCAACCCATCGGGTGCCACCTATTCTTGTTGGCATGAGAGGGGTCATTCCTAAAGATTTGTAAGTCTTGATCAGGTTTGAGCGATTCAGAGGACTCACGTGATAGAAATTGTAGAGCCCTGAGAGCAGATCATCGATAGCCTGAAAAAAACGAATGTTCTTGACTGCATCTCTAAAGCTTAGCTCAAGTCTGTGTGCCATACAATGGACACCCACTACATAAGGTTTGTTTTCCTTGAGGCGGGTGATGACACCTCTTTTGGCTCCCATCATCACTGCTGCACCGTCTGATGAAAAGGCGACCACCTTGTCTTCCCAGTCACTGCACACCGATTCCATTATTTCCTTTACCGCACAGGAGATGTTCACTGCATCAGCTTTCTCTACTGCTGTAATGCCAACGAATGAGGTCTCCACTGTGCCAGCTACACATGTCCTGATGTACACCATCTCCTCCTCTTTTACAGAGCTGTCAGTTGATCCATCTGTCATGACACCTATGAAGCTGGCCGCTTGAAGTCGGCCTCGAATCTTCTCTCTCTCAATTTGCGCAATGTAGTGAAGGAACACTCTGGCTTCAACAGAATTCCGATACGTCCCCCCCACATGAATTCCCTTTCGTTCATCCAATCTAAGACACAAAGAAAGAAGACGACAAAAATTAGTTGAAATTCCATCTACATCTAAATTCTATGTATCAGTTTGCTTAAATATTAATTAATTGACTATCATTGTGCCCGTGCTGATTTGACCACTATGAAAGTCAAGCTAAAATTAAAGTCTAGTCAACACAGCTGCTAAGCTAATGTTAGCTAACATCAACTGAGGCAGACATGCTAAATAAGGGCCATGCTAAAGAAATTAATCATATAGAGACAAGTAAATTGAAGTAGGCTACTTACTGACACTGCCACACAAAGTCGGAGATAGGTCTTGATCGCTTAGCCAAGGCATGTACAGTTAGAAAAAAGTTCTTCATCTTTGTAGCAGTAGCTTCGGTCATTCCAGTGAGACCTTGCACAGTTGGTGTCGAAGATATTGATTCGGCTGACATAGTAGCCATCCTAACTGCGTTGGTATGGGCGTGTGATCTTTCGTGGTCTTTGATCGTCTCTACTTTCATATTAGTGTTGCCAACAACAAATGAACATGTACGATGCGTTGAGAACTTGTCACAGATGCTGCAAGTCATTGCCTTTGTTCCACTGTTGTATATTAGCCACTCTCTCCTCGCCCCCGTTTCTGAGAAGCGCCACTTTTCATTGAATTTTCTCTTTGGTGTAGGAGAAGCCGTTGGATTATTTTCCGCATTGCTTCTTTTGACTGGCTTTTGTACACCGGCTATATGTCGCCACATACTTGGTAACGTTACCGCTGTCTTTACTCTGATCTCTCTCTGACTGATTGAATGGACTGACGCGAACAAACGCAGCTACATTCGAATGTTGTTGAGTGACGGTGGACGGTCAGGGACAAATTCGGAAATTAAAACGCGAATCACACCAGTTGTGGTCATAATGTGTTTTACACCAGTTAGTCGTTTTGTGTGTACAACACTAATTATTTATTGTTGAAGCAAGGAAGAGGCATATTTTATCAGCCGGCCAATGGCGTGTAAGCCTATTTTTTTTATCCGCCAAAAAATAATTTTACACGCATTTGGCGTGTGGCGGGTGCTAATTTTAAACCCTGTATATATATATATATATATATATATATATATATATATCCATCTGACAGCCTGTAATTACACCAGAGTCCTGGTCGATATTTTCCAACAGGCTGTGCTAAATAAAGAAATCAATAAGCTGCTGAATGTGTGAGAGAGTGTGCAATTTGTTTTGTTCCTGTGATGAAGGCCCGTACAGAAGTCCATCAACTCGTTGCTGAGATTTAACATTTGTTATTAATAGGGGAACTGTGCGTTATCTTGAGTTTTATTACATTATTTTCTGTAACTGTCCACCATCGAAAAACTACCATCTGGATCTTTTTTGGACAAAGTTTGACCCCCGCACCTGGAAGATGAGCAATGTTAAGATTCCGGCCGGTTTGAAAGAGCTGCTACAGGGATACACTGTGGAGGTGCTTCGCCACAGGCCGCTGGACTTGGTCGAGTTCGCGGTGCAGCATTTCACTCGTATTCTGGAGAGTCAGAGGAGCGAGCAGCGGGCCAACAAACACAGAGGCACACCTGCACAGAGGGGGGTCACGTTCGGAACTAGATCAGATCTGTCTGCCAAGGATGATGAAGAGGAGGAGAATGAGGAGGAGGAGGGGATTGTTAGTGAGTATTATTCCCATACACTCCAGCTAAAACAGCAGGATATACACATTGAAACTAACCCATTACCCACCACTGTGTGTCTGCAGAATCCACCACTGCTAAATACAATCGCAGAGTTTCAGGTCAGTAACTAGGAACAAATTTCCATTCACTTCAGAGAGCGATGAATTGTTTTAATTAGTTTGTCGTGCTGCAGTTTGCGCCGAGGCCTACAACCCCGATGATGACGAGGAGGACGATGACCCGGAGCCTCGGGTTGTGTATCCCAAAACAGACGTGCAGCGTTGCAGGCTTCAGGAGACATGCAGAGAGATTTTACTGTTTAAAACACTCGATCAGGTAAAGCAGCTTAAAATGAGAAACCATGAGAAAGGGTGTAAGACCCTGTCCAGACAGGAATTACAGACAATGAAGTGTCTTTTATTGCCAATGGTTGACTTCATGCAATGTAGATGTTAAGCAGTTCTCAGAAACCGTGGCTATACAACTGAATATTACTTTAGTGGTTTACAGGATCCCTAAAAGACTTAAGATGATATGAGTTTGCAAAGAATAATGCAAATTTGAAAAGCCCAATATTAACATATATGTTTGTTTGTGTGTGTGTGTGTGTGTGTGTGTGTGTGTGTGTGTGTGTGTGTGTGTGTGTGTGTGTGTGTGTATAATATATATAATTAGTAAGTTCATCCAACAGATGAATGTTTAATCAACCTTCTACATCACAGTGAAGCTTAAACATCAAGACGAAAAGAAAAATAAAGAGTTTGAGTGAAGGGGGACTTTCAATGTGAATTGTAGGTGAACAGACAAACCTAATGTGAACCTGATGTCTGCAGGAGCAGTTCTCTGAGGTTTTGGACGCCATGTTCGAGGTGCTGGTCAAACCTCAGGAGCACATCATAGACCAAGGAGACGATGGAGACAACTTCTACGTCATAGATGAGTGAGGGGGACTTTTTTCACTCGATGTTTCCTGTAACGCTGAGACTAGACCGCGTTGGCCCAGTCTAACAGAGAGCTTCTATGCTTTTTCTCCTCTCTGTGTCTGCCTCCATTTCCAGGGGTGTGTATGACATCGTCGTGCAGAAGGACGGCGTGAGCGCATGTGTTGGAAAGTACGACAACAAGGGCAGCTTCGGTGAGCTGGCGCTGATGTACAACACGCCGCGAGCCGCCACGATCATCGCCAGGCAGGAGGGCGCCCTGTGGGGCCTGGTGAGTCAGGCAGCCTGGTGACCTCCAGTGCACACTTTCTCAATTACCATATGTCGTGGTACTGCAAGTATACATTAAATTAAAAAAAAAAAGAAAAACAAGATTAACTGTGACGAGTGTTTTTGCTCCCCCAGGATCGAGCCACGTTTCACAGACTGATTGTAAGAAACAATGCGAAGAAGAGGAGGACGTACGAGGCCTTTATCGAGTGCGTCCCCCTGCTGACCTCTCTCGAGGTTCGTCTCAGGAACACAAGGGACGTGACGTACCCAACTGTTGAAACCCCTCTCAGCCCATTCATGGTTTGTTTTATTTGCATCAGGTCTCCGAGAGAATGAAGATCGTGGACGTTTTGGGAGCGCGAGTGTTCAAAGATGAAGAGTGCATAATAACACAGGTAGGAAGTTGGGACATTTGTTTTAGGTCATTTAAGACTTATGCCATGGATGTGCTGTTTATGCTGCTCTCTGTTCTTCCAGGGGGAGACGGCCGACTGCTTCTACATTGTGGAATCAGGAGAGGTGAAGATTATGATAAAAAGCAAAGTAAGAGCAGAAAAAAAGAGGAGCTGAGTGTCATAATCAGCATTTTCTCAATGAGTTGTGTTACTGTCTGTTGTATTTTAGGTGTAATATGTCCGTTTTGCGTGTTCCTTTATTTCTGTCAGCAGGACAGCTCGGAGGTGGAGGTGGCTCGTTGCTCTAGAGGACATTATTTCGGGGAACTGGCTCTGGTCACCAACAAACCCCGCGCAGCGTCCGTTTACGCCGTGGGGGAAACCAAATGCCTGGGTAGGTTTTAGACTCGTTTGTCTCTCTTTCTCTTTGGCTCCAGCCTGTTCACTTCAGTGCATCGTCGGCTATAACGTCATACAACATGATCCAGGATAGCTGCCCCCCTCCTTCCAGAGTGCTTGTTCCTGATTTCTGTTTCCTTAACTGACCCCGGCTACAGGTCTTGTTGCTTTTGGTCTATAAAAGCATATGAATTTCTAAACAGCACCAAAAAATATTGAATTAATAAACAATGAAAATAGCAAACGAAATAGGGCTCCTTCCAGTTTAACAAAGGTTTTCCAAACACAACATGATTTAAATCATGATCCGACAGACCTCACAGTAACCAAGATTCCAAAAAAGACCAGGATTTCATTTGAAGCCAAAATTCCTTACATGACATATTTCAATTCTTAGCAGCGCAACACTTTCCAGAAAAGGTTGGAAGTATTGATACCCGGCCTAGCAACAGCATTCATCACGTCTCAAAGCATCGTAAAACTTAGAACACAGTTCCAGGAATTAGACAGGGACTTGGGTTCACTCATATTTGTTTGCCAGATCTTAATCCAACAGATCAGATATGAGATGAGGCATTACAGGACTTTGACAGCATGAACGCTTGGCCCAGAAGGAAGGAACCACATGACGCTGACAACTCAGAACCCAAATGCCTCCACACCCTCAAGAAGAGTCTATTCTATTCTGAATTTCGACACAGAAATCTGATAAAAGAGGAAGGCTTTGATTTTACTTCCCTGTTACATCGAGACCCGGTTCTGAATAAGCTGACCAGGAGATTCAGGCATTTTTGCCGTGACAAATCCATATTGATTATATTTTGAATGACTTAAATGCTGTGTTTGAACGTCCTCCCAAGACCTTAGATAAGCAAAAGTTTATATATCATCTGATGGGAGGACAACAGTTTGTAACCAGATTCCTGTGTTTTTCAGTGATGGACATTCAGGCGTTTGAGCGTTTGCTGGGCCCCTGTATGGACATCATGAAGAGGAACATCTCCCAGTATGAAGACCAGCGAGCAGCATTGTTTGGCTTCCGTGTAGATCTGAAACACTAGCATACATACTATAAAATAAACTAGGATAAAAGCCCAACATAGTGACAGTGGGTTACCTTCCTCCTATTTTATTTAGGTCAAATTAACTGTTCCTGTACCACTATGCAGAATTTACAAGAATAAATTGCATTTTTGACCTAATAATCACCTAAAGAAATTTGAACAATAGTTAAGGGTTAAAAAAATAATACCTCATCAATGAACAAATTTAACCACAGGTGAATATTCTTTGAGGAACAGCACATACATATAGCACCTTAACCATAAAAGTCTTTCGTTTAATAATTTGAATACATTTATTTACTTATTTAGTTGAACTCCACAAGTGTATGAAGCGTTCGATAAGCCCCAGGTTTAACAATTTTGGTGACGTTTTGTCGGTTTGAGAAACTTGGGTCTGGAAGTGTATACGCTCATGGTCATGTCTCACTGGACACTAATAAGAACAGGGCTGGCAAAGAAAGCTCAGGTGCTAGCAAAAGCATGAATGATGGCTCCCTCCTTTTCAGGGACCCCAATAAACCAGAACGTGGAATGGCCAGGAACCTGAAACTCTAGCAGCTGAATGAAATTCACCCATATTTCAATTTTACATTTGTTTTCTCTGCTGGGATATTTCACAATATCCACTTGCTTTACATAAGTCAATAATTGTGGTTGCTGTTAAAATAACATTTAAAAAGCAAGCTCACCATGAGAACAAGACTCACGCTCAGATGAACATTAGATGAACAGTTACAATTAGTTTCCAGATTATACAAATAGTGAATTTTCAATTGTTATTTTGCTTGTCACTGGCTTGAATACTTAATACATGGTATTATAGTTCCCATTTTCACTCAAATGAAAGCCATCAACAGCTGTCAATAACCCCCCTTTACTTAAAACCTTTGTTGTATAGTATGAAATATAATTTTTTTTTAAATAAATGACATGTATTAAGCGATTAAAATCCTACAGAAAAGTTTATCATTCCTACACAACACACTTAAAAAAAAATAAAGGATTATATCTTAAATATTCAAGTTTTCTGGAGTTTGTTTTATTTGAGTTACAAAATATGAAGTGCCATCAGCAGACTCCACAGGAGAGTCCGCTGATCTTCTTGTGTTACAAGTATTTACACCCAAAAATCAAGGATATCCATCTAAATTTCCACACTCTGTGCTCTGGTGTGTCCCAGAGTTCAAGTCTCTGTCCAAGTTCCATTGCCAAAGTTTAAATATTTAAAATATTTACAAAGTCCTGTATTCAAAAACTCCCAAATCATACTGTAGCTTGTTCAATGCGAAGGCAGGCGCCAGAGGTGTAACTGCTTCAGTAGTGCCGGGCTGGTGGAATTAAAGGAGCTGTTAAACTGAAGTGGTCCTCTACGGGGTCTCCATAGTTTTGCGACTGAATTATTCCTCCTCTAACGAAAGCCTTCAAGAGGAAATCTGTACATACTTATCCAAAAAAATTACATGTTGAAATGTCTTTGGAGCCGTTGCAGTGCAACAGCTCCTATGATCCTCATGAAGAAATGAATATGACAATCAATAAAAAGACATGAAAGTAAAAAGGCCACCCAGATAGTCACTTGATCTTGTTCAAACATCCTGAATTTTTTTTTTCTTCAGAGCATCTCCGAACATTAAAATACAACTCCAATAAATAGAAATACAGCAGAGAAATGGTAAAATAAGACTGACTCTGGTTTGGTCCACCCCTGAGTTCTTTTGAGAAGGACAGAAATACCAGACAGGAGTGACAAAAGGAAAAAAAGATTGATGAGGGAAAGAAAAAAAAAAAGTTGATAGGATGTATCCTATACATTCCCATTGTGTTCAGGAGAAAAAAAAAGCAAAATAAATTCTCATATTCCTCTGGTTTCCTGAGGCTCAAGATTGACAACGTCCGTCCACGGGACGGTGAAGGTTACACAGAGGTGATGACAATCATGAGGTGTGGTGAGATGCTGGAGATCCTGTTGAGAAGGTCGGGGGCAAGCTGGGATAAGTGGCTCTCTGAAAACTCGCATGGTGGGAAAATCTGTAGCACATAGGCAGGCTGCGGGAAAAAAAAAGAGAAAACCTTGATTACACAACTGAAGTCAAAGAATTACGAGACTTAATACCAAGTCGTCAGACATTCGTGTATGCAAATTACATCTATTTCAATATTAGAATATTTAAAATAAACTCAGACAAAACACCCCAAGTCCTCTCAAAAATGTGTTTTGCTTTTTGTTACTTTATATGGATGATTAAGCTTCATTGTGGGGTGGAATTTTGCACAATCCAACACTAGAGGGCTCTTTTCACATTTGGCTTCAGAAGTAAGAATGTCTATCTGGTAACCAAAGAAGTGCACATACCAGCAGAGTTTGACAGAAGGTGCATAGAAAACACAATTTCTGGACCACAGATATTCATAGTCTAAAAATCTTTTCAATGAGTGGTCTGCAAATTTGAAACAATTTAATGAAGTGATTAAACTTTTCCTCTGTAAAACCATGTCAGACAAAACATTATTCAAAGCAGGATATTTTTATGTTATAAATGTTTGGACAGGAAATTGATTAAGGTGGGACCAGATATTCCTGGGACTGAGAGAATTACATAATATTTTTTGCAGAAACTTTACTGAAAACTAGAGATTACTAATCAACATAGTGAATGACATTTTTTTTCTGTCAACCACTGCACCTATAGAAAACATTTCAAAAAAAGACATGAAACATAAGGTCTCACCTGATTGGAACCTGGATTTGGGATATTAATAATACCAGCAGCCAACTTTGTCTGCAAGTAGTTGATGAAAGCAGCTTTAAGAGCTTGAGTCTGGTTTAGGACATCATCTTGATCTCGCCCACATGGCAGAGCAAGGAGAAGACAGAACTCAAACTCCCCCTGTACAGATAAAAACAGTAAAGGGCATACTCTTCAATGAAATGGGAAAAAAATACAAATAATAAGAAACAGCCTTCTCCAAACACTTAAGAGAATAAAGTTTGAAAGCCGTACCGTCATTCTTCTGGCTACACTCTCCAGTTGAGAAGCCTCTAGTCTCATTCTCTGGACAATTCTGAGCAATGCGCCTCCTTCTTGTAGCGGCAGTGATCGATGAGCCAGAGCTTTGTTACCACAGACAAAATGCAACTGGACTGCAGCTGTGTCGTTCTTCAGTGCCAGCAGGCCTTGCCACACAATGGGGTATTTCTGTATGAATGAGGCAAAAAACAAAGACAAGTTTGTCAGACAACACCAGCTTTTGTTCGCCGACATCCCTGAAACTTTTGTGATGAGCATTGTCCTACCGTGAGCAACTGCACCATATTAACAGGCTGCGTCATCTTGCCATCTGGTTTTGCCTGAATGTCTGCACCCTAAAGGTCAGAGAAAATAGTTAAGTTAGTTGCTATAAAATGAAGATACCAACAAATAACTATGGTTCAGCTCATTTATATTAGTGAGCATTCGGGTTAAACTTTTTCTAAACATTTTTCAATTCAAGGCCAAACAATTCATCAGCACCAAAACCTACAATAAGATTACTTTTTGGAGGGGGGGGAGACAAAGACGACACGACTTAATTTTGTGGCCAGAACAGATTATGTTAAGAATTATACATTATTTATTAATAGCAGATCTAGAATGTAACCAAAATATTTGGAAGTGACTTATTTTGAACAGAATAATGCAGCCTCAAGTGCCACTGTGGTAAACTCACCATGGCTGGTGTAACATTCAGTGTTGGCTGGTTAAGTCCAACAGGTGATGTCTCAGGCATTTGAGAATGGATACTCCTTGGGTTTGAATACATCACAGAGTACTCTGGGAAGGAGCCACTAGGTCCCGGTGGCATTAGTTGAACTCTCTGGGGGGATGCTATTGCAGGTCCAGATTGTCGGATTCCCATCATCCCGTCTTTAGGAAGAGGCGAGTGGGGTCTCTTGGCCTCTAATGGCTTAGTTATATCCTTCTCAGACACACCTTTAGGCAGAACATGTGCTCTTGGAGATGAAGATAAAGGTATGCTGGAAGACGTTGAGGAGGGCGGAAGAGTATCTTGAATGTGTCCTGAATGTGGGTCTGTGGTTGAACGTTCTCCCTGTTGATGTAAGAGCACGCGCATGTCTCTTTGCGTCATGTAGGTTTCCAACGGAACTCCACTCCGCAAAGTCCCCCGCGGATCCGACTGCATGGGCTCGGGTTTTAGCTGAGTAGCAGATTGTCGTCCTGGCTGGTGGAAGCGTCTAGCTTCTTCCTGGTCCCCCTCATGACTCCTCAAAGAACCAGGGTTCACCTTGAGAACCTTGTCTCTGCCGACGGCCTGGGGTGAAGTGGGGCGTGGCTGAATGGGCCCGGACCAGGGAGAGGCAAGAGGCTCACTGTGCATCCCATAGCTCATCACAGAGAGAGGTGGAGTATTGACCCGAGCATCTCCTTGCACAAGATGCCCCACTGGAATTGACTGGGTAACACGATGAGGAGACATCCGCCCTAAGCCCCCAGGCACACTGTGAGGGGGCATGATAACTGACTGTTCTGGATGATGCACACCAGTCATGAACTGTTGCATGGCAGGAAGGTTGGTGGATAACATCACTGGTATGCCTTTGGGCGATGACGAGCCTATGGGCGAGGAAACTTTAGTAAATGGAGAGTGTGGATGACCCGACTTGCGTGGCGACCGTGGTTCTTGTTTGACTGCAGTCAGATGTGAAGGTGTTCGGTCACCGGCAGCCGGAACAAAACCTACATGGTTCCCAGGTGGAGAGGGTAAATGGGGGCTTATTGCGGGACTTATAGCAGAGGTCCATGGTGGTTTAGCCCCATCTGTGCTGTGAGGATCTGTACTGTCCATTTTCTTTTGGTGTTTTATTGGCATGTACTCTTGATGGTACAAGGTATTCATTACTTGCTGATTACCAACTCCCTGCGTTAGACGTTTTACCACTCCTTGAGATCCAGATGGGTAAGTTGAATCTAATTTTTCCAAACCAGTGCTTTCTTGTTTTACAGAAGACAAGGTTGACTGCGTCTTACCGGGATGCCCATGATCTGTCTGTGATGGCCCTTTTTGAAGTCCTGACTGAGAATGAGCATAGATTTCCTGTTTTATTTGAGGCATAGACACCAACTGCTGAGATTCCATGTCCCCTGCTGATGCTTGAGGAATCTGACTTATTTTTGCACTAATCCGTTGTGGTCCCTCTGTTTTCTGCCCTGAGTGGCTCAATACTACCACTCCTTCAGAAGTATTTACCCTCAGACCTGGGCAAGAACCTGTACTAAGAGTTGGACTTTCAACAATAAAGCGTGCAGCACTTCCCCCCTCATCAGCAACAGGTGGCCCATGGTATGATCCAGTATCATCTTTGCTTGGCCTATAGGGTGGTTTAGGTAAAGCAATGTCCACACAGGGATTTCCAATGTTCATGTTGACTTTGTCCTCAGGTTCGGGGGGGTTGCAAACACGGCTGATAACAGAGGTTGCGGTGGATGCAATAACGGAGATCACAGACTTAGTCTCAGGAGATGGAAGTGAAGCTGGAGGGCGAACAATGGGTGGGGCTGGATGAGCTGGCATTCTACTGTCAGGTAGTGGGGATTTATTTGGCACAACAGCTGATGACGCATTACTTTCAGCTGGGTTCTGATCTCTGAGAGTTGGCGGATTATTAGGAATAGAACCACTCACTGGCAGCGAAATATTCTTGTTTTTCATAAGGATCATTCTCAGATCACTCGTACCATGATCAATATCAATGCTTTCAGAATCAGATGGTGAGGGCTGGTTTTCCTTGGATGTTAATGGCATGACAGGTGAAGAGGAAACTCCTGTATCTTTCGACTGGTGGAGCCAATCTGGTGGAGAAACGGGTATCCTACTGGTTTGAATAGGTCTGATATTTGGCCTGTTGGTTAGAGGAGAAAGGGAAGGCGAGGTGCATTCAGGTGGTGCCTGTTGAGGTTTTGGGCATATTGGACTTTTAGACTGGGGATAAACAGACTTAAGATGTTGAACTTGCTCTTCAGAAGATGACTCAGATTCTGTGTTTACATCTGTAGCCTTGACAGCTGCAGGCATAGATTCTGGCTTCCAAGTAGTGGAAGTAATAACAGCAGCCGCCGCTGCTGATGGAGCCGTCTCAGAAACTATTTTTGCACTAGAGACTGTGCTATCTGATAAAAGTGTGCTAGATTCCTCACTAATTGAAAGTCCGTCCTTAAAATCTTTTCTTACTTGTTTTTGAGCTTTACAACGTTTGGGTGTTTTAGGTCTTCCTTTGGCCGCTTTTTTTGGTGTGGGTGGAAAGACCGGCTCCTCCTGTACAGCAGATGTATTTGTTCCAGGTTCTTCTTCTTTAGCAGGTTGAACAAAATCTGGCATCTCTGGTTCTGAACCTACGTCGGCACTTACTGGAGGTACTTGAGTTAAAGATGCAGATCCCTCCTGAGCAGTAATGGAATCAATAGCAGCCATGAGTTCTGTCTCACTGGCAGGATTGGAAGATTTTTCTTCCTCTGGTTCACTTTTCACTACAGGTGGTGGGGCAAGTGGGGTCTGTGGTTCTGTTGGAAAAGCTGGGTCCGTAAATTTAGCAATGTTCTCCACAGCCTGCTCCAGTTCCATCTCCTGTGAAATGAGGCTTTTTGATGTTTCTAAGAGTTCCTTTTTTTCCAAATTAGCAGTCTCACTTTCTTCATTGATGGAGGCTCCTCTATTAGCATTAGTGCACTTCGAAACATGATCCTTCACCTCTGTGACATTTAGTCTGATTTTGAGGTTCTTGAGGACAGGAGACTTAGGGGTTCTTGTCAATTTGTTTTTTCCTCTACCTATTCTGTCTTTTTCTGGGGTGTTTTTTTCTTCTAATTCAGGGGAATCTGCATCTTTCCCATTTGATTTCCCCTCACATGGTTTTTCAAGGAGTATATCTTTGCCCATTTCTCTTCCTTGTTTGTCCTTCTCCTCTTTCTTTTGATCAACTTTCCCTGGTGGATCCTCTTTACATGAACTTGACAAATCTTGCAAAGCCAAGGTATCATCATCTGTGAAATCCATTTCCTGATCACCACCCTCAGCTAGCTCTGCTTTTTCTCCCTTCCTTGTTGACCCAGATCCTAGGGCTGTGGACATCAAACTCTTTGTGACATGAGGTGATGTTTTCCCTTTTGACATTCTTTGAATACGCTCACCACTCTCCGTTTCATTTGAATCTGCGTCTTTGCTTTCCACTTTTGGTTTTTCTACTTTAACCGCTGTACTCTCCTCACCTTGTTTGCGATTCTTGGGAGGTCGGCCCCGTTTAATTACAGGGGCTGGAACAGGTATCTCCTGTTCTATATGCTGTGGTTGTGTTACATCCTTGTCTGTACCACGCTTTCGTGCAGCGCGTGGTGAATCTGTAATTTCTTTTCCAGAACGAACTGGCACATCATCTTCAACCGGGGTGGCATACACAGATTTAACATTTCTTCGTCTTGCTCTGCCCAAGGATATGCTCTGCTCCAACATATCAGGATCTGATCCATGAATAGGAGATTTGCCAGTGGATTTGTAATCTGCTCTGGGAGATGATCCACGTTTCAGCTTCTCTTTGTCAATGCGTTCACTCTTGCGTGTTGCTTGTTTCTCAGACGCAGGGGTAGACAGGACTGGAACAATCTCAGCAGGAGATTGTTTGCATTTTTTATTTTTTATTTCTTTTGTTTTATACTCTTTCTGGGTTGAAATTGGCTCATCATTTGTGTCAACGGTAGGCATCTGTGCTTTACTTATTTGAGGGATCTTCTCTTCCTCAGGCTCTGGTATTGCTTTTAAAGTAGAATGGGTCTCTTTTGTGACTATATCCACCTCTTCTTCAAGACTACTTGTGACTTCAGGCACTTCCGGTTGTGTTGTCTCAGGATCAAGTTCTGGTTCTGAACTGCTAATAAACTCATCATTAGAATCCCGGTGGCATTGCTGTTCTGTATGAACAGGTTTAACTTCCTCATTAATAATATCCAATTTCCCTTCAGAGGGAGGAAGTGTACATCTATCCACTGAGAAACTCGATTCTTGTACTGCCATAGGTGTAGGTTCAGAATCAGATGGCACAGATGTTGGGCAGTGAATGGGTACATGTTCAGTTTCTTTTATCTCCTCCTTTACAAAAGAGACAGTGGGATAGAGCTCAGGGGCTGGATTTAGCACAACACATTTTTCTTCTGGTGGAGAAAAGTCCTTCAGCACAGCTTGGGTGGCAGGAGTAGGTGTCAGTCTGGGTTCAGCAATCACCTCTTCAGCAGGACTGATGGGTTTAATTTCTGGCTCTGTGACAGATTCTGTTGTTTCAGGTGACTGCAACACTTGTTGCTCTTGAACGGGTGCTTCTTCCTCTTTATTCTCATCAGTTAAGATTGCATCTCCTTTTGCCTCTTGCAGCTGTTGGGTTTTATTCTTCTGTTGTAATCGCGTGAGTTCCAAGAACCGACTATGAAAGAGGACAACGGGCCCAGAGTCAAGTTCACCGTCTACTGTCCCTTGCTGACCAGGTAGTTGGTTTTGTGCATGCTCTGGTTCTTCATGCTTGCGTTCCAAGTGTTGAAGTCGTCTAGAATCCAACTCAAAGACGGGACTGTGAAGGAAGCGGGAGGCGAATAACTCCCTGCGTTCTTGTTCCTCTGGCTTTGGCTCCTCCTTCCTGTCATCAACTTTGTCTTCAGATCCACTTCGATTTTTTTTCTTTATGATGTACCAAGAAGGTGTAGGTCGTGGTGTTGATTCAACTTTCTCTGTATCTTTTCTATTGCGGAAACTTACAAAATGAGAATCATAATCCAAGAATGACCAGTTATCTTCTCTAGAGGATGAGAGGGATTTTGCACGGTCGAGCAGAGCCTTTGTATCCGGTGTAATTGTCTGGTCAAGTGCAAAAGAGTAAAATTTGTTCCTTTCAAGGTGTGCTAGTTTAGGGTCTGAAAATCTGTCAACCCTTGGCCTCTCAGAAAAAGGCATAGATGTTGATGGCATAGGAGAGTGAGGTTTGGCCTCTCTGTCCTCTTCGGAGTCTGATCGTACTTCCCCAGGTTCCAAGTCATGCCAAACCCCATATTCCAAACGCTTGCGATTGTGAGTGGTTTTACTTAGACTCCTAGAGAAGTTCAGGTCAGGTAACATGTCTTGTTTAACTCTGCTCTCCCACCTCTTTTGTTGCTCTTCTTCCACACTAAGTAACGGAGCGTTTGACTTGTTTACATGCGTGTTATGAGTCCTTTTGACTAATAGCTCCAAATCTGTGTGAATCTTTTCATCATGTCTACTTAACTCTTTCTGAGAATGATCGGCAAAGTCCTCTTCTCCATGGTGAGGCACCTGCTGATTTCCTGGAGAAGATGTATTGTTCCAGTCAGGATCTTCACTTTTTTGTCTAAAGCTCCTGTAGACACGCTCTCGCTTGACTCCTGGGTCAGTATCAAAGAGGTCTATTTTCTTCAGTTTGTGAGATGGGAAATTATCAGTGACATCCTCAGGTGGTTTGCCAACGTCGTGAACAAGACTGCGGTGCTCCAAGTCTTCGGTTTCACTTCCTTGTGGACTTCCTAATTTGTCAGGTTTGTCAGATTCCCGCTGCTGCTGCTGTTGGTGCAATCGCCTATTTTGCTCCATTTGCTTACGGTAACTCTGAGAAAGGTCAATGTCGACATGGTCTTCCTTGTTTCTAGCACTTTTATCAGCATCGGCAGTCTGACTGCCAAATTTGAAAGCAGCATGGTGTTCTTGTTCTCTTGTACTGCCTTGGTCTGTATTCCCCTCATGTGAAAACCTTCGGGACGAAGTGTGCCCTGCATGTCGCTTTAGCTCCAGTGGGTCCAAAGATCCCTCTGATTTCTCTCTTTGTCCTCTAAGGTCCTCCTGACCATCCTTCAGAGTGCCCGTTTTATCAGTTTTGAGTCTTGAATCTCGGCGTTGTGTATCTTTGTGTTTTTCAGAGTCGGTCTCTTTCGAATATGTTGCACTTGCACCTACATCTGTGGATTGACTACCATCCTCTTCCTCAAGCCTACTTCTCTTTTGACGAATTGTCCTTCCACTGGAATCTGCAAAGCGGCGTTTTCTGGCAGCTAGGCGATCTGAATCCACCGATGAATCTTTACCATCATTTCCAGACTCAGATTTCAGATGTTTCTTGAGTCGATTTTTTCCATCCATGTCTGAATTGTCACTCTTACCCGTTTCAGATCTTTCACTTTTAACAGAGTCGAGATGAGCAGTTGACAATGGATTTCCAGCAAGAGAGTCTGCATCCCCCTTATACTTCTGTCTCTCATGAGAATCCTGATCTGATCCCTTTCCTCTTCCTGACCCTCCTTCAAAGCCAGTGTCAAGCTCCGCATCAGGTAATGGGTTTGATGGAGATTGCCCCTTTACTTTTCTTGATTTTACTTTCTCCGCTTTGTCTTTGTCTCCTTTCTCTTTTCGTTTTGCACGTTTGGTTTTCTCAGTACCTGTCACACGCTCCGGCTGACTACTCTTCTCGCTCTTGTCACTCTTTGAGGCATGATCTAATAAAGTCTTTTCAGATTTGTCAAAGTGTGGTGGTGAAAGGGAGCTCACACTACCACTTCTTTCAGAGGACTGGCTATAAACACGCCTTTCTGTTTCTCTGGGAGCACGGTCAGATGGTGATGGAGAAACTGCAGGAGTGATAGGCCGCCGTGAATGGGAGGGACTCCACCTGCTGCGATCAGCTTCAAAACGTTCTCGCTCTCTTTCACGCTCCCTTTGAATATATGTGTATTTTCGAATATCTTGCTCAAAGGGGTCTCTGTAGTCCCTGAAGTCTCTTGGGTCTTCATGGTAACGTGGGTCAAAATGATCCCCCTGATAATGTTCCAGCTCAGGAAAACGCTCCCTGCTGCGAGCAGCGACATAGTCTCTTCGAGCCTCCTCTGGATACAGGCCTGGGGTTCGTATATTCTCATAGTAAGCCCTTTCTGCTGTAAATTCATGGTATGGGGGTCTGCGTTCCTCCCTGAAATAGAAGGGTAATGGATTTTGTTAAGCTGAGCATTTCATTATTTGATAAAGTTGCACTGTCCCTTTGAGATTTTAAAAATCTTTGAAATTTGACCGTAATTCCAAACATGACCACATATATACATTTTAACAGTTTTAATTTTATATCTGAAATACATATTCTAAATAGGAATTAGTTAAATGTAATAACTTGTCAAAAATAGTTTAAAAATACAATAAAAACATTGCACAGAATTAGCAGTATGGACAATATACCGTCGTTCAGGAGGAATTTCATAGAAGTCTCTAATGTCTTGACCAGATGCCTGCATAGATCTGTAGAATGCCATTTGACTCTCTTGACTTGCAAAATCCACCTAGCGCAAATGAATAAACACATAATTAAAAGGGCAGACACAAAAATACATTTTACAAAACAATATTTATATATATATATTTTACCTTTATTTTATTGCCACCAATCTTCCAGCCTTTAGTTTCCCTTACAGCTGCCTGAGCAAAATCTGTGTTGTTGTACATGACAAGAGCCATTCCTTTCATCCTATCAAACACAACCTAAGAAAAAAACAAATAGGAATTACAGCTACAATATTGGGACAGCACTTAAATCAAAAAAGAAAATATGACACCTTACCTTGACTACATGTCCATAACGGCAGAAATGTCGTGTGAGGTATTGCTCAGTAATATTGGTTGCCAAACCATCTAGCCAAACACATGTTGTCGGCATGCTCTTTCCAAAACCAAGCTTCAAGGAGAAAGAGAACAAAATGCATTATAATATACATATTAGTTTAAAATCAACCAAATATATATATATACACATATACACACTGTTCACTATAAAATCACTACCTTTAATCGGTTGCTCCCCAGATACTCCCCATCCATCTTCTTTATGGCCTTGCAAACACTGGCAATATCAGAATACTGCACAAAGGCATACTGGGGAACTCCATTTACTTTCTTGATGTCAATGTCCTTGAGGAGAAGAGAGAAAAGAACAATTACAGACAAACATCTAATAAAAACGTTGACAATAACTTATGCAGTGCAAAGTGTGGTAGCATACCACAATTTCTCCAAAGCGTTGAAAAATATCAAGGAGTTGTTGATAACTAGTAGTCTTCTCAAGGTTGCCTATAAACAATGTTCTTGTTGCTTTTGGGTGGAACTCATCTATCCGCCCATCCAACGGTCTGAACTCATTTTCACTCTCCGTTTCTAAGATGAAAAGAGATTAATTATTAATAATTAATTAAGGGCAAATGATATGTCTGCATCAATAATCTATCACATTAAATACTGTTCTGTATTAGATTGTTTCTCACATACCAGGGCCATTCCAGGCAGTGACTTCAATAAGCATGCCAAAGAACAGCTTTCCTTTGGAGACAGTAAGGGCTTTCTCTTGATCCTCTTGCTGTCTAAAGAACACCAATCCATAGCGGTCCTCTGTTGCTCCATGGATCTGCACCGAGGTCACTTTACCATGCTTCTTGAATTCATGGAAGAGTCCATCTTTTAAACTTGTGTCTGTAGAAAGAAAATGGATAATTAATTCGTACTGAAAACTGATATTTGAGTGATTTTTTGTTAATTTTAAAAGTTTTCTGGTAACTTTATTCTGACTATACAAAGATTAGAAGCAAAATGAACTGAACACTGGTATGATCAAATTCAAAATGAATGCCTAGCACCACAACGAATGCCTTTATATAATGTGAAAAAAACAAATGAAGAATTGGTGGTTTTAAAAGCACAACACATCACATACAAAAACTCACCTGTGGATCGCACTGGGAGGTTTTGTACTTTGATTCCAAAGCTTCTACGTGGCTCATCTGAATCAAGAACCATAGAAGACGGAGGTGGTGCATGTGTGGCTGATGACTGAACAGAACGTGCCCGAGATCCATCACTTGAGCTGCTGTTTGAGTCGCTGTAGTCAAAAAAGGAAGGGTGAGCCATAATTTTGACACTTTAAGTCAATGATTTTCTCAGGACTGTCAATAATGAAAAAAATGCAATTTCCAGTCATCAAACCAACTGAACACAAAATGTTAACAAAATAAAATGTCTCACCTTCCACTGCCTGTACTGCTGGTGCTGCTGACAGAATCAGAGCTTGAAGATCTGCTGCGGGATTGAGATCGTGGGCCCCTCCCAGGGGACAAAGGAGCTCTTTTAGGGGAATGAGGCGTTTTGGGTGTCTGCCCTGTGGTCCGTTGTGGAGAAGGGTGTCTTGATTGGGAGGAATGAGATGATCGACTTCGACGGTGATGGTAAGTTCTATCAACACGTCGTCCTCGATCATCTCTGTAGAGGTCACGTCGCGTCGCATTAGTAAGAGTGAAGGGGTCTCTAATTCTAGAGTCAAAATGTGGGTCTGATGCTTCAAAGCTCCCCCCAACAGCACTGCTTCCTGGACCAGCAGTAGCAAACATGGAACGATCACGGTAATAATCAGCGTTGTAGTGACGCTGTCTGTCGAAAGTGCCACTGCGCTCATGGTGTCCATACGGGCTGTGATCATATGCACGCTCACGGGTTTCTGAGCTACTGTGAAATAAGAACAGGATAGAGAAGGAAAAATTATTATTGTTCCAAACAGGCACGAATAGGCAGTAAAAACAATTAACCGTTAAAAGCTTTTTTGGCATCTAAATGAAGATTGAAATTCCACTGAAAATTGAAATGGCCAATCTCCTCTTAACAAAGTAATGCAGACATCACTGAGAGCAGGCCGGATAGAAATTTCTTTAAAGTACCTTAGGGATGGTACACGGAGCAGTGCCAGTATTGTTAACATGCAGTGTGTCACTTTGACAAAGTCCATTAGTCTGACCTTGTAATTATTCTTTCTTTCTACCAGTAATAATATACATTGGTCTCCTCAATCAGGCTCCAGTTTGGACTAAAGATAAAAACAATTGTGGGTCTAACATGTTAAAGAAACTGCTTTTTGACATTAAGCTTTTCCAGCAAGAAGTTTTACAGCAGAATTTATTTTCATATTTACTTTAAAATGCAGAGAGGTTCTCTGGGTTTAAGGAGAGAAGTATGAAGTACTTATAATAAATGTACATTAAAAAAAATCATGCACAACCACTCAAATAAGGGGTATAGTTTGACTCTTAAAAGGTGACTTATAAAATACTGGCACTGTCAGGAAATACTAATATGTCAAATTCCAGCTATGCTGCTCCTATATTTAACTATAGCTGTCAGCAATCTAAAATGACATCTGATTTTCTGAGAACAAACATACTAACAAACAATATTTATACTGACAGTTCATCAACAGTCACACGATACAGAGCCATTCAGACCTTGATAGTGAATAAAACCTAAATGTACTTCACTAATGTTGAAATAATGTAACAAGTCTCTTTATATTACTGTAATTTCAAAAATAAATTGAGCATTTTTGGCTCTTCGGGTGTCCAGTGGAGCTGTTGACTGTTCATGAACTAATGTAGGTAAAAAAAAAAAAAAAAGTTTTCAACTGGGCAATTCCTCTTTTCACGGAACTCTGTGGTATTAAAATTAAAAAAGACATGCAGAAATCAATGTATTTAATGTAAAAAGTGAAAAAAATACTCTGTAGATCCAATGTAATGCTGGATAAAGGAGTCACATAAAGAAATGAAAGATATGTAGAAATATTAAGTAAATATATATATATTTAATATATATTTTCCTCACTTGCATCAAATATATATTTTCCCTAAAAGCAGTGCAAATCCTAATATTAGACAAAGCACTAAGGAAGGTTAGAAGAAAATATGCATAGGGCAGAACAATACCAACCTTTTGAAAAGAAGTTACCGAAACTAATCCAAATAAAAGCTAGATGGTCAGAATATGAGCCCGAATGAAAAACCAAGGGGAAAAATCAATTGATCTAATTAGGCAAAAATGGTTCTCTTGAATGGTACTGCACGTTATCTTCAAATACTGTGGAGCACCAGGCCAGTAGATTGTTGATGTATAATCCACAATTAGGCTAGTTAATTCTCTTCTTTGGATGGGGAAAAAAGGAAAAACAAAACCAGATATGAACCTCTTTATGGATTTCTGGACATGTGGATAAAAAACAAAAAACGGAGGGAAAAAACAATGTAAAACCTCAACAAACAAATGTAATTCTTTAGAGGAGGAAAAAAAAAGGGATGAACTTCAGGGTAATTCAGCCCATTCCAGGTTGACTATACAGTGATTTGGTAACCAAACGAAAAATACATCCAACTGGATCAGTCTTGTCTTGTAGCATGTTCCAGAAGTTGGGCTTTATGGTAAAAATGTATTCCACTGGTTAATGTCAAGTACTCTAACAACATACATACTTGTAGATTCATATACTATCATTAGAGCACATAAAATCCCAGACCATGGGTATGATATAATTCCACAATCCATGGATCCTATCCGGCATACTGGCAAGCTTCATCTTGAATGTTTATATTACTTTGAAAAAGTCTTCAGCTTTCTGTAGGAACTTTGAGTGCTCTTCTCCTTACCGCAGTACCGCAGGTACTGAAGCCTCACACAGCTACATCCACACTTGAGTAATCCAAATGAATAGCAGCTACACCTATCCATACTAGGGTCCACATCAGTACATCCAACATGGCGCATCATACGGAGTACATCCAGGAGGGTACATCCCAACTATGTGGTCTTCTAGTGTCTTCGTGGCCAGTCGAAATCAAGAATAGCTCCACAAACTTTGCTGGTTAGTTGGTTGGATGGATCATCGGTGTTCTTGTAAAATCTTCTTGGTATAGCTTCCATACTTTGAACAAAAGATGTTTATTATTTATAGTTAATCTCATCCTAAAATGACTAGAGCCTGGGACATAAGCGCTGAACCTGTCTTTCTTCATAGGTATAGCAAATATAAAAGTTCTTCCATCCATTGGTTTAAAATTTAAATCCAGAACGGGCCGTATCCACAGATGCAAAAAATGGTTAAAAAAAAAGACAAAAAACAAATAGTAGTCCAATAAATCAGATGTGGAAAGAGAGGGAAACATTGACAACCCAAGATGGGTGGTCCTGAAAAAAGGAATGACATCACCTAAATGTATTCTTCACAGTAAAGCGCATCCTTCGTAGTGGAGATTTACTTCCAGCTTCAAGCGATTCCAAGTAAAAATCAAGGTTAGATCCCATGTTTAGAGAAAAAATGTTTAAAAAATATCCAAAAGCTCCCCGAGGTAGTTTCCCACAAAATGTAATAAATCCAGAACTCACCAGGATATTCCACAAAGATGTAATATCCAAACCAGATGTCAAACCTTGAATTATAGTTACCTTACGAAATGATAATGTGTAGTTAATTTACTTAGATCCCGTGGGCAAGTCGGTTATGATGAAAAGTGGAACGATTCCTAGATTACCTTTGTATGACCCCTTGAGGCATCTATCTCTCACGAATAACCCCAACTATGTGATTAGGTTTTACACCTATCTGATACTTAGATTCCCCTGGATTTTTTGGGAGACCATGTCCACTTACCCATCTATTCTCCGTTCATAACGTCCCTCTCTGGTGTGTAGGGACACAGGTGGGCCAAACACTGGACCAACTGTTCCCCTAGAGAATCCTGTAACGTCTCGACTGCTTGAGGGAGAGCTTTCTTCGAGGCCCCGAACAGCACTCGGGACTGACCCAGGTTCATTGTAGTCAGTCCGTAGGTCCCTGTCGCCCATCTTGTTGACGGCATTGTGAGCCTTCTGGGCACTTTTGATATCCACAAAATCCACAAAGGCTGCCACACCGCCCTCTGACCCTCGCTTCCGCAGAACTTTAACACTCTCCACACGACCATACCTGAGAGGAAATTGCAATGGAAAGAAAGAGGAAATTATATAGACACACAAGATGATAAGGGGATAAGGACTACTTTGTATGTAAAGAGAAAAAGATACTCTAATAATACAAGAAATTAATTAACACATTAATTACCTAATTTACTCACCACATAAATTTATATAAACATCACACATCGCTGCACAATTGTATGACTGAATATCTACATCCTGTGTATATTGTAAGCTGTTTATAGTAATATCATCACACAAAAACACTTTATTCCAAAATTGCACTCTGATAATTGTCAAATGCGTAATGTTGTTGAGTGATGACAATAAAGCTGAATATAATCCTAATCAAAAACACCTAAACCACAGAAACTGGTCACTAATGCCAGGAAAATGTTCAGATTTTGAATTTGAGGAAGTGTCTAAAACAGAAGGACCACATCTAGAAAAGATTGCAGTCATCATGCCGGATAATAGTTTTCTTTTTTGAATATTGAGTGTGTTTCGAACTGCAACTCCAAAGTACGAATTTTATTCGCATATCCTCCGGGACCTAACACATGTCAGAGTGTAACAACTACTAAAAAGAACATTCTTAAAAACAGCTGTCAACAGACCATTATTAAAGCTGCACTGGATGAGATCAAACCAAATGCGACTAGATGTAATATCTGTCGTGTTGTAGGTGAGTTTGTTGATGAGTTTATCGGGTGGCCTTTGCTTTGTGTAACGATAACGACATAACATTACACGGGATTTTACTTATATGGACAAGTTTAGCTATGAGGTTACCTCTCTATAAAAGTCAAGGAATTGTTTAGTCGAAGGAGCAAAAAGCTGCTTTTCAACTGAGTAACTTGGATTTTAAGTATTGTGACGGCTAACTACACCGACGACAAGCAGCTCAACAACTTGCTAACGTTTGATTATCATGAAACAGATTTTAGCTTCAATGCTTCTCACGCACATTAATGTTGTTCCGGCATCTTAATTGTTACAGAAACAACGCTGTGTCTGACATTTGCACTGAACGAAATAACACAAGTCGTTTAATGTTATTCGAGCAGCTGTCCGGCTAACATTAGCTACCCTTTCGGCTTCTTATGAGCACGAAAACGTCTCGACTTCCCACAAAATGGTTGGTTGGTTAGGTGGTAGCTCGGTCGCTAGCCAAACTAGCTACTTGCTTCTTGGCATTAGCAAAAGTTATCTGAACAGTGTAAATCGTGAACATTTGCACTCGGGCTGTCCTTTTCCGAGCGACACGCCGCTACAAACCCCGCTGTGGAGCAGCTTAGAACGGGCAGCACGTATGAAACCTCTCGCTTGTAGCGTTAAAACTTAGAATGCTAGCGTTAGCCGCGTTACCAACAGTCGCAGGCTGCCGTTATAGACGAACGCTAGCAGCCAGCGCTGCACCTAGCCCGCGCCGCTTCCCTCTTGCGTAACCTACCTTTTGAAATGCTCCACGATCTTCTCCTCTCGGACATGTTCGGGTAAATTTCCCACCCAGAGGTGTCTGGTTTCCCGAACCATTTTGCGCTTTTCTTCCCCCCTTCACGCACATATGATCCGGCACGTTTCTAATCCCCGCCGCTCGGAGGTCCGCATGAACAAAATGAGCGACGGTGGAGTCGGTGACGCCGTGGGCCTGGTAGCTGCTGGAGTCGCTGCTGAGTTCCGGTGTGAAGCTGCAGCTTTAGCTTTAGCTGCTGCGTCCTCGAGCCACGCGCGGGCACGAGCCTCAGACACGCGCTCGCGCCAGATGGCGAGAGGGTGCGAGCTGCGCGTGCTCGCTAGTAAAGCGTATAGTGGGATATATCACAAAGACAAAACGAATATATACATGAACTCTTACAGCATTTTCAAAAATACCCCCACTGAGTAAATTCATGTATTTTTGTTGTGTATATTACATTAATATATTTAATAAAAATATATGACTATATAGGGCGACACGGTGGTGCGGTGGGTAGCACTGTTGCCTCACAGCAAGAAGGTCGCAGGTTCAAGACCGCCTTGGGCCTGGGTCTGGGGCCTTTCTGTGTGGAGTTTGCATGTTCTCCCCGTGTCTGCGTGGGTTTTCACCGGGTACTCCGGTTTCCTCCCACAATACAAAAAACATGCTCAGGTTAATTGGTAAACTCTAAATTGCCCATAGGTGTGAGTGTGAGAGCGAATGGTGTGTGAATGGTGTGTGTGCCCCACGATTGGCTGGCGACCATCTGGGGTGTATCCCTGCCTCTCGCCTTAACGCGCTGGGATAGGCTCCAGCAGACCCCTGCGACCCCGAAAGGGAATAAGCGGGATAGACAATGGATGGATGGATATGACTATATAAATAATATATGTATACTGTATATACTACACAATTGTATCATCCCCCATTATTTTCTTTACTTCAGTCTTGATCATAAAGCCATTTCCACCATTTTTTACATACTTTAACCCATTAAATGCCAGTTTGTTATAAGATGATACTTTTTTAAAGAAAATAAATCAATAAATGAATGAATATATAACTATATATAAAGTATATATATATGTGTGTGTGTGTGTGTGTGTGTGCGTGTGTGATATATATATGTGATATGTGTGTGTGTGTGTGTGTGTGTGTGTGTTTAAAGTTATATATATGTAAAGTGTTTTTGAGCAGTTTTGTTGACTTGAAGCCCAGAGAGAAAAGACAACATAATTACATAATTTTTTGAAGGAAAAGAAATCTGAGGTATGAAGACTATAACACAAATGATAGAAACACTTTTTTGCCAGAAAAAAAGGTTTAATGCATGTTTTTGGTAAACATATATTCTGAGATACACAACATAAATAACATAATTCATCTGGTCAGAAAAAAAAGTCATATTGTAATTTCAACCCCATGTAATGTATGTAAAACAAATGAATGATGTAATCATAACATTCAGAACCATATGCCGTTTGGGTTAATTATGAGTGTGTGTCTTACTTTGCTGTGTTAGACAATATTTTATAAAAGATCTTAATGTGCTAAAGCTATCATTTTCATATTGTCACCACTGATTTTTAGTGACCTTACCTATAATGTGTGGTAAAACACCAGAACAAATGTGTTCTTGCAGTTAAGTTGTCAGGTGGCTTGAATTTCATTTTCCTTACCTGCTTAACCTGAACCTGCTAGCAAAATGATGATGATGATGGTCTTTGGCTTTCCAGTATGATCAAAAAACTGCACTTTGGCCTAAATTTGGTGCATTTTATATTTTACTATAAAGGTCTGCATTTTGCTGGTTATGCAGTCATACTTGTGAATGGAATTGTAATATATTTTTCACATCTTACAGCTAGCGTGTGAAATCTAAGAGAAGTTCTATATAACTGCAGGCTGACTGGAAATAAAATATATTAGTTTATTTTAATATAAAGGTTTTTTATATAAATGTTTTTTTTATGTGAAAGGTTAACTTGTTTGAGAGACAGTATACTGATTAAGATCTACAAAAGTTCAAATAGTTCTTGCCAAATGTTTTTGCATAAATATATTTGGTGCATTGTGTTATGTTTATTGAGTGCAAAAATATCAAGTATAAAAGAAGAACAAGAGACTCCTCAGAAAGCATGATATAATGTACGAATAACCATGTAGTTATTCAATTAAAAAAAGACATGTGTGACATTTTCAGTTGCTGTTTTCTTAAGTTGTCTATGAAGCCAACATTAGTGCTGGCTAGAAATCAGACTCAGATGGCAAGATTTGCAAAGCATCTTCCCATCCAAAGGATAGCAGCCGTGGTCATTTGGTTCAGGAGAGAGCTGGATGACGCAGATCTGCAGACGATAGGAAAGACTTGTTGACTCAAGGTGATTATCGTGTGTCCTTTGTGTTTGCTCACTTGTCAGTGTGTCCATTCACTGTCTGCACATCAAATGCCTACCTCGCATCTGTAGCAGTTCTCATGGTAGGAGCGTCCCAGGCATTCAACGGTATAGCTGTCGGTGCCGTCTTCTTTGGGAATGATAAGCTGTTTGCAGGCGCTACACATAGGAGCGTATTTTCTTCAAGGAAAAAAAAATGTAAAAACTTAAGCAAGGCAACATTATTTTTAATAGCACCTTGAGAATAAATGAAAGTGCTCCATAGGAGGCAAAGAAAAGAAAAGAAGGATGACACTTAAAAGGCTAGAAATTCTAACAACATAGAAAAGACACTGATTGAATAAATAAAAAAAAAAAAACACACAAGAAATTAAAGAAATTAAATAAATCAATCAAATGTGTTTCACCATTACAAACATGATAACAAATTTATAATTATATAAACCATTCTTATTTCTAAATTGCCATTGCCTATTTTTACTAATTGCACTACCATTCACCATCTTTTCTCTTATTTATTTTTAAGTTTGTTAGTAGAGCCCAAATTTCTTTTGTGTATTGGATAAAGGAAGTTTTTCTCGCTTTTTTTTAAAATATATTTTTAATTGCCGTACCTGTAGTAGTCCTGGAGACAATACACTTCTCCAACTTCACCTTGAGCAAAGCTTTGCTCCCCAATTTGCTGTTTACATGTTGCACAGGTGAAACAACAAGGGTGGTACACTCGCTCAAGTGCCCGGATCACGTGATCTTTGATAACCTCACCACACGCCCAGCAGAGTTCAAGACTGGCCTGAGGGACACAGAAAGATGTGGTGAGTGCAATAAAATTCTCTATTGACATACAATATACTGTACAAAGGACTTTTAACTATTAAACAATTTCCTACAAAACACCTACGCTTGTTTGCTTTCTATAATGTATATGCAGTCATTAACTTCCATTATTCACAGTACAATGGTAATTAAACAACTTGCATTGATTTCTAACTTGGTTGATATGAACAACCCATCACAACTAACATCATTCCTACCTTTATTTTTACTTCACAATTAAGCTTGTATCCAATCTCCATTCGTAACTGCAGCAATAACATTTCACTCTAACAGATGAGATCATTTTAACTGTGATGGATGGATTTCAAGCGATTTTCGAGACCGTGCAAAATGATTTTCGTGCTCTGGTGGAGTGTTTCTCAATCAGAGATTGAAAAACAGGTAGCAGTGATATTATACAAACACATGAAAGTAAGTAAATACATGATGAGTAGAGAATGAGTTAAAACATCCACATGCATACACAAATTTTATTACATGCTGGTGGAGGCTGTGCTGATGTTGATCTACTATACCTGGTAGCAGTCTTCACACAGTGGGATTCCCGCCTTGTTGTAGTACTGTTTACCAGCGAGAGGCGTTTGACAAGATCTGCACTGGAAACAGCCGTCATGGTAAGTCCTGTTTAGGGCTTCTATCACAGGTTCAGAGAGAGCCACGGGCTTCCGACAGAAGCCACACACCTCTGCGTTGTACACAAGGATCAAATGGCAGAAGAGTTTATAATAGTACATGCACAGTTTAAATCCTGAGGAGTAAATGTGACAATAAGAGATTGTGTTACCTTTACTCTTCTCACTCATGTCTTGATCGTTTTTCTGGATCACTCTGGATTCTTCATTTGGTTTTAACTCACTAGGTGGTGTGCTCGTTTCCACCTAAAACGCAAAGAGCATTGTTGACAACTGACATATTCACATGTGTGGTTGGCCTCAAATCTGCAGAACTCTATTTTGAACACGTACTGGTTGTTTTTAAAATGTTGCTGATTCACAGAGCAGCTATTGTTACTCCAAACATTCCACCGTACATACCAACATTGTTCTGCTTCTAATGAAGAGAGACTTTTTTTTCCGACCACATACAGTTTAAAATCAGGTTTAAAAAAAAAGCATTTTACGTTTCGCTGTGAAACACCTAAAATTTGCGTAATCAGTTGAGAATCTTTCAACTATATTATCAGTCAAAGCTCTTCTAACCCTAGGAATTTTTCCAAGGCTGAAGCAACGTCATATAAGATAATTTACGAAAACATGCACTAAATCTGCCCTGAAGCCGTTTCTCAAACTAGAAAGAAGTTGGAAAATTAGTTATTTAATTCCTTACAAGGGAATTCCTTACAAGGGAATTAAATAACTGTAGGATTTGAGGAATTGCTCTTTATTAAACCCCTTATATAACATATGAAAACACAACAATAAATCTTTAAAACCACAGAGAACTTTGCAATAGATGCGTAAAAACAATCTAGGTTCATAGACCGAAAAAAAAGGAAAGTCTACACATATTCAGACCAACTGCTGGCACTCACCCTACTTTCTGATCTGTGCTTTCTAATGATAGGAATGACAACATTTCTTCTAAAGATATCAACAGCTTGTAAAGTACTTTGAGGAGAGAACATCTGCACACTCCATGTAGAGGTTTTTGATCATTTACCCATATCTAGAAGGCAGCTGCTTTCCCCTCAACAATGTGTTTTGCAGATGATTTTTTTCTAACCTCTGTTTCAGCACAATACGGTAATTGTAAAAGCTGTGGAACGTTGTAATCCTTCACTGTGGGAAAAAATATACTTCAACGGGGAATTTATGTTGTAAATGAGCGGAAACGGTAAACAGCAGTGATGCGATGTAAATGTTTTAAGCGGCATCGCACGAAAAGTATGCATACTTGTCTGTTGTAAAGTGGCTGCTGGCCTGGGGTCAGAGGGTGGGGGAGAGGCGTCTGTGCAGGAGGGGGTGGTGGAAGTTCTGTATCTTCACACAGGGACGATCCCAGAGAGGAAGGCAGCACGGCAGCAGGGGGAGAAGGAGGAGGAGGAGGAAGAGGAGTGAAGAACTCTGTGACAAAAAAAAGACTTATTTCAAATCACTTTGCAGTAACTTAGCCTTTTTTGAACATTGCATGGAAAATGAATATGAGAATTTCCACTTAAACATGGCTACACATGCCCTTATGCAGCTGCATGTTTGCACACATTCATAGATAATAAATTAACATGTAAAAATTGTGGGAGAAATTAAACATAGGATTATCTCTTCCTTGCACATGTTCGGCTCTCTATATATAAAGAAACTAAAGTGACAGCTGTTTTACTTGTTTCCGGGACTAATATGAGAATAACACGTTATCTTTAGGGGCTCCATGACATCATCCAGGACACATTGTGAATCCAGTAAAAGTGGGAATGTGTACACATTTTTCCAATTGTTCAATTTAATACAACTTTGTTTAAACCTGCAAGAGCAAGTGTTTAAAGCAGTTCGGTACCAAGATGAACAGATGCATACAAAGTTATTAGAAAAGAAAGGGAAAAAAAAACGTACAATGAAAGCCTAAGAACCTGAAAAATAAATCATATATGTGGAATTTAAATAATATAAAGGTAGGTTATAAGCTAAAACACACACAATTGAAGCATAGTAAAACCTTATCACAGCTCTTGCAGTAAAGGTCAGAAAAAAAATAACCTGTAAAATACCTGTAGTACCCATGTAGTCTTTGTCCTCTTGCAGTTTTCCTTTGCTGGGTTCAGGTCGGACCGTTTTGGGACTCTGAGGTTCTGAGGATGGAGCTGGGCCTCCTGCCAGAGTCCGACCTTTCCTGTCCACTGCGCCGTACGTCTGAGGAGGCGAGTGGTCCTCTTTCTTCTGTCTGAGTGCGGGGATGCTGTCACTCGGGGTGACCCGTACGGCGGTGTGCTGCTGGTCTCGGGCCGGGGCACTGTGGGCTTGGAGGGCGGGCTGCTGCTGTGTCACAGTGGCTCGGTACGGAGACGCCAGAGTGATGAAGACAGAGGACACCATCCTTTTTTGTGAAGCTGCTGATGCCATGGTTGTGTAGAATCCACATACAGTCTAGCAGAAGTACAAAACAATTATTATCTGGACTCAAGACTGCTTACATGTACTACTGCATAGTCTTGTTTAAAAGGGCAACAATGACATAAAAACACACACACTAACAGTGAACATGACATTTTTATCTCTACCTCATCAATAATGTTTGATTTAGGTGTAAACGCCCTCTCAGTCAACTCTGTGGGAGTGCTCACTCTCACTTCAGAGAAGCAAATTCACACACTCACAGCCCTCATTACCCATAATGAAAGGTTTAAGAGGCAAGAAAGCACAAATCTGAATCATCTGTTTCCTTTAAAACCCACTCACACAGCCTGTGATCAGCCATTATAGTACATACCTGGGAGAAAAATGGGGTTTGAAGTCTTCTCTCCTTTCTCCTAAACCTGCTTTGTGCTTCAACACTCCTGGTTTGTTTCTCTGTTTTCCCTCCAGCAAGCTGCCACTGAGAAGAGAGGACTTAAACTCCGGCAGAGAGGGCGACTATCTACAGAAGGCCACTCCTTTTCCTTCTGCACCTCCCTCCCCAATTCTCGTCCGCCGACCCCTCCTCCTGCTCTGGCTGAATGACAATACCACCTCCCTCCCAACCGTAAAAGGTGAACAGCTAATCTCGGGCAAAGTGCAGTAAAAATCATGACACATCCATCCACTATGAAAAGTTGGCAGTCTCTCTCTCACACACAAAGTCATGCAACAGTTGTGCAATCAAGACCAAGAGTACAGTCAGAATTCATGTGAACGCAATACACAGTTCTATAAAGTACCTGATAAGGTTTTCGCCCTTCAATAGATTAGACTCGCAGCCTCCTCCCACCTCTTTATCTCTTTGCATGCCAGCAGGATGTGACTGTACCTGCCTTCTCCAGCAACTCTTTATCTCAAACTGTCCGCTTTCTCTCTCCTGTGCAGCTCTGCCTCATTGTTCTGTCAGCTCTATTTTCCCTACCTCCCTCATTGAGTCTGCCTCCTTTTTTCTTCTCCCTCTTTCCTTCTTCCCTTCCCCCACTACATTATATCACTTTAGCCTTGACTCCCTATCAGTGTCACATGGCATCGCATCCGTTTGCTGCCGCACAGACATCCAGAGCACTGTATGGTTATTATTTGTGGTGGACTTCATTAGGCTCTCCTGATGTGAACCGTTTGCGTTGAAAGTAAAGGAGCAGCAGCAGCATTACAGTGCAATGAATCAGGGCATTGTGCAAGAGGAGATGGTTGGTATATTAGGGGAAGGGGGAACAGTGAGTGATGTCCATGAGAGCTATGAAAAAGCGGCTTTGTTGTGTTTGCCGCTCTCCACCAGTCAGCCCAGGCAATATCAGATCTGTCGATCAGCAAATATTGTGGTTAGTGTCCTGGAGCCGAACCTTGTGAGGTCTGCTGCCCTCCGAAAGAGTCAAAGGGGAGGATGGAGCGAGAAACCAAGCGTTGGATAAAACTTTCCTGCGCAGAGATGAATGTGGGTCAGCGTGAAAGAAGAGCGAGGCAGGAATGTGTGAGAGAGAGGGTTAACACGAGACCCGAGATGAGGAAAGTGATGGGGGTCTCTGTTGTTCCAGCCCTGTGGAAAGGAATGCTGCAGTGATGTCACGGCTGCAGGAGGGAGCATGCCTAGTGATGACACAATCCCCAGACCTCCACGCTCCGCCCCTCAAAAAAAAGCCCAAATCCTCATTAAACCCTTTGAACCTCATGCACTGCTTCATGACTTCTCAGCTACAGACTTCGCTATATGCTGTGGTGCCTAGTGACCATGTTCTTTAGTGGATTTATGGGACGAAAATGGAAAGAAAATCAAACAAAAGAAGGAAAATTAAGGAAAAGGAAGAGGGAGAGGAAAACAATGACAATGTAGATGCTGACTTCCTGGTTGTAAACATCTTCAGGGCTGGGAAAACTACTGAAATACTGTGACTTTACCAAAATATCCCTGAAGTAGGAGCAAGTTTACTTTTGCTTAGCACACAACGCTTGTAAATGTGGAAGAAAAGCTTCTTTCTGAAGACCACTTTGAAGAGCAGTTAAATAAATCATCATGAGTTAAAGGTTAGGGCAGACAGATTAAAAATTAAATAGTAAAAAAAAGTACCATGGATTTTTTTTTCCTACTGAATGGTCAAGCTCCAACAAAGTGAAGTTTCCCACGATGCAACAGAATAGTGTATTTCAGTAGACTTCTTCGGAACGCAGGTTTTCTCTTACACATTCAAAGTCCAAAGCCGATAATGTGAAGGTTCCGTCATGCCTGCAGAGCCACATTCTGAGTCGTAAAATGTGTGATGTTCTCCTCTAATTAGTGACACGCTGAGTTTTGAGCTGCCAGGCAGGAGGCCGAGAGGAAGAGCAAAGAGGAGGTTTATGGACGTAGTGAAAGAGGACATGAAGGTAGATGATGTGAGAAACAACAGGACACAGAAAACCGATTTACTGTGTGACCCCTGAAGGGAAGAGCCAGAAGGAGAGGAAAACCTATAATTAGTGACATATTGCAGGGTCACCATCAGATATGGTATAGTATACATCTTTCCAAAATTTTTAGGTAAAATATCTGATAAAAATATATTTAAGCTAAGTGAAAAAATATTTTAAAAAAGCATTCTGCACCAAAAAGTTTCTCACTTGCTACAATAAGTGCTTGTAATGTATTTGGGGACACATTTTGCCGTTTCCTTACTTAAATGTTTTAACTTGGTGTATTTATACAAAATAACAATGTTTTCATGGTCCAAACATACCTGGCCTTCTCACTCTCATAAACCTTGTTTACTCCCCTCCTCGCCTACTTCTACTAACCTCTACTCCTGTTCGGGTAAGGGTGACACCACAACAGGAGCCATTCATAAATGGTGGCCCGCCAGATTTTAGTGACACTACACAACTGAACGAGTTGGTGGTATTTCCCAATTTATGTGTAATCAGGAATGGTAGAGCCCCGAATATCTACACACAAGCACAATTTATTTTTTTCATAATAGAGTCGTAGTAGAACATATTGATAATCCCTCATTATTTGCTGGTGAATTCTCTATTTATGTACACTTTATCTGTCTTATCTGTGTGCTACACTATGACTTTTTTAACTACTCCAGCTTGAAAATCTTTTGTTTGTTAAAATACAAGAGAAAAATCTAATTCATATAATTCATAGAAATGTGGAGTCAGTTCATAATTTTTTGTAGTAATTTAATTTAATATAAAGTGATGTGTATATCAATAACCAAATATAAAGAAATAAAGAAAGTTCCAGGATATCCATTAAACATGTTGATGACTGTTAAAATCATCTCTTTATTGAAAGTTTCCCACATTTCAGATTTAAAAGAGTTGTCATAACTGAATGTTGGAACTGGAGTTGGAGTATGTTAAAAAAAAACATGCAAAGAAAATGTGGTGAAAGTGATGAAAAAGCAAATTACTTCCTGACCAATTTGATTTACCTGGCATTTGTTTAATTTACCTCCAGGTAAGTTCTGACTTTGCACTATGGAGTGAAAGCACAGTTTAAGCCAGGTTTAAAGCTGCCAAATCACACTAGAACCATCAAAAATTAGCCTGACTCACTTTATTCTTTAATTATTTATTAGAATATTTTTTCTTTAATAGGTGACACACAACATTCTAGGTATGCCCACAAGTCAAGGCCCTTTTGGATTGAAGTGATTAATAAATATTTGTTTTCCCAAAAATTAAAAAATACATATTCCATTATTTCAATTGTCAATCCATTTTTATTTTTAATGCAGTTGTCTGAAATTAAGTGAGCAATGCTTCATTGTTGGTGTCTCTTAAATGAATCACTTAAAGCTTTCACACGTGAAAAGTTTCACATTTTATTATATTTTAAAACAGACATCAGTGAGACATCAGTAACCATGAGTTCAAAATGTATGCCATTATGTGTAACATTATATTATTATTATATAATACATGTGAGGTAGCCACTGGTATCAGAGATGGACTTGAGCGTCAGCATCAACTAGCGTTGGATGATGCTTTGGTTGAATGTTTCCTTGTTCTGGGACTGGAGCTCTGTTCACGATTGCTCACGATGATGTCGTCTTCTTCCTGAAAAATTAAGCATGACGACATATACGAGTCAGGTCATGTTGCTTTCACAGCTATAGTTGTGTTACCACTGGTTTCCCACAGACCTTTAATGCGGCCTGCAGCAGGTCCTGAGAGGGCAGCAGGCTGACGGCTTCCCCCAGGAAAGTGATGAGGACGTGGATGACGTCACACCACCGACCCACTGTCACCATGAGCACAAGCAAGGCTCCCATCCGCAGGACTACAGTGTGCAGCAGGGCCTCCGCACTGGTCTGCCGATGCTGCTCCTCTGTGAATATGAACAAAAATAAAAGTTACACTACAGACAAAAGTAAGAGCCTTTTTCCTTCCTCCAAATACCTGCCATAGTATACATCACCTTGAACATACACCACCAGCAAAGTGTAGCAGAGGGACAGTGGGATCCAAAACTTGAGAGCATCCGTCTGGGAGAGGAAGTGGTCATAAACCGTAGTGGTGGCGGCCACCGTGGCGAGAGCGAACGCCAACACGACCCCCCTGTGCAGCGAGGCCAGGATGGTGTGTCCGGTGGCCAGCAGCGTGATGCACTTCCCGCAGTAACGCTCCTTGCTGTGCAGCGGGTACAGCCTGGCCACATGGCTCCACAGGCCGCCGCAGTGGGCCGCCACTGCCCAGCCCAGCGCCGCGGCCAGGAACAGGCTGATGGAGCTGTGTGGAGCCCCCTGATGGAGGAAGGACAGAGTACAGGTGAGGCTGCAGCCCAGGGAGAATTGGCACTGGATCAGCAGCAGCTCAGGGCCTCCGCCGTCAGCATTCTGAAGACAGATTGAGAAGAGTGGATAAAGTGGATCAGTTCGGCATTAGAAACAAAGATCTTTATACAGTGAACAAACTGAAAGTATGCTGTGTTAAAGCTCGAAGAAGTGCTTCTTGTTATCAGCGGCTCTGTTCATATCTCCGAGGAGCCCACCAGTCCTGCTGATGTCCAGGCGAGGACAGCTCTGAGGGAAAACTCCAGGACGATCAAAGAGGAAACCCGCGAGCCGACCAGGGACAGGAGCAGAGTCAGGGTCCAGAACTGGACTGTGGTTCTCCACTTCCCACCCGAGCTGCACAGTGAGGAGGACCTCCGCCTACTTTCACTTTCAGCTTCACACTCACTGTTTGTTGGAGAGATGTATTTTTTTAAATCACCGCTCTGCTCTTAAACATGTACGTGATTTTCTCTTTTCACTCTGCCAGAATAAACTCACCTGTATGCTTGAATGAAGTAATACAGTCTTGTCAGATTACACAGCACAGATATTCCACATGCACCTACAAGACCTTTGAAACACAGACAACGCCACAACCAAGATTAAGTTTGTAAAAAAAACTTGAGAGCAGATAAAATTCAAAGATCATACACTGAAAGCATCATTGTTCCTGCAAGGAAGATACACATGTTAAATGATAGGTTTACAATTTGTCTGTTGTAGATCAATATTCAGGTGCTGAAATGAAACATTGCTCCTGTTCATACTGACCATTAGAATGTTTATTGTGCACTTTGAAAGGAAATGAGGTTCAAAATCCGCTGTCTTTCTGTGCATGTATTTAGCTTCAGTCAGCCAAAATAGTCAAATCAGGCAGATAGCTTTCAACATTAGTCTAAAATAAAAGTACTACTTGTGTAAAAGTACTACTTTATCTGACTAACTCAGACAACTGAAGCCTCATATTATCTTCAGATTGACTACATATTTGTTTTTCTACCCATAACTGCATTCTTCTGAAGGTCAGTATCCATGATTTCAGCAAGTAAATTGATAAAAATGTTCATTGGTCAACTGACTGTGTTTCGACAGACTTGAAAATCTGGGAAATTTAATAAAAGTTTAAAGCATAAACTCACCTTGAAAAAAGCTGTCAACTGGATTTATATCAAAAGGCATCCACTCAGAATTTCCCAGGAACCAGGAGTAGAACAGAAACATGTCTATGTTTTCCTTGTAATTTCTCAGCAAAAGACACTCATAAAAAGAGCTATGATCTCTCACTCATGTTGGGTCAATCTGAGACGACGAGTTGGTTTTGCTGAATTTCCATAAGCCAAAACGTAGGTGAAGATCTCAACTTGCTTTTAATTCATGCTGCCGATCAGCAGTTCTGAGTATGTTTCATGCTTAGGTTCCAAAGGTCAAATGTGATTCAACTGTGGTTGTAGGTCTAATCATTTCTAGATGAAAGAGACTAAAAGTCCTTTCATTAAACATGATTAACTTTACTGAGCAATCAGATATTTAAACTGCATCAAAATAAAACCACACTTTGCTTACAATGGGTCTCATGTAGGAAGCAAAATATGTCAGTCAAATCAAATTTATACTATGTATACTGGATGATGTTAAACCCAAGGCATTCATTCAGTAGATCGCCAATATAAAAATACTAAATGTTCCTTCAGTAACTGATGCCGTTTTAATTCAGTTGCCATGCACATCATAAACATCATTTCTGGATCTTAGATTTTTCTGTAAGTTTATTTATTTGTAATTACTCTCCTTTTTTTTTAAAGAAAAAACAGGTAAACAAAAAAATAATATATATACAGTTCATATTTAAGTGTATTTATTCCTACTTCAAGTTTGGTGAAAATTTGATTGTGGATATATATATTTTTAATTCAATCTCCTTTCAAAAATATACAATGATCTTTACGATAACCTAAGAATTGGGTGTTGTCTGACTGTCCACCAGATCTATGTCTGGAAACAACTGAGTTTACAACGGACATATTCACCTTAAGGCATTTTACAACAGCTAAACAGATGTGTCGCAAAAGAAGGATGTGAACCTCCCCCTCAACCTCACGTATGATGTTAGACTGACTTTGTTTCTTATTGGGATAAGTGCCTTAGAAAATGTAGACCAAAGCACCAGATGGCTTATGAGTCTAGGATACAGGTTATTCTTGTTCCTAAGTTTGTTTCTTTGTCATCATTACTCACCCTGCAGCAGAATTAAAGAGATCCTCTTCATCTTCAAATAATCAACTCTAATTTCATTTGTTAAGATATTTTTGCCTCCATGCTCTTTAGATTAGACACAAAATTACAAGGAAAATATAAGTGAAATTTATGAAAATGTTGCTGTATGACACCCAATAGGACATAGATATGACTTTTAAAATAAAGTACCAGAAAGTATACAAAAACTTATTTATTGCATTTCATACAAAAAATGTCTCATTATTATTATTAATATTATTAACTCCCGTTCAAAGGCATGAAGTACCTGTAGAATTTCTGTAATAAATTCATTGCATCAAATGGCATTAGATACCAGTAGTTTAAATGTCAGTGATTAAAACAGCATCTTTCTTTACATATCAGACAGACAAGGCAACTAGAATTATGAATTATTCTATGAAACGTAACAGCAGCCACATTGGACAAACACACATGGAATACAGATCTTGTGTTTTAATAATCCAGGCTTGTTCTTGAGGTCATTAGTACTCCACTGATATGTTTGCAAGCAATAGGTTTCCCTTCTGTCATTTCAGCCAGGCTTCATCCTGACATATGGAAGCCCAACATATTGCTTGGAAATTCATCATCGAGGTATTAAGGTAAAACCTGATACTTCTTCAGCAACTTCATGTGTTTAAGGAAGTTTATAGGAACTCCTAAAAATGTTTTTTTGAAGTATGTGCAACATGTGTTCATCTTTAGTGCTTGAACATTCACCCATCCTCTGCACTGCAACAAAACTCATCTGTACAGCTGTAGTTACTGTGCTTGAGCAAGACTTCCTGGGACGGGACACTTGTTCTTAAAATCATACACACATGTGAATGGTGTGTGTCTTCTTATCTAACTCTCACCAAGAAAAGAAAAATTTGCATTTTCCCAAAATCGCATACTCAACGTTTAAATTCTGTGTTTAAGCAATTGATGGACCAGTTGGAGTGTAGTCAGTCATGTGCAGGCATTTGGGGTGTTTTAGCTTCTTCCCTGGCTTTGGCTCTTCTTCACAGTTTGTTGCCTCATCACATCCCAGAACAGCATGCTGAGCACCGTGTGCGGGGCCAAGCGCAGAAACACGGGCCCCATGCCCTTGTACAACCCCATCGGGCCCTCCGATTGACACACCTTCAGCAGGCAATCTAAAAATCCATTGTACAGACGTCCCTAAAAGGGCAGAAAGAGGTAAACAGTAAGTGTCCTGAGCTGAGGAAAACTTGAACCCACAGCATCCCTTCTGTGCCTTCACTGACCGCAGGGACCAATGTGATCACCTCAACTCACCCTGCGGAACTCGTCCACCGGTTGGTTGTAGAGCCGTGTGCTGATGACGTCAAACGGAGTCATGCTGACCGCCACAGCGACTCCACTGATCATGGCAGCTATCAAAGCCGTGAGCCAGCTGCTTTTAGTAGTAAACCACTGCGAGAGCAGACGGACACTGATTATCAACTCGAGTTTGGCTAGTTGCTGACAGTGTGACGGCAGCTGTTCGGTCACATGGGCTGCAAAAATACCAGCCGTTTTATCACATCTACCTGGGAATGTGACACCCAGTCCTTGGCCGAGGTGAAGGTTGCCAGTTGAGCAGCTGATCCTACCATGACTCGAGGCACGGCTCCGTTCACTCCCCTCCAAAGGCCAATTAAACCCTCTCTTCTATAGATGGTAACAAAGGCATCAGACACTCCCTGAAGTGGAAGGAAACAATGACATTTATTTGTCAGTGGACAACAGCATCTAATAACTTTTCTCATTCATGTGACTGTAACAGTGACTGCAAAGAGCAACAAAAATGTGTTTTTTATTTGTAAGGAATCTGCTGATCTATATCAAAAGCATCTTATGCTTAGAACCACAAGTCATCGGTGCAAAATAGTTCACAACATAACTTAAATCCCTTTAAAATAATTATAGAATTTATAAATGTGTATTAAATAGACAAGATTAGATAAATTGCACTTTGTGACTTTGTATTCTATTGTGTAAATGTGCCAGCCTACTAGATGATGACCGGTCTCACCAGGTGGTTGTGCTGGTGGCCCACTGCTATAGCTTTCACAGTTTGTGCCTGGAGATGAGTCTTCACCTACGGAGGAAAAAGCAGCACACGGTCTTCAGTTTCAAACCCCAGACGGCAGCAAAAGCTTTGTGCCGAAAATTAATCCCATTATGTAGAACAGCAGACTAAGTCAGGCAGCGTCTGGGTCGAATGCTGGGGTGAGTTATGTAACAGTTACAGGTGAACTGATCCCTATAAACAGATTCTGCGCGTGATGTAGCATCTGTGAGGGGAAATAACTTAGTGACCGGGAGCAGCTCCAGTTTAGTTCATCGTCCATTAGCATCAACCAATCGTGTTTGAGCAGGCTATAGTCACATACAAGTGAAGCGGCCAGCTGCGCATCTGTAAATCTGTGGTAGTTTCAGTTGGTTTTAGTATTATTCTGTGGACTTGTGGGGTCTTTGAAAAAGGAAGTGTTGGACAGGATGTCCACTGCCTCTATGGGACCATCAGAATCATGGGAGTGCTGGAGTTTGGCCTCCAGAGGCCAATCCGTCATCCGTCCAATGGGATCAGAGATTGCAGGTAACATAACTGATAAACGAGTTACATAACATGCACTCTGTCAGGAGCCGGCCTTTCAACCATTAAAAGCATGTTTTTACAGTGGCAATAAAATAACCTTCACCACTTTCTCCTGTCTCTCACTGGACCTGAATGGACCTGCTAGGTGTTGTATATTTTCAGGAGCAGTGGGTAGTTTGACGCAACGTGTGGGGTATATTTAGTGACCTAGATATGCACATTGATATAGAATATTGTCTTACCACGAGGGTATGAAAGGTTAGACTGCAGCTGAGGTGGGAAAAACAACAACACCATCAACACTGCTGTAGTCGTATAGAAAACATGCAGTGGAAGATCATAAAATTGTACAATGATTGACAAATGTTCAAATGGGCTCACTGTTGTCAATAAAGAAATGTCAGGTGCCCAAATGAAGGTGAAACTGATTTTGCTCCTTGTAATCATTCCTCCTAATGCAGAGTCATGGTTGAGTAATGGAAACAAAATCCAAAGTCCTGTGTTTTGTGTGCATGCTTATCTGAAGATAATGAGATTTTATCAGTATAAACTAGTCAAACCAGGGGATATCTTCCAAAGTTGTAATCTTTTTAGTGCAGAATTCCTTTCCCTTTCTGTCTTCATTCCTCCTTCTTTCCCTGAAGCTCAACAGAGACACAGTGTCCAGGGAAACAAAAGAGAGAAACTTGCACTAAATAGAGCAACACTGAAAGAGACCGACTTGATTTAAATAACTCAGGAGTACCGGAGCCTCATATTAGCTTAGATCAGCTGTGATTCAGGCTGAATTGTGACAGTGCTGATCAATGTTTGAATCAGAGTTCAAGTTGTGAGGCCCCTTATTTCCGTCAGTAGCTGAAAATGTTAATTCGTGTCTTTCCAAAGATAAAGTTTGTATTATGTTGCTTTGAATGACTTCTTTGGGGAGTTTTAGTTGTTGATGCTGCTGCTGTACATGCTTGTAAAAATGTGTGCTTTGACACTACCCATTCAAAAACAGCTCTGTGTACCACTGAAACCTTTTGCATAATGTATCCTGCCTCAGAAGACCATACCATATCATCTTTCCCCCACAGCAGCTCTTTGCTGCTAATTTCTAGTAGCTTTTTAAAAAAAAACGTTTTTCTCTATATTGACCTTGTGGCTGTCAACTAATAACTAATATGGATTTCTTAAACATATGTGTGTCAGTAATAATTTGTAACCTCATACAGGTTCCAATTACCTATTAAGCTTAATTTTTGACTGATTGGGCTCACACACACAGACATAATGGCTGACATGTCCTGCTGAATTAGAGGAGCATACTTTGAACAGGAAAACGGGACATGATGCCTAAACAGTACCATCCTGAATGCAGCATGAAGTTATATCCAGATCACATACTAAAGACTCTAGTTGTCATCACATGTACAATTTGATTTCTTTTAAGGGTCATGGCAAAAAAATGGGTTATGGGACAATGCCAAAAATGTCATGTAGTGTAAGCTTAAAAACCTGGTATCAGGTAGTTTAACACTCTTAAAAAGGATTTAGAAACACATGCTATCCAAGTAGTTTAATATTATTTATGTGGATTAAATATTTTAAATGTATCATTCTTTTTTAGTTACACCGTTTTGTGTATAAAAAAAAAAAATACCACACAAAAGATCGCAAATTCTTCTTGTATTTTAAAAAGTTATTGACTATCATCTTGCCAACCATGATTTGTCACTGACCCACATACTGACACAAAGGTGCAATAGCATCTTACCAGGTAGGCAGGAGAGGCGATAAAGGCGCCGAGCGCGCCGGCCCCCGCCCCCGACAGAAGGCTCCCCCCGTGGAACGAGGTGATGCCCAGAGCTTCACAGTAGGAGTAGGAGCCCAGCCTCACGCCGTTCATCACCCCCTGGTATATCAGCCCGACCGAGAGCCCCTTCTGCAGGCCCCGGAGCCCATCCTGGCGGCCCACCACCCACAGGGCCTGGAGGACCCCCCGGTAGTGCCTCTGGTAGGAGCCCTGAGCACACAGCTCTCCCTGCAGCTGCAGGCGGGTCTTCACCACCTCCAAAGGATTGGTGAACACGCAGGCTGCGGAGCAGGCCAGGGCTCCCAGGGCGAAGTCCAGAGGGGGCCAGACGGCCGGAGGGGGCGGCGAGGGCCCCAAGGAGGACACGGCGGATGTCATCCTGTGGGATGCCTGGGCACCGAACACCGACTCGTTGGGTGAAGTTTTTAACAGCTGTGTGCTGGTCATCCCTGAGAAGTGATCTTCACAGATTGTTCCTCTATCCGCGGGGAGAACTTTGTCCCGCTTTGTCAAGTTTGTTAGGGAACAAGAGCTTATTGTACTTACAGGACGATGGAGGGACAAATGCTATCACCTTCTGTGATAAGTCATTTAATATCTTCTTCGCACATGTCTGGCATGACCGGTGCAGGTCACTGCGTCACTCTGGTGTCCTCCTGTAGTGGCTTATGTTAGCTTCCTTGAATGCCAGTCTGATTGATCAGAGAACCCACCATCTGCAGGAGAAAATTGCGCGTGATAGCGTGATGAATAAACTTTTCAATCAGGAAGAAAGAAGATCTAAAGTGCTGCTGGAATGGAAACATTCAAGCTTTACTACAAGTAACAACTTTATCTTTAAAACCTGTCAAAAGAATGTCCTGCTGTATAACTCATGTTGACATTCAACAATACTACTCCTAAAAAAAAAATAATAATAATAAAAACAGAAACTACACACACAAGAAGATTACAGCTACTCAAATAGAATTACCACTCATCTCTGTTTAGTTAGAAGTTAGAAAAAATCTGTCTTGAAATTGTGCACTTCATTCAAAAACTCACAGTGTGCTGTGATCCTGCTCAGCTCCATTCTTCCTCTCTCCCCCATCATTGTAAACATGTGCCCTCAGCACATTCATTGTCAGAGGCCCCGCCCCCTGACTCAGGCCAGAGCCAACAGGGATCCAGTCCAGTCTGCCACCTCACCATACCTCAGGGTCTGCACCAATCAGGCGGCTCGGCTCTAAACTGCCCCAGCTCTGGTCCTATAGAATCTCTCTGGGTAAAAGGTTAATGTTGGTCATGGGGAGGTGGAGTGTCTCAGGGAAACGGGAGCAAGGATCTTACTGGTGCAGATGCTGGGACCAGTCTAATCTGCAGGATGGTGTGGATAATCTCAAGGCCAAAACAAACTTATTTATATGTACTTTACCCTATATATTAGAAAAAATAAATAAAAATGTGATGGAAACATTTGTTTTGAGCACAGCAGTGAATTTTGCTTAGAGGCAAATTGTAATGGTTTATCTTTATCTAAATTATTAAATAGCAGGAAGCATTTGTCATGCTTGAATACTTAAAATGTGTGTTTCTAAATTCAATTCGGAACAAATTCTGCATCTTGCAGTGGAGATGATTCATGTACAATGACTTGCTCATTTCTGTTTGTGTCATGTTCACAGCAGCCACACGTGGGTGCTCTTTTACAGCTCAATAAGGCAAAGCTACTCACTACAGGACCACTATTCCATCACTTACAAAATAGGTTTTAACAGTGGTTGTGGGGTTTTCAATCATATCACATTATCTTGTTTCGCCCATCTCTCATGTTTCACACATTTAGACAGAAACAATTTCTTTAATATATATATTGTTAGAGACAGAAATTTACACATCTTCTGGTCAAACATCTATCCAGTTACTTTATGATTTGTCAATGACGTGATCCATGAAGAAAATGTGCTCAATGTGCAGCCGTAAGCTCATAAGTTCAAATTCATGAGATTTATTGATACAAAGCCTTGTTCCTTCAAGTGTGGGGACTGTCAATGGAAACTAACGTTTAGGCTGTGAGCACAGCCGTTTACATTTTATTATATATATGTTCATTTGTGTATCATATCCCTCTTGATCAAATTTAACTTAACCAAGTTTGAGTTTCACTCCTATGGTGTCAGAATCCAACCAGCCTAAATTAGTTTGTTTTACTTACATTTAAAATTTTTGACCCAAATCTTTAAATAAGAAAAAAAAAATTGTTTTCTCCTCTGCCTTGACGGATATTTCAGCATCTATATTACCATGGCAACTAATAAAACTCCTATCTGCTATGGACCATGAGATGAAATTGTTGTTTTACAGACAACATATGTGCACGGCAGAACGTTTGTAACAGAGGAGACATGGAGGCCTTTATTGTTCAACTATGTTTATAGTACAGTGCCACATCCCTCACCCACCATGGCCCCCAACACACATTAGTCAACAACTTTTAACCACCACCGTGCACACACACACACACACGCACACACTCATGTGCACACACTCAAACTCACGCTTACTTCCACTGTTTTCAATGTAAACATTGCAGGCTTAAAGAGTGATACCAAAAGCAAGAGGAGTCAACCATTTCTGTCGTACAGCGTCCGTTGTCAAGAGTTCAGAAGAGGATGACGTCAAAAAAAAAAAAAAAGTCTGGTTGATCCTCTTTTGGGGAACAACAACACAATATCTTGTTTTCTCAAATCATTGCAGTCAAAAAAAAAGCACACACACACCCACACACAAGACTCTCACTCAACAAAATGTTTTTTTATCAAAGTGTAGTTAAAGTGTTTTATTTGTAACGCTTGCAGTAGGCAGAAGGGAGAATAGTGAAATTCTGAAGGGGAACATCTAACAATGATTATGTTCTTTCCCAATAATCCTTCCTATAGGAAAAAGGCCTTGTGTGTCGATTCCCTTCCGTGGTCACAGGGTGGAACATCAGTCTTTCCCTATCCCGCCTGGAGCTGCATTACCTTTTTGCGCGAACAAAGTACAAGGCGTTGGTTTTAGGGTAGTACTTCACATTCTGTTTTTTGTCCATGAGGCCCCCGAAAATGATAAGCTCTCCCCTGCCTTGCACCACGGTGTGAAGGCTGGTCTCTGGCGGCCCGGTCACCGCACTGGGGGTCCCGTTCCCGTATACTCTCCAGGACACCACGCCAGCAGATTTGGCCCGTGACACATCCAACACGTACATCTGCATGGGCTTGCAGTTGAGAGATTGGTACAGGGGCTTCCCTACGTTCAGGCTCTGAGGGGGGTGATGGCCAAGACGTCGTGCGATAGGAGGGATAGCGTGTCCGTCAGATCCAGCGGCCTGGGGTGGGCTGGAGGAAGATGACGGAGGGGTACCAGAAGGCCCCGCTCCTCCTCCGGGAGAGGCTGCTTGTGACTGAAGGGAAGACGATGATGATGAAGACGGTAATGAAGATGTGTTTTTCACTGCTTCCAGACCTCGTCGTAAGGCAGCGGGGGACACCGCTCCTGGGGGGGTGCATGGGGAGCCTGCAGGAGGTGTGTGCAGGCCGTTGGTGCTAGGAACCTCGGGGTGCTGAGCGGACGAAGAGGGTGACTCCCAGCCATAGTCCGTGGAAGCAGGTGGGTGGGGGCGGGAAGGTGGCGACGCAGCCTGAGCTGGGCTGGTCCGGGGTGAGGGGGAAGATCCGTTTAATAAAGGGGGCAGTGGAGGAAGAGGAGGGCTGTCAGGGCCTTGTGAGGGAGAGGGCTGTTGGGACGAGGAGGGGCTCCCGTCCCGAGCGCTTCCTCTCGCTGAAGGCCGGGGTCTCAACGTGCCCCATCGGCCGTTCACACATGGAGCCTCTTCGACAGCTCCCAGGACAACGCCGGCAGCCCCGCTCCGGACAGGAGACTGAGAGCGCAGGGACGGTGGCTCGGGGCCCAGAGGAGCAGGTGTGGCACTTATTGGGGAGGGTCGTGAGTTCAGACTCGGACTGAGCGGTGCACGGCCGGATGGAGCCTGTGAGAAAACAACCACACACTGGCCCACCTTACAGGAAGAAGATGATGAATTAAAAAAAAAGGCACGTTAGTGATTGATTTAGAATCACACACATATGCAGAATAAAACCAACAGCTCAGACACTTACTCTACAAGCTGGGTGACACCAAAGCTCCGGAGCTCCATGGTCCTCATTTTCAACTTGCAGCTGTTGCCACCTCCATGGTGGAGCATCCATGTGAAGCAACCAGGCATCCTTAAGGAGCTTTACCAGCCAATGAAACCGAATAATCAAAACTGCAGTCAATTACAATTGCATGTATGTAACCTTTGCTACAAGATACAGTTAAAAAGTCTAAAAAAAAAAAAAAAAAAAAAAAAAAAAACACACAACTTACAGCATTAGGGCCTCCACAGCCTCCCAAGATGAGCAACGTCTGATCGTCAATCACAATCTAAGTAAGAAAAGATTAATCCTTTATAAAAGTCATCATTTCACTTTATATAAATTAAGTGATTAGAGTTAAGTGTATATTTCTAACAAAACAATCGATTTGAATGTGTGTGGAAAGCAGTCTTAAAGGGTCAAAACAAGATCTTTGTAGTGTGATTTGGATCATTTAGTTATATCTAAACACTGGAGCACTCCTACTTGTGACTGTCCTCCTCGCGGGTGTGGAGATGGTCCAGATATTGGTGGTTTGGACCAGGACCACTGCTCCAGATCCAGAACCCAGACCTCATTGCTCCTGCTCCGAACCAGCAGAGAGAACAACACAATGAGGTGTGACTGCCTACTCACAAATACACTTAATTAATTGCAGTATGTGACACTTAGAGCTGAACTCTGTAATGTTTTTAATCAATATGTCATTATGTCGTTCTAAATGATGGATTGTAGTTAAACGCTGAAGTGTGGCAAGTCCATTTATTGGATCAGATTGCATCTTTCCCCATGACTGTGTTTATTTATTTTAACATCATGTTTTTAGTAAATGATAGACTCAGTCAGCTGACAGGTCGAAGACATGTTTACTGCATATGGACTATGAGTCGAAACGAGGCACAAGCTGCTCTGTCATCTTTGCTCTCATAAATACCGCTGTTGTATAACCTATAACCACATAGAAGAAATATATGCGCACATTTGCCGTGCTCCTAATGATCCTCCAAACACCACCATGGTGTATCCAATGACCGATGACGAGTGGCCGGCCATAGGAGGAGGTCCGTGTGTTGTTACTACACAATTCCACCTGGGAGAACAGAAGAATATATATCTCATGAAGAGAGAAAAGGCAAATGCTAATATAGATTTATATATATATATATATATATATATATATATATATATATATATATATATTTAAATCTAACTGTGTTATATGTCGACCTGTTAGTCAAATGTCAAACTGCCAAAGGCTCTCTCACCAGTTCTTTGAAGGAGAGTAGGTGTGGATTTCATCAAAAAACCTTTCAGGTTGGTGTAGCGGATAAGGGCTGGGCCGAGTCCATCCCCCAAAGAGCACTAACAAATCTCTGTACATCACTAGAGTTGCACCAGCTTTAGGAGATGGGTAAGAGCCTGTAAACAAAGGGAACATGACAGAAATATTAGAGTTCCAAATTCCTGAAACAAGCCTACCCGAGTAAACACTCTTTACAGAGGTGACATATAGAGCATTCTAACACACAATCCTTAGTGTGCGGTATCATACAGTAAGCTTTAAAGTTTACCGTATTAAAATTCACAGTCAAGCCACTTCACTAAAATTTACTGCCACCTCCTTAAATACTGCGTACTGACGTTAAGCATTAGACTAAAATTCCCTCATTTGATGGACCCACCCACGGTTTCCCTTACATAATCCAAAAGTGTACTCTTTTTTTTTTTTTTTTTTTAAATAGAGTCATAGATCATAAAAAGAGCAATGCCTCAATTTTTTTCCCAATTGGCCTTTTTACCTGATGCTAAAGGACGGATCCACTCCTTGCTGTTGAGGTCAAGTCTCCATAGATCATTGAAGGCAGCGTTACAGCTACTCTGAGTGCAACCCCCAAATACGTACATGGACTGGTTTGAATCATAATAACATGCACCTGCAATCCAAAATAGTGAAAAAAAAATCAGTAAACACAAATTGTCAGCTTTCACAAACTAAACATATGAATGCATGCATGTGACATTAAAGATTTTTACTTAAATGGTATGAAGCCTTTATTTTAAAACAAAAAGTCAATAAGTTGGGAACAGAGGTTTTATTCAACACTTTATCTTCTGCAACTCGCTCTGGCAATAAGTGCTGTAGGAAAGAAGACACTGACTGTGTGAAAAGCGCTGAGTGATAGGTGTTCCTGGATATGGGTATGTTCGACTTTCCCACTGGATATTTCCCTCCTGGACAGCTCTCAAGAAACCGTGGTAGCACTGATAAGCAACGCCTAGTTCAAAGGAAGCAACCATAAGTGATAGAAACACAAAAACTCAGAAATTGCAATGAATAAATGTTTACATTTTAAACTTTAATTCTCAGGCATGTGAAACAATGATCAACTGCCCACTCCCACCCTCATTTGCCTTCTGATCAATTTTCAAGAAAGATTACGCATATATGAGTCGTACCTTTAATGAGGCGGTACCACTGCTTACATACGAGGGCAGCGGTCTTGTGCTCCTGGTAAGGTGAGAGGAAGGACAGAATGTATTCCAGAACTTCCTCAGGCAACTCCACCATTGTTCTCCCCCCTCCTTTGGCACTGCTGTCCAGGCTCCCCTCTTGCCGGCAGGACCCCATCTTTGCCTCCTCTTCTTCTGTCATTCCGGCAGGCTCTGCACCATCGTCCTCCGTATCCATGGCAACAAAGCATCTATCTTCATGGTCGGGGGATCGAGACATTGTCTGCTGGGACATGGGGGAGACATGCTAGTGATGCATGCAGAAACAGCTCATAACCATAGGCTACACTAAAAAAAAAGCTTTCATCATACCGGCCTCACACATTTCACACCTACTGCTTCTGTTCGTTATTTGGATTCGTACAACTCAGATTTTAAGAAGGATGAAGCCTTTAACAGGACTGGATGGATGAAATGCGGAGAAGCCCAGTGACACCAACAAAGAAAGCTGCAACCAGCTCAGATCTTGCACAACTTACCCTGTTGCATTTAGAGCTCAATAGTGATAATTGTTAGAGCCATTGTGTGAGGCGGGTGGTGCCCTTTCTTCAGAGAGAGCATCTGGCTCCTCCACACAGCACGTCCCACTCACATCGTTAACTAGCTGTCGTTAGCAATCACACAGAAAATTAAAGGTTGAGATGCTAATGCTCATTATCACCTAAAGCTGAACACGTGAAAACGGTCTGAAACGTTCTTTATTCCTCTCCTTTAAAAATATACAAATAACCATTTTACGGACTAGTCAGCGTCATGGTGATTTTAGTGTTTGATGCTTAGAGAATATTATGCTAGCACCGGCTAACGCTAGCTAATTTATCATCGTAGCTAACGTTGGCTGCAGATTACGTGTTTTCTTTCACACACACATCCACCTAAACACACACAGCGAACATCTTAACTGGACTAGCGGTACTGACACCACGTTCCTGCGGCACAGCAGCCCAGGTTTCACCCTTGTAGCGAACAAACTAGCTGTCCCCTTCCTCGTCTGATGCTGCTTCTGCTGCTGCTGCTGACGATAATCTGTGCTAGCGCTCACATTAGCAGTAATGAGCTCCTCTGTGAGGACACTTTTTTGTCCCTGAAAATGTTTTAATTCCGCTGCTTTGTCGCCGTGGCAGCGCCGTCCGTACCGTTGTTGTAGACGCGGCGTTCGGCGGGCTCTGCGTGCGGGTCTCCACTCTCCCTCTTCCCCGGTATCAGCTCCCGAGGTTTCCCTGCAGCCGCCAAACAGTCGCCATCTTCCGCCGAGTGGACGGCGTCCTCCGCAGCACAGCGACGCTCCGGCGGCCGCTGCCCGTCTGAGGCAGCAGGGTGGGTCCTCGGCCCGGGGCGCTGCGCCCCCTGCCGCCGCAGCGCCGCAGGCGCAGGCTGGAGAAATGATTTGGCATTATTAATATTATTAGTATCATTGGAATTTAATAAAAGAAATATATTCCTGAACACACAACCGGATTTCTAAGAAGCAAACCCTTGTTTATTATTTATTTATTTATTCTCATAAAAGTGTCGGGTAGAGGAGTTTCAGCTAACATGATAAAAAAAATTGTACAAACAATGGTGAATTCTCTTTGGGAGTGACCAGGATGAATTGGATCAAAGGATTTGTTGTTAAAAATGTCCGTTCACAATGCCCTAACTCGCATATAAATTTAAGTGACATCTCATTCCTAGACTATGGGGTTCAATATGACGTCAGTCCACCCTTTGCAGCTATAAAAAAAATTAAACATCATCTGAGTCAAACCCTCTCTCCTGTTTGTGTCGTATGTTTTTGTGTGAATGTAAACTTGTAGACACTCTTTTTGCCAATGTAAGTTTTTATCTAATTGGATGGTTTCACTGGTTATGAACAGTTAATACCATTGAAGATGGCCATATTCAGAAATGTTAAGGGGTGGCACAGTGTTGCAGTGGGTTGCACTGTTGTCTCACAGCAAGAAGGTCACAGGCTGAAGTCCCTGTGTCAGAAGGTTCTCTCTGGGTTCTCCATGTTCCTCCCACAGTCCAAAAACATGCTGAGGTTGATTGGAGATTCAAAATTGCTTATAGGTTTGAATGGTGCGTGTCTGCCACTTGAAATGCACCTCATAACCCAAATGAAGAATGAGCAGGTATAGAAAATGACTAACTGAGATGACACACTGATGTTGGATGAGCAGGCCTGGTTCTCAGACTCTGCCAGTTGAATTGATCCACACCAGATTCTGTCATCCATGTCTTTGAGCACCTTACCTTGTGCACTGGATGGTTGATTTGGATGGGTGAGTGAATACTTTCGGAAATATAGTGTATATAAAAGGGAAAGCACATGTTAGAATAAATAAATAAGTCAGAGAAGCCAGACTGAGAGGGTTTCAATATATCCAGAGGAGAGAGGCCTAGAGGAAGACCAACAAGGAAGTTTATGGATGTAGAGAAATAGAAAATGAAAGTAGTTGGTGTGATAGAAGAGGACACAAAAGACAGGGTTAGATGGAGGCAACTGATTGGCTGTGGTGACCAAATAAGGAAAAAGCCAAAAGGAGGAGAATCATTTTTGAATGTAATGTGTGCTATCTTCATACATCATTGCCATATTAAAATAATGTCACTTTAACTTTAACTTTAATATGAAGTGCAATGCAAGGTGACAATATGCATATTTTAAAAATTAATTTAATTCTCACATTTACTTCCTCAGGAAAAATATTATATATTATATAACTTAAATTTGATGTAAGCTATATATATATAAATATATAGTTTAATATTATCAGTTTATAGGGGAAAGTTTCTAGCTTACAATAACAATATATCTGACTTTCAAATGTGTAGTACTGGGCACAAAGAAAACAAAAAGTGGCTATAAATTTCTGGTGCAGAGTCAAAATGTAAATTGCAAAAGACCAAAGTGGAAAATATTATACTTATATACAGGAAACACATTCCTCTTTTACGCTGCTGGTAATTATAGTAATTAAAACTGAACAAGGTATTTGTTACTTCTTGTGGCACAAATTTGCTCCTAAAGATGCTTCAGTTCTTCTGAGAACAATATAAGAAAGGTTTATACCTTTTTCTTTTTTTTGGTGGTTATTGTAAGATAGCCAAGCAGCAGCTGGAGACACAAAAACAAGATGTTGATATGAGTTTTAAGTTTAATTTGAGTGTTAAAGATTTGAGAAATTAAGTGTGTGCTATTTATTTGTTGTTTGTTTGTATGTTTTTGACTCACTTGTCACTCTGTTTTGTCAGTTTTTCATGTATGTGAATTTTCATTTTTTTAAAGTAGACAGAGTAAAAGACAAGTAAAAGAGACAGAGCCCCTGCTGATAACCATTTTTTAAAGAACTTAATTGATAAAATACAAAATACAATCAGCATTTATAAAGTTAAACCTCGTTCGGCATTTAACATAAATAAAGGTACATATATCAAGATGTGTACAGAATAACAGTAAAAAGAATGGGGAAACAAGGAGAACAGGTAAGGTAGATTACATTTCTCTAAATATTACCTGTATTATACAAGTATGTTAATTGTATGTAAGCATATTTTTTATCATTAATCATTCTATTCATTTATAGTTCTTGAATTCAGATTCACGTACAGGAAAGAAGCTGCAAGCTTTGCAGTTAGATTATTCATATTAGATAATTGTAGAATTTTTTATGTTTATTTTTAAAGAATGACAATACATCTTTAGCTTCCAAATTAACTGTAAAGTTGGACTGAAAGAAGATAGATACTTTTTTCCCCCAAAATCTGGAAAAATTCACATTTGACATATTTTTTGCATCAATTTAAACAAATATGTATGTCTTTTATGAATATGTATAAAATGTGGGATAAATGTTATGTATAATTTTTTTGGACTTCAGTATCTTTTTGTGGAGGGCCCCTGCTGAAAACCAGCAATATGTCTGGGTGGTGTTGTGACGTCAGCGAGGGGGCGGTGACCTCAGCCAGATTTAAAGGAACAGGCACGGGGTTGCCCTCAGAGGCGGTTTAAGCTAGCAGGCTAACACGCGGCCCGGGAAATTTACCCTAATTTGCTCACTCAGCCTTCGTCTAAAAAAGGAAAAGCATTGAAACTGTCTCCCGACAGGCTCCCGTCAAGTCTCGCAACCGTCCCATGCCTCTCTCCGCGTGGACGGGCCTCAGTTAGCCGGCAGGAGCCGAAGAGCGGGGCGGGCAGCGGCGCCGTTCAACATGGAGGATGAGGAGGTTGCAGAGAGCTGGGAGGAGGCAGCGGACAGCGGGGTGAGGAACGCCAGCTCGTTCGGTGTCCGTTCAGGCTGTGGCTGATATGATTTGGGTTTGACAGGCGACCACTCAGCCAGCAAAGGTCCGCATACGATGCGCCTGCTGCTCGAATACGCTGGTTTTGTTGTCGCTTGTGAGGCTCTTCGGAGCAAGAGCGTGCAGGCCCCGCTGCCCCGTCACAGCATGATGAGCCGCCGTCATGTTCTTGTGTTTGTTGGACGGTACTTGTCTCCCGATATGTGGAGGGAAATGCATTGTAACGACGTCAAATAAGTGGTTGTCTCGAACGAAGTCGAGATTTTGACAATAATATCTCCGATTTGTGGACCCGCCCTTTGCGGAAATGCTGCGCTTGTGTAAGAATATCACAACAGAGTGTAGTATGTTCTGTGTGAGAGTTGTGATCCACTTACAGGAAGAGTGTGTTCTTCCTTTTGGTGCTGTTGGGGGAAAAACAACCGTGTTTGCTTGATTTGTTTGTATGATAATGGTGTTTGCTTGTGTTATGTCACAGGGACTTTGTCATGATTATATGGGACAATGCCAAAACTGTCATATGGTGTATCCCTCAAAACTATCGGACAGTTTAACTCTCTTAAAAAAGGTTTTAAAAATGAATAACTCCTGTTATCGACTAGTCTTATATTCTAGGTGGAATAAATATTTATATATTTATAAACATTGCCCTTTTATTGTCAAATTGCATAAAATCACGATTATTGTTTAAAAAAAATCAACATTAACACAAAGTGTACACTTTTAGACCTGATGAATGTTTCTTAAAACTTGATTTTAAAGTTTTTGAATCCCATCGTGCCAACCCAAGATTTGTCACTGACTTATAGATATTGATCCTAAAGGGGAATTGAGGCATCCACTAGTTTACATGACAGATTATTGTGTGTAAGGGTGGTGGCTGTTCATGATTGATGCCTGTTCAGTCTTTTTTCCCTACTACTGATGTAGTGGGAAGTATTGCATCCCGGTACGATAAAGGTACTTTACAAATTGATGCTTTATATTCTTCTCATTCTAGAGGGAAATATTTTACTTTTACTACATTTATGTGACAGTTAGTTGCTTCTCAGATGCAGATTCGGCCCAATGGGTAAGCTTTTAAAATATGTATACATAAAGGTCAAACATAGATTTCAACCTTTGACATTCTCAGTTACTTTTCAGATTTATATTGACATCTTGTGTTCTTACTGTTTAAATTGTCTTTTCTTTTAAAATGTTAAGTATTTTTAAAAATAAAAAGTACTATATTAAACAAACTTATATATCATAAAATACGTTGCAGTAGTTTCACTGTTATTTGAAATGGTTACTACTTTATATTACACGTGTTAATGACATACAATCATAAGAGTCTGTAGAAGGAGTACATACTTTTACGTTGATGACACTTATATTCACTGTTTTTGTAACTTTTTTTAATGAGCCCTGCTAGTTTGTGATGATTGAATTACAGTATGTAATGTCCCATGTAGAGTCTTAGGTACCAGCAACAAATTTAACTATTTAGAAATTCACAGCTTAACATGTTTGTGCTACAGCTCAGTGAGACAGGCCTAAATTAACTTGTTGGACAGCAGCACAGATGTATTGAATGTGTATTTCTCCTCAGGAAATTGAGAGAAGACTTGAGGCTAAGCTGAAAATAAACCAGGAAGCAAAGTAAGCAATAGATTTATTGAAAATTTTACATTCAAATAGTTACAAATATTTAAACGTAAACATATTTCCATTTTACTCTGTTCTCTTACATTTTCTCTACCTTGCAGGAAATCCATACTGAGTTCAGGTGGTTCACCGGTCCGAACGGCTATTGTAATCCAGGATGATTCTCTTCCTGCAGCACCGCCACCACAAATTAGAATTTTGAAGCGTCCTTCGAATAACGGTACCACAGGAAACCCTACGTCCTTGTCCCGCCCCTCTCAGATGAAGTCACTGGCGCAGCGGGAGGCGGAGTACGCAGAAGCTCGGAGGAGGATTTTAGGCAGTGCTTCTTCAGATGATACGCCTCAGGACAATCCATGCCAAGACAGGTAAGGGGTTTTGGGGGGAGGACTTCAAAATAAAATTCCTCACTTGTTAGAATTGTAAAGAAAGTGCATAAATTAGGGCTGCCTAACCCTTGGTGGTTAGGCTGGTTTTAGGAACCCCTCCCCAACACACCCCATTCTAAATATCTTGTTATCGAGTAGCTGAAGTTTGCCAAAGTTTGTGTGAGGATTAAATTGGGTGTGTTGTAGTGAGGAAGTTCATTAAACCAGCACAACAGAGCATGATTGGGCAGCCCTGTCATTAATGGAAACATTAAGTTTGGAGGGAAAAAACTAATTTCCCCTTGTATCATCAGGCCAGTTCGTGTGAGTGCGCCACAACCATCAGAAACAGTTCGTCCAAACAATCACATAATTCGCCAGCCCACCGGCCCAGACGGCACCTCAGGCTTCCGACTCTGCAGATAAACAGGAGCTGCTGCTGCTTCAAGGAATCTGCTGTCCCCCCCCCCCCTTCCCTCAGAGAGGGCTCGGAGGTGGCAGTTACTGGGGTTGTACTTGGCATGAAAAGCAGAGTGGTGGGACGACACTAAATTTGACAGACCTTTAGAAATACGAAGACGCGCCAATGGGGATTGAGACTAACTCCTCCACCCTCTGTCTAATCTGCTTACTGGGATGGTCTTTGCCTTTCGCCTTGTGTCTTCCCTCTATGGCGCGATGCAAGGGCCTGGCAGAGATCAGCCAAAGGTCTGAAACCCCTTCTGTTCCACACTGTGAACAGGCTTTTGCCTCACGTCCCTACACACTGTGATACTTTGATGTACCATGAGGTGCCCTCTGATTCCTACTCATTGGCTGGACGAGTGCCAGGACATCAGGTGTCTGTCCCTTCAGGGAGAGTCAAGTAGCGCTCATGAATCTGTGGGAGGCCCCCCCGGAGATGTGCAAATGGTTGAGCTGGCCTTTCCTCTGAAAGAATTGGTGGGAGTCAGTCATGGCTGTGTGTCCACCGGGAAGCTGGGGTCAGTGGAAGCTAAGTGCTTGACCGTGCTGAGAGAGAACTACTGTATGTATTCAGCGACTTGAGTAAAGTGACCAAAAGTTGTACTGACAAAATGCTACAGTAAAAGCATGATATGCTCTGAAATGTTGTAATACTGTAGTTGCACAGAAATGAGAGCAGCCCACACCAGCACTTTCCACAGTCCAGAGGCCACCGTTTGGCACCGGTGACTATAAGAGAAATGTCCGGTGGGCACACAGCCTGTGACCAAAGATTATAGATCAGAAGGACAAAGTGTCACTAAATCTAAGCTTGTTCAAGCAATAATAACAAATTACTCCCTGGTTTTTTTTTTTATTTTTATTTTTTTTACATATTGCCTAAATATGTGTTGTGCTTTGTTTCAAATGGATTTTTTTTGTTTGATAAATTGTTTTCACTAGTTTTGTGTTTTAATTTAGTTCTCGAGACATGTTTAAGGAGATTAGTAGTTTTCAAGAGATTAGATGATGTAGCCTACATAGGAACCTTAATTGGTAGTGACTTTCATGTTAAATTTTATATCAATTGGAGAAGTCTAAACCTATTCATGAATTGATAATCTGAATTGCATAGTTATGCTTTAATGTCATTGTGTTGCCTTGCCTTGCAAAGGTAAATTGGAACACCGCTCATTGCCAATGGCAATGCATCTATCCAGCAAAGACCAGTTTGTTTTTTGTACCCGTTTAGTATATTGACTGACTTTGCTATTAAAGTGATTGTTGGTAAGTTCTTCATAAATAACATTTTGATGCCCAGCATGCAGGATGATCTCCACACGCTTCATGAGGAAAACCTTGGCAGGGGAATTTGTACTTAATACTCCCAAAATCTCAAATAGTGTGCAGCTTTTAATCAGTGTTCTTAAGAATGAAGCCAAATTCCATTGTCTGGGTTTTACAATGTTTGCCACCAAATAAAAATAAATCTTGAAAACCAACAATCTAATTAAATACTGATGCATTAGCCGTGTTGACAGTTATTCGCCAATTCGTAATAAATGATACCTGTGGTTGCATATGTACCCTTTCCAACATGTGGAGCTTATTTTTAGTGCTTTTTTGTGCACTCCTGATGGGTTAATTACTTCATTAAATAAATTCTACAGTACGTAACTAAGAGACAGTTTATAACTGCGCTAAGCTAGAGTTTTACAGATATAAAACCAGACAAAGTAACGGTGCAATAATGCTTTCTCACAGAAGTGCTCCATAACTGCTTTCACAGTAGTTTATCCAAATAATTTCAGGTTTCAGTAAAACCACTGATTGGAAATATTTATAAGAAAGTAAATAAAAATAAAACTTCAGTACCACCTGTTTTATACTCTAACTACTAAAAATAAGAGATTTAGGTTAAGAGTGCATCCTTCACTAATAATTTCTGGGAAATTATGTTGCTTTTGCTGTTAAATTGTCTAATGCAGGGCCTATATATGTTTTTATTTTTAAGATAGTATATGCTGAGTACTTGCACATAAGTATATCAGTTTTGAATCTTCACTGGTTTTGATCTTATTTAAATGTATAAATGATGACCACAGTCTCCAGGTTTCTGACCATTTGTGCAGGTGTCTTCATTTCTCAACAATTCTCTACTGAGGGAATGTTCAGAAACCTGGAAAATAAAGGCTATTAACGGTATCCAGGTTTCTCAAAACTGGGATAAGGTCTCTTAAAACCAGGACGAGATGTTTACATGTGCAAAAGTAACCTGAATACTGGAAAAAAAAAAAAAAAACTAAAAATGAGAAAAAAAAATCCCATCATAACCAGCATACTTGTGCGCATGTAGACACACTATTAGAGTAGTGGATCAACAATGTCATGAATACATGCCCTTAATAGTGAATCAGGTTCAGTTATTGAGATTAAATTTATTTTTAAGAATTTTAAACTGATAAGAGTAAATAGCCATGCTGTGTGATCTACCCATGATGCTTTGCCTCAGTCCTTCACAGCCACTGTCTAGTTTGAGGCTCACATGATGTCATTGATATTTTCAGACATTAAATCATAAATGAAAATTGATTACCCTTTAAATAAACTTAGAGGACCTTGCATCTTTTTTTTATTTTGTTAAACAGTTGTGTCCCTTAACAGAAGGTTGTACGTATATGAGTCATGTGAAAAAGGCATTTCAGTCAACATTTCATCAATAAACGTGTTTGTATTCTAGAATTGCTTTATAATGACTCATTGTTCTCATTCTTTAATGTTTGTTTATTTGTAATTAAGTTAACTTTGGAGGTAGTAGGCAAAGAAGTATGGTATAATTTTGAGGGTCTCAGATTAGATAGCATATTCAAAACATCAGTGTTAGTGGTTATTTATGGTGTACGTTTATGTAAACACTTTCAAAATCTAAGATCTGTTATTTTTGACAGGTCACATGCAGTTTATGCACTGATTTAAAGATTTGTAGTTAACCAATGTGGAGTGAATTTAGGACACTGTACTTTGGGTAGATTAAAAGACAAAGTACTGAATTATATATTATATTGTTGATTGTCAAACTCATGAGAAATTGAGTTTGCGGCCTAAATATTTTTTTGATGATCATGCCACATATGATAAAATTGCCTCAATGCTGAATTGAAAGAATCATACTCTTTATGTCCTATAGGACAATGGCTTAAGTGGAGAGTGTGACATTGGACTTTTTTTTTTACTTGAAGCCTGGAATTATTACAACCTTTCATGGTGGTGGCTCTAGAAGCAAGAATCTATAGTACAGAAGATGCTCTAAACATGATTTTTGAGTCCATTTCTACTGGTGAGTGAGTAAAGGCTATAATGTTTATAGTTTTTAGTCTAAATTGGACGTTATACTTAAAATAATAAATATATTTTTCATAAACTGCTATTGAGAATTCTCATATATTGTTACTTTATTCTTTAACGTTACATAAGTGACACACAATGTTCTACATATGTCCACAGTCAAGGCCTTTTTGATTTAAAAGGATTAATATATATATATATATATATATATATATATACATACACATATAGTATTCTTATTTGCGGCACCCTTAACACATTTAAATAAAGAAAAATATAGGAGAATAATATTCAAATACATTATTATTTCATGTCAAATCGTCACCTGGAGAGAAAGCTGTCAGATAAATGCAGTGAAGTTAAGTATAAAGTATAAAGTGAAGTACTTCACGCTTGTACTTAATTACAGTACTTGAGTAAAAGTGACTTTCCACTGCAGATGGTGCGGCTTCCCGCCGCACGCGGCGCTGTGGGGAGCGGCTCATCCGGGTCTTCTTCTTCTCTGGTCGCTTTGCTCGGTTCGGTCCGAGGTGTCCATTGAAAGCGTCGGGGAAGTCGGAAGTTGGTCCCGAGTTGCTGACACTTGACAAAATGGCAGAAGACAACAGCTATGAGTCGATGCTGTGCGTGAAGCCCGAGGTTCACGTTTACCGAATCCCACCGCGGGCCACGAACCGAGGATATCGGTAAGAGAAACCGAGAAACGGGAGACGTCGGCTGGCACCATGCACCCATTATCGGACAGTCACCGGGAGGGAACTTTCTCCCAACTTCTTGACACAGTCAGCGAAATAGTGTCGCGTTTCCTACCAACAAGTCAGATGCGAAACAAGACGAGGCAGAAAGACAAAGGTGATAACCTGTAGTGTACTTGTTAGTGTTAGTGTTAGCAAAAAGCGCTAATTTCAATCCGCGGTACGTCTCGTTAGCCCAACCTGTGCTTAACTTGGGTAAAGTTACGGAAATTCGACCCCGTCATCCTAACTTCATCCACACCTGTTGTTGTTAATTTGAATCATGGGAGACATTTGAGATTATGACATTGCAGACGCGTGTCCGATAATAAGCGCAGCGTTTAGACGATTCTTCCCCGTGTGTCTGTGCGTGCGGGCGCGTGCGAGACACAAGTGGAGACTCCATGTACTTTTATCTGCTGCTCATTAATAGCGGTGGAAGAACAACATGGAAGATCCACCGACTTATAGTACAGGTATCTGTGCAGAAAATGACTTTGGTAGAAGTCAAAGCCACCTATTAAAATATAACTGGAGTAACAGTTACTTAAATTAGCTGATATTTATTGCACTTAAGTGTCAAAAGTACAAGTAAATGTTTTTGGTTAAAAAAAGGCACGCAGTCCGACCTTTGGGAAAGATAAAGGTTATTCTCAGTGTTTGTGCATGACTGGAGGCTTCAGGTTTCCACATCACACTTGAGTGAACTGAATATTGATCCAGAAAAGTTGTCCAAACTACTTTTAATGTGACAAGTCATGTGCTGTAGAAACATTATTATTAAAATATAGTATAATAATAAACATAGGTTACAGGGACAGGTACTCCGAAAATATACTGCAACAGGTATTATTACTTAGTTACATTACTGAGGAAAAGCATCATTAGCATAATAAACAAATCCATTGCATTGACAAAAAATGTCATTCAAAATGTTACTTTAGTATAACTACAAGATGGTTTGTAAGAAATGTGTTTTTAATGTCCAAATTAAATGAATACTTATGCAAAATGGTTGAAAGGTTAAAGGTGACAGCATGTTTATGTTGTCAATGTAAATCAAATGTTAACTTGTATTATTGAGTACCCAAATGACGAGAATTAATTAATTTATATTTTGTGACTTTCTCAATTAAATTAATTGTATAAATCTAATAAAAGTGTATTAAGAGTTTAATGTAGCCTCATAGGGAAATACTCAAGTAAAATACAAATACCTCAAAACTGTATATAAATAGTAGTATTTGAATACTTTTACATTCCACCACTGGAATGTAAACCTGCTCAAGACCTTTGTTCTTCTGTAACATTCCATGATGAAGCTGTCGGCACAATCTTTTGATCAGAAAAGGGCCAGAATGTGTTGTACATACCTCATCAGACAATAATTTTACATTTTCCTTCCCTAAAAGTGTGTTTTTGTTCTTAGGCAACATCCATTCAAACCTTACTAACAAGGATGTAGTGCCTGATAAAAGCATTAAAGGACCCTCGGATGACACATACATTCGTGTAAAGTAAAAGGTTTTTCATTTGAGAGTTTGACTTTTTTTGACAACAGTGCTTCTGCTTTTTTAGCAAGTAAAGGATCTGAGTAAATCGCTTACCACTGGCAACACATTTTACATGAATTGTCCCTCTGTAAGTCCTAATAAGATGTATTAAAAGCAACCATTGGTTTGAAGTGATGCATTTTTAGTCTGACCTTTTACAGTGTTACTTTTCTTTAAATGTCAGAAAAATAATGAGATCATTGTTTCCATGAACTTATCACTTAAACCCTCTCAGAATTTCAAAACCTCACTTCCTCCTATAAAAAAAAAAAAAAACAACAGCTGCTTGTGTGAAACTAGCGATGAGTTCATCTTTGTCTGTAAATGACTGCCACAGCTTCCACCCTATTCAGTTTTGTGTCCTCTGTTTTCTAGTGCTGCAGACTGGAAGCTGGATGAACCGGCCTGGAGCGGCAGGATGAAAATCACAGCGAAAGGCAAGATGGCCTTCATCAAGTTGGAGGATAAAAACACAGGTAAACAAAAGAATCTCTTGTCATATATTCATTGAGTTCATATATACGTAAACCTTTTTGCATCCTCCTTACAGTTCACTGTAACATCTGCCATCATCTGCAGTACTCATGGTTTAATTCGTCCTTAATGCATGACACTTTTGTCACAATGCTATTGAAGCAGCCATCAACACGCTTCACTAACTCCGCTTTGTCCTTTTATTGCTTTATTACTGGAAACACGAAAACTTCCTCTGAGGCACTGATTGCTGTGAATTTCTTCTCAGGGGAGCTGTTTGCCCAAGCTCCGGTCGAACAGTACCCGGGCTGTGTCGTTGAGGCCGTTACTGACTCCAGCAGGTACTTTGTGATCCGGATAGAGGACGGCAACGGTAAGGCACTTTCATCTGAACTGTTAAATATAAAAGTAGGCTTCAGTAAAGTGGCCTAATTCAGTTATCATACTATTTCAAGCACAATTGCCTAAGTCATATTTCAATGTTTTTGATGAACAACGGAAAAAAAAACACAATTTTTACACATCTTATTGGTATGGTATTTTTATTAATATTTTAACAGTACATTGAACCAGATGTGTGAATAAATGTGCAAAAAGACCCATCATGCATTTTTGTATTAAATAATGCAAACTATTTATAAACAAAAAAAGTAATTTTAAGTGTAAATACATAGTTCATAATCCCTTTGTTTGACTGAAACTACAATGTGTCTAGAAAACTGAATAAAAAAAATACTGTAAAGCAGCCTGGATTTTAGTGTTGTGATTGGCCAATGACATAGGCAGAAAGACAGGATGATGCAGAAGTGGTAGGAGGTATGCAAGGCATGGTTGCAAAATATCTAAATTATTATATAAAATATCTTTTAAATAAATATTGAGCATTCGGATTAGACTATGTGCATCAGCTTCATCCTGACCAATGGAAAGATTCCAATTTTATATAACTTGTTTTTTTTAATCTGTATTCCTTGGCTGCTTGGGAGTTGTTGCACTACTGAGAAAGTCGGTCTGTTGAGAACTGAGAGCCAAGTTAACATGTAAGTGTGAAAGTAGCAGTGAAATGTGTGCACAGTGTTGGCTGCTCATCATCGAGGCAGATTCATGTGTCTGTGCTGCCACCTGATAGAAACATCATTAACACGCCCCTTCACTCACACCGGTGAGGTCATGGAATAAATTAATACATACACACATGAATGTGTGATGTGAAATAACTTTGTACTAAAGGGCTGGTTAATTAAAGTCTAATGTTTCATTCTGTGCCGGCTGATTTGGACGCTTGTGCTCATCTGCACCTTCACTAAGTTACAGTTATCCTCTTATTTTTTTATTGTTTTTGTAGTTTCTTTTCGATCTTTCAACAGAAATATGTATGTTTAATCAACAAAGTAAATGTAAAAGTTACAATAACGTGTTTTTGTCGTTACAATTGCTTTTTATTACAGGACGCCATGCTTTTATCGGTCTTGGCTTTGCTGATCGTGGAGACTCATTCGACTTCAATGTAGCTTTACAAGATCATTTTAAGTAAGTTATTACTATGGCTTTTTAGGGTTTGGGTGTGTATTCACAAAACATACTAAAATTAGTTCTTGACTCTCGGAGTTAGAAGAAGCTTAGGCTTGCACTTCTGTACATTGATTTTATGTTCACATTCAGTTACACATTTCACATGTAAGTTTTTTTGTTAAACTATATTATAACTATTAACTATGCATTTGTAAAAACTGTCAGCAGTTAACAAAGTGACAATACTTTGACCCTCTGTAGAAGCTAAGTTACACTGATTAACCATTGTCCTCTAATCAATTAGATGTTTCTTATCTTTGTCCTGCTACAGAAATAACCAAGTTTTCTTCCCTACTGCATTTAAAAAAAAAAAAAAAAAGTTTAGGTTTCCTAACTAATTTCACTGATAATCATTACACTTTCACACTTTTTCTGAAGGTGGGTGAAGCAGGAAGGGGAGCTTGCAAAAATGGAAGCTACTCAGAGTGCTGCACCTAAACTGGACCTGAGCTTCAAGGAAGGACAGACTATCAAGATCAGCATTGGGGTGAGCATGAGACAATGGAGCTCATCCAATTAGTAATTTGGACTATGTCCCTACTACTTGTCAGGGTGACTTGTATGAGATTTATCTCCACCAACGAGGTTATGTTTTTGCTGGTATTTGTTCTGCGCTCTGAGTATTTTTCTAGTTTTTTTTTTTTTAATAATATCTGGTCCAGTTGAATATGGAGTCCTTGATTTAGATGATATTTGGCACGAAGAAAGGTAATTATTTGGCAACCGCCATGATTCTCTGTATCACAGAACATCAAGAAGAAAGAGGCAGGTGGTGCCAAACCGCGTCCTATGGGTGGGGGTCTGCTCCCACCTCCACCCGGAGTGAAGGCCGGATGCATCATACCACCACCCGGAGGCCAGCAGACGCTGCCTGCAGCACAAACAGACACTGGTGATCACTCTGCATTTCTTTCTATATATATACATTTACATTTGTCTGATTGTCTGTCAAACTTGTCTGTCAGATTTTTGTCAAACTTTCAACTTTCAATGTCGGGAATTGTACCATGAACAGATTCATACATTTTTGTTAATTATCTGGAAAGAAAATCCTGGTTTCTGGACCTTCAAACAGGTGCTCGTTTGGAGCCATCTAGTGGTGATATCTGGCTAACAGTTTTTGACATGACGTATGGGACAACAATGTTGGATGGGAGTCACAATATACTTAACAGAGGACTGCACTTCTCAAAGTTCTTTTCTAGTTCTCTACATAGGATTTTAAAATGCAAAAAAAAATATAAATTCCCTTTTGATATGTGATTATTTTTCCCCTCATCCAGCTGCTCTTTTAGACATCGGGTCCCCCAGCCCTGCAGCTCAACCTGCCTCAGACCTGTGGGGAGATTTCACATCAGCAGGTTCCAAGTAAGTTTTTCCTAACGATAATGTCCAATCATCCTATTCATCCATCTTGCATGTTTTTTTTTTTTTTTTTTTTTGTTTCCCCCTCACTCCATCATCACTCTCATATGGCCATCACCTCTTCTCCACAGTTCCAGTAAAGATGCTGTCACGTCAGGCTGGGTGCAGTTTAGTTGAGTGTGGTGAGAAAATCTACACACACTGAGGTTCCATACATTCCGTGGACAGGATGATTGTGGAAAAAAGGAATCTAAAAGTAGGGGAACTGATGGTGAACTTCAGCAGCTCTTTGGCTGCACTCGTTCTGTAAACAGTCGTTACACATCCAGTAAACCGTAGCCCGCTGACCAACAAACTCTGGAGGAACAAACAGTAAAATGTACATTTTTTTTGTTTCACAATCATATCCCTTTTTTCCTGTTTTTTCTGTCCTACAGTTATCTCATTATACCAGCACCACTCATCTCAAGTTTGTTTTGGGGAAAGTTGAATAGTTTTGAAATACCTTATGTTTTTTCTTCCGCACTATACCATGTACAAGTGTTGTTTTCTGTTTGTAATTATACCATCTTCCATGTTTTTGTTTTAGGCGTTCTTGCAAAGCTGTGATGATTCGCAGGGAATATTTGATGAGTAGTTTTACATTAAAGCTCATAGGCCCTCATCAAATATACCAAGATTTGTTTTAATTAGTGGTGTCAGAAAAAGATTTGATTGGCTTTTTTATGTTTTTTTTATGTTGGTATGTTCACATTTGTCTTGGTATGCAATCATCATTTGTCTTTGCCTTGTGTGTTTTTGCCATTTTTAATTGTGCCTTTTACCAAATTGAAATTCCCTTAATCTTATTGAGAATTTGCATTGACTATTTGATTAAGTGCCTTTCTGGGAAAAAAAAATTAAAATGTATAAAATATAAACCTATGTCTTCTTGTAAATAAACAATATATTTCATTTACTCTTGTTTTTATTTGTAATGGTATAGTGTGTCTGTCTGTGGGTTTATTTGACCTCCTTACACAATACATCAGTAATGTATTCTTCTCTTTGTGCAGACATTGATGATAATACAGCACATTGAGCCATGAATGATTTCTATTTGGTTATTATTAATTAATGTCAGAAACTGGTATGTTTCTCTATGAGCTGATTTGTTATGAAGTTGATAATATAAATTGAACATGATTTAATGGGCACATTTTCATTTTTTAAAAGGATAAACAGCAACAACAAAATGTATTTTTTGGAGAACTTGGTCACTCAGGTTTTAGCATTCGAGTCATTTGTTGTATGGATCACTTGGTAACAACGGTATTTGTTACCTTTATATTTTATTAGTGAGGCAGAAAAATTCACAGAAATTGCACTCTATAACACCTAGAATTTTAAAAGTGAATTAAAAATATAACTTTGTAAAAAAACGTATGTATTCCTTTCGTCTTATATTTTCATTAACCAGTGGGCGTACAATAAACCACAACGGGAAAAGACAATTAGGATGATGATCTCAGAGAAATGACTATATATATATATATATATATATATACACAGTAAAAAAAACTTTGGTAATACAAGGTAGTGCAACAGAATACATAAACTTTATAAATAATATATATGTAACTATAAAAATATAAAAATTGGCATCTGTATGAAAGTGAGCATATAAATTTAAAGTGAAAAGTGTAAACATTTTTCGTTAAAAGGAAGATAAGGTGATAGATGTTGGCTGTTGTGTGTGTGTGTGTTTGGGGGGACATGTTTGACATCCCTGATCCAAATCATCTATTTAAAATGTTAATATTAATAAGTCACAGAAAATATTCACAACAAGAAGAAAAATCCAACTTTACTGAAGCTTATTCACGTGCAGTAGGATGCTGAGACTGCTTTGACCAGTTGATGCTGGCTCTTATCTCCTCTGCTGTGATTTGAAAAGTGAAGAGAGGCGCGTGCCGTCATATGACCCGCGCCGCCGTGGCTGTGCGTGAACTGGAAGTCCCTCCCCGGAAAAAGCGTGGTCGGGGTTTCGGAACGAGGCGACGGAGGCTGGAAGCGGCTGGAGGAGGCTGAGGATATGTTTGGAAGTGATTCGCGCTCGGCTGCGAGCCCTCAGCCCGCTCACAGGAATGGAAACACGGCCGAGTGAAGCTCGACGACCCGGCGACTCGAGGTGAGGACGCGGGAAAAGAAAACGTCGCTTTCGCCGCGTGATACATGCGACCAAACGTGGCTTAAACTAAACTAAAATAAAAAATAAAAAAGATGCTAAGCGCCAGCCTGCGCTGCTGTAAGCGGTTCGTTGATGCTGCAGTTTAATGTTTAACCTCCTCCTCCAACTCTGACTTCTGAAAACTTGGGCGTGTCTGTTAGGACCAAAGTGTGCTGTCAGGGGAAGTTTGTGATGAATGAAGAACGCCGTAGTTCCTCTGCTGTGTTCCTAACCAGATGTTAAAGATAAGCATGGATGCAGTGTGTTTAACATCCACTCAACACTCTCTCATCATTAAATATAACCAACAGCAGCCCTCTCATGAACAATGACAGCCAGTTTAGTTGGTTTTGATATAAACTTTTACATAAATAGTTGCAATGGACGCTATTACAGCTGATGGTACCGATAATATGATGATATAACGGCGTAATAATGCAAGTACAGAGCAATGAATTGCACTTAAACATCAATGAAAAAGTTAGTTTTATACATGACTTTTTAAAAATTTTGCATCCAGTTCGATACTAATATATATTTATGTATTATATGATAATAATAACAACAGAATGTAGCTATAAGTCATTATTATCTATATTGATTTATATTCACTAACATCTTTAGTTTGAATTATTATGTATGACATTTTTATTTAGATTGATGTTTGAAACGTGTGTGTGTGTGTGTGTGTATCTGTGTATGTGTTGTGCTTTGTTGGGGGTCTCCCATCCCAGCATTAACACAATGGGCCTCTTGTCTGTAATGATGACGGTCCACCACACCAGTAGCACAGTGCAGAAATCCTCATGTTAAACGCTTGTGTCACCGTTGACTCGTATTGTATATTTAACATAAAACACACATTTAAACCTCAAACAGATTTTACAGCACCAAAGAAGAAGGAAGCCATGATAAAAGATTGACAGATCATCCTGGTCGTTTTTATTATTATATCGAGACGTGATTTAAAATAGTTATTAAGCAACCATGAGATTATTCTGATAAAATAGACCTTGTTCTCACGGCAGCCATATTGACATGAAACAGCGCTGATGATACTAACTAAGGTTTTGTTCCTTTTAGTGTAGACAACAGGCACAATAGCAGCAGCCTGACTCTGTTTGGCCTGAATTAGTATCATTGCTACCACCTGTGTTTATCTACTATTTCATGTCAATTTAGTTGTCATGAAGAAATTCTATTGCTTTATAAATGTTGCAGTGACGATAATGACCTCTTGTCCAATCAGGAACTCGACATCATGTTCACCCAGATTGTTTACCTTCACAACACAATGAAGCCGCAACACTTCTTTTTGACTTTAAAGGTTCATTTGAGCTATGATTCATGAAATGTATGTTATATGCATTTACATCATCAGATAGTTTGGAGCCAATCATTGTCCCATTTCACATCAATAAAACAAAAACAATATTTGTATAATCATAGTTTCTGGGTTTTTCAATGATGGAGAATGGACTATATTGATAAGACAAAATATGATTTCAATAGGCATTCAATAATAAAATAATTTACATAAATGTAAGGAAAAAAGAGCTAGAATATAAGCATCTATACGTATTCATATTAAGGAATATAATGAGGTAATTTAAGGTAATTGTTTTTCGGTAAAACATGTCTGGTCAGCTCATTAACCTTAAATGAAATGTCTCCTATGACAACAGTAAAGGGAGGCTGCTCCACAGCATATAATCTTATACTGGTAAAAGGGAAACAGGTAGTTTTTTTATCACCTTATTGACACCTCAGTTGCATCTAGTGGTATATAGTGGTATCTGAGTTTTCTTTTCTCTCTCTTCCGTTTTTACTTCTTGTCATCTCTCATCACTCTTCCCCTTCATTTCTAATGACAAACTTCCAATAATTATGACCAACCTGATTTCTATAGAACCTTTCATACCAGTACCTTAAGCAAGTGCTTAACAATAAAGACATTGCATAATGAAATAAACTTATTGAACATAATGACTCAGAGGATCATTATTCCTGTAACATCAGTTTTCTAGTTAGCTGGAATTAATGTAATATTTACTCCTCCTGAGTGCAGGGTGCCATCATGTGCCATGGAATGCCACTGCACTCAGTGGCTTACATTTTTGCACATAAGAGACCTCTCAGTAACACTTAAAAAATAAATAGGTAAATATCTGACCCCTGACCTTCCCGATCATAACTTTTTAAATATTTTTTAATCTATTCATGGTGCTGGCCCTGCAACATTTCGCTTGTCTATCAATGGAGCGTTTGACGAGGCTGTTAAAAGTTGTATTTTGTGTTTCTCGTGGTGCAACTGAGCTGCAGGTGGTCTGTGGAGGGTTGGGAGGTTTTTAACTGAGCAGTGAGAGTGTGTGAGTGGAGGTGGTGGGGTGAGGTGAGGGTGGAGGGGGCGTGTACGTCTTAAAACCTGCTAATCCTGCTTCTGTCCTCAATCTGCGCCGGAGGAGGCGAGCGGGACGCTCTCATTTTGCTCCTCCGACCAAAACTTTCCAACGAAACAGAAGCAGCTTCTGTTTTTTTTTTTCTTTCTTTTTTTTCGATCATTCTCTTGTTGCATGTAAAGCAAAAGTCGGTGGTTTCAGCTCGCGAGGACGCAGCGTTTCTACTCCGAGTTAATCGGATAATAATTTTTTCTAGCTCTTTAAATATCTGCGATGAGCGCCGCGGAAAACTCCGACACCGACTCCAACAAGCTGGAGACAGTGATACAGGTGAGATCCACGGCTCCATCCGCCTCCTGCCGCTCGTTAAACACGCGTTCCATGTGCTGACAGGTGTGTGGTGATGTGGTGATGTGACAAATAAACCTGCTGGCGCCTGTGATTTTACGCATTACGCATTACGCGGCACTTTTGGAATCGTGTGACTGCTGTGTTGCACCATCTGGTCTTGTGGCGCTGTTCAATCACATCATTTTTTGTACTCATATTTATTGTTTTTATGTAATATCAAGCTTCAGGATTTGCTGCATTTTATTTTGTTTTGGTGTAAACTATGTGTCTTTGCTGCCCTTTTTTCTCCATAACATATTAAAAATTTAAATCCCAAATGTTTGCATTGTGTCCGTCAGAGGTTGGAGGAGAGTGTGTTGTCTGAGGAGAAGCTGACGGTCCAGGGTCCTTCACCCGACGCCCCCCCTACATGTCTACCAGCCCGAGTACGGGAGATTGTCACAAAGAACCTCAGCGATAGCCGTAAGTGTCCATCAAGCCAAATAACATCCCGTTTAAAACATATTTGTGAGCCTTTTCTGTGCCTGACCCCTACCATGTCTGTCCACATTGTTCCAGCAGCGGGAGCCATGTCTTCGGTCTTGTCCCTCCAGGAGGAGAACCGCGTGCTGCAGGGGGAACTGGCGAGGCTGGAGGACCTGCTGGCTCACAGCAGAGCGGACCGAGATGAACTCGCCATCAAGTATGGGGCGATAAGTGAGAGGGTAAGGCAAAGCACCAGGACGACCACAGCAACTGATCTAAAGATGGGCAGAGCCGCACCAAAAAATCTAAAATATATCCTACTCAAATACCCTGGTTTCTTTACAGAATCGACCATTGACGTCCATCATTTTTACTCTTTGCTTCAAGTCAGATTGTCAAGGAGACACTTGAGCGATTTCCCATTTTCCCCTTTCAGTATTTTCTCGGTCTTTCTTTTGTCTGAGATTTGCTGGTCTCCCAGGTGATGAGGCCTGGAATGAACTGAAGTGGAATGTTGCCATGGCGTCTGTCACCCCCGGCAACTGTAAACAGGGGCTTCAGTGGAGTGGTGGTCTAGTGGTGGGTGGGCGCCACATCTAGATTTGGGGTTGAGCATTACAGAAGAAAAGAGTCTGGGTCCAACAACAAAAGGCGACTCTGGTGTAAAGAAAATAGTTCATTTATTTCACAGAATTATTCACTTCAACTAATGTAAGCAGTAGGTGAGTTTGGATGATAAATATTATTCAGGCTCAGTGTCCCAGTTCAACCTGTAGAAGTTCTTTTCATTTGTATTTCATTATAAATATATATTAATATCTTGAGATTCTTCATTCTTTTTTGTTGTCACCATATTTATCAGAACATTTACTCCTTCTGCTGTAGCTCCTTTTTGTTTTAAGATGCCAGACTCTGCGAAAGCTAAATCATGATCCTGGTTAAAACTGTAATCGTACTATACATGCGTTCACATTTATAAAAAAAATGCATATTTATGAGCTGAGTTGCCAATCATATGTTTCCAAATTGATGATCTTTAACAGCATCTACTGTATGTTATGTCTATTTGTCTTGATAAAAATTAATCATCAATCAGTCACTGAGGCAGAACAAATCGTATGCAGGGAAAATCAGTCCATTGTCCAGACAGGCTTTGTGGTTTTTGTGGTTTATTTAACCATTTCACCAAGCAAACAGCTAAACAATGGCGTCTGCATCCTCTCTTGCCCTTGTAAAAAGAACATGAACCCTTCTCTTTTCCTGCTTTATATCTGCCTACACATATATCTGCATTGACCTGCTGTCTAGTACTAAAAATTACTCAAATAATGATACTGATGTTATAATAAAATGTATCTTTGTTTTTCAAATTAAGAGAAACTAAATGAACACATGTTTAATCTTAAAATATTACAAAAACAATCGATAGCTCCAAAAGTCCATATAGTTTTATCACATTTCATCTTTTCATCCTTATAAATTGAAGATATTTTATTGGGGTTTTTGTCCTACACTAAACACTTTATTACAGTATATAGTTCACATGTGTTTGTACTGTAAAAACAACTTTTGAGGAATATATGATACCTATTTCTTCTGGAAAAAAATGCACTTTTATTAAAGAAAAAAAAACTTTGAACCTCATGATGTCATTAAACAGTGTGGTTGAGGCTACCAGGGCTGTCAAATGAAGCCTCTTTATCTTCAAAATAAATGAAAAACCTACGTTAATTCACCTGAAAAAGTCATTTAGGTCTGTGACCATGTGCGAAATATCCTTAAGTCATTTTTAAACATCACCCGTTCACTCCTAATCAAACCCACTAGCTGGAGCAGGCACTGCGTTTGGATGCGGGCGACGGGGACCTGAACTCGCTGGAGTCGCGCAGCCTGGCGCAGCAGAATGTGGATCTCCGCAGACGGCTGGACGAGGAGCAGGCGGCCTACAAGAGGAAACTCACTGCGTACCAGGAGGGGCAGCAGAGGCAGGCGCAGCTGGTACAGAGGCTGCAGGCCAAGGCAGGAGCAATTTATTTCGTCTTCAGCCAAGATGTTGTCGGCCAACGTCACAGTTGGTCACTGTTTTTCTGTTTTTTCAACTTCAGGTTCTTCAGTACAAAAAGCGATGTGGCGATCTAGAGCAGATGGTACAGGAAAAGTCCTTGGAGGTGGAGAAACACAAGATGGGTGTAAGTGGGGAGTTCTATTCACACCTTCATAACTATGGTTGCAAACATTTCCAAAGTTTTAAATGTTCCATGGGACTTATGGAAGGAATATATAGGAGTAAAATGGAATAAATCCAAAATTGGCTCTTAACAGCCCTTAACAGGGAACTTACATAGTAATAAAGTAAATTAAATAGTTGGGAAAATATATTACAGTATATTCTTGGTTATTCTTGGTTTAAAGAGATAGTTTACCATTTTTTAATTGTCATGATTCCTATAGTCAGGCAAATAGGTCCCTTACCTTTTGTCAATACAAGGTGTTTCCAGACCAATGGAGCAGAACCAAGAGCTGCTTCTCTACTACACAGCTAATGGTATTTTTTATTTTTTTTCCCCTCATCAATCTCTGTAAATACACAATCCAGCAACTCCCAAACGCTGCGGTCATAAGTTGTGGCCTGCATTCAAAACAAACTATATCTGTAACATTATGATATATGAAGCAAATACTCAGGACTACTTTCTTCAGTAAACCACTGGGCGGAGGGACACAGCATGCGACCTCAGGCAGTGGCGGCGATGCCGTGCTTGTTTTGTTGCCAGAAGTAGCTGCATTAAACATTTACTGTTGAGATCACTCCACCTTGAATGCTGCTCCTTTTTATAAGTTTCTGCTATTATCTCATGGCATAGCAAAGTAAGTTTTGATAATATTATGGGGTAAATATATGTTTACCTTGCAAAAATAATTCATACAGTAGCTGGTAAGTTATGTGCTAAATGTTGAATATTTGAAAAATCCCCATCTTAACTTCCCATTGAAAGTTTCTGGAAACTTATCAGCCTTTTCTGCCCCTTTGCAACACTAGTCATAACTTTCCACAAATATAGGTTAAGTAAGTTAAGTATTTAAATATAAGTTAATCCCATTGTAGGGTCACAGTGATGCTAATGGACGCCATCCAGACGAACCAAGCAGCAACCTGGAAGATGCTTTGATCCGTCTGGAGGAGGAACAACAGAGGTAATGTGTATCGTTGTCGGCTGGGATCAGGATGTCATTTTGTTTTTGTCTGTTTTGCTTGGCCAATATAAATATTTTGTCCTTGTTCTATTATTAGGAGCAGCAGTCTGTCCGCTGTGAACGCCATGCTGCGCGAGCAGCTGGAGCAGGCCGGTTTGGCCAATGAGGCGCTGAGCCAGGACATCCGCAGGCTTACCGCCGATTGGACCAAAGCCAGAGAGGAGCTGGAGCAAAAGGAGTCCGACTGGAGGAAAGAAGAAGAGGTGGGGTGAGAGGGATATAAACCATGTTAAATGTAAATCTGCATTATTTACCAGCTATCTCCTTGTTTCCTTTCAGTCTTTTCACAGCTACTTCAGCAGTGAACACGGTCGCCTGCTGATGCTGTGGCGGCAAGTCGTCGGGTTTCGGAGGCACGTCTGTGAACTGAAGAGCGCCACTGAAAGGTTCAGATATACGATTTGTAAATCATCTAAATTGTGTTCTGTTTTAATTCACCAAGTAGGCGCCGAGAACACAGATAGAAATCAGCTGAGTTTTGTAACATTATGTTGACTGTCACACTCCTCCCTGGCGATCTCTCTCTCTGGTCTCAGGGACCTGTCAGACATGCGTAACGAGCTGGCTCGGGCGTCCCACTCCGCTCAGGTGTCCTGCGCTGGTGTGTCCGCCACGCTGCACAGCCGAGAGGGGGGTGCAGCCCTGGCCCTGGAGCGGGAGAAGGCCCTGCGGGTTCAGCTGGAGCAGCAGCTGAGGGAGCGAGTGACGGAGATGATGAACTTTCAGGCCAGAACGGACGCGGAGAGAAGCGAGCTCAACGTGAGGTCGGTGACCCGGGTAAACTCTCACTCAGCTGATAATAATTTAACATTTGTCTAAAAGAAAATAAAAGATGCCTTTTTTGTCACCAGGTTGTCGGATTCGGTGCGAGAGGGGGAGAGACTGAAGGGTCAGATCGAAGAGAGAGACCGAGAAGTCGTCTTACTGACGAGGAGGCTGGAGGTGAGCTTCACAGCAAGAAGTTCACAGGTTTTTAAGCTGGGACCTTTTTGTATAGAGTTTGCATGTTTGGGTTCTCTTCAGGTTCTCCTGCTTCTTCCCACAGTCCAAAAACATGCTGAGGTTAATTGGAGACTCTAAATTGCCCGTAGGTATGAGTGTGCAAGGAAATGGTGTGTGTGCCCCACAATAGACTTGTACCTGTCTGGGTCTATCCCTGTAATGTGCTGGGATTGGCTCCAGCAGACCCCTGCGACGCCAATGAGAAATAAGCTGGTATAGAAAACTAATGAATTATTCAACTTGCATTATCTTATTTTATTGGCAGATTCAAATAATATTAAATGTTCTGCAGTGTTCTATTTTTGTTTTTTATTTTGTTGACCCATCTGTCAACACTCTTTGCTTTCTCGGCCATGTTAACATCTTATCTTACTATTTAATTAAAATTTTTGTCTCTTTTTTCTCCTCTCCTGACTGAGAAGTGTGTTAATGCCTTGTGTATAATTATGTCAAGTGCCTTTGTGGGCATTATGTTTATTGTGTATTTACATAAGCTACTTGGACACCTTAATTTCCCTCGAGGGATCAATGAAGTTACTCTACTCTACTCTATATTCTTGTGTTCTCCCTTCCAGGAGCAGAGTGGTAATGATGAGACTGACATGCAGATGATGAGAGCCCACACTGAGACGCTGTTAGACACGCTGCGGGACATCGCTCAGGTGACACAGCTACACACGTCACCGCATCAGTGAATGCCACGTTAGGACTGGGAGTGTATCTTATGCTTTTTTTTTTCTTTTTCTCAGACTATTTTGTCAGACGGAGAGGCGTCCTCAGAGGCAGACCAGGACAGCACCGGGGCTCCGCTGATGGCCTTGATCCGTGGCTTCTCCCCTCGCCGCTCCTCCTCTCCCAGGAGGTCGTCGTCCCCGTCTCGTTTCTCCTCGGTGCTTCACCTGCCAGAGGCAGCGCTGTCAGCTCTACGCACTGCAGTTACAAACAAGACGCTCCAGCTGCAGGTGACAATTTTAAAGCTCTGGATACAATCAGCCACTCTGCTCATTTACATCATCGTTCGCAGTGTCGCACTATTTCCATTTGTTCACTTCATTTGTGGTTTACAGTCGATCACATAAATAGCAAAACTGTTTTTCAAAAAAATGCCAGTCTCCTCCATTTTGTTTGAATGGCTGTGAAAGGAGTAGTGGGTGTTCAATTGTGACATCATAACTTCATTCAAGTCCCAACAGCTTGTTTTAAGGCACTTTTTTCTGAATACAGGCTGTGAGCTTTTCTTTGTTGATTGAGAACTTGATTTCTAAAGGATTAAAAGAAAAAGCAACACGTTTTTATAACCAATACTGATTTTGCATTTCACTTTTTTTAACTTTTCTTCACAGGATGTTCGGGGGCGTCTGCTCTCCATCCAGTCCACATTACTACAGGTACGAAAGCAGCTAGCAGAGGTCGACTTGGCTAAGAAAGATGCAGAGCAACGAGTCCAAGTCCTGCAGAGAGAGAGGGACAGCGCACAGCGAGAGAGGGAGACTACTCAGAGAGAAAAGGAGCGTCTGAAGCAGGAGAGAGACATGCTGGCCAGGTTCAGACCACTGCGTCACCTTTCACCATCTACTCGTCCTTGAATCCTTCAGTGTATAACTATCTCTACCATGTTCCCTTTCCGCGCTCCTTGAATGTGTCAGCGAGAAGGTGAGCTTGGAGAAGGCCATGCAGGCCGCACAGAGCAGCAACCAGATCCTGCAGATGGACTGTGAGAAGCTGCAGTTGGCCCTGACGTCCACGCAGCGGGAGAGGGACCACGAGAGGGAGGAGAAGGAGACCGTCATTCAGGAGAGAAACCGGGCCAAGGCAGAGACTCAGAGGATGTAAGTAGGCTAATTGATGGCGATTAAGTGAATGCGATGCAAACACTAATCACTAATCCACAAGAGTCTAGTTTAGCCATCGCGCAGTACATATGCTCACACGACTCTTCATTTACAGCAGCTCCCTCACGACCTACATTCAATTAAGCTGTCTTTTCCGTGACCCAGAACACAAGATTTCTGACAAAACCTGCAATATTTGAGGTTTTTCAGAATAGAATGTCAGAATTAAAATACTGCAACAGTGATAAATGACACAGCTGGCTGTGTAAACAGCTTCAATAACCCATCGTTCACTGCAAAAATAAGGTCTTAACAAGTGAAATATCTTGTGCTTGGTACAAAAAGTTTGATATTGCGTAGTATTATGTTAATAATTTATTGTCTATTTAGCACATTTTTAAAGACTTTTATTGTTTTCAATTTAATCCTGTTTTAAGAAAAGAAGCTAAATTGTCAACAAATAGAATAAATTGATACAAGATAATTTCACTCAATAATGTACCAGAAACAAGATAGTTTCACATCATTCAGATTTCATTCTTTTGCAGTGTTACTTTTGTGGATTCCAATGAATTCGCCCATCCGCTGCACATGGAAATAGGTTTTACACGCTAAGAAACACTAAGAAGCAGGGCTGCAACTAATAATTACTTTAACCACTGAGGATTATTGTCTTCATTTTATCACACATCTTTTAAAAAAATCCTCACATTTGAGAGACTGACACTGGAAAACGTTTGGCTTTTTTGGCTTAAAAATGACGATTATTCAGTTATCAAAGTAGTTGCAGACTGATTTTCTGTCAATCACGCATGCTGTAATTTAACGGATCACACCAGCTACTCAGAAGTGGCCCTGCGAGGCGTGTTGTCTGACTCCATAGTGTTCTGCGTTGGGCTGCAGACAGAAGCAGTGGGACCAGAGTGAGACCAGGGCCTCTGCCCAGCGTGGGGAGCTGTCTGTAGTGAAGGAGACTCATCAGCAGGGGGAGGTTGAGAGGCAGCTGCTGGAGCGAGAGAAGGCACAGCTCTCTGAAGCACTCAGCCGGGTGAGGAAAAGCCCCAACGCCTGCTTACAAACTGTCTTTTCAAACACTGCTTTGCCCTGTGTCCACTTGTTGAGTTTGACATGCTACACGACCCTCATCTTCCCTCCAGGCTGAGAGCAGAAACGCAGAACTCTCTCTGCTGCTCAACAAGCTCCAGTCTGAGGACGCGTCTCTGAGGGACTCTCTGGCCAAGATGGGCAGCATGAATGAGGTTCTGGCCCAGGACAAAGCCGACCTAAACACATTCATATTCCAGGTGAGGGTATTCTCTCTATTCAACCTATCAAGGGTCCAAACATGATATATTTCATGGAAACGTCCCTGGCTTCCTCTCCGAGTCTCACTCTGAACTCCGTCCCTGTAGCTGGAGGAGGAGAAGACCCTTCTGCAGGCTCAGAAACGAGAGGCGGAGCAAGAGAAGCTGACCATCAGGGATGAGCTGGTCCGGCTGGAGCAGGACCGGCTGGAGCTGGACTCCAACCGCATCACGCTGCACCAGTCACTGCAGGACACGGAGCTCAGCCGGGCGGGCATGGAGACGGAGCTCCAGAGCCTCAGGGCAGAGAGACTGAAGCTGCAGGAGAGAGTCACTGAGGTACAGAACACATTACAGTCGGTCAGGGGTGTCCAACCCAAAGAGTCCAATCCGGTCCAGAACTGTGGTGAAAAAGTGACAACAACAAAACCATCTGTCAGGGCTTAAAGGATGAATTATCGGTTTTGTTTTGTAAACGGTTTATTAGCAGGAGATGACTTAACTTGCTGTTTAGAAAAGTAAATTAAATCCTATGGGGGAGATTATCTTGTATTTAGCTTAATAACAATTTTTATTTTTGAAGAATATTTATAGATAAGATGAGATGATAAGATAAGATGAAGATTTGAGAGAAATGATAGATTTAATTCATTCTATTGACTTTGCTTATTTCAAGTTTTTCAAAAATATGAGATAAAATGTCACAATTATGAGAAGTCAATACATGAAATAAAAAACAAAAAAAACCTTATGATTAAATCAGGTAGCGTGCGGGTTTGCATGCTTTCCCTGTGTCTGTGTTAACTGGAGATTCTTTTGCTGTAGTGTGTGTGTGTGAACGAATGGTGTGTGTGTCCCACGATAGACAGGTGACCTGTCTGGGGTGTATTTCTGCCTATCGCCTGTAATGCGTTGGGATTGGCTCCAGCAGAACCCTGTGAGCCCAATGACGAACAAGGGTATAGAAAATGACTGACAATTTAATTGAAAACAAGTCCTTGACCAAAATCAAGAAGAAAAACTCAAAATATAAAAAATGATCTCCCAGTGGACTATCGTATTTCAAGATAATCCTACTCAATGTTGGTTTGAAGCAAAAACAAGATATTTTGCAACAAAAGACTGATTGTTTTTTGGATAACTGAAAAAAATGTTGAAATTGCATTTTTCTTTCTTAAGAAATCTCTCCTGATTTGTAAATTGAAGGTAAATTAGATTCATGATGATGACATGACACTTGTATTCAAGCTGGAGGCTGTTTTATTTCACTACTAGTAGGTGACGTGGAAATAAAGTGAGTTTGCTTGTGTTGGGCCGTTGGGTTGACAGCTTTGTGTGGAGGTGACCTCTCTGGGTTCGGAGCTGAGTCTGGCCAGAGGTGAGGGTCAGAGGAATGAAGTGGCCTTAGAGGAGACGGGCCGCGGCCGGGCAGAACTGGCCCGGGACAAAGCGGCGCTGGTCGTCCAGCTGACAGCGTCCGAGAGGGAGAACACCATGCTGTCAGAGGAGCTGGCCTCCTTCAGGTATGTGTGTATGTGTGTGTTTTTCTTCTTTGCACCACATCCTTACATGTGTCCCGTGTGTTTTTAACCTGTGTCTGTAACCCTGCAGGTCGGAGCGCGAGTCCCTGGAAACCAGCCTGTTCGAGGTGCAGCAGCAGCTGGTTCAGGCGGAGTCTCGGAGAGAGCAACTCGAGACGGAGAACCAGAGCCTCCGAGTCCGCAGCGAGACGGCAGCAGGTGAGTGATGGGAAGAGGAGCAGCGGCTGACAGAAATATGTGAGGAAAGCATGAATGCTGAAAGCAAAGAATCGAGGTTTAGATGAATAAAGCAGAAGAGATAAAACTCTTTTATGAGATGAAGAGAACAGGTTTGCTTCAGTATGAAGAAAAAGACATCTGGTTCCTGCACTAAATTGTTTCTAAGGTCAATATAAGTAAATTAAAATATGATAACTTTTCCACAGGATTTAGTTTTTTCCACTGTTATGGGCAGAAGACACCACAGAGTCTAGATGATTAGTTATATTAAACAGTTACTTACTGTATTACAAGTTTTCTGAAGTTGCGTCTTTAAATATGCAAACGAGGCCTTATCTAAGTAAACATGCCTCTAATTTGCATAACTTTCCAGAACCAAAATCTGAACTTTGGATGAAGCCAGATTCTAAATTCTTGTTTCATTTTGTTGACATAATAGAGTCAGAGGTTTTTACAGAGGGAATTGTGGATATGTCTGTTTTATCGCTCTATAGATCATTGAAAAAAAATTTCCTGTCTTGATTTTGGGAATAAAATAATATATCAGGCTATGAATGATATATGAAAAAAGCCCTTTGTAAGAACCTTCAGAATATACATGATATTGATTATTGCATACATTTTTTTTATTGGATAGAAAAAAAATCTTCAAAAATAATTGTTTTAATGTAAGAAATCTACTGTGGAAGTTTCCTGGTATATCTTTTGACCCCATACCCCTGTATATAATATAACATGAAAAGCTGCTCCCGTGGAAATGTTATATGTGTAAACTATTTAGTGGAGGTAAGGTTCTGTCTGCCCAGATGGAACTGATATCTGGTCTGGCTCAGAGACTAAGAAAAAGAAGCTAATGTTTGTTCTGTGTTTGCTTCTCTTGTTTTCCTGGACGGGCTTTCCAGCTGAACTGAGGCGTGTTCGCTCAGATGGGGAGAATGCTTTGGCCCAGGCTGAGAGGGAGAAACAGGCTCTGACTCAGACTCTAAATGCCGCACAGCTGGAGGCCCTGCAGGCCTTACGCAAGGCCCTCTCCGAACATCAGGAGGAGGTGGAGAGACTCCTCTCGGAAAAGGTGAGACGCTTTGCCCATATTTAACTTCTTTGTATGATAAAGGTGTAAAGTTTGTGACTATTGAATCCCTGTTTGTGCTCCACAGGAAGCCATGCGGCACGGCCTGCTGATGGAGCACGAGGCCGCTCTGAGGAAGTTGAGGCAGGAGGTGGAGGACCAGCTACACCGGGTGCAGATGGAAAGCGAGGAGCTGCAGGAGGAACTCAGGACGCTGCAGCACGATAGAGATCAGAGTCTTCTGCAGGCGGAGACCGAGAAACAACAGGTCTGAGCCGAGCCGGCGTCAGCATTGCTAAACCAAATCACGACATATGACAAATCAGGCAGCTGTTGCAACCCAAAGTTTATTATTGATGATGATGACTACTTCTATGTCAAACATCTGATCTAGTCTTTAGTAGTCATATTGAGTAGAATAATCTCATTCCACTTACAGGAAAATTTGCTTATTTAAATTTAATTATTTTAAGAAAATGTGTTCTTAAAAAAAGACCAAATTGACCTAAATCTGGAAAAATACTTGAAATAATGTAAATGATCTGCCAGTGGAATAAGATGATTCTACTTAATATTGGACTGATTATGCCAAAAACAAGATATTTCCACCCGTTTCGTTGACATAAATCTAGAATTAAGGTTTAAGTGAAGCCAATTTGTGTCTTTTCTCTACAGGCTCTGTCCCTGAAGGAGGCGGAGAAAGCCGTCCTGTCTGACAGGGTGTCCAGCCTGCAGGCCGAGGTGTCGGCCGCTGCCCTGGAAGCCGAGCGACTGACCAGAGAAGCCACTCATTACAAAGAGCAGGAGCAGGTGAAAGGAGGCATTTCACCCCCAGCCCGACTCCCTACCAGAATTCTGTTGTCGCTGAATTATGTTTTTTTTTCACCAGATCAGAGTCGGGGCTCTGACCAGCGAGCTGCAGGAGCTCCGCTCTCAAGTGGTGGATGCAGCTTCCATCCATGAGCGGCAGCTTCACAGTCTGCGAGACACTTGTTCTGACCTGCAATCACGTGCTGATGTTACTCTCAAAGAGGTGATGATCCTGTACAAGAGAGAACACAAGACTGATGGAGACCAGATCTAGAAAGCTGCAGGATTGTACAAGATGAACTATCCTTTCAAATATATCTATATGATTATTATATTGTATAAGTGATAGCTTTATTATATTTCTTAAACTAAAAGTCTTGATTGGGCTATGTAAATAATCTAAAGCAGATGCTGCTATCTTCTCTGCTAATTGTACAGATCTTATTTATATTACCAAATGCACTGTAATTTTTTTTTGCAGATTTCAACAAATATATAAAATACTACAAAAAAATAGTACACCACCTTTTAACACACGTGACCCTTTGACCCTCCAGCTGGACCAATGCAGAACTGCTCTCACAGCTAACGAAGAGAGTCGAGACCACCTGAGGAGCAGCATGCTGGAGATGGAGCGTCGCTTCAGCCAATCTCAGGAGGCGGCAGAAAACCACAGGCGGGAGGGGGCGGAGCTCCGCCGCAGCCTCGGTGACGTCACCAAGGAGAGGGACACTCTCAGCCAGTCCAACACACACCTTAGGGGAAGTCTACGAAGCGCGGAAACAGAGAGAATCAGGTAGGCGCCTTTTTAACATCTGTGACAGAATCTGGCGGAATGGATCAAATAGCTGCTGAGTCCGTGCTTTGTTGGGTTTGGTCAGCGTGAAGCGACAGTGTGAGGAGAAGGAGCAGAGGCTGGCTGTGCTGGAGGAGAACTTCTCATCAACTCAGAAGGAGTTGACGGAGCTGCGGAGCTGCCTGAGGGAGGTGGAGAGGTCTCGCCTCGAGGCTCGGCGAGAACTCCAGGAGCTCCGTAGACAGGTCAGACGTGTTGCGACGTCTCCTTCATGCCTGTCCGCTGCTAAAACAGAACTTTCCCGACGAGACGTGTGCTCTGTGCTTTTCTCTTTTCCAGCTCAAAGTTCTGGATGGAGAGAAGGAGCAGAAAGGCAGGGAGGTGGCGGAGCTGCAGACTCGCCTGTTACTGGAGGAGCAGAGAGAGGAGGAGAGGGGGAAAGAGGTTTTCACCATCAAACAGAAGTTAACTGAAGCTGAAACTACTCGGGATTCCCTCAGGAAGGAGGTGATTTGAAAAGAGATTACCAAGTTTTTCTCTTTTTTTCCTGGATTGGTTGCCATCTAACTTCCCTTCCGCTTTTTTTTTTGACGTAGCTTTCCGTGGTTCAAAAGCGCCTGGTGGAGTCGGAGGCGGGCTGGCGAGGCTGTGAGAGAGAGCTGACAGCTCAGCTGCAGGAGGCACGGGGCTGCGAGAAGAAGCTGCAGGATGAAGCCAAGAACCTGGCCCTGCGCGCCCAGGCAGCCCAGGACGCCTCGGCCACATCCAGCCTGCAGCTGAGTGAGGCACAGGGCCGCCTGGCCGCCACCGAGGCGGAGCTGTCCCGTGCCGAAATCGGGAGGAGAGAGCTGGAGTATCGCCTCAGCAGCCTCCAGTCGGCGCTGACACGCACGCTGGGCATCGGGGCGGCAGGCAGGGGGGGCAGGGGGAGGAGCCCCGGGGGGAGCTCACCTGGCACCATGTCACGCCACCACAGCGTCTCACCGTTACGCTCCTCGCTGTCACCTCCAAAAGGTATGGAAGGTATGATGAAAGCAAGCCATCAAATAGTTGAAAAGGGAATTAAAATTAAAAACACATGCCAGAAACTAGTTTTATATTCTAGCTGGTTTAAATATTTATCATTACTTATCGGTAACACCATTTGACATTTCACACAAAATAATGAATTTTTGATTTTGAAAAAAAAAGTTATTTTAAATGCAAAGAAACCGATATTAACAAAATGTACATTTTGAAAGACCTGGTTAAATTAATTTGTAGGAATATAAAACACACAGTTATTGATGTGTTTGTAGACAAAAAACAAGTCTCAAATCATTTAAACATTCTAAAAATGTGTTGTAGACCATTCCAGTGATATCTGTTGGTTAAATATCGTGAAAGCCTCATTTTTTAAATATTGGTTGGTATTTTTATTTATATTTTAAAAGAACATTCAAACTGATGTGTGAACAAATGTGCAAAAAGAAATAGATCCATCATGAGTTGTCTAATATGAACAATGATTCAATTGTTGTGCCTAGACTTGGCATTTTTGTCTTACATAATTGTGAACTAGCATACTCTTTGATTTTGACAGAATTTCGAGTAAGCACCCCTGACAACACATTAGGCTCAGGAGCCACATCCCCTGAGAGGGGGGATACTCCGCTGCCGCTCCCTCAGCCAGAGCTGGACCCCGAGACCCTCCGAAGTGGTCTGAGAGACTTCCTCCAGGAGCTGCGTGACGCACAGAGGGAGCGGGTAATAGAGCTGCACGACATGAACAGAAAAAACACACACACACACACACATACACACAATAAATCTTGTAATTCAAGAATATGCGTGTTTGCACGGTTCAAGTATTTGGTTATTGCTGATTTTCAAGGATGATGCCCGGTGCCAGCAGGGGGCCCTGCAGCGGGAGGTGGAGGAGCTGAAGGAGGAGCGAGACTCTGCTCAGAGTCGCCTCTCTCAGCTGCAAAACACCTTACAGGAATACCAAGAAGGCAAATAAACTCTGTTCTTTATCATTCTAAACTGAATCAAAAAGCCCATCGTTGTCAAACCGTGTTTTCCCTGCAGGTGATGCTGAATGTGTGTTTGCTGCTTGTAGTGAAGCGCGGGCTGGACGAGCGTCTGACGGCCACTCAGATCCTGCTGCAGCAGCAGGAGGAGACGGTGAGGAGGGGAGACAGGGAGAGGAGGGCCCTCACCGACAGGGTGAAGGATTTGGAGCGGACGCTGCAGGCCTGCGAGGCGGATAAGAAACACACGCAGGTACACACACTTTTGTTGCACTTGTGAAAGTAAACACCGTGCATTTTGTATTGTCACTCGCACAGCAGCGAGCACCGATCTGCCATAATCCCCATATGGCAGCAGCGGTAGAGCAGTATCTAAAGGCCAAAACTGTGTGGGAATGTAACAACGGCACACCCACACACACACACACACACACACACACACACACAGTGTTGCACAGCATGTCGTGTCCCACGGCGGCTTCCTTATGTTGGCTTTGCACGCCAGCAGCTTTAAAAAATAAATCTCCTCATGGGCAACCGGAGGAGCAGGGACTCAGGGACATAGGTCAGGAGCCAAACTCAGGAGATTGGACTGACTCTGTGGTCTTGGTGTAAAGCTGAAGTCATTTCACAACACAATTTCATTTAACCATCCCCCCGTCCCCTGCAGGAGCAGCTAAATAAGCAGCGCGCGGCCGTGACTCGCTTGGAGGCGGAAAGGAGGCGCCTGCGGGAGGCGCTGGAGGTGGCTGAAACCCGGGCTACCAGGGTGGAGGTGGGGAGGCGCAGCCTGGAGGGGGAGCTGCAGAGACTTAAACTGACCGTTGGCGACCGCGAGGCCGAGAGCCTGGCCTCCCACGAGCGGCACGACACTCTGCTCAAACAGGTAGAGCCGTGCCGGGTGATTAATGCCATCACACTGAAGTGACAGGAATCCTGTGTAGGGACAAATAATTATATGAATTATTTTATTCCGCTGGCAGATCATTTTGCTTATTTCATTTTTTTGCCCTCCTCTGATTTTTGTTTGTTTAAAGATTGAATTGAAAGAGTTAGAAATTTTGATTTGTAAAAGGGTTACTGCAATATAGCTGCATCTTCTGCAACTAATAACAATAATAATTAATAATGATGTGCTTTCAATTTATGTAGTGCCTTTCATAACACCCACCTTTCATTTTTCCTGGGGCAGACTGATGGAAGGGTGCACTGCAAAAATTGAAATCTTAACAGGTGACGGCTTCCAGGGCCTATTTTACTAACTGAACCAAAAAACAAGAGATCCAGATTTCAGTTTTTGCAGTGTGGCTACCATTTATCCCCAAGCGCCCCTCTGACCACTGCCAAGACCTTCCATCCATTTTCTATCATAGCACACAAAGTCATACAGACAGTTTAGAGTCTCCAATTCACCTCAGCATGTTCTTGGACTCTGAGGGGAAACTCTCACATCTCAAATAATCATTAAATGTAATACGTTTGTCAGTCATCTCAGAAAGTAAAGATCATATTATCATATTACAGATTTATTACACACTGAATAAAAATATTTCAATCCTTTTTTTTATTTTAATTATTTAACAGCAGCTAAGTTTCTTCCTGTTTTCTCACTGACAAATTTGCTGGTGAACTGCAGGTGGCAGAAGGAGAAGCCCGCGTGTCTGCGCTGCAGAGGGAGGCGGAGCGGCTGAGCCAGGCCCTGCTCCGAGCTCAGGAAGGTGAATCCCTGGTGAAAGAGAAATCAACGTCCCTGCACCAGAGCCTCCAGGAGGTGGCGGCCGCTCACAGCAGCACGCAGACTCGCCTGGCTGCTCTGCAGAAGTCGCTGAGTGTGGCCGAGCAGGACAAAAGGCACCTACAGGTGAGCTGGGCGAAAAAGACTCAAACAGGCAGCAAATGGAAGCTGAACAGCAAAACCTGATCACCGTTGTCTGTCGACCAGGAGCGAGTCGATGAGGCCCGGGCGTCATTAGCCGAAGGGAAGAGGAACATGGCCGCCCTCGGCGAGCGAGCGCAAAGCCTGCAGAGCGAGCTGAGCCACAGCGAGATGAGACGAGAGGAGCTGGAGGCCGAGCTCACAAACACTCAGGAGGTGAGGGAGGTCAAACCAAAACTCAAGGCTGAAAACTGAACAAATGCACAATAAGATGAGTAGAGTATGAACACACAAAACACAAAACAGAATTTAGAACTTCTTTTGTGACTTAAGGAAATTTAAATCTGTCAGAGGTCAGAGTTGGAGTGGCAAACAGGCTTTATTGGGTACCAATAAGAAAATCTTTCGCAGTGAACAAAATAAAGTTGCTATGAAAGTTCCCAACTAAGTCTGGCTATAAATCTATCTAAGACTATAAACCTATCTGTGAGTCTCCCTATGAATCTATCTATGGCTTAAACAAAAAGATACCTGAACCATTAATGCAGGGACATGGGGTTTGTGTCCTCTCCGCCAGGCTCTGCGTCAGCGCTCCGCTGCTCTGGTGGAGGCCCAGCGCGGCGCCCAGCTGGCTCAGACGGAGCGCGCCACCGTGGAGGAACGGCTGCGCGGGCTGCAGAGAGCCGTCGCCATGCTGGAGACGGAGAAGAAAGACGCGGAGCGACAGGCCGTGAGGCTGGAGAAAGACAAGGACGCGCTGAGGAACACGCTGGATAAGGTCAGCTGGGTGTTTTCAGATCTGCAGCTATTTCCTTTTTCAATTTATGAATTAAAATGGAAAGTTCATCTATCACTTCTTCTATCACTTTTCAGAAATTTCTTAAAACCTTTATCCAATCTGACGTTTGCTGTTTGAGCGCAGTCCTGTTTCATTTTTACAGAGGACATTGTGATTTTGACCGGTTCTGTTGCTGTGAATTCTGTGCTCAGGTTGAACGTCAGAAGCTGAAGACTGAAGAAAGCAGCATGCGTCTGTCTGCTGAGAGAAGCCGCCTGGATCGCTCTCTGAACACGGCTGAACAGGAGATGCAGGAGGCACAGCAACAGATTCTGATGCTGCAGGTATCTCACTGCTCCATGCGACACTTACGCACTCGCCATAATTCACAATGTCACCTCCCAGGGAATTAGTTTTCGTAGCTGCTTCACACTTCTGCTTGTGCTCTGGGGGACGACCCCCTGTTGGTGCTGGGCTTGGGCTTCATGTGTTTTTCTTCTGCATGATTTATTCCTGCTTATTTCAAACCACACAACCTCCAGGGAGAAAGACTGTTTACGCATTGTCTTTATTGACTTCAGTGATGAGAGTTTTGTAGTTTCATGAGCTTGTGTGAAGTGAGCTTCAGTGTGGCTAATGTCTCTGGCTCTGGACACATCTGCTTCCTGTAAGACATTTCTCTTTTTTCTTTCTTTCTCTTCACCACTCATTCTTATTATTGCGTCTCGTCTAAAGCAGTCAGATACTTCTTGGAAGTTGTGATTTTTCTGATCAGAAAACACAGGTCATGACTTTTTTTGACACACCATGAATAATGAATAAATACTTAAAGCTGCAGCTGGTTTCTGTAAAGTTAGATCATTGTTGAGTTCTCGTTTAGATCAAAGAAGGTTCCAGGCTGCGGAACCGTTCATCAACCCTACAAAGAATGCTGCAATAAACTTACATTGTGTGTCATTTGTCTATGTCTGTGCTGCAACTTTCCTCAATAATAAACAAAAATATGTGAGGAAACTACTCTGTGGTGCATAATAAAGTAAAATACAGAGGTAGATGAATAAAGACGTTGTGTCATTTACCTAGAAACAAAGCAACATGTGGAAACTCTCTCTGCCTGGGGCCGTCAACCATTTGTCAGGAGGATCTTCTCCAGACCAATAAAAATCCCAGCTGTTAATTGTCACAGAAAAAAAAAACATTTGTTTCCGCATTTGTTAATGCTTTTATAACAGAACCTACAGTAATTATTAAATGTTTATAAGCTTGGATTATAATGTAGACACTTGGCTGTATTCGTTTATTCATACTTTTCCTTTTTTAAAATATGTTTTTTTATTAGATTTTTGAAATCTCAAATGATAGATCAGCCTTTTTTGTGAATACATTTCCTGAAACTATCTGGAAGATTGGCTTTACATCGTTTTTTTTTTACAGGCAGACAGAATTGCTTTTGTCTATCTTTCCAATAATGTCTTTTATTTACTTCAGCCCATAAAGGGTTTATTGGTCCTAGTGTTCCTCGCTGACATTTTGCTCCCTTCCATCTGTCCGTGGAGCAGACTCAGCTGGCTGAGACGGAGCAGTCACACAGTCTGTGTGAGAGTTTGGTGCGGCAGCGGGACGAGGCCCAGCGGGAGGCCGAGAGGCTCAGGAGCAGCTTCAAGGACATAGAGAGAACTCTGGGCACCAGAGAGCGAGCCAACCGGCACAGAGTCAAAGGCCTGGAGGAGCAGGTACACACGCATCGTACTGTAGTATCATTTATAAAAGTGTTTCTCAGATTAAAGCGGTTTTCAATCCCGGCTGCAAACAGGAAACATCAATAATAAAGATACAGGATAAAGTTACTTGATACATTCTGAGGAACTCAATAATGTATTTCACACATTTTTTCCCTTTTTTGAAATTCTTTGAATCAGTAGTTTATGCTGTTTAGTTGGGTGGTCTCTGTAGCAGCTGATAACCAATACATTTGCATTGTTTAAAAAGTATTACGCCAATAACGTAATAAAAGTCACTAACTCATCAGTTAATAACTTTTTGCTAATATTGTAAGAACTTGTTGCTTTATCAGCTCAGTTATTACATTTGCAAAAGCTTTTTTTTCACTAGGCCAATAACGGAATAAAAAAAGGACAACATAATAAATTACATTATCGGCAAAAAGTTTATTTGAGCACTTTTATTATGTTATTAGACAGGTATTATGTTATTGGCCTATTACATTTCTACAACACAGCACAGAGATTATATAGCTGACATTTTGTATGGAAATCTATGAATTGAAAAATCAATCTGTGGATTCATAGTGTCACTCAAGACTTATCGTAGGCCCCATCTGAGCAATAGGTGCTCAAAGCTAGTTTTTTGTTTGCAACAATGCACTGATTTTACCTTCGATTGTTTTTGCTTTAGCCCATGTTAGCCCGGCCAACTTCACATCCCACACATGTAAACTACAATTTTATTTACAAATCTGCAGCGTTTAATATATTTAGCCAACTAAAGTGTCAATTTGAGTTTATGTCGATGCCAGAAAATCAAACATGAGCAGGAAATTGTTCGCAACTCGTTTAGATTGGGAGTCTTATCAAGCCAGGTTGAGAATATCAAGCATTTCTCAACCTGGATCATATTTTCTTAACTTACAGCATTCTAAATTTAGTGCAGTGTTGAGCAAGAAGCCCCCTTCACAGAGCGTGCTCTAAGAGGGAGGAGGCCGACTGGGAACTGTTGCTCTGCTGTGTTTCCTCTGGCTCAGATTGTCATCACAATGTTGTGTTCACACCAAACTCACAAGCAGATTAAGCTATTGTGTGGCTCCCGTTCTCCACCAAGAAGCAAAGATGAGAAGGAGAATCCAAAAGGTGCAAAAAATCATCGTTTGCAGGGTTAAACTATGGTGTGAAACAGCTTCATATTTTCCAGAGCAACTGGTGACTCTTCCAGTTCATTTTTTTACATAAAAAAATGTCTACGTCCATTTCAGTCAGCGACTCTGCTTCATGGACATACTCTTGTCAGTTTTCAAGCATATGGCTGGCCTCCTACAACAACTTTCACAATCGTGGGAAGCCTCCTACACTCTCGTCTGCCTTCTGATAGAAACACGATACTCTGACTAATGCAAAGAAAATGTTGCTTACAGAAGCCAGAAACATGCCCGTCCATTACTGTGGGCAGGTGGTTCTTGCTCAATGCTGGAGCAAAATGATAAATTCTTTCTCAGATCGCTCTAATAGACACTAAAAGTAAAGAAAATAGGGTCCAGGTTGAAAAGCTCCTTTAAGTGTTTACAGAACACTAGGCTTATAATGAGCCTGCTGTTCATGTGCCATCCTCAGGAGGCACGCACATCCACAAACTCTTTGCAGGTGCTGGGTGACAATAGTCAACACAAAAAGATGTAAAAACACCTACACAATGCTATACTGTCCCCTTTTCTTCTTTTCTAAGTACACATCACTTCAACCACAATAGGCCTTGTTTCCCACAGCCATATTGACATAAAATAGCAGGTAAACACACGTGTTACCAATGATACTAATTAAGGTTCCATTCAGTGTAGCACAGCATTTCCAATGAGCCAACAGGCACAACAGCAGCACCTGACTCTGTTTGACCTTAACAGAACCTAATAAGTATCATTGGTAACACCTGCATTTCATTCGAAAGCCTCTATCAACTGTTGCCCGCAGCATCTCATTGGCCTCAACCTGTAATCGTACGATGCAGGCTGCGGGTTGAATGTTCGCTGTTGCCCTCGCTGCAGGTGTCCACCCTGAAGGAGCAGCTGCAACAGGAGATGAAGCGGCGGCAGCCGTCCCTCCCGTCCTCCATGCTGCCTGCGGGGAACTGAGACGCAGCTTGAGACCGGAAGCACCAGCACGTCACTGTCTAACCCAGGGAAAATCCACTCACCATGAATGTCCGAAAGCAATATTTACCCACAGAAACATTCCTAAAAACGTTTGTGCTGTAACTCTGTTTGAAATGTGATTACTTACTTTTAATCTGACACTGAGAGGATCCACTACTGTCATTCTGAAGGCATTTTTTTGATACTTTGTACAGTGAAGAACACACTCAGCACATGAGCACGGGCAAGTGATTCAGCAGCAGCTGTGCCTCAGACGCCAGCAGGCTGCTGATTACTGGCAGCCATCTGCACTTGATCCATGCTGAACATCTTCCCAAACGTCCTGCTCTGATTCAAGAAGAAACCCAAACTCAGCGCAGGACTCTCTCCTCCAGACAGAATCTGGATGTAATGCAGGAACGAAAATCACGTCGCCACCGGTTTAGCAGTTTGGCCTTGAATTCTCCACATTAGCAGTCGAGGACACAAAGTGAAGCAGGGAAGGTCTTCAAGGTGCACAAGAGCCAGGAAACAAACAAATCAACTATAATAAACGAGCTGCACTGTATTCTCTCGCTCAGAAACAGCTGCAGATTTTGCTGATTTATCTGAATCGGAAGAAATATAGACACTGTTTTATAACTGAAAAGGGAACCATAAGTGAGAAAAAGCAACAGTATGTGTTTTGTATTAGTTATTGTGATTAGTTTTATTAGCAACAAGAGTTTTTACTTACTGTATGAAAGCTGACAAACTGACAGCTTTGAAGATTAATAACTTGTATGGACGTAACACATGGACCCCACATGTTTGCAGGCGAATAAACACGCTCTGTATGCACCGTAATTCATGTCTATCATAAATACCTTCCAGCACACTGAGCCACGGCCTAAGATTATTCCACAGTAGCGAATCAAACTTGACTCAATCACACATCGAAACAGCTGTAGTTAAAAAAAAAAAAAAAAAGTTTATTCTTTTTCTTAGTCATTTATAGTGACAGTTTTACAAAGCAGTAGTACTGAGGCTGTTCTCAGACAGGTGGTTGCCACTGGAATACGTTTCTAAAAGCTCGCTGCTTGATTGCTAAGCACAGATCCAAGTGGCTGTAGCACAAAAACTGAGGTCACTCGCCACCTGTTTGTTCACACGTCTCATGATCTTCAGCGATGAGACTGGATATCGATTAGTTTGTCTGATGTCAGTGCACAGTGGCCACCATTGATGAGTTGATCATCATGACAATGACTGCTTTTCAACACAAGTACAGTAAAATATCAACACATACAAAGCATGAGATTAATATGGTACAATATGCAAAAAAACATAGAGAAAAGATGTTTCCACAGTTATGTGCATCTCTAACATTTTATAGCACCAGTGTGATGATTTTATAGCACCAGTGATTTATACAATCATCAATGTTCTTTGGAGTATATTTATCCATACACACAGGATCTACAGGACAGTCATACATGTGAAAAGACGAAACAGAACGGGAACAAATGTAGAAGTGCTTTATCGCACAGGTGTAAAGAGTCAGGAGGAGTCGGAGAGCAAAAAGTGAGGAGGAGATGGAAAAGAAGAAAAAGAGGAAGATGAAGTCGGGGTGTGGATGAGTGGTAGAGTAGCGGCAGTATTCGGGCAGGTAGTGTCCCTGATCTCAGCACTCAGCAGCCACCACAGCTCTTCCCGCAGCTTCCTCCTAGTGATAAACACTGACCGCTCAGCGCCGCCACGCCACAGCGAGAGAACTGATCGCGACACAGGTCCGCTAAAAACACATACACAGAAGGAGCAGGGTTAGATTTTAATTAACAAACACATACACATTTGGTAACACTTCATTTGAATGGTGGTTCACAACATGCATATCAGTCATTATTATAAGGTGACACCATGAAAATGAGTAAATGCTTGTGAGAGTTTTGTGCCATTCTGTAAATTGTGCTATTTTTGATGCAAGGTTAACATTGTTTGACATATATTTGTTATGGAAACTTGACATAAATCAAGACAAAAAAAACTGTCAAACATGACATAGCAGGACCTTCCTGTCAACCACAACATTTAGGACACAATTATATTGGTCATGTGACAGCTAATGTCAAAACAAGCCATAAATGACAGTCTGATGTCAATGTAAGATATAAGATCTATAGTTTTTTAAAGTTTAACAGATAGGTCAAAAGATAAGTGCCACCTAAAGACAACTGTCATTAGCATTCATGAATGTTCATGACAGGTTTCATGACATGACAATGATAACGCTATGTAAAGCCCTACACACACGTTCCCCCTGTACCCACCTCTGAGCAGCTCTTCATGTGCACACACAGTCCTCACACACACCTCCTTGTTGATGACGTAGACCCGTCGCAAACTGAAAGGAAATAGAACGCCGTGGTCAAGTGAAACTCAAACACGTCGGAGTGTGTCAGTGATGATAAAGGAGTAGTTCACCTCATAACAGTCAAAACTATACTAAGTCTGGTGATATTCTGTACTTATCTGACGGTCAACAAATAAAAAACAGCAATTACAAACAGTTACATTCTCTGTGCTTGTGTTGTATTGGACGTGTGTGTTGACCTTCACTTCATTACCATGAACATCAGCATTGTAGTTTAATTCACCTTTCTGCTGCTGTAAATTCTAAAAAGAGCACCACATGTGTATTACTGACATTTTGAAAATAGTCCCCAACAAATGCCCTTTTTATTTGAATAGTTATTAGTGATTGATATCTTCAGTAGGAATGAATGCGGCCACAGCCACAGGCTTACACAATGATTTTGTCTTGATATATATTTTGCTGCCAATAAGAAATATCATTGTCTTTATTCTCCAAGGAGGAACCTCCAACTGGAGATTGTTTTATGCACGAGTGCCACATTTTATCTCACCCTCAGGAGGACTCCTATAGACCAATAAAAGTTCCTAGCTAAGATTTTCCTCTTAAAACCCGGAGCTGCTGAGACTAACTTTAACTTACTGGTAAAACTTGATATTGAATTCATAATAGAAACACTGAAGGATGTATTTCCCACATCCAATTACAGACATTCCACTGAATGATCTTTTTTTTCTGAATATTTGCCTCATTAATGATTTACAGCTGTAACACAAATGCAATCATTACTGATTCTTATGTTTATGAAGGTCACACAAATATATGACAATGACTTTTATAATGATAATACTTATACCACTACTACTGTTAATGCTGTATATAATACTACTACGACTATCAGTAATAACAGTCATAGCTGTGTAAGTTATTTACAATGATCTGCAGAAAAATATGATGTAGTAAGTAAATCTCAACATCAACATCAATACTCCTGCCTCAGTAATTTAAAAGCTCAGTATGATTTCATTTACAATTTCATTATTTTATTTCTTTTAGCCTCACTCTCGGTGACGTAGAAATTCCTCTTGACTTCTTCTAACTTTTCACAGGTTTACCTGCTGCTTTTGGCACTAGAATAGTGCTGAATAGAGCTTTGTGAAATACTGTTAGACCAAAAATGTAGGTGTCCTAAATTTAGGACTGACATGCCCATCATTGCTCCTAAATCAACAAGTCAGCAGCTACTTTCAGCCTTAAGATTTTTTATTGCATTGAAAATGCTTTATTTATACTTTACTTTTTTTGTCAATATGGGCCCAGATTTTCATAAAGATTTAACTCGATATGATATTAGCCCTGGAAGACACCAACAAACATGTAACAAACAAAACACACTTCAATTATGTGGCAAAAACTGCTTGAGAAGATTTGAGGAACAATTTGCTTTGGGAAAAGTAGTTTGAGTAGTTTTGGGAGGAAGCTGAACTGCAGATTCAGGCTTTGACTGACAAAGGATGTTGGAGTGAACGGCTGATTTTAGTGGCCTGCGTGTTGTCAGGCTCCTGAACGTACCTGTAGAAGCAGAGGCTGTTCAGGCACTGCTTGCATGGTTTGTGAACAGAGTAGAGTCTGGTGCAGGGATACTGCTCCTCTTTGCAGTCTGCAAACCAAACACACAGCAAAGGTCATTTCTCCGCTCGGAGCAAGCAACCCATCACTTGTCCCTCTGCGTCCTTACCCAGAGGGCCGGGCTCCGTGGGCTCCGTCTCCAGCTCTGTCTCTGAGAGGAAACCACATTTAAAAGTGGCGTTTAGACGTGATATAAATAAAGTAGCACGATGGGGGGTGGGAGAAGTTCAGCAGATTCACCTGATTTTTCTGGACGGACCACCGGCTCAAGCCGAACCTGCTGCTGGTAGGTCCCAGGCAGAACTTCCGAATTTACAGGATCTGGATTCTCTGAAGAGAACAGGAGGAATCCCTTCTAAGTCAAACAGGCTTTTATCATTCAAGAGCCTCAAGGGATTTCTCAACGAACTTAAACAAGCTTTACCTGGAAAGTAATCCAGCCCATAGTCCTCTGTGATGTCATAAAGAATGCAGAGAGAGAGGGGAGGGGGGAAGGGGGGGTTCATGAAAGCAACGTTGTGAAAGTAATTACAGCCTGTTACCCCCCTCCACACACACACACACACACACACACAAAGCCCCGCACCATATAAAATAAACCACCTGCATGCCAACGCTGGAGATCAGAGCCGCTCGTGGGGGCGTAATGCATGACTTCATACGCAAGATGTTTACAAATAATAACATGCAGTGGTCGGGCTGATGTTTACACTGTGACAACAGTTGCTATCCGGGTGGTAAATAGAAATCGGAGGAGGAGAGAGAACTCCCCGAGGCGAGGTGACACATCAGAGGACAGCACCGAATCAGGAACAGATGTGGGGAGCTGGGATATAAACCGATGCTGAGTTGGAGAGGATCCGGGCCAATATTCTCTTAATGAACTCACCCAAGAAAGGAAAGCGTTCCTGGTACTGGCCCTGAGCGAGCAGCACAACTGTTGATAGTTCAGAAAAACAAAGTCATCACCAAGACGGGCTGATGAGTGAAATGCAGGTTTGGAAACTGTTTACAAGCACTCAGAACACTGCGGCTAATCAGGTTTTATCGTGCACCTTTTTGCCGTTGTTGTTGCTGTTTTATGAAATCTGCTATTATCCATTCATTGTTCTTTTATAATCTCCCTGTGGACGGCTGTGAGCAAACACACGCTGAGCTTCTTTGTTATAATCAGGTGTCTGAGGTTGTTCCTGGTTTCCTCATTAATAATCAATCTATCAATCATGTGACTGAGAGTTTGACTCTAACTGTACAGATCAAAACTTTTTACCATACAATTCAGTGTTAGGACAGATTTCTGTGTAGGTTATAGGGTAAATGATGTGGTTTATGCTGTGCTCTGTAAAAATAAACATGAAATAATGAATAAATGCATCATCTGCTTTTAGTGGGTAAATAGAGACATCCTGTTATAACAGCAGGATGTAAGTGTCGAAACCTTTCATGAACTGTGGCCTCACAAGTGATAATGTGTGCCAAAGTGTAACTAATAAAGCAATTACCTGACCCACTGGTAAATTTAAAGCATTTTTTAAGTGGAAAAATATCAAAAAGGACACTAAAATACTAGACACTTGATGATCTTTGGAGCACAGGGAACTGTGATGGTCGTCCTTTTTCCTTATACCTTCACCTGATGCATGGTATTACAACCAAAAATAATCCACAGGTTAACCAGCAATGAAAATATTCATTAGTTGCAGATCAAACTGATTTCATCCTCTTATTTCTTTTTTTTTTTTCATTGTGACACAGCTACTTCAGCCATGTTTTTCTGCGCTCTTACCTGGCATGCAGACTAGTAGCAGGAGGACTCTCATGGTCACTCTGGGAGGTAGACTGACTTTACTCTGGGGGGGAAGAAGATGAGGAGAGTTAACATGAGGGGAATAAAGGGCTCAGTGGTGGATATGTTACTTTGGTGTCCTGAACTCTCCTCCTCCTCGCTGCTCCTTCCCTCTGCCCTCTGTCACCTCTACAACCCCCCACTGCTCTCCCTTCACTCGCTGCCCTCCGTCACCCCTCCTCCTCCTCCTCCTCCTCCTCTCAGCCCCAGACAGCCACAGCAAGAAAAAAAAAAAAAAGGGGGGGGGGGGGGGGGGGGGGGGGGGGACTCTGACAGCAAGAATGTGGCACGTCTGTCTTCCTAAGAACAATCTCTCTGTTTTCCTACTTTTCCTCGCTGCAGCAGACAGTCTCGGGGCTGCATTCCAGGAAAAGAAACAGAGGACCCCTCAACCCCACCCCTCTCTGTCTCAGAGTTTTCTTCATCCCTCCCTCCTCCCCTCTCTCCATATCCTTCATTTCCCTTCTGTCGCCCTCACTGGTCATTTCCTCGAAACCCCCCCTCCCCTCCCCATCCTCCCCCTCTTCTCTTTCTTCTTCACTCCACCGAGCAAAGAAGGCTGAGTGAAAATGACATGTGGACGTTAAAAAAAACAAAAAAAAACATGAACACTGACAGCATCACAGACATCACTGACCAGCTCACACCAGGAGGGGGGGGGGGTTGTTATTTAGTTATTTATTTATTTTTGCTTCGACCGTCAATTGGAATTCAGGAAGTGGCAGTGTTAAAAGTTTTACAGTAAAGTCCATTACCTTCACTTCCTCTTACACTGACTAAACTACTTTTCCACTTTGTGGAAAGTATGAGTGCTGCTCCCCCTCCTCTGCAGCAGCAGCAGCAGCGACTGCAGACGACTCCATTCACACATCAAGCAGTTTGTGCATTCAGCTGCTTCTAAACATTCTAAAATGTGGACATTTTTTTAGCTTTTCTCGTGTTTTCATCTTGATATTTGTGAGAACAAATCGGACAAAAAAAAACATGAGATTCAAACACTGTCTGCACAAACCTCTGCATGTGTATCCATACATCTGTGTGTGTATATGTGTGTTTGTGTGTGTGTGATGCTGGCAAGCCACACACATATACAGACACACACACACACACAGCTCACAAATTCTTTGTGTGCATCACAGTGGCTATCGGAAACCATATGTTCGCACAGCACACATCTGGGAGTGATTAGCCCCCCTTTCCCTATTGAGTCCTTCCCTTCCCAGCGACCCTCTCTCCCCCCACCTACACACACACACATTTATTGGTAAAGAGTTCCTGAGGACAGCAGCAGATGATGCATTGCTGTCATATATTTGCACGGTGTTTGTTTCATTTGCAACCCTGACAAAGAAATAGATTTAAAACCGTCTTTTCTTTGCTTTTTTTGCACTCATTGACCCGATTCCCTGAGAGTAACTGCTCTTTTTTGGGGGTTTTGGTTTTCCCTCTTGGCTCCCTCTCTCCATTGTAGTGCCATTGCTGCAGGCTGTGCTGCAAAGTCCCTCCTCCTCCTCCTTCTTCTCTCCAGTGAAAACACAGGACCACATGTCAGCTCCCAACAACCATTAACATACTGGCAGATTAAACCCAATTATTCAGTCTAGGCTGCATTAAGACAAATGCTCTGCATGTTTTCATGTCCCTGAAAGATGGATTTGGCTCCATGAAATCGGTGCAAAATCAACTTCGATTTTGATTTCTTGATTTTTTTTCCTCCCCCTCTTTTTCTTCTTAAGCTTTAGAGCTCAGCACAAATACAGATAAAGTCTTATCTCTCATCAAAAGTTGCACCAATTAATCCAATGCAACATTTGAAATAATCATTTAAAAAAAAGTTCTTACCTAACTTTGACTCCGTTTGCTCCGACTAGCCCCAGCTTTCATGCGTCCTCTGAGTGCAGGAGGACCTCTCAGCATTGTACCACCCCGCATCTGGAGTCTCCTCCCCGTCCTGCCTCCAGCCCCGCCGCTCCCCGCATAGACCCGCACCGACCCGCACAGACCCGCACCGGCTCCGGTGTTACCACTGAGACAGCTTCTACCTGTTAGTGCCAGCTACTACTACGTCTTCATTTTTAAAATTCTTATTTTTCCACCTTTTGAACATTCTTCTCTGGATCATGTCATGCATAGCCTGCATGCTCATCCTATCCATGTATATCCTGCTTTAAAATATTATTTTTATGCAACTATGCACCCTCTCACCTTAGTCAAGGTATTCCTCCATGTGTGCTTTCATAAGATTAGGTATTTATTAACTTCTATATGTGTATGTTTTATTTAGTTAATCAATTTATTAGTTATTTGCCTTTTTTCTATTTATAGTAATTCATTCTTCTGTGCAGTTTATCACCCATTTGTAAAACTGTATATATATGTACTATAAAAAGTTCCATAAAGAAACGGTGCAGTGTTGTATCACTGCTGTCAATGCGTATCAGGGACTTTTTAACAGGTTGTGTTATAACCTGCAGTCTGTTAGGCCTTTCTTTTTTTAATGTGAAATATCTTTAATTATCAATATATATTCATATAACTTAGGTCATGTAGCCCTGCTGTGTTTAATTCTTCTATTTCGGCACCTTATTATTTTTATATATTAATTATCATTATTTTTTACAATATTACATATGGTACCTTTAATAAAATAAAAGAGCTGCTACCAGTAACTGCTTGTATTTGTCTGTAAAGAGACCTGTTGCAAATGTTGCTACACTACAGATAATATAAATACTAGAGCTTGACATTAGTTACACATCTTCAAAAAGAAAAGCTTATGTGTTGGGGTTTAATATGGAATAATTATGTTATTGCGTAGAATCCAATAAAGGCAACATATACATCTTCTATTGAAACCGGTAAGTGCAAGAGGATGCAAAATTGTGTTTGTTTTTTTAATCATAAACTGGCAAAATATAAAGACATAAAGTCTCTTCAAGAAATATTAACACAAATATCTGCCTTTGTCTTCAAGTGAACCCAGTGACACAGTGATGAAGCTGCAGAAGTCATTTGCAGATGTGAATAAGCACAACAGCAGCATCTAGAGGACGCTCACTGGTCAAAGCTGTGGATGTGTTTTAACTTCCCATGACCCATTCATTTTGATATCTGCTATGATAGTAACAATTTAAATGTCTATTCTCAAGCTTCTACTTGGAGTCAAACTAAAGGTCATTTTATGTCTGTCTCTTTAATATCAAGAGCCTTTCCTCCAATAGGCTGACGTGAATGTCTGGCGATTGTATGGTTGTCACATCACAGAAATCCTGACAACTTGTGTTCAACATGTCTCTCATGAAACGGCATCTAACACTTAAAAAGATATGTAAAGTTCACTTCTATGAAATGGGACCTTTAAACTATTCAGGGAGACATTGTGACAATCAAAAATACAAAAACTTCTTTAGGAGTTTTCACAATTTATTTCCCATCAAAACAAAGACTGTTGGTATGTTGGTATGTTGGAAGATCTATGGGGAACCTTTACACTGGGTGAAGCAGCTGCTAGCTTAAATTGCAAGAAGCTAGAAAACTGTTTATGCGTGAAATAAAAACACCTTGTTTTTACTATAATATGCAGCATCATGTTTCCAAAAGTGGACAAACATACAAACAGCTGAGTTGGAGTAAATACCTCTGGTATGGTACAAGTAAGACTCAGACACACTATCTCTGCATTCAAACTGTACATGTGCGTTTCTGTAACACCAAGTCCACAAGCCACACACACACACACACACACACACACACAAACACAGAGCCACGCCCATGTTCATTACAGTTGACGCTGAAGTGCTGCATGGTGTGGTGGTGGTGGTGGAGCGGACTGGCCCATCAGACCTCAATAAGCATTTTCTAAAATCAATATATAAATTAACCATATGGGGAAATTTTGTACAGGATGAGTGAAAGTTTAAACAGCAGCTGCCTTCTTCTCCTTGTATGTGGCCATCATCTTCTTGATCTCTGCTATCGCCTTTCCTGGGTTCAGGCCCTATGAGGAAGACGAGACAGATGAAGACAGGATTTGATGAAACGTAGACATGAGGTCTGTGACTAGAGGACATGAGACAAAGAGGACTCCCAGGTCCTTTATTGGATTATTACTCAATCCCAAATCCTCACCTGATCCACACTTCATCCAAGTCTTTCATGTGCCATCACAACATTAATTGAACATTTAAAACCAAACTACTGCTTTGATTTCTATCTCAGTCAGGCTCACTGTTGTGTTAATTTAAATGTTTTTTAATTGGTTTTAATTTAATTTTTTAAAACTTCTTTCAATGCTGCTGTAGCACTGTGAATTTCCCCACTGTGGGACAATAAAGGAGCTATCTATCTATCTATCTATCTATCTATCTGATTTGATTCATTATCTACTTAAAAACGATGGGTCTTTGTTACCTGTATGTCTGATGATTTACTTTTTATGATCTGCCCTTCCCTTTTTTAACCTGCATCATGGATAACCTTGGAGTCAATAGGAGGTCTTTTTATTTCGAGAAACAAACACATTTTAATTTTCTATCCATGTTGTTTCCACTCAGCCGCATGTGACTGGAGTAGAAACTAGATCTCGTTTTTTCCTAAAATAAATAAAAGTTTTATTTCACACGTTTCCTGGAATCATTTTTCCTCGCTTATTTTTCTTGAATCTTTATCAGGAAATCCTGATACTTTATTTGTTTGCTTCAGACTGCTGCCTTACATTACCTTCAGCTGAACTTTAGTTAGTATTTTGCACAAAAAGAGAGTTGGGTAATATGTCTATGGCTGTGACTAACAATCTAGTCCTTGATTAATCTACCAAAGAGTTGCGCAATTGGTCTTATCGTTTAGCAAATGGCCCTCACAATTACATAATTGTGGAAAAATGTCAATCCCATGATACCTGTGGTTATTCTTAAAAAAGAAAATCTTGTTTTGTTCTAACCATGGTTCAAAACTCTCAGGGAAACTTGAAATGATGAAATCAAACCTTAAATAATTATCAAAATTGGCTTTTTTTAAATCTGTCATTCAACTAATCTTTACAGCACTATTTTTTTTTATTTATCTTCCATCAGAATGATATGTATTTGATAGTATACAAAGGAGGAATTATCACATTAACACATATCTCCCTCAATGTACACATGGGCATGTGGACACTCTAAACACAGATGTGTGGCTGCACATTTGATGTGACAAGTTACCTTGGGGCAGGTCTTAGTGCAGTTCATGATAGTGTGACAGCGGTACAGAGAGAAAGGATCCTGCAGCTTGGACAGACGCTCCTCTGTGAAATCGTCTCGAGAGTCAATCATCCAACGATACGCCTGGGAAATAATACAAGTATGCTTAATTGTTATTCACTTGCATGCCATTACCAGAACAGAATTTAATCAGTAATCCCCGGCAACTATATTCCACACACAGACAGACACACAGACACACAGACACACAGACAGACAGACAGACAGACAGACACACAGACAGACAGACACACACACAGACACACACACAGACACACACACAGACACACACACACACACACACACACACACACACACACACACACACACACACACACACACACACACACACACACACACACACACACACACACACACACACACACACACACACACACACACACACACACACACACACACACACACACACACACAACCTGCATAAGCACAGCAGGTCCAAGGTATTTGTCTCCATTCCACCAATAGCTGGGGCAGCTTGTACTGCAGCAGGCGCACAGGATGCACTCATACAGCCCGTCCTACACAGGAGAAGAGGAAGAGAAGGTCACTCTTTGACCTTGCATGTCAACATGTAACCAAGACGAACGCAGTTACGGTACCAGTTTCTGTCTGTCCTCCACCGACTGCAGGTACTGCTCCTTCCCTTCCTTTGCCCCATCCTTCTTCTTCAGGTAGGGTTCAATGGACTTGTACTGAGCGTAGAAGTTACTCATGTCCTAAAAAACACAAAGCAATCAGATAACAAGCTGGCATGAAACACAAAAAAATGTAAAAAAAGGATTTGAAAAAGGAAAATTAAATAAGCTAATCTTCCAATACTTCTTGCAGATCCTCTCCAGATAAACTTCCTACAGTTCAGGGTGTGGCAGAGTCATAATTTACTCACAGGCACCAGATCTTTGACCACGTACATATGTGGGAGGGGGTAAATCTTCGTTGGCTTGCTAGTGTTGGAATCAATCTTGTTGAGACAAGCCAGTGTGTTTCCTCCATTGATGTTCATGGCACAGGATCCACAAATACCTGCATTTACAATAACTTGATACATTATTCCTGGGGCATAGAAGCAGCTTTTCTGTACAGTTTTTTTATATTGTAATACCAGAAAATGCTCATGGTTCAGAAAGTACGAGGAGTGCTCGTTAACTTTTCATGAACAAACATTAGCATACGTGTTTGTAGGCTGCAGCATCATTGTGTTTTAACTAATTAGAAATAGGTTGTTTTATATTTTAGAAATCCATTACAGACTTACACAGAAAATGATTTGCCACTTTTAATGATTATTTTATAGAACTTGATAATTCTGTATCACTGACCTTCTCTGCAGGAACGACGGAAAGTCAGAGTGGAGTCCATCTCATTTTTGATCTTGATCAGGGCATCAAGAACCATTGGGCCGCAGCTATGTAGAAGAGGATTACAGACTGTCAGGGAATCAACCACTTGTGTTGGCAGCAACGTCATGTTCATAGGAGTGATGAGTCTCCACAAGCTGATTAAAGGCCCATATGAAGGATGAGGACAGGAATATGTGCCAATCTGTCCAAGCCATCTGGTTTAAATCCACCTGAAGGCTGTTTCATTAATATGTCCTCTTGAGTCCTGCTTTCAATGCTCTCAGCAACAAGTCTCCATCAGTGCAAGTCAACATGGCCAGAAAGACATTGTTGGTATTATTATTGAACTAATAACAGAAATATTAAATGTCCAAAGTCTGCAGTATTCCATCTAACAGATAAGCAGACATTTGACTAAGTTAATACTTAACCTAACTAAGCATTAGTATTTGCTGCAATAAAAAATACTAATAAAAGTTACAGCAAACCAGCTATATAACATACTATATAATTTCTCATTATACCCAAGGTATGATTACAATTACATTCAGTTTCATGACTGCATCACTCTTATTTCTGGATATCAGGATCCCATGAAGTATTTAGTTGGAAATGAAAGACAACATAGATTATTGCATCGCAAAACATATTCCTTGATATCCTCTCACTGCAAATCTGGTAAAAGCACCTACGTGTTGAGGTCGATCTCGTAGGTCTGCATGCGGGGTTTGTCTCCTGGTGTGTCTGGATCCCATCTGTACACCTGAAACTTCTTTATTCTGGGTTGTGCCGCCGGAGCTGCCGCTGTCTGGGCGTACCGCACCGCCTGAGAGCAGGGAAAAAGGAACAAAACAGAAAAAACAACATAATAACCATTTTGACACTCTAGAAAAACCATGTTTGTACAGTTAGTTAATGCACTCACATTAAAATAATAAGTGCACCAATCTTTTAACTATCGGGTTCCTTGTTTCATAATCTTGCTAGATCAAGCAACAGTATCATGTGTTTTTCTTGCTTGCGGTAAAATATGTCTGTGCACTGCATTGTTTTTTCCTGAAGATAATACGATTAGGCTTTATTGGTTCCCAAGGGGAGAAATGTGCATTACCCGCTTACCCTCTTTGAGAATAACAATAGTTTATTTGTGGTTTTATCCTTAATAATTTAACTGCGACTATGTCAGGACTGAATGACTATCGTCATATCTATCTATTAATGAAAAAAATAAGATAGGCCAAAATGTCCTTGGAGAAACTTTACTATATTACTTGTAATTATCAGACTAACAAGTTTTGCAAACAAACACATGAGATTTAAATTTCTAGTGATCATGAAGCAAATTTAAAAAAAACTCCAGATCACAACACAGTGATAACAGACTATAAACTTTGACAAGGTTTTGCTGAACTTGACTCTCCTGTTGCACAGACATGGTAAAGTTCTGAAGTTAGTTGAGTTTGTGTGATTTTATTTCCTCACATAAAAAGCCTCATTTATCAATTACGTTTTATTTAGCTGAACAATGTTTACAAACGTCATTAGCTCGTTACCCATTTATATCGATTTTTAAACGTCTAACATTTGTTAGCTACACACACACACACACAAACTGCTAAATTAAAAAATAAAAAGTTCTCTCTCATTCAGGACAGAGGGCTGATGGTTTTCAAATAAGCTGTGATGCTACTGTGTAACCGGTCTATACCAGGAAATAGACGGAACCCCTCGCTGAGTACTGTGACGTAATTCCGAGCAAAGAAATAAGCCCCGCTGACAGAAGCTGTGAATGACAATAACTGCTCATTGAAAGGATTTGCCATTCTTCGCTAATGAAGGTTAACATACCACCAGTCCGGCGGGCGAGCGGAAAGCCAAAACACCGCTGCGGCTCAAGGACGTGAGAGCGGCGACCGACATTTTGGAACTACTCTGACCTCCACTGCGTGCTGTCTCCGCGTCCACCGACGTAGCTGCGTCACTACGCTGAGGGGAGCGCGCGCTTTAGCTGCCAGCATCTACCGGAACGCAAGAAAAGTTCAGCTTTTTACCCGGGCGGAGCAGGAAAAACACGAACGCCAGATTCCCTGTATTATATATCAAACGAACCGACTGTCACACCGCTACTCCAGCGTGAGTGTGCCGTTGAATTCTCTTTAACAGCTACTACCGAGCCGCATGTGGAGTGCTACGGACGTATAGTCCGCTGTTTTCTGTCCGTTCGCCGACTGTGGTGAAGAACAAACATGGTGTTTCTGACGCTAGCTTGTTGGGTCAGAAATCATGGACCCGACCGGTACTGGAAAGTTCAGGAACTTCTCAAGCATGCACGGGTAAGGGTCAGACTATATCCTGGGTTCAGAGAGACCCCTTGTCATCCTAATCTAGTATGATTAAAGTTAACGGCCTCGGTACTGTCGGTTCCTCTAACAGCACTTCAGAGGCAGAAAGAACCGCTGCTACCGCCTGGCCCTGCGGTCGGTGAGGAGGGCGTTCGTCTACGCCACCAAAGCTCGGAAGTTCAAGAAACGCAATATGAGAACGGTGAGAGTAGAATACACCACCACAAAACACATGGTGGATTTTGATTCTGTGTCATTCACACTAGTGGTGTCAGAACACGAATAATAAGCCTCCCTTGACATGAAACATGGGATGTTTAATTTCATCAAGTAGTGATTCCACTGTGCAGTCAAGGATAATACACACTGACGTAAACCTGTGTTCACACAGCACTGCATCCTGTTTTATTTCAAATCCCCAAAGTGTTATGACATTAAATTCATGTGTAGCATGAATTTATTGCAGCAGGTACATGCACAACCGTTTCTAAGCTGGTGTGCAGCCTCAGGGACACGTCTGAAGGTCACAAGATGGGGGTAGGGAGGAAATATTATTCTCCTTTGAACATGCTTTCCTTCTTGTTTCTACAGTTTGTCGTTTGGACTTCACTTTGCAGAATGTTGTATGTGCACAGTTGACATTAGAAGGGTGTTTTCACACGTATCTGCTGAAGGTGGGAAGTGAGCTCTGAGCTCATTGGAAAATCCATTTTTGGGGTGGAAAAGTGGGATTTGTCTCATCGAAACTATTTTTGAAGCCCATTCTGGTCTTATTTAATTTGCAGCAGTGTATGGTGGAAACCTAAAGCCTCCAGTGCACAAACACTGACTAATGGACTTTACACTGAGGTGATACAGTATTTACAAATTCTTAGTTTCTGTAAGTTTTATTGCAGAGAAAAAAAACTAGGTGGTATTTTGAAGATTTTCACAGCAAAAAAAGACAATTTTAATGAGTGGAATTTAAAATCAGATCTGTAGGGTTCATTAAATGTTTTTTTTCCTGAGAGTATATTAATAATCTATACTTTCTTTCACATGCATATACATGCTTAAATTCAGATATAATATGAGCTCAGAGAAATTTTCCCCTTTTTAGCAGATGAATGTGAAAACGGTGCTCTGATGACAATCATCATTGTGTATAGTAAAACTTTAACACCCAACTCAAGTATCAATACAAAAAAAAACACATTTTATTGAATGGAACAGGGCTTCCAGAGGGTCGCAAAATTTTGTGTTTGAACCAGGTAAATGATTTCCTTATCATGTTAATTGTGCCTTTTATTCTTTAGCTCTGGGTCTCGCGCATTGCTGCAGCATCACGAGAGCACGGCATGAAGTATCCTGTTGTCATACACAACCTCATAAAGGTCAGTTGTGATGAATATCACGGCATTGCTACAGTTCTCTCTGCTTTATGCTATTGGTTGACCGTACATTTCTTCGCTTCCTCCATACAGAGCAGCGTCCAGCTCAACCGTCGGGTTATCTGTGATCTGGCCGTCACAGAACCCCGGTCGTTCCTCTCCCTCGCTAAGGTGGCGAGGGCTCGCCAGGAGGAAGGCTTCGCAGCGGCGTTGGGTGACGGCAAAGAGCCTCCTGGTGTCTTCTCCCGTGTCGTGGTGCTCCAGTAGAGGAGTTGTTACAGGGACAAACCTCCAGATGCTGTTTGGGTTTAATGAGCAGAGCTCTTGGATTGTGGAGACATTCATGAAACAAACAACCAGACACACACACTCACCTTCTTGTTTTACAATTCTTCAAAGTGTTTTTTTTCTTTTTCAATAAAAAAAAAATATTTAAAAATTAAAATTAAAAAAATTTAATTACATTTTTTTGCACTGATGAATAAATGAGACCGGGAGAGAAGGGAAAACTGTCTCACCTCTCAGTCAATCATTTCCCGGACACGCTCATTTCTGATGTTTGTCAGTTGTCTGCAATGTCCTAAAATGCTTTGATTTTTAATGAGAATTTGAGACTGGAATTTCCTATTATTAAGGCTCCTGTTGGCAAAAGGAAACAAAACCTATCATTGATGAAACATCTTTCCAGGGGACCAGTGATTCAAGAGTATTTCTGAAATTGTGCTCTAACTCATTGTAAGGACACAATTGAGATCCAAGACAGAAACATTAAATGTCACAGAAATTGTGCGTCTACGGAAAGAATTACACCTGCTTGAATCACTGATTTCTATCCAACATGTGTATCTCCATAGCAGCCCTTCTGATTACCTCGAGTCTCGTGGTAGAACATGTGATCATCACTTACCAATATCACCACCCCTGTGTAAATCAGGCGCAACCTTTGTTATGACTGGATGTTGATGAATTGTAAGTGTTTTTTGGGGGAAACTTTATTATGTGACTTGTTTTTCTTGTTTAAATATATATTTTACCATTTCTTGATGTTTAGTTCATTAAACATTTTGATATACACTCTTGTAATTGTTTTCATTATCTATTTTAAAGTGTGAGCCATCCAAAAAATTGCAGAATGTGAAGTTATTGGCAGTATAAAATTATTTGTATATAATGATAATGATAAACCGGTGTCATTGAGTAGCATGAACATCAGATTAGAGTTGATTACCTCTATTACTGGTCAAAAGTCAAAGGTCAAAAGCCGTGCTGGTCATGACAGCCATGTCAATGTCCTTAATTCCAACCCCACGATGAGTGATGCAACGTGATAAAATTCGTGTCCTCTGTTGGGACGTGTTTTGACCCTCTGCGGCTGCCGTATCGCTCTGGGGTGGGACTCCATTGATGACCTCTTCTGAACGCCGCTGCTGGAATAGCCAATGGAATGGAGACGTACTCGTCACCAGCCAATCGGCGCCGACCTTATTCAGAGAACCCTGTGCATTCTATGGCGCATGCGCAGCACACTGCGGCGTGACACGCGTGTGGAGGAAGTGCGGTGACAGCTGCAGAAGCCGCTACTTGTCACCCCGCAGAGAACCGAACTCTCCTTTATTTATTCACGCGAACATGTCGTGGCTGTTCGGTCTGAACAAGGGGCAGCCGGAAGCTCCCCCCGGCCTCCCGGGGCAGCCTCCACCGCCTCCTCCCCCGCCGCCGGCCGGCGGCTCCGGCGGAGATAAACCCAAGGACAAATGGAGCAACTTCGATCCTACCGGGCTGGAGCGGGCTGCGAATGCCGCCAAGGAGCTCGACAAGTCCCGTAAGTGTTCCGAGGGGCCGGGTAGCTCCGTGTGGGTCCCCGGGGTGGAGGCTTCTCCCCGTTAGAACAAAATATTTTCACCCTGGAAGTCGTGATGCAGCAGCGTCCAGCGGTTATTTCTGCTCGGTTTACTGATGCAACAGCTGGGGTGAGCAGGCCCGGACCTGCGGGCATCACCCAGCTCACTCATTTATACTAATAAAACTGTGTGGACGATTTTTCATTCATTTGTGCTCATGAAAATTCCCTTCGCTGCACTCGCCTTCATTCAATCTAATGTGCAGGGTTCAAAGGTCATGGCCTTGGCGTTAGGGTCAAGGCCATTGAAAGGGTAACGATTGGTTCAATGTGGATTCGTGTTCAATTTTTTTTTTAACTTTAAGCATAATCTATGTATAGTTTGAAATCAGAAGGGAGGATAAAGAGAGAGGGACATTGCTTGTAAGGTTTCACAGACCGATCCACCATGCTGTAGATCAATGGGCCTCATGTGCCTTATCCTCCATCCAGGACATGCCAAAGAAGCCCTGGAACTGGCTCGCATGCAGGAGCAGAGCACACAGATGGAGCACCAGAGCAAAATGAAGGTACGGCAGTTTAAAAAGTAAAAGTTTATTAGAGCTTTATCTTTGCACTGCATTTATATGGATAAGTAGCTTGATGACTATTTGACTTATGGTCTTATTTAAACAGTGTTCATATCTATTAGTACTCAATCTATCAAATGCTAATAGTAGTAATAGTAATACTACTACTTTAAAGCCCATGCTTTTGTACATGTCTTTGTCAGTAAGGATTTTTAGGTGACACAAGTGAGTTGATGGTAGGTTCTAAAATTGATTTAAAAGTCAATTAGTGTAAATGCTTGAATTTAATAGTTTGGGCCTCTTTTGTAACAGGAGTACGAAGCAGCCGTCGAGCAGCTCAAAGGTGATCAGATCCGAATCCAGGCTGAGGAGCGCAGGAAAACTCTGAATGAAGAGACCAAGCAGCATCAAGCGGTGAGAGTTGAAATGAAGACAAATAGTAAAATGTTGCAGTCGTGAACTAGAAAAGTTGAAATATAGTTTAACTCATCACAATGATGACGTCTTTCTGTCCCATCAGAGAGCTCAGTACCAGGACAAGCTGGCCAGACAGCGATATGAGGACCAACTAAGGCAACAGGTGAGCCTCACCTTCTCCATATTTAGTATAAAATCTTGACAAATGAGATGCAGTATAAAATTCTAATGTTTTTTTTCTATTTTTCCCCCCATTAGCAAGTTCTGAATGAGGAGAACCTTCGCAAACAGGAGGAGTCTGTACAGAAACAGGAGGCCATGAGGAAAGGTATGGCCTTCACCACTAACACTAAGGAGAGCATCTTGTGGAAGGTTTTTGAATTATTATAACCAGAGGTTTATGTATATTAAACATATTATTATATATATATTACAGCAACAATAGAGCATGAGATGGAGCTGAGGCACAAGAATGAGATGCTGCGTATAGAGGCAGAGTCTAAAGCACGAGGCCGTGTGGAGAGGGAGAACGCTGATATAATCCGTGAGCAAATCCGCCTGAAGGCCGCAGAACACAGACAGACCGTCCTGGAGACTATAAAGTAAGAGAGACCCTGACTTTTCTATGACTTCACACAACAATCTGTGATGATTAGATGTCATGTAGTGGTGTCCTTGGTGTTCTCAATCATCTAAATAGTTGAAACTGATGATACATATTCACAATCATTTTGTGACTATTTTCCTTCAGGACTGCAGGTGCTGTGTTTGGTGAAGGATTCAGAGCTTTTGTGTCAGACTGGGACAAAGTCACAGCTACGGTGAGAAATCTGTTTCTATTCGTGATCAGTTTAGTGAATGATCGGGGAAAAATGTTTTTAATATAAATATCTCTTATTTTGGTTACATAGGAAACACTTAAAGCAAGTTCTGTGGTCTTCCATTGAATAACATGCTTGTGAATATAGGAATCAGTATTATAACCCTTTTAATTACACGCATTTCCTAGTATTATGCAATCGATTACACACAGCTTTCAGTTTGAATGTTTAGCTAGTTGGGGCAAACCTGAAATGGGTTACAATTAAGTGACGTATGTAAATATTTTGCAACTCTTACATCCTGTCACCAGGTGGCAGGACTGACACTTTTAGCAGTGGGAGTGTATTCGGCTCGGAACGCAACAGCAGTGGCGGGACGATACATTGAGGCGAGGTTAGGGAAGCCGTCGCTGGTGCGTGAGACTTCCCGGTTCACAGTGGCAGAGGCAATCAAGCATCCGATAAAGGTAGCCAATACAGAATTTGATAAGAGTTCACACTTAGGTAAAACATGGGTTTTTAAAGATTTAATATTTTTCTTGTCTTTTTCTGTCTGTGTAGACAACGAAACGTCTGAGGAGCAAACCTCAGGATGCCCTTGAAGGAGTTGTTCTCAGTGTAAGTAGCATATATATATGCACACACACATTTCTTATAACACATATTGAAAGCTTGCTGGAAATTTGAATGTCAAGTACTGATCACCTTAAATGAATGCTTTTTTTAAATATCTTAGCCTTCCCTGGAAGAGCGGGTGCGTGATATTGCCATAGCAACAAGAAACACAAGGCAGAACAACGGCCTCTACAGGAACATCCTCATGTATGGGCCCCCAGGAACAGGCAAAACGCTCTTTGCTAAGGTAAACCTCAGTGACTGAATTAAGTTAATTTATTACCCCCCCCCCCTTCTCTCCAAGCTGCAATATGCATGGAATGGTATTTGTTGCCTAACTGTGAGGCAATTCTCTTTTTCTGGAGTAGAAGCTGGCAATGCATTCTGGGATGGACTATGCAATCATGACCGGTGGTGATGTAGCACCCATGGGCCGTGATGGTGTGACTGCCATGCACAAAGTTTTTGACTGGGCCGCCACAAATCGTCGCGGGTATGCTAAACATCAATGTTATTATATTAAATAAGGTTGAATTATGTATAAATTATACATGGTATCACCCTAGATAGAATATCAACCAATAATAAGGGTGTTGTGGGTTTTTATTCTGTTACAGGCTGCTGCTTTTTGTTGATGAAGCTGATGCATTCCTTCGTAAGAGAGCCACTGTAAGTGTGCATACACCTTCAGAAATTTCTTTGAAACTTTGGACACTTATTTTCTATTGTCTTTATTACCCTTACATAACCGTTCTTTTTTTAATTCACGCTTTTTGTAGGAGAAGATTAGTGAAGACCTGAGAGCCACTTTGAACGCTTTCCTGTATCGCACTGGAGAACAGAGCAACAAGTAATAATTAATGTTTATTTGGGACATATTTTGCTCCAAAACCTTTGCTGTGTTGTATTCTTCACTAGATTTTACCTTAAAATTCAGCACCTTCCCTGTACATCTCTAAACAGCCTGACCTTGCTTATTTTTTCCTGCAGGTTCATGCTGGTGCTGGCCAGTAACCAACCAGAACAGTTTGACTGGGCCATAAACGACCGCATAGATGAAATAGTGAATTTCGCTCTGCCAGGCCCCGAGGAGCGGGAGAGGCTGGTGCGCTTGTACTTTGACAAATATGTGCTTGAGCCCGCCACTGGAGGGAGGCAGTGAGTACCATCCCTACACTACAACACAGCTGGTACAGCAGGGCAATAATCCAATCCAAGCCACGGCACACTAGGGATTCATAGTGAAATGTGTTATTGGCCTTAGTCTGCAGGCACATGTAGAGGTAATACTCAGTCTTACTACATTTGATAAAGTGATACTTGTGTGTGGTGTGAAAGGACAGTGCCAGGATGAGGAATGGATCAGGCCCAGAAACAGCCTGCTGGCCATGGGGAGCCTGGCCAGTCATGTGAGGCCTTTATTACAAAGAGCTCAGACGTGTGATGGAAGCTGACAAGTGGGGGGGGGGGCAAAATACACACACACACACACACACACACACAAAGAGCAGCAGGCAATGAACAGAGCTGTGAGAACATAAGAGTCGGAAGAAAATTACATCCAGAAAAGATAGTGTTAGGTGGGAAATTAATCATGTTGTTCCCCCGCCATCCCCCATCCCTCACAATGTCATCTTTGTGTTTCTGTTTCAGGAGAATGAAGCTGGCACAGTTTGATTATGGTACAAAGTGCTCTGAGATTGCAAAGAGGACAGAAGGCATGTCCGGTAGAGAGATCTCTAAGATGGGTGTGGCCTGGCAGGTTTGTTGCCTACAATTATTGTGGGTTTATATTTATACTCTAATCTTTTTTTTTTTTTTTTGTTTTTTTTTTTGAAATGCAGTATAAATTTGACTTAAGTAATATTCTTTTTAAAAAAGTCCTGTGTCCTTCAATTGCTCATAGGCAGCGGCATATTCCTCTGAAGATGGCGTCCTGACGGAGGCGATGATTGATGCTCGGGTTGACGCGGCTGTCAAACAGCATCTTCAGAAGATGGACTGGCTGCATGCAGACGAGGAGGCCCAGACCAAGACCCTCACACCTCCACTAGCCGGAGTGACAGGCAGTGACGGAAAAATGGGTTTCACTCTGCCCCCCAGAGAGACACCTCAGGCTCAGGAGGTGATCGCTGCAGTTCTTGAGATTAACACAAAGCAAGAAGGCGACGGTTTACCACAAGAGAGGACACCGCCACTTTCAGACATTGACCTGTCAGCTGAAGGCAAGAGTGACGTCCCAGCTGGACAGAACTGTGAAGACCTCAAATCAGAAGCTGCAACAACTGCGCAGAGTCTAGATCAGTCTGCTGCCTCCACTGATGGTGAGAGTAAGGCAGGAAAGGAAGAGAAGAATACATCCCCTCCAAAGGATGGAACTCCAGTTTGAGTTGTAGTTTACAGTCTGATGCCCCTTTAGCTAGTCCTTCAGTTCTTGTCTAAATGTCTGCTGGACTGTCTTTATGACAGGTGAGGAGTTCAATGGGTTGGAGGAAAAAAAATCATTAACATTTCAAAATCCAAATGATGCCCAAGACTCCTTTATGCTAATATAAAAAGTAAAGCTTGTAAACGTGTACCTTTACAACATGTCTGTACTACCAATATATACATGTGCGCGGTTGAGTGTCTGTTGAAATGATTAAAATGATTGTTTTTATAAACTCTAAAATTTCTGTTTCTTGCAACTATTTGGGGGACAGCTGCTCTATGACTTGACTATAGTACGATACGAGACTTGTTGCTTAGAGTTTGAACAATTTAAACCTCATCAGACTAGAGAGTTTCCTCTTGCTACAGTGTTTGCGTAGAAATCAACATTCAGTGACATGACAGAGACCTGTTTCAACCCTGAAACACCCTAATTTCTTCCTGAATTGTCAAGCATTACGTATAGCTTTCAAAAGCAGATCAGAGGGTTTAAGATTCGATGAGGCATGAATGCTAACCTAAACAAATCTATCAAGATTCTCACATTTCAGTTTCAGCCACACCTTCTTACACAAGACTAATAAAAGTACCTGATATGGTCTTTGGTTAGGAAATAAACAGGATAAAACTAGCTGTCAAGACATTAGAACATTATTATGCCTTCATGCATGGATCTAGGATCATGTCACATGAACCCACAAATCTAGTAATCTTGAATAAAAGGTGAATGGTTAAAAAAAAAAAAAGAAAATACAACCTCAACCATAAAGTATTGTGAGGTGTTGTCAAAAGTATTCCGTTTTTATTGAAAAACGATTGTACACCAATAATCCCCCAGTTGAAACTGTCTAAACTCTCATCTTTCAAATATAATTAAATGTGGTTTTAATTCATCCTATTTGATCTGGAGCACCTTAAGAAATATTAAATTCTGTGTAAAAGTAGATTTTGGAACTTTTCTTTATTTGTTAAAACACTAAACAGCATAAACTGGATTGGTAAACAGCTCTTACATTTATGTGTGTGAATACTGTGTACAACAGGCAGAGAGAAATGATATGAACTTAGAGGAATCTGATGGGAAAAATGGGAGTTCCGTGAATTACAATAAAATAATTCAATCGGATGTCAGAATTTGCCCAAATGTTGATAACTTTATTTATTAACAAATGTATTAGAATAAAAACTTTTCATACAACAAAATGAAAATTTCTTTACACACAAAAAAATCCCAAATTTAACATACATACAGAAATGAGAGGATTTTGTAACTAGAAAATACTCAATAATTCTGACCTGTCCTGTCCTGTCGTAAAAGTCGCGAAAGCGGCAGGAAACACGTTCACTGTCCGTCAGGAAATTCTGAAAGAGAACGGCAGGACAGTCCGCAGCGATGTCATTCCCAAGACTTCCCGAGAAAAACACCTTCGTTAGACCCGCTATTTAACGAATAAAACAAGTTGTCACGTGACAACATAAGACGACTGCTGTATCGTTAAGCAGGCGTTTTATTTCGGTTCGAATGCCTTTGAAGTCGCCGACACCTTCTGACTTTACGTGGAGTTTCTTCCGGTTGACGTCTGGCTGATGTGAGGGTATTTCAGGTCATACTACAAATAGACATGCATGTTTTTTTCACGAGTCAAAGGCCTGTTGACATAAAACAGGAATACAGGTGTTACAGTGATAATCACCAAGGTTCTGAGTTAAGGTCACACATGGAGTGAGGGCGCTGCATCTACACTACACTACAAGGAACTGAGACTTTATGACTTTCATTGCTAAAGCCTCTGTGTTTATCTGCTATTTCATACCAATATGGCTGCTGTGAAAAACATTGCATCTCCACTAGACAGAAAATGAATCACCAACCATTTTCATGATCTTCGCTTTTGCTTCACTAATTTGCTTTGAGTACTTTTTTTCAGAAAAAAATGGAATGTTGATATTTACTGGTTCCTTTAACATTAACTTTCGGGTTGTGGACCCTATAAAGGGTATTTGAAGTTGCACCTTAGACTTTGAAAAATCATTTGAATAAATAATAAATGAAATGAATCAATATTGAAAAGACTTGTTAGTTGCAGCACTAATACTAATGCTCTGGGGAACCACAAAACTATCTAAAGTCAAAATAAGGACATGGTTTAAATAATTTGCCCCAACCTTTCCTATTAAATCACCATAGATGAATGCTAGAAGTTGAGATTTAAAAAAAAAAGCACATTTGAAAGTTTGCATTAATGCTTTTACCTGAAACAACTGAAGGGCGCAAAGCAAATTAAGACTCATCGAAATGTATCTTAGATATTCTTTTAGTGAATTCATATGTACATACAGAAAAATCAGGCACTCTGAGCTGACAATGCTTCAATTCTTGAACATTTAAAAAAGAAAAAAAAATAACTATGCCCTGAAAGATAGAATATCCAAGTTTAAATATGAATCAACACAATATATTGGAAATACATCGGAGGAGCCCCAGAGGGGCCTAGGTTTGGTTATTTTTTAGCCCAGCCACTTTAACTTAATCCTAACTAAATCTACAACACATGGTTGCACAAAAGAAACACGCATTCAATTCAATTAAATCTTCTCTGTATCTGACCCCAATGCACACATTTACACTGTCCCAGGTCAGGAAATAAAAAAAAATCAGACATATATGCTTGAATGAATTACATAATATATCATTTGGAGAAAAAAAAAAAACAGCATCATAATGCTGTACTCAAGTTGGGACATGTAAAGCAGTTTGACTGGGGGGGTGTGTTGGTGTTATGGCTCTCCCTGAGGAGACATGGTCGAGTGATTTCACTGAACTGGGATGGAGGAAGGACCTTGGCCTGACCGTGATCCAGAGGAATAAAAGGCAGAGCGAGAGCAGCGAGTCTGTCCTCTGCATAGAGGAAAAAACACCATCACTATTATGTCCAACAGCAGCCTTTTGTTAGGCCCTGACCTGAAGCTCTGTGTGTATGCGTGTAACTATGTAGGCACATGTTGTGCATGAGTTGTCTTCTAGATGAAGGGTGAATCTATATACTATTGTTTGATTGCTTGCGATCCCAGTCTGTGTTTATTGCAATTTTCTATTGTGTATCAGTAGAAGCAGACTGTGTGAAGAAAAGGCCTGTTGCTCTTATCCTCGAATTCTTGTAGGAGCTCATCTATTTCATTTTCCATGTCGTCGGTGTGCTGGATCTGTAAGGATGGAAGAAAAAGCACATTAAATAAATCCGGTGTACTATAAGACTTATCAGTGTACACTGTAATAAATCTTTTGAATTTATACACATTATATAAAAGATTACCACAAAATATTTTACAAAAACAACAATACATGTTCTATGTAAATTACCAAAACATATAGATTTACAGCATCATTTCATTGAACTGCTTAAAGCCTGAATCCCAATAGCAGACACTCACACATTGGCACAGCTCACAAATAAGGAAGGCACCCAGTGTGGCTTCCTCATGATTATCCTGAATGTCTACATTGATGACATGCACTGGCTGTAAAGTCTCCTGCTCTCTCGAGCTCAGATCTGGGGAGCAACAACAGATAAGAGAAAGAAAGAGAGCAATGCCATCAGTGTTGGGAGGAAAAAAACAACTTTTTCACAAAGAATTACTATGGCAATGTTCTTGCTCTGAATTGGTAGCTCACAACCTCAAACATTTTTCAAAAAGAAGCCTCACCCTCCAGTACTTGGTCATAGACTCTTTCTTCACAGGTGATGACCAGGTCAAACTTATCCTTGCAGTGCTGAAAGCGCTCCGGTTTTGATTTGATCCGCTTGTTGCGATCCAGCATGTGTAGGATGCCATTCTGTGTGTATCTGAAGAGTGGAGAGGTCAAGGAACACAGCAGGAGCAGCAAGAAACATTTCAAGACAATTCCCTGCAATAGTCCAGTACGACTGTGTGAAGACAGAAATGTATTTAGATAGTAGATGAATGTGCTGTGTTTGCATTTGTACGGTTACAGTAGTCTAGTGCTGCAGCCCCCTCTAGTGGCGTTTGCCAAACATACACCTACCACCTTTATAAAAAACCCAGCAGGGGAAAAACAGAATGGCATTTCAGGGCAGTATCTGTAAAACTACAATGTAACTGTAATTAATTGCTTATACAGCTTAAGTAGTCCATGCAACTCAGTGATCACTAATGACCACTTTACCAAATATTGAGATAATAAAGGACCAACCACAATTGTGCATTGTCTACAATATATTACTATATTTAAGAAAATGCAATGTAGCAAGAACACTACACTATAGTAGTTATATGGGAGGCAGTATGTACATGTACATTTATATAACATTACGATATACAGTCAGCCAGTATAAAAAAATTCTAACAAGGCACCTTTCATATGCAAAAAACAAGATTTCATCTCAATTTACAGTGTGAAGATGATACTTGTAATACAGGATTATGAGCATTAGCACTACAAGTAAAGAACACGGTGAAGCATTTAACAGTTCTACAGTTAAGTAGCTTTTAAACCATTATTAACTAAAACAGGTTCATGCATGCTTACGAATTTACTACTTAAAAATAAGTTAATGAATGACTATAAGAAAACCTAAATGTGGCTGCATTTCAGACACACACCACTAGTCAGAATAAAAACCTAATCATAAATCATATTTATATTTAAGAAAATGCAATGAAAACGCCTCATTCACCATTTTTGTTTCTGCTCAAGTTAAAAGAATGTCAAAAGGTGCACTCAAACATTTTTTTTTTTTTTTTAAAACACCCTTGAATCAGTGGCATGTAGGTATATTTTTACTGCTGAGAACTAAAAGGTGGTTGAAATCATTTAATTTATTCTAGGAAAGTAAATAGTAAAACATGTGATTTAACAGCCTTTAGTTGTGTTTTTAGTAGTATTTAACATCCTGCTATACGCTTATGTTAGTGTTGATCTACTGCAGAGTAGTTATTCATTTCTAAGGCAGTTCTTCTGTAGTTGCTTCTAGTTCCAGGATGTTTTGCATTTACCTCGAATGCACAAGCAATTACAAAAGGACGCCCAATTTACATTTAACAGTAATTAATGTGTCTGCTTTATTAATGGGCTAAACTGCAAAATTATATAGAAGGGGAAAGTTACAATATTTAATAGTGCATTAGCAAGGAAGATTAGTGGTGGCATAGGACAGCCAAACAATGAGCTAGTTTTAGAAGCAACTTTAAATATGATACCCTTGTCGTCTTTCTTGGGAGAGGAGAAGAGGGAGGGAAAAAAAAAAAACCTCCTTTATGATCTCCTCGAAACTGCATTCACTACTTCATGGCTATTCCAAGCCCAAAACCTGTATTTTGCAGAGTTAAACAAAAAAGAAATACACATTTTAAAATCCCTGCATGTCATTTACCCATCGCTGCAGTCCCATCCGTTGTTTCGCTCCATGGAAGTCATACCTCCCTGAACTCTCACAATGATTCATATATAATGAAGACAGATGCACATGTGATTACTTATCTGGCCTCCAGTTCGTGTGTTTAAGTGTGTGTGCAAAAATGGGTGAGGTGGGGATACAGTTCCTTGTCCTTGCGGACCAAGTCGTTGTACATCTGTTCATATGTCGTTTTGAAGTCATACACATTTGGCTTATCCGGGGCAGGACCGGGTAGCTTCACGTGAGACCCTGTCCCGAACGAACGTACATCAAATCCACGTTTGCTGCAAAGAGGAAGGACAAGAGAATAAATAAAATGTCTACAGACTGTAGATACAATAAATTACACACAAACAGAACACAATAAGCAGGGATTTTAACTTCTGTAGAAAACCCATGAGGTCATCTTTTCCTAGATGTCTCAGAGATAAAATCTAAACTCTTAGCTTAAATACACAAGTGGCTTTTATGTAGGTCGAGAGAAGAAATCACTGCATACGCCTGCAGGACCATTCCTAGCTTGCCGTTTTAATGTTTACCTGAAACTGATGTTATGATACAGGAAAAATATTGGTTATTTACCCCCCCTTTTTAAACTTCAGCTGAGCATAAGTAAGTTAGTCAAAAATAATCTTATCCTAAAAAAAAAAAAAAAAACATTCCAGTCAAGCACGAGGAAAAACTGCTTCAAATCCACATCGGATACACCAGTTCCCATTGAGACCATCTGTCCAAGAACCTCTAATGAACAGAAATGCAGTAAATGTGTGAATGTGGGGACTGATCAGATTTGATAAGTCATCCAGTGTTGCACAGCTGCAGTTCCTCCCTTCCGGAATATTTCACTACAGGGGGCGCTCTTGTCAACATGTGTGTGTGTATGGGGGGGGGGATAAACTACTGAAGAACTTGGGCCGGTATTTTCAAAGCCCTGAATCTTTTTGAAAGCAAAAGCTGTGTGGACCTTTAACTTTATAAAAAAAAACGCAACTGTAAAGCTGAAAGCTAGTCATAAAGCAGCGTGTAAAGTGCGCTACAGCCCCTTTGTGACACTCGAGAGGTGCGGGTCCATTGTTAAACTGCGTTGAGGCCCAACGGACGGTCGGACTGCCACCATGGTCACCGGCATATAGATAATGGCTCGATACCGCACATATTTCGTTCGCTTCGTTGTCGTTTTCCGGTTCCTCTCGTCCCGGCGGCTCGTCTTTACCTGAGGATATTGTGCGCTTCCATACTGCGATTCTGGTTGCTCGAGCACACAACCGCTACACGCAGCGGGTGGCTCGGCATCGCGACTCTTCGGTTGTAACTAGGCGATAAAAGCAGTCGGGAACTGATAAGAGAAGTGATTAGTTTGGTCCCTGTAAGAAACAATAAGAAGACAAACCCCTGTGGTAAACTAAAGAAAGCGTTTCGAGGACAAATACTGTGCGATGGGCTCGTCGTCTTTTGAAGCAGGAAGTTAAAATGGCGGAGCGCCGTGAACTGAATACAGCTTTATGGGGTGATGTCACCCGAGGGGGCGGGGCTTATACTTGTCATGCCGAAGACGTGACGTCGCCAAACAAACGCGCTGTGATTGATTTCCTTGAAAGGAAATTCACATTCACAAATCAGAGTTCTCAAAGAAATCGGTTGAAATTGTCAATGAGTTGGGTTTTAGAACAATTTTTTAGTCTTATTCAGCTCATAAACACTAAGGAATGTACACAGACAGTTGAAAGCTAAGGCATATATTTTGTCTCTATTTCATTAAGACTAATAGACCTTTGTTATGGCAGCCATATGACATAATAATAATCCATCCATCCATCCATTGTCTATCCCGCTTATTCCCTTTCGGGGTCGCAGGGGTCTGCTGGAGCCTATCCCAGCGCGTTAAGGCGAGAGGCAGGGGGATACACCCCAGATGGTCGCCAGCCAATCGTGGGGCACACACACCATTCACACACCATTCACACACACACTCACACCTATGGGCAATTTAGAGTTTACCAATTAACCTGAGCATGTTTTGTATTGTGGGAGGAAACCGGAGTACCCGGTGAAAACCCACGCAGACACGGGGAGAACATGCAAACTCCACACAGAAAGGCCCCAGACCCAGGCCCAAGGCGGTCTTGAACCTGCGACCTTCTTGCTGTGAGGCAACAGTGCTACCCACCGCACCACCGTGTCGCCCCACATAATAATAATATTATATATAATAATAGGTAGATAGTAGAATAACATGTCTCACCAGTGGAACTAATTAACATTTAGTGTAGCAGAACCTTTACAGTGATGTTGAGTACAAAATGTATGATGCTGTTTTTTCATGTTAATATGTACATAACTGGGTCATAATGCACATAACTGGGACAATCAGTACTGTCTTGTTTTGTCTGTTTTATCTTGTTGAACTTGTCCTTCCACTCCGTACTACTTATGTCTTGTCTTTGGGTACTCATGTCTTGTCCTGTCATACATGTTTGTTTGTTTCTAGTTTTAGTTTAGCACTTTACCGTTAGGATTGTCTCGTCTTGCACACCTGCACTTTGATGTTGTTGTACATGTAAACACATAGGATAGTGAGAAACGCAATTTCGATTCCTTTGTATGTTAAGTACATGGGAAGAAATTGACAATAAAATTGACTTTGACTTTGATGTGGTAAAGGTCTATTGTTCTCTAATTAGTTGTTTGGGCTATAAAATACAATTATATGTTGATTACCCTTTCCCAAACCACATGATAACATCATTGAATGTCTTCTCATCTTCTTGTCCAGAGTCAACTGTCCACAACTGAAAAAATATTCATTCTACATTGATAGACTAATGAAAGAATATTTACATTTGAGAAGCTAGAATCAGATATTGTGGACATTTTTTTAAAGGTCTCCATATGATTAATCAATTATTATCATAATAGTTATTAGCTAGTAGTTTGATAGTTGGAAACTAACCTATTTATTCCTATTATTAACCTATTATCAACTAATCACTGCAGCTCTTCTGGGTAGATTTTCATTACTTACCTACTTATTGTTACTTACCTATCATGTTTCATCATCATTCTTTTAAGATCATTATTCAGATAAAAGTAGAGATTACCATCTATATAATAATATAAAGTTGTCAATTTTGATTTAACAATATCTCCCACCCCTAATTTCTTCTTACTACATTTTTTCCCTGTTCAACCAACTAAAACAACATTATTTACTTTAAATAAAAAAGCTTACTGAACAAGCCCCATTTCTCTCTGGTGATTGACAACATCACACAGAAAATTAAGTCTTTTTTAGTCTTACACACACACACACACACACACAAACAGGGAAAGTTGTTAACTATTACAAATGATGGTACTTTATTCACTGACAGCAGGACATAAAGGCATTTATAACTGAACATGTTTGGCACAGTAGCAGATTGTACACCAGATTGTATTGCCCTTCACAAAATGGTACAAATACATACTGTATGCTGACCTAAAAGCAAAACCAGAGAGTGGGTTGGTGTAGTCAAGTGGCAAAATGTAGTTCAGTAAAGTTTTTTCTCCCTGTGCCCCAGCATGGGCAGACGGAATCAATCACTTTCACAGGCTGCACATTTAGCAAAAAATTCAGCGGTTTCTGCTGTATTCAAAGCATTTCATTATTTGTATTGCTGTATAAATGCTGCCAGCATATAGATTGACAGACTCAATCACAGCCACCTCCTAAACAAAAATGTAACCACAGTAAACTAGTGTTTGCAAAATGTAGGTTATCAGTACTTTTGGTTCAGTGCATCCTCGCAGAGGTTGACAAGGCATGTTATTTGCGTTTCTGTCGGCGCCACACTAGATTGTGCATCAATGATTATACACATACCTTGTTATGTGGCTAAATGAGAGATGTTATTATGACAATGAGTGACTATGACTGTGAGATTAGATATGGTCGTAATGGATGTTAAATGTAGGCCTTTTGATTCATTTAGCAGTGCATTCTGTTGTGTGTAACCTCAGTGGCGTGAGTGGGTGCGGTAGGAGTAGGAGTGCTGTGTCGTGGGGCTCATGATGTTCTCTGTGATATATGCCACCAGCAAGCAGATGATGACCAGCATCACGCAAATAGCTCCCCCCACGGTCGTCATGGCGATCACAATGTCCTGCATCCCAGATGGCGGCAGGGTAAACTCTACACAGTCCCTCTGGTCGGCCCGCTGAGCCAGATCGGAGCGGGCCAGGGATCTCAGGCAGATGCGGTACGGGATGTTCTCGTGCAACTCGGTCAGCAGAAAGTCCCTGCAGCCAGATCCCAGGTGGACCCCTGCACACTCAAACTGGGTATAGCTGCCGTTCCACCAGCAGCTCAGCTCGTAGCCTCCTCGTCTGCGGCGTCGACCGAGGACGTCGTTGGATCTCAGAGATTCCTCTCTTGTCAAATTTGTCCCCCCGTTGGCGTCGCTCTTCTGGCCCACTGCGGTCTGATTCGTCTTGATGTCTCGGCCTGTCGCCGCCGACCCTCCCTCATGGGTCCACTGCAGCAGCACGCTGCCATTGATGAGGGTGTTTGCCACCAGCCTCCCCAAAGACGCCACAGTCCTGCAGGCCCCCTTGCGACACTTGAACCCGACCAGCGTTTGTCGAAAACAGAGCTGCCCTCCGATGCCTCCTTCGATCACCCGGTAGGCGCACAGCGGTGACACCCTGTCCTCCGTGCCCCAGCCTGGTCTGCCAGCCCTTTCGGTTCTCACAGTAGTAATGTCGCCTCTGCTGGTGTTGAACGGGAAGCTGCCCACATGGCCTGTCGCTTCTTTTAGCTTTGGCGGTGGCCTACTTCCGTGGCTGTGATTGCCGTGGTTGAAACTGATGTTAGTCAGTTTGAGCCAGTTGAGGGGCGTCCCTGAATCCTCCCTGCCTCTCACCTCTGATGATGGGGAGGCTGATGATGCTGATGCTGATGCTGAGCTGCTGCTGGACCCGGACGATGCCCGGTGAATCAGGCAGAGCAGCAGCGCCGACAGGGCGAGCAGTGATGGTCGTTGTTGGCTTTTCATCTCACTTTGCTCTCGTCGAGCGATCCTCACGCACAGTGGTTCAGTTCGGGATGGTGGAAGGCGGGCTGACGACTGCCATCGGAGCAGCTCCGCTTCAGCGCACACGACGAAATGGGTCTGAAACAGGATACAGCGCGTCCATGGGCATCTGCGACAGAAATAACACTTTAATCGCGCGGCAGCGATTGTGACCTTGCGGAGGATGAACAGGCTTTTCGGGATGAAGTTCAATACAGATAAAAATGATTAACGCGAGATGACAGCGTTCACATCCGTGTAGGAAAACCACTTACTTCTTTTCGGGGCGAAAGGGGGGGGGGGCGCAATAGACCCGGTTATCGTACTGTCACATTCATTGTCTTCTTCTTCTTCTCCTTCTTCTTCTTGTTCTTCTTCTTTTTCTTCTCCTTCCCGGCGGCTCGACGTAAAGCCTTTGATCTGCGGTGAGAGTGCACGTGGAGGAGCGCGCGCCGTGAACGCGCACAAAATATTTGTAGTCACTCGGTTCGTCACACCCCCCACACACACTTTTTATTTTTAAATTTTGATATAACAATAAAAAAAATATATATCAATTTAGTCAAATCTTCATCTGAATTAACATATTGACTAAAGTTGTCATATATACACACACACACACATATATATATAGTAGTGGAATATATATATATATATATATATATATATATATATATATATATATATATATATATATATATATATATATATATATATATATACATATATATATAGTAGTGGAAGTGTAAAAAGTGTAAAATCCACAAGTACAATTACCTCAAATGTATACTAAGTACACTTAGTTTCCACCAGTGTAAAGTAACATTTTGAATTATTAATTTTTTGTCCAGACCTGCTCTACATTTGTAGATCTGAGATAAAGTGATAAAGTGGTAAAAGTACCCTACTACTAGAAAAGTTTACCACTACCATCATATATTCTCAATTAATATAATAATGAAACATGAACTACTGAGGTCAGTAGTAGAATACAAATAAAGAACCTTGGTCCTGCTGTTTAAAAGCCTTTAATTGGAGAAAAGTCTCCTTTCATTAGAAAAAAATCAAATGAAACCATGTGTGATAAAGATGCATCATTGTTTTCCGACCTTATAGTTTCGCCATAATTCACAAAACATTTAATTAAGTAGTGCTTATGTGAGATTATTCTGAGCAACCCCGAGAGAGAAATTTTGCAACCAAGCAAACAATTAGCACCAAGGGAGAGTGAACTGCTGATTAATGAGAGGAAAACGCTGCATCACTGGGACTGGCTTAGCAACACCCGTCCCTGAAATAATTGATGATAAATCTGTGTGATTATATGTCTGATATCAACTATTGTTATTATAGCTAAGATACTGCAGTAATGGGATATAATCAGAACTGCTGCGAGACAAATAACCAGAACTCTGATGCATTACAACACACATTTCCGTAGTAGAATCAAATGATAATACGTCTAAATAATTCAAAGAGAGCTGCCATGAACAGCGGCCCACACCTGCTGATGTCATCGTTCGGGTCAAGAGGCAGCGATGCATTTGCAGATGGTCAGTGGTGTGGAAGTAAAACAGTGGAAAGTGCTTGCCTTTGCCGCCTCAAAGCATCAACATATTCGACTAAATTAAGCTTGAGCTGAGCCAGCAAAGATGAATGCGTGTGATGAATCTGTTCATTTTTTATGTGCATATATAAAACACCAGAACATCAGCGGCCCTGATGATCCACTCGTCCTCTCACGCCCGAGGATGATGCCATGTCAGAGGTCCTCACTGTAGACGCTATTTTGTTTGGGCTCCTGGTCTTTTCTGGCATCATAGGAAACATCCTTGTCATCCATGTGGTGAGACAACAAATCATTTTATTCATGTTTCCGTTAGGATTGTTCTAAGTGTCACTCTCCTTCGCTCTCAGGTGTTTCAGACAGCCACAACGAGTCCATCTCGACGACTCCCTCCCTCTGACACCATATTGGTGCACCTGTCCCTGGCCAACCTGCTCACCTCGCTTTTCCGCACGGTTCCCATCTTCGTGTCGGACCTGGGCCTGAACGTGTCCCTGTCCCCGGGCTGGTGCCGGGTCTTCATGCTGCTGTGGGTGTGGTGGCGCGCTGTGGGCTGTTGGGTGACCCTGACGCTCAGCATCTTCCACTGCACCACCCTGAGGCGGCATCACGCCAGCTTCGGGCCTTTCGCACAGCAGCGGGAGAGGCGGCGAGTTTGGGTCGTCCTTGGGCTGGTGTGGGGGGCTAACCTTGTCTTCTCGATCCCTGCTCTCATATACAGCACCCATGTTCATGGCAACGCCACCGTGGAGCTGATGGTGATCAGCTGCACCACCAGGCCCCTGCTGGGCTGCGTCTGGGAGTTCCCTTCCAACGAGCAGGGCTCGGCCTTCGCCTCCAGCTCGTTGGCCCTCAATGAGGTGTTGCCACTGCTGCTGATGATCTTCACCAACCTGGCCACGCTGCACGGCCTGGCCAAGCACATCAGAGCGATCACTTCTGGGACAGACGCGGGAACCCACGGGGAGCTGGAGAAACACGTCGCCACTGAGCGCAAAGCCGCACACGTCATCATGTCGCTGGTGACGCTGTTCGTGGTTTGCTGGGCGCTACAGGTCGCCGCGGTGGCGTACTACAACCACGACGGAGGACACCATGCTGAGGGGCTGCTGACTGTAGCTCATTTCTCTGCTTCCCTGTTCGTAGGATTCAGTCCAATGGTGGTGGCTCTGGGACATGGCAAGCTGAGGAGGAGAATCTTGGGTATGATACTCTGGTGGCACAAAGATAGTAGATGTCACAAAGCAGACAACAAAGTGGGGCACGAATCCCCAGAGGCTAAGGGAAAGAAGGGAAAGCAGACCATTTTTGTTGTTCAAAAGGAGAGCAAGGATAAAGCAAACAAATGATGTAAGAAAAGTAGGATGGTGCTGATCTAGATGCATTTTCACTCTGCAGAGAACTGTGGTCAAGTATTACTGAAGTTTTTCTTTTTTATTTTTTAGATATTGTAAACAGCCATTTAATGTAAGTAGAAGGAGATTCTGAATGTTAGCAAGGCAGGAAAAAATGTGCACATGAGCAGATGATTTGTTTCTTTTTGTCCTCAATACTATTTAATCCAATACATTGTATATTGGCTTTGTTTTTGTTGTTTTATTTAAGCTGTGATCTGTAAAAACACCTTCAGTTTTCTGGATGTAATTTGTACAAATGGTTTGTTGTGTCAAGTTTATCCATTTAGGCCAATGTCACATGCAAGAAGCCAGAAGAATAACATCTTTCTAGCAGCTCAAACAAAGTCCAATCTCCCCAGTCTTATAAATTGGCAATAAAACCATGGCTATGGTTGAAAACCCTTCATGTGGTTCAAGGTATTCACTCTCCACCGTGAGATCACTGTTTCAAACAGTCACAGCAACTCTTTTATTCTGCTTTCAGATCACACCGGTCTACATAGAACGTAATGCGAAATGACCAAGACATTGGTCATAAAGTAAATAAATGTTTGAACATTTTCCCACAAATCCTGATGGAAATATTCATATTTAATAATGTATTGTTAATAATTAAAAAAAAAAAAGATTTTTGTTAATTTTTTAAAGCTATGTTTGTGCACAGTGAAATAAAAAAAACAACTATCAGCCTTATCTACATAAAGATGTTTTCATGCAGACAACCATGCAGCTCTACAGTCACACATATACTGTCCATAGAGATTGGCAGATTATATATAATCATGAATCTCCGTTAAACTCCTTTTTTTTAAATCAAATATAATGTAAATGATCAAGTTGGATATCGAATGCTCCAGAGAGCGTAATGTTGTCAGTGAAAGAGCATAGACTTGATGAAGGAACGCAGCCCCCTGTGGCCGACTGCCAGAACAGCTGGCGACATGGCAATGAAGATGATGTTGGCAAATCGAGCAATGACGAGAAGAAACTCAGTCGAGGAGCCGCGGTTGTAGTTGAAGTAGTTGACAGAGATGATGCTGGTTCCCCAGGATAAAATGAAAAGCATGATGAGAGCGAGGATCACCTGGAGGAACAAACGGAGCAAAGAATTAGAAAACAAAACTCAGATATTGAAACATGATGAAACATGTTTACCATGGAAGTAAATCAGTCTCATCAGACTTTTAAAAGCCACTGAATTTCTGAATTTCTACTTATATATGTGAATTCATGGGCTTTGAAATCAACTCTTGAGATATTTTCACTTACATTGTTCAATGTTCTGAAATTTGTAAAACTAGTAAAGTTTTAAGTTTTAGTAAAGTATATATTCAGCTGCTCAAAGCCTAAAATTTTAATTTAAAAAATGATGATGAACATCCAGGTTATATTCGAACACCAAGGATATCAATCATCATTCTACTTTATTCCTGAATTTCATTTATTTGTTATTAAAAATAAAGGAATCTGGGTTATAAATTTGCCCTTTAGAATTAGAGCAACTTGAGTATATAAATTTAGAATTTTTATAAACTTGAATGAAAGCTTGAAGTCAATACAATTTATTGAACATTTGAAGTGTCTAAAAAATCAAGTTCATATTTTCAATGAAAAAAACAAGAAGAAATTCAATAGCTTTTGAATGGAAAAAAATACCAATTTTGTGATAAGACAGAACAGAACATCAAATGATTCTAAAACAGTTAAAATGCATGTTTTTCCACATGTATACTCATCTACATGATGGGCGTGTCTTCAGGGAGATTTTTGCGGGCACACCCCTCTCCCTCCTCACCTTGGCTGCCCGTTTCTCAGCAGGTACTCGCTTTATGACGGGCGCGTCTTTTGCTGAGCTGCGCATCCTGCCGTGCATGTAGAGCGTGTACAGGGAGCCCAGGTTGGTAAACGCCATCAGGATGATGGGAATCGTTTCATGGATCACCATGGACGTGGTGGCGTAGGCCAGGCCGCTGTAGATGGAGGGAAAGTTCCACACACAACCCAACAGGGGGCGTGTTGTGCTGCTCACCAGCATCAGGGTCTGGAAGCCAGGAACACAGAGGAAGCAGTGCATGGAGGAAGAATCAGCCGCTGGTACTACCCTGAAATAAACCTATATTCAACCCCCTGTTGCATCCCAGTCTCTCTCACCTCTGTGCTGTTCATGTTCCCGCTAGTGGAAAAGATATGAGCAGGAATGGAGTAAATGAAGTTGATGAGCCAGATGAAGCCCAGGCTCAGCACGAGAGTCCCGGGAAAGCGCCGAGGCCCTGGAAGGTTCACAATAGTAGGAGCCACCCGCCTCAGGGTCTGCAGGTGGAAAGCACTGAGGAAGAGCGTTGACCACACATTCACGGATCGCAGCCACACCCACACACCCATGAGGAACTGACACCACTCCTTGGACGTGTACAGCTGTGGAAAACAAAACAGAGAGACAACCAAAGAGACCCATGGCGAACTATTCACTAATCAGTCATTACTGAAATCTCTAATTTAATGGCATACAAACCAAAATGTGCTTTTAAATTTTAAGACTACATACCTCCAATCCCATGTCTGAGATGATAAGCAGTGTGTTCCTCAGAATAGACACCAGCAGGTTGGACAGAGCCATATTAATGATAATAATATCAGAGTTGTGTCCCCCTGCACGCTCCATTATTACGTTCTTACCAATCACAATGACCACAGCAGCATTGCCCAGGATGCCCAGCATCACCAGGAAGATGTAAAAGGCGATTTGTATGGGGGACACAGAGATACGAAGTCCCATGCCCACGAGTTCTTCATCCTGGTTGTCTTCCATGGGGCCGTTCATCGAAGCCATTGTTTCAACAACCTTATGGAGCAGTTTTAACAGCTGGTATAAAGTCTTAAAGCAGGTTTCATCTTCATCCTCTATGTCTGTGAGGTGAACATAATTCAGTCGTCATCCTCCAACCTGCTGCTGACATGGTGTGCCCCACTGTTAGCAGCCTGCTGCTGTTTTGTGCTGCTGCTGGTTTGCAGGCGCTGTCACTTCCTACTGTGTCATCACAGACAGCAACAAAACTGACTAGTGGGAAGGCGTCTTCCTGCCAAGTTCTCATAGAATCATCCCTGTTAAGGCCACAGAAAGACAAAAATCAACACTGTGTTCGATGCCTCAGGGAGTTCGAGCTACGTGTTAATGAAACACATGGGATTAATTATCTTCCCAGAGTGAAATCTGCTTCCTTTGCACCTTGATCCATCATCATCGTCATCTGGTGTTTGCTCATCTACATGTACGTACTTGCTTGTGGGCAGGAATGATAAGTAACTAAGTATAAATTACATTTCAGTAATCGTTTTATTCACACTTTCTCTCTTATGCCACTACAACTTTTAGGAAAATGTTTACTTTTTACTCCAATACATTTACCCACAAAGTATGTGTTACATTTCCAATGCAATTACGCATTGTTTCCTTTTACCTGCATTAGGGTGCATACGGGATTTACAGGTGTTGATAGTTTCCTTTGAAGGTTTTTTAAATTATAGGGAGCGATGGTTCACCCTTTAATAGTCTAATAGTCTCTAATAATACACTATATTTCCAAAAGTATTTGCTCACCCATCGAAAATCCACCCATCTAGTGCACAAAGCGAGATCCATAAATACATATTCTAGTGTGGATGAACTTGACTGACCTCAATCTGACAAACACTTTTGGGATGAATTAGTGGGTGATCTAGTTTCTGAAAGAATGGTCGCAACATTTCCATGAACATGCACAAAAAGTGTGATATCACTTCCTAGGCCAGAGCCAATAAACACTAGAAACTAATTAACACAAGTTTCTGTCCTTAAAGATGTCAGATATCCCTTTAATGGGAGTTAATTAAGTAGATGAAATGTATATTAAACACACACTGTGTCTCTTCAACCCTGCAATGAGAGACTTAAGTTTGACAAGAGTACTTTTATTCACGACTGAATGTGATCAGCGGGTTCATTAAATGTTCATTAAAAGTAATTGCAGCAATAATTTACATCATCGACCACCTTCACTTTCAGTCTCATCCATTACAATTACAGGAGCAGGTTATATACATGCCTCCTTTTAGTCAAAAGAATGTTTTTGGTGTGTTCAAGAAATTAGAAACATAAAATGATGTCTAACTATCCTAAAAGAAAAAAAAGTTTTATGTCACATGACAAGATGGCAGGAAGTCAATTCCAAGTCCAATTACAGCCAACAGTCACTAGATGGCCCCATAAACAACCACATAACAGAATACCACTGAGGACCAAACATTCTTAAGAGAATTTTTTATTTAGTTACACTTTTTAAAAGGTCAAATGCATCTGGACACTGTGCAAACACCTTGTAGGAAAATCCTTTTTTTCTCCCTGTCATTTAATTTTGTCAAAAGATGATTTTACCAGACAAACCTGGTCACAGCATATCAATACAAAATGGAAATAATGAAACAAAAGTACTCACAGTACATATTCAGTATCGGCGCTTAATGCTAATGAAATGAACTGCATGTACAGGAAAAAAGGAAATGGATCCAGTATGTAATACATTTTATGATCGGAAAAGCCAAGACAGAATGTACATTTTTTTCCTTTCTCTTTTATTTTTATATTATTGATTTTTTTTATTTTTATATTTTCTCTTTTTTCTTTTATATGCCCTGCTTTCTATCGCTGCAGAGGCCTACTGTACCTGCCTGTAAGTTCAGTATTTGCTGCCAGGGTATGATGTGGTGGCTAGATGTCTATCACTGAGTGAAACCAAGAGGAAAAAAACAGATAAAATGTGGCTGTCCAGACAATAAAAAAAACACTCCCTCCATCGAGATCGGCTTCACAGTCTCAACATTTGAAACTGTTCTGATAAAACCAACAATCCGTTCAACCAACAGCCACTTCAGAGGCCACAGATGAGACATAACAAGCTGAAATTCGGTTGTAAAACATTTCCCAGCTCGCTTGTTGATCACTATGATGAGGCAACGTTTTTGTTGTTTCATAGATTATAGACTGCAACCTCACAATGGATAATTATGGACTGATAACGTCTAGACAGTTTCACATGTTCAAAGTTTGTTCAGGTTTCAAAGGATAAGGAAAGATCAGTATCAGTTTTGTGAATAAAAAAGGGAAACTAGTTGATTGCAGGCTTCTGATTAGCATTCAGAGCTTCTTCAGATATCCACGTTGCAACTGATTAACAACAGTCAACAGAGGAAAAACACTGTGTATCTTTGACTTTTTTTTTTTAAATCAATGAATAATGAATGAGGTGAAAAGAAATCCGTCTGATTTTCATGCTGATGTAGTTTTGAATGCCGCGATTCATCAAGGCACTTGAGTTTTGACCTGTCCAACTTCAGCTCTATGATTCACAATCAGATGTGTCATTATATAAAAAATTATATTTTCTCAAGGTTATCATGATCTACAGACCGCCTACGGGGCGTCGTAACCAAAACTCCGTTCGAACTTTGGCCACTTCTCAACTTGTCTCATAAAAGATGCAATTTATCAGCTGTTAGAATTTAACAGCTGTGACGGATGATGCCATAGAATCTTTAATGACGAAAAGAGCACTGGATATACTTTGATGGAGGAGGACATTTCCATATAATTTAAAGTAAATTGGCTTATAATTACGTAACAGTCAAATTTAAAAGCAACAACTGTTGTGGTGAATAATTACTGTATTTACCTGAATACTTTCTGCTCTTTCTCACTGAAAAGCAACAGTTTGACATATTCATGAACAACACTTCCCTGGCACTGTATGTTTAATGGATAACTCTGATATTGTGATCTGTAGTGGAAAGTTTTCCCACGAAGTTGGTGATGTTTTTTCATTAAAAAAAGAAAAACAGAAACGACCACTAAAATAAATAATGCTTTGTGTTTGTTGAACCACTGTGAGGACAGAGGGTGGGTTTATGCGATTAAGCCTGTTGAGTCACTTTAATTCAATCTCAATATTAAATTACAATTTTGAAAAGTAATATTGAGTTCTGCACATGTTATCTTTTGTGCTTCAGCTGCCTGACTGCAGCACAGCTCTGGTTGTTAACCCCACGTTCTGGCATCTGTCAGAGAGAAGAGGCAGAGAAAGACGGATTACACCTCCTCTAATGAAATGAACCTGCTGTGTACACTGCAACACATGAACTCAACAAGTGGAAATAACATTGAGTAGAAATATCTTGAAAATATCATATTCCACTGGCAGATAATTACTATATACAACCATAATGTTGTCTTTTTTTATCTCATATTTTTCCAAATTAACCAAAATCAAGAAAAAAATTGAAATAAGCAACATAATCTGTCAATGGAATAAGATACTTTAATGTAATTCTCAATAATAATAACGTTAATATAAAATAATAGATGACATTTTCACCTTAAAAAGATTTGTTTGTATTGTATGAATATTATTGAAGAAATTCAGAAAAAAAGATATAATCGTGCACTTTGCCGACCTTCTTGATTCTTTACAGTGCAACACAGCCCGTCCCCTCTGCCCGAGCTGTAGATGGGAGACACGCACACCCGGCTGCTTTGGGTGAGGTGCGTGAGGCGCGTGGAATGAGAGGTGGGGGGCAGGTAGGTGGTGGAGACGGTGGGCTTTGGCGAGCCGCGGAAGTTTTCCCTCTCCCAGCTGAGCCAGTAACCTTTCAGACCGTCCTTATGGGCCCGCCACGTCACCAGCACCTCCTGATCCCCCAGCGGGGTCAGGTTAAGGTCGGCCAGGACAGGAGGAGTCGCTGCAGGTGAGAGTGGAAAACACATAGGAGGAAACAGTGGAAAGAGGCAAACAGCTTGGTCAAGTGAAGGAAGTCTCAGGGGAAATAAATATAGCGAAAGAGATCTAAAGGTCAGCCTTGTATGACTTGAAATAAACAGATCAAATTGAATGCTTTTTTTCACCAAAGAGAACTGGATTACACCTAAAGCATAAAGGCATCACATTGAAAGCGTACCCTCCTGGGTGCATGCTTTCACAGACATGGCGCTTTCTTTTCCATTCACATCCAGAGAGCTGACTGTGACCAGGTACTCGGTGCCGGACTGCAGCCCGGTCAGCAAGGTGGAGTCCTGCTGGCTGTTCAGGCTCACAGTGCGGACCTGGCCTCCAGGAATCGTTGCATACTCCACCATGTAGCTCTGGACCAGAGCCGGCTGCAGGGGACCCCAGCTCACACGGATGTGGTCACGGCCGGAGTCCGACACAGAGACCACCATCGGCCCTATAAAATCTGAGGGGGGGGGGGCAGGCAGGTCATGAATTTAGGTATGAGGTGGAATCACAAACCCTAGTGTGCCTTAGGTTGCTGTGCAGTACAAATTATGTTTTGTATTGCATGTCATTCAATCAGCTATAGCCTATAGTCTACAGCCACTTATTCCTCACTGTGGTTCAAAGCTGGCACATTTCAGGCAAGTGGCAGAGATACACCCAGACAGGTTGCCAGTCTATCACTCACACACTCATACCTACAGGCAGTTTAGAATCTCCAATCAACCTAAGCATCCTCGACCTCTTTGGACTGTGTGAGGAAGCCAGAGAACCTGGAGAACACCCCCGCAGACATGGGGACAGTGCTATCCACGGCTCCACCGTGTCGCCCTGTACTGTGTGTGTTATCTATAATTTACTGACTCTTGGGCTACATTCATCTGCTGAAAAAGATTTTGGGCAATTTCCGAAAGCTCTTCAACAGCTAGTGAATAGACCTACTGCTGAGATAGTTTTGTTTGTCAGGTATATTTTTCGCACATTATAGGATTATGGAAAAATTTCATTGAAAAGCCATCTTAAAGTGAATCCTCTCACCAGGAAGAGTGGTGAACTCCACAGAGAGCGTTTTAAACAGCTTCTGGTTGGACTCCGGGCGGAGGAAGGCCGTGTAGGTGGTGTTAGGCCGCAGGTTAGTCAGCTCCACGGAGCTGGATTCACCTGGGAGACTTAGCCTGGTCTCAGTGTTCCTATTCCTCGTGTAGTTATACCAGAGTTCATAGAAACCACTGCCTGCGCTTAGGACGGGGCGCCACTGCAGCACCGCACTGTAGGGAGTCCTGTCAACCACGCTCAGCCGCTCTGCACGAAGTATCTCTGTAGATGAGGCAGACAGAGCGAAAGGTAGAGAGAGATAGAGATAAATCACAAAAATGTATTTTTTAAATATGAATTAATCATGTTTCCAGTTAAGAAAAAATCTCTTCTTCTGTCAAAAAATAACTTTATATAACCTGTGGATGAGCCTCATATTTCAAACACATACATATCAGGGGTGTCTTCAGCTTAAAACTGAATTTTGTTACAGTCTGAGGTTAAAAGTAGATGAGATTGGCTGCAAAAGAGGAGACATTGATTTTTCCAACATGTGTTTCATTTGTCAAACAAAGTTCTCTTTAACAAAGCAGCGTAGGCCCTATCAGCACTAGACTTAGGTCACTATGTCTGAAATGATGTCTACATACAGTGCAGGATTACCATGTTGCTGAACTGTTTAATTATAGAGCTGCACACTTATGTCAACAGCTTTCTCACCTCCATCATCGTAGGTCTAAATGCAGCGTCATTACAGACCTATAAAGTGCTGCTGGTACATCTCCTAACTCTGACTCTTTACCAATCACTATACATACACAAGTCTCCACAACCACTGACTATGTGTCTGTCCATCTGCTACACTAGCTATGTTGCTTCGATTCTTCTGCGTTTTCTTTACTATGTGTGGTTAGTTTTAGGTGCAGCACCACCTGCTGCTGTGGAGGGGAAATGCTTCAGCTCAACGTTTCTGATGGTGTTCATAAACCGTATCCCTGATACATGCTACATACCGATGATGGCTTCCCTCACTTCCTTAGTGATGATTTTGAGGCTGTCTATGTCCACGAAGTAGAGGTGTGACTCCAGCGGAGGCGTCACTGAATGCTGCAACACCTGGTAGTTGCCATGTATGGTTGACACAGCCATCACAAAAACCCCCTGCGCCTTCATCTTTGATATCTGCTTGTCCACGTCTCCAAGCTGCACGCCGTCCGTCAGCCACAGCAGGATCTTCGGCACGTGCGTTTCCGTCTCTGTCAGGACACGCTGGGCCACCTTGAGGGCCACCTCAGTGTTGGTGTCTCCGTGCAGCTGCTTCACGCCCAGTATGGCTTTCTGCAGGCTTTTCTGGGCGCTGTGGGCGTCCAGGCCAAAGTCCAGTTTGGGCTTGGTTCCCACCTGCAGGAGGCCGACTCTCACGTGCCCCCGGCCCAGGGAGAAGGGGCTGAACAGCTCGGCGGTGAAGGGCAGCAGACGTGAAAACTCGTAGTTGGCCAGACTCCCCGAGGAATCCAGCAAGATGAGAATATCCCCTTGACAGCAGTTCAACACTACACAAGAGAAAGAAAAAACAGGAAGATCTTTTGTCACCTTTGATTGACAGGGTACGTGTTACCAGTTTGCAAATTCTTGCCCCAATACAACCCTCGATCCTGCAATGACATATTCTTCGGGCACATGGGAGCAGCGGAAACAAGGTGTCAGCACAAGAGTGACACATTATCACCTTGTTAGCAAACAGGTTCCTATATTCCTGCCCAGGACATGTTTTGGGCGTCCGCCAACTCCTGAGGGAAATATGAAGGGCTGGTTGCACATAGAACCATAAGTTAAGATTTTCCATGGAGTCTGAGTTTCCTTAAAAAAAGCTTTCACAGTTTCCCCCAGGACACCCTGGTCTTCTCCAAAGACTTCCTGTAAAACGTGCACTTGCGTATTTAAGATTCTCTCCTTGTCTTGGTCTTGTGTTTAATGAATTCTTCAAACTGTTGCATAAAGTACCTTAGCAACCCAAGTAAGGAAAAAAAAAACCTGAAGTACCTCTGACTCAGTCTGAACCACAACATGGCTGAGTTTATGGAGACAAATGAAGAAAATGGACCACATCCTGAGAAGCTATTTTCTCCCACAGTAACACCTCCCACCGACGTTTTCTGTTTGCTGTTATTTGCGGATCAATATTAAAATGTGTTTTTTTTCTTGTATACTTCCATATTTCTTCTCTGGTCCATTTTTTCATGCCTTCTTTCGTTGTGTTCTTGCCATTTTTCTCTATCTACAGACTAACTTTGTGGCACAATAACAAGTGCAAGTGTAAAATGGTCCCCATGGAAACTGCAGAATGTAACTGCTGTAAAGTCTCTTTCAATTCGGTGCATACTTAACACCATAAAATACCTCCTTCAGCTAAGTAATGTTTAAGCTTTAAGCATCGAACTCAACTTAAAGAGGAATATTGCAAGTGCACTAACACTAAATGTTGCACTGCGTCCACCACCCAACTCTCCGTTTGCTGAAAAAGATGCAAATGAGAGCCACAAGAATTAGCTGAAAGATGCTGTAACACTCTGTAGAGCTGAGATGAACTGTGAAGCTTATAAATAATTCTAGATAATTATCTGTGGCTTCGTCATTATGAATAAAGCGACACCTTTTACAGACAAGTTGGCTTTTTATCCTCATAATATAAAAACAAATATTAAAGTAGTTATAATGTAATGTGAAGCTCTCCCTCCTTTAAGATCTTGGATGTGGGCACAGATGGGCCTGTTTTTAATTAACGGTTAACATGAAATGTTCATAAAAGACTCAAAGATACGAGAAATTGCTGGCAGTGATTAAATTGTGAAAAAAAGCATCTTTGATATCTTTAGCGGGAAGGATCTTATTAAATCTTATTAACGTCAAAGCTGACATTACCGACCTTGAACAATCTGCAATGTTGCTCACGCTTGTGTCAAAACACGTCCAGAAAAAAAGACACAGCTTAGAGAATATAATAAATCTATCTGTTGCACAGGAGGATTTACGATAGCGAGGGATCAGGAGAACTTGTCAGAGCAGTCGGTTTATCAAGTAAAACTGCAGTGAGATTTACATTGTAGTTTAAAAAAAAAGCCAGAGTAGAGAGAGAGAAAAAAAGAAAGAACACCTCATCCTTGATTCTCTCCCCTTGGATGAACACATACTGGTTTCTCCATCTCACCTCCCATCATTTCTCAGAAGCAATTGTGCCCGGTTTCGTTGTCAAAAAGTCATCTTACTGGAATCCTGTTCAATGAAAAGATTCAATTCCACCCCCACCGGCAAGCACCATCCTGCACAATCATGTTCCCAATATGTTTAAATTACTCATCCAATCTTCCTGGATACCAGCTAGTATTTCTCTAGAATCCTGCTCGCTGAATGTGTCCTCATGTGACTTTTGGTGAATTTTGTATCTGTGGTTAATACAAATATTGGCAAAGTCTTACATTATAATGTCAGTCGTAGATATCCAATAATAATCTGAGCTAGAGGATCACACTGTGCAAACCCACACACCTCCCTATGGCTCCATGCATGGTGCAAACATCTGCTTGTTGCATCACTTCTTCCATATCGTTCACACTTCTCTGTCTTTTCCATTCGCAGCTTCTCCGCAGAGCACACCCATTATTATGTTGCAGCAATGCTCCGTAATCATTAAACTTTTATAGGTTGGCAGAAAATAAAGCATCGGGACAACAAACAGGCAGGGAGGAAATGAGGAGGAACGGCACAATCAGACGAAGAAGCGTCGGCGAACATTTAAAAAAGAAAACCAACAGATAAGTTGAGGAGATTAGTGAGAGGAGAGGGAAGCGAGGGGGGGGCAACAAGTGGGGGGGGGTCGAAAAGACAGAGAAGACACGATTGAGACAGAGAGATGAAGGGGAGATGGTCAGATTAGAGTCGTGATGGAGAGGTAGAGGAGCCGCTCCGTCTTCACATTCCTCCCGAGGAGAAGGGCGTGGTTGTGGGGATTTGAGCGGGTCGTCTGTCGTTCAGTCGGTTTCAAGCCGTGCCAAGGCCATATGCCACGGCGCAGAGCTGCGCAGATGAAAGTATTTGGAGTTTCCTGTGAAGTTTATTGATATATCATCACGCGGCGACATCAAACAGGCAGATGGCACGTTGTCCGGCCTTTGTCAGATCAATGTGTGCCACTCCCAAACACTTTGCACATTGGCTACGATGCTCCGCCGAATTTTAAACAGGTTTGCCTGCAGAAAACGGAAACCGCGCTTTAATTAAAAATTCCAGACATGCCGCACGGGTTTATTCGGGGATCCCTCAACTTTGTTAATGAATCCAAATATTTACTTTTAATTAGCCGTGGCCACCTGTGAGCGCCAGACACGTCTCCGTTAAGAGTCGGAATGAGGAGCAAAAAACTATTGTAGAGGATCAAACTTTATGGCTCATAAAGCACTGCAGAGTTTTATCAGGCCGGCTAACCGATCCCTCCATTTCACGCTCCCAGATCACATCCAGGGACACACTGTTCCGTTTCCAGACTTTATTACATCTTCCCTCTTTGCTGATGTCCTCTCCCCCTGTCTAAAAGCCAGCCCTGTTCTTTAGCTCTGTGACACTACAGAAAGTGCAGTCATGACTACGTAATATTAATTTGTTATTAATTGGCTGTGTGCAAAATGCCTACTGATGTAGTACTGTAGTACTGTAGGCGTTCTTGTCCCCTCTACTCGAAAATGGTCAATTTCCACCATTTGAGCACATTGTAGTGTCTAAAAATGCTGAAGCACCGATTAGATAAGTGCGGCTAATGACACTTCAGCCTCCCACTAGTTGCATCAAAAGCTACAAAGAATGGAAATACATCCACTGCTCATTGTCGAAACGCGACGCATGCGTTTAAAAGGCCTCTCCAGGAATTTCACACAGAAAGGTCAATTTAGTCATCACGCAAGGACTATTTGGTTTGTAAAAAAAAAAAAGCAATTAAAAAACAGAATAGCTGTGTGGCTCTGGAAAATGAACATTTGTCATGAAATGTGTTTATTCATCTCAGCTTGAGCTTGGAGGCACTAATTTTTACAGCAAGAAGCCTGCGTTACACAAAGCAGCAGATTGATCGATGAGGGTGTTTGCCACACAGGGGAGGGTCCGTACATAAAGAGCATGCTGATGCATTGTGGGAAACGCAGGTTCCAGGGCTTTCAGACCTTGGCCGTGCCCGTTAGGGAATACATCACAATATCTAGGTGCGAGAATAAATAAATGAAATCCTTTAAAAGCCACTCGGGCGGGTGCATGCAGCTGAAGTGTTTCGGGGCGGCTGGACAAAATGCTTACTTGCATAAAGCTTCTATTAACTAGCTGAGGTCCGCTTTGGCTGTAAGAGCTCCAGTGGTGTCATAATTTGGAAGACATCACTACCGTTTCCATCCAACATAAGTGGAAAATATGTTCCCTAAGAAATCAGAAAAACAACAACTTCAGTCCAGTTCAGCCACTTGGCTTCTTCTCCAGCTCAAACCTGTGAAAAACATGGATCAAGTGAAGCATTGGAAGAAATATTTCTTTACTTAATTGAAAGTAGCAGTGTACAGATGCTCCTGAAAGTCCTGCATTTATTGCAACTTTTATAGAATTATCTTTGAGAAAAATCAAGTAAAAGTAGTCTATATGCAGAAAAATGTGCCCACTGTTTTTTTTTGTATGTTTTACTATTACATTATTATTAGTAATGCAGCATGTGTAAGCAGAATTTCAAGCAAATTTGAATCTTATCTAAAAGTGTAAAGAATTATTTTATCTATAATGGTCTATAATGTTATTGATAAGACAATAAGAGGAATTATAAATAGCATAAATTCTTCAGTAACAATACATCAGTAGCAGAAAGAAACTAAGTAATAAGTACAATTTTGAGTTTATTGTACTTCAATTACTGCCTTCTTGGCCAGGTCAGATTTCAATCTCAAAATGTGTATCTGGGAAAATATAGGATTTGCATTGAAAAAATGTGATGCTGCTTTATACCCCATTCTACCACAATTCAGAGGAAAATATTGTACTTTCTATTCCACTAAATTTACTTTACCTCTTTAGTTTCTTGTCAGATGAAGCTTTGACATAATGTAATATATTATAATATTCCTGCTGTTTATTTTCTTTCCTTTAAAAAAAACACTATCGACTAAAGGTGTTTTATGAAGTCTAGTTAACAAACATATGATAAACTTATAATATCATGAATCATGCTTTTAATCTACTCAAAGTACCTAAAACTGGCACCACTACAATATTATAATCCCCCCATGTCTTTGTTAATGATTAAAATAAGTAGCTAATATATATAAAACTACAGTATTATTGATATCATAACATACTATGTATGACTTTTTTAATTTTGACACTTTATTTCCTTTTGCTGCTAATACTTGTAACATTTAGAATCTAGTACTTTACTTGTTATTGAGTATTTTTAGGCCTCTCGTCTTAAATAGAGGACCTCTGTACTCCGTCTATTACTGTTGTAGATGCTAGATAAGTGTAAAATTATGTGCTTTATCAGCATAAAATCGCAGATATTAGAAAAGCACCTCAAGGCTGTGCTGCAGTAAGAGTCTAACCCAATAGAAGAAAAACACAACCATCTGTTTGTCGAATGTGACCTTTTAAACTTCTCGCATATCAACACAATATGATTGCGATCTGTGATTAGTGTGCAGCAAACACACGGCCGGATAAAAGGTGAATTAAAGACGCTTATGCAACACCTAACATTACAGTACCTGCCTGGAACAACACTGTCACAACTTGTCCAAACTGGACACGATCCAGAGCTGCTGCCACTTATTACATTGTCAGGGATCATTTATTAACGGCGACGTTTGAACGTTTCACGTGGTTTAACTTACGATGGAAAAAAAAGAAGAAAAATCTAATTTTACTGATTTAACGCTTGAGACGGATCAGGCTGTAGAAGTTGCACCGTGTGTGTGTGTGTGTGTGTAGAGTGTGTGTAGCGCACGTTTGCCGCCGCATACCTGGCGCTCCGCTACGGTACCGAAGGCGGCGGCTCACCTGCGGCGGGTTGCGTGATCTGCGTGTCGCTCCAGCGCAGCGTGGGCCACAGGAACACGCAGCTGAGTAGGAAGCTCCTCATCCTCGCCGGGCAGCATCGAACGACCCCCCCCCACCACCACCAACCAACCCCCCACTGCGGAAACCTGGCTTCAGACTGGCTTCGAGCAGCAGGTGGAAGCAGGGACGCCGCGTCTCGCTTCGCTGGTTCCCATGGTGCACCGGTGCCCGCCTCACGCCGCCTCACGCGTCACGTTCACCGGCTGCTTCTCTACAGCGTCACGCGTGTTTTTTCATCCCAAACCACCAGCACCACCAGCAGCAGGCTGCTTCGTTCCGGGTGTAAAGAAAAACTTTGCTAAAATGTTTTCCCTCATTTCATGAGTTCTCTTTCTCCGTCCAGATTCCTCCTCCTCCTCCTCCTCTCCCTCCACCCTCTTTCTCCAGCTGCTGCAGCCAGTGAATAAAATCCCCATCACTTTTTTTTTTTTTTGGTGCTTTCTTGACACTTCCAGGGGTCAGGCATTAGACACACTGACACACATCTCACCAGACTGTGACCAGGAAAATCTCACCATGAACATTTCAGATTTATCTGCCCACTGTGGATGATCTCACCGGCTATCCCACTGAAAGTGATGCCAGACCTGTTTTCTCTGGGGACACGGTGGTGGAAGTATCAACGCAGCAATGTAAAAATGCCATATACAAGTAAAAGTTATTACAGTAAAAGTACTTGTTTCATCCCTCTGACTGATTTATTACATATGAGACAATTTGATTATAATATTGAGATATAAGGGTGTAAAGCAGCTTTTAACTTTTATAGCTCCTCATTAAAGTTCTCCTGTAATATAACATGTCTCTTTTATGCTTTTACGTCACATCCCTCCTCATATTGTTCACTTATTGAACTATATTTGCCCCCCAAAAATGATGATACTTAGTATTTGTATAGGACAATTCAATCAATTTTTTCTTTGAATGCTGGGATACCTCCATGTGCAAATGGTGCAACTACATTCCCCTCAACATTCTGTTGCATGCACACACTGTTGATCTTTTTTACTTTCTGAACAGTGGTGGTGGAGTGGATGTATGAAAGGGCATAACATGGGAATCCTCAAGTGAAGATGGAACCAACTTTGGGATCATGAACTGAGACACACCATGACGAAACCAAACGCCGTTTGGATCAAGCAGCCACAAAGAAACCCATTAGTCGCTCCATTACACAGGATTACAGTAAATACCACAGCTGCCACCTATCAGACAGACAACTTGGATCAAGTGCAGCTATTCCCGCGCATTTTTTTTTTTGCAGTTGACTACTATAGGCACCGGCTGAACGCTGTGCCCTCTCCAGATAAATGTCAAGAAAGAGCTTCTCCCGCCTGACTGGAAATAATGTGGATAATCACATAATTTCCCCTGAATGTGACAGTGTTTGTCATGTTTATGCCTTTGACTGTTTGTGCCAGTGGCCCTACCAGACTGATAGTGGAGCAACAATGGTTTTCATCTCTTGAAGAAGACGTGCTCTGCTCTGCCTTTTGATGGGCGATACAAAACCGCTTTGCTTACATACCAGGCTGGTATCTGAGTACCAGTGGCGAGCAGACGTCGAGTCTGTCGATGCTGATTGTAGACAATGATCGGCAGGACATGTGGGAATACATTTTCGGGAAATACGCTTTGCCTACTCTCTTGTCAAGATGAGAAGAACTAGTTATGTTTACCTATTAAACATCACATACAGCTGGCAAAGTGAGTAAGTTAAATTTATTTATAAGATGCCTTTCAAAGATGGAAATTACAATGTGCCTTGCAAACAATAAAAAGAACAATAGAACAGTAACACAAAACAGAACAAACAAGAAATAAACAGGAAACATGAAGCAGATCAGACACATGACCATGCACAGCTCTGTCTGTAATTACAAGGACCTTGAACTAGATCCTGAAAATAACCCAAAGCCAGTGCAAGAGAAGGCCAAGACAGGAGTTAAGACGACCTGGCAGCAGCACTGGACAAGTTTAGGAGAAATAGATGATTTATTGAGACAAGTGAGTCTTGTAAGTATTTCCAATAATATAAATGAGAAGAAGCAAAGGCAAAAATAATCATTTCTAACTGAGAGTGAGATAGAATACAAACAACTACTAACAAATCACGATGCAAAGATTATATCGAGAAGACAGATTTGCTGGGCATCCACTTCTTGATGGGGAACAAGCAATAAAGCAGTACATTCAGACTATCCATCGTCAGGGTAAAAAAAAAATTCAGCTGGATATCACCTGCATACAAATGATAGGAAATTATCTCAAAAGATCCAATAATGCCTCCCAGAGAGAACATATACAGAGAAAACATAATCGAACCAAACCTGAGCCCTGGGGCAGCCCAGAGGAAAGGGTGACAGCCTCAGATATATAAGGGCTGACAGGCACAGAGAATGTCCTGCTTGGATGAGGCAAACCATTCAAGTGTGTTCCCTGAGACACCAGTCCACACATTTATAGAATTACGTAATTCCGACTTTCCAACTTTCATACCAATTCCGCTTTGTGACAGGCAGCTCCAGCGCTGTCGGTGACGCACCATGGTATTTTCTGATAATTCTAGAGTGAAAAGATGTGCGACGCTGTTCTGGAGCTGTTGCTAAGGATGATGTCACTGTATCACGGCACGCTTTTTTCATCCTTATCACTCATTAGCACCTAATACTATTGTGTGGGTTTGGAATTAATGAAAAAAAGTTCTCACATGCTGTAGTCAGGTAGACGGGGCCTAACTCTGTTGAGCAGAATAAGGTGGTCAATATTGTCAAAAGCTGCACTCAAGCAGCACCAGGACAGTTTATTTGCACAAACAAGTAAAAAACAAAGGTTTTACAGTTGATCTTTATGCTAAACTAAGATAAACTAACCTGATACCAGATACAAGGGTGGTAGTCTTCTCATCTACTTTACACAGAGACCACAGCGACAGCCAAGTCATTTGTGCTCTGTATTTGATCATTTTTTTCTGCATTTCTCTCTTCCTGCATTCATATTATTAAGGTTTTATTTTGATCTTGGACAAAGATGTTTGAATATTGTTGTGGGTTTATCGACAGGGCATCTTACAGTAAAACCTTAGAGTTCAACAAAACTCATTGTCAGGGTTTTGCAGGGCTTAATGGATAACTAGATGCACACAGATGCATTCTTCAAACTTCTAGCTGCCTGAATGCATTTGGCAGAAAAAGGTTATGGAAAATGAACAAAATCTTAATTATTAATCCAAACATGATTTAAAAAAAAACTCTGGTTATCTTGTCTAGTTCAAAATATGAGGCTGCAGTGTATGAAGGTATACATCTAACTCTTCAATATTTAAGCTCAGTGGATCTCTGTATTCAGTATGAAAAATGACAATACACACATACACACACATACACACATATGTGCTATGAGGGTGTATGTTATTGTAATTTAATAATCTAGAGTTCCATTAGCCACAATTTTCATATTAAACCAGATGTTATCAATGTTGCAGTGCACTGTCATGAATATTATATAAATTATTTTAACTTGAGCACTTCCCTTTGTGAACAGAGATATCTTAATGTTATATATTCACACAATAGGTCTTCAGCCTGTGAGTCAGAAATACAATTAGACTTGATATAAGGTATTTTCAGAATTTCATTATAGACTAAAGCATGCACAGCTTGTTCAGCTTCATTCTCAGATGAATGTCTCATAAAGGGGAGACATTTAAAAGGCCTCACATTTTGCTTCACGTTTTTTTTTGCCTCGTTAGTGGCATGAATGGAAATGTCAGTCCACCACTTTGGCTCAGACTGAAATACCTCATATATATTATATCAAGAACATTAAGGATAAAAAAGATCCAAAACATTTTTGTGCAGACATTTTTGGACCCTTGAGGATGCATTGTAATGACCTTGGTGACCCCTTTTCCTCTTTCTGCTCCTCAGGTCAAAATGCCCAGCCCAACATTTTGTTAATGAATGTGTGAGAGTGAATGGTGTGTGGCTGGTGACCTGCAGCACGCTAGGATTGGCTCCAGCAGACCCCTCTGACCCTAGTAAGGAATAAGTGGGTATAGAAAATGGACGGCTGGATGGTTGGCAGCAAATCAATGAATCACAGATTAATGAGGGAATAATATTTCAGGAAGAGCAAAGACAGTCAAGAGGCCAGACTCTGTCCAACATTTCTAATGTGGTGTAAGACTGGCTTTTAAAGCAACAGATTTTACTGCCAAAACAGATGCAATTTTATTTTAATATTATGCATATACAATATTCAATAACATAAGTAAGACTGTACCATCGTCCATGTGTTCATGCTCTCAATTAGTCTATAAAAAGGCTGTGAAAGCAGTCGTATAAATTCCTTCTGTGCATACAGCATGATGATGTACTAATGATGAACAATGAACTACCAACTCTCTATTCTCCACAGTGTAAAAATATGCACAGAATATGTGTGCAAAAAATGGTTTGATCTTAGGCAGCGTTTTATTATCACCATGTTGAAGAGCTCTGCAGCTGCTGATGAGTCCATCTGATTAACTTCCAGATAAATGTGCTGTCAGCTCGCTGCCACTGCTGCACAAATTAACGGCACTTGCTATCACAACAGCGCAGCCATATTGATCAAACAGGACAGGAACTGAGTGGTAACCTATTTCCCGCTTAAGTTTGAATGCATTATGCAGCACTTGTGCATTATTTGTCATTATGAAACAGCTCCTTAAAGAGTGGAACAAACATCTGTGTTTTTCTGTTGACTGTTGGTGCCCTCCCGTATGACTCTCATAAATTCTCCCTTGTAAAAGCAGGCAAAACCCAATATGCAGGGCGCGTGCATGTATTGATTAGAGGCATTGACTCAAAAGGACAGATTATTAAGGATGGTGCCTTGCTTCCGTCTCCGTACCATCCCTGTCTGGTACAAGTCCTGGCCTGCAGCGTCACAGCCTGTAAGACGGAAAACTGGAATCTCCCGTGAAAGGCAAAGGCTTGCAGGAATAAACGTGAGCTTGTAATTTCAGAAACTGTATATGATGGTATGTGTTTTTATAAAAAAAAATGAGCCAAACAGTGTGATACAGACTATATATGTTGAGTTATATATACCTATAATATTGTGAGACTTTTCAAAGTAAGAATGTTTAACAAGCATCCGCTTTACAGCGATTCTAATTATAGTGAACAGATTTAAAAATACAACTTTGTCTCCCGAGTCATAATTTGTCAAAATAAACATTGGCAAAGGGGTAAAAGTGCGAATGAAAGTTGCATGTTTTTACATAAAAAATGCATACATAAAATATATATTACAAAGAAAGGGAGAGGCGTCTGACATGCAGCAAAGTTCGCTGGCTGGAATCAAACCAAGAGGAAGATGAACTCGCACAGTGTCAGACTCTATATGCACAACACAGGGCCTGCTCTGGGTCTTGTTAATAATGTTATTTTAAATATTGATCCTTTTTCATTTTTTTATTTGGATGTTCTACTCTGTATGTAGCTCTGACTCTTGCACTCCTGAACCAACTTTCAGCTGTAAGATTCGTACTCATTTCACCCTTCTCACAAAGATGTTTGTGAAAACACAGCTGCAGGGCGGCTCGCAGATGCTGAGATGTACTGCTCTTGATAAGTTTCAGTCAGGCGTCGGTAGGCTGCCATCCGCTTCTCTCATATAACACGCAGTGCATGATGAAGGTAGAGATATTGTGTTTTGGCGATGTTGGGTCTGAATGTGGTTTTCTACACTGTCGATAAAAATCAAACCATGAAGCTTCAAGAAGGAAGCTCTCCTCCCTCGACTTCTGCCAGTAATACATAATAGTGAAAGATCTGCCACTTTCTTACTTTTATTGATCATCGTACCTGAGTAATAGTCTTCCTGCCTGCTTTCTTCAAGCCATTCATTTCCCTTTTTTTCGTTTGTGAAATATCGCTGTGATTCCTCCATTCACTCTTGCACAACCACCGTCTCCCCATCACCTCCATGACCCCCCTGCCATCCAGGGACCAAAGGTTCCCATCAACCACCTGCCAGCTCTGCTTCACCACCAGCAGCATCTCGGCTCCAGGATGCAGGCCTATCGCTCATCTTCATAAGGGCCTTCGCTTTCTGAAGATTCTTCACATAGATGGAGTCTAATCGCTGAAAAAGAATCTCTCTCACTAACAACAACATTGTTGTACACTTCCTACTGGCCCCCCCTGACCTGACAGGCTGAGGCAGTGTGTGAGTATCTCTGGATCGGCCCTACCCCTCACATGGGCGTTTTTGCTCATCTGCAGCTCTTCAGAAGCGTTTTCTAACTGCTTGCTCCATCTTTACTGTATTTCCAAACATAGGAGAGATAACATCTTCCTATTTCTGAAGCTAATTCTGAACTCATGGCGGCATCCTATTCTATCTCAGATCTTGTAAATCCTAAATGTCATCCTAAACTGAGGTAAGAGGAGCTTTTACTCTTAGGAATTTTCTGTTACGGGCCCTGTCTTGTTTGCTTTGAGCATACATCAACTTTTTTTTTTTTAATTATTCTCAATTATATAGCTCTTCTGTCAGCATATGAGAACTTTTAGATGTCTTATAATTTCCTGTTTACTGCTAAATTCAAAGGTTGCTATTTTTTTTCTCTACAACTTTCTCTTGTTGTACTTAAAAGGATAATTTGATATTTCCCACATTCCTGGAATCTGAAGCATAAAGACCATAAATTCACTCATCCTTCCAAGATTGAGCTTCGTAGTGATTCGCCTCCAACTGGAAGTTTACTGGATAGATTTCAGTAGCTCTTTCCCAAATGGGAAACACAATGGTTTGATCTTATTTGCTGTCAATGACGACTTACTAACAGAATAAGGAAACAGGAGCTAGATTTGTTCTGGAACAATTTTGGAGATGTCTCTAGGTGTTCCAAGCCTTTCAAAGCTAGTGCAAATGAATGAATTGGGGGCAGTACGCAGTACAGCTTACTGAGACGGCTACAAGCGTCGGAAAAGTGCTGCCTAACTCAATACTGGAGGGATCAGCGAACTTATGGTCTCTATGTTTCAGATACATGCCAGGAACAGGAAATTGAGGATAGAATTTCAAAATAACAAACTGTCCTTTTACGCTCTGTGGAGAATGTGACCACCTTTTGAAAAGCAGCTCAAAACCTGTTGCCTTCATTGCCTTCCTTGATCTGTATCGCTATTTTCTTTCCGTTCTTTCAGTCTTTTGACGGTTTCTGTGCACCACTGTGTGACATCCTGAGAGGTGCAAATACATTTTACTTGCTGTTACTTAGGGGAAATCGATCGTGGAGAGAGAAGAAGTGAGGAGGAGGAAGAGACAGAAAATAGAAAAGATGCATTAATTAAATCGAGTCAGTTTAAAGCTTTTCCCTTTTTGGAAGTGTAATGTTAACGAATTTATGATTGATGGGCACGTACTGTGCTGTAGGTTGTGAAGGAAGAAAAGAAAGCACCCAAAGCTAAACACAATTTTACATAAATGCAGTGTGGCTTCGTGTTAGTAGTTACAGTAATCTAATCAGGATTTACAAAGCTACAGTATAGATCAAAATTCCTGAGAATCATCCTAGAGAGTGCTAAGGTTCAGCTGTCTCACAGAAAACAACATCCATAAATGCTGTTTTGTCTGCGGGTGGCTCCCAGCATTTTGACATTTGGTTCCACTGGCAGCGTTCTCTGAGAGCATACTCAAATGTCATCCATCCATTCACCTGGAGGCTGATTTGGTTGACTGCAGTGTACCAGATGATATCGCTGATTCTAACAGGATTTGTCTAATGGAGCAGCTGAAGTCTTGTGTAATGGACCTGAATGTCCTTCTGTCACATTCAGCCACACACTAATCGCACGCTTATCCACTAAAAGTATTCAAACGGTCATTGTGAAGGAAGACGCAGATGCCTGGGGAAAAGGATGCAGGAATACAGAGAGTGTCTGAGTGGGAGTGAGGGCGTACTGTAACTGGAAACAACAGCAGGAGAAAACAGAGAGAGAGGGTCATAACTGACAAGAGGCCAGCAATAAGTGTGCTCTGACGCAATGCCTGGAGAATGAGGCTGAAAAAAAGAGAACGCAGCAGCGACAGAGAGACGTGTTGAATGCAGGGAAATGTTGTGCGTGCTGCATGACCTTTGCTGTGACCTTTGTTGAGAGCCGCGGAGAGAATATGACTATGAAGCAACAGTGTTAAGAAATATCACAAACAGAAATGTTTTCTGGGGGAATCTCGATGTTTGAAAATATGCTGAGAGACTCGCGAACACTAAATGTCATGTTTCATTTGTTTGTGGAAACAGCGGGAGATGTACGCTATGACTTGAGCTGGAGTAGTTGTGTAACGTTGTCACGTTTCAAAAGTCATGTCTGTGACATTTAAATGACAGCGGCTGTCAATACAAGTCAAATTACAATTTAGAATGATGAAGTGTGACGTCTATTATTAATCCTAGTGTAGCTCTTATCTTTTTTTATGACCATGCCATCATTTGTTCATTACAAATCCAATTTGGGATATTTTTAGTCATTTATTTAATTCTTCCTGGATAAGGACAGATGTGTTTTTATGGTGTGTGTGGTTGTTTTGCTGCTGTCACTAAGTACTTTGCTTCCTGTGAAAGATCAAACTTCCATCTGTACTCGCAGAATACAAATGTAATACAAATTTCACAATACAGAAATGCATCATTCTTACTTTCCAGACAGCTGGTTTACGCTCATTTTAGTGCTGTGTAAAAATCCATTAACAAAGATCGGAAGCGCTCGTGAGATGAACGATCTGTCACCGTGCACTTCGTGCTCGCTGTTGCCACCGTTGTGATATTGATGGTTGTGTGTCGCACATCCGGCTGCATTATCATGCTGTGAAAATATGTGTCTTTGTCGAAAAGTTAAAAAAAAAGCACATAATGATTATGATTACAATCCCTGCGTGTTGGTTTTTATGTTCAGGAAATAATGTCAACTAATGGCCGCCTGGAGGGCGGAAAACACATTAAAGCATCAACATTAAAACCTTCCCGCTTGTGTTTGAAAAATTGCGATCTGTATCGTGGTTGAAAGCAAGGTGAAACTGCTATTAATCATTTGTTTAAAACATACAAACTAGACGTTTTAGTATTATCAAAACACTAAGCGCTGCAATACTTCTTCCTTTCTATGAGGCTTTTAGCCTGCTCAAACTCTGCATTTCCCTTTAGCTGTTCTGCTGCGCCCAGCGGCTTTGAAAGCAAGACAGATTAATGTGCCTTCAGTCGCTTAATGTGGCCTAAAGATGGACTGACTCTTAGCGTCTGTGTCATTTCATTATAATCTGCAGCAGACCGGCCATCAGGGGACAACCATCAGCTCCTTGCAGGTGCAGCTGAACAACGCTGACATTTTCATTGCAGTAGGCGTCATAAAAAGAGCAGCTGCCCACATCAAACAGCACATTTCCTCATTGATTTTTGGTGGACTGCAGAGAATGACCATGGAGAACGCAGTAAGGACAGCGCTGCGGTCACACTACACCTACTGCTGACACACACACACATGCACACACACACACACAGTGATTTTTCGTCGCTCGGAAGATTGAGCGTGAATTGACTTGAAAGAAATATTTAGCTTCAGCCGCAGCACGGCGTGACCGCGCGGGTCAATCCATCAATTGAAGTGTTACAGATGGTTTCAGAAAAAGGATCAGTCGATCTGAGCGTCTTTGTGCTGGACATGCTAATCACAGCTCAGTGCTGAGAATGCTCTCAGGGGTCTGCTGCACTGGTTTGCCCCTCTGAGGCTTTTTCTTTTTTACATCCTCTAAGCGGGTGAAGCATTCGACCGCGTTGTTTATTATTTAGCAGGATGTTTCAGAATCTTGTCGACAGATTGGGAATTTTGTGGTAAATAACATGTGTGTGCGTGATAGTAACCTCCTCCTACTCTGGAACATTTTCAGACATATAATTGAGACATTTTTTTAAATCTAACCCAAACATTAAAGTCTTAGCAGGTTGACAACATCTCAGCATTTCTCTGTGGTACATCACAGAGCTGCCAATTGCATAATAAAAGACCACAGAGATAAATTTACCTGGGGAGGGGGTATGAGATGGTAAAATATGCTTAATAAAAGATCCCCTGCCTAATGTGTCCCCCCCGATGTTTAACCAAAACCCATCGCAGCTGTAAATTAATGTCCACTGACATCAAAGCTACTAAAAGTTTTCAAATTCTATTAACGGATCAATAATTTCCAAAATGACAACCACTGATTAGGCAGCCTGATAAAATCAATTGACTTCCAAAGAGAACAGTGGTTCAGTTTAAGGCTTAGGGTTAGAAAAATGTAAAAAAAAAAATGTATAATTTAAATCTAGCAAATGTGGTGCAATTTGAGAGCAAAATAAAGAAGTATAAACATATCATTTACTATATATGCATAAATTTGGCCTGCAGAAACATCATTTTTGCTTTCGATAATGCTTAAAAAAATATAGCAAATGCCACACCTTGCTATACCCAAATGAGAGGAAGTTTCTGCTGAAATGAACGGACACCATTACTGAGTGAAAATGGCAGCGGGCACAGCTCGTCGTCACTAGTAACGGTAGTGGTGTGTTCAGGATTCACAGCCCTTATCCAGGTTTTCTCTTCAGCTCAAACATCTGTTCAGCGTGGAGTTTTGTTGTGAGCCTCCAGGGCCCTTCATGCATTCTGCTCATTTGCTGTCCTCGCTCGAGCGGTTCAGAGGCTTCACTGACGTGTTCGGGGAGGTGGGATTTTTCGAGGCTTGTGTCAGAGAAACAACAGAAGTGGAGACCATAAACGTGCAGGGCCCAGGAAACAACCAGAAACGTATTACTGACTGGAGACAGATGAGGGACGAGAACATGATACAGGTGAAAATGATACAGAGAAAAGTTGTAAAGGCCGAAGCAAAGAGGAAAAAGTGCAAGTTTATTGATTTAGGGCCAAAGGTAAAAATAAATAAATCAAGACCGGAAATGTAGCCAAAGTAAAATAAATAAATACATTTTAAGGTGAGGTCTAATTTAAAATGGGGAGGAGCCAACATTTGTAGTAGAGGCGGCGTCTTACATAATGTGCCTTTAAATGCTGAAACATGCACATACTTCATCATCCTCATATTTGTATTTTTTATTCTTTATGAAACGTTACTGAACTCCACATTCCTCCACCTAAATTTTTATTAAAATTATAGGCCTATATGTCAGGCTGTGGGCAACATAGGTTTGGTAAAACAAATCAAAATACAGATTTATTGCGCTCACCCCCCCCCAAAAAAAATCAAATCAATCCAAAGTTTTCCTGTCGTCTGACCTTTTTCTCCTCTCAGCTTCATTCCCAATTTCCACCTTTACCTCAGTGTCCCCGGTGTCCATCAGCCGCTCCGTCTTCATCAGCATTTCCCTTTCATCCGCCCCTGGGGGCAGACTGAGGAGTCTGGCTCGGCTCTCGGTGCGGCACGGGAGAGGAGCGGCAGAGAGGATGCCAGTTTATTTATGACTGCTGTCTGTCTCATGCGCCGCGTTACAGGAGGTTTCACTGAGCCTCATGAATATCTGAATGTGTGTGGTGGGTACGGCAGGTGCCCTGCCAGGAGGAACCGGCCTTACTGCACGTCAAACGGCTTAACTGCCGGGGACGGGCGGGCATGAGCGGAGCCTAACCTGATTCTGCACAGATTCAGAATGTCTCCACAGGATGTTTTCCTTCAAATATGTTAGAAAAGTTGTTCCCCCACATTTTTTAAACACTTTGCACTTTCCTTTCAATAAGTAAACACAAAATTTTGTCACTGGTTAACATGTTTATCATGAAAATAAATTATTTTATTATTTTAGTTTTTTTTTCAGGGCTTTTTTAACATCTGGCCAAGAACAACTGATTCTGATGCTTTTTGTTGATCTATGAGCATCAGTTAAACTAATCACATGAAATAATACATGCAATTGACTTACTTGTGTGATTTGTTGTAGCTATGAGTGTGTAGTATAGCTGTAGATGTGCAATCCACAATAAAAGCATGAAACGATGCACTAAAAGGTATGTAATTGTACCTGTTTTTAGGTTATGTGTGGTTGTATGATTTGTAAACGACTGTTATGTTTAATTTTCATTATATAAAAACTATATATATGGATCGAAACTAACTAATTAAAGTCAGTAATTTCCTATACCTGCTTATTCTCCACATATGTCTGCTGGAGCCAATACACATCTATCCTGAGGCACTATCAAGACAAATGTAAAAAATAATGGTCAAGTTCAACGCAAACAGAGAAACACTATGGACTCCACAGTGTTTTCAGAGATCTCATAGTCATGGGTGGTTGCTGAATTCAGCCAAGAGTGACCCAGAAACTACAGACTAATCAACTCATGCTGCAGATTTAACACCAATTTTCTCAGCGCTCTCATCTTTACCTCGAGCCCATCGACACCTATGACCCAATACTGCAACAAAGACCATTGTTGTTATTGCTGGATTGGAACTCACAATCTATTTGCAGGAGCAGATTGTACTGCTGAGTGGCGTAAAACTGCCAATTTTTTCAGACAAAATTGATTTGCCCAAAAAGAAGCTATTAAGGTCAGAAACATAGTCATCTTTAACGGCAGCAGGACTTTCAGAGCATGATGGTGTATAATATTACAAAATAAAAAAATCTGAGGAGACCAAGTCCGCACTTTGAATTACAGTCAAAGGTAAAGATTAGAATCTCTGAAAGTCTTATTGTAATGATATTTACATGTGAGAAAGGAGACATGTAGCAAGATCTCGAGGTACAATCATGCTTGAGGAGTTACATTTGTGGAAGTGAGCGTTGTGTATTTTTTCTGCTGTGCAAAAATTCCCTGATTGATTATGTGACACATTAATGAGGCTGGATGACTTACAGAAGACATCACAGCACAGAATGCAACTCAGGAAATTCCAAGCTTTGTGAACAACATTAAGTTTGAACAGGGTCTGTGCAATAAAGGATTTCTGAGCAGTTCAGACTGAAATAACAAAGGCTCATCCTCACTTCAGCAGTTCCTCCATATAATATGAATATAAAGTACAAAATGAAAAAAAAGGAAAGAGAAGAACAAATCAGCTTTTACACCATTAAAAAAAGACAAATCTACAAAACTATAAAACCTCCATATGGGGTCACGGCCACAGGTTGGGACTCGCTGCAAACGTGCTTCCTCCTTCCTTCCTGAACTCCACAGCTTTCAATCTTCCATCTGTCAGATTCGTTGTTATTCTGCTTGGCTACACGCGGGGCTCATCATCATCATCGCTGGGCTGTCTATTCATACGGAACACGTCAGGCTGTCAGCTCTCTACAGGTCTAATCAGGACCAACGCCACACCAGAGACGCCAGCTGATCGGCTCCGAGTTACTCTGCAATATGTCAGTGGCCTCGCTTTAAGATGAATCACGTTTTAATGAGCCGCGACGGTTTTCTCTATTTCTTACTCACGTTATTTAGCGATTCTTGGATTGTTTCATCATTTCAGATATCTACAAGCTAGTTAGACCATGAGGAAACGGTCATATAGTAAATTGATATAACTAACACAAAAAATTCTCTTAAAGGTTTTTGTCTATTTCAACGTTTGAAAGAAATGGACATGTGTTATTTAGGTTAGAGGACTCAGTATTTCGTTACTAATTAAAAGAGGTAAAAAAAAAGACTAAACTACTGTCTTGTTAAGGAGGTTAAACACCAGATGCAGATTCTGCACAACATCTCACCTGATCTGTAAAGCCAAATCCTAGTCTGTCTATCTGTCCACATCCATTTTTCTCCTCATGGGCATTGATTCTAGGCAGGGACTGACTGTTTTAATTTTACCCTTTACTCATTTATTTAGTTCAGGTTTTAGATCGGCACTGGTAACTTATCTATGGTGGTTGAGCAGGAAGGCCCATCCATTTTTTAATCCCCAAATTTTTAAGCAGATGACAGATAAAAAGACATGAATGGACTAGTTAATAAATGAATCATTAAGCTGTAATTCTTTCTTCTAGACTGAAATAACTCAACAACTATTGGATGGAATGGAATGAAAATTTGTCCCTCTGAGCATCACTTATAATAATACATTTGGTAAACACTTAATTTCTCTTTTCATGCCATTGACAGTTCAAAATACTTTGCTTTATAGTCAAATGAAAAACATTCCCATGAGCCTCGGCTGTCTCTGCAGGTCTACAGACTGCACACCCATATTTCTGTCTTAACATCAAACCTGGCTTTGTGTTCACTTCTCCCTTTTCTTCAGTTCCAGGTTCTGTTTCTGTGTCTGAATTCATGGCCACTGCTTGTATCAGACTCATATTTTATGGACGAACCCCAGCAACACGCGTTGATGCTGCTGACAGGCGCTGCAGAGGCAGACGAGGAAGATGAAACATTCCGTCTCTGCTACTCCTGAAGAATCGGCCCGAGGGGAAAACACACAGGGAGTCAAGATGGCCTCCGAAGTTTTGTGTTGGAGCGCGTGCGTGCCTGTGAGAGTGCATCAAATCTGAATTTGGTTCAGAGCATGTTTCTGCTTGTTCATGTTTTGCTGGTTTTAAACAGTGATGTAACCTGATTACTTTTAATTAGGGGTATAGAAAAGAAGCATGCAACCTTGCCCCTTCCGATGATTTCTGCCTCTAAAACAATTTCTCTAAATAGTCTTCTTTTCCTGCCCAGCTGTCATAAACCCGAAGAGAAAAAAATGTTTTTATTTGAATGCAGATAATGATTTTTCAGGTTGTCTCATAGAAGAGGTTTTGTGGCCTGCATCTTGCCCCTTGTGTATTTCCACAATAAGATCATTTTTTTCTCTTCGAGTCGATCTGAAACAGCATGAAAAACAACCTAACTTCCATATTGTGACGTCTTTCGGGTATGAACAGTATTTACAGGTGGGAAGAATCAGTTGGAGGAATATGATTGGACTGTTGAAACGTGGCCATATCCGAGCACTTGCAGGTGTGTTCTATAAAGATTTGCCTCGATAGACGAATTGCTGCAATGATACTGAGGGTTCAAATTTGGTTTTGGTTTTACTGGAAAAAAATGTGATTGCATTTTGACATAAGATTACAAGTTAACAGGTTTTTGTAATCTTTTCTGCAAATATATATAACTAAGTAAACAATAAGACCAGGGATGTGATTTCAGAGGATTAAAAAGACATTTTTTTTATTTCAGGAGGACTTTCATTTCAAGCTTCCACTCACTAGATCTGTGTTCTTTTCACCCAGAAACAAGGTGAAAACAGCCTCCAGCATGAATGAATCTTAAAATGTGATGCACAACATATCTAAGTTAATATTCACACATTCAGTGATTGTATCGATCTGAAGCTCGGTAACACACCATCATCCGTCTAGTGAAGTAAAACACAGGCATGTAATGTAAGTTAACTTTTAACTAATTAAATGTGGAAGGTCTCTTTTCATGGCCAAATCAAAACTTTAATAATCAACGTATTTTTTTTTTGTGATCAGTTACTGTATTCTATAATTTATCATTAGCTTTGCTCCGCTGGGCTCGACAGGACAGAAATAACAGGATCCCCGAGGTACCTGATCTCACAGCAGCAGCTCTGTTCCTCTAGCGGTGCTGGAATGTGCGGGCATGTCTCGATGTGAAACTACACAAAGAAACAAGGCCTCTGAGCCCCATGATTATCATACGCTGTCAATCTCAGCGTGTCCTGAGAATTTCAACAGACCGGCTTCACTCAATTGATACGGACGGAGCCCGGAGATCAGACGCTGACGCAGCAGCACACGCGTGTCTGTCATCGTCTTTGAATGAAACGTAAATACGTCGGTGATGTAATGGAATATTAAAGGAACGGTTTGGAACGTTAATACATGTATTTAACTTGTTGTTGCCATGAACCTGGATGAGAAAACCGATGACACTGTTACTCTGTGTCTCTAATTTGCCATTGACACAGTTTAATATTAAAGTTTTTGTGTTTTTTTGCAGCAATGCAGTCTCACGCCCTCGCTCTGTAAAACCCTGTTTCCTCCCTCCCTATCGACTCTGTTGTAGTTGACCTAGCACTGTCGGAAATGTCCTGACCCTCAAAGAGCTGGGGTCAGTCGGAGAAACAGAGGTCGAGTACAAGACTTGAGAAAGGGTTGGGTGGCCGCATGGATCCAGGGGTGGTTTACGATTAACTTCTGCTCCTGTTGTGACATCACAACAGGAATCTTTTTTTAAACAGCTTGTGTTGCAGCAGCACTACAGAGGAGACCAGACCACAAAAGAATAAGTGATTAGTCTCGTTTTACAGTTTGTGCGTTTGTGCAGAAACACCAGAAATCTAAACATGTACACAAAAGCACTGAGAAAGTGGCTCTTCAAATATTTATTGTGCACTTTTGTGACCATTTGCAGCTGTAAAATGTTGGATAAAACAGCTCATAGCATCACACAACAGACCAGCAGAATATGACCCATTATGTCTGATAAGACTCAGCCAAAAAATGACATTATCCACAAATCATAAGCTAGTGGAAGAGTGTCAGCGCCGAAAAAAATTATCTAGTGGCAAAAGACTCAATCCACAATGTGTAGTTGTTTCCATCCCTTATGCTAAACTAAGCTAAACTAAGCTAAGCTATACAGACGGTGATTGTAGCTCATGTTTTAGTGAACCTCAATGAGAGTATAGTGAAAAATAAATAAATAAGTCAATAAATAAAAATAAAAAATAACTATAAAATGGCACATGTAGCTTGATTTTGACTCCAAATCTAAAAAACTGTTACATACATATTATATATGTTATATAGTACAGTTCAACAGTAGAACCCACAAAAACCATCAAGTCAAATCAATATTCACCAAAATCCAAAATCACAGATTTGTCTCTAATTTAAAACTTTTAGTGTGAGCTAATTACTCACACTAAAATTGTCTAAATTAATATTTTTTCTGTATTTGAAATATACAATACTTGCATAGCATTGATACATAGGAGGAGTTTTGTGATTTGATCTTTAAACAACGCACTAGAGAAACATGTTGTTAGTGACGCCTTCGTGTCTGTTTTGAAGTATTAACATTTAATCATAATTAGATTAAACAGTCATTAAATACAGCCTAATCTAATCTTACTATACTCTGTAGAGCAGCACTTTGGTACTTACTGATCACACAGTGTCTCCTCATCACTGCAGCCATCAATATTAAGGTTCATTAGGTGGCTCTAATTAGAGCAACATCATAACCTGTAAGAGTGCTTCAGAAAGCATCAGAGAAAGAGGCAACGATAACCTCATGTCCAGGAAACACAAATGTGCTGATTGTCCTCGGATCTATAATCTACATAAAGCTTGTCAATGGGATATTTCAATTCATTTTTTTTCCTGTTGTTCTCACCCTATTGAGGTCTGGTGGTCTGAGGCACTGATTCAAACTTACTTCACAAATCACATGAACAAAATTGAATTGACTGACGACTAAATGGTGAGACGAATTAGACTGACATCATTGAGTTATCCGTTACTATTACTTGTTTATTTCACCAAATTGAAAACATACTTAATCCAGAAGAGATTTTCGCCATGCTGCCATTCAGTCAATATTCACGAGAATGTCTAAGACTGGCACTGACAGCACGACTCCATCCCTCCTGACATGGTAGGTGTGTTACAGCCTGACTGATATATCCAGCTGACTGCTGCAGGTGTTTTGCAGAGGATGTTATTAGCGTTCATAAAAGGCCTGTGTTTGATTCCTCTTTTCATTCCACAGCCATGAGAGATGGGAATACGCTGTACTGAGAAAAAAAAAAAAGTGATGGAAAATGGATTTTAATTTTCTGAAAATAGGAAGGACGACAGAGGACAGTGCTAAGCCGTAAACTGAAAGGAGAGTAATGACAGAGAAACCAGAGGAGAGGGGAAAGATAATGTGTAATAGCGGGAGTTCTTTTCTTCTCCCAGGTGGGGGGTAATGAGAGATGGAGCGTGGCCGACACGGGGGCAGAGACTACTGTGCACACAGGTTAATTTGAGTGAAAAAAGGATTTGACATCTACTGTCAGGCAGGCTGCAAACTCAAAACGTAAAAGAGTTAGAAAATAAATAACACGTTTCTTTGGGGTTTTCACATTTACTGTGTTATAGTGCGTAAGATATTTATTTTTCATATACCGCTATACTGCTAGACCTGTGGTATGTTGTGAAGAGAGCGGATCCACTAAAGTGCAGCACCTCAAAAACACTGCTCGTGGCAACGAGTAACAAACATGTTAGCAGCCTGCTACGAAGGACTGTTTTCTCTCCATAGATTATTTCACTGTTCAGGGTAACTGCTTAGGGGTGACTTCGTTTGGTAACTCATCCATCTTAGGTTTAGTAAGGGTCAAAACTCTGCATATGACTCTGAGTGACGGGTGGCTCCTCACTAGTTGGCTGCCACTAGCTGTTCGCTAGGCACAGCTCTCACCCAGCTCCACACTCTTGTCCAATATGTATATTTATACACACTGTTTATAAGGATATTAGCAAAGTAGGAATGTGTTTGTGACATGGTGGTTGTTCCATCATGAAAGTTTTGTGACTTTCACTGTGTTTTTAGAAGATTTTATTTTTATTATATATTTTTATATATAAAAGGGCGGTGACATAACGAAATGCTACTGTGATCATTGTCAGTCAGTCCAGATTAAATAAAGTTCAGACATCAAAATGCCCTCAAGTCAGAAAGGAAAATTTAAGACACTTCCATAATTTTAATAATACAAGACTATTGGCATCCAGTAGTTGATTTTTAAATAAGAAACATAAAGTTAAACTAGATTAAAAAGTGTAAACCCTGTGGATAAAAGTCAGAGAACCACTAGTCATTAAGCTTCCTCTGGGGACCAAGGATGTCTATATCAATATCATCATCATATATACATGAAATACACAGATCTGCACATCTAAATGTACAGGGGATGATTGTGAAACAGGTAAGCAACATATATACAGGGAATTGAGGTACAGAAAAATGGTAGTAATGGTGAATGGATACATACCTAGAGAGCTATAATTTTCTGTTTCAGCAAAGTGTATTGAAAGGCTGAGTGTGTGCATGTGTGCACGGAGAGAGAGAGAGATACCGGGGAATAAGAGTGGAAAATGGATTGGGTGACTGATGTTAATGGCTCAGATTCATTTTTGTAAGAGTGCTTCAGAAAGCATCAGAGAAAGAGGCAACGAGTGAAAGAGCACAGATGAGACAAAAATAATTATGTTGGCAGGAAATCACATTTATTTGCATTTTTGTTATTGCCCGTGTGTTATTCTTTGCTATTAATGAACTAACATGTTAGAGTCGCTGCTGTTTAAAAAGAAAAGCACCTCTTTGCAGACAATTTGAGCTCCAGAAGGAATGACTGGAACATTACACCAACCTGGTGCTGTGAATACTCACTCATGATTGCCTGTGATTCTGAAGACAATTTCTGACACAGAATACACAGATTTTAAGAAATGAGCATGATTTCCTCGGTAAACTAAAAATATACTAAACTATCGATATGCAATTGTTGTTGCTTCATATTAGCTTAAAAAAACCTTTGTTTTGCAACCCATCCTCAAATTGATAAGGAAAATGTTATATATGAGAGTTTCAGCTCTTGCAGTTCCATTTTTTTAAACTTTAAACCTAATGACTTATATACCGCAGGAGTGGGTTTTCCTTTTTGCACACACAAAAAACAGAAAGCTTGGAAATTTAGATGTGATGATGAATGCAGTGGGTACATTTCCTCCTGAAATGTCAACAAATTTCATGGCATCCCCTCCAATAGTAGTTGAGATATTTCACCTAAAAAGACAATCGTCACTAGAGGCAATGTCATGTGATTCCCCCTCTGAGCAACATTGATGTAACGTAATGTAATATCATTATTTTGTAATATGATTTTTAATTAGAAAGGTCTTTGTTGCTGTTGCATGCTCCAACTTGATATTCTCTGGTATGAGAGAATACACCTATCGACTACACTTAGTCATAACACACCTCACTGTTGTCAGTTTGCAGCCTGAGATAAGGCAGCTGCCCGAAATTTGCAATGTTGCATGAATAAGGAATCAAGGTGGCACACTGCCCTATCTCTTTGCCTTTGAAGCATCAGCATCAATCTATACAAACTGAGTCATCACCTAAACCAACGTCACCCTCCTACTTCTCCTGAAAGAACGATCTCTGCACCTCTTTCATGGTGGTGGCTTATTGGATGGGCTTTTGTTAATGAAGCCTACTGTATATGCCAATTATAAGCCCTTCACCTCTCTGTGCCCCCCGCCCTGGAAACGTTGTCTCCTCTGACAGCCTGCTGTAGGCACCACGCCTCGCTGCCTGTCAGTAATTACCCTGCTGTACTCCACTGCTTTATCACCAGCAGTTGGCCGCCACAGGATGTGCAGAGAAAATGAGAAATCTGAATGTGTTTGCTTGTTTGTGCCGCTTAACATCGGAGTACTGAGGCAGGGGTTATTTGCTTGGCACTCGTGGCACACGGTGGGTACGGTTCCAACACACACATAATTGCAATTTTCTGCGTACACAACACAGAAATAGAAATACAAACACTACGCACAGACTCAGGCACTTATTAATTGAGATTAAACACACACATAGCACAACTGCTGCCATAGAGACGGATTAATTTAAGTGTGCCACTCCATTCTGCTGTCCATTGCAATAGATTTTAACCTTGAGGCATTTAGTCTGAAACTAAATTTAACATGAACTATTTTAGTTGAAAAAAGTGGTGAGACACAATGATATTTAAATAAAAAGGATAAGGGCCTGCATAGGCCCATCAACCTAAACATGCTGCCCACACCACTGCACAAAATCATCTTTAGTGAATCCTGCTGCAGGCTGTGTTTTTAAAATGATTAAAAACTATAGTGTTGGACTTGTGAATGGGCTTAAAAAACACGATCGGTGTGTTAGCTTTTGTGATCCTGCAGACTAATTTGTCGACAGCTTTGACGCTTCCCTTTTGTTTGCTTTGGACTAATTTCACAAACCCTCACTTCTTTTTGACATGTTTAGTGATTATGTGGGGACTTGATAAAAGGTTCCAAAGGATTTTCATCTGGTTACATTAATCTGTGGATCGATACAAAGTGGAAATTGCAGACAGTGTTTATTCAGGCAGTGATGTGTCTTTCATTGTTTTCAGGCTGTATTCCAACAAACTGGAACTGAAATGTAGAGATGAAATGAGGCAATCTCCATTAGCAGATCGACCTCTCTGCTAAAGGGGACATGTCATTTCCAGGTCTATATTTTTATCAGGCTCAAGTAGAATATCTTTGCATGATCTGTAGCTCAAAAACAACCTCCTGTATCCTATACTGGTGCTTACATGCAGCCTTTCAGTGCACATAAAACAAATGGTGTGACACTATGCTACCGTGATTATTAAAGTATTTAGATAAGACTGTTTAAACCGCTATTTAAATTCTATTGATTTTCAGTGGTACAGACCATTTTTTGCATGAGCCGGATAGAAGAGATTTTCATCTTTAGGATAGTACTTCTATTTCCATCTAAGTGAACATAACTGTCTGTCCAGCCTTGGCCAGATCTGAGGGCTCAGATTTGAAATCTTTATGCATAACATGCAGCCGCACATCGGCACTGCACTCTATAAACAGAACAGCATTACAACTGTCCATATGAACAGTGCTGAGGTAATGTGGAGCATCATCTGGAACAACTGCATGACCATAAAATCAGTGACACCATGTTCCCTTAAAAAGCTAATTTACTCATTTGTACTCTACACGTGTGATGGTATTGTTAGTATTGATTATAGGCCAGACAGAAGATAAATGGAGGGTGGGACGGGTTACTGATTGGAGTTGAGTTATAGATTTTCTCCTTTTGTTTTGTTTAGATAATTGGGGTCATAATGTCAGTATAGGTCTGTATAGGTCATCGCAAAAAAAACAACAACATCATAAAACAGGTCACATGACAAAAGAGACAATCTGAGAGAGAAAATGGTGTTTTTTTATTTAGTTGAACATGACAATGATGTGTGAGAAGTGAAACTTACAGTCTTTCAGTAGTTTATTTCAGTTGTGATATTTACCAGCGCACAACGTGGCCAGATAAAAAGATTTCACTTTTCCTGTACAGTTTGCTACAGTAGAGGAACCAACAGTAAACAATTTAAATACTGTACAATAACAGGATAGACGTATGGACATTCAGCTGTACTAATCACACAGGACACGTAGTAACTGCTCCTCATAAAATCTGATTTAAAGCTTTCTTCTGAGAAATGAAACCTCAGGTCTGAACACTTGATTACACAGCGAGTAGACAGATAAAAAGGATGTGTGGGGTGTGCCACTGATTCATTTAAGAGAACAGAAAGCAAAGAGGCAGCAGAATGAGCGTCTAAATGTTTCAAAACCCACTTTACCACCTGGCTCCCACTAAGCAGACGTCAATCTGTGTCTTCTGTTCCGCCGTCTTTATGAAGGTGTAGAGAATAATGCTGTTTTATTTTAATGGCACAATATCATTCATATAATCCATCACAAAAGACGTGACTGCTACTGATGCTACATTTGTCCTAAAAGTACAAACATCATTGTCCATTCACAGATATTCACCTCACAGACAATATTAAAGTACTTGTTTGCTGCAGGTTGACTTTTTGCTAAAGTTCTAATGTGCAAAAACAAACAAATACAAAAATCACCAAAAGTATTCATTTTATACACAAATTAAAATTGAATACTGTCATCAATAGCTGTTTTGTGATCAAGCTTTCCCTTTGTCTCGATTTGTTTGTCTCTTGTTCAAGTGAATTAAAAGATCTCTAATAATCTTACATTCTCCTTTACTTTCAAAAAATGAACATTGTTCCTCCTGCACAATGTGTTTTGTTCACATAAAGAAAATGAGCACAGAATAAGTTTTATGTGATCTTTTTATGTGAGGTATAAGTACAAAGATGTCACTCACTGCATCACAGAATATCATCATGAACTTTCTAAAATTGAGCCAAATAAGATGAAGGTGGAGATGCTACAGTGAATTTAAGCACTCTAGAATGAGATGTGGGGGTAGAACAAAATGAGAGAGAGACAGCGTTCATATGCAGTCCAAATCAACAACATCACAGAACTGGGCCTTGAAGGAATATTGATTGAAATTTCAATGACTGATCTTCTCTCAGAGATTTAAGAATTGATCTATAATTAATTGATAAGTCAGAATGAAAGCAAATGAGCGTGTTTTCTCTGAAAGTCTTGAGAAGAGTCGATCATAAGCTTCTGAAATACTAGATTTATTGGACTGGATCGCAGCGTCTCTCTGATAATCTGTCCACCCCCTCACTCACACTGTTCTAACTTCTTGATCCACCGTGACTCACAAGGTGTCCAACCCTCGGCGCCACACGCTGGGCCCGGTCAGACCCAGGCGTGAATGCCGCCCGCCCAGTCCAGCAGCCGCCCCCGGTACCAGGCCCGTGTAATAGGCTGGATGAGAAGCAGGAGCCGGAACCTCCGCAGCAAACCGCAGAAGACGGCGGCCGCCACCACCACGAGCGGCGACATCATCACAAAGCCCAGGATGATGAGGGCAGAGCAGCTGTTGTCGTCAAGGTAACGGCAGATGGCAGAAGGGGCGTCAAGGACCTTTGAGGACAAATAAACCGGGCGGGGGGGTTAACAGAAGGTCCCCAGAGGACGGGATGAGCATTTCAGCATGAACTGGAGCTGTTTGGATTTGTCATTTGCTAGTTAGGATTAGTTAGGATTGTGTTTGCATATGCTCGCACGCAGAAGTTGGACTGTGTGAGGCGGCGTGTGACAGAGTATCTCCCAGCTTCCCTTTACCTTCAGATAAGAAGCGGCTCAGAGCTGTCAGTAACACTCTGAGCGGCCCCCCCCCCTCTCCAGAGGGAGAGAGGAAGGAGTAAAAAAAAGACTGAAATAGGACAGAAAAAGGACAAAAAATGAACAGATGATGAGAGAAAGAGTGAGAGGTGAGATCAGCGTTGCACATGAGGTTAGCAGCTGAAATCCCAGCTGCAGAAAGCACACTGGCATCCTTACAAAAGCATACACCAGGGTCTCACACACACACACACACACACACTTAGACCCACTCAAAATTATTTGGTTAATGCCTAAAGTCCCTATTGGGCTGAATAATTTCCTATTGTGAGCTTTTTTCAAACGGAACTTTGCCTCCCACAAATGTTCCCTAGCAACAACAGTGTTTACCACCCTCACACATACATGCATGTACCCCGCACACACACACACACACACACACACACACACACACACACACACACACACACACACACACATCGCATTTCCCAATTGTTGTCAGCATGCTTGCGCACAGCTGGAGCTGGCAGCGAATCAGCCTGCTTTGTCTTCTCAGTGGGTCTCCATCCCCGTGTTCAGTCTGTCACCACAATTTGCTCTGCCCTAATCAAGATTATAGTCCCATTGCACGCACACACTTGGCGTGTTCTTGATTAGTCTTCTCTGTCTGCTCTGTCTCCAGAAACCAAATCATTCATAACTGGGAGAAGTGCAGCCTCCGGCGAGAGAACCGACTGTATCAGATTGTAATGTTATGACCTGTCAGAAGGTGGGGAGAGGTGAGCCAAGGACAGTGCTATAGATCTTCACAGGATGATTTGGCCTGCCGCCTTCACTGGTGATCTGTCTCACTCACCAAAAAATGAGCCGCTCCCAGTGCCTTACCTCACCTCAACGCTGTCTGACAGGCTCCAACATCCAAAGCTGAGCTTTTGTCTTTAATAAATATACATAATAAACAGCAATGAGCACATGGAAATACGCCTGAACACCTTTGATGAGGAGGCTTCAGGTGTAGGTGTATAACTTGCCTGTGTCTCAGGATATATTACAAATGTTTGTGCCCAGAGTCAATACAAAATTAGGCAAAAAAAATACTTTTACCAGGTTAAATGAAGGAAATCATAATGCCCCACAAATGGTATTACCTAAACTTCCAGTGAAGGGAGACAGAATGGGAGTCATAGAGCATACATTTTTTTGTTAACAAACTGTTGTGTTGGGACAGAGCACTATCCTCTTAAGCCAGTGGTTCTCAAATAGTGGGGCGCGCCTGCCTGGGGGGCGCGAGGCTCCGTCAAGGGGGCACGTTTGACCTCAGGGAACATGCTTTTTAATTTTTTTATTTAAATTTTTTTATGTCCTAGAATAAAGTGCACTTGCATCTCCAATACATTAGGGGGCAGTAGCGCTCTCATTGGCAGAGTGTGTGCAGGGAGCATACCGCACAGAGTATGAGTATGAAGTCTAGACACAAAGTGTGGCAGACCATTTAAGTGACGCCATGAAAATATATTTAACAGGGATGAGAAGACAGGCGGAGAGAGACGGAGATAAAAAGACAAACGAAAGTCTAAGATGAGAAAATATGACAAAGCGTATGTAGCGCTTGGTTCACTGTGAAAGACCGGTGTGTTACTGAGTCTAAAATGTTGGCAGCAGACAGCATGACGACAAATAAATTAAAGACATTGCACCCCAATCACGCTGATAAGACAATTTTATGTAATTTTATTTTTGAGTATCGTATGGTTTGACATAGTCAGTCAAATTTGTATAGTTTAATTAAGGATTTAATTTTATTTTTGAATTTCAGATGCACTTTATATGTTTATGTCACTGTTAATAAAGCTGTTCTTTGTTGTAAGTTGGTCCAGATTTCTTTCTTTTTTTATTTTCTTATACGTTATTAAGGATACAGTGTTATGCAGAGGTACTTATAACAATCTTATAGGTAAATGATAGTATTTATAGTCGCGTGGGGGGCACAAGATGTTTTCTTCTACCATGGGGGGGGCGTGACAGAAAATAATTGAGAAACACTGTCTTAAACCTACATCATGTATGTTTTCCGCCACTTGGAGGCATCAGAAATGAGCCGTTAACACAACAGTGCTCAGCTAGTGCAGTAAAAGTGTTAAAGATTCCCTCCACGTGTTTTATGATGTATGTGTTTCAATGATATGTTGTGTCTGATGTTTTTTACACCATATTTTTAAAATTACCTCATCACTAATCATGTGTAAAGGCCCGTCCCTTAAACATTTCAGTGAGCTCAGGGAACCTTTCCACTTTCTGTAGGGAAAAGATGCTGATGAATGAGGTGAGAGTGAACCAAATCAAAACATTTGAGGGATGTAAAAACAAAGAGCTGAAAGACACAAAAACATTCAATAAAGCTCAGTAACTACAGAGCTGTGTGTTAATTCTCAGTAGGTTTGTCACTACAATCGACAGCTTCACATGCAAGTAATTATTTGATCCTTTGTTGGTAGAATAAAAACATTGATTAGAGCTGCTTTAATGACTCCTAACATGGGCAGAAAAGGTTTTCTAATTTTTTCCATATTGACATTCTCCCTTCTTTACATTGACATTGATTGTTTTTAACTGGTTTTCCTTTCTTTATTCTAGCAGCGAGTTCTTTATTGCAATTGATGATATCTCTTCATGAGCTTAATACGCCTCTGGAGTTCCCCAAGGATCAATCTTAGGGCAAATTATTTTAATCTGTTACTTCTCTTCTTATCATAAGCAGACATGCTTTACTCCAGCCAACAAGCAAGAAAACCTGGTGTTGTCTTTGACTCAGAAATTAACTTCATAGGCTCATATGGGATTTTTCACCATATCTGATTCATATCACCTCAAAAAAACATTCTAAAGCTAAAGTTCGACACTTTCTCTATGAGTGAGACTAATGAACTTGGTTTATATGAGCAAGTATATGAACAGTACTATTGTAACGTTTGCCTGTTTGGTTGACCCAAAAAAATGATAAATCAGCCACATCTGATTCAGACCTCTGTGGCCTGAAGGCTGAGTGGGATCATAGGGAGAGAGAAGGACAGATTCTTTTTCTTGTTTTTAAAGCACTTCTTGGTCTTGCACCAGCCTACATGTCTTTGCTCAGCGTTGGGAAAATGGAGCAGGACATGGACACACACATTATTTTATATGCTTTAATGTACTGCTTTAGTTCACCATTTTATATCGGCTGCCTTGGGAGTTGTTTTTGATCAGCTTCAGTCAGCACATTGAAGTGGAAGCGTAACACTTTCCAAATCCCCCTCCCTCCACGGTGTCAAAGTGGTGTTATTGCACTGACAACCAGAACAGGAATAACAATAAAGTCTGTTCAATCCTATGTGTTTGCCCTTACTTAACCTGCAAGCAGCCTTAACTCAATCCCAACCAGTTATTTCTGCTATTCGTACTCATAACCTCCTAGTCCTCACCCAAACTGCATGGGTGGTGCAAAGGAAAACAAAATTCTAACAAGAGGGGAACATTATTTAGGGAGGGAACAACCTTCCACACAACACCTGATTGCTTTTCATATTCCCCAGAGCCTAGGTTTGAGGAGAAATGATCAAGACCACTTTGGAAATAAAAGAGCGAAAGAAGCATGCTCACTGAAGGGGAAAATTGAAATTGAATTTGGAAAGAGCTCTTGTAATGATGTCCACTGCATGGTAACAACGCAGTTTGAGATTTCGCCTAGTTTATTATCTTTTAGTCTAGGTGTCCTACCTAATCTTGCCCTAAATCAAGATTTCATTTTACCATGAGATTCCACCCGGTGGCAGACAGACTTGAGTAATGAGTCTGAGGCTTTTAGGAAACCAGTCTAAATGCTGATGGAGTCATTATTCTGTAGCAATGGTGCAATCAACATTTACTTCATAATGACGAGGTAAAGATAAAAAGTTGTCATCTCTAATTGAAGAGTCTTCTTCAATCCTGCGATCCAGAAAAACTTCTTCCCAAAAACATGAGTGAACAACCCACCCACAGGATGCAGCAGTGGCCTGTCCTCCTTCCCTCGGTGCAGAATGCAGCAGCAGAGCTCCTCACCATAACACGACACATCCCTCCGGTCCTGGCCGAATTACACCGGCTTCCCATCCGTTACAGAATTCAATTTAAGATCCCATTGATTACTTTAAATCCCTACATGGTCTAGCGACACTTTACATTTCAGGGCGTTTTACCGCTTCCTGTGCACTGTGACACAGAGATTGTTGTCCAAGATTAAAACAAAGTGCTTTTGCAGTTTTAGCTTCAACACTGTGAAACAAAAACCCCACAGTTTCAGATCAGCTAAGTCAATGCATCAGTTTAAAAACTCACCTACACAGACTTTTTTTTGTAACATATTCCAAAGTTGAATTGTTTTATATTCAGTATTTATTGCATTTTCTGTTCATGATTTTCTTTTAATTTTATTGGTTTATTTGTCTGCTTTCTATCATGCACCTATACTTGGTGTTTTTCAAGGACCTCATAACTCTGGTTGTGAGAGTTGCTATTGATTTATAATATAATTAGAATTATTTTCACATTTTCCCAGACTTATTATTGACTTGTCAGTCACCCGTGAAGCACTTTGAATTGCACTAACCTGCAGGAAAGTTGTGCTCTACAAATCAAGTGGGATTCTTTTATTGACTGACAGCTAAATGCAGAAACCAGGAATCTCTTAACAACACACTTTTAGGAAGGCCCCTGCCAGACATCACCACTTTTCCCCAGAACTTTTTTTTTGCTAATTTGTTGTTGGTATTTGTTCAGCAGTGACAGTAAAGGTACAGTGAAAACTTGTTGGAGGAAAGAAAGAGGGTTTGAAGTGCAACTTCCTGGTTGGAATTAAATCAGGGCCGTGTCACTTAACCAATAAGGTCAAGTCAATTTTTAACATATAGCACCAGTTATCACTCTTTATAAAAGGCCAATAGGAAACTGGACCAATCTGACAACTCTGCTTGAAAATCCTACCCAAGCAAAAGTGATTATGTGCAAAGACATTACATTGCTTAACTAAAGATTTAAAAATCATTAAAAGCTCAATTCACATGAGGGCTCAAATGAAAGAACTATAACATGCGATCCTCCTGTGATTCTTATCACCAGGTGACATCTGACAACCTGTATTTTTCAAAGACAAACGGCAAAGTGATTTGTGTAGAGATGAGACCTCCGTTCCGCTCACCCTGGAGTGGCAGAGGAAACCGGCGTAGAGCAGCAGCATCGCAGGCAGCAGCACCACCAAGAAGACCCCGGCCAGGAGCAACATGCTGGCTAACACCACGCACAGGTTCCACAGGACCAGACCCGCCCCGCACGCCACGCAGCCGCACCGGCCCCGGCGGCTGCCCCACGCGCTGCCCCCGCTGTGGGCCACGGGAGGGGGCAGCATCTTCACCCCTTCACCCATCCACAGCTCCTCCTCCTTCTCCTCCTCGCCTGAACCCCCGTCGTCCATGTCCACGTCCATGCCGCACATCTGGGAGAGAGAGAGAGAGAGAGAGAGGGAGAGAGAGGGAGAGATGCTTTTAGGTCATGTTTGAAGCCTGAGGGTGATGTCTGGGTAATTCACTGACACATTCCTTGTTCTTGAAGCCTTTTTACTCATCAATAATGAACACAAAATAGATGTGACAGCCATAAAGGATAATATGCTGTGCGTCATTTGGCCTATGAGCAACTCACATCTATATATATATATATATATATATATATATATATATATATATAGGACATGAAGACTACACAAAGCCTGATGTGATTTATATATATATATATAGGCTGTCAATTTCAAGTTTGTCATCACTTTTCAACCTCAAAACACCTCCAGCATGCGCTTGTTTCCTGGATGGGCTGCTTCGAAATTTAAGACCTTAAATAAGAGCAGTGGGCTCTCTCTCTCAATATGTAAATAAGGAACCCATAACTTGACTTCACACACACACACACACACACATATTGACTGGTGTGCCACCGTGTGTGACTTGCTGTCTTTCCATCAGTCCGCTGATCGATCTCATCACAGCTTTGTCACTAATCCCGTACAGTCTGCCAATACATCCGTTTTTTTCTTTAACTAAATCTGCTCTTAAATCATGCATTACATTTAATTGTCAGAATAGTGTAATTTATCGTCATGCTTTATTTGAGACTTTGCTACTATTTTTTTTTTTCTCTAGAAACTGTTACATCGTGAACCAGATACGACAGAGTTGCCTCGTGTTAGGGTTATCACAAAGCGCTTATGAATAATCATTTCATTGCCTACCTCGAAGTGAAGGATGAATCCCGTTAATCCCTCGAGTGTGTTTGTTGAAATCCTCTCCCAGAGATCGTCCTGGTGCGCCTCGTTTCCACGGAAAAATTATATAAACTGATTGATTTTTTTTTTTTTTTGCGGAGAGAAAGAGAGAGAGATAGACACCTGTGAGTTGAACCCTGCGCTGCTGAGGTGCTGCTGCTGTTAATGCTGCTGCTGATAATGATGCTGCTGCTGATAATGATGCTGCTGCTGCTGCTGCACCGAGCGGCTCCAGGCGCGCGCACCACTGACCCGTGCGCGCTTACGCGGCCGCACACGATTAAAGGCCCAATATGTTACTTTTCCATGATGAGACTCGACCTATGTCCTTTTTCATTTCCCAGAATGTTTCCAACATGTTTTTTTTAGAAGTTTTATAAAGTCGTAGTTACAATTTTAATTTCTTAACCTTTTAATCTAGCCCCATGAAGCCTTACTTCAAGAGACTTCAGTGACTTATTTCCCATTGACACAAATTATTCGAGCTTTAAATAGTTACAAGAGGGATTTAAATCAATTCGATTGGACCAGAAAGTGGGTGTGGCTTACCATTTAACACTATTGTTATGCAGATTGTTCTAATCCCCCCTCAGTGCAGGATGAGTCCTTAAACATTGGAAAATAGTCTACAGAAAGAGAAAAAAACATGGATTTTGATAGATCAAGAGTTCCCCAAGATACAAACATCTGAGAACAGTCATAGATACAAACAACCACTGACTGATGCCCATAAATGTTTGTAAAATGCTGTATTGCATTTACAAGTTTGGATTTTGAAAAGGGTGCCACATCTGACTAGTTCATAAACAATGCATCTTACGAACAGCCTCTCAAAACCTATTGTGTTTGTTGGGCACTTTCTGTACTCAAAACTGAATTTTTTTTTTGACATATAGTTGACAGATACATGAACCACTCATACAGTGACATAAGATTTAAACTGAGAAAATGTGTTTTTTTTATTTTATGGGTTTTTTTTTTGTAATCAAAACTATCTTCTTTGCACACACATTAGTATTTTGATTGTCATAACATTATTTTTTATGCAATTTTTAACCACCCAAGGTCATCTAATTTTAATTAAATCAGTTGCAGCTGCATCCATTGCACCCAACGCCCGCCAAACAGCAAAGAAACACATACTTTGAGCATGAAACTGCTTTTTGGATTGTTTTTACTGGTTTTAACACCTGAGTCAGTTTGTTTTGGGGAGAGAGAGACATCTAAGGATAATTCAACTTGTGGTAAAACCACCTAAACAAGTGGATCGTAAGTTATCAGAGAAGCTAGAGTTATTGATACTGACATTTCCCATGAGCCCTCTGTACGTCATAACATCATCATCTCTATATCTTGTTATAGTTTAGATAAGACCCTTAGTAGCAGAAAAAATGATTACACTGTGATTTCTGTCGGTGTTATTAATGTTAATACTGAGCCAACATAGTGGCAAAATGAATAAAAAGCTGAATGTGAAAATATGGAGCAGCAGAATCAGATCCACAATGAGTTTATTAAAATCTGCATACATCAGGCTGTTTATGGTTTATCACAAATTTAGAATCTAAATACTATTGATTAAGGGAAACTACTATAATAAAATATTGACAAATAGCAAGGACATATAACAAATGGATTTCAGAACAAAAAGAAAACTTCTTATGGCTTTTATCTGATATATATTAAACATTAGCAAATGCCATTAAACAAGTTAATAGTTGCATCTCACAACTGCCGCTCATATATACCATTTCAAGGCGAGGAAAGCAATAATCCTCGTGCGTCAAGATACCTTCAAATTTTGCATTCGCTGTAAATCCAAAGTCCTCATTTTGAAAAAGAAAAGCATTTAAACTTTATCTAAGGCTAATGAGAGGCCCACGCCAGGTAATGATTCAGATCAAGTAGCCTACATGTTTGCACAAAGGGGGCCTGTGGTTTTTGTCCAACATCCCATACACTGAATGCATGTTCATGTTTTAATGGTCTCTTAAACATCTTCCACTGTTTATTCGGACACCTGTTGTTTGTTTTAGGACAAAAATATCTTTAATGTGTGGCTTATTCAAAAATATTTTTCTGTTAGCTTAATTTTTCAATAATTACGTGCAGTGCAGACTTTCTATAAAGGCTTGTTACTCCTTGTAACCATTAACAATTTATTCTATAGAGCCCAATACTGAACATTAATGACTCAATTATTTAAAGGCTGCTCATAGACCAGATGGGGTTTTCTCCTTATCTGTCGGGTCAGTGACCTCTGGTTTACACAAGTAGCTACTTCAGTTTTATCAGATAATCAGATAACAGCTCAGGAAAATGGGATTAAGATGTGCCCGTTATTACTGGAGGTTCCAGGCAACAGCATAAAGGAGATGAGTGATGCAGCTCCGCTCAGTCATGATAACATGGAACATGATACCTACAGATCTCAGGGAAGCCAGGTCGCTAGATAAAATATAGTTTCTCTTCACTTTAGCATTTATCTAGCTTGTTTAATTGACTGTGAGGTGTTTTAAGACAATTTTATGATTCAATTTTACTGCTAGTAAGACCTCTCTGGTATGAATCCCATTAGTCTTTACTGTATTACCATTTTAATTTATTATGTTATTATTACCTTAATTTTATATGGCTTGAATTGACCTTTACAGAAAGGAGTGTCTTGACCCATTGAAGCAAATGGCATAACTCTGTTCTTAAAATAAAGTCTCACATCCCCAGGCAGGTGTTTGTCACAGATGTGTAGCTGCGGCGGGTTCAGTTTACTTTGTAAGGACTCGCATTGTTTTTCTGGGATGTGAAAATTCATAGAGAAAGTATTATTGGGCTACATAACACTCGTAAGTACTTGCTCAATTTGTTTTGAACCAGTGTATTTATGACAACAGAATAATAATCAAGTACAAGAGACAAATAAAGTAGAGAATGAAGCAATATATGTATGTCATGTATTTTTCTGCCTAAAGCAAAATTAATATTTTAAAGTATTTTTATTTCCCATATCTTAAATGAGCCTTCCTGTCTAATGTCCTTTTGGTGTTTTTAATTTACTCCTTAATGTTTATTTTATATCTATTCTAAGGAGATTGAAAAACATTGCTGTATGAAAGGTGCTATACAAATAAAGTGTATTATTAATAACAACACTAATATATAATGAGTTCTCTCCTCTGCCTACGAGAGTTGTCAGCCGTGCCACTTAGAGATAAGTGGATAATCGATTTGTTTTGCAGCACTGACGGACAGTCAGTCTTCCACTGTTCAAATTAAATTACCCTGAACCAGAGAGAAAAGATGAGAGAATATACGTGGCAGAGCCGACCAGAATGGAAGGAAAGATTTCATGAGCTGGAGATGAGGGTATGACAGCGGAGGCAGACAGAAGATGCTGTGGACGGTCTACAGCCTCTTTAGGGAGGGGCAGGAAGGTTCCAGCTGCTGCTCACTCTGCTGTCTGCTTTTAAAAAGTCGAAAAGTAAGTTGAATAGTGTATGTTTTACATGTAACATCTGCTGACATCTGCTGGACTGTCTGTGAACATCCATCCATCCATCCATTTTCTATCCCGCTTATTCCTTTTCAGGGTCGCAGGGGTCTGCTGGAGCCTATCCCAGCGCATTTTATGGCGAGAGGCAGGGATACACCCCAGATGGTCGCCAGCCAATCGTGGGGCACACACACCATTCACACACCATTCACACACACACTCACACCTATGGGCAATTTAGATTTGCCAATTAACCTGAGCATGTTTTGTATTGTGGGAGGAAGCCGGAGTACCCGGTGAAAACCCACGCAGACACGGGGAGAACATGCAAACTCCACACAGAAAGGTCCCAGACCCAGGCCCCAAGGCGGTCTTGAACCTGCGACCTTCTTGCTGTGAGGCAACAGTGCTACCCACTGCTCCACCGTGTCGCCCGATTGTCTGTGAACATTTTGTACAAAATCTTGTCACACACACACACACACACACACACACACTTTTTTTGGTTTGGCAGTCAAGTAAAAACAATATTCTCCAGTAACGTTCTCCTGCTTTTCATTATTACCTGGATTTGTTCTGCAAAAGTTTCAGTTGACTTAACATGACGGACACAAACTGAACATTGTCTCGTCCCTTTAGGACTATCAAGCTTTGGTAGTTTCACACTCTGCCTCCAGCTATGTCATTTACTATCCATTTACTGAACAGAGTCCTGCCGGTTGCTATGGAAATTTGTTTTTACTGCAGTGACTTTTCAACAACTTGCACATAAATACCAACAGCTATAGTGTGACTACCTATCTAAGTATGTACGTATGCATGTATTTATTTTATCTCAGCCTCATATTTGGTATTACCTCATTTCCTCTCTTACATATTCTGTAACACAGAGCAACTATGTGTTTAAATCAATGGTATTAATATTAATATAATAATACATATAATATTTATGATGTGTTGTTCACTTCAGGTTACACAATAACATTAGACACAGTTTTGGCATTTGAGCATTGCGAGGTGTGTTCAAAACAAGATATTAAAACAGGTAGTAATTGTAAAAGAAATAAGGATTTTCTGTAACATGGCTCAGTATAACCAAGGTTTACAGTTTCTAGCTTAAAAAGTGTCTATTTTAACACAATGCTCACATGCATATGCTGTATGTACTGAGTGAGTGGGGCTGGGACTGTTCTGTGTGGAGTTTGCATGTTCTGTGTCTGCATGGGTTTCCTCCCACAGATAAAACATGCTGAGGTTACGTAGAAACTCTCAATTGCTTGGTATGAGTGTGTGAGTGAATGGTGTTTGTGCTCCACGCTAGAGTGGCGACCTTTCTGGTGTGTATCATCTGAAGTACTCTGGGATTTGCTCCCAATTGGTATAGAAAATGGATGGATGGATGGATTCTGTAATCACTCCCCCCTCCCTTCATGACTGCAGTTTTAAAGATAGGAGAATCAAAATCCAAAGTCCTTCTTCTGTTCTGTTCTTTTTATTATGTGAATCTATCCTTTAAATTCTGCATCATTTTATAACGGCGAAACATAAACAACGTTGGTAAACAAGTTAAAGTATCGGTGGTATAAATTCCGTCTGTGGCTCCCATCACAGCGGCTCATTAAACTTTCTGGCACACTGAGATTAGATTGAAGCCAATAAAGCTGTGAACAGCAGGGTCTCCTACCATCATGTTACTCTTCTGTGCACCACTAGGCAGCATCGGCGCCTATTAAATGTGAATGTTTGGAGTTTTGCTGCTCTCAAACTCAAGCAGCAGCCACGCGATGATAAAAACACAGTTTCACTGTTGACTTTTCCTACTCCAACCTTAGAAAGAACAAGAAAGACCTAACAAGCATGTGTACGAATACAACAAAAAGGCAGTTATCACAACAAATAGAATTTAATGCATTCAAAGCAGATTAAAAGTAAAGAGACTACAGCTTATTAACAGACTATAGTCATGTCTGGATACATAAATTCACACATATGCAATGTGTTAATCATCAAACAAAAAGAGTGCATTATAGGCTGGTGTGTTTGTTTACTCTACATACAATAGAGTTTATTTCAATAGCACAACTTTGTGTTATGAGTGTATGTATGTGGATGTGTGTGAGTGCCTTTAGAGAAAGATTTAACAAAAAGTGAAGTCATATCTTCAAAGTGCCTTTGCAATACTACAGATTTGTACAAAGGATGTGATGTGGAGGAGAGCAGAGGGGGCGGAAAAGAGGAGCAAAGTGACAAAAATAACGGGCAGACACATGGCGGCCCTACCCTCCGTCTGATGTGTGTGGTAGTGTGTGATGGTCTGTGTGTGTGTGGCCATGCTTCGAGTGTGTGTGTGTATCTGAATGGGGCAGAGGGTGGGACTGAGCCCCGCTGAGGGTGTCGGTTAAAGGAGAGTCCAAGCCGTTGTCTGCTGGATACAGCTGCATCACTGCCCCCTCCTGGGCACCTTCCTTACTGCAGGACTGGCAGCTGCAGTGGAAGATCCTCTCCACCAGCTTATCCACACGAGGAGACTCCTCATTGCCCGGGCACTCCAGAGTCACCTGTACATGCACAAAGATACAGATAAATACATGCAAAAATATACACAAACACACAGGTCAGTGCTCTGGTTACAGATCTAAAGGTAGGATGTGAACAAGGATGGTTTGTTAAATCATGTGTCCCTGGTCCGCCTGAGAGCTGCTGTGGATGCAGGTTTTAATAAAGCAGTTACACATCTGATTCTACCACTAGAGCCCTTGAAGAATCAGGTGTGTAACTGCTTGTTTGGAACCAAAACCTGCACCCACACCAGGGTTGCCTACCCCTGCTCTATACAATATAGAAAATGAAACTACATTCTGTCCAATAAAATGACACTAATGTCAAACTCTGGTAACTATATAGGGAGTGTGAAATTTTCAATTATTACTTCTTTAGGCTGTTTTTATTTGGTAATATGTATTCTTTCTTACTATGTTCAGTCAATATCTTCTGCTATATTGACATATTATTATATTTAGTATTTCAGTAGTAGTATTTTAGTATGTGTCCCCCAACCTTCAGTTTCTTAGTCCTTAGCTATCTGTTTTTGTTTTGTTAAAGTCTTGTCGGATCATATTATTGTTGTTTGTGCCATGAACCTATTATCTGACTGTGTTGTCAGCGGAATGAAGAAACATTGAGGAAAAACATATAAAACAAACTGAAAAATACAGAAAACCCCAGTAAATGTCAGCGTTGCACAATCTCCGCCGGCCCCCCGGACCTCACGCAACTCCACCTCACTGTTTGCTCTATCCACTGAAAGCGATCATTCAGCAACTTTATCAAGATCTACCACAAGGGCCAAACCAGAAGAGAGGAGTATCTTCTTTCATGAGAGCCGATTTTGTTGTATCAACTGTATTTTGTTTAAAGTCCTGCAACAATAATCACAACCACAGACATAAACATCCATTTCCAGATAATTAAAAGTGAGGTGAGACTGTACGTGGTCTTTCTTTGGCCTTTCTCACACAACAGAAAAGTAAGAGATTTAATTAATCTATCAGGTAACAGCTGTGCTCTCCTAGTGATACAATATTTTCCACTGAAACATGAGGTGATCTCACCTGTGGTCCAACCCGCCTAGTCTACCTGGCAGCTTTCCAAACTACATACACCTCACCACAAAGCCTTTGTTGTCGCAAGACTGGATTCCTTCTGGCTACAAGGGACAAAGTACTTTAGAGGAATATAAAATACAGTTCAAATAGGTTCACAGGGAACCACAGAAATCTACTCAAAAGCCTCCAGTTATATGTTTTCTTTGCTTTTTCTTCAGTAGTGGAGTGTAGTACATGCTTGCATGTGTGTGTGTGTGTGTGTGAGACAAGTGTTGGTGTGTGTTACATGAGCAATGTGCAATAACTCTTACCACTTCCCACTGTGTCTGGGCAGGCATGCAGGAGTCACAGTGCACCAGAGACTCAGTTGACTGTGGGAACGTGTTGGGGACGCTGTAACTGAAACACTGGCCCAGACAAGCTCTGTGAGGAAGACAGAGTGTGTTATTTCCACGTGCCTACACACACACACACACACACACACACACACACACACACACACACACACACACACACACAACGTGCTTCACGGCCAGAGCATTCATGGCTGTGGAAGTAAGAGCTGCAGGAAAGAAAAACAAAAAAACATCTGAAATCTGAACTTCATGTCTGAAGATGCCCGTTAGCCTCAGGCTGGACACACACTCATACACGACTCGTTATTTATAAACGAGAGGTGAATCTCCGGTCAGCTTGTGATTAAAAATTAAAAAACATAGCTGATCTAAAGATAAGACATGGTTGAAAAGGTGGACAATGAAGAATAGAAAAAATAGAGTACATAAGGAATCAGCATTGTAATTTTACCACATAAACTTATGTTTATCACTGTCTGTTTTAAATAAATCAAATCATCAGTTAGTTCTCCATGTCATGTATTGTTTTCAGGAAGTTCAACCAAAGGAAAAGCATTAAACAACTAAAGGAGGAGGTGTCCCAGCTTCACTGCATGTTGAACAGTGGAATATTTTGATTAACCAACAATCATTATCATTAAACAATCATTAACAATTTGGAGAGTCTCAAAGACATAAAATGTGACGAAATGCATTTTAACATTTGTTTTTCAAAACCTTCTACTGCTATATGGGTTTTATTCACCTTTAGCGCAGTTTGATGAGAAAGGCAGAAATTATGGTGACATAATTTAATGCACAATATTGCTGTTTGAATCATTAAATAACAAAATCCTGTATATCAGGCTTTCATAACAGTTTTCTTGCAAAGCTTAGTAGCTCAATTTAAAATTAAAGTAAAACTAATTCAATTAAAGGTGTAATGATACATGCATGTAGCTGACCATTATATAAAGACATTGTACCAACTATGTGATGTCATGCTCAATATATCTTAAAACCAGACAGTTACAACGTTTTCATTCTCCAGTAACAATATGTGTAATTTGAAGGTTGTCAATGTGAGTTTGGTATTTTTTATGTTAGAGTTATTTTACTTGCATATGCTTTTATTTGTTTCTTTTGATTCAATTTTGTATTAAGATCCACATAATCATAATAAATAACTGAGCCTGATTTTTTAGCTATATTATCCAATTAAATGAATGTATTTGGATGGATAAGATATTTTGGCTATTATGACGTCTCCTTCTATGATATAAAGAATTTTAAAAACTGTGGAAATGAAAGAAAACTGCACATTAAGATAAATATATTGGGAGGTAAAAATATTTCGTAAAAAATCAAAATAGAAAAACATCAATTTTTTAATTATGTTTGACATTTGCAGCAATGTGCACAGGTTGAGCATCTGCCACTTAATGATTGCAGCTTTCTTTTGACCATATGGATTATTGCTTTTGAAATGAACCACAAAATAGGAAAGAATACATACTGCGAACTCAACTGGACCCTCAAAAGAAAATTGAAGGCAGCAAAGAAGCCTTTTCTAAGAATCCATTGTCGATTTATTACAGAACAGGCAAACTTAAATAAGGGATAAGTCTGGTGCTGTTTTACATTTTTCTTATTGTCAAAAGATCCAATGAAAAGACCAAAGCAAACAATGAACTGATCCTAATAACATGCATTGTCTGTGTAGCCAAACCCTGATACGATCTACTCCTCCGTGCCACAAGGCTCCATTGTTGTCCAACAACACATCGTTGAGCAACAGAGTGAATCTGCAGCTGAAAATAGTCTCCAAGTGAATATTTACTCCTGTTTGATTAATGTTTACAAAAAGTGCCTGGAATTTGTAGAAATTATTTTTCTTTAACTTAAGTGTATCTCCATGATCTGTTTTTAAAGATCAATGGATGTAGGGCTGAGAACATCAGGTAGGGTCGGGAAGTCAGGAGACTCTTTGTTTTTGTCTTTTTGTGGCAAGGCCAAAGAATATCTTCTTTTTTGGTATTTTTGAATGCGGTTTTCCAACCAGCAGGCAGGTTTACATTCATTTCAGGACAGGAGGAAAACTAACAGGGTTGAAATCTGTAATTACACACACACATAAATCTTACAGAAGTATCACCTATCACGCACGAGTGTTACGCCACTGCAGTTCGATTTCCATTTCATTCTTTTTTGTACTTTTCAAATTTTATAAGAAAACGGACGTCTTTCTGTGAGCTTGTAAAAAAAAACAAAAAAACAATTGTTTTGTGTTTGGGATCATGGTTTGCGATAAATAATACTTTGTGTTTGTAAACTGACTTCAACTTCTTTCGGTCAGGGCTTCCTTGATATCTGTGCTGTACCAAACAGCAGCGAGTCAGTGCCGACCACAATGTGCCCTACAAACAAAGAGGCTCAACTCTGAGGATGCAACTTATTGACATCCGGCCATTCCTGCGTTCTACACGTTCTTCAGCTGCACTGAGAAACCGTCGGACAGAGGGAGACAGAGACAGAGAGGGCCTTCATCCTGACCTGTTTTGAATAGAGCGAGGCTGACATCCCGTGTGCCCGACTATCTGCGTGATGTTCTTGGCTTCGCACCAGGCGCTCTTGTCAGGGAACAGCGCCAGGCGGTTGATGTGTGCAGGCGGTGCCGCTGAATACAGTGCAAACAGTGCGCAGCAAATCTGAATCCTCTGCCACATGACTGCACCTAAAGGGGCAGAAAAACCACAGCACGTTATGTTGCAGCCCTGTTAACCTGGATCTAGACAAATAGAACTCTCTATCCAAAGAGTGGTCACAAACTGATGCCTTTTATACACGCTCAGATAGTTTTACAATAAATATATGAAAGATAACGGTGCATATCTAATAGCTCATTTGGATTTGAACTTCCTTGTGATTAACAGCTTGAAAACTCTATGCTTCCTGTCATTTCCAGGTAGCCCGGGACTGGATCTTTTGAATGATTTAAAGAGAAAATCTCTTTAATTGTCAAATCAGTATCTGCAGAGAGAACCGGCTGATCCTGGACTCCTACTGGCTTAAAAGAGACAGAAAAGATGAGCGGCAGAGACAACAGTCTGAACTATAGGCTGACCACCTGAGTTCCATACCACGGCCCTGTGCTCTGTTTCAACGTCTTTAAAAATGCCTCAACCACCTACGTCATTTACAGCCTCCAAAATCGTTTTCTCCTGCTGCTTATAAAAAGTGGCTAGTGATCACCCACGTTGACTACTTTACACACTTTCATATGCCTCTGGCACATGGAGCCATGCCTGGTCTACAAGGGCCTGCTGGGGTGTGCTGTTGCTGAAGGAGGGGCTTGCTTTTATAAATATCGATCAGATTTTTTTCCCCCTTTTTTTCCTGTCTGTTTAAATTTCTTTGACGGACTTCAAAGGTTCAGACTTGGGTTCAGTTGGTGAGCAGTTTCAGCAGGCTTCCTTTTGCTTTATACTCAGATTATAGACCGAACACCCGCTGGACTTACGGCTAAAGTGGAATGATTTCCTTTAACAAATCAGTTACTAAATTAAATATAATAATGGTATTTTCCCCCAGGGATTTGAAATACTTGACCAAGCTATTAAACCTGAATGTGATGTTATTTGCAGTCAGTGGTGGAAAATAACACTTACCCAAGTGCTGTATTTAAGTACAATTTTGAGGTACTTTGCTTAAGTAATTTCATGTGATGCTACTTTATACCTCTACTCCGCTACAGGAAAACATTGATACTTCACTACATTTATTGGACAACTTGAGTTACTTTTCAGATGAATATTATGACTGTGGATAACAAGCTTTTATTAAAACACATTGTTAAGGTAGTTAAACCAGTGTGTCCATTATTTTGTCTTGTAGTCACATTTAAGATGTCTACAGGTTAACGACAGCTCCAAATTGTGATTTTGACCTCTAAACTTTTTTATACGGTTTCGTTTTCCATTATCCCATATTTAACCAAAAATAAAATCTAAAAAACTTAAAACTGATTTTTGGAACTTTTTTTTCCTTCCTGTCTTTTCTAATGATGTCATATATATTATAATATATCAGTAAGAATGTCCAAATTAGTACTTTTGCTTATATTTTGTTGTAGTTTGAGTGAAGTAGTTTTTTTTACATGGAGGAAATTAACTTGTGAAGTTCAATAGAGTAATTCTGCATTGCTGTATTGGCAGTGTGTAAAGTAACCAAGTACATTTACTCAAGTATTTTCATCTGATGCCACTTAATACTTCTACTCCACTACATTTCAGAGGGCAATATTACACTTTTTTGTGTTTGTTAGTCATAAAAACTAATCATTTAATAATGAGTACCTCTACTTTTGATTCTTTAAGCGCTAACATAATGTTATTTTTACTTCAGTAAGGATTTTGTTTATCTCCATATTTGACTGAAGTTAAGTATCTGAATACTCGTCCAATCTATCCAACATCGTTACGTTACGCACTCGGTTTTAACGACTGATAGTTCACTAAAATATTAAATATGTTCCCGTTAGTTCGCGTTAATCTCACCAGACTAATATAACTCAAGCAGAAGTGTTTTCCTGCGGCTTCCACCGGCTGTACGTGTTAGTAATCGAGTAGCTCTCGTTACTTCAGAGGGATGTAGCGGCAGCGTTAGCCAGCTATCGTCCACTTACTGAGGGGGAAAAAGCACCGACGTGATGGACAGCCGCTCCGGGACGTGACAAACGCACACAGTGACATGTTGAGGCTCTTGAGACGAGTGATAAAGAAGTACGGGTCGCACACGGCAGCAGAGACACTCACCACCGCTCACCGACCTCCGGGAACACTGCGCAACGTCCCGCTGAGCCGAGCCGCCTCACCGAAGCCTACGCGCGGGCTCCTCAAAGCAGCCGCGGCTCCTCGCGCTGGTTATTAAAACAAAAAAAAAGTGTAGAGTGGGGGGGGAAAGGGAGCACTTCTGGAGGATATATCCGAGCTGGGTCTGTCACAAACCAGTTACATCATCCGGAAAGGAGAAAAAAACGAGTCCGGCTGAGGGGTGTGTGTGGGGGGGAGAAGGATGGGGAGAGATGGGGTAAAGCTGGGTTAAGAGGAGCGCTGTCTCCGCTCAGGATGCATCAGCCCGGGCCGCACCTCCCCTTTTCTTTCCGTCCACCCTCGAATCCACATGTAATAAACTCCGGCGCGGAGGGTTTTTTTTTTCGGAGGTGTTGTCTTTAGTCGTAAAAAAAAAAAAAAAAAAAGTGCAGCGCGGCGGGGTGAGGCGCGACGGAGCCCGCAGACACACACACACACACACACACACACACACACGCGCGCGCGCGCACACGCACAGACAGACAGGGGTCCCGCTGCGAAGGTTCTAGACCCGAAAAAAAGTGTGAACGGAGGAGGGAGTAGGAGCCAGGCGAGACCCTCGGATCAGATTTACCGGACAAAAATGTTAATATAACAAGATTACACAGATAGCGCTTATTTACAGTCATGAGTTAGCACTTACATCTGGGTCTGCTTTAGTTGTCTGATTACTAACACACGTTTTTTAGATGTGTAGCTTAATAACGCAAAACAACTGGGAAACAGATGGACATTGAAGCCCACATTACATATAGTCTAGGTGTATGAAGTACATGAAAGCCACACTTGAGTAAAAGTACAGATATATATCTTTAAACCCAAAAATGACTTTGGCAGAAGTTATGCCTCTTATCAGAATATTACTTGAGAAGAAGTCTTGAAGTGTCTGAAATTGACTGTGTCGGAGTATCAAATGTTGTTTTCTGCTATTAAATGTACTTATGTATTGAAAGTCCAAGTGTAGACAAATGCTGTTAGTAAAAAATGAAGCAATCAGAATTATTTTGAGAGCTATGCAGCTTGTTCAGGTTTCCGCATCACGCTTGTGTGAACTGAATATCGATGCAGAAATTCACAGCCCAAACTATTTTTGATGCCACAAGTCATGCTACAGTACAATCTGGCCGTCATTTTATTCTGCAGTAGTAAAATGCTTAAAAGGGAAAATGCAGTGTGGAGTAAACCTGAAAGTTGATAGAAAAATAAAACTCAAGTACAATACAGATTCTGCCAAAAAAACACTTAAGTTCCGTAACACTCCGTTGAAGATAACAAATTGAAATTATATGAATATCAGATTGCATTCATGACAACTTGATCTAATTAAGGACATTTAATCTGTTTGGATTTGACAGGCTCCTGAGCACAGTTGTTGAGAGCCATTATGTTTGTTATATGCTCCCTGGCCTTGTTGGCCAGTGTCAGCTGACTCCTTTGAAATCATTTTTAAAAGGAATATAGGGACGGACAGTTAATGAAGTGTTTTCTGGTTCAAAGCTACTTCCATCAGCATCCAGCAGAGATCAGAAACAACAGTGTTACAGACTGCAAGTTTGTACACTTACTTGTGGATTCTTAAGTACAATACCTAGATTTAGGTACTAAAAGTACTTTTTATAAAGATTTAATTTATGCATTAAATGCATTTTAATATTGTGACTATGTACTTCATATAGATACAGGTTATTTGACAGTAATGCATGAATTTGTGCTTTATATGGTTTTGGGACAACGCTAAAACGGTCATGTGGTATAGCCCTAAAAACCTGGTACCAGATACCTTATCTCTCATAAAAATGTTTTTTAAAAAACAAAAACACATGCTATCAAGTTTTATATTGTCAGTGGATTTTAATATTTACCTTTTTCGGTTCACCATTTGACATTTTGTGAATGTTTGTGGAAAAAAAAAGAATCACAAAAAGATTATACGAAATGGACTTTTAAATGACAGGCAAAATGCACAATTTGAGAGACCTGATGAATGCATATTAAAACTATATTTTGAAAAGTTTTTTTTTTTACTTTCTTATCTTGCCAACCATGATTTGTCACTGACCTTATCACATGTTTTTTTTCCTGCAGGCCTGCTTTAGTTGAGCAAAGACTAATATATTAGCACTGTGAAATACAGTAGCAGAGTATATAAGCTCATCAAACAGCAGCACACTGCATGTCTGGTCTTATATTTGAGGGCAAACATTCATTAGCACTTACTGAAAGTGTTCCTCACCAGAAGAATGATTGGGCCGTTAATTATGATTCACCATGGCGAATATCTGAGACAGGCAGAGACAGATATAGCCTATGGGTGCAGGCTACTCCATTACACCTCAGCTGTGTCACTAGCCCCCCCCCACCCCCCACCCTGGGGCCTGCCCGTGCACCCTTCATCGCAGGTGTCCAGCCTGGCCTGCATCCATGAGCCCCCCTATCTGTTTCACGCTTCACTTGCAAACAAATATTTTAATGGACAGGGGATGAGCGATGCGGCTTAATTCCCTGACAGGGTTTCTGATGCCTAGCAGTGCACCGGCAGTGAGGAGGCAGGCCTCAGAACACGTCGGGACTCAAGTTTAATTCTTTCGTGTGCAGGAATGTATGTGCTTACATTGCTGAGAAAACTGTTGATGGAGAGGAGAGGGGGGGGAAGCGCGCATGCACGCGCCGATGTTTTCTTTTGATGTGAACGTGTACAACATGTGTTCTTTCCAAACGCGAAAAGTGCAGAACTCACCTGTTAGCAATAAGACCGAGCTCCGCTCCAGATATGGCATTCCTCTGCATTCCACGGATTCTGCTTCACCAGGGGGCTGGATAAACGTGTGCACACACGCACGCACGCACACACACACACACAAACAATCCCTCTCCTCTCCTCGCACGCCCATGCAACCTCATACACAAGTGATCAATCACACTCAAAACAATCTTGCCCAACAGACACACGTAAGATATTCCTCCTAATATGGAGACGGGTGCATTTACAACTCAACAGTCGCAGGAAACACTCCTCGTCCAACTCACGCAACATGCAGCAGGACCTGGCTTTCCCCAGGTTTTTTGTTCTTGTTCATGCTACACTAAGAAAAAGAAATCTAATTCTATGTATATTAAAAAAAAAAGTAAAACCACCTTTATGTCATCCAAGTTTGCCAAAAACATATGGATGCATTACTTTTTCAGTCTAATAAAACACAAGCTTCTCTCCTCCACCAAACTGTATTTTCTTTCTTTCGATCGTTCTGCGCAACTTTTCATCCTCCCACTCTCAAACAGGGCTGCAGATGCTGAACCTGGCCCTCATTCCAAAACAGCAGGAGTTCCAGTCTCCCAGCTCATTAACACACAAAATTACCTCCCACCCCCAAAACCACATTTCATTCTTCTCAAACATGCACGCCGAAAAAAAAGGAGAGAAGCAGAGAGTTCTCTCTAATCCTGTTTATTAAATATACATTGAACGCCCTTTGATAAACACAATGTGGGCATCATTGGACATTCGTGCCAGGACAAAAATGAGAAGCTAAAAAAAGAATAACAAGGGTAACACAGAAAACAGATGAGAAACTTCTTTGCAAATCCCCATCATCTTTAGTCCTTCACTACTGGTCCTAAAAATAAACACAGACAGAAAAAAAATCATGTAGCATGACGTGTACGTGTGTAATTGAGCCCTAAATAACAGATTCCATCCTCTGCTCACCTTAACCATGCGGCCATGAATCAGGTATGGTGATCTGAAGTCATGCTGGCAGTTGGAGTATCCCATGCCCAGTCCCATACCTGAACCAAATGAGATGGGCCACATGCGTCCTGTAGGGGGGGGGGGGAGAAAGAAAAATAGAAAAAATCATGTTCATCATCATCACTTCATGGGTAATGAAGTAGTTAGTGATTTACAAAAAAGTACTTTTCTGTTTTTAACGAGAACTTACTTTTAAAGAGGAGAGAGACCACGATACCGACACCAAGGCCAGTTACTGCAAAAGATGAGAAAACAGAGTATGACTCACTTAATTAAACTGCACATCCAAATGACTCCTGATCCTGTATCATAACCTGCATAGATGTAAATCTGTTGTAATGAGTTGCTGAACAGCACCAGTTAGCAAGACATTGCTCATTAAGAAAAGAGAGAGAGAGAAAAAGCAGCTGGAGCACAAACTTCCAAGAAAGAAACAAAAACAGTAAGGGGTGGGGGTGCGAGAGCGGGGGAGCTGAGCTGGAAGGAGCAGAGAATGTCTATCAGCAAGAAGACAGGGAAGGTTAGTGGTCAGAGGATGCACCGTGGTTACGTCCTGGGCTGTAGGCGTGGTAGTGTAGACGCACAATGGACCAGACAGCGGGTCAGTGGTGCAGGAGCTGCCAAAGTTGTGAGAAGCACTCAGACCAGAGCGGGGTCTCGAGGAGGAATGTGTTTGTGCGCTTAGCTTCACCTCGGGCCACGCCACACCCAACAGCGGCCAGCCAGCACAGAGAAAATATAAAAACAGCCATTTGGGCCCCTCCGACTCTTAATTGGATTCAGAGAGCTATGCAGCATGACCGATTTGCCTGAACCAGAACCCCTCAGACTGTTTTCTATTACACAACTTACAAATGTCAAACAAGACCACAGAAGATTCTGCACATCCTCATTATCAGCGCACATCAACAAGAAATCATCATCCTCGCAGTGTCCATTTCAAGCAAATATTTTGTCCAAATTAAGATTATCGGTCTGTTACGGCCTCGGTCTTTCTTTGCCCTTCAGCCAGAATGTTTTTTGAGCCTTTGATTTTCCACTGACATTAATACAGTAAAAGCACTGGTAAAATATGAGGGCAGATCAACATCTCATATTTGGCTGCCTTTCTCTTTGTCAGGACATCTCACAGGGGGACGGATTATAACGAAAACATTTGTGCTGGAGTGAAATATATAACCCACAGGCCTGAAATCCCCAGCAATGTTTGTAATGCCAGAAAATAAAGTCCAGAGCTGGTTAATTATATTGTTATTCATCTGTTTATTATCTCAAGTTTTTTCAGCAAATGGTATCGATCAGGATCTTAGGGAATTTACCTAAAATTGCAACTGGAGTCATATAGTTCTGGTAAATGTCTTTTTGCTCAATATTGAAATATTCTCGTGTTGCGCTAATGATGTTTCAATGTGTCTGGGTGGAACACTGTTTCAGATTGGCACAGCTTGAATGAAATAAATTATCTTCTAAACAGTCATTACTTTGACTAAAATAATTAATCAAAACATTAAAAAAAATCTTTTTCTATGTGAAGCTGATTTTCTTTCATATTTTGAATATTTTAATTTCCAATGGCAACACTCGACAAGGTATGATTTATGATGTTGCAATCATGGAAAGTGGGCTGCGTTAGGTTAGCGTTCGGGTGGAAAAAAATACCAAGATAGAATTTTATTCAAAAAGTCAGGCTGCAAAACCAAATACATATAAATATGTATGAATATTTTATGCAAAACAACCTTAAAGTGCTGTTTTTCCACTTCCTAAAAGACTTGCACACTTATGTTAATTAGTTTAACATGAATGAAACCATGAAACGAATGGTGGTAACTGAAACTACTGACCTGTCTCACCCCAGCATTGTTTACCAGTTCCTCCAATTAAAATACCATGTTTCCAAAAAACTGTGTCATTTCCTATTATAAAGAAGATGTCTACCTCCCACAAACATTTAGATTTTCTTTTCTTTTACAGAAAGAAAAACTGTAGGATTTGACTCCTCTCATGATCTTTTAACTTTTATTATCTGCCATTTGACTACATTTCTGAGAGCTTGAACTGAGCGTCTGTGGAGCCGCCCTCTGCTGGGGTAGCGTAATGAAATTCAGTGCACATCATGTAACAATAAACATGAAAAAGCACATACACTGATAACAAATGAAGTGAGAAGTAGTGTAGATTAACGATTTGTACAAGTTAAAATATTTGAAAGACATCAAACACACTCACACGACGGGACACAAAACAGGCTAGACGATATCTTTCTGAATGAGCAGAAGAAGTTCAGACTAACAGAATTTAGCCGTCAGCAGAACATATGCTGCAGAGTTTCTCTGGCCACCAGACACACCTTGGCACAGCTGGCAGTTTGCTGTGCTGAGCTCAAAGAGCTGCCACAAATGCAGATGTTTTTCCTCTCAGCAAGAAACACATTTTATTTTGCCAACACTGACATCATGTAGTATCTTTTGGACAGATTGTTTTCCAGTCTTACTAAATACATAAATAGAAAGTATTTGAGTGGTGGTTCAAAACTGATCCAAATACCTCAGATAAACCCAATTCTGAAAGAATGCCCTAAGACCACTGATGAGCTATACAGCTCTGTAAGTCATCTTTTCATCTGCTCTGAGCGGTTGAGTTATGGCCAAAACCACTGGAGGAAACTCAATTTGTATTCCTATTAATTTAAAAATGATCGCTTTAAAGAAAAATCCAATTTCGATTTTGGCAGTAAATTCAGATGTGATTGTTTTGAACTGTTCTTTTTCCATCATAAAATATCTAATTGAATTAGAGTGAAAGCTGCCATGTTGCACTTTTCAGTGTCAGGTGACTGTACAATAAGAAGTGATGTGATGTTATGTTAACAAACAGAAGACAAAACTAATAAAAACGCTAAATACCCCAAATAAAATATGAACTGCTGGTGCTTCCATTGCAGAAACACAGGTGCAGGTATAGATACAGGTGATTAACGCCAATACAAACTGTGTCAAAAATACAGCCATTCTAAGAAATCTGATTTCTCTCTTATTGTTTCAGCCTTTCATCCAAATCAGTTTAGATAGCGCTTTTCCTAGTGCTCAAATAGGTTTCTGGAGATGATAACCGTGAGCTGATGAACAGAGGTTCCAGCTGAGACTCACTGCAGTCTCCAGACTGTCTGTCTCCTCACTTGGATGTTGGTTGTGATGCACAGTTTGGTTGTGTTGTGTTGCCAGATGCCAAACAAAAAGGACATAGAGATTTAACGATTTTAACAACTGTTATGTAGTTTGAGTGTGGGTGGAGGTCTGGATGTAGTTTTCACAGGCGTTTACAGATTTAGCCAGGTCAGCGTGGACATCACCCACATTTAATCTGCATGTCTGACAGTAGTTAAAAAAAGGCAAATTCACACACTTCCTGTGTACATCATGGTGTACACTCTACAAGAGTTGCATTTATATGCTTTTACAATTAGTGCATGTACAGAAAAGAGTAAGAAGCCGCGGAAGTCACTCCTGTCGAATCTGAAATATCACAGACCTTGTACTAGGGGGGTTCGCTGGTTAAAGTCTTTTGATTCTGATGCAACACATTCGGCGGCTTTGGCATGACGTGGCAAATTTTGCTCGTAGACACGCCCCTTAAAATGATATTTTTAATGAGAACAGAGCAACTTTTCTGCAGATGAATGCGAAAACAGCTTTCTAGTGTCGAACTCTGCACATAAATCTTTCTGCACAGTGAAGCCCAAACATCCAACTGAAGGACCAAGAAGAAAAACATATTTTTGAGTGGAGGAGGATTTAAAGGACTAGATAAATTATGAACTGAAGAACAGAACAGTTAAGCTCCCTGTAGCCTGCAGTTTAAAACAAATAAATAAACCCTAAGCAGGTTAGCCTCCGTGGCATTTAAAATCTTCAGATAGATGGCCAAGAAAACCATTACAATATTACACATACTTAACAAGCTATATATATATATATATATATATATATATATATATATATAGCTTAACCATTAGTAAAAACAGTTACACTTTCCTCCCTCCGTTTAACTATTGTGTTAAAACAGTCAATAAGACCAGCTCCAGTCATCAGATCCTTCTGGAGCTCCACGCTACAGGGTCTACGAAGTGAAATGCTTTCTTACTAAAGTCTGTACAAACCCTTTTTACATTTAACACGTTTTGTGAAGTAAACCTTAATCCGTGTTTTCCAGCTGGCCAATGTAGGTTCATAAATAGAACGGGAGCCATTTCAATATCACCTTGTACATGAAGACAATGGTATCAGTGACTCAGCCTGCTTAAAGTCAGGGAAGAACGACCTGCTTTACCTCACTGATAAGAATTCATTAATGTGCATTTTGGTGAGGGGCAAAAACAGATAAGAATAATACAAAAATGTTTTGACTCAGGTTAAAAGAAGACAGCATGGTAAAGCTACTTTATTAACGCCTGTATGTGGACTGTAAATGGAACTATCTGCTCTCTGATTTACACATTACCTAATTAAAATATAAGTGAGCTTCTGTGCAGTTGACCTCAGTAAAGAGTCCCAACATGGACACACAGGTGTCCCGCAGTTAAGGACCGGGTCTGCTGCCTTCATCCGTGGCGCAGCTTCTTTACCCGGTCAACAGCTGAGCAGGAAACACACACACAGCATCGAAGCATGAAATGACGAGCAGAGCACGACAATAACCTGTTTTCAAGGCGGTGTCAGCAAGGCAACGGTCCCATTTCCGTCCGTGTTCGTCCGCCATGTTTCTTTCCAGCTGTCAGAAGGAAGCCCAGCCAAATCTCGCGAGAGAGACGTAAAGTCATGCGTAAAAACCTCCCGACCAGCATTACTCTTCTTTATTCAAATTAAATAATTATCCTGGTGAATAATTATCCTGGAAATTTGCCTCTAAATATATTTTATTTAATTTTTAAATTATTTTATATATGTTTTATGTTATGTATCTATGTATCTCACTCACTCCAAAACTATTTATGTTACTAAACTTTATTTTTTTATTATGACTATCTATTTTCATTTTTCATTCCTTATGTAGTTAGTGGGGAATTAAATTAATCTGACTGAATTTCTTCTTTATGTTACAACATCATAGTTTTTACTGCTGGTGAACATGTCTCAATCTTACCCATATGTATATACTCACAGGAAATGATACATGCATGGTAATTTACTACTTGTTGTTACTCAACAGAAAAGCTGGGGGTTTTCATTGTAATATCTTCTGAGAATTTTCTACACTTTCTTAGAATATTTTTTAGATCTAGGTTTCAAAAACAATCTCTGGATTTATAGTAATATTAATAGTTTTTGGGCTATACAGATAGACTTTTCTTTGCCTTATAAATTTCTAGCAGACTAAATGCTGAAAGCCAACTTGTCCACACACATTCAAATATGTACAGATGTTATTCAAGTAGTTTTCATTTTCACAAACACATATTTTCAGTGTCACAACATCTCAAATATGGAGCTTTCCAGCGATGGGAAATGAATGAGAAAAACATGAATACATATTTATTTCATGCCACGTAACCGCTAAAATGCCAGCTAATGGCACTAAAAAACTAGAATATTTGGAAGTGGTCAGAAGTCAAAATATCTGAAAAATACACACATACATAAATTTATACATTTTTAGGAATACCTGTGTAATTAGATTAATCTTTATTGTCATTGCAGCATCTAATCAGAAGAATCAAAGGATGCAAGTGCAGTAAACACTATGGACAATATGTACAGATAAGAGCAGTTTGCACATTAAATGCACAAAAGTGGCTTAATGTTATCAGTTTAGAAATAATAAGAGAAAATAAACATGCTATAAACAATTATAGTAAGTGTGAACAACTACATTAAGTGGAGTATAAATTTGCAATAATGTACAGAGAATATACAAATGTACTAATATATATATATATATATATATATATATATATATATATATATATATATATATATTTATTTATTTATTTGTAGATTTAAAAAATATTTAACAAACTAATCCAAGCTAATACAGCTCTGCCATTTTGTTGACATTTTGAGAAAGGTCATAGTGGTTGGAGGGGGTGTACTGGACTTTTTATATTCAAAAGTTCCAAATTAATATGAAGTCCACCCCAAATACTTACATGGGAGGTGGATTAATACTAGGAACAGATTTCCAATTTAACAACTGTTAGAATTCCACTGTATAAAACTGTGTGCAGGGGAAAATTAAAATATATTACTAAGGACCATACATCTGGTTGTCATTTTTTTTCTCTGATAAATCAAAAATTATGCATTTTTTTGCAGCTCTTGAATTGTGATCCTCACTCATGCGGAAGATCATTGGAAGGGGCAGCTACAGTTGTCCTAACACAAATAAACATACAATATATCAACATACATAGATCTTTCTGAAGCTTGATGTACATAAAACACTGTACTTTGAATAATAATTTGCTTTGTTGAGGCTTTGTTTTTCCACAAAACACATCAATTATCTTGTTAACTTCCTCTCCCTTATTAAAAATGTGCTGCCTATGAATATGCACATAGGCCTATATTTAATTTCAGGAATGTAACTGCTGCTTAATTTCACTGTAAAGTCCATTCTCAATTTGTTTGTATCAGAGGCTTCAAGTTCCCTCATCACTCTTATAAATTGAATAATGGACCACGGCTGGCTTGCATGTCATCTGTGATGTCACAAATCCTGCTGGTAGGTCCGACCCTTCAAATCATATTTTCCCGAATGACTGTAAATAAAAAGGCAAAAAGTTCAAACTGCACAAACATTCAACTAGAAGAACAGAAAAATACATATTTTTGAATGGAAATTCAACAGTGAACAGCCATTGCACAAACCGGCAGGAGGGGCGGATCCGCTGAATATACATTCATAAATGTAGAATGCATCAAAGAAAATGAAAATAAGACTCATTTATTAAACCCCTCTGGGTGAATCGGTGTATCCGCTGCCCTCTCTGGCTGCAGGTCACAGCGCCACTCCTCTCTTTCCATACTTGGCAATGCCTTTCTCGCTCCTCGGCGATTGGCTGCTGCGGAGAAAAGCCCGGAGTGACCCGGACATGCAAAGCGGGGGCCTGCTCTCTGACGGCAGCCTCCTTCCTGTAGCCCGGTTTGAGGAAGTGCATTTCGCTGACAGGGCTGGGTTCACCGAGGGAGAGGCGAACAAAACATCTTCCGCGGGGGAGACTGAAAAAGACAACAAGGAAACCGCGAGAGACGAGCGGAGCGCTTAGAGAAGCCTCACTGAAGCTAAGGTGCAACTTCCAGTCGTCGGTGACATCGAGCTCCCCTGCCCCGCTCAGACCGCCGCAGACATGGTGAGTGAGGCCCGCGGTGGAGCTGTTGAGAGAGACGGGGACGGCTGAGAGGGGTGGTGGGCGCCGCCGCTGCTAGCCCGGGCTGCTAAAGCTAGGCTAACGCTGGCCGGGGGGTGTCGGGTGGTAACCCGAGAGGAGCAGCGGGAGCAGCGGCGGGAGGGGGTCCGAGTGTCGGCTGTAAATCAGCGATGCGTGCATAACTTGTACCGGATGAATTAGCTTCGCGGCTAAGGCTAGTCGCTGGTTCTTCCTGCTAGTTGGCTAGCTGTTAGCTAAAGTTAGCACAGGATGTTTTGGATTTGACACAAGTTCGTGATTGGTATGGGAGAGGAGTCCTAATATAACACACACATACGCACATACACATACACACGTCCACACACACACACACACACAGTCGTGCACCCCACGCACACGCGCGCACGCAGGCTAAAATAGTCCAGGGTTGCCTGTAGCTAAAATAAGACTGCTTGCTCCTCCTATTCCTTAACCATGACAATCTGTCAAACCGCCTTTTGATGAGGTGTTTCTGGCTCTCGGTTTTTATAAATATTTTCAGCTGAATATTTGAAGCTCTGCCGTTCTCTACAAACCAGACTAACAGTGATGTGATGCACACACAGACACGCACGCAGGGTTGATTTGTTGCCTAATGCTCCAAGAATAATTTTTTAGAAGAGTCTAGTGTGTTTTTTTGCAACTTGTTTGCATCACATTTCAGCAAGATGTATGTTTTAAAGTTTGTTTCTGAACTTCCCCCATCTGGCAGTCACATTATTAATTTATTTAGTTTGATCTGTTCTACTGTAGTATAGTACCATCTTATGCTTTGCTAATTTTAAAAAAAGGGTTTCCTAGAACTTCCACACGACCTAAATTGTCATATGCCTGAAATGAGAGGAGCAGCTGACTTTTATCCGTAGTCGCTCGCTCTCCTCGGCTTCACCTCATCCATCCTGCTGGCTCAGCTCTCCCCTGACCCCAGGGTTGTTGGTTCTGAGCTGGTGTTTACACTGAGACAGGAGCAGCGGTAAACACAACGTCGAGGAGCGCAGGTGTCGGTCGAAGCAGACCTATCCATCAGCTGAGAAAGATTATAAAACGGGGTGAAAAAAGCCACTCCGAGGAGAGAAAATGGCATTGCCTGAAAACATCTGTTATGTTCGGGGTCACCATCAAGAAAAATGTTTATGGAAAAATAGTTCTCTTCGTTATAACATGTCATTGTCCTTCAGCCGCCGCCTCGTAGTTGCATGAGTACAATCTGTTAGGTTTACTTCATGGAGCAGCCTCAAGCAGGGTTTTTGCAGATGTCTAAAACAGGAGGGAATGAATTTGTTGGGGTTGGATGCCATGGAAAAAAAATCACTGTTTGACTAAATACCTCAATAAGGATAATGGAACACTATTGTTGGGATGACTATAGGTGCCTTCGCAAAATGCCATTTTGGATTGTTGTTAATCATCAGTAATGTGGGAACAATGACTAAGTGGTTAAATACCAGGCAATCAGCTAGAATATTATAGAAATTTTGCAAAATTACCATCAGCAGAAATGCTATATCACCATATAACATTTAAAATCACAATTAATATATAGAAAACTATTGTGCTATAGCTGTTTGCAAAATTGATGCAGTTTAAAATTGTTCCCAATGCAAATAAATCCTCTTGTCCTTTGGGAGTTGGATAAGCGATGCTGAGCCATACGTCATAATAAGCTGCAATTCCTCATTAGCACATTACTGCTTGTTTGTAAAGGTGGAAATGAGTGGACTCACCATGTCAGGGTCATAATAATAGCTTATTTTGTCAATAGTATATCAAAATTAATCAGCAACCTGCTTTATATTTGTAAGGCAGCTGTATACCACTGTTATAGCAACTCTGGCACTGTAACATCATAGTGAAGTAGTTTGGATTGGTATCCACCATCAGTGGCAGTGTTAAAGCTCAGATGAAGATGATTGTTGCAGAGCCACTTACACAGAAGTGTTTACATTCAACAGTGTTCAACATTTTGTTATAACCGTGTTGCCTTCATCTTCCAATGCATTCCCCAGGGTTTCGTGTTGTGGCTGGTCCATCCTCTCACTCACTAATCCTGCTACTCTGCATATTTAGGGGAGAGAAACCCCTGAGGGAAGGCAGTGCTTTCTAGTCTTCTCTGCTCTTTCTTCCCAGTTGCCCAATTTTCCTAAAACTGCTGCAAAGCCAAGAGGAATCTTTTACTGTGTACTGTGTACTTTTATCTGTTAGGGAACGCTACATGCTCAAAATGCAGAGATGTTGATCTGCAGAGTTCAACACCTGCTTGCGCCCGCTGCTTCACAAATAGAAGTTTATTGGAGAACTTTTCCAAGTACGAAATAAAACAAGCTTCAACGCCAAAAAGGACTTTACTTCTGTTATTCTCTCTGTTCTACAAAGTCTAAATTCAGATACTACATGGTGTTTTCCTTCCTGGCCGCCATGTTTTTAGTTCACTTTATTGCGCTGTAAAAAAAAACTAGTGGGTGGTCGAATATACGTCCATGATGCCCATAGGTGGTGGCGTGGACAAACCTTCACCAGCAATGCAGAGATTCGTGCTTCAGGGCCCATTTCCTTTGAGCTTGCTCTTACACTTTAAACACAGTTGACACAGTTGACAGTAATTATTGGGTGGAAGGACAGCCAGGAATTGCATCCTTGTCTTGCAGACACCTGCTGCTTGGTAACGGTGTGTGTGGGGAAGGCGTTTGGATCAGAGACGATCACTGCAGTCAAATTGGAAGAGAGTTCCGAACTTTCTATTGTTGTGACCCCGCCCCAATCAGTGATGTCACAGCAGGCGCCTGGCCTTTGGTTTTGGGAGCGATGGGCTTCTCTAAAGGAGACTTTTTTTTCCCCTCTACAGCAGCTATTTCATACGCGAGATAATAGGTTAACACAGGCCTTGCTAGTAATTAGGATTCTCTTCCATTCATGGCGAAAAGAGCCAAACTGCTGTTGTGCATGTTTGCTCACTGGAAAGTGTCTGCTACACTAAATGTACCTTTAATTTGTATTACTGGTACATAAGACAAGTATTTGTCTTATAACACACCTGTGTTTACCTGTTATTTCATGTCAGTACGGCTGCTGTGAAAATAGACTATTAAACTATACACTTGTGCCGACTTGCATTGAGACCTCTGTGCAGCAAGAAAAGAAACGTGTTCCATGTATATGTCAAACAATTGTGAATGTGCATCTTTTAGATTCTTCCTACAGAGCTTGGGAGGGTCCAGAGGGGAAACTTTAACTTTATTATTTAAATAGTTTATGTTTTCAACTTAATAATTAGGGCCCTTGCTTCATCTATTTAGCCTGTTCATCTCTAGCAGAGGCCATCAAACATTAATCTCAGTCAGCTGCGAGTTTGGAGAAAACACAGAAGCTGTGATCTTCTCCTATAACATCATTTACTCCTTGATGTGTTGGTGAATGAAGAGTGTGTAAAACCTCTATGATTCACTTCACATTTGCTACAGCTGGGTATTCGTGAAACAGATTACATCTGTAGACATTAAGGGATTTCAGAGATAACAGTGTTTTGCTTCAAAGCCAAAACCTGAAGTTTATCCTGTCTTAGTCCAAGTTTAAATCCAAGCAATCTTGATGAGATTGTATGCCGCAGGAGAGGCTGGCATGGGGGTGAATTCTGTTAAATTGCTAAAGTGAACACAACAATAAGAAAGTATTATTTTCTTGTCTAACTTGCTGCTGTTTGATCCTCAGCCAATGGTCAGTTTACATACTATATTGCCAAAAGTATTCACTCACTCATCCAAATAATCAGAATTAGGTGTTTCCATCACTTCTTAAATATTCCACAGTCAACTGTCAGCTCTCAGCTCTCAGCTGACAGTTGACTGCAAATTGGATGTGTTTGGGAATGAAAGCAACTTAGCCATGAAGTGGTAGGCCGTGTAAACTGATAGAGCGGGGTCAGCAAATGATGAGGCACTTAGTGCGAGGTCTTTCTGCAGTCAATCGCTAAGAACCTCCAAACTTCATGTGCCTTCAGGTCAGCTCAATAACAGAGCTCAGGGAGCTTCATAGTAGATTTTCTATAGTTGAGCAGCTGCATCCAAGCGTCAGATGCAGAGGTGTAAAACACGCCACCACTGGACTCTAGAGCAGCGGAGGCTAAAGGTCTCTGGAGTGATGAATCGTGTTTCTCCATCTGGTGATCTGATAGACGGGACTGGGTTTGGCGGTTGCCAGGAGAACGATTCTTGTCGGACTGCAGTGTGCCATGTGTAAGCTTTGGTGTGGGGGTGTTTTAAACCCAGAAGAGCTGGGTTTGGCCCCTTAGTTCCAGTGGAAGGAACTGAATGCTGCAGCAAACAAAGACATCATATTGAACCCAATAGAATAGGAATGGGATGTCACTTAAATCCATATGCAAGTCAAGACAGGTGGGTAAATACTTTTGGCAATATAGTGTATACTACCGTTCAAAAGTTTGGGGTCACTTACAAATGTTTTTTTTTTTGTTAGAAAATAATTTTTTCCCCCAATAAAGATAACATTAAACTAATCAGAAATTGACTCTATACATTGTTAATGTAGTGTACACAATGTGCTGTTTAAGTGGGTTTTGCTGCTCATGTTGACACGTATAGACTTGACACAGGCCTGCACAGACATCACAGAATTGGGTGTTTTAAAGTTTTACACTTTATGATCCAAGGTCAAATTGCAATTTTGTCTTCCAACAGTTTTTGTTGAACTCTGCAAAATACCCATGTGACAAATCATGAGTGCTGTTCATGAGAGCTGTAAATGTGTGTCCTCACAGTGCGAGCACTGTTTACTTGCAAGGGTGTGAATATTTCCTGCACAGCAACTGGGCTCACTCCCCTCATATCCTCATACAGAATGTAGCAGGCTTTTATCATCTGAGAGCTTGGTGTCGTCATTTAATACTATGCCATTGCTGGGCCAATACTGAGTCCTTATCAAATATCTTCGTGTATGTTTGGCTTTAGCTGCACAGTGCACACTTAAAAAATGAGCTGCTTTAAAATTAGGAGTCGATTAGCTTTCAGTTAACCTCTGTATACTAACATGTTGAATCGTAAATTTCACATGGTTATAGCAAGCAATGTACTTTTAAAAAAGGAGAGTATTTAAACAAACTTACTCACCAGAATTATTATGGCACTGAAGTACTATAGTATATACTACTACTAGTGTATACTAGTAACAGTATATGTAAAGTTTTTTTTTTTCCATAAAAGTAAAGTAGAGACGTGGCACACGTCTGTAAAATCAACCATTCCTTTTCTTTTTTTCATTGCAAATGTCTCTGTTTAGGGTCATTGAGGACAACTTCATTAAAACTACAAAATACACAAGTTCATTACTTTTAGGTTCCAGTATTTCAATAAAGTGCAGATGGGCATGTTTGACAGCTGGCTAGAAAAAGCTGGCGCTGCAGTAAAAAACCCGACAATCTTACTTACTTAGTGACATTCCTGAATAAATGTCAAGTAATCAATCTTATTTGTATAGCTCAAAATCACAAATCACATTTGTTCCAAATAGGCTTTAGTTTAAACAAAAGCAAGACAACAAAGGATGGACAGGTGTCCAATAAATGATGCACGCATAGGATGGAAACAATACATTTGAACAGGAGAAGTTGAATGTGACACTAAATACAATAATAGACGTATAATCAATTGTAATGTATGTGTAGAATGAGGTGACAGGATCCGTTGCTGTTTCCAGGTGAACCAGGACAGCAACAGACCCATCCAATGACTGAAGGCTTCTCTAGTGGCTGCACTGCAGCATGTCCTGTGAATGAGAAAATACAGGAAACACAGGGCAGGACTCCAGGAACACAACAGATTTAAATTATACATAAGCCATGAGTGTTACAGATGGAATAGAAGCTTGGTGTCTCATGAGGTCTTGATAGTCTAAATCTATAGCAGCATTATGTTTTAGGCAAGCGAGGGCGGCTTTAACTATAAGCTTAAGAAGGGTGTCCGACTGAAACAGGAGGACGATTCCACAGGAGAGGCCTGGTAGTTGAATTTTTAGTTAGTTTTAAATTTAGAAATTCTAGGAAGCTCTAATTGGCTGCATTTTGGGAATGCATTGTTCTTGATATGTGATACAGGACTATAAGATCCTTAAGGTAGGATGGAGCATGAACATTAAGAGCTTTGTAGGTAAGGAGGATTTTTGAATCTATCTTGGATTTCACAGGGAGCCAGTGCAGAGAGGCTAATAGAGGTGAAATAAGATCCCTTCTTCTAGTGTCTGTTAATATACGTGCAGCAGCATTCTGGATCAACTGGAGAGTGTTCAGAGGCTTTTTGGAGCAGCCAGACGCTAAAGAATTGCAGTAATCGAGCCTGGAAGTAACAAAGGCATGACGTTTTTTTTTTTGCATCTTTTAGAGACAGGAAGTACCTGACCTTAGCTATGTTGCAAGGTGAAAGAAGGCAGTCCTTAAAATATGTTTAATAAAACACTCAACAGTTGCACTTTCTCACTCTTCAGAGTTATTATGGTGTTTCTTATTTTAAAAATATGCGGATAAATATACACATTTTTGAGCATTTTTCAACAATGTTCACCTTTTGTTCTTGTCTTATCTGTTCTGCTTTTGAGACAAATCCAAACATAGCAAATTGAAACATTACACACTTTCAGCAGCATAACCATAAACCTTTCAAGTGTTGGCAACGAGCAACGAGTCCTGCAGGGCCTTCTGCAGGCGCATGCACGGCGCAGTTATGGCATTTGTTTTGATGAGTAAAATGTGTCAGAACGAGGGAGCAGAAATCAATCTGATGATCTGACAGCTTGCGTGTTTCACATTTGGAGAAACCCTTCCCAGACTGATAAGAAAACTCTTGTTGTAAAGTATTGAAGTGATTTGTGTAGCTGTAATCTGATATTACAGTGTATTAAATCCAATCTCTGCTGGTTGTGTGTTTCAGAGTGACCAGCAGCTGGACTGTGCCCTGGACCTGATGAGGCGTCTGCCTCCTCAGCAGATCGAGAAGAACCTCAGTGACCTCATTGACCTGGTGAGTGTCTGCCTCTGGCTTTGCTGCCTCATATCCTCACATGCAACACACACAGGGCGGAGGCTTTGTTCACCTCTAAATGCAATTTAAGAACTGCTGTTCCATGTGTTGTAGAGATTCCATAAGTTAGGAGGCCAATAGCAACAATTTGATTTAAAACTCAGTGACTTTATGCTCCACAATTTTAGTTTTTCCTCAGATATCAAAATTGTATGTATAAAGGCATCATAGCAATTATATATATATATAATCATATATAGTTTTTTGGCAACAGATGGCTGTTTATGGTTGACCAAATTCATTTCATGATAAAAGTCAGTTCAGAGCCGCAAAGACAAAACAATAAGTGGATCAGCGGGAAATGAACCCACAATTGAATTGGTTTGGTGAAGCTTCTTAAATTTGAGGGTTTCTGGGTTCTGGACTGAGATGAGGTTTCCACGGGACTGTAGAAGATTTTTATCCCTTGTCCCGCACCATATTCTGGTTCTGTGTTCAAAACTCAAACCACTGCTGAACTGCCACTTTTCCCAAATCTAGATTTTATCCAACGGCTGCTAAGACAGCAGTGGAGGCTGTCATCACAGGGCTGCGTTTTTAGCGGGTCAAGTGCAGGTTAACCTTTTACCATGTCTATGGCCAAATATGGAATTGATCCTTTGCTAGGCCCCGCCCCTTTGTAGTTGGCTACTCCCTCAGACTTCCCATACTGTCAATAACTGCAATCCCTGAAGAAGTATCACCTAACTTTTAGGAAAAGAATAGCACACAAAACGGTCTACAACATGGGTTTGAAGGATTTCTCCAGATTTACAACTGACTCAGCAGTAGGAACATGTTAAAAAGATAAGTCTGCTAAAGCTAACGTTACAGGTCACAGTGTAAAAGTGAACCGCATTTCCTGGAGGTTAAGAAAGAAGATGATAAATTAAGGAACAAAACTGTTCCTGTAAAGCAGGGTAGGTTAGGCCTTCATTGTTACAATCATCCAAAACCAAATGTGGCATTGCATAAAAGGGCTTTTTATAATGTGATAATGTTAGGTTTAGGCACAAAAAACACTTGTACATTTTTAAAGTTGAATGACATTGTATCAAAATGTTTGAATACCTCTTAGCATTGGTACCAATTTCACACATTATCCCACATAGACCTTCTCTTTGTATCACATTTGATTTCTTGTGATTCTGCTCACCTGAACTGAAAGGTGGCATTTCAGGTTCCCTTGTGGCTTTGTGAAATGCTGATCATCATCCACAATTTCACTATTAATCTGCAGAATCATAATAGTAATATCTCATAATGTCTTTGAAGTGATATAAAAGCAGCAACCCCCACATTTTGAGAAGCGGAGAATGTTTGGCTTTAAAATGAAATGAAACCGTTTTTGAATCATTAAAATAAATGGTGAAATAAATGTACATATCATATTGTTGCTGCACATCACTGAATTATCTGTAACTGACGCTATAGTAGCAATGGTTGTTTTGTTGTTTTTTTGTTTCTTTTTATGTGATTTATTTTTGAACATAGTGTGGAAGTCACATGTTTTTCTAAATTCTCTTTTCTCACTTGGTAGCAACTCAGGCAACTTGAATTTAATTATTTCATTTTCTGCATTTTTCTGTACAAAAACTAAGTTTGGAAGCTCAGCAGTGGTGGCTGAAAACAAAGCTGAACCGGACACAAATCAAATCACACGTTTGCCAGTGTTTGCATGGCACCTTGTTTTGTGGGTATATCCGTTCATTTCCTGCCGGACCCCCCACCTGTTCACCTTCCTCTTCCTTCACCTTTTGACCCCCTCCCCCGGGCACCGGCTCTCCCCTCACCCATGTCACTGTGTCCGGTTGTTAGTGAATATTATCGCAGCTGTCAATCACTTCCACTGCCAGTCACTTTTTGGCTCCACCATCTCCGCTCAAACTTTTCCATGCGATTCAGAATAGCCTGAAATCACCTTCTTTTCTACTTGTATGCCTCTTCTCTGTTCTCCATTTTCTCCTCCGCCACACTTGCTGATCACTCCTCCCTTTCTCATTTCACCCAGTTTGCTGCCGTGTGTGTACTGGAGGATGTTTGTGTGTGTGTTGGAGGGTGTGGGGTCTTTTTAAGGAAAACAGGGCCTCCTTTGTGTTTGTTCTCTGATGCAGAGGACATAGAGAAGGGGTCCGTGTCAGTCTGTGACAAGTATTTTGTACCCCCTTATCCTTCAGATATTGTGTTTCCCATTGATATTTAATTCTTGCTCCACTCAGTAACCTCTGCTTATTGAGTCAAGCTGGAATGTGAGAGAAAGACAGGGACCTAAAGTAACTTCTTGAAAACCTGAAATTAGAATATCAAATGCCACCATCCTCTTGTTTTTCTGTCTAGTTTGTTCCCTTTTAAAGTATACAGTCACAGGAAAGTGTTTGTCTTTTTAAGTTGGCTTCATTACATGAAGTCTCAATTAGCAGGAATGTCTTGTTTGTATGTCTCTGGCTTATTCTCAAGACATACAAAACATTTTACTGAGAAGTTCTGATGTGTGGTACTAAAGTGCAAACTGTTGCGGAGGTTTCTTTTGATGAGCAGCAGCTGTATTTAAGGAAGTGTGCGCAGTAGAACAACATTGTTACGCTGTGTTGAGCTTTCTGTGCTCGTGTTTGTGTCCAGGTGCCCAGTCTGTGTGAGGACCTCCTCTCCTCTGTGGACCAGCCCCTGAAGATTGCCCGGGACAGGGTGGTGGGGAAAGACTATCTGCTCTGTGATTACAACCGAGACGGCGACTCCTACAGGTCGAGTTTATACCTGCACTGAAGTCATTAGCAAGGAACGTTAACTACATCATGAACAGTCAATTTGTCATTGGGAAAATAGTCGACAGACAGTGAGTGATTGTGAGTGAAATGTATTTATTTGAAAGAGGGACAGCGCATTCAAGTTCAATTACCTAGTTAAACATTTTTCAATAATTATATCTACTTCTCCTCTCTCATTAATCATCCTTGAACAATGAATATGTAAATAGTTATCTTTTTAAAATTAGCCATGACTGGCTTCCAAACTAACTGTGACGTCACAGATCATGCTCTTACTGGGCCATTGACACAAGAGCTTTCTATTGTCAAACTTGCACATAATCTCTTTCAGTACAATGAAGCTCAAACATCCAATTAAAGTAACAAAAAAAACATTTATGGAGAGATATGACCAGTGGACAATGTCTGTGAACATCTCTCTTTTAGACCTGGTTCATTGTTTCTTTGTCTGAGCAACATATAGCAGTTCTCTTAGATACAAAGATCTAACTTATGAACGTTTGTTGATGCAAACAACCACTGACTGACGTCTATAAAAGTTTATAAAATGCTTTATTGCGATTGTGAATTTGTGTGTTTAACCACACACCTCATCTGACTAGTTTCCCTTTTTGCCGCAACCCACACTGAACAGGTGGAACAGCACTGCTGAACACGTCATCTCCAACATTCATCTTCCTCATCTCGCCAAATTCAGAGCATCTCAGCGTGTTCGCTTCTTACTCCTTTATATACTTGACCATTTCTGTACTTGTTAACCTTATTTGTCATGGTTGATAAAGCAAAGCCTAATGGTGGCTAAAAGTGTATCAAAATTTAAAATTTGGTACCGTCTGTACAACAACACCACTTTATCAGAAATATTCTCCATTAGAAACAATCTGTAGGGAGTAGGAGGAGCGTGAAAATGAACCAACAGGCTGTTTACAATTCACATAAGGGCAGTTCTAGGTCTCCTGGTTTCTGTTTTTGAATGATGAATTCAGACCCACCACAGCCTGTTGGCAACAAAAAGCAGCATTGATTTGGTGTGTCAGTGCTTTAACAGTCATGACTGTGTAGTGATTTACAGGAACAACATCTGGAAACGTACAACAACACTGTATAAAACTGAGGAATTCAAAGTCTATTGTTACCGGTTCACTGCGACTGAGTTAATATAGATGCCAAAAGACTCATGTTAAGACTCATTTCCTGCTTTATCAGAGTTGAGATGGGACTGGTGAATACACCTTCATCCCATAAAGTGCTATTACAGCCAATCATTGAGTCTGACTCACATTAACACTGAATTCTGAACCCTTGAATGCATCAGATCCCCGTGGAGTAATAAGTACGACCCTCCCATCGAAGATGGTGCAATGCCTTCAGCTCGCCTGAGGAAACTCGAGGTCGAAGCCAATAACGCCTTCGACCAGTACAGAGACCTGTGAGTACCAGCAAAGCAAACACAAGGGGTGTCTTATATATTATTTAGTGTCAAGATCTTGTGACTTGTGATATGTTTGTTTTTTAAGGTACTTTGAGGGTGGCGTGTCCTCTGTGTACCTCTGGGACTTGGATCATGGCTTCGCTGGGGTTATTCTCATCAAGAAGGCAGGCGATGGATCCAAGAAGATTAAAGGGTGCTGGGACTCCATCCATGTGGTGGAAGTGCAGGTGAGAACCCATCCTTGTACCCATCTTTGTTTTTTTTGTTTTTTAAATGTTTGTGCCCTTCCTTATTTATTTATTTATTTATTGCATGTTTTTCAGACTTAAATATTTCAGATCCTCAAATCTTAAATTTTAATCAAAGAAAACACAAAATGCAGTTTTTAAATTAAGGGATTTATTTTTAAGGGAGAAAACTCCCAAACTACATGGCCATGTGTGAGAAAGTGATTTTCCCCCCCCTGTTAAAACTTAACTTATCTGTAGTTTATCACACTTGATTTTAAGTTCTCTAGCCACAGCCAGGCCTGGTTATTGTCAAACTTTTACTTAATAAGTTGCTAACAACAAAGTGAAATAGATCAAGAAAGATATTCAGGAAGAAATGAGAAAGGAGTGGCGAGCCAACCAAAATTACTCTAAGAACAATGGCGACTCATTCAGGGGTCATAAAAGGCACCAAAACAACATCCAAAGAACTGCGGGCCTCATTTTCCTCAGTTAGGGTCAGTGTTCATGACTCCACCATAAGAAAGAGACTAGGCAGATATGTTTGCATCGTAGAGTTCTAAGACCAAAACCACTGCTGGGCAAAAACGACATTAAGGATAGTTTCAGTTTTGTTTAAAAAAAAAAAAAAGCATCTTGACCTTTGGGTAAATACTCTATGGTATGACAAGACAAAAGTTGATGTTTTTGGAAGTTGTGTGTTCTATTACATCTTGTGAAAACGTAATAACACATTTCAGAAAATCATACCAAAAGTAAAATATGGTGGTGGTAGCCCGCTGGTCTGGGGCTGTTTTGCCCGCTTCAGGACCTGGAAGACTTGCTGTGATAAATGAAAACATGAAATCCAAGCTCTACCAAAGATCCCGAAGGAGAATGTCCAGTCATCGGTCAGTGAGCTCACTCTGAAACTAACTTGGGTTCTGCAGCAGAACAATGATCCAAAACACACCAGCAAGTCCACCTCTGAATGGCTGAAGAAAAAACAAAGTGAAAACTTTGAAAAGGCCTAGTCAGTCCTGACCTGAATCCTATAGAGATGCTGTGGCATGACTTTTAAAGGTGGTTCATGCTCCAAAACTCTCTAATGTGGCTGAATTACAACAATTCTGCAAAGATGAGTGGGCCAAAATTCCTCCACAGCTCTGTGAGAGACCCTAGTCTGATGGTTTGGAGTATTGCCTCATTGTGTGTGTGTGTGTGTGTGTGTGTGTGTGTGTGATGTGTGAACAGGAGAAGTCCAGCGGACGTACCGCTCACTACAAACTCACCTCCACCGTCATGCTGTGGCTCCAGACAACCAAGAGCGGTTCCGGTACCATGAACCTGGGCGGCAGCCTTACAAGACAGGTACCCTGCACAGGAAACCGCTGCTAGCAGATTAGTGGAGCTGCAGGGTGGTCCTCCATTTATTCAGTTTCTCTCCTCTTCACAGATGGAAAAAGATGAGACAGTTGGAGAGTCCTCACCCCACATCGCCAACATCGGCCGCCTTGTCGAAGTCAGTAGAACTAAATTAAACTACCTGCAGTCAGCAAATAGAAAATGTATACAAGATGGTGCTAAAAGTTTTAAAATACCTGCTCTTGTTCCAGGATATGGAGAACAAGATTCGCTCCACACTGAATGAAATCTACTTTGGGAAGACCAAGGACATCGTCAACGGATTAAGGTACTGCTACATGAGCTGTTTGGACCTGAACCACCTTGTTGCTTCTACAGCCATGCCTGTCAGCAGTATCTGCAGCAGCAATTCTCCCAGTCTTAGTGCGCTCTCCGTTTCCTTTTTTTTCACCTTGTTTGACAGTTTCTTATTCCCTATCCTACCTATGTTAACTGCTTATATTTTTAGTTATATTTGTTGTCGTCCTATACCTCCCTTCAACCTCCTGTACCAAACCTTTTTAGTGCCTCTTCCCCCTCGCATTTCTGCTGCTATTCATATCGATGTCTGCCTCCTCCCTCCCTCTGTCCCCTCTCCTGCTGCCTCTCCTCTGTGCTCCAGATCTATTGAGTCTTTGCCTGATAACCAAAAGTACCGGCAGCTCCAGAAGGAGCTGTCGCAGGTCCTTACCCAGCGTCAGATCTTCATTGACTAGGGTCAGAGGTACAGCCTGGCATGGAAAGTGTATGTGTGTGAGTGTGTATCGGTGCCTTCCTGCACTCTACAAGGTGTTGAATATTTTAAGGTTCTTTATTTTATTTTAAACTGGAATTAAATCAAATTTGTATAATGTAATTATTTTAGGAAGAACGAGGTCCTGTAAGCTACTCTTTTATGTGAGCAACAGAAAAGTCAACAGCAACAGTATACATAATTATAACTACACTTAAAGATCTTGAATATTATTCATCATAACCTCAAGGTAACAGGAAGGCTAAGTGATAATCTAATCATTGTTAGTAGCCACACAGTGTCGATCAGTTCTGATCTTTCGTGTCCCACAAGAGGAAGTTATTAGTTATTTTGATGCAAGCTAACGTACAAAACGGACGACTACACATGCAGAACACCACAAAAGTTTGATAATTTGATGAAGACAAAGAAAAACAGAACCAGTTGGAATAGGGGTAATATGTTCAGCCACACTATAAGCGGAAGAAAGAAGTCATTTATGGTTCATAAAGGGTTTTTAATGCACATGGGATTAAATAAAAGCTTGAGTGTGTGTCTAAATTGCTGACTGTGTGCTGTGTGGACATATCTGCATGCTCCTCAGAGTGCTGCAGCTTGAGCGTGCAGGCATGTTGTAGAGGTTTTATTTATCTTTCAGTCTAACAGACACTCTCTGTGAGGGAGCGACACACTAACCATGTCAGAATATTCAAAGCAGCCACCAGCCCTGGTTATTCGCAGTTTCTTGCCCTAATAAGGCTTCATAAAACAGTGTTTATTCAGCACACGGCTCTGTCTTAACAAAGGAAACCATGTGTGTGCAACAGAAAAATCTGATTCTCATAATCTCAGTGTAACCTTTTTTATCTACTTTAAAATGAAAGGAGTGGTGGTTTCTGTTTAGTTTTTATATTTGCAAATAAAACTATGAAGGGTGGTGAAAGCTGCTCCAGGACATGTTAAACAGATAAAGATTCAACTGCATGAAAACAGAACTGTAAATACTGGTTGAATTTGCCTGACATTAACAAATCCCGCTGGCAGTGTGTATTCATTGAATGCATATTTTCCACTCTCTAACCAGCTTCTCTCCACAGAGAAGTATAACTGGACCTTTATGTCTGTGTAACTAACTTATTTTTCACTTGTCTTGTGAACTTACAGATTGTGCGTGTTTCCGTCCCGAGAGATACTTTGCCAGTTTCTTGCTGCTGTTTTCCCCCCCTCCCCCCACACACACTGACTTGTGTCCTCTGTGTCTCCACCACACAGGAGTGTTCAGACTCTGGCCGACAAGTCAAAGCAGGAGGCCCTGAAGGTCGACCTGATGGAGGCGCTCAAACGTAAACACCAAAGCTAGAGATGCTACTGTCGATTTCTTCCGTCTGTTTCTCTCACTCTGTCTCTCTTTCTCTTCCTCTTTCTCTCTGCCTCACCTCTGCCATCTTTTCTCTGTTTCTCTCCGTCTCTCTCCCTCCATGCCTCTTCAGTGCTGCACTTGTTTATTTGTGGAAAAAAAAACAAAAAAGGAGAAAATGCTTAGCTTTTTATTCGTTTATTATTTTCTTTGTGTCAGCTTTTTTTGTTTTGTTTTCATGCATCTCATATGCCATGAAGCCATTCACTCACACTCTTTCTTTTTGTCTCTACACCCCTCTATTCTCTCCCATGTTATGAATATAATGATAGTATTACGACGGTTAATGCTAATCTTACAGTGCGGGGGTCATTGTAGTAAGAACCCCCGCTGTTCTCTCACAGCTGATGTGTCCCCTTGTCGGTTTGAAACGAGCAATTTTTAGCCCACGCTGCTCTTCCTCCGTCACAAGGAGACGGACACAGACTGCGCTGTAGGTGGTGTAGACTCAGCGGAGCTGTCATTATTCTGTACATCAAATCTCTTTCTTGCACCTATTTTTGTCTACACCCCACCCCCACCTCCCCAAAATATATTTCTATAAAATTATAACTGTCAGTGTAACTGTCATTGTTCTGGGCGATGTATCGGTGCGAACACGAGGGCGGCTTTCCACAGGCTTTTACTCTTCATTCTACGCCGACCACACGCATGTGAGCCTGTGTGGGAGCATGGAGCTGCAGTCAGTGGAATGAATGAAATTTCGTCGATCGATTTTTGTCAAATACGGGGATGGACTGTTATATTCACTGGGTACGCCCACGTCGCCAACCCGACCCCCGACCCCTCTACACTGGGTATAATAGGACAGTTTGCCTCCCTCTTCTTCAACTCTTCTCTCCTCACACCTTCTATGTCTTTGTTGGGGGTCACAGTTTGTCTTTGTGTCTCACTGGAAACCTTTGACCGTTTCCATTTTGGAGGGGAATCTTTTGTTGTATTTTGTTTTTGTTTTTATTTTGTAAAGCTTATGATTCATATTGTATTAGAGCCTCCAGCAACAATAAAAACAGTAAAAAGCTATTCTTGTTGTTTTCATTTCTTATCAGTGTGTGTGTGTGCGCTACAGATGTGGGTCATATTACAGTGCTTAGCAGCAATACTTTTACTATTTCTGTTTGTGTATTTGAGACTTGTGAGAATATTGTTTTAAGCCATTAATATTGTTACATCAGCCACAGGTAAAGATTAAGGGATTATTTTCCAAAATTAAATTTTGCAGTTTTTTTTTAATATTGTAGACTTTAAGTGTGTATGTGTGTGAAAGAGAGAAATAAACTGGGTGATTAATCAATCTAGTTCTGATAGCTATGATATTTCCATAATGTGGTTTTCACTTACAGCTACTGTTGTTCTGTAGTTTCAGATCATTGAGGCTCTTCCCCTTTTAATATTAAGTGTTGCACACCCTGTGTCTTGTGTAGGACCATGTGCACATTCAACATATGTTTTCTAATTTCTATTAAAGGCTTTATTACATCTAAATCTTGGAGTGCCTCTGCTAATTTCTCACTTTTTTAGAAATTCAGCATTTTCTTCTCGGTGACAAATAGAGTATTTTTTACCTCTGAAGCTCAGTTTGACAGAAAAAAACTTCCGAAATTTCTGATTTGTGGATCACAATTGATAAATGCTTGATTTTCACTTCTAATCCTTGATTAGTTATTCCTGCAATTAGGATACTTAAGAGGCATTGTCATATTTTTTTCTTGTATTCTCTTAATATACATAATCTAGAATAAACTACTGAATGCATCTTTTGCATCATGTATTAAGCACATCTTTAGATTCTGATCATCTGAATTTAACTAATCTCAGGGAAAATGTAAATTCACATTGACTCCATGTGATACATTAGGCTGAAAATAACTATTCAGAAAAAGGGGAGATGGGATTAAAACAAAACGGGGAAAATCAGAACATGACTTTTAGCCCCAATTTGACTTTCTGAAATAATTAGATGATGGGATTAGCCATTCTACTTCTGGCTTAATATTTTTCTTTATTGATCCTCCTCCTTTTTACATAACCAGGCAGCTGATTTTCCTAGCTCTTTTAAAGATGCTGCCTCTAAGGTCAAGAATGCACCAAGAGTTTCATCTTATAAACCAATATGGTTAAAAAAATGACATCAGACAAAATGGAAAATCCAACATTCATCATTTATATCTGGACAAAATCCACTTGGTAGTAAAGATCATGTGATATGAATAAACACTCTGGGTGTGAGGGTTTATGTACAAACTGAAGAACATGAACATTTATTTATGCACCACAGCAAGAGTTAGTACTTTGATCAAGAATTGCATATGGAGTGATTTCATGGAAACCCAGAAGTTGGGCGGTGAGCAGCATGAGCAAACACTGTGTGACTGCAGCATGTCCACTAGGTGTCAGACACACTCAGCACATGAGCTGACCTCCAAGTTTCACAGCAGTTTTTCAGTTTCTCATCACACATTTCAAAGATTTGCATCCAGTCCCTCAGTATTTATCTGTTTTCCTTCCTACTCAGACCTTTACCCTAATGTTAGTAGTAGTGCATGTGTTTGGGTTAATGTGCCTCTTGTGATCCACCAGTGTACATCTATAACTAAGTTATACTGTTACGTTCTTGCTAATCCAGTTATGAAACAGGGTCCAGTTGAAAAGGACAATCATTCTAAAAGTGTCCACTGGCAGATTTTTAGAAAGAAAAAGCACCTCAAAGCTCCCTGTGTGTTTGGTGTTAAATAAGACCCACTCACTCAATGTGAGGAATGTCTGCCAGTTAATGAATAAACCTCTCAGATATAAGTCAACATGGTGGTCATAGATTAAACATTGGTAGTTGGGGATAATGGCTCACACACAGTCTTCAAGTTATTTCACTTTGTCTTGTGAAGAATCACAAGCCACAGACCTTTCTATCCATTCACCAATAGGCCTACAATAAGAACCTAAACAGATTCTAAGTTAATGACCTGATCTGGCTGTTTTGTCTGCATGTTTTTCCTCTGTTAAATAATGAAGCTTTAAGGAAGTGACCATTTATCTCTGTTGGCAGGATTTCTTTCTGTCAAGTCTTCAGACCACTATCAGAGCCCCCCCCCCCTCTCTCTCTCTCTCACACACACACACACACACACACACACACACACACACACACACACACACACACACACACACACACACACGCACACACGGTTTTATGATAATGACGAGCCTGAAGGCGCAGGGGGAGCTGGAGCCATTTTCACCATTCTAGCGGAGTTGCGCGGACGCAGCGGAGGTGTTGCTGTTGTTGACACCGGGGCGCGCGCTCGTGTGTGTGTGTGAGAGTGAGTGAGTGGTGAGTGTGTGGGAGAGAGAGAGAGAGAGAGAGAGAGAGAGAGAGGGGGAGCGATCAGCAGCAGCTCCGGACGAGGTTACTGCGGCTTTACCTCTTGAAACCAACCGGAGAGAAGCGCTAGGGCCGCCAGCATGGCTCCTCAGCAACAAAGGGAAAGTCCCAGGCGGAAAGTTTGACGGAATAAAGCGGCGGCAGAGATTCCGACACTCCGAGCACGAACTGAGGAGCGATGCACTTCTTCAAATGGGATTTGCTGTTGATCTTCTGCTGGTGGAAACTGCTCTCGCCGGCGCGCTGCTACACGGTTCACCTCGGCCAGGATGCGGGGCGCGGGTCGGTGGTGGCCGGCGTGCGGCGCGGCGCCAGGTGCGCCCTGGAGCAGGTCCTGGCGCCGCGGTTCGCGGAGCGGCTCCTGGAGACGGACGCGGCGGCGGGCACCGTGTTCGCCGCCGCGTCGCTGAGGTGCGCCGCGCTGCGCTCGAACCCCTTCACCGTGTACACGGTGGCGGAGTGCGCGGACTCCGCAGGTGCCGCGTCCGGCTACAGGCACCTGGTCACCAGCCGCTACGACGTGCACGTCCACGGCCGGAACTGTTCCGACAAGCGTAACAGGAAAGCGGAGTGGGACATGGAGGTGCTCAGCCTGTTCCGCTCCCGCGGACGCACAGACTGCCACCAGGCGGGCTCCGCTCTTTTCCCCGTGGGGGGGCTGCTACCCGGAGCCCCGACCCGCTGCAGGGTCACCAACAGCCCCGTCTTTTACTTCTCCCAGGGGGACTTGTTCGTGTCTGAGACGCTGTGCTGGAGGCAGGACACCCTCCTGGAGCTGGACCTGATCTGTGATGTTCTCACAGGTTCCCAGGTGCTGAGCCCCGTGTCCATCCACTGGCGCGTGGGGCAGGGCCCCTTCAGGCAGGGCCACATAGAGAAGCTGCTGGAGAAGGCAGCTCAGTCCGATTCAGGGATTGTGAGCAGGAGGAGGAGGAGAAGCATCAACAGTAGCCCTCAGTTTCAGCCCCCTATGTATCAAGTGTCCGTGTCAGAGAACCAGCCAGCTGGGACCCCTGTTGTTGTTTTGAAAGCTGTGGACGTGGATGAGGGGGAAGCGGGCAGGCTGGAGTATTTCCTAGAAGCCCTCTTTGACAGCCGCTCCAACCATCTCTTTTCTGTGGACCCGGCCAGCGGGGCTGTGTCCACAGTGGAGGTGCTGGACCGGGAGACTAAGGACACGCATGTGTTCCGTGTGACCGCAGTGGACCACGGCACACCGCGACGCACAGCCATGGCCACCCTCACTGTCACAGTCCGAGACACTAATGATCATGACCCTGTTTTTGAGCAGGAGGACTATAAGGAAAGCATCAGGGAGAATCTGGAAGTAGGCTACGAGGTGTTAACTGTAAGGGCCACGGATGGCGATGCCCCAGTTAATGGGAACATTCTCTACAACATTCTCAACAACAATGGGTCGAATGATGTGTTTGAGATTGATTCGAGGTCTGGTGTCATCCGCACCAAAGGCCTGGTAGACAGGGAGGAGGTGGAAGCATATATGTTGCTAGTTGAGGCAAACGACCAAGGTCGTGACCCTGGGCCCCGCAGCGCCACAGCCACTGTTCACATAATGGTAGAGGACGACAACGATAACGCTCCCCAGTTCAGCGAGAAACGCTATGTGATCCAGGTGCCGGAGGACATGGCCTCCAACACAGAGATCCTGAAGGTGACCGCCACGGATCAGGACAGAGGGAGCAACGCCATGGTTCACTTCAGCATCATGAGTGGAAACACCAGAGGACAGTTCTATATCGATGCTCAGACAGGTCAAATGGACCTGGTGAGTCAGCTGGATTACGAGGCGAATAAAGAATACACGCTGAGAATCCGAGCTCAGGACGGCGGGCGGCCACCGCTGTCTAACATCAGCGGCCTGGTTACGGTGCAGGTGTTGGATGTAAACGACAACGCCCCCATATTCGTCAGCACCCCGTTCCAGGCCACCGTGCTGGAGAACGTGCCGCTGGGCTACTCCATCATCCACATCCAGGCAGTGGATGCGGACTCCGGAGACAACTCCAGGCTGGAATATCGCCTCACCGAAACCACGCCGCACTTCCCCTTCACCATCAACAACAGCACCGGGTGGATTGTTGTGGCAGCCGAGCTGGACAGGGAGAGTGTCGACTTCTACAACTTTGGAGTGGAGGCCCGCGATCAGGGCTACCCTGTCATGTCCTCTTCAGCCAGCATCAGCATGACTATTCTAGACGTCAACGACAACAACCCGGAGTTCACTCAGAAGGCGTATTACATGCGGCTGAATGAGGATGCAGCCGTGGGAACCAGCGTGGTGACAGTGTCGGCCGTGGACCAGGACATCAACAGTGTGGTGACGTATCAGATTTCCAGCGGAAACACCCGCAACAGATTCTCCATCACTAGCCAGAGCGGAGGGGGGCTCATCACGTTGGCGCTGCCGCTGGACTACAAACTCGAGCGCCAGTACGTCCTCACTGTCACCGCGAGCGACGGCACACGCTTTGACACCGCCAAGGTGTTTGTCAACGTCACAGACGCCAACACGCACCGGCCCGTGTTCCAGAGCTCGCATTACACCGTCAACATCAACGAGGACCGGCCGGAGGGCACCACCGTGGTGGTTATAAGCGCCACGGATGAGGACACGGGGGAGAACGCCCGCATCACCTACTTCATGGACGACAGCATCCCTCAGTTTGACATTGACCCCGACTCAGGCGCTGTCACCACTCAGATGGAGCTGGACTACGAGGACCAGGTTTCCTATACGCTCGCCATCACCGCTCGGGATAACGGCATCCCGCAGAAGTCTGACACGACCTACCTGGAGATTCTGGTGAACGACGTGAACGACAACTCCCCCCGCTTCCTCAGAGACAACTACGTGGGCTCTGTTATGGAGGACGTGCCGGTGTTCACCAGCGTGGTCCAGGTTTCCGCCACCGATCGAGACTCCGGGCTAAACGGCCGCGTCTTCTACACCTTCCAGGGCGGTGAGGACGGAGACGGAGACTTCATAATTGAATCCACCTCCGGTATTGTTCGCACGCTGCGCAGACTAGACAGAGAAAACGTGCCTGTGTACAGCCTGCAGGCCTTCGCTGTAGATAAAGGCATTCCTGCTCTGAAAACACCAATAAACATTCAAGTAACAATCCTAGATGTGAATGACAACCCGCCCGTGTTTGAGAAGGATGAGTTTGACATCATGGTGGAAGAAAACAGCCCCATAGGAGTTGTGGTTGCATATATATCAGCCACAGATCCAGACGAAGGCAGCAATGCACAGATCATGTACCAGATAGTGGAGGGAAACATCCCAGAGGTGTTCCAGCTGGATATCTTCTCTGGCGAGCTGACAGCTCTGATAGACCTGGACTATGAGGCCAGGTCGGAGTACATCATCGTGGTCCAGGCCACCTCCGCCCCTTTGGTCAGCCGGGCCACAGTCCACCTCAAGCTTGTCGACAAGAACGACAACGTGCCCGTGCTGAAAAACTTCCAGATCATCTTCAACAACTACGTGACCGACAAATCGAGCAGCTTCCCCACCGGAGTGATCGGCCGCATCCCCTCCCACGACCCCGACATCACGGATCAGCTCCACTACAGCTTCGAGATGGGTAACGAGCTGAACCTCGTCCTGCTGAACCAAACGACGGGAGAGATCCAGCTGAGCCAGGCCCTGGATAACAACCGGCCTCTGGAGGCCTCCATGAGGATCTCAGTGTCAGGTGAGACTGTTAACTAACTCTCTGTAATTGCAGACTGCACTCAGTGAAAAGTCATGCATGAGACCATCCCCACTGAGCTGTAATCCTGCTCCATTTCCATTAATACAGTATATCCTGTCTCTTCATTTACATTTTCACTCCACTTAGCCGGGTAATGGAAGTGATGATGAAGTGTGTCTTTGTTGGCTCCAGTATTCCAGAGTGATTTTCTTGCTGTAAAAATATTCATTAGAGGATTAACTTTCACTAAAAGACATCTATAAGCCACTTTCTTTGAAAAAAAAATCGAATTCTGTTTGGGTTTACATTAATGAGATTAATTGTTTCATTTGTTTTTTTGGACCCCCATTAACGTACTCGTTTGTTTATACCAGAAGGATGTAGATCCGTCTATTGTTTTAGATTTAAATAGATGTTTGTCTGCACACGTTCGTGTCCTGTGGGATCCACACTCCAGTGGGCACACTGATCCTGCCCCATAATTACCCATCATACCCCCCTTCCCACATACAATGAAAGACCTAATTCAATTATGGACTATTTCTATAGCGTGTACAGAGTCAGAATAAAGAGTTAATGTCGTCTAAGTGTTGTATTGTTTGACATGCTTGTTTTTCTGCCTCTAATTTGTCAACATGGTTGAAATTTAATAGTTGTCAGCGTTCCTGGCTTGAGAATGTTGTAGGCTGAAAGAAGCTGGTTTGATGGTGTAAAGATAACAGTTGGTCGACTTGTAGGCCTCTGTGGGTAAAGAACAAGAAAAAAAGCCCTAGAACAAGCCTGATGCTTCTTTGTTGCTCGTAATTACTGCTGGTGTTGTCTTTCCTTACCTGCATGTCTTAAACCGTCTTACCCATTTTTCATGCCAGCACAAATTACAGTTTTATTTGCTTCAGAAATGTGACTGAACTTGAGTTGCACCCACAAGAGAGTGGGAGTGTGTTGTTACCCTCTGTTGGAGCTTATTTGACGCAGTGTGATCCGCTGTAAATCTGCCTTCTCTCTGACCTTGGCACAACCTAAGAGAGGGAAACAGGCCTCATTGAGAGCTTGGACATCAAGGTTAAAGATGAAAACGGATACTTAGCAAGAACAGTGAGGATTAAGGCTGGTGGGAACCTTTGGTTTTCTTTGATTTGACTGAATGAGACGGTGCCGGTGCAGATTCAGCGAGTGAAAGGGTTTAAGTGCTTTCCTATTTGTTCGAGACTTGACAATGAATAGCAAATACAGTGTGCTTAGCGTGGGTAGTCGTTATAATGGATCGGAGCTGCGCTTTGCCCCGTCCTGGAGAACAATAGTGAACTGTCGTGTCAGGGGTGGGCGCTAGAGCTCATACCAGGCTGTGGTTGGGGGCAACAGCTGTGACTCCACCAATGACCAATTAGAGAGCGTGTCTCCCCGCGCGTCCCGCACCTGCTGGGGTTTATGTGTCAGCACCCTGCAGGAGACAGGGGGAGGTGGGGCAGGCAGCGGAGGGAGGGTGGGCTGTTAAGTTGTGGTTGTGTAAACTGAGAACATGTCGAAAAGTACAGTGGTACTGTAAGAGAGAGGGAAAGTCATTAGATGGCAACTGTTGGAGGAGGAGACAGGGCAGGAAGATGAGCTCCTCCCATAGATGCTTCTGACCCCAATTTTCAAAGGCTTCTCCCTCCAGGGACCTCCCACGTCTCCCTATTATCTCTCTCTTTATGCTGCCGTTTAAGAGGCCCCTTATGATGGACGATTTTTGATGGGCTCTTTTGTATGTTGTTGGACTGTGATTAACATCGTTTCTGAGCGATCTCCTTCACAGTGAAATGGATGTGATGGTTCAAATGTAGCTTCACTTTCTTTTTACACTTTTGAATATCTTTTTTCTATGCAATGGCTTTGAGAAGATAACCCTTAAAATAGTAAACTACATATTATGATGATCTTCATAATACAGTGTGACTACAGTGTTATAATCCACTGCATCCTCTCAACTCCCTGATGTCCAAAATTTACTTTACAGAAGAAATTGAATCTCACTTTGGCTTAAACATTTTTGGTTCCATAAGGATCATCGTTCTATATTTGCACAAGCATTGTAAATTCCATTTCAACAACAAAATGTAATCTTCAATTATCCCTTCTATAGATAGACCCTTCCTAGAGTAAAGGAATTGTTTTGTATGTTTTGGTTCATCTGATTGGCTCTTTTGATTAACCTTTATTGTATATCACAAAAAAAGAAGCTCAATAAATGGACTCCTCAACAGAGAACATTGCTCATTGCTCAGATTGGCACTGTAATCATTCAAAACCCTAAGCAGGTACTTAAACGTATTTCTAACAATCACACAGCCCAGTGATCCTGCTGCTCGCCTGTGTGCGCGGGCATAAATGAGTGATTATAACTATTTAATTATGTCAGCAGGTAATAGACTCACATTTGCAGCAGCGATGTGTGGGTGTTGGTCCTCCCTTCACACTGAATATGAAGACATAGAGTCGACTCACTCCAGGGATGATGGATGAATTAATTGGAATAGGAATTGTGGGATTCGTTGAATTGCTACTCATATTTCTGCCCGGTTGAGAATAGAACAGATGATGATGTTTTTTTTGTTTTTTTTTTTGTCACGTGTCACTCTTGTACCATGAAGAGAATCCTGCTCACACTGAGGTGAGAGCCTATATGCCTTTCGCGGGATTGATTTGTCTGCATCTGTATCCTGGGATCTGTCAGACCTGTGTTGACACACTCAGCGGCCGATCTACTGTTCCCAGGCAAGCGTGAGCCTGCATAAATAGGTGTTTGTGTTGGATAGCAGATATCCCCCCTCCCTCTGATTTTCTTTCATCCTTAAGCATGGTTAATTTTACTATAGGAAGCCGAGCCAATCCTTTATCATCCCCTCATTTCTAATGTACTACTTCACCGGGTGCTTTGAATGTCAATTTGCTGTGTCTTGTTGTAGATGTGTCAGCTCTGTACATGTGTTACACTATGAAGTGACTCCGGAGAAGTGACACAGTTGCTTTAAACCCCCTGTGTTGCAACTGCACAAGGCTTACATTATCCCCACTATGCAATCAGGACACTTTGCCCTCTGTTTTAATCAAATTCTGAGCCTGAGCCAACATCGTGCCCCATGCTCACTTTGAAAATGCCAATGCAGAGATTTAACAGACAAACACGCCTCCGCAACTAATGATGGCAGTTTGATTCTGCTCACATCACACTGCAGGTTGTACAGATGCTTGAATTACATGGTGGACAGCAGATATTTCCTCTCTGGTCACTGATGGCAGAGCGGCTCTTTTAAGTTTCAGTGTAAAAACTCATGTGGATGCTCCAAGGTTAAACGGCTTTCTCGTCAAACTCGTCTGAGCCAAACCTGTTGGCATTCATCCCGACTAGCTGCAGCGGACATGTTTTATTTTATTCTTTTTCTTTTATTGAAGAATATTTGTATTTTATTTTTTTTCCCAAATCTGATACAAACAAGTCAATATTGTACATGTTCAAATTCTATTTTATTTTTTTAAGCCTCGCTTGCTTTGCCCTTCACCATCCTTGCATAGGATAATGATAGCCTACATGACTGGAATTTAAACCTTTTTGGCAGAGACTGTCTGCTCCACCCCATAATATTTATGTAAGAGCCTATGTAATTTCTTTATAATCTATTAAACCTTAAAGCTACCTGTGGAGGGACTTTCTCAGGGCTCTGTCTCATAAAGAATAACACAACAGGAAAAACAGTAACACATCAAGCTGCTGTAGTGTGTGTGTGTGTGTGTGTATGTGTGTGTGTGTGTGTGTGTGTGTGTGTGTTCACTTCTCTCAATACTTTTCTCCTCTCCAGTCATATAATTATTTAATTCAAGCAGAGCACACCCTGAGTTATCTAAGTGTTCTTCAAGCATAATAAACTTCTGTTTTTATTTACGGTTCCTCTCGTGGGATTCAGAATCCGTGTTTTGCGTGCGCGGAGTCGTCCTTTTGCGTTCTCCGGGCCCCGCTCGCCTCCCCGGACGGCGTTCAGTCAAACCCGCAGGCTGGCTTGGAATGTTTGTAACACTGTTTCTCTTTCTTTCTTCCCGCCTCCTTTTGCCTTTAACGTCACCTATCACCTTGATCCTGTTTCTCTTTCCCTCTTTTTGTTTGCCTGTCACTGTTTCCCATTTTTCTCCTATCTGCCCGGCTCTATGGCTCTCACCCTTGCAACCTCCGCTCCGCTGTTCCCTCCCATCATTTCAAGCTCCTCCACCCTCCCTCTTTACCCCCCCCCCCCCCTTTCTCTCTGCCTCTCCCTCCTTTGACTGTTGTCCCCCCCCCCCCCTCCCCTTCTCTCTCCCCTGTGAAAGGAAGAATGCCTAAGAGAAATGCTTTGTTAAGCACCCAGTTGTCATGGTGAGCCCAGCAATGCCTGAGAAATTCCTTGTGGGTGGGGACTAGGGGTAAGGTCCCTTTTGTGGAGCGAAGATGGGGGGGAGGGGAGGCACATAAAGTTCTAAAGAGCAACTGTCCCCCCCCCCCCCTCTTTCCAGTGAAGCATGTAAGGCTTTCTTTAGACCTGTAGTGCCCCAGGACACGCTGACCTGTCCTGTGGCTGCAGGACACGCTGCCGACACCTGAGTGCACATACAAACTTTTTCCATCAGCCCTGTTTTTTTTTTTTTAAGTCTATTCTTGCGTGTGACAGACTCTCTCTCTCTCTCCCTTTTAAAAGCACCTGAGAGTTTAAACGCTTGCGACGGTATGAGTGTCGTCTTTAAGCCCTTTGATTTGCGACACAGATGCTCTCAGAGAGGATCCGGTTTCTTGCTGCCGGCTCGTTTCTCATCCTCTGTGGGCCTCGCTCCTCCGCTCCGCTGCACTGACGGTCCGGGGATGCTGAGGTGGGGTGAGGGTGTGTGTGTGTGTGTGTGTGAGTGTGTGTGTGTGTTGGGGGGGGGTTAGGAAGAAGGGGGAGGGGATGACATCATTTGGAGGGTGTTGGGGTGTTGGGGGGGGGGTCGTGTTTGGGATTAAGGCTGGTGCATCGCTGGGGTGAGGCATATATCTCCGCGTTGTCCCGCATTGTCCCGGCAGACAATGGGAGTGGGCTCTGTCTGGGCTGCACCCCTCTGTCTTTGTGTCCACTTGTTTGGCCCAGTGCTGCTGTCTTCGCCACACACTCAACCCCGGCCTGTTACTCATCCATGAGTTGCTTTACTGTACACTCACCAACCCGCTTCCAAAAAAAGAAACGTGCTCCCTTCAGTGAGTCACTGATTGAGCCCTGAATGGAAGCAATAAACAAGAGTATTCCCTCTTCCCCTGCTTCCCCTGCGTCGTGATAATAATTCTTCCAGCCCGCCACCGGAGAGCAGGAATCATTACAAGTACATGCCCCTCAGCCCCTGAACATGACAGATTATGTTTATTTAACAGGCCGCTCACTTCACGCTACATTGCGCTCATTTATTGTGGAACCAGACGGAGGTCTCGCGGTGACCTGGTTTTGTATGCTTTGGTTCAGGAGCACAGAATGTCAGCGTGAAAGACGCAAGGGCGAGAGGTGCGACAGGCGGAGGTGGCCAACCTCGACGTGCAGGAGTTTAAAATGTGTCGTCGGCGTCTATTGTGTATTAACAGTGACAGGAGGGCATCGGGCTAACTAAACAGATGGTTTCCTCATGCGCTACAACAGCGGCGGTGTGCTTTCACAGTTCCACAGCACCGTGTGATGCAGGTTGATTCCTATTCTGTTCACAATAGCAAATGAACACCTTTTTTTCCGGTTTGAGTTTCCAAAAATGTTAATTGTTTCTATATTGAATCACTAGGAAAAGTTAAACAGAACAGCCATTCAATGTTTTTTTTTGCCTTTGGAACTTGGCTTCCTGTTGTCCCCTGCTCCAATTTAAAGCTTCTCTATAAACTTTGTCATTGTGCTGCCGGGTGCTCAGGATCCAATATCTATCAAATGACTATTTGTACGTGTGAATAACGGCCTCATGCTTGGTCACATCTCTGCATGCTAATGTCTCTTTACCAATGCGCTGACAGCAGTTTTCCTTTGATATGCAAATGTACCGATTGGACGAGTTCTGATCCTTTTCTGTGGCTCTAAAGTTGCTTCACTATGGAGGAAGAATGTGTGGAATGCCTCCTTCCACGGGTTTTTCAGATGCAGCAGAAAATGTGACATAAGGGGAATACTGTGGCCGGATCCACAAATGAGTATGAATGGCCTTTCTCACTTTTTCGGGTCAGCTTTCCTCCTGAATGGAGAAATAAGGAGAGAAGGGATTTGTGGTTTTTGCTCTGACTCCACTGGAGGATTTTGACTTTGAGATGCACTAGCAGCTCAGTATTGACTTCACCGCCACTGTAGTAATTAGCTCTTGTTGTGTTGCTTTTATCATCACAGCTGATCCTTGTTCTTTTTTTTCTATAACTGCTAAGGCTTAATTGCTTTGCAGAGGAAGCCTAAACAGCCGGTTACAGTCTTGAATTATTAAAACTACAAGGTCAGAGACATATGAATATTTATTTAACCTTTATTTATGTTCTTAAAAACAAAACGATCAGAACAGAAGCACTAATGTACTAATGATGCTCAGATAAATTTGCGTTTGCCTGATACCATTGTTGGGCTACAGATAACAGCAAATCTGCTGTGTGGGCGTTTGAACATGCTGTCCATTCCTTCCTCTTGAGAGTGAGATTTGCAAGTGTTGTACACAAGCAGTTGGTGTTCAGACGTTCAGGCAACAATGGAACCAACCAAACAGAGGCCTCTCCTCCTCCTGCTCACCTTGTTGAAGGGGAAACGCTCATATCCACCTCGTCTGCTGTCATCCCTGTTCTCCTCCAGCTGCAGTCAGTGAATGAACTGTGATGTTGACCCTCCAAGAAATGTATCAAAAAATACAAGTTCAAATTCTTTATAACTTTGTGTTAATTGTGTTTTTTTTATATTAGTATGGAATATGAGTATGGTAAGTGCCTCTTCTCTTGGAAGCCTTTATATTATATATAATATTTTGATAACAACGGCAAATTTGGGACAATGACAAACCTGTCATTGGTGTTACCCTAAAAACTTGGTACAGGATAGTTTAAATCTCTTAAAAAGTTTTATAAAAAAATAAAAACGCATGCTATGAACTAGTTTTTATCCTCAGTGGATTCAATTTTTTTTTTTGTAAAAAAAAAATATTACAAACATGTACATCTCACAATACCTGATAAATGCTTCTTAAAACTGTTTGTTAAAAAGTGTTTGACTTTCTCATTATGCCAACCATGATTTGTCACTGACCCCATATACAATTAACTTGGGTGACATCATTGATATAGCACTTTTCTACCTTATTGAATAAGGTGCTTTATAATTGTTTTTGCCTCCCATTCACACACACACACACACACACACACACACACACTGATGGCTGTGGAGCTGCTGTGCTGACTCTGATCACTGGGAGAATCTTGGGCTTCAGTCTTACCTAAAGGACACTTTGACACATGGCCAGAAGGAGAAGGGATTCAAACACACTTGATGTTTAGCTGGTGGAACCATATCACAGCATGTCGCTGAGGTCCAATTTATTCATCGGCGATGGAGTTCTATCTAAAGGATCTGATTTAAACCTCAGTTTTATACTTGCTCAACTGCAGCGTGACCTTAAGAAGTCAGAGGGCGAGCGTACTGTGTCGGTCCATCCCTGGTGCCTATTGTGGAGCTGTTTTTCTTCCCGGCGGCTGCTGTGAGCCGCTGTGGGCGGAGGCCCGGCAGCAGTCACCAGAGGGTGGTGGAGGAGGGGCGTCAGCCTCGGCCGTTGCTTGTCTAGTGGGGGGTCAGGAAGAGGGGACAAGGGGGGCTGCGGGGGCTTTATGCATAATGAGATGAAAAACCTGTTCCTTCCTTTGGACCCCCCCCCCCCCCCCCCCCACACACACACACACACACACACACAGTCGTCAGTCTGCATTTAGGCAGCAGTTTAGTGTCGAGTGTGTTTCACCTCTCAGTCCTGGTTAATTCAAGCAGGCTCCTCGGCCACATTCTTTGCTCGAGTCAGGTCCCTTTAGATGACCAGGAGTTTCCAGCTTTTAAATTAAATCAACACGGGGCAGAGTGCGCCCTAACGAAGGAGACGCATGATGAGCTTCGTCTAATCGATTCCAAACGCTGGCAGGACGCCAGCGTAGCCGCAGCTTCGTGATAAACTTCTGCTCCCTCGCTTGTTTAACCCACATCAGCTCCCATTAGCGTCTGCTCAGGACAGCGTTTTTCCTCTTTCTGTCTTACTCGAGTGTTAATTGAACCTCAGCGTGCAGACTCGTATGAAGGTGAAGATTAGGCCCGACGTCCTGCTGGGTGCTCCGATCCCATAAGGATCTGAAGACCATCAGGATGGAAAAAAATATAACAACTTTGATCTCTTTCATTTTGGTGTCTGAGTACATTTCTAACGATATTTTGCCAGTTTTCTCTGTGAGCTGCACTGTTCTCTGCTCTGGTCGTGTTCTGCACTTTTAGAAAAGCCTCCCCTGATTCCACTCCTTCCACATTTACCATCTGTAAGGTTTAGTCTCACACTGGCCGTGAACAGGTGGAGGTGGTGACACAACTGCTGATCTCTTGACTCCGAACCTTCAGAAAGGACAAGTGAGGCATAATAAATTAGTCAAGGTCACACACACACGCACACACACACAGGAGTAGAGTCTTAGTAATTAACGTATGTGATTACAGCCTGTTCCATCGGCAGAGTATTTCATTCTAATTAAAGTGAACTGTGGCTGTTGTCGGCCCCACAGGGACTGGACTCTCAGGTCAGGGCTCTGTGGCTTGTCTGATTGCTGCGTGTCTCGCTGTGTCAGCAACATACAAACATGACACTTCTGATGGTGCGTATACACTGTGTGAAATATGGTGGCAAGATAATTATCCTCAATAAAGGACAAAAGTAAAGAGTAAATTGTTTGGAGCCAGAGGTGAGACATGTTTCTCCAACAGATTTTGCATCTAGTTTCTTGGTGAATAATCTTATTCTTTGGACTCGGCCTCTTAATTCTTAGAAATGTCATGAATCCAGGCCTTGATCTTCTTGCTCTGTCCTTATATAACATCCAAACAGAAATAAACCCTCCACGTGATTATTTTCAAACCCTTAACTCATCAAAAGTGTGTGAGTTTAGCGGCTCTGGTCAGAGACGTGCAGGCTGTGATCTGCAAAGGGCCTTATCCCTCCGATGTGATTTTTAATTCATGATCCCCCCCCCCAATTGATCTTGGAAACGGGACCCGGCTTTGCCCCCTTTGATGTGGGTAGAGCTGCGTGCGTGCAGCCCATACTGTAGAGTACTGATGCTGAACCGCTAGGACAGGCTCTGCTCATCCTCATTACCTTCTTACCCGGAGGTTTCCCTCGTTTCCAGCTCCTGAGGGAGGATCCGCCGCTCCGCCTCGCAGAGGAGCGTTCGAGTGCGGCTTCTTCCTCTCGTGGCACCATATTAGGCGTGATGAATTGCTTGAAAAAGGCAATTTGAGAGTGATTATTTATCAATTTCCAACTGTCCCGGTGATAAATGCTATTTTTATAGTGTCCTTAATGTCTTTCCCCCCCACCCCCACATATACCTAGAAGCTGTATTCATTAGCTCGGTGTTTGACCTGCATATTAAGAGTGGGTTCAGCAGCAGCAGCTGACATAATAATATGATGTGAGAATCATTTAAACACTTGGGAGAAGTTTCGCGTGACAACAATTACTGTTTATTTTTGGTAAAGCTCTAACAGTTCAAAGTCTGTAGTTCATTTTTTTATGTCAACCCCATTATGTACAAACAGATTTTTTATCAAGTTTAGCATTTAATTAAGTTTCTACCAGAGATTGTGGAGCAGTTTCTTTACTCTCTATTTCACTGATCTACAGGTGGCTGTAATGTGCCAAAAAACACAGCAAAAGCACAGATGAATGAGGAGATTCAGATACCCATAACCTTATTTATCCCGGAAGGGTAATTCAGTTCTACGGGTTATATCTAGTATCCAAACACAAAAACTCCCAAGCAAGCGGCACCACGTCCGACACAACCGATCAGCACTTGGGTACAAGAAGAAGAACAAACATATTCTGGCACCCTGTGGTCATCCTCTATATGCAGGATTTCACTAGGAACCAGACAAGGCAAACAAAAAGAAAGTAAATAAGTTCACATAGTTTTAAAGGGATTAAATTAAAATGTAAAAACCACCTTTGAAGATTTTTTTTTCGTTTTATGAATGAACAGGTCATTTTGTTTCGGTCATTAATGTCAGTGAGTCTCTCCTCTGATTTAAAAGCATGTGAGGGGGTGTGTGCATTATAGTTGTGACCTCACATCCTAATGGAAGTTCTCTGTGGATCGAGAGTTCTCATGCATGGGGTGTTATTTTATTTAACACCTTAAACCTTATTCAAATCAACAAGCAATTATATTCTCACTTTGTCCAACATAGGACCAGTCAAAGTTGCAGTCTCAGGCTTCAGTGTGGTTTTCCTTGCAGCAACACGCTGAAGTTTGTCGACAGGTTTCCTCAAGCCGGGTAATGATATTCCGGGGGTTTCTCTGAGCGTCTGCAGGCTGAGATACATAATGGCTGTGTTTCAGGTCACGAGCCAAATGGGATTATTTACCATATTCTTGCCTGGCACATAAATTATTGCTACTCAGCTGCTAGAATCCCACTACGGTCCCCGGTGAATACATCAGACCAGGCTGCACCGCGTGATGTGAACGGATAGTTTATTCTCTACATCTGTTTCTGTCCTTTACTCCTGTTATGAATGAGCAGTGATGAGGGATATATTTAACTCACTGGAAATTACCAGTGTTTTTTTCCCCCTGCATTTTTAATTGTAAAACTGACAAAAATTCCGAATGCAACTTTCTGCTTTTATTTGATGACAATTGCTTAAAAGCTCCATCAGCTCGGGTCTCTTGTGAGTCGGCAGCACGGCCGATGCTGCAGCGAAGCGTCTGCACACCATCTCGAGCCTGGAGGAGGTGCAGCTTCAGCCCACTGACCTTCAGTTGTCTGAAGGTGACGCTTCAATGCACCTTTTCATTAGAGGAAGTGACACAGTTGACACAGCTCTGATTATTTGCCTGTTTTCTCTTCCCTATCTTTAAAAAAAAACAAGCTCAAATCTAATCTTTAAACGGTACCTGATGAGCTTAAATAGCCGATAAACGGTCATTTCAGTGGCAGGGAGATGAGAACGGGTCAGGGATGCTGTCGAGCTGCTGCGGGTGATGTCTCTGTTCCCATTAGTTTGGTCACAGAGTCCTTCTGATCTTTATCCACCGTGACTTTGTTGACATTTTCTGGGAATCAACTGGGAGATTTGATGGTAACTTTGTGGTCTAATTAGGCCAGTCTCACCGATTTGTTCTCTCGCTCTTTGTCCGTCTGTCTCTCTCTCTCTCTCTCTCAGCCCTCTGCGATCCAGCGGGCTTCAACAGAAATCCATATATCGGGGTCCAGCTGTTTGTTTCTTCATGGAAAACACTACAACCTTTGTGTTCAGATTACATTCATTCAGTGGGGTTTTTTGTTCGCCTCATTAATATTTCAGAGATTTTAAAAAAGCTGTATATTTTCCCCTCCCCGACCCCGTGGCTGGTAATTTATGTTGTCTGTCGTTGTGTGGAGGCCTCAACCCAAACACACCCGTTGTGTGTCTCTCTGTAAAACACTCGGCTTGTTCACATGCCTCAGTTTATTATCGCAGGATTTCTTGGCTCTGATGTTCTGCCTGATTTTATATAAGGGAAAAAGAGCGATAACCTTCAGAATACCATAAATATTTAAAGTGCTTTTCATGTAAAAAAAAACATTTATTTGTACAAACTGGACTTGCATGTTATCAATTTAATGATCCATTTAGTAGTTTAAATAACTCTGCTCTCTTTTCTTTTCTTATCTTATCTTTTAAGAGAATTAAAAGGACAAAACCAGTGAGTCCTGCGATGACCAAACCTGCTTCAACGTACTGCTCTGCATGTATTAACGTATATGGATACCCACCGCCTACACAGAATGCACACACACATACGCATGCATACAAAGCTGTAAACAGCCTTGGCAGTCCTGTAACCACGGTGTGTGTGTGTGTGTGTTTAATCTTTTCCCTGGCGCCACTATCTAGCTGAGAGCATTCCTGGCACCCAGAGGCCCAGAGGGGCTCGAACTCTGGGCTGAAAGCGGTGTCACACTTCAGAGCTGGCACCTTGTCTCAACCAAACATCCTTCTTTTCCTCCTTTCTGGCCTGAAGCGCCCTGCTTACCCCTCAGTTTCTGAGCGGAGGATCCTTCCATGGAGAATGACCTCTTTGAAGGATGGTCTGGTTCCTTTCAGGGGAGATTCTCCTCGCGCTCAGTTTCCCAGCGCTGCGTCTCCGTCTGGATCTCTGCCCGAGCTCCCAACCAAGAATGTGAATTGGCAGAGGACATAATTAAGGCAATGTCTGTCCTCCGTATACATGGACTAACCTTTAAGAGCCCCTGTTCACTCAGAGCTGCTTTTTCTGGCTACTGTTGCTGAGCCAGAGTATCAGTTATAGTGGACGTGAATGGATGAAGAGAAAACTGGCCGTGGTGGAAAGTAGATTGTTGTTGGTTTGTTTCTGTCAGGTTAGAAAGGATCCCAGTGTCTGCAGTAAGTAATGTGTTACTCACAATACTGATCCACTGTTATAGCAGCACTGGTCTACTGTTATAGCAGCACTGATCTAGTGTAATAGCAGCACTGATCTACTGTTATAGAGGCACTGATCTACTGTTTTAGCAGCACTGATCCGCTGTTATGGAAGCACTGATCTACTGTTATAGCAGCACTGATCTACTGTTACAGCAGCACTGATCTACTGTTATAGCAGCACTGATCTACTGTTACAGCAGCACTGATCTACTGTTATAGCAGCACTGATCTAGTGTAATAGCAGCACTGATCTACTGTTATAGCAGCACTGATCTAGTGTTATAGCAGCACTGATCTAGTGTAATAGCAGCACTGATCTACTGTTACAGCAGCACTGATCTACTGTTATAGCAGCACTGATCTAGTGTAATAGCAGCACTGATCTAGTGTAATAGCAGCACTGATCTACTGTTATAGCAGCACTGATCTAGTGTAATAGCAGCACTGATCTACTGTTATAGCAGCACTGATCTAGTGTAATAGCAGCACTGATCTACTGTTATAGAGGCACTGATCTACTGTTTTAGCAGCACTGATCCGCTGTTATGGAAGCACTGATCTACTGTTATAGCAGCACTGATCTACTGTTACAGCAGCACTGATCTACTGTTATAGCAGCACTGATCTACTGTTACAGCAGCACTGATCTACTGTTATAGCAGCACTGATCTACTGTTACAGCAGCACTGATCTACTGTTATAGCAGCACTGATCTAGTGTAATAGCAGCACTGATCTACTGTTATAGCAGCACTGATCTAGTGTTATAGCAGCACTGATCTACTGTTATAGCAGCACTGATCTAGTGTAATAGCAGCACTGATCTACTGTTATAGAGGCACTGATCTACTGTTTTAGCAGCACTGATCCGCTGTTATGGAAGCACTGATCTACTGTTATAGCAGCACTGATCTACTGTTATAGCAGCACTGATCTACTGTTACAGCAGCACTGATCTACTGTTATAGCAGGACTGATCTACTGTTATAGCGGCACTGATCTACTGTTATAGCAGGACTGATCTACTGTTATAGCGGCACTGGTCTACTGTTATAGCGGCACTGATCTACTGTTATAGCAGCACTGATCTACTGTTATAGCGGCACTGATCTACTGTTATAGCAGCACTGATCTACTGTTATAGCAGGACTGATCTACTGTTATAGCGGCACTGATCTACTGTTATAGCAGCACTGATCTACTGTTATAGCAGGACTGATCTACTGTTATAGCAGCACTGATCTACTGTTATAGCAGCACTGGTCTACTGTTATAGCAGGACTGGTCTACTGTTATAGCAGGACTGATCTACTGTTACAGCAGCACTGATCTACTGTTATAGCAGGACTGGTCTACTGTTATAGCAGGACTGATCTACTGTTACAGCAGCACACATAGCAGCACAACTTCACTGTAATATCACCACATAACAAGTCTAAAACCAGGTTTCATAATAAATATGACGATCATATTTTTCAGAGACAGACTGTAGCTGCCTGCTCGTTCCTGCTCTGAACTCGCCTTGAGTTTATTCAACCATTTATGTAAATGTGTTTGTGTGTGTGTGTGTGTGTGTGTGTGTGTGTTGGGGGGTGGGCTGAAATGTTTTTCTCATGTGACTAATGAAGACTGCTAGGGTTTTTTCTTTAACTGTGAATATCTCAAAGTCATTAAGGTCAACATTTATATCTGTGTGTCCATCCACCTTATAGAACCAAGACAATAATGTATTTTCCACTAATTGTATTTTGCAATAAAAATAACAATAGGACCTCAAATTGTATTAATCTACTACTTTTAAATTTTAGAATTAATAAGACATTTGTCTTACAAGTTTTGTTCTCAACCAAAATAACAACAACTTGTTTTTCTTAGTCTTTTATGATATAAAACGGAATATCTTTGGGTTGTGGATTGTTTGTCGGACAGAACTCGTTTTTTAAATGTCAACTTGCGCTCTGAGAAACTGTGATGGGCATTTTCCAGTATGTAAATAGACAATGAATGCATCAAACAAAAAGAAAATAATGAGCAAATCTATTATTCATGATGATATGAATTGTTGGCTGTGGCTCCCCTGAGAAAGATAATAGAAAATATAATTAATTAGGAATTGTAAAATCACATGCCCTCTCTACTTAATAACATAGGTCAATAAGTTGTGTTATAAAAGAGTTTTTTTTTGTTAGATTAAATTCAATTTCTCTTCTTTTATCTGAACCTGTCAATCATCTCGCGACCCCTCAGACTCACCTCGTGATCCCTTGGAGGGTCCCAGACTTCATGTTGGGAATCACTGCCTGAAACAATGAATCAGTGATTATTTAAAACATTCAACCTGGATGTAAATATGTTCTCTCTTTGAAGGAACAGATGCTATTGTGCCGCTGTCTTGGCGCTGTTCTCTCTGTATGCAAGTGTTTTTTGTTGCGTACACAGGTGTGTGTGTGTGTGTGTGTGTGTGTGTGTGTGTGTGTGTGTGTGTTTACAGTAAACTGTGAATTAGAGGAGCAGCTCCACTTGTCTCCATCCTTTGATTTGTCTACACTTCCTCTGCTAAGGCCCTGTATTATTACTGTGCTGGAAGCTCTTGACTGAAAGCAGGAGGATTAAAGCCGTGTCAAACATGCTTCTGTCTCACTTCCTCTATGACCCCCCTCCTCCTCCTCCTCCTCTTCCTCATCCTCCTCCCCCCCCTCCCTTGGCACTCTGTGTTTAAACTCGCCCAGTGCCAAAACAGGGATCTGGTAACTTTGGGCGATGCTGTTTGTTTGTGTGAGTTCTGCTCACAGGTTCTGCTCTCTGGCTGGCGTCCAGACGCCCGAACAAAGCCGCCTATTGATTATTTTGGAGGGAGAGGCCGAGGCTTGTTTTCATGACACATTTGATTTGATTTAGCCGGTTTTTGTGTTTGCTCTCGAGCTTACTTACAGAACTCCCCAGGCCGTCGGCGAGGCGGAATTATGGAGGTCTCTATCTGTGACCTTAACGTGTGGCTCCGTAGCTGCACAATGGCCAAACGACAGGGAAATCAAACACACCACATTTCTCAGTTCAAGTTCATGGAGATTTAATGCTAAAACTTCCCTTAGTCTGATGTGACCCCGAGCTCACGGAGGGTCATGTTTACCGAGATCGATGTTTCTGGGTCACTTCACTATATGAATCTTCACGACTCGATTCACCTTATGTCATTTTTTTTAATTGCTTGTATCTTTTTTTTTGTAGATTATTGTATTTGCCCAGATTCATTTTGTTAAGTTGAGTTCTTTATCAGTTTTTGTAAAATTATGTTTTCCTATGTGTTCTATATGTTAAATATATAACAATAATTGTCTTAAAAGCAACTGGGATCAAATTCAAATTATGACGTTATGACTGTTTTTGTTACATCACGTGCAGCTCAGTGAGTTCAGGATGTTTAACACTGATCATAGACCTTGGATTGTTCCGGTTGAGTGGGCAACAGAAGGGCTGAGGAACATGATTTTAGTTTGTTGTGTAATGTTCATTTTACGGGGACAATAAGCCACTGAGCAGAGTAAATAGTTCCAGGTTAAGTTGGACATTTGTTGCAGCCTTTTTCCTCTTTACTGTAACAGACACAGACCCACATCGGCTTTGTACTTGTTAGCCATACAGAACGTCCGTTTGTGTTCTCTGTGATCAAGGCTGTTTTCATTATAATTTTACTCCTCAGTGAGCAGTGCTCTGGCTGCTCCTGCCTGGGACTCCCCGTCCAAATGCAGCTTCCTTTTTTATTGCAAATGTGGTTAGAGACTCCAACAAGCAAAGAAAATTAGCTTATTAAAGTCATAAGTCTGGATTGAGGTATGTTTTTAATGGAGAGCAGCACGATGGTTTAATCCAGAATTAAATCACATTAAATGTCATACCTCAGTTAGTGAAAGTTGAGCACAGGAATAAATGCATTATACAGACAAGACGTGCTGTACAACAGCGCGATTTAAAACATTCACAGCGAAGCTTTAATGCACAGAAGCTGCGACACTTACAGGACCTGGTATCAAAACGACAAGATAAAAGATATTTGCTGTGCTGAGAAATGCTTTTCGCTGTTTAATACTTGAGGCTCTCAGCATGTATAATGAAGGAGCATCTCTGCTTCCGGACAGAGAAAGGAAATCTGTGAATACAGGCGTGAAATTGCTGATTAGAAACTTGGAATGTATTGAAAGGAAACATACACTTGTTCTTCTCCGAGTCTTGGCATACGTCTTTTATCTGTTCTGGCGCACGAGGGGGAAAAAAAAGGAGAAAAACACTAGTCTGAGCCAAGAACAAAAGTAAAGACGGCGTTCGATGCGTGTGATATGATGGAAGCCTCTGTCTGTGCACCGTTTGTTGCACTTTTGCTTGTGATCTTAACGCGAAAGTTTCCTCTTCACCTTAGAAATAGTAGTCTGACAAATGTATCAGATTGTCTCCATCAGTGGGCGGAGTTTGCTTAGTTGCCATGGAGATACGTAGATCTGTAGACAGTAATCACCCAATTTTATAATCGATTAATAATTTCTTCATTTTAAAAAAACGTTCAAATGATCTGATTCCAGTTTCTTAAATGTGACATTTCTTTCCTGTTTATTAAGTGGACTGTGGTAGTAAACCACGTGTCTTTTGAACTGCTGGTCAGGACAAAACGAGGCATTTAAAGACATCTATGACATTCTATAGACAAGACGATGAGAAAACATTCAGCAGAATAATTAAAGTGTAAGTGTAGAGTTGTGAACTGTAGTTCCTATAAATAGAATGGTGCCTTAAGAGCATACATGTTTTGGAATTTTTAAAAATAGCTCCAGTTATGGCTTCACAAAGCGTAAATGCTGTATCATGTTCCCATTTTCTCAAACTGGAGCAGAGACAGGAAGCTCTGCTGAGGTTCCTCATAAGGGACATTCTGAATCACCAGATTATGTGTTTTAAATGTGCAGGTGATATGCAGCCTCAGGAGGCCACATGTTTTGGATTCTTTTGAATTCGGTGCAGCATTGGCTCTAAAAAAGGCATAAATGTGATTTAATGATACAGACAGAGCAGCATTTCAATATGTTTCATGACCATAAAGAACATGTAGACGATGCAGAGATCATGTCTGCAGGAGGATGAACACTGACTTTATGGAGTTCTTGGTGTTATGTTTACTACTTCACTGGAGAAAAAAACTTAAAATATGGTTAAACATGAAGCTTAATGTTTAATATTGACAATAATCATTAGTTTCTGCCCTAGTCTCAACTGACAGAAAGTCAGGATGATAAAGTCAATTTGTTACTGTTGAAAGTCAAATGTTTTCCCAGTCAAAATGAGTTTAAGGATAATATTTTAACTTCTCTTTCAACTTAAATGTTCGGTTCTTGAGGGTGAGTTTACCTCACAGAGAGGTGAAACATGCAAAACATTCAAAAATTGAACATGATACATAAAATATAATCAAATACCTGAAGATCTTTAAGACATTGTGTAAAAAACAATTGTATTTCATGATTTTGTGCAATCTTTTTGACATTAAATCTCAAATGGTGTAACCGAAATATGGTGAATGATACATTCTAAATATTTAATTCACCCAGAATAGAAAAGTAGTTGATGGCAGGTTTTTTGATATTTTAAAAACCTTTTTAAGAGAATTAAACTATGTGGTACATTTTTGACTTGTCCCAATCATCAAGTGACTGTAACATAAAGGCAGGCCGTGACCCCGCTGACCTCTGCTGTGTGTCCTCCTGTCTGCAGACGGCCTCCACTCGGTCTCCGCCCAGTGTCTCCTTCAGGTCACCATCATCACGGACGAGATGTTGTCCAACAGCATCACGCTGCGGCTGGCCAACACCTCCCAGGAGCACTTCCTGTCCCTGCTGCTCGCCCAGTTTCTGGACGGCGTGGCCCGCGTCCTCTCCGCCGCCCCCGAGGACGTCGTCATCTTCAACATCCAGGACGACACGGACGTCAGCGCCCGCATCCTCAACGTCAGCCTGTCCGTGGCCGTGCCGGCGCCGGGGGAGGGGCACCACCAGGGCCTCGGCCCGGCAGGGGATCGGGTCGGCGGCGAGGTCCATGGCGGCAGCGGCGGTGGGGGCGGCGGGGCAGAGTTCTTCGGCTCGGAGGAGCTCCAGGAGCGGCTGTATCTGAACCGCAGCCTCCTGGCGCAGATCTCCTCGCAGGAGGTGCTGCCCTTCGACGACAACATCTGCCTACGCGAGCCCTGCGAGAACTACATGAAGTGCGTGTCGGTGCTGAAGTTCGACAGCCTGGCGCCGTTCGTGGCCTCCGACACCATCCTGTTCAGGCCCATCCACCCCATCGCCGGGCTGCGCTGCCGCTGCCCCGCCGGCTTCACCGGCGACTACTGCGAGACCGAGATCGACCTGTGCTACTCGAAGCCCTGCGGGGCGCACGGCGTGTGCCGCAGCCGAGAGGGAGGCTACTCCTGCGAGTGTCTGGAGGACTACACAGGTACTGATGAAGAATGCTATGTTTTCTTTCTTTACGAACCAGTTTTTCATCACTTCAAAACAGGGAAGGTTCATGAATACCGTCAGAATCATTGGGTTCGACCAAAGAAGAAGAAGGAAAGCAGCGTAGCTGGTGTAGCAGATAGTAGATGAACAGACAGATAATCAGTGGTTGTGGAGACTTGTGAGGTGAGTGGTAAAGAGTCAGAGTTAGAAGATGTACCAGCAGCACTTTATAGGTCTGTAGATGATACGATGATGGCAGGCTCAATGATTAAAGCACTGGAGCCACAATATAAAATCCCCTCTTCTGCAAACAGTTCAGCAACATGGTAATTCTGCACTGTATGAAGACACATCATTTCAGACATAGTGACCTAAGTCTAGTGCTGATAGGGCCTACGCTGCTTTGTTAAAGAGAACTTGATTTGTTTGATAAATATAAATGAAACACATGTTGAAACTATCAACGTCTCCTCTCATGCAGTCTACTTTTAACCTCAGACTGTAACAAAATTTGGTTTCAAGCTAAAGACGTGAATTACCGATCAACGTATAGCGAACCAAACTGAAAACCGTGAACCGTCCCGCTCCTACTTGAAACACGGAACTAGCGCAGAGAGAGGCGAGCGGTCCTCAATATTAATTTCTCCTCCTTCACATAGATCCTCTGGGAGCTTTAATGCCCGCATACGTCCCCTCTTCAGCTCTTTATTGAACCTGGCTCTTTATAGACTTGCAGCGTCCTGGACTCTGGGAGCCCTGCAGACAAAGGCTGAGTGATGAGTTATTGATCCGATCGTCCCTGTTGCAGTCAGCTGTAGCACTCATAAATCTGAGTTGAATTTGCAAAAAGGTTTTGTTTACGGCCACATTATTAGTAAATATTGGCAGCCTACAGTTTCTACAGTATTTGCGTGTCTTGTACCATTTAATTAACCTGTATACCTACATATTTAGCTGTAGAAGTGGATTGTGCTTTAAAGCTGAGGGAGCAGGAGGGGTGGTGATATAACGGAGACGCCTCCTGTCTGATTCCTTTATATTAGAGGCTGCATGAGGACTTGAGAGTTTGCTTTGAGTTTTTTACAGCGGGGCAAAGAAAAAACAACATTTCTGTTCGGAGTAATATCGCTGAGTGGAGCAGGGGAAGGAAATTATTAATTATAGATGGCTACAGATGGAGAGTGTCCCCAGGCTGTAAAATAGCCTGTGGTTAAAATAGCTGAGATAAAAAAAAAACAGTGTATGGTATATCACAGAGCATGTCAAGACAGAGGCGATAATGAAGTACTAATTTATTACTGTTGGCAGCAGAATTGCAAACCAGCTGCAGGAATTGTTATTCAGTCTTTGCTCCAAAATCTATCCTCAAAGGGTTAAATAGCGCTCACTGCTCACATGGTTAAAGCAAAGAGAGAGAAGTTGAAAAAGAGTTTAAAGATGAAGGAAATTAAAATATGCAAATGGATGCGGTATGAATATTAGGGTAGTCGCCCCTAGTTTTTTGTTGAAGGTTAAGTGGGTCAAATCCTGACTGTTAATGTGGTTGGGTTTCATCTCTTCTTTGAAGCAGCGTGTTTGGGTTATTACACATGTTGTATTTGTGCCTGTTTATTTATTGTTGTTTACGCTGCTGTAGCCAATTAATTTTATGGCGATCATCTAATTATTGCAGCTATGAAGAGTAAATACAAGGTTTCCACACCAAAAATAACAAGTTGCTGTAGTATCATCACATATGATACTATATAAACGCTAAATATAAAATACTAAATATAATATATTGGCATTTGTGCCTGTGTTTAATAGTTAATAGTGTGGAAACAGGAGCTGGGAGCAGAGATAGAGAGGCAAAAATGGTAACTGGAAGAATTTAGGCCAGTAATAATTAATTTAATATTGTGATAATTTTTAGGTCCCATATCATAGAAAGTGAGATTTTAATTCATTTTTGATGTTAAGAAGTGTTATATAAATACCATGGCATGCACATTACATAGGGAAATAAACGCAGTTTAGAAACTGTGCCTTATGTCTTACAGGGATTTCTGTCCGTAAAATCACAAATATGTCCTGTTAGGACATCACAAAACCTTCATTTACACCTTCATTTTTGATAATTTGCTGACATAGTACAGATGATCAAAAGTTTTTATCAGCCGATTAATGGCATCACCTCCATCAGAAGAGTTTTCCACCCCTGTTTATGAAGCCTGAAATAGTGTCGGCATCTGAGTGTGTGGAGCCAGTCGCAGGTGGAGTGGCGCTCCCGTATTCTCCTGCACAGCTGTGGGCGTCGGGGCTGAACTGGAGAAGCTTTTACCGTGAATCGGCAGAGCGGGAGAGTGGATGCGTGAGTGGGTGAAGTGAAGTGGGCGTATTTTCCTTTGGTTTTCCTGAAAGCAGCGGAGCCTGCATTAAACGCATTAATCTCCATCCGGTGTGTGGGGCGGGGGTGGGGGGGGGGTTGTTGTGGAGGCAAAGTGATGTTTCATCTCGCATGAAGTACCCGCAGAGTTATCTGAGGGGGAATGTGCGTCTAACGCCGATGATTTAAGATGTTTGAACCTCGCCGTCAGATTCCCCGGCTCACACAGGCAGATTTTATTTGATGTGTTTCCCTCTGTGATCTACATGTGCAGCTCCCGCCGGCCTGTTTCAGGGAGCGTTGGGTTCATCAGGCCCCGTGCGCGCCACCTAAAAGCCGCGATTATCTGCGTAAGAAAGTTGGATGGCCAACCTAGGGAGTGTGTGTGTGTGTGTGATGGTGACGCATGGATGTGTCATGCGTGTATCTGTGCGGCGCGGAACTGTTGGGCCGTAGGCGTCGCCAGATGGTATCTGGGAAGGAAAATGAAACGAAGTACGAGAACAGCCACCATCCTCACGAGTCCCTCAAAAGGACAGAGCGAAGGATTCGGCTCCACTGAGTCATCCTGCAGACGAGCCACCGGGACGCGGCGTCCTGCACGTGTTGGTGACCATCACCAGCTGACCTGTCTGCCTGTGAGGCCAAAGCCTCTTTATCGTCTGGTAACTCATTTAGAATCCCAGAATGCCTTTGTGGGCTTTCAATGTGCAGATGTAATGGACTTTCACTGGGTTTATCCCATTTTAAAAACATCTCACGCCAGCGTTTGAAATGAACACCAGCCACCTGGGCTCTGAAAGCCAGTGAGATACGTGTGTGAGAGATGGCATGAATAAAAAAAAAGTGATGCCAGACACACACACACACACACACAGTGTTTTGAAATTAGAGCTATGTGAATGTTGATGCCATGTAGAGATTTTTATTGGTGCGAGTTAAAGTGGAGTTGGGTGAAATATCAAAGTCTGGTGCATATTTAAGTTCATCCGTGGTATGAATGAGCATCACAGGACCCGATTACAGTATAATACCAGAAATCAGAGACATATAGAGAATTGGAAAAAGTTTTTTTTTTTTTTGAAACAGCAAGCTTTCTGTCATATCTCATAATGTGTGTTTAGCCTGATCCTCCCCAGATGTAACGAGAAGGTTTTTATTGTACTTTGAGGTTACGTATCTATCGTGTTTTCTCGATCATCCTCTCTCATTATAAAAGTCAGAGCTGCTTCTTGCATCAGCCCGAGGAGGATTTCTCTGTTTGAACAAACGGTGCCGTGGTGGAAGTGCAGCTCGCTGTATCTGGAGGGATCCTCCCACTCAGGAGTGATGAAGCTGCCCTGTAACCAGGCAGCCCAGGAACGCCCGCTCGGGCTCCACGTCTCTAAGGAAACTTCCTCAGATGAATGTTTTATCGTCGCGTCCGTAGACAAATCTGTGTTCTCTAGCGTTGAGGAGCTGAATGCAGCTTCCTCTGATCGTTTGCTGTGTGTCTTCTGTGTTTATATCTGCAGCAACGTGAGGCTTGAAATGGCCTGGCAGTTTCTTCAATTGTTACATTTCTATTTTTACTTCCTACAAATGGTGGAATGGCTGAAACACAGCATGAGATCAGAAATATTAAATAGGAATAAGATCCCCTTGTAATCAAATAATAATCACCAGTATAAAGAAATTACAATATACATTTGTAAAAAACTTTTTTAGGCATGAGAGAGAGAAAGAGGGAAAAAAAATATCTTTGCACAGTAACAAGAGTCGAGTTGTGGACTTGTTCACATAGGTCTCATTTACTTTTGTTGCTTCCAGAAAGAAAATATTTATCCCACATTATTTGCGGGCCGATTCACCCGAGCCCTGCTTGGACGTCAGACGACAACATCATTATTGAGGCCATTGATTTCCTCTTCTGTTTATTCTCTCTCTCCTCCGTGATCAATTTATGATGATCGGGAGTGAAACGCTGATAAAATGCTACAAATGCATTTTGCAGATAAATTATCAGTTTTTTTTATTGATTTGCCAGAAACAAGAATAATTCTTCTAATGCTAATTTATATTCCCATGTGATGCGGTCTAATGCTCACTGTTGGTTCACAGATTGGTAATGGTTTGCTTTTCTTTTAACGTGATATAACTTTATTTGGCTCACATATATTTTTATGAGTAATCAGCTCATCAGCAGTTAACAGTTTATCTCCTGTATAACGGCGCACATAATTAGGTCCATTAACTGAGGATTCATTTTAAAAAGCACCGTGTGTCTGCTCCTGTCTGAATGAAAGCAGCATCTTGCGGCTCCTTGCTGTTTGTTTCCTTATTGATTCACGCTGGCAGCGGACGGGCACTGAGGTGGACTTATAGACGGGCGTAAATAGAGCAGAGGAGACGTGTTTGAATTATTGATCAGGATATTCTGTGGGGTTGTGACTGAGCACCCCCCCCCCCCCCCTGCAACACACACACACACACACACACCCCGCTGCTCCGCTCACCTGGCAACGGCAGAGCTGCTGTTCCAAGGAAGCTGTGGTGGAGACGCCCCACAGGGAATAAGTGAACCCTCTAAAGCATTTTATCTGGCAACAACAGAGAGCTAGATCTATCTAAATCCGCCTCAGACCACACTGTTGGATGTGTTTCCATTCATCGCAGCACCGATCCCTGTCTGTGACGTCTCGGCTGTGCTGATGTCAATGTTTGACCACCGCAACCATTTAAAGAAACACAAGTTGTTTTTATCGCCTGCAGCGAGTTGCTGAATTAATAACGAGGCAAACGTTGCTGTGACAGAAAAGCTTCGTTTTCCTCTTTGCTCCTCCGCTGCCTGTGTCATCCTGGAGGCTCCTGTAAAGAACATGGCAGCAAATTGTCGGGCTGTTCCGCATCATTTTTTTTTACTTCTGAAGCAGGATGACATGCCGGCAGATTCCAACTTTTTTCTACCGATTTGGAATTGGGGCAAACTGTGGTAAAGTTGTCACTGATGGGCTCCATAAATAACCGTAAACTATTTATTGATGCCTCACAGATCTTTATAATCCATATAAAGCACAGATGAAAAAGGCCTTTTTCGCGGTGCCTGGGTGTGTCTTCTCCCCTCATGAATAAAACCTACAATAATGTAAAAGAGTTTAGGTTTTTCTCAGCTACACAAGCCTTCAAGCCCACAGTTACAAACGTCCGTAAATCTTTAACTCTGCGTTCTGGCTTCATGCTCTGCAGCTTCTCTTCAGGAGTTGTTGGGGTCAAAAGTTCATGGGAGGAGAGTTGAATTTGAGAATCCACGGAAGCACACAAAACAAACTGTTGGCAGAGGAATAAAAAAAAAAGATATTAAAAAGTTGATTATTTTTTTGAATTAAGACTCTAACCACAGGTCAGTAAACTGCAAAGCATTATCAATAATTAAAAAACATGTAGCAGGATTCCTTTATAAGTCACTCATGCCTTGTTGTCTTTCTTCTTCTCTGTGGTCTAAAATCACCACTGTGAATTTGAAAAATTCTCGTCGGGCATCTTCTGAATGAGTTTGCCTGAGCGGACGCACCCCGACAGCAGAACTAACGCTAACTTCCAGCGGGCCGTGAAGGGAGTGATTAATAGTGCGAGTAAATAAAAGGCCTGTGTACCGGTGGTGCTGGGTGAGGATGTGTGTGTGTGTGTGTGTGTGTGTGTGTGTGTGTGTGTGTGTGTGTGTGTGCGCTGGCGTCACGGTGCTGCGGCACGCAGCGGAAGTCTTCCACGCTGCCGCCTCGCTGCCTGATTCCAGCTCAGGCGTGGGAGCGCCGGGGCCTGGCCTCGGCGGCCGCTGCGGCCTCCTCATCGCGGAGCCGCCAGACCAGCGGCACATGTGGAGGGAGAAGGCTCGGGAACAAACCGTCATTGTCTGAGCGCGTCCCGCTCGCCTTCCCTGCACAGCGACCACTGCTTTTATTGTTTATTGTTTAATTAGATTCCCCACAGGCTGCTGCCCTGAGCAACCGCTTGTCTTCCCGTGGTTATTAAAATTAGATCCTAAAAAAGAGGAGGAATGTGTTAAACGCTACAGATATTTACAGCATGAAAACTTTATTGGAGCCAGTTTGTTATTAACCACTCAAGACTTGGGAAAAAGCTCTCAAAGACATATGTGCAGCTCATATAACTTGCCAAATTTAAATAAAACTAATATGATAATTACAGCCAAAATAAACACTCCTGGGCCTAGAGAAGCCAAGAGCAGGGGCACCAGGGTTACAATAGTAAAGTTCCCTGAAAATAACTTTGATAAGATAATGCAAAAATAAAAACCATGCAAAAAATATATATAAATGTATAGAAACTGTTTGACTGTTGGCTCTGACCTGGAAGTGCCTCTCTGTCACTCACAGTCCAGCATAATGACACCGATGCCGCTTGTGATTCGATAAAACACAGATGGACATTTAGCTATCTTTATCTGACAAGATACAACTTGATTTGGTCTAATTTTGAAAATGAGATTTGAAGGACTGGTGTATTTTATCTTGGCTCCTGGTATTTAAAAAAAAAAAAAAAACAGGTGAAAGGATCCTTTGTTAAACCCTGGAAAGGAGGAAGCCAGTTTCCTATGTGGAGGAGTCACTGGATAAATCTTACATTTTATTTTTCCTTCTGACAAATATCAAATTTAAACAAGCTAAGAAAAGAAGCTCAGTATTCGTCTCTACTACTCGGGGCTGCAGACGTTCACAGCCTTTGATGGGTGTGAAATGTCAGAGCTCAAAACGTAAAAATAGATCCTGTCTGGGAGAAATTCTCTGTGAATCAGGATTTGAGAGAAGTGAGAGATAACAGCGTATTTCTTGTGTCTGGCCAACCTCGTAATGTGGACTGTCATGATGAATCAGTAATACTGATGCGTACAATATAATTCTGCATGTCATTCTGCTGGATCTCAACTGCTCCTATCTAAAAAACTAAAGGCAAAATGTTAGCAATCATTAAACAACAAGTTCCTGCAAACATGAACCCACCAAGTATCTGTTAAGTGTGCTAAATCTGAGCGTAATCATCCAGAATCACCGGTCTACAGAAATTGCAGCGATGTCGCTTGACGGTGTCTGCGTCTGAATGCATAAGCACTCCCAACTCGCTGCTTTGAGCCATCCAGTTGTCCCCCTGAATATGAATGCAGCACAAACTGCAGCCGTGTTCCCAGAGGGAGGAGGGAGAGTCATGCTGGGAGAGAGAAGGGAGCTGCATTCCAAAAAGAGAAACAAGTGCTCATCATTTCGCTTGTTTGCCAGATTTTACAGATTTTTTGTTTTTGCGTGTTTCTTTTTGCCTTCCAGCCCTGTACGTTTGAGAGGGAACCCGTTGTAGCTTCATTGATATGAGGTGGATAGCGTTGCATTTACATTATAATTGCACATATAGGACAGAAGCAGTGACCGAGAGAAAGGCTGCAACAGTGTAAATCCCCGATGACTGAGGTGATGCTACATGTCACACACAATATTAATCCTCGTTTCCTCCTCTGCCTCCAGGAGAGCGCTGCGAGCTGTCGTCCCGCTCCGGCCGCTGCGCTCCGGGAGTCTGCAAAAATGCCGGCGTGTGCGTCAACCTGCTGGTCGGGGGCTTCAAGTGCCAGTGTCCGCCGGGAGGCTACGAGAAGCCCTACTGCGAGATGACCACGCGCAACTTCCCCCCGCACTCCTTCCTGACCTTCAAGGGCCTGCGGCAGCGCTTCCACTTCACCCTCTCCCTCACGTAAGCACGGACCCCCTCCACCTGCAGAAATCTGCCTCACCTGCATCACTTGTACCTTCCAGTGATCTGTGATTCACTCCTCACCCGCCCCCTCCCACAACCCACAGCCTCCTCCCCCGGCCTCACATTTATGTAACCATGATGGTCTTTAATAGCAATAATGGGATCAGTGAACAACAGGCCTCTTCTGTAGAGACACTTTGTGCTATAAATACACTAAAATACTGCACTTTTACAGAGGTGTGCACACACTGTACTGAGCTGCAGCCTGTGAGGTGCGTGTGTGTGTGTGTGTGTGTGTGTGTGTGTGCTGGTGAATGCTAAAAAAGGAGGAGCAGAGGAGACTTGCATACCATGAGGATGAGTGAGTCAGATCTCATTACAGTCAGTGCCACTGGTCACTTTGAGCCGTGAGTCAGCACCTGGCCTCCTCCAGCACAGGTGAAGCCTGCTGGGGATCTGCTCTCATTATGTTGGTGTGTGCAGCGCTGCTGGTGCAGCTGGGGAGGTCTAGTTATTCTTGAATCGTTGACTTCCCTTCTATTGTTTGTGTCAGGTTAGTTTTTTTGTTTTTTTGTAGCAGAATGTCCAACATTTACTTTAAAGTATAAAACTATTATGATAAAGAACATAGACAGATTGTTTCTGGCTCTGCCACTCAGTACTCACAAGCAACATATGTGAAAAGAAGAGATTGGTGTCCTTATTGTGTGCGCTTTGCAATACTGTGCACACTTTTATTTAAAATGTATGCTCTTATCATATTTAGTGTGTTTAACAATATTTCCGAATACAGCCATGGATTAGTGGTCTTTTTGTCCATTGTTGAACACTCAACCATGCAGCGTTTCCACCCGCTTGCCTGCTATGAGTGGGCGTGTCCTAAGCAGCAGGAACCAATCTGATTGGTTGCAACTGATTGGTTGCAAAATGTAGTGAAGTAAAAGTAAAAGTATGTATTATTTTTACACAGAAGTACTGTAATGAAGTAAAAATACTTTGTTACATTCCACTGCAGGATAGCAGTAGGTTGCAGCTGCTTAGGTAGAAAAATCTCAATTAGTTACTGACATTTCCTCTAGCGCCCCCAGCCTGGCATTTTAGTTCTTGGTAAAATATCTTGTATCATGCAAATAGCCACTTTGTGTGTTTTTATTACTCCAGATAAGGTGTAGGAGTTATGTATAATATATATTTTAAAAAACACCCAGAAAAGCACACAGGCTTGATATAATAGAAGCTGTGACTTTGTGATGTCATGCAGCAGCTTCCTCCACCTCCATAGTCACGTCCACTTTTCATTCCTCCAAGTGACACTCAGGAAGAGGCTGATGAATATTAATGAGACGGACCCAAAAAAAGTGCTTTCTGGAGCTCCATCGAGGTGTCAGAGAGAGTACTTTAAATCTACAGTGAGCTCAATTTTTGGACTTGAAAATATATATTTTATGCGTATCAGACCTTCAAATAAAACCCAAAGTGCATTTTATGGCATCTTTTTAAAAATGGTCTTGATTGGTGTAAAATTTTGTACTAGCAGTTAAATCTGTATCTATCACAGAGGCGGTGGGGGGGTGATTTCATGTGGCACTAAAAGAAATCACTCGCACACAAAAGAAATCTCAGTTTAGGCAATTTTGAGTCTTTTCTCTGAAGAATTTACGACCTGAGACGTTCAGACAGCAATGTCATCGCTGGCGCCGGCGCTCCGAGAGCTGGAGGTGCTACTTGTGACTGAATTAGCATTTAGTAAAAATAGCAATGATTTGAGCCCAAGGTTCTTTCTCTGCTCTGCACAGCGCAGAAAGAGAAAAAGTCAACCTGCCACCACCTCAAGTAAAGAGGACAAAATCATTTGGTTTATTTTCTGCCTCATTTATGTGTGACGTACATTGTTATTACCATAAAAATGAATGCATCCTTTTCAATTTCCTTGTCACACCTCCTTGTGATGCTGTTTTCTTGATGAAAAAATGGTTCCCACTGTGTCATAAGGTGTTATTATTCATACGATAAATATAACTTAAGTGTGATCTGGGCTGAAGAGGCTGAACAATGGAGCTGAATCTCTAAATCTGAGCGGTTGATGGTCTGGTTTTTGCACCTTTGGACGAAGGAGGCGCTTTGGAACTGAGCAGACGAGCTGCGAATGTTGAACACATGCAAAGACAGCAGGACCTCCAGTCTGCAGGAATCCTCCATGCGACGGGTGTCCACAGCCGTCCGTTCTGTTTCGATAGTTGTCACAACATGTGACAACAAGCCTCACCTCCCGGACGGTATCGCGGGGCCTCCGTGCTGCCGCTCCGCCGCGCTCATTGTGACGCCTGTCACCTTAGACGCACTTGGCAGCGGTTGACCCTCACAATGGCTGCCGGTGGAAATAATATCTCCCTTGTGAGCTTCATGGACCCGGCCCCTCTTTAAGCGAGGTTCAGATGACGCCCTTTTTTTTTTTTTTTTTTTTTTGATGAAGAACTGCTCAGACCAGTTTTCTAAAGCGGTCTACATTTCAGTGGCAGGTCAGGGAAGCTGTGAAGTAGCTGCCGTGTAAAAAAGGCGCCAATACCAGGCCTTGAGGCAGGTGAGGTCAACGGGTAGCTCTGTCACCCGAGCCGTCGCCGCTCGGGTTTCTCCCAGAAAGAGCTTCTGTTGTGATGAACAGCTCAGGACGCCATTATTATTTACTCAAGACAGGCGGCTAATTTTAGGTATCATGCTGTCACAGATTTGGCTTGTGGAGCTCTGCAATTAAAGATGAGATTTCACCACCGAAGTTACGGGATCAGCGCTGGCTCCGTTTAGACAGATTAGGATGAACGATCAGTGGGTCATGTGCAGGTCATGATTCAGCATGTATAAGAGCGTATAATGGTCACCATGTTGCTAATTAACGTGGAATAGAAACTATGGCTGAGGCTGATGGGAATGGAAATCATAGATGACTTATGTTATTTATATATTACCACTTTTTGATTTAATCGATCAGTCAATTGACAGAAAAAAGAAGTCTGCAGCTATTTTCATAGTTTGATCATCTGTAAAGTCCTTTTTCAAGCACAAATGTGCAAAGCGGTCTGGTTCCAGCTTCTCACATGAGAGGATATTCTGCTTTTATCTATTTATATCGTTATAAACAGAATATCTTGAGTTTCTCCAGCAGCTAATACCAATGTCTTCCTGGGCCTGAGTGATTCTTTTCGACGTTTTTCCGATATTTTACTGACTATATGATGGGCAGAGTTGAAATTTCATGACTCATACTTGATTCACTCCAACAACGGGTTTATCCTTGGACCAGTCTTACACATACCAATAGTAGTATTTCTATATCACAAATAGCACTGAAAAGCATGCGTGTCAATAGATTAAAAGGTAAAAGGGTAAGCTTGGTGATTTCTTTATATTCTTCTATTTTTTTTTCTCAACAACTCTCATTTACAGAGTGAAACCAACTATAAACTCATCCTACTTCCTGCTCTGTGGATCCAGAGGCTGATATTAAATGAAATGAAGTGCAGTGCACTGTACCTTTGCCATGAACAGTTTTGGGTGCAACAGTTTGTCTCCACAGGATAATGTAATCTACCTGTGAGTAGAGTTCATTGTATGAGAATCATATGAATGTGCATCACATTCCTAATGACTGTTGAGATATTTCCAACAAAACCACAGATGCCGACCCTTATAGTCAAAATCAGTAAATTAGGATTCAGCTGCCCATACAAACATGAATGTTTATTCAAAATGTTCTAACTTTATGACAATCCACCCGGTGTGTCGGGGCAGATACATCAGCCTGTGTCTGCATTTCCGAACAATCCGAGATTTCTGTAGCCTCATTTCACACTCACATGTTGTCAAATCAATAGAGGTTCCCTCTTTTTTTTTTTTCCTCCCCACTGCACTCATCTCATGTTTTTCAGCTTGTTAGCATAGCGTGACATGGTTCCCTACATAAGGGCAGACTGGTTGTTATTTTTACTGATGGCTGCCTAATGTGACACGCAGTGATGCCAGTTGAGTCAGTGTTTAGTTCCAGCTGATTACCCTCATAGTTCAGAGGGCTCCGGGGCACAATGTGGAGGAGCCTTACAAATCGATACGTCAAAGACGAGGAGGCCGCACTGGAGTAAAAGAGTCTGGATGCTAGATGGCGTTCAGCTTTTCTTTTTTTTTCTTCTTTTTTTCCTCTGGATGTATAGAAGCCGCCTGCCTGCTCTGTATGTGTTCTGTCTCTACTCTTATTATCAGCCTGAGCATCGGCATCCTCTTTCCTCTGAGGTCATGATTATCCTCTTCCTCAGTAAGCAGGTCAGCGGTGCTGTGTCCCGTGGCTCCTTTCCAGCTCAAGAATACTGCACAAACAGCATCACGTACAGTAAAACCTCAGGCCCGGAGGGCTGAAAGAGAGAGAAACGGGGTTGGGGGGCTGCTCATCTTGTCTGAGAGCATCCTTAGAAATCTGAAGTTGTCAATGACATCTCTTTTTCTTAAAAAAAAAAAAACAGCTGACACGGAGGCTGCAGCTGAATTCAGACTGAGAGAAAAAGGACAAACTGTTAATGCGCAACTAAATTGGTGGTTTGATTGTTTTAGGGCCAGATTGGAGAAAATAGGCAGTTTTGAAATAATGAATTAATCCTTTTGTGGAAAACTGAACATTAATGAAGCGAACGACAACAGAACGAAAACGCAAGTCAGCGCTGCGAGTCAAATATTATTTTTGTGTCATTGGGTTGAATAATTGAACACATCTGGTGGTGAGTGCTGTATATATATATTTTTTCATTCTAACACACTTACACACATCCCAGTGACCTATTTCCACAAGATCAGATTTACAAGCACTGTCTGCAGCTGACAGGTAAAGCATGATATTTTTAAACATGTGCTCCACCGCATGCTTCGCAGATACGCCAGCGAAGCCTGGAGTCGAACCATGTGCAATCACATATATTGAAATGTGCATTAATAAACACGAGGGAACGTGACGCTGGGGCCTGGGCTGTCTTCTCCTGTGCAGGAACCTTTCCTTACATCCATTCCCCCGCGCTGCTGCTTTGACATTGCCCTACTTTTCTGTCATTGTCAGTGTCGTTTAATGTGGCTATGGTGATATCTACTCACGCGTGCATTCTGCGTGTCTTGGCTGTGTCATTGGTCATGTCTGTGCTGCAAATATGATTTTTTCTCTCTCTCTCTCTCTCTCTCTCTCTTTTTCTGTCTCGGCTTTGCACTCATGATTTAACCTCATTATATGTTCAGTGAACTCTGCAAAACCTGAACATTGTTAAATTCTGCTCTCGTGTATTTAACTGGGTCAAACCCACCGCCCTCTTTCTTATTGCTCTTGTCTTTTCTCCTCCAACACGAAACAGACATGGTTAACGGTGTCTGCTGCTGCTCAGTATATTGCACAGTGCGTGCCATCTGCTACCCTTATGTTGAAAGTCCTTTTTTATTTTCAACAGTCCGATGAAAAGACCGACCTCAGTCATTTACAATAGTTACGAATTTTCCAGTTTTTGCTTACTGAACAAGTCATGCAGCTTTTTCACTATGTAGTGTAATTTATAGAATAAGCACACACACTTCCTAAAACAGCTGGGCTCGGTCATTTTTAGCAAACGCTGCTTGGACTGGGGGAAACAGCACTTTTTGTGGGGAGGATAAATGCAGATTTGGAGCTTTTATAAGTATCATCTTCAAATATCAACAGTGCACATATTTATATTTACGAAGGAAGCCGTGATCTTATTATGTTTTTACCTTTTTTGACTAATATTGGAGCTCAGAGGAATAAGATTCATCGGGCTTCACTTACACCGACAGTGCCTGTTTTGGTCTTTTCATAGGATTGTTAGGAATAAAAAGGAAATATCTAATATATGAGGATATTCATTAAATGAAAAATTAAATTACTGTTTAAAAGTTCGGGGTCATGCAGACAATTTTGTGTTTTCCATGAAAGGTCAAATTTTTATTAATTAAATGAGTTGCAAAATGAGTAGAAAATATAGTCAAGACATTGACAAGGTTAGGTCAGATAGTTATTTTTATTTGAAGTAATAATTTTCTCCTTCTTCTAAGCTTCTAATACGATTAGCTAACGCAATGTACCATTAGATCACTGGAGGTATGTTTGCTCATTTACCACATTAACAGTGTATAGTGTATTTATAATTATTAATTTTACATTATGTTCATTGAAAAAATAGTGCTTCTCATTAAAAAATTAGAAAATTTCTAAGTGACGGCAAACTTTTTTTTCCCCTTCAGATTTGCCACCAAGGAGCCCGACGGATTGTTACTGTACAACGGCCGCTTCAACGAGAAACACGACTTTATCGCCATGGAGATCATCAGCGAGCAGATACAGCTCACCTTCTCCGCAGGTAGGATCATTATTGGTTTATTCGGCTGTCCTTTCTGCAAAAATGTTTCATTCGCCTTTTGTAGAATGTTTCAGGCAGAGCGCTGTGCGGTCGTTCACATCCTGCATTGTTTTCCAGGTGAGACCAAGACCACGGTGTCACCGTTTGTCCTCGGAGGCGTGAGCGACGGCCAGTGGCACGTGGTGGAGGTCCATTACTACAACAAGGTGTGACTCAGCATGCATCAACACATCTGGAGACTTCATTTTCCCTATGTTTCTAATTATTAACAGATAAATGACATGCTTAGCAATAGGTGTAGTTTGTGTAAACCAGAGACAGAAAGGAAACGTTCTCTGTCAGAGTGAAGAATCATTGGGGGAGAGCCAGAGTTCCGGCTAGACACTGAGGGAGGGAGATGACTGGAAGCCAGAAAGTGTGTTTCTGCAGACATGCTCCGATCGGACCGAATATGCTCTGACTTACACATTTCTGTGCATGAGCATCACAACAGCTCAATAAGGAGGAATGCATGGAGCTGTTGTCCCCGCGCTTTCCCACTCACACTCAGGACACAGCACACAGGATGTCACATTTTACTTTATTGAGGAAGTCACTTTGCATCATAAAGATGTTGCCGGGCAACACCCCCGCCGTGCACATTTTCTATTCAGCGCCTGTATGATAACATGGCTGTGTCAGATTTTAGCCAGCAGAAGTGATGAAGGGGGGGGGGATCTTGTCGCCTTTTTTGGGCAGAACTTGTTGGTTCTCTGATTAACGAGACGTTCCCTATCTTCTCATTAATCAAGCCTCGGATTCTCTTAATTGTTTGATCCAAACTTGGCGTTTAGTTCTCTTTTTTAATCTGTGGGAGTTTGATTTTGTCTTCACTGCCATTGTGCTGTCGATTCGCGCCGGTTTCTCAGCGTAGTGCTGAGGGTTCAGCGTGAGGATTTACAGCATCAAAGCAGATTCTCTGACAGCTCCGTGTCTTCATCGTATCGGGGACAGAACATGCCGAACACCCCCGAGTGTTTTTTGGGCTCCTTCCCCTGCACAGACGAACCCGGGCTAATCCTCCCCACATCCTGTGAGTCGCTGAGGTAGAAACGTGGCTCCTCCCACTGGAGGTATCCCACGGAGGCCCTCGCTGACCCGTCCCTGTCCGGGGGTGGGGGCGGTGGGAGAGGGGGGGGTGCATTTTAGATTGAAATGTGGCTTTCATGGAAGCAGGGGGACTGTGGAGAATGGCAATGACCGCTGCCTTTGTGCTGGGCCTGGGCTGCCTTTGGGGACCATGGGCAGTGAATGATGCGGCCCCGGGGAAGGTGCCCCTCTGCCTCTCTGTTCTGACAGAAAAGCGGAGCAGGAGAGCGGCGAAAGGAGGGTAAAGAACAACCAGAGAGAAGTATTGACTCTGGCTTTGAACGAGGGGACGCCGCGCTTTAGGCCCGACCCCTCCTGTTGCTATGGTTTTTCTAGTCAATCTTAGGAGCCCATATTTGTGCCGTGCTCCTCCTCCCGGCTGTCACCCGCCCTGACGGGGGAACTCATATTCCCATAATCCCCTGTAGCGTCGGGCGAGAGCGGGTGTTTAATGTGGTCCCGAGCAAATATGTGCGTTCCAATCAGCCGCTGACAGGACGGGGTCTTTGTGCGGCAGAGAGAGACGTCCTGACAGACACTCATTCTGGGGGAGTCAACAGCCGTGACTGATGACAGCGGAGGTCAGCGAACGGAGCGTCCAATCTGGAGAGCTGCCTGTTCCAGACCTTTCACAGCGAAGGGAGAACCGTGGAAAAGAGCATGTCGGATGATTTCACCTTTTGGCGAATTCACACGACGTGTTTGCCTGTCTCATCCTCGACAAATTTGTTACAAATTGGCCTCAAGGGAAAAACATGGGCTGGAGTAGAATAAAAGACGCCTGTTTTCACGCGCCTTGTTTCCGTCGGCGAAATATTTCAGAGTCCTTCCAACTTGTTGAAACAAATTCAACATTTAAAACGGATTAGCGCAGTCGTGGACTGCCAGTCCAAGCTCTGAATATATGAGCTCATCAACGAAAGCACATCCTGATGTGAACTCACTGAGAAAGTGAGAAATCTACAGAGAAATGCACTTCCATGAAGTTGTGATGTCACAGTGCTGCACTCTTGCTGGGGGTCAGATGAGAAGATCAATATCACTCCTATGTCTGTATGGTTAATATAAAGCTACAGCCGGCAGATAATTAGCTCGGATTAGCACAAAGACGGAACCAGGAGATCCAGCGTGTTAATTAGTGAGTTTCACATGTGCTGTAGTAGCATGTTTCCCAAAAGGGGGATCTATTCCTTTAAGAAGTCGTGAGAAACACGATATAAAGAATAGCAGCCGATATGAGACGTTTGTTTTCCAGCTCTTCTCTGGAGCTGGAGCTGTTATGAGAAGACACATAGATGAAGTCTTATTATTACTGTCATCCTCCCATTCATGTCACTGATACCCGAGACGCAAAGCGAGCGCGGGAATTTAACATGCCGCAGCCTCTCGGCTTGCAAGATTTAATCTAATCTGCTCAATGAGAAAAACCATGTGAGAGAAATTAAATTGTGGCCGTGCCCCAGGCTGAGATTATATTTGTCATTGCTGCCCGATGAGGTGTGGCATGCGTCTAACCGTCCTGCGACAGGGCCGCTTAACGTCTCTATAGGCGGCTGCAGCCCCTGCCTGCTTCTAAATGAAGGGATCAGACAGCAGCAGACAAAACCAGAACAACGGAGACGTGTGGAAATCATCGTTCCTGAGGCTCCGTCTATTCTGGTTTATCCTTGCAGAGCACCACAACCACCGTATGTGTGTTGAAGCCAGTCGGCGGCGAGGCCAATTGTTCATATCATCTCTGCACGTGAGACAAGCTAATTCCTCCTAAATCCTGTCTGACCAGCTGACGGCTCAGCGGCTCCCTCCAACGCCCCGCGGGCAGCCGGTCGCTCAGCTGTGTGACGGCCGCCGCCGCCGCCACCACACCAGCTTGAACCTAAAGCCAGGGTTAATATGAGCCTGACGTGACCTCGGAGAAACCGCCCTGGTCTGAAAAGAGGTCGCGACCTTTTATTGAAAGGATCATCATTCTCTCCCCCGTAGACCCCTCCTCCTTTTGTTGCTCCCCCCCCACCCCCCACCTATTGATTTCTCAGACAATGAAGAAGATCCTTTGTCAACAGGGATGATGTCCTGCAGAGAGCAAGCCCTTCTGTGTGTGTGTGTGTGTGTGTGTGTGTGTGTGTGTGTGTGCGTGTGTGTGTGTGCCTTCAGTCCGAGCTGTTGTGATGTGAATTATTAAATTGAAAAACAACAGCAGAAACGAGCTGTGAGGTGAACGGGGGCCGAACCGAGACCTGAAGCAAAAGACCAATTGGCTGTTGTTGTTTCCCAGTTTCAAAGCCGCGGTTTTAATCTGGCTCATGAAGCTCTGCACAGTTTAGCCGCGGCTGAGAATGGTGGAAGTCGGATGGATTAGTCCTTTATTGAACGCAGCATCCTCCTCTCTGAGTCCTATTTATAAATAGTGAGAGACCAAAAATACTTCAGTTTTATAAATAGCAGCCCAACACGACTGATTTGGTTTTCCCTGTGTTTTACAGTCTTTATGCTGCTGAATGGGAACGACTGTAGGATTAATCGTTGTATCTAATCCCTGTGCACATAGATGAAACCTTAAATTTAACATTTTCACAACTATAATGCATCAAAAGCCTCCAGATCAGAAATTGTGTTCTGGAAATCCTCGGTTGGATGGAGACTGAGAAATGTCAGCCACCAACATTAGAAAGTTCAACAGCTTCTCCAGTGTACACAGAGGATTAAAGTGTGTGTACAATACGGCTTTATGCAGTCATAATACCCATTTTGAAATATAACAAAGGCGTTTCAGAATTTATCCTGAAACTCTTGAGTCTCTCTCTCTCTCTCTCTCGCCACAGCCGATCTTAAACCAGGCCGGCCTGCCGCAGGGCCCCTCGGACCAGAAGGTCGTCGTGGTGACCGTGGACAACTGCGACTCCTCTGTGGCCCTGAGGTTTGGCCGCATGATCGGAAACTACACCTGCTCCGCTCAGGGCAGCCAGACAGGATCCAAAAAGTGAGTTTTCTCATCACGAAATATTGCCCAATTCCATAAATAACCTTTGTTTGTGCTCTGTGCTTCTCATTTCCCCCCTCATTACTTCTGTATTGACTTTTTTTTACTGATTTAATTGATCTCTTTGCAGCGGTCTCATTAAGAGACAGTAAACTTGTTATGAAATGCAAGTCTCACATCTTGAGGGTGTTGTTGATTCCTTTATTCCTCTCTCCACGAGGAGGAGAATAACACTGCAAAACTATTTCTGTGTTGAGTTTTTAACGCGTCTCCTCCTGACACGTTGTTGGTGATGTGTTTGAGTGCAGGCAGGCAGAGCTAGAACTCTTGCTGAGTAAGCGAGGCGGTGACAGGCTCTTTTTTTTTTTTTTTGCATTTTTGTGTGCCACCAGATCTCTGGACCTGACCGGGCCCCTGCTCCTCGGGGGGATCCCCAAGCTGCCGGAGGACTTCCCCGTCCTCAACCACCAGTTCGTGGGCTGCATGAAGAACCTGCGCATCGACAACCAGCACGTGGACATGGCCGGCTTCATCGCCAACAACGGCACCGTGCCGGGTACGTGTCGTCATGGCGAGGACCAGGAGATTGTCCTTTACTGTTAATGCGGCCGAGTGAGACACTGAGGGAAAGAAAATAACAGAGTGTAATGAGCCCAGCAGGGAAGTGGAGTCAGTGGGAAATGATGGTTGTACCTGCTATGAATAGTTTATTAGCCTCTGACTCGTTGCTGCTTTGATGAAATAATGAGGAGGGACTGATCAAACGGATAAACTGACATCCTTATTTCCGCCTCCTTCTAGGATGCTCCGCCAAGAGACATTTCTGCAACAACAACCCGTGTCAGAACGGAGGAACCTGCGTCAACCTGTGGGGCTCCTTCAGCTGCGACTGCCCGCTTGGATTTGGGGGACGGAACTGCGAGAAAGGCGAGTAGAAAAGTTTGGTTCCTCAGGGCCTAGAGCGCTGTGTCACTTCTATACAGAAACTCCTGAATGCAGGAAATTGTTACAAAAATAAATCGAAAGCACTTTCGATTCGTGTTCAGCGCAGTCATTGCTGCCTTCTAGAAATTCTAGTGCTTGATTTCAGAGTTTCAGAATCAGGACTCAGTATCAAACTTGAGGTTGAGGGTGTCTTCTATAATAGAAAACTGATGATCTTTGGGACTGATGGTTGGGACAACAAAAGAAAAGACATTTTGGAGTGTCAATAGGCGATAGATTAATCCACCATTAAAACAGCCCTATTTAGGACTAATTGTTACACTAACTCAATGTTGTATGGACATACAGCGCATAGCTTCTGTTTCTGTCCCAGTGCTCTCGGGTGTCTGTTTTTGTTCCACCTGATACGCTGCAGCTGTTTTCTCTACTGATTTACGGTTTACAGCAATTCAAGAGGAGACAGAGGAAGAGAAATGAGCCGTGCACGATACTCGCTTAGAGGACGAGTAAAAAATGAGATTTATATACAATCCATATATCTCATCTATGCATACATATAGATGAGATATATGGAGTGTATATGAGTAGTACATACTACTGTGTTCCATAGTAGTATGTACAGATCTGAGGGAAATTACAGAGATGGGAATGGAGAGGAGTGGTGACGTTTTTATCACATTTTCCACACTTCTCTTTCCACTTCACTCCTCCCCACGACAGACGATGACATCTTCAGCCCATCAGATTTATTTGCCGTCCCTAATCGATTATTTTCGTTCCGGGGCGACTCAGGTGCTCTTCCTGCGCCGTCCGCGGGGACGGCTTAATGAGAGGAAGCTGACGCAACGGGGGGGCAACGTTGTCCTTTCGTGTCACCTACTTGACATGTGAAAGGGCCCGGAAAAAAGCTTCTCATCCAGGGAACACGTGGACTCTGGAGTGAGAACGCGAGCGCAGTCACGCTGAAGTGGAAGCCATGCAAATGAGGCAATTTTCACATATCACACCGAAAGATGTAAAATAAAAAAATCTGTGGGAGTTTTAATCATATGCTGTTTTACCTTTTTACCTCAATGTAGCAGCATTTGAAATGTTTTTTTTATATATATATAAAAAAGCCAATACTCAGTGCAGGTGTTGGTTTGTGGAGCCAGCGATAAGAGCTTTCTGGGAACAACTGATTGGATTTCAGACAGCCACAAAAAGCCCACAGAGTGCACTCAAGCAAGGACTCTTTATTATGTCTGATGTGTGCACCCTCATGAGGAGACTTGTTCAGACGTGGTAACTTGGACGTGAGAACGCACTGCGTCTGCTGGTTGACAGTAATGGCTCGGTGTCATGTCACTCACTGTGAGACTCTCTGTCCGTCTCTCTAATACTCCCTGTTGATATAAAAGGCTTTTATTCACTTTTTTTCCTACCTCTCCTCTTCCTCACTGTAGTTATGGCCAGCCCCCAGCGCTTCCTGGGTAACAGCCTGTTGCAGTGGAACAACCTGGCGACGGCGGCGGCACCGGGGGCCTCTGCCCCCTGGCACGTGGAGCTCATGTTCCGCACACGTCAGGCCAGCGCCACGCTGCTGCACATCACCTCGGGCCTGCAGCACAACCTCACGCTGCAGGTGAGCAACCAGACGCACCTGAACACCACACTCCCAGGCCTCGAAAACGCTCGCGGCCAAAAGTTGCGTCAAACACGAAGTGCTGCAACGCACGGCAAGCTTATCCTCAGGGGTAAAAAAGAATTATTTATTACCCCCAGGATGCTGCAATTAGGAGGAAAAAATGAGATTATTCTGATTATTTGAGCTCTGATCACATACCTGTTGCAGCAGAGAGAGGTTTCTTCACTTTAAACATTTTTGGGAACAAGGCTCCACCTGTTGGCTGCCTGCAGCAACACGATGAACACAACATCTGAGGAGTTGCTACGTCCAGGCTTGTACTCGGCTACTTCCTGATTCGTCCAGCCTGCCGCTGCTTTAATGTTGCATAACTGCTCGCTGTCTATTTCCAGCTCAGCGCTTCCATCATGTGCAGCGCTGCGATATTTGAACTTTGACACGTGCATTAAAATAAAGGCTGTGGAAGCTTTTTTTCCCCCCATTGCAGTGCTGATTCTCTGCTATTCTTTGCCATTATTTTGTGTGGTACTGTTACTGAACCTGGTCTCCCTGCTGGTCCAGCTGCGCGGGGGGAGCGTGTTGATGGGGCTGCACAGGGGGGAGGACTCCACCCTGTCCCGCGTGGAGGAGGTGCTGGTGAACGACGGAGAGTGGCATCACCTGCAGCTGGACATTAACAGTGTGGGAGCAGCATCGAGCCGCCACAAAGCCGTGTTGTCTATGGACCACGGACTCTACCTGGTGAGTTGCTGCAGCCAAAAGGCCTCGCGTGGGCAAGAAAACTATATTATAATAAACTAATTATTAATTGATTGTATTGTAATAAAATGTATTTTTAATGCACCTTTCATACAACAAAATGAAAAACATGTCACACAATAAAATAAATATAGCGCCATTTTTGTCGTTAACACACATATACACATACACACAAAGGTGAATTATTATTTAATTAGTAAAAATTCAATAATAATAAAACTTACTAAAACAGGAACAAATAAAATTGCTGAATTTCTCATTGTTTCAATATGATATTTGTCCACTTACATGTTAAATTATTAAAAACTTGAAAATCTCCCTTTAAGGTACATTTGGAACAGATGAGAATATGAGATTATATGGATGTGTAGGCTGATTATTATGCATTGATCATGATTATTGATTGTCTATAGCTTTTTGATTTTGCTCTCAATTGCACAAGATTGCTGCATTTAATTGTATAATTTTGCAAATGTTTCTACCCCTAACCCCCCTGAAAGGGCATCTTCTTTGCCATAAACTGAAATGGCGCCAGTGGCCGTGAATCACGTGAGATGATTCTTGCTGGGATGCAGCTATAAAATCACTGTCTCCTCAGGCCGCGATGGAGGTGGACGGGAAGCTGCGGGACTCCAAGCTGAAGACTGTGAGCGTTGGTGGTTTAGCAGGGCCTGATGGGAAAATTCAACATGGCTTCCGTGGCTGCATACAGGTCCGCCCCCTCTGTTAGACTCCATTCATATCAGGATATGTTGGTACATTTCTATGCACCCGTACCTGTGTGGTGCCTTCATGAAGGTGTGGTGCGTTTTTCCCCTGCAGGGTCTGCGTGTGGCCGCTCTCAGCATGTCTCAGGCCAGGAAGGAGAACGTGGAGCAGGGCTGCAACGTGCCCGACCCCTGCAGCTCCAGCCCCTGCCCCGCACACAGCTACTGCAGCGACGACTGGGACAGCTTCTCCTGCACGTGTCTCCCCGGTCAGTCCACAGCAACCTGATCGCTGCATTGTCACTGACTGGAAGCTTTGAAAAACATATTCCTGCCACGTGAATCAGTCACCTCTAAGAGAATACTTTAGATTATTTTTTTGGGTAGCACTGTTGCCTCACAGAAAGAGGATCATAGGTTCTGTTCCTTTGTCTGGGACCTTTCTGTGTGGAGTTTGCATGTTCTCTCCATGTCTGTGTGGGATCTCTCCAGAGGAACCTTCCCTGAAATTCATTTTATACTTACTATCCACTACATTTTCCTGTGCTTCACCTTTTTTTACAGGCTACTTTGGCACCTCCTGCACTGACGCATGCGCGTTAAACCCCTGTGAGCACTCATCGATGTGCACCAGCAAGCCCAGCTCCTCCCGCGGCTACACCTGCGACTGTCCCAACAACTACTTCGGCCGTTACTGTGAGAAAAAGTATGTGTTCGCATTTTTTCCGTTAAACCGCCTGTGGAGGCGGACGGCTTCTACCGTGCTGGACATTTCATGGATCTGCAGGTAAACAGATCACGTGTTTCCCCTGCAGGATCGATTTGCCCTGTCCCAGAGGCTGGTGGGGTCACAAGACCTGCGGCCCCTGTAGCTGCCAGACAGAGAAGGGATTTGACTCTGACTGCAACAAGACGAGCGGAGAGTGTCGCTGTAAGGTGAGAGCATGTATCACCATGTGGGAGAGAGGAGTTAACCAGTTTAAAGATGTATATCAAATATAAGAATTCAATATGTATAAAATTCTAATCTAATTTCCAAACTATTTGGATGTCACCAATGATGCTTGTAGGCTCACTCCTTAAAATCTGAGTTTTAGTTTAGTGTATATTTCAGCAGAAGCTCAAACAGCCCACTGTAAAACCAAGAAGGCATATATTTGAGTGTAGAGAAACTTTAAAGGGATAAAGTTGTGTTTTAATTTTATGCAATGTAACATTAACATAGAAGCACAATATACTATAATTGTCACAGTTTAGTGATTTTGCTGTGCACAGAAAGCACTGAAAGAGCTTCAACTCCATCCACAGATTATTTATTTAGTTTTTATATGAACGAAACAGACAAGATCAATAACATATGGACGTGCTGAACTTTCAAACACAAGGGAGAATGAAAGGTATTATGTATTACCTATATTACTATGTGAATACTATGATAATACCAAACATCATCCCCCAACATTTGTCTAATATAACTTAATCGCGAGTCTCTTCTAAGTTAATTTAAAATAGATCTCTATCTAGCTGAATGTGTTTGAACAATCGATTCTCAGGTATGAAATGTAAATAAACCAGATAGGAACCCAGACCTATTTCTCCTTAAAGGCAAAAAAAATATGGGAGATGTTAACCAGAACAATTTGACCACTACTAACTCTGACTATCAGAGATCTGTAGTGTTATGCACTGTATACGTATGTCACATTTCACATTTGCCGTTTATGGTCAATTTATTTCTCATTTAACTATGTGTCAGTTTGCAGTTGTTTTTTTTTTGCTTCATTGTTATTTAATCTTTACTATTGTTAAATAGGTTGAAAGGTACCCTTAGTAATAAAGATCAATCTACTTGATATTAGTCATCCCTCTCACACCCGTCTATAATAATGGTCACATGACCACAGCAGGTTGTTCAGCATACAGGACAATTTTAAAATGAAACCTGATACCACCTTAAAATTTAACTCTCTTAAAATAGTTTTAAAGAATAAAATCACTTACTATAAATCAGTTTTACACTCTAGGTGGATTAAATATTTAAACAATTTTTTTTTCAGTCACAATATTTTGTGTCAAAAAATCTCACAAAATTGTGATTTTTGTAAAAAAAAAAAAAAAAAAAAAAAAAAAAAACGCCATAAATGGACTTATAAATGACAAGAGACCAACATGAACACAAACTGTACATCTTGAGTTACTTGATCAATGCTTCCTAAATTTTTTTTTTTTTTTTTTTTAAACAGTTTTTGATTTTCTCACCTCGCCAACCTTGATTTACCACTGACAGTACAGTATGTCATTAAGGGCCTTCACCAGTTTAGGCTAAGGCTGTCTGAGGAATAATCCAGAACAGTTAAATGGGCAGTGACACCTGTGTCACAGTGGACTCTTATGGGTTCAATCAGCACTTTGTCTCCTGTGCCGCGTTTCCAGGACAACCACTACCACCCCGAGGGCAGCGACACCTGCCTGCTGTGCGACTGCTACCCGGTGGGCTCGTTCTCCAGGGCGTGCGACAGGGAGAGCGGCCAGTGCCAGTGCAAGCCCGGCGTCATCGGGCGCCAGTGTGACCGCTGTGACAACCCCTTCGCCGAGGTCTCTCCCAACGGCTGCGAGGGTCAGAAAACGCGTCGCCTTACTGCCATTCATAATGTAACATCCTGACGAATTTCCAATTTTGGTCTCCGTCCTCATCCTCCACCTCTGTCTCTCTCCTTCCATCGCTCAGTAATATATGACAGCTGCCCTCAGGCCATCGAGGCCGGGATCTGGTGGCCCAGGACTAAGTTTGGTCTCCCTGCAGCGATTCCCTGTCCCAAGGGAACTCTGGGTATGATTGCTGCTCAGCAGCTCGTCACATTACCATATAATAATGGCGACATATGAAAGTCGCCTCAAGCCCTTTCCCGGCTGCAGTCGATTCCTCACCACTGTGCTCGCTCTCTCTCTCTCTCTCTCCCTCTCTCAGGCACAGCCATCCGCCACTGTGACGAGCACAAGGGCTGGCTGCCTCCCAATCTCTTCAACTGCACCTCCATCACCTTCAGCAAGCTCAAAGCGCTGGTGTGTAGCGTCTCTCTCTCTGTCGGTTTCAGAGATAAATAACATTGTGTGCCTCCACAGGGATGTGCGGGTTGAAAATGTTTGTACTGAAATGTCTCCTCGTGACACATTTTTAGAATACTTATTATATATATTATATAATTATAACATGTTTCTGGTATGTTTCCCCCCACATGAAGTTATGTGATTATATTGACTGCAAAATAGTCAGACAGGTCAGTCTGCCTCATTAATATTTCCTCTGTATCGCTATACTTGTGACATCATAAAGTCACAGAAGTCCTGATAGCTTGCATTAAGGTCTCTGAATACGGACTGTGTGCTTTTCTCTGAATCATTATAAATATGCTTTGTAAAAGATTGCATCTTATCAAGATAAATCACATCTTGTTTTAGTACAATTACTCCAATATTGAGTAGAAATAACTTGAATTTCATATTATATTGGCAGATAATTTAGTTTAATTATTTTTTTTACATGAGATAAAAAGACAAGATTAAGATAAAAAATTCAAACAATTTAATCGTATTTAAAAAACAAGACTAAATTGAGCGAAACCAAGAAAATTGTAAATAAGGAAAGTGTAATAATCTAGTAAAACACAAAGATGTAAGATAATTCTACTCATTACTACACAAATTTAACCAAAAACAAGATATTTTCAGTTGCTGCAGTGTGGGATCTTTAAGCATCAGTAAACTACTAGATTAGATTAGATTAGATTAGATAAAACTATATAGATCCCTTTGGGAGGTTCCCTCAGGGAAATTAAGGCTCCATCACACACAGTGTTAGAAACACATGAGACACATAAAGCAGAAACAGAAGAGCAATATGTAAAATCTGCTTAAATACCAACACCAACATAGAGAATATGAATTATATAATTACATCAAATCAGCTAAAACAGTCAAACTAAAAGGTCATGTCTGCCTCTTCCTCTTCTTCTTCTTCCAGTCTGAGCGGTTTTCCCGCAACGCGTCGCTCCTGGACTTCGGGCACGTGCAGCAGACGGCGGCCATGTTGGCCAACGCGACCCAGCACACAGAGAAGTACTACGGCAGCGACGTGAAGGTGGCGTATCGCCTCACACAGAGCCTGCTGCAGCACGAGAGCAGCCAGCAGGGATTCAACCTCACGGCCACGCAGGACGTGCACTTCACCGAGGTGACCAATCACAGAGCATCTCCACCCCCACACTGCCAACTCTGATTCATGGCGGGAAGTCCTGTCTGTCTGCGGGGCATCGTCACCCGTCACCCGTCACACTTGATTTGGCTCGCCGCCGCCGCCTCCTGTCACACTGAACTCTCGCTCTTGTTTCCTGACAGAATCTGGTGCGCGTGGGCAGCGCCATCCTGGCTCCAGACACGCGGGCGCACTGGGAGCTGATCCAGCACACGGAGGGCGGCACAGCGGTGCTGCTGCGCCACTACGAGGAGTACGCCAACACGCTGGCTCAGAACATGAGGAAGACCTACCTCAGCCCCTTCACCATCGTCACCCCGCACATAGGTGAACAGCTTCATTCACTGGGGGGGGGGGTCGGGAACGAATCACTGTTTCCAAAACTGAAACACAGAGATGCAGCACAATTAAGAAGAAATTAGATATACTGTATATTAGGGCAGCCCAGCACAGAGGTTCAAAAAGACTAAAGATAAACGTTGAAAAATTTGAAAATCTAAGAAAATGTTAGTCATGTTTTTGTAAAACAAGAACAAATTACCCCAAATCAGGAAAAATCATTTCACCTGCAGCGCAATAACAGATTTTTTTCTCCGCAACGTAAAGTGTTACAACATTAGTCAAGTAACAGAATGTTGCTGCTATCAAGCCCTATAATAACTCTGCCATATTTCCTGGTCAAATAAATAGATTCATCAATAAAATGAAGGAATTTAGTATTTTTTCACCAGACCTATAGCCCTGCTGTCAGCATAGAGGAGATAACATTTATAGACTAGCGCTCTGAGAGACCCCACCCAACATTTTTATACAGTGGGCTCAATGGTGGGGCCTGTTTAAAGGTCCATTGAATGCAATGTTACCAAACAGCAAAAAATTCAAAGTGATCCAGAATCCAGAATTTCTCCCGGATTATTGTCAAATTTTAATCATCTGTACATGATACCATTCCCAACATTCACTGAAAATTTTATGAAAATCCGGCTACAATATTTTGAGATATTGTGGCCTCCACATAACCACCACAAGTCAAATGACGTTTGATTCCCTCTGTGACCCTCCTGTGTTTTCCTGCTCTCAGTCATCTCTGTAGACCGCCTAAAGAAGATGAACTTTGCCGGAGCCAAACTCCCCCGCTACCAGTCCCTGAGGGGCCCCCGCCCCGTGGACCTGGAGACGGCCGTCACTCTGCCCGACTCCGTGTTCCAGCCGCCCGTGGAGACCAAGGGCCACAGGCACATGGACGTCTTCCCAGAATCCTCGCTGAGGAACCGCTCGGCAAACAGGAAGCGGCGGCATCCAGACGACGGGCAGCAGGACGCCGTCGCCAGCGTGATCATCTTCCACAGCTTGGCCTCGCTGTTACCGGAGAGCTACGACCCCGACAAGAGGAGTCTGAGGTAGGAAGGACAAAAGGCTGCAGAACCAAGATAATGGCAATACAACTTTCTTTGCTTTTATTTGAGAGTCGGGAGTATAGAGACAAAAAGGAAATAAAAGAGAATAAAATCTGCAGTTATACCAGAGATAGAAAATATCTGTGTCAAAATGAAGAGACTTTTATTCATTGTCTATTAATGTTCCCTTTGATCATATTGAATCCCATTTTTAACCAGTCGAGTTTGGCTTCTGTTTCAAGATCTGTGTTTAAAATAAATGATCTTTTATGTCGAGTGATTTTGTCCTTTTTTTACCCATGTTACCAAATCTTTTTTTTTTTTTGGTACATTTAGCTTAATATAAAGTATAATGATCTTATTGCACTGGCAGATTATTCCTTTTTATTTCAAGTTTTTCCCCCATTTAAATTTTATTCATTTAAATGTATTATTTTTTAATAAAAATGTTAGTCTTGTTGGGCGACACGGTGGTGCGGTGGGTAGCACTGTTGCCTCACAGTAAGAAGGTCGCAGGTTCAAGACCGCCTTGGGCCTGGGTCTGGGGCCTTTCTGTGTGGAGTTTGCATGTTCTCCCCGTGTCTGCGTGGGTTTTCACCGGGTACTCCGGTTTCCTCCCACAATACAAAAAACATGCTCAGGTTAATTGGTAAACTCTAAATTGCCCATAGGTGTGAGTGTGAGAGTGAATGGTGTGTGAATGGTGTGTGTGCCCCACGATTGGCTGGCGACCATCTGGGGTGTATCCCCCTGCCTCTCGCCATAAATGCGCTGGGATAGGCTCCAGCAGACCCCTGCGACCCCGAAAGGGAATAAGCGGGATAGACAATGGATGGATGGATGGATGTTAGTCTTGTTTTCTTAAAACAAGACCAAATCAATTAAAAATATGCTTCAAATAAGCTGATTGAATGAATGATCTGTGCAACGTTTTCCAGGAAATACTTACTATTTGTAAATGATAGAATCATTTTGGGAATAGAATTTGTGGTGTGTTCATTCTGTGGCGCTGTGCCACATAATGTGCGGGAAACACTTTATTTCATTGTCTGTTCTGCTTTTCTGCTTCAGGAAGTATTTCAAAAGACCTGATTGATACGTGTGATTTTTTTGTTTTTCCCCTCAGAGTGCCGAAGCGTCCGGTCATCAACACGCCGGTGGTGAGCATCACGGTGCACGACAACGACGAGCTGCTGCAGCACACGCTGGACAAACCCATCACCGTGCAGTTCCGCCTCGTCACCACTGAGGAGCGCTCCAAGCCGATCTGTGTCTTCTGGAACCACACCATACTGTGAGTGCACACACACACACACACACACACTGAGTACACGGTGAAACTTTGAGAACTAGATGCTGATGGCGTTCTGGCCTCTGTGTGTCCCGGCAGTGGGGGGAACGGCGGCTGGTCGGCGAAGGGCTGCGAGGTGGTCTACAGGAACAGCACCCACATCAGCTGCCAGTGTTATCACATGACCAGCTTCGCCGTGCTCATGGACGTCTCCAGGAGGGAGGTGAGACGCACCGCGACGTTCCCGCTTCACCTCTGAGCCCCCCCGCCCCTCTCTACTCCCGGGTGGTCCTTTTCCTCATCATCCCGTCTGTTTCAGAACGGAGAGATCCTGCCGATCAAAATGCTGACGTGGAGCACGGTGGGCGTGACGCTGGGCTTCCTCTTCCTCACCACCATCTTCCTCCTGTGCCTGAGGGCCATGCAGTGCAACAAGACCAGCATCATCAACAACGGGGCCACCGCGCTCTTCCTCTCCGAGCTCATCTTCATCCTGGGCATCAACCATGCCGACAACCCGGTAATGAATCGATGTCTCTTCCTCCCGTTTCCTCTCCTTCATCGTCGTGTTGTAATCACCTCCCTCTCTTGTCTCTCTCCAGTTTGTGTGCACAGTCATCGCCATCCTGCTGCACTTCTTCTACCTCTGCACGTTCTCCTGGCTCTTCCTGGAGGGGCTGCACGTTTACCGCATGATCAGCGAAGTGCGAGATGTCAACTACGGGCCCATGAGATTCTACTACCTGATTGGCTGGGGAGTTCCCGCCTTTATCACAGGTGCAAATTGTCGTATTGTCACATAAATAAAAAAACATCTGTGTATCTACTGTTAAGTTTTCAGCACATCACAACTTGTAGGACCGCAGACATAATTGTGATGTGTGCACGATCAACGGCAAGCACATTTTTATTCAGTTTCAGTCGGTCGTTGCCTGGCAACGCAGCCGGAATCCTGGACTCTTTTGATGTTTTCACACACCCTCGTCCCACGTTCACCGCCGCCTAGGACGCTATGTTTATGCCAGAATAACTTGAACATTTTTGGCTGGATATTTGCCAAATTTTCAACAAATATTACATTCGTCATTTTAGGGTTTCTGGTTTCTAATCGCCATCGCTTAGAGACACCTGGTGGTGATTTCTTTTGGTCTTTTCAAGATGATTTCAATTGATTAAAATTAGGAAAAAAATCAAATGGTTAAATAGGCTGCCAGTGGAATAAGATAATTCTACTCAATATCCAAAATATCAATTCCAAAAACAAGACTTCCTTGCGAGTTAAGAAGGTTGAAAATATGTCAAGAGACAGATTTACTCAAAATGTGGATGCTTCCTCCAGGCTTGGCCGTAGGCCTGGACCCTGAAGGCTACGGGAACCCGGACTTCTGTTGGCTGTCCATGTACGACACTCTCATCTGGAGCTTTGCGGGTCCCATCGCTATGGTGGTGTCGGTGAGTCCCTGCAGGTCCCTGCGTTCGACCCGCGCCATAAACATTTCACGCAAAAGAATCGTGAGCCTTGTGCACGGTCTTGTATTATCTGGTGATGGTTTTGCGACGTTCTCAGTGAACACACCGTCACTGTTCAGCTGAATTACTGTCACCACGTGTTCTCTAAGTTCCCTCGCCCGACACTGACGTGATCGCCGTGTTGTGCGTGAGCGGTGATGCAGTTTGCTGTCGTGTCCACAGATGAACATCTTCCTGTACGTCCTGTCGTCCAGAGCCTCCTGCTCGCTGAGACACCACAGCATCGAGAAGAAGGAGCCTCGAGTGTGAGTGTCCCAACACAGACACGTTTGGCAGAAGTGCTTTTATTGGGTTTTTTCCCTGGTGTCGAGAAACATGTTTGTTTGTAGCCCATATTGTCAGTGATGGAAGTTACACCTCCATTTAATGAAGCCTGTGCCAGAATAAGTGTGCAGGATTTGAGGCCAGAGCAAGAAAGATTTCTCTATATATCAAAGCAAGCATCAACAGAATCATTTTCTCTCCTCCGGCCCAAAAGCAGCTATCCAAAAAAGTCTTCACCTGCTGTTTGAGTTTGTTTGGTTTTTATTCAACAGTTTTGTTCATGAACCTGCACGGTGTCATTTTAATGAAACACGGAGGGATGAAACGCTTGGTGCATGAAAGATTTTAAATATATTTAAGCTTGTCTTATGACTGAATATTTCTGAATATTTAGTTATAGGCTAAGACATTTGTAGGGAATTCTATCTAGAAAATGTTCAAAATGAGTCAGAAATGCTAACACACCTAAAAACCTTATAGCATAATTGTTGAATTGAGGAAATTCATTCATGCTATTTTGTTATATTTATCTGTGTTTTTATTGTGTTTTACTACATTCAACCAGATGTTAAAAAGAAATAGACCTATAATCAATTATCTTAATAAATAAAAAATAACGTAGGCAGAATTGGGCATTTTTGTCTTACATAAATACAATTTATATCTATCATACCTTGGAGCAAAAAGGTCATTTCAAGTTTAAATGCACAGTTCATATGACATTTAGTGTCTAGAAAGCTGAAGAAAGGGTAACAAGCAACGTTTTTGAATGGCAGACAGAAAAGATGCTATCTGCTGGTGGGGGATAAGGCATGATTGTAGAAGATGATTTATCTCTGTGGCTGCAGCTGATCGTCAGCGGATCACAGCAACACTTCCTTCACATGAAAAACATTTGAAAACAGACTTTGTTTGGTCCCTCTGGTCGGGTCATCCTCATGTCCTCAGGTCCCTGATTCTGGTTGTTAGTGAGACAAAGTGTTGATCTGTTCCTCCATCTGCACGTCTACATCTACGCCACAAATATGCAAACACAGATATATATATTATAAAGCTGTGTGTACACATGATTATTATTTTTTCTAGATCTGAGACACTGGTGAACTGAACAGAAACGACAAACATAGGAGACATTTTGGCTCCACTGTACTTTTAAAGAATAGTAAAATGAATCACAAATGAGCATCAGCTTTAGAAAAACATTTGTACACCTGGTCTGAAGAATGCATGAGGTAGTTGTTTTTTATTCTGTGCTTTTCGGGGGATGATCATGGTCATCCTTTGTCCTCACTAACTCCTCTCTGTTTCCCCTGTCATGTGATCCGTGTTGTGCAGCTCGGGCCTGAAGACCGCGGGGGGCGTTCTCCTCCTGGTGTCGGTCACATGCTTCCTGGCACTTCTCTCCGTCAACAGCGACATGATCATCTTCCACTACCTGTTCGCCGGCTTCAACTGTGTTCAGGTGAGGCCCCCCCCTCCCCCCCACGAGGCCGTGGACCGACGTCCGTTGTGTTTCTTCCTGACCTTCATCACCCCCCCCTCTGTGTTCTCGTCCAACCCAGGGCCCCTTCGTCTTCTTCTTCCGCATCGTCTTCAACAAGGAGGCGAGGAACGCCATGAAGTACTGCTGCAGCCGCAAACGCCCGGATCACATGATCAAGTCCAAAGCCTCTGTGAGTCCTCACCAACTATAGAAACTCAAGACTGAGACTTTAAACTTTAAACCACTTTAAGTGTATAGTGTAAGATAAGGCATAAAAAACACACCTCCTTTTAACCTAATTTTTTCTTTCTAATCCTTCTGATCTGTATTTTCAGGGCTACAAATGCAACAGCAACTACATGGACGGCAGGTTGTACCACCTCCCCTTCGGGGACTCCAGCGTGTCTCTGAACGGGACCATGCAGAGCGCCAAGAGCCAGCAGAGCTACGTGCCGTTCGTCCTCCGGTACGGAGCGAATGTGGGAAAAAAAATGGAGCTGAATCCGCGGCGTGAGCGGAGCAGCTGTGAACTGATCTGTTGTGTGTTTTCAGGGACGACGGGTTAAGTAACAGTCAGGCACACATCGCCCTGAACGACCACGCGTCACTCTTCCATGAGAACAAAGAGCACTTGGACGGTACTTTACTTTTTTTAACATCTGTGCGTTCAGTTGATCTGCATCTGTGGTTCAGCTGCATCATCCCCTGCCCTGTGTGTGTGTGTGTGTGTGTGTGTGTTTTAGATCGAGACAGCGACTCGGACAGCGACCTGTCTCTGGAGGACGACCAGAGCGGCTCCTACGCGTCTACACACTCCTCGGACAGCGAGGACGAGGAGGGCCCCCTGCCCCCAGAGGAATGCTGGGAAAACCTTGCGTCCAGTGGGACCAAGAGACCACAACCACACGGTATGAGAACGCTCATCTGACGTCGGATCATTGCCGTCACAGGATGAGCATTTTATACACCAGGGAATCGTGGAGAAAACGTTTGTTCCCTTCGCCTCAATGCAAGATGGAGTTCAAAGATCACTAGATATTAAATCGATATAGATAACTTGAATGTAATGATAATACTTAGGAATCATTCTACTAGTAACTACTATTGAAATAGGAATAATAAAAGCACAGTACAGAATGTTTTTATCACATGTTCATTAACACACTGCTGTTTCCTCTGTTTCCGTTTCCCAGACAACAGCTTGAGTAAATACTGGCCAGGCGATTACGCAGCAGCAGCGAGTGAAGGCGAGCTCTCGGCCGAACCTCCGGCCAATCCAGAGCTGAGCCTCGGCCGCGACTCCCGGACGTCGTCAGACGACCGGATGCAGGACGCCATGGTGGTCCTGCTGCCCAGTCTGCCCAACTTCAATGCCCACCCCCACAAAGGTGAAGTTCAGCCTGATGCAGAGAAATAGACCATCAAACCTTAATCAGCGTCATATTTTTTTTTTAACTTTGTGCCACAGGATTTTATGATTCATTCTGCAGAATGGTTTAATCCACCCACAGGTAGAGGCCCAGATTGAAATAGAGGCCAGATGCATTAGTTCAGGCGGTGGATGAAACAACCAGTCAGTATAATCTGACCTGATTGTATCTTAAAATCAAATTTTGCTTGCTCATTTTTAAATATTTTTTGCTGCCATGACTGACATTAAGAATGTACAGGGCCAGAATTTGGTGGCAGAATTTGAAAATGTGCCTTTATTGTCATGGACATAGAAAAAAAAGCTATTTCATCACTAGTGCTGTAAAACCAAATTATTCAACCATATTATTTGTTTTTAATAATATGAATATGATGTACTGTTTAGGCGTTAATGAGAGTAAATCCCATCTTGCTGTTATGCAGGGATCCTAAAGAAGAAGCAGCTTTCTCCAATCGTAGAGAGGAACGGTCTCAACCGCATCCACAACGAACTGTGTGAGAACGCCCCGGGCGCGGCGTCCCCACACGGCTCGTCCTGCAGCGACGGACGGCCCGGCCCGGCTAAACCCGGCCGGCCCGATCAGCTGAATGGCGTCGCCATGAGCATCAAGGCCGGCACGGTGGACGGCGACTCGTCGGGATCAGAGTGAGTATCGGCTTGAGTTAAGAAACAACTGAGTCAGGGTCACGCACTGTTTCAGACACGGCAGGGAAACACATCCATGAACCAACCCGCGTGTCCACTGTCCCTGTGCGTCATTGTTGCGTTTGCCTGTCTGCGTCACACACCGCGTCGGCCTGCGCCGCTGTCCCCAGTGATCGTTGTTACCATAGTCTGTCTCATTTCCACATAATGATCATAAATGTCAGCGTCCGACCAAACGAAGAGTTCACACTGACCCAGAATCTGAAGTGACGAAGCCAGGAGACACAGATGAGTCATTTCAGGAGAACGCTGCAGGTTTAAAATAGTAACGTGACAGCTGACTTGTTCCGTCCTTATTGAGGGAAAAGTTCCGTTTTTTAAAGGGCAAGTGCTTTTTACAAATTGGACCCTATTTCTATAATATACTGCCATTTACTTGCCATTTTGTTTTTGGAATGCTTTCGACGACATGGATTTAGGGTTAGTGAATGAATGTGCAGTATTTTATCCAAGATATAAGGTCCAATTAAAAAAAATCACTTACTCATATTCTTGCTGCTCCTGCAGTGCGCTGAGAAGAATTAGACATGCAACTCCAGCTTTTTACCTCCCTTGTAATGCAGTTCAGTGCAAATTATCAAGCGATCATCTGCTGCAGGAATCACAAAGAATTATTTAGTCCTGGATGAGTTTCACCTGCTTTAACTCCACTGATCTGTGGATAAAAAGCTGCAGCTGCACGAGCGATTTAAAGAACATGCTGTGGATTCGTTTTAGCTCCTGTTTGTAGTCCTGCCAGAGACACAGTAGACACGAGGTTCAGCCATTACCGTACACTGTTCGTGTGTATTTCTGTATCTCAGGGGCATTTTTAATCACTCAGTTCTTGAAATAGTCAGATCTATTTATAGTTAAAAAAAATATGAAGTGTAGTTTAACTAATTCACCTTCTCTGTTCTCTGTTTCCAAATAAAAATCATAGATTTTTATTCTTTAATTTTATCCCATGAAGCAATGATCCTCATTCAAACGAATAAGGATCATTGTCTTCAGATTGGCGCATCATTTCTAGCATCTGCCACCCCTCACTGTGTGTGTGTCTTTGTGTGTGTGAGTGTGTGTGTGTGTGTGTGTGTGTGTGTGTGTGTGTGTGTGTGTGTCTCATTTCTTTTGCATCTTTTTCTTGTGTTGTGCTGCATTTCTTTCCCCTCTCGCCATCCCATCCTGAACTCACCTTCTCCCTCCTCATCCAGTTCCACACACCCACCCTGTTTTCCCAGCAGCCACTGCAACACCTCCATGTGACCACGCTGACGGAGGGGTGTGTCTTTGCAGGTCATAGAGCCACCTTCCTCGACACGGGCCGCAGCAGGGGCGTCAGTCTGCCCCTTAAAAAGGAAAAAAAAACAAGTGGAAAAAGAAGAAATTCCCCCTCTTCCCCTCCCCTGTCATCATGGTCCTCTGAAGGAGTGTGTGTGTGTGTGTGTGTGTGTGTGTGTGTGTGTGTGTGTGTGTGTGTGTGTGTGTGTGTGTGTGTGTGTGCTCATACATGTGTGCCAAACCTCAGGAGTCACTGCACTGGCCCAGGCTCAAGCACACTGATGGAACGAGTCTCACTCTCCCTTTAAAATAAATCATTTTGTTTACATACTTGAAGCAATGCACTTTTTTTTTATTTAGCGCCCAGATGTTCTGGCGTTTTTAATTTTTTTGTTTTTTTTGTGAGTTGTTTTTTTTTTTTTTTGTTCCAGGATATATATTTTCCTTTGAAGACTGTGGAACAATAAAGAGGTCATGCTTTCCGGGTGGGTCATTTAGTCGTAAACGTGCAAATATTCAGGGAAATTCCTTCTTTTTTTTTTTCCATGCATAACTTCTTTTCACCGTCGGAGCTGTCGCTGTTCGTGCCAGTCTGAGGTCTGGGGTCAGACTCGGGTTTTTATTTTTTTTATTTTTCAGCTACTTTTTACACGCCTGAAATGTCCGAGAGGCACAAAAAAAGCCAGTCGATCAAAGAACTGTTTCCACCCTGAAAGCAAAAAGGCGTGAGCAGAAGCGGAGGCGCTCCACGCGGAAACATGGAACTGGCTCCATTATAAGCTATTTCTCATTAATGAAGGATGTTCTTCCCCCGGAGGAGACGGCGCAGACACTGACGGCCTTCTGCCCCGCTCAGCTTCATCTTCCATTACTCCCTCACATCGACGAGGGCCGAAACCTGCATGTGCAGATCTTCAAAAAAAAAAAAAAAAAAACTTTTAAGACTTTACGAACTTTTTCTCTTTTGTAAATCACTGAGAGCTATTTTTTTTTTCCTCCCGGACATTTAAAAAAAACGCTCTTGTTTTCTCATCATTTCATGTGAGGGATGAACACATTCATTTCAGACTTAACAGCTGTATTTTATAGATTAGCTACGGAGCTTTTTTTGTCTTTTTGTAAGATAATGAAACACATGAGAACTTGTGCTGTAATACTATTTGAGCTGTAATCCATTTTTACTGTACAGTGGCCTGTAAATGAAACATATCTCTAAATGAATCATGTAAGTAAATATGTACACGTCCTTCACACGATTAATATACTGGAGAAAAAAAAAAAAGATCTTTTATCTACTGTCAGTCGGATTGATGTGATGTGTGGATGCCATTTTTAGCAGCCGTATGAATTTATTGTAAACGTTTAAATGTCATTGCGATGCCATAAGAATCAATAGCAGGTCAATCATGATGTTTATATGTCCCAACAGAGGATTGTCTCTTTTACTCTGCCGCTCCTGTTTGTACCGATTAAACTGTTTTCTACCATTTTTTGGAAAGTGGAGTTGTTCTGAAGTCAGTCTAATTTCTGCAGTTTAGGACGTTTATTGTTACAAAGGTAATAATGAGTCATTTATACATTCAATAAGGAAGACTGTTCCCACTTTTTGGTCAGTAGCAAGCAAGTTTTTTTACAAGCTTTAGTTTCTGATCAAATTCCAAAGCAAATCAGAGGCTTATATATTAGGCCTAATGTGCACCTATTCAAAAATTTAAAGTAGTTCCAGTTAAATTAACAGATTTTAATAAAGTAAAAATGATTACTTTTCAGTATTCCATCATTCCAACAGATTTTTAACCTTGCTGTTTTTCAAATTCTCTATACATCAAAATGACCCGTCTTCACTAAACCCTCAATATAAGCAGTTTAATTGAATTTTAAACACCAGATTTCATCTTGATTGAAGAAACAACTTGTCATTCACCACAAAATGTGTTAATATAGCTTAAGAAAAGTAAAAAATGTTCTTTCAAAGAGTGGAGTTACAAGTCCTTTCCTAGCTGCTGCAGGAACACGCTCCTCTTGTTCTGCTTACGAGACATCCAGGTCGGGATGATCTCTCTCCAAATCACAAAGACACTGTAGGAGGAAACATCAATGACCAGGGGCCAGCGGGCAGTCGTCCTTCTGCAGCTGTATGTTCCAACCACCCTATCTTAACTAGACTGGTGGTGGGCATGAAGGCAAACTTTGATGGGAATAACTCTCTCTCCTTTGACGCAAGCAGTGCAGGTGGGAGCTCAGGCATGTTGTTTACGATCTGTACGAACCATGGTGATCTTCCTCTTCAGGAGCTGCTGTCCGAGTTCATGAGGTGAAGAAATTATCACACGTCACATTGTGACTCCTCAGTCCCTCTGCCACATCAAGCACAACTCGCACACCCTGGTTCTTCTCTGGGCATCCACTGCTCGGCTTCCCGGTATAGACTTGCATTTTCCATGCATAGCTTGATAGAATGTAGAGACAATGTCACAGGCATGAGAAACGGCATACCTTGTGGGTACTGGGGTCATCTTTATGACGTTTTGTTCTGCATGCCTGCCGTGTTGGTCACATTCTGCTGAGGACCATGTTATTTTGCCATTGTTTGAGAGGAAAATCTCTCTTTCAGCTTCAGGGTTTTCTTCTTCTGAGAAGATTCATCCTGCTCCGGGTTGTATTCCTCCTCATCTCCCTCTTCTGAGTCAGAGTTGTCTTGTTAGACATCTGAAAATATCTGCCAGAATTCGGGGTCCTGTGGCCAGCAGCACCCTTATAATCTCTGCAGGCTGCAAGAACGCAACCTAACACTATTCCTGTTACCACATTTGTAATCAATCTACATTCAGGCTCATGTGGGTGTAAAGTCACTAGATGGCGATGTTGCTGTTCCCTCATTTTATTTATTCAATATACTGTAAGCTCCAGCTGGGGGGGAAATGTCTACGGTGCCAGTAGGCAGAAAAATAATTACTTTAAATACTGATTGAATTCATCAGTGACTAAGGAATATGTTTATAAATGTAAAATAGGAAAAAGAAGTTTAATTCAATTTCAAAATAATGAATGAATCCATCTGTACTTGAGAGCTATGGGTAAACTAAGAAAAACTGCTTTGTTTATTGATTGATTATTCGACTTCATCATGGATGATACAAGTGTTCACCCTCACACTTTATAATGTATCTACAAGCCCAAATATGCAGCGTTTCTCTCTCCAAAATGTTTCCTGATTTTTTTCTGCTTTTGTGCTGTTTCCAGGCGTTAATATGTTTAGAGCCATGGTTGACAACGGGTTTCAAGGTAAGGCTGATGGATCACAAAACTATGAAGAAAAAAAAAAAAGAAAGTATGCATGCAGTTCATTTTTTTCAGTTTTGCATCCGTTGTGAATTCCTGAAACCTGAAGCCTTTTAATAAAGTAAAAGCACAAGGTCACAGATGGGATCCACAACCAGTGACAACAGTTGCAGATAAGATTACACCACTTACACTTGACAATAGATAAAAACATAATCATTTGTTGTAACAGATCATTTTATTAAAAAAGATGTTTGTATAGATTCAGACATGTTCAGTTTAAATACAATCTAAAATTAATCTTTTATATATTCTTTTTTCATAATACTGGAGTGGGAATTGGCAACTTTTAAAACAATTTGCATCTATTAGCAATTCTATAACAGAGTAGCAGTTAGCATGGCATCTACGAGAAAAGCGTATTGTAGAGTTTGTATACAAATAAACAAAGCACAAACAATAAAACACACACATTGCAAACTTTCTGGTCTGTGTCAACTCCTCATAAATAACGTAAACCCAACATCTGTGAACACAGAGGACACAATCCACCGGCCGCCTGCTCACATCCTTCCGTCATAAATACAACAAAAATACTTTTCTGATCAGAATCCCTATCACACGTGCGTTAGTTTGTCTGGAGTGTTTTCAGTTTGAGTCCTCAAGGCTGCTGCTTTTCTGCTCCGAGCCGCAGTGGCAGAGCCGGACCATGATGCTTTGCAGGCTGGGCTCCACGATGCCGAGTAGAGGCCTCTGGGAAGGGTCCCCGTTCCAGCAGGCCTCCATCAGCTGCCAGCATTCCTCGTCAAAACCGGCCAACCGCTCTGGTCTGGCACCTGGGAACCACAGGGACACACGTGAAGCCGCGCGCAGCCGGTCAGAAGAGAACAAACTACAGCGTGTCCTCAGGGGTTTTTATTCCATTTACATTACTCACCTTTTTTAACATTATTCCAGAGTTGGTCCTTGCTGGAGCATTTCTCAAAGGCTTCTGGGAGTTTAACTGAACCAGTGCAGAGGTACCAGAAAAGGATCCCAAAGGCATACACATCAACGGAGTTATCGTACTTTCCTGTCAAGAGAAATGTTTTATGTTTAGGACTTATTAATAATTATGAAATTAGGACAAATAACATATTGTTACCCTATTAAAATAATTGCCTGGATCAAGTTTTTTAAGTTTAACTTTGTGTTGGTAGAGAATATTATATGAATTAATTATTTCAATCAAAAAGGCCTTGATAGTGGTTGACTGTGGAAATACATGGAACGTTGTTAGTCACTTATGTAACACTAAAGAATAAAGCGACTCAGGCCTAATTTGAACGTTCTAGTGTGACTTTAAACCTGGCCTAAACTGGAAGGAAATTAAACTAATGTCAGGTCCTTTATTCATCACTTTCCCAGGCTTTTCTGCCTGTTTTTTATTGAATGCAACTCATTTCCAACATCCAGTTTTGACATCTTTTTGAATTCTGAGATGTGGTAAATTATCCATAAAGTGGCGACACTCAACAGGCATCAACATGTCTAATGGACTGATGACTGTTTAACATCCTGGTAGTTCTTTTGTATATTATATGCCCAAATCAAGGCTTTTTATCCTGATCTGTGAAAAGAAATTTGACCTGGACAAGACAGGAAATGGCATAAATTAAATGGCCATTATGGCAACAGATGATTTAGGCCAAAAAAAATCACTTTCCTCAAAAATGACTTTAGGCTATTATTTTAATAGGACAACAATATGTAAAAGGTTATGCAACAGGTTTTACATTTGAAGCAAACATAGAAAAGAGAAAAAATGGCACATGAACTTGTGTTTTCAGACACTTCTAATCCACTAAAATGTTTAAAGTTTGACCAAAGAAGCTGCTTCATGGTGTAATTATTGACAGCCATGGTACCTGTAAACAACTCTGGAGCCATGTGGATGGGGGTTCCAACGATGCTGCCAGACATCATGGCCTCTGGTTTACAAAAACCCAGGTCAGTGATTTTTGCACGATTTTGTTTGTCCAGCTAGGAAAAAAAACAGAGAGACAAATATCTTACCTGATCTTAAACATCTGTAGAAGCATTTTTAACAAAACCAGCAAGCACACTTTAAACAGCAAGTATGTTTGGGGCAGAAGTTGCTTTGAACAAAATGTACAAATGATAACTGAAAAAATGATGGAATTTCAATAGTTTGGATTCTGAAAAAAAACATGACAATAGGTGAACATGGAAACATCAACATCCATCTACATAAATCACCGGAAGTCATTTTAGAATAAATGTTTAGGTAAGAAGTACCTGTGAATCATGCTTTATTTGATGGCAAAAATTATCTTAATGAAATACATTAAAGAATATTACACAGGAACGGACCAATATCATATATAATGTTGGTTGGGGGAGTGTAAAACCTGCCTGGTCTGCACTCACCAGGACGTTTTTTAGCTTTATGTCTCTGTGCAGGAGGCCCTGACTGTGCAGGAAGCGGATCCCCTCCACCACGTCCAGAGCGATCTGAAGCCGCTCTCTCTGTGATAATCCAGCCTGACGGAGACGAACGACACACAAATGCAAAGAGGAGGCAGAAAAAGAAGTGAAGTGAGACAGAGGAAGACATTACCATCCTAATCCTGGACTATGCTTTACATCAGTGTCAGGTCACCTTCAGGCCTGTGTAGAGGTCTCTGTGCAGCCGCTCCATGATAAGCAGCACAGCGATGCTGGAGCCGCTTCCGTAGGTGTGGTCGATCACGGAGCCGTGCAGGTCCACCAGCCGCTCGTGCTTGGGCAGAGTCCTGAAGTAACACACACAGACACACACAGACACACACACAGGAAAGGGGAGGAAATGTAAAATACTAGTATCAACATACTGCAGTATGAAATAGGCCTGGATTAATTTGACCAATTGAAATGTTTTTACAAACAATGGTTAAAATGATTGTAATTTTGAAGGGATCTGTACCACACAATGAGTGAAATTATGTTTTCTTAAGTCTGTATAACGTGATGATGTGTAGGCAGAACATCTCCACAGAACAACAATTAACTTGTTAAAATATAAAATGATATGGCACAAGTCATGAGTTTTATTTATTTATTGCATGAGGAAATATTTGAATTTGTTGTAAAACACAATGGTATTGGTACAGTATAAGTATACATTGACAATATCCACATCAACAATCTAATAATAAAATACTTTAATATATGAGTATTAGATGTATAATTTGATATTCAACTTAGATCTGATTGGTTTTGTGTGAATATTTAATAAGGTTCTTTATAATCTCCTTTTAAATGTTTTACACAATATTTATGTTCTGTCATGATCCTCAGTGCCATTTCAATGTTTTATAAATGAAGAATTGATATTTTAACTTAATAATCCTTGAACTTTGCATTGTAGATAATTCATCTTTTAAATGTTTTTTTTTCTGGAATGGGGTCAGTTGACCTTTTTTTAGGTTATTAAATACAGTATTTTCATCTATATATTGATTTTTTTAATTTTTTTCTTGCAATATCCTAACTATATTTGCTCTGTAACCGTGTCATAAATTGAATCTGATCCTTCTGTAGTAACTTCATGTGTTGTAGTTTCATTTTAAAACCAGTAAATGTACATCCCTCTTGTGGTTGTTTAGATATTACATATTTTTATTATTTATAGCAAGAAAAATGAAAATTACACCTGGGGCTTAAGTAATGGTCAATTGGCACACTCCTCCTAAGATGTGAAAACTGCAAAAATATGTTAGAATGTTTAGAAAACTTGTACAAGCGTCCACTTGACTATAGCATCAGCAAACATAGGAGCTGTATTGCTCGATATACAGCGATACACAAGTGTACGTCTCATTCAATTCACTGTTCCAACTGCTTAAACCAAAAAGTTTGAGCATATCACTCCAATTCTTAAACAGATTCTCTGGCTCCAGTCCTTCATAGAATTGATTTTAACATTTTGCTTCTGGTCCACAAGCACAAAATGGCTGGAGGCCTGAATATATATCGGACATGCTTCCATTTTATCAATCGGTGCTCTCAGGTCCCAAGACAACATTCTTCAGGGTTTATTCCAAATCACGCTCTGAATGTATAGAACAGTCTGCTAGCCGATTCACCATTTGTAGCAACACAGAATAAAGTACAGTATTTTTATTTTGTATAGCTTTTAACTAGGTCTATGTGCATGCATGTGTGTGTCTGTTGGCTTTATAACATCTGCCTGTATCTACGTCCTAACCAGATTTGTACTTGTTTACTGTTTTAATCACTCTGAAGCACTTTGAATAGCTTCTGTATGATACCGTGCTCTACAAATAAACTTGACTTGACATATGATCAGGAAGAATTTGTCATCTTGAAGTCATTGTGTGTTAATGGGAGTCCTGTTGTCCACATTAGGGCAGTCCCAGCTCGCCTTGAAAAGGTCCCGCATTCCTCAGATTCAAGACAGCCGAAGCAGGCAGCATTAATACAGCACGGGCACTTGCGACATGTTGACGTGTTCACAGATAAGCCTCGAGGCCCAAACAGTCAAATCACATTTTCAGAAACTGGGTGGAACTGGCCTTTTATAACGAGGCGACTGTCATATCCAAATGAAAAGTTTGTTGCACTTAATGGGTGCAATGACTCGATGTGCATTTCTCATGCAAATTCTCAGTGCCGATCAAATGCATTGCCAGCTCTGATGAGCAACTTTTTGGGGATTGTGCCAAAGCAGCTGTATTTGGGTCTGTGACGAATCATGTTTGACAAGATGAGAAAGAAAAAAATAATAAATCATAAAATACAGTTTTGAGAAGAATATTTTAGGTCCATCTGCAGATTTTGTATTCATGTTGGCTTCTTTTCATTTCAAGTTCATGTCAACAATTTGTTTAACGTTTTAAATTCTTGAATCCACCTAGAATAAATAAGTGTTTGATAGCATGTGTTTTGTAATTTTTAAAAAACCCTTTTTTTAGGAGAGTTAACTATCTGTAAAGTTTTTAGGGTTACACCACCTGACAGTTTTGACGTGTCCCACTTACATGTTTGTGTCCTTCCCTTTGTGTTCACAGATAAGCCTCGAACAGACTAACCCACCTTGTGTAGTGAAACTCTAACGCCAGGTCGTTCCAGTGTTTATCATCAGGTGGGACCACAGACTTTAAGGCACATGGGTAGTGTCCCCCCCAACTGTCGCACAAGTACACAACTCCGTATTGGCCGCGGCCCAACTCTCGCCCAAGCTTAGGCTTGCCTGTCATGGGGGAAAAAAAAAAAAAAAAACTAAAATCTCTGAACACAAGCTAGAGGTTTGCAACTCTCCAAGTTTGATTCTGGCCTCGAGCAAAAGACAAAGAGACATAAGTATATTTTTGCAGCGACATGTGAGCAGGCTGAGATTCGTGTTTGTGGGAGAGCAATGGAAGGACTTCGTGGCGGTGACTCACCGTGCAGCAGCACATCGCGTAGGGAGCGGCTCTCCAGAGAGAGGCGGGCCAGTCGAGGGGCGTGGTCCTTCCTCACACGCAGCCACAGGTCCTCCGTGCGCTCCAGGCGCCCTGTGTGCCCTTCCTCCAGCTAGGAACACCGACATGTGACATAACATCCCATGGTCAGCATCAAGAACTGTGAACAGCTGCTAAATGACCCCGTTGTTAACGGTTATTGTATTTAAGAATATGCCGTATAACTCTTAGCTGACCTCTTATTTGCCATTGTTTTAACTTTTTTAAAGATCGAGATTTCAATCAGAATTGCATCTTTTTGCTGAATCCTGTCACGTCAGATTTTGTTCCCTACAACATCGAACGCCGTAAGGCTCTCAGACTACCAGCTAGGTCCAGTGACCTCTCTGGCGAGGATGTCGTCATTTGTCAGACCCGTTAACGTAGAGTTTCTGTCCAGCGCAGACTTGCTCCTTGATCTATTGCGTTTTTGTGACCAGAGGTTGACAGCAAATGGATTTCTGTCTGTAAACTCTGTCCACCGGGTTCATTGCTGCTGTTTTTATTTGTGCACAGTTGAAACTTCAAAGTCAATATGAGAACTGATCTATTAAAACCTTTGCTCACAGCTGTCCCAAGATGTAAACACTGTGTTCAGCTTCCTGGCGACTGGTCTACTGAAAGTAAAAGTTCCTTACATCATGATCTGATTAGTAGATTACTGATTAACCTAGCATATTGGGTGACCCTTTATCTCTATATGATCTGTCATTTGCAAGTTTGCAATCAACACAAAAAAACATATTGCAAAAATATATTTTGCATCAATGAAAAGCCTCATAAAATAGGAAGAACACTTTTGATCTTTATTATGCTCTTATTTTCTCTGCTTTGGCCTGATATATCAACTACATAAACATGACCACCTACTACAGACTTCTACTCACATGAATTCATGTGTTTCTATTTCCTTAGACAAATACCACTGCTTGGATCAGATGCTGTGCAGCAGATAATAAAAAAGCAGATTAACTATGAAATGACAACTGCAGCAAGTTGTGACGCGCTCTGCAATAACGTGAGTCAGGAGTCCCAGCAGCAGCCGGAACACAGGAGCTGAGATGTGACCCAGACTCACATTGCAGACATCACTCACCGTTCACAATCAACATCACACTGTGACAAGCATCTAGGTCATAATGAGTGCTGATTGACTTTGTTATGCATCCTTTTCAGCACAGAAAAACAATCCTGCTTTTAACTTCCTGCGTGATCTTTGCTGTCAAAGCACAGTTTACACTAATATTCATTGCAACACCTCCTCCATATCAAACAGCATACCAACATATTATCTCTATTATACATGGACGCTCTGTACCTCTGTTATTTCTGACAGGAATGTGATGGTAATGTTATTTTATTAGGTTACCATGCTTGCACCACATTCAATCCCTCGGACAGCAAAGAGCTACATTAAATAGGATATTTCTGTTCAAAGGATCGGCCGACATCACCTCCTCCGTAAAACTGCCACAATTAATAAGAGCATTTGTGTTTCCGCATTAAGAGTGAAGAATTAGCAAGCGTGGAAATGCAGTCAGTCATGTGACCCACGCTGTCGGTCATGTGATATTATCATCAGAGCAATTTGACTGAAACTGATTTGTCAGGGATTTCAAAGAGGGAGTTGCAGCTATTTGCATATTGGGGCTTAAAATGTGGAGTAATTCCAAGTAAAGAGGAGGCAAAAGTTATACTGTGCAGGGCCTGCTGCTAAAGAGAGTTTTAATAAATGTTCTGCTGTGCTCTTATTGGTCAGTTATGAGCAAAGACTTTTCCTGTCAATGATACAGGAGTTGTGAAGGTTTTGAAGGAGTAAATGTCACAGTCTCAGTCAAATGACTCAAATTCCCCTCAGGAGATTCTCCACAGCTTGTACAAACTGGTTGAGAGAAAACAGCAAAGCTCAGGATTTATGCAATCTTCTAATGTTCTGTCAACAGGATAAAACTTCTCCCAATGTCTTTTGGTTACAGTGTCCGGCCTCGGGGACAGAAATCTTATTTCATTGATGGGGGGGGAAATAAATAGTAAGAATAATTTCTAAAGGGAAGATGAAAAAGAAATGCTATATACCATAATAATCTGACCCTATCTTCTTGTCTCTCTCTCTCTCTCTATGAGTCATTTGCATCTTTCCCTCAGTATGATTAAATTTGTTCAACTTTAAATGTGTTAAAATTAAGAATAGTAGTTATAGCAATGTTCCATATTGATTATTTATACATTAGGCAAATTAGATCACGTATCAATGAAAGAAAAGTATGAAATTCTTTGGTTGAGGAAACCCATGCCCACCTCTCTTTTTTAGACTTTTTCCTTTCTCTCCTCCCTCCCCTGAGTCGCTGCTACTACCATAAATTTTATCATTTGAGCTTTAACGATCATTTGGACAAGTGATTTGATGTTAGTTTGGTTTCCTCCATGTAGTTAGCTGACTGTCAGAAGTTTGCCATTAGGCACTGGCCCCGCTCACTGGAAAACGGCATCTAGAAACCAAAACCACTCAGAGGAAGGGGGGGGTCATTAACTGGGTGTCTCCCCAGGAATTTCTGCCTATGGCCAAGATATACCAAAAAATAACCGCCCCATACACGCATATGACAACTAATCTTTAGCAGTTTTGTTTATGTGGAAAGACTGAGGAATCAACCGGGATTATATTGATTTAACACATCGGACACTTCTGTAATCTGAACGTCGATTTACACCCACTAATGGTTGGCAGTAAAAAGTAACTTTTTTACTTGTATACTTGAGGGAACAAAGTAAAGAAGCGAGCGTTAACCTGGCGCAGGGATGCAGCGAAGGCCTCGTGGGAGCTGTTGAGGCGGGTCCTGAACTGGGAGCAGATGCTTCGGGCCAGTTTGGCAGCGCTGAGACTTTCGATGGCGTCCTGGGCCACTTTCCGCTTCCACTCTAGAGTGATGGCGGGAGGGTTCACGAATGTTATCCTGTGGATTATCTAGGAGAGAGACAAAGTTATTTAATAAACGTTCCTTTAGAAGGAACCTCTCACAGAGCCTCATAAAACTCCCATGGATGACTTGTTGATTTTAGACACTTACTTGTTTAATTTGCTCCCAGACAAGTCGTGTGACGGAGGATCCCGAATGAAAGGTGACCTCCACGTGATAAGCAGCATTTAATAACTGGAACAGACGAGAGTAGGAAGTAAATATTTAGGAAACCATGCAGTGGGAGTAACCAGATTATACTGTCTATAGGCAAGAGGCCACTGGTGATGAAGTCAATCCAACCCTACTTTGTGTGTTCTCCTTTGCCAGTGCGTGTCTCTCTTACAAAACCCCATATAAAATGAAGCAGATCAATCCGATCGTTTATTTTCTGCGGCATTGTTTTAGATTGTTTGAGTGAATTTGCTCAAAAGACGTTTGTGTTTATATAGACATACTAAATTTGTCTGTGGGAAGTTCGTTATTCGAGTTACACATGTGACTTTTTAGAGCACGCCATGTCAAAATTCTTTTCTCCCAGTTACTGTGACATGCAGTTCTAGAACTGAGCAGCTCACTGATCACATGTTTATTCACAGTATATTAATATTAAATGAGTCACGTGTTCAAATTGCACCCAATTCGAAATATGCGTAAGACACACACACATACATACAGACCGACATTGTTTGTTTTATGGATAGAGAAGTCGGTCGTTTGGCAGAAACACGGCCTGCTGGTGCCCACCTGTTTGAGGTGATTGGAGGTGATGTTGTGGACCGAAGAATCGATGTGCGACTTTTCCAGACTGTTGAGACATCGCTCCAGAGTTCCTACGAAGCTCTCCCTCAAATAGTCCACAGAGCTGATTAGCTTGTTTGCTACGGCCTGATTTAAACGAACAACTATCAGATCCTGGATCTGCTCGATGCACGATTTGATCTCTTTTGATGTAACAGGATCTCCATTAGTTGTTACGATGACGTCTGCAGTTGAAGGAAAGTGGCACTTCAGAAGCATGTGGTAACGTGTACAATATTATATTAATCATTAGTCAAAACAATGTCATGATTGCTTGAACATGAATATTTTCTTTTTTCATGAAAATACCAATTTATTCTAACACTGAAGATCATTTATGAACTTCCACATCATACATTCTCGTTGGAACAACAATAAATTAACCCTTCATGTTGAAGCTACTTTCATATCACTTTAACTGTTGTGTTAGCACCATGCCAGCCTAGGATAAAGATCACATTAAAACACTTATTCTAGCATAGATGAACAACAATGCAAATGGTTGATAGTTACAATTCTATCAAACAAAATTTCCTGACCAAATCTACACAAGTAATCAGAGAGGTTGTTTGTTACAACAAACAAGTATATTAGTTCATTTAAAGAATCACTGCTCGTCAGCTTATTTTGAAGTCATAATCTGAAACATGAGACATGGAAAATCATAACTGAATAGTTCTTAAGTGTGGTGAGTATTGGGGGAAAAAAATCCTCCGCTTGTTTTAAATTTGACAGCGGCAGAGACGCCACATAAATGTATAATTTATCTTTGCTGACGACACATCACGCATGAACCAAAGCAAATTAACAATCTACTTAGTGTGTCAAAACATGTCCTTTTTAACATATACACACACACACACACACATATATATATATAAAAACAAACACACACACACAGGAAGAGAAATTTTGTTTGGAAGGGAAGACTATTCAATAAATACAAATTATGTGCTTTACTGTTGATGTTTAGTCTTCTTCACACACACACACACACACACACACACACACACACACACACACACACACACACACACACACACACACACACACACACACACACACACACACACACACACACACACACACACACACACACACACACACACACACACACACACACACACACACACACACACACACACACACACACACTTTTTCACCTTTCAAGCAACACTAGTGATGGATGTGTTAAGAGTCAAAATCAAGGAGTGCATTAAAGTCTTTCCCAGTAGTTTACTGCAGAAGTGTGAGAAATGTTTTTAAGCTTCTACATTAACTTGACCTAATGACATCAGACCCCCAAAAATTGAAAAAAAAAAAAAAAAAAAAAAAAAGGATTAGAAAATGTATTAATTCCAATATATATATTTACAGCAGTGGTTCATGTCATGTTTGTGTGTACTATGTTTATAAAATAGAGTGAAATAGGAAGCAACTGCAGAGGAACGCCGTCGGCCTTCGATCATTTACTAACCTGTAAACTCCAGGTTGGCAGCATCCTCCAGCAACTGCTCTTTCATGCTGCCGAGTGTCTCCACAATCATCTCCTTCATTTCCTCCTGTTTGCGGTTGGCGATGGCCATGAGGGAGGTGAACAGTTCGCCCTCTTTCTCTCGGGTATACTCCAGCCTGCGCGGTGTTATCTGCAGGTCCCGTTGCATATCAAAGGCCTGCAGAAAGGACAAAGGTCTGCCGTGAGTTGTGGCTCAAAGCACATGTAGGCCAAGCTGTAAATTCAATGTAGGTATGAAGCAATAAAACTGGTATCACATGCCACGGGGCACTATACTGACCTGATTGATGAAAAGATCTAGACAGCGACAATGGAGCCCGTTGAGCAGGTTAGCAGCCTCCACCTGTTGGTTCTGCAGCACTTGGCGTGCAAAAGGCACCAGCAACCGGTGCAGTCTTTCGAACGCCTCGCCCAGCACGCTCTGGGGTTTAGCGCCCAACGCGGACATCTGTGTAGGGGCGCCACAGGAGCAGTTTCCCGTTGTGCTGTTCAGAAAGCCGAGGGAGAGCAGCTGCTTATGGAGGGCGCTCTTCTCCCGCTCCTTTTCCTTCTCCGCTCGGCGGCCCGGATCTGGGGAGGCCGCTGGAATGGTGTCAGGGATACGAATAAAACAGATCGGAAAGGGGAGCATCTTTTTGACCTTCCGGAGCTCTGCCACCTGCTCTGCGCTGAGGCAGTCCTGGTTGATGGCATAGATTATGATGGGAATCACGTTGCGGGTGCAGTCTTCCAGGGCCTCTTCTGTGGGCTGGACACTCGGACATGGGACCACCATGACCTTCGCTTCCTGATGACACCACAAAAAAAACACGAAAACATTACTTTCATTACAAAGTTGTATGTAAAACAGGAAACATGGTCCTGTAAAAATGTCTGTTTTCCTTTTCTAATGGGCTCATATGTTACATGTAATTCAGAACTGAATCTTTAATTAAAGTTTTCCAGGCGACTGGATCACAATTTCAAATCAACTGAAAGATACAAGATATTTAAAAGGGTGTCCAATGAAAAAGAAAAACAGATCCACGCATATCACATGCTGCTTCTATTTCTGTACACATAATCGACACATTAATATTTGTGGTGGTCTTGAGAATGTCTGTGACAGGGCAGGAAAATGACACGAGTAAAAAGGTTTACTTAACCCTTGATGAATAACAACTTTAACAAAAATAGACTGGGAGGGAGCTTGAGACCATGACGGGGGGTAAACACAGCCAGAGAAAAGAGGCAGAAATGATCCACTGCTGCACAAAGGAGGCAGTCAGTCCTGTCTCCAAGAAACAAGGGCCGAGCCCCATCTGAGCAGCCTCTTTGGAACAAAGATAGCCTGCAAACATTTGTTTTACAACCAATCAAAATCAATGCAGCGTCTGAGTTATCGCGGTCAACAATAGTTTATACGTGATTTTGAAGTTACTGTTTTTTTCCCTAGCATTTCGTTAGAGGGTCCGATGCAGTTATACAAAGAAAAACAACAACCCAATTAAGAAATAAAAACTTTCTTCTAATAGCATATTTTAAACATGGCCGCTAATATCGCAGCCCATTGTCACCAAGAAGGTCGTCCTTTGTGAATACTTGGAGCGCAGCAACACACCCGGCAGAATATGTACCTCCCAAGAATTTTAAATACATGGCGATAGGTTAGCCGCCTTTATGTCCTCTTGGTTTCTGTGTGCTTAAGTTGCGGAGGTCAAACTCCTGGAGTAAGAAGAGGCTAATTAGCACATCTGCTGGCCTCTTAAGCAGGGTGCTGCGATTATCACAGGATTGTGTGAATACCACAGTGAGCAGAGAGAATCTGTGGCTTCATTACTCCCACCTAAACACATTAATCTCCCATTCATTCAGCAGAAAACCTGGAGCAGGGCAGCACACTTCCTAATAGTTTGAAAGAAACCTGTATTTATTAGTCAGCTGAGGAAAATGTCAGTACAAGCAAAGCAGGAGAATACAGAAAACAATCAGCTTTAAATATATTAAACCCCAGATGGCTCTATGTCTGGGTGTATTTAACTCCTCTATTTAACCCACCACTGAACTCTGAACGTTTTACATTTAATTAGAGTGATTAAGTTATTCGACACAGTTACACAACACTGAGTAGACTTGACAGACGTTTTGAAAATGCAATTATGGTTTGTGTGTAAAATGTGTGTCAACAAAAATCTGTCTTAAGGAAAACTTTTGGATACAAAAGTTGCAAAGGTTTTTGTTTTTTTTATAATTTCCGGTGAGCACATCTCACCCCAAATCACAGTTTTTGGGCTATGACTAAAAAACTATCACTGATTGTTGAAGTTACACTATTGGTCACTATTGGGGACATTGTAATCAGTCAGTTACTGTAGGGTTGTCACTATGTACAAAGAATTAGAAATTATACATTTAGATCCCTACATACACGATCATGTTATCATACTACAGCACCATGTAAACAACATCCAGTTACAACGACTGTATGACAAGTGATCTATAAATAAACTTACATGAAAATAAACATGTTAAAAATGCTGAGGATGTACAAATTAAAAGCCCTCTAGCGTTTCATACGCGGTTATATACTAGATTTTAACTTCGTCTTGTTGTGTCCCAGGATTCATTTGTAACCAAGGTAACTTCATCACAGAAAAAGGGTTTGGGATTTTTTTTTTTTTTTTTTTTTTTATAGACGACCTAGTCATGTGAATCGCACCAGACCAGTGGCATTACGTAAGGGGGCTGGGCGGGTGGGCTGCCCCGAGGCAGAGCCAGACCTAGTTTCTGGGACTGTGATGCTCGCTAAGGGGCCACGGTCTAAAGGATTAGAGGCTAATTTCCACGTGTCACACATGGCAAGGAATGACTACAATCCTTACACCATGTTAAATCAATTCACCCCCGCAAGATATTGTGATTTTCAGCTCACACTAGCTGAAGACCAGCATGTGTTTACCGCAGTGCACGGTGAGTCTTTCTTTTTCAGAGTGACTCCGACGTTAACATGAGAATCTTTTTTTAAGGCGTGCCCAAAACCTACAGAGAAGACGAGAATGTGTTCCTCAACGGTAGCACAAATGAGGTTAAATAGAACACTGAACAGCGCAGGAAACAATCAGTTCTGCTCAGTAATCGGTTTGTAAGCTAAACCACATGTGAACGCAAAGGTTGGGTCAAAGCAGAAGCACTGATCCTGGGCCACCACAGAAAAACAGAAACACACATTCGGGCTTCAAAGGTATGTTTATAGATATGCAGCTCATTACTGCATGAACTGCATATGCAAACCCTGATGGTTTTATTAACTTAAAACTGCAAGAACAAATTGAGATTTAACTGCACTGTAAATAAAATGTGTTATTTAAAACCGTGTCACAGAAAATGTTGTCATAAAGCAAAATAATACTGTATTAAAATTATTGGGTTTTTTTTTAAATAATATCTTTCTCTTACATTGGATACAATATAAATTACCTAATTAATTATTTAATTTGTTCCAGTCAAGGGACTTCATGCCAAGGGACAAGTTCAGACTAATTTCACTATGCTTGATTTGGTCCCTTTCAAAATAAACAAATATCCAACCTTATCATACCGGAACCAAGCTACTGGCTCTGATACAATGGGAGTTGTGTGTGTATATATATATATATATATATATCCATCCATCCATCCATTGTCTATCCCGCTTATTCCCTTTCGGGGTCGCAGGGGTCTGCTGGAGCCTATCCCAGCGCGTTAAGGCGAGAGGCAGGGGGATACACCCCAGATGGTCGCCAGCCAATCGTGGGGCACACACACCATTCACACACCATTCACTCACACACTCACACCTATGGGCAATTTAGAGTTTACCAATTAACCTGAGCATGTTTTTTGTATTGTGGGAGGAAACCGGAGTACCCGGTGAAAACCCACGCAGACACGGGGAGAACATGCAAACTCCACACAGAAAGGCCCCAGACCCAGGCCCAAGGCGGGTCTTGAACCTGCGACCTTCTTGCTGTGAGGCAACAGTGCTACCCACCGCACCACCGTGTCGCCCTTATATATATATATATATATATATATATATATATATATATATTCACCTGTATATCCTATGCCCTCATTTTTATCAGTGAGTGGTGATATCAAGACTCCTGCAATATGTATGTAAACACACAGATATATTTGTGTAAAGGTTCAACATAGACGAAAATATTTGACACCAGTAAAGACCAGCGTCTCACACTCGTCTCTTCCAGGCCTACCTGAAGCAGTGGATGGTGCAGGGTGATCTCCAGCTCTGCTAGCCTGTGTGCTGGATCCTCACATTCCTCGTGAATCTCCAGGTCTTCCCGCGGCACTGTGTCCCACCGGCCGCAGTTGGCCGCCAACTGGTGCACCAGCTCATACTGGCCCGGCAGCGCCAAACTGAGCCGTGTCTGCCTCCCATGGGTGAAACAAAGCTTCCGCCTTTTGCAGACGATGCCCTGGACTCCTTCACAAGCCTGGCCGGCCTCAGGGCCCAGAGGCAGCAGCCTCTCCCCCAGGATGCAGTTGAGCAGCCGGTATCGGGCAGCACAGTCCTGGCCCAGTATCAAGATGTATGGGGCAGCGCCCACAGTGTTGCGTAGGAACTCTTCCTCATGGCTGGGGAAAGAGATGCAGCTAAACTGGGCTGTGGGAAGAGACAGAACAAAAGGGTTAGGGTAAGATACATGTTTGAGTGGGAGTTTATGGGAAAAACTAGTTATCTAATACTTAATCAAACAACTTAGCAACAGTGTTCAAAAATCATTCAAAAGAATCACTTTTTTTTGTTTCAAGAATTTGGATCATGACTATCAGCAAATGGCACATTGGACTTTGTATCTGAGCATAATTATTTAGAATATAAAGAAAACGACTGTTCCTTGAAAGCAAATTAGGAGAGATTTGAAAATCCAAATAGGAAATAGGTTTCCTCAGACTGCAATTGCCTAATCTAAGCCTCAGATGTGAAGCACAAGGGGGAACAAATTTATCCTATTGTTGAGGGTATAAAAACTAATCCTCAGAGATGCTGAGTCACCGTCTAACTCACAGTTAATAGTTATATAACAAAAGACAGAAGAGCACAGCTAAGGCCTGTATCATGACCATATAGCAGTGCTTTTCTTTTCTTTCATAGCCTACATGTTGTTTTCCTGTAACTGTTACACTAATCGGTGACCTCGAACGTCTACTGGCTTAAAAAAAAAACTTGACCCAACATGACACATTAAAGCCAACCTGTGCTGCGCATTTGACTGCATGACCTGCAGACACATTCGCGACAGATCGAAAACCATTGTGTGATCCTGCAGCATCATGTGATGCACATTTTTGACCAGAATAGGTGTAACCAGGACATTTGCGGGATGAACACAGATAGCAGGTGAGGACAATGACATGCATACGTCTATGCCCATGAAAGCAAGGCATCATCCCACTTTTGTTTCCACTGATTACAGCTAATCATCTTCTTCACATTATTCATTCAGCAACTGGAGAAAATTATTTTTGACTCCGCACAGAACAACCGCCTGTAAATGTGACGCATCACAGTTTATCAGCATACCATCACCCCTGTGCGTTTAATCAATGTTTCACAGAAAAATCTGAATCATATGGTCAAACAGCTATAAATAAAGAATGTTGGAGAAGTTAGAGTAAAAAAAAACAACTTTTGAAGCCTTTAGAGAACTTAACACAAAGCTCGCAGAAGAATAAGTGCCTGGAATAACAGGTTCTCTGCTGGTTATTGAGTGGAGAAATATCTGCATATTTGGTGCACTTAGTCAGCTTGTGCTTTTGAGAGGGGGGGGCTTAATCTCTTTACTTGTTCCAAACCCACCAACTAATGCATTTTTGTCGTCCACCTTGCTTGTCCCTAAATCTGTGGCAGCTCGTGTAATCATCGAGGACAGAGGTTTAAACACTGGGAGCCACTGGAGGTGCATCGCAGAGATGTCTCCCCATGTGAACCTTACCTGCCTCCAGAGAAGCTGAATCCGAGCTCATGGTGGATGCGCAAGCATTGCTGTAGTTTTGCTTGATTTCCCGGAAGAATGCATTTGTCTCCTTCAGGTTTTTCTTCAGCTGGATGGTGTGCTTGTTGTAGCCATTGCATATCCGAGTTAGTTCCCGAGCGAGAGGAGTCGCTTTCTGCTGTACGTTTCCCTCCATGATCAACAAGTGCAAACCAGTGAATCAAGTGTCCTGCTGCTATGTCGCCCTTTTCTCGTTATAAGCGTGTCCACCACCCGCAGTGCTGCGTAAAAATAAATAAAAAAGTAGTGACTTGGCGTGTCAGTGCTGGACGGACTCTACAGTCTCTGTGTCAGTGGTTAGAGGAGCTGAGGCATTAGGCTTGTGTTGTTGTGTTGAAGCTGACTAGCACAGCTAGCTAGCTCCACATCGAGAGGGTAAAAGAAGTGTAACGTCGCTGCTGTTAAGTGGGGCTTTACACGGTTTAGCTAACAAGAAAACACCGCCGCTATTTCTGCATCTTGCGTCGCCGACAGTTCGTTAACACGGGGCCGACCGCGAAACGAGGAAAAAAACAGCGGATACCGAGGCGAGCAGCGTGCGGGAATGCTCGGTGTTTTGGCTCCGGTTAAAGTTAGCGGCGCTAGTCGGTTGGCATCCTCGTCCCGTCCTCTCCTCGGCCCGGCGGTAGAACGGTCATAACCGCCCACGCAGCCATAAAGCTCCGTGTCAGACGAGGAGAAAACACGGTACCCCGACTATGACAGCCGCCTTAATAACAACAACGGCCTATGGGCGACAAAAACCGTGTTTTTTAATTTTCCCTCGGGGCGAGAAGATCTTCCTAAACCGGCTGTGGCCCGGAGGAGCCAGTGGACATCTTCCAGCCGGGAGAAACACGACACAAAGTCAGGGAGGGTGGAAAGTTTGTCTCTCGGTGATGAGGACGAAGACGAAGAGGACAGAAAGCGGCGGCGGCGACGCTGCTGCAGGGCGAGGTTTATCCGAGTCAAATCAAACAGCGCGAGGCCGAGCAATCAAATCACTGCAAAACAGAAAGTCGATCAGACCAAAGTTTGGGGGGAAAAGGGCGGAGTTCCGGTGTGGCGCAATGCGCTCTGGGAAATGTAGGAGTCTCGGTTGCGGTGACAAGTCCGCGGAGCATGTGGATGGCTCACTGCGGTTTTCGGCGAGCCGCGACGATTTTTTTTACCGGTCCTGTTCTCCTCTAGGGAGCTAAAGCATGTTCTTCCCTGTCCGCCGAGGACTGCCCCCTCTTCTGGACAACATACCGAACTACAAAAACAACAGCCTACGTTTTAATGGTCTAGAACAGTGGTTCTCAAAGTCAACTTATAAGTCCACCTATACACATTCTTGTCATGTCATTACTATCTGAAACCAAAAATCTTATCAGATGGTTGTCTGTGGTTTAGTTTGTGTCAATTTAGGGGTGTTTGACGTGAAATAGTGTGAGAACCACTGGTCTAGAAAAGCTCATAGACTCAATTAAATGTAAAATATATTTTTTCAATGGGTGTTTTATCCTGTTATATGTATTTGCTGTGCAAGAAGGGATCAGTGATTATTTATGCTGTTTAGGCCCCATATTATATACAATAGGGCTGCAACAAATTACTATTTGATTGTTGATTAACCTATTTATTATTGGAACAATTAATCATTTAGATGGTTGGTTCTTAAAATGTGTAAAATGTCAATCACTTTTTCCTAAAGATCATCAGTTTATTTTATAGAAGACTAAAACAAACAGAAAACAATCAGATTTGAGAAGCTGGAAATAGAGAATTAATTTCATGTCCTAAAAATGACATTAAATTGATAAACTGATTATTAAAATAATTGGCAACTTGTAACTGTTCAGGCAACTAATCAATTAATCAACTAACCCAGTGAAGCTTTAATATGCATCCTTGGTTCAATATACCATTGAATACCAAGTAACAGCTGGGGAGTGTATTTGCTTTAATCACTTAACAGAGCAGATATTTAATTGAGACCAGGAGCAATATGGGACAGGTGTTTAATAAATAATTAGTTGGTTACTTTCCTGAGAAAAATCCTGCAAAACTGGGAAAATTGTAATTTGTAATTCTATTATTGCTATTTTTTTAAACTAGTATTACTACCATATAATATACACTTTTTAAAAGTCAGATTGGTAGCTTGTGATGCTTCTGATCCCTACATCCGTTAGTAGGTGCAGCCGCTGCACAGAACATTCATGAGTTATGAATGCAGCTGTGCAGCATCTGTGGTCTGGTCCTCTTACTTTTATTTTTTAATCCTTTCTGCTCAGCATTTATTTGGAACCAGTGGTTATTTATCAAAATAGACAACTGCACCTGTAATAAAACCCAGCTATTATTTGGTATATTATGGTATGACAGTTTCATTATTATAAATGCACAATTAAGCTGTATGTGCACCTTGGTATGATAACCTTCATAACCATCATGATTGTGTATTGTGCCCCAGATTTACTTCTTACTGTTAATGGTCAACCCGACCTGTCACGGATGGTGACCTCATGCTGATCTCTAGTGGCCTACACCTGTAATGACAATAGTAATCAGCTCTTTTCTATCATTCATTTATTAATGTTCACCACAGAATAACAATATAGGTCAAGTTGCTTGAATAATTTATTAACCAAACATATATTTTAACTCCATTATGTTGGCTAGGAGTTGAAATGTAGTTTGTTATAGAGGAATCTTTGATAAAATAAAAGAAAAAAGCCTCATAAAAAGCGTTGACAGTTTAATAATAATTTTACATTCTGTTAATTGGCTACAAATAGAACATATTGTAAGTTGAATCATTGAATCAGCATTTCATATTATCATTATGGTCTATATTGCAGACATTATAATAAAGTTCAGAGTTTGTTCCACACTTGACTTGGTGTACTTGCTTTAATTATTTGTGCACAAATGTTACTGAATCCTGCTGATGGTGCTGCTACTACTTCTATTACAGCTAATAACAAAAACATTGAAGCACATATAAACTTTTTAAAGACACCCCTTAGTCAAAAATGTATTTTACTTATTGGTACTTCAGCTGACTGTTTGAGCTTCACTGTGTGAGAACGAGGTATGTGCAGAGTTTGACACTGGAGAAGGTGTAAAGTTTGACTACAGTGTGGAAAACAGTCGCTGTCCAATAGCTCACCACTTACACAAGTGTGATGTGGAAATTTGCAGCACACGTACCTCCAATGAGAATTGACTATTCGGTGGAATAGGAGTGTTTGGGTCAGTGACAAATAATGTTTGGCACAATGAGAAAGTCCAAAACCTTTTAAAATACAGTTTTAAGAAGGATTCATCAGGTCTCTCAAAATATACATTTTGTGCTCATGTTGGTTTCTTGTCAGCTAAAAGTATATAAAACAAAATATATAAAACAATTTATATATTTCATCAACTTAAAATATAAACTAGTTGATACCATGTGTTTTTTATTGTTATTTTTATGTAATTGTAATTTATGTAATTTTGGCATTGTCCCAATTATTTTTTTTTAACAAAATCATGTTACAAATACCTGGGTGTTCCCTTCACCTCAGATTTATCTGTTGAGGAGACTGAGGTCCTTCAGACCAGTTTTAATGACATTCTATCATAATGAAACTAAATTAAACAGAAATTAAACAGAAAACATGCTGGTCCAGAGGGCTGATTGTGTTCTGGGCTTCACGGAGGGGGTGGGAGAGAGGGGGATGTTAAATAAGATGATGTCTAATATGGAAAAATCCTCTCACCCCCTGCGTGGGACTGTGGAGGCGCTGAACAGTCACATCTCAGCAACCTAGTGTGGGTTTTCACTCCTGCATTTTATGGTTTTTCTCTGGATTTTCATAATTTAGGTTTTCATCATGTGTAAATCTTTAGATATCAGCATCTTTAATGCAAGTTGGTGTTAATTTTGAGTATTGATGCCTGGTGTGTTTCTTACTGTTGCTTTTATACCTCTGGCAGCTGCTGTAATAACAGTTAGTTAGATTCAACATTTAAAGGTCCAATGTTGTAAAGCGTGAGATTTGATTTGCTTTTTGACATATAAGAACGGTCTGGGTGTTGAATACACACACCCAGACAACCTTCTAAAAAACATACACTGCCTGTATTCAGAAACTGTGCCTTAAAACAAACCACCAGGACTTCAGTGACGTTGTGATGTCACCTAATGTCGCCTAACTTGATTTGCAGCCATTCAAATCAGCCAATCAGAGGAGAGGGAGACAGGGTGTTCTTTTTAGATCCCCAGAGCAAAGCTTGAGAGAAAAACTATATATATATATATATATATATATATATATATATATATATATATATATATATATAGAGAGAGAGAGAGAGAGAGAGAGAGAGAGAGAGAGAGAGAGAGAGAGAGAGAGAGATTAACACCTCCCAAATATTGCATATTCAGAGGTTTACAGTTTTTCAATGAGGAAGTTGTTCATAAGAATTTTATACTTGGTGTGAACATTTTGGTGAAAAATACATCACCAGATACCACAGATGGAAATTAGCTCAGTCTGTCATTAATCATATTTTTTTAGTCTGAGATTAATGTTATTGCATTTTGTCCTTGTTTAATACAGATAGTTGTTTTTGTATTGACTCTTGAAAACATTCAATACAAATAACACCAAGAGTGAACCAGAACTAGACACTGTAACAAATGCACCGACCTCTACCCGGTACCGCCCGGTGTAATGAATCAAACGCTCCCGTGTACCTGGAACGCCCCTCGACTATTTGACGTGTCCTCCCGGCATGCCGCTGGGGGTTTGCTGCAAGTCGGTATCGGCACGGCGAGGACGGAACAGGCACTCTGGTTATGTTAGGTGTTTCTGTCCTCAGCGTTTAGTTTTTAGGAGCCTGCCTCATAGTCGGAGATTGGTTAGCGGAGTCAAAATTGCACTTTTGACTGATTTTTAGCGGAGTCACTTGAACGCAACTTGTACCAGCAAACAAAGCGCCGGCGGCTCCAGTCGGAGGAATGCGGTTCAGCAGCAACACCTGTGCCCCAAGATAAGCCCAGAACACGAAGTTCGGTCGGGATGGAAGGCTTCGGTGTTGCCCGTCTCGCGGCAAACTTTAGGCCGGCTGTCGGGGGGGATTGTCCCGGTGATAACGGCGGAAAGGCTCCGTCCCAGCAGGTGCCCGTGAAAAAACAAGCCGTGAAGAGACACCACCACAAACACAACCTGAAGCACAGGTACGAGTTTCTGGAAACGCTGGGCAAGGGGACGTATGGGAAAGTGAAGAAAGCCAAGGAAAGGTCCGGTAGATTGGTAAGTTTATACTGTTTTTTGTCTTTCTGACCGACTTTCTACCCACATCTGCTCTGTCCTGTTGGCCACCTGTTGTTTAGAGATCGACAACCATTGTTAGAGGAGTTTTTTTTAAGTTGGGTAAAGTTGCTTTAAAACTCAGGCTGTTAAATGTGTTAGCCATATTTCTCAATTGCAAAGTTCTAAAATGTTTGTTTAGTGGTAAAGTTTGCCCAAGAGGTCCCTCTTTGTTTTAAGGCGAGTGCAATTTTTTTTCTAGTTTTATTTTTAATCTTTGACCAGTCTCTATTTTTCTCAAAAAATATTTTTTATTACAGTATGTAATAATCCACAGATTTCCTCTCACTTATTATATCAGAGCACTAATGTGTGGATAGCTCCCTCTTAAGTCAATTAAAATTCTGCACGTATTTAAACATATTTTTTAATACAGCATGTGCTAATCCATACATTTCTTCTATCTTATTCCATCAGAACACTATTAAATGTTTTGATAATGCTCTCAGTCGTAGGTCAATTAAAAAGTACTTTCACATCATTGTGTCTGTTTCCGCATAGCTGTTGCAAACGCACATCTTATCCGGTAATTTATGGTGCTTTAAAAAATGAAAGGTGAGCTGCCAGCAAAAGCATGTGTGTGATGGTGATCATCCTGCAACAAAAAGGACTGATTGAAAACGAATCCTGCTAATCTGCCTCTGCACACAAAGGTGCGTTTGAAAGAAAAAAAAAAATCAATATCTTTTAATTTGAGGCATTGATTTAATCATCGAGGAAAGGCGTTGACTTGCCATTACTGGGGGAATTTGTTCCACAGGGGACTTTTTGGACAGGAAAGTTAGGGAACTTTCTGTTTGTGTTAAGGCAACTTGCCATTCATGTGGATTCCAGCTCCCCATGACCTAAAGGGAAATGGAAAGTAGTTAATGTATAAATACTGCAGACTGGATAGAGATACGCCTTTAAAAAGGGACATAGAGGAGCTGAGGAAACAAATTACTCTATATAATTTGGAGATTATAGAACCTGTGATTATTTTAAATTCAAACTCCATTTCTAAACTGCTTTAAAAAACAGATTATAGTGCTGGTTGTAAACAATAATTTAGCAAGGCATTTTTAATGTAAAGAAATGCAGGTCAACAGCTCTGCAAACAAACTAAACATTTTTTTACTTATGAATCATTACCACATAACAATATGAACTTGTTTCTACAGTAGCTCCTAATTCATTAAATGTTTATTCAGGACATGTAAATTATAGGATCATTATTAAAAACACTAGGGAAAAAAATGAAAACGGAAGATATAACTGATTTCTTTTCACTTTGGCAGTTCAGTAATATTTGTTATAAGTGAAAGTGTTTACAGTTCAGGAAGAAGTTGTCAGGAATTCCCCCGCGGTACTCGTAGCAGATGGATAGAGATGCATGTCCGGCCTTGTCTACGCTTTAGTCCCTGCGTTCACATCATCTCGCATGAGTTGCTGCCGCTGCACTCTGCTTTCATAGGATATGAGCTGGTGTCTGAGAGTCATCCCCCCTGGGCAGCTTCCTGGTCCACATGCCCTTAAGTCCCCAGTTTACTGTCAAAATACAGATTGTTCTGGATTCACAGCAAACTCATACAGATTAAAGATTTCTTAGTGTATAATATAAATAGAGCAGGCGACTAATTTGCTTTGTTTTTAATCTAACTAAAGAATGATATTGTCATGGAATACATTCTCAAGTAATAGTCATTCTATCAAAGAAGAAGAATGTTATGAAAGAAACTAAACATTCACTAATTTAAAGTTTGTTTGTCATCTCTGTAACTTGGATTTTAGTCTAATTTAATAACTGATTGGTTGTTTCGCAGTTATGGATGTGTATTCTTTTGGTGTGTATGTGTGGGGGGGAGGGGACGTGTGTTATTCATTAATTTCTTAGTATTTGGTACCATGTTTTCAATTATAAATATTAAGTAATTGTAGCTAATTTCTGGTCAGATTATGTTGTCTCAGAGGAAGGAAGACTAGCTGGTCGAGTGCATTTAATTTGAGGTAGGGTTGATCCTTTAAATCCTCTTAATCAGTGATCAGTGGTGGATTTTTTTTTGTTGTGATTTTTAGTTTTTTACTGCAAAATTTCTATGTTTGTACAAGAACTCTGTGTGAAATATCAAAGATTTCAACTTTCTATGCGTATTGCGTGCGATAGACCACACACACACACGTGGATATAACCTCACAGAGGTGTGAACTCATCATGAGTGTGAGTTCAGCCCGTCTGACAGCTATGCAAACAAACGCAGGAAACCTCAGTTCCCAGAATCAGGAAGAAAAAAAAAAAAAAAAAGAGGCCAGTGTGGTCTTGAACACTTTGCAGAACGGAGGGAACACCCAGACCAGACGGTGACTCATGACAGGAGACAGGTCTTGTGCTAAAGCTGATATGAAAAGTCGCTTTTGTCATTTCCCCCTCCTGTCTGTGTCCTCGGGGGATAGAGAGGAAACAAGGACGCCCCACTACCAGTGTGAGCCTGTGCCTCCTGACACCTCTGCACCTTTTGGTAGACGGATGACGCACTCGGTGCACTGAGGAATCCCAGGCATTCCAGCTTCAAATAGATAAACGCAACATACAGACATTCATGCAGTCTTCATAAAAGCACAGACAGCGTGTGACAGGTCTACAAATTTAGCTTCTATTCAGATTTAAATGTCCTTATTGTGTGGGTCAAACAAACAATAGATTTTATTTTTCCAGTAGACAGTACTCAACCCAGTGTCCCGGTGTTTGAAACAATAGCAGAGCTTTCAGTTCACTCTCCAATGTTTCTTCTCACAACAGGGAAATCCTTTTATGGAAGGCATTTCTGATTTAAGCTGCTGACAACTGTATTATTGTTTCTTATGATGTCTCACTTTTCAAATAATTCAGAGTCATATATTATTCTTTCTTTAAGGTTGCCATAAAGTCCATTAGAAAGGAGAAGATCAAGGATGAACAAGACCTGGTTCACATTCGCAGGGAAATTGAGATCATGTCCTCACTCTGTCACCCGCACATCATCACCATATATGAAGGTACAGCGCACTCACATTTTTTTTTTTTTTCTTTTGGAGGGCCGTTGTGCTCTTTTGTGCTTGAGCATCACTGTTTGACACTCAGAGATGAATCTCTGAGCAAAATGCAGAGTGAAACATGGAAGGAACACATCACTCAATCAGTCTCTGTTTGAATTCAGAGCGTTCAGTCACGCAAGTCTTTGTGCTGCAGACTGCCAGGTTACATAAGCACTGATACCAATGCTGTAACCCTACTAGCGCGTTGGATAATGTGCAGGGCAGAGTTTTTATGGGGCCTCATTTATCCTAATCAGTGCGACCTAGAGGTTGTACAGGAAGATGGAAATCGGAACTAAATATAAACTCACAATGTTGCATGAGATTTACTGTTAAAAAAACAAAAAGCTCTGCATAGTTCGACATGTTCCTTAAATGTTTAAGAGTTGCATGCTGTAAAGACAAAATGTTCAGATCTATAGAATTTGGATTTCAAACCTAAAGACAAAGCTGTTTGTGGTTTCAGTATTCGAAAACAAGGACAAAATTGTGATTGTAATGGAGTACGCCAGCCGGGGGGATCTGTACGACTACATCTGTGACAAGAGGAACATCTCTGAACGGGAGGCCATGCACTTCTTCAGACAGATTGTATCAGCTGTGCACTACTGCCACCAGGTAAAGCAGCTTTTCCTCAATCTACTGCCGTCCTAGATAATGTATACAGCTGTTAACAGAGGGGGAAGTCAACATTATATGTTAGTTAAGTAATGTACGAAAATAGAATAGATATTAGACCCTGCCAAATTCCCCTCTGGCTCCTAATGACACGCAGCACCACTCAGGCTGGCTGCTCAGCCCGTTGTTTGTTTTCCAGGGCATTTGCACCCCCAAAGTTACATAATGGACATTATTCACTGTCCGCCTGTCAGCTGATGTGACCAGGGAGGTTGTGAGAATGATGCAGAATGGAATGAACATTTGGTCTCTAGGGTGTTGGGGTTAAAGGGCAGCCATCCTAACACACACACACACACACAGATGGTCTCACACACTCTTAATGAGTGTGTGATAGGACAGGAGAACAATGCAAACACACACAATCAGTTGTTGCTGCAAGTACAAACATTAATAGCACACCGCCCTGTCATATTCTCTGTCAACCATCTGTCTATTTTCACTTTTATTGAACCCTGATGTCTGGGTATATATTGTATTTTCCCTGCCTAAAGCAGTCTGGTAGAGGCCATATAAACTCTCTATTTAATGAGTTATCATTGTCATAAATTCTTGAATATTGCATGCAGTCGTTTCTCCATGGCTGCACCTTTACAATCATTGAATCAAACTTTGAATGTGAAGAATGTGTCCATGCATAAGAAGCAGTTGCCCTGCATTTCTTGAGTCAAAGGCATGCCCCCCTGCAGAGTGGAGGACAATGAAGCACAGCTTACACAGCAGAAAAAAAAACTCTTCTCTTGGAAAAGAAATGGGTTCTGACCTAGTAATGACTAACCCTTAATATAATATGGATAACTTCCAATGAACTGATCTTCAGTAGCCAGTGATCATTGTAAAAAAACATTGTTAATATATTGTCTGATTTCTTTTCCCTTTCTTCCTCCTAGAATGGAATAGTACACCGGGACCTAAAACTGGAGAATATTTTACTAGACGGCAATGGCAATGTGAAGGTATGTACAAGTCTCCCACAGAAAGAACCAAGCTTTCCACACAAATGTTCTAATCACATATTTATTGATTCACTTTGAACATGTGAACATAAGCATTAAGCGATGAAGTCAATTATATTTTAATGAATTCAAATACTTCACTTATCTGATACATGACTTGATGAAAATATCTCATCAGCAGTGTTCAAAGTGCCCGTTTCTAACATTAAGTTCACTTAAGAAAGTTAAGTTCTTTTATAATGAACTGGTTTCTCTGACCATAAGTTTCATAAGTAAGTCTTTAGCAACAGACCTTCAAACAGGGCTCTGATTGACATCTGCTTCTTGCTCCTGCAGATCGCGGACTTTGGACTGTCGAACCTTTACCATGGTGACGAGTATCTTCAAACGTTCTGTGGCAGTCCTCTGTACGCTTCCCCAGAGATTGTGAATGGTCGGCCATACCGAGGGCCCGAGGTGGACACTTGGTCCCTCGGGGTGCTGCTATACACAATGGTTCATGGCACCATGCCTTTTGACGGAAACAACCACAAAACCCTGGTCCACCAGATTAGCACCGGAAACTACCGGAAACCCAACAACCCATCTGGTAGGTCCCAGCTCAGTTTTTCATCAACAATCCTTTTGACGCACATACTTTGTTTTGTCCTTTTATTTACTGTCAACGGCTAAACCCACAAATTAAAAGTTGTTTACCTGTCAATATCTATCAGATGCATGTGGACTGATTCGTTGGATGCTGATGGTGAATCCTGAGCGCAGAGCTACAATAGAGGAGATTGCAGGGCACTGGTGGCTCAACTGGGGTTACCAGCAGCCATTACTGGCCGAGACAAAGACCAGTCCAGCAGAGCCAGCCTCTTCACTGGCCTCCCCATCCACCACTCACCCCGCGGGCCTCGCCAGCGTTGCCAGTTGGCTACGCCGCACGTCAAGGCCTTTACTGGAGAACGGCTCCAAGATGCGCTGCCTGCTCCGCTCTCAGGGCGGCGGGGGGGACGTGGTGAGGCAGCGCTCCCTGCGAAGGTCACGAAAGGAGAACAATGTCTCCCAGACCATTCATGAAGGAGGCACAGACATTCGACCTTCCAAAGGAATTCTAAAGAGACGCAACAGCGTCAAACAAAAGGTAATGAGTGAACCGACAGCTGCGGATCCAGCGGAACCGCAAAAGACTTTGGGTTTGTCAACGACAGCCCCCTCAGCTGCATCGCTGCCTCGCAAAGGTATCCTAAAGAAGCCCATGGAGCAGGAGTCGGGGTACTACTCCTCATCTCCTGACAACAGTGACTCTGGCTGGGTTCCTCAAACCAAAGAGTGCCCTTCAGCACCAACCTACAGGAAAGGCATTCTGAAGCGCAATGGGAAGTTCTCCTCAGGTGGGCTACAGGAGTTCGGCTCCCTGGACCAACTGGCGGCTTCTTTGCCCCGAAGTGGCGTTAAGTCCAGGCCGAGTGGGGCGATCAGCGAGGATAGCATTCTGTCGTCAGAGTCCTTTGACCAGCTGGATCTACCAGACCGCGCAGGACCTTCAACGCAAATGGACAAACCGGCCAGTGCCAGCATGAGAGGATGCGTGTCTGCCGACAACCTGCTGGACATCCGTGATGACAGGATCTGCAGAGACGGGCTGCTGAGACCCTGGAAGTGCTACGAGTCTGGAGTGGCAGGCAGTGCCTTTTCTATCACAGACTGTGACAATGTAACTGAGGCTTACAAACAGGCCATGATTATACGAGGCTCCGCAGCAAGCTGAAGACCACGATCCGCTAATTACAGTGATTGTTTTTCACTGAGAATCTCTAAAGGAAATTCTGATGTTGGCCAAAGTGCATTTTGAGAAAGTAGCAGCTCCAGAGGCTGCATTAAATTGTACCAAAAGGGGGGAAAGACATTTTGTTAAACATCGGATTGTATTTTATAATGTGCTTGATAAATGATTCCTACTTAATTTGTTGATTAAATAGCTTGTAATTTGAGTAAAACTGGGTAAGAATCTATTGGTAACTGCACTTAAAAATGTCAACTTCAAAGATTCTCAGGGAAGGAAGCTGCTGGTGGTCTGTTACGAGCGGGCAGCTGATACACAAACTCGCCCTGAAACCAAAACACTGGTCTCAAATGTCAAAAATCAACAGTTTTCTAGAAAATATTGCTTCTGATGGTGATAATATGGGAAAAAAAACACATCTGCTTTTTTACAACAGCAAAATGCTTTTTAAACAGTTATTGTCACCAGAGCAGTTGGAGAAGTCATTGAGACTGAATTACTGTTTCACTGGATTCGAGCTTTGAGATTGCTGCTCATCTGTCAACATTTTGTGTTTTAAATGTCAGCAATATGCAGATTCAATTTTACCATTTGCTTCTTCTTTACCATGTAAAACAGCTTTCATTATAGAATGTGAGGCGATTACATTTCATGGATACCAAAGAGCAATTAATGTATCTGGGTCTCTTTTTGTTTCTTTATTTGAGCAAAAGCAAAAATGTGCCAAGAGGACAATTTGTTCTGAAAAGGGACTTCAGCTCTCTGAGTATTTTTTTTTTTTATATTAATGTTCTTTTTCCTTGAAATGACTTGAATAATAGTGACAAATGCTGACTCACAAAGGCTAACCTGTAGAACCTGCTTTTGCTTGTTCACATCATTTGTACACACGCACAGGCGGCCATTGACTGTGTTTGCCAGTTTCACATGAAGAGGTGGAGCACAATATGCCACTTCATCATTGTTGATGGTCACAACATCAGAGAGCTGTTTAGGTTGAGTTTCAAACTGAATTATGAACTTCAGCTAAATATGCTGCATATAATGTGTCACACACTTTTTATCGTGTGTATGTTCAAATGAAAATGTTGATGCCTGGGTTGGTCATTTCATGAAGCAAGATTAGATTAGCCATGAATTAAAGTCAAGAATTAAAGTAAAACAAAATTTCTTGAATTAAATTATGAGTGAAATATGTTGTATTATCTTGCTTGATGAAGATCCTTTGTGTTTCCATTTGTGTTTGACATTTCATGCTGTACCCTGCCATCACTTGATTTTTCCTGCTGGCATTAAATCAGAACACCAAGCCAGTGTAGGGACAACATTTTATCAGCGGATAAGTAAATCATTTGATCATCGTTATTGATTTCATGAAACATGAGGTTGCACAGGACCATGCCCAGAATATGCACAGTCACGCTGTCTGCTGCAGCAGACGCTGTCATGTTAAATGTTTTTTTTTTTTTCCTCATTATTGAATTTATTTGTGGCTTATTTTTACACTACCTTATGAGGCTTATCTGGAATTTAAAGCCAGTATTTGCGTGTCAAAGTAAAGCAACGATTTCAACTGGAGGTTTTTGTCATTTCTGGAATCTAAGGGATTTTATTAGGACTGAGTTGTACTCATAGTCACTGGTGATATTGGATCATTTGTGTGACGCACTGGAAAATGCAGTCAGCTTAATGTAAGACAAGTGTGAAATGATATGTGTTTAATTTTTGATATTATTTAACGTGAAATTTGGGCATTTTAGCATGTTTTTGTGTCTATTGTCCGAGAAGAAGTTGCAGGTGTGTAGTGTATTTTTTTTTCTCTGACTACAGCAGAATCTGTGCCAAAGTAACTGGCTTATTCATTAAATGACTTTGTGATCTGCCATGCTGTTGTGACTGGGATAAGGAAAACAATAAAAAATATATATATATATACAAGTGTTGGCTTATAGTATTAGTGATCTACATAAAATGTTTTTATGTACTTTAACACTCTAGTGTATAAATTCATATAGGAATTCAGTGCCATGTTGAAAACATGTTTGGAAACCTCCACCACACTTACCAGAACAGTCCATATGTGAAGCTAATATTACATTTTTTAATAATTTATACATGTACAATATTTGAATACATGTAAATAGAAGATACTTCATTTTATTAGAACATTCCCATTAGGATTCAATGCAAATCCATAGTCACTATCTAAGCAAAAGCAACAATCTTAAAATTTCAAAGCTTCATTAATCATTACAAAACACATTACAAAAATGCAGCAACAGGGTGGAAGTATAAGAAAGATTTACATCAATTCTAAAACTCCACTTCCACATTCAACATGCAAAGAACCATTACAAATAAATGACACATTTCTCCCTCTTCTCACCCGGCTTTAGATGTGCAAATCATCCCGGCGTTCATGGCAGGGAGGAGTGGTGAGTGTTAAAGGGTTAGAGCTACGTTTCCTTGGGTGGAGTCACTGGTGTCAGTACACCATCCTGAATGTCAGCGGGGGTTGAGCTGATCTCCGAGCTGCATTCCCCTGATCTGCAAACACTCTCCTGAAAAGAGGAGGTCAGGCTGACCCTCGGCGAACTTCGGAGCTGCTCATAGCAGAGGAGGACAGAGTTCTGTTCAGGGTCGTTAAAAAAAAGGAAAAAATAATTACAAGGTCATCAGTAGGACATAGTGAGATTTTTTTTTTCATCTTAATGATGATCACAATGTTATTCAACAGTTTGATACAACTGTCTTATTGGGTTATTGATAAAAATAATAAGGAAAAGTTCAAAGTGATAATATGATTTTACATTACCCTTACCAGATCAATTGACAGTAGTTCGGCCAAAAACTTAATCACAGAATCAGAGGAGTCATCCACAATCTTTAGCCTCTGCATAGCGATGCTCACGCAAGCACACGCAACTGTCGAGGGCCGGAACACTGAAAATTTGGAGTCTGATAATAAATTAAAAAAAGATTACTTGCATTAAAAATGAAAAAGGAGCACAACTAGCATTTTCTAATCATCGTGAGAGCTCAACTTTACGCAAAAGACTACTGCAACAATGAGAGAGATAATTAGACATATGCTACCATTGTGGACACACCCTGGCACACAAAGGCAAGTGTTTAGTGGTGGACATTTCCTAAACGTGATCATCTGAAATGTTAGCCAAATAGCTTCGGGATGGAGTAAAGCTGAGACAAAAAGTCAGCCATTCAATCCCTGCCCAGACACCTTTCTGAATGGGGTTACAGCGTCAGGAGCCAGGAATTGTCTTCATTTTATGGCTTCTAATGTCAAATAGCCCGTCTAAAGCGGCCTAACTGACGGTATCCCTGCGACCTGTTGCCTCGGGCAGCATCACAGAGATTCGTGGGAAATCAGCCAGCTGAATAGAGGGACGCAGGTCATTCACAGCAGACAATACAGGATTACACAAACTCAGCTCTCTGTCTCCGAAATGAACTGCTGACACATCGTAATCAAACTTATGGCTGCTTTTGTGCCAATTGTGACGTAGAAAGTGGCCAGTGACTAGCTAAATTTAATGCTCACTCGCTGTTAAACTAATGGAAGCAACTGTTATACTTCATTTTATCTGCAAGCTACATAATAAAAGCCTTTGAATAATAAAACAGCCTTCACTGATCACAGAAATCATTTAATACAAGAATAAAAGCTGAAAATTAAATCTGTTCATTCATTCCCAACTGTGTCTTGCATTGGATGTCTTTTGTAGAAACCCTCCCATGTAACGTGGTTATGTAACTTACCTAAGGCTGCAAGAGCAATGTAGTAGTGAACAAGCCTTCGCATGTTTCGATAGTGGTTCGCTCCAACAAAGGGGAGGGCGTGAAGAACCGGCTCCAGGAAGTCAGAGGCGACCACGGAGGCCAGACGCCAGTCCAACCTGGACACCACCACAAACTCCCAGTTCTGCAACACACACATTCCTCAAGAATCCATCGAAAACCCACAGTAAAAAAAAACCTATGGGGTCACAGGAGTTGTTTGATCACATGACCTAGATACAGGTTTCATCTATCTATCTGTAACACGGGCAGGAAAGGGAGTACAGTGGACAGATGTCTGTTCTTCATTCTGTCTGGGTGTATACACTCATAAATTGAATCTCCGGAATGTTATTCATTTTTTTTACCCGTTTTCTGGCAGATGTCAGTTTGATATAGTGAGTGATTTTATTGATCCGTTGACCCAGATACAATGTGTAGGTCATGTACAAGATGTTTACCAGGATGTCTGAGCACAGAACCGAGTTGTCTGTGTAGATGGATAGGTGGCGGGGCGTCAGCGGCATGGTCTCTCTCATTTTGGAGGCCAGCAACATGCAAACGGTCCCCAGCAGCTGCAGTTGGGACTTCCCAATGCAGAAGCGGCTCAGGTAACAGTCCAGGTAATGGACGGCCAACGGAAACACCTCATGCTCACATTTCTGCTCCTCGCACACCTGTTATTACAGAATTATTACTTCAAGCAGCGTGTTTCACACACATGAAAAAACCACACATTTAGACACGTGGTCAGTCATCAATACACTGAATATTATTATTGTACATTCCAATAGGAGTGAAGCTGCTGCTTGTGGACAGGCCTGGCTGGGGTTTCCTACCATAAACATCCACCCTGTCAGTATCGTCCTCATGTAGGGCTGGACTTCTCTCTGGACGTCTCTCTGGGGGTCCGGGTAGCCGTTGCTGAGTTCCCGCTCCGCCAGGCAGCGTAGGGTTCGCGGGTCTCCGACAACAGCGAAGTCGCAGCCCGCCCGGACACACGCTCCGTCAAATTCGGTTCGACTCCCATTCTCGTCAACCAATGGGTTGGGAGAGTGGTTATTCTCATTAATGTCCATTTATCCACCTGTTGCCGTGAATGCAGCAGCGGGTCACACCATTTGTGTTAACTTACGTCAAAGTTTAAATCACGTGACGTCACACCTTTTAAACATAAGTGTGCGGTTAAGCTAACGTTAGCCGTTAGCGCGTAACGGTCCTAACGCGGGACTTTACACACACATTGTTTGTAGGCACCGATAAAGGCCCCATAAAACTATAAATATATGTTTTCTAGCCCTTATAATTGATGGATATCCTATTTTAAATACATAAAAATACAGTCATATTCTACAAAAATATGTATATATCCATTTTAAAATATACAGAAATGATATATTAAATATATAAATTGAGCATTTTTACTTTACACTACATTAAATCTGTTTTTTTTTGTTCTCTTCCTGGAAGCAGCATTACATCTGATGACTCAACCTGCAATCAGGTCAACAAAAGTCCATCCTATCTTTGTCTGTTGGTCCAATTAAATGTGAGGCTTTTATTTAGATTGATTTCATAACTTGTCAAAACCTCAAATAATTGGTTTCACTGGCTCAATAACAAAAGATGTTTCTGTTATCGAACCTTAAATATGAATTTCTGGCCCAACATTAAAATAATTAAGACTAAAGGTGTTTTAAAGTTGTTTATTAAAATTAAAAAGTAATATTAAAACCATACCAGAATAGACTTTAGACTCGTTTGTGCAATATTTCCCAGCAACACCTGCTTGGCATTTTCAAAGATGCAGAGCAGGTGAAATTTTATATTCCATGTATGAAAATCACACAGGCCATTGCCTAATAATGTAATGAAACTGAGTACAGCTAGTCTCGCCCTTTTCCAGTTTTATCCCTTAAAAAAGAACAAACATGCAGTTGAGAGGGGAAAAAAACTTTGAAAGATTTGACTCATTTTAATTGATGTTTTTGCTTCAAAACAACAGTTCTTAATCAAGTACACACAAATACCAGTTTTACATTGTATTCCCATACAATCACTGCATTGCACCTGCAAGAGATTCTCAGCTCAAAGATTCACAATATAAACTTATAACTGCTACATCACATCTGATGTGCACTTTTCAATGTACAATGTTATCCAAGCATTGAATGATATTATCTCTCCAAGACACTGTAACGACTAATAAGTCACTGATCTTGGACGCTGACCTTTCATGGGACAGGAATAATAAAGTGAGAATCTACAAGATGTTCTACATGCTGCAGAAAGCATGGATACTTTGATATTTCAAGATGGAGGATGTGCCTGATCACAGTGAATCCTCAGTCCATTTCAACTGTAACAGGCATGCCAATTTCAATATCCCGCGACTCTGAGTTTTGCAGTTCTCTGCGGATCTCTGCAGAGATGGTGGGGTGCGTTTGTATCTTGAGCAGCTCCAGCAGTGCTGCCTTCTGGTCGGAGGACAGGTCAGCCTTATAGCGCTGGGCCAGGGTGAGTAAACTCTGATGCCACAGCACAGGAAGCACGCGCTTTTCACTGCGGAAGGACAGGAAGTGAGCCACCAAGGCATCTAGGACACGGAAAGGCAGGGCGTATTTCTTGTCGAGCAACAGGCGTAGGAAAATGCTGTTGGCGCCGTTATACTCCATCTCTGCCAACTTAAGCATCGCAGCGCTGAAAGACAACAAGGTTTCATGCATGTTACACAACCATCCACGTTATGCAACTATAATCATGCTGCATCCTGCCTGCACCATGTAAAATACAACATAAATTCAGTTGTTGGCATCTGTGGAAAGAAAAATTACCTGGAGTGGAGCACAGGGATGGAACACTTTGTGAGTATGCTCCCGATAATGATGGCTTCCCTGAGAGTACATGTCCCAGATTCACAGAGAGGAATCAGTATACCTGTGTCACAAAGAGTTTGCAAAATATTTAATGTATTTATATATTACATATCCCCAATAATCCTCACTGCAGTGAAGACCTGCAGTGATTCCTCCTGGGGTCCAAGGATTTAAATTTCACACTACAACATAATTCAATAAAATACAACCATTACAACTAAACATAAGTAAATTTTGACAAAAATGATCGGAGATGTAATGGAATTGAATCATTAAATTGTACAATCAAAAGTTGCACAAACAGAATTTCAGAATAAACCACCCAACTTGAGGCTGACTTCCTTGTGAAGCACTGCTCGTCTTAATTCATTTTTTAATCTTACCTTTGTATTTATCATGGATAAATAATGTGAAAGCTTATTCCAATATGTTACTGTTCTATAGATTGCAGTTCTTGTTGCATCTCGTAGTTCTCTTGCATTATTATTATTGGTAAATAATAATAATGAAGGTATGCTTTTGGACTCCAAAAGCATACCTGGTTGCATAGTCATGTTGACTATTATGGGTTTTAGATGCAATAACAAATTATTAGGTGCAACATATATATTTAAAGGAGGATTCCTTTTCAATGAAGTAGAGACTGATTAACAAAAGAATAGTCTCAAAGCAGAATCAATAGAGCCTCATTTATCCTCACTTTGATGTGGACTCTGCAATGGATAGATGATATGGATGAGAAAGATTACCCCATTTACAATAGTGGAATGTTTGCAGAGTAGATCATGCGAGATGCCAAAAAAAAAAAAAAAGATTACTCATTAACTTTGACTGGACTTTGGCCGACAATGCGTCCATGTCCATGTCATTTTCAGCCACTTTTGTATTTTAAAGTGCCAAATCAGATATATCAGCAGTAAAATTACAAATAGATTTAGATGGTGACATGAATGCTCTCTGCATATTAATACTGAAAGCTGCACTCAACTATTAATAATGGTAAAGTCACATCAAAGGATACTTTCTTTCTATTCATTTAATAATATAATTGATATACCCAACTGTTTTAGTAGCTAAAGTAATTTTCCCATTATGAACTACAAAAGAATATATGCTTTCATTGTTACAGATCTGGCAAGCAATGATCCCCGTGCTGCATGACCAGAACACAGATTTAATAGCATATTTGTTGAAAAATAAAACTAAAAAGCTTATCTTTCTTCAGGGGCCACTTTGCTGCAGGGACAAATTTGCATCACCAGCCACTATTTGCTTAGCACTGTAGTATATTGTATTTGCGAGCAATACTGCCACCTAGTGGTGGCCACCCAGTTTTTTTTTTTATCTTAACAGCTTCACACTGAGCTTTCTTAATATGGGTCATGAGATGTTTGGGAGAACTGCTTTGTCAAATTGGGACAATTACATGGGACTGGTGGGATTAAAATTGGACAAAATTTATCCTCAAAAATTATGGCTATAAGAAAATCTACATATATGCAACATGCTATGACCCAATTAATGTGTGAATGTGTTAATTATTGCACTGCCAGAACCAATGGTGTTATTTACCCTGTGGACACTGGCTAATCCTCTGTCACTGCTCTCAGAATAACATTTCTAAATTTAGCATTGAAATTAGAAATGTGAAGCGTCCCAGAAAGCCTGTGTTTTATTCTTCTGTCAAACCCTCTCTTTCATCATTTTATCCAGTTTTCCCCCCTAAAGGTCATGTGTGTCTACAGCTTTGCCAGAATTAACTGGACATTTGAAGAAGCAATAAGTGTAAATAGGTACTATGGTGAGCTCCGAGGCAGAATATGATATTCAGTTTATTTTTACCAATATAAAGCACAGTGAGTGGGATATAACTCGTGCTTTGGGATATAATGGCACATCAGTTTTGTATTAAGACAGACCTGAACCTCACATAGTCATATGTTGGGCTGCATTATGCAATCAACATTTGAAATCTGGCCCATACAGAACTGGACATATCAGAAGGATCCAAATTAATTTAGTGTCATGTCCGCTGTCACAAAAGTCCATTTCTGATTCATATATTCAAATATTTTTTTCCTTCATCTGACAACTATACATGATCCTGGCAAAAAGCTAGCTAATGTATTCTCTATCTTTGTATTGAACACAGAGACAAGATTAATAAAATTCCCATCTCTCAAAAATAGATCAAATTGAGCGTATTACCCAACATGTTAATCTATTCCTTTAAAATGGGTTGACTTTCTGTCTCACCTTTGAACCATGCTCCTGGTTTGAACAAGGCCTTTTTCAAAGCAGTGTAGAGATGGAAGTTCAGTTTCTTGTACTCTGAAATATCATCTCGTATTCGGGGCAGCAGCACAAGGTTGTAGAATCGCTGGGCCATTCGCTCCTTCAGATTGGAGGAGAAGATTCTAGAACGAAAGCAAGGAACATGTTTAGATATCTGAATCAAATTCAGATAGTTTGGCCTCATTTAGAAAGAAAGGCACTGCTTTTTTATGAAGATAACATTAAACTGATCAGGAATACACTCTATACATTGTTAATGTGGTAAATGATTGTTCTAGCTCACCTTGTTGCTTGGTACATGGCAGCTGCAGTCCAAGTCTCTGGCTCTGTCAAATATAATACCTGCTCCCAATTTGAAAGGGCTGGGATGATTTTGAAAGCCTTCGGCAACTTACCGCTGCGATATTTTGACAGGACCTGGATCAAAGAATAAAAACAAACAAATATAATTTAATTGCACTCTTGAATTCCAGTCAGGCCTGATAGAGAAGGGCAGAGTGTTGAGTGATTTCTGCTGAACACTATTGAAATGGGCAGTACATGTGTGCAAGTGGAAGCTTAAGCAGAATTTGGATTTTAAATAGACTTGCAGCAAAGGAATAATCTGACTGACTCAAACTGGGGTTGACTCCTTAAGAAAAAGGGCTTTATACGGCACATGCTGTACCCATACACCACCACAGCCTACCGTGGATCTTAACTTTCAATGATAATAATGATGTTTTCAACATCTATCCAAAAATATCATGCCATGAGCAAGCTATATCTGAAGATTAGCATATAAAATTTACATTTTACAACAACTCACCTTATTGACACCTTTGTACACTTCCACTATCCTGGGGTCGAGTTGGGGCATTGGAACTCCCGACACCTCTGACATCACTGTTCCTACCTCAGTTTGCTTCTCTGTTATCTTCTCCATGATAATGTCAGCTAGGGTCCGTCTACAAGAACCACAATGAGAAAATACAGACATTTAAAGTAGAAATTAAGTGGGTGGTTTTGTGTTATTTCAAGCTCAACCTCTACACATAGTTTCAAGATAAAGTCAGAATTATCCTGCGGCTTGCCTTATTGGGGCGTTCTTGTTCATGAACAGCTCAATGGCCTGCTCATCGTCAGGGTTGACGACAATTTCAGAGTCACAGTCCACATCCCTGACTTCTGCCCCAGCTTCTCCCAGCGCAGGCCATTCTTCATCAGAGTCTGCATCCTGACTCTCAGGCCCTGAAATGTCAAACGACAACATCAAGGAAAAGGCAAAAAAAATAACAAATAGTTAAGCTATGATTGAGTAATTATGGGATGTAATGTGATGTGATCCTTTTCCCTTGAAAGACCCTGGAAACTCCAAATTTACAGTATCACCTGGTTTGTGCTTTAATAAAAAATAATGCATGATCAATAATGAGTAGTTGAACAGCAAAACAAATTACATAAGGCACCAATTATCTGATCAGAACATAAGCAACTTTAGTGTTATAAATACCCATAATAATTTGAGGGGAAAAGCAAAGCAGAGCAAAAGTAGACAAGAATGTGTAAAGAGATGTCCACATATTTATGGGTGACTTCTATGGAATTTGTATTTTGAACTATATGAATTGTGGTGTGCCTAGTAATTTACCAATAAAGTGTAAATTTATTTATAATGTTAACTTCAATTCTTATGTTATATTTACTATATAGGTGTACTTTTTAGCATCTTTATTTTCTGTACTGTGTTGATATATAGCGATTTTGTGTTTAACGTAGACCCTAGGAAGAGTAGCTATTACTTAAGGTTATGGCCAAATAATAAAAGTACCTATACTACACTTACCAAGACTTCATACACTTACATAGACATGGATCTATTTCTAGACAACATCGGACCTCACCGAGAACAGTGGCCGGGGTTTTCTTCTTCTTCTCCGGTGCCAGGCCATATTCGGTCTGTAGCTCCTCCTGTTGGATCCGGGCTTGTAGTAGAATCTTCCGCGACAGCCGCTCGTCAACGTACGTGTCCTCGTCCTCTGGCCGGCTGTCCCTGTTCTTGACCCGGCCCCGGGCTCGGAGCGCGTCCGCCTGCAGGATCTGGTCCGCCAGCGGCACCGCCACCGCCGCCCCGCTCCTCTCTCCGCCTCCTTTGGACTTCTTTACTTTGGGCATCGCTGCGGTTTGATAAAATCTGTAGCTCCGGCGCTGCTGATTTGTCTTGTCATGTGCGAGCTTTTAAAACAAGAAAAAGTCTATTTGTTACAGGAACTGTAAACAGTGTTGCCCGACACGTGCAGCGACGCTCCTCTCGTAGGGAAGTGACGTAGAGCTGACGTAGCCGCGTAACGTCCAAACTTTTTTTTAATGATAGCAAGAAAATAACGCTGCGGATTTGTTGGCGTGACAGTATAAATATTTATTATTATCGTGACTTTATAAATAACCAGAATTCATTATTATTAAGAATGTCTCTTTGTTTTGTAAAATCCTAAATACGGGGATATAACGTTAGCGGAAGTTAATGTCGCACCCGGAAGTATTCAATCGAAAGCTGAGAAAGCACCTGGAGGCAAAGCATCAATGGGGGTCACTTGGTGAGATAATTGCGTTGAGGTGTTATCAAATGTTATCTAAAATATAGCAACTTAAGCAACGTTAAATAATTCGCGGTTCGCTACGTTTTTCAGCCCATCAAACACCTTTTCGACGTTTCTTTGTAGCCGGCGTCGATTTGTTTCATTCACATTCACAGGATGCTCCGAGGCAACATTCGCCTCTGCTGATATCTTCCCTGGTTATAAACTACCACTGTGACCTCTCAGTCGTCTCCTGCGTGTGTTTCTCTGACACGATGCGGTGTGTTTTTGCTCCGCAGCGTGTGCCAGGTGCCGGTGGCCGAGGGGAAGAGTGTTCAGCAGACGGTGGACATGCTGCACAAGAAGCTGGAGCAGCTGGGCGCCGTGAAGCAAGGCAGCTTCTGTGTAGACTGTGAAACATACCACGCCACAGCCAATGCCAGCGGTAAAATCTACCCTCTCTGCTTTTTTTTATTTCAGCACGTGTATAGAGAACAGATTGTGATCCGTCCCTGGAAGTGTTTTATTATGAGATGAAAATTTAAAAGGTCAAACAGTACAGTGAAACAGGCAGTATATTAGTAGCAGAATAGCAGCAGAAAACTAAACATCAGTAAAGATTACTTTAGGAATTTACCAGGATTAGTTAGCTCTCTTTAAAAATGGTGAAGCTTGCAAGTTTCAAGTGATCAACTAGCGCATTCAGGACCTTGCTCCATTCACAGAAAAGACTATCTGAGCAACAAGATGTTTTTTTTGCAGAATAAAACATTCCAGTTGCTCCGATAGACCTGCTGCTGCTCTGTAGGCTCTTGATGTATTTGCGGAGCGGCTGATGGGCAAGTCCATCAAAACATTAGGCAAAAGCTTTTACATGTTCTGGATTGGATGAAAACAAATTTCAAATATAGTAATAGGATCAATATTGTTGGCGCTGATACAATTAGTGAATTAATCAGTCAACAACAAATTGATTGTCATGACATCACAACAGAAGCCATTTCTAAATTCATTAGGGAGTTCAGCAAAACTTTCAGAGGAGGCCCGACCACAATAGAATGAGCAGGTGGTCTTATTTTTTTTATTTTTTACAGTGTGTGTTCACAAAAACAACATAGACTTAAATATTTACACATAAGCACTAAAAAGATGCATTTTTTATAATAGAGTCCCTATAAAGTGACAGTACTGTATATAATCACAAACTTTAACACCTCTGATTTAAGAGACTTCCCTGTCTATTACAGGTCAACCCACCAAGCTCCTCTACGTGATGCACAACTCTGAAACTCCCTTGAGCTGCCTGGCTCTGTTCGAAGGAGGACCATGCCTCATCGCAGACGCAAACTTTGACAGTCTCATGGTGAAGCTGAAAAGCCACTTCCAAAATGCCAAGGGCCACAAGGTGGAGTGCCGTGGTTCGAGATACCGCTACTGTGACTTCTTGATAAAAGTCGGTACTGTGACAATGAGCTCAAGTGCCCGAGGGATATCAGTAGAGGTACGTATATGCAGCTTAATCTAACTAGTGGATGTAGAAATGTAATATTTGATCATACTAGTGAGGGAAGAAACTATATTTGATCATATTAGTGAGGGAAGAAATATTATACTGTCTGTATCAACTCTTGGATCAATCAACTGTATCAATACTTTAACTCGTGTGTCCTCAGGCGGAGTACTGCCCCTGTGTGGTTCCAGGGGACTGCTGGAATCTCGTGAAGGAGTTCATGCAGTCATTCCTCGGCCCCGGCATCCCTGAACTGCCATCTGTGTTTGCTGCAAAACCTGAAGGTCTTTTTGCACCAGCAGACAGTGTCGACACTATGACTCAGTACCTGGAGTTGTTCAACAAACTTCGGAAACAGCTCGTACCAGGAAGCAATGTGCGTTGAGATGTCGTGGAGATGAGAGATCTATTTTTTTATGTTTGTATTGACGTTTCTTTAATTCTGGTCCTGTGGATTATAACATATCCAGTTCACTTTGGAAAGCCTGGATTTTTTTTATTTACATTTCTGCATCCTCAATATTGCTTTATACCCTCATAACTGATGAACACTTCTGGTATTAAAGAGACCTGGTGGAGTAGAAAGAATCTGCGTGTTATTCTGTGATGGCTCTCTTATAATCTCACTCTCGTACTTCAAATGTCCTCGGGAGAGGTTACAGTGGGTTCATTTTTAGCTGCAAATGAAATTACACATAATATTTTTCTATTTGATTATCTTATTGGATATTTGGTAATAAGGTACCAGGCTTATGTGTAATTAGTTTAGAAAGAGTTCTAATCAGGCAGAATATATGAAAACATCTATGGGGTATGCAGTAAAAATCATGTCCACCATATAATAATACACTAATGTAATATGGATACTAATCTAAAATTCCAAGTGTCCATTCTGCTGAATCAATACACCAGGAAGATAGATGGTACCATGGTTGTGTAACAGTGATCCAAATACCTGAAAATCAAAATACTGTTACTTCTGATGCTGGAAAAAAAAGAAAATATTGAATGTAAACTTTACTTTGTGACAAAATATGTTTACAACGTGTGATTATATATTTAGGTCTTAAATCAACCCTAAGGTTCCTATATAAATGACAGATTTTGTCTTGCCTGGACTCATTCCTCCTTTTCATACTGGCTATCAAAAGGCCCAAATGTGCTTTCAATTTTAATTGACGGGATTAAAAAAGTCATGTGTGTGCAAAACGTTTTAAATTTCTGTCTGGAGCTTATAGGAGCTCTCAGACTCAGTTTGCCAGAACACATTTTTGGCATAAAATTCCCTCTTTTTGTTCTCTAACTGATCATGATGGAAAGACAGTAACAAAAACAGAGATTTTGGCGCTATTTATCCCCGTCGGAGAGTTGATAAGTCGCCCTGGCTTTGAGTCAAGGACAGTCGAGGACAGTCGTACAAATCACCGCAAACCAGCTGATACACGAGGTGAACCCCGGACTTTCCGGGGACACCCGGGGCTCGGTAAACTAGTTGCCCACGGGTATTGTTCCATGTGGCCTGGGTGGACGGACGGACGGACGGTCCACCCCGCTGCCTGTTGTTCCGCCAGCCCGCCAATGAGCACCGGGCTGCCGCTCAGCTCCGGTCCAATGAGAGCAGCGGCGTCTGGGCTCGGATCGAGAGTTGGGTTGTTCAATCTGACGGAGGACAACACAGGCAGCGGCGAGTGCACCGGATGGACGGGCTCTGGCGATGGTAACGTTGCCCACACTTCTTTCTATTGTAGGACGCTAACCTTACACGCACACCGAAAGAGCGGAGGTCAGGCCCGGCGGGGATGTACGTGAGCCGGCTCTCAGTGATGAATGTCACCGGGGAGTTTGTGAGCGGTTAGCGGCGTCGTCAGCCCGTTAGCCCGCTAAAGGTGCTCGTGTCAGTGGACGACCAACAACAACAACAACGTTAACTTCGATCGTCCTCAGCGGACGCGTTAGCCGCGTAGCTAACCGGAGCTGCCGCTGGACCATAACATCATACGCGGTAGCTACTCGGCGCCAGGCGTGTTATATGCGGCCAGCAGAGCGCCGCAGTCGGTAACACACGGCTAGGCACAGCTAGCCCCGAGAGCCGCTGGAGCTAGCGGTTAGCGGCGAGCTAACTTATTGCTCGCCGGTGTTTCAGTGTAACCAGTGACCGTGTTAACTGGTGACTTTCGGCCGAAGGCGTCCGTGGTTGTCGTAGTGACGGAGGCTGTTGAAAACACGAACAGCACACGGAGGTGTTCTCCTAAAAGCCATACCCTCTTAGACTCGTTGTTGAAAACGGTACGGTCATTTTCGTCTTTATAAACAACAAACACAAACGAGTAAGTGTTATATATTTAAAATTGGTTAAAGTGGAATACAAGGCGTTTTTTCCCCCCACAAACAACTGCCGTCACTACAGGCGACTCAAGAGTCACCGGTTAACACGGTCACTCTTTAAACCACAACACCGGGGCTGGCTCGCTCGGACCAACAAAGTTGTTGGATGTTCCCGGAGAGTAGCTCTGTGACTGCTCTTTGTTCTGGCTCAACATGGGGATGGTGGGATAGCTTAGCATGGCGAGAGAGGAGCCGGCCAGCCCTGCACGAGACAACAGGCGTGAAAACACACGGCACAGACACACAATAGTCCGCGTTAAATCACGTTTGTGGAAAAAAACGCCGTCAGAATAACCTGCAGCCGCGAACGCTGCAGCGCAACAAACAACAATGTGCTGCATGCAGCTGTGAACCAGATGCAGCGGCAAGTTAACGAGGTCCTTTCAATAACAGTTCTGCAAGTACTGCATTGTCAACAAAGAGATAAATAGACATATTATTGTCAATGCACATAAAATTACATCTAAACGTCTTACGGCAGCTTCCTATGTCTAAAATATTGATATAAGATATATTTTAAGAATACTTGAATATGTACCCATTAATAAATAGTAACAATATCAAAAAATACAGTGTATACTTGGATAAAAGTGGAAGTGAGACTTGTGGTGTAGACGTTTACATGAATTAACACTAACGTAATTTAAATGAAAAAGCCACTCCCTATCATGACAGCACTTTTTTTTAATATTGTATGTATGGAACATGGAACACAAGTGGATGTCAGCAGATCGGGTTTGTATATTTGGTGTTGTATTTTACAGTGATCCTCTCTCTACAACACCAGAGCTGCTCCCCATGTCTTACAGGTTGTTTCTGATATCAGGACCTACTTTGGTCAATCCTCCTTCCAATTTTTTGCTCCCAGCAGTTTTAGATATTTGGATAAAGTGATCTCCCCCTCACTATTTCTTAAGAAATCCATTGCAGAGTTGTTATTAACACCTGCGACTGTTTTATCCTCTTTAACTGATATTTAACTGCCCGAGTTTTATGTATAACAGGCTCATTTGTGTACCCTTCAAGAGGTCCTATTGTTTTCTCGTTAGGCCGTCATTAAGTCACAAGAATCTGTTCTTAATTGACCTGCCTGCTTAACCATAAAGCAGCTACAGATGACTTATTTTAACCGAAACTTGTAAATGATCAGCGTGAACATCATCTGACCAAAGCATAAGTGATTTATTCTTGTCTAGCGTCTAGTGAAGTGTGTTTGCATAGCTCCCTATCACACATGATGTCAGTGGTTCACCACCGCGGCCCTCGGCCCTGTTCAGATACAGGGACGTAAGCACACAAGTGGGTAATAGGCTTTTAATAAAATCATCCTTTTTCACAATCTGACATGCATCAAGTGGTTTTCCACACTGCACTTTTATTGTAGCGCTCTGTTGCTTCACTCTATTGAACCTTGACTCCCCATTTTCTTTTGATTTTTTTTTTTCAGTCACAAAACTTTTTGGTAGATTGTAATAGAATGTAACATGTATGTATAAACAGAATTGTACAACTGTGCTGTGTTAATTTTATTTTATCCCTGTATCTCAGAATGTTCCTGTGAGTGATGGTGGACATGGATGATAAAGCTGAGCATTGCTGTTGCTGAGTTCTCTGTGATGATGTATTGTCCCAAACCTGAACAGGCCAACTACTTTTACAGTGAGCATATATCCAAATTATTATTCAAACTGTTCAATTTATTCCTTTCTATGGCCATATTCTAATTTTATTTTTTTTTTTCCCCTCCTTGCAAATCTGACCTCAGAATGAATCGCTGCTCAGCTACAGGACGTGTGTCCTATCACTGAGGCCACATGTGTATCTGGAGAGATGGATCGCTGTAAGCACGTGGGACGTCTTCGTCTCGGCCAAGACCATTCCATCCTCAATCCGCAAAAATGGCACTGTGTGGACTGCAGCACCACAGATTCGGTGTGGGCCTGCCTCAAGTGCTCCCACGTGGCCTGTGGACGTTTCATGGAGGAGCACTCGCTGAAACATTTTCAGGAGTCACACCACCCGCTGGCTATGGAGGTGCGTGAGCTGGACGTCTTCTGCTTTGCCTGTGGAGACTATGTACTCAATGATAATGCGGAGGGAGACCTCAAACTCCTCAGAGGGGCGCTCTCTACTGTCCGGAGCCCGGGAAGACGCTCGCTGCGCTCCTCGACCGGCGGGGACTGCACCCCCTGGTTCGGGGACGGCGGGCCGCAGCCTGCCATGCAGTTGGCCTTGCGTCACAGGAGGAAAGCTCTCCTCGGAAAGATGCTTCGGAGATGGATGAGCAAACACGAGGAGCTGCAGGACCAGCGGAATGAGAAACTCGAGGAAGCGAGAAGACAAAAGAAAGAGGTGAAAAGGAGACTCATGGAAGAGCTTGGCAACGTCCCTCCCAGAAAGAGTGCTAGGCTTCTTACTCAGGCGCCACGTTCAACCATCACACTCATTCCTCGCAAGTTTCGCGACCCTCCCGAACGCCTACCTCCTCCTTCCAAGAAGCCTTCCCTCCTCCCCCTGTCCCGTAAGGCTCCGCAGAACGGCAGAGCCGCTAAACTGCGGCGATACTACTCGGCTCACACAGTAACACGGCGGAGACTTGCTCCGGGTGTCACTGGTCTGCGTAACTTGGGGAACACATGCTACATGAACTCTATATTGCAAGTGCTGAGCCACCTGCAGAAATTCAGGGAGTGTTTTCTCACTTTGGACCTGTGTGAGACTGAGGAGCTGCTGGCCAAGACCAATCACTCACAGGGAGTGAAGGAGGTGGCGGGGGGTGTGGTCAGCAGCGGTAACACAGCGCTGTCAGGATGTCCTCTTGGCAGCATGGGGAAGGCGGGCGGTTGGAATTTGCCGCTGGGCAAAAAGGAAAGCGCCCCGGCCACCCCGCAGGCCGCCGAGTTGGTCCAGCCCAAGGAGCCTCGCTGCTCCACCCGCCAGCAGATGTCTCTGTGCCACGAGTTGCATACACTTTTCAGGGTCATGTGGTCCGGCAGGTGGTCTCTGGTGTCCCCCTTCGCCATGCTGCACTCCGTGTGGAACCTCATCCCGGCTTTCCGTGGTTACGACCAGCAGGACGCCCAGGAGTTCCTGTGTGAGCTGCTGGACAAGGTTCAGCAGGAGCTGGACACAGAGGGCTCCAAACGCAGGATCGTTATCCCCATCACAAAGAGGAAACTTTCCAAGCAAGTGCTAAAGGTTCTGAACACCATCTTTCATGGGCAGCTACTCAGCCAGGTGAGACCGCCACATGCTATTAGAAAAATGTCATTAATTATCACAGCTGTACACCGTGGAGTGCTTGCACCAGAAAGGAAGTAAGAGAGAATTACTTGATATTGCAATGAAAAATGCATTTTGTTAAAAGGATGATGTTTGGTTTACACAACAAGAAGTGGGAGGGGAAGTATTCTAGAACTCATAATAGTTTGAAAATGTCATTCTGTATAAGGTGGTGTCATTTCATTTGAAAGCATTCTGCAATTTTCAGTTATTTATTAACTGTTACAATGCTAATCGACTGCTTTTTTTTCCTGTAAAAGCCTTCAAATTGACATTTTCTGCGAAGTGGTTTTTTTTGTATTGCTTTTAGAGAACACGGAACTGATAATTTCATCAGCAAGCAGCATGAAAACTTCAAACTGCCGTGTATGAGTCCTGACCTTGTCTTTACTGTATGACAATGATGTATTTTTTAGGTGACCTGTCTGTCCTGTAAGCACAAGTCAAACACAGTGGAGCCATTTTGGGATTTGTCTTTGGAGTTTCCTGAGCGATACCACAGCGTAGACAAAGGCTCGGGCTCCACGGCTTACCAACGCAGCTGCACCCTCACCGAGATGCTGTCCAAGTTTACAGAGATGGAGGCTCTTGAAGGCAGCATCTACGCCTGCAACCACTGCAACAGTTAGTACAGTGATTAAACACCACATTTAAACATCAACTTAGAGGTCTTCATTTCTCCTTGGTTAAAAGTGTCCTTTTAGGTTCTGATTTGGGGAAAAAATGAATTAAATATGAGCAAATTCAGGTTGTCTTCATGCAATATAGAATGACTTGAATGCACCGAATATGACTGAGTTACATTATGGTATCTGGCATAACCTCTTGTGGATAATGTGTGTTGAAAACATTGCACATGTATTAAGTATTAAAACCCGTTCCTAACTGGAAGGCTGCATTCAGACACATTAGTTCAGTGACTGAGAGGCAGCGGGCCAAACTTCTCCTCAGCCAATGATGAACCGGAGCTGAGGACAATCCACTTGCTGGTGACGTGAGGAGTGTTGACATCCTCGGAGGAGGCAGCCACTTGAAAAACTAGGCTGGCAGCCTCTCTAAAAAAGACATACAAAATGTTTTCTTTAACTCTTTGCGAAACCTGGTTCGGGAAAGTGTGTCAAAGCCTCACTTCATTAATTTTAATTGGTCCATGGAAACTGTCTTTGTTTGTGGTCTGACAGAAAGAAGACGGAAAACATCCCACAAGCCCTTAGTTCTGTCAGAGGCGTGTAAGCAGCTTCTGATCTACCGTTTACCTCAGGTTCTACGGCTGCACCTCAAACGCTTCAGGCAAGTTCTCCTATTTACAACATTTTGAACTCCAGCTCTGTTTGCCCCTGCTGCTTTTGTGGCAGAATACAGAGAGCTTTGTGTAAGGGAGCATTCACATTTATTATGAGGCATGTGACTAATTAGTCCTGGTTGTGTGGCAGGTGGTCGGGGAGGAACCATAGGGAGAAGATCGGCGTCCACGTGGCCTTTGACCAGGTTCTGAACATCAAACCCTACTGCTGTACAGGCTCAGGTCACTCCGTCCACAGAGGAGGCTACACCTATGATCTGTCTGCTGTAGTTATGCATCATGGTAAAGGCTTTGGCTCAGGGCACTACACCGCATACTGCTACAATACAGAAGGAGGTGAGGATGACGCCAGACTTTCACATCCACTTATGAAGGCCTGTACTCACACGCGCTTCATGTTGTTTTGTTTTGTCTCTGTCCTCAGGTTTCTGGGTCCACTGTAATGACTCTGAGTTGAAGGTTTGCAGTGTGGAGGAAGTGTGCAACACTCAGGCCTATATTCTCTTCTATACCCAGAGGTCTGCCTAGGTACCTCTTCGCTGTGATGTCAACCTGTGCGTGGCAACTTAGGGCTGCATTTATGAAAATGTTCTCTGATGTTTTCCCAGATGTCATTAAACAATCACTTTAAAATGATTAACTAAAAAAAAGATGGCAATGAGGGCAGTAGGACGGCCACAATCATGAGTCAAGGTGTAAAAAAAAAAATCTTTTAGCAGCTTAATCCAAATGAGAAAGATGAAAATTAACGGCAGTAAGAGTAATTTTACAAAGATAAATTGAAATAATTGGTGATTTTTTTTTTTTTTTTTTTTTTTTTTTTGGATTCTATTTGATTTCAGGTTCAAAACAAATAGCTAACGTTTTCATAAATGAGGCCACGGGTTTCTCAGCCTGTGGGACCAGCATATTGGTTTATGGCCTGAAGACTGTGGCAGCAGGTCCGACTCTATCCTGCTGAACACCAAGTTGTGTCTCCATGTTTTTTAAAAATAATCAATCTCATTGTGTGTAGAGTCTGGAAACAACCAGGCGCTCTCCTGAGACAGCATTTTTACATCGAGAGGCAACACAGACTCTGGAGTTTGGAGCGTTTTATTCTCAGAGATGATCTCAATAATGTTGTCGACGTGCGTTTTTATATGTAACTGTACATTTGATCTCAATGCACTAAATATTCAAAGAAGCAACGCTGTTGGGTATCTCCGCTTTGAATGAAAGGAGTCCTGTGAAATAACAGACTGAAGTCCAGACTCTGCATTGCCTCCTGTTCAGCTTTTTTATTCTTGTGAAATGTCGATTTATGGAAACTTTTAATACTCATCCCTGTGTCATTCGTATTTCGCCGCGTCCTCTCCTCAACTGTACTGCTGTGACTGGATACTGTGTCTTAGGCGTGAGGCCTCGATGTGCTCCCAGAGAACAGGACTAGTTTTTGTTTTTGTTTATTTTGTAGTCATTCTATGTTTCACTTCCAGGAAAAGAAGCAAAAAGTTTGAGTTTCAGACACTCGATTAATGAAGAGTGATGGAAGCTGCACTTTTGAGGAGGGGCTGATATCATTGGTCCTATCTTTGTGATTGTTTCCTCTTTTAGCTCCTGTAACGTCTTTGAATGGCAGCTCCCTCTGTGGTTTAACGGTTAGGACTAGTCTGATCCCGGGTTGGAGACACCGTGCCTGTGTTTTACTGGCGGGAGATCAAAACGAGTGAAAGGGTAGACTGCGATACCGAAGAATGTGTTTTTGGGAGACCTGGGGCACCCATTTTGAGTTTAGCACCTGAAAGCAATATATTGTACATCTTGCATCGTGACAGGAAATTAAGATTAAATCAGGAATTATTCTGCTTGTTATACAATGTTTTTTTTCTACTCTGCTGTTTCTATCAAGGTCTTTAGAATTTGCTAGGTAATCGAGAAAAAAACTGTTGCGTTTGATATGAGTCAAACGCAAAATACACTTGTGAACTCTGTTAAAGTTGGAACAATCTAATGACGATGAATGTCTTACTTTTTAGTGGTCAGGTGTGGCCATGCCACTGGCTCTGATCCCTTTGAGTTCTGTCTTGTACTGTAAGAATACCTGTCATAAATGTAATAGTCATATGGGTTTTGCCTGACAGTAATTATTAAAAAGACAAAGTAAATTTGAAATGGTCGTTTGTTGTGTTGAATTTTAAATGAATCATTTCACAAGCCGTCATTTGTGTTCTAAGCTACGATTTTAAGGCGACTACGTACATCTTCAGGAGTCAGGAAAATTTAGCACGATGCTGAAGGAGAGCTGATGTAATCCACAGCATTAGCAGATGGATACACAGCTGATGTGAGGCGTCATATTAATTCTGCTTCTCTAATTCTGCTTTAAAGATTTGACATGTAGAATAAGTAATCTGATCCGGTGAAGATGCTGCTGATGAGGGCATTAAATGTAAATAATCCTTGAAGATTATTTCACCATGGAGCAGTGAACTGGAATCATCCCCATATTTCATTGATGTACCATGATGAGCTTTTTCCCCCCAAACTATAAATCTGTTCATCAATCACGTCATGAAGGAATGTGCTGGAAAACGGGGAAAAGCAACGTCAAATGGGAAGTATTACATAAACCACAAAGTAAATGCTTTCAAGATCTGGTAGGAGCTTATGATGCCTAATTAGCATACGAGGTATTTATTGTGTAAAAGTCTCCTTTTTTCTACTGTTATACAATATCATCGTTTGTAGCAGCTGTGGCTGCAAAAGTTAAATAGTTTGTCTAGAATATAAGAATATTTAAACTGTGAGCACAGGAGAAGCTTTGTGTCTTTAAATGTTCTATCAAGGCCAAAGCAAAAGTAAATAATCTTGTTATTGTAAATGTACTTTTACATAATTTGCAATTAAATGTGACCAACTGCCCTTGAAGGATAATTTGTTTATTTGGTTAAAAAAATCAAGGAGATTTATATTTATACAATCAAACATATTAAATTGTTGCATTTTAGGTTATTAATCATTATAGTAATTATTTCAATAGTGTTTGCTTACAATTAACCCATTTTAAAGGGTTCAATACGGTATACCAATTGCTTTATTAATAATAATGACAAATGATAATCCAGAGTAATATTGAAATTGGGTTGCCAGGTTAGGAAATAAATGTTGGTAATTCACTGGAAAATGTTTAATACTTTGATAATGAATGGATTTTAGTTCAGATTCTCTTTGGCTCTTATTATTTTTTATAACTCACCATAGCTTTGTATTACCTGTGAATACAGACATTGATTAAAGTTAATTAAAAAATATGGGAGGTGCAACTCTTTTACCCAATTTAGAAACATTTCAATCCAAATAAGTTCCTTATTAAAGAAAGATGAGCATATATTCACAATCAACCTAATATAAGAAACCATTTATTTCTTAGATTGTTTAATAAAACAGCAATAATTACTTTTTTGCAAACTGGATATAAACTTTAATACAATTTGACATGCCAGTTAATTTGACACTGTGGGTAGTAGCTGTTCTACAATAGTGGTTATGAAGTAGCATTTATGGAACAGAACAGATTTTACACCGTTGAATTATTATAATGAATTTTACCTTTTTGAACAGTTCATTCCGCTAAAGAAGAAAAAAAATTCTTGAAAGAAACTGAAACTGTCACCGCTTCAACACCAGAACAGGTTGTAGAAACAAACCAGGAATGACACCAAGTTGAGAGACAACAAATATATCTGCACTGTAGTTCTGACAACAAGATGGCAGTTATAGAAGATTCATTTTGTCATTAATGAAACGTTAACTCATGCCAGCGAGATGCACCTCATTGCACATATGAGGACATGCAAGAGCACATAACATTCATGAAAAAACCCTTTTTCCCCTCAAATACATAATAGCTTCAACATGAAGGTCACGGCGGCCATGATCAGCATTTTACAGTCTTTATAAGTTGCTCTAGTCCCGGTAATTTATCTTTCATAAATCATTAGAAAAAAGACGATCCATCTTGCAAGAATGTTTTTTTTTTTTTTTGGTGACAGCAATGCAATCGGTGATTGGTCATCAGCACTGATCGATCGGGGAAGATGAGATGATGTCTTTTGTTGCTTGGCAAGCAGAGAAATTTCAGTTGTTTCTCACGGTAAAGCTCCTGTACACTCCTGAAGGAAAAAAAAGTGCCGTGTGTGGTCCTCGCCAGCCTCAGGATTCTCCACCTTTAAACTCAAAGAGAAAATGTGCAGTGGCTCTTATTCTATTTCAGTCAGGTGGTGTTGGTGGTGGTGGAGTGGTCCCTCTGGGAGCTCAGCTGGGCAGCAGCCACACCTCCACAAAGTCCCACTGCTTCCACAGGACGAACAGCAGCAAGGTCAGCAGGACGGTGGAGGCCACCCGGGACCGGGTCTTCATCAGCGGGGTGATGAAGTTGGCCAGGGTGGAGACGAAGACCAGCAGCACGGCCATGAGCGCCAGGATGATGTTGATGAGCTTGCCCAGCAGGGCGCGGGCGTTGGCGTTCTCCACGCCCTCCAGCTGCACCACCTGTTGCTGCTGCTGCTGCAGCTCCAGCTTGGTGATGCGGGTCAGACACGACTCCACCACCTCCTGCAGCCACAGACCCACAGAGTGACCACACAGCTGACCCACGACATCAAGTAAACACCCCCGAGAACTCATTTCCCAACCAGCTTCCTACTGTGAGCAATGCACAAATAAAAGTGCAAAGACAGTTTTGGTTATTTCATAAACTGCTGTGAAATAAACTTTCCTCATAGTTTGCATTGTTTGTATTATGAGAAGAAGCAAACATATTTTCAAAGACATCAGACAGCAGGTTACTTTCTAAATCAATTAACAATTTTCTTTTTAAAAATTTAAAATTGAATAATTGAAATTATTTATCTTATATATTTAGGCTATTGTATTGTATATATAATTCTACTACATTCTTGTATGACATTTACAGCACATGAGATTTGTTGTGTTTTATTTGTAATGTCACATACTTACTATTAAAATGAAATCTGATAAAGCCTCACTCACCCATCCAATTCATCTGATTTTTAGTTTAGATATGTTTGGATATGACAAGTCATAGCGGAAATAAATTCAATAAGAATTATTTGGGGAATCTAATGTCTACAGTGGAGTTGTGGTTTACCTGGATGTCTCTTGCTCGCTCGTAGGACTGGTACGCCACTTTTTCCTCCATGCTGGCGAGTTCCTGTTTCAGGTTTGTCATCTCATTCTGGTGCAGCTCTGTTAGATCATTCAACTGCTCCTCAAGCCGTTCATACCTGAACAAATCAAACCAAATGCACACAAGGATCCTTCAAATCTATGCAAACGACCAGGTTCAAATTTAAATTGTCTCCACAGGAGACATGAAAGACATCAGGGAGCAGATTGAGTTTTAAAATCAGTGTAAGATTTAGCAGCATTTAGACATGGCAGAAATGAATATAACATTCACAAGTATGTTTTAGTTAGTAAATACAGTATTTCAATCAAAATAAGACGAGGGCAGACTCACCTTCCATGTTTCTACAGTAGCCCAGAATGTACAAACCAAACACTGATTCTAGAACTGGCTTTTTGGGTTCCTCACATTTCTCAGGTTCTCCTGCCGCTCAGGGCTCTCAGTGGGTGACAGTCTATAGCTTCACCACTAGATGCCACCAGAAACTACGACTAGAGAGTGACTACAGTATTGATTTGTCCCCTTTTAGTGAACTAAATAGTGAGGACGACGCTGTGCATTAACTGCGTGGCTTGTAACTGTGAGTGTGTCCTGGGCGATCAGTACCTGTATCTTTCTTCTTGCAGGCACTGTGTCATGTAGGAGTAGTCGCTCTGCAGCTGGCCCTTCATGTCCTCGATAGCGTCCTCCATGTGCACCTGGCTGGCCTTGATCTCCTGCAGGCCCTCAAGGAGCGAGTCCCAGGAGCTGTGCACGTGGTGGTGGTGGTGGTGGTGGTGGCCGTCCAGCCTGGGGCTCCCCATCGTCGTCCCTAACATGCCCCCCCCTCCCCCGGCCCCACCAGAGTTACTGCCTGCCCCGGAGCCGGACGTGGCGCTGGAGCACTCGTCGTCACTGCCGTACTTGGGGCTCGAGACCAGAGTGGCACTCCCGCTGAGGGCCCGCGGCGTGGGGGTGTCGTCGGAGTGGCCCCCGTCCTCGAGCGTGTCCTTTAGGTGGGCGATGTTGTCCGCGCTGCCGAACTTGTTCTTTATGAGGCTCGCGAACTCTTTGGGCTTGGAGGCCGTGGCTCTGTGGGTGAGAGCGGACACGCCACCTTTGACCCCTTCGACCACTCCGCCCCCGAACCCGCTTATCCCAGCGCGAACATTGGCCCCCACGTCTTTTAATCCTTGCTGCATGTCTCGCAGGACATCCTTAGGCTGCCGGGCCGGTCCATTCTGCAGAGAGGAAAGAGAAATGAGGAAGCAGAGAAGTAGAGAATGGAGGAGGGGAAGAGGTGATTAGGTTAGAAGAGGAGAACTTGAGGCAGATAGAGAGGAAAGCAGGTCTTGTAGAGAGTTAGGTGAGACACGGGATGATGCATCTGTTTAAAATAGGTGTCGGGAGATGAGAATCATCAGTCTATATTTGGACACAACTGTCCTCACAAGGATAGAGCACTTGTTTGAGTCAGCCACGAGATAATTATTCAAAACCGTCCCAGTCCGAGAGCAGCTCCATATCACAGGGCCACAAACTACCTGCATGTGCACACTCACCTGCTCTATCTCCTTTAGCTTCCTGTGGTAATGCTCCAACTTTTTGTGCAAGTGTGTGATGGTCTGCGCGGACTTCTGGTTCTTCTTCTCGAACACCTGCTTGATCCTGGAGGCCTGCTGCTTGTCGGCGTTGTGGGCCAGCTTCAGGTACTCGGCAACGTTGTTGTCGCGAGCCTCCTGCTCCACGCGGATCTGCTCGGTGACCCTCAGGAGCTTCTGCTGCAGGTGCTCCAGGGCGGCGCGGGTCCGCTCCGGCTCGCCGGCCACCGAGCCCTCGGCGCCCCCGGGCATGACCCCACACGCTGCCCCGGCCCCGTCCGCACTAATGTTACTGTCAGAACCTCCATGGCTGGTGGTGGAGGGGACACCAAGAGTTGCCACCTCGCTCTTGTCCAGCTGAGGAGATGAAGGGGATGCAGTTAACACGACTTTACTCAAACTGAACATGTGTTGTTTTGTGTAATTTCCCTGGCACAGTAAAAGAACCAGTAGAGCATCCTGAATGTAATGCTGTAATTTCAATTCCTAAAATCCTATTTGGGAAATGTGTTTATTTTAAATTTAGATAGAATATTCATATCAAAACATTTGTAAATTTGGGCTTTAAAAAAGTTGTCAGTAAATATCAGTATCATCTAATTTGTGTGATCTCTTTAAAGCAAATCCAGACCTTTCCTGAAAGCAATTAGATCATTTGGACCTAAATATAGAGAGTGTGATAGTGTCAATAAGGTGTTCAATTGGCACATTTCCAATTCCAATTTATTTTAAATCAGAACACAGCAGGTCAGCTGAACATGTAATATCAACATATATGAAGATTAAAGATTCCAATAATGATGATAATTGGTTTAGTAGCTTATTTTTAAGGAAAATGGTGATAAAACTCACCAGGAAACCTGCTGAAATTATATTCTCAGAATGAAGAGGATTGGATGTTTTTGGAGATATTTCTTGGGCAGGAAAATTGTGAATCCATTAAAAAAAGAACGAGCGCATAAAAACAACTTACATTTAATTACTTCCTATCATAAGCAGTAATGCCTACAATTGATTTGAGGCATCAGAGAGTGCAGAGAAAGGCCATCATGCATTATTTGGTGATTCATAATTATCCTGCTTCATGAGCCTCAGACATTCAGCTTTACTACAGACAAATTACTTTAAAGCACCTTTATTATAAATATTCATCATATATTTATCTGGAATAAGAAACTAAAAGTGTAAGTCACAGATGATGATGATGATGATGATGATGATGATGATGCAAGCTGATGTTAAAACAGTATTTCATGTAAATGTTCACTATGGAAAAAAATTGTGTTGTTCTCTGGTTCAGTCTGGCCCTTTTTGTTAGAAAAACACCAGGTTGTAGGTTAATCCCTTTAGACAATGAGCCCTGTGCTGACATCTTGATACATGAGGGGATCCCCTGCTCAGTACTATATTGTATATACATGTCATGGCAGATGGTGGATTTATTAATGACCCTCTGCCTGACATCAAAACACTGTAATCACACCCTGCTAACAGGAGTTCAAGCCAAACATCCCATCGCGCTGCTCTAATTTCTCCGGCGCAAGGATTTAAATCTATTTTATTTGCATGGTAGTTTGTGATATGAGCACAAAGCTTCTTTCCTGTGACATTATGAATCATTCAGAGGGAAGCGAAGCAGGCCTTGGTATTTTATTATTATTATTATTTTTTTAAAGTAGGTTACAATCGACTCGTAATGGAGAGAGGAGGAAAAACAGATGACTGCAGCAGCAGGGCTCAGGAGGGGTTACACATTATGGCTGAAAACAGACTACTAAAACAACACAGAGCTGCACACAACAATGGACGACGCTCCAATCTGAGGGAGCCTCCTCAAGAGAAACAAAAAAAAAAAGATAAGCGTGACAGATGAAGGCTCCTGGAGGTCGGAGGAGCAGCGGGGGCTGTGGTGGAGGTGGCGACGGTGATGAGGAGGATGGAGATGATGGATGGCAGCAAAAACAAGAGGACAGGACATGTTGCCGCGGCGGGAGACACACGGGACAACGGTGATGTCAGCGCATGAGGATGAGACACAAGCAGCACAGCAATCAATTAAATTAGAAACGTTACCATACTGCTTTAATCCAATATGTGCAGTGCCATTGTAAGTCTGCGTTCGAGGCCCATCCTCCTCCTCCTCCTCCTCCTCCCCCCGTGCTCAGAGGAGCAGCAGCCCCCTCCTCAAATATCTGTACCCGCCTCAGCCGCTGTCTGGCTGACTATCACCTCACCGGATCCTAAAACTCCATTGTTAATGCCATCGATATCTGCAGCCTCTTTCCCCCCCTCTCTCTCTCTCTCTCTATCTCTCTCCCGCTCTCCTCCTCCTTTGTGTCATATGCTCCCTCCTCCCTCAGTCTCTCTCTCTCTCTCTCTCCACTCTCTCTGTGGAAACGCTGTATCTGTCCTGCCCTGTAATGGATGTGGGAGCTAAGGGACAGATGATGGAGGGAATGGGTGGGGGGAGGGGAGGGGGGAGAAGAGAGCTCAGCGCAGGCGTAAAGGTGGAGCACAGGGGGGCGGGGGGTGGAGGAGGGGGTGCCCATCCCTTAAATCAGGGTGCAGTGTGTTAATAATATAATTCAGAGGGAGGGATAGGGGCTGTTTATTCATGAAAATAAATAATAACCACACTGGGAACCACACTGGGGATATATATATATATATATATATATATATATATATATATATATATATATATATATATATATATATATAGAGAGAGAGAGAGAGAGAGAGAGAGAGAATTAGATAGATATATAGATATAGGAAGATGTATGCCTATCGATAGATATCGAATATAGTCAATTATAATTATTGAACTGACGAAACTTGAACGGCTGCATTTGCACATTAACTCTTCATGAGCAGCTGTTGTAGCAGCAGCTTTTACTCATCACGTCGATCCTGTGAAAATCAGAGATTCTTCGAGGAAATAATCTCATCATGGACACCCAAGCGGCTGCGGTTTATTCCTACTTGTCAGACTAAGAAAACAGCCGACGGGCTTCTGTCTTCCGCCTCGCGGTCATCCGCGGAGTGTCCCGCATCGCAGCGGATCTGCGAGCAGGAAGGAGGTCGTGGCCGGACCGGTGGCTACGTCATCACGTCGCCTCGACGCAGCGTCAGCAACGAAAGTTGTTTTTTTTTATTTTGTATTATTTTGTTTTTGTTTGTAGCAACGTTTTTTTTTTTATTTGTATTTGGTTTCTTTTTATTCTATTATTATTGTAAGACAAGAAAAAATTGTAATGTATGCTAAATATAAAAAATAATATATATTTCTACATAGTGTTGTGTATTTTTATTTTCTATAGCTTTTATTTTCTTTAGCTTTTATTTTCTTTTCTTTTTCTTTACCCTGTACGCTGCAGTAACAAGCAAATTTCCCCATCGTGGAATCAATAAAGTCATATCTTATCTTATCTCTCTTATCTAATATATGGCTATGATAAATCGATAAGTAATAATGTTATATTTTATTATATTCTGTATTTTTTATTCAGTTATACCGTAGAGATAAATACATCCACATACAAGTAGTTGTTAATTAGCAAGGTAATTGCCCCCCCACACAGACACACCTTTCTGCCTAAGTTCAGTGTAAAGTTGACTCCACACACCCTGGACTCTGAACTCGACCTTTGACCACTGTTGATGATGCTGTACATGTTCCCATTGTGTGAGCATCTCCTCTCTGTTGTTGAGTTCAATATTGTTCACTGGGATCACTCAGTGATTGTGTGTAACTTTCCTTCTGTCTGGCCTGAGCTGTGAAGGATAAATGCACAAACCACAGAAAGAAAATTAAAAGATAAACAGGAGTGTTGCATAAAACAAAGTGCACACTTACCAATCAAAATCAATTTGTGAAATTGATCAATTAAAATTTTTCATTTTTCTGTTCAATAAGTTAAAATGTGTTTTCCCATTCAAAGGTAGTACTATATGTGTTAAGGTCTAATCCCATGTTGTGTCAATGATTCTGAGGCTACTGTTGATCTGACATGCAGCCGCTAGATGGAGTCTGTCACTCACAGGTTTCTCATGTCATATTTCTGCCAGTTGAACGGAGAAGTGATCATGTGTAGTTTGGCAGCAAATCACTGGCTATATAAATTTGTTTGTATTGAGGGTAGTGTCACCCACTCTTATCCTACCCTTAGTACAAAAACTTTTTTATAGCTGGTGATTTGCTGCCAAACTACACAGGATCACTTCTTCCTTTGAGTGGCCATAATATGACATGAGAACCCTGTGAGTGAAAGACTCCAGCTAGTCGCTGCAGCTCAGATCAACAGAAGCCTCGGAGTCACTGACACAACACAGGATTAGACCTTAACACATTATTACTAGCTTTGAATGAGGATTCACATTTTACTTACAAATTACTGTACATGAAACCTATTAGAATTTAAATTGATTAATTTTACACGCATGCACTTTCTTTTATGCCACATTCCTTTTTACCCATTACATTTCTTTCTGTTGTTTGTACATTTATCCTTCACAGCTCAGGCCAGACAGAAGGAAAGTGATCCCAGTGAACAATAACAGAGGAGAGATGCTCACACAATGAGAACACTGTGCACTGTCAACAGTGGTGCAAATATTGAGTCCAGAGTCCTGGGTGTGTTACACTGAACTCAGGCACAACATAAAAACACATTTCATAAACTTCAACTTTAAGACCCATCAGCATCCAGAGCTCAGCACATTCATTTAGCATCATTTTACTGTCTTTTTAAAAACTTTTTTATTATAATGTATATAGGTTAAACTACTTAAACAGTTATACTTTGTGTGGAAGAATAGTTGATGTGTACTGCTTCAACAGTATAGTTTCTAATAAATCAAATATACTTGTGGGGTTTTTGTTGTTACTTTTGACCAAAAATACCATAACTAATGATTTGCGGGCAACATGGTGGAGCAGTGGGTAGCACTGTTGCCTCACAGCAAGAAGGTCGCAGGTTCAAGACCGCCTTGGGCCTGGGTCTGGGACCTTTCTGTGTGGAGTTTGCATGTTCTCCCCGTGTCTGCGTGGGTTTTCACCGGGTACTCCGGCTTCCTCCCACAATACAAAACATGCTCAGGTTAATTGGCAACTCTAAATTGCCCATAGGTGTGAGTGTGTGAGTGAATGGTGTGTGAATGGTGTGTGTGCCCCATGATTGGCTGGCGACCATTTGGGGTGTATCCCTGCCTCTCGCCATAAATGCGCTGGGATAGGCTCCAGCAGACCCCTGCGACCCTGAAAAGGAATAAGCGGGATAGAAAATGGATGGATGGATGGATGGATGATTTGCATTAACAATCTCCTGATTACAGCTGATCCTGATTGAAGGTTGCTGGTAATATTATACATTTTGTACATAGTCTTGTGTATTTTATTTCTTATAGCTTTTATTTTCTTTTCTCTTTCTTTACTTTGTACGCTGCAGTAACAAGCGAATTTCCCCGTTGTGGGATCAATAAAGTCATATCTTATCTTTTCTTTTAATAAGCTTCTTCTGCATCTGTTTTCAGGCTGGATTCTGGCTGGAACTACTGGTCGAGTTCCTCCGTTCTGACGCATGTCTCGAGCTGCTGTTTCTGTGTCTGTGCCCAGATTCATAGACACAACGACACGAGATCAAGCGCAGCTCACGTGGAAAACTGTTGGTGGGCAGAGCCTCAGCCCGGTGTTTCTGCCGCACATGTCCTTCATCTCCCGCCACAGACTTGAAGAACTCCTTCCAGCCCCGCCCCTTTAGACACGAGGCGCGGGATTGGTCGGCGCATCATAATAAGCCAATCAGAAGCCGAGTAGGGCGGGTCTAGGGCGTGTGATTCTGTGTGTGTGTCGAGGGGGGGGGGGGTTAATGCTTTTAATTAAACATAAATACAGTAGCCTTGCGTTTCTCAGAAAGTTGGACGAACTGAATTGTACAATTTTGATTTGATAATTTTGAGTCATACTTCAGCTCCTTGATGTGAAGTCTTATTGATGAAAATGTTTTAAAGCAACATCATGGACGAATGTAAGTGTCTACTGGTTAGTACAGGTTTATCAGGAAAGTGACGAGCTGGAAATGAATGGACTGCAGATGTGGAAAACTTCAACAATCAAAACTGTGTGTGTGTGTGTGTGTGTGTGTATGTCAGAGAGAGAGAGGGCTGTTTGGAGGCGGGGAGGGGGGTTGGCCAGACTCCAGGGACTGCACGGATCGAATTTGACTGGTCCACACGAGCTCCTGCCTCACGTGGGGGACTGTTAGTGGGCAGAGTCTCAGCTGGTCTCTGCCGAGCCTCATCCCGGTGTTTCAGTCTCACATGTCTCCGATCTCCCGCCACAGACTTGAATGACTCCGCCCACATCCGTCTCGTCACATCCTTTGAGGTGGAGCATAATGTGGGGATGGGGTTTTACATTACACCGATTGGATGTTTTTTTTTTTCCAACATACATATGTATTTTATTTTAAAAGGTTAACTGTACCCTCTCTGTGTATTGCACTGTATGGCGTTTTGCTTGTATTATTAATGTAATTTCAAATCTGAATTCTGAAGTGACAGAAATATCTGCTGCCATTAAAATCAACTTCCCTGACATATGGTCAGGGAACTTGTAAGTTTTGGTTTTTATTTACAAAATAAGTTTAAGGTATTATATGAATTTCATTCCACTTCAGAATTGTGTTCTACTTGGTGTTGATTCTTCACAAAAAAAACGTTGGACTGGAAAAAGTTCAATGAGTTTAAGGGGATCAAATACTTTTCACGGCACTGTAACAATTAAATACTACATGATATTGCGAAACGTTTGAAGTTATCTGTATGGCTTTATGAAGCAATAAATCTCATCTATTATCAGATTGAACTGTGTATCCTGTACATAGCAGGCTGCAGAAAAAAAGGCAAAACCAAATGAATGGGCAGATGCAGATTATCATTTGGCTTGTTGTCCATATGACAATAAATAACAGAAAAGGGTCAATAGGTCAATCATTCATGAATAAATCCTTTCAGATCTCCTGCATTAACTCCTCTGTGTTTTCTGATGGGTTTTACACTGACATCTGACTAACTCCAGAACGACCTGTGGTGCAGGCAGAACCTTGGTCGTTCAGATAATAGCCGTGTTTGAGTAAGTCAAACAGACCTTTCCCCACCGTGACATGTTTCCTTCCCTATACATGACACTCAGCTCTACCTCTCCACCAAGACCATTACTGCAGTTTTCGAAAAAACACAAGGAGCAGAAGAACTTTCTGAAACTCCACTGCAACATATCTAAAATCATCCGACACACAAACTTTCCCACCTGCTCAACCAAGAAATTCTCTTAAATATTTATTTCAAATGGAATTCAATAAAGGCCTCAAACAAGTTACATTGTCACACAGCCACTTGCATTGTGTAATTTATGTTCTATCATGCACATACATCTATTTCACACCTTTATGTGTTTTTTAATATATATATATATATATATATATATATATATATATATATATATATATATATATATATATATATATATATATATATGTGTGTGTGTGTGTGTGTTAATGGAGTTTTAAAAATCTGTGATTTGTGAATTTTGGCTATACAAATATGACACAAAACACACCCATTGGACAATTCTGTAATTTTTGTTTTATCCTGTACATACACAATCTATTACACACCTCTTCCTCTTTTCTACCTCTTATTGAGTTTTCTTCCATGTTTTCTTTTTTAAAATACTTAATTTATTAAAATACTATCACGATTGTGTTAAAGGCCCCTGATGTGTCCTGTGATTTTGGGCTATACAAATAACACACCACATGAATGTGCGCACACACACACACACACACACACAATTCTGTAATTTGTGTTTTATCCTGAAAATATATCTCCTGCCCACACGTTTGATCAATTAATAAATTAAGACATTCACATGGAAGCTTTCTTTTAACATTTTATTGAAATTTGTAATTCTCATAATAAATGAACAAAAACAAAATTAACACGAAACATGATACCTCACAATAAATAAAGGATTGATCTTTCATTTGTAGCTTTAAACATAAAACAATGACAGATCTGTGCATAAGCATCTACAAACAGAAGGGCATTCATTCATCGTTTTGGGTAATGCTGTCATTCACTTATCTCAGATTGCAAAGATTAGCATTGCAGCAACCGTGTTTGACATCCATCACCCATAGCAGCAGTAATTATTGTTATGAAGAAACATGCAGTCTGTGTTGAGACACATTTGTTATTAACAAAAATAAAGCATTTTTCTTGTTTGCTTTAGCTTAATACATTTACTTCTGAACACCTTTGACTTATTGTTCTTTATGGAGCTTCAAAATACCGAAACAAGTGCCATAGAAGGCTATTTTATACTGGGTGTATATTGTACACCACTTATCAGGTGTACAAAAATGCAAGGTTTTTTATTATCATGCTACTTATCAGCTGTATTAAACTCTGAAGATAAATCTCTGATATATATATCTAAATATAAGTGTCTTTTTTTTAAGTAATTCAAAGACATTGTGCTGCACTTCTAGTCTACAATCTGGTGCTGTACACATGTCAAAGTATGAACAGGGCACTTGAGGAGATCTGCTTTGAAAAATCAACCAAAATGCAGTATCTGGGAGGACCGGCAGAGGACATGATAGCACTTCTGTCATTTACAATCTAAGCAAAGCAACCACATGTACAGGATGTCAAGACTCTTCAAAGCATTTTTTCTATGAGCACATGTTGGTAGGAAAAACGCAGTTGTACATCTGGATATATAAAGTATAGGCTTATACATTTTGGACAGGAAGTGCTTGTAAAAAAGGAGAAGATTCCATGTCCTCATGATATACATAAAGAAAATCATTGTTAAAAGAAGAGCATAACCATAGTGGATTCAACAAAGGAGCCAAAGGGCTTTAACCATTCTCTACCATTTTTCTCTCTTATACAGACATTCCTTGATTTCCCTGTGAGACAGTACGACTTTAACCGACCCGTCATGCAATTCAAGTGCATACAGTTATACTGTGGAATGTACAGTAGGAAATGTTGGTCGACACTTCGGCATCCCCTTGATCCAAAACGAGAAATCCACCCATTCAAAAGATCACCGTTAATCCTCTTAGCTCAAATGTCCACCTTACTACATGAGAAAACACCAATCCCCTCAGAATGAATACAGAACCCTAATTAACCGTAGACTGTGGCAGTGATGCGTGTGTGTAGCCATGGTCCCTTTTTGATTCACAGGGTACGAGACCTCCTGGTGAGTGACTGTGCAGAGCCTGTGCGGAGCACACTTTTCCTGAGAGCTGAACTGTTGTGGATTGTTGCGTGTGGTTTGCAATTTGTCCTTAGACGGCATCGGAATTCACTTGCTGCAACTTCTGCGCCGTCAACACAATTCTTCTTTTATTTTTATAGAAATCTGTAGGGATAAAGAAGAGGTTGTTGAGTGAAAACCACGCCTGTACTCACTCACAAACAGATCATCTATCTATAACTTTGTACCTGTGATGTTTGTCTGTCTCCTCTTGAATCCAATGCTCTCTTTCTTCCTGGGTGTTTTCTCCACATTGTCCAGGTTGATCGCATATCTTTTCGGGCTGAGGGGGATGTTCTCCTTCTCTCTCTTTGGCTGAACCATCTTTTCTCTTTTAGGGGAAAGAGGCCCCTCCTCTGAACTCTGATCTTCGGCCTGTCCTAGATCAGGCATACAGGATCTGTAAAGCAGCGGCACCTTGGTATCCAGGACACTCTCCCACTGGAATTCGGTGCTTTCCAGAGGCTTATCCGACATAAAGTCAAAGCCCCATCGCTTGGAAGCCTCCTCCACGTCTTTGTGCAGCGCCGCCTGGTACTCCACCTGCAGCTGCTCTCGGTCCACTGGGCCGAACAGGTTTCTCCGTGTGGGTGTTTTCCCCAGGGTGCTCGGCATCGGCACGGGATAAGCCATAGTTCTACACTGTGAAGACATAAATGAAGGAGGATGAACAACTGTTAGTTCAGAGGATGCTGCAGGAATGTCACTTTAAAATTGTAGACACACTGGAGCTGCATCGATTAGCCGATTTTGATATTCAATTTGAGTGATTTTTGAGAAGAAACTGTCAAAATTCTCCAGTTCCAGCTTCTCAAATTTTATTACTTTCTGGTTTCTTTAGTCTTAGATCGCTAGGTTGCAGACTGTTAGTTTGGACAAAAAAAAGACATGTTAGGTTAAATCCTTAGCTTTGGGCAGATGATCAAAAACACATAATATAAGTTATTTTACTGCCTCATTTTTATTAACTAATCCTTTTAAAAGTCAGGAACACACACAAAATTTAAAAAGGTCAGTGACAAATCATTGTTGGCAAGACACATTTTAAAGTGTGAATTAAACATTCCATAAAGTTCAAATTGTTCAAAAACTGTGAAAAGCTACTGCTAGAAATGTGTTTTAAGTGTTAAATTAAAAAACAAATATGCTATAATTCCTTAACAACCTCAAAACATTTAACAATTAAGTTTTACAATGCAACGTTTAGAGTAGAAATCAGGCTTACCATTGTTTTACCCAGTTCAAGCTTCCTCCGTACATAACAGTGCATCTGTGACTGATGCCATTGGGAGGTTTTTATAAAGCAGAGCCAGTGACTCACTGGTCCTCCTGCTGGTACATGTCTGGACACAGTCTCAGACAGACATGTAAGGACTAGTCCTTGGTACATGTTGTGATTAGTGTCATTTACCAGCCTCGCCACCAGGTGGCACTGAAAGACCATCTGCAACATCCACAGCCAGCTCCCTCCCAGGGTGGGGCTCTAGGCCTCCACCACATCCCATAGAGGATCCAGAGTCCTCCTGGAGGCCAAATAGGCCAGTTGCAGGGGAGAAGGGACCCCCCTGGTGGGTTACAGAGCTCTTCCTAGGGCTCTGGAGGGTCAGAGGGGTGGATAATGTTTGGAGCTGTTTATTGATGCAGATCTACCCGAGAAGTTTTCAGGTCTAAACATTCAGTGTTTAAATCCTTTATCGTGATCAGATTAAGATAATAATGTATTTGGGGTAAAACGGTCAGAGCAGTTAAGTGTTAAATCGACAGGAAGGAAATCAGTGTCTCCGGAGAATAATAAGTCATTATGGTCGTCCAGGAAGGGTTGGGCAGGATTCCAATTTTAGGAGGAGAGGAAAAAAAAATCAGGAAAAAAACTGCCTGAGCCCTGACTAATTATCCTGCTAAAGCAGTGAAGACATAAGAGGTCACTGTCATTAGTCATTATATTATACAAGATGATTTTGATGTAGTTTTCTATTGCTGATTAAACGTTAGTTTATGTACTGAGTACAATAAACAGTTCTGGTTTTAAATAAAAGTTGGGTTGACAGAAGATATGAATCTGTCAGCAAACAATATAACAATATGTTAATTTATCAACCACTATCAGGCAAAACAAAAAAAAACTTTTGATATTGAAACATAGTTTTTCAAGCTTGTGTTACAATTTTCCTATTAAACAGGGGAAAAAACAGGTTGAACAAGTCTGCGTCATGTGACTAGTGGACTAGTCTGAGGTCATGTAGATTATTTAGCATTCCTTACTGGAGCTGCAGTTTACTACAGTCCTCCACGTGAGCCAGGAGCTCGTGCAGGCCAATCAAGTCCAATCTGTGCTGTCACTGGACACTGTCCAACCCTCCTCCCCGCCTCCTTACAGCTCACATGTGCACACACACAACTGATAGGAGTTTGGATGATTGGATTTTTTCCAGTATTTGCAGCCTCATCTCTACATAGTCACTTTCCTGATGCGCAAACTTTCATTAATCTGGGACAACCTAGTCGCTTTTTTTTTAATATATTTTAACACTAAAGATACAATGAGCTGAACTATAACCGAACCATTTCATAATTACATCAATATCCAGGAATTCACTTCATTCACACCTCATTACTTTAAGAGACCCGCCCTAACCGGCATCTGATTGGCTCATTCTGATAGCCTGGCCAATAGCGCGCCTCCTGCCCTAAAGGGGCGGGGCTGGAAGCAGTGATTCAAGCCTGTGGCGGGAAGTGGAGAACATGTGCGGCTGAAACACCGGGCTGAGGCTCTGCCGAGGCTCAGCCCACTTACTACAACCCTCCACGTGAGCCAGCAGCTCATGTCGGCAACTCATTCACTGACAGATAGACGTTCCTCCCCGCCCCCCCCAAAAAAACACACAAACACACACACAGACCTAATTTACTGACATGAAAAGTTTTTAGTTTGATGTTTTTCTTGATAAACACCGTGTTGTATGATTCGATGTCAATACGATACATAAACTTGCCATTTGTGAGTGTGAAAATCTCCTGAAGCGACGGTAAACGTGACTTGAAAACAGCTCGTTTACGAACTAAAAACCAACACCAATATGAATTCAAACACGAGCGAAAGCGTTTTACTTACATGTTTGTGTCCGCTTCAACACGATTAATCCTCAGTTAAATCGGGCTTTGAGTCCTTGCTGCCTGCTGACTTCAGGTGTAAAAGTTGTCTTCGGGTGAACGAGTCGAGGCGACTGGGACAGTAAGGTCCGCTGACGGCTGCTTCTCGAACGGCAAATCCTCGAAGAGTTCTCACAGACTACACTCTTATTAACTCCGGAGGACGGGCCGATTCCTCCCGACCAGAGGCGGGGTCTGCTCGATCACGACGTGGATTTTGGGCTCTGGTCCAGATCCAGATCGGAACTTCTAGGTCAGGACGGTCCTGCTCTGAAAAGCACTCCCCAAGTTTCTCCCCTGGCGGCGCCTGCGCATGCGCGAATGTCCCGGATGTTGTATCTTCTTCGCCCAACAGGATGATACTGACCATTCATATAAACCCGTTTAGACTGAAAACTACAAGATCTCCACTATATGCCTCTTAATCCTACATGGTTCGTCGAGAAAATACTCAAAAAAGTAAAAGCTCTGACTTGAAAACGTATCTTAGATTAGTACAAAAGTATTACATGTAAAACCTACTTCTAAACTACTAAGTATTAAAAATAATGGTACTAATTATACAGACTGTGTTGCATTAGTATAGTGTATTACACTACACGTTTAACCACAATGAGAGTTTAATGTTTTAGTTTATCAACGTGGAGCAATAATAATAATATTAATACTGTATCATATTTTATCCCTTTCACACTAAATCTATAGCACATTAAAAACATTTTGTAGATTATAGATAACAACATTTAAAAGTATATTGCTTCTTTAAATATTAAAGTCCTTATCTGAAAGTAACTAAAGCTGTCAAAATGTCGCTGAATGGAAGAATAAAGTATCATCAAGTGGAGTAAAACTTTGTTAAGTGCAGTACTTCGTTATTAGCTTTGCAGTCTGTATCATGTCTGTGGACTCGACTTTTTATTAAAATCTGCTGAGACTAATTCCAGCTTTAATAGATCCGTCTAGCTCTTAGACGAGCAGCTGTGGCTCTTCGCTGGTTCCCACAGACACTTCCCACATACCCTCTTCTCTCCGACGGATCCAATTGTGTTTTTCGGCCCCACCCCATAGCGAACCCACAGCTCCGTGTTCACGCACACGGTCCACGTGAAAAAGGCAAAACACGAAAGGCTCTTTGCGCGCGTTTTTCCACGTGAGGCCCGTGACGGGGCATGACTCATGGTATCCACGTACTGTATGTGAATGTGTATAGGCTGTAACCATAGTGTCTCTCATTATTCATACTGTCCATATAAAGTCATGGCTCCTCAGACACTGGAGTAATGATGATGAACTTTACTTCTGATGGGATGTGTATACTTTTACGTGTTAAAATATCTTTATCAATCACATTAGCTGGGATTGTAAAATTAAAAACTTCAATTACAAGTACAAAAAATATCTTATCCAACTGGGATCATTCAAATTATATCAATCCTTGATTATACTTTCTAAATCCACTTACTGTATTTGTTCTGAACAGATACATATCTACATTATTATTATTGTTTTCATCAGGATACTTCACCTGAAGGTCACATACATGTTATATAATGACATCTACAGGTAATAAATTGACTATGAGCTCAAGTCTCTTTTAACGTTTAATTAGTGTTTCACTAATTAAATGGTTTATGGAGTGGCTGCACTCAATTTACATGTAAAAGGACAACATCAAGAGCATGATATACTATCATCATATTACTATTATAATTATCAGAATATGTAGTCATCTTTGAGATGGATGATTAAAATGGAGGCAGCATTTTTATTTTGTAGGTAGAGCTAATTTAACTACATTAATTAGACCTAATCGACGAGGATGCAGAATATGAAATATGCAAAAATACATGTAAAGTGAGTATTAATAGCCAGTCTACACTAACTAATCACTGGAGCCTACCAGACCACGAGCCCCGCCTCTCTCGCAGGCGCCAGTAACACGTGGAAAAAGGCGCTCGATTTGAGAGGGGTTTCGCGTTTGTGTTTTGCCTTTTCACGTGGACTGTGTGCGTGAACACGGAGCTGTGGAAGGGGTGTGGCCGAAAAAACACGATTGGACAGTGGGAGAGAGAGGAGGCTGTCACGTAAGCCAAGTTTCTGCGGGACTGGCTACACTTTTGATCAAATACAGGTGGATAATGTGTCATCGGTGGACACGAAATGTGCTTTAATTTAAACATGTAACACAGTCTGTGTAATGAGTACGTTTACTTGTGATGTCTTTACTTAAGTAACATTTTCAATAATGAGTTTTTAATTGTTTTTGTCTAGTTTATTTTGAACGACAGTACTTCTACTTGTACTCAGGTAAAGGATCTGAGTACTTAACCCATTGCTGTGTATGGCTTCTTAACCTGAAAGGGTTGAGACTGGAGGACAGTTTTTTTCTGGAACAGAGGAATATTAACATGACAGGTTAATTTATTTGAACTCATTGACATCCTTATTGTGTACAGCTAACAACTTACAACCAATTGCATCTAGGCTGTTTAAGTAGTCTAAATTTTGTGTCATACATTTGTGACAAAATGTCATTTGATTTACCTGATATAGAATTGACCTATCTTGTAAAACCCTCAATTAGTTTTATTTCGACGGTTAAGTTGTACTTAACCGTCAAAAAATGAAGTCAAAGATTTAGATATGACTTTAAAGTATAGATGTAGATCACTATAAATCGATTACTTGTATGGCTCAATAAATGTCAAATAATTGATGACATTCCATAACTCAGTTTATAAAAGGAAAGAAACCTGATAATATTCACTTCAGTTGGAATCTGAATAAATCAGATGAGACCGGACTGCTTTGCTCCTCGATTAATGCAGGAGTGCCCTCTTGTGGGAAAAAAACTAGTTATATGCAATAAAGTAGGTTAGAATTCTAGTAATTGCTAGAATTCAGGAGAAATAAGTACATAAATACAATTATGTAACCAACCAGTGTTTAATTGGACAGTTTCACATAGTATCAAAGAAAAGAAAAATGGAAAACTTTAGACAAAATTTTTTTTCACTGATACCAGTTTTCTTTATTACAAATGACCAACCATCAACAGATTGAAACCTTCAGTATGAAAAAAATCACATTGAAAACAGGTTGGTTTTTACAGACAATCTAAAGGTGAAAGCTCCTTACACACAATTGCAGTGCTTCCTTTAAAAAAAAAAAAAAAAAACTGGCGTTTACACAAAGAAAAGAAGGGACTATCACTATGTCAAACTACACAGTACATTCATTGACAAAACCAAAGCTTTAAACTAATTCAATGGTGAATCGGAATGCTGTTTTTTTTTTTTTTTCCTATTTCAGGAGCAACAAGATGGACATGATTCAGGTGAGGTGCCGTGCTTGTACACACACAATGTATTTGAAATAACTGCAACAAGAGAAGGGGAGACTAAAATGTTTGTTTTAAAAATCCCAACACAACAAATGACCCAATGGCCATGTAAACGTCCATCACATGAAACGGCAAAGCCTGTACAACCGTTTTCTTCAACTCCCTTTACACCCAACAGATTCTTCTACTTTCTGTCATTAGACCTGGAGCGGCTGTGGAAAAGAAAAACAAGACATCAATACAACATTCTCAGTAGTAATACAACATGTTTTAGTTCCTAAGAAACTACTGGATTTGTTGGTGTGGTGTCATGAAGAAATCATTAATAGATCTACAGTAATTTGAATACACCATGAATAGAGCCCTATTTATACCTTACTAGCATTATCTGCTTATATGTGCCCATGTAAATTAGAAGTTTGAGAATATTCATACCTCCTTGATCGAGAGAATGATCTCGAAGGTTTGTGGTTCCTGTCCCGGGAGAGAGACCTCTCCCTCCTTCTATCTCGAGAGAAAGACCTGCAAAAGAAAACCAGCCCATTAAGATATCACTTGAGTTCTATAAAATTATGTTTCCTACACAAGATAAGGAAGTTGACATACCTGCTTCGACTGCGACTGAAGCTCCTCCTACGTGGAGATCTGCACAGGGGAAATACAAACATGTTAAGAACCCAGACTGATGCGTCAATCACCCGTAGAGCTTCACACAACTTCAATTCTTTTATTATGTGGGCCTCCTTTATAACAGGATTTTGGCTATCTCAATAAGTCAAAATTGAAAGAAGACTCAAATGTTTTCCAGGAACACATCTATTCATATGAGAAACTTCAAGTTACTGACAATGGACAGGTTCATAAAGATTGGGTAAATAAGCTCACCCATACCACAGTACAATGTACACCACACATTTGCTTCATCCCTCTTTGTTCAACTAACGGAAGCCTGTTTAATTTGAACAAAGATGCCGTTATATTAATTTAGAAGAGTGAAATAATTGTTCTAAATTTCAAGTGGAAGACTAAGCTAAGAAAGGTGCCTAAACTTCCGGGCGTTTTACACCACGTTGAGCTAAGCAGCAACATTTGTCTCCATCTGAAGATTGAACACTGCACTGTGGACAGGGTAACATCTGTATGAAACTGGCCCACTGTACTTTGAAAAGAAACGATAAGGAATCATCAAAATTCTTTATACTGGTCGTCACTGGTAATAGGCCCTGAGACGTAACCAGGCTACTAAAACCAAGCATACAGCACAAAAAGACATTATTTTCATTAGGGGGGTGAGAAGAGTTTTGGTACATGTGACTTCATAATTCTGCTCAGATCCCCAAGACACACCAGATGATTATCTATAATCGAAAACTCTGGAAATGTGAAGTTCCAGACATTTGATGGTGGACCACTCCCCCTTTAAAACAAGGATTTACAGTAATGGGTGAGGACAAAATGACAAACTAATGAATAAAAATAATAAAAAAGAACAACCTTTGTAAACCAGCTGTTTCTTCACTTTCAAAACTGTTATCAGCAGTGTACTGAATGAAGCAGGAAAACTTACTAGTATTTTTGGTTTTCAACAAGCTAGATATGACGAAAGGGAGGCAGACTGTCGGCTGGGTAGGTAGAATTGGCTGAATAGGACTGGCCAGATGCTGCAAGGTGATTAGGTGGCAGGCAGATGGGGGCTGGCTGTAGCTTTTTTCCTGCTTTAATTGGTTAGCCGAAGGCTGCTGCTGGTAGGTTGTAGACATTTGGGAACGTAATACGCTGATTGGTCGGGAATGTGAGGTGGGCCGCTGCCGTTTGGGTTAAGGTTGAAGGAGGAGGAGGTTGAGAACGGCATGCTGAGGAACCAATGGGCTGGTGCAACCTGACGACTGGCCATGCCCGGGTCATGTGACAGCACCAGCCAAGCTGATTGGGGGACGATGGTCAGCAGTCACATGATGCTGAAAGAGGACTAGTTGATTGAGGGTGGTGAGAAGAGGCATGGTGGTGGCTCTGCAACGGGTTTCATTCTTATTAATATAGATGAAAAATAAAAAGCATCCTCAAACAAAAAGAAAAAAATGCATCACATTTGGCATTTTCATTCCCCCAAAACACTAAACACTATACTTTTTTGACATTGGAATAACCCCCTCCTATTTCACATACCTATGTTTTGCCACTTTTAAGAATTAAAAATATAAAAACCTTTTGTAAGGGTACATAAAAGAATGTACACTTCAAAAGAAGGCAGAAATATAGATTTTAAAATTTAAAATGTGATAAAAAAACATCACCACATAACCTACTATAATGCCATATTCCCATGTCACATTTTGATTATGAATAGTATCTGCTTGGCTCCCTACATACAATGACAAATAATGTCAATGAAGATGATACTGGAAGCCTTACACATAGCAGCAGTCACATTTGCATACTCAACACAAAGGTTTATACACTAGGTCTAGACTGAAAAAACAATTTTGAAATATACTGTGGGTAAAAGTGGAATCAGCAAATTGCAGAAGAGGATTAAAGAATGGGCTAATTAAAATGTTTTCGACTGGCCACTGTCAAACAACATATAGGTCACCTGCGTCTGGCTGGAGGGCTGCGGCCACCACGCCTATAGTCGTCCCGGTCTCGAGGACGCCTGCTCCATGAAGGCGGAGCGCCACGGGTACGGCTCCGCTTCTCACCGTTGGACAACTCTACCCGGACCCGGCAACCACACAAAGTCCTGTGAGAAAGATAATCATTAGCTAATGCAGACATAGCAGACGTCCTGCGTTATCTTCAACTGCATCTCTCGCCTACCTTCCATCAAGTTCACGCACGGCATCAGTCGCATCTCTGGGATCTTCAAATTCTACAAAGGCGAAGCCTGGGGGGTTCCTCGCCACCCAGACACTGCGAAGAGGACCATAGTAGCCAAATGACCTCTCCAACTCTGTCTTGTTTCCATTGTTGCCCAAGTTTCCAACATAGACCTTGCAGTCAAGGGGGCAGTCACGGTGCATGACTGAATCTGGAAAAAAAGTGGTACATTATTAAAACACAGATTTATCTTCTTAAAGTGCAACAAGTTAATGAATTTAATAAGTTGGTTTGAAACTTAAAGATGTTCCTGCAGACTCTAAAATATCCACATACAGCACAATATCATTACAGCGCATGCGATGTGAAAACGTCGGTAACTTCAGATCAAGCCTTTTGTTTAATTTTCAAAAAGGCCGCCAGACCACCCGCAACGGGAAGCTGTATCTTTCATGTTAAAACTACATTATCGAACAATAACTAGACGTGGTGGACATACTATAATTACCTAGAAATGCGTTTTGCAGAGAATTCTTAATGATTAAAAAACGGAGAAGTTAGGCCTTCCTCGCTGGACTCGCGGTCTAGGCTAACCTTAGCTTAACTGAAAAGCATGTTTTAAGCGCATGTGACGCGGCTCTGTAGTATCCTTTATCTCACAAATGCTAACCCTCACAATTCAACATCTCCCGCCTTTATAATATTCTTCTTCACAATTGGTATTTCTTAGATGCTCGAAGCTAATGTTACCCATAATCTAGCTGACGATAGCTAAAATGGCTGTCGCATTTGCGGCCTAGTTTAGCGTCGCGCAGTGAATGACACAGAAACAGAACAACGGATTAAATTAACGTGGCGACCCGACGAATCAACCGAAAAGGAAACCCATGAACAGTTCAGATACAATATAATGTCAAAAATTTGCTCAAACTCTACCGTTTATGTTGCAATTCACAATTTAATATCCACGCTTCTCCGACCAGTTTGTTCGTCACGATCGACGGTGGAAAATGGCGTGACGGATAATGTCAGTAGAGCAGTAGAGGGACCAGACTGCTCCTCCCGGGAGGGCGGGGTTAGTTAATATTTATGTGTAATATTTCTTTAAGAAAACATAACTACTCAAATTAAAAATTCCATGAACACGTTATGCATTTTGCAAAGAATCATTTTAACTTAATCTAAAAAATGTGGATGAATTTCGAAAAACATTCCATGGCAATTTCCAACGGATGAATACTGTGCTCAACCAGCAAAATTAGCAAGCGCATACTGCGATACCAGCTTTGGCCACAATGTTGAAGTCAATTAGGTGGTGGCGCTATGCGCTATATTATTGATAGAGGACTTCCCACCCTGGGTAGCTTTTCCTAAGTAAACCTTTGTTGTAAGTAAATAAACTTATTTAGTGAATGAACAGTACAATAAATAGATATTTTAGCTTTGAATATATTTTATATTGATATAAAAATAGGCCTAACTGAACCAGCACAGCATTTATACCAATTTCAATTTGGCAAAAGAAAGATTAAACAAATACAACAAAACACCAATCCTCTGGTTTAAACCTAACATATCTCAGCAGGTTTGTGCATTACCCTTGTAAGGGCCACCAGTTTGCAGGAGTCAGAAATTAAAAGCTGCATGTGTGGAAATAGTGTAAAAGGCCATGTGTATCCTTAACTCTTCTGTACATTCTAATCTGAAGAGAGCAACTATGCAAAATTATGTTATGATGCATAATGCAAACAAGTAACTCACTCTTGTTCCCTTCCTTTTCAATTTCTGAATGTTATATTGTCTTTTGTCTGGTTGCTTTACCATGCCACATTCCCACTGCACTGACATCTTGACCTCTGAACTCAGGGGAGTGTGGGGACAGCTGCAAATACCACCAAGGACTCCAGCCGACCCAGCTAGAAACCCTTTTCACTGCTATCATTGGGAAAGTGGTATAGAAGCATCAGATCCAGATCCAGCAGGCTCAGACGGTCTTTCTTTGCATGCCATCTCCCTGCTGAGTCTTATGGTACTTTGTAAACATTCAACTAATTATTCCATTAATAACTGTACATATTAAAAAAGAAAAAAAGTATTACATATATTAAAGAAACAAATAAAACAAATTGGTCTTCTTATTTAAATCTCTTTTTTTATAACTTTGATGTTTACTTTTTAATTTTAAGTTATAGTTTGGATACTTTAATACTTTTACTCAAATGGTCTTTGAATGTCTACTTTGACTTGAGTAATTTCTTATTAAAGGCGCCCTATTAATAATAAGTAGGGCGTAGACCACACACATACATACACACACACATTACAATATTTATATTTGCATTTGATGTTTTGCTTTCTTCTTTGATTTATTTATTTTGTAAATAAAAATGCTTGACTGTTTTTTTTTGTGTTGTCCCATTTCACTTGAACGCGTCCTAATAAATTTCACGCCCCCTCCCGTGTCACCATGGTCACCGCCCACAAAGTTACTCAGCCAGGTGACAGCTGAGGACACAGCAGCACGCAACGCAGCTCAGTGGTGGAACTACGTACAGCTACATGTCAGCACCGAATTAAAGCGGAGTACCCATAGTAAGCGTTATCTCCTTGTTGCGGCTAACTCCTGGTGTTAGAAGTACGTCGTTTGAGAGTGTCTCTCTCTTCCGCTTCTTGTTGCAGAGCAGCCAGCTAGCAGCGCCAGGATCTTAGCCCGTGACGTTACCACACGCTACGCTTGCAAGGGTTTTATTTCTGTCCAGGTAACGTTCGAGACCCACCGTCGAAATGTCAGAGGCGGCCGGGGACGCGAAGCTGGAGGTGAAGCAGGCGAGCAAAGAGGTGAAAGAGAGCGAAAACGTAGCGGAAAAATATTCCGCTATGACCGTGTCGTCCGCCTTCAGCGCCGTGCCCGCTCACAAACCGGTCAAAAAGGTAAGATTTTGGCCAAGAGTCCGCGTATAACGTGACGGGGGGACATCCGGGGGAGAGGCAACTCTCTACGGTTATTACGCTAATATCTGACAGTACATGTCGCAGCTTGTCACTGTTCATCTGTCCTGGCAGGTGCGTTACTGTACTACTACATGTACATGTACACAAGACACGGAACTAAAGAAACATTCATTTTGTGTTACCCGGTGGTGGAAACTAAGTAAATACAATTTTTAAGGTACTTGTATGTTACTTGAGTATTTCTATTTAGGGCTACTTTATGCTCTACTTCCTTTCAGAGGGAAATGAAGTACTTTGTACTCCACGACGTTTACTCGAGAGCCTAGTTCTTAGTTATATTTCAGATAAAGATTTTGATATTTTAGCTAAATTGAAGATACTTTACATTTATATTAATATTGTCTATGTTCTATCAAGTTGGTACCTTGTTTACTATGCACTTTGTGTGTTATTATGTGTAAGACTTGGTGATGCAGTGTTATTACTATGAATCTATGCAGGGTGGCTCCTCGTTAATAAACTCTTGCATTTATTTTAGTGATTTAAAACAACTATTATAATATACTGTGGTGACCATATAACTATTTATCTAGTAATTAAATGTTTTTATATTACTTTAATTTTCGATTCAGGACTTTTACTTGTTATGGAATATTTTGCAATGTATTTATTCGTTTACTCATGTAAAGGAGCTGAGTACTTTGTCCATCACTGGTTATTTGTCTCACAACCTACTAAGGTTCAACCCAATAAAATACACCCTGTTAACGCTTGTTTACTCCATATCAACACCCAGAAGGAAACAAAGAAAAACAAGCATGTATGTCGAGGGTTATGTCACAGGAAACTGACGAATCATGTAATTACGAAACAGGAAGATTGGAAAAAAAATTGTAAAACATGCATGTGCTACGAAAAGCAGGCAAGACATTTTAAAAGTTAGTTTAATCACTCCACAGGAGTAGTTTAGACCGTAATTTGAGATGATTAGTGCCGTGCCCCATGGGAACACATTAACTCAGTTCACGCTCCCTTTTCTCGGCTCTACAGCAGTAAATTGACCAGTAATAATTCAACTGTTGTTTTTGGGTTCCACAGTGTCCCGCACCTACATTGCTGGCAATGTGTATCATATCAAAGTCAAGTTCACAATAGAATGATTCTTTTTTTTTCCATCTTGGGGGAGAAAAGAAGAGTGGACGAGGAACAAGGAAGAGTTCTGCCTTCAATTCCTTGGGCTTAAGAATGTGACGTATTGGCACACCTATGTGCAGTTGTTGTAGACAAATGAATACCAGCGTCAGGACAATGCACACTGTTGTCTGCTAGATTGAGTATCGCCAAGTTGTGGCCAGGAATCTAACTTTCAGCCCAAGTTTCATTATAGGTGATCAGCTTCACATCCTCCTTTTTCTTTTTACATTACAGCTTTCATCAGCTCATGTGGAATAGATTAGACAACATAACAAACTTTGTGAGGAGTATATGTCTGGAATAAAATCAGTCATATAACACAAGGGTAGAGTATATATAACAGGTATCTTTAAACTGGAATAGAATTTATATCATGGTAAAAATGTTTACACAATTCAAATGCTGTTTTGTAACATGGACAGATCTTCTACAGGGAAGAAGCAGATGAAATAAAATGTATGAAAGCTGCTTTTATCCGTAAAGTGATATCAAATGTAGCTGCAGATTATTTTGAGGACTTTTTTGCAGGCTCTATTTTGGCGGTTTATGTGTTCAGTGATCCAGCTTAGTAGAAGAAGCTGATGTTTAGGTATTACATTACAGTTGTTTATATCCTATAGTAAATGTTTAGGTACAGGTGGTTTAGGTGCAAGCTTACGCATGATTATGCATGGGAATTAGGTTGGAGATCTTCATTAAGAATTGTTTGGTGTGATTAAGGTTGGTAATGTTGCTTTAATGGAATTAGTCTCTGTCTTAAGACAAGTGAGTTAAATGTGGCACTATTTAGACTTTAGCCAACTTCAACTTTACCGTTCATTGTTGCCAAAGAGCAAAAACGCATAATAAACATGTGCAAATTATCAATTGCTAAAACACACTACATCGTATGTTATCTATTTTTGGAGTCTATAGGAATCTGTTAAATTCAAAACATTATGTAATTCAGTGAGTAAATACATTTTTGATTAACGATCTGAAAGAAACACAGTTTCAGTCAGGTTTTGGGACCCTGCAACCCTCCGCTATTCTGTCCAGTGTCTTGTCATCTAAATCTCAAGAAAAACAATTTCACATTGTTCTTTGTTGCTATGTTATTGTCACTGGCATGTGGAAGGTTTTCAGTACGAGAAACCAGAGAATGTCCGAATCTGGTAGAAAAGTCTCTCATTCAATCATGGAGGGTATAGAGCAGGGTGACAGGATTGGCATTGCAATCACCCTCAGATGATAGTCTGTGTCGATTTTCATTAAACTGTAATCCAATCTCCCTGTGGTCTGATTTTTATAAATCTTATGTTTTACCTCTTAAGCAGCTTTGTTCCAAACATACCTGGCGGGTAAAGAAAGAAAAACAGAATCTGCTGAGGTGTACAGATCATCTCTGTTCGTACCTATACTTACTAGATGGCCCAGGAAAAGATAGTGTTACAGCTTTAAGAGGATTTTTTTTCCACTATCTCATGTTGCCTTGACCAGTAATTTCTGGTTTTACTGGTTTTGTTAAACACTTTCTGACCAGGCACGCATCTCCCTAAATAAATGAGTCTCTCTATATCTATAAGATAAAACAGCAAATTAAATTTAATGTGACTAAGACTGGCAGCGATGGACATTTGACCAAAAGCGATGCAGCAAAACAAACCAGAGCCCCTTTTCACAACGGCCATATTGACACAAGGTAGTGAGTAAACACAGGTGTTATCAATGCTGCTAATTAAGGTTCAATTCAGGTCAAACAGAGCCAGGCTGCTGCTATTGTGCATGTGTGCTTCCTGGAAATGCTCTGCCAAGCTAAATCGAACCTTAATTATTATCACTGGCAACACCTGTTTTAACTCCTAGTTCATGTCATTCCATGACAAATATATGGTTTTACTCACATGGAGTAGACCATAGACAGGTAGTTATTATTTGTAATTCTGTTAAACAGAACTTTAGAAGCTTTGATTTAAAGCTGGAGAGCTGTGTGTTTATTTAATAAGCTTTTCTGCGTTGTGATTTGATTGTCCATTAAAGCCTCTGATTTTTTTGACTGTATGTCTATGGATGTTTTTTCAGTAGTAACATGGCTGCGGTGACGTTTAGAGATGTTCATTGAGTTGTATTGGGAACATTCAAACCTAAATTTGACAGCTTAACTTCAGAACATCCATCTCAAATGGTGCAATATCATTTGTGCTGCAGCCAGACGTCTATTTTTGGCAGCACAACATAATGAGCTTACTACTTTGGAGGAGGATTATCGTGTTGCTTTTGGTATGGAACTGTATTTTTCCTTATTCCTCTGTCTAAATCCAGGCAAGGCTTAAGATATATATAAACAAGACCTCACCAAGACCAAAACAAATATGACATAATAGTCTAATTGCTTATAGCTTCACAGTTAAGGTTAGAGTTGTAAACAATTTGAAATAGCTTCAGGTGAAACCTACTGTGCAGGTGCTGACACTTACAGCATGTTATCTTTTTTGTTTGTATCAGCAAATCCAGTTTGTGGAGGACAAGCAGGAGTTCAGCAGGTTTCCCACCAAGGCGGGTCGCCGTCGCTCCCTGTCCCGTTCTATCTCTCAGTCATCCACAGACAGCTACAGCTCCGGTAACGAGAAATGACTCACAGCCACACACACGTGTACACCAGTGTTTAATTTCTCTATAAAAATCTCATGCTAGTCCTGCAAGAAATGTTTTTTTTTTATTTGTAGTTGTCAATCTATCATCTAGTCTCTTTTCTGTTCATGCCCTGCATCTTTAATTTAGGGACTTCTTTAAAAACCTGCGTTTTCTTTACAGCCGCATCCTACACAGATAGCTCCGATGATGAGACCTCTCCACGGGACAAAACACAGGTCAACTCCAAGGACAGCAGTGACTTCTGTGTTAAGAACATCAAACAAGCGGAGTTCGGGAGACGTGAGATTGAGATAGCAGAACAAGGCAAGACTCGGAGGGGACAGTCGCCTCATTTCACTCCACTTGTGTCTACTCAATAACGCATTACATTTAAATTATGTACTTGCATACTTATGTACTTTTCCCTGACACTTGCATAATGTATTGATTTATATAGAAAATGGAGAAAGGGCAAAATCTGCCAGTGACAGATAGAGAAAATGATCTAGCTATTTTAATAAATATATGCAGTGTTGGTTGATGGCCTTTTTGCCACTACCTCTCAAGATTTTGTTGACCTGAAATATACTCTTCGACCTAAGTAAATCACAAATTAACACCATGACATTTGTAAAACATCACAGTACTTTCTCAAATAATGTTCTTTTATCTCACATTATTTTAGTAAAATGGAAGTGGAGTTCTTTCTGCATTGATCTCCTTCCCACTCGTCCTTTTCCATGTGTCTGTTTCCAGATATGTCAGCGCTGATCTCACTCAGGAAGAGAGCGCAGAGTGAGAAACCGTTGGCAGGTGCCAAAATTGTGGGCTGCACTCACATCACTGCACAGACTGCAGTAAGATAACTCTCTGACCTTGTGCTTCTACGCTCAAGTGAAGGCTCCAGTGTGATAGTGTCTCAGGATAGGATTCTAGGTCAATTTTAATCACCGTTTCTCCACTACACACTCAAGACAACTGAGGTTTCTTATAACTTTAAACCAAGTCTGAAATAATTTAAGTACTCCTGAGTTTTCATTAAGTACCCAATAGCCATTTTTTCATGGCAGCCATTTTGAAATGAAATGGTAGGTAAGGTGTTACCAGTGATACTAATTAGGTTCCATTTAACCTTTCTATAGAGCAAACATGCACAATAGTAACAACCTGTCTCTGTTTAACCCAAATAAACCAGAACTTTAATTATCATTGTTGATCTATCTCCTTTGTGGTTTCAGGTGCTGATTGAGACTCTGGTGGCTCTTGGGGCTCAGTGCCGCTGGACTGCGTGTAACATATACTCTACACAGAATGAGGTGGCTGCTGCCCTGTCAGAGTTGGGTAAGCAGCAGAGAACATTTTACTTGGGAGCTCAAATATTGTGACTAACTTTACCTGTGACCTGATAATGGTTGTTGATTAAATACAGGGAATTTAATGAGATTGTTTTTATGTATGTCACACCATGTGGTGTTTTTTTTTAAAATGGCAGAAGTGTGCTTTCTCCATGTGAAGATTTTGTCTTTCAACACCAGGGATACTGATGGGAATACCCAGCCCTGCAGAGTTAATGAGACCATCTCAAATTTGACATTTACTGAGGGAACGGCACCACCTGAGACATTTATCTCTGGTTGCTGTGTGATGGTTTAAGTATGTGCTATATTTCCACAGCAGGCCTTTCATGATCTGACAGGCTGATGAGGTTACTACAGATTTAGGACCCACAGAGTGGAGATAACACATTATTGGCGGGGTTGCAGGGGTTTGGCTGCTGTTTAATGAGATACTGCAGTAGTGTATCATCTATTACTTGTTAAGCTGCTTTTGGAGTTTCATTAAACTGGAGGCCACACGGAAAGTTCAAATGTCTCTTAAAAAAAATGATTTTATTTCGGTAGAATTCTTAATCAGATGAACTTGTTAAATTGTCTCAGTGCAGAAGATTTTGTCCTCAGTCTCTGTCTTAGAAAGTAAATATTTATTGGTATCACAAAGGCTCCTAATGTTTATTTTTCAGTTATGAATGGTCATGTTTATCTGAGATATATAGACAGGTTGAACAAAATAACATCCAATTATGTGAGTGTTTGTGTAAGATTGGGGAAGACACCCATACTTTATGTTTCAGGTGTGGCTGTTTTTGCCTGGAAGGGGGAGTCTGAAGATGACTTCTGGTGGTGTATTGACCGCTGTGTCAACAATGAGGGCTGGCAGCCTAACATGGTAGGTGTAAAACATCTATCTTTCTAAACTTAGTGAGGGGGCAGTCCACTCTTGAAGCACTTGCTCCTGTAGCAATGATAACTGTGATATGTGGATGGTACAGACAACATAGCACTCCCTGAAAACACCAGAGAAAAAGGGGTCCTTACCTACTTATTTCAATTAAATTAATACATGCATAATGCATGTTCATTACCAAATATAACAATATTCTGTTCCGTTTTCACTTATTAGATCCTTGATGATGGAGGGGACTTGACACACTGGATGTACAAGAAATACCCTAATGTATTCAAGAAGATCAGGGGCATTGTAGAGGAGAGTGTTACTGGGGTTCACAGGTGATTTCCTCTTAAGCAGATGTGCACTTCCTGTAAATGAAAGCGCTACACTCACAGCAAGACACCCCAATATGTAATAAAAAGCTCTACTTTCTTTTTCTAGGTTGTATCAGCTTTCTAAAGCTGGAAAACTGTGTGTGCCCGCTATGAATGTTAATGACTCTGTGACAAAGCAGAAGTTTGACAACCTGTACTGCTGCAGAGAGTCAATCTTGGACGGGTGAGTAAGTTTGAGTTTGAGGTAGTCAAGTCAATTGTATCATGCAAAATCACAAAGCACAGCTCTGCCTCAGGGGGCTTTACAGTTTGTACAGCAGGAATACAGAGCTCTGAGTTCTTTAAGATAAGATGGAGCCTGACCATGACAGGACTTGAGACTGTGACTCTGCCTCCTGGTCTCTGATAATTTGAAGGCTGAACGACAATAAAATCTAGCTCATGTTAAAGCACTCATGAAGATTGTTTATTGGACTGCTTTAAAGTGACATTTCACAACTCACAAAGGATCTTGCTCGCATTGTGTCAGAAATCTGTTTGAGTCTAACAGGCTCCAAAACTGCTGAGATCAGAATCAAAATTATATAACGCCTGCCTACTCCCTCCAACTGGGGACATCAGGCTCAATTCTGAACTTGGCATCGTTCTTCAAATTCTGTCATTCAGTTATTTAATAGTAGGCATCTGATGCTAAAAGAACAAACACAAATATACTGTAACCTCAATAGCTGTTTAGAATGCTGTTGGCATTGTATCACCCTTCTACTCTTTATATGCAATCTATTTGAACTCTTATCAACGTTCACCTTCATAGCCTAAGAACAACAATTACCCTAATGTTAATTATCACCCAGACAGTATATGAACAGGTTAGTACTCAACAATGATTGCAAAGGTCAGTGTTGGGTCAAGGCGTCCCCTCCCCCACACACATTTATTGCTGTTCCTACTGATTATTCCTCTGCAAGGTGCACTCTTGTAGCAGATGTTTCATGATGAATCATGACATTTTAAGTATTGTACTGGAATATTTACCGATGAGCTGCATCAAAAACATTACTGTGTGTCAGTGTAAAAGATGACAGGTTTTTGAGTCACACAGCTACAGATTGACAGTTTTTTTCACTTCCACTAAATGTGCAAATTTAATCTCTGTAGCTTAAAGAGAACCACAGATGTCATGTTCGGAGGCAAACAGGTGGTTGTATGTGGGTATGGAGAGGTGAGACACTTCTTTTAACATTAACACACCATATTAACACATGTAATATGATTATCATACAGCATATTCTTTTGTTTCTGCAGGTTGGAAAAGGTTGTTGTGCTGCATTGAAAGCTCTGGGAGCCATTGTCTATGTTACAGAGATTGATCCCATTTGTGCCCTGCAGGCCTGGTGAGGAAAATGAGAACTGTAGTGATGTCTGTGCTGAACAAGCTAAATGTCAAAACTGTATGAACCATCACAGATAACATCACACTGCTGATGCTCAAGTTTGCCTGCTTTGTTACTCTTTTAGCAAGATAACATTAGATAGCTTCTTTCTTCATCGCTCTTCATCAGCACAACAGGAACCCAGCGCTTCAGTTGAATCGAGTTGCCTGTAAATAAATAATAGATAGTTTGCGGTTTGTCATTGTCCTGATGAGACTAACTGATGAGCCACTTCTTTCTCTGGTGGGTAAACAGCATGGATGGATTCAGAGTGGTGAAGCTGAATGAGGTCATTCGCCAGGTTGACGTCATTATCACATGCACTGGTACTGTAACTCCACCCCACACGCCAAACATGCTGCAAATGCTCATAGGGAAGCACTGATATGGGTTGATGTGTTCCGTGGCTGTCCTGGGTTCTCTGTTTATTGCAACATTGCGATTGTGTCTTTCTGTAGGGAACAAGAATGTGGTGTGCAGAGACCAGCTGGACCGAATGAAAAATGGTTGCATTGTCTGTAACATGGGTCATTCCAATACGGAGATTGATGTGGTAAGATAGTGTTTAAGATATTGTGGTACTGGTTTAGATAATATATAGTGGGGATGCCGCTAACAACGGTACAATGTTTTTTGGGGGCAGGTCAATCATAATTTGTTGAACTGCCCAAAAGGATGTATGCGACTAAAATTCTCATCTCTTCCAGGCCAGTCTTCGGACCCCTGAGCTGACCTGGGAGAGAGTGCGCTCTCAGGTGGATCACGTCATTTGGCCTGATGGCAAAAGAGTTATCCTTCTGGCTGAGGTGACAAATTTTATAATCTATAATCTGTGCTCCTTGCATTGATATGCATGGATGTGATCTCTGCTCATGACACGTCATGTTGGAACATTATATATGATTTCTTTCTTTTAATTTGGAGAAAAAATGTCTGAATCTTCCTTAGGGACGTCTCCTGAACCTCAGCTGCTCAACTGTTCCCACCTTTGTTCTGTCCATCACAGCGACCACTCAGGTAACCTTTTGATATCAATGGCAAAGGTTCTACTTTTTAAAGTTGAACCACAGCTCCTACATTGAGTCAATGATGTAGAAACAATTCAAAATTTCAGTACATTAAAGCCCTTTGGTCCCATTGGAAAAACATTAAATGCATGTTTTGTTTAACTCCATTTGTGTCCTTAAGATCATGAGAGGGTTAAAATAGTTCTGAGCCTGCTGTAACTGGTTTATAATGGCTTTGGGTGGACCAGACGGGAGAGTATTACAGTAGTCCACGCTGCTTGATACTGAAGGGCGTGTATATGATCAAACAGGCTGTGTTAAGCTGCAGCCGAACAGCATGACATGCAGTAGAAAGTGCTGCATTCCACTACAGATAGTGGAGTTCACCATCTACTGCTTTTCCAATCGCTCTAATTATTTGGCCATCCGGGCAGATTAGCATTCTCTCTGACCTGGAAATGTCAACAGTAATCCAAAAACACCAGAATGACACACAATGTGTCCTTAGCTGAGCTTCTTTCAATAATTTAAAATGGAATTCTACCAGGGGAGGAAATTTTTTCCAAAGTATAGAGTATGCTTGCAGCTGTATGCTTCTCTTAAAACACATTGCCATTATTGCTCTAAAATCAGAAGTCCATAGGTACATGTATTGCACCTCCATATGATTCATAATGTGCTTAAATTTACACCCGTTTTATTATTTCACATATGTTTTCAGGCCCTGGCCCTTATAGAGCTGTACAACGCTCCAGAGGGACGATACAAGCAGGATGTTTACCTGCTTCCCAAGAAGATGGGTGAGGATGTATAAATAGTAATACTTAACATGACCCCTAGTATTTATAGATGACAAGTCACAATACTCATGGCAGGGTTGTAGCACTAGCGTGCATGAACTCATTTTTTTTCTCCTGTCTTTTGCATGTTCATTTTGATATTACAAGTTTAAGATGTGGATTAAAATAGTGTTCTTCTGAACCTTTTCCCGCCCTGTTAAAGCTCTAACTGACCTTTCAGGCTTAAGATTTACAAGATAACCAATACAAGTATTGTTTTCCTTTACTTAGCCCCCTCTCTGTGTTGTCTCTTTCTTACTAAAATGTATTTGTGTATTTCAGATGAATATGTCGCCAGTCTGCATCTGGCTACTTTTGATTCCCACCTGACAGAACTTACTGATGAGCAGGCGAAATACCTGGGCCTGAACAAGAATGGTCCTTTTAAACCCAACTATTACAGGTACAAGTCAAGAAATCTGGAATACACGTCTATCAGATTGCTCAACAAAATCTGAGCAATCTGATAGAGAGGAAAGTAACTACATCCACATATTTGAGTATCTGTAACTACCAATTGTTGCAGTGTTTTGTAATTGATAAATACCTTGCAAAAAAAAACTTAAACAAAAAAAAAAACACCAAAAAAGCTTTAGGATAAAAAATGCTGTTTATTTTTGTTTAATTTTGTGAATATAAATGCTAATGTTTCTGTGATGCCTCTCCAAACTTAATCACTTTTGTTTTCACAGGTATTAGGTCTGCAAGGAGTCACTCCTCAGCACACCTAAATGTGGACAATACTCCACAATACCTATCCCTAAGACTAAAGAAAAAATATGTATATTGTATTTTCTATTCTTCACAGGATGCACAGCTTGTATTTAGTTGTATTTTATTGGCCACAGTAAGTTTTGTTTCTTTTACTCGCTGCTTCCTACAGACATCCATATAGCTCCAGCAGGCTTTGCAAAAGTCAACTTTTTGACTATCTTCTCATATCTGCTATTTACTGAGATTATTATTTTGGGGTGTGTCTGTATCCAAACTTGCTGACTCTTGTTTTAGACTTCAGATAGAGATATAGTGTTTCATTATAAAAATTTAGCGTAATGTTTCATAATATTGTGCCAAATAACTGTGAGGGGACATGGTTACAGTTATGAAATGTCAATGCTTGTGAAATCAGTTAAACTTGCTTTAAGAGGTATTTTATAAACATGGTATCAAATGTAATATTTAATGTTAAAAGGTCATGTGTAATTCTAAACCCTCAAAACTCTGAAGTTCACTGAGCTTTTTTAGCTTCTTTTAGCTCAATATGTGTGTATATAATTATTGGAAACTATTTCCAGAAAAAAACTTACAAGCCTCTCCTAGATTAAACTAACATGACTAAACCACTGGTTGGTGAAGAAGTCAAATTGCATGTTTATTTCCTGGAGTAGATGGACCAAACCAGAGCTAAAAGGCCAGTGAATACTGAACTCAAATTTGTCAGGTGGCCAGAAATTTGACAAAAATGTTGCTGTGTCTCTGCTGGATATGTAAGTAATTGTTTGATTACAAAACAGCCATAACGTCTTGATAAGATGACTGCATATTAATGCTATGTCTGTTTGTTTCTGGAGTCAAAAACCACATAAAGCAGCATTTGCTTACTACATTCCATCCACTATATACAGATGAAATGTCCTGACCTCTGTAGTAGACACATTTTTGCTAACATGCAGCAGCTTTGAACGTTTGTAACATAAAAAGAGCGCTTGGCATTTTTTTTCTTGAAACAGTGTGTTTGTTTATGCGGTTATGATGTCCGGTAAAATAGTATCTCCACCTCAGGGCATTTAAGTAACTCAAATTGTTAATATATTTTACCAGCTCTGCATCGTCTATTTGTCCGTTCTGCTGAGATTCTGTTTATCTGTCTGTGAGTAAACTGACGATTGCAGTTAGGTATATTCTGTTTTAGAGCATACACCAGACACATGCTACACACTTTCATACACTATATGTTTACTACATGTGCAACTGTAAATACTCAATTTCATGGTGGTATTAGTGTAGAGTTTATTGTTAGATTGGTGTCAGGACTCATCTAAAGTCTTCTCTTTTCCTTCTAAGGATTATAACAACAAAAGTTAACTCAAATCCCCAAAAGCTCTGCACATAAACTTGGCTTTGTCACCACAGGTTTTTGTGTTAGCTTCACCTTCCTTGTTATCTTATGATTTTGCACCTCTATTCTAGGTCTTCTAATGAGTGTTTCCTGAAAATTCACATTGTATCTGTTTAGTAAGCCTTGTTTAATGCACACATTTATTGTGTTAAATTTACTTCTCTCTATTCACTTGTAATATTTTTTTTTCAAATAAGGCAAAAATAGAATTATTTAGTTCAGAGATAGTGAGGCTTTTGTGCAGGTAGTTTTTTGTCTTGCTAAATTGAAAGCTCTCGTATTAAATCCTGGTTGTCTATGGGATGACATAATTGAACATATTCCTGCTGGCACCTCGCTATGTTAAGCTGTTAAGCTCCACATGTATTCACTTGGTATCCAGCAACACCACCTTTCACAAACCTCAACTATCCTCCTCAGTTAGACATTGATTCCTGTATTTAATTTGTGAAGTATTTCAGTTTTGTTTGAACATGCTGATCTTTTCTCACTCACTCGTGCTGTTTACTGAATAGTATCCGACCGTGAGCCACTATGACGTGCTTTCATCTTTAAGGGCATCTGAGCCAAGGGTATTTGAGCAAGGATATTGGCAGCAAGATGAGCACTGTTACCATGGTTACTGGTCAGTTGACAGTGCCTTGTGACTCACTTAGTAATTTATATAACTGTGTTTTCTCAAAGTATGGTAATGCCCAACGTAGTCGTTGTACAGCAATATACTCTGCTATGCACCAACACAAATATTTCATCTGTCAAAGTATTTTACTTCTGCATTGGAGTTAAATTAGTAATGTAATACATTACTCAAATATGCGTTACTGTATAATGGATGCATTAGGAAGCAACATTTTGTATTCTGTATTTACATTGATTTAAATGTATTTTTTCATTATTTCATTTCATGCATCAATACTACCCCCAAATCTTTTCGTAATAGCACTTAAAAAAGCCTTTTATAATGGATTCTGTTTGTTTCAACTAACAATAATAGACAGTTTACTAGGGCTGGATGATATGGACAAAATTTTGACCAAATCTATTGATATAAATATTGGAACAATATTGACTTTTACTACATTTTTACACAATGGGATTTTTGATAACTCATCATTAGAGTGGGCTTAATGACTAAGTGGATAAAGGTAAACAGAACAGCTAGATCGGTCTGTTAAGGTAATAAGAAAATAGCATCATTTTGCTACATTTCTGTCATATCCCAAGACCATATCTAATTCCATATCACAATACTTACACTTATTTATTTATATATTATCCAGCCCTACATTTTAACCTTGTTTTCACTCTATTGTAGAGACAAATGAATGTTTTCGGCAAGCAAACGGCTTGACTGTAATATTATACCACTGTGATTTGAAAGTTGTACACTGTTGCTGGTTTGAAGTTTTTCATGTGGAGACAAGATTCTGTAAATTACCTATGGGCTATAAAGTAGGCTTATATTTTCCACACTGTAACTGTACTTATATTTTCCACACTTACTTGTACTTAAAGAAAAATAATTACAGCAGTATACACCCTGTTAAAGTTATTTGCACTCTTCCCTTTAATAAACTCACTGTTTGAGATTTGAAAATGACTCTGATGCATCATTTCACACTTTAGGCCTCTAATAAACGTATGCAGCAAGTGCATAATTTCATTGTCACATCAATGTAGTCATAACATCAACTTAAATAATTAAGTCCTGTTTTATTATCTGATATTAATGCCATGTCTTAAAGAGGGCCAAAATCTACTTTATTGTGGGGTGTATATGGTATATATTCCTAAATTAATTTGAGACTTATAACACTGTAAGTAAAAGTCCATGAAACAGTGCAGAAATAATGGACATGATGAGCAGAGAAGCTGACAGTGGTTTAAAGCACATATTCACAATGGCTAATCTTTCCATGTCTGTTTTAAAACCAATGGGGTTTCTTGCTGTAATAATTCGACCTGCTCACGATGATCCCTTCATAATGCACTTATAAAATGTAAGTGATGGGGGCCAAAATACACAAGCCAAAGAAGCACCTCAAGTGTATATATAGCCTTAATGGTGTTACTATATTGACATGAAATTGTCAATAAACACAGTTATTAGCTGTATTAAAAGTCCTGTTCCATGTATGACAATATTACAATACCAGCACGTGACTCTGCGTAAATCTGAATGGAATAAAACCTTAATTGTTACCATTTTCAACACCTGTGTTTAGGCGATCACCTACTACTTCGTGGGGAAAAGGTCTATTGACTAGAAGCGGACGAACACGTCTGTTCTCGCAGGCCATGTCTCGTCTCGCGAGAAGACACTGTGGCCAAAAAACATTATGGACGTCGGTGGAAACGGTGGTGGTGGGCTACTTGTAAACAATAAACAGAGAGCGATGCTGCCTAACAAAAGCAGGGGCGAGTTTACCCGCAACCCAAGAAAAGATTCAGAGGTAACGTAACGTGGATAAAAGTGTGTGATTTATATCAGCGAAGCATAAACAGGCTTCCTGCTGTTATAGACACCGTTAGCTGTGAGGCTAACGTTAGTCCTACGTTAGCTTCCCCGTTAACGTTATTTGTGACATGACACGACAACCTCGACTTACCGCCACAAACTGGGGTTTCACCGACTTATTGTGCACACAATAATCACATCGAGTCCTGTTTTATCGCACTAAATCCGAACAGACGCGTAACGTTAGCTTCGAATGAGCTAACGATAGTTAGCTCGTCGCAGGCCAGACTCAGCTGTCTGACAGGAATCTGACTTTTCTTTTTAAAGGATCGGTCTGGAATCTCGCTAAAGCTCCAGTGTATCAGACAGAACATTAGGACTTTTTGGGGGCATGACAGTGGAGGATTTGAGAGGACTCCTGGTAGTTTCACACTACTGCAGGAAGAGTTATGACCTGTTGTCATTTCTAGCTATATACATATGAAAAGGACCTATATGAATCCAACAAAAAATAATACCCAGGCTTAACTAATGATTATTCCTGCCCTTACAATATTACATTACAAAAGAGTGTTTTTCTTGTTACTACAGTTATATGCTCCACATAATAAATTATAAGCTATTTTCATATTCATCTAGAATTGGAAAGATTCTCTAGGCTCATTTAGATATAAAAGGAATAGTAATTACTTCTCTAATCATAATGTTTGATTTTTTGTGCACAGGGCCTGTCTGAGTCTCCAGACCTTGAGTTTGAATATGCAGATACAGACAAGTGGGCGGCAGAGCTTTCAGGTGTGTAGTTGGTTGTCACCTTTTGTTATCATGGACATGTCCTGACTCCTCTAGTACATCTGAACTTCATGTTTTACCAATTATTTATTTCTATGTGTATGTGGCAGAGCTGTACAGTTATACGGAAGGACCAGAATTTGCTCTTAATAGGAAGTGCTTTGAAGAGGAGTTCAGAGAACATGGTATGTAGTTACTCATAATCACTTAACAAATCACAATAATTACATTGGTTTATTACATCTGCATTAAAGAAGATGAAGTTTACTTTTCCACACTTACCGTGTCTTAGTGTCTGATAAGAAGTGGACGGAGCTTGATGCAGCTCAACACAGAGCTCACGCCATGCGCCTGTTGGACAGTCTGGAGGTGATTGCCCGGGAGAGGAGGTTGAAGGTCGCCAGGGCCATTCTTTACATGGCACAGGGTCAGTCCACGTCCTCTAAAACTTAATCAGCATCCATCAGGGAGGTTAGGTTTGGCTGATATTTGATAATCCTTTTCTCTCCAGGAACCTTTGGAGAGTGCAGCTCTGAGGCTGAGGTGCAGCATTGGATGAGATATAACGTCTTCCTGCTGCTGGATGTAGGGACCTTCACTGCTCTGGTTGAACTGCTCAACATGGAGATTGAGTAGGTCCTCCCAACAATCTTATAGTATCACAGATTTCAATTTCAAAAGCCTATTGCTATGGGATATTAGTCTGGAAAACATCTTTAAAAGTTCCATATTATAGAAAAGGAGATTATACTTTCTTTTTGATTATACCAAAATCCAAGTGTTGTATAAGTACGGTTCAAAATGCTTAAACCACAGAAAAAAATCTTGTATTCAATAACTGTGAAGTTGTGATTATACAATTATAAAACAACTTCTGGAGCTCCAGAGAGAATCGAGAGAGAGGTGATTTAAAATAATACTGAGGTAATTGTTGCTACTTAAAACCCCAAAGATGTGTCTTGTATCAAAACCTCAAATAAAACCCAGGAAAAGTGTTTGATATGGGACCTTCTAACAATTATTTATTTCTGTTTTAAAAGTGAAATAACAAATCCTTGTTTCCTTCTTCTTTAGTAACAGTGCTGCCTGTAGCAGTGCTGTCAGGAAACCAGCTATCTCCCTAGCTGACAGCACAGATCTCAGGGTGCTTCTAAACATAATGTACCTGATGGTAGAAACCATCCAGCAGGACGACCCAGCCGACAGGCCTGAGTGGAGAGTGATCAGGGAAACCATCAGAACAGAACTAGGTGCCTTTTTTAATGAGACATTCAAAAGTTGCAGTCATGCCATCTATATGCATTAAAGCCTGCCATGTAAACCATTTGCACACCATTTTAATCCAGGATCGCCGCTGTTCAACAACGAGCCCATTTCCGTCATGCTCTTTGGAATGGTCACCAAGTTCTGCAGCGGCCATGCTCCCCACTTCCCAATGAAGAAGGTGTTATTGCTACTGTGGAAGAGCATACTGGTGAGAAACGAAAAGTGTCTCCATTCATGACTGTTATCAGATATTCTAGGTTTATCACATTAGATTTTCTTAAAATTTTGAGACTTTAAAATCCTTGTTTTCATTTCAGTTCACACTTGGAGGGTTTGAGCAACTCCAAAGCATAAAAGTTCGTAAGCGTGACGAGCTGGGTCTTCCCCCTCTACCGGAGGACAGCATCCGTGTTATACGCAGCATGAGGGCAGCTTCTCCTCCTGCATCTGCATCTGACCTCATAGAGCAACAACAAAAACGGGCTCGCCGTGAGCACAAGGTGTGCCTTGCTGCTGCCCTCAGTGTTTTACTGTGGATAGACCCCTGTATGCAGGCAATTCTCAAGGATGACTGCAATCATCCTTAATCCAGTTAGGATAATATTATAAAAGCAACCCTAATACGATCACTTGATTTTTTTGTATGTATTCACCTTAATTATACTGTAAATCACAGAGTTGCTCATAATAACATAATAAATTCATTGTATTGTACATAACCTTTCTATTCTGCTAACCTCTTAAAGCAGTTTACATTGCAGTTGTGTATTCTATCATTGACACACCAATGGCAGTGAATATCTCAAACAGTGCCATCAGAATATAATGCATTTGAAAGTAATCATTCACACAATGTGCGGTTATCTTGCTGCTTGACTGCCCTACATCTGATTGAGCTGGGAATCCAACTCGTATCTTTCGTTTAGTGAATGCCCGCCCCAAATATGACAATAACATGTCTTACTCTACTTGAGCCTGTACTAGGCTTTGCTTTATTTATTGAAACATTAGCAAACAACAAATAGTTGATTTAGATATGTGTTGCTGTTTTTGTTGTGAAGGCGCTGATCAAACAGGATAATCTGGACGCTTTCAATGAAAAGGACCCATACAAAGCCGATGACACTCGTGAGGATGAGGATGACAACGATGACAATGACAACTCTATAGAGGCTGAGACTTTCCCTCTAGAAAGGGATGAAGTAATGCCGCCTCCTATTCCTCATCCTCCGTCCGAGAGGGTGTCTTTCCCCAAAGGCCTGCCATGGGCTCCGAAAGTCAGGTGCTGTTCATCCTCACTGGATTGAAGAAAGCTGTGACTGTAACATTTGAGAACTATCGGAATAACCCATCTTTTTGTGTTGACACCTTATTCTTCCTCTAACAGGGAAAAAGACATTGAAAATTTCCTGGAATCGAGCAGAAGTAAATTCATTGGTTACACACTCGGAAAGTGAGTTTTCTTTTCATTGGATTCTCATTGTAACTCTGTACAAACACACCTCTGACTGTATTGTGTGTACTGAAATAATTAATTCAAACTATGTTAACCTGTCTCGCAGTGATACAGATACAGTTGTCGGTTTGCCCAGGCCAATACATGAGAGCATCAAGACTTTAAAGCAGGTATTGCATCATCGTTCTCTCGCTAATGTTTATTTTTAATCTACAGAATATATTATCTAAAAGGAATGGTGCTGCAAGATTTTCACAGATTATTTTTTCATCTTCTTTGCAGCATAAATATGTCTCAATCGCTGAGATTCAGATGGCGAGGGAGGACGAGTTCCAGAAAACCCCTCTGTCCGGGGTAAGTTGAAAATTATTTTTGGTTAAAAAAAAAAAAAAAAAAAATTGATTTGGACAGAATTTTTTATATATCATATTTTTTCATAGAGATAAGACAGCAGATAAGTCTCATTTGTGAACTTGGATATGACAAATCTCAATGTTGAGCCATTGTACTCTTACAAGTATTTTTTTTTGTGAAATAATTAATTGTAATAATTTTATTGAACTAGAAAATAACAATAATTTTCTGCTCTAAAATATTCATCCACCCCTATACTGAAGGGCTACATATATTTAGGTTAAGCCTTTTCTATCTGCACAACCACACTGTGTTTAAATGTCACATTAACATATTTTGAGCCTTTTTTTCTTCTGCCTCTTTGTCGTCAGGGTGAAGAGGAGGTGGAGATGTGCTCTACTGAACTGCTCTATCAGGGAATTCTGCCCAGCTTACCTCAATATATGGTTAGTGCTTTTGGAGGGTTGTGTAATCTCAGGAGTTTTGTAGTTTATATTATGGTACTATGTACTTTATCTATTACGTCTATGGTCAAGCTTGTTGAATTTCCCTATTCTACTCGCATGTTCATTATATTTATTCATAATATGACAAAACAAAATATGAAAGGAGAAGTTTTACCTTCCATTTAACCAGGCACACAGGCAGTTAGAGAGATTTTTGGAGATTGTTCCAGGTAGAGGGAGCAGAGTACATGAATGCCCCAAATCAATGTGAGTTCTGGGAACAGAAGCAGTTTAAAAGTCCAGCGATCACTAACTGTATGTTCACATTGTTTTGATGTGAAAATGCGGTAGGTGCTGAGGTATGAGGGGAGTAGTCCAATAATTGCTCAACAACTAAAGGTGTACCAGTAAAGTCTTCGAGCTGACAGGGACAGCCAGCCTACTTTAGCATACAGCTTCTAATGAATCTTAAAGCACAATGATACCGTAGGTGGCATCCAGTATATACAGGGAGGTGGAACAGGCATTCAGTCTTACAGGGTTCTGGATCAGACTAAGCTTCACACTCCACTACACAATATTAAGTCAATGTCAATGCTAATTGGCTCCTGCTGTATTCCCTTTCTTCTGCATGCTTTCCCTTGTGCCAACTGTCTTGATCTCTCATGCCCCCCTCCTGCAGCCTCAGGAAGTATCTGTTCGTTATGAGAAAAAGAAAAGAAAAAAAACACAGTCTCCCCTTCAAGGTCACTTTTCTAACACTACTGCCCAAAACTTTCCTGTGCACATTGGAGTTCATGATTCTATATATATATATATATATATATATATATATTGTTGAACTTGTCCTTCTTATGTCTTGTCTTGGGGTACTCATGTCTTGTCCTCCAGGCACCATATCCTTATCTTTGGGCACAGGATGCTCTCCCCTCTGCCCACACAGGTGTTGGGTAGCACTACATCAGCACTTTAATGTTACAAAAACTACGAATTTGTGATGCAGGTTTAATAATTATCAAGCAGTGAGTCAATATAAGGTCAATGAAACAAAACAGATGTATAAAGTATCTCATCACCCTACATTGTCATTACCTAAAAATAAATAATTCATGTAGAATACAGAACAAATAAAAATTCCAAACTGTTTTGTAACCGTCATCTCGGTGTCTCTCTGGATGTCAGATCGCTCTGCTGAAGATTCTCCTCGCAGCAGCTCCCACCTCAAAAGCCAAGACAGATTCCATCAACATCCTGGCAGACGTGTTGCCAGAAGAGATGCCGTAAGTGACGTCCTGCTCAGAGATTCAGCGTCTCCTCCAGTCCAACATTACACTCTTCATTTTAGTGACAATACTGCGGTTACATTTACTCCTAGTGGAAAAGGATCACTTGTTTCTGCTTCACTCTTCAGAGGGAATGTATATTGGTATACACCTTAGAAAAACACAGCAGGAGTGATGCTACAAGTACATTTTGCAGTTTAAGAAGGTTGCGAACCAAATCAAAGACTCAGAAAACATCATCCCGTGTCTGCAGGACAACGGTGTTGCAAAGCATGAAACTCGGCGTAGATGTCAATCGACACAAAGAGATCATCGTCAAGGCCATTTCTGCCATCCTGCTGCTGCTTCTGAAACACTTCAAACTGAACCACATTTATCAGGTACTGTGTGTGCATCACACATTTGTTACATTACAGATAAATATTTGGAGAAAAGATATGTCATTCCTCCCTGCATTCTTTTTTTTTTTAACTTAATTTGTGTCTGTGTTTTGACAGTTTGAGTACATGGCTCAACACCTGGTCTTCGCTAACTGCATCCCGCTCATTCTGAAGTTCTTCAACCAGAACATAATGTCTTACATCACAGCTAAGAACAGGTATTTTTCAGATTCTTTTCAGAATATCCTAAAAGAACATGACTTCCATTTGTAAAAAAAAAAAAAACATGTTTCTTTACTTTATTACTCACAATTTCTTTTCTCCCATAGCATCTCAGTACTAGACTTCCCTCACTGTGTGGTGCATGAGCTTCCAGAGTTAACGGCAGAAAGTTTGGTAAGTTTTCTGGTTCTTGTGCTGCACGTAGGCTTACACAGATGTAAAAGCCTGTAATGATGTTATGTTTTTTGCTGATATTTTGTCTGTCAACAGGAAGCAGGAGACACTAATCAGTTCTGCTGGAGGAATCTGTTTTCCTGCATTAATCTGCTCAGGATCCTCAACAAATTAACCAAGTGGAAGCACTCCAGAACTATGGTGAGAGCACTGCTCATAGTGTGGCATTTACCATGGCAAACAATTCATGGTGGGAGAGTCAGTGGAAAATAAAGGTTGGCCAGGTGAAAAAGTCAAAAATCTTTCAAAATACAGTTCATCAGGTCTCTTTAAATGTTTTTTTTTAATTTTCATATTAGTCTCATGTCATTTGAAAGTGCGTTTTTATTGGACTAAAATGTCAAATGGTGTAACTGAGAAAAAATAATAAATGATGACCGTTTTGATATTGTCCCAGAAACTTATACGGGTAAGCCATCCTGTACAGTTAGGTTCACCATCGCTGGAAGAAAAAAGAGAATAAACGTAAATGTTTTCTCACCCAGATGCTGGTGGTGTTTAAGTCGGCTCCCATCCTAAAGAGGGCGCTGAAGGTCAAGCAGGCCATGATGCAGCTCTACGTCCTCAAGCTGCTCAAAGTGCAAACCAAATACTTGGGACGCCAATGGAGGAAGAGCAACATGAAAACCATGTCGGCCATCTACCAGAAGGTCCGACATCGGCTCAACGACGACTGGGCCTACGGAAACGGTGAGTAGCGGTAGCAGTAACCTGATGCAGGTCTATTGAGCTACAACAGTGCTGATTTGTCACACTTTAATAATGCTCAAACCTTTACATATGCACTCCCTGACTGCAAAAAGACAAAGTGACACAGTTCTATAGCGAATATTCTATAGCTCCAAAGCTTCTAATACATTTGTGTTGAGAATGGTGAGTTGAACTTCCCACTTCCTTATCTGCACCTGAGCTTTGGCCTTTTGAAATCATTATTCTCCGTTCACTCTTGAGGCATCTTCCAGGAGGAAGCACCTGCAGTCAAAGATTACATTCTAATGTGCAGAATAATACAACTTTGGAAATTAAATATGATTGCATCCGTTATGAATGTATAAAAAATATGTGCAATGAAGATATTCAAACTTGATAATGTGTAATCTCCCTTAAGTGTGTCTGATCATTTGTTTTTTGGGAGCAGATCTGGACGCTCGCCCCTGGGACTTCCAGGCAGAGGAGTGCGCTCTGCGGGCAAATATCGAGCGCTTCAACAGCCGCCGCTATGACAAGAACTGCAGCAATCCGGACTTCCTGCCTGTGGACAACTGTCTGCAGAGTGTTCTGGGACAGCGGGTGGACCTGCCAGAGGACTTCCAAATGAACTACGACCTCTGGCTGGAGCGCGAAGTCTTCTCCAAACCTATTTCCTGGGAGGAACTGCTTCAGTGAGAATTAGCCACTCTCAACTTTCTCCCTCAAGAAAAAAAAATAAACACAATCAGGAGTTTAGACAAACCATGCACTGGGGGTCAAACTGATCAGTGAAGCTGGCGGATGATGGATTTGATTCCCAGAAGACACCCAGGTTGTTTACTCCATCATCAGCTGGGATCATTGTGGATTTAGAGTTTGGTCAGGGTTCCAAACAAACACTTTATGTGATGAACTGTTGCCTTGAAGAAATTTAGCATTATTGTGATTTCAATCCACTTGTTAGCAGAAAAAAATAGATTCCTCAAGACTTTTCCAAATGATACCCACAGTTTTTAATGAAATAACAATATCAACATTTATATTATGTTAAATCTGCAGCGCTACACGACATTCACTCCAAATTTTAAAGAGATTTATGAAAAGATTTAAGTATTAACTGTTGAGACCTAAACAGGTGTGTGTAATACATACGACATTCCTTGGGTTCATCTCAGGAGCTCTTCAGGGAGATGAAAGGAATGGTGGGTTTTTGTAGTTATTTCTGTATGTACAAATGGAATCCTGTGTTACTTTTTGACGGTTAATCCCTGAACAGGATGAAATATTCTTTTCCCACTGAATATCCTTATCACTCCTCTGCATCTTCAAACTATTTCGATTTCACTTGTATTATTCTGAGTGCTGCCAGCACGTCTTTGCTCTGGGACCACGGAGACGATCAGTCAAACTTGCATCGACCACCTGACTGAACGTAATTGAAAATGCAGCTTTTGAATTTTTTTAGTATCTTAATTTGGGTTGTTGTGTAGAAAAACTGGTTGCACATGTTCACATCATGTGATTGTGTGAAAGGAAACGTAATCAGTTCTGGTTTGAGATATGCAGGGATAACTCCTAGAAACAATTTTTTTCTACTTTTCATCTTTTTTTTTTTGTTCATTTTATTATAAAGGTTAAAGAAGTGGAAAAGACTTGTAAATTGTGGAACTTATTTATCATGGTTTTGTCTTTGTTTTACATTGACTTAAAAACTATAATAAAAATAGATACTGTTGTTCCTGCCATGTTTTTTTCTTACTATTAATAAGCCATTAGATATTTAAATGATATTTCACTTTTGATTTTTACATATACATTTAAGGCATTCTCAATATTGTTAAAGCTGTGCGACAAAAACTAAGCAGTATAAAAGTAAGATGTTATTTGAATTGGGGTTTTGATATGACAGCACTTCCTGTTTATGTGATAAATACAGTGGGGCAAAAAAGTATCTAGTCAGTAATTGTGCATGTTCCCCTACTTAATAACATGAGAGGCCTGTAGTTTTCATTATAGCTTTAACTATAGGAGACAGAATGGGGGGGCAGAATCCAGGAAATCACATTTTAGGATTTTAACAAATTGGTCAATTCCTCGGTAAAATAAGTATCTGATCAAAAACAAAAGTTCATCTTAACATCAATGTCTTCACAAGGTTTTCACCCTCTGTTGCTGGTATTTTGTCCCTTTCCTCCATGCAGATCTCTTTTAGAGCAGAGGTGTTTTGGAGCTGTCACTGGGCAACACTTTCAACTCCCTCCAAAGATTTTTTGTTTTTACCAACTGAAGTTTCTGCTTTAGTTTCATTGGACCATATGATATCCTCTCATTCCTCTTCTGAATCTAACTTTCTCTGGCGAACATCAGATGGGCCTGAACATGTACCGGCTTAAGCAGGGGAAGCACTACACTGCAGGATTTGAATCTCGACCAATGTAGATAGTAATTTTTCTTACGTTGGACCCAGTTCGCCAGGTCCCCTCATGTTGTTCTGTGATTTTTTTTCTCAACGTTCTTGTGATCATTTTGACCCCCTGGGGTGAAATCTTGAGTGGAATCCCAGATCGAGGAAGGTTGTCTTTCATTTTCATTGTCTTTCATTTGATAAAAAAATACTTCCACAATTTAATTCTTCAAACTAAGTATTTAACTATTCTGGATTCCGTCTTCTCAGCCTGGTGCAGGTCTACAATTTAGTTTCCTTTGATAGCTCTTTGGTCTTGGCCATAATGGAGTTTGTATCGTGACCAGTTTAATCAGGTACCATTAAAACAAGTGTTCTGTGGAAAACAGAGGGCTCTCTTTAAGAAGAAGTTACAGATCTGTGAGAGCCAGAAATCTTGCTTGTCCAAATAATTATTTTTTAAGTAATTTACCAAATAACTCATTAAAATCCTATAATGTGTTTACCCCCATTCTGTCCCTCAAAATTGAAGTGTACTTATGACAATTACAGACCTCTTTCATCTTTTACTGTGGGAAAACTTGCACAATTGATGTCTGATTAACAACTTTTTGCCTCACTCTTGGTGTTTGTTTCTCCTGATTTTAAACACAGATATGTTAGTTAATATACTAGGAAGCAATATGTTATAGGGCCTGGATTTCTGCAGATACTGATGATCCCCTAAAAAAACAGACAGAGACAGACTGACACAAAGAAAGAAACTGCTGTTAACACATTTTCATTGTTACTCAAAAGTTATCAGGGTTGGATTCCCACATCTTTTATACTGTCTTGGATTCCTTTGGAGGGCGACACGGTGGAGCAGTGGGTAGCACTGTTGCCTCACAGCAAGAAGGTCGCAGGTTCAAGACCGCCTTGGGGCCTGGGTCTGGGACCTTTCTGTGTGGAGTTTGCATGTTCTCCCCGTGTCTGCGTGGGTTTTCACCGGGTACTCCGGCTTCCTCCCACAATACAAAACATGCTCAGGTTAATTGGTAAACTCTAAATTGCCCATAGGTGTGAGTGTGTGAGGGAATGGTGTGTGTGCCCCACGATTGGCTGGCGACCATCTGGGGTGTATCCCCCTGCCTCTCGCCATAAAATGCGCTGGGATAGGCTCCTGCGACCCCGAAAGGGAATAAGCGGGATAGAAAATGGATGGATGGATGGATGGATGGATTCCTTTGGATTCATAAGCCAGATTTCAAAAAGAACCAAGCCCAAAATAAGCCGACACAATACATTCCTCCTCACTTCATGAGTCCCTCCCATTTCAGTTCAAATGCTTTAGTCACTCCCACTTCCACTCTGAGTCACTCAGTTCGAAGGAAATGAAACACTTGCAGACATCCTGACTTTTTCTCTACAAACACGGCAGAGCCTCGTCGACCTCTGAGGATGAACCGCCTCTGCTGTCCCGTCTGCTGCGAGCTTCTCAGGAATCCTACAACCATTCCCTGTGGACACAACTTCTGCATGCAGTGCATTGAGGCCCACTGGGATCGGGAAGAGGGCAAAGAGCCTCCCTGCAGCTGTCCTGAATGTTCGTGCTCTTTTCCCTCCAGACCCAAGCTGACCAAGAACAACATGCTGACTGATTTGGTGAGAGACGCAGAAAGGTCAGACAAGGCCAGAGAAAAGAGGAAGAGAAGCCACGGCTGTGCGGCCGCACTGGCATCAGGAGAGACTTTGTGTTGGAGGCACAACAAAGTTTTGAATGTGTACTGCTGCACTGATGAGAAGATCGTATGTGAGGAGTGCGCCGCAGCGGAGCACGGGGGACACACGATTGGATTGGCAACAGAGGAGCGGAGGAGGAAACAGGTAAAAAGCAAATATTACCGACACATTGATGAAAGAGACAGCTTTCACAGCAGCCATATCGACGTTGTTGTTCTTACAACAAGAATTATTTATCATTTTCTCAAAAAAGAGGAAGGAACAGTTTTGGAGTTCACCTTAAAGACACCTGAATAAACCCAAACAGATTGACAACGTTACTCAACGCTTCTCCTGTTTCTGTCTATGGAACTTAAGGATGAGCTGCAGAACATTAAGGCCAAATCCAAGCAGATTCTCCGGAAACAAGAAGAGCAACAGAAAAACATGCGAACGATCCTGAAACAGATTGAGGTACAGGATGACGTGTCTATGTAATGTGTGTTTGTGTATCAGATACAGGACACTGTTGGTCTTTACGACTTGTGTGTAAAACAGGAGGAGGCGGGACAAACAGAAGACTACTGTGAGGGCGTCCTGGCCGGTGTCATCGACTCCGTGCAGAGACACTACCTGTCAGTGAAGCAGCTGATCGCAGCTCGGGAGCAGGAGGCGGCGGCTCAGGCTCGGCTCTCCCTGCAGGCCCTGGAGCTGAGGATGGAAGAGATGAGGAAAAGGGAAGCTGAGCTGGACCGGCTGGCGCAGACGGACAGCAACGTCTACTTCCTGCAGGTGCTGTGGTCATATCACGAGGCTTGAACCGCTTCTGTAATGAGGTACGATGTCACCCATCGTCTCTCCTCACAGGAATGGCCATCGCTCCGGCGTCTCAATGAGGGAAACCATGTCTCCCTCCAAGGTTCAGAGGATCTGCTCCTCCCCTTTGCGTCCATAAGGAAGGCTGTCAAACAACTCGGGAGACAACTGGAAGCGTTATGTGACAAAGAATTTGTCTCAATCTCTCAAACTGGTGCGTATATTTGTTGATGATGAAAAACTGTCTCCAAGCATGTTTTGACACTTTTAACTGTTACTTGCCAATTAGTTGTACATTTTTATCTGACCCTTAAAGGAATAATTTAGTCTTAACAAGGGAGTTAACAAATATGCTTTAGACAAATGTCTGTTTCTGATTATTGTAACAATGAGAAACAGTCTTAATAATGTCAAACCTCAGTTCTGCTTTTTACTGCTCTGATAATACGTTGAACACAAACCAAACACACTTCTGTCATTTTGACCTGTTGGATGTAATATTACTGGGTAGTATGAGTGGACACTCACACAATGCAGAGTCCAGCTTGTACATGCAACAATGCACAGCTATGACGAGACAGATCTGTGATTTTTACCACTCCTGTGTCCTTGCGTTAGTGGCGTTGAAAATAATTTAACTTTAAAATCTCTAATTCTAAATAATAATGTGTCTAATATAGGCCATGCCCAAGTTACACTTCTGCAGCTCTCTGGCCCGATCTGTCGTCCACATCTACATTGTGTTCTTCATGCCTTATGAGTTTTATCTAATAAAGTGATTGTTTGTGTTTAATACCAGTGCCATGTTTGGCATCATCCAAAGCATCTAACATTGAACCATACTAGTTTCAAACAAGTGGTGGCAGCATTTAGCTGCATTCATTCCTCTTTTGTCTGCTGCTTACAAAATACTAAAGTCTGTCAGCATGTTCCAGAGTTTTAATTTTCATGACACCGTCTTTCAGCCTGCAATTTATATATATTGCCTGTGCAATATATATGGTAACTTATATAATAATATAAAATATATAAGCTAGAGTTCATGCGCTGGAATATGTGTGATCATTATTGCCATTTAATTTTGTCTGATATACAGGATATGCTGTTGTACAGTGAATTATTGTATCACTGCAAATGTTTCTTTCTGCATATTAAGTCACGCTTGCTGCTAATCAGCCAATGACTGATGAATTAAATCTACTGATCAATCTACTGAAAATCTGCCCCGTGCACTTCCATTTTAGTGTAAATCTGGGCAAAGGGAAAGTGCTATGAAGAGAACTAGGACTAAGCGTCCAAAATACCTAACTATACCTTTAAATGTGGACCTAAAGGGACACTTTACATTACAAATTAATACCTAAATAAAAACATTTTTATTAAAAGAGTGTATTTCTATAGTTAGCTTACTCTTCATGTCATATTTGATGTATCTTCTTAGCAATCCTTCTCCTGCAGTTTTCTTTGTCACAGGCCAAATTATTTCTTGTTTCGCTATGCATATCAAAGAGACGCATAATGATTCTCTGCAATGATCTCACAGGTCTCTCTGAGGTTAACAACACCGTGAACGGACAGACTGTGGAGCCCAAAACCAGAGCAGAGTTTCTTCTTTGTGAGTTGTCTGTTAATCTACTTGTAAAGTCACAGCCTGCGGGCTACACTGCAAAAGCTGAAGTCGTAACAGGTATAAATATCTTGGTTTTGGTACAATTAGTCCAATATTGAGTAGATTTATCTTATTCTAGTGGAAGATAATTTAAGTTGCCTCAAATCAGGGGAAAAAAACTTGAAATAAGATAAATTATCTGCTAATTCTACTCAAATTTGGACTAATTGTACCAAAGCCAAGCCAGTCTATCTACTAAATCATCACTGTTCCTTCTCCGATGCTTCAGATGCATGTGAACTAACCCTGGACCCCGGCACGGCCCACGAGGACCTTCTCCTTTCCAAAGACAACAAAGAGGTGAGGCTGCGCCCCCAGAAGTGGAAGCGGCCCCCTTCACGCTCCCAGGAGCAGTTTGCCCACCGCAGGCAGCTGCTGTGCAAGGAGGGACTGCAGGAGGACGGCTGCTACTATGAGGTGGAGGTGGGAGGAGACAAGGCAGAGGTCGCCCTGGCCTACAGAGGGATGGACAGGAAGTCACGCACCAGGCTGTCAGCGTTTGGGGGCAACAGGAGCTCCTGGAGTCTGGATCGGTCCACAAACTACTCTGTGAGCCACAACTCCGACAGCGTCCAGCTCACAGCGTCCCCCAGCTGTCAAAGGATTGGTGTGTATCTGAACTTCAGACAGGGAACTCTGTCGTTCTACGAGGTGTCGGACACTATGACGTTTCTTTACAAGGTTGAAGCAGAATTCACAGAGCCGCTGTATCCGGGCTTCTGGCTGGGAGAGAAAAGTCACATCAGGATCTGTGATCTGCAGGAGCCGCTCCACTCAGACCACTAGTTCTCGCTGTGAGTGAAAGCATTCACATCCTCAGAAATAATCTTCCTGCACTGACCTGGAGGGAATGAAATAATAGACTGTATTTGAGCTTTATATGGGGGCCCACATGGATTCCTTCAAGGACCCCTGTCAGTGCCTGGGCCACACTTTAGGAATCTCTGCCGTACAACACACACTTGAAGCACTTATTAAATAAACACCACACTGTCTATAAGTTTAATTATATATAGTCTGCCTCTTTTTATGTTCTGAGATTTGTCAATTATCATTCCTTATTCACCTCAGATTTGTCCTTTATTAAATACTAATTCTCCTATAGACAATTTGACATGGTCAGTATATCACTAGTGTGTCAAGGAATACAATTAAATGTCATTTTTGTAAATAAAATACTTAAAAAAGAAAAAGGATAAAAGGTGTGATGCTTAAAATGAAAAAGAATGAGTTTTGATTTACTTTATGTTCATTGCTTTTCTAAAGCATGTGCTCACATATGTTGTTCATTGATGAAAGATTACGGGTTTTGTTTGGTTTTTACCTTTTCATTTAACATTTTTATATCTTGTTCTATTTTTATTTTTAGTGGTGGTGGTGTTTCAATGTCTCCACTGAAAGAGATGACTCACCAGAAGTAGTTTTACAGCATGAGCCACATTTCATTTCTTAGTTTAATGATCCAGAGTAGTGACTTCATTGCTGTTTGCCTTGTTTGATGGGGGCAAAGTTGTTCATACATTTAAAAAGTCTATTTGATAAAGAAAATGTGATGAAGTTGTTATTACTGAGCAACACAGAATTATTCATTAGTGCCATTTCATTTGTTTTTGCTAAATTATTTTCAATGGTTGTTTGTATAGTGGTGTAACAGGTTCGACCTTTGACTGTGGAAACACAATAGTGATAACATGAGAGAATAGGGATGTGATACTCAGACATACTCCATTACTACGGCAACCAGTATTTGCAGCGTATGTAAAAAAAAAAACATGAAGTTTAATATTAGTTTAAAATCTTGCCAACACATCTCTCTGAATCTACTTTAAAGCAAAATGGATCAAATCTACATCTTTTTTGTAAATGATTTATTATAATCATTCATATAATTTATAAATACTTCATCCATATTTATGGCTTGGATTTCAACCAGAAAAAAATCCCACAATCGAACAGTTTCTCTGCTCTTTATTTTTTAATATTGTTGGTGCTTCCACAGTTTTTTACAATAGTTGTCAGTATCATACAATCATGATGACTGAGGAGAAAGAGAAGCTGTAAAGGGACATTTCTAAACGTGTCTCCTATACAAACGTGTGCTCAATAAGGCCCTGAACCCACAGGTAGGAAGAAGGAGTCTACACCATTATATAGAACACACACACACACACACACACACACACACACACACACACACACACACACACACACACACACACACACACACACACACACACACACACACTCATACATACGCTCACACACTCCAGCACATGTAAGGAAGAGTCATTACATCCCTTTGGCTTTAAGGGGCAGTTCCTAATCACTGCTATGAACTGTTACATCTTTTCCTTTAAGTATTCCCTAATTTAAATGATGTATTGCTTTTAAACAGACCCTAAATTTACTGCCATAAGAACAAAAGAAAATTATTTTTTTTTTGCAGCCCTAGTGAAAAAAAAGTGCATTAATCACATTCATTATTACTTTTTGTTACATTTACTGCTAAAACAGTTACTTTTTAAAACACTGATATACATCACAGGGATAAAAGCTATCTTTAGAACAGCATGAATACACAAGATTATTTACAGACATGAACAACAGAGATCTCCACATGACGCACACGCCTGGCTCTCACACGTCAATACAAGAAACAAATACAGTTCATAGCCACACTAGTGTCCTGTGACATTTATTGCTAATTACAAATAACATTGGTGAAATATCACTTTGCTCATTTACCACTGAGGGGGAAAGTAAAGTTCGGCCTGAAGGTGACGCCTGAAAAGAGGACATTTTGTCATCATCAGCTCTATACAACTTTGTAAACTTGAATATTTTTGAACCTGAGTAAAAAAAAAATTAGCCTGATGATATATTACGCTTCATGAAATTGACAAGAGGTGAAAATGAGACAGCTCTGTGGGAAAATAATAGAGATGACTCAAGTCTCAGCACTTTCTGATTGGCTTCCTGCTGTTAGACGTGTTGGACAAGACCTGCTTGACCTTTTTTAACCTGCTAGATAAAAAGTCAGAGGATTCATGTTGAACTGCTAGTGTGGCTAAAAACAAGTCAAACACATAAAAGTGGAGGGCAGGTGAGTGGACGCCACCCCGTGTGTGTGTGTGTGTGTGTGTGACACACAGCTCCCATAAAACACAACAGAGAACCAGCAGCTTCTCAAACAGGACGACACTCGTCACCTCCAGCATCCAGCAGTGTTTCACATCCCACAACAGGAATCAACTACACAAACTACAAAATAGATCTTATTAGGTCTTTAAATATACAATTTAAATAAGCGTCACACAGGATTAAAATATACAATATATATATATATATATATATATATATATATATATATATATATATATATATATATATATATATATATATATATACTGGCCACTTTTAAAAGATACATCTTTGTTATTCATCACACTTACATACACTGCAAATATACAGGAAGGTATAAATATAATCCATTTAAGTCTCAACATCATGGCTTTGATATATTGTGAGTAAAAAATAAATAAAGGTATCCTCTTCCCTGTAACAGCAAATTAAATGTGCTCAGTTTGAACTCATTTGCACAACTACTCACTCTTGTGTACATGTGATGTGCATGTGTGTTTTTTTGTTTGTTCACGTGAGGACACTAAAGCTTATAGTATCTCCAACAACCAAGCTTGATATTCCATAATTACAACATGATCAATCAGTTTTGTGTCCTTTTTGGGCTTTACAAATTGTTCCATTGTCCACACTGCGAGCAAAGTTTGGTCAGGTTTGTGCCAGAACATTTCACAGCAGCGATTACACATGTGTGATATGTTTAACATAACACAATAATTCCTTGTGCAGAATAATGATATAATCACAAAAATCATTTTTTTGTGCTTTTACAGTTAAAATCCACTTGAAGCTGTGCTTCTGCATTGTGCTTCAGTGTGACAAGCTAAAAAAACAAAAAAAAGCTTATTCAGGTCACAAGTCAGCGAACCCACTCTCTTATTTTATACTAGAAATGTGATTTGCAGTGTACTATTTTACTCTTTGGTGGAGAAACTGAAATGAGTGATTCCCTACAACACGAATGTTGCATCCACCAGCGTAATAGAAACATCCCATTGATTTAAAAAACCTCAGACATAACACAAGTCTGCTGCTTTTCATGTTATAATCCCACACATGTAATAACTTTCCCACAAACATTGCCTACCACAGAAATAATAATGACTTTCAACTGTGATGACTATTCCCTGTGCAGATATTTGTCTGACCTTGTGTTACTAAAACAACGCTTTGCATTGTTCACTTGTCATTTTTTGATTTGTATTATTTGTATAGGGCCTGAAATATTGTAGAAAAACGTTAAAATATGATTGGTTGATGATAATTTCTTATTTGCAATCATTGGTAAGAGGGGGTAATTAGCTATTAAAGACATTTAGAGTTGTAAAAGGTGCAGATTTGCATCATGTTAATGAATGCTACTTTCTGTGGAGTTTGAAAGATTTTCTCCTTCCAGAAAAACTGTATCAGATTGCAGATTATTACGTATTTCATAAGAAACTAATATTGGGGATTATTACATTAAAATCTGCAGATTTGTATTATGTTTCTGGTTTGTTGCATTTGTGGGATGATGTTATATTGGTGGTAAAGTGTCTGATGGATGTCGCTTTAGATCTCCTGTGGTAACAAAAAAACGACATATTATCTTATGTGGTACTACAGTACATCACTCTTTACAAAATGAACAAGAACAACGCTACAGACGAAATACAGCAGCAGGTGATTTCTGGGTGAGGATGGAGTGTAACTGGGTGTCTTTAGAGCAGCCTATAATACAGAGAGCCCCGTGAAAACAAAATGAGACAGTTTTTGTCTAGTATAGATCCGTGGAACAGAAATGTATGTCAGTGCTCAACGATGACGGAATATTTACACAGACACACACACACACACACACACACTGACACTGTGTGATTTCTCAAAAAATAAACTTTTCTGAGTTTATCTGTATGACTTTGCTATGCAGTTCCCCCACAAACAGCAATAAAACCTTCAAATAATTAACCTCTATTATTTATTATTTAAATCGGCTCTCTGACACTGCACCCAGTGGCACCATCTTCAGTTATGGCTCTGGACCTTGTGGACCCTGCAGAACCACAGCAGCGCCACTACATTCATTCTTTCAGATCCCCGGCACTGTGCAGAGGAACATGTACATTATACTGTGGGGAATGCGTGAATCTGTGTGTGTGTGTGTGTGTGTGTGTCTGCTGAGGATCCTTATACTAAGGCAAAGAAAAGCAGATCACAGAACTTCGTCCTCAGCACATTAACGTGGTGATTTTAAATACATTACGCATACAGACGCCCAGCGTGTCAGGCATCCTGATTCCAGTTTCAGCCGGTTTTAAATGTGAATTCTGTCTCTCTCCTTTTTTTAGGAGTTAACATAAAAACATTCGGGGACACCCTCTCAGGTGGCTGCTGTTTGGGGACGTGTGCGTTGTTAGTGGGGCAGTGGCGGGGCTTCCAGGCGCTGCAGGAGCCCGTGTGGAGACGTGGAGGCTGAAAGGTGAACTGTGCTACAGAAGTGGTCAGCGAAGGGTTCAGGCGACGGTCAGGCAGCAGCCAGTCAAGAGTCGGACTCCGGCGTGACGGGGGTGGTGGGCGTCGTGGGGCTGACGGCAGCGTTCTGGTAGCTGGTTCCGTAGCAGCTGTTGGGCGACAGGGAGTTGGGGTCCAGGGCTTTGGTCCCGGCAGGGGTCAGGTAGGCCTTGCGTCCCGGCGCCGACGACGGCGGCTCCCCGGGCTTGGCGCCCAGGATGAACCTGGCCTCGTCCTGCTCCTCCAGGTTGGACATGTCCTTCATCATGGTCTTACGGTAGGAGACGGACAGCTTGTTGGAGCCGTCCGACACCAGGTTGAAGTGACGGGCGATGAAGACGAGCGGGAGAGGAAGCATGGCGACGACGATGAGAGCGAAGCACATGGCCAGCGCCCAGGGCGGGTAGCTCTCGAAGCGTTCCTGAGCCTGCACACACAGGTTCTGTGTAAGTATGTGTAGCTTAAAAAGAAAATATATATATATACACATCTAAAATGAGCAGGGTTTTAGGAATTGAATTCTTTTCCTTTAAGTGGTAATGTAATGTAATGTGTGGTTTGTTTTCAATGTATTAAATATCTGTCTTTTTTTTGGGTACAGCAATTTGACATTTTTTTCTTTTTTCTATGTATGGCATAAATGGACTTTTACATGACAAAAAAACAAATATGAAGTCAAAATGCCCATTTTGAGATACCTGATGAATCCTTTTCAAACTGTTTTTTTTAAAGGTTTTTGGGTCTTTCTCATCTTGCCAACCCTTATTTGTCACTGACCCAAGTACAAGCTGTAGGCGTTGAGCTGGTTGTGCAACAGTGGTATTCTTTTTTTAATGTAATCTTACATATATGAAAGAGACACACAATATCAAAATGAGAATCGTTTTCAAATGTTGGAGATATATATTATTCAGATTTTTAACAATATGTAACATACTTTCACTTATACACTCACTTCAGATGTAAGCACTCCATCAAAAAACAGGAAACCTTAAAACAAAACGTTGGACTTTCGTCCACACACACACACACACACACACACACACACACACACACACTGACCAGCTCTTCATTCCACGCGTTGTATCCTGGTGGGCTGATGGCCATCTCTATGATAGTGGCTGAGATGAGCACGATGAGGCAGATAGGGGCCACGTACTTCCACAGGAAGAAATAGATCATCGATGGTCGGAAACCCAACATGTCCTCCAGATCCTGCATGAATCTGACAGAACAGCAAGAATAATACAGTATCCATCACCCCCTTTATGCAATTTTACCCTCACACACACACACACACATCTCCAGCCGCTTGTACCTTTTAGTGCCGTATATCCAAGCAACAGACACATTCTCCAGGATGACCACTACAGTAAGAGGCAGCCCGGCAGAATAATCATCAAACATGGTGACAAAGTAGTTCCCTGATCGCTGGACAAACAGCAGGCCACACAGGAAGGCCACAATACAGCAACCCACTGAGGAAGAAGAGACAAACTTGAGTGCATTCAAAATTCAGAAGGGAAAATGAAATGGGTTTAATCCTTTAATCCGTTTCAAGTGTTGACTGCTGCATGCGGAGGAATGTTTACCTGTGAAAAGCTCCTTCTGGACCTTGTAGGTGTCGAGGACGGGCGTGGTGATGCCAGTCATGGTGCCGATCATGCTGCCCAGACCGAGGTTGATGAGCATGAAGAAGAACATCACCGACCAGAATGGAGACCCTGGGAAATGCGTCATCGCTTCCGTGAAGGCGATGAAAGCCAGGCCGGTGCCCTGGACGGCCTGCGGAGAGACAGCCAGAGGAGGAAAGCGAGGTGAGACACGGACAGGTGGAACACGCTTTGGATGCGGCCGTAGACATGGAGACTCGCCTTGTTGAGCTCGTCCTCCAGGACGCAGGGGTCCAGACCCAGCTGGGCGAAGCCGCCCTCCTTCACAGTCTTGATGACCCCGTACATCTCAGCATAGTCGGCCGTGGTGAGGTGGGAGAAGTTGACATGTGGAGGGATCAGATCCTGACTCAGCACCTTTGAGTTGAGGTATCCCAGGATCTTCTCTGCGTTACTTTGAAGATAACAGACAACATCACGATCACTGTTAGTAAAATAACAAAATAATATAATGCTGAGAGGAAATTTACAGTTAAAATTGTCCGTTGTTAGTCCACAATGAAATATCACAAAATGTGTTGATCCCCTATCTTTGTGTTTCAATGTGACCATGTTTAACATATGAAAATGGTGAATACATTAAACACCTGGGTGTTGAACTTACTCTACGACACACTTTTCGTTCATCATGTTGGCCTTGAAGCCGAGGACAGCGAATACCACCAGCGTGGCCAGAATGGAGGTGAAGAAGTTGATGAACGAGACGAGCACGGCGTCGAAGTGGCAGTTGTTGTCTATCTTGTTGTAACTGGAGAAGGCTATGACTCCTCCGAACCCCAGACCCAGGGCAAAGAAAACCTGGGTGGCGGCCTCCCTCCACACCTGGGGCTCCAGCATCTTCTCCAGCTGTGAGACACAGGGAATCATCGGTTTATGGTTGGTTTAATATATCCAGATGGAGGAAGTACAGTGGGACTAAGCTTGGTTCACCTTGGGAGTGAACATGTGAGCGATGCCATCCACCGACCCCTTCAGCATCAAACCCCTGACCAGGAAACAGAACAGCACCACGTAGGGGAAAAGAGAGCTGAAGTACATCACCTGTGAACACAGAGATCCAACACACAGGTTCAGGAAAGGCCAGCCTCCCTCATATGACTCGTTTCTGTGTCATTCCATACCTTCCCTGAGGAGGCGATTCCTCTAATGACAGCGAGGCAGACGATGATCCAGGCGACCAGCAGAGAAAGGGTCATTTTGATGTTGAGGCCGCCGCTCTCTGCGATGGTGCTGGTGGTGTTCAGAGTCTGGCGGTACCAGAAATAGGTTGTAGCCGAGCTTTTCTCACACTCCGGCTCCACAACTGGAGAGGGGGACACGGTGGGTTCAGGTTAAACGATAATGAGCATGAAGTGGGAAGATGAACCTGCAGAGAGGAGACTCAATATCTCAATTCTCTGCTGGCTCACACCTCTCAGACAAGGTCATGTCTGTATTTGTATGCAGAGCATGAACCTCCAAGAGTTTTTTTCCACAGTGTACACTATATTCTTGTGTTACCTTGGGGAAATGATATATACTGTGTGGCTGAGTTTAGTGGCGTTATGATTTTCAGCATAATAATGCAAGGTTGGTGCAGATTTATATATGAAGGTGCTCATGCGAAACCAACACAAACACATAAACACCTGCAGACACAGGAAAAGACCTTTAAATCAAACTATAAGATAACTAAAAAGGGCACTTGGAGAGTGCAGGCCTTCACTAAAGCCAATGGTTTAAGCACAACCAATATGTATGTGGGTATATTTCCAAACCTATTACGATCATCTCTATCTGAATCATGCTGAATTAGAATTGTCCAACGATGAATCAATTGAATTTTTAATCCAGTGCTCAATCGGCCACTAACGTCCCATTGACCAGCAGCAGCCACTAGTAGTCATTAAAACACTAAACCAATCATTGTGCAAATTTTACACCCAACCCCCATGTTTCATGGAAATCAGCCCAGTAGGTTTTCTGTACTCCTGCTCACAAACAGTTGTACCAGCCAACTAAATTTGACAACATGTGATTATCTACACAGAAACTGAGCATATGTATAATGGATCTTTTTGTTTTTTGCGTGATGAAACCCGATAATTACATTTCATTAAAGTCTGTGACAGTTTGCAATTTTGCAAGAGTGGATTTTTAATGGGCATGATGACTAAATCAGTCCATCACTGGGTCAATTGAATATTTCTGCATTTTAATTATGTCTCAAAGCAACAGAACACGTAAATACTATTGTAAGAAAATGGAAGTGTGTGGGGAAGAACCGTAACTGGTTTAAATGTGGTTCCAATGCATTTATCTGCTTCTTGAAAAGTTCCCACATTACATTGCCTGTGTATTTACAGTAAAAGCTGCTATAGAAATAAACCTTCCTTGCCTAATATTTCTGATAATAGTAGTACATCGTAACGTGAGACTTTGATATGGGGTGGTTCAGATCACTCTTGGTAATAAGAAACAGTCCCATTTAATCAGAAAGATTACACTTCCCCACACTTCTCACGTCCTGATTTCCTGTCACATGACACCGTACTAACCAATCAGAGCATGGAATAGGGGGAGCTATGAATTACTAATAATGTCACTCACTGGCAAGTGTCCCGTTCTTTCTGAACGGGCAGTCGCTCCATGGCAGCGGATACTGGAAGGACTGGAAAAAGTAGAAGATGCTCCAGCCGATAATCACATTATAGTACAGCCCCACAAAGCCACACACCTGGATAGATGGATACATAGATACACATTTTACAGTATGCCTTCTTATATGTGAAGAACACAACCACCCCACATCTCAAATATAACCTGATATGTCTCATACCAGCACTGACTTGTGCGATAAGACCTGGATGGAGTGAGAGAAATATGCATCTGAGTAGAGCAGCGGGCTTTGTGCACGCCTCACGCTGCTGCCAGTCCTTCTGAGCGCTATTTGCCAGCCAGGACATTCAGCAGCTAAATAAGGTTGAGGAAAGCATGAATAATTAAAGTGCTCTCTTTTCAACAGTGATCTTCTAAGAGATATTTATAGCTGCTTCTGCGCCAGCCGGGCAACTCTGAAGAAAGGCTGCCGCTCACTCCCCGTTACACGCCAATACCTCCCATAAACCCACGGGAGGCCGAGGCGAAACTACGGAAGATGTAACTTCATCCTGCTATATCAGCTTCATGGTTGTGTAGCCAAAACATACCAAACTAATAGATATATAGATAGATAGATAGATAGATAGATAGATAGATAGATAGATAGATAGATAGTTAGATAGATAGATAGATAGATAGATAGATAGATAGATAGATAGATAGATAGATAGATAGATAGATAGATAGATAGATAGTTAGATAGATAGATAGATAGATAGATAGATAGATAGATAGATAGATAGATAGATAGATAGATAGATAGATAGATAGATAGATAGATAGATAGATAGATAGATAGATAGATAGTTAGATAGATAGATAGATAGATACCATCAGACTCGACACCCCTATCCCACCCAGTTGGGGACAGACGTAGTTCCACACCCCGATGCTTCCACGCCGGACCTTCTGACCCACCGCCAGCTCCAGGAAGAAGAGCGGGATGCCGATGATGATGAGGAGGATAAAGTAGGGAACCAGATAGGCACCTGGAAAACAGGAAAGCAACACAGAACGAATGCATATATTATGCAGGGGTGATTTTTTTCCTTTTAACCTCTTTGTCCACACTGAAATATATACAACTGTTGGCTGGATTGCAGTTAAATCTGCACACACATCAATGATATACAAAGGGTGAATCCTTTTAAATGATGATCCTCTAACGCTTCTTTTACCTAAATAAGGCTCATGCTGATGGAAAATATCTCAAGAGCTATTGGATGAGTGAATTTTTTATAACCTAATAACTGAGCCACCAGGCTCTGTCCACCAGCATGGCTGTGAAGTCTTATGAATAAATGATCTGCTTCATTTACATATAGAAGGAACATTAGAGGAATTTGATGCCAAGCAATACAACAACTTCACAAATGGCCTCTGAGATGAACACAAATTCAAATCCGAACCTTTTTGACACAGAGGCTTCCCGGATGTCTCTTTTTTTCTAGTTATTATTTACATGTTTTCTAGTTAATAGGCTAAAACTTTCCACCATACTGATGTAGTTCTTTAACAGTGTCACAAACAGCATTTTCAACGACTAATCTGCATCTTAAAATCAGCAACATTAGACAGTAGTTCAGCAGCTTCGCATCAGTGTTACTTGCAAAATGTGACACTGTGTTTCATTGAGATATATTGACGGAAGTCTAAACGTGTCCATGTGCAGCTTAATCGACGGAGGCATAATCAGGATGTGACTGTTTTATGTGCAGCGTGAGTCATCATCTGGGATATATAGAGACTTAGCGGGCAGACATTTACTACTGTTAATACATCAAAAGTAGGAATTAGTGGCCCTCACGTTTCATGGTGGAGAGGGTAATGAGGCGGAGAGGCGGAGAGGGGGTGACAGAGGTGACGGGCCGAAGCGAGAAGTAGTGAGGATGGTGAGGTTAAATGTAGTGATGCGTGTTGAGGCCACGCCAGGATCCTCAAATCAGCTGACAAACCACCTCAAAGCAAATCCACTACATCACAAGTTATTTAACCTGGAGCCAGTGATCGATATGATACGGTCATGAGCATAAAGACATAATAGGAGAGAGAGAGAGAGAGAGAGAGAGTGATGGAGGATGTTAAGGGAGGGAAAGCAGGATGAAGAATAGAGGGAAAGCAAGAGGAGGCCAGACAGCGATAACTCCTCAACAACAGGGACCTTTAATGTGTCAGTAATCGTGTGTCTGGCAGCCAATTACTGGGTGAAAAATGGCTTTTCGACCGGGTCGGGGAGTGATACGCCGCCATATATCTGGCCTAAATGAAATAGATCCCACCAATAACGCAGTAAATCAGACACATAAACATCAGCGGCTAAAGAAATGTCTATCACGCCATGATGACACGCGTTTACACTGTTTACGCCTCTGGTTACAAGCATCTCAGACGAGAAATGATTCCTCAGCACTGGACTATACGGTTACAGTCTCTCAGTCTTCTCTGTCTCAGAGCATCAATTAGGCGTGCTCTGCTGGAAGTAGTAATCAATAGTGCAGTTATATTTAGACAAGACTGTTTTTATGCAATACAGCTGCAGTTGTGCTGCATGCAAACGCCAGGTTGTTGGTTATGGTCGGCGTCACCCAGATACACAAAGAGGCTCCAAGACTCGAGTTGCTTGAAGTAGCAAAAAGGAAGCGGCAGACAATTTTTATTGTCAATCTACCTTCTGTGAAAAAGTAAATCTGGTCAACTTGATGTGGATTTAAGTGATCTGTGTGTTCACTGGTACGAGCTGCTAAAGAAAGAAATTCCTCATGCAGGTAAACCAATAACTTCAATATAAATTTTTAATGTCAATGTCACCATTGCATCATTGTTTCATGTAGAATGATATTATGGCATGATCATATTAATACTAGAAAAGTCACAGTTAGTTGGTACTGTAAAGGATAATATTGTATTATTAATCGGGCCCAGTGTCAACAGTACATATCATAGTTGTGCAAGTCTGATTTCGATTTTGAATATAAATGTTTTAATGGCTGCTTTTAAAGGTTGAAAGATGTGAATGTAGAATAGAAATCTACATTATAGAAAACACTGCTTAAGTAAAAGCACCCAATTGAAGTGTTCGGGTAAAGGTGTGTTCCTTGAATTTGGTTGGATCTTATCTGTCTGGAAGTTCTAAGATGGTAAAAATCTGACTAATGCCCCAATGTTTTACCATTCAGTGTTTGAAAAGGCTTAAATAGGTCGTTTGCTAACCAGAGAAAAAATAAATGTAAAAATATGTGTAAAAAGCTTTTGACTTACACACTTTGTACATGGCTTAGGCCATACATATCAGGGCATACTTAAAGCCCCATCCATTTGTTGTATATATATATATATACATATACACAATGTATTACTGCTTTGTAAAGGAATCTACTTAAATGCAGTAAATGTATCTGTAAATGCCATCAGCCACTTGTTGGACTGTGCAGCCTTGTATCTCCGCTCACCTCCTCCATTCTTTTGGCACAGGTACGGGAAGCGCCACACGTTTCCCAGGCCCACAGAGAAGCCCACCTGGGCCAGAATGTACTGCAGTTTGCTGTTCCAGGCGGGACGTCCATCGTTTTCCGGCACCTCTCTCGGCGGGCCTTTCTTCCCTGCTGCCCCTCCGACGTTTAGGGAGCTGTTCTTGTAGTCGAGCGCCTCCTCGTTCGCCAGCAGGTCGGCCACCGACTCTGTGACGTGCTCATGGCTCTGCTCCCGCTGCGTCACCTTGCTGTTCTTCGGCATCGGGGAGGCTGAGGGTCGGGGCACAGGGGCGGGGGCGGAGAGACGACGACAGACGGATAGAAGCCGGTGGGACCAGGAAGTGAGACGGGAAGAGCTTGAGATGGATGGATGTAGCAATACGGGAGATGCTGGAGGGCGGCAGATGGGTTGCTTCAGTCCTGCAGAGAAACACAAAGGTCAAATAGAAAATTGTATTTCAAGGACACTATCAACGTTAAAATGAAATGATGCTCTTTTAATGGACAAAAATCCCATAAATAGTCACCATTTCAAGGCCCATTTGGTGAACAGTAATCCAAAGCTTCCTTTCCTGGCCGTGATCCTTAAATAACCAATTATTTCTCCATTTAGTGCTTGGTTAAGCTTGTAATGAGAAGACATTGAATTGTAGCTCATGGTTCTTCCTGTGTAGAGTCTCACACACATCTACAGCTAGATAAAGGCAATAGACCTTGGTCAAACAGCTTTATATTACTGCTTTTTTATTTCTTAGGCAGACTAGCTATCACCACTGTGAAAGTTTAATGGGGATCCAATCAAACAATTAACAGTAAACAATTTATCAAAGGTGTGTTTACCTAGCCTGGTTCTTTCAAATAAATCTCAGCAGAGACTTGAACAGACAGAAAATCAGAAAACAAAAAACGTAACAGCACCACAGCTCTTTGGATCACATGAAGACGCATGCACGCCCACACGTGCACCCACACGTGCATGCACGCACACAATGATTCTAGAAAAATTCACAATCCTGTAAATTGTTCTATTTAATTTCCCTGTTCTGCAAGATTAACTTTGGTGAAGCTTTTTTTCCCCCTGTAAATCCTCTAATCCTCTGAAGCCTTGCAGTAGCAGCGGCGGCAGCTTCCACCCTCACCCCTCTTTCAGGGAGTGGTTGGTTCGACCCAAACACAGCGGAGGAAGTGAACACGGTGCCTTTGGATGAACTGCTGTCATGTGTTCTGATCATCACCAGCCTCAGTGTGTGGGCTAATTATTTATTGAGTGAGTCGTTTCTCCAATATGAAAACCCGCTATGCAGTGAAATGCAGAACTGCCCAGCTGGTGGGATGAGAGATGACATTGTCATAGGACAAGAAACAGAAAAAAAAAAACAACAATGACAGTGGATCGTAGCGGCTGATTTACAAAGTCCTGTGTGAAAGCAGAAGGTCGTTTCTGAAAACAGTCGAGAACTGGAGCTGAATGAAGATGCTGCACTGAAGAGGCTTACATCAGCCTAAACCGAACACACACAGGCCTTGGTTTAACTTAATACATGCTCAGGATGTGCATTTGCTTGCTTTCACTGTTTTTTTTTCCAACACCACAGCGGAATTCCTCCTCTGTGCATGTCAAAGATGAGCCTATGATGCAGTAATAATCCAAGACCATTCACAAGTCTTCATAATCCTGTGTGCATTAACTGTAAAGCCCCCCCCCCCCCCCCACACACACACACACACACACACACACATACATTCAAACACACACATTGCTGCTTTCTGTCATGTCATTCAATCCTGCACTACACTATACAACACACGTAATATCAATCAGCAGCTCCATCATCCAGCGGAGAAATGAAAACACATCAACCTACGCAACCCATAATCCATCTGCACTCACACACACACACACACATGGGTCATATGACCCCAGCGGATGCTGAAATTCATACAACAGTAAAAGCATGTTTTCCATTGCAGGAAAAACCTTCCAGTGGGCTTGAAATGCTGTTTATCATGAGGTCGATACAGATTTGTCCTTGGGACAAGAGTTTATTATTTGCTGCATGATGTATTGTACAGTAGAACCCATGTACTCATCCACCTGATATTTTATATTTATTCACTTTCTTTGTCTATTTGAGATTCTACGTCCATAATAACAGAACAGGTAGGTGCTGGATTCACAACATCTCTGCTAAAAGGACTTAAACTCGTGCTTATTCACAACAATTTCACCTAAACAGCAGAGGGTGCAATGAGAGTCATTTTATATTAGGACAATAATAGTGTACTTTCATAATATCCATTGTAATGTACAATAAATGAGTTTATCTAGAGCTCCAGGTATTTATTTATTAATCAATCAATGCTAAATTAACTCTTTTGATTATTGATCAGATTTGATCATTTTCTACTTTTCTTTGCACGTGTCTTATACTACAGAGAAGTGAATATATTTAGTCTTTTTTTGGACAAAATAAGACATTTGGTGATCAAGACTTTTGATTTGACATTTTCACTCTTAACATGCTGTTGCATATGTACAAAATGTGCAATCAACACACCATATATTATATTTCCAGCAAAATCTCAGCAAAAAACAATGCAGGAGAGTGAATTCAAAGAAACGCTGTGTTTAAACTGATACTTCTCCAGCACCGATGGTGTCACATGTTCACTATTATTTACTTCTAACCACAAACAAGAGCTCTTCCACGTCACTGCTTTTTACACAGTGACCCTAGTAAAAGTTAATGTCACATGCAAACACGTTTTATGAGTTCCGTTAATACAGACAGGATCCAACGGTGCAGTGAGAGCAGTGGGGGTAAAAGCAGCAAACTCTGCAGCTGCAGAAGCACTGAGCAGCCCACACTTGTTCCTTAATCGATTACTGATCCCGTGACAATTACCAGCCTGCTTTATCAGAGGCAACACTGCATTTAGGGATTGATCAGCTGTTTAACTAAAACTCTACGAAAGCTTTAACAGCCAAAACACTTACAAACCACACTTTTTTTCCCCAGTGCAAACATTAAAAGTGCAGTTGATTGTCTTTAAAGTGCAGCTCGTGAAAAGCTCCTGAGCATCAGTCACTGTGAACAACAGCTGGCACATTATTCTCATAGCACAACATTTATTCTCTTGATTTTACTGCTCAGTCAGGAATGATGCTGCGACTTTTACACACACACACACACACACACACACACAAGCGCAATCAAGGTCAAAACCAATTGTTTCCTGACCTCTGCGCAAAATCGAGCATATCTTTAATAATAAAAGACGAGAAAAATAAAACAGCCCATACCAACTCTTTGCAGTTCAGCTGCCTGAACTTCAGCCTTTCACATCCAGGTGATATCACGCTGCCTCTCAGGAAGATGCTCAGAGGAAGAAGGACAGAGCATAAGAAAAAAAAACTCCTTTTCTCACCGTGAGTCTTGTTTTCTTTATTTTTGCAGCGATCAACAGAATCCGCCTTTTACCACGCGCGCAGAGGTCGGCGGATGTGTGGAGAGATGCATGGAGACGTCCGCCGGACAACACTGGACGAGGAGCGCTGGCAGGACAGTGGTGGGACGCAGCATCACATGCTGCTCTGCCTGCCGCTGACACGCAGCCTGGAGAGTCCACGGCGCGCCGTGACGCACGGGGTGGCGCCTCAGGACCCACGGCGAGGAACCATCAGCCGCCAGGCACTTGTTGTTGGACCGAGCCCCCACACCTCAGGCAGCACGGGGGGTGGGGGGGGATGGGTGTGTGTGTGTGTGTGTGGGGGGGGTTGTCAAGGTTATCCACTCCTGCACGAGGAAGTGGCTGCCTGACGCACGTCCCTCCGTCACGCTCTTCTAAAGGCGCGTTCTCCGATTGATAAAATAAGCCTGAAAGGTTCTCATAGCATGTTCTGATGATTAGAACAAGCGAATGCACAGTGATTCATAAATCATGAATAATACAGTGGAAGGTGTGTTGCACTTGGATGAAAAAAGACGTCTTCAAAAAAAGGGTAAAAGAAGTTGTAAATCACAAATAAACGTAATTTTTTACATAGATATGAGAGGTTATGATAGGGGGTGGGATTACAGTTACAATATACAAATTATTGCAGAAGTGGGAAAGAGGTATATTTATGTTTTACTGCTACTGACTTCAACTTATCACTGTTACTTTTGTTTTAATGTTTAAAAAATCATGGTCAGAATAAATAAATCATTGCTTTAATCATTCAAAATGTACACCGCATCGCTGATTTATCAGCTTCATGTTCCTGGTCATGTTCCCCCCTTTCTTAGACATGAACTGGGTGGTCTTTTTTTCGATTTGGACGTGCAACGCACCGCTGCAGCACACACAGTCGCCTACACGGACCATAAATCACACACTGTCCCCAAGAAGGTTCTTTAATACGGCAGAGATAGGGGGATGAAGATAGCATCAAGGTACGGTTATTCATCCTGCCCGCGTAGATTTATTCCGTCCCACGTTCCCGCACGTCTGCCTCCCTGTTTGTCTTAATCAGAGACAGTTTCCTTTCTTGCTTTTTGATGGACCCCCTCATACACATCATTACCTAAAATAAAGTGATGATACATAACAAAAGGGCCTAAACATGTGGAATTATCTGGTTTTACATTGTGGGAACAGAATCATGCTTGACATGGATTAATGAGCCTCGAGCTTGAACTCTGACCTCTACAGCAGCTACATCCACATCGCACTTAAACTAAAAGATTCCTAAAATGCAGCAGTGAGGACAAGCTCTGCATGATCTTATCTGTTTCTCCTATTTCTACCACTCGGGCGATGCTTCCGACACACCTTCTTCGAGCTGACGGTGGGGACCGTTGCCACAGCAACCTCAGGATCATATGACAGACATTGTCTCATCTCTCCAGTCTGCATTTCCACCATAAATGACTTTATCCTTACTGGGGAACAAATCGGTGATAATCAGAGACCATACATCATTTCACTAGTTGTACTTTCCTCATACGCTGACCCTGTTTCCCCAGCTCTCTATTTTTTCTCTGGTTTTAGTGACTTTTGGGAACATCCAGCGGCTAAAGGAGGAGGAAAGAAGATCTGTAGTGATTCCTCACCCTATTTTTGCTTTTCACAACCTTTTTTTTTTTCACCTCATCTCATGGGACGGTCATGATGTCTGACAGGAAACCGCAGAGATGAAAATAGAAAGGCAGCCCAGTGTCACTAAAGCAAGTCCGCACAGGATAAGAAAGCCTGACCGTTCCAGGGAAGAGCGTCGAACTTGGGCTGTTTGGGAAGAAATGATGTTTTATTAGTCTGATGAAATGTCCTTGACGGCGGGGCGTCTGCTAAGTGGGCAGCGTTGTGTCGCTCAGTGAACCACTCGCATCATTTCTCAGGTTTTTTTTTTCACTGAGCATGCAGGCCTGTGGGACTGTTTGCAGAGCTGTGCTGCTGCCCTCTCTGGTTAGCAAACGACCCAACAGTCCCGTCTGAGTTGGAGGAGCTGCAGCTTTGTTCTGCCTGCATTTAACCCCTGTCCTCGTACTCACTACATCACTCCAACCCTTACTCCCACAATGTTAATCCGCAGAGTAAATCATAACAAGTAAAACGCTGATATCCGTTACCATTCATGGAGCCACTAACAAATTACAAATAAATGACATTTAACCCCTAAAGAGCTTAAGCGTCTTTCATGCGGGTCAAAAGTTTGTCTCTCATGTGTGCTTCCCTGATCACATATTCATCGTCAGCCTTCACATTCATGTCTCCGGCCACCCCCTCTCTGGTTCCTACTCCGTGTCAGGGTCCTCGGCTGACGTCAGCAGCGCATTTCTACTCCTCCTCTGCACGGTTCACCTTCAGTCGCCTCTAACTCCGCATCATGTCCCCATCGCCGCTTTGTGTTCTTCCTTCTTCCTTTCTCTGCCGCCCCACGCCCACTTCTCCCTCACGTGTGCTCATGCATTCTGCATACATCTGCACCACCTCGTCCACCCAGTACTTTTCCTTCACTCCACTCTCATTTATATTCGCCCCCCCCCCTTTTTTCCTCCCTCCCTGCCGTTCCTCCCTGTGTGTTTCGTAGTGTCTGGGTCACTCTCAGCTCCTAAAAAAAGCTCCAGCCTGCACTGGGCTTCATGGTATCACTTATCTAGTCCATTTATTTAATGTTCATCCGTCCTTTTATTTGTGTTACTTTGTCAAATGTGCTGTGTAATAAGAGGGTTATGTAATTTTGTTATCCTGAAATATGACAATAAAGAGTATCTTTTAACAGATGTGAATGGGTAAGTCAAAGCCTACTTTTTTCATCCTAAATGCGCAACATTAATTTGTGAAGAAAGATAATTTGATGCCTCTTTTAGACAGCAGATAATTAATATGAGATGACTGAGTTCAAAGGCTCGAAAATTATTATTTCTGCATCATAAAAAGTCTGTTCAGCACCCTCTGAAACAAAATGCCACAAACGACAAAAAAACAAGAAGCTTTCATGCATTTAACAACAAAGCTTTACGCAGAACAGGGGAAACAACACACAACAGCTTTTGCTGTTCATCTGTCCTCATACCATAATATGAACTTGTACTTTCCCAGAATGCATCTGTGCGCAGGGACATGCTGGAGTTGTTGCAGGTGTTCAGACCATGTGGAAAGTGGGTCATGCAAGGCTCTCACAGACACAGGAAGATGGTGTGTGTCTTTAATCTTAAAATTGCTGTATGATTTGGCTGTGGTTTGTCCTGGCATCAATATTATTATATAAGCCTGATCCTATCAGAGATTACGTGAAATAAATGGATAAATGCCTTTATACGTTGTAGTGATGAGACATATAGTATGTGTCTCCCTGCTGGATCATCCGTTTTCCTCTTATATGACGGGACATTCATCGCGATTGCCTGCCGGTTTATGTTGATGGAGGATCTGCTGCCTGTCGATCGGTCGATGACAGATATATATATATATATATATATATATATATATATATATATATATATATATATATATATATATATATATATATATATATATATATATATATATATATAACAGATCTGTGATGGAGCATCTGTCACGCAGGTTTACATCCCTCATCTCTATCTGCCGCGAGGTGTTATAGAGTTACCTGAAAACTGAAATCTGAAATGAAAGCCAGGGTTCCGTGTGTCAGGTCATGCTGTTCACCTCAATGTGATGCACCTAAACAGGAACTCATTAAGAGGTGTTTTCCTCACTAATCCTTCGTAGAGTTTTGACAGCTCATTAACAAAAAACCTTGCTTCGCCATTCTGTGGTTGATGCTATTAAACAGATGAAGCGCCTCTCTGGCAATATGGTCCAAGTTGGTGAATTCAGGATAGTCCAAATCCTGGACTACTATTATTATTATCCATCCATCCATCCATTGTCTATCCCGCTTATTCCCTTTCGGGGTCGCAGGGGTCTGCTGGAGCCTATCCCAGCGCGTTAAGGCGAGAGGCAGGGGGATACACCCCAGATGGTCGCCAGCCAATCGTGGGGCACACACACCATTCACACACCATTCACTCTCACACTCACACCTATGGGCAATTTAGAGTTTACCAATTAACCTGAGCATGTTTTTTGTATTGTGGGAGGAAACCGGAGTACCCGGTGAAAACCCACGCAGACACGGGGAGAACATGCAAACTCCACACAGAAAGGCCCCAGACCCAGGCCCAAGGCGGTCTTGAACCTGCGACCTTCTTGCTGTGAGGCAACAGTGCTACCCACTGCACCACCGTGTCGCCCTCCTATTATTATTATAATGTTCTCAAAAAATAAAGTTAACATCTGTGCACATCCCGTTCCTGCTGTGCACCTGCAAGGAAATAATTCCTCTCTTAACGCGTTTACCGCCATTTCCGCTGGTTTCGCATGCACCTCAGCGCAGATTGAGGAGGGCAAACAACTGACCTGGATATTGGCTGGAGATTTAAAGCGGGAACAAATTCACCTCATACAATCTTTATAGACACACTTAACGCCGTTTTGAGTGGCAGATTGCCTTGGCCTTGCTGGGCCTGCACAGGAACATGTGACAGAACTTCAACAGATGGTCGCTCAAAATGGGGCCGGTCCAGCTCACATGGTTGAGGGCAAAGCTCTTGTTTCTATGCTGACATTTTTTTTGGGGAAGAATAATCCTTTTAAAATAACCCTGCAGCAAAGAGTACTGTTTTTGTTTTTTTGTTTTTTAGTAAGTATTGTTGGTAGAGGTGTCACTGAGGATTTTGGGCCCCATGAAAAGATGTCAAACTGGGCCCCACCAACGCAGACTGAGTCATTCAATGCTTTAAACATTCTATATATAGATCCAATATCCAGGCTAAAATGTTGCTTTTATTTCATATAATGATCATTATGTGGGAAAATTATACTTATTATTAAAAAATATTTTCATTACATAACATAATAATATTATGAGAAAAAAACCTGCAATTCCTGCAATTAAATCAACTCCTGGTTCAGCAGGACTGGTTCATTAGTAGTGGTGTGGACAGGGAGACAAGAGCTAAGCCTGCTAAACATCTACAGTTACCAAAAAAGAAAAAAACAACAAACTTTAGTTGTATTAATAAACTAATTGTACATAAAGTGATTTAATATTGAAAAATGTACCCAATAGTCCCTAAAATCACACTAACTTGTCCCAACCATACAGTGATGATAGGAATAAAAAGGTTAAACTCATTAGAGCTGGTCACGTCTTCTTTGTATGAACTCAAGGTGCGTTCAAGTACACCAAAATTTATTTTTAAATGACCTTGAAGGTTGTTTAAAACAGGAAAGTTTCCATTTTTCCTTTATTTTCCTTTGTTGAAATACATCTGTCCATACTTTGTTGCTTCTAAATAAATAACAATTTCAATAGTACCGATCAGCATATTCTTGTATGAATCTCTATGTATCTTTGATGATTTTAAATTTTTCGCCACAGCATTTTTAATAATAATGTGCGAAAATCATAACTAAAATATAACATGAATTTCTTTTAAATTGAAATTAATAAATGATATAGACGATAATAGAAATGGAGAGGCGATTATGTAACATGATAACCAGTAGGTATATACAGGTATATACTATATATACAGTGGGGAAAATAAGTATTTGAACACCCTGCTATTTTGCTATTTCTCCCACTTAGAAATCATGGAGGGGTCTGAAATTTTCATCGTAGGTGCATGTCCACTGTGAGAGAGATAAACTAAAAAAAAAAATCCAGAAATCACAATGCATGATTTTTTAACGATTTATTTGTGTGATATAGCGGCAAATAAGTATTTGAACACCTGTGTGTCATCTAGATTTCTGACCCTGAAGGACCTGTTAGTCCGCCCATTAGAAGTCCACCTGCATCCATGTATCATCCTTAATCAGATGCACCTGTTTGAAGTCGTTAGCTGCATAAAGACACCTGTCCACCCCATACAATCAGCAAGACTTTAACTTGTAACATGGCAAAGACCAAAGAGCTGTCCAAGGACACAAGAGAGAAAATTGTACACCTCCACAAGGCTGGAAAGGGCTACGGAGCAATTGCCAAGCAGCTTGGTGAAAAAAGGTCCACTGTTGGAGCAATCATTAGAAAATGGAAGAAGCTAAACATGACGGTCAATCTCAATCGGAGTGGAGCCCCATGCAAGATATCACCTCGTGGGGTCTCAATGATTCTAAGAAAGGTGAGGAATCAGCCCGGAACTACACGACAAGAGTTGGTCAATGACCTGAAAAGAACGGGGACCAACGTTTCCAAGGTTACCGTAGGTAATAAACTAAGACGTCATGATTTGAAATCATGCATGGCACGAAAGGTTCCCCTGCTTAAATCAGCACATGTCAAGGCCCGTCTTAAGTTTGCATATGACCATTTGGATGATACAGAGGAGTCATGGGAGAAAGTTTTGTGGTCAGATGCGACCAAAATAGAACTTTTTGGTCATAATTCCACTAAGCGTGTTTGGAGGAAGAAGAATGAAGAGTACAATCCGAAGAACACCATCCCTACTGTGAAGCATGGGGGTGGTAGCATCATGCTTTGGGGGTGTTTTTCTGCACATGGGACAGGACGAGTGCACTGCATTAAAGAGAGGATGACTGGGGCCGTGTATTGTGAGATTTTGGGGAACAACCTCCTTCCCTCAGTCAGAGCATTGAAGATGGGTCGTGGCTGGGTCTTCCAACACGACAACGACCCAAAGCACACAGCCAGGAAAACCAAGGACATATCAAGGTTCTAGCATGGCCCAGCCAGTCTCCAGACCTGAACCCAATCGAAAATCTTTGGAGGGAGCTCAAACTCCGTGTTTCTCAGCGACAGCCCAGAAACCTGACTGATCTAGAGAAGATCTGTGTGGAGGAGTGGGCCAGGATCCCTCCTGCAGTATGTGCAAACCTGGTGAAAAACTACAGGAAACGTTTGACCTCTGTAATGGCAAACAAAGGCTACTGTACCAAATATTAACATTCATTTTCTCAGGTGTTCAAATACTTATTTGCCGCTATATCACACAAATAAATCATAAAAAAATCATGCATTGTGATTTCTGGATTTTTTTTTTTTAGTTTATCTCTCTCACAGTGGACATGCACCTACGATGACAATTTCAGACCCCTCCATGATTTCTAAGTGGGAGAAATAGCAAAATAGCAGCGTGTTCAAATACTTATTTTCCCCACTGTATATATATATATATATACACACTGTGTGGTGACAACCTGTCTTTCAACTAATTTGACATCATGCAGTAGAGTTTAGTTTTCAAGAACACCATCCAGCTCAGATAAAGACATTTAAACCAGAAATCAATTTTCTGCATTGTACAACTGTGTTTGTGGCTGTTCATACTTGCCTGTGTCATAGCAACTGACGGAGAGTGAGTAGACCGTTTTTTTGAGCCATGATGCAGCGCAGCAGTTTAATAAGTGAGCGACCACCTCCCCTCCTGCTGCGGTGCAGGCTGTAATCCTGGGAGTACTGTACTGTGTACATACTGTACACATACACTAACAGCATATAGGCTGGGATTGTGTGGATGTTGTGTGTGGCTCGTGCTATCATCCATCTCGTCTCGGCACCGTTTAATTAAGACAATCAAGAGTCAAAGGCTTAATTAACATGGGAACAAAGATGCATACGCCTCCAAAACTAATACTCTGAAGGGCAAAGAATCATGTGACAAAATAGGGAGGCACAAGATCTTCATGATCTGATGCTGAGACCAAATGTGATGGCAAATTAAGGACATATCGATATTAGAGAGGATAAAAAATTTCATGCAATGAATTGCTACAGCAAGCAAGACTTGGAGGTCTATTATGCCATCTATTATATTGTATGTGGGAACTTTTATTTAAAAAAAAAAACGTTTTTTTTTTTAACTTCTGACTGTTCTAAGATTATTAAAATAAAAACCAGAAAGAATGTATCAATAAAATAAATAAACTAGACTGAAATTACCATCTAACTTAAGTTCATCAAAATAAAAATAAAAGTGTAAATTGTGCTTATCATGAGAAGGGGAAATTTTTGAAATTGAGTTTTGCTATGTAGAAGCAGCATCATGTGACAATACCCAAAAAAAAAAACACTAGTCATCAGTTTTGTAAGTGAACGGCTGAAGCTTCCAGTCAATATTTGTCTTCTAGTTAAAACTTTACCTGCTGGTCTTATGATAAACTGCAGCTGAAGCTTTTGTTAGGAGGATCCTCTCTGCCCTCTAGTGTTATAGAAATGACTGTGAATGTGTTTCCTTTTCATCCAGTGAACCTGTTCACTGGATGAAAAGGTGCATCTGAGCTTCTGATTTAAATCACTTTCCAATCAATGAATATTGACTTGAATGTAGAATTGTAAAAGAAACCTTTTAATTTTTTTTAATCTTGTTTTCCCACTTTAAGTATTACACTGTGTGTATTGTATTGTACTGTATCTGCCTTTCTTTCATGGTAAAAACTCACTCTTTCCAGTTTTTCTTCCTTTCCTCCATAAACAAACATAACAAGTAATAAATAAATGATCAAATATTCTTCATCTGTTATTATATTATTCCATTATATTTCCAAACCCAGTCATTTACTGTAGTTCTTAAATATTCCATCAGCCGTATTTTAACTCCCTTTGAAAGACATTTGAATTAAGACAGGGAAACAGAACCACACACACACACACACACACACACACACACACACACACACACACACACACACACACACACACACACACACACACATAAATACTTAACTCAGTTCCTTGTATTCAGTTCCTTGTAACCCTGTACATAGATCCTATTCTGCAAACAATTATCTTAATAAACTTAAAAAAACATCTGTGTGAACTGCCCATATTCATTTTGTGAACTGTAGCTTGATGTTTTATTGACAACATTGACTTTTACTTAAACATAATCAATTTCATCATTGTCTTAGCAATTTTCCATTTTCCTAAAGCTAAATTCAGGATTTCTAAACCATTATTAGTGTTTGAAAATGAAACCAAACACATTATTTAAGGAAAGGCTAAAAACTTTCCTTTTAGATGAAGCTGATATTTACCTGTCTGACCTAAAACACTGTTATACTGCTGTAGGTTAAACTGCTCTTTACCTCATGAGGATCCACTGAAGTACTGGGTGGCAACAAATATAAATATATCCAATGCTGTGGATGCAAGTATCTGTACGTCCCAGCATCATCTGTTCCTGTGAAAGGAGCCGAGGAGCTGGTCAGACAGAAGAGGAGCCGACTGAAGCCTGCGACAGTAGAACATTATATTTATCAATGAAAACCTGTAAAGACAAATAACCTGTCTGCCACCACTGTGCAAATGTCTTTTCTTATGTCTTTTGTTGCTTGTTGTTGTCTTATGTTGCACCAATAAAAGAAAATAAGACCAATCAATAATAAAATTAGTGTGGCTCTGAGTTGTTTGTTTAGTACTTTTGCCTTAAAACAGGAAAAAAACTGATCAATAAATGTAGTAAAAGGTACTATATATAAAAAGTTTGTGTGTTAGTTTCCTTCACCGTGAAACACAGAATTATATTACAATGAACCTTTAACAACCCAGACATGGTCTATACTTTACTTTTAGCATGATATTTTCTGAAGTGTGTACTGTAACGGAGTACAACTTTGAGTATTTTCACATTCTCACTCCAATTAAATGTAGTGGAGTAGAAACTAAAGACATATGTATGTAAAGTACAAGCACCTAAAAGTGTACGTAAGTATGGTGCTAGTGTAAATGTACTGTTAATTCCCACCATGCTTTAAATCGCTGTATTTTTACTTTCACACTTCCTACAAACAGGTTGCACCACACCGTGCAACAGCGGGTTACACATAGTTAAATATATTATCTCCAGTTGTGCTGTTTTCCTGCCACGTATTACTCAATAGTCAAGTGTCCTCACTTCAAGGGCAACACGTAGCTTTGCCGAACAAACTCTTGAATTATTGTTATTTAAACTTTCCCTACATGTAAAACGACGTATTCTATAAACTATTTGATAATGTTACTTTCTTCGTGATAAGATGAGACTCGTGTTAAAACCTTGCTTTTATTTCCCTGCTCTGACGATTCTTATCTTTCTGTTATTTTTTAAAGCGCTTCTTCTTCCTCTCCTTCAGCCTGTTACTTTGACCCCACAGCGGAGCCGCACCCTGCTTTCTGATTGGTCTCCTTCGCGCGAACGACACAGCGCCCAGCCAATCAGCTGCCCGCATAGGCGAATAGGCGGAACTTCCTTTACAGTAGTCACTCGCCACAGAGTGCATCGGAGACCGCGTTTAGAGTTCGGACAGTTCAGGCGGATTCCGGTGTCAAAAATAAAGCACGTTTACACGGATCTGCGCCTCCAAACGGAAGATATCGACTCCCGGTCATGAAGGGGAAAGAACGATCGCCGGTGAAAAAACGCTCCCGGGTGCTCGACGACAGCAGAGACCGAGGAGGAAGCAGCAAGAAGCCCGGAGCCCTGCTGATGGTCGGCGGCAGCAACAACTGTACCGGCTCCGCTCCCGGAGGCGCTTCGTCCCGGAGAAGTTTACACGCAGATAAAAGAGACATGCGGGACTCAGACGGACATAACTCCTCCGGTCGGACCGGCAGCGGCTACGACTACGGAGCCGTGTCCGGGAGCAACAAGCCGCACGGTGGCGCTGCCGACGCCGTCCCGGAAACATCCAGGTCCGGTTCACGCAGTGACCCGCGGCCTCCGGCGAACGCCGAAAGTGAGTACAAGACTCTTAAGATAAGCGAACTGGGCTCGCAGCTCAACGACGAGGAGATAGAGGACGGACTGTTCCACGAGTTCAAGAAGTTCGGCGACGTCAGCGTTAAAATAAGTCGCGAGAACGACGAGCGCGTCGCGTTTGTGAACTTCAGGAGGCCCGACGACGCGCGAGCGGCGAAACACGCCCGCGGCAAACTGGTCCTGTACGACCGGCCCCTGAAAATAGAGACGGTTTACACGAACAGACGCAGGAGCCGCTCCCCCGTCTCTAAAGACGCGTTCCCCCCCGGACACAGGCACCTCCACCCGCAGAGAGCCCTGTCCCCCTCCGGGCTGGGCTACAGGGACTACCGGCTGCAGCAGCTGGCGCTGGGCCGCCTGCCGCCGCCACCGCCGCCTCCTCCGCCGCCTCACCTCAGAGACCTGGAGGCGGACAGAGACTTTTCCATGTACGATGCCAGGAACCGACCCTCGTTCATCCCGGAATGCGCCGTTTTCCGCGAGGAGGACCTGATGACCCCCGAGAACGACCAGAGGGCGAACAGGACGTTGTTTCTGGGCAATCTGGGCGTCAACGTGACGGAGAGCGATCTGCGGAGGGCGTTCGACCGGTTCGGGGTCATAACGGAGGTGGACATAAAGCGGGCGGTGCGTGACCAGAACAACACGTACGGATTCATCAAGTTTGAGAACCTGGACATGGCTCATCGCGCCAAAGTGGCCATGTCAGGGAAGGTGGTGGGACGCAACCCCGTTAAGATCGGCTACGGCAAACCTACGCCCACCACCAGGCTGTGGGTGGGGGGCCTGGGGCCCTGGGTGCCCCTCGCTGCACTAGCCAAAGAGTTTGATCGCTTCGGCACCATCAGGACTATAGACTACAGGAAGGGGGAGGCTTGGGCTTACATCCAGTATGAGAGCCTGGACGCTGCCCAGGCCGCTTGCACCCACATGCGTGGCTTCCCTCTTGGGGGCCCGGACCGGAGGCTCAGGGTGGATTTTGCGGAGACAGAGCACCGCTACCAGCAGCAGCCCTACATGCAGCTCCCCCTCCCCCTGCCGCACTATGACTTAGTCCCTGAGCCATTCGCTCACCGCCTTAACGACCCGGTTAGGGTCAGGGACCGGTCCCCGCCGCTCCCTGCTCGCTTCAGAGAACGGGACCTCTACTCCGGTGCCGACTGGTCCGGCCTGGGCATTCACGAAAGGATGCGAGGAGTCGGATTCGAACCCTTGGACCACCTGGACCGGCATGCCTGTGAGACCTGGTCGGTGGAGCGCGAGCGGGACCTGCAGAGCAGAGACCTGGGCCGCAAACGGAGACAGTTGGACGACGGGTGGCGGCTGGATCGCTCGCCCGACGGCAAAGACTACGGCCTGCGCCGCCATTGCGGCTCGTTGGAGCGCAGCCCCGGGGGGAGCAGCCGTGACGGGGGCCGCTTTAGTGACTCTGAGCACCGCCCCCGCTCCTGCAGGACTTCCCCTTCCAGAGAGCGGCAGAGCAACCAGGACTCCGGCTTCGGGGACAAGAGGCGGCGGACGCTCAGCCCGACCGTGCCGGGCACCTGCTCCGAGAAGGACCGCAAGCGTAAGGCCAGCGACCCCAACAGGAGCCCGGCGAGGAGGGAGGACCGCGCCGAGCACCCGTCCTCCAAGTCTGGCCAGCAGACCAAGCAGGGCGCCGAGGGCCAGCGGCTGAGCCAGGTCTGGCAGGGCGTCCTCCTGCTGAAGAACAGCAGCTTCCCCACGTCGCTGCACCTGCTGGAGGGCGACATCGCCGTGGCGACCGGGCTGCTGGTGGAGGGCTCCAAAGGAGGCCCGGTGTCCCAGCTGAAGATCAGCCAGCGCCTGCGTCTGGACCAGCCCAAGCTGGACGAGGTCTACCGCCGCATCAAGTCCTCCGCTGGCCACGCCGTCCTCCTGGCCGTGCCGGGGAAAGCAGAGGAGGGAGGGGCCCAGGACGCCGGCAGCTCCACCGAGAGGCCGCTGAAGAACCTGGTCTCCTACCTGAAGCAGAAAGAGGCGGCGGGCATCGTCAGCCTCCCTGTGGGGGGCGGCCGTGACAAGGACCACGGAGGAGTCCTTCACGCTTTCCCCCCGTGTGAGTTCTCGCTGCAGTTCGTGGATGCGTCGGCCAAAGCCTTTGCCAAATCAGAAGACGACTACATGGTGATGGTCATTATCAGAGGGGCGGCGTAAAAAAAAAAATCTCAATGTCTCTTTTTCACACTTGTGAACTGTCATTTTGTGAGTTGTTAAAAACAGGGAAGTAACCATAGTAACAAAGCAGAACAGGAAGTGCCAGGTTCTGGTTTTAAGTGGCCTCGCCTGTCTGGTGGCTTGAATCTCATCCTGTTAAAGCTGAATTGAAAGTCACATTGAATGGGAAACAATTTGATAAATTCGATTCTGCTATTCCGTTATCAGATAAATGTACATTATTTGAAGGGTACTTTGCTGAAAGCTACAGTTCTGTGAATCAATGCTATATGTTGCCTTATCTCATTTAAAAAAAGAATCATTTCTATCTTTCATACATTTCCTGCCTTTAAAATAGACAAGTATTTAAGGTCCACAACAGAGTTGCCAGCCTTTATTTTACCTGTTCAATCAGTCTGATGACTTGGAGTACTGTAATAATGTTTGTACAGACGAGCTTCAAAAGAATTAAATCAAACACATGTTCATAGAAATTCTCTCTTGATTTAAGGAGAGCTTTTCCTATTTATCATAAATAGACAAATTGCAGACGTTCATTTGTATTACTTTGTGCTGACCAAGTAAAGATCTTGAATACTTCTTTATTCAAAGTTTCAGTAACAGCTTTCCAATTTGTGGTTAACCCTGCTTAAAGCTACAGAAAAATTGTGGAAAATTGAATTTCATAGACATCAGTCCTGCTATTTCCACAGACTGTTGGTTTGACCTTTTACTCCTGTCAGATCTGTTAAAACTCATAACGAAGAGTGTCAAAGTTTGTAGTTTAACGGCAAGTAAAATGCTTCTTTTCTTAGCCACATCTGGGGGTAATGTGACACGACTGCAGTTTCTCTGTTTGTTTTCAAGACTTTTCTCTAAACACTGGTACCTATGTTGTGGGTGGACACAAGCAGCAAGAACCTGCACATTACAAATGTAGTCAAATGCAATAACTTTATGAAATGGTTTTGTTGAAGTCATATCAGAGGTTGTTCTTTCAGTGGTGTGTTGATTTCTAAGCTTATTTTTATTGATAAATCTAGCATTTAAGTATATATATCTATATATTCTTAATTTCCTTCAGAATTTTTTTCGTATGAGACCAGTTGACAGAAACATTTACTTTACATAAGGAAACAATTTTGCTCCAAAATTCACATAAAGGATTAATGGATCATTCAGGCCATTTCAGTTTTGTATTTAATTAATTGCTTGTTTCAGAATTAATGATAGAATTATCTCTTCTTATTCACAACAAAACTATGTCACCAGCTTTAAAGAGAAAGCTTGTATTTAACAGCATTATATTGTGCAGGGTTGCTTTTATTGTGTCTATCCTTTTTTTTTAAGTTTTGATGCCATCACATTCAATTTGGTTGATTTATACACTTTTTTCTCCTATGTTATAATCCACCAATTACAAGTACTACCCAAACAAAGAATGTAATGTTTTAAGAAAGCGATGTAACCTATAAAGTAAGAGCTATATGAACACCATGCACCATGCATGTCTCGTAACATATCAAGAGTCTCTACCTAGAAAATGTTACTCTGTTACTCTCTGCCATCAATGGACTTGTGTGATTAAAACACCTCTGGGAGGAGCCGCTCTGCACTGGCCTAACACGCCTACTTCTGAAAGGACTGTTAATGATTGTTTTTCATGCTTTGATTTTGAGTACTGTGTTTCAAATGGAGAGAGAGAGAAAAAAATGTGCTGTATACTCAGGATATCTGGAGAGAGAAATGGAGAACATCAATGGGCCTAAGAAGTATACCTAACTGTGCGACATGCACTTCATAGATTTTGTCTCAATAAATATACTCTTTCGTGGGAAACACAAAGTGCCTCGAGGGACAACTTTTGTGACCTTTTCTGTTCTTGGAATTGTCTATCCAACTCTAAAGGCTTTGTCGCTTTGACAGTGGGAGCCGTGGCGGCAGAGAGGAGAGGAAGTGTGAGATCGAGGGAAGAAAGCGGTGTTTTCATGGTTGTTGGTCGTCATTTGTTGAATGACCTCTTTGTGAAGAGCTTTTCATGTGACCCTTCATACTGATTGATATTTGGCCTACTAGAATCCTCCTTTTTTTCCAGTCCTCCCGCAGAGGCACAATCTAGAGTCACGGTGTCTGTTCAGATGTGTGGCTTTGTTCCTCAGCCGCCTCTGGCCTGTGGGTCCGGAGGCGTGGCCCAGTTTCCCCGCTCGCCACGTCAAGTTCTGCCAAAGATCAGCAGGGGTCGGCGGATGGAGACGACCCTCTCAGCGGAAGCTCAGCGGTGTTTGACGCCCTCATCGTCTTTCTCAACTGTTGCAAAAAAAAAAGTGTTGGCGTGCGCCAGCTTGAGGAGGAGCAGTGTGCGTTTGTTTAGTTGCTTATTGTTCTTGCTTTGGAGTTTTGAAGAAGAGCTCTGTTTCATAGGGCCAGACTTCATACACCTCTCATCCGGCGTCGGAGGAGAGGTCGAGACGGCATCTGCGTTGTTTGCCATAAATTGGGAAAGGAAGCACAACAAAGGAGAGAAAAAGATTGACAGTCTAATCTTTAGTTGATGTGATTTTTAAGTACGTTGGTAAAGATTCCGTACCAAACTGAAAGCAGAGTGAGGCGCGTCCTGCTGTCGTTGAGTCACAATCTGCAGCAGGAAGCAGCTCATCAGGACAGCGCTGCTCCTGCTCATCACTGCTTCGTGGGTTCATCTCCAGACGAGAAGGATCCCCAAGTAGCAGCTTACAGGGAGTCCACGCAGCGCCACAGCTGGGACGGAAGGTCTCCTGGAGAACAGGTTTGAGTCTCTCTGGTCGTACCAGCTCCTGCTCCACAGGTAACGTATTGAGATGACCTAAACAGCTGGCTTTGGTACGTATGAAAACCTACATGGTTTGACTGAGAAGGTGATAGCATTGGGTGTGATGCAGTTTCTTGTGGAGAGTTTACTGTTATTATTACAGAAAATCTACTGTAGGGACTGTTGCTTTTTTTATTGATGCAACTTATCCTCTTGTGTATAATGGTGGAGTCAGAAATATTTCTACAATCAAATTGGCAAAGGCAGCTGCAAAAGTTAGTCATAGTGGTGGTAGAAGTATAAAGATCCTTTACTGATGAAGGTACGTAAAATTTATTTGTGACCTCTTTCTTAGATGGTATTAGCAATGTCGATTACAATCAAATAAAACATTAGACCAGTAAAGTAAAGACAAGGATTTTGGACTATTTGGCAATAATTATATACAAGTGAAACACATTACTCTTTATTTAAATAAATAAGACAAATTTTATCTTTTAAAAGAGACGGTTTTCAGCTGCTTAAAATGTCGAATAAAAACAAGCTCCTACAACTAGTGGCAGAGATGTTTGGCCTCTGAAACTTTTAATTTTAAACCTCGTGTAAAAAGAACAATTCCAGAATATAGAATTTCAACATTTTATGTACCTAAAATTTAAAAATATGTTCAGAAACATATAAAGTTCTTAAACCACTCACCCATAATGGCCTTGATATATTTTTCTAGATTTGATTATTGATACAGAGGCAGTTACACAATCAGCATTTCATGTCAAACCTGGTTTCGAGCCGACCTGATCTAATGTATTAACTTATTATACTGGTGGGTTGCTGAATAATAATGCTTTGATGCCTGTATATGTATTTTAAACTGATGGTTTAAAATACATATCTGCAAAGGCACATTTAACTTCAGCTGCCAGACAAATGTGGATTAAAAAAAAGACCACAATTATGTTCTTTTCTGAAATGTTGAGTAAAAGCAACATCAAATGTGAGAGTACAAATATCACATTTATCTGTCTTATATATATTACTTACACAAAGTATATTATTTGCCAATAAGTATACATTATATATTTTTTTTTACTATTTTTTTTATTAATTTAGTAACATTTATCAAAGCAAACAAGCACAGTATTCATATCAATTCAGGGCAGATATACAGCAAATAACTAGCAGAGGACCAGAAAACTGTGTTAAACAGTCAAAAGAGGACTTCAATAATAAAAAAAAAAAAAAAAAAAAAGTGGAGGAACTAAAAAGTAAAATATGCAAATAATGCACTGAAGGACATTTGCTAATGCAAATGGTGCCAGAGTCTAATTACTTTTGATCTGAAGTGTCGGGAAGCTGACAATGATTTACTGTCTATGAGGGGATACTGATGACTTGGATTTCTTAGATGTTTAGGAAATACCATTAACTTTAAGAATGTGTTGAATCGTGTAATTTCCCAGAACAGAGAACACATACCACTTATCTAAAATTGGATTCTTGGCATTTGATCTATGATCAAGCTGAGATGGAAAGTCAGTAAATCAAACAAAAAAAGCTGTGCTTAAAAGAAGTTCTTTAAGTGAGCCTGACATAAAGCTACCAATGAAATGTCTTTAAAACGAACCATTTCAATTACAGCTATATAAATTCATATGATGAGGAGTAATACAGAGTTATGTTGTGCTAAATGTCAAAGATCTATAGCATAAAATATGACCATTTTTAATAATAAAAAAAATTATCGATAAGACCGGTTAAAGCATAAAAACAGCTAATACCTTATTTACATAGTGCCCATTATATATGTATATATTTATATATAGTCCAGTTGCTAATTTGATTGATAGTCCAAAAAGTCCTCATATTTAGGTTTTTAAGGAATCTGTACTACGCAGAGAATGGTTTGAATATGAGATGGTCTAAATGAAAAATGTTGACGTTTTCCGGATGTCCCCCTCAACAGGAAGGCAAAGAGGAACAAACTTCTTCTCCATTCTCTCCTCTTAAAAAAAGGCTCCCATTTACAGTCCTGTGTGTGGTGACTGAAAAATCCCTGAAGACTGGAGTTCTCATGGCTGTCTCCAGGCATTCTCCAGATAAGGAAAACCATGCCTTGGTGAGTTAAATTTAAATGTGCTTTTATAGAATTAACACTTGTCATATTGAGCCCTACAATATCATATAAATGAAATGTGTCAACTGTGTTGCATCTGTTCTTAAATAAAGGCAGCTCTTCCTGAAATACGTTGTGAAGTGATTTTTTTTTCTTCATGACCTCCATCCTGCTATTTGTAAGTGTGTGAATGCAAGAACAGATTTTGAAACGGAGGATTAATTTGAATGGTGTGTTGTATGGTTTTGAGTCCTCTAGAAGGCAGAGTTCTTCAAACTGCAGGACCAGAACAGACTTGAACAGAAAGACATTTACTAATTTTCAGTCCAAGAAATGTGATAAAGGTATCCAGTGACAGGTGAGAAATTAATGAGATATTAAACCTCTTAGTGTCAATATGATGAAGTCTACTTCATGATTAATTCTGATAACATCATTAACACTTAACTAAAGAAGCACCCTAAACATGCAGCAAGAACTTATATAAAATATATATGAAATATGTCTATCGCAAAGACTGAGATAAAGTCTGCAGAGACACACTCACACAAGATGACTAGAAAGATGCTGGTATCCACTAATACTTCATATGTTGCTGAAAGTAAAAACCGTGGAGGAGAAAAGTCAACAAACCCAAAACTGGCTGGGAAAGGTCAGACGTCACCTGGCTTTCACTGCCTATGAACCAGTTTTACATATTTGTGGACTGTGGGAGCGGCTGCTGAAAGGAAAGTGCAGATGTTTTTACTTGATCTTATCAGACAAAAGGGTGGAGTTCTCAACATGTTATTCATCTTTGGTGAAATAAACTTTCAGAACCTCAAAGACTTAAAACGCCCAAAAAAACACATGCCTGACAATGAGAATGAATATAGAATATGGGATCCATCTTTTAACACAATACTTCTGGACAACTATATCAGAAGGTGTAATATCTATGAAAACAAAGAGAAGGTTTGAAAAATGGGTAACATTAAATTTTGTATGGTATGTTACTTGTATATAAATATATCTTGAAAATTTGAGGCATTTACTACAAGCTGCAAAATCATATTTATTTATTCAGACACTGATGTCATACGGGACATCTGGTCACATGACACAAGGTCATAAAATGCTTTTTTCAGACGTAAACTGCTAGAAAATGAAAGACTGGTGGAAAGTAACCAAGTACATTTATCATTTGTCATATTGACCTCAGCTTTCAGCCTGTTCATAGCGCTATGGTGTACATCCTTTCTTATCGAATTGTTTTGACAGATATTTAAAACACTGTTGTGTCTCGGACAAACTGTATCAGAAAGTTGAGGTTGATCTGACAAACAGAGAGATATGTGACGGATCTATCTTTTAAGACAGTTTAGTGGTGAGATTACACTGCAAAACAATTGTAAGATGCAGTATTTACACATTCTTACAGCTGTTTCTCAAGTGGAAAGTCAATATGCTCCTGCTACTGGAAGAAATTGGCTGAAAACTATTCAACAATGGTTTGTTTTAACAGTAACCCTTATAGGACGGGTTCACAAACCTGACTTAAACAATCAGACCATTAGAAGATCCCTTTATGTACTATAAAGGTTGCTAGTTTTGTAACTAATAGTCTAAATGTCCAACACTTTGATCACATTCAGCCTTATCAACTATAATTGTCAGTATGTGGTTTGATTGTCAGTGTTGTTTTCTTTGATGAACAGCTGTTCTTCACTTCTTCAATCCTGTTCTCGAACAATTGCTGACAATTTAAAGAAAAAGAAAAAAAACATCATACAACATGATCATGTGCACGAGGCCGGTTGTTGAACTATTTCCTGGCTCAGAGCCCTGCAGTTTATTTTCTAGTCAGCTAAAGTCCTCCCAGCCTGAAGCTCCTTTTTTGGATAAGTTATGGAGTCAGATGTACTCCCAGCATTTTTTTATGAGTTTGCTGAACTTAAAATAATGAACAAGCTACACGTGAGTCCTTGTCTCGTTAAGGAGACGGTGTGTGTGTGTGTGTGTTGACGAGGGTCTGTGCAGGATTCCCTCGATGAGAGGGAGCCAGCCAGGCAGCTGCTGGAGGACAGAGCCTGCCTGGAGACAACAGGAGGAAGTTGCATGCAAAACTTTCTGCCCTGGAATTTGCAGAGTTTGGTGACTGTGACCTTTGACCTCGACGTAAGTCACATGTGATCACTGTTTGCTCTTTGCTGTGCAATGACAAACAGGAACGAATGGAGTAATCTTATACCGGCCAAAGACAACATACTATGGGGAGATTAGCATTCAGGCCTTCAACAAAGAAGGAAAGGTCTGCTTATTTGCAGCAAAAACACTTTCTTTGAAAGGAAACTTCATTCATAATAAAGGGTATGCCCATCTGGAAATGTGTTATCTGACATTTCTGCAGGTTTACTCCTTAATCTCCATCTTCACTCTGATGAGCCAAAGGGAAAACACGGAAAAACATTTTGTGCACATGTTTCACTGCAGCTGATCTCGCAGTGATTTTACCAAATTTGTATGAAAAAAAAACAAAAAACCCACAACTTCAATCCAGATTAAAAATGCATTGTACTGCGTCTGAATGACATTTGTACAATGTAAAATATAACAGATTTTTTTCTGTAATGCCTTACATTACAGCATCACAGCAAAAAACTGTGTTTTTATACCTATAAATCTATGCAATTAAAAAAAAATTGTAGAATAGAAATAATCAACATAGGCAACTTTGTGGTTTATCCAAACAAAAATACATAATTTAGCGCTTTAGCAGACTTGGTGGTTTCATATAATGATGTACAGGTCCTTTTGAAAAAATTGGCATATTGTGATAAAGTTAATTATTTTCTGTATTTTCTTTAGCTTTTTATGGTTCAAACATTCAGAAAATTCTTCCTGTGTCTTACCTTCTTGCTTGAGCGTGTCAATGATGGCCTTCAGGACAGCAGTCAGGTCAGCAGTCTTGATGCACCCATGATTGCGGTTTTGAGTAATGAACCAGGCTGGGAGCTTTTTAAAAGCCTCAGGAATCTTTTGCAGGTGTTTAGAGTTCACTCGTTGATTTAGATGATTAGGTTCATAGCTCATTTAGAGCACTTTTTCATGATATGCTCATTTTTTAAGATAGGAATTTGGGGTTTTCATGAGCTGTATGCCAAAATCATCAGTATTAAAACAATAAAAGACCTGAAACATTTCAGTTGGTGTGTAATGAATCTAAAATATATGAATGTTCAATTTTTATCATTACATTATGGCAAATAATGAAATTTATCACAATATGCTGATTTTTTTAGAAGGACCTGTATCTATAACGGGGCGACACGGTGGTGCGGTGGGTAGCACTGTTGCCTCACAGCAAGAAGGTCGCAGGTTCAAGACCCGCCTTGGGCCTGGGTCTGGGGCCTTTCTGTGTGGAGTTTGCATGTTCTCCCCGTGTCTGCGTGGGTTTTCCCCGGGTACTCCGGTTTCCTCCCACAATACAAAAAACATGCTCAGGTTAATTGGTAAAAACTCTAAATTGCCCATAGGTGTGAGTGTGAGAGTGAATGGTGTGTGAATGGTGTGTGTGCCCCACGATTGGCTGGCGACCATCTGGGGTGTATCCCTGCCTCTCGCCTTAACGCGCTGGGATAGGCTCCAGCAGACCCCTGCGACCCCGAAAGGGAATAAGCGGGATAGACAATGGATGGATGGATGGATGTATCTATAACTATGTATTGACATGTGCGATCACTATAGCTCTAGTCCATTGATGGATTAATATGATAGTTAATACTTTAATAATATTATATGATGAGCCTGTCAGTTTAAAATAAGGTACTCATTCAGAAGCGCTGGTCTTTGTTAACTGAGATGTTTATATAGTAACAGACTTAATTTTTTTAAACTGTATATATATATCTGTGATTCACTGAAAATCAAATAATGTTGCATTCATGACTGGAAGTCAAAGTGATACCACGCTGCCTTCCAGACATTTTAACTTTGTTGTCAAGATTCATTCCAAACCCACTTGTGCTCCGACATAGCGGTGAGCTGTCGGTGGCCAGTAGATGGCGGAGGACTCACTGAGCAGAACACAGATGCAGCTTCACTGGGAGGAGCCTGAGGAAAGGATGAGTCATCTTACTTAGAATTCAGACCTATGATTCAGACTTTAAAACACAGATCAAAATGCCAGTCATTCATTCAACAGGCCCTGGCTTACATTAATGTCATCTGTGTCTGTGATGTTCAATCATCTGAGAGTTTCTTTAGGCTGCTACATTTATTCTAATAATAATCTGTGATTTGATACCCATGTGGGGTGCGTCATCCAGCTTTTTTCCCCATGTGAGCTGTCATTAACCCCCTCATGTCTCTTTCATTTCTATTTAAACCTACATTGATAAAATACTTGTCCCCCTCTGAATTAAACAGAGCACGCTGCTCTGTGCCATCCCAACGGTCAAAGCTGTCTTGTGCTGCCTGTATCGTGCGTAAACACGGTAACCTGAGACGGCAGCTACAGGAACAGGGGACATGGTCTTCCCTGCAGACCTCTTCAATCATTCATCCAGCAGAGGAGTCTCAGCAGCAGGTAAGGTTTCCTACTGCACCATCCTCTGAAAAAAACATGGCCCAACCTCTAAAGTCAGGTTTAATAATCTTGCACATGTATGCTACTCTGTAACATGAAATAAATAGTGATGAGCATGTTCCATATCATGTTAAATAAGTTTACACTCATTGATGAAACTACTATGACTAACATTTTTAATGCTCTTAAATTACTTCTGTGAATTTAAATTAAACATCAGGCTGACTGGTCTGTCCCAGACAAGCAAATATGGGCTGGAGGGATCACTCAAGCAGCCGTAGGAGAACCTGTGGTCAACAATCCAAATAAGGCTGAAAAGGCAGCAACACAAAATGTTGCCAGAAGAATAGAACTCTGGGGGACAGGTGCAATAAATACGACTCTCCGGACGAACATTTTCCTCCTGCAGCGACCTGCGTGGTCTCTCATTTCACCCTCATTAGTGAAACACAGGAAGGCCTCAACATCGGGGCATCAACACATTTAGTACATTCAGGAAACACAGAATTTGAAAGGATGCAGCGCACATCGTTCACTTTTTGTTTGTGTGTATATATATATTTTTTTTCAGTTTATGAAACAGAAGAACAGCAACAACACAATAAAACATGAGGTATTACAGCAAATGATAAAATACAGGACGTCCTACAGGATTGCATATATTAAAACAGGAAACACAGTAACTTCAACGTACTACAGACAATAGAACTGCTCTGGTTGTAAACAATGAACATGTAGACGACTAGTTTTCAGCATGTAACTCAGTCTTTGGTTATAGGCTAATACCAGAGAGCAGATATGTGTTGACAGCTATTAGGTAACGGAGTTGCTACATAATAATACTATTAGACCATGCTCACAATGTCTTGACAGATCTCAGCTCCTAAATTCCTCCTAAAAACATTTAACAGGACAACAATCAAGGTGTTTTATTTACCAAAATTCTTTGAAAAAGCACCACCGGAGGGAAAATGTCATATTAGCTGTTCCTGCAAAACAATTGCTAAAAGTTACGTGTGTATGGTCTGTAATGAGCAGCCCGAAAATACAAGACTATCAGGTAATTGTCAGTTAAAGATAATTCCTTTTCTATATTTCTAAGTAATAGCTATTTCAGTCATATTAGGAATCATTATATACTACTAGAGGTAGTACTACAGGAAACGGTATTCTTTCTGTGTTCTTTGAGCTAAACCACAATGAAAAATAGTGGCATTATACCTTTCATGGGATCTACAATTAGATGAACAATCACAGTATTTTAGTGATATGGCTAAAATTGTTCTGTTTGAAAGCCTACTCCTATATTTACATTGCAGCTGGGTCAAGCCGCCACCGGGGCCTGTGTGTTGGCTGAACTATGGGCTGCTATTTGTGTCCGTGTTTATGAGGCTGCAGGCTGGCTGGCTGGCATTCGATGATTTGCTCGGGGTTGGGCACTAATGCCCGACAGCATTCAGTGGATGTTACTCAGCCTCAGTTGTTTCCCCTGGGTGACGCTTCCTGGCTGCTAATAACTTTTCAATATGGCCGGATGCGCAGTTATCACTCTCATAATGGGCATATTTTAACTGCATCGCGACAGCAAATTCTATATGTTCCATTCAACATTAGGATTTTGAAGTCATGAAAAGATCACTCAAGAATGAGTGAAATTGTCCTCATGATATATTTTTAACATTGTAATCAGATGATGAACAGAGGCTGAATTCGGCATTTGGGAGACAAAACCTGCAGCAGCTGCTCCAACAACGGACAGCTGCGTGACTTTGTTTACTTGTTGTGGAATGTGTATTTAACGTTTAGGTGAGCTTCAGCTTGTAACGGTGTTGGGTTTCCTGAACCAGAAACTGGGATATCTGCAATACGTGCGATATGTGCAAACCTAACAGACAATGTTAAACTACCGATGGATTCATTGTCAGAGAAGCAGCCCGCAGATTCATTTTCTGATCAAAAAACGTGAAAATCTGCTTTAAATAAAATGTAAATGAGGGTTGTGTTTAAAGACATCAAATAGTAATCAGATATATTGCAATAAAGATATGTGTATTGTTTTTTTTCTGGGTTGAACCTCATCCATGTGGTTTCTTGCAGCTTTGTGTGGAAAAATACTAAATGATGGGTTAAATTATTGTCATTTGTTAATCAATATTTCATGTTGATTTATCTGTTATATTGATATTAATACATTAAACATTATATTTCAGTTATAGTATTGCTTACAGTGTATATGTGATAAATATGGACATCATTTATTATAATCTGGTTTATCTACTCCTCTTTTTCTTGTTATGAAAAAAAAAGCATGTCTAAATTTAATGTAAACTCTGAGTCAGAATAAATGTAAATTAGAAGTAGAAACATTATACCACAAAACAAACCCGAGTTCTGAATCGCTGATTCTAAAATATGAAAAATCCCAAATGACAAAATGACAAAGGTAAAGACAAAGTAATTAGTCAAAGCAGTATTTAGAAACACTTCAACAGAAGGTTAGTTACTGCAAAGAAAAAAAATGTGCTATTTCTTGACCATTAACTCACACTCAAATCTTAAATGATAAAAATTGCTAAAATTGCATAAGAGTAATCCTTGGAGGAGTACGAACAGGAATGTCAAACTGAGCACGAAGATGCAACACTTTGCAATAATAAATGATCGAGCTCTGCATAAAAAGCAACAGCTACAGTCTGTAACACTCCTCATCATTGTAGTGCATAGAAAAAGTGTGTGTGCAGCAGGGATATTAACAACTAACACCGTGCTGTTTGTTTTCTCTGTGCAAAGTTGGTATTTTTTGAATCTTTAAAAAAAACTCAATTTCTTTTAGGGCCTGAATAATATTCAGTAAAAGCAACATCACAGTAATCACGTCATTAACTGCATCATAGAAAGTCAATTTGCAATGTCCACTAATGAGAAAAAGTGATTGATTTGTGTCTTATAAATGCCCATTCTGTATGATTAGGTAACAAAAAAAATTACTCTATGAGAAAAATACATTTGAATTACATAGTTATAAACTTATTGGGCATTAACAGAATGTTGTGGGGGTATTTTAAATTTAATGGGTTTTCTTTACAATTACTTTCATCAAGATATTGCGCTGCTTGTTTATTTCTCATAAATAGCACATGCAGCTACATCTCGCAGCAGCAGCAGCAGCAGCTGTGGCTGTGGCCGCTGGCTAAAGCTTTTGAAATGCTTACTTTTCAATCTTGCACATGTTCAAAGCCGAGAAAGCCGACCGCCGCTACCTCACCCACGCGGGTCCTGCCACTGTCCTTTACACCACCATGGGGGTGTCGGAGCACACGGAGCTGACCGACTCCGCGTCAGACCTCCTCCTCTCTCTGTTGTCCTCCTGCCACTCCTCATCTTCCTCACCTATCGGGTTCAGCCTCCCGTTCTGCTCCGGCTGATCCTTTGGTTCCAGGAAACCCACGTGTCTATAGGGGAAGCTGCCTCCTCCTCCACCTCCTCCACCTTCCCCCCTTTCTTGCCCCATCTCCTCCTGAGCTTGGGAGACGCTGACAGTTGAGGAGTGGAGGCTGTCTGTGGGGTCGTTTTTTTCCAGACCCTGACCTGGACAGCAAGCGCAGGGCGTGAAGTAGAGGTAGATAAGAACCATGACGACGCTGACCATACATGCTACCAGGGTGGTGTAGGCCGTCTTCAGGTTCTCCAGCCTGCCGCTGGTGGTGTTAAACACCACGACGGTGAAGTGGAGGGTCTCGTTGAAGGAGTCGCTGGTGGCGTGGCAGGTGTAGACGCCCGAGTCTTCCACGCGCAGGGGTCCAAGCTGGAGGCTGCCGTCATGCAGCATGGCGGCAGACTTGTTGGCCTGAGGCACGGGGAGGTTCCCTGGCAGCATCCAGCTCTTCACTACGTCTTTCTGCCTGGTGTCGCAGTCCAGAACCAGGAACTGCTCCAGAAAGGCTTCTTCATCCATAAGTCTGACCTCGCTGCAGTTCAGGCTGACCTTGTTCAGATCCAGTATGGCCACTTTTTCTTTCTGCGGTCCTGGTAACACGCAGGTGTGGTTGGCTCGGAAGTCAGTGGCAGAGCTGAGCTCCTTCAGGTTCCAGTGTGCCACCACGTCATAGAGCTCACAGCTGCAGGGCAGAGGGTTGTTGTGGAAGTACAGGCCGTTTTTCATCCAGGCGGGCAGACCCTGAAGCTCATAGAGGGGCAGGGACTTGATTCGGTTGGATGAGACATCCAGCAGTCTCAGGGTTCCCATCTTGGCCTGCTGGATCCGCTCCTTCACCACCTCCATCGGCAAGCGCGAGATCTGGTTCTGGCTCAGGTAGAGCCGCTGCAGGTTGAGGAGGCCGGAGAAGGCGATGCGATCTATCTGGGAGATGCAGTTGTTGTAGAGCAGCAGCACCTCCAGGTGCTCCAGCGGCTCGAAGATGAACTCGTCCAGGAGGCGGAGGCAGTTGGACGACAGGTCCAGGTAACGGAGCCGCGTCACGTACACGAACGCCTCGGACGAGACGAAGGTGAGGCCGTTGTGGCTGAGGAGCAGACTGTCCAGCCTGCTGAGCTTCACGGGGGTCCACTCGGCCCGCAGCCTGGTGATGGAGTTGAAGCTGAGGTCCAGCACGGCCGTGTACGGGGGCAGCGCTGTGGGGACCGTGGTGAGGTTCATCTTGGAGCAGCTGATGATGTTGCTGGCGCACACACAGGTCTTGTGGCAGTCCAGCGGGCTTCCCAGGAGCTGCCCGCCGACTCCCACGGCCGGCAGCAGCAGAGCCAGACGTAGAACCGCGAGGAAGCCGCTTCTTTTCAAGGCCGGTCCGGCAGCAAAGCGGGGAAGCGAACGCCCCATCCTGACACGGTTATAAACGGCAAGGATCTGGATATGTAGACTCTTGGTGAATCTTCACAGTGTGGGGTCGTGGAGGCTGTAAGGACACGTTGTGCAATGAGAATAATCACCGGGTTGACTGAACCTCAACAAAAGTGGTGATCCTTAACATAAAAAGGCAGAATGTGACCACATTAATGCTCGCAGCACCTCATGCTCTAATGCGCCCTGAGGTGCATTGCAGCAGCAAGGTCCCTGTCAAAAAAAAAAAAGAAAAGTTCTGGCTGCTCATTAATAGAAATGTCAGCATGAAGCCACCAGTGATTAATAGCAGCATCAATTTAATCACAGACCAACATGGTTAAACGAGTATTTACGTGCTGCCGTGTGTCTCCTCCGTCACGAACATTGTCCCTTCGGGCGCCTTTGGTCGCTGTTTCTCCTGAGGCGCAGAGGGTAGGGATGAAGGAGGTGATCCGCTACAGTTCAGCGGTCCTCCTCTTCAGCAGGGCAGCGATCCATCGCGAACAGGCGAGCACGGTGCACACAGAAATGACCGGAGAAAAAGAGCGTCCACCGTCCGCGAGGATGAGGAAACGCCAGCATCTGATAGTTGATCTGAGGGTTCGCAAACAGCAGCAGGAGCAGGGTGTGTGTCACGTTTCCTCCCTCTCTCTCTCTGTCTGCCTGTCTCTCCCTCCCTCCCTCATGGCTATATTATAAACAACTATGAAGTGAAATATTAGTATGCAAATGAGAGTAAAGGACCTGCACTCTATTCCAATTTTAGTTGTAGGAGTGAATACAAAATATTATGGTGGCCACCATAGCAACATGGAATTATGTGTTTGACATATGCTGCAGTATTTAAAGTCTTTGACATATTTATTAAACATGAGATGACAAGGCGAAGAGTTTTCTTGGAGGCTGCTGCCTTTCGTCCTTTTCCCCCCACATTGGATCATGCGTTTGACCCTCATGCTGAAACAAGGGAGGCAGCTCCTCGGGGATGGTTTAATTTTCTTCCCTTTAAGGCGGCACTATGTTGCTCATCCAGTACGACGGAGTAATGATGACGCCCTTCCTCCTGGTTCATCTGATTACTCTGATGAAGGACAGGGCAAACACTAATTGTGTGTGTGTGTGTGTGTGTGCTGCAGCAGTCTTTAACACAGGGCATGATGTGCATGCAGCAGCAGTGTGCATGAGGGATCAATATGAAGCATTTACAGCAGCACGTGTGGTTCACACATGGTGCACTTCCAGTTATTAAATTACATTGGTGAGTTGTAAACATGGAGCACGGAAACTTTAAGCGCTCCTAATCGACTCTTTATCGGTATTCTAATGTCTTGAAAACAGATTAGATTTGGTGTCACTTTAACCTGCTAATAAGCTGCTTGTTAATGTCCTTGTAACAGGCTGTAAATAAGGTAAAAGAGCCAAACAGTAAACCAAAGATCTACAGTGTTACGAGCCTTGAAACTAAATATGAAACTAAAATTAACAATTATTTCTGTAGTTAATCAGGGAGCAATAATTAAAAAAAGACTTATTAATCGATATTAAAGATGTGTGATGTGTGAGTAGAAAACTACAATATATATATATAAATATATATATAAAACAAGTAATAAAACTGGATTTTGAGGGAAAAGTGACACTTACAGTACACAAGGGCTATTAACACACCAGCGGATTCAGTTCTTTATTGGTGCTAATCTGCAATTTAAATGAGTCTAAAACCAGGTGTCACAAAGTAAGCCTGGAGCTACCCAAGCCCCCCTGAGTGCAGTCCCAGGCCGCTTTGCCTGCTTCATGATCCAACATTGTAATAAATGCATTACAACACGCGGCAGCAGCTTTGTCATGTGAACACATGCCCGTGTGTATATAATATTTAGTCCACCTAGAATATGAAACTAGTCGAGAGTTAAACTATCTGGTACTACAATGGACTGGACATAAATACAACAATTACAAAAATAGATACAAAAAACTCACCTTTATCCAGAGGAATGAGGAGCAGGCGAGAGGGAGAAACTCACTAAGGGTAACTTCATGGCAAAATAACAGTGTGGAAAATGACACAGCACACACACTGGATCTCTAATGGAGTCTAAACCAGAGTAAGGATGGTTCAGGCTTCACACATAGACATAGTATAAATGTACATTAAATCCCTTGGTATCAGTGTTCTGCCGCACAGAAAAACCCATCACATAAAAAAGTGATGTGACAGTTGCTATGGCGCCAAGGTCAGGCTGATGGAGTGATGCAAATGAAAGCAAACAGCCGAAGCGCGGCCTGCGGAATAAAGCATTCGGAAAAGTGGGGTGAACAAAAACAACATCAAATGAATCACCTTCGATGTCCGATTAAACATCACAAATGTGCCGACATGTGAGCACATGTCAGTTCATCCAGCCACGAGAAATCTGGCAGCGGGGTAAACACAGAAGGGAAGCGGTTACGTCAAAGTGGGGGCAAACGGTTGACATACAACGCTAAATAGATATTGTTCTACACGTCTTTGATTAAAAGGCTTAAACTGTGACAAGGAAACGACGCTAAGATTTCAAAGGTGGATCGAGTCACACAGCAAAGTCTTACTTACAGGACAATGTCACATGGTGCGGATTCTGCTTACAGCTGTCCCTGAACGTACTGAAATCTAAACCTTTCTTGTTTTAAGTGGCAGGATCTTTTTTTGTCAATGCTTGCGTACAGAGGGTGACACGGTGTAAACAAGCAGGTGTTGCCTCACAGCAAGAAGGTCGCAGGGTCAAATCAAATGTTCCCTTCATGTCTGTGTGGGCTCTCTCCGGGTTCTCCAGCCTCCCCCCACAGTCCAAACACATGCCGTGGTTGATTGTAGATACAGTATGAGTGTGTGAGTGAATGGTGTGTGTGCCCCATGATAGGCTGATACCTGTCTGGGGTGTATCCCTGCCTCTCACCTGTAATGTACTGGGATTGGCTCCAGCAGACTCCCGTGACCCTAGTGAGGGATATGATTGACTTTCTTTTTTTCACTTTGAAGTGAAGAGGACTTGCTTTCTTGCATCTCTTATATAAGAAAACCAGTGAGACAGTGGAATTTCTCTATTTTTCTTCCCTCTTCCTTTGAAAAAATAGAGCCAATGACTGCATTAAATGAATGATTCCCTCATTCATGATCACGCTGAAGAGTAACTGCGTGAAGCGTGTTCATTTTTGTCTTCCTCAAACCAGGAGATGACTCAACGAAAACCTCTGCAGCATTGGAGGAGAATGTGACTGGATTTGGCAGAGAGCATTTACGAGTGTTTTAACAAACATGAAGGAAAATACCTTCAGTCTACCTGAAACACCATTTTTGGAGCACTCATTGGTCTCAATTTATGTTGGTTTTTAAAACACAGGCTTGCTAGAATGTGCACTTTTCAGTATCTTTACTAAATTATTTATTAGTGGAACAGTGAATTATACATAAAGAGTAAATGGAACCTATTCCTCCTGCAGATGCTTTAGACTTAGTACTCAATGAGTGTATGAGTCCAACTTGTTTTTGTTGGATGTTTGTAGCAGTCTATGCTTATTGTACATTGTATATTGTAGTTCTTTCATTTGCTGATAAAACAAACCTGACATGTCTTCTCTTGATGAATAAATTACTTTATTACGAAAAAAGAACAGGGACAAAAACCTGCAGATTCTAAGAGGGTCAATCTACACCATCTTATATATGTCTGTTTCCCCAAAATCCCAAACATCATGAGATCCCATGTTCTGCTAGCCAGTAGACAGATGGACACCTGGATAAGAGCAGATTTGTGTATATATTGCAACCTATTTCCTCCTTTACTTTAATACATGTAACAATACTAATAACTAAATGAATCGACCTTTTATGTACATCATATATTTGACAAAGAAATGAAAGGAAAAAAAGGAAAAATGGAAACAACAATGTACGCACAAGTCAGAAATTTTGAAAATGATGTGCACATTGACATCTAAGAAACTAATAAAGGTTTCCCCTCTTTTTTAATAGATATACCATATCTTTAGATTTTGAACCACATAGTACATGTGAAGTGTGTTGGACTGAGTTGTGCAGGCACAATGCATCTGCAGCCTCCACTGTGTAATAATAATGTGACATGGATCTCAGTAGCAGAGCTGTAATTAGCCATCATTACCAGTGACTGTTTTCAGCATTAAGGCATTGATTGTTTCTCCAATGTGCAGCATTGCTGCCACAATATGAGATACAGATGTGACCCAGAGGCCTTTACCATGAGGTGAAACTTATTAGTATTTGATTCCAAGAACCTAAAATCCATAAACCATGTTAACAATGATAAAAAAGATGCAGCTTTGCAAAACCATCATTATTAATTCAACACTGACACACTCAGTGATGTTTTTCCCTGTACTTTGCTGTCATAACACTGTTTTCTTCTCTCCTGGCAGTTTCTGATATCATCTTTAGAGAAAGTCATTTAAAGCTCACCTCTCTGTGTCACAACAGACTGTTGCAGAGCTGATTCAACCTGATGTGTATTTGGATGGGGAGTATCACATAGCAGGGATGCTTTAGGCAGTGCCCTGTAGATGGGTGTTTCATTCTCAGGAGATTAACCATTCTCTTCTGAATTATAAATGTGGCGCAGCGCTGGGGCTGCAGGTCGGGGGGTATCAAACCCAGCCCGTGGAGCTCCGTCAGATATGCTCTTCTCTGAGGAGACGCTCACAGCCGCTTAGATATGAATAAATTGAGGCACTTTGCAAGAACTGATACCCAATATGACTGATTGTTGTTGATGATCATCCATTGTACAGGTCACTGTGGTAATAGGGTATGATATTACTAATGTGCCATCATGATTTCCTGTGTACCATTTATTATGTAGGAGTGGATAATGGCATCAAATGGAAGCTAATAATCTTTAACTGAGGTTAGGAATCGACCCAAAAGATCTTCCTTTGGGTCCTTTCGGACCTCAGTGTTGATTTTTGTGTAACTGACTGATTTTAAGTGACTGCAGTATTACATGACTTATTGGTCTAGAGGTAAAAGTAAAAATTTGTTTTCTTTTCTTTTCTTTTCCTTTTTTTGATATTTAGAGTTACTTTTACCCTGGATTGACTAAAAGGTATGTTTGTGTTTGTGTTCGAGTTTCAGTACTCACAATGACATCTTCTTGCAAAGTTACTCAAATATTGAGCCTAATTCTTTCCTCATGAAAGGATTTATTGAATTTCAAATAATGCATTAGTTAGATGTAACAGTGATTAAAAATGAACAGAGAAAACAGATCAAACAAAAACAAATCTCAGCGCTCAAGCGCTATGTGTGAAAAACAAACCGTGAACAAGAAAATTTAATGGCTTCTTTGTGTTAGAGAAGAACTATGGTGCATTCTATGATCCTGCACACACAGAACATGGCCATGCTACAAGATACACTACACTAAATTTGCCAAAGTATTCCCTCGCCCATTCAAATCCAATCATCCAGTGCACAAAGCAAAGTTCATAAAGACATGGATGACTGAGTCTGGTGTGGATGAACTTGACTGGCCTGCAGAGTCCTGACCTCAACCCGGGATGAATTAGACTGAGACTGAGAGCCAGGTCTTTTCATCCAACATCAGTGTGTGACCTTACAAGTGCAATGATGGAAAAATGGTCAAAAATTCCCATGAACACACTAAACCTTGTTAACAGCCTTCCCAGACAAGTTGATGTCTCTATCTAAATGGACAGAAAATATCATTAAAAACTAGTTGTATTTGGCACTGATACGTTGCAGCTATTTTTGTGTGTTTTGATATTTTATGTATATAACCAAAATAATTCTTAGAGAAATGACTGTAATCTTTGTGTCACTGGGTGCAGCCGGCAGCTTTACTTTAATTCATGCACAATACAGTGGACACACTGCCACCATCTGGCTCAGCCAACATGCTCAGGGACTCAAGTTTGTCAGAGTTGTCGGCAATATTGTGTTGAGTAAAAGCCTGAGATCAAAAATCAGAAGAGAAACCAACAGCACACTTTTAGCTGGCTTTATTTAGAAATGTTCTCTTCTCATGCACTCATTTCCACAAGAACCACAGGAACACTGAGAATATTATTTCAGCACTTCACAGAACCACGTTACCTGATCCAGCTGTAGCTGTTGATGGTAACCTGTCTGAACTCTAAGAGCTCCTCCAAATGGAGCTATTTGCGTGGTTGCAGGGGATATATCTGCATCAAAGCAGCTACATGCCTGAAAGATATTAAATATTTACGGCAGAACCCTTTTCATGCAGGTTACAGGAAATACAGGATACAGGATAACATACTACTGTCACTCATTGTGACTTATTTGCTCCAACATATAAAGAAAAAATATTTTCCTACAATGTGTAGAATTCCCACTTCCAAACAATACAGGAATATCAGGAATGACAACACTGAACGGTTATAGCTTTTTTTTTGCCTAAATCATAATTGTATATTTTACTTATCTGTCCCTATCCTGATTTAACTCATGGAATATAAGTATGTAGTAACTTTTTCTAAAGAGGAGTTAAAACTATGTAATAACTAAGAAAGAAGGATCCTAGTAAGGCTTGCTTTGTTTTATTTGTTCCTCAATCCTCTGTTTGATTGTCTGCCTCAACATAAATATTCCTCCCTACGCTACCATTCTTTAAAATCATTCACATCACTAATAACATTTCGACTTACACAATCTGAAATTGTGACACCTGCTTGTGTACATTTCATTAATGTCAGGTCAGTCACATCAGGTACTGTGGAGCTTTTTACAATCTGTTTGTGCATTCTCCTATATGCTAATAACAACAACAATGGTTAATATTCTCACCAGCCTCTGTACACCCATGCTAAATGTGCATTTCAATTGAATTAATGTTTGTGTAGGTTGTAATAATCACCTCTTTTATTAAATGCAATGCCGTTATTTCATTGCTGAGTGCAGCTGATATCTGCGTGTCCATTTGTATGTGTAGTTATTATTGGCAGTAGGGACTCTCTGGGGCTAGTGCAGCGTACTTTGCTATTTCTGAGTGCGAATGTGGAGTCTATTTTCAAGGTTGCCATAGAAACCATTGTATTTGTGGTGGCAGTGATTGGTGCTGCCGGCCGAGCAAGACTCTTCTATTTTTGTCATGAGTCAACAACTGATACACACATTCACAAACACACACACACACACACACACACACACTCAGGTGTACAAACATGCCTGAATACAGATGCAAGCAGACAGTTACACATTCGACAAAAGCACATCACATACTTGCATTGTCATTTCACGTATATAGACTGTTTAAAGTGTTAAGATAATGTAAGACAAAATATACTTATATATTGATCGCCAAAAGGGAAACTCAGTTTGACACAGCAGCACAGAGGAATGTGATTAACATCAAAGAAATTCATTTCCATGATGACCTTACATCAAATACGTGAGTCAAACATAAAATAAAGAATAAAAATTATTCTCTAGTTACCAGACATCTTCATACATACATCAGTAGTAATAACTGTCCTTTAAATCTCTCCACCAAACTGAAGCATGTTTTCTAATGTGTTGCTGTGACATGATTTCAAAAAGAGGTCATCTGCTATCATGATGTGTAATATCTGAAGTTATTTTGATTGTGCAACTGTGAACAAAATCAGTATTTACATAATTCTGAAATATTGATGTACGATAGGGAAACATTGTAAAACTGTAGGTTGGGTGCACTAATGGATATTTTTTTTCACTGATTATGTAATAATTTATATTAGCAACTATTTGGTTAAAAGATTTTTAGTCTGACTAACAGTCCAAAATCAAATATTCAATTATTTTGCGTAAAATAAATGATTAACTGATTATCAAAAATTTCATTTGTTTTTGCCAATTTTGTAGCTCTACTATGTAATATAACCAGTTCATTCATAATTTGCAAAGAGATGCAAGACGTGATCTCCATGAAATGCAAATACTATGTGCGCTATCTTTGGGAACCTTGCAAATGCAAATGTAAAGACCTAGGACTCAGCAGCTCCATGCCCACTTCTTCAGTAGACTAGCCATACCCATAATAGCCCGGATTTCATTGTGCTCTACAGACAGAGCAATGAAATGGACTGCATATGAAAAAGATCACCGTGGCAACAGAAGCCCCAGTTTGAGAAGCTGGGATGGTGGAGGCAGAGGTTTGGCCTAATCAATGCCTCGCTAACTCAGTTTTTTCTTTTACTGGAGGGCACTTAATCCATTAAATTACTCCCTGAATCCTTAATGAATGACAAAAACCCAATAAGCATTGAAGAAGTGAGGAATTAGATATGAGAGTGAGGTGTCATGCATTGTGTGTGTGTGTGTGTGTGTGCGTTTCCAAGGACTTAACACCAAAAGGTCACCGGGGGTCATATAACAAGTTATCAAATGTTTACGCTCAAGTGTGAGAAAAATAAAATTGAAAATTTATATTTGTAGGCTGAAGAAAGAGGAAAGGTTGTACCACCAATCCCCCATTGGAATTGCCTTGGATTCCAGGTATATTTAGGCTAATTCAATATGATTATTAAAATCCTGTTGCATACCTGTTAGAGTCCCACCAGTTCGCTGTAACCTGCGAATTGTAGCATATACACAATGCTTACAGTTAAATCATTTTATTATTATTTAGACTATTCCACTATTGACTACTGTCATCTCTAGAGTTACTCTGACAGAATGGCTAAAGAAATGTATTTACAATGCTAATGCATGCCTTAAATTTACACCATAGCCTATACAGTTCATCATTTTGAGGGTTAAAATGTACATGATATTGAGGACACTAAGACCCTGTGAAGACAGCAGCTTTGGTCCTGTTTCTCATTGCCTCCTGCTCCATCTCTGCAGTCACTGTGTGTGAGTGGAGGGGGGAAAGCAGATAGTGAGCTGGTGCCTTTGCAAGCATTTACATCAGCATCGCTGCTCAGAAAAGCCTCTGCTGCCACATCCATAGTCGTCCGGGGAGAGGGTGCACAAGGAAGATGAAGGGACGGGAGGAGAAAAAGCCTCTTACAGTGGGAAGTACCTCAGCAGCATTCACAAGGTACAGTGATTGATGTCCACTGTGTACCTCAGCAGAGGGAAACCAGGTTTTCATCCTCAGAGACCAAAGCAGCAGACAGCTGCATCAGGAAATATTCTGATTCAGGTACATAAGGCTCTGTGGCTTGCTCTCTCTCTCTTTCTGTTTCGCCCCCTTTCGCTCCCCGATTCTCACATTTTCTCTGTCATTCTCGTCCTCCTCATCTAATCTGATGATTATAGACTGCTGAGTGCAACAAATTAATATAATTCATTTTCAATGTGATATATAGAACGTGGGCCTTGGTTTATACAGTGGGTGTAATGCATTAATGATTAATATATAAATGAGTGGGCGGTAAGACATGACTAAACCAGGCAGTGGGGTTAAACTGAATTGGATGTACCCCTGTGTGTGATTTAGAGACATTGCTTACTGGGGGCAATCATTCATAGGTGATAAGGGAGGTTAGAGCTCAGTTTTTGCCCAGATTCCAATTGTTATCACTGGGAGAAAAACAGAGCACCCTGTTTTTCTTTTGTTACATTTCATTTATTGCAGCAAGTAACTGGATTTTCTTCATCTGACACATGCATATTGATAAAGCCCCCATGTCTGTTTATTGTCTGTAAAGGCTAGGCACAGCTTATATGATAGACATCCTTCTGCATCCTGCGAAAACCCTCAGGTTTTCCATTTGAAACAGTAAAGTCACCTGTAGTCATGCCAAGAGATCAGAGCTTTCTATGTGATATGGTACATGTGTGCAATTAAAAGCACACACAGAAATCAATGGGTTCAAATTTTATGCAGATTGGGTCAACATAACACAGACACAGTACTGGGTCTATGTTACTGTATATGTGTTGTTTATTTATTTTACTGTTGGGTTATTTATCCCGAATACAGCTTGTCATAATCTATTGTTTTAAGCTTGCATGTCATGCTTTGTTAACTGTTAATTACATTTGGATGTCATATGCATGACAGTTTTAGCTAAAGCTTGCTGTGTGTGTGCAGCACTGAGTGAAAATAACCAATTGCTACAGGGAAATGAGTGCAGTGATTTTTTTGTGTGCATATATAAAATCTTAGATCTGTGGTATACACATTGGCAAGACCTTACCGAAATAAGAAACAGTATTTTTGTCAGAAGAAGGACTTAATCAGTGTGTATATTATATATACATATTCAACAAGAGATTGTACAAGTAGGTGTTGATGTGATGGAAAATGTCTTTTATATAATTAGATAACAGACTAGATTCATCTGACATTTTTTTATAGTAATAAAAACTGTAAAGAGGTGATCCGAAGGATGAGCAACTGGGGTGATATAATTTTACTTTGAATGTACCTTCATGTGATTCCATCAGAGAAATAAATCTGACTGATTGATTATTATACACATGTGCTTTAGACAATTTGACTTGGTTGCAGAGTTACAGATCTACGACCTGTTTGAGTGGCTCATCTCTGTTGCATGATAAGTTCTAATAGTTCGTTCATGTTACTGACTCAGTTCTCTCATTTTACTGCAAAAAAGTGGCATACGTCCCTGCTTTGAATAATGCATACTGACATGAGTTAATTGGTTTGAGGGTTGGCATTGGATTACCTTATCAGTAAGATCGCCTTAACAGATATTTGAGAAGCTGTGGAGGATTTTTATAAAACTTTATCCGAGTGAATTAATTTTGATAATATCGCTCAGCATGAGCCACTGTTTGGTAGTATTCTTTCATATTACCCATGAATGCAAACAAGCAGGAATAGAGGAGGATACAGCTATACACACTCACAGTTTGTTTCTCTTTGTTTGTATCTTAGGGTGCATTGTGACAGACGACAGACATGAAGCTTTTCTAAATTTGTCGAATTTGAACCTCCTGGTGAACATCCCCCGGACCACAAGGCAGATTTTGACCCCATTTAAAAGCCGCTGTTCTCTGGCCGCACTTCCTGGCTGTGAAGGATGGGTGATGGGCCTGTGACTGATTCTGCCTGCCTGCCTCATCCCGCCCTTCAATGGAGCCAACGTGGAACTCCTCCCACCCACCTCCACCGCTCGTGTCCAACATGTCTGCCTCCTCGCTGCCTGAGGGCTGGGCTCTGTCCCAGTCGCTAGCTCTGCTGGCCATGCTGCTCATGGATCTGCTGGCTGTGGTGGGTAATGTGGCTGTCATGGCGGTCATTGCTAAGGCCCCGCAGCTCCACAAGTTTGCCTTCGTCTTCCACCTGTGCTTGGTGGACCTGCTGGCAGCCCTGGTGCTGATGCCGCTCGGCATGCTCTCAAGCCGAGCCTTCTTCGGGGAGGCGCTGTGCAGGAGCTACCTCTTCCTCAGTGTGTGCCTTGTCAGCGCCGCCATCCTCTCTATCTCCGTCATCAACGTGGAGCGTTACTACTACATCATACACCCCATGCGCTATGAAGTCAAGATGACTGTTGGCCTCGTAGCTTCAGTGCTGGTGGGGATATGGGTCAAAGCCCTGGCCATGTCTGCTCTGCCGCTGCTTGCCTGGTTCCTGCAAGGTGGAAAAACTCCTCTTCTAGAAAGTACTGGGGTTGGCGGAGGAGGAAGTGGGGCTGTCTCATCTCCCCCTACTCAGGGTCACAGGCGTTGCTCGCTGCATTGGACAGGGGGGGGGTCCAACCGCTTGGCCTTCATGGTCCTCTTTACTCTAGTGTATTTCCTGTGTCCACTGCTGGTCATTCTTGTCGTGTACTGCAATATGTTCAAGGTGGCTCGGGTAGCAGCCATGCACCACGGGCCTCTGCCCACCTGGATGGACACGCCTCGACGCCAGCGGTCGGAATCACTCAGCAGCCGTTCCACGATGGTCACCAGCTCCGGTACAGGGACTGGGACAGGGAGGGCAACTCCACAGCGCCCCTTTGGGGGAGGAAAGGCTGCAGCAGTGTTGGCAGCAGTAGGTGGACAATTCCTTTGTTGCTGGCTGCCCTACTTTACTTTCCATCTGTATTCAGCACTGGCTGCCAGCCCTCCAGCCATGCTGGCCTCTCTGGAGGAGGTGGTCACCTGGATTGGCTACTTCTGCTTCACCTCCAATCCCTTCTTCTACGGTTGTCTTAACAGACAGATCCGGGAGGAGCTGGGCAAGCATCTGCCTTGCCTGTTTCGCAGAGCGGGGTTTGAAGTCGAGGACAGGCTTCCAAGCCGTGAAGGATCCATAGAGGAGAATTTCCTTCAGTTTCTTCAGGGCACTGGATGCAACTTGGATCCTCAAAACTCTCACAGCACCTCCAGTCCTAAGGGGGAGGCCTGCCGCCCCGTGGCTCAGTCCCAGCCACCTGAGCAAGCACAGCCCATTCCCGTTGATTTCCGTATCCCTGGACAAATTGCAGAGGAGACTTCAGAGTTTATTGAGACTGAACAGGTGATAAACAACCATATATATACAGAAAATTGAGCTTTGAATGTCTTTATTTTCTGAAAACAAGCATAGTTTTGGTCATTAAAGTATTTCAGGAGTTATTTCTGTGAAAAAAAAATTGTTGAAAAAAGGCGAACAGGTAACTCAGTTAAATAAAATGACTTTAAACTGTATATTTGAATCATGCACTTTGCCTCATTAGTTTTCATCTTAATTGAAAGCTGTCATGATGACACAGTTAAATGCAGTTTCAAACTGTTGTTTGTGAACAGGGAAATTACTGCTAGAATAATAAAAAAAAAAGGCTGTATGTTGGCCTTCCACACAACCGCTCAGCTCTGTACAGTAAATGACTCAGTGAATATATTGATGTAACTTGTTAAAGCTTTTTTAATATTAAAAAAATCCCATTATTATATGTTTGATTACATGAAAGGAACTGAAAAGTTATCACTTAAATGTTTTCAGATTATTCCTTAAATCCAAAATTAGGGAACACTTCCTGAAACAAGAGGCCCTTTTATTTAATTACGTAACGCAGAGATGTTCTACTATTTCAATGAATTGCCTTTGGTATTCATAAATACAGATTAAATGGGTCCACATACAAGAGAGAATGTGAATGTTAATGCCAAATATTTCTTTGAGATGGCAGTTGATTATTTATGAACATGATTTTGTAAAGGATTTGTAAAGTAAAGTAAAGCAAGGCCAGAGAAAACAGCAATAAAATATACACAATTACAACCATAAAGGAGGATCCATTTAAGAAGAAGTACCACTGTCACTTTGTCAATGGTGATAATGACTCTTAAAACCCTTAAACCAATCAGATCAGGAGTCATACTTTACAAACTTCATTTTGTGGCCTAGAAACGCTACAAGTTGTTCACAGTTAAATCACATCATTTAATTTTCCTTTTTTTGGTGCTTGTCTAAACACATCCATTCATGAAATGAAGCCAGAACAATTGTGACTCCTTTTAGGATTTAGGTTAAGTTTACAACTCATTTTAAGGGTCGCTCACCTTTCTGCCATGTGGTCTATCAGTGTATTTAGACATAGATCTTAAAAACAGTATTATACTGATACACATGATTCTTTTTCTTACATCGTTTGATGTGCTAAACTGTATGTTATGTTTGGTAATACTGTGTAAGTGTTGGTTGTATATATCACCCTATACAACCATTTTTCTTTTTAAAGGTGAGTATTTCTTATGGATTTCATTGCAAGGATGCTGATGTATTTTGACCTGTATGCAGAAACTGCCTTCTTTGTGTGTTTTTCAGCTGTAGAGATTATTATCCCGCAAGAAGAATACATTTAGAATTTTTTGACAGGGTTTTTACAGTACCTCAGATGCAGGGAAAAAGAATATTATCCAGTCCTGCACAGTTACATGTCAAGTATGATTCCTGCACACTATTTTAATGTTATAGCAAGATTTTCTTGTTGAGGTTTTCTTAGAAACGAGGGTGCAGACTTTGATACGTTTTCAGCTTGAGTTCAATGATGAGTTATAGTAATATTTTATAGCGAACTGTTCGTGATAATACCATATGTAGAGGTGTTTTATTGAAACAGGTTGTTTCTTAAATGTGGATACAGGGTTTTTGAGATATTTTTTCCAAAGGTTGCTTTTGAGTGACAATGCCAATCCAAAATCCAAATGGAACTTGATATATTCTCTACATCATGTCTAAATATCCCAAAACTGTGAACGATGTTGAACATTGTGTTAGGGTTTTCACTTGTTCAGAGATTGTTTTTTTTATGCTGTGACTAAAATAAAAGAATGACCACTGTACTACAATGATACAAATGTGTTCAGAAAATACATGGCTAAAACTTGAGCGAGAGATACTGTTGTAATAAAGAGTTTCTATGTTTGTAAAACATTTCAGATGCATTCTCATAATTCTCCAGAAAGCATGGTGCTTAAACATCTGTTACTCAACATCTCGGTGTTCTGTATTTGTATGTTATTCAGTGTGTGTGTGTGGCATAATCTCATTGCTTCGCTTTGACATCCCACTGCAAAGAGGCGGGTAGGAGGATGCAGTTCAAACACTTTGACCTTAAGCTAACATTTAAACTTCAAAGGCCTAAAGCCAATGGTATGACCTTCATCAGAATGAAAAGACTGATACAGATAAAAATAGATTTGTAAAAATGTAATGAATTACATTTGCATCTCTGTTTCCTCTCACCATTAGATAAAAATCCATCTAACACTCTTGAGAGCAAAATAAAACGTAAAGATACTAAATCTAAACATATCCGTCCTGCTATGGTTTTATCCTATGTTTCAGTTGGAAGATGCTGGTGCACGACAGGCCTCACACCTCAATGATGGACCTCAGTCAAACCGCCCCCAGCTTCGCCAGGCTCTGCCATCCCCATGGCAATTATTACCTAGTGACATTTCTCAGCGCGGTAGTGGGTGGTAGGAGGAGCCTGCTCTATTGGGAATCCAACAAGGCACCCTTATGTGCAACTTCTTAAAATATATTCCAGGCTAAACCAGAGCTGACGTTGGTTGTATTATTTTATCACAATCTGGAATTACTTCTGGGATCATTTCATACATATGTTCATACATGCATGCATGTTCTCCCTGTGTCGGCCTGGGTTCTCTGGCTTCCTCCCACAGTCCAAAATCATATTTAGGTAAATCGGAGACTCTAAATTGCCCTTGAGTGTGTGTATGCCCCACTATAGGCTGGTGACCTGTCAGGGGTGTATATCCCTGCCTCGTACCTGAAATGCACCTCGATTGGCCCCAGCAGACATATTACAGAAATATTATTTCAGATTGTGTGGAATGTTTGTGTCCGTGAATGTGCGTTTTATAAGTAGTATGAATTTACATTACCTTTTTATTTCGAAAGTAACAATTAATTAACCATTATACGATTTGAACGTAAGGCTTTAGAAGTGCAACCCCATACAGCTGAGGGGAACTGCTAACTTGAGCAAGTGATAACTTTCACACTACATTTAAGTCATTTGATCCATTTTTTATATACACAGCTCTTGAACAGTATTTATTCTGTATTTATTCTACTGACATTGTAAAGATGAAAAGATCCTCTGTTCACTCAAAATCTAATTTGAGTTGTAACTGTTTTTGATATTCATGTTGTATGGGCAAAATTTCACTCAACAATCCCTAAAAGCTGAATTCAAATGCAGATAGACATAGGGGTCAGATTCTGTAGCCGAAACAAACCTGGACAAACACACAAAAAGGGATTCAACAGTATTTATTAGAGTAACAGAGAGAACACATAAAATAAGGAAGGAGGAGGAGTTGAGCTGAACTGAGACTTGAACCTTGTACCATGCTAACCCATGTATTGTAGCCCTAACTCAACCACATGCTAACTACACAGAGCCTGTGTACTTCCAGTCATGCCATGGCACCCTATTTATCAAATTGTTTTAGTGGTTATCAATAGTGAGAGGCAAAATCTTTTTTATCTTGCGTTTAAAAAAAATAAAGGTATTGTAGTAATAAGTTCTCAGTAGTTTAAGTCGTTAAATGTATTAGCGGCCTTTCTGGCCTTGCACCACCATCACCAGCTTCAATCTATGACGTTAGGTAGTGTTAGCTACTTTTACATGTTACGATTCAACAGCTTAAGGTAAAAATGCGACTTTATTGACTCGCAAAGTGATTGTTTATATGGACAATACAGTTCCTCATTTTAGGCTAGGAAATGGGTTATGATTAGTGATGCACGATATATCGGCCAACCGATATATATCGGCCGACATGTCACGTTTTTTAACTTATCGGTATCGGTCCGATGTCAACAAATTCTCGCCGATATGTCAACAATTGGCAGAGTTAAACCGCTACAGTTAGTTGGGTCACTGTCTGCGTGTCTCTCGGCGACGCGCTAAGCTAAGCTAGCTGGTCCTAGCGGTCTCCTCCGTCACATCGCATCGCCCGAAAAGACACAAAAAATGCGCGGAACGTTCCTCCGGGGTGTCGGACGCCGTCCTGCCGCCTTCTCGTCGGCGGCGGAGGCCGCTGTCTTTTCGGGCGATGCGATGTGACGGAGGAGCCCGCTAGGACCAGCTAGCTTAGCTTAGCGCGTCGCCGAGAGACACGCAGACAGTGACCCAACTAACTGTAGCGGTTTCTCCTAGCGGGCTCCTCCGTCACATCGCATCGCCCGAAAAGACACAAAAAATGCGCGGAACGTTGCTCCGGGGTGTCGGACGCCGTCCTGCCGCCTCATCATCGCCGGCCCCCTCCTCCGCCGCGGCCGCCGACGTCGCCGCCTTCGTGGAGCTCCATCGGGTCCGCTCCGCCGTACTTCCTCTAACCACATGACAGTTTTACAGTGAGCCTTCCTTCAAATAAAGAGCACTGTTGTGCTTTTCAAATGTACAGTGTTTTTTCTGGTCTGTACTAAATTTGTGACACTACAGAAAACTTTTTCTCTACATATATCGATATCGGCAAATATCGATATCGGCAGTGACTGCCGATATGTATATCGGATATCGATATCGGCAGTGACTGCCGATATGTATATCGGATATCGATATCGGCTAGAATTTTCACATCGGTGCATCCCTAGTTATGATAACTGGATGGTTTGAAACGTTACAGTAACAGTAGTTATCAGGAATTTCTGGGTCTATCTTTAGTTGGTTAGCTCGCTAGCTAGTCGTGTTAGCTAAAGTATCTCTTATCAGTTTAGCATACCATGCAGGTCGTCCCCTGTCTCCTAGTGCTACCAAAGTCTACATCTTCTCCTAGCTAAGTCACACAATGCAAACATCTGTTAAACTCAATGTTTAACCTAGTATTTTATCAGTTACACAACAGAACCCAGTGTTATTAAGACCACTGTGATGCTATTTTACATTGGTTTAGCGGCCTTGCAATAACCAAATTTATTGTAGCTACAAAATCTGCTAAAATGCTCTAATCAATTTGTTTTTATTGCCGAAATATTTAATCATAACTTTACCTCAAGGCTTTACAACACAGAACATATACAACATATTAATAGGCTAATGCTTTAACTCTGCTAAAATAACATTGGGATTTGCTTATTCATTCATAAGTTCATCAAGTCAGCCTATGAATGTTGATCCTGATTCAGTTAGGCTTGATGGCATTTTTCAGGTCACATTACCTATGAGCAGAGTATTTAGAGAACACGTTTTTTTCTCTTTTTTTTTCGCCTCTGCAAACAAAATGCTCAATTCTGTGAGCTTTGTTTTGAAGGAGTGCCAAAAAAAATCCCCTTTTAGAGGGTTGTGCAGACAGAAAGCATGACCAAGCAACTGAGACAAAGAGAAAAGCAAAAAAGGGAATAACAAGAACTATCAGGGCAACATAACCGCCTTCTGTGTACAGGTAAGGCCTGGAGGATTTAAGTAATTAGGTTTTAGCTAAAAGAGACATATGACACATTCATGTATCTCATTTTTCTTTTAGACAGAAAGTAGGCCTCTGTTTTTTTAGCGTCTGCTGCTGCGGTCGCTGCACCAGATGGTGAATGTCAGCTCTCTGAAAAACTGGGTCAGATTTCAAAAAAGCCTGAAGACACCCTGAAGATGTTTTTTTTTAATGGCAAAGATAAACCTTGACTTCTTACTCACCAGATTTGTCTTTGCAAAGGTGCTGGTGTGAAGCTCATTTAATTTGATTAGTTTTATGTTCTGGTTCATCTTAATCTTCAGGAAATGGTGTCAAATTGATTTAGTTTTTTGTTTTTAAGTTTGAGCACCTCAGTTATTGTATTAATAAAAATCTAATCCTTATATTTAATTTGTTCTGAACAAACACTGAGATTTCTGTTAAGAACATATCATTTTCAGCCTGAACTCCAGTTGTCAGTTCATTTACATTTTTATCATAATCCTGTAGGACAATGGTCATATCAATAATTAATTACTTAATAGACAGTAACATTTCAGGGTATCTGAAACTGTCTTTTTTTTTTTACAAAGTGCCATCTCTGTTAACTGCGATCTGTACAAATTCAAGTTTCATGGCATTATCAGTATAACACATTTAAAGCACGGTGAAGCCATTTGTTTTTGTTAGTGGCCAAGTCAAAGTTTGACTTCTTGTTTATACCTTTACATTTGGTGAACTAAAGCTTCACAAACAACAATCTTACAAATGAATTACCAGTTCACCCCACTAGATGGGGATGTTTACTCCTTTTTGTGACTCTATTGCTCTGACTACTCAGACACCCCTTGGTGTCTACCTGCATTTTGACTATGTTTATTGATCTGTGACATGAAAAACTTTACTGTGACATTTTGATTACGTTTGATTGTAGAAGCAGAGAAAATTATATTTTGAAAAGGCATATTAGTAAATTATTTCAGGCAGTAAAATCGACTTTTTCATTTTCTTTATGATACAATATGTACAAGCATGATAAGCGACATTAACACAGAGCCTGAAAATCCACTTGAAAATATGTTTTTCTTGTTTCTACATTTGAATATTGGAGCTTTACTGAGCAGAGTTTGACATTAGAAGATTGTTTTTTAATTAATCTGCTGGAGTTTCTCTGTGCTTGCTGAAAATCCAACTTTAGGGAGTAGGTCTACAAAGAGGATTTGTGACATAACAAATAGTTTGGAAGCCAATCATGGTCTAAGATTCTACACAGTCTCATGTGGAAACCTGATACTATTACTATTCTTTTAACTGAAGTATGGGGCATCTTGTGTCCAGTAGAACATTTGAAGGGTAAATATATTTATATATGCATATAGTCCGGGATTTTTAACGAGGAAGAAAGAGGAGATATAAATATGTATGATTGTTATTAAGGATTTTACCTAGATAATTGAAACTTTAGAAATAAGTTATTATTTAAAAGTAAATAGAAAGAAATAAAAATATATAATAGAAAATGAGATTTAATTTTTTATAAGGAAGGTCTAGGAATTATATATTACATATAAATACTAACCCATGGTTCAAATGAGAGAATAACACACAGTTCACAAACTGTACTTTAAAACAAGCTGTCATGACCTCTGTGGATTTTTGATGTCACACCTATACAGTCACCCCCCCCCCCTTTTTAAATCAACTATTCTATATAAAACACATCTGGATTGGCCCTTTAAACCTTTAAATCACCAATTAGAAACACAAAAAAACATAAGATTTCTTTCTGTTGCTCACGCGGACTCTGTTGACTTTCGCAAGCTTGTGAATCCACGTTCCTGAATTACAGCAACCGCTGTGCAAAGAAAGTTGTGCACGTCCATGTCATGGGTTGGATTACTGGCCTCGCCGGGCATTGGTTGTCACTATTTATAATAGTTCATAGCTGGCGGGCCTGTGCTGTGTTGAGGCCGTCTGTCTCCCCTCTGGATTTTCCAGCTAAGGAGCCTGCCACTTCACCAGTGAGCTGGCCCTCGGTCTGCACTCACTGACTGTCATCTGGCCTCTTTTGTTGTGCGACCTGCCCTTTATCTGGATCTGGTCTTCTTTTCTTCTTTTCATAATTTTTCTCGAGTACACCTGATCCATTACTATGGAGCCCACTGTGTCTGAATGCGAGTTTTAGACAAGTGTAAGAAACTTTGCCCTTCGCTCACCTTGGCCCGGCTGGCTGTTATGCTGGCTCTGCCTTGACTTGCAATGCCCCCCTCCTCCTCTGTGGCTGTTTTCTCCTGCACCGGCTCCTGGAGGCTCGTTCCCTGGTTGCTAGGGCAACCCGGGAGGATGGCCCGAAGCCTCGCGCCGCCTTCCAGCCGCTCGCGGAGCGGCGGGCCCGCTGACCTGCGGCCGCCCGGGAGGAGGAGCCAACTCTGCGGAGGAGCCTGTCCCGGCCCAGTACGGGTCCTGCTGCCCGTCCCGCCGCCCCGCCGCCCCACCACCGTGAGACCGAGCTCCGGCGGAGCTCCGCTCTCCCTCTGCTGGCCAGCGCGCGGCTCTGACTCCGGTGGCTCCGGTAGTAGCAAGATGTCATCCTCCTCTTCCAGCTCCTCGTCCACGGGCGATGGGCAGGCGAAGCCTAAACCTAAATCCCCGTCCCGCAAGAGGGGGAGCCTGCAGAGCAAAACCAGCCCCGGTGAGTGTGTCGGTGTGTGTGTGTGTGTGTGTGAGAGAGAGAGAGGGGGTCCCATTAAAACAGTGTGCAAACTCAGCTGTAACATGACCGCAGAGACGGAACATGACACAGATGCGTGTCCAGTTGGCGTTGGAGAGTCCATGCGTGTTCCACAGCTGGGACCCCTGCTGCTGCACTTTAGTAGCTCATTTGTATTAAATCCGTGTTTTTTTTTTGTTTAGATTGATTAAAATTCAGCATGCAGCTAACGTGACTGCGGGATACTTGCAAATAAACAGTTTAAATGCACCAGGGCGTACTAATTATTGTTAGGGAATTCGATTGAATGTGTTTCGTATTGCTTGATCGATTAGTGGTAAAACATGGGCGGAAGCACATCGCGTGTTCTAGCACATCACGGGTACGTTCGCAAGTCCCTTAAACTGCGCTTCGGCCCACACTGGCGTCCTCTCCCTGCGCCAGTCCTTGCTGCTGAGGATGCACGGAGCGAAGGGAGCACGGGAGGGACGCAGCAAGCCGAGGAAACGAGGAGGAAGAGAGAAATGTGCGTGGTCGCATGACACGTCCTTGCGAAGCGACGGCGTCCGTTTCTGATGACGGCGGCATCTCACCACAGCTGGATCAGCTGCCGCTTTGACAGCTGTTTTCATTATTGTACAAACAAACAAGGGACATTTTGCATTTAAAGGAGAATATATATATATATATATATTATTTACAAAGGTTGAGCCAGATATTAAGTAAACACAACAAGGGAAAAAAACAAAATTACAAAAAAAGTAATAAAGAAAGGCGAGGGATATTTTTTACAATATTTTTTAAAATCTTTTTTTTATTTAAATATGTGCAGGGGTGTTTTTTCTACAAATTTCCGCAAAATAAATAAATTATTACTACTTTGTTTGTTTTTATCCTCCAGTTCTAAACCAAATTTTGTGATTAATATAAGAGAACTTTAGAGAAATATTTTTCTCAAAATGGTAGAGTTAAATTACAAGGGAAAAAACATGTTTAACGGTTTTAACTTCTGAGTCAAAGAAGGTACATTTATTCTGAATGATATTGATAATTGATATAAGAAGTAATGCCTATCTGTGTATACAGTATACCAACGATAGGCATTTCTTCTTCCTGCTCTGACACAAACATATATATATATATATATATATATATATATATATATATATATATATATATATATATATATATATATATATATATATATATATATATATATATGATAGTCTTGATAGTCGTTAACTACCATGCCTAAAAGGATTATCAATTTAGTTGGTACACAATGTTAGAAAGTTGAAAAATAGATTAACACTTACGCTTTTATGGATTTTAATCATATTGCTGATGGAAGAATGCAGCATAGTACTGTAGAGTATGTTCACCATATATGTATTTTCTACAAAATATTCTGAGGTTGACCATATCAACCTGTGATAATACCTGTAACATAGAGGCAGTTTGTAATCATTTTTTTCATTGTTTTTTTATTACATGTTGAATGCTGGAGCTGTGCTGTTTGTTTAATAGTTGCTGTGGATGGTTCTGCTGCACTTCCCTTGTAACTATGACAGTTTATCATGGGTGTCCTCACTGCGGCCTCTTCTTATCTCCTTAGTCCAACATAGCAGTAGTATCTGTTTATCCTGCAACTTGATATATCTCATTGTGACAACAATACCCTCCCCAACTGTTGGCCTAAAATCGCATTATGCAGTGACCATGTGAAGGAAAAATAATCTAAAGTACAACCAATATCTCTGACAGGCATATGATGAAAACTGATTATAATTTTCAGTCATCTAACCATGAATGTTGGATGTTTTCTTTGTTACAGCAGCTAAATATCACTTCATTATTTCACCTTGAGTCTGATTCAGTTTATTTTAAGCTTGACTGGGTGACCGTGATCTCTGGACAATTGAATTGTAGAGCAACTACAACAAAGTTCATGTTACTGATGCTACTATTTTAAAGTTTGACTTCAACAGAACATTGACTTGACTTAAATTTATAAATTGCTATCTCTTGGATTTTACTCTATAGTCACATTTGTTGTTTGCTGGTGACAACAACAATATTTTAACATGGTGAACAGATAATTTCATATGCTTTGTTGCAATAGTCTTTCATCTCACTGGCGTATTGTGGTGTTAATTAGTGTGTCAATGCACGAGGAATGTGTAGGAGTTTGATTAAGGTTCCAGTGTGACGGGAGGAAGGCCAAATGATTGTAGTTCTTTCATTACCTTTGATGTTGATGCTGACTTGTCTCTGTAGGGAACAAACTAGAAAGTTAAACCAGAAATGTATCCATGAAGCAATTAAATGTTAATATTGATTTAATTATAAGCTACATTCTCCGTGTGCCACATAGTACAGCACAAAAGTTGGATATTTGGAGGGATGCGGCAGCAGCACTCAGGCAGTAATTCACGTTGACACACACTACACTGTATTTGCTGAGGAAGCTGTCTTTGCTGCAGTAATAAATAACTTAGAGGTCTCTCCATCCATGCAGTCATTTAAGTCCTCTCAATTAGCCGCTTGGCTGAGCCCTCCCAGTCTGTCATATGAGCCACATGCAAGCTACACAATATAGCACTTTGCTGTGACCACACCAGTCTGTTAGCATTCTTATTGCCTCATTTTTGCCTTGTTGTAGCAGAAATCTACAGCTTCATCTCCAGATCATCTTGAGTAGTTTGTATTTTAGCCATGAACTGGAGGCTTCACCATTCCCAGTGTTTTCATTCTCACTGCAATACAAGAAGCAGCTCCACTCCACAACATCTTTCCTTTCAAGAATCTGGGATGTTATTTTTTTTTCCATATTTTATCTTGGGCACATTTGAAACAGTTCCCTCATCTAAGTGTCGGTGTTGATTTTCTGCTAGAAACATTGATGACCCAGTCGGTTTTCGTATCTGCAGGAATCCGTCTCTGCCTGCAGGCTGCTCTCTCCCTCCGGACCCTCGTTGCATCACATGAAGCAGAATATGTAATGTCGAAGCTTTGCAGCCGAGGCTCTATGACGTGATACATAGAAGCTATTAAAGTATCTGCCAGAGAGGTGGAGGGAATTCCTCTCCTCCGCATGAATCACTGCTGCTCTCCGTTGTGATCTGATACAGAGGCCGATCACTTGATCTTCACAAACTTACCAGCTTACCACTAACTTGATACTACGGTGTGTACCTTTTATCTGAGGGCTGTCTGGTAGTTTAGTTTGTCAGATGTTTTTTTTCCCTTTTTTCTTCTTTTGAAACAGATCCTACTTTCAAGCATGTTATCAAATCAATAACATTTGCAAGGCAGCAACTCATTACCTGGATGTTCCACTGGTGATTTCTGTGGTTATAGTTAGGACGATGCTGATGTCGTTTCTGGCATTCACATTTTACAAACAAAAACAATTTTTATTATTATCTATATTTATAAATCTTTCTGAATTATAGTTTCCAGCCAGTTATCAATCTCTAGCAGTTGAGGGACCTGTCTAAACCACAGTTAGGGAGGAGGATGGGGGCTCTGTCTAACTAACTGGCATAATTTTACTTTTGTTGTTTACACACTAGACAGATATATGGTTAGCTTGGGTTACAGACATTTCCATTTCAATCTCAAGATGTAGATTGCCATTTGCTAATTTTAAGGTGTGTGTGTGTGTGTGCTGATTGTGCCTAAAGCAGATCTGATTGTCTGAAAATGTTGCACAGCGAAACAAAAATAAAATAAACACTGTAGGTGCAGTGAACAGTGGAACAGCAATCACCAGTGGGAGGTGGGGGGAAAGTCCATTTAAACCGTCAGCTCCACTTTAAACTGTGCTCTTCTTTACCCTCCGTACCCTTCCCCCCCCCGCTCCATGCTGCAGTCGCTGGCGGGTTGCTCTGTTCCCTCCAGTGCTCTGGCCTTGCCCAGTTATAAACCTGATATACTACTCCTGTCATGATTCTGTGGGCTTGACATGATGTGTATTCCTTATCTCCTGATTTGCAAAGTCATGTGGGCTCTGTTCTGTAAGCCTGCAGGGGCTTTGCTATTACACTCCTCGCTGAATCATTAGCACATAACACATCGTTGCCCTATGGACTTTAGCCTGCTGGGCCGGCATCCCCTTGTGTCTGCCGTCCTCGCCCTTCCCCACCCCCGTCATCTGGTCTAACAGTAAACCCAAACACATGACAAGCAAACACTGGAAGTCCCTTTCCAGTTGTCACAGCTTTGGTTGTGGGTGTTACAGCAGATTGTAGGCATCACTCTCACCTGCTGATAAGGTGTTTTTCTTCTTTCTCGCTGCTGATACACAAAGCAGAATCTCATTGTCACTGCACAGTTGAACGTGGTATTTGTGACTGATCTAAATGTGTAACCAGTTAGGCCAGAGTGTGGGAATATAATTGCAGGAAAAAAGGAATAGCATGTTTTCTAATAAGCTGCTTTTTTCCCCTACAACTCTGTATTTTTCTATTTCGCCACTAGAGGGAGACGCCAATTCATAAGTTTTCCACAAAGTCAGGCCATCAGCTTTAACTCCTTACCAGGCACCTCTATTGTTGTGCACCAGTCTGAAAATAATGACAGAGGACTAGTTTGCTCCGTGGTTGAGTGGAAAATTCCTGGCCTTTCTTCTGCTATGAATAGCTGCTTCCTACGTAACGGAGGAAGTCAGTCAGTGGTCGAAAAAGGGATTTTGGAGAACCAGGAATCAAGGTTTCATAAACTGTGACATGAACAGGTGAGCCTGGTGTAGCTGTGTTTACTTTATAGTCAATAGAGCCAGATTTATCTGTCCTTTTAATCATCACTACACCTCATGTCTTAGGGCGAAAAACAAACACCCTCACATGTCCGGAGCAGTTAGAGTCAACATCACGCTGTCACACAACATCACTGTTTTACTGGGGTGATTCCTATACCAACAGTGTTCACGCACAGTGTTATCAGGGGGTTGTATCATCACTGAGGTACAGTTAAGCACGCTGCTTTGCTCTGCCTTAGCTTCTAATGAAGGTCAGTTTCATTTAATCCACCTAATTTAGTCACAGATGAAGAAGGTGTTAACTTCAGTCCCTGACGGTTTTTATTGTCCTTTGACCTCTATGAGTCAGAAAATGACCATTTCCTTGTTCACCCATTCACACACGCAAACACAGTCAAGGTTGTTAATCAGATAAAGATATCCCAAGATCCTGTGTATGTGTAACTTTTCCAAATAATTTAGGCTAAAATGACTTTATTTTGTTATGGTTGAGTTATGTACTTTCATTATTTGACTTGACACTTTCCCATTCTTTGTTTTACCGTTGTTTCGGAGAATACGGATAATTGGCTCTGGTAAGAATTATCTTCTGAACAATTATCATTGAAGTTCAGAATATCCATAAAGACAGACTGAACTTTTGAAGTTGTACGGCTGTACATTCAACTTCAGTGCCTCGAAAGAATCAATTTATAGGTTGGAATTTGTTTGAACCACAAAAGACTTTCTGGCATTTTCCCATGGCGGTTCTACCCAATAACCCAAATAAAAAAAAGCAGTAACAATGTGTTACAATATGTTTGCGAGAGTCATAAAAACACGTTATCAGAAGTTTAGCTCTCTCCATGAGAGAAACAGTCTCTTTATTGCCTCCGGCTTTGATCCACCGGCACACCTTTGGTCTCAGGAGTGGGATATTACAGTAGCCTCTTGATGCAGCGCTGCAGTACACGCTGACAGTGTCAAGTGACACTGTGCTCCTCTTTGCTATATTCAGATACAGTGAGAGCTGCACTGACAGAGGTGGTTACAACTATAGTCTTGATAATCACACAGGATTTGGGGAGTGACCGTGCATGTTTGCATCTGTTTCTTTTGGAGTGTCAGCGTGCATCTGTGCATATTGATACAGGTTGTTTTGTGTACTGGTATCTGTGTTCATGTGATGGGCTGCTGGGAACATTCAGTGTTTTGAGACCATTCTTGAAGGACTGCACTAGAAAGATACACAGTGTCAATCTGAATGCTGAGAATCCATGGGTGTTTTGCTCCGATGCGTGCCCCATTTTATTCACAAGGGAACGTTTGTGCGGTCTCAGAGATTAGGCTCGCTTAACTCACACTCACAATAACTCCGGCTCTTGTGTTCCTCTTGGAGAAACGGGGTGAAAAGCAGCGCATAGTTACTCCTGTATGCTGTCGACGGGTCTCTTGGGGAGAGGATGTGTGTAGCACCACGGAGGCCCGAGCCGGGGTTGTAAAAAGAAACCAAACCACAGACTATTTAGGAGCATTGTGAGCTGAAGGGGAAAAATATTTCCAAATAACACTACCTTTTAGCCAACATTTTTTTCGCATATTTCTCGGCTTTCATTGTTGTAAGAAGGGGAAGCCATCCCCGGGGAAATAGATACTTACATATATTGTTTTAATCTCATAACAGAAAGCTAACGGAAAACATTTGCCTCAAGGTAGTATCAGAAGCTCACAGACATGTCGCAGATTAAATAAATCTACACATCAGGTGGCTAACAGTAGCATTTATCTCTACATATGAACTAATATTTCACCCTAAGGCCTCTACATTCCTCAATGGAATGAGGACACATTTTTGTGCTCTAGTAGAAGTGAATGTCATGAGAAACATGCCTTTCAGAAATCCCAACAATCTTGCCCGGATAACCTTTACTGTATCAGTTTGAACCAAACACTGATATTTTTAAAGTTTTAGATTAATTTTTACAATTTAACATTCTTCTTCAACTTCTTAAAAGCCATGTGTTGACTCCCTCTATTAAAGACTTTCCTGTGTTTGCTGGTGTGTTTTTTTACTGGCCTGAAGCAGAAGCTCTAAATAGGTTGTTGACTTGTCATAGTCTAGAGCTGCCCACTGAGCACACAGCAGAAAGGAAGGAGAATCATCACTGAGCACATTTTATTCACATCACAAATGGTAGTCAGAGCAGTGAGTATTCTGTGTATCTAGGTCAACACTCTGTGGGTGATGGGTAGGTGTCTTTGAAAGTTTCTTCTCCTGTTGACGTCACATACTGTAAAATCACAGTTTATATCTGCTGTCTTTTATAAATAACCAGACTCTTTTTAGTATAGAAGGGATCATCTCATTTCTCAGATGTCATGTTACTATCCTGGTGGTTTTAAGAAGGTTTATACATTTCTACCTATTAAACTGGGTCGGAATTTAGACATGGTCATGTGGAAGATGAACAAAAAAGAAGAAAAAGTGGAGCGATATTTGTCATTGTAGTTTCCTCTAAGTCTTGTTGATAATGTTGGCTTGACTTTTGTTGCAGCTGGCTCATTTGTATGTGATGGTATTGCACAAAAATGAGGATCTGTCCAGAATTCAGTCCCTGGCGTGTTTGTGTCGGTCTTTTGTGTGTCTTTCATGCTGTGTGCGTGTGTGTGTGCGTGTTTGTGTTCCTATATTTGTTTTAACCCTTCATCTGGAAAATTCCTTGATGATCTTTGCTTTGAAAATGCAGTGAAAATGGAACTTTAATAGAGGCTTGGCAAAGTACTTGAGCACATAGGCTTTCCTTGTACCTCACAGCAGTCATGTGACAGGGCTCGGGAGAGGTTATGAGCCTCCCCTGGAGTCATGTGATTGGCGGAGAAAATTCATTGTGTGCGTTCTCTATTGACCTTTGGGGAAAAAACGTGTTTACACTTCAGACAAACATTTGACAATCACACATCAAAAATGATTGACAACATAAAAGTTCAGCCTTTGTTTTTCTGCATGGCAAAATTAGACAAAGTAAAAGTCGTCAATATATATATATATATATATATTTATTAAAAAAAGGAAAGTAGAACATAGTAACAATACTTTAGAGCAATAAACAGAATAAAATAAGAAGTTAGAAGGAAATATTAGGATGTGATAGAAGTGCTATAGTGCTGGTAAATACAGAGGTGCAAATGAAGGGATTTTTTGTAAATACTAAAAGGAGAATATGAATGTCATGTGCTATATTGAACCTTTATTGAATGTTTTGTCAATAATTGTATACAAAAGGTTTTTTTTTTTAATTGTGTTGTGTTTTTTTCTCTATTTGTAATATTCATAGCATGGTTTACAGTTATGCAGTAACAGAAGCCGTGCCGAGGTGTAGATAAAGTGGGCGTGGCCAGAGACGCAGCACCTCCTCCATTTTACAGCACAATGGAGCATGAAGTGGTTCAACCCGGTCCCTCCCCTTTTTTGCCACGTGGTATGTTCCAAGCCAGTATTTAAATCCGGGAGCTTGAAGACTGTGCTGCTTATGCACTGAAAAACCGTGTAATCCAGGAAGCAGCTGAGAGACAGACACACACACACAGAGAGGAAGAGGGAGAGTGAGGGGGAAAAGAAGGGGAAAAAAATAGTCCACCAGGACACTGGAGGTGGCGACAGTTACAGCAGGAGAAGCAAAGAAAAGAGAGAATTGTCTGATTGTGGTGATAGAGCAGTTCATGTTTAGGAGAGAGTACATCTTGTCCCTCTCTGTTCTGCCTTTCCCCTTTTGCTGTCATTCTCTCTCTTCCACTTGTGCCAGCGGGGGAGGGAGCATCGGCCTGGCCTAGTTACATGTCCCAGCATCCGCAAGAGCTCAGACAAGGCCACTGCGACCATAACGGAGACTGTGAGAACAGGACAAGACAGGGAGAGGTACTGTAACCTAATGCCGCCTAATGATAAACAGTACCAGTCTGTTCATGTGAATACTGTTATACTGGAAGTTTCACCAGTTCTGTGTTAAGCATGGTACTTATCACCCCAAAAATAATGCAGGAGCCAGCTCATGGAGACGGATGAGGTGCCAGTAAACACAGTTGGTGTGTACTGTAATAACCTGACAGCATAAATAGGACAGAAGGATTATCTTTATGGGGAAGAATAAACATGTATTTGACATATGGTCTGTTGCTATGATGTTGATCTTAACAACACGTTGATGTGTTCCATAGTCCATTGCAGTGTCTGTGTGTTGCAGCATGGGTGAACATTTGAGGCATCTCATCCTGCTACTGTTCAGTAATGGTGCAGTAGTGTTTCCCAGTGGATTAATCACAGATTTTTTTGATTTTGCTGACGAATACAAAATCTAAATGGCACAGCATATGGCTCACATTGTATATGTGCATTAAAGCAAAAACCAGTGTGTCAACTGCAGCTACTGAATATTGGAGAAAGTACATGTCTCGTTTAGAATCTCAGTGAAATAGCATCATTATCTAGACTCTGTTATTCATGCAGATCGAATGATTATCAGTAGTGGATTTAATTAGGTGTGAGCAGAGACATGTCTTAATGCCGGGGTCTCTGTTCTGAATGTCTACTTACCCAACATGTTGACATTTCTGTTTTTGTAAGAACAGCTGACTTCTGTTGTTTTGCTGGTGTATGTAATGGCACTGACGAGTGTGACCTGTGGCCTTAAAGGCTGTTTTAAAAAAGCTTAAGAGTAAGTGTTTCTCACCACAGTACCACAAAGTTTTTTTTAAATGCAGGCTATAATCTAAATTCTTTTTTTTCTGTCCAGCATACATTTGTAAAATTCTTTTCTTTCCTTTTTTTCCTGAGGAAAATGGTCCCCCAACTGTTTAGAAAGTGCAGACCGTAGTTATGGCTGGCGATTTCATCACCCGTGTTTAAACGCTTGCACATCACCAATCATAACTGTTTGAAACAAAGACCCAACGTAGAGGTTTATTCTTATCTGGGGTTGCTAAGGAACGTCTGAGGCTTGTGTCGGCACTCTGCCTCTTGGGGACTGAATTGAAATACGTGTCAAAAAAACAAACATTTCTAAAGGCTTGACCCACAATCACAGTATTGTATTATTGAACTACAAAGTTTGCTACAGCCATGTAACCTTACTGACCATCTTTCCGTTAATAATGGTAGCTCACTTTTGGAATAACACAAAAACATATCACATAAGGATATTTTAATATCGCTCATTATCGTTATCGTGTTAAAAGCCTGTCAGGTTTGAAGTTTAGTGTAAAAAGCTAACCCAAACATCAAATTATTTTTTATATATGTTTCATGTGTCTAATTTGAGGTAAGGAAGCAGAAGAGAAACAAGAAATGTTTGCTCAGCATATTTCCTCTCTGCAGCTCAGAGCCATGGGCTCCAACGCTGCGTAGTAGCGAGCCCCGAGTAGAGGTCGGAGGAGACGAGTTGATGAGGCACGTAGATGAGGCCAGATGTTTGCAGCAAAACACCAGTTACGCTGGGAGTAGTTTCTGTGGTGAGGACTTCCTCAGTGAATTTGCACTGTGAATAGATTCCAGCGAAATGTTACACAGCTGATGATTGAAGCTATTGAAACATGACAGAAAACGCACATCAGTGACAGAGAAAGATAGAGATGTATATAGAAATTAGACTGGGAGAAAATTGACTTCTCAAATAATGGAAGCACAGTTCTTTCCATCTAGATTCAAGTCTCATTAATTATCTGTAATTCATAGTTTGTCATCACAGTAAATGGCTCAGACAGTAAGGCTGAAGGAGGAGTTTTGTTAACAAGGCGCTTATTCAAAATCTGTTGCATGCAAGGTTTATTTATCAACCAAAAACAAACACATCTAACTGTGTACTGAGATAATTTATAGCAACTTCTATATTATATATAACCCTCAAAAATGATTTATAGAAGTAAGAAGTTAAAACCAATACTTTTTATAATTTAGTAGTATTTTTTCTTGTTTTTAAACGTGTTTTTTATAAGAAAAGTCCTTTGATGAAGTTGTGCGTGATTCTATCTTGACTTGTTTAAATAGGAAATGGATTACAGCAGGAGAAATGTAAAATGCTTCCATGAAACAAAAAAACATTGGAATACAGATAGTATAATTTTGTTTGCATCCTCTACATTATGTAGGGAAATATAATAGGTAAAGCACTTTTAAACAGCCATTTTTTTCTTTTACTTCACACCTTATTAGAAGGAATAAAGTTGGCACATTAGATTAGAGATGATCCAGGTCATAGGAATATTTTCATGGACACACTACTTAAGTATGAACCATGGCTTAGTTTACCAGATCACTGCTTGAATTAACGGGAAAATATACAGCTGCCATCCTCGTTCACTGCTGCTGTAGGAAGAAAGGACAGGACAGAGGACGAGACATGCTGGAAGGACGGTGTCGATGGTGATAGAGCGGACGCAGCTCCGCTGTATGTGGATGTGGGAGAAAACTGAGACAGACAGCTCTGTTGCTATCACTTGAAGCCACCCTGTGTGCCTAAAGTGCTTATGTCAAGGCTTCACAGACGTGTATGGTTTCAAACAGAAAAGGAGGACACACAATATTAGATTTGGTATCCTGCGTTGATCCACCGTCTCTTCAACAGATGAGTCCACAGATTTGAGTTTAGTGTCGAGGTTAACTTCACAATCAAGTGGTCAGTGTCCATCATGGCTTCTTTACGTTTTCAGGTGAATACTCAAGTAAGGTGATTCAGCACAAAAAGGTAAATACTTAAAGACGTCTGTTTTGTTGTTCAGGAAAAATACAACATAGTGCAAACAATAGCGGGGGCTCCTGTTGTTTCTGTGGTTGTCACTTGGCAGCAAATAGGCAAAGTTGTTCTCTTGTTGTAGCTCTCAGTTTTCATGTGGAGGTTCGTGCTCCCCACCACCATGATGTCAGGGGGGAAAAATAGAGTTGGGGGTGCTGGGTTAAGAGTCATCTGTGGTGGAAAGGTCGGAGGATTACGTGGATATTATACAAGTGTGTGTGTGTGTGTGTGTGTGTGTGTGTGTGTGTGTGTGTGTGTGTGTGTGTGTGTGTGTGTGTGTGTGTGTGTGTGTGTGTGTGTGTGTGTGTGTGTGTGTGTGTGTGTGTGTGTGTGTGTGTGTGTGTGTGTGTGTGTGTGTGTGTGTGTGTGTGTGTGTGCGTGCGCTTGAAGTCGTCCATGTGAAAACTCTCCACATATATTGACGGATTGGCTTGTCTGATTTACCAAAGATTATTAGTTTAACAAAGATAATGGCCGATGTGTTGGCTAGGGCTGCAACTAATGATTATTTTCATCATTTATTAACCTGTCAGTTATTCCTAGACGATTTATTAGATCTATATAATGTCCTGTTTCCAACAGTCCACACCCCAAAGATATTCATTACTATCATAGAAGACAAAAAATAAACTTTTAGAATAATGTTGAATGTTTTGATAAACTGATTATTGCGATAGTTAGCAATTAATTTTGTGTCAATCAACTAATTGATTTATTAACAAGTCGACTGATAAGTCTGTTTTTTCTGTTAATATGGAGGGAGTTACATAGTTTATCGACAAGCGTGTCCAGAACTGTAAATGTCCTGCTAAATATATATGTAGTCATGGTTCTGTAATTACCAACCAAAAATGTTTTGTGTGTTATGTGTTTATGGGGGAAAAATCATCTGATCTAATCAACAGATTTTTTTTGAAGCATCAAGCATTGGGATCAGCCTCAGAATGGCAGTATCATTCAGGCCACAGTGTCTGTGTGTGTACAAACACAGCTTTATATCCTTAAGCATATGATTGGATTGTAGCATAACTGTGTAACCCATGTCTGTAATATTGAAATATTTAGTGTATAATGTCAGTATTAGAATATTGTATCCTTTCTGAACTCCACGCAGACAGCAGATGACAGAGTAATTATCCCTGGCCAATAATGGCACCAATTATAGAGAGTGGACACACCACTTCCAAAGCCGGATTCTTATTATGAGTGAATTACTGCAAGTGCACACAAGTACGGTTCATTTTAACTGACTGATGGAGTTCTCTCTTTATACATAGTCGGAATCTGTTGATCTGAAGTTTCTCAGCATACCTCAGACTGTGGAGAGAAATGTGTTTTAGTTTTCGCCGGCTTCTTCTATTGTATTTTGGTTTAATCCTGAGTGTCTGCTGGTGTCATCTGTTTCCAGCAGGTCTGGAGTGGGGAAGGCCCCTCTGTGTCAACCCCAGGTGTATCTACGCATGTATGAATGTGTACATGTGAGTTAGGGTGATTCTCTTTCAAGTGGGTGCACGCCCATCATGTGCGATTGAAGTGAAACCGTATCTGCCGCTGCAGCTGTCTTCTCTTAAGCCAGATCTGTTCTTGGACATTTGACAAGGATTTTCATGCACTGTCACAGATTGCAGCCACAGCCGCTGTCATCAGAGCTTCATAGGTAATCGTGGTTATGCCCTATTTTGTTTTTTTTTCTTTTTAATTTGGGATGTTTCCTTTTGAGAGCTCTTTAATGTCTTCAGAATAGACTCAGGAAAAACGATTGCAGCTGTTTTACAATGTAGTGATGTTGTTCTAAAGACCTTCTGTTTGTATTGTTCTGTTTGTTTGAAGGGCTTAAATTTGTGCTTGCTAAAAAACACTCAATCCACCACACGCTGGATTTTTTAAAAAACAGAAATATAAAATGTCTGCTTTTTGGCTTTAATTGCAGTTGGTGTTTCCATGTTTATCTCTGTTCACAGACTCAAATGATTAAGAATTGCTTACTTTGTAGAGTACCATAATTGTTACTAAATCAGCTTTAGCCTGCAAACCACTGGGATGGTCCATATGTATCATCATCCTATATATTCTGTCAGATAATATACATCACATATGATATTGCAAGCAGACGCCTCGGGTTGTATATTTAAGATAAGACTTCTGGGTATTAAGTGGTTGTCCATCATTTCCTGTAAATGCTAAATATTTATAGGTTTCCAATCTACGAGTCTCGTCTCTCCTTTCTTTGTATAATCAACACTCTTTTTTTTTTTTCTTCATTGCTCATCTGGCAAACCACTTTTCCAACAAAACCATATTTTCATACAGTTGTGAAAATATTTCTAGAATGTCTTACTCAAGTGTTAGTGTATGGCTGCTGGTGTTACTTTAAATAAAAGTAAAGCAAAAGTTACTTTTTGGAAAAGGAGAGGTAGCATTTAAGTCATATTTGTGCTCTAAATACAAACAGTTCAGCACAAACATCAGGGCAAACTACTTCTTTAAAGTAAAATAGTACTGTAACAATCACCTCCAGCTTTACATACAGATTTTTAGACTGTGTTGCTTTGTGTTTTTGATCTTTAAAAAAAGTAATAGGAGAAAAGTAAAGTAAATTAGTTTTATTTAGAAAGAATATAATATCAGTATTACAGAGCTCTGGGTCAAATCTACACTTCCCTGATAAACTGCCAGTGTCAGTTCACTCAGTCTGCTGAAACTATCTCTCCCCGACTCAGTGTTTTATCAGGTACAATAAAAGAATTTTCCAAATGAATGAGCTGTCCTCTTCGGATCGGCTGCAGAAGCCCTGGATCCTCAGGATCTTGACATCTCTTGTTTGGTTCCTTGTTGTCATGTGACTCCACTCCCCCTCCTCACATGGACGTACCCTGAAACTTAAACCTTAGAAGATCACAACACCATATCCTGTTTATTTCTCACCAGATGCAAGGATTCCAAGAGCCATTGTATCATTTCACACTCCGTACCTTTCAACTTAACCCATCTATTTTATAGAGATATATGTAGAAAGATAGATCGAATAAAGTCAATTATTAGGATATTTAATGCTTATGATAATTCATACTGCTTATTATCAAACAAATCATTAATTACTACTTAAATTAATTTGGTGTGACTATAATAACTCTTAGCTTCTTCCGTGATTAATGTCATATGACAAAAAGCAGATCATCTCCATCCCTTCAAGCCACCAACATGACATCGTGCGTCACACACTGTAACGCTGTGTCTGCCTTTCAGACTTGTGCAGTGCATCTGGGCCGAAGCCTCTGAAGCCCCAGCGATCTCTTCCAGGGACTCCCGTCTCTCTCCCAAACCACCCAGTCGACCTGCGGACATCCATGGAAGAGAAGTACAAAGAGATCGCAGAGGTAAAAAGGCCGAAAAGGATACAGTATGTTTCTTAACTGGAAAATCACAGAATCAATTTAGGTATTTAATCATAGAGGGATTCAAAGCAGCTGTTACCTGGATTAGTTTGAAGTTGTAAATTTGTTACTATTTTTTTTAATCTGTCTTAATATCAGTCCCAATATCTGCCATTGCATTTCATGGCTTTTTACAAGGTAAACTACCACAAAACTAAGGTTGAAGATGTGAGTTTTTATTAATGAAAAATGTCTAGATTTGAAGAGCTCAGGATGCATCCTGAGGACGAAAGTAATACTTCAAATAATCATATTGTTGAAGTTGAAATCTGTAAGCATTCTTCCAGGATAAAAAAAACTGACAATTGATTAGTGTGGATCCTTTGGTGCTCTCAGATGATTTAAATAATGAATGGAGTTACTTCTGTAGTGCCGAAACAATGCAAAGCCCTACTCCAAAATCAGACACTGTACAGAAACACACACACACATCATTCCTGCTGCATGATGAGTGATGACCACAGCTGTTTAATAAACATGAAAAGGTCCGACATTCTATAAGTTATGGGAAAATCCCTCTCATCCAGCAGAATGTATTTCTGAACTCTAAGTTATTCGATTATAGGGCGGCTTTACTGCAAACACCATTAGTGCTAAAATGAACACCAAAATTGCACTAATTGCCTAACCAGCATAAATAGCCTCAGCTGCACCTCTCTTGCCTTTGTGCTCTGAAGTTTCCTGAGGACAGATTTATGATTCCATATATATATAACTTCTGTTTACATTCTGTTTACATTGCTGTACTGTTGATTTATTGGTGTTTTACAACAGGAGCTGTTCACACGCAGCATGGCAGAGAGTGAGATGCGCAGCGCTCCTTATGAGTTCCCGGAGGACAGTCCCATTGAACAACTGGAAGAGCGTCGGCACCGCCTAGAGAGGCAAATCAGCCAGGATATTAAGTGAGGAAATACACACCCACACAAATAAATTAAAAGACACTTGTTACAGTACCTCAGATAGACATACATACCTCTACATACATTCATACATACATACATACATACATACTTGCTTTCACCCATGCACACTTATCAGCTTCTAAAATGCCTGATTGAGGCTAACTAACTCCAGCAATCGGCTAACTGGGCACGCCATCATTTGGCACCTGTCCTGGTGTTTCATCTTCTACACAAACTTGTATGAGGAGGTGGGCTCTGTCTCAGTTTCCAGGGTTGATGCTTTCTGCACCACTAAGCCAATTGTGTGGGTGCTTATGTGACATGCGCCTTGCAAGTCCCTGTTTACTGATCACTTAATGCTTAAAATGCTTTGTATATTTGTGACTCTGTGTGTGAGTGAGTGTGTGAGAGACTGTTTGAGTGAGGAGTGTGTGTGCCTGTGCATATACTGGTATTTGGTCTCTCTCTCATGCCCATCTGCTCCCCCCTTCCTTGCCCATACTACTCTGCGCCACAAAATATCGCTCGAAAGGCTAGAGCCAGAGATCTTGCTCCGAGCCAAACAGGACTTCATGAAAATCGACAGTGCTCCAGACCTAGAGTGAGTGAGCTATGCTTCTTTATGCATGCTTCATCAAGTTCTTTTAGTATTTAACCTCTATACTTGCATGCAGTTGTATGGAACTCTGGACTTTGGAAAGTAAGTGTCTCCAGAGCCACTGGCAGGGATTATCATTGTATTGAGGTGGACCATATCTTCCCTCTGCTGGTGAATTGGTAGATGTATCCAGTAACTTTCCTAATGATTGCTCTTTTACTACTCACACTCTAAAAATCAAAAAGTCTGCAAATGCAATTGCAAACTGTTCTTGACTTCATCGCTGAGATCCCTTGTACCTCTATTTATTGACATTTTACTAGCTACACCTGTATGTATTCACATTGTGTTGAAAATGTGATACTCCGTTTTAAATGTGAATATAATACGTGTTGAGTGGGTAGTGAATGCACGAAAATGGACATCTAATATGTCTAATTTATAAATGAAGTGTATAAAACTAATAACCTCTAGATACTGTTCTCCTTTGCCTAGTTTGCACTTTCTGCTTTTTTTCAATCAGTGTGTCCTCATTCCGCCAGTCTCTGTTTATCTTTACTTTGTTTTAAACCTTCTCTGAATCTTTTAAGGTTATTGAAGCTAGACTGTGTGGACACTGTTGATGATGGCTTTAAGGAGAGGCAAATGCCGATGGAGAGGGAGTATCAGCGGGTCTCAATATCTGGGGAGGAAAAGTGTGGGGTGAGGAGCTTTGCTTATTGCACCAGCATTTCAACAAATACTCCCAGGAAGGTGATTCCTGTTAACACCCATTTTCAAAAATGTGCTCCATTTTCTTCCCCAGGTGCCCTTCACTGACCTTGTAGATGCTGCCAAGTGTGTAGTGAAGGCCCTATTCATCCGGGAGAAATACATCAACCGATCCATGCAGAGCTTTTGTAAGGCCACAGCTCACGCCCTGCAAGACCTCGGCACGGAGCCTCAAGAACAGGGAGTCTATGACGATATACCAGCGGAGACGCCTGTAGATGCTGGTAACACAGGCACACACACGCTCACATGTTCTGTTACAATTAAGAAGAAATAGCAATCAGAAGGTGATGATATCAGCCATGTGCTTGTATTGTGAAACTGAAATTAAGAAAGTCTGATGACATGGATATGTCTGAAATTTAGAAGAAAAAAATCTTTAAGGATCAAACCATATACTGGAGGTAACACATCACACAGAACTATGTTTTGTCTGCTACCAATACTAGGTGATTTCTAAGAAAGCTTGTTTCACTTTGCTCTTTTACCTAAGCAGGTACTGCAATGTTGTTATTAATTTTAGGATATTTTTTGTATAATAAATTGTCCACCTCCTGTTCTCCCAGATGCCCCTGTCCACCCACCCGTTTCAAAGACACACCCCTACGACAATCAGGACCCCATTAATATGCCGGCTGACACAGGATATGGTTGCAAGATGGTGGATGGAGTAGTCCATGTCTACACCAAGAAAACCAACATGGACAAGTATGAATCCAATAATGCTTTCATTAATGTTATCAATATTAACATTTTTTTTATAACAATTCTATCCTCCTTTTTCAGAAGTGCTGAAGTGGACCTGCTGTATCCTGATCTAAAGGAGTATATTGGAGATATGAATGTCATGATGGCTCTCATTATCAACGGGCCAGTGTGAGTGTTTGTTGCAAATGCGCCTTCATCTCAGTTTCTAGCATCAATTTATTACCATCTATATTTAAAATGTTGCACATCCCTGTGTGTGGTGTTCACAGGAAGTCTTTCTGCTACCGGCGCCTACAGTACCTAAGCTCTAAATTCCAGATGCACATCCTCCTGAATGAGATGAAAGAGCTAGCAGCGCAGAAGAAAGTTCCTCATAGAGACTTCTACAACATACGAAAGGCAAGAGCCACCAACTATCTGGCTGAACTTGTTTATCCATCACTATTATTGTAAGCTCACATTGCCAGAATGTAGTAGGAGAACTTGGCAAAGTAGCTAAACATTTTTATTACCTTTTATATTATTAATCCTTTTTTGAGCTTTTCAGGGTTAAACATACAATTAAATAATATTAAGTATACATGCAAGTATTTTAAGTACTTATTCAAATGTATAATCAACTATAACTGATTAAAAGATACATATGAATGTGCTAAGCCAAGTTAGTTTGTGGAACAGGTATATATTTTATTTATACTTTGTAAAGTGATCAGACATGATAAAATGATCTTGCTAAGGGTCCAGGAGGGGGAACTCGAGACCAAAGTCATATTGACTCTGTCATAACATATTCAGTCAAATAAAGGTATCTGTTCTCTGGTCTGACTCCAGGTAGACACACACATACATGCGTCCTCCTGTATGAACCAGAAGCACCTGCTGCGATTCATCAAGCGAGCCATGAAGAAGTACCCAGAGGAGATTGTTCACATTGAGCACGGCCGGGGCCAGACCCTCAAGGAGGTGTTTGAGAGCATGAACCTGACAGCCTTCGACCTGAGTGTGGACACGCTGGACATGCATGCGGTAAGAAGCAGGAGCAGCAGTAAAACATGTCTCAACTATGATAAAATAAATCTATTCGGGTAGATAAAAGATGTATTTGGATCACCTGTTCTTTCACTTAACAGGACCGTAACACGTTCCATCGGTTTGACAAGTTCAATGCCAAATACAACCCGATTGGTGAATCCATCCTCAGAGAGATCTTCATCAAGACTGACAACCACATTGAAGGGAAATACTTTGCACACATCGTCAAGGTCAAAAGAATTCATACGCAACAGTTTTTAACACCAAATTTTCACAAACTGATGCGTCTTTAACTCGTGTCACTATTTCTTCAGGAGGTAATGTATGACCTGGAGGAGAGCAAGTACCAGAACTCTGAGCTGCGCCTGTCTATCTACGGCCGCTCCAGAGACGAATGGGACAAGCTGGCCCAGTGGGCCGTCAAACACCGGGTGTACTCTGATAATGTGCGCTGGCTTATCCAGGTGCCCCGGCTTTTGTAAGTAACACCTCGCCTTGCTCAGCTGAGATGTGCAGCATTTAACCGCTAGGTTTGACATTCAAGAAGAAATTGTTAGAACACGTTGTGTATAATATGCTTATGTAGAATCTGACGATACAAATCTGGGCCTGAAATGTATGAATATAACATAAAATATCAGTTTTCCAAGATAAAAGCTTCTGCAGGGACTTTATTTTAACAGGGCAATAAAGTAATTTATAAGCACATCGGTCTACGGGTTGTGGCCATATTCATCAGGGCATAGAAACAGGGAGTAGAACAAAGCCCTCCTGTTATGTCACACACCATGTGATTGACAGTTAGTTACACAAAAAAATCCTCATTAATTAAAAAGATTCCAATATAAAATAGAAAAGGGTGAAAAAGTCACTTCCTTATTCAGGTTAGGGAAAGAGGTAGCCCTCAGGTTTGCTGATCTAAAACTGTGAGTTTGTAAGTGATCCAGTCTGTATTGTGTGTTATATTCCTGGCTCTGGTACCAGCCAACTCAAGAGAAAACAAACTTAAAACCAATGTCCCTGATCGGTATGCCATATGTAGCTGTTAGTAACTTAATATAACAAGCACCATCTTTTCAGTGACGTGTATCACACAAAGAAGCAGCTGGCTAATTTCCAGGAGATGCTGGAGAACATCTTTATGCCGCTGTTTGAAGTCACGATCAACCCCCGCAGTCATCCTGAGCTGCACCTCTTCCTGCAGCATGTGAGTCTCCCCACAACAAGTCCGAGCTGTCCTGGTTCACCCCGAGAAAAACCCACTGACCGATCGTTGTGTCCTTGTTACCGTGTGTGTTTGTGTGTGTGTGTCTGTGTGTGTGTGTTTGTGTTTGTGTGTGTGTGTGTGTGTGCATCCTGTGCGTGAATAGGTGGTCGGCTTCGACAGCGTAGATGACGAGTCCAAACCCGAGCATCACATTTTTAATCTTGACAGTCCGCTACCAGTGGACTGGACGGAAGAGCACAACCCACCCTACTCCTACTACCTCTACTACACCTATGCCAACATGACTGTGCTCAACCACCTGCGGAGGTACCGTCTGGGGACGTTGTACACTCCCAACACAAGGATCTTTTGTTCTTGATTTTAACCAAGCAAACAAGATTTTAACTTTCTTTTTCTTTTTTTTTTTATGAACAGGAGGCGAGGCTTCCATACGCTCGTGCTGCGACCTCACTGTGGGGAGGCGGGGCCGATCCACCACCTGGTGTCAGGTTTCATCTTATCAGAGAACATCTCCCACGGGCTGCTGCTCAGAAAGGTCAGGCTTCAATATCAGCAACACTGGACAAATAGAATATCAGTGCAATAAATAGAACCTAAATACAACAATACAACCTAAATACAACCATATTTTAATTTTTTGTTTGGCTTTGTCAGAGGAATCAATTTAATTTGATTTACCTTTTACGTGATTGTGAAGACAATAACTCCTTTTTAATGACCCTGTTTACATATGTAATTCAGTTAATTAGATCTAGAGAGAGTGTTTTGGAATCAATTAAGAACACCCAGGAGCTCTACTTAACCCGACTAATCTGTTTTTCATGTAATATGAACACTATTTCCTCCTGCTTCCTTATTTTTCTGTATTTGTCCCTCACCAAAAAAAACATAGGACACCCCTGGTATAGACCAAACTGGTGGATCATCATGTAATATGAACACAGTTGCCTCAAACTAGAAAATGTATTTTTTCTGTTTTGCTTTCCATTTTCACATTTTGTCAGTACTATACTACAGAGTTGCACATTAGCAGCACTATCAGAGTTTCAGTAATTTTACACAGATGTAGATATGCTCTGACTGGTCTAAAATAATAAACTAAGAGTGTTCCACATATCTTACTGCGATTATTCTTACTTTAAGTAAAGGAGGCTGCTAGCCTCCTGCTAGAGTCTGAGGCAAAGTCCCCACTTCACCAAGTGATTGTAGCTTATAGCTGGATTTACTTATCCATGTCTCTGTTTGATTTCCTTCAGGCCCCGGTGCTGCAGTATCTTTACTACCTGGCTCAAATTGGCATTGCCATGTCGCCACTGAGCAACAACAGCCTGTTCCTCAGTTACCACCGCAACCCACTGCCAGAGTACCTGTCTCGAGGCCTCATGGTGTCTCTGTCCACCGATGATCCTCTTCAGTTCCACTTCACCAAGGTTAGTGTGATGGCGTGAACCATTTCGTCGCATGAAATCAATAAATGACATGCTATGGCTAACCTTGAATGCACGAAGTGGAAAAAGTCTGGATCAAGTCTGTGTGTTTGTTTGGGCCCAGGAGCCCCTGATGGAGGAGTACAGCATCGCCACTCAAGTTTGGAAACTGAGCTCCTGTGACATGTGTGAGCTGGCAAGGAACAGTGTCCTCATGAGTGGCTTTTCTCACAAGGTAAAAAGTTTTTTTTTTGTATTTATTAGTCTGGATTATTTCCTGTTTTCCCCCCCTCACAGCCTTTAGTACTAGCGTGGACACACTGAATCCAGCTAAAATAATGGAATTAATTCTTTGTTGCAATGAGATATTATGTTTTTCTTTTGTTTTTGTATTTACTTCTTCTCCTGATGTCAGGCTAAAAGCTACTGGTTGGGCCCCAACTATTCGAAGGGCGGCCCTCTGAGCAATGACATCCGGCGCACCAACGTCCCTGACATCCGCGTGGCGTACCGCACCGAGACGCTCTCCGAGGAGCTTCAGCTCATCTGTCAAGCTGTGCGCCGCAGAGAGAACCTGGACGCCATCGACGAGGAGGACACTCTGTCCATGGGCCCTCTCCCGGGACGCCACTGAGATCGCAATCACTCGGTCTCATCCAGTTAATGCCCGACCCTGTGGTTCACCAAGTATGACGCTGACGTGGTGTGAGAACAAATCTGCTGCCTGTTGATTCTACAGTATAAACAGCCCTACTCATCAATATATATTATAAAGTATGCTGCACACTGAAAGCCACACTGCTACCAAAAAGCCAAGGTCATGGTGCTGCCGGCACCTTCTTCTATTTCCTGAGTCATTTTTATGTTGTAGGAGACTATTCCAACTCAATTTAAGGCAATGTTTTGATTAGAGGTTTTCCCCTCCCCCACTCTTAGAGGTAGAGAGTACTTTCTATTGGTATTTGTGACACTGTCAGTCAGCATGATGCAGGTTAGTGATGACCAGAAAAGACCTTAGAAGCAGTGCTAAAGCCATTAAATAATCCCTGTGATCCCCATTATTCAGCAATATGTTTCACCAGAGTTGTACAGCTTGTAGTATCTCTGTAGTATATGTACTACAGACACTGACAACCAGCACTGTTTAACTTTCTGAATGAACCAACTCTGAATGTTGCTTCCACTATACACTCATGCTGCTCAACTAACCTAAATGCATCTAACATCTTTATTATACAAACGTAAAATGAAGAAGCAAAGATGCATTAAACGAACGGGTTTTGTCATTTTAAGCCACTTTAGGCAACTTAATTTGGAGAACGATGAATGAATCAGAAAGAATAGCTTCTTTCTGTCATTCAGATGAGTAGTTCTCCAAACTGCGCACACATGTTATTCCTCCATGATTTGAATGAGCTCAGAAATGAACAGAAGAGGGAAACTTCACAGTTCTTACAATCAAAAGAGAAGCGGACTTCCTGTCCAAACATTCCATGAAGCAAAAAGTTACTTTCTAAGTTGAAAACTAAAGGATTTTCAGTAAATATAGAAACTTATTTTGATTTGATGGTATATTTCTGAGGTAGAGGAGAAAATAAGGGAAAATGTGCAGTAGGTTTTAAACCACAGCTTTTTTTTATTTTTTTTTTTTATTAAACCTTTGGATCTGTTCAAAATAATTTGAGGAAAACACCTATACCTTTACCTCACTGTGGCCGTAAAGCTGTGGACCCTCTGTAGCTGCTTAGGGCCCTGACTACACTCATTCCTTCCCCCGATGGACAAACTAGAAAGTCGTGGAGTTTTTTCCCCCCTTTGCATGCAGTGCACTGTACATTTGCACCAAGACTTCACAGTGCCTTTTCATTCTTAGCTTTTGGGCACTGCATGCCCATCTTTCTTCAAGATGTTTTCATGTATAAACCTTTTGATTTTAGCACCTGCAACATGTATTGCATCTTTTGTTTTTTGCCTCCGCCCTGAAGGCCTGTGTGCTTGTTGTAACATCCATGCCAGTGGAACTGAAACCACCCGGCCGCATGCTCGGTGTAAAATAGCTTTTACCTTGGCCTTTGTTGGAGGAGGAACCTTGACTTTTTTTTTCCTGATTCTCTTCTTATAAGTGCATGCATGCATGAAAAATGGATGGCAGGAGAGAATGAGTTGTTTACAGCAAGCTGTAATTGTGAAGCATCTAAACAAATTCAGGGCTGCCAACCAGCTTTCGAGTCAGAAAACTGTTTGCAGAGAATATATATTTTCCGCAAACGGATTCAAACTCTGCATTGTTCACCATGTAGACATGAGCAAACCATGCTGGGACATGGTCAAGGCTGTTGCATGGTTCTTGTAGCATTTTTTTTTTTTTAAACGCAACCCTAATCTGACCAATGCTGGGATCTCACACCTCAGATTTTTTTGTATTTGTACACTCATGTTATCACATCACCCTTTCCTGCCACTGGACACGGTCCAACCCCCCATCAAACTGTGAGCATTCTTCCTGAACTTAGATGTCACACTTTTTTTGACGCCAACACTGCGACTCGCACAGTAGGTGAAGAGCAGAAAGAAAGAAACGCATCAGGACGTCAGCCTCTATCTGCAACTGTAATGTAGAAGCATGTACACATGTTTGCTATAAACAGTATACGATTGATTAGCGTAATAGAGAAGAGTCTAAGTCTTTAAAAGGATGCACTGTAGTTGTGTGCTGAACATGGCGGAATCTGTGTGATTGTTGGATTTCATGTACAAAGTGTATTTTTTTAAAGGCGCAATATAGAAATAAGAAATTTTATATTCACAATATTTTGATGTCAAGGTTTAACATTTTGGTTTTGTTGATGTTACTTATTGTAGATTAGGATAAAGATGTGTTAAAGTAACTGGACACAATATTTAAGTGTCTGCTTCGCCTGTTTATTATTACAGCAGCCATCTCCCCTCACACCGTTCGCTATCACCTTCACCATAGACAGGCTGGTTGACACCTTTTAAATTTAAGCCACAAGTTGTCTCAACAGTAGCGCATGACACCAACATCCTAACACACAGGCAGACGTAACACACTGCAGCCATGCTACATGACAGGCTTGGCTACAGCCGTGCTGGAAGCTAACCTGACGCAAATTGGACCATCTGGGAAGTCGTACGTACAAACAGGCAGACATTTAAAAAAAAAAAAAAAAAAAAAAAAAAAAGTAACTTGACAGGTGATCCGTCGACATCACCATAAGATCACGGCTGAACGGGCAAAATCACTGTGGTTTTGACCAGTCAGCTGAGAGCTAAACGCTAACACATTATAATTCAGCTAGATGGCACCCTAGCATTTGCTTATTGCATTACACACAAACTAAGCCAAGACTGATGAGTGACATTAGTTTTACAAGTATTTGGTCACCAACATATTGGACCAATTTAATCTTTGACCCACTGGTGGCGCTGTACAAAAGTTAAGTCGTAAAGTAACATAAATCAATATCTTGAGAATGACATAAATGTCTTTACAAAGTTTTATGGCGATTCATCCATAGTTGTTAAGATCTTTCACTTAAAAAACGCAAACTCAAGGTGGAGAGAGATAGGAAGGTGAAGCATTATCAAAGTCAGTGAGATTAATCCTTTAGGGACCATGAATGTCTGTTAAGAAATCATTTGAATCCATCCATTAGTTGTTGAGATATTTCAGTGTAGACCAAAGTGGTGGATCGACATTTCCATCCCTAGAGCCATGCTGCCTTTATTGTATAGAGTTGGTTATTTCTGGTTAGTTTGGTTGCGAAGACTCATTTGAGTCCACGATCTGTTGAAACAAAAACGGATTTCACCTTTTACGTTACATCTTTTACAAAGCACAAAGTGTAGTCTTTATAATTCTTGCAGCTTTTTTTCTTTGTTGGCCTTTCACCGTTTTTATGTTTTACAACTATCTTAACTACTTTGTAAGATTTAGTGAGGGCATTATGGGAATAGGTTCTGGATGCAGAAGTTAGGAGGGTGAGCAAGGCCTCTGTTCAGTTCCCAGTGTTGTATTTAATCACCATTTTCATATCCACTTGGTATGGTTCCATATTGTCTGTGTACCCGTGGTGCACGCTACCTCACAAACGCTGATCTCTGGTACCGTAAAAGTCCTGTTGTATCTCTGTTGTCCTCAGCAACAACTGATCCAATTCAGCCCAGTGAAACCTAACACAAATATGTCCACAAGTTAAAGAACAGCAAAGAAAACCTTTAAGGTGCTGGTCAGTTTTATCTTTTCAAGATCAGATTACTTGGCTACCAACACCAAATGAATAATTACTCAAATATACTGCATAACCTTCTGTATTCACAGTTCACTATCAGCTTGACTTACGTATTTCTGTGTACTAACTTCAAACTGCATTAATTACAGATACTCTGTTCACACTCAATATAGTTCTGTTAAACTGATTTTCTCATAAAAACATCTTTGTTCTTACAAAGTCTTGTCTTTTTAACACTTTTTTTTTTTCCTAATTTTGTGTCTTTTGATCTGTAGCCATATTATTGCCTGAAATGGATTGTCAGTGTTTTACAGGTTCAGATGCCTCCAATAAAGTTCATATGTAATGTCTGAACAATTAAATAAAGCATGTTTATTCACTAAACCATGGTAATGTTTCAAATATGACTTTTTATTTACAGGTTGCATAATGACTGCAGTGGCAGTCTGTGTCCTCAAAGTTCGTTGTGTCACCTTTGCAGCTTGTCTAACAAGCAGAAGTTGAATCACTCGACCAAGTTTCCCTTTTTTATGATTTTTACTTAAAGAACTCAAAATATACATTTACAGACAAAACAAAAGCTTGGTTCAGATCAAATTACCATAATTGTGAACAATGTGGAGGAGAAGGAGGAGGGTCACAGCGCTGATAGTTACTATATAAAGCAAACCTGGCCATTTTAAAGCCTGCGGATTAATAGGAAATTACAAAATAAACGTATTTTCTCATTCCACCTCATGCATGGACTGAGGCTGCATTGCTTTTATTTTGAAGTTGTTTTAACGTACACAATGACGCAAAACGTAGAGCAACAGGTGCCCGCGGTCGACCCCAGAAATGTCCGATCATACAGAAAAAGAAAGAGAGACCCCGAATGCAGGATTTTTAACAAAAATTGTACTGCTTAGTATTTTTACTGAAGTCGAAGGTAAAGCTGTACGTTTGGTATGTGGGGAGCAGATTACCGTGTTTAAGGACTACAATTTGAGTTGGTATTACGACAAAAAACACTCGGGAAAAATGCAAGAGAGGGCACGAACATCCGAAGCTTTGCTAGCAAAGTAGCAAAAGCAGCAATGCTTTTTTTCACTAAGCTTGGCCACAATTTTTCCTCACACATTAAACTGCATCCACTGAGTTTACTCCAGGAGGATAAAACAAAGAGTTAACCATTTCAGCCTCAGCTTCTTTTCTGTGCAGGCATTCCAGGAGGCGAGGCTCCGCTAGCCAGTTCTTTGACTGAATGTAGTGGCACTCTGTGTCCTAACCTAACCTAACAGACACAAATATGTCCACAAGTTAAAGAACAGCCAAGAAAATATTAAAGGTGCTGGTCAGTTTTATCTTTTCAAGATCAGATTACTTGGCTACCAACACCAAATGAATAATTACTCAAATATACTCAGGGACGTGCAGTCAGGGGACGCAAGTGAGGCAGAGCCTCAGCTATCTTCTTGACAAGTAAAACATCCATCCATCCATCCATTTTCTATCCCGCTTATTCCCTTTCGGGGTCGCAGGGGTCTGCTGGAGCCTATCCCAGCGCATTTATGGCGAGAGGCAGGGGGATACACCCCAGATGGTCGCCAGCCAATCGTGGGGCACACACACCATTCACACACCATTCACACACACACTCACACCTATGGGCAATTTAGATTTGCCAATTAACCTGAGCATGTTTTGTATTGTGGGAGGAAGCCGGAGTACCCGGTGAAAACCCACGCAGACACGGGGAGAACATGCAAACTCCACACAGAAAGGTCCCAGACCAGGCCCCAAGGCGGTCTTGAACCTGCGACCTTCTTGCTGTGAGGCAACAGTGCTACCCACTGCTCCACCGTGTCGCCCACAAGTAAAACAAATATTAATAAATATTGTCAACTGATTTTATAGTCAAAATCGCTGAAATTGCATATTTCGTGTTCAAATACAGCAGTGAAATTTGAGGTGAGGCAGCAACGAGCCTCACCTCTGAATCCATCACAAGCTGGTTTCATGCGATTGCTCCGTGCCTGTTTCCGTATCACTGCATGTGGCCAATATAATGTTTGCATATACGTTTATATACCCTGATTTTACACAGTCTGGCTCAGCCTTTAACCATTAACGTTTAATGTTTGTTAATGACACATTTAGTTTTGCTGACGGAACATAAAACCGCAGTAAAAAAGGCACAGATAATACTCTGCCTCACTGAAATGGGGCGTCCAACGGACGCCCCCTTTTACGAAGAAGCGCCAAGTGAGAGTCAAGTGCACTGCCGAGTTTATTTTTGTGTTTTGCTCCGTCGGACTGACAAAATGGGAGAGGATTCCCTATCTAAGCTTAAAAATGTCTCAAACCTGGACTTTCAGTCAAAACGGGAAGTGATTAACAACGGTAGACCAACGCCGGAGCTAAAAGGCTAGCTTCAAACTATGGAACAAGCTAACTCGCTAACTTCAAACGGATGCTACACCCTGAAAAGACGTTCTGTGAGGCTGTCCTTAAAAAAAAAAACGCCTTTACTGCTTTCCTGGCTGTTTGTTCTCAACTTGTGACAATGTCTGGACTAACGCGGGAACAGCGGAGACTCAATATTAGCATCCACAACGCTAAGGTAAAGGAAAATCGAGAGATCCTGACCTCATTAATGCAACCTGCTTCCTAGCTAAACAGGAGTTGTTATTTTGTGGTAACGATGAAAGGACAGACTCCTCTAATCGTGGCATCTATGTAGAACTTTGACCTGCTTTTGCTGAGAATGAAGAAAGGTTAGCTAGACACTTGGAGAAATTCACTGTGTTTTCTGGCTTTTCAATTAGAATACAGAACGATCTAATTGAAGCAGTCGGTGATGTGATTAGAAATGATATTAAAAGGGAGATTAATGCTGCCCCATTTGTTGCTGTAGAGGTAGATGAGACAACAGATGTCGCAAACAAAGCACAGATCTCTGCTATGTTGTGCTATGTAGCTAAAAGTGAAGTGAAGGAGGCGTTTCTGGGATTTGATGGCGTGCTGTAGCTAATGACTGCAGTGGCAGTCTGTGTCCTCAAAGTTCATGGTGTCACCTTCGCAGTTTGTCTAACAAGCAGAAGTTAAATCACTCGACTGAAACCAACTTTTCCATTTTATGATTTTTACTTAAAGAACTCAAAATATACATTTACAGACAAAACAAACGCTTTCTTCAGATCGGTCAAAAAACTGTGTTGCTTCCATCGTGACCTTGACGTGCACACAAGCAATATCAAAATGACGCTATGGAAGCCAGAATTATGTTTCACAATAAAAGTATCTTTTTATACTAAGTTATGCATTCTCATAAAATAGAATAATCAGAATTAATCATTAATTTCTTAAAAATTAAATTAAGCATATTTAGACATTTTTAAACTAAATTATTACTGTTCTTACAATGACCAAATAGATTAGTCTTATTTCCCGCCCTATTTACTGTTACAGAATTTAAGCAAATTGTTATATATTGTATAATGTGCCCACTGATTTGATTGTATGTTGACTTTAAACCATTCTGAATAACACTGGACAGCTTACTAATATATATTTTAAAAATACATCTTATAATACCATTTCACACTGAAGCATATTTCTTGTTTGTGGCATAACAAAGATTTCAGGGATAATATTTACGTTTTATTGTAAATATGAACATTGTAAACCTAATCTGTTCTTAATTGCTTAATATAGTCTCAAAGACATATGCTTAAAATGTCTCGTGACCCGTTTGGTTCGTGGATTCTCCTTCATCCTCTCTGATGTCCTCTCACTCTTTCGTTGGATCCATTTAATTTGCCGCCTGCAGCGTTGAAACACAAAACAGGAAGAAAAGTGTCTGTTTACGCCAACATTTATCAGTGTGATGGCAATAAATATCTCGACGAACGGCGGAGAAGAACGCGGCTGCTTTAAGGCCTGTCACTCACGGCCATGTTTGACTTGACTGCCTGTAACTGCAGGAAGACTCGTCCTCCTTCTTCTGGACACACTGACTTCAGCTCATCTCGGCTCATCCCCAGGAGCATGGAGCCGCTCAGAACGCCCAGACAGCGAACTGTGCTGCAAGAGAACCAGTCTGCATCAGAGCGGCAGCCGACTGTAGCGGGACAAGTGTCACTTGGATTGTTCACAAATGTGGATTTTTGTGGGGGTGGTTTTCCAAAGTAAGCATTGAAGCAAATTTAAAGCAACAAAATTTCTGCACAAACCCTTCTATACACACACACACACACTAGTGTATTATATTGTGTTGCACATTAAACTCAGCCTACAATAACATGAAGGGAAACCTAAAGTGTCATTTACTCGAAAACTTTATAACTTGCATACAAAAACTAAACTATTTTATTTTACTGTATTTCTTTACAAATGTATCTTTATAAATAATAGGTTTGATTCATGTTAATATGTATTTTCAGACAAATTACATATTTGGGAGGAAATAAACATTCTAAATACTGTCAAACTATAATTTGGCAGCCACTTGCAGTAACTCTGAGGTCATGGTCCCCCAGGCTACAGCATAGAAGAGCAAATAGTTCAGCTAAAGAATATCATGTAAGTGATTAAAAATTTGTAATGATGGTCTTAAACTGAAAAGGGCGTCCAGTACCAATTTGATTTCTTTGTCAATTTTTAAAAACCGAAGATCAAGTCCAGATTTGTACTCAATCATTTATATCATGGTTCAAAAAAAAGGTCTGTTTTATGCAAATGTGTGCATGAGATTGTCATACAACTGATAATCTGTTGAATTTATTGGTGTTCAAGAACCTGAAATTACGCCATTGTATCATCAGATGAAATAAGCGTGGGCCAAGGATTGAGCCCTGTGGCAGAGATTTCCATTAAAATGAAAAGTAGTCAAAAGTGTAAGCTCAGTTCTAGATGTACATGCATCAGCATTTTGGTGGGTTGAATGTAATAATCTACAGGTTTATATGTGTTGTATGTCTGTGTGTGCTTACATTTTACTGAAGCCCATGTGTGTGAGCCAGGCTTTCACATCAGCAGGCTTGGACTTCTTGGTCAGGACAGGAGAACCTGCAGTTTGCTAAGAAAGCAGAGTGTTGCTTTTAAAGCGTTGATTTCTCTTCACGTTCGCTTCTCAACCAGCAGGGCAACACACACACACATACAAATGCCCAAATCCACCTTTGAATCAATCACAGAGTTGCCGCTTTTTCAAATGATGTGAGTGTGTATAAACTTCCAAACAAGGGAGTCATATTTTACATTTTGTAACCAGTCGATTATATATTCTAATCATCAATATTTATTCATTGCTGAATTTAATTTATTTTTGCTGGACTGGCAGCTTTTCTGCCAAGATCTGCTGTGGTAAATGTCAACATATCTGAGGAGTCACATAATTACACAAAAGCATAAATTGTGCAGCTTGAAACAATAATTATATATATATACTTATAATACTAATTATTAGAATTATTAATATAATAATTATAGCTGGTGAATGTATAATTATTATAATAAAAATGATATTTACATTCCCACTATATTATATACTATCTTCTTTCCCACTATATCCTAATCAGTGCTTGAGAAAAATGTAACTCAAGAGAAACTAATCCCTTCTTTGTAAAAACACTGCTTTCTGATCAATTTCCGCTGTCATAGTGCGCTCACCTCGTCTGGTTGTTCACCGTCAGCCTTCAGTGCATTGTTGGGCACGAAGCCTTCTTCTCCTCTGCTGTTCCTCACTTTCCACCACAGCTTGGACGTGTCCAGCAGCTGTAAACGGACAACGAAGGCGAAATAATGAAAAACAAAGGAGAAAATAAGAGGTGGAGTAGTTTATAAGACTTGTACTCACCTCAACTATCTCCCCTTTTCTGATGGAGAGCTCTCTGTGGTTTCTTGAGGTAAAGTCATTCTTAACATGCATTGAACCCAGTTTTGACTCACCTGAGCTGAAAAACCCAACAAAAGGAAAGAGAAAAGTTTTGATGTTGGAAGTTTAAAGTTCCTTTTTTTTTAACTGAATCCTACTCTGAATCTGGATGTTTGTACCGTGCTGTTTGAGGTCGAGTCGGTGCTGCCCATTTGGCAGAAGTCTACACAGAGAAAACACACAAGATTATCATGTTTATTGATCTCTTCCTTTTCTTCTTCTTCTACTTGTTGTGTAAGTGTAAAGGATTACCTGGCTGCTTGCAGGTTTGTGATTTTCCTGGCTGCTTGCAGGTTTGTGATTTTCCTGGCTGCTTGCAGGTTTGTTGACTGCCTGGCTGCTTGCAGGTTTGTTGACTGCCTGGCTGCCTGCAGGCTTTTGAGCTGCCTTTTTGCCCACACGTTCTCTGGGTTCAGGCGCCGCGGTGACGTTGGGAGGCTTCCAGCCATCAGAGAACTCCAGAGTGTAGACCGGGATGTCCTCATCGTCCTCTGGCCATTGGGTACTAAGATAAAATATCCCATACACAGTATGAAATATGTTGGCATAGGGCCTGATATTCATAATAAAGACATCATTAGGAACTAATACCAACCCATTCTACACTTTCTGGCCTCAGACAGAGGAGTAAGTGTATTTTGCTCAAAAGTGATCAGCACAGCAAAAACTGTGTTCAATAAGAATCATATATGGATAATCTATTAGAGAGTTGAAAGATAAATTTACTACAGAAACTGGGTACAGTTTCTTAATCAGTTTGTTCCTGATAATGAAATCATAATTTAAAAATAGAAGATATTTGTTTAGTTCGGTATATATTTTTTTTGTTAATATGACCAAAATTAACGTTGAAGAAATTGAACTATGACAAATTGTTCTTAAACCACAAAGACAGTGGAAGGGCATTTGATTTACTGTGATGCAACATGAGCGTAAAAGTCAAACAAAGGTGTAATGAGATTCGATCCGGCACAGTGTCCCACCTGGGGATGTTCCAGGCGTCTCCCAGGGTCTGCCACAGCGTGTCCTCCTCCGTCGACGCCGCCTCACTCATCAGGCGGATAGCCAGCGGCGTCAGCAGCGGCGCCACGATGGTCGGCGGCAGCTCGGCGGGGCCGTGGGACACCAGCTGGTTAAGGAGATTGCTCTTCAGCAATTGTTGAGAGAATGTAGATGTCATACTTATTAGTGACTTACGAATGCTATTGTGGAGAAAAAGGAATGGACAAAGTCAGCGGCGCTGGGATCATGAATCTGTCCGTTCAGCTCGCCCTGTCAGAACAAAGACCAGATTTACATACGTTACATCATGAAGAGGAATAAAACCAATCCTGTAGGTGAATAACACTGAGGACGCATACCAGGAGGTTTAAACCACATTTGATCTTATGGAAACAGTCTGCAAATTCCCCTGCAGGCGGCATGCCATCCATAACTATAGAACCAACACACACAGGTGATTGCAGCGTCACAACATGAAATGGAAACGGTTCAATCTGTCCCCGTTGTCTGCGTTCAATTACCTTTGCCTTTTTTCTTTTTCTTCTTTTTCTTCGCATGTTTTGCCACGACTGCAGCTACTTGTCCCATGAAGATTTCAATGTGAGCTAAAATATGATTCAAGATATCCTGGAAAGAGAGAAAGGATATAATTATTGATTTATTGATTTATTTTAAGGGCGACACGGTGGTGCGGTGGGTAGCACTGTTGCCTCACAGCAAGAAGGTCGCAGGTTCAAGACCCGCCTTGGGCCTGGGTCTGGGGCCTTTCTGTGTGGAGTTTGCATGTTCTCCCCGTGTCTGCGTGGGTTTTCACCGGGGTACTCCGGTTTCCTCCCACAATACAAAACATGCTCAGGTTAATTGGTAAACTCTAAATTGCCCATAGGTGTGAGTGTGAGAGTGAATGGTGTGTGAATGGTGTGTGTGCCCCACGATTGGCTGGCGACCATCTGGGGTGTATCCCCCTGCCTCTCGCCTTAACGCGCTGGGATAGGCTCCAGCAGACCCCTGCGACCCCGAAAGGGAATAAGCGGGATAGACAATGGATGGATGGATGATTTATTTTACAAATAAATGGCTGTATGTCCGTGAAGGTTCTCAATGATCCAGGTTATCTTCATCTTGTTGGATAAACTGGACTTTTTAGTTGAGTTGGGGATGTTTCACCTCTTTATTTAAAAGCTGTATTTATTTGACATTTTTAAACACTATACTAACCACATTCCTGTTCAGCTCTGTGTATGCAGGAGCAGGAGGAGGAAATGATTCTTCTTCTTCTTCTTCTTCTTCTTCCTCTTCTCCTCCTCCTTCTCCTCCTTTTTCTTCTTCTTCTTCTTCTTCTCCTCCTCCTTCTTCTTCTTCTTCTTCTTTTTCATATTCTTCTTTTTCTTCTTCCTCTTCTTCTTCTACTTTTTCTTCTTTTTCTTCTGCTTCCTCTTCTACTTCTCCGAGGTCGGAGGGCAGCGGTGATGGTACCTCTGCTCTGGATTGTAAGGCATCTTCCTCATCCTCCTTATCCTCCTCATCCTCTATATTCTCCTCATCCTCCTCTTCCTCATCCTTCTCTGAGTGCACTACTTGTTCGTCCTCAGCGAAGTCATCCTCGTCTACATGTGCAAAGGAAACCGGATTGAAACGAGACATTTCGTGCTCAGTTGCAGAAGTGTGGTGCCTGTGGTGTCAGCCTCACCATAGTCAGGTGCAGTCCACTGCTGCTCTACATCAGCTGCAGGCTCTTGCTCGCTGTGTTCAGAAGTTGTTTCAGCATTGCGAAGGTTGTTCATTCCATCCTCTCCTGCTACAAGTCCTGCATCGCTGCTTCAAAGAAAGCGTGAGTGATAAAATCAGCAAAGCTTCACAGTTGCTGAGTGACCAAACTGTACTGTCGGTTCCTACCTGACACCTGTGACCTCCCTCCTGCGCGACAGCACCCGTGAGAGATTCTTCTGAACGTGGTCGGACTGCACAGAACAAGACATTCACTCACTAGTTTTGGTCACCCTTCGGTCATACTGAATGCTAAAAGTTTCTCGTTCTCACCCCGACGTCTTCACACTGGAACATGAAGACACTGGTGGTGTCTTTTCTCCCGGGCCGGACCGACATCATGAGCAGGGAGTTGAACACGGCGGAGTTCTGCACAGCCTTCAGCTCCAGGATGTCGCTGAGAGCGATGGACTCCAGCTCCTCCTGGAAGACACACAGAAGCCAGGTGTTGAGATATCAACCTCTGTGTACATATGGATAAAAAAATAAAAACAGCTCAAAAACTCAAAAACAGCTCCAGCAGCTAATGGTATTATTCATCATTAATAGTGGTGAAAAAATAAGATTTATACATGTGCAGCAAATGTAACAGAAAATGACAAAAGTTTTAAGTTGTCTTTGGAAGTGAGATACATAATCTCAATTTACCTCTGTTCCAGAGTCTGGGGATGTTAGTTGTACCGCAAACAAGGAACAAGGAAATATTTTGTTCTATAGTTTAAAAGCAGCCAAAGAAAGAATATAGACTTTATGTAGATTATACCGTGCGCTCTGTTTAGTTTTAGTGGATCCAGGAAACAATTATTTTGAACAAGTTGCATATTATTATTATTATTAAGAGTTATTTGGGCAGGCCTGTGAACAAAAGCATGAATGTGTGAGAAATGTCGTGATTTTTGGGAATATCCTTTGTGTTATCAGAAAAGAATGGGGCCCGAAATTGATCCTTGGGGCATACCAAAAGTAATATTACTCTCATTTCCCCGGAGATAGTAGTCTTGAGTCTATTATCTATCATTCCTTTTGTTACATAAACACTGTCCCATGTAATACTCAACCCAGGGAGAATGAGAGTGTTTTAACTGTGTGACAAACAATATGATTTTTATTCTCATGATCATTCAGTATTCCCTCGTGTCAGTTTCCCATCACATTTTCCCTTTGACTTGTCTTTTGGGTTACCTTGGTTTCGATGTCAATGAGCAGCAGGTTGGCGCCGCGCACCTCCATCAGCATGTTCTGACCCCACACGCGACCCATCCCGTCCAGCAGCTTCAGCCGCTCCACACAGTCGCCTATGCATCTCATCTCCTTCCCATCCAGGTCGCAAGTGAACAAGTGCTGCAGCGGAGAGGCGGTAACACGCAGGATTAACATGACACGATGCAGAATGGGTCACATTTGCATAAACTACGTTCTGCTACCTCTACTCTATAGCGAAGGTCATTCATCATCTTGTTCATCGACACTGCGTACTCCTTCCTTTTCACTGTTGACACATGAAACATACCTCTGTGTAATTCATGAAGTTGAACTGACGGAGTGAAATTTACCTGTCAAGTGCAGCAGTGCTAACTTACGGTATATTGACTTTGCACTGGGCGTCGAAATGTTTGAAACCTGTGATAATACCTCATCTGTTGCGGACAAAACACTGGCACCACAACTGGAAATGATTTACAACAATAAAATTGTGAATGAAGCAGTTGATGATTAGAAAAGAAAGGAGTTAAATACATACTTAGAATGGATCGATTCTTGGTAGCTGCCGGTGTCATCTTCAAAGAGGCCGTTGCTCGTGAGCATCCTCAGAACCGAGTCAACGCACCTGAAATATCAGATATAAATATCATTTTCTACAATTTGTAAAAATCAGAGAGTGAGTTAGGGAGCTGACTCAGCAGCTAACATTGGGAAGTACGAAGTCTATGTATATCATTTGTTCTGGGAAGTTTTTCATGTCATGAGTCTTTGTCAAGTCTTAAAAACCTTATGTTGAGTTTCAGCTACATGCTGGATGTAGAGAAGGCAATTCACATATTGATTATTTGTAATCAATTCATAAAAGTCACTATAATGATTAGCGAGTCAGAGACACCGACACAAACAGCAACCTGACATCTACGTCTTTGTGGTGTTGATGGGACATTTCAGAGAGAGGTTTGTTTCGGCTGAATATAATAAAACAATAAACATATTCATTCATATACAGATGAACACTAAATTTTAATTTATAATGTGAATCTAATGAGTCGTCTCTCTGAACTGTTGGATATGTTGATTCAAAAGGACAGTTAGGGTGACATTGATACTTGAATATATATAAAATAATAAATATATAAGTAATCTTGACCAAATTACAGTCACACTACGCCCCTACACTATGTATTTAGAATTTGCCTTCAAAGTCGTATCGGGTTTATGCAGATTCACAATCACTTACCTTTGATGTTTGGCGGTTGAATGTTCTTTATGTATAATTTAAAATGCAGTACAAATCCAAGCTCATGTTTTTAATCCCCTACCTCGGTATATAAGACCCAAGACTTCCTTGTTGAGAAAGACAAAGTCCACTGTCAGTAACAAAATGATCAGTGGGATGTTGAGCTGACTCAGTTGAGGGTGTGAGAGATTCCACCTGATCAAAGGTTGACAGATACGGAGGAAATCATCTTTTTCCATGGCTATAAATGACTCCTTGTGGGCAGATTTTTCAATAGCAGCCATGTCTTCTTTCGTCTATTCAGCATCCAGCTTTGAAAAGCTCTTGATGCGCTTTCTTCAAATGCATAAGTTAGAGAAGTTTAACAGAGATAAAAAAAAAAGAAAATTGCATCAATATTGTCTAAATCTAAAGCAATTAAAATCTGTCAGTCTGTCTCCTTCTACTGAAACAATATAAATGAATTTTAATAAGACAGAATAGGTCCACAATAAAACCAGCAGCATGTTTTATGTCAACTAGGGAGGAATCACCTGGTTAAACATCAACCAGCGAGAATTCCTTTAGTGATGTAATGAATATACACATGACTGACCATGGCCATATTCAGCACAGAGGATCTCATAGTATACATTCATCTAAAAATCTAATCTAAGATTTGTTTTACATTTATATCATCCATCCAGAAGCAGCAGAAGATGCTAACTAACAATCTGCATGAATCACGTCAAGCAGCAGTAGAAAACTAAAATAAACTAACCACTAGTGTCGAAAGCTGAGCTTTCAAGTACAATTTTGAAGAACTTGTACATTCATTCAATAGTATCATCCTTTTATGTAGTTAGTCTATAGATTTGGATTGGTGTGTTATACATTTAATTACATTATTAATTAAATTACCAAAGAGTGCGTAAAATTGTTTAACTTGACACCCAGTGAGTTTTTAAGATTTATGTATGTTTTACTGCTTCTACTTTATTTTCAATTGAAGATTCAATCCAGAAATGTTTTGAAAAAAGGCTGTGGTTTGAATACGAATGTGTCTCAAATGTTTAAAATATAGAAAATTACATTTTTTTAAAAAAAGACTACACAAAATCACTATGGATTATGGATAATATTCCCCTATTCAATAGTTTTACATTCATGTGTGCAAAAACTTTACCTTTGGCAGATGAATGGAAAAATTATCTTATTACTGTTAAAATCCAAACATTCAACATTCTGAATAGTGAAGCTCAAACATTTAACAAAAAAAATAAAGAAACATTTTCCACACTGGACTGGACTGTATTCGTGTTTTATGACTTTTTACCTAACTATATACCCAATGTACATTAAGACAGTTATTGCTGGAATATTATAAATTATGTATTTTACCCAGTTGATTTACCCATTTTATATTGTATATTCAGTAAATATACAATTATATGGTGAATATAGTTTTAGATAGTTCCAAAAATCAGTTTTTAAATCCAACCTGCTCTGTGATCAGGTGCCCCAACCTCAACTAAGGATGTTAAATGACATTGCATATAGCAAGGCCTAATGAATGGAGACACAGGTATTTATATAGACTATATACCGAGCTGAGAGAAGCATGTTTCATTTTGTAGGACAGCTTTCTTACCAAAGTCCTAAGTATTTATAGTTCTGTGGAGAGTCAATCAGGTTTTCTACACAGAGAAATCATTATCTCATAAGGACTTTTGTATCTCATAATCATGACTTACTATTTTAATTACAATCAGTTATTCATACTTTTATGGAACTTTGTTTATCCACAGGGAAACTGGTTGTGCAGCAATAAATACTCCACACACAACAATATCACACAATAAAAGGGAGAACAGGTCAGCGTGGACAGAATAAAGCTACCATTGATATCTAGAATCGAGTAGTGGGATCACTGAGGGTATGAATGCATGTTTGTGTCTGTTGATTTTAGCTCATTTAAAACCGGAACATAAAGAAAGGGTCTGAATGTCTACATATAGAGGGCGGGAGCTGTCAGACACTGTTATCAGTGCTTCCCAGCAACTGTTTTATTATATAAATCAGACCGATTTTATTTTGGCGGGGTACCTATGACGGTGTTACCGACCTTCACCGCCCTGTTCAGAATGAGGGAGGAAGAGCAAGAGATAAGAGAAAATGTTACTGTTAATAGTCTTGATAAAGATCTACAGTATATAACAAAGTCATTTGGCATCTGGCTTTTTTTCAAATATATATATAATGTGATGGTTCTCCAGTTCACAACAGCAGTCATTTGTATCCAGCACTTGTGGGAGAGGATTTAGCCCCTGGGGGGAGCCAGTAGAAGGTGAGGTTCATCCAGAGAAATGTCTATTCTCTCTCACTCTCTGAAACGTGTTGATGAGGAAGCCCAATTTCAGCCAAAAGAGCTCAACAAGCTTCTGACAGCAGCTGGTGAGGCTGCAATGTGTTAAATGCTGATGAGAAATGCAAATCAACAGTCTGGCACAGTTCTTACCGTCCTCTGGGTGCTGATGGAACGGAACTTCATTGGTATAGTTTGGAGCTCAGTTTGGGCCTCCTAAATTTAGATTCAGCTTCTTTTTGTAAGGTGGATCAAACAGGGGAGAAAATGCCCACAGTACAACCCTTTCCAGATTACTGAATAATAAGATGCAGGTGATATAAAAAAAGACAATGAACTTAGACACTTGTCACTGCTGCCAGTCACTTGGCATGGTGCACACATGTGGTCTCATGCCACGTTTGTTCTGATAGATGCAAAAAAGATCTTTAAACTGGACCTTTACCACAAAAAAAGTCATCTGCACCCATCCAATCAGCTGGAGCACAGATCGTAATGAACATGGTTTGACCATGGATCAGCTATTTGAGAAGTGAAAGAATAATGGTGAAAAAAAATAAAATCTGGAAATAAGGACTAGATTTTACTCTTTTTGCCAAAAATGAAATTTGACCATGTTCACATTCATAGTTATTCATAAATTCAACATTATTTGGTTATTGTTTCCATGTTCATAGTAATTGATGAAATCCAACATTATTTCCTTACTTTTATTGATAAAATAAAGATAAAATCACAGGACACATTCAACTAGCCATAAAAACATAATCCAGCACCTGAAGTGCAGTGGTATCAATTTCATAACAGATCCATATAGCTGAATTTTGTCTAGTTAAATGGCCGTCTGCATACAAGACATGGCTTAAAATCAAACATATACAAAAATATCCTTTAAATGGAAAAAATAAAACAGAGACAGAACTTTAGGCCAATGACTAAAAAAAGTCAATCTGTTTTTTTTCCTCCAATCACAAAAACAAAAAAACCCAATTGCATGTATGTGTATGAGTACAACTGGCAACTATAGTTACCCATGAATGCCAGAAAAAAAACTTTCATCCCTCCATATATAAAATCACATTTGCTTATATTTTTCAAAATATACAAATCCCATGCAAGATGTGTGGCTTCACAATACACAAGGTCAAAACTATGAAAGGTCCCCTGTCCTGACTCACAGGGGAGTTTGGTAATCACTGACCTGTTTTTGATAAAAGTGGCCCAGGGCGATTTCTGTAACTCATTAACTACATTAAATGTTGCCTTGCAGCAAGCAGACCTTTGGCCCATGGTTCCTCCTACACTATTTCTATAGAAAACACAGCATCCATATGAGAGTAAAGCTGAAAAGCATCTGAATCCTACAGCATAGTGTGCATATTTCTAAATATGATTACAATTAAGTACTTCTTTGCTAACAATAGGTAACTTTCAGTAGTAGTGTAAAAACCCAGTGATCAATGTTGTTTTTGCCCGACAGTCCACGGTGCGATTCCCTCACTGAGCCTGTAGAGCTTGGACGATGTTCAGGCCTGGACCAGGAGGCAGCGCCCAACCGTCCTGGCCCTGGTGGGTCTGGAGGAGGCAGTACAGCTGCTTGAGATGGGTAACAATGTTGTCTTTGATGTCCGGGATGGAAATCTGCAGGCGAACGCTGCCGCTGTCGAAGGACCGCGTGTTGTCCCCAGAAAACATCTCGCTTATCATACGGGCCACCACGGGAATGACCTGCGGGGCAGAGGACGGACAGTGAGTCACACATAATAGGAAGGATTGCTGCTTTTTTCCCCTTTAATTAGTTCAAATCAATCTTATTTGTATAGGCCAAAATTCACAGATTCACCCTCTAATGCAATAAAAAAGAAAAAGAAACATCATGAAGAGTAACAGAGGAGAGATACCCCATACAGGACAGACAGGCCTGATGATTATTTTTGTGAATCAAAAAAAAAAAAAATAACTGGCAGACTAATCCATAGTAAAAATCTACGTTTGTTATTAAACACTTCTCTCAACCATAATTTACTGTCCCTTAATAACCAAAAAGATTCATTGCTGAACTATTCTGACAAAAGACATCTACATTTCTCACCTGAACCATGATAAGTTTCCTCTCTCTGGGTCTCCCATCAGGCCACTCCTCCCCGAAACACAGGTTGATTTCAAAGTGAGGGGGGTTCGGTGTCTGTCCACGCTGGTGGGCTATGACGCCTGCACGCCATACAGATTTAACACAATTATTCCACACAGAAAGTTGGGTTTTGGACTGAAAAGACTAAAGCTAAATAAAAATGGTCCAAATTTACTCAAATGGTAGGAATTCTACTCACCACTGAGAAACGACTCCAGACAGAAGAGCTTGATCTTCCTCTGTCGCTCTATGAGATTTGGAGCGGCTGGATTTGGGGCGCACGGGCCAGACCAGTACACCTTGCACTGGCAGAGGCGGACTGCATAGATATCGTGGCCGTTGACCTCCAGGATTAGTCCTCGGTCCATCACGTCCAGCAGGCGGTTAGTGAAGAGCCTCTGCTTGTCGTTGGTAATGTGCTCTGTGGTCGGGAAGCGCAACTGTTCCAGGTTCACTGGCCCGAACAGCTCTTCCTGGTTGACCATGGGGCCCAGGTCTCCGTAGAACAGCCTGCAGCCATGCGGGTTACTGATGGTGGTAACAGGACACATCTCCTTCCCCCTGTACAGGAACTGCACATCCAGGTCTGTCACTGAGTCACAGACAGACAGACACATAAAACATAAAAAACATATACACTACTGGGGTCACTTAAAAAATGTCCCTCAATGAAGATAACATTAAACTAATCAGAAATACACTATACATAGTTAATGTGATAAATGACTATTCTAGATGCAAATCTGATTTTTAATGCAATATCTACATAGGTGTATAGAGGCCAATTTCCAGCAACAATCACTCCAGTGTTCTAATACAGTACAATGTGTTGGTTAGAAAAAAAATTGTAATTGTGTTAGCACAGAAAACAGTTTAGCTGGTTATATGGAGTTTAAAGTTTTAAGTTTAAAGGTGAAAATAATTATTTCAAATAAAAAAATCTGAATTTCTAACCTTGTCAATGTCTTAACTATATTTCCTACTTATTTTTAAAGCCTCTTGAACTATGTGTGGTGTTCACTGGGTCAGAAAAGCTACACACTCACTTGGAAGGGAGCTGATCCACAACTCCGGAGAGGCAAAAAATCCCTCTGCGAGAGTGGGGGGCTGCATGGTGGGATCAGGCAGAGGAGCAGGGGGCATGTCACTCAGGGTGGGCTGCATCTCCACGTCCACAGGCTCCTCTTTGGGCCAGATTTTAACAGGTTCCTCTTTGGGCCAGACCTCATTAGAGGGGGGGCAACTAGGAGGCTGCATGGAGGAGTCTGAGCCCATAGGAGACCACAAAATAAGAGGAGAGGGGCTGGTGCCTGACGGGGGAGAGAGAGAGAATAATTATTAAGATGTTACAGTACTCTCCTGAAGAAAAGGCTTTCAATTTGTTCCCCCCTTTAAAAAAAAAAAGGTAAACAAGTCATTCACCATTGGATGGGTATGGAGGGAGAGATTCTGGTGTATTAGGGACATCTTCCTCTGCACCCTCTTCCTCATATGGGGTCCAAGAACCAGCATCTGAAGAGCCTATTTGAAAAAGGAGAATCGTGAGACAAGAGAAATGGAGGCATTTGTTGATCATATTGAATCAGGTCGTTTTGCACATGCAGAGGAAGCAAATACAGAGACTCCCAAAACCTCTGATAAGTGACCTTGGTTACTGAGGGGTTGTGGGATGTCACAGACATCGTAGATCTTCACAGGGTTCATGGGGACCTCTTTGGTTCCATCATAGATGAGGTTGAATTCCCGGCTTTTGTTCAGGGCACATCGAAGCTGCGCTTTCCACTTTGCAGGATCAGGCTCATCCACCCCCTCCTGGAACTTCCCGGTCTCCACAGCCCACGCCTGCAGGGTTGTTTAAAACATGCCGACATGTCAATATCACAGTGTTGACAAGCTGTTGATGTTGTATCTCCTACAAGGTCGATAAACATGTCGGCCATCATGTACACTGATATAAGCCTGATTAGGTCTGAGATTGTGCCAAGCACATGCACAGTGGTGCATGAGGGGGAAAAAAAAAAAAAGTTTGGTCCAAAATTGTGAAGTTTGTCACCTTGCATCAACCTATTTGTGATCATTATTTATCATCTAGTTTGGCAGGGACACAGGGATAAAACAAATGAGACTAAATTCTACAAAACTGAGCTTGTTATCCAAAACCGAGCTGTTACATCCTATACAGCAGAGTCTTTAATGAGGCAATATGATTCTTATTAAACATGGTATGAAAATACATGATTACTGGACCAGTGGAAAAGTGTCAGGTGGAGATTATTAAGTTCTGAATGAGTGTCCAAGGGCAAACTAAACTACTCTACACTTCACTCCAAGAGTCATTCAGATTTTAAACCTTAAATATAGTGTCCTCGTCCTCGTGTTGGGGTGTGTGTCGTGTCGCATGTTTCCATGGGATCTTAAAGCGCATGGCATCCCGGTCGATCCACTCCAAACCCGGATACCGCCTGCTGTCCACCTGGGCCACTAGCCAGGGTTTCAGGCGCACGCGCCGAGGGGTGACGGACATGATAGTCCTGTCTGACAACAAAAACAATAAATCTGTCAAAAAAAACAACAACTCATCAGTCAGCATACCGTGGCTTCAAATCTGGAACAACATTTAGCCTTTAATGTACCTAGACAAGACCTAGAAGGCTGCACTCAAGAGTTCATTTTGTGAAATTAAAAGTTCAGACTATATCTATTAATCAACATCATTTGATTCTATGACTAAATTGTAAGTCAAACAAACCAAGAAGACAAAATGTGAGTATAATTAAAACTGGATTCATCAGATTAAATCTCGACAAAAAAAATATAAACAAGGAGGTGACTTTAATAAGAATGAATTTAAAAAATCCTTTCCAAAACAAACATTTTTTTTTAGAGAAAATTGAATTGTATGGCACCTTTTTGGTGAGCTTCAATCACCAGTTTCCTGAAATTGTAGTAGTTCAGTACTGGTCCCAGTTTATCTGATTAAAAATCATCCTTCATTAAAATCTGTTATTGGATCATGAAACTATCTCACCTAGGTTGCATCATTGTACATTTGCACTTTGTGGAGTCTCCTTCTGTTGGTTATTTTATTCGTTTTTTTTGTAAAACCGCTCTGTGTAAACCACTGGATGCTTTTATTTCCCACCGAGATCAATAAAGTTTTCTAAAGCAATTCTGCCTAAAACAATGACTTAATTAAAAAAAGACTCTCTGTTCTTTAACTAAACATAGCGACTGAAACTGAAGTTAACCGCTTCATAAATGAGCAGAGCCGCAGCAGCTGTGCAACAAGTGCACCGAAACCTGCCGCTAACAAACATTTTATCCTCCACAGACTCTCCTTCACAGGTTGGACGTTTTCTTCGTGTTTCTCCTAAAAAAAACCCGCCGCCTTCCAGTGGGAAAGGACGTCTTTTAAACACTCGACCCGCTACCAAATCTAGCATAAACAAAGCAGCCGAACGCGCTAAGAAGAACGACGCATACCTGCTGGGAACCAGGAAGTGGGGCCAGAGAGCGTCCTGGTCGGCCTGGCTCGGCCTGGGTCCGGCAGCTGGTGCTCAGACCCGGAGACTGTTCCAGAAACAGGGACGCAGACCTCCTCCGCGATAAATTCACCTCACGAAGCCGCTTGATAAACTGGCGGCAAAGCTCCCGTCGGAGAAGAGCGAGGAGGCTGATGTTTTTTTTCCACTCGGCCCTTCCTCTTCCTCACCGAAACTCAGGTACACGCGTGACGTCACGCCGGTGACACACCTTTTCAGAGCAGCCTGGGTGCGCGCGTGTGTGTATGTGTATGTGTATGGGGGTTGTTACAGCTTCTAGTGAAGCACATGGACTTGACATTTCATTTTCCCTAACGGATTTTCCCCTCCTGTCATACATGCGCCTAAAAATACCTCCACAAACTGGCTTGAGGGAATAACCTGTCCTGACATGCGCTGTTTGCGTGATGCATACTTAGAGTCATCAGAACCTCAAAATGGCATCTCATCTTCATTAGCCAAGTTTCCATACATATTCAGTGTCTCCTGGTGGATTAACACAACAATCGCCATAAAGAAGAACTAACAGGTCATATACAAATAAAGATATATAGACCTAATGTAATGATTTTATCATCATACAGATATATCTTCAGATATTATTTATCAACACAACTTTTTGTTAATTATCTCCATTCCCATAATCTGTATTCAGACAAGTGTTAGGCCTGCATGGCTTAATTTCACCACAATTGACTTGATTTTAGTGTGAGGAGGTAATGAATACATGCAACGCATATTATGATAGGCTAGCCAATGATATTCATGAGCGGCAGCGTCAGAGTCAGCGTCGAGTTTGTCACAGATTGTTGCCATAACAGCATTAACAAGCCACACCCTGAAACTGCCCATGTCCACCGTACAGGGGATCAGCTTTCCCTTTGGGTTTCCTGGTTTCACCGTGTTTTGCATAATGTGCCCCGTTGCCATCTGTGTAATGCTAATAATATTATTCTGCATTCTGGGAAGGCGCCCGGGGGGACATCGGAGTCCTCGCGGCCGGGTGTGTTGGATTGTTTGAGGGGAATTTAACTAATTCAGTACCAGAGGCCTGTCGCATCACAAAGGATGTTGCTTGGTGCCGTGCAGCCATGTGCGAGCAGTTGTTACCCAACCTGGGGGTCAGGATCTTTTTTTTTTAAAGACAGTTAACAATCATTTTATTTTTGTGACTTGAATATTTGTCTTTTATCATACTGCATATGTCACTTCTTCAGGCCATGGTAGATGACGCTTTCTTGCTAAGCTTCTCATTAAAGCCTAATGACCTGTGATGAGGCATTAAATACACATTACTTCATTTGCCACAAAGATAAAAAAAACATTGCCATGACATAAAAGTCATTAAACACAGTAAAAAAAAATGCCAAGAATGTATGCCTGTTTCCTGAATTCTACCTTTTATTCCATAACAGTCAGACAAAGGTAGTTTATGGATGAAACTGTTCAACCAAACCAAACGATATTCCATTTACACACCGCCTTCTTACCTGTAATGTAGTTCCACTTTGTTTTTCATTTTCATTTCACTTCACTTGAGTGAGTCACCTGTTTATCACAGAAATGGTGGGTACCCCTGTCTTTACAACTACAATTAATTACACGATTGTGTTATATAACTTACTGAACTCCTTATCCAATAGACCTGGCAGTGTCATAAATACTTTTAGTTTAGTGATTAATGCAATTTACAATCAAAGCAGAACAACATATGTTCAAGTCCTCGTCACAGAGTTGTAAAATATCCTTCTGTATTTATTCCTGTGCAGGCAGCCTTTAATGAAGAGTAAAAATGAAAGGTCAATGTGAATTCAAAGTTTTTTTTTATTTTAAAATATACTGTACATCTACTCTCCAGTGAATCTCTGTGTAACACTGAACTCAGAGTATAAAATGTTTTTACTGGAAAGGCTTTACAAAAATTCCAAAACTGACACTTCTGCAATGGCTCATCAGATGCTACTGTGTATAAAATACTGCAATGAGAATAGGAACGGGTTACATTGATACAGCGCTTCATCGTGATACCCAAAGTTGCACAGTGAAGGGAAACACTGCATAGCACCTACCTGGGTGATGCACGGCTCACCACAGTGGCCAGTACACAGGATAATTATGTGGTCAGGTGGAGAGACCAGGCCTAACAACCCCCTAGAGACCCCCTACCCTCTGCAGTAAGTGACATGGGAGCGTTAATGACCACAGAGAATCAGGACCTCAGTTTAACGTTTCATCCAAAGGAAGGCATCTGCTACAACCAGTGTCCCTGTCACTACACTGAGGCATTTTTACACATTTTTTTAATTATTATTATTTTTTTTAATGTTTCTTAGAGGTCACATATCAAATACCCACTTCTGTGTTTGTTTTGCCTCTAGATAAGGTCTAGGGGTTATATATATAAAAAAAAAAACTGTTCCTTGCATCAAAAAAGAGAAATATTGTGATATTGTGATGTCCTGCAGTAGCTCTAGAGCTCATGCGATATGCTTGAGAGCACCGTAAAACAACATTAAGTTGAATTTTTGTACTTTAAATTGCAAATGTGTCACGTTAGGTTTATCTAGACCTCAAATAAATCCAGAAAAGTCCATGATGTAAGACCTATAGAACCCCACTTTCAACCATGATGTAGTTTTCCCAGGAGGTCTTTCATCCAAGTATTAACCAAGCAGACACCTTCTTATTTCAGTCATACACAGAAACAAAGTACAGTACACTCTCAACCACCCACTTGGAATTCCTTGACAATATTGGCACTTAATTGACATTGGACAGAACTCATCGGCCTTTAAGACAAACTACGCACCAGAATCCAGATGTAGGTACACAATATAAGCCATTTTTTTTCAAGCTGATCAATGACTACTAGAAGATGAAGAGTTGTTTCTTATCTCTCTGCGGATTATAGTCACATGTAGGCCGAGATGCCACCTGAAACTTTCACTGCCAAGTGATGAGGTAGAATCATTTTCAGGAGGAAAGTCTTTTCTGACCCATAAATGGGATAAAAACAGTACCACGCTGTCGCACTCGAGCAATAATCCAAGAGATCCTTCCCCATCCTCTTGTCCCGGTGACGCTGTTATTCATGAGTTATCCTAAACCCATGTCTTCATTCAATGATCAGTGGCACAGTGATACTTGATTGTATACTTCAGGGTCCATAAAGGTGGAAAATTAGCTGTTGGCCTTCATCTCCCCTTGGATTTTTTTAACGATGTGCGAGAGGTCCAAACACTCTGTTAGCATCTTCAGCAGCATTTCGTCATTCTGAATCCCCTCCATGAACTCTTCATAGGACAATTCACCTGGAAAATGGAAAATCACATACACTGAAGCCAACGGGTTCAATACTGGTGGTGATCTAATGCATAGTATGCTATAATTAATCTACACCATATTGCCAGAAGTGTTCTTTCACCCATCCCAATAATCAGAATCAGGTGTCACTAAAATCATTTAAATTCATGTGTGAATCAAGGTGATTGCTTTTTACTTTTGTCAATTATTGTGCATTTATGTTCTGATATGATGCTGTCAGTGTGATGTTGTGACAGGGATCTTACCATCTCCATTGGTGTCAATCTTGTCAAACACCATGTTGGCAAAATCCTTCGCTGACATGTCATTGTGAACTCCATTGATGGCACGGATGGACTGGCATGACACAAAGTGATAAGATCAGGTTAAAACTGTATGTCTCCTTCCACCCAGTAGATGTCAGCTACGTGTCAGACGCGTCCTCTCTGCATCACACACAGAATGAACCACACCCCTCCGAAAGCTCGAGGTGGGATTTTCTCTGCTTCACTGCTCCTCATTCAGACTTTAAGTGGTCTTTGCAGGTTGCCTCAGGGCAGTCCTTTTTAGGTCTATTACTAAGCCATCAAGCTCTACGTGACTCACCTTAATGATAAGAAGCAGCTCGTCACGATCTATGCAGCCACTCCCATCGATATCATACAGTTTAAAGTACCATCGGAGCTTCTTCTGCACTCCTCCTGTCAGCACCAGGCTCAGAGCGGCTACATACTCCATAAAATCAATGAAGCCATCCTAAAAGAGGGGCGCATTATTAACGTTGTCATCAGCCTACTGCAGACATGACATATAATAGATGAGAGAAGTTCACATATGAACATGGAGGGAATTTCACAGCTAGTAAGCATCAGTAACCCAATTAGTGGTTTCGCCTGTCTCGTTTATAATTGTAGGTCACTTGGGTTAGCAGTAAGACCCTCTCTTTCTGATGCTATTAGCGGAAATAACACAAGGACGTTTCTGCCATTGAAAACACAAGTGGCTGGTAAAGCCAAGTAAGGAGTTAAAAAACAAACATGAGCTATATATATATATATATATATATAGGTATATATATAGGTATTATGAGTGTTATGAGTATGTTTTGGATTTTGCTTTTCATGTTATCAGTATAACCATAAACTATCTAACTAAAAAAAACATATTTTTAATAACCACAATGTTCATTTTATAGCTATAGAAAATTGTTCTCAAATATTTAATTGTAAGTAAGTGAGTAAGTAAAAATGAAACACAAATAATGATGAGTACATTTTAACATTACATATTGTCCTGACGTATTGTCACTAGAATAAATGGCAGAAGATGAAGAAGAAGCGATCGCTTACATTATTCATGTCAAAGGTGGTGAACATAGACCAGACATAGGCGTTTGACGTCTCCGACAGATTCTTCAGGCCAAAGAATTTCTTGAACTCATAGAAAGTGAGGAGTCCAGATGGGCATTCGGTCATGAACTTTCTGTACCACTGATGACTCTCGCAAGCTTGTAAACTCTCCACGGTCGTCCCGGTACAGTTTCCCATGTCTGTTATTCCCAATAAAGATGTATTAACCATAACCAGAAATCCACCGAGTGTCCAGGCATAGCAGGTCTGTAGACTAAAACTTGTGCGTCTGCGTGAGGGCTCAGCAGTTGTAATCCACTTTGTGTGCCAGCGAAGGTTAATTAAAGAGCAAACATAAACCCTCTTTATAGGATGACACTGGCTTTTTTGATGCCTTTTTTTGGCTCACTTTCAATTACTTTTGCTCCCGAGTCTAATTTAGACACATTGCATACATTGAATTGACTTTCACTGACACCTTGAAAGAACAAAAAGTTACACTCTAAGGTATATCTATAAAAAAAATAATTTTTCATACTTAAAAATTTGTTCACATAGAGTGCGGTACGCAAATTTGGACTACCATGTCAGAAAACAACATTTTAAAATACAGTATTGCAGCATTTTTTCAGCACAGATCTGTTTCAAAATATTTGTTCATATTCATAAGTATCCCTTCCTTTAACATGCTCGCTGTCGTCTTATGTGATCGCTCAGCTTACCCCAGTTTCTTTGGAGGAAGGCCAGTCGCTGTGCTCTTTTAGACCCTCCCTAAGCTCTTCCATCTGCTGTCAGATGCTCTGCAGTGGGCTGCTGGTTTGTAACACAAACACATTTCCATCCTCTGCTGCTCAAGCTATTTTTCATTTGGTCTAAGGCAAATTAGACAGGAGTGACAGGTTTTGTTAGAGGAAGTTCAAGAGTTAGTTCATCCAAATTAGAAAAGTTCTGCCTCCACCTTATTTCCGATTACATAGAGGTGAAGGTATTTTATTTTTATTTAATTACTGATTACTTTAACAGGCACAGTGTGTAAACATGGAATTAAGGAAGCACAGACATAACCAAAGGTTTGCAGTATTTTCAACCTATGACAAATGTTACACACCTTAAAACAAAATATAAAACTAAAAATAAAGCAGTTATTGAAATAGTTTGTAACCATACAGAGCAATTATTGAAAAAACAAATATTTATTTAAGTAAAAAAGGCAGAAAACAATAAGGTCAATGTGCAACATAAAACCAGGGAAGACAGACCAGTGACATGGTGTCATCACATCTTTTACTTTTTATTGCCGAAATATAATCGTCATTAAAGTGATCCAGTTTCAGTGCAACTACTTTTTTTTATCTGAAATAATACTACTGCCCAAAATAAAAAGTGTCTAATGTAACAGTTGTTTTTTATCACAGGAAACACTCAACAAACTCAATAAAAGTTTCAGATGTCAAGTAAAGTTTATTTTTCCCTTAACAACCTTTTCATACATCATGGTGGAATGTGAAATATCGATGTCTGTTTATTTCTCATGTTTTCATTTCCTTATACTTTAATGTCTATGAATGAAGAATGTCAGCTGTCATTGTGCCCATTTATGATTTTTTAAAATAAACACATCAGGGCCTGTATGATTTGTAGGTAAAGTGAAGGAAAGCAAAAATTGAACAGAAAAAAACATAAACTGATGCCGGCAGTGTCTTCCATCAGGACACGGATGTTTCAAAAAAGCATAAATACATTTTTAGTTTAACAAATTAACCCCCTTCCTGGTGTGGTCCTGATGGCGTGGGCTCAGTATTAGTTGTCTGACACTAGCGGACCAAAAGATCACTTGATATTCTGTTTTAAGACATATGAAACTAATAGTTTTGTACAAATTTGTTTGTATAGTTTTTAAGTCATCACTCTGAAACCTGCCATCAGTGTGTTTCTCCTCAACAAATTCACACACCTGGCGATAAAATAAACATTTGACCAATGAAACGAATAAGCGACCTGGAGACTTTACGCTGATCATAACTTTTTGCTGCTTTCGTTTCCTGTGGCATCCTGAGCAAAGTTCAGCCGTATGAGCAGCATGTGAAACAAGTGAAGGCTCTTGCAAGCGCATTCTTTGCATTTCACTCTGCATCACTCCACAAGAATAAACCGAGGACAGAGGAACTGGATGAGCCAGTCAGGTTTGTCTCCAGGAATCCTCAGAGGTTTAGGTGCAACCGACAGACTTGCAACGAAATGATGGATTTGCTGTCGGAAGAGTCTGAATATTTTCGAAAGAATCTACTGTTACATAATCACAATGTAGATCCTCCGATTACAATTTACATTTAAATGAGTAATTGTCACGCACCTAGTGGAATATGAATCTGATCGATGGGCATTTGGATCCTACTTGGTGAGATACATCAATTGGTAGCGATGTGAGTGTCCAAATAATCAACTTAACCCTGTGACACCACCCCAAAGTTCTGACTCCATAGCAACCACATCAACTACAGTGTTAACCTCCTCAGTCGCGAGGAATAAAAAGCTCCCCCCCCCACGTGGGATGCTGCTGTATGGTTGTCACAAGTCAGCTCACCGAGGCTTTAGAGGATACTTGATCCTCTTTAGCCAAGACTCTTCATCATCATCATCATCTTTACAGTTATCCTGCTTACATCAGTCACATGCTGCACCATCCTTAGATAAATAATGCCGTGGAATCCAGGTAATACTTAAGATGCCAATAAAGATTAAAATAAAACATGGTTCTATTTAATAACTAACTGAGCAAACACCCAGAAAAGTAAATGGTACGACACTTCTCGATGTCCCGCCGATGTCTCTTAGGCTTAAGCTTGTTGGGATTAGTTTTAAAGCCATCTGTGGTTTGACATTTATGACTGAATGTTTACCAAAGGCTTCAGGTTTAAGACAAACTGCGGAAGAAACTCCCACCTGTGTAAGTTGGTTTATTGTATTTATGTTCATTTTTATTTATTTATTTTTATTTCTCAAAGTTTTACCATTCCCTGCTGTATTCTGTGGGATTTTATGTGCACCTATGATTTAGTCATGATCTTGTTTGGAATGGTTAAATAATAATGAAATATAATTGATTATTAAAATAGTTTGTAGTACATATTAACCCCTGTTTATGACCCACAGTGGACAAAAGCTTATTTGGCTTCTCATCAATCTGCTGACAAGATAAACGGTGATGATAAACATGTTTATGGGTATTAATCAAATCGACCTTAGGTTCTTTCCGGGTCCCAAAGACTGTGAAGTGAAAACCTCTGTCAGTCAGAATTATCAAGTAAATAGACCACACTGCTTTGAATTGCAGATGAACGTGTCTGGCTCATGTTACTGTGATAAAGCTGAGCAGCCATTAAAGTGAGAAAATTAACCCTTAAAACCAACTCTTCTTGGTGGAGTTGGTCACTTTTGATCTAGCTGAAGTTTCCCACTATAATTAACCCCAATAAGGTAATAATGCATCTTATCATTCATTAGTAAATCATTCAGTAATGCTTCAGAGAGCAGGTGTTTTTTGTTTAAGGAGAAATAGTTTAACAATTTTACAACCTTAGGATCTCATGTTATTTCCCAAAAATTAGATCTCAGCTCAATTATTTCTATGAATCTGTTCGGAAGTAAAGGAAGCATCTGCACCTCCACTTGATGTTGATGTTTCTATGCTGTACAGGCTACACCCAAATACCTCTTACCATTCACAGTAATATCATTAGCCAAAAAAAAGGCCAAGCTGCTGAACTGGAAACACAGAACCAAGATGTTTATGAGCCACTGGTTTATCCTAGAGATCATTCAAACCTAGAAAAACTGACTGTAGCTTAGAGAAATAAAACGGAATCCTATGAAAACACCCCATTTCTATAATACCTACCATACTGATTCTTCCTTCCACAAATAAAAATATATGATGTACATTATTTATTTTATTTTTATGTGTTTTTTGTGCTCTCTCTTTCATGGAATGCCACGCTTTCCATCCTTACCATCTACAGTTCAACACATTGGGGGATTTTTTTGTTCCGTTTATATATATATATATATATATATATATATATATATATTTGCTATTTTTGTCACTGAGCTGCTATGTATGACATATTGCACTTTTGTTTCTATTTCTATATTCAAACCTTTAAATATATATATATATATATCCATCCATCCATCCATTGTCTATCCCGCTTATTCCCTTTCGGGGTCGCAGGGGTCTGCTGGAGCCTATCCCAGCGCGTTAAGGCGAGAGGCAGGGATACACCCCAGATGGTCGCCAGCCAATCGTGGGGCACACACACCATTCACACACCATTCACTCTCACACTCACACCTATGGGCAATTTAGAGTTTACCAATTAACCTGAGCATGTTTTTTGTATTGTGGGAGGAAACCGGAGTACCCGGTGAAAACCCACGCAGACACGGGGAGAACATGCAAACTCCACACAGAAAGGCCCCAGACCCAGGCCCAAGGCGGGTCTTGAACCTGCGACCTTCTTGCTGTGAGGCAACAGTGCTACCCACCGCACCACCGTGTCGCTATATATATATATATATATATATATTTTTTTTTTTCTTTTTTTAATTCTATTTTTAAAATATGCTTGAAATGAAGAATTCCGTTGGTCACCTGATAGCTACTCGGGTTGATTTGTTGCTTAAAGGCTTGTTTTACAGGTGCCGATTATCATCGTGGGAATTCCTGACAGGTGGCTGGGAAAGAAAAAACTCTTGACAGGTTCTCCTGGACAGTGTGAAGGTACCCCCACCGTCCAACGACACACACACACACACACACACATTCCATCCCATCCCATTGTCTCAAAATTCAACGGAACCAGCCTTGACCTTGATTTAACCACTGTGGTGAATTTAAAATAGCTGTACTTTGAATAAATTTGCCTACTCTGAACCCAGCTGCATGGGCTGCAGCCTGCCAGACTATATCCTAGACTAATTTAGGAAGCCACAATTAGTAAGGCGTAAAGAATGCTATTTACGTGTGTTTTAACTGCTTTTTAAACCTCAGCCTGTGTCATAGTTGACCCGGGCAGTGGCCTGTGGGAGAGTTCTCAGGGGAGAGCTCTGTGCTGGAATGTCGCTGGCAAACACACCTGAGGCCTCACCTGTCGGCGGGGCAGGGAGAAGGGGGCGGGGCCAGCTCCATTTTCTCCGTCTGCCCCGAAAAGTTCGCAAACCAAATCACAGGAGGCGAGAGGCGCTGCACCTGTCGCCGAAGCCGCGCGCGCTCCCCCCGCTGTTCGTTCGCCACCGGGATTCCACCGACATGCGTCAGTGATCCAGCTGTCCGCACATCTGTCAGCGATCATGAAGAAGGGGACGCTCAACTTTCTGGGTCGGAAGAGGGAGTCTCTTTTCGACAGCAATATCAAAATCAAGGACAGGGGTGAGTACCGGGGGCTGTTCTCTAATGTCATGGTTGTGTTACACCTGTGGACGTTCACGAGCGGTGGAAGAATAACACGACCTTTGTACCTGCTGGTCAAGAAGCTCTCAGAAAGTCTCTTTAACAAAACTCCCGTATGGACTTTCAATAGAACAACTTTATTTGGTAGTATAACAAGCCTGTGATGTGTGTTATTAAACGAGTTATTCATAAAAAAACAGTGTTTAATGCTAATCTCTTCTTGATCAATCAGTTGTGTTTTATATGACCTATTTATGACCTGAGCTAATTCACTCCGTGTGATTGTGCCTTACCGGAACAATATGAAAATAAGAAGAAATAAAGGCTTGTGATTTTAAATGCAGCTGCCACACAGCTTCAGTGACCACAGAGAGGAGAGAAAAGGGTGTGACAGGGAATATCTATACAGTCTGATAATATGTGGTTGATATGGTGTCTCATCCAGAGGCTGCATGTGTTGGAGTTGTTGGTTCAGACGTGTTCAGACACAATGTGGGAGTATATGATGTGTAGTGGTGTTTGCTGTGCTAGCAACAGAACTGAACTTTCCAGAAGAACATGTGGTTACCCAGGATAAAACAGCTAGATAGTGCATCTTAAATGAAATATTTTTAGTTATTATTTTATGGATTGGAACGATTTATCGGTGCTATAAGAACAAACATACTCAACACAATACTATAACAGTTGAATGGCTGATGTGGTTGAAAAGGATGGTAATAAGACCTTGAGTGAAGAATGCTGTAAGAGATTATGAGAATGTGAGAACAACTTTTAACACCTGTTACAGACAATATCCATTTTCGCGTCTTTACTGATCAACTTCTCGGCTCTTCTGGACCTTAGTCCCATTGGAATGGCCAGCAAAGGAGGGCAGGCAATTTCTTTGCACGGCCGCAACATGAAAAAATACATTTGTTTATTTAAATCAGAAGGCGTCTGATAGGAAAACGAATCACTTTGTCAGACTGGTTTTACAACACGGCCCGTTCCCTCTGTTGTCATTCCAAATGACACAGACTTTTTTTTTTCCGTCTAAATTGCACAATCATTATTGGGTGATATGTCACGCTCCTCCGTTGCTCCTTGGCTCTTCTTACTTCTGCTGTAATGTGAAAGTGTTAGTATAGAGGCTGACAGGACAATGACACTAAGTGACTCTCTGTGAATTTTCTCCTTTCACCAGTCACTCACTCAACAAAAAAACATCAGGCGCTGGAATGAACAGTAAATGTCTCTTCCCTAACAACAACAACTCTGATATGAGCTTTAAGGGTTAGCCAAATGCTTTTTCAAGCTGTTCCATCCTTGTTTGTCTCTTAACATAAAGTTGGATGGGGAAACCAGGCTAAATTAAGTTGCAGCGTCTTTGCCTCAGTACTTCTGTTCTTTGCCCTTAGCTTGTTTGTGTGTTTATTCAAAATATAACTAAAAAGGGATGATAAATTTAAGGATCATGGTGCTCCTGTGTTTTGAAGTATGTAAACTACATAAAGAAGAATTCATTTAACTTAGATTGATTATGTAATGGAACTCCTGGGTCATAATTGTATTAAACTCTCACACCTGGTAAATTGTAAATAACGATTATGATCAGCAACAGTCTTTTTGTTGTCAACAAAGAGCAAATAATTAGACTGACTGACAATTACAATGAGGGCACTTCAGATCAGGTAGTGTCTCATTACCTTCACAATGAACCAGAATGTACTAAACCTCTCCTGAGAAGAACAATAGACAGTTGGTATGCATTATGTTCAGAAAGTGACACCACATGTCATTTAAATGAGCCTTTTGGTATTTCAGAAACTTAAAATATCAGTGTTTGTCTCCCTGCTCCAGGACTTTGAGGAGAAATTTGCGTTTTATTTCCTCAGATAACGCGGAGCTGGTGCTGCAGTCAACCGCGATCATAGAGTCGGGTACTGCCAGTGTTCGGGCCAGACCCACAGTCAAGCACCACACTGTGAGTATCTCACGAAACCTTCATGGAGCATATTGTTTTTTTTTTGTTTGTCAGTTTCTGATGGTGGCAGTAATTCATCTACATAAACTCCAATTTCTTTTACTTGTAAGTTAAGGTTCACTGAATCTAAATGTCTGTACAGAGAGCTACAGAAATGCCACTGAAGAGATGAAGGTCAGTTTAGTCATTGGTTGTAATTTAGTATATTTAAGAATGGAGTTGGTAGAATTTAAAACTGTTGTTTGTCTCATAAAAGTCAAGTACTAAGTCACTTTCATTTCTATTAACTACAATATGCTCTTATGTGTTCTGATAAAACTCCCATTTTCATGTAATTATATCCAATACAACTTTCAATGACGACAGAACTCAAAAATGTTGTCCATAATAAAGATTATATCACCATACAGGGGTGTGATAATATAATCTCTATAATGCTTCCACTTTCACAGAATTGTACTGATTGAAACTCAGAATAAAAAAAAAAGCTTAAAAATGGCAAATACAGTATAACCGTCCATTGCTAATGTCCAAGGAAATGGATTATTGGCCATTTAAGATGTAATCACCGTTATCTGCACCACGACATAAACAGTGCGTTCGCTCTCGAGCTTCCTATTAGATTATCACGGCGTGGATATACACACACCTCAGTGTTTGGGAATGTTCTGTGAACTCATCTGTGGCATGTGTTCAGCGCGGCACACCCAGCAACACATGGGCAGGACGCCGCGGCCTGCTGTGATGGAGGAAAGTGAGTCACGGAGCGGGGACCAGGTTGCCGAACTCAAACTGGATCATTCGCCATCTTTAATGACACACCCTTGGTCCGTTGTGCAATGTTCACACCTGTCCAAGTAGTGATATGCGACTCCTATTATTACCCACAAAGAATGTGATATCAGGGAACTTTATAACTTAATTTTGTGTGGCCTTTTTCTACAACTGCACCTTTGTTAAAAACTGAGTTCTGTTTGAGTTTGCATATAAAGTTAATTAGAACAGTTTTATATGTACAGGAATGTTAAATATATCTGTAGAGAGTTTAAACTGTTTTATAAAATGTATACAAATAACCATTAGAAGGGCTAGAAACTGGTATCTTAATAACTTTCGGATCGTAATTCATTATTACTTCATCAAACTTTCTTAAACAAGTGAAACTATCATGAGATTGGTGTTTTGGTAGAGAAGGAAAAGATGTTGCGTGTTCGTGGGGTGGTTTGCTGCCCTTTGGAAGGGCATATACCACGTTAACACTCTTGGAGTTGTATTATGTCAACATGGTCTGTGTTTATTTTAGCGTTGGAGCTCTGATGACAACAGCAAATCTTAGTCTCTCCGTCTGCTTTTCTCTCACACAGACACAAAACACACAGCTATCTACGTGACAGCCTGCAATTTTCTCTGCCAGGCCCACTTTAACAAGAGTCAAACGTCATGAATAATAGGATACACCTATTATTTATCACATTGACTGATTTACCTAGTTCTCCTCCTGAGGGAAGTATGAAGTGTGAGGTGTGCAACAAAAAAAAGATACTTTAGAAACAAAACGTATACTTTGTCATTCGCAGCAGTGATATCTCAGTGAGTTTAGTTCTATTCATTCATGTAAGAAGTATAAGACATGCTAACCTGTTTACAAGGAACAATGAGCAATGCAATAGTTGAAAACTGGTTTGTTCACTCCTCAAGTAAAGGAAGACAAAGGAGGAAAAAACACCTCTACAGTACAATGAAGAGTTAATTTTATCTTCAGATCTGAACCTGAACCACGCTTTGTTTCCTATGGCTCAGTTTGCAGTATCAACGGGTTGATGATGTCTGTTTTTTCCTCACAGTCTGAAAGTTTTCAGGCGTACGCTGTCCCAACACCCAAAGTCCCTTTCCTCCCCTCTGTCAATGGTCCAAAGACCAATGGTTCAGGTGAGCATCTGTCACTTAACTACCTCAAATATGCACCTTTTATGTTTCACAAGGCAAACTACTCTATTATTTACACTCCAAAGTACCCAGATCATTTGTGGCACTTTAACTTTGACTCAGTTGATGGATCACAGCAATCTTCATCAAGGGGTTAAAAATGCAGGGCAGGTAAATGTTTGTCCAGGCAGTTGCTCAATAGCCTTCCTGAATGGGTGCAGACAGCCATACCAAGTAGAGGGCATATTTACTGAATGGGAGTTTGCATTTATGTATATAGGAAATAGATATAATTCCTTTTAAACATCTATTGATCAATTTAATAATAATTTGCAATAGAACGGATTCAATGTTTGCCAAATCTTTGATTTGTTTTTTATTTTACTTGAGCTTGGAATGATTCTCTGTGATGTATGTTCTCTGCTGTGTAGACACAACGGCAGTGAATGTTTCTCCATTATTTGTTCTTCTCTCTTGTAGTTGGTGGAGATCAGTTGTCCAATGGATCGGTTATATCTCTGCCTGACTGTGTGGAGGGGGAAATATTTGTTCCTCCTCCTCCCTCTATGGCCCCTCCACCTCCTCCTTCTGAGGCCCCTCCACCTCCTCCGTCCGAGGCCCCTCCACCTCCTCCAGGGACTTTCATCCCTCCACCACCGGACTTCATGGGTGACCTAAACAGTCCAGACCTGGCAACCCCTCAGCCTCTCTCCATGCTTGATCTAAAATCCACATCGCTGAATCCCTCCGTGGAGGACCTAACCCTATTAAAGCCCCCACCAATGAGTCCACCGAAGCCTCCATCTACTGGCTCCAACAACTCTGCCTCCTCCTCACCTATTTCTAATTCACCATCGGCCAAGATTCCTGAACATCCACCATTTGCCCCACCACAGCTACCCATGGAAAGGCAACGGAAACCACCACCTCCAAAGCCCATTAGACTGTCCTCTATATCCAACCATGACTCCCCACCACAGACTCCTGCTCCACCTCCACCTGTGCAGACACCCACACTGTCCTCATTTAATCCCCAAAACACAGCAAAGCTTTACAATATCCCAAATTCTTCTATCCTCAGTGGGTATGAGGAGCGTGACACAAGACCCAAGCAGTTCTTACTCTTGGAGGATTCTGGGTCTAAGAAATCCACTCCAGTGCTTGTCCAGGTCGACCGAAAAGCCACTAAGGTGGCACCACCATCTGGACCAGTTTCCAAAGATGCATCGGATGTGAAGGAGAACCTACCCGCTCAGTCACCCCAACCCAAGGAGAACACTAATACGGGAACGGTTTCAGCAGAGCAAGAAACAGAGAAACCTCCCGAGACACCACCTCAAACTCCACCACAGCTTGAGAAAGTGAACAGTACTCAGGTGATTCCAGAGGAAACCCAGGAAAAACCTAAGGAATCTCCAAGTCAGTGTAGAAGATTTAGCCCACTTTTAGATCGAAAGCTACGCAACCTGAAGAGTGAAACCAGTGGGGCACGAGAGGGACCTGCAGCATCCCCGCTGGCTCTCTTAATGGCGGCTAAGCAAAGAGAAAAGCAGAGATCATCTCTGTCTCGGGAAAACAGTGCCAAACAGATACAGCAGCCTAGTACAAGCATTCAACAGAGCGACTCAAGTCCCAATTCATTTATTGTTACCCCAAGATCCAGCTCACCCTCCTTGCTATCATCTGAGAGAACGCAGGAGAGCCCAAAGTCTGTTGGTCCTGTGGAGATTATGCAAACAAACCAGCCTTCAAAAGAATCCTGCAGCAACGCATCGAGCAAGAATCAGACGCCGACTGCCAGTCCAGCTCTCAGTAGGACGCCAGTAGTTGCATCCCCAAGTGTGAGCAACCTAGATGTGCAGAAAGAAGACTCAGAGCAAAGGCCAGCACAGTCTGCACAGTGTGAAGATAGAAAAGAGGAGTTAAGTATGCCGTTGCTTCCCCCACCGCCAGAGTTTGACGATTTCGACGAGGTTGTGGAGCCTCCCCCTTCCATCCCTCCACCTGATCCCCCTGTAAAAAGTGCACCGATGCCAACTGTAAGCCCTCTCCCACCAGCTAACGTTCCGCCTCCTCCATCCAACCCTAAACCGGTAACCCCTCCAGCGGCTCCAAAACTCCCAGCTCCTGACACTTGCAACAAACCAAAGACCCAAGTTCAGCCAAAACCCCAAGTGGCCCCTTCTCAGTTGCCATCTGCGCTTTCACCCAGTCAGGCTACACTGCTGAGCATCTTACAAAAGAAGATGTTGGAAATGGACCACAAACTATCTCCTGTGAAAGATGCGGAGTCCAGTTCTGATGACTGGGGTGCCCCATTGTCTGATGAGGACAATAAGGTGCCTGCTCTTCCCAAAGCCACGCCACAGAGCAAAAATTACTCCGTCAAACCAGCGACCCTGGACATGCGGGAGCTGGAGAGTAAAGTTGTCAAAAAGTATCAGGAGGCATCCTCAACAAAGGCTACCAGGTAAGAATTCCATATGACACCATCATCGTTTAAGACAACATTCCCAGTGTCTGGGTGAAGTACTACCCACTCATGATTGTGAATGTCTTTTTTTTTTCCAGCAATGGATCACAGTCAAAACATCAGCATGGTATGACATTCACAGTTCGGCCTGGAACCAAACAACCTATTACTCTCGTCAGTAAAGGGGATTCCACATGAGGAGTACATATGTGTCCTTCAGTGTACAGCCCATATTGTTTTTAAGTGAGGAACTTTTCCTGAGAAGGAGTTTGTACAAAAGGGAAATAAGCACTTTGAACGTTCGGGTTACACAAATATGGATGTCAGATATGTTGAGAATGTCTCCCAACAAAAATCCGCATTGCTATGAGGAAGATAGTCTGACTCTATTGCTCAACCTCCGGAGAACACAGTGTTTTTTTTCCTAAATGGAGAGAGATACCATATCATGTTTTTTTCTACTGCTGTTTATTCAGTAGAGGTATATACATTGCTTTTTCAACCCATAGCATTTATTCAATCTCAACGGTATATGGGTGAACCTCATAATTTGAGCAAATGTAATTATTAAATGCTTTAAGCTTACAGTAAGTAAGTCATGACTGTAAACTAATGAATATACATTATACAAGTTGTGGAATATAAAAAGTCAATCGATCTTTATGTAAGTCTTCATTGCAAGATATAACATGCACAATGTGTTGTTGTGGTTCATGCTGTAATTACGTGTTCCATAACTGAAATGTGCTTTCACTGTTACATAAACTTTTTTGTAGATCTTTGGAAAGAAGCCAAAGTTAGATTCAGACGAGTGCTGGGGCGTGTCCATCTCTCAGTAGGATTGTTTCTCATATTTATTAATCTCGGAAATGCTTTGCCATTTGGATAATAGTTATTCTGCATGTGTCATTGTGGCTACCTGTGTGCTGCTATGCTGTAAATATATTTGTATAAGATTAACATGGAACATATGTTGTAAGGAGCAGTTTTATGTACATGTTGAAGTTGTATGATCAAAATATTAGTTTTAAAGTCTGCAGAGTTGTGTATCTGTATCCAGTGTCATCGAACACTTTACCTGGAAAATACATTTTAACAGTAATTTTATGTTTCAAGAAATGTTATGTTTTTCTGTAGTTTTAAGGTTTTTGCTTTCATGTCTACACATGCTCCTCATTGAATGCTGCACAGAAGTTACATTGTTGATCACGAGTGTTTAAATCAGAAACGGATCACAAATCTGACTAAAAAACAAAAAAGCATAAAGCTCCAGGAGCAGAACTCTATAGACCAAAGCACAGCCAACAGTGTACATTTTGATGTGGATTTAAGAACAAATTTAACTGAAAAGAATGGTTGTTGTGATACCAACATAAATAACTTCAACAATGTTCCCTCTCCAGTAATGGAATATTTTCCACAAGCTTTCTCAATATTAAAAATCATTTCTTTAATCAATGTATTAAACCTTTTCTCAAATTATTCACAATAGTTCCACTGATAATTTTCATACTACTGACATCTTTTAATAGCAACAGGTATGAACTCTAAGAACATATGGAGTCAAAGGTCAGCTTGGATAGTTATGTATAGTGATTTCTGCCTCAATATACAACATATACCATAAATAGTGTGTGTGTTTATACACACACAATCTGTACGCATACACTCCTTGACAATATGGGTAATTTACCTGACAATAGGCGTGTTGGTGGTAGTAGAGATTGCTTGTAGGAGCAGCTTTGCTTTGTGCTTAGTGCTCATGTTAACATGTTGGTGCTAAGCAGATAAAAAAGCTGGTGGTGCTAGATGGAAAGTCAGGGGATCACCAACGTCAAAAGGATTAATCCCAGTTGGGCCCAGTTATTCACTAATAATCATTGATTAGATTTTTGTTATAAAGTTGTATTGTATCTTAAAAATAGGTTGTTTAATAAATGATTATAACCCATAAACCAGTCCTGGTGATAGTATAAAGGGACACCTTTTGATTTAAAAAAAGAAAAAAAAATCTGGATAATCCCGAATCCAGCTGGAATACACACACACACACACACACACTTATATTTTCCACTAAGATTTAACTGTTACAGTTATAAAGTAGATATATGATGCAGATTAAGCCTGTCATTACACTTCATGCACAAAATATCAATGTGTTTTTGCATAATGTATATATTTGTTTATTTTTATTTTATTTGTCATGGGTCAGACGAGGGTCTGAATGCTAAAAAAAAAATTGATTTATTGTATTGTTTTCTGTCTCCAAATAAATACACTTAAGTGACCCTATCCTGGTGAGTGTCCTTATTGTTCTATATGTAACCAGCAGTCTACATTGTGGTATGGATCAGGGTAATCAGCATTGGGAAATCTTAAAAAACTATCTGGATCATGGTGACCCACTCCAGTTTTGCTTTAAAAAAAATAATCACCACAAAGGTAAAATGAATTACCTGATCCTGCATAGCAAAAATAGGATTTCCAAAACAGGGTCATTCAGATCCACATAAAGTTTTAAATGCCCAGGTGATTATGAATGTCAACAGGTACTAAACTACAATCTCAATCCATTAGTTAGTTAATTGGAGTTAATTGTTTGAGTTAGTCATGCTCCTAGTGTGGCCAAAAACAACTTTCTGCCACAGTGAGCCCTGCTGCTGGAGTTCTCAGTCACCGTAGAAAACAGTGTTTAAAGACATTAATGATTACTGACAAATAATTAGCTCAATTAATCAGACATTTCCCACTGAGCCGGCGACACGTGAAAGTGATTACAGCATCCACAGATGCACAAAAACACATTACCTACCTGATGCAGATAACAGGTGTAATCCGTTAAGCTTCTGAGCCAACCGCCCACTCCTGTCACACATGAAGTCACTACCTTAATTTGACCTGGCAGTGGGTAAATAGGATCTGCTTCAGCCACTGTTTATCAGCATACAGTATAATACTTATCCCTAGCATGAACCAAAATAAGGAATACTTTTATAATCCCCCCAAAATGTCTTCACATATTGCTGCAGTTGGTAACATATTAAACATCAGAAAACACAAATAAATTACAGAATGGCTTTGCTATTACAACATTAACTTACCTTTAATGTAAAACTATGCAATACAAATGGGTTGCCCCATACGTCATTACAGATGGATGGAAATGCCATACAGTATGAAAGTGGTGGAGAGGGACTATTGTACAGGCAAGTAGGCAACAAGGCAAGGACTGGAAGAGCGGAAGTCAAAGACCTGTGCACATGTTTTGTGGAACAGGATAACAACAAGCGACTTTAAACCATATCTGCTGACTGACATGTTATATTTCACTTTTATATACAACCCTCAAAAACAGAAGGGAAGTCACGTCATTTTAAAGCTTGCTCTTCCAAGGCGGCTGATCATCCGTTGGATCTAAGAGGCTGAGTTGGTGGCTCCAGCAGCTGGACCCACCGTGTGGTGAAGCACAAGGTGATCCCAGCCTACAGTCGTGAGGGTGTCGGAGCCGCCATGGCGCCAAGACACGCCCTTGACAAAGTCCTGGTGTTGGCGATCTCTGAATCTACAGAAGCAGAATACATGATTGGTATTTTGAATGGTGCGGGGGGGGGGACTTGTCAGATTCCACCGCTTAGTGCAAATACTCACATTTCTTGGAGTTCAGAGTTCATAACGGCGACGGAACAGTCATCACTAATGGAGGCTAGCAAGGGAGTACTGGGATGAAAAAAAAAAATTGAAAAATGGGGTTAAAATTCTACAGTACAGTGTAACCCCACTGACATGTGCAGCTGTTGGTCTCCCTCTGTGCATGTAAGCAAGAATGACAGAATCACAATGAGGAAAAAAAAATGAAAGACTTAATTTGTTTTTCTAACCACAGATTTGCCTATGTGTGTTAAACAACTTTTGGTGAATTTCTTTGCTGGTGCTCATGCCTGCACCCCCCACACCCGCTGCTCTTTCAGTCCTCAAGTGATCGATTCTCATTTTATGGTAACCGGGTCAGCCCTAGAAATAAGACTTTGAACAGGATACACGTTTACCTGTGTGTAGAGAAGGCGAGCCCATTAATTCTGCGGTTGTGGATATTCGCCACCTGAGCCGGCTCCGTTCCCAGAAAATCTTTCACCGTCACGCTGCCCAGCTCGTCACCTGAGGCACGACACGCACTGTCACAAACACACGGGACGACGGCAAATTCACCCCTTCTGTCACCCAAACAACCTGTGCCGCTGGTTCTTACCAATTGCAATAGTGCTTCTGTGCTGCGGGTGCCACGCTAGCGCGGTGGGTGAACAGATGGGAGCTTCTACATCTAAAAACAGAACGACCGACAGTAAGACAAGATGCACAATCATTTACAAAAAGCCTCTTGAACAGGATGCAACACCAAATCAAAACCTTGCTGAAAACCTAGCCGTTCACCTATTCTTGTAGCAGGTTTGTTTGGCTTTCTTCTGTCCCACATCAATACACGTCCATCCTGAAAGAGTAACAACAACAGATTAAGTTTAGATAACTTGTGTTTTTCCTCACAGCTGATCTTATTTACTGCTGGATTATCTTAGTTAGCATCTGTTTTGAGTCTTTATCATTTGTTATTTGATGTGCACATAATGCTGCAGAAAAACTGATAACTGATGTCTTACTTGTCCACAGGAGAAGAAGAGAGATTCATCTGTAGGACTGCAGGCAACACAAATGACTGGCTGTGTGTGGACTGAGGAGGGATACAGACATTCAGTTACAGTTTTAATAAACAATTTAATTGAACCCTTCAATTATTAAAGTATCTGAATGCATGCACCAAAATGCAGAAAGTGATAGCCATTCATGTGGAAGATGTTTCAAAAACTTCAGTAACCACAGGAACAGAAAAAAATTAAACACAGAATCTGCATAATCTGTAAATTAAAATATTCAAACTCATAAAAATTATAGTTTAAAAAATACCATAACTAAACATCATTTCATGACAAATACATTCTTACCACTCTGGGAAGAGTTTGGAGCAGTTTGCTTACCATTGTATGTAGTGACAACCATCTCCTGACTGAGATCCCACACTTTAATTCTGTGGTGAAAGGGAAACAGATGAAACTAGTGATTAATTAAACAAAAAAAGGATAATAATACCAAAGTGGAAAACATGCCAGTGTGCGAATCCATGTAAAAACCAGAGTCTAACCTGCAGTCCATGCTGCCAGTGACAGCACTGTTCGCTCCAGCAACGGGACTCACTGTGGTGACAATGTGGTCGTGCTCCTGTTTGGTGAAGCGATTCACCAGCAGACGCTCGTCCTCTGACAGTTCCCACAGCTCCAACGCACCTGAGGATTCAAATCAACCCGATTTACCAGTCAAATCTCAGGCACGATGCTCAAATGTATGTGTCTGATTAGTCTGAATCTTACCAGAGTCCGACGCAACAACAACTCCCTTTTCTGATACCCATTTGACATCGATGACACTGGCCTCGGTCTGCACGCCAGCTTTGCAGAAGCCCTCATTGGGGGCCTGCTCTGGGTCACTGTAGATCCACACAGACCCCTGCCAGCTTCTACCAGTGAGGCTGGAGGCACCAAGCAGCAGGGTGCCATCTGGGAAAAGATATTAAAAGAAGAAAATAAATCATAGTTTTTAGTGCTGCAGTGACACTTAAAATGATATTTTATGTGTTGCCCCTTATATGATACAATTAGACAGTCTTCATAAGAAGGTTTTCAAGAGGAGAAAATCAATAAAAGCATTCAGCAGGTCCCTCAAAGTATACATTTGTGTTCATGTTTGTTTCATGCCATTTTTTTTTTAAACAAAGGTCACACAAAACAAGTTTTAGGATTACACCAGATTTTTGAAATTGTGCCATACACAAATGAAAAGGCATGGTTGCATTTGCCCATGTATGCGCAGTACAAATGTGTAGTAAGTAAGGCTGGGTATGACGCTAATCAATATTGTGAAGATTTTGTGTGTCAAACCCTGACTAGAGTACAGCATCAACTACATCCTTGACAAATATACTTAATATTTTCCTTTGATAACTTAGAGAAACTGTTGAATCTAAGAAACAACAACTAATGTCTAAAATCTTGGTAAAAAAAAAACTTTTACATTTAAATTCTGTAGGTGAACAGTTTTAATCTGTAGAAAAATCCCTTTAAAGATTCTCCAGGAGATATTCCATTGAAAGAAAATTGGGATGAACCAAATTCATTTACTGTCTATAGAGCAGATCTGTCAATTCAGCTAGATCCAATTATTAAAGCAGCTCATCTGACTTTCCAATAGAACTTGTGTTGTATAGGGCTCTTTCTGATGTTCTCAACATGGACTGCGATAGTCAGGTTAGATGCAACAAAGGTTTACAAGATTTTTGTCAGCCCATGTATAAAAGGTAAACAGTATTTCCCGGTCACATAATGTGACTATTTGTTTTCCCTTAAAAGTGAAAGACTTCTCATTAATATCGGGCCAATACGACAGAGAGTTAAAGCGGTGAAATAATATTTAATTTACCCAATCACAATCACTTGCACTGATTTAATTGCCTGTGATGAAATCCGCACGTGCACGCGTTTCCTGAGCAGAGCTGCAGTTCTGCAGAAACGTCAGCAACAACAAGGACGTTTTGCGACTAAACAACAAACCACGTGTCTACCTGCGTCATTAGCACGAGCCCCCCCTCGCTACCCACCTGCTCTGTACTGAGCCGAGCACAGATGCTTCTCCATGCACGCCGGGGCGTTGGGGGGGATGTTCCAGGGGTTTTCCTTCATCATGCTAGTGTCCACCGCACTTTTCATCCAGAAAACTTCACTCGCGACAAGCTGCGGTTTTACAGACGACGACGGCGCTACCTGGACGTTAGCTAGCGGCAGCGAGGGGTTCTATTCGCACTTTATCGTATCCTTGAAACACAGCGGTGGGTGTGTGTGAAAACACAACTGTTGGTTCAAAACGCCGTTCCAGTATGAATGAACGAGTGGACGGCAACACATGGAGAACACACACTTCCTGCTCCGGGTCTCCGCTTCTTCTTCTGCTGCTTCTATTTCTTCTTCTTTTGCTTTAATAGAGAGACGCTGCTGCCCTCTGCTGTTTGTTACTGGATATGGTTCTTTTTTTCTTTCTTTCTTTCTTCCTTTTCTTCTAGTTCGTCTAAAGTGGATTTTCGACATCTCAAACTTGACCCTTTTTGGGTTTAAAAATAAAAGACTATTAAACAATGCATGAAATTTAACAAACAAAATAGGAATTTAAAGACAACAAAAGGTAAAAAAAAAAAAAAAAAAAAACGAGATGCCTGCTAAGATAGGATAAACTTTTTTTGATACCACTGTGGGGAAATTGGCTTTACTGCAGTGTAAGAAAATACAAATAGGTAGACTAGGAAATAAAAAAAAATTCCACTCATTCACATAGGGGAATCGTATTATATGCAGAAATAGGATAAAGTAGCATATAAACTCTATTGCAAATTTATGGCTGGTTTGAATTATTTTTTTACATCTATTTCTTTTTATCGAGAATATGACAATTACAAACATGCAAAGCTGATTTTGATTTTTTTTTATTTTGCACATGCAATATACTTCATGAAAAAACAATACATGGTGCAATGAAAAAAACAAAACTGATGGTCTCAAAAGAACGGAAATTAATAGATACTTTATTAATGACCAATTGGGATATTACAGTGCTGCAACAGCATGACACTCAGTGAATATAACAACATATGGAATAAAAATATAAAGAACGTACCATTCATAATAAAAGGAAATAGCAAATAAAATGTGACATACAAGAAGTATAAACAACACCTTGACAGTGTTGATTTGAGTGCAAAGTACAAAATGTGTGATGTGTGTAGAAAATAAAGCAGTTGTTATGGCCGTTATTATACAGTGTGAAGGCATGTGGCAGTAAAGATTTTCTGTGTTTGTCCCTTTGACAGTGGAGCTGTAGCAGCCTGTGGGAGGAGGTGCTGTCTGTCCTCTGTGATGGACAGGCTGCTGGTCGTTGTCCATGATGGATAGCAGTTAAATCAGCGTCCTCTTCCCCACCACAGTCCCACAAGACTCCAGCCAGAGATCCAGTGGAGAACCGGCCTTCTGGATGAATTTATCTAGTCTGTGAGTGTCGCTGGCTCTGATGCTGCTGCAGCAACAGGCTTCTATATGATCGCCAATGTCTTGCTGACCAACGATGAAGCATCTCAACTTCCTCAGGAAGTAGAGTCTGCTCATCCCTTTCTTGTAAAGCAACAGCAAAAATAAACACTCTTCCCATAAAAGAATATTCAAACTAAATAAATCAAGCACTTCATAATAAAAAAAAATCAGCAAGTAGATGTAAATCACTTATTAATTCTTACCCCTTTTTCATTTTTATATAAATAAACAATTCTAAACAAGTTTGCCAATTTAATATCAACCTAATAAAATTCAAACAATTCGATATTCTACCCAATAAAATTTATAACAAGCATTAACAAATAATTCACTGTACCAACGAAATATCTATACCGATGTCAATAAAATACAATTTCGGCTGTTAATTTTTTAAATGTGCATATATATATGTATATTTGTAATTGGTTTTAGCTCCAGCTCCAAAAGATTCCCTTAAATCACCTCACAGATTAAAATAGACATCTACAATACTCCTCCTTCTTGTAAGAACACTTTTTTTTACTTATCTCTCCTCTTAAATTACCTATTAATGTATTATTTAACAAACATATTCTGCTTTAGAGTGAGCAAGAGAAAAATGCACAAATGACGATGTAATCTAACTCAAATAGAAATGGGAAATGAAATGTAGGTCTGTCTCAGACGAACCTAAACATAAACATTAAAGGGCATTTTTTGTCTAAATAGTTAACTCATTCGCCCAGTGGTGCAAACTGAGATTTCTAAGGTAAAAACAGTCCACATTTTTGTTTTTTAACAAAAACACTAAATTAGATTTTCTTTGATCATTACTCTTTTTTGACAGTATTTTGAATATTCTGTTGTATAATCCAACACTCTGCACATACCAGCAGTTTCTCCATTGTACTCCAGAATAAGTATATTGTGCAGCATGAAATAGATTCTCTAAGTGCTCCCAGGCAATTTAGCAGCTTCCTCATTTGATGTGAGTAATCCACGTAACGTGAGTAGTCTTACTGTCTCTGCTCCTAAACACTCACATTCACCATCCGAGTGGATTCCAATCAGATCCTGTGCCTTTCTTTTTTTTGTATTGCAAAGTAAGACTCCCTCCCACTTTTTTCCTTCTTCCCATGTTTTTTTTCACCACATTAGCATTGACTTGAATATGATTGAATATCATTCTGACAGGCTGCATCAAAGAGTAAATTCTACTCTCTCCTAATGAGCTGCATTCTTTGCTGTGTTATCTGCTTCCATGTTGTCTTCTTCCTCACACCACCATGTGAGTTGGAAGCCAAAAAAATCCACCTCTGGTTTTAATGTGTTATTTATGTACAATTTTGATCAATATATGCCATATAGGTCTTTGCTTAAAATTAGTTTTGTTTGTTGTATTTAGTGCTGCTGATGAGTCCCTTTTTTCTAAATATTTTTACTCCTCCTTTGAGGATCAAGGCAGTATCTTTAATGGTGTATATGCTGCCATTTTCTGATAAAAACAGACAGACAGGCAGACTGATAGATATCCTTCAATGTGTCAAAGTCAAAGTCAATTTTATTGTCAATTTCTTCACATGTACTTGACATACAAAGGAATCGAAATTTTGTTTCTCACTATCCTGTGCATGTGTGATTCTTTACCAAAATGTGTCTTCATTGGCAATTGTTAACATCAGCTTGCATCTTTTATTCTGTTCTCCATTTTTTGTTTGAGCACAATCTCCATAACACTATTAAAATACATTGTTGGTTGGGCCTTTCAATTTTATTCACCCTAGTCCCCGTCATAATGGCACACAGCAAACTCCAATATACAATGAATCATATTTCCAAGTAATAAACACATAAATCAAGTTACTAATAGGCTCTATTCCACTTGCATGTAATAGTTACTCAGAAGTGAAAAAGGGGTTACATGTAGTACCATATTGAAATTGGGGATTCAGGATGCATTTGTGCGTATAGAAACAGCACATCTTTCTAGAACTAAAATAATAAGATGATTTAACCTGTAACTCACAAACAATAAGAGGTAAAACACAACATGAAATCAGGGTGGACTAGAAATGAATCTCATATGTGTAAAAACTGTAGGCCCATGCAGTGGTAGTATCCTTCCTCTCTATTGAGAGGAAACAAGCATGACATCTTTGGATGATATTAAATGTGGGGGAAACTGAGCATGTGGTGATGCATGTTAAAGCATAGCTAATGGTGTAGTTTTGTGCAGAGAGAGAGAGATGAATTGCTTTTGTTCATCTGAAAAAAAAGGTTTCATGGTGAGCTAATCTGTAAATTGCAATACAACTAACAGGAAATCAGCGACGTCCGAGTTTTACACGTTTTATTTTTTGATAGCGTCCACCCTCCATGTGTATGTTTTCTGTATTCTGAGGGGTGGGCATTATCCTGTGCGCATTAGTAAACAAACCTCTGCGTAAAAAGCAGAAGGGAAAAGAAAAAAATGTGCGAAACGCATTTAAAGCATCGTCAAAAGTCACAAAAGTTTTTATTGTGAAGGTCCGCAAGCGGAAGTGCCAGTTAACTTGTTGCTAACTTCCGCTGCCTTCACACTTCTGTCCCCCCTCAGTCCAAAATCGATAAGTTGATTGGCTTTCTTGATGGTTAAAAAATTGTGGGTCCATAGACGTGTCCGCGAAAGGTAAGCGCACAACTGTGTCAAGTTGTTAAACTGGCATTTTGTCCGAACGCGAAGTGTCGTCGACGCTCCCGGCGGTAGCTCCGTAACATTAACGGTAACGTTAATCGTTATTACAGTGATGCCTTTGTCTCGGTTCTTAAGTTAACGCGGGGTGATGCGGGAGGCTAACCGTACCTCGCAGCTAGCGCTAGCTGCCCCGCGGGCTCTACCTGCGACAGGTACGTGGACAGCGGCGGCTCCCGACGCTGGTTTACCGCCGAGCTGTGCACGCCGGGACCGGGCTGCGGTGCGCGGCTAGGGGGCATAGAGGAACGCTGTCGGTGTGTCAAACCTCCAGGCGAGCCAGCGTCGGTCCCCCTGTCACAGGAAAGGTCATTTCAGGTGAATCCGGCCGGTCGACGCGGCTGTGACCACAGCTGGACGCAGCATTCACAACCTTTTATTTGAGTAAAAGTGGCCACGCTGTCCCCCTAAAAATACCTAATTATAAGTAAAGGTCCTGGACTCAAAATGTTACGGTGTAGAAGTATTATTAGCAAAATGTAGTCATTAGTATCAAAGTTAAAGTACTCATTAGGCGGACGGTGATTTTTCAATTTTAGACTTAATACTTTATATATCACCTTTTAAACAAGGGGCAAAACTTTGTAGGGAAATGAAAGCATACTACTTAAGTCTAGTAAAATAAATTATTTGACATAAATTCTTCATCTGAAAACTAACGAAGCTGGAGTGAAGTAGAAAGTCTAATATTTACCTCTGAAATGCAGTGGAGTGAAGTAAAAAAAAAAAAAAGGCATCACATGGAACCTCGAACTTGTACTTAAGTGTAGTATTTGATTAAATGTACTTGGGTGCTTTTCAATGCTGGTTGTCACCTTTTATAAATGATTAAAATAAGTAACATAACATGTATTAGGGTGGGTTTGGTAAAAAGCATTTGATTTTCTCCTAAGAAGAATATTTAGTTAGGGGTCCATGTCCAGGCGTGTCACAGTGTGTCCTCATTACCGATCATATGTGGTGATATGCCTTCTATGGTCTTTACTTTACTTTTTTGTGAATGTAAAAGAACACGGGAAAATCTTGATAGATTAAGACCATATTGTGGAAACATATAGCATAATATATTTTCAAAATGTATATATATTCTTTGTTTTTTTTTTTACATAAAAAATGTGTTTATAAATTGTGTTGGCTTTTTATTATGACTGCAATAAATGATTTGTGAAATATTTGATGTCACAGGAGAGACATAAAGCTAAGCATGTTGAATTTTCAGGGTTTGTGCTGCAGCTATATTATTTGCATTGTTTCACCAATGTTACACCGTTTGCTAAATTATATTCCATCTATCATATAAGTGACATTACATGTCCCTCCTGTAATAGTTGGGTAGGCTACATAGACAGGTACTGCACATTCTGTCGTCATTGACCATTTTGTGTCCCATTCTTCTGACAGTAACTTGTAGCAAACTCAACTTAACAACAAGTGGACACAGAGATAAAGCAAGCACACTAAAAAGGAAATAAAAGTGCTACCAGCTCTAAATATTGATTAAAATAACAGCTTTGTGGTCACGTTCTACAATGACAGTGGTATTAATATGCAATAAGTAACAATGTTTTGCGACGCATCAATAAAGAATCAATAAGGAAATTCAGTGTCCCTCTTTGAGATTGGTTTTCTGTCTCTATTGTTTCCAGTGTTCAACTTCTATTGGCACTTGGCAAACATTCATGCCTGTAATGTGAGATATTGTCCGTGCTGTGATTCTTGTTACTTTGTTTTACTTCAGGGGTTTGTCATGGCCTTGAAAAGGAAAAGGGCGACGTCCCCCACTAGCAGTGTGAGTGGAGGAGATTTTGACGATAGCCAAGCTTCATCGTTAGTGTCTTCAATTGGGAGAAAGAGGAGAAGGACCTTAAACATTCCAACTGTGGATCCTGTAATTTTACAGATTTCAGTTACCGTTTTTGATGTTTTTGTTTTGTTTTTTTGAAACATTCTCTCAGAATTCTGTTATGCAGATTGGTTAAGTAGCTGACAATTGGAAGGACATGCATCCTCTGAAGTGTTTAATGTTTGCCTTTGCAGATCGCTGTGTGTCATGAACTGTACAACACAATCAGAGATTACAAGGATGACCAGGGCAGGATGTTATGTGAGCTCTTCATCAGAGCTCCTAAACGAAGGTGATGAGAAAAAAATATTCTTGTTAGATATCTGCGGATTATTATATCCTATATTACTTTTAATATCAATCAAGAAACGGCACACAAACATTAGAGTGAGTATTCACAAGTCTCTATTTCTTAAAGGAATCAACCAGACTATTACCTTGTGGTGTCTCAGCCTATTGACATGATGAAGATTCAGCAGAAATTAAAGATGGAGGAGTATGATGATGTTGACCAACTCACCAGTGACTTTCAACTCTTATTCAACAATGCAAAAACATACTATAAGGTAAAGCTTATTATAGCAAGCGTAAAACAATACAAGTTGCATATGTGACATGTGAAGGTAATAAAATTTTCTGTGTGTAGTCTGACAGTCCTGAGTACAGGGCAGCCTGTAAACTGTGGGACCTTTACCTGCGGACCAAGAATGAGTTTGTCCAGCGAGGGGAATATGAGGAAGATGATGAGGATGGGTATGATGCACAAGACAACCCTGGAGGATCCACCGAAGATGAGGTGACACTTCTGTTGTGTTGTTGATGTTCTTGGTAGCATCACCCTTCATTTAGCATGTAGTGTAAACCTCAACCTCCACTGTGTTCCATGAACTAAAAGTTATGTTTCTGTCCTTCGAAATACTATCAAGAACAATAACTGATAAAAACCTTTAGAGCTGCGATGATTTATCGATTAATGAAACATGAATTGTTAACTATTGTGATTATTGATTTATTTTTTTAGGTAGTCTTTTCAAGAGATAAATGTTCAAACTGTTCCAGCCTCATATGTGTGACTATTTTAGTCTTATATTAAACTGAATATTTTTCAGTTGTGGACCTTGTAGTTCGGACAAAACAAGACATTTGAGTTTACATTTTGGGCTTTGAAAAACTGATGTTTTTAACAATTCTGACATTTTACAAAACACACAGGTAATCAGTTAATAAAGAAAAAAATCAACAGAATAATTGATAATGGAAAAGAATACAATAAGTAGACAATTCCTGCAGCAATTGTAAGAGTTTGGGATGGGCAACAGTCAGGATGTTCACTCTCATCAGAACCGGTGAGCTTTAACATGGGACTAAAAAGGAAGAAAGTAGTAAAGCAAAGTCAAAGCTGAATACATTATGCTTTGCATTTTGTTTGTGTTTTCAGTTGACAGCATTATTTTAACTTTCACTATTGCACTATTGTTTGAAAAATATATACACATATGAAATATATACACATATATCATTGATATTGGTACTTTAGTTGCTTGCATAAACTAAGGGCCTTCTTGAATATGACAGAGTACACCTACCTGCTTGAGAGATGTCCTTGAGCAGCTCCTAGATGCTGTGGTGTCCTATACCGAGCCTACAGGTCGTCTGGTCAGTGAGCTGTTCCAGAAACTTCCCTCCAAAGTGGTAGGAACACCTCAGTATGACTTACAAAATCTGTAAAATTAGCGACTTAGCTTTGACATGAAATCCCCCCCCCCCCTTTTTTTTTAAGCAATATCCAGATTATTTTGCCATCATTAAGGATCCAATAGACCTAAAAATCATTGCTCAAAAGATTCAGGTATGACAATTTCACTTCCTCCACTTAAATAAACATTATTTAGAATGATTGTTTGATAAAATGTCCACTCTATGTATTTGCTTTTAGATGAGCCACTACAGAAGTGTTGCCGCCATGGCTAAAGACATAGATTTGCTGGTCAAAAATGCCAAAACTTATAATGAGCCTGGCTCACAGGTGTTTAAGGTGAGTGTTTAATTGAGGTTATGATATACAGAACATTCTTTTATCAGCTTTAGTCTTACCAACCTATGACCTACTTGTGTGTGTGTTCCAGGATGCAAACACCATTAAAAAGATTTTTGCACAAAAGAAGTCTGAGATAGAACACGGAGAACCAATCAAATCTAGCATTCGCATCAGGTACAAGTGAGACGACAATGAATAATGTAACAAAAAGTCATGTTGACTTTTGATTTGAACAATGTCATACCTTAACCTTTCTGTCTCATTTTGACAGAAATAGAAGATCTGCCCAGGGAGACCGTCTCTCAGCTATTACCATGGCTCTTCAGTATGAAAGTGATGAGGAAGGCATACTCTCTGGTACATATTTATGTCATTATCTAACAGCCTCTTAAAGCCTATTGTTTTAGTATCACAGATATGTCCTCATCCGTTTATCTTTTCCTTCATCGCTCAGGGTCCGTCCACTATGATGAGGGGGAGTCAGAGGCAGAGAGTATGACCTCCAACATGGACATGAGTAACCCCATCTTCCAGCTGTATGAAGCTGTACGAGGTGCCAGGAACAGCCAGGGTCAGCTGATCTCCGAACCGTTCCTGCAGCTGCCCTTCAGGAAGGACTACCCCGACTACTATCACCAGATCAGTCAACCCATCTGCCTCCATCAGATCAAGTATGGCAAAAACAGAGCTAGGCCTCACTTCATGGATTCATATGTGTCCACCATACAAGCTTAATTCTTATTATTGGTTCTGTGGATTTGGTAACTACAGTGAAAGGAATCCGTCCTATATTTTTCCACCTTTTGGATATTTTGACATTTTCTTTATTTTCCCCATCAAAGAATTAAAATTTAAAAGCCTATTGGTGAAAAACTTGCTAATGTGATAAAATAACATGAGAGATTTTAGGTTAGAGAGTTCATTAAACACTAAAGCATCCATGCTTATCCATTACTATAGTTTGATGTAGGATGCCTAGGAAAATATAGATCTGTTAAATTCATTAATTTAGGATACCTTTTAATTATTTATTTTATTTCATCTAAAATAAGGTGTATAAATAATGTTGCCTCATCTTTTAGAAAAATTAAGAATAGGTACTGCTGACACTTTACATAACAATATGTAGGTATTATTGCAGTGGAAAGGGTTATGGGTAATCATATAAAAACTCATGATATACTTTAAACTATTTAATGTAAACCGATTCTGCTTGTTATCTCGTTTTTTTTTTTTCTTCAAACTTGTGCATGATTTCAATATTGATTTGATTTCTTTTGTTTCACCAGTATTCTCTCTTTTTTTTATTTCCTACCCCTATGGCATCACACACACACTCACTGTACAGTAGAGTATTTCTGTGCCCTCCTTCCCAAATGTGAGAGCCCGTAATTCCCCACAGGAACAAGATGAAGAACAATGAATATGAGAGTGTTGAGATCATTGACTCTGATCTGACCTTGATGTTTGAGAATGCCAAACGATACAATGTTCCTCACTCCTCCATCTATAAGCGAGCGCTTAAACTTCAACACATTCAGCAGGTCAGTCCAAGCTTCTACTTTCTGCTTTTTTTTTTCGTTCAGCCGTGTTCAATTTGCTAAGAAAGTTTTACATCTGTATTTCATGGATACGGAAAACTTGGTGATTTTAGGAAGATTTCTAACCAGATATATATCACAAATTATCTGTCTAGATGAAGAGAAAGGAGCTTTTACAGAGAGATGATGATGATGGAGACAGCATGCTCTCCTCTGCCACGTCTGACACCAGTAGTACAAAGAGAAAAAGGTGCACATTATCATATTTTACCTCATTAAGTCTCCTTTATGACTTGTTTTTTGGAGGAGAGAGAGTATTTGTCTGACAGTTCTTTGTTAATATGTACCTTATTCCCAGTCACAAGAAAAATACGAAGAAAAACCGAATGAAAGCTCTCCTAGTTTCTGTGGCTGAGGCACGGGAAGCTGCGACTGGTCGGAGACTGTGCGACCTCTTCATGGTCAAGCCCTCCAAGAAGGACTACCCAGACTACTACAAGGTCATCCTGGAACCTATGGATCTAAGGACGATTGAGCTCAACATTCGCTCAGACAAGTACATGACTGAAGACGCAATGGTGGAAGATATGAAGCTGATGTTTCGAAATGCTCGACACTACAATGAGGAAGGCTCCCAGGTAAAACACTAAGGATTTAATTAATATATTTTTTTAACAGTTTTATATTCCACAATCTTTCTTAGACTTGTCTAGAATATTTTCTTTTGAAGACTATAATCAATCAAAATATTATATAGAAGGCTATAATCAATCAGTTTAGGCAAACCTGTAGACTGTTAACTTTAGCTTGAATTATGTATTTACTTTTATGTACACTACTGTTCAAAAGTTTGGGGTCACCAAGACAATTCAGTATTTTCTATGAAAGATCACACTGTTAAAATGAGTTGCACAATGAATAGAAAATATAGTCAAGACATTGATATGGTTGGAAATAAAAGATTTGAGTCCCATAGTCTATAGAGTAATTTATTCAGCACTATATCTTGTGCATATATCAGTTTTAAAGTTTACCATTTCATTTGTTCTGGTTCTATATCTTAGGAATTGTCTTCAGTTTCACTCAAGCTTGCAGTTCATTTAAGGGATTTCTGATGCTTTTGTTGTCAATGTTTTTGTGTTTTGTAACTTGATGTGTTTTAGTGTCTATTATAGACATTTTTCTTACATGATAATAATTAATGTTGAAAATGAAGTGGAAAGAAGCCTAAGAGATTTCTTTTACTTGGGTTGTAGGTCTACAATGATGCTGACATCCTAGAGAAGATTATGAAAGACAGACGCAGAGATCTTGGCCCAGCAACAGATGATGATGACATGACTTCCCCAAAGTTAAAAATAAGTATGTGACTTCACTTGAATCAAAATTAAGCAAATGTGCGAGTTGTCTATCATTATATACTGTAGTTTCTCACCTAACATTGTGAGATTGGTCAAAATTAACACACATTCACTTGTATTATTTCATTCAATTATAGGAAAGAACAGCATTACTCTGAAGAAGTCCAAGTATCTTACACCATTACAGCAGAAGTTAAATGAGCTCTATGAGTCTGTCAAGAACTACACAGATAAGCGCGGCCGTCGCCTCAGCACAATCTTCCTGCGGCTGCCATCTCGTGCCGAGCTGCCCGATTACTACATCGCCATCAAGAAACCGGTTGACATGGAGAAGATCAAGAGCCACATGTTGGCCAATAAATACCAGGACGTGGATGCACTGGTGGAGGACTTGGTGCTCATGTTTAATAATGCCTGTACTTACAACGAGCCCGAGTCTCTGATATATCGTGATGCTCTGGTGCTGCACAGGGTGCTGCTAGAGACCAGGCGTGACCTGGAGGGAGGTGATGACGGCCATGTGCCGGATGTGCCACGACTCATACAAGAACTCATCCGCAGCCTCTTTGTTTCTGTGCTCGGTCACCAGGACGATGAGGGCCGCTGCTACAGTGATTCACTCGCTGAGATCCCTGCCCAAGATCCGGCAAACCCAGAGAAGCTGCAGCTCAATTTTGAGATTATCAGAACTAATGTAGATCAAGGCCGCTACAAAAGGCTGGATGTGTTTCAGGACCACATGTTTGAGGTGCTGGAAAAGGCCAGACGTTTGAATAGGTGAGGTACTGTCATGAAATGATGAAAGAGGACATTGATGTAGTAGGATTATTGCTTCAAAAGGAAGCAAAAGTTAACGTTACGCCATATGTTCATTACAGGACGGACTCTGAGATCTTTGAAGATGCTGTGGAGCTGCAGCAGTTCTTCATCAGGATCAGAGATGAGTTGTGCAAGAACGGAGAGATTTTGATGTCTCCTGCTCTCAGCTATACCTCCAAACATCTGCATAGTGATGTGGAAAAGGAGAAGAAAGAAAAGCTTCCAAAAGAGTTTGAGGAAGACAAAATCAAGAGGGAAGAGGAGAAAAGGGGTACTCTGTTTTTTTTTATTTTTATTCAAGATCACAGAATATAAAAGTTCATTGTCTCAGCGTATAGCCTTGTTTCACTAAGTGTGTTGTGAATTTCCAGAAGCTGAAAAGAGGGATGACTCTGTTGGAGGGTCATGGCAGTCTAACCTACAGCGCACATACAGTCAGGACTGCAGCTTCAAAGACAGCATGTACCATGTGGGAGACTATGTGTATGTAGAGCCTGCAGAGCCCAATCTCCAGCCTCATATCATCTACATTGAACGCCTTTGGCAAGACGACACTGGTCAGTCCCTAAGCACTAATCAGAAAATAATTAGTATTCCTAAGAAAAGCATTAAGGATGTTATTATTAAATACAAGCACTTTTGGTCAGTAAGACATCTTTTTTTCCCACTTTTAATAAATACAGGTGAGAAGTGGCTGTATGGCTGCTGGTTCTACAGGCCAAACGAAACATTTCATCTTGCCACACGGAAGTTCCTGGAGAAGGAAGTTTTTAAGAGCGACTACTACAACAAAGCTCCCGTCAGCAAGATTCTGGGCAAATGTGTGGTCATGTTTGTGAAGGTACATGTTACTGTCTCCTTATTATGCCTTTGTCAGGTAAAGATTTCACTTTTAAGCATTGGCTGTTTGAATGTGCCTTGAGTTTTGATGAAATATTAATGCTTTGGGGGATTTAAGGAGTACTTCAAACTCCACCCAGAAGGCTTCAGAGCAGAGGATGTCTATGTCTGTGAGTCACGCTACTCTGCCAAGTCCAAATCCTTCAAGAAGATCAAGATGTGGACCATGCCCTTGAGCTCAGTTCGGTTTCTTCCTAGAGAGGTCCCCCTGCCTGTAGTCCGGGTGGCATCCATGTTTGCCCCCAAACAGGAAGAGAAACCACCAGAGATTACAGATGACACCAAAGTGGCAGATGCTATTGTAGACAAGGTAAATTTAAATAGTTGTTTATTAAAATAGAGATTTACAGAACAGAGATTAAAACAATACACCCGCCGCCAGAAAATACATTTGTGTCTGCAGGAGAGGGAGGATGTTTCAATGGATATGACCAACGGGGAACCAGGGTGTCAGTACTATGAGCAGCTTTATTACAACAACCTGTGGCTGAGAGTGGGAGACTGTGTCTACATTGGTTCTCATGGACTAGTGCGCCATCGAGTGGGCAGGTGGAGTAAATACTTTCATATGCTTACAGTAAAATAGTCTTACCAGCATAAGGTATGTGTTAGATGTGATCTAATACAACTAGTGTAAATGTTTAAGTTACATATGTCACCTATATCCTATCATTGATGAGTCTTTAGACTCTATATACGTGGATGTGGGTGTAGTTGCAGTATGTATGAATAAACAAAATGTGTCTGATTTCCAATGTGCAGATTTTACTTTTTTTTAAAAACCGAACAGGATTGAGAAAATGTGGATGCGAGATGGAGCAGGCTACTTCTTCGGCCCCATCTTCATCCACCCAGAGGAAACGGAGCATGAGCCCACTAAAATGTTCTATAAGAAGGAAGTGTTTCTTAGCAACCTTGAGGAGACGTGCCCCATGACCTGCATCATAGGTATCCTCCCTGTATTTTAGGTTACCAGCATTTTATATTCACACAACACTTCAAAGCACAATGTTACATGTTTATATCTCACTGAATCACTGCTCATTTTTCAGGAAAGTGTATAGTGTCATCCTTCAAGGACTACCTGTCATGCCGGCCAACTGAAGTACCTGAAGAGAATGTTCTGCTCTGTGAGAGTCGCTACATCGAAAGTGAGAAGCAAATGAAGAAGTTTAAGGGTCTCAAGCGCTTTTCACCCTCTGGGAAGGTGGTGGAGGATGAAATCTATTATTTCAGGTGAAAAAAAATGCTCATAACTGTACGTCACTGTTAAAAGGTGGATAAAGAATGACAAGCAACTCGCCTAAAACCCTGTGAAATAAAAATTTCAAATATGTTATACTGTTCATGTGTGTAAGAAGTGGAGTAATTATCTAGTACATATTTCTGACTATCTTATGCAGGAAGCTCATTGTGCCCCAGAAGGAGCCTTCTCCACTTCTGGACAAGAAAATCGAAGAACTTGAGGCTAAATTTGCTGATATGACAGATGAGGAGCTAGAAGATCTTGGGGATGATGATGGCGAGCTAGGGGATCAGTCTCATCCTCAGATACAATCTTCCCTGTCTAGTAACATGGATATCATGCCTTATATCCCTCCACAGGTAAGCCCAGGCAAATTTAGTCACAGATATAAAATGATTAAAAACATAACTGGTGGTTGTTTAGCAAGTAGCATTTTGTTGATTAGCTCTGTGTGTGTGGTTGCAGTCCACACCAAAATCCATAAAGGGTCTTTCAAAAAAGGAGGGCTCAAAGCGGAAAATCAATATGAGTGGCTACATCCTGTTCAGCAGTGAGATGCGGGCGGTCATAAAGGCCCAACACCCAGACTTCTCCTTTGGAGAGCTGAGCCGCCTCGTTGGCACAGAGTGGAGGAACCTGGAGAGTTCCAGGAAAGCAGAATATGAAGGTGACGACCCTTTATTCATTCTAGTCCAGATCCACGTTTGTGTTTTCAAGAATTGTGACTGATGTTAGATTTATACTTTGTCTTCCAGAGCGAGCAGCTAAAGTGGCCGAGCAGCAGGAACGCGAGAGGGCCCATCATCAAACGTCCCCTAGAGCAGGTACCCCAGTAGGGGCACTGATGGGGGTGGTGCCTCCTCCAACCCCCATGGGGATGCTTAATCCCAGCATGTCGCCTGTGTCAGGTAACCCCTCAAAGATCCAGATGGATCCCCAGTGTACTCTAGAAGGCTGGAATAAGAAGCTGAACTGCTAGAATTATTTACATTTTTAGGTTTTCTAATCACACTTATGTCAGCATGTTTGTGATGTTGCTGTGCGGTTTAAATTTAACGTTGCTCCTAACATTTTGTTGCTTAATGCTTGGGGCCAAATCTTGATTAGTGTACAACACCTGTATTGCCTCAATCCTCACATTATAGTAGACTCCACATGACGGACACTTAATTATAGTGCATTTTGCTAAAAGTCTGCGTTTCAAAGCTGAATGACTTAATGAAATGTTGTACACCATTTGAGAATTGGTACTTGAAACTAAATTAATGTGTGAGTGTAGTGCACCTGCATCAAATTGTGCATTTTTTAAGTCTTTTATTTCCACTCATGTCCATCAATATCATCTGCTAATTTCTTTAAAGTGCACATATTACTCTTTAAAAGCATGCTTGCTAGTGAAGTAGTTGGCGCATGTTTAACTGATGCATGTTGGTGTTTTGTGTTACTACTATTCCTTCCTAAGAACATATGATGGGTGCATATAGGTCAGCTATGATGCCCCTACAGGGCCATGTTGAAGGCATGGTTAGTATGACTGGCATACCACCACATCACATGGGGGTGCCTGTCTTTCCCCAACATCTCCTGTTCGTTATGCCTGGGTTCCCTGGAATGCCGTACCTTGGTAAGAGTGCTGTCATAGCCACCCCACCTGCCACGCAGTTGCTTCCTGTCTACCAATCTGACTTGCTGGAGGGGCTACCTGTACCAATAGGCTCAAGTTGTTAGGTTGCTGACTAGTCGGTTGAGAGCACATAGCCTCAGCTGGAACTCGGTCATTTGGAGATTGAGACCTGCAAAAAAAATGTTAAATCTCTTTTAACACAACTGGGATTATACTGCACATTGAAAAATATGCATTTATTCTTTAATGATTGGCATTCATGTGAGTTCTAAAATAATTTCAAATAACACTGGTAATTTCCAGTATTTTAATATGACATTTGTGATATACACCAATATAAAGTGACCCTCTGCAGTTTTTGACAGTCTTGATGTTAAATATCCTCACAGGCATCAATGGTATGGGAGATGGACCTGGAGCAGGAATTCATGGTACCCAGGTAATCTGTGTAAAAAAACACATCTTAAGCTAAAACAAGTATAGACTATAAATATCATATCAGGTATTATGTTAAGCAATTGCAGGACAATCCGTTGCATCACCTGCTTTACATTCAACTTTCAACGTTTCATTAATATAATTGTAGTTTCTTTCATAGCCACACCTCCCCATATTGTATATATGTTTTAGTGAGGTTCAGTTGTGTCTTGAGTGGCTAATACATTGCATTATGGAAACCATATGTAAATGTATACATCGAAAAAACAATTAAGAACTTGACTTGTTCCATATTTGACTAAAAATGGAAAAATGTTTGTTTAAAGTCACAATAAACATACCATGTAGGCTTGATCTTTACACAATAGTTTCATAATATTTAGACTATTAGATGTGACACAATTATGAATTTAAAAAAAAGAAAGATTAAATTCTCTCTGCTCCCATTTGATAACATTCTGTCTAGATGGGTTTGATGGGTCCAGGGCAGCAGGCTCCACCACCATATCCAGGACAAGGCCAGATGGGACAACCTGCTCTCCATCAACCCTCCACCCCGCTGTTTGTGTCCCCTCCAGCCAAGTCTCAAAGGCTGCTCCACTCTGAGGCTTACCTCAAATACATAGAGGGCCTTACTGCAGAATCTTCTACCATTAGCAAGTGGGACCAAGCCCTTTCAGGTTAACCATGTGTTTTTATTTGCTTTTGATGAAATATACAGTACCTACAATGATGTCTTGTGCTAATATAGCATAAAATTCATACTTGTTCAACTTTTTATCAGTGATGTGGTAATGTCTAGATTAGAGCACTAATCCAAGAACCTTTTCCTTTGTTCTTCTATGATATGGGTCACTTAGGCTGAAAGACGCTTGCCCTGTTAAAACATAATATTTACAAATACATTTTACATGGTGAAATTTCTCAAATAACATGTTAATTTGTACCCCAATGTGTCTTTGCACTTTCAGTTCAAAAACAAGACGTGCGGCTGACAAAAGAGCAAGAAAGCAGACTACCATCCCATTGGCTGAAGAGTAAGGGGGCCCACAAGACGATGGCCGATGCACTTTGGCGACTCCGTGACCTAATGCTGCGAGACACCTTAAATATACGCCAGACACACAACCTGTAGCATGTTCATGTTCTGAGCCTCTGTTCCCAGATCTGAGAGATGGCAAAAAGGGACAAGCTCACTAAAAAGTTTGTGTTGTCGTTATATTGAAAAAAAAATGTGTTTGTATTCATATGAGCTGCTTTGTGTAATGAAGCAGTTTTCCGTTTTACATTTCAGCTAAAACGAAAAACATGTGTCAGCCGCACAACTTGAAGCATGCACATATTCTGAGCCTTTTGGACCGAGACCTGTAGGACAGGAAAAGGGCCAAGCTCACAAAAATTTGTGTTGTCGTTATACTAAAAAATGTGTTTGTATTCATATGAGCTGCTTTATGTGTTGAATCTGTTTTGTTTTACATCTCAAATGTACTGTTAAAGTGCATTTTTGTTACGATTGTTGTTTTGTGATGAATGTCTTCATGCTTTCATGATTAAAATGTGAAGAGTTCAATATGTGGAAGCCATTGTATGTTTTACATGCTTCACTTGAAGTGTATTCTAGTAAGTAAAAACACATTTGACAGGTGTATATATAGCTTTTACTGTGATGAATGAAGAAAATGTAGAGTTTGACACTATAGGGCCTTTTTTAAATTGATATGCTCAGACTGTCTCACCTTAAAGGTTCTTAATGAGGGGGAGGGAGGTTATTTAATTTTAATGAGATTACTGAATTTGTGGAGAAACCATATCAGACCCAAATTATTCTGTAACTTCACATTTTTCACACAAAATCAGAATACAAAATTATACAATATTTTAGGGTCTTATATTTTAGGTTCTGAATTGGCCTATTAATTATAACTTAGATATACCATATTAGATTGTTGTATGTAATTTTTGACTCATATTTTATAATTCAAATTCAGAAACTCAACATTCAATTAAATAATTCCATTGCAAAAAATAATTGCTAGAAAATGAATGGCTTTGAAATCTCAAAACTTGGTAAGACAGATTTACACTCTTCTAACTGAAGAGCTGGTAGACAGTGGCCTGGCGCCTGTTCCGGTCTGACATCTGCGCATGCGCAGTATAGTGACCGCGCAGATCCATTTGGCTCCAGTCAGTCAGACGTTTGAACGCTGCGAGTACGAGTGTGCGGTTTGAAGTGTGACTCCATCCCCTGCTGACTGGATTTCACTGTAACGGTAGGATGTCACATGGCTTCCGTTATCTTTTTTAGTAAAGGCAAAGTCAGACTGGTCAGTTGGATTGTAGTCTAATGTCCTACATGCATTTTGTTCAGGAATGAGCTAACTTTAATAGCGCAAAACATATAGCGTGCTAACGCTAACATTAGCAGGCTAATAGGAGCGAACCGGCTGATGGAACAGTCTATTCGCTGGAAATATGTTAGTATGGGGAGTGTCTCAGTAGTTAACTTATAGTAAATACAATTTAATATAAGTTCCCGGTGGTTGGATATCCTAACCACCACGTGTTTATATCTAAACCTACAGAAACACCAAACCACCGATTTGGAGTCATCGGGGCCATCTCAGTAAATGCCTGATTGAGTCTGGTAGCCGGTGTAGCTAGGTTAGCTGCTAGCAAGCTAATGTCAACGGCACACTGAATGCATTAAATGAGTCAAACTAGTTGAGCATCTAAGGGTTAGGTATTAAGGAAGCGTGGGTTGAATTTGTTCGGGAGCGCAGCTAAAGATTAAGTCGCACACATGAGGAAACATAAACTTTTTTAGCAGCTTTCGATGCTATATTCCACAAACAAAACACGTTTTTATACAACACATTTGTTCAATTTTATGGACCGCATTACTCAGCATTTAGACTTTGATTCACATGCAATTTGTCAGTCCGTATTTACCTAACGTTGTTTCACTTGCTGGTTTCTCACCCTCAGTGGCTAAGAGCATGGAGCTAAATGATGCTAACCTGCAAACCCTCACAGAGTTCCTCAGGAAAACGTTGGACCCAGATCCTGGTGTCAGACGTCCAGGTAAGTGGCTGCAGATGATAACACCAGATGAAATGGCCTCATATGACACCTCCCAGGCTCTGCACTCTGGGGTCACAGGTCCATTTCCTTAATATGGGGGACATCCACTTTATATTTCCCCCTTCATTTTACTGTGTGTACCAATCATAATAAAAGAGCGGTGACCTGAAAACCAACATTGTTTCTTCTCACTTGTGCATCAGTTTTCTTAAAAAAAATCCTCCTTTGGATGTGGTATCTTGGGTTTCATAAAAAAGCCAAAGCCAATAAATAGGGTGTTTAATCTCACAAGTGCATACATTTCAAAATGATGCTTTATCAAGTTTGTAGTGCCAATGCTCCACAGCGCCCCTCTCTGTGGTTTTCTGTGCAGCAGCTTGCACTAGAAACTTGCCAAAGCATGATTTTGAAATTGATGGATGTGTGAGATAAAGCTTTTTATTGGAAAATATGTGATATTGAAGAAAACTAACACAGCCGTGAGTCCGATAACAACCTTGGCTTTTTATGATTGGTACATATAGGAAAATTTAGAGCTAAAGATCAACAAACATATCTTTAAATTCTTGTTCACATTGATCTACGTATGTAAAGATTGTTTTTAAATATATATATAATCTGCTTTGCTACATATGTTTTCTGTTTCTCATGTTTTCTTTTTTAGCTGAAAAGTTTCTGGAGTCTGTTGAGGGAAATCAGAACTATCCCTTATTACTTCTCACCCTTCTGGAGAAGTCCCAAGACAATGTGATTCGTGTCTGTGCTGCGGTTACATTTAAAAACTTTATCAAAAGAAACTGGCGCATTGTAAGTCTTACAATAATATCAGTTAGATCAATTACAATTAATATCATTAGAAATAAGGAGATTGTATCTTAGGTTGGTGTACTAAACAGTTTGTTACTCCCAACAGTATGTGTATAAAATTACAAATATGCAGTTGGATTGAAGTGTGAAGAGGACCATTGTTCTGTTTTCCTTGTTGATCTGTACACAGAGTTCAGTATCCAACTTTCTGATTTGTTTTCTCAAAGGTTGAAGATGAACCAAATAAAATTTCAGATCAAGACCGAACAGCTATCAAAGCAAACATCATAAATCTGATGCTGAGCAGCCCAGAACAGATTCAGAAACAGGTATTTCACATGTTAAAATGTCTGATCTATTCTGCCCCGTTGTTTCGAAATGTGGTAGATGGGGAGATTCTTAACCACACTACTCTTTGTACATCTTTGTTTCCACAGTTGAGTGACGCTATTAGCATCATAGGAAGGGAAGACTTCCCTCAAAAGTGGCCTGACCTTCTCACAGAGATGGTGACCCGCTTCAGAAGCAGGGACTTCCACATCATCAATGGAGTGCTTCGCACTGCACATTCCCTCTTCAAGAGGTAACACTAACTCAATTTTTGGTATCTGAAGTGCTTTTTAAAAAGGTAAAGGAGAATGTTTTAAAGCAGTCCTCCTCATCCCTTTCCCCTTCTCCTTTTTGTTTTGCCTTTCCAAGGTACCGCCATGAGTTTAAATCAAATGAACTTTGGTCGGAGATCAAACTAGTTCTGGACACATTTGCCCAACCTCTGACGGAGCTTTTTAAGGTTTGTGATGATTTTCACTCTAATCACAACAGCAATTTAAAGAACCATATTTGGCATATAATATATTAAATATTTAGATGTTTGAGTTGTGACATTTTGATGTGACCAAGCATTTATAAATTTTGTTTTCTGTCTTTGTTGCAGGGCACTATTGAACTGTGCCATACTCATGCTACAGATATCAATGCCTTAAAGGTCCTCTTCTCTTCCCTCACTCTGATCTCCAAGCTTTTCTACAGTCTTAACTTTCAGGTTAGTTCAGTCTAGTTTATACTTAAATGCCTTGTTATTTTAGATGGTTTCAGGATTTCTTTCGTAATTAAATGGAAAATGTAATTGCAACAGAAGCATACATGAGTAGTAGTTTTTTGTTTCTTGACGGAAAATAAATTTTCTTATCTCTTCCAGTTTTAAAAACCTGATGTACATAGTTCTGTACCAGAGTTGAAAGAGGAGCAAATGATTCTTAGCCCTAATAAGTAAGCAAGTTATTTGGTAGACAAATTGGCTGGTTGTGTACCGCTTCGTAACCGTTGCACCAGACTTGTTTGTAGTGAACTATGAGTTCTGTTGTTCAGACCTCAGCAGTCATTTTGTAGTCTCGTGGAATCTTGCTGAAGCTGTTATGTAGGGTTCCCATTATTTACAATTAATTTAACACAAAATTAATTTTTCTTTCTGATAACTGAACATTAAGTTGTGGTGTTTTTGTTCTGTTTCATTTTTAAAGCTGTAATGCTCTAAAATTTGCAGTCAGTCCAAACCCTTTTTAAATCTAATAAGAATATATAAATCTAATCAGGTCCTGTTCCCTTTACTTTAGATTGAAATGTAACTAAGGATGGTTATTAATAATAATCGCAAGTCAGCTCATTTTTATGTAGTAATTTTATTGGTATTAAAATACACTTTTTTCCTCTGGGCATTAAACAGGACCTTCCAGAGTTTTTTGAAGACAACATGGAAACCTGGATGACTAATTTTCATGGTCTACTGACTCTGGATAATAAACTTTTACAAACAGATGTAAGTATCTTATTTATGTTTTCATTCTTTAGAAAATGCTCAGCGCTGCTGCACTTTGTTATTTTCGAACATTTTTTTTCCTTGTCTGGTCCTAGGATGAGGAGGAGGCGGGTCTCTTGGAGCTGCTGAAGTCTCAAATCTGTGACAATGCTGCTCTTTACGCTCAGAAGTATGATGAGGAATTCCAGCCTTATCTGCCTCGTTTTGTCACTGCTATCTGGAACCTTTTAGTTTCTACTGGTCAGGAAGTCAAATATGACCTGGTGAGCATACTGATCCATGACTGGATTTCTGTGTTCATGTTCCTCACGCTAACAGTATACCTTGTCTTTGTTGCAGCTTGTGAGCAACGCTATTCAGTTCCTGGCATCAGTCTGTGAAAGACCACACTACAAGCATCTATTTGAGGACCAGAATACACTCACTAGCATTTGTGAGAAGGTCATTGTGCCCAACATGGAGTTCAGAAGTAAGTAGGTGATCATATTGATAAATCGATGACTCAGTATTGCCCATCCTATTTATGTATGTGTTTGGTTACATACAAATGCAGACATACTGAAATAAACAGCATAACTTGATTACCTGTGCTTTATCTATTCAAGTCAAATAATCATGTTTCAGAAGGTTTTACTATTTGTGATAAATCCAGCTTGCTCCTAAAAATGCTAAAAAAAAATCCATAGTGCATAGATGGCACCTTAGGGTACATGAGCAAAAGCAATTTACTGCTTGTTTTTAATATCATTCAGCAGGCTGTGACAACAAAACATAATACTCCTAACCAGATTGCCTGTAATCCCTGATTAGGTGCAGATGAGGAGGCGTTTGAAGATAACTCTGAGGAATACATCCGCAGGGACCTTGAAGGATCTGGTAAAAACATACTTCCTCCTTACATTGTGAATGTCACCCTCATTTGGAATGCCAGCCAAGTTCAGTCCATCTGATGTGTCCATGCACAATTTCAAGGGAAGATACACACATACGGTCTGACAAATAATGGCAGCCAACAAAAGCTTGCCTATTATAACCATGCCTCCATCCTTTTTCAGACATCGACACTCGCCGTAGGGCGGCATGCGACTTGGTGAGAGGCCTTTGTAAATTTTTCGAGGGCCCAGTCACAGCAATCTTCTCTGGTTATGTCAATTCAATGCTGGGAGAATATGCCAAGAACCCTGGGGTGAACTGGAAACACAAAGATGCTGCCATTTACTTGGTCACATCACTGGCATCAAAAGCACAGACACAGAAGGTACTGTTGGTTAGATTTACAGTCTTACTGATTATACGACTGTTAAGGGAGTGTACATTTTTTTTAAAGTGGCTTTTTTTTGTTTCTTTTTGCTCCGTCAGCATGGAATCACACAGGCCAACGAGTTGGTGAATCTCAATGAATTCTTTGTGAACCACATTCTTACAGATTTAAAATCCCCAAACGGTAAGATGCGCTGCATAGCTGCCCTTGAATGTCCAAATTTGAGGAAACACATTGATGCGCATCAATTTACTATGTTATTATGCTATTTTTGCAGTTAATGAATTCCCAGTGCTGAAGGCAGATGCCATCAAGTATGTCATGATCTTCAGAAGCCAGGTCCGAACTTTTGCTTTTCTCCACAACTTAAATTCCTTAAAAGTTGAATATGTCACAGAGGCCCTTTTGTCCTTTTCATTCAGCTTCCTAAAGAGCAGCTGCTGCAGGCTGTTCCTCTACTGATAAGTCACCTGCAGGCAGAGAGCACAGTGGAGCACACTTATGCTGCACATGCCTTGGAGAGGCTGTTTACTATGAGAGGCCCCAACAACACAACACTGTGAGTGTCAAACCATAAACCTTAAAAGATGCTGATCTTCAAATGAACCAGGACTGCTGGTTTTACCTTTTCTTAAATAAAATAAATATCAACAGTAATTGTACAGTGTGTTTTTGGAATTGTTGAAGTTTTTTTTTTTTTTCGTTTTTCTAAATTCTGTAACCTCCCTACAAAGTTTTTAATTACAATTACTATTTGTAAAAATTTAGAAGGCAAATTTGTCCATTGAGTACAATTCTGGCCTTTTAGAAATGAATATAGAATATGAGAAGCTTTGTCAAATCCACATTAGGTGAAAGCAAATATTTATTAATATGTATGTGTAATTATAGTGTTGTGAAAATTGCCTATATACTTTTTTGTTCACCGTATTAGGTATATATAAACATTTATCTATAAGTACTACAACATTGTCCACATTTAGTTCCCTAAAAAGAGAACTTGAGATTAATCAATAGAGCAAAGTGAAGAGACTTTGCTCTCATTTCTTCATCTTGCTGTAAAGCAACTTATCTACCGTTTCAGCACATCATCCTCTGTATTTTTTATTTATATTTTATTTTTTTTAGTATCTCCCCTGCAGAGATGGCCCCATTTACTGAACAGCTGCTCAACAACTTGTTCAAAGCACTGGCCCTTCCTGGCTCATCAGAAAATGAATACATCATGAAAGGTGAACCTGACTTTACTTTGTCCTCTGAATGCACCCTTGTCTGAGTTTGACCAACTCCGAAGTTATTTTAAGTAGACGCCTCATGTTTTGTTTCCTTTCTTTTTTTCCCATTTTAAAGCCATCATGCGCAGCTTCTCCCTGCTGCAGGAGGCCATTGTTCCCTATATTCCCACTCTGATTGGTCAGCTCACTCATAAGCTCCTCTTGGTCAGCAAGGTAACCCGTGCTTTGATATATTAGTGGATACACATAGATTACCAAAGACGCTTTTTCGTGTAGATAATACTCTTGTCAGTAATTGTCAACTTTCTTTCAGAATCCAAGCAAGCCACATTTCAACCACTACCTGTTTGAGTCCTTGTGCCTGTCTGTCCGGATCACCTGCAAGACTAACCACGCCACAGTCAGCAGCTTTGAGGAAGCACTCTTCCCTGTTTTCACAGAGATCCTACAGAACGATGTCCAGGGTGCCTCAATTACCTTTGACATATTTTTTTTTGTAGATATTGATGAACATTGTTGATTGGGTAATTAAAAAAAAAAAAAAGGCAACTCCACTCATCCTCCATTTGTCTTGTATTCCAGAGTTTCTCCCGTACGTCTTCCAGGTGATGTCTCTCCTCCTAGAAATCCACTCCAACACTATTCCTGCTTCCTACATGGCTTTATTCCCTCACCTGCTGCAGCCCGTTCTCTGGGAAAGGACAGGGAATATTCCTCCTCTGGTGCGCCTGCTTCAGGCTTACCTGGAGAAAGGAGCTGCCAGTATTGCCACCTCTGCTGCTGATAAAATAGTGAGTGGTGACAGTTTTGTGTGCAGCAGATAAAATAATGATTAGGTTTCTGTGTGTTCGGTATATTGACACTGGGATCAATCTTTCTTCCTCAGCCGGGCTTGCTTGGAGTTTTCCAAAAACTCATTGCCTCCAAGGCCAATGATCATCAAGGCTTTTACCTGCTCAACAGCATCATAGAGCACATGCCCCCGTAAGTTGATTATTGGTCTCCAAAGTAGCCTACTATAAAATGCTGTAAAAATAGATTGGTCATGACTTGTTTCGTTGACTGGTTGTGTTTTCCTCTTGTCAGAGAATCAATCACTCAGTACAGGAAACAGATCTTCGTTTTGCTCTTTCAGAGGCTACAAAGCTCCAAAACCACCAAATTCATCAAAAGTAAGAACATTCATCACACATTGACAGCAAACATACTATAAATATCGCCACATCTTATTTATTTTTTTGTTCTTACAGGTTTCTTGGTGTTCATCAACTTGTATTGTGTCAAATATGGAGCTATTGCACTTCAGGAGATTTTTGACAGCATCCAGGCAAAGTAAGTTCATTTTAAATACAAAGGAAAGAAAGGGAGCAGGAACATGAGGGCAAAATGACTTGTATTGCATAAGAATACCTCACTATTAAAACATTTCTTTCTTAATACCAAAAGCACAATTGTCTTCAAATAGGACACATCTTAAGAAATACACCACAAAAACCTATGTTGGGAATATCAAACTCTTGCCCCCTGTAGACTTCAAAGGTTGATCTGAAAACTGATTTATGGCGGTAGCAGCTGGAGTCATATGTATTTAGAGGTTGCAAAGGATTCCAACGGTTGAGCCAGTTTAATGACAAAAACATATCAAAGGTAATTCTAATAGAGTAGATGGGTGGATTTTGATGTCGAAACCCCAAACTTAATCAATACAGAGGCAGACCAGAGTAAAAATTCATTAATCCTGTTAACTTGTGTTGCAGAATGTTTGGTATGGTGTTGGAGAAAATCGTTATTCCAGAGGTTCAGAAGGTGTCTGGACCAGTTGAAAAGAAGATCTGTGCCATCGGTATTACAAAAGTCCTTACTGAATGTCCTTCAATGATGGACACAGAGTATACTAAACTCTGGTAAGAGAAGAAGACAACGTATGAATGCACAAATGAACATTGGAACACAACCTTTTGTATTTCTTTTTTTCTTGTTAAAGTCCTAGTATACAGTAGTGAACATTTGTTTTCACTAAAGTGAGGACTGTTCAGACAGTTCTAATCTGCATTTGACACCGTCAGCCTTCTATTAATGATATGAGGCATTAATTCACTCAATTACTGACTTTAGAGGTCTGAACAGCTATGAATAACCTGAAAATGGCTGGCTTAAGCTAGCTGTTTTTTCCTGTACAAATTCAAAGATCAGTGATTTCATGATCTGGATTTGATTGCTATGTTTATTCAGGACGCCGCTGCTCCAGGCCCTTATTGGTCTATTTGAGTTGCCAGAAGATGACAGCATCCCAGATGATGAGCACTTCATTGATATTGAAGACACACCAGGCTATCAGACAACATTTTCACAGCTGGCATTTGCTGGGAAAAAGGAGCACGACCCGATTGGCGATGCTGTTGGCAATCCCAAAATCTTGCTGGCCCATTCGCTCCACAAGCTTTCCACTGCTTGCCCAGGAAGGGTATGTGACATGGTTTAGTTGCTTGGAAAATTGTGAAAATTGTTGCTGAATGTAAGACGTGTGCTCTACTACCAAACTGAAATTGATGATTCTTACTTCTGGTCTCGTTTTGATTTTTTTGTGCAGGTTCCCTCAATGCTGAGCACTAGTCTGAATGCGGATGCCCTCCAGTTCCTGCAGGGCTACTTGCAAGCGGCCACTGTGCAGCTGGTTTGATCGTGATGTGATGGCGGTGGCTTAGTGAGGAGACCATAATACACTGCAGGAGTAGCCATGGTAGCTCCAGGCTTCACACAGACACCTGCTTCAACTGAACTTAAGTCTTTACAGAATTGCTTTTGGACTTGGCAGTTATTTACTGTAATGGATTTGCCAGAGAAATTCTAATTCTTCTTGAATTTAGGGTGTGCTCTGTGATGGAAGTTTTTTTCTTTTCTTTTTTTTTTTTCTTTTTTTTTAAACGAATTTTAAAGAGATGACCAAAAACTTAACATAACTGAATTACTGTTTAGGCCCTTTATTTGCTGTGTGGCAAAGGCTAACAAGGATTTGGATGTCATTTCAACAGCAGAGGGAAATTTAAACATTGCGGGATTCTGAACATTTGAATCATATTGTATGGGAGTGATTTCTTCAGCGCTTTTTTTGTATGTTTGAATTCCTTTTTACGGTTGATGAAGACCGTAGTCTGGAGCCAAGATGCTTAATATTTTTCCGTTGCATGTTTCCTGTAGATTTGTTAATGTTTAGTCTGTTTGTTAATGTGAATAAAAAGAGGCACTTGTATAGATCTGTTATCATTGCTCTCATCAGTGTTTCTATCAAGTGTTTTGCCCTTTTTTTTTTTCCTTGGTTTATATCTGCTCCGGTTTAGATGTTAATCAAGAATGTGAATCTTACATGAAAGGAACTTCCTTTTTATTGAACAATTATACTTGGGTATGACTGGAAAAGACCCAAAATTGTTTTGGCACTGGTATTTGTCACTGCCTTCAGATTATGGATCAATATATGACCGGAGGGGTCTTAATGGGATTTGACATGGCTGTTGGATGTCTTCTGTTCAACATTCTTGATGAATGGTAGCATGCATTTGTCTCCTCCCATAAAGCGATATGTTGCAACGTTTGCCTCCCAAGGTAACAATCTGCAGAACAAAAGGGAAGGAAGTAAGACAAATCTTAAGTTGTTGATCTACACTATATGCTTTAAAAAAAAAAAGTTTTCGAAAGGAACTGATCAATACTTACGCTCGTGTCAATAAGGGGATGTACATAATGCGAGGAATGCAGATCATTTGCTGCTCTGCCAAAATAGCATTCATCGACTGCTGTACGGTGTACAGAGGGTCCAGAGGTGGAATTAGACCCTGAAGCTCCTTCCTAACAGATGGCAAAAAATGGAGAATATACATGCACTTAAGTTTTTGGTTCTTAACAAAACATCTAATTATCAGGGATGCAGTCTCACCTTATCTCACAGCCGGCAAACATCCCTGTGTTGACAATATAAGGGCAAACCAGGGTAGTTTTGATGCCAGGCAGGTCTTCTGCGAACAGCTTGTGCGTCAGTGACTCATGGAAACCAACAGCCCCAAATTTACTGGCACAGTAATCCTGCAGGGGGAAGATGGAACTATGATCAGCATTTAAAGGATTTTAGGCTACGTCTTGTTCAGGGAAGTCATTAATTACATCTTACCTCTACACATGCAGTGCTGAACAGTCCGAGGGCGCTGGCAATAGTCACAATGTGACCGTGTTTCTTTGCCTTCATCTGTGGCAGGAAAGCCTTTGTCATCTGGTGGGATTGGAAACATGTTACTTTAGTATAACAGAAAAGACAAAGTTGCTCCTGCTTCTATCACACAGCCCCCCTACTGTACATGTGAGTGAAAATAGAACTGATTCTGAATAACACACTTTTTTGATGTATTTTTCAAAATGAGACTTCATTGATACACACATGATTAAACGGCTGAATGCTTTGAAACATTCTAGCATAAGGACAAACCCCCTAGTGCGTGATTGTAAAACATTTAAGGATTTAGGAATGGGTATTAGGACACTGAAAGTTGTTTTTTGCCAACATCTACAGACAAGCTTTTATCATATCTTCCTCTGTCCACTTCTGCCCCTACTCATACCAATTGTTTAAAACTTTTGAAAAGTGCCCTTGTCAGCATGCTGGAGGGCATGCGTCCTGGGTGATTGGTCTAAAATATGCACACATTTTTGGCTCTCATCAAGTTGTGTAAAGTCCAAATCGGCTACAGTTGCCATTTAACAGGAGGACATGGGAGCCTTGGGCCATTTCTTGGCAGCTGCTTTGCAAACATCTGACCCCACTTCAGCAGCAGGTCACTGTGCATCTAGACAGCGGCTGCATCAGAAACCTCAGCAGCACTGCCTACTAACCAGGAGCTGCTGCTCACACGCTGCAGTAGAAGGTACAATTTTCAATGTCTTTTTCACTTTTCTTCAAACTAACAAGAAATGAAATTATTAGCAACCCCTCCCATGATTCCTCTTGAATAGTTCATTGGACCCAAGTTGTTCTCACCAGTGTTTGTCATTAGATGTGTACTCAAGTGGACCACTTCCTTGACGAGATCTGGGCCTGCTTGGTTTTGTGCACACCTGCGTGCGACTGATGCGTTCACACCAATGAAAACAAACTGAACTAAAGACCTTTGGTTAGAATACACCAACTTCTGTTGCTGTGAAAGCGTCCTAAATGGTCCTGCTGCATTCACGGTCTCGCCACCAGTCACTTTTCCACAGGATTTACCCACCTCCCTAAAATTCATCCTACAGGACAGACTTATCACGGATTCTAAAGACAAGATGGAACATCTGTGATTTCAAGTCCGTCCATCAGGTCTTCGTACTGTTGAGACCACTTTCCTCCCGCCTCGGGGTTCAGGCCAGCAGCTGGGACCCAGCTGTTCTGGCTGCTCCAAAAGCCTCTGGCTACAAAAAAAACAGTTTTACCCAGCAGTGCCTTTTGCTTCAGAGACGCCTTTGATATTACTGGCATTTGCATGCATTGCATTAGTGCAGCAGAACATTTTCAGTGAACTCTTGACTTTATTTGACCTAAATGGAACTTAAATTAAGATCATTAGTAACATTTGTGTTTACCTGCTTTTTATGTCATTATTGACTGTAAGGTCTGATTTCTTGAAACTGGGCCCATAATATATATTTGTCACTCTTTTTATGCAAAATGTTTTAAAATACTTACTACATACTTTAAATGGCCATATACAGGGAGCACCATAAGGATCGGCTGCTGATTTCTCCACATGGAGACAGTGGAGAAAACTCCCACCTCTGCCTGTCTGTCGCTGATCATATCCGAGTTGATTTTACCAAGTCGTTCATGGTTGGAGAATGAGACTGAGGCTCTAAGAGGATCAACGGCAGAATCACATGCTTTCTTCTCTGGTGGGCCCGCGTGGGCGCCTCCACCGGAGCGAAACACTGATGTGATGAACTAGATGAACTGATCCCTCACAGATCAGTGCGCAAACACTGACCCGAGGATGGATGAATGAGGGGTTGGGGGGGCAGTGGGTACACATATTATGTAAGATATACTGGTAGACACTGTGTTGGATCTGGCTCTTAACATAAAGTGGACTCCCTGGTTTGAGGATCCGTGCGTAAAAAAAAAAAAAAAAAGTCTCACCCAAAACAGTGCGTGGCAGTTCACGAGCAGGGTCCTCTCCAGGAGCTCGTCGGGACACTCCAGCAGCCTCCGGCCGGCCACCACGCCGGCGTTGTTGACCAGTATGGTCACGTCCCCGACCTCCGCCCTCACCCGGTCCGCCGTCTCATAGACGCCCTGGCGGCGGCACAGGTCCACGGTGTACGCGTGCGCCCGGGCGCCGTGCGCGCGCGCCAGCTCGGCGCTCCGCTCGTTGGCGGCCTCGTCGCAGTCCCACAGCACCAGGCGCGCGCCCTCCTTGGCGAACTCCTGCGCGAACAGGCGGCCCAGCGTACCCCCGGCGCCCGTGATCAGACACACCTCCCCGTCGACGCTCTTCAACCGCGGCCGCAGGAACGTCTGGATGACGGCGGTGAGGATGCAGCAGGTCAGGTCCACGAGCATCAGCAGCAGGTCCACTATGACGACCATGGTGCCTCTGTGTGCAGGTCTGAGGTCCTGTGGCCACCAAGCTTTGGGGTGTTATGTCTCTCTGTGTGACATGGGATTGGATGGACACTTTATATAACGTCTGTGTGTGGGATTAGTGGCCACTAACAGGGCTTTTTGTCTGATGACTGCCTGGCCTTTGCCCATTCACTACTTCATAAACTGTGGCTGAGCATAAAGCAGGAATAAAGAAAACACTCTCTCTTCTATGGAGTCCAGAGCCAAAACCTGCATACACTCTAATACACATTATGGGCCCTATCATTAGGGCCTATATATTATTTAATATGGAGATGAACAAAAAGCGTGCATATAAATTATAGATTTTACATTGCTCGGCGTAAGTTGTTTTTTACTACCAATTAAAACAATGATCACAACATTTAGGTGCAATTTTTCTTATTCTTTGCAGTTAAGTATATGCAGGGCCCCCAGCCTTTTTCCCTTTTTTTCTGTGCAATAGCTATTATATAATAGTGGTTACGGTCATATTCTAACAGTAGCCTGGGGTACTGTACATGATGCTTTTTGGAGCCAAAATCATGATGCAGCATTAACAGTAGGCCTATAGGCTAACGTAAAGTCTGCTGTAGGAAAACACAATATTTGAGCAGTATTTGTAATGGAGGGACATAAGCCACATGCAACAGCATCATGTAATCTATGTTCAACCTCCTTTGTGGTAAAACAGAAATATTATTACATTTTTGCATCTAGTAATCGAATTAGCGGCTGTTTAATTGTTAACATTGATTTCACAAGCTATAATCCTATCAACACTGCTGCTTGTAGTTTAAAGAATATATTAGAATGTAGTTTAAAGAATATATTTGTTTTTTCTTGTCTGTGTTATGTTTCTAAACCTTCAGAGTGTACATAGAGGTCATCATAGCTCAACCCAAGTGTTTCTAAGCTGTAGCTGGGTTGCTGCCATGATACTTAGTTTGTTGAAAAATTTGACTTCACATAATCATTTTTTAGGCAATGTTGTGTATTCATACAAGTCTTGCATGTTGTTTTGTGATTAACCCCCTTAACTAAAATGTATAAAGACAAACAAGCTCACATTCAATCCTTGTCACCACTCTTCTGAAGGACTTTCAACCTTCTGCTAATTATAGCGGATGACATTTAATGGCAACACAAATTGTGTTACTCTGCAACCTGCTTATCTGTGCTTTCATGTTTTTTTTTTAACCGCACCTCTCAAAGCAGTTGCTGTGCAGACTCTCTGACGTAAGGTTCGCCGGCAGCTCAGGATAATTAACAGATTTGTTGACCCTCAGCAAAAGGGCATGAATCTTGAAAATATTTTTTTTAAAAACAGATCTGCTTGAATATTCTTGGCATATCTGAAAGCCTTTGAATAAAGGCTCAGTTGCATAAAGCTGTGCCTCGTTTCCTCCTCTTTTGTGTTAGATGTTAGGGATTATCCTCTTTTGAATATAAAACTGAGCAGATCTCATTATTGGACCATTCAGATTCAAGACATATTGTTATTTACAGTGCTCGTCTGCAATTTATTCATATATTTTTCTTAATATGAATAAGAACAAAACATGTTGGTAACAATACATAATACCGCTTGCTAGTTTAAAAACATTTCAGTTGTTTACCATTCACAGAAAGAGATTTTAAGGTAGATTACATTAGCAACACAAAATACAACACATTAATATATTAATCCAGGCCTACAGTATTACACCTTGTACAGCAGAAAACCGTAATAACTTTTACAGGAATTAACTGGCAATTTATTTTTTGGGTGTAAATGTACAAACATTTACTATAGCCTTTCACTATAATTTAATAAAGTGGTCTGACCATTAATATCTCCCTTTGACTCAAAAACAGCCACGAAAAATCCAAATTGGTCCAGAAGGTCTCAGCCAATCACAGCTGGTTTCAGAAAATGGGGGCGGGCTGTTTTTCAGCTTTGACGCACGTGCACGTCGCAGCTGCGCAGGAAATTGCTAGCGAAAAGATAGCGTTCACACAGGTGGAGACAACAGCTTCTTTAGCTAAGAAAGCAAAGAAAAGAAGTCAGAAGAAGCCAAAAAAAAGACTCTAAGAGACAGTCCGACAAAAAATGAGACAAATATATGTAAACCTTGGTTCAACATCTGAGAAAATTGCGGGACATGTTCGGCTTGGAGTTGGACTCTGAGCATTTTACCTTTATCTCCTGGACCGGTGAGCAGCTAACTTTATTTTTCTGTCATATCTTAATGTGTTTTAACATTAGTGAGCTAATTTAACGTGTGCTATAAAAGTGGTGATATATTATTAGCATTTTGCCAACTGAACTAAGTCACCTGTGCTAAACTGGCTGCTATTAATTTGTTTTTTATTGTTGTAGCTGTTGTGTTGTAGTGACTTACTAGCTTGTGTTGCACAGTAGGTAGTTTTAGATAAATTACTGCAGTCACTATTTATATATATATAAAAAAACAAAAACATAAAAATAAGGTACTGGAAAAAATAGCTGACATATTTTTTCTGATTTTTGTTTTGCAAGCTGCTCTTTCAATAGACCAAAATGCGGAAACCATGACAATAGTGCAAAAGAGTCAATAGTTATATCCGCAGGTTGACATAAGTCTGTGCTGTTGTTGGTAGAAATGCTTTTTGTCTACACCTTTTTAAACCCAAAAGACATTCCCTTAAGAACAGTAAGTGTAATCAAACATTTTAGTGCCTTTAAGTAATTATAATAATATCCTGTTGGTCAGTCCTGATGTCTTTCATTGTTCTTTAGATGCTGTCCTTAAAAACACATTTAATGTTTTGATGTAATTTTTACTCTGAGCAGAATTGTGACCAGATCTGAGCCTCTGGCACAATTTACAGTTTAAACACAATAATGATTTTTTATTTTTTTTTTTTTATTAAACTTTTGGTCCATGACTCTTCACCTCTTCCATAGACATGTTTTAATCTGTTATAGAAAGATATTTCTGACCCTTGAGCCGAGGCGGATTATCCAAAAGTGATAAACTGCTGAGCATGTGTGCACAAATCCCTAATATGTAAAATGTCATCGTAAGCATACATTTTTGAAAATTGGTTTGGCTTTTTTCCAACTCCGCATTATGTTCCATTCTATTGTATTAAAACAACAGTGCACAGAGCAAGCTTTACTGTCTTCGGTAAAAATTGTAAAAAATGTTGTCTGTGATGTAATCCTCTACAAAAATTTGTAATGATGTAGCATGACGTATGTCACTGAACAAATGTGTAATCTGCTTTAAGAGAGAATTAACTTAATTATATAGTCTCTTGTTTCCGAAAGATAATATTTAAAAGAGGGTTATTGGTAATGATGAAAATAAAAATAGTATACACCTGATTATAATTCTGATATTATGCAAATTTAATTAGTTGGAAATAGTTTTTAAAAAATATTGTGCATAACAGAATTAAAGGAGTTAGACCATTGAATAGAAAATTCTCTAATTGTATTAATTGCTTATTTATTTGCCTAATAAAAATGCACAAAGCTTGTCAGTATTTCTTTGATTTATACAGTTAAAAGTATTATCTTTTGGTTGTAGAAAAAACAAGCAATGTTAAGATCAACTTGGTATGTGGGACATTGTGATGAGCACTTTTTATTTAATTTTATTTATTTTTTTAAAACTGAAATCAAACATTTATTCAGAACAGTAAAATACAATCATTCCTCATGATTGTATTATAGACCTTATGAACTACATTTCCAACTACATTTTCCTTAAAGAAGATGTGATTTTCAATTTCAATCATTGTAAATTCTCTTTTTAATAATCTAATACAGACCACTGGAGGGTGCTGTTGAATGGTATGCAGTCTCCATCCACCAAAAAAAAAACAATTCAGCCATCAGACATTGCACAATCCTGCTCTCATGTAAATGGTGTGTTACACTGCTGAATTATACATCTCATTAGATAAAGTAACGCTCATAAGACCAATACTGGATTATTGTCTTTTATTAAGCATCAGTCAGTAAAAGAAGAAAATTGCTTTCAAATTGCTCATCAGATGTTTTCCTATAGCTTCTTAGGTTATATTAACAAGGTGTGTGTGTCAAAGTTAAATAGCGCTACATGCGTCGAACAACAGGAAACCACAAAGATAATAATCTACAAAGTCAACTGTTACAAAGTATGAAACTTTACAAAACAAACATATCCCCAGATACGGTAAGGGCAGCATACAGACCTATGTGAGTTAAACAGACGTGATTATTTCCCTGAAGAAGGGGGAAGATTCTGAAATCTCAATTATGTTTCTGTGTTTGGCTTAAACCTCTGGTGTGGCAGATTGTGCTTAAAGAAATGTTTACCTCATCATATTGTACCTTGTGCTTTTTTTGGACATCGTATCTCAACCAAGACCTTTCATATGGTGACATGTTTATTTGTATTGTAACTAGACAGCCGATGACTTACTTTGGAAAAATCAATAAAGTGCAGTTCAGAAAATTATAAAGAAAAAATGATAAGAAAAATAAAAAAATAAGGACATTGTTAATAAATACCCAACAGAAAAGGGGGAAACTGTTTCAACCATTTAAATAGACTACAGCTTGTTCAGATGTACCGGTAAGTCCACTATGTTGAGTCCACTATGTCTTTCCATAGAATTGTCAGTGTTTACTACAGGTCAGATTTTTGTGTGATAATCATGTATGAATCTTAACCCTTTACTATGTAGTGTAGCCTGTCTAGCTCTCTATCCATCCCTCTATCATGTCTTTTCTTTGGGTCTGGAAAGCCATCAGTAGTGAAAGTCATCTATCATTTTGACATTTTTTATCATATAGCCATGTAGCGTTAAGTGCGTGGCTGCAACAAATCCCACATACAAGTAAGGGTTTGTACAGTTTCCTGTTAGCCGAATAGCCCCCCAGCCTCCCTCTGCTGGACTTCTTTGTTACAATGTTTGTTTCTCTGAGCCTTATGACTCCATATTTGATATTTGAAGAATCACAGAAATGAATGCATCTTCAATCCACCTGCCATTTTTTGCGTTGTCATTTTGCACAAATGACTCGAGCATGAGGCTCGTCCTTGGAATAGGAAAACTACACGCGTTCTATGTGCTATGTAATTGTGTTAGTGACAGAATGTGCCTAGAGAAGGATGTTTTGTATCCTCTCAAACGAGCATGAAAGAGCTCTGAAATGCCTTGTGATTGATTTTTTTTTTTTGAACATTCATCTTGTCCGTGTTGAAGACTTATTTGTGCTGAAGTTAAACTTGAGGTGTGAAGGAGAATTTAGTGCTTCAACCATCAATGGGCATGTCAGCTGTAATGAGGCTGACCAATCTGCTGCACGGCTCTCTACATCACACACCCCTTGTTCCTATTCCATTCACATTTCACACTCACTCCCTCTGTGGAGTTAGAAAGCTGAAGTGAGCTCACACATAGCAACAGCACCTTAGTTTCAGGGGTTGACGTCGGCTCTGTCGTTTTTGTAACTCACTCAGATGTGCGTATATGTTAGTGAATTCATGAAAAACAGGACAAAGGCATGATGTGTCAGTAGAAACCCAGTTTTCTGTTGAGGCTTCAGCACATTGAAGCCACAGGTTAGGAGGGAAAAAGGAGTAAATGAATGCATAAAAATGCATTGTTCATGCCCCTAATGACTTAATCTATACAAATCAAGATATTTGCTTGTATTCAAACATGAGGCATCCAGTCATCTAAACCGTCACCATGGAAACAGTGAACGCTCATGCTAAGCGAGGCTGCGCCTGTTTGTTTCTGTGGAGGGGGCCTTCTTTAATGTAAATGTTTGGTGTGTTTAAGTGGACAGGAAAGACATCAGAGGGAGGTGATGTGGACGTCTAATATATCAGTCTGACAGCATGGCGACCTGGTTCTCTGTGTGTTTATTTACCGTACAGTTTGATCAATCGTCGTTCAGGCTCCAGTGGACTAGGAGCAGTGACCGTGTATGTGCAGGGCCGGCGTTTGTTAAAAGCAAAGGCACAAAAATATCTAACTTATGTTTCATCAATGGTACAGTAGATACTTCTATTTTTCCTTACATAGGCTTAATGATTTACTATTAGAAATTGTTGCTTTTATAGCATGCTTGCATGATATGTTATAAGTTAACAATGTATATAAATCATGCATGTATGATTAATGTTAGAACAAGCATGAGGGCACCAGATGATTAACGGCTAGCTTGGCCATACGTTTGGAATCAGGTGCACACAGAAAAGCAGGATGCATGGATTATTTGGTTGAACTAAAGTTGCCTACCGACACAAAAGGTGCCTCCGTGCAGTTTGTGTGCCTGAGTGGCGAGCTGTAGCTGCAAGGTGGCCTCGTGTTAGTAAGAGATGTCATGTGAACTCATATGAGCATAATGTTTGGGATTTCTGGAAGCAAACCACTTGCCAAGATCCACGTAGGATAAATAATCAAATGAGCTTTTTTTCAAAAATGGATGTAAAATAAAGTGCATTTGTTCCCTCTTCGTTTTTACTGTCTTCCTTTGTGTGATTGATCCCTGTCAACAGATTTCTACTTCAGAGGCCGTCCCTCTCATCCGTAATTCTCAAGCTTACTTCGTTGTACCAAATGAGCAAGTATGGCTCCCTGAAACATGTCTGCTGTTTAGAAAAGGAATGCTTACAATTTTTTTTTTTTTAGATAAAACAGTCAAACTTCCTATCATTGTTATCAGAAAGAACATATCTTTGGTTCTTCACATTGCACAAAGACATAGGGACAGACGTTTATAGGGAGACAGTAGCAAACAGAAATGTATCTACTACAGTATATTGTCTATTAAATGCAACTCTTTCAAAATAATGCAGTACATATATAATGAAATGCAAAACTATGAGATTAGCGCAATATATTTTTCTAAGAGTCCGTTCTTTTAGAAAATATCTTAAAAATATAAATTATTTTGATTCATTTTCCGGTACAATAAATGTGTATATTTGTAATATTCTACTTTTGTAGGTATGCATGTACAATATTAACACCTCTACAAAACTGAAAGTTTATCCAGGAAAATCTCTGATTTTCTGTGTTGTCTTTCCAGCTATAGTGATGCTCATAAACACTTTTGTTTTATATGACGTTCAGTTTTTTCAACTACTATAGGAATGATGACTTCTCTGACACACCTCTTTAGAAAGCTTAGAACTAACACAAAATCTTCAGATTTTCTCTACATTTAGAATAAACTCAGATTACACCGATCAGCAGGACACACAACATACAATAAGAAAACAAAAAGTAAACAAACAAAATTCGTAAAAAAAACAAACATGTTAAGGTGCTCTCTTTTGCCGACAGTCGGGCACAATTGGAACAAGAAAAAATTGATGGGTGAAGTGTCACAGTGTCTCTCTGTGTTGTCTAAATATATTCTCTGTGGTAAAAATATCGACAAGCAAGACACTACACTTCTGTTGAACAGAAACATACTGAACCACTTAATTCTTTTCAAGTTCAAACTTAAGAGACTAAAACCAAGAACATACACATATTTTGTATGTGAAAGATGATTTTGCACACACTTGTATGTGTATGTGAAGTGTGCCCCTGACTTTCTCTCTTGCACTCACACAAGCATAAAACATGGGAGACAACAGAAGCTAAGGCCAGTTTTGAGGAAGGACATTAAAGGAAGCAAATTATACATTTCACTCACACAGTGCCTTCATAATGCCATTATTAAAGACTGTAGCATAATAACTTAACTGTTTGCAGTGCGAAGTTTCAACGCCTGCTGTGGTTTGCTACTGACTGGACAGCCTTTGCGATTGGCTTCAAAGTGGTATCCAGAGATGTCAGAAAAATAGGTTTTTGCTTATAAAAACGATAAAACGGACTCCTATAACTAGGCTATAATTGTTAGATATGATGTGTGGGCTAAATCAAAGGTAAAAACAGTAAAAATGATCAGGCAGGCATTCCTTGCCACATTTAAAACCTCTAGGAGTCAGAGTCTGTTGCTAAACTTCTTCAATCAGGAGTCATTTGTGGGAAATGCAAAATAGACCATCACCCACAACTATTGTATTTTCACGGGATAGGTATTTTTTTGTTTTAATTGTTCAGATATTCCTGAAATTATTTTCAATGCCTTTCATATTTATGGGAAGTTCAGTTTTGAGTTTTCTGTGCTTCTTCTTTGCTCCCCTTCCTTCTTTGCTTCCTTCTGTCTGTTTCCTATGTGGTCTATCATCAATTGTAATTTTAATCATTCTTCTCTCCCTGAAGTGGCTGTAGTTCCTGAGCCAAATGATTATCCTGCCCTTCTATTGGCAATGTGCTGTTTCCCAACTTTTTCTGAAGGCCCTCCATGTGATTGGCCCCTTTCTGGAAGATGGAGTGATGACCAAAATTGGGGTTATCCTTTCCCAGGAGTCTATGGGATGGTTTGCTACCTGAACCGTCATGCAGGGGTTCCTCCTCATCTGTGTCAGCATCAATGAATGTATTGATGGATGCATCGTGGAATGTGAAGCTGCTGGGCAGTAAGTTCTCTGGGCTCTTGCCGGGTGTCATGTTGCTGGCAGTTGTGTAGACAGATACCTCAGGACTCTGAAGGGATGAGCTATCCGAGCGGGCGCCTGTCCCTGAATCCTCTTCACTTCTGAAGTTGACCTTCAGTGAGCGGCTTCTAATTGGTTTGTTGATGTGTACACCTCTGGGGCTGTCAGCATAAGGGCCCGTCTTTGTGCTTTGCCCTGTCAGTGGTGTAGTAGCACCCTGGGACTCCTCCTGATCATTCTCCAATGTGGGCTCTAGGCTAGGGTGGTTGCTGACCTTCCCGGGCATGTTGCCCACTGGGCTGTGGGAAAAGCGAGCGCTCTCAGCGAAGTCAGTAGCACAGCTGATGAAGCTGTCAATGCTTGACATGCTCCTGATGTCCGTCACCACGTCCACGGTACTTGAGATTTCTTCATGGGGCATACGACCCATCTCAAATTCAGCTTTGTGCCTAACTGCTTTAGGCAGTGGCCCTTTTTCCTTGCTGTTGAGATTTGGTTGTGACTGGGCCTTGGCCATCTTGTTGTAAATCTCCTCTAGTTTCTGAGCACTGAGATGCTGAGGGCTGCTCGAGAGATTTGCCTGTTCTTGATAGCTTGATTCAATGGTCTTATTGGGGCTGCTGTGGCTTGTTTGTGACATCAGTTTGGGCATCTCTTCCTGCTGCTTAAGAGACACATGATTATCAAGTAACCTTTCTTTCTTTCTTGTGTCCTCATCATGCTTTTCCACCATTACATCCATGAGCTCTCCACTGCGGCCAAATGCTTCTTTCAAGTTCATAGAGACAATACTACCATTTCTCTTGGCCCTCTCCAGGGCCTCCCTCCTTTTGACTGCTTTCTCCTGCCTCTTTTGCTCTTTGTAGAACTCAGAGAAGTTGTTCACAATGATGGGAATAGGCAGGGCTATCACCAGTACTCCAGCAATGCAACACAAGCCTCCCACTATCTTTCCCAGAAGAGTTTTTGGATAGATGTCTCCATAGCCTACTGTAGTCATTGTAATCGTAGCCCACCAAAAGGAAGCTGGGATGCTTTTAAACTTGGTGTCTTCTTCATCCTTCTCAGCAAAGAACACAAGACTGGAGAAGATCATGATACCCATGGCCAAGAACAGGATCAGCAGGCCCAGCTCATTGTAGCTCCTCCTGAGGGTAAAGCCCAGAGACTGAAGACCTGTAGAGTGACGGGCAAGCTTCAGAATACGCAGGATCCGCATGATCCTGAAAATCTGGACAACACGGCGAACATTCTGAAACTGTAGCACACTCTTGTTGGATTCCGTCAGGAAGATGGTGACGTAGTAGGGCAGGATGGCCAGCAGGTCGATAATATTCAAAGGACCCTTAAAAAACTTCCATTTGCTGGGTGAAGAGAGAAAGCGGAGCAGGTACTCCATGGTAAACCAGGCAATACACACAGCCTCCACGTGGGCCAGTTGTGGGTTGTCTGTGGACTGGCCAAACTCATCTATGTCCTGCAGCTCCGGTAGGGTGTTCAGGGACAAGGCGATGGTGGACAACACAATGAAGAGGATGGAGACAATTGCCAGGATCTAGGAAAAATAGAAGAAACAACATTGAAAAATAATAAAAAGTAGACAATCATGCAAATACATATACCAGCGTTGTGCCATTTTGCAAGAAATATTGTTCATTTGGTTGATTGAGGACTTAATATCTAATTGTTAGCTGAATTGCCATGACATTTGTACAACCATTTATTTCATTTTATGGTCTCTGAAGCAGGGGTGTCAAAATCAAATACACAGTGGGCCAAAATTTTAAATTGAACAAACCCACGGGCCAAGGTTGAACCAATAAACCTTTTAATATGGAACCAAACAAGTTTTGATTAAACAATTATATTGATCATGCAAGTCTTATATAACTTTAAACAGCGGGCATGCAAAATTGAGTTGCTAATGATAATACTACTAATAATAGTAGTAGTAATAATAATAACAATTAGAATAAACATCAATGGCATATTTAATACCATTTAAATGAAAATGTAATGCCTCCTTTCTGTTTGCAGCCTTCTGAGGTAAATGTCAAAATTAGCTCCTTACACAGGCTAATAAATTTGAAAATAAAATAACGTAACAACTATGGATGCATCAACCCTTCAGGCCTTGGAGTAGCAAGAAAAAAGTGCATAGAAAATGTATTTACTGCTCATTTTGTGACACACTGATCTACTCTGATGCGCCCAAGCCAGATGCCTGGCATCTTTTCTTGGATGCCAGTTCATTAATGTCGGGGCTTAGAGTTTGAGTAGAGGAGACATCAGTCAGACGTCTCCTGTGAGACGTTTTTGACATCTTCATTGAGGAGAAAAGTTGCTCACATAGGTAAGTGCTACCAAACATGGAGAGCAAAAGCTGAGGCATCGTGTCAGGGATGAACTGTGGAAACTCTGCAGCCCCAATAGCATCAAACTTTGACTTCAGCGTTTCATCACACTGGAGTTCAATCAGCTCCATTTGGAGGTTGGTTGCTGCTTTTTCCACATCAACTGCGAAGGGATTACTAAGCAGTTCAAATCTAAGTTTCTGGACATCAAAGTCGCCAAATCGCCTGCTAAACTCAGCGCTGAGCATACTGAGTTTTTCAGCAAACTGTGTGCACATGGTGGTAGAAATCTGCCTTTTTATGGTTTGGCAGCAGGGGAAATAGCCAAAGTTTGCTTGTAGCATCTGATTCTCCCATAGACACATCTTAGTTTTAAAAGCTCTCACTGACGCTTACATAGCTGTAATGATGAGTCCCTGCCCCTGCAGCTGCAGGTTCAGCACAGAAAGGCCAGCTCACACAGAAACTTTTGCTCCCGGAGCTCTGCTGTCTCCTTCCCTTTGCTTTCCAGAAACTTTCTTCATCAGTTCAAAAAATCAGTTTAGCACTTTTCCGTGGCTTAGTCATCTCACCTCTGTGTGATACGGCACATATTTGTATTCTGTACCACACTCTTCCAAAAAAGACTTAAACTAGCGTTGATTGAGACCTTTGGCTATTATAAAGTTAACAACTTGTGTTACTGTGGTCATAATATCGTCCATCTTTAGCACTTTACCACACAGGGATTCCTGATGTAAGATGCAGTGATAAACAGATAGTTCACCTGCACAGTTCTCTTCTCGCATCTTTTTACCAATCCTGCCCACAAGTCCATTCTTTTTACCACTCATCGCTGGCGCACCATCAGTGGTTAATCCCACAAGTTTGTCCCACGTCAGGTTTATTTCAGTTACACAGTTGCAAACCTCCCCAAAGATTTTTTTTCCCCTGTGATTGTGTCATGCATGGATTTAAATCCCAAAAGCTCCTCCATAACACACAGATTCGAGTCCACGCCGCGGACGAAGACTAACAGCTGCACAGTATCGGACGCGTCAGTGCTCTCATGTACAGCAAGGAAGAAAAGAAACAAAATCTTTTCCCTTCTCCATCAACTGGACATGCAGATTGGTGGCAAATTCGCATGTGCGCTCAGCTATTGTGTTTCTGTTCAGGCTTACTTTTGCAAAGGCTTGCTTTTTCTCTGGGCACACTTGGCCACAAACCTTCATCATGCACTTTTGTACAAACTCTCCTTCATTAAAGGGTTGGGCTGTTTTGGCGATTTCTTCTGCCTTTACAGCAGCCTCACTTTGTGCTGTGGCTTTTGTGCCAAATCACTTTTCATCTCCTTTACTTTCTGGCTCCTTTGAGCCATGTCCTTAATTTTGTCCTGGTGTTTTGTTTCATAGTGTCTAATATTGTACTTCTTAGTTACTGACAAGTTGGCTCCACAATCAAGATAAACAGGTCTGTCTTTTACATATGTAAACAGATATTCTGTCTCCCACCTGTCCAGCAAAATTTTTTTTTCTGCCTGGAGTCACAGCACTGCTGCTGTATAATACAAGCGGACCAGCTCTAATAATAATTTGAAATTACCAAATATAATGACACTGCGTGCCAAATTTGGCCCACGGGCCAGAGTTTGACACCTATGCACTAGAAAATGAATTCTAATAAACCTTTGGTGATCTCCTGACCTTTCCCTTACTACCACCATGATGTTGACACTTGTACTTTTAAGTGAATTGTCCTAACTGTTGGGAAAATTCAGTGAAAAACAGCTAATTTTATTATGTGTAAAGGTGTGTTTGGTCAGATAACTAATCGCATGCAAAGTACCTACCCAAGTACTTATTTAGGCTATAAACATAACATATGTGTTCTTACAGACTGATCAATTCAGTCTTTTCATTTTTGTCAAACAATAAACTAACATTTAATCATTAGTACATCACAGCACTGATGATTGTTGCCTAGACTTGTATATTGCATTTAATATTCAATATAACATATATGTTTGCTCAATTGCAATTTAGAATGTTGAGAAGTAGGTTAAAGGAAAATATGACAGTTGATGACCAGTGTGGCTAAAGTTAGCTGTTGACTGCCCCTGAACTACATGCTTAAAAGTTAAAATGCTCCAAAGTGAAATTGTGCTTTGACAATGTCAGAGAAAGGAGGTCAGTCTAATGCAAAACTCCATTTCAATGTGTTAGACTGGTGCTGTTCCTTTTGTGACATTAAATTGTTCAAAAGCAGCTAAAATATCCAAACTAGTGATGGAATTTTTTGATGGCCCATTTAACCTTCTGGCTACTCCCTCCAAAGCATTTAATGTAATCTAACGTCAGCATTTCAAAAGAAATAGGTTCTGTCCTTATGTGATCTCTGAGACAAATACCTTATTTTTTTTAAGTCTTGATATGTGCATCACAGAGAAAGACAGAAAAGTAGAAATAGTTTGAGATTGTGTTGATACATTTTTTTAAAGCCATCCACACTTGCTCTTCACTGTCACTCTATCTGTTTCTGTTTTGTCAATGCCCACGGCTAAATGGGAACAACCATGTATTACTTGTTTCACAAAGAGTATCGGACTACTGGAGACCTCTGAAGCATTGAGCCAGCTACTAATGACATAATCGTCTGAGTACAAAAGGTTTGATGATAGTGCTAGGGATTAAGTAGTCTACACATTTGTAGGTGAGTAGGTTTGCCACATCTTCCTGTCCTACAGTCAGAGTGAAATCCAACACAAGGTCACTATGGAGGCTGTGTCTAGGCCAGCGGCGAGCAGGATTATTCTCCAGTACCAATCGCTGGCCGTAAGCTGTAATTGATCTTGACAGGTGACTGTTTCATTGGCCTTTGAGGAGAGAGGGACTAAAAGCAGAGAAACCTTGCTGGAGAAGGAGAAAGACTAGGGTAAAGACATTTAAACTTCACCACTCAAGTTCATCTGTGAGAGTGAATTAAAGGACAGATAAAATTTGAAACTCTACCAGGGCTTTCCCTGAAATAGCCTGCCTCCTGGTCTGGATCCCAAGAGACCCAAGTGATGGATGAAAACTCTCGAGCACGACCCATTAGAGGTTGCTTTCTTGCTAGTGAATAATCACACCCAGGAGAATAAAACAACTAATGTCAACACAAAACAATAACATCACCCTTAACAGTGACCAGTAAAAGTTGGAGTCACTACTTTCAGTGATCTTTGAGGATGTGGAGGTCAGATATGTTATCAGAAACCCCTAATGTCTGCAGCAGTAGCATTGACAGATTGAGACAAAAGCAGAAAGATATTGGTGACTGAGACTCAGTTCTAAAAATGAGCCTTACAGTGGAAACCGCGCTCATCAGATCAAGACTGATCTACTGTAGCTTGATACACTGAAAGGTTGAAAAGTGGTTAATGAGTCATGCTGAATACAAAAGACCGTGTTGAAACTGAACCAGTGTGTTCTGTGTGTGCAGAACACCTGATGCGTGACCAGCTTGACCTCCCATCCAATTCTCTCTCTCTCTCTCTCTACTGACCTTTTCCCCTCCCACCCCTTCTGCGCACTGACCCGGAACGGCTAGAGAAGAGATTATAGGGATGTGGGACAGGGAGTGTCTACAAAGGACACTCAGTGCAGTGACATATCTGTGACATAAAGGAGGATCTCAGGTTTCGAATAGACCTTTTTTGGGTTTCCTTGGTTTGACAACATAAAGTCTATGTATGCGAGATAAATGCAGTTTCAAAAATGGTGCAATTGAATAAGAATGTCTTTATATAGCTGCCCGACGAAGCAGAACAAAAAGACAAGAACGGACATTTAAAGTCTGTATGAAGACACCACACACAGAAATGTGTTTAGATGAATATATTTAATGATGCAGCAGGGACATTGAGATGCAGTGCAAAAGAGCGTTATGGTTAGTCTTGTGTTTTACCTCATTAGTTCCTAATGACGAATACTGAGGTCATGGTGACAACCTTCCTCACTTCCTGTTTGCATTATTTGGACAGAAACACTGAATCTAATCAGCACTACCACTACCTCTACACAGCAATGTCTAACAAACACACTCACACAGACACACATCTGTAATACATACACATACACTCCCAGCTCAGTAATTAGCCCCAAGACACCCTTCCCCACTGCCTGTGGGGTAGGAGACTGATCTAATATTCTCCTAAAATGCAAACTATCCTGTCCTGGAAAAGGTATGTGAGAGTAGGTGTTCACTGGGCCGTGACGGACTGCAGAGCTGGAGACGTAGCCTAGTTTTCACACTGCTTTCACCACACAAGGTTATTTCTGCTTCAAGCATGGTGAAAGGAGGGATAGACAAGGAAGGAGAGTCTCTATAAACAAAGTGGCAGGAGCTCCCTCAGTCTGGGAGCTTCCCCTTACGATAAGGATTTCAACAGTTTCTTGGTACTTGCACTTTTTTCCAAACAGTGGAAAGCATTTTATGGCTTTCTACATATTTTTCCAAATATGTTTTATAACTGCCACCCTCATTCTGTGTTGTCTAGGCTCCTTATTCTTCCTGCAGCCATGCAATTCACTCACTGTAACAGAACATTGCAAAATACTTGAATGAAACTCCAAAAATCCACTGTTGGCTTGAAAGGTGACTGTAAAAAAAATTGGCTTATCATGGAGATCAGCGGCTGCAGTCATCTTGGATTTAATATGTTTTTGTGGCAGAAAAATTTACATAAGAAATATGTTGTAAAAAATTATGATTTCTGTCATGCCCCTTGGCCATGTTCCTGTCAAGCTTAAAAGCAGTCACCAACTAAGTTCATTTTTTTTTATATTTACTGTTTCAATCGGAACACTGGGAGTTGAGCTGAAACATCCTTATTCACTGAATGAAATACTTTCCTGTGATTAATTGGGAGAGGCATGTATAACTAAAGGAAATGGAGAGGTCAGGACAAAGAGAAGAGCGTGATGTGTAAGGTATAGTAATAAAAAAAAATAAAATAACTTCTCATTCAGGGCTGAGAGAAGATGGCAAAATGAACAAAGTAGTTTCCAGAGGAAATATTGTCTTTCTGTTAGGATTTTCCCTACTGCCATGCTGTTGATTGACTGGTCTGTCCCCTCCGTAAATGGATTTGCCCTTTTCACCGCATGCACTGAATCAATGGAAGGATTATGTCACAGTGGCTCACTCACTTTATTTTCCCTGAACGTGTTGAGTGCAAGGTGGCATCCCTAATCCTCTTATTGTACTCAGGCCTCTGTGATTTGCAAATAAACGTTTCCTGGCCCCTTGCACTGACAGCTGACCTGCTGCCTACAGTTTGTTGTGGTTCTTATCCCTTCGAGGGATTCCCATTTCTGTGTTTTTGTTTTCATGTAAGGCTGCAGCGGAAAACATGGATGGTATTATGGTGCCAGTAAAAAAAACTGAGAAAATGGCAGTAAGCCTGTTGCAGCTATACACTTGGTCCCTGGGGTTATAATCACCTTCTTGGAAAGTTCCACATAGGGACCGCGATGCAATGAAACTACGGTCCCCTGTCACCCAGGTAAAGTAATTATAATAAATCCCTTAACATAAAGATTCTACCCCCCACTAATGTAGCATGTCACCTCGAGCAACAGTTTGTGATTCATCATTGTGTTTTTAATAGATTTTAGAACAACGGTTTCCTTTTGGTACGATAGCTTTCAATATTTATATCTTTAAATCACAATAGGGCTAAAAAGCAATGATCAGATTAGATCAGTTTCTAATTAGTTGTCACCGGTCTAAGGTTCCCATCTGTGTTCTAGACCAGATATGTAATGACATTATGCATCTCCAAAATTAACAAGACCCCCTGCGTCCCACACAGATGTGTCCTCTACTTCATCTGACTCATTTCACCTTGCCTGGCAACCTTTCCTACCCCACCTTTAGGCCTATAGCAGGGAGTCTGTGCCTATCCTGTGCCACGAGCCTCCTGCGCTGGGGAGGAGACAAGGAGATGGATTACTGAGCTTGCGGCTACGCACAAGATGTGTCCTTTCAACAGTGTGAAGGTGGTGCTAAAGTGATGAGGCGCAAAGACACCAGGGGACAACAGCAGGGCGCAGGGTGTGTCTGTGTGTATAATTTTCATAAGCTCTATCTATTCCCTTGTGTATCCAAAACACTTAAATTGTAGTGATACATTTTACATTATTTTACTGGTCCAAGATGGTAATATAAGATCCACAACATAAAATACTAACATAGGTGTATGTGCAACTTTTTAAGTCTTTGTATTTTTCATTGTGTGCAAGCTCATCGTTTGTTGGCAAAAAAGCCAAGTGTTTATATTCTTGGAAGGCATGGATGATGCATATATTGGGGAGTGGTGGAAAAAAAGGTCAGCGTGTGACAGGAAAGGAGGCGATGGTGTGAAAAATGAAGAGGAAATAAGAGAGTGAGATGAGTGATTGCTCCCTCTGTACAAACCCGTGCTATCACCCCATGTGTCATATGCCCCCGATGAAACATCTGTGCTCTTTCCACTGGCCTTTCGCCTGGGACAGAAAACCTGACTGGACACCTGTGTTATCAGACGTACACTGAAGATTGCACACCACAAGATTATAATAACAGATGTCTTGCCATATGTGCAAGATTTTAAACTGCACCATGTAATAACTGAAATGTGTTGCTGCAGATCTCTCTATCTTTCTGAGTCATTTCATAAGCAATATAAATCAATTTAAGCATGAAATGAAAGCATTATCCAAGATTATTAAGTGATGAAACACCAGGCAGGAGCTGCTCCTCTGGGGGGTCAAAGGAGGTTTAAACATCCATGTCACCATCGTGATGTAAGACTATTCAATCCAAACCATAAATTGCTTCGTGATCCCCAGAAATTACCCTGTCTGAAAAATGCAACCCTTGTAGAACATTGCTATGACTGGTGATCTAGCCTAGCGAAATGTTTAGAATATGTAAATGAGCATTTACCAATTCTCAATACTCCTCTCATATTATGTTTTCCATTTATATGTAAATCATCAACATCTAAATATAAAATGAATGTGTAGCCTATACCTATTTTGTTTTTAATGACTAATGAATAAAATGTGAGGTTTGAGTTTTGGGAAAAGTTTAAGTAAGAGTTTTGTATCTTAAATATGATGATTTCATTTTGATTGTCCACAAAATCCTGGAATATCTGGTGTTATGTTATTTTAAAGAACTGCTATTTAATATGTAATAAATTTAGAATGAGATTATTGTTTTGTTAATATACATGTTAACATATATATACATATTCAATAGGTTTTCTTTTTTTTGCATTGTTTAAAAACATCCTGGTCTAATATGAATGTGCTCTGTCTTGTAAGCTCTTGATGGCACACAACACAATATTAAATACAAAATAACAAAATTATAAACTAAAGTTTTTAATATATGTCAATTTTGAAGACAATTACTACTGTTTGCTGTGTTTTCATAGTCAGTGTTTGCTACAATTGTTTACATGAAATAGCAAGATTGGTGGCATCAAAAAGCCTGTTTGTGTAATCTTAGACGAGGCAAAGTGAACCTTCAATGAACAGCATGCTGCCCTGTCTGCTGACGCTGGGAGACAGGCAGCTCCTCCTCTCAGCATGAGGCTGTCTGACTGTAAAAACCTGCTGTGGGAACCCTCCGTAGGGGAGGGTTTCCTCCAGGTTGCACATACAGGTTTCAAGCCCTACTTACGTAACATGTATGGATTGTGTGATCTGAGATGTACCATCCTGATATAAAGCGGGTGTGTTCACCGGCAGGACTCGTGGCTCACAGCATACTCTCAGCTCCACTCAGCGGAAGACACATCACACCCAGCTGAAAATGACAAGTTTCCTAATCTGGTTTTGTCCTTAATACGTTTTTTTGTTCCAGGCTGGACCTCCACGTGTCTCATGGTTGCTATGGTCTCTGCTCAGTCTGACTGGCAGCAGCGTTGGCAAGCATACTAAAAAACAACTGAATTTATCATGATGAATCACCACCAACTCTGTGAAACTGGACCATTTGGAAGGGTGGTGTGAAACAAAATCATTGTTTCTTTTTTTATAATGTGCTGTGTGGTGATGCATTCATTACGCAAGAGGATAAGTAGCTACTAGCAGTGGCGCCTCCAGAAATGTTTTATAGGGGTGGCCTTCTGCTAGTTTTTAATAAAACAAATATACTGCTTTATTTGAAATAGTGCATTAATTATAAGGAACAAACTTTTACTGGAACAAACCTACTCAGGTGAGGGATTGGAATGTAAGTGACAGACGGTCAAAAACATTGGTTGGCTGCATTTTTGAAATTGCAAAGGAGTAATTTAATTATATGTTTATGAGTTGGAGGGGGCAGCAAATTTGGCCGTGGCCCTCTTTTGGTCCCCCGTGGCCCCCCTTCGGTCCCTGGCTACCAGAGGAGAAGGAAAAATGAATATGTCATTCAAATTTAGTTTAATTTTAACTAGAGCAAGTAATCGACATGAGGAGGATTGTTGCCTAAAGAGAAGTTGTGGCCGATTATTACCAGAATGCAAACAGAAATCAGAGTTTACAGTAGATAACAAAGACTTCTTTCAGGGAAAGTGATGTGTAAAATGAATGAATGAAATGAGTTGGGTCACTTGCAGGGAAAGCCTTGTAAGCCCGGTGACATTCAGTATCAAGCACTGGCACAGTATTTAGTTGCCTCCCATCTCCATGGCTACAAATTGGGAACCCCAATCACATGTTTGCATCTCTGATCTGAAGTTGATGTGGGCCCATACCAAACAGTGGACTAAGATGCCTTTACGGATCTTTGGGCTAATTAAGGACCACTAACTTTCCTGTCTCCGGTGACCTTCCTCCGTGAAGCAGCATCTCTGTTCTGTGAACACATGTGTAGGGTTCCTGTGACAAGATTGGATGTCAACACTGAGTGGAGAGAATTACCTGCGCGGCTTACTACGAAACCATCTGAAACAGGAGAGGCTCTGTCGATACTCAGAGACATCTGATGACATACAAGACCGATACTAAATCTGATGCTCAGGTGTAACATGATGGTATGGCCAGGAGATGGTTATCTTCTTTTAGAATAACGACCAGTACTGCTTAATGTTACTTACAGGTTGTCTCATTTGTTTAATCAGTACAAAAGCCCATGTCTACTAGCGTGACATTATTTTTGCTGTTTTAATGGTAGTTACATGGCAGAATATTTCATGGAGGATTAAACAGTGACATCGAACAAGGTAAACAGTGAGATTTGCAGGGGATGCTAACATAGGTGGATCATGTTACATTGGGACAGATGCTCCGTGTTTTTCCTTGTTTATAGACTTTGTGCAAAGCTAAGCTAAGCAGCCGGTGGCTCTGACTTGTTGAATTCGTCATCTCAGGTTTCATCTCTCGTCATCTCAACAGTTTGAAGCTAAAGCCAGAAGTCCGTTAAAGTGCAGATGCTTTACTGACTCAAAAATGTAGTATTATATATATAAGTCATTTTTTCCCCTGTAGTGTCACTTGCTATACAGGCTCTCTAATAAGTGTGATGGAGATCATTCTGGAAATGATTGCTCAGTTAATGGGATTTGAAGACTCATAGCAGTTCTGAGGCCGTGTTGATGTTGATTGACAACTCTGTTTGACTATTCTCGCCTGCTGCTCTCCCCGGCACAGAGACTCACACTGAGTCTGAATAATTAAGTTTCATGTTACTTGATTAGCATTCCTGCCCTGTTAACACAATTCAGCTAGAGTAGCTAAAGCTAACGCTTAGAGTACACCACTCTGTTTCCAGAATGCTAGCATAGCCTCGAGGAAGTCTGAAGTAGCACTCATTAGTCAGAAGGATCCCGGCTCCACAACAGAAAAGATGGTGCTAATCACATAAGGATTAACTCTGGTCTTCAAACCACCTCAATAATAATAATAAAAGCAGCCTATGGAATTGATATTATGGAACATATTGCCTTATTATTAAACTATTCCCTAACGAGCTGAGCTTTAATCCTGTGAGGCTCATTGTGTTGCCTCACACTCCCTCAGCAGCAGCAGACAGTCTGCAGATTTTCAGATAATTCCATTCATTGCAGTAGAGAAACTCTGGTCTGTCACATCTCACCTCTCTGTGCCTGTGAAACTGCTAATGCATCAAAACTAAAATTATCTTAACTAGTCCCAGTGCGCCAGGCCCACCACTCAGTGTAGCCATGACAACAAATTCACTAGGTTGCAATTATAGGAAGTGCTGCGCCACCGGATGCCTGGCAGAATCTATTTTCTTTCTGTACCCTTTCCCTGTCTCACTTACTGTTAAATAATGTTTCATTCTTAGTGCATGCGCCTGCCATATTCCTCCCTCGACTGGGTAAGAAGACATTTCTGTTTAAGATGATGATTAGCACAAGGATTTATATGTGACAGTGATGGAACATGCACTGTGCTCCATTTGACAGCTTTATATAAAATGCTGTAAAGGGAAATCAGAATCACACAGATAGAAATTGAATCCTGTCCTGCTCGTGCCTCATCATCCAGCTGACGCAGCACTAAATATCCAAACTGGATAGCAGACTGCAGATCAGTCCTTTGTTTGGTTTTTTATGCAATGAAATCACCCAAACCTGACAAATAGGATATAAATATCCCACCTTACACTAAAACTTATATTCAGCAACATCTACTGGACTATTAGCTGCATGATGAACACTCAAGTCAGATTTTTATGGTAAATCAGATCTAAGAATACTCCTCTTACACATTTAACATAGATGCAAAGTGTAACATAAAACCATCTATTTTTCATTCAATAGAAGTAAAACACCTGCTGTGTACCAGAGTCACCTCCTAAATGATTCAGAAGGAGTGGAAGGGCAGGCCAAGGAATGTCCTGCCTGACCACTGACGACCACACTGTGTGTGTGTGTGTGTGTGTGTGTGTGTGTGTGTGTGTGTGTGTGTGTGTGTGTGTGTGTGCAGTATTTCTGTCAGACCACTAAATGTCTCCCTGTCTATTTCTTTTTCTGTCCAACTGTGCTGTTTCTCTCAAGGCCACGGTGCTCTGAGATACCTGCACATCCTCTGTCAGGGATACATAATGTAGAAAGGGAAAAAAAGATGTTTGAAGGGCAGCGTATGGTGTATAATGTATGTCACTGAGACGAACAGGCACTGAAGGGCCCTAGGACAAAAGACAAAAAAAAAACTAAAAACTTTGGAAGTGACCTATTTTCTGCAACACCTCAGTGTAATGAAACAATTAAGTTGTTTCATTATCACCAACTGTCCTCTGACTTGACTGATCAACAGCCCTGCTTTTGAATTTAATGAATGTAATAAATGTTGAGCTTAATACATGTATATATTTATCATATATATTCTGTGAAGGAAAGAAACAATGATAGATGGAAATAAAGGAAGAAAGACAGAAACAGAGCCTGACATTTCCAGCAAGAATAGTTTAGAGGGATCTAACCTTTAAAAGATGAACATTCATTCTAAGCTTAGAGGCCTGAGATTCCTGAGAAATTATTCATTACCAATGACTGAGATGGAGCATTTTAATACAAACGTGCAGGAAACTGTAGACATATACTAACCACTGAAGTGTACATCGTGTTGTGTGTGTGTGTTTACAGTTAGATTTATACGTCAGGGCCACTGGGGCCTTTCGGTCATGCTGTGATAAGAGTGGACAGACACTGTAATGACAAAGTGTGCCCAGCTGTCTGTCGCAGCATATGGCATATATGAAAACAAGCATGCGATCTGTGTGGCTGGCTGAAACAGGATTTGCACGCCGATGATCAAAAACAGGGTTTGGTCTATCAATGCAGAACGCGGAGGGATTAATTTTCATGGTGTTATGGTTGAGGGAGGAAAGCAAACACAACATACTTTCCCTCTCTGTCTCTTTATCTTTTGTCTCCTCGTACACATACAGTACACTTTGATGTTGACATGCGAGGACACATTACGCACAAGTGACTGGCTATAGCACAAAGCGCCACAGAGCATACGCAGATCTCCTCATAGGGAGACTGCAGCACCTTGGCGTACAGCTCAGCTGATAGTTTCCATGGCGACATGAGGCTTTGTAGCATTTGCATAACAGATGCAGCAAGGCATTCACAAAAAACAGGACACAGGAAAAACAGCGGCCAGTAACATGTCATCGTGTTGAACCACGCTGTGGAAAAAGCTACACTTTTACAACAGCGTTGACACTCAGCATCTCCTGTAACACTGAGAGTTCAGCTTCCTCAGGCTGCAGGGAGCCTGTTTAACATTGTCTGATATAAATCTCCCCCTTAATCTTATAGGAAATTTATTTTTGTTTATGTTTGACAATTTGGTGTTGAGTAGTTTGTACGGACAAGGTTAATTATTTAATTATTTAAAGATATATTATATATTAAATATTGATTTATTCTTTAAGAATGGAGGATACATATGGAAAAATATTAAAGGTTGTTTTGTCTGTTCTGGGCTACTGTAGGAATTCTTCAGAGGGAGATCTGCTCCCCATGTAGATAAAAAGAGCTCAATGTAATGTCTTAGAAACACACACAAAAAAATCTAATTTTGATTGAAATATATATTCATTAAAAACTGAATCGCGAGTATTATATTACATTCCTAAACCTGTATCACAGGATTCTTCTAGTTTACTTTTAAGATATCAAAAATGAAATACTTATTATAGATGTGTTAGCAGCTGTAATTATTTTCTCTCTGTGTCCAGCCTAACCCATGCCACTAAAATGCTGTTAGGAGGCTAAACATTACACAGCTGGTATCAACCGTGGTAAAATGCTGATCTCCAGTCTGTAATGGCCAAGCATCTCAGTTGTTTGAAGCGGAAGCGACTGCGGCGATGATTTGCAAGTGGAACAAAACCCTAACTTAAAGAAGGATGTGTTTAATGCTGCTGCCATGCTCAGAACGCTCGGAGCAGAGACGTTAGGCAGAGAGAGAGAGTCTGTAATCAGGTCTGAGTAGCCAGATGAAATTATGATTTTAAAAACACAGGTGTCTCATAATTCTGTGCTCTCGCTCGAGTGAGATGAAAAAGAGACCAGACACATGTCAGGCTGGTGGTTGATGCTCCGCACGCCGCCTATATCCATCCAGCCTGCTGTAAACGGGCCGACAGTGAAGCACGCCGGCCCAGCCAATCACTGCCATACATGGAGATCCTGACCCCAGATTAAAACGCCATCATCAGTCTCCTTCTGCTTCTCTTGACCCTCATTATGCTCCCCCCCAGACCGAGATTTTTACCTTCATTAGCACCTGTTTAAGATGATCTCAGTTCACCTGATGTGACCTCTCCTCCTGTTTGTTGACACGAGCAGCCCTCGTCACCGATTAAATCTCATTTTAGATCGCGTAAACAGCGTTTTATTGTCTGCCCATTGGGCAGTCACAGCGCTTCCCTTTATGAAAGAAATCAATCAGGGAGCCGTTTTAATTTGCAGCTGTGATCCTTTCCACCACTAATCTGCCTCTTCTGCCGCTGGTGCAGCTGCTGTCCTCCCTACTGACTACTGTCTTGGTTAATGTATTAAAGTGAGGCTGCAAGGTGTCCCAGTGGCAGACAGAACAGCTTTCCTGGCTTCCAATATCGCAGGCGTCCTTACAAGCAGCCACCCTGCTGATATGTCTGCCGCTCTGCTGCTGTGTCGCGACACTTCAGTATCGCTGCAAATGAAAAGTGAATTCTGCAGGGATCAATATACCGACACATTTCCCATTTTGGATCCTCTCAGATTGGTTTATAATGAAGTGAGTGTTCTTAATTGAAGCTCTCCACCCAGCAAAGTTTTCTCTGTTTTGTCCTAAAACTATGAAAAAACTGCTATAACTATAGCTTTTGTTTACTGCAGCATCGCTGCTATATTATGCTCATTCTCTATGGCCTTTATACCATCATCATCATCATCAATCATCATTTTGCTCTCTCTCTCTCAATATTTCATCTAAATTTGTTTTCAATTCTTCGGTGCAATCAACTCTCTGCTTATGTGCATTCCTAAATCCTTTAGGACACCTGTTTCTTTCAATCTAACCAGAATTTATGTGTCAAATATTTATATGTATGCACAAATCATTTACTTTCAAGTGCTCCCTTTGACTTACACCAAATCTCCTACACCACCTCTACTGTATTACTGGCCTTCTATTGTACAAGCCCTAATCAAGGGGTTTAGTCCAAATTATCACATGTTTATTTAAATTAAATTATCCATCTTCTTTGTAGAAATTTTACTAGATATTCCTGATGATCATGTAATATTTCTTTAATATATCACTTTAAGCCATTGTACTACGCAAGACACACATTAGTTTCACAACAAGAATTGCTTTCGAATAATTTCTGTAATCAGTTTTTGGCTTTAAACTCCCAGAGTGCAAGAGCACACTTAGATTAGAAAGCAAATCCTTAGAGATTTGGCAACGCTGTTGTTGGCATTATCCACAGAGCTGAGGTTTCCATGGGATAGCCAGGATTTCCGTCTAATACTGATTTTGATCTGTGCAGAGAGGCTGATGAAGAAGCTCTAATAAGCAGCCTTCCGCTCTCATTTTCTAAGAGTCTGGTTGTAGCCCCACTGACCACACGAGGAACGCTATTACATAAAGGCATAATAAGATATAAGAAATTTGATTTGGACATGCTGCTTGCTGCGCTGCTTCTCTTATATAAAAAAAGACAGAGAAGGACAATATATGTCAACGTCCATTAACAGATCCGCTCTACCACAAACAGGAAGTTTACACACATTACAGTCATCCGTTCAACTAAAAGTTCCAAACCTAAAAACATTCGGTTTACAATGAAATATGATATAATTTATTATGGAGGGAATAAATGTCTGAAAAGTCACAATCAATCAATTCCTCCTATGCTCAGGGGCCCCTCCGGGGGAGACCCAAACTGTCCCCGTGGAGTCTGTGTCTCTGCACTCGGGGGAGAGCCGCGTCTTGTACCACAAATTTGTTCACGTAACGACGACGAGCAGCGTCAGGTTTCCCACAGATCACTAACCCTTTTAATTTAAATCATGGTGCTCGGTTTACACATCGACTCTACGCGTCTCTTCTCCCAGGAGATGGAGGCTACCTGAAGTAGTTTGAGATATTGACGTCGCTCGTGGACCGAGGCGGCTGGATGACGAATTTCCAACAATTATAAGCTTAAACCAGGGGCACATATCATGTGACTGTGCCAGGTGAATAACAGTGTTCCTGACAAAAAATTCTCTCTCTATATATATACAACAGGGGAGAAAGAGATCTTAGAGCAGAGTGGAAGGGCAAACCTTAAGATAATACGTTACTGATAATAAAGCGCTGCTGATTGACCCAGTTAAAACCGTGGTTCCTACAAGCCTCCATGGCCTATATCTCACACCAGACAGAGGAAAGGTGATGTGCATGTGGCTGGTGTCTGGTAGGCGGAGGAAGGACGAGAGAAATGAGCACACCGAGTAGGCTGAGGCTCTGGCAGGAGACCGGAGAGAACGGGGACTCTTGGGACTGCTGCCTGGAGATTAGAAGGATAGTGATTGAAACTCACACAATCCACCCACTCCGCGCTGCCAGACGATAGGCTACGCTGGTTCTTAGTGTAACACACTGCGGTACACTAAGAACACCATTTAAATTCAGACAAATGCATGAGACCTCCTAATGAGGGGAAAAAAAACCTGCCAATCATGTGATGTGCTGATTGGCCACAGGGTTTCAGGTGAACTACTTGAGGGGGTATACTTCCTCCGAGGGCTCCCTCGGGACTTCGCTCGTGATGTCATCCCCGCAAACACACTCATGTACAACCACTAAGGTGATCTCTCGAGTCTCATATTGCTTCTCGCCGGTGCTCAGCTACCCAAAGTGCTTTGCCAGAATGTAATTACAACAAATTAACATTAGTTCCTCCTCAGTCAGCACACCACAGGAGTCGCACATAATTACCATCAATATTAGCATAAATACTGCAAGGATGTGGCCTTTGAACCTCTCTCCATTTGCCATTTTATTTTGACACGGGATCCTACATATTTCAAACTGCTCTGATAACTAATGCGTAACTGCATGACTGAGAGGGCTTTTTAAGTTCCCGAGCTGGAGGATAAAATGCATGTTTGATTGGCGGTGGGGCACAGACATGCTCTATGAGAGAAACATTTTCCAAAAAAAAACAAAACCCAAAACAACAAAATGTGTCCTTATAATCAGTTTTAAATAGAAGAAAAATCTGCTGTAATTCTTTGCTGTGTTGACCCAGAAAAGCATTTCTTTTCCACATCATGCTCTTCTCCCTCTCTCTCTCAGCTTGAGCTCACTCAGAGAAGCATAACAAACACAAGCAGTATACTGTAAATGCAGTACAAACACACTCGCATCATCCAGTCTACCGTGCAGGGTTGTAATTATTCTGTAATTTTAGATTTTTTGATGAACAGTTCTCGCTCACTTAGACTCTTATCTATCAAGCTGTTTTGTAATATGATAGTGATGTTGACTACAGTGAAGTTTCCAGACAGGGACATCCTGAGACCTGCCTCTGTAGCTGCGTCACTGCCTCTATTATCACTGTTTGGTACTTCAGTGAGCTTCTAAGCTTCTTCCGGGGCAGGCATTAGGTAACAAGTACAAGCATTTTGTTTTTACAAAATCTTTCACATGAAACAGCCATTAGTATTACTGGTTAATGCTGTTTTTAAGAATGATTTACACTTTTGGTAACAATACCTATTTACTGTCTTCTTAAGAGTTAGAGGAATGAATCAATAGCATGTGTTCAATATGAAGCTGCAGCCAGCAGCCGCCTAGCTCAATGTTTCTGAACAGAAACATGCTGTTTCCTTGTTTCCAGTCTTTATGTTAAGTGGCTCCTGGCTGTAGCTACATGGCCTTACTCAGCGTGTTTCAACATATATCAATACAACTCTCTGCAACAAAACATAAATTTCAATGCATGTGACAGCACTTCCAGCCACAATGTACATTGTGCATTTTGAAGGCACATCTTTTAAAGCACTCCTCATCACTGCAGACACTCTGCTATCACACCAATCAGTTAAGTGCCAGTCTATTTTACACTTTTTTTTTTCCTCCCTCTCGCGCTCACTCCCTCACACTCTCTCCTCCTCTCTTCCTCTGTATAAAAGAACCTTCTGCTGATTGAAAAAGAAACATACTCTGAATCTGAAAGAGTGCTGTTGGAAATTTAGATGATCGTCAAACAGTTTGATGTGCTCTATTGAAAAGGTTCCAGCCCATCACACACAATCAACTAAATTACAGTATCACTGTGTCTATTTAAGGATATGTGTGTGTTTCATGGGGTGCAGAACAAGTGGGAAAATAACATGCCTGAAAAGAATAGGTGTTTGAAAGAAAGCGCGAGACAGGATGGGAAAATGTTAGGGCATGTGTGTGTGTGTGTAGTGTGTACACATACATGTGTGTGACAGCATATTTATTTATAGAAGCCCCTTGGGAAAGGAGTGCCATTACTGTGCTAAAGGTAGAAAATCTGGTGGGGCTGTGCAGGATGTCACACTAACGTGGCTTCATCACTTTTTGCAGGATGTGCCTCATTACGATGAGCAACACCTTGTATTATCAACCACACATCTTCTGGAATGCCTTTATAAATCTCTTAGAAAAAAAAAAACTGAATTACAAAAAGGCAATGCAAATCATTTTAGGGATGTTTTCTCTTAATTTGTGACCCTAGAATTGTTTTTCATACAAAATTTATGAAACACGTACAAAAAATATCTAAAAGATCACGCACTATCTTCAGATTTTTTTAAAGCCTGTCATTATTGATCAGCTTGGTTTAAAGGAGTTGTCAGGTTGCATGAGAAATAAAGTGAGTAGGCGGACATATTGATCCGGGAAAGCAAAACAAAGCAAAAGGCAAGATCTTACCTCACAACCATTAGAGGTGAGTACCCAGGGAAAACCTTTCACCCCTCTCCCACTCACGTAACCCACCTTGAGAGCTGCTTTATCTCTATAAACCATACCTTGTGTCAGAGAGCAGAGCTTCAATGTGTGGCTGTGTAAATGTGCAACCGGTCGCACACCTAGATCTAGAGCTTGGGTGAGTTTTCTTTTTTGTCAACATCCCACCCTTAAATGCGAGCTGTAAAATGAGAACGTTCTTCAAACATCACTCGCGTGTTTGCTTTGTGTTCTGGTAGAACAACTATCATTTCACTCGCATGTCTGCTTCTCCAGAGCTGACATTTTACTCCAGCCACATAATGTGTGCAGCCCCTGTTTTTTTCTGCATCTCTTTCGGGCAGATAAACTCATTGGAACCGAGTCTGCTTCCTTGGCTGCACTTCCATGCCTAAACATGTCCCCAGCATTTATCAGAATGTGGCAAGGTGATATGCCTGCAACAGCTGTAGCCTGACACTTTGTTTACCTCAGCCTGTCTACCATGGCAGGAGCGATGCTCAGCCGTGAGAGACTGGTGATCTTGTGTTAATTGAACCCCTGTAGTGGACTGTTAGATTGTGGAGCTTTAAGGTGTTGGGTTCTGTATCTAGTTCAGTTAATTACTGTTCCTCAGTCCGATGGCAGCTGTAAGCGGTGGCGCACACACTGATCTCCTACTGTCTTCACACAGGAAAGAAACTTCAAACTTCACATGTGGAGAACTTGCTTTACAGATTATAACACTGCAATCATTCCTCCTCAACAGCTCCCACTAAATGTGCATGAGCTTCTCTGCTTCAAGCATCTCTTAGTACATGGCTAATGAATAAAGTTTAAGAGTGAATGTAAGCAGTGTCTGTATACTGCAGTGATAGTAAAATCAGTTGGCCTCCGGCACTGAAGCCAAACAAAAGGCCAAAGCTCTGAACTTCCTCTGTTGCACCACCGTTGCATTGTGTTTCTTTACTATATACGTCACGGCCGAGTGACCCTGGATGAGTTATGCATGACGGCGGTAGCTTGTTAAAAAATGCACGAGCAATCTTTTTGTTACCGCTGTCACTGATTGATGACGAGTTGGGTAAGGAATGAGCAGCACTTGAGTTTGGATGTGGAAGCCAAAAGAGCCAGCAGAGAGGAATCCGTGAACGCTCAGAGATGGATTACACAGATTGAAGCTACGCAGGAAATAATTCCTCTGTCAGAAAATGAGTTGGATTGACTGCAGAATTTCCTTGCATTGTTCAGTCATGCACTCATGCCTGTCATTCCAGTACAGGTGGCTGGAATCCTCTTCAGTGTAGCTTATAAAGTGGTTCTGTTTTCTAACTCTATGGAAACTTCAGTTTTAATCTGCCGCTGACCACTCGAGCCCCACACCACTCTATTAGAGCTTCATGAGTGATGTTCTCTCACTGACAGCTCCATCTGAATAATGAATGAAGCTTTGCAGCAAAGTAGACTTGTCTCTGTCCCATTGCGAATGACCTCTGACCTTTTTTAAAATGTCAGATATCTGCAGCCATCAATGTGTGCTTCATATAAGGAAAGCCTCATAAGGCATTGTACTAAAAATAAAGCATGCTTTGTAGGTCTGTCAAATAGATAATCTATGCAGTGGGAATCTGTGTGTGTGTGTGTGTAGCATGTAATGTTGCCCCAGCTGGCTTGCGGGATAAGCTGGATCACCTCTCTCCATGGAAACCGTGAGGGCTACTGTTGCTATACGTCCTCCCGAAACCATATGCTGCAGAGAGCAGCTAGAAAGGAGACTTCCTTACTTATTCTTTGTTATTCCACCTGCTCACACAGTCTCAAATCTCTGAAAGGCTTTGAAAACTGCCATACTTAGGACAACCCAACCCTTGGATCTCAAATACACAATCATTCCAGGTTTTCTATACGTTAACATTATTGTGTTTTTAAGCAATTTGTATCAGTTGATTTTTTTTGGCCACATAATGACAGCGAAAACTAACTGTAAATACAACAGAGAGATATTGCCATCATCATCATGCACTTATGGTGCAATTGTTCACACGTACTTGCTGCTTTCACATCACAGATACAGGGGCAGCATTAGCATTCACATACTGTAGAGTGTGTTCAACCTGATAAATGTAAATTCAATATTCACTCAATTACCTTTGTGTTTGGTCTCCACCAACTCCCAAGGGGAAATAGCAAGCTCTTTACCTGCAAATGCATATATGTTCTCAAACTAGTTACTTATCAGTAAGTTGTAAGTAGGAAAAATTGTACTAAAACATAAAGTTTCATTTATAGGCTCTTTATTGCACTTGATAGAATGACACTTGATTCTAAGAGAGACATCAGCCTGCACTGTGACCTGATGGTTTCGCATGGATCTATCAACCTATTTGAGATGGTCTCTCGTTGTGCCTTGCTTAAGACTTGTGCTCAAAAAAGTTAATACCTTTTTCTCACTGCAAGTGTAGAAGTCAGTCCTTTAGATTCCCTTTTCATATGCATAGTCATTTGATCCATTGCTAATGTAAAATATTAATAATAACCTATTGAAATACTCTGAGAATAGGACGAATTTCTAATTAAAAGACCTTCTAACATATGATCTACAATTGCCAAGTATCCATGTCATAACCTTATATAGAGACTTTCATGCATTCATACAACCTGCAATCCTCTATAACCCTCTCTCTATACATCTAGGTCCAACTGAAAGTGGTTTAAACATCTAAGGAAATCTAAGGAACACCTTTCTCCTACCTGCAGTATGAGCCAACGTTGAGCCACACAGGTAAAATTAAAATAATGTAGAACCAACCTGTGCATTAGGTCATGTATGTAGTTAATTAGTCAAACATAGAAGAGGCACAGAAGGAGAAGACAGCTGGTAGGCAAAGTGAGTGGTGTGTCCAGGCTGTTAGCACAGCACCTCCATCAATGAAGACAGCCGTTTATAGACCACAGAAACACACTCACATTATCGGAAACGGTGCTCATTAGTTATTTCTAGGGAAACTGAGGAGTAGTCCCTAAACAGTAAATGTGTTTATTGTCACAAGCATGAAGGATCCCGTTCATTCATTAAGGCTACCAGAAACCGTGGAAGCTCTGACTGCACCACACTTCTTTGAAGTCCTGGAGAAATCATTTAGGCTTAGCAAATAAGATGCATACGGAGCACACTCTGGCCAATTTAATCCCACATCGCTGCAGTTCACAGATGGACAGATTTTCTCTATTGATTAGCAGCCACTTGCACGGGGTGTGTTACTTCTAAGGTGAAATTTCCACTTCTGTGTTTCTGCACGCGTATTAAACAGCATCAAAGGAATGTTTAAGTCGATAATGCTAATTTTAGAGCAGCGCTTCGAGAGTCTGTGTGGTTACAATTGGATAATGCCGACTTCCATTAGTAACCAACCACAGAAAGGAGGGATCTGAGTAAAAGACAAAGGTAGATATTTTGCAATGAGGCTGAACAGAAGAAGTTTTTAACTGTATCTATCTCACCGTTTTTATGTTATTGGTATGCATAATGAATGGAGAAGGTAAACTGAATAGAGGAGATGATCTGATAAGAGTCAGAGAGACTTTGTTTCCTTCTGTTAATCTTCCAAACAGTCCATGACTCTGCATAAATCCACTTGGTGATATACAGCACTGCAATCAGCCTGGCAGCTGGTAAACTGTGTGCCGTTGATTTACAGCTATTTGAAGCTCACCTAAGCACGGCAGAAGAGTCGCTGTCACCCAGCAACACCCCTAAAAACAACTCATAAAATACACCCCGTTGGATAATCCCATGCCTGGCTATTAGCATACACACACACACACACACACACACACATAGAGAGAGGAGAGACAGAGGAAAGTCAATGCTCCATTACTAGGAGCCAGAGAGAGAATAACAACAGAGACCATAAAATCATAGTGACTGTATCGCCGCCTCTCCCTGCACTCCCCGTGACACCGCTCGGGAGGTTAGCATGAGTGAGTGCACTCCCGCATACAGAGACATCAGCATGCAGCGGTCCGTGGGAAGTCACACGTCTCTAATAGCCGGCCAGGGTGTGTCCTCGCTCAACTCAGCTTGTCTTACATCTTAATGTCTTTGCCATCGATTTCCCCCCCATTCTTAGAAAAAGTGGTCTGTAAGGCCCAGGCCACGGAGTTAATGTGCCGCAGGTAACGGAGCACAGTGGATCATTCCACCCCTGACTCCGCACAGAGGCAGGGCGTGCGGCGTAATCTCAGACTTCACAAACAACAAATCCACAGTGGAGTCAACTGGGCATATCTGATGTACGGTAAGAAGTTCAGTTAACTGCCTCGAGTCATGGCTGTCTCTGGCTCACTGAGAGGAGACTTTCCATGCAATTAGTTCAAACAGCCTCTGCCAAGGCAAAAGAACTAAGTGTCAGTTGTTATAGCTCAGTTTCCTGTTCTGGGCCCAAGCCTCAGTGAGAGCGTAGAGAGTGCTGCGAGGCTTTTAGAGACAGGAATTTGAATTCCCACAGTGTCCAAGTATCAAATACATTCTCCAGAAGCAAAAGTTTATTTTTTTAAACACTGTGAAACTTGACAGAAACTTAACGAACGCTAAGGGTTTTTAACCGAAAGCTGTACCGTAAAATTATATATTTCTTTATCTTTACTCACACATGCAACTATGTCCTGATACATTAAGACGCCCTCGTCCCTGTCTGTTGACTCTTATGTCATATTTGTTGTCACGTTCATATTTGATGCGCGCTGACCATGGTTAATGTGATTTTAGTAATCGCTCTGTTGTAAAGGCTGATCTGTTGCTGCCTTTTAAACATTTGATGTTCTGTCATAGTCCCGATCCACGGTCCACAAGAAAGGCTACCATTGTAAATAATAATAATAATAATAAAATAAAATACACACATAGATCGCACATTGGCCTCTGGAATGTGCGCCAACAATGCCACCATCTTTGGAGGGGAAACTCACAAGATGGGAGAACATTGACATGTTGTCAGGAGAGAGGAAGGAAAGCCAGTACACATTTGGGGAGACTGACAGGGAGATGAATTATGCATTCAAAACAAAAAATATATATATAAATCTTTCAATATAAAACCAACTATTTGAAGTAAGATGAGAAATGTCATCATTTTAATGCTTTTGATCCAGCAAAGGTATAACTCTCCATTTACTGGGGTTCACAGGCTTAACTTGTGTATATATATAATATGTCAGTTTAAATGTCAGTTTATGTCATATGATTTATCAGTGTATTATACATTTACAATGTGTCAAAACCCATATTTTTTTCCAAGTTATGGGATGTTGTTTTTGCTTGGAATGGTAACGCGGAAGCAAGGCGGTAACTCTTACTGACCAAAAAAAGAAAATTAAGAAGAGGTATTAAATTCAACTTTCACTGAAACTGCCCAAGTTTCACTCACATGGTAAAAATTTCCATGTGAGTGAAACTCGGCAGTTTCATAAGTAATGATCAAAGTTTAGGTTCAAAGCATCAGGTCATATTTGGCCAACTTGACAGGCAACATAAGCAAACAGCCCCTCTACCGACTCGCATCAGATAATTCTAATATTGCTTGATTATGATTAGTTTGTGATAAGTGTGTGGCATAGCCTCTTTTGATTGAACCCAACCATTAAAAACCAGCAAGGGAGCGCGGATAGTGAAATGTTTTCAGTGAAAAAGCCAAAAATAGTCTACTGGCGAGGAACTGTGAATTTATCGCTCCTAATGAGATAGTAGTTACTGAGAGCCTTTAAATTAAGCTATTTTAAGCCTTTAAAATGGTCACCATTTTAATGTCAAACCCCTGGGAGAGTGATTTATAGGACAACAGTGATCCCAATGAGACTGAACTGCACCTTAGGGAGTACTGAGCAACCATGTTGTATTACATAGGCCGGTTTCATTCACAACCCACTTGTCCTTTCCTCCCATTGGGCTAAAACATGGAGACAGGCACATACTGCTCTGTATCAACAAGGGCTTATCTTTTATTGATGAAACGATTACCTGAATGTTTTTTCCTGTGTTTCTAGAAGTGCATATTATGATGTTAAATAAATTAGTAGGCAGACAAATGGTTGTGATGAGGAATCAAGTGGGCGGAAGACGTTCCAGTCACACCTCGGAATTTCTTAGAAGTAAGATCAAGTGCTGCACACTGCTGCCTGGACATGAAAAATGTCTCCTCTGGGAGCGGGCACTGCTGCCTATGTGTACTTTGTGGAAGGTTATAACTCCTAAAGGTCCAGGACGGGGTGACATCTGGAGCTATAGATATTCTGGATCACACCTTCTCTCTTCGGCAATAAGCCAAGCGTTATTAATGTGCAATTAAAATTTCATCAGCACTGAAAAATAAATGAGGCAAAATTTGTGTTTGGGAACAAGCCATTTCACTGATGCAACTCTTCAATTAAGCCCCAGGAACAGGACTGCGTTTAATGGCTACCATTTAACCTCTAATTGACATTTTTACAGTTCTCTGTTTCATGGAAAAAAATGAACCATCAGACAACCCCTTTACCCCTCCCGCTTTCATTCACAAGTTTAAAATATACGGACTTTACAGCATGTAGAGCTCTGATATTTTTAGTTGACAATGCGAGCTTGCATACAGATAGGGTCACATTAGAAGTAATGAATGTTGGACTGCGTGTGGCGAGTTCCATCGTTCAAGCCAAATGACATAGTGACAATGGAGGACAGACTTGAGTCAATGTTAAAATGCATGAAAATGAACGCCTCACACTTCACCAGATGGAAATTGCACTCGGTAACAAGTAAGACGCTGTGTTTTTCCTGATTAGAAAAAGTCAGTAAAAAAAAAAACAGTTTAGATAGATCAGGTGATTCCGGTAGATCGAAGCACATTCAGAAGTCAGATAGCTATCGATTCCATTCCAGAGAAAGTTGGTCTGGTGGATATGTGGATGGGACAATATTATGCCTTCTCACCCAGTCATTGATCTAAATCAAATCTAGCAGAGACCTGTGCTCCTGCTTTGATAACGATGGAGAAAAGAGCCGGCGGAGCCTCTCTCTCTACACGGGATTCCCTTACTCAGACAGGAGGGGATATACCTTATAAAAACTCTGTTCTGACATTTGCTAGATACAGCTGGAGAAGAGCTCATCAGAGCCGTAACAAAATCCCTAAGGGTCTAGGAAGTATCATGTGAAAAAATTGGGTGAGAGCAGGATTGATGTTAATGGAAGACCTGTTTGATAGGAATGCTACTCTACATTAAACAGCTGGTGTCCTAATATAAAATACCCAAGAAAGATTTTTTTGGAAGTCTATAAGGAGTCACATTAAAATACTAGATGAAACAAAATCATGGCTCCATTACTGGTATTCGGGAGTTATGGTGATCAAGCTTGCTTTAATATGGTTTCCAAGGCTATAATTTCAATTATATATGGTGTCATTAATAACCTCCTGAAACCACCAACTCATTTCAAGGCACTATGGAGGAAGACCTGAGGGGAAATTTGATGAGGGGACATAGAATTCTATTCTAAATAGGACCCACTCTTCTTTTAGTACAAGGCACTGCCTGATTCAGTCTAAATTAGTTCATTGGATGCATGAATTTAAGGCTAAATTTGGATATTTCCTAATACTTACCCTACTTGCCTCTTTATGTAAACTGGATCCATCAATTTTTGTCATGTCACAAACTGTCAGATTTCTGCGGATCTGTTTGTCCTATTTTTTATGGGTTTTTTTTTAGATTTGTTTTATTTTTTTGATTAGATGTGAGATGTGGTGAGATTTATAACCTGTCCCCTTCAGGTGTATATATGTGATTCTGCCGGTGGGCTGTCCACTATTATGAGGCTAATTAGACACAGGAGCATATGTTACTCATTTGGCTAAATTAGACATTTTTTCTCATTGGAAAAATACCATTCTGTCCTCCTATAATCATCGGGTCAAAGGCTTCCCTAAACACTTGAATTCATCCCCTGTGGAAAACCCGAATGCTTTTATGTGACCTGGTCTCCATTTTGTGCCTATTTTGAGCGTATTAACCCTTGAGCTCTGCTTTTTTTTTACTCCCTCTTCTCATTCTCCCACATCTGCTACCCTATATTCATGGTCATATATCTGGAGATGTAATGTAAGATTCTTTGGTGTTTTATATTGTTCTAAATTAGTTTTATTGTTTTGAATGGGATTTTTGGGTGTCAATTATCAAGCTCACATGGGGAAATATCTTGTAACATCTAATCACGGAGAAGCCTTCAGGACATGCAGACTAAACCTAATAATAATAATAATTCAGAATAATTAATAGGGATTACTGGACTATCAAAAATATCAGGTTTTGGGCTGAGAGAGGAGGGTAACTGTTGGAGATGAGACAGATGCAGCAAAGTGAGGGGCACGTTGGCCCACATGTCGTATAGTTTGAAATGGCACATGATTCTCATCAGCTGCTGTTCATTGTATTAACAACATACTGGAAACCCAGTTCATTAAGGGTGTAGTACTATGCATAATGGGTGTTTTACCATAGGAGGCTATAAACATAGAGATAAAAAGCCAAAGGATCTTATCTGAAATGATCATTTGTTCCTGGAGTTGGAAAAGCTTAGGAGAGAACTAAGAGGTGCTGTCTAAAATTGAGCTTGTATTTAATAACATCCATCCATCCATCCATTGTCTATCCCGCTTATTCCCTTTCGGGGTTGCAGGGGTCTGCTGGAGCCTATCCCAGCGCGTTAAGGCGAGAGGCAGGGATACACCCCAGATGGTCGCCAGCCAATCGTGGGGCACACACACCATTCACACACCATTCACTCTCACACTCACACTCACACCTATGGGCAATTTAGAGTTTACCAATTAACCTGAGCATGTTTTTTGTATTGTGGGAGGAAACCGGAGTACCCGGTGAAAACCCACGCAGACACGGGGAGAACATGCAAACTCCACACAGAAAGGCCCCAGACCCAGGCCCAAGGCGGTCTTGAACCTGCGACCTTCTTGCTGTGAGGCAACAGTGCTACCCACTACACCACCGTGTCACCCTGTATTTAATAACAGCAAATGTTAAAATGAGTTTTTACCCAAGGTCAGTGATGGGACAGATTTATTTTTCCTCCATTAGATGATTTGAATAAATCACACGGGGGCATCTGTAGAGGTGTTTGAGCAATGATTTGACCATGGTATCTTTTGGTCTGGAATGTCAAGCAGGCTGTACCGGAGGAGATCTCCTCTCTTTGCAACGTGTCTCTGTGCACAGAAATGTAACACCATCAGGCGTCTTGAACACGTGATACATGGTGAGACTGGAATTTCAATTTCCATCTCAATGAGTAAAGCTTGACGTCTCGGAAGTGGAGCACAGAATATGCAGTTTGCGTTCACTTCTTCCCGGTGAAGGTCGAGTGATTGAAAAGGGCAACATCTCTTAATGTGCAGTTTCCCGAAACCCTTCCTGTATTTGTGATACGCAGTTTGATAGGTAATTAACATTCTAATTGGAAACTTTAGCAAAGTCAGTTCAGAAAAAATGCTGGTAATATGACTATTAACATTGATCCAGCAAAGTATTCTTGTTCCTGTAGTGTGAGCTATGAGCCTATTAATGAACTGGATGATTAAATATGCGACTGGAGATGAAGCAGGGGTGGCTAATGAAGCCAAGAGGGGTGACTGTTGAAAAGACCTGATGGGCTAAAAATACACAGCATGTGCAATAGTGTTTCCTGTACTCCTGACACTGAATAGTTCTGACAAAAAATGTCAGCCTTTCTATCCTGTCTTCCTCTTTGGCATTGCCAATGAATAGCAGACATTCCATAATTACCCCAAGAGAGCTGCATGTAGAAGTATGAATACATCCAATCAAGGGAGACAATGAAGACTGTCATGTATTCAACTAAACAAGCACCAAGAGAAGAGGGTTTAACTGATATGCTAGAAAAACAGGAGCCAGCACAGCTAGTTACGATTATTGATTAAAACGGAACAAAATTAGTTTCCAGCCATACTGTTAGACACGAAGATGAATGAGCAAAAGTTCGCAGAAAGCGTTGACTTTCACCTCAACCAACCACATTTCTTTCCCTCATTCCCTGTCCCTCCTGCACTCCAGCTGCTGAAAGTGATGGATTAGAAGCACGGGTTCTGGTTAAAAAAAACGAGTCAGACATCTGATCAAAACAGCCTCAAAGTGAGTTTTATACTTGCAACTGCACATTAAAGTTCCCATGCCCCCCTTTTTTCCCTGTTTGGCTTAACTATTTTCTAAATTTAGGGCCACTAGGGCCAACCTTCCTCCCATGATTGAAACCATTATTTAAAACTTTAGAAATATAGGCCTGTTGGCTGCAGTCCATTGCTACTCTCTCTTGGGCCACCTACTGCTTTCACTTGTCTTTCCCTGGCAGCGTGGCAGTAAGGAGAGCAGGGTGAAATGCTGATTTGGACAATACCTTCGCAGCGAATGATGAGCTCGGCTTCTCCAAGAGGTCCCAAAGTTTCTTCCTTTTCTCGGAGAAGCAGTTGGTGGTAAAAACCTCGCCTTCCCTGTCTCTCAGGTTGTCCGCTTCCCTCTTGAGCTCCTCGTTCATCTGCTCCTTCTTCTGGTGGTACCGGGCCTGGCAGCAGGACTCCAGGTAGATCTCATCGATGCCCCAGAAGTCCAGCTCCTGGCTGAAGGACAGGGCGCACATCTCCTCCATCATGTGCAGCTTCCCGGTGCGGTAGAAGTTCAGGATGGACGTGAACGCGCCCGGGTGCCTGTCGAAAAAGTACTCGTTGTTATCCAAGCTGTAGTCGTCGCATATCTCCATGATGGAGTCGTGGGTGTTGCAGTCTCTCAGCTTGCCCAGCCGGGTGCGCGGCAGCCTGTCCAGCGTCCTCCACAGGACCTCGTGGAGGAGACCCCCGACGTTGATCCTCACCCGACGCGTCTGATTCTTGCTCCGGACGATGTCCATCGTGTCCGGGGGCGGCTTGTGGTTGGACCGAGTCACCCCTTTGTTCATCTCGACTCAAGTCACCCGGTCACTCGAAAAGAGACTAGAAGACAACAGTTTGTCAGCTCTAAGAAGACATGGCCGCATGGGGATCCGTCCTCATCTCCTGTGGCTGTAAAGAAGAAGAAAGAGGAAGGGGGAAACAAAATGAAATGATTATTTATGCTCTGTCAAACTGGCACCGGGCTGTCCTAGGTAGCAATGTCAGGTGGTTTATCCACTCATCAGACAGGCGAATAGATATTTTAATCAGCTTTGAGACGCACAGCCGCTTTTCCTGCTGACACGGGCGGAGGGCTAGAGGCGCGCCGGCCAACCACAAACGGATCCACTGATCCACCTGAACCGGACGTGTGAGCGCTGTCCGGTGCTGAAAACGTCCGTGCGTCCGTCCGTGCGTCCCGCGGAGCGTCGCTGTCCGCGCGGCCCGGTGCTGAAGCGCCGCGGCTCGGCGGGACGGACGCGGTCAACTTTAGGAGCACGGAACGGCGTCCTCGTCTCACCACAACTTTGTGCGTCCGGAACCGTGCGTTATTTTTTTTAATTCAATTTTCTTATTTTCTTACCGCCAGTCAATTATAACACCGGCAATTAATCAGCCGACCTGAGCCAATTAACTACTTAGTTCGCGCATATCTGAGTCATTCAGACAGGAAATCCACACATCTGCCGGCGGGAGTCCGCCGGTAGAGATTGCGGGGGATCGTCCACCCGACGACGCGCGTAGAGGAGCGTGATACTTACGTGTCTCCCGCTCACTGAAATCCCGATTCTCCTCCTCAGCAACATTTCAAGAAGTGAAAGGCGTGAAAACTTGTCGCGGCCGGCCCGCGTCTGGGAGCTGCTGATGGAGGCGTCATGATGGTGAGGAGGAGCCGCGTCCCGACATGTCGAGCAGGAGAACTGCCACGGCCGCTCTGCTCTGACCGCAATCAACAAGTAGAATACTCCCAGCACCGCTTTACCTGCTCACACTGTGTGACTGTGTGAGTCTGAGTGTGTGTGAGTGTGTGTGTGTGTGTGTGTGTGTGTGTGCCCGCTGGCCAGAGCCTGCTGTGACTGTGAACGGGATCCTGCAGTTTCACTGAGGCTCCTCCAGCAGCAGCAGCAGAGTGAGTTTAACCCTCACTGAGCCACAGCACAAGTCAGTCACAAGGACTGAGACACTGCCTTCTCCTACACCTATTTCAAAATACTATGTTTTTTTTGGTCTACACCATAAACCCCAGTACAGTAACAGAGGTGCAGACATGCTCTAATATTATAATGATCTCTTTTAGGATGAGTGATTGGGAAGCTGTGCTGTAGAGCTGCATGTATCGGTCAACTAATAATGAATAATTGATATGTTGTTTTTAAGAAGAAATTTTCCTAAATTCTGTGATTTGTCTCCTATAATATTAAACTGATGACCTTCGAGAATGGTCTGGACAAACAATTTTAGGTCGAATCTTGAGCTTTGGGAAACAGTGAGTGATATTTACATCATTTTATAATAATAACTGTTTAGATTGTTGAAATTAATAAAAGATCCATTATCAATAAAAAATGGGAAATTTAAGATCTAAGGACATTTTCCACAGACTTGGCAAAGAAAATGTGACTGGTTTAGTTCCATTAATCCATAATATTAGGACTTAATACCTTGGTAACACAAACCTAAGTCAGATTCTACTTGGTGCAGTTCCATCCATGATTGTATCTGTCGTTGGTTTCTAAAACACTGGAAGGTTTAGGGACAAAATACATTTCTGATCTGCAGTTACTGTAGTCATGAACTAGCCAGACCTCAAGCGTTGTCTGGGACAGATCTGCTTTCTGTTCCCAGAGTCAAAACTAAACATGGAGAAGCAGCGTTCAGTTGTTATACTCCGCATATGAGAAATAAACTGTAGGCCTGCTGCATCTATCAGTTCTTTTAAATGGAGATTAAAGATTTTTGCTGTTTTTATTAAATCAATTTTGATGCTTTTGTAACTTATTCTCGTCTTACCACCTTTCTGTGTGTAATTTGAATGTTCTCCCTGTGACAGTTCTCCAGCTTCTTCCCACTGTCCAAAAACATGCTGAGGTTAATGGAGACTCTAAATTGCCCATAGGTGTGAGTGTGTGAATAAATGGTGTGTGTGTCCCACGATCGGCTGCTGACTTGATCTTCTTGCGGGGAAACACGCTGGGATTGGCTTCAGAATACAATAAGGTCACCCCGTGACCCTATTGAGGAATAAACAAAAAAATAGATGTAAGGATACATATAAACTTGCCTTGCCAGGATAGTATCACATCATGACCTAAGCATGAGGTGAAGTGACAAATACAATGAAATGTGAGTGGAAAGTACGTTTGTCTTAACCGCCCGTCTGCTCCTGCTGGTACATGAGATCAAATGCTTTCCAAATCGCACACAAATCCCAACTTTCCACCCGGCTCCACTCAAAACCGTATGTGTCAGTGTGACAGATGTGTGGCTGGCTCTGTTTACAGTACAGCCAGTCCCCTCATTACCCTCACGCTCGCGAGTATTTAACACACAGAACCATGCTCCTTGTTTGTTCAGCTCCTAAAAATGACACATTGCGAGCACTCAGCGAATTCATTTTAATTTTACTAAACAGTAAAAAGTGCAGCGTGAATGCGTGTCTATAAAGGACCTGAACCGAAGAACTGCAGATGAATTAGCTCCAGCTATAATGTGCTGAAGTACATCAAATGACGACATTCATGTGTTTTACTATGCATGGGGTTACACTTTATTTAAAGATTCAGTCATTAGACTGATATGACACCGTCATGGTCAAATAAACTGTTGCGGTAACACTGCAAATATACAGATTTATTTATTTATTCTTTATTTGAAACGCAATGTCAACCTGTCATTATAAAAAAAATAATAACATATTCCGGTATCATGTGACAATTATGACAGTGCCATGTCACCTTCAAATAAAGTCTTACTGTACATGGTATTTAAATTAATAAATTAAATAATTTTAGAAGACAGTCACACTCAAAGAAATTCGACAACACAATATTGAGATAATGTATTATTTACATTTATAAAATATAAATAGGACATACGAAAGTAAAAAGGGCAAAAGTAAAAAATAAACAACGTGCATGTTCTGAAATGTACAGAAAGATGTGTTTTTCATGTGTTCGATCTGAAAGTCTTAGCATGTGCTTCTGGCTCTGTATCGGACAAGCAGGTCTCCCTCCGGTTGCAGCATCCCGAATCCATACCGGCCAGGATTGACCTCTGGCATGGAAGCGTTCTGGTCACACAGCTCCAAATCCAAGTTGGTCAGCACCATGTAAACAAACCTGGGGAGTAAAACACAGTTGAGACACAAGCATCAAGACTTTCTCATAGAAACAAAAAAGCAGCAAACCCGGTTATGTGTCGCACTAATTCGAGGATACTCACTGTCTGATGGTATTTATGGCAAACTGTTTTCCCACGCAGCCATTGGTCCCTGCGCCCCACGGCATGGTGTAATATTTCAGCCGTCTCCCTCCTTTATAAAAATCTCTCCTCGCCGATCCGTCTTCGTTCAGGAAGCGATCATACTTGTATTTCTGGAAAGGGAAACAACAGACATTAGACGCACGCATTCAATAATTAATCATACGATCTAACGTCTGCTTTCTGGTGGACAGATTTCCGTTATGCAGCCTTGGCGTGTCCTTCCCACGCCTATTAGCTGTGTTTCTGTTCCCATGCGCGGCTAATCCCTCAGTGGTGGACAGCTTTGGATCTGACTTCTCACTGTGTGACACAGGGTCAGCTCGTGTAGGTGTTGAATCCACCTTACATAAACAACTACAGATGCTAATTACACCGGCCAGGCTCTAAGTCAATTACTACTGTTCCTGTTGGCAGCATGGGTGGCGAGGTTGGAAATAGCTAAGAGCCAAAAATGTGACTACCAACCTGCGGCTCGTGGTAAATTTCATGGTCCATTTGAGGGCTGTTGAAGGGGAACAAACACACCCTGTCTCCTTTCCTCAGCAGGTACTCCTGGCCGTCGGCCATGTGGAGGGTTTTCTCCTGCACCACCTCTCTGGTGATGAAGGGGGCAGCAGTGAGTCTTAAGGTCTCTTCCAAGGCACTATCTGGGAAGAGGAAACAGAGGTCATATACAACCATTTGTGTGGCATTCTTTCATTTTCTTTGTGCTTTGTTCATTATATATGAAGAAATGATTCTCTTTTAAATGTGATAATTAAATATTAGGATAATTTCATAATTTATACTACTCCTGGTTACACTTCAAGCTGCATTCTGTAAACGCATTAAACTGCGAATCCAGACTTTTCTTCCCCCCCTTCCGCCTCATCCTCCGGATGAAAGGAGGAACCTGCTACCAATAAATATCGGCCCGTTTACATAAACTGGGATTTAGCTCTCACCAAACACAGGGGTGTTCACAGATCCGTCGAGCAGAGGAGCCTCTGATGTTTCCGTCTGTGACATCTGGTTGAACTCCCTCCTCACGGCCGTCAGAGCTTCAGGATTTGTCAACATGTAACCCAACAGCCAGAATGCGGCAGGACCCACATTACCCTGGAAACGCACAGAGACGGGTATCAGCGTGGCGATAAGGCCGCCTCTCCCTCGCTCTGCTGTTGCGTAGTGACGGCACACGCGGTTTATTTGGTCAAAGTAAATAAGAAACACCACATGGCACCCATAGTGCTTATGTGTTTTATTAATAAAGTCTCATCAAAAGCAGATGTTTGATTAAAGCAGCAAAAAAAAGTCTGAGGAATTATTAGTGCTGATGAGCTTCCTTTCATGTGTGTGAGATGAGAAGAGCTCTGGATAGTCTCAGTACTGGCAAAGCTCAGCGCTGTAATGGTTTACTTAAAAAGGAAAGCCATTTGAAACCTGAGGTTCTCTGCCATCTGCCTGCATCCAAGGGCAGGACGTTGACGCTATTTAGTTTTACAGCAAACCTATTTATACAGGCTGCCGGGAGCAGATACATAAAGTAGAGAACACTGGAAATATAATGTAGTAAATAAATGACCACGAAGTCGCCTCCTAAGTCACTGCGACTACACAACAGTGTAATGAATGCTTTATTTATACTGTTTGAACACTGCCCGCCTTTCACACTTTTGGCGGATGTGTCGCAGGTCTGAGTGTGGGAGACCTCGCATAGATATAAAAAAAGTATTTACTGCTTGTTTGCACTAAATATTTAGTTAATTATTACTGCTTTAACTCTCCGTCTATCGGATGGATGAATGAAGTTTTAAGGAAGTTAAAAACGGGACTAAGTTAAACTTAAGTTGTGATTCCAAACTCGAGAATAAAAGAAAGTATTTCATGGTGACAAATGTAAGGAAAAAAAAGATGAGTAAGCAGTCTTCAGGGTAAGGCGAATGTTGAAATAAAGACGTGAGTAATACTTTTGATGCAATAAAACCTTCTGGTAGAACTGTAGGTAAAACTATATGAGTCAATCCAGTTAGATGTGAGGTAAACACATGTCCAGTTAAACGAATGTCTTTGAATGTTTTATAGTCTGATACAAACATTTTAAACATTACAATAGCAATGTAAAGGAATTTGATGAACTACACAACTTAGCTTGGAAAAGCATATTTAACTCTTTACCATGCATGAAATACTAAACATGCCATGATTCCATCTTCATAAAGGTTTAGGAACATAAAAAGTAGTCTCAGGGATGTCCGTGTGTTAAATTACAATCCCCTGTCTTATATTTCTTAAGATCTTTCCAGACTTGCTGTGAAAGCAGAGGTCAACAGCACCCTCCGGTGTCAAAGCGGAGCACTCCAACTATCTGTGTCGCCTTAGGCCTCCTTAAGGACATCCCAGACAGAAATGATCCGCCAGAAATGCGTTGGCGTCGAGTTAATCTGATTAAACCGTCACCGCGCGTAATCTCTCGTTCTGATCGCGCGTTGGCGTTGCATTGTACATGCAACACAACGACGCCATTCTCCTGAGGCGTGACTCACCTGCGTGGCCCAGAGTTGCATCAGCACAGCCCTCCTCTGCATCTCCTCGTCGGCCCCCTCCTCCTGCAGCAGCCGCCTGTAGGCCTGGAGCCAGGAGATGGGCCCCGAGTCCTGGCGCCGCCCTGCCGGAGCCAGGAGCTCCCACAGTCTCTGGCGAACGCCCTGCGCCGTCCTCTTCTCCTCTGTCACACACACAGATACGCATCAGTCAGGGCCTGATAAACACACTGATATAAATGGTGGCAATAATAGCAACAGAGAGGTCTAACAGGTTCAACACAATGATGTCACCACTAGCCAACTTTTCCTGGGTTAAATAGATGACGGTTCACAGTAAAAATAAAAAGGCCTGGGAACGTCAGGCGTGTGCACTGAGGTGGAACCGTCAATACAAGTCGGAACATTTTCAATAGAGGATTAATCGTGAATTGTTAACATTCTGACCTTTAGACACTATGAAAGCAAACGTTTCAGCGCTTTGAGCTCTCCATGGTGACTGCAAATCAAAGCTGATTCGGGAGAGTCCGTCCATGACGTCACAGGCATTAGCGAGAGACGGTTACAGCGATCAACAATGATATCACAGGTTACAGTCCTGCTGACTCACGGCGTGTAATCTTGATGATCTACATCCACACATCGTGCATCACAGCTGAGAGACACTAAAAAGGACTTCTTTGTCAACTGTTTTCAATAGTCGAATTGTGCTCTCAGATAACTCTTCTTGAATGGTGAAATATATCAGCAGGTGCATGAAGTTCTTTAGTGGTTTCTTATAATGAGTGTATAATGCTGCGGGACTGTACTTGAGTATTTCCATTTAAATGCTACTACACTTTTACTCTATTACACCATAGTGAAATATTGTACTTTCTACTCTTTTAAATTGCACTACATTTATCTGACAATTTGAGTTACCAGTGTCTTTCCCTTGAGTAAGAAACAACATTGAGTTAACATTAGATTTATATCGACAACATGAAAATGCTGCTTAGAAGCTTGTCAATGAATTTGTATAAAAGATTCCGGTAATTTTGAACTTGAAACTGCACATAAAGCAATCGCGACTGTTTCATGAGACATGACTCAACATTCATACCAAACCTTACATGGATCTGAAAGACAGAACAACAGATTCCTGTCCATCTCTACTGTGTACTGCCCATATATATATATATATATATATATATATATATATATATATATAGTAAAAAAGACATTTGATGAAGACTTCATAAGACATTTTATTTATATATTTAATATTAGACATAGATACTATTAGGCATTTACAAAGGAAACATTACATGGTATCCATCTGACACAAATACTGTTCAGCTGAAGGTAGACTAGTTTAGCCATTAGGTAAGAGGTTTCGAACAAAGACAGCATTTGTGCTTTTCAACCAACAGACGTTTTATTTTGACAAGTTGCCAATATTCTATCTTCCACATCTATGAAAGGTTTGGTATAAATGTTGAGTCATGCCACAGTTGCTGTGAATGTGGTATGAACTCACCCGTACATTTTGCTGGCAATACTTCTGTACTAATACTGTAGTAAGATCTTGAAGTATTTATTTATATTCTGCTATTGCTTTACTCAAGTAAAGGGTACTCGTTCCACCAGTGTGAGTTACCTGGCTTTAGTGTGCCTCTTGCCATTTTGGTTAAGAGGTCGTCAAACTTCCGGTACTCTTCGTAGACTTTTGAGGGGTCCGTGCTGTTGTTGTTCTGCTCTCCTCCAAAAAGCGTCAGGTATCCGGCCCTGCAGGGTACGACAGATCCACAGTGAGGGAAAGTGCAGGGCCCTGAAGCTGACTGCTGAAAGGAAACGACCTTTGTCCTGATGTAAAGATACTGTAACCAGCCCACACTTTTTACGTTTGAAAGACGTCATATACAAGCAGGTATTTCTCAACTGGTTCACACAATGTGCAGCATCCAGTGTTGGGAGTAACTTTTACAAAGGGAATGAAGTACTGTAAAGCATTGCTTCTTTGCTGTAACGCAGTGATGGAAGGCATTACAGATTTTTTTTTTCATATTTTACTTGGTTCAAATGTCATTGACAATGCATTTTTGCACCTGGATCATACAAATTTGCTAAAAATCACAGCCAAATCAGCAGCAGTGACAAATCTAAATCTTTTTCCATTTTGGTTCTTCAAAACACATTCTTCAGACGGGCACTCACTCAAGAACTTAACTAAACATTAACAAGTTAGCAAGGAAGCAAGCAGAGGGCGAGAGTGGCGATAAAACCACAAAGCTACTGAAATTAATGTCGTTCCACTCTGAGATTCTTCAGCCTCAAAACGTCAGGAGACTCATGTTGGTGGATGTTGTTGATGCTTTTAGAAAACTTCTAACAGCAACAGATCTAGCAGCAACAATGACATGGTCATCAGTAATATTATAATTTAACAAATTACTTTGAAATGACAGTAACGAATAATAATTAACATTACAGTTCTGAATTATCTTTCTTAACACTGGCAGCTACCATTCAATGTTACTATCAGAGATGAAGTTTCACGATCCAGATGTGTTCTGACTCCATTCTACTTCATGTTTACTTGTGACACCTCATATTATAAAAGCTGAAAAAAAGGACTCTTTTGAATATTTGTCAAGAGAGTCATTCATAACTCTCGCCTTGCTTACAAACAGATAAGTTCCGGATTGAGTTGTGTGTAAACTGTTTATCTGGAGGCCGCCGACAGGCACGCATGCAGGGAAGAGGAGACCCGTTCATACCTAAAGAGCACGCTGTAGGAGAAGTCGAACAGTCCGTCCACTTTCCAGTCTTTCTCGTTCTGAGGCAGCGCCGCTCTCAGCAAGGTGTGCAGGTGTCTGCTCGTGGTGCTGTTGAGGGCCGTGAAGTTCCTCCCTAGGAAATGCCTGTGGACACAAGGAGAAGGTTCAAGGGGACCACTGCACAGTCAAAGAGAATCCTCTGGGTCACGTGACGCTGGTTGACACCACTGTGAAGATGCTATAATTACTCCCTGACACATATTACTGATGCTAAAATGTTGACATAGCCCTGCCTACATTTAGCCCCTTAGGCAACACAACATGGGGTTTCGCAACTTTAACAGACTTCTAGGTGAGGTCGTAACACGAGTAGCAAAGGAACGATGGGAAGGGCAGATGCTGCTAAGTGCAGAGAATGCAAAGTGGTGATATGTTTTAGTTGTTTAGAATCGGAGTTCTGAAAAAAATCAATAGGTCACATCTGAGCAATAATGAAACAAAAACACCTAGAAATTGATTTACAAAAATAGGAAGGAGGTGCTATAGAAATATCCCCGACAACGTGACTTCATGAGAAGCAGGAAGATACCACTTCTACATCAACCTCAAATCAAAGTGAAAATATACAGATTATCAGCGGTGGCTTGTACCAAAGTACTATTACGCTTCTTCTTCTTCTACTCCGCTATATTTTATACATGAAGCATACGTTTGGTTTATGAAATGTTCTTTCTCTCCCTTTATTTGAGCGCCCAAAATTGTAGATACTTTAAGTAAATATTCTGCCATTAAGATTTTAAATGAAAGGCTTTTATTGCAATGGAGTCCCCCCCCCTCATTGTGTGATACTTTTGTTCATGTAAAATATCAGAGTACTTTTTCCACTACTACAGAGCATGCTCTGTATGCAGTATGAAGCAGAAAGGGACGTACAGTTTCATCATTTCTTTGGCTTTAGCCGGCTGGTGATACGGGAGCCGCAGGCTGAAGATCCTGTCCATGAGGACCTGTGCGTAGCGGCTGAAGTCCAGGGAATCGGAGTCATTGATTACTGAGTCGTAGGAGTGTGGATCCAGCAGAACGGTCACGTAACGCCCAGCAGCACGGACCTGTAGACCATGTCAGAGCGGGAGTTTGTCAGATGCACATATAATGGAGACGAGTGAACTTTTATACATGAGATGGAATGTTAAAAGCATTGAAAATAGCATATGTACAATAATACAATATCTTCACTTGATTATTAGGAAAGGAAAAATTCTATAGTTTATCACATTTTTCAGGGATTATAACATCCCTTTAATCTTGAAGGAAAACAAACTTTAATATCACTCTCCCAGTGCATGATATAAAACATTCTTGATATTTTCTGAAACCCTCCAAGAATTTCAAGCTCAACTTTGAGCCCCTACAGCTGGAGAATATGTCCAAGCGTAGTTGGACATTTGAAACATCTACAGAGGTGGGAGGTGTTCTGTGAAAACGCTCGTCGTCTCTAGGTTTCCTCTACTCACTGTGAAAATGTCGCCGTGTTTCAGCTTCATTCGATTCAAGAACTTGGAAGCATCTTTGCCAAATTCAAGTGCGTGGCCTAACCATGGGATAACCCCTTTGTCTAAAGGTGGATCAGTCTTGGATCTTAAGGAAAAAAGCAAAAAAAAAAAAAAAAGATGAGACCCAACTTAACATACAGCGCTGGAATTGATTTAATTTGTCAAATGCATTTCACTTAATGTTTGCCAGTGGAAACAAATACAACTCCCGTGTTTTCCATCTGTCACTAGTGTGCTCTCATTAACAGAGAGAATATGAAAGATCAACATTACATCACAGATTTCTTTGTAAGACTTTCATGGGACTAATCTGTCTTGTACACTGCAGTAGTTTAACCACATTCCTCAGACTTAATAGGATAGAATGGAAACACACTGTACTAATAATAGGTTTGCTTGTGTGGCAAAAAAAAAGCATGTAGCAACATTTTTTTTTTTATGATTACAAAAAAAGATTTTTTTGTTCATGACCTGCTTTCAGTGGCTGTAGTGAAAATATAAACTATAATAATAATTTTAAAAACTACTATAATGTTAGAAATAACAGATATGACAGCCTCAATGAGAAACAGCGGCCATTCCCTCCCAGAATTAACTTACCTGCTTCTGTGTGTGAGAATGAAATAAAGCAGAAGAGCTTGGACAAGCAGAGAAATGGTCCAGATCATCTCGCGTGTTCACGTCCCCGCCTTCAGACTCTTTTTAAACTGCCATCAAGCGTCTGCTTTTTATGGGACGAGCGGCTGCGTCACGTCCACATTAGCATAAACCTCCGCGCTGTTTATTGGAGACGAAAACTTCCATTGCTTGCCGCACGCCACGCTCACTGACGTCATTCCAAAAAGAAAAAAAAATGAGTAACTATTTGTTCACGCACGGTCGCACGTGCTCGGCTTTGTAATGTGTATTTTTAGAGATCCATACAATGTTACTGTCTTCTAGCCAAAACAGTAACATTATCGTTGCATCTCTAGAATGTTGATACTAGCCTAATAATCAATGCTCAATTTAGGTTCTTTAAAAAAAAAAACGGTGTGGGTAGAGCGGCAGCTTTTACATAGAGGGTCAGTCGTCACAGGCGCCTGGTTCGAATCCCGCATCCGGACCCCTTTTCTGTCTTTATCCACTATAAAGGCAAAAAAATAGTTAAAAAACAAAAAGATTATTATATTTTTTTGTTTAAGTTAATTGGCCATCTATCATTTATTGACTGCATATATGCATTCAGTTCTTCATTGAACAAATGACACCTTACCCGGGCGCTACATGTATTGGGCAATTTTAGTAGTATTTCCACATTTACAGTTTGATCTGAAGTGAACAATCTGGACATTTCTGCAATACCAATTTTTATCAGAAAAAAAAAAAAAATTCAGATGCGTTGTGTAAATCTAACTATAAAAGAGATCAGATTTCAATGATGCAACCATTACCATTTTTTTAAATAAAAGAAACAAATCATTAAAAACCAAAATCAAATCGGACATTGCAGAAGCTGCCGGACTCCTTATGACATCAAAAAAAAAAAAAAAAAATTGGGAACACCCCGTCATCAAGTTAAAGGAAGTACTATTGCACAGAAACTGTCACCACAATTGTTTAGTCTCTCTCTCTCTCATTGCGACAGCCACATAAACACACTTCCTTATGAGCTGTGAGTGTGTGATCTGCTCAGCACGTCACACACGGACAAACTGAAGGAGCCATCTTGGAATGATGGAAAAACAGATTCCAATATGTCAAAAAATTAAATAGTCCACCAAATTTATGAAAATCTTTTTTTTTCATGCGATTAATAATACAGCAATCAAAATGTTTAATTTCAACCTTTATTAAGCACAACAAATGTGTACTTTCTGTAAAGTTGACATAGTAGATGGGGGGCGGAAGAACCGTTTAACTTTGTTTCTCTTTCCAGTTAGCTATTCATCCAAATGATAAACACAGAAATATACAATAAAACTGCTTGGCACGCTTGACCCAGAGAACCTGATTTTAGAAAAAAAAGGCAAAATATAAATAATGATAATTCTACATTATCTTGAACAGCGGATGTGAATTACGAAAGCTCTTTCTCGTCCATCTTCTCCCCTTGTGTGTTTTCTGTTCCTCTTGACTCATAGACATCTTCAGGAGTTTGGCCAAACACAGCTCCGGTCCTCTTGAGGAGGTAGACTCCAGCATGTAAACCCCCAACGTTGACCCAAACAGTGTGCAGCTTCCTCCACAGTCCGCCCATCCTCGATATAGCCTGGACACAACATAAATCTTGTGAAGGCAAACTAACAAATTAGACATTTGTTTTGTCCGAAACAAAATCTCTGCAAAGAATAAATACAGCTGCCAAGAGGTTTGTCCAGGATGCTGTGACTAAAGTGAGTTAAAACCTGCATCTCTCAGATAGCGGAGGGTTTATTTAGCGATTAATTGAGGATAAAGAAGATTTTAAGCAGAAGGACCACATTAATTTGGGTAAACGTGATGGAGTGTGGTATAAACATAGGACACTAGTGTTTACAAATGACTAAACCTCCAACACTGGGTTGGCGCCATTTACTGATAGTATACAACATTACAACACAACACTGAGAATTTCGTAATTTGGGAATTTAAAAAAAATGTCATACATTCACTAATGCAATCCAATAAAATAGCTCTGCTATAAAATTATACTTCTAAATTGTACATTGTCAATTTGTGTTAACATTGTTCCTAAATGTTAATACAGGTGGTTGTGCATTATATTTAAAAGAATCCCTAATAGTGTTTTTTGGATTTTGTGTGGGATACAAATGTGAAATGAAATTTATACATTTGAAACCTTTTTTAGAAGTAAAAATCTGGGGGCATGCAGTATTGTTTGGCCCCCCCTAAGTGAATACTTTGTAGAACCACCTTTTGCTGTGATTACAGCTGCGAGTCTTTTGGGGTTTGTCCCTATCAGTTTTGCACATCTAGAGACTAACATTTTTCCCCCATTCTTCCTTGCAAAACAGCTCAAGCTTAGTAAGGTTAGATGGGGGGTGGACTTTGATTCGGCTTTCTAACACCTGGATATTTTTAGTTTCGAACCATTCCATTCTTTTATGTTTAGGATCATGGTCTTGTTGAAGCGTAAACCTCAGTGACAGTGTCAGGTTTTTTGCAGACTCCAGCAGGATTTCTTCCAGAATGATCCTGTATTTGGCTCCATCATCTTTAATCAATTTTAAACATCTTCACTGTCTCTGTTGAAGAAAAGCTGCTCTAGTCCATGATGCTGCCACCACCAACTTGTCAGTGGGGATGGTGTGTTCAGGGTTATGTGCAGTGTTGCTTTTATGCCAATCATATTGCCCGAAAGGTTAAATGTTGGACTACATTTCTTCCACATGTTGGGTGTGTCCCAGGTGGTTTTATGGTTTTCTTCTTGCCACTCTTCCATAAGGCCAGATTTGTGCAGTGTCAATCCTTATGATTGTCTGAATTGTGGCAAAAGGTCAGAAAGTACAAATACTTTCCCAATGCTGTGTAACTTTCATTTAAAAAATAATTAAGTCATGTAACCCTTGTATTGTGGTAATCATAAGTCTCACTGCGATCATGATGCTGAATTGAATGATGACCCCAAGAACCCTTTAGAAAGATAGTAAAGATTCACATCCCTAAATAACATACATGGGGAGGTGCCTTTGGTGTTCGCTATGGGCGTCAAAGGAAGCGACATTTGATATACCCTGTATGTCAGAATTCAGGGAATTCGCAGAGACTAGGTTCACAGAATGACTTTTGTTCACTCTCCTCTGGAATGTGGGCTTAAAGGTAAAATCCTGTTTTCAAACAGAAAGATTATCCTCCCACGGTTCCATCAGAGGGTTAATGACAAGCCTTGTTCAGCAGGTGCATCTACACAGTCCCATTCTAGCTTAAACAAACATATAATTTGTAATGTAATAAGTATTATTACTGAATCTTAGCTTTGGGTCAAAAAGGTTGCATATACCTTTGCTTTATTTAAAGCATTTAAATTCAAAGCTGTCAACCCTGCTATGTGAGCTAAATTGAAAACTTCCATATTAAACTCATCACAATGCAGTTGTGGACTGCATGTTGTGATTTGGGAAGCGTACTCAGTAAAAATGATGCAGCCGGAAACAGAGTTAACAACACAAAATCCAACTCTACAAATCTACTACCCCTCCCCAGCATGTCAGCTAAATGATGTGGCGTTACCAGTGAAATTACCCTGACACAGGCTTAAACAGGCAAACTCCCAATGTGGGTTTGACCTACAACACTGTCATCCAAGGTGTGTGTTCATTGGTCATGCTCCTTTCCTTACTGTGGGAGTTTTGTGATGCAATAAACTTCTCAAGGTTTATTCATAAAGTTGCCTTCAGGCCAGAGCCAGCCCTGCCTGAAAAAGTGCGGGCCTCTCATTCATTTGAGGGCAGTCTATTACAGAGAACTTCAATAAAAAAACAAAACAAGTTGAACCAGGGTGAACTTGCCATCCAGAAAAGTTGGCCAGTCAAGTACATGCGAACATTCATTCCACGCAGTTAAATTTGTAACTGATTATAAACAATCATTCAAGCTTTTGGCATCACTCAATCTGGATTCCCTGCAGCATATTTTATGTTTCTCTTCTACATGATGCAACTCGATTGCACAAACATTATTTTAACAAAGGATTAGTTTCGATCTGAAATCCTGTTAATAAACATCCAAAATATCAATTTGGCAATCCGCAGCTAGCATGATCAGATTGGCAGGTAGACAGTGGCAACTGGGATTAGGATTAATTGAAAAGTTCTTATGTAATTGTACCTTTAGCATTTTTTTAATCTAAAAGTTTGTAACATCTTAGTTGACCATTCTGTTTTCTACAAGAGAGTTATGGTACCTTGCTAAAACATTTCTTGTCCTGCGTTAGCAGCACGGCCTTTCCTGAGCCTGGTCTGCACACACGGGCCATTTCCCTCAGACAGGATGGGTAAAGGTCCCAGTTCTTCTTCCTTGAGCCCATTCTTTAAGAAAACAAAAGATAAAATATCACAAATGTTCTTCTTTACAGTATCCTTAACAACATCACCTTATTCAGTTATACCTATTGGTTGTTAATTACAATGTCGTGGTACCTTTTCCCAAAGGGCATGTCGGTGATGATTATGTCAACAGAGCCGGTCCTTATGGGTAAATTGCACAGATCCCACCTCACTGTGTCGATGGGCAATCCAGATACACTGTTCAACGACAAAAAAGAAAGTCAATGATCATCATTTACACATGCAGTAGGGTCCAAAAGTCTGAAACCATCCATGTATTCCAACAAACTCTGTAAGGAGGTTGAGCTGTTCATTCTCACCCTCCCATGTCTGTCCTCCTCTTCTGGATGTGGCGAGTATTATAGACTGTGCGGTTGACAGCCATGTCATTGTTGTCACCGGCAATGTAGAATGAACCGGGAAATTCTATGGCGCCCTAGGGAAGAAAACCATTACGCCATCAGTCGTCTGTGGTGTGTTGTTAATTGAAGCACTCTGCCTTTGATCTGTTAAATCTATGATTAAAACAATCTGTTGAGTAAGGATGTTTTTTTTAAATTTTCTGATTGCATAAAGAAATGTCTAAGCATGTCCAACAGGTTTGATTACAAACCAAACTAGAGAAATTTATGTCAAATCTCTCTCTGTAAACACCCACAGCCTCTGTTGACACCAAATACACTGAACAAATCAAAGTCTGAGCACAGAAGTCATGCCTTACCTCCAATGGTATAGTTCCAGAGCCACACATCGGATCAAGTATCACATCTGATGCCTGAGGTTTACACAGCCTGTCGACAGACAATAAGGAATGAATATAAATGGTTAAATGGAATACACTTACATATCTAGAAAGGACAAATCAAGTTAGCCTGACTCTTAAAAGGTCTTTTCCCAGATCTTTAATAGCATTTTTGAATTTAGTAGAATGATAAAATGAACTTTATTTTTTTATTCAGGAATGCACAAAATACTATTGTGTGGCATTTCAGGAGAAATTTGGGGGACATTGTATTGCTCAAAGACAGTTTGATGTGTGGCTAAGAGGAGGTATTAAACTAGGGCTGCAACTAATGACTATTTTGATGGTTGATTAATTTATCAATTACCTGCTTTATTAGTTGTTTCATTCAATTAACTGTAAAATGTTGATCACTGCTTCCCAAAGCTGAAGACACACACCAATGTAAGATAATACTATAGGTTGGTATAATTTCAAACTTAAACTAATTTCAAAACTAAATTTTTAACAGCATACAGGGCGGCTGTATGAGAGAGAAACTAAATAATAGAATATAATTGCACTTCTGTACACTTGCATGTCTCTAATGACTATTGAAATAGGTATTCATAATTGCTTCTGCTGTACAAGCCACAAACCATTCCTCCAGTCTCCTCACAGCCATATTATATTATATATTTCACAATATGAAACTGCTGACAGCTTTAAAAGTGATCGGTGATAATTATAACTCACCACAAGCCTCGGAAGGCTCTCCTAAAACCCACAGCTACTCTGTAAGCTTCATGCAAACATCTGGCTTAAACTATTGCTGTTATGGTAATCAGTTGTAAAGCCTGTTAAATCAAATCACCACCCTACAAAAGACTTTGGATGTTGCAAAGTTTATAGTACCTCAAACCTTAAATTCTAATAATGGTGAGATCAATATGTTTACACACATCAGATTTGAGTCCATGTGGTTTCAGTAATAACAAAATGATATTTATAGAAGGTGCAGGATGGGAAACAAAATTTAAAATAAAACATTTGAATTGGTCACATGCTATTAGCTAAGAGGGTGTGCTTATTGTCGTTGGATATGTAAGCAGAGATTATAATTTATCTTCCCTTTATTATGGTTTAAATATCGAGGCAAAACTATCAAAATAATAGACAGGGAACAGTTTTTCTCTGCTAGTTCAACAGTATTGGATGTTTTCACTAAGTCGTAGAATGCAGGCTTTCCAATTGACAAGTTTTTGTCCAGCCTGAAAAACAACTTAGACAAATCCCCCTTTGTAAATGACTCATTCCCTCTTGTCACTTGGCACCTTTACTTTGAGTAGGTACAAAGAAAGTTAGCTCTCTCACAGAATAAAATCAGACAAACTAACTTCACGCTCCTGTCGATGAGAATTTTGTTCTTATTCCTTGTGCATGTTTGTGTAAGTGGGGAAAAAAAAAAACGTTCCTGTGCTGGGAAACGAGAGTCTACAGTTTCACCGTGGCCACCAGTCACCAGTGTTGGTGTCACCAACTCTTCCCGTTTCCTCTGTAATCGTGTCAAAAAGCAAGATACGATTAACAGAATGAAAGCGCTTCAAAAGCCACATTCAACAATGCAATATTTTTTTCCCCAGAAATGTTTCAGCATTTTGTCTGGAAGGGTTCATGAGTGACAGCCAGAATAGAATGTCTGGGAAGTCTGCACGGGCAGGTTCACACCTCAAGGATAAGGAATATATAAAGAAGACCATTATGAATGGAAGCAGGAACTATGGGAAACTACTATGGGAAACGAAACATGAAGGGTTAGGTCTATGTGACAGTTCACATGTATAAAATGTCACATGACTGTGCTCACCTTATTAATCACTGCTGTTATACTTCATAGTGAAAATCACTAGTGGTGCCTGGAAGGCGTTTCCTAAACTATATGTGAAAGAGGCTTTAGGTACCAGCTATACAAACCATTTTTTTTTAATCCACACACTTTTCTACTTTATTCAATTCAGCATCTGAACGCCATGAACATGGTAGTTATCTAGAGATTTGTCATACCAAAGAAACAAGTTAAGCGAATTGAAAATATCAGATTGAGTGGATTTGTGTAGTGACCCCAATCTGGATCTTTCCGCAGTCCCCTCCCTAACAAGAGCGCTCATTTTGTTGTGATTGGCCAAAAGCCATCAGAAACGCCACATCCCTCAGAGAGCTGGGGTCACTCAGAGAAACAGAATTCTATATATTCTATTGTATATGCCCCCCAGAAGGAGGGGGGCATATACATAGATTTGGGGGCAGTTACTATTCAGTATTCACATCAGTTCCTTTTTTAAATGGCTTGCGGGTGGTCTCAATTCACACTGCTGCCACTTTTCAGTATCTGCACTGTAGTGGGTCAGCTCAAAGATTGCTCTAAGCAAATATAAATGAGAAACATTCAGAAAAACAGTCAAAATTAAATAGAGACCTGGTTGCTATGTTTCTATACAACCTCACACGCCCTCCACCGTCTACATGCACACACTAGCCAGAGGTTAACGCCTGAAATTATTCCGGACCTACCAAAACAAAAAAAGAACTTCCAGGCAGAGGGCAGGGTCTCTGCAGTTAAAACAACACACTTCTAGTGGCTCGAGTGATGATTGAAAGGGATTACAGCTGTATGAGTTCATCAATTGTATTTAAGGAGATCCTGCCTAGGCCTCTAAACATTATGTCAAAACACAAACCATGACCTTCTGATTCACATCAGAGAAAAAGAGAAGAGTGACACCACATGGTGGTGAGAAGAGTTACCTGAGCATGCCATAGCACAGGGTGGGCCGAAGGGTGGTGGGTCCAAAGTGACTGATGTTTCTCTTGTGAAGACTCTCTTCAGTGAGTGCAATACCGACCACCACCTCCGCATTGTGTATATTTAGTAAAACCTGCAGTACAGGGGAAAAAAACAGCATGATTATCAATAGAACTGAGATTGTAATTGTACCCTCTGGTTTTTCACATATACACGACATAAACCTCTATGGAAGTAATGTCAAACATAAACAAGTACAGCCCTTTCGAAAAGAAAGGGCTGTACTTGTAATTAGCACTAACATTATGAGTAACTAAACATCCTATGAGTTTGTTTCGGGCGGAAGCATCTACTATTAAAACAAATAATAATGAAAGAGTTATTATTGTTCCTTTTGTCACTCCTAAAACTAAACATTAGGGTATGTTGCTATGCAACTTTATCCGAATGGGCAGACTTCTTTTGGGCTGGCACAATGGCTGATTTACGTCAGTCCAGTCCCAACATGCCTACCTCTATGTCAAACTTAGTCATGTCTGCTTTCCACTGGAAGAATTCTTGTACGGCTCCACCAAAGTCTCTGGCTGCCTCATTAGAAGAGAAGCTGTGTTTGTCACCGGCCCTGTTGCACGTCACACGGAACTTGATGACTTTGTCCTGGGAAGCAGACTCCTCTGATTCCTGCGTGCTGGCCTCCAGGTCCGGTGTGGCCTCCACCGTCGGCTCCTGCTGCTCGGTGTCAGCCGCGTCAACGGGCTCACCGTTAGGTTTCACTTTGGGGCCATTGCCTCCTTTCCGGTGGTGTTTTTTCTTTTTGAAGGTGCCATTTAGTTTCCAGACATCGAGAGCATTGGTCCAGGGGAGTTTGGAGGCAAGCGCCTGCAGGTCCGCTAATGTCTCCTCCTGTATAAAACACAGTGTTCATGAGACTAACAAATTTCAAACTGTATGTGCTTATAACCCTGTCACTTTCAGCCACTCTAAAACAAAAAAATCTATTTTTAGGGTCACAGTTATATAGACAATGAGTCCCTGTGTTCAGCCTCACATTGCTATTGAAAGTAGCAAATGTAAATTACCTTTGATTCTTTGAACTCGTAATTATCATATTCTTCAACCACAACAAACAGGTTGTCCACAGACCTTAGAAGATGGACCTGCAGAATGAACAGGGACAGACAAAAGTTCAGTGTTTAGTCAGTTAATCAATTAGACACAAATTAGATGTGCACTATCTTAATGTGCACTACATAATTGTTTTTAGTGTTTTTTAAAATAAATAAGTCACAATTCTGATCACAACTCTGGTATCAAGAATATAATACACCTGCTTTCTTCTAAACTCAATGTCTTTGGGTCCATTGGTGTAGTGTAACTATGTAATAATATTTTTTTTTTATATTTATATCTACTTTCATTTTTACACCAGTACATTTCCTAAATAAAAACTATGCTGTCACTCCAGCCTATCCCCTAAAGATTTTCTATACTTACTACAAAATAATAACACCAACAGGACTTGTGAAATCAAAAACAGTTTGAAAGCCAATTCCGATAAAAAAATGTGTATGTGTTATGTAGAAACCTAAAGCCTCCGATGATGCACAATGAACCGAAAAAGGTGATCTGAGGCAATCCAATAAAATAAAAATCCTTTAATAAAACAGGGACAGTTAACCAATGTGTTTTGACTTGGCATAGTCTTCTTCAGGGTAACTTCAGGGTTTCCTGTTTATTAAAGGACTTATTTTATTGGAGTGCCTCAGAATGCCTTTTTCAGTTCAGCTCAGCAATGAGCATCTGATCTTCACATTTTTTTACATTTTTTGCATCATGGCCCAGATGTCCGCTCTCCCCACAGATTCATTTAGTATTTACTCCTACATTAGACTTTCGAAAGACTTAAGAAGTACATTTAATATCAGCCAATTACTTTTAATATGTTTACTTAAGTGATATTCTAATAGGCGAGTAACTTCTACCAAAGCCACGTTGAGAAGGCTTTAGTAAATAGTGTAGGGCCTTTTTACCCAGCAAAACTCGGGGTTTCAGTGTATCATCACTGGGCTCACAACAGTATTGTACTAATTAATTAACTATTATCGATAATCAGCACCACATTAAAGCTAAGAGACACTCTTGCAATCGCCCCAGGTCTCATCTAACCTGGAAAAGTTTATCAGTAGTAATTGGAAAGTAGATCCGGCCTCGATCTCTGCTGATCCGTACGTCGACGCCAATCTTCTCCTTGACCTCCTCCGCAGCGGTGTGTTCGAATCCCGTGGGCACAGTCGCCCCTATGGTCACCGTGATGAAGTCTCCTCCTGTGGTGGCGCCAGGCTCCTCGGACAGATTGGTCATGGGTTCCTGCAGCTCTGCAGCTGCGTCCTGGTCCAGGGAAGACATGTCTGTGGGCTGCTGCCCTCACCACACACAGGGGGGTCAGTGTGTGTGACAGCCACTGGAATGAGTCACGTGCAACACCTATAGTTGTGAATGAGAAGGCGAGGAAACTGTCAATACTGTAACTTGGTACTGAACCAGTCACCTGCAGGGTAATGACATCTATTACAGAACACTTCCTATATTGTCACGACACGAATTAATACGAGATAATGTTAATGTACACGCTGTAAGTAAACATAACGTGGTTAACACTAATGCTGAAGGCTAATGCTGGGTAATGCTTTCACAGGCTAAAAAGTTCTAAGAAGGAAGCCGCTGTTTTTTATTAAACATGAAACTTTTGCAACATGATGGAATTGTTTCTGTAATGAGGCCACAAACCCGTCGACCAGCCGCAGTTTAAGCCAGTTTCTTGTAAGGGTTTTTTTTTGGAGCAAACCTGCTAACGAGATTCAGCCAAACTGAGACACACGAGGCGACCGGTAGTTTCGCCGAGCAGCAACAACACGAAGATTTCCGGTCGGAGCCCTTCAGAGTAAAAGCATTCCCTACACAAAGCCTCAGGAGATGGAAATGCCTACAAATTTTCTCTCATAGATAATACTAATGTAACAAAGTTACACTTGACATCCATTGATTTTGTTTTTTTAATGCCATATTCATGTATTATAGTGCAATAGAGCCTGTCCATGTTGTACTTTTAGATAAAAAAAATATATATAGATATATTTACATTTACATTTCTTACTGTACTTTCATGACAAAGAAAATCAAATGAACAGTGACATTTTACTCACCTCTTCAATATAATATTTCCCACAGACTGTTCCATTGGAAAGCAGGCATGATAAATTATTAACGTGCACACTATATGGCTGAATTTGAAGGTCAACTGATTTTGTTCTTACAGACCAACAAGAGAATATGATGGAAAAAAACAGGTAATTTTTATGTCCATGTGGACTGGAGCCTCTAAAGAAAAGGCTGTACTTGTTTATGTTTGACATTACTTCCATAGAGGTTTATGTCGTGTATATGTGACAAATCAGAGGATATCATTTTTTTAAACAGTCTACTGAATCACATTACTACAACCATTTAAAATTGGAAAGGATTTGAAAGCACTTGTTTTATTTTGAAGGCCAGGCAATCAAACGGGGAATTGTTGCTACCTGGACTTTATTCGTTCCCATTGGCTTTTACTTCCGGGTACATGTTTATCACAATCAATCAGCAGAGGGCGCCATAATATAATTTTGCTCGTGTAAAACAAACCATCACCGAGAGGCTGCACACAAGACCCAGAACATAAGAGAGAGGCAGTATCTTCTAAACACTACTCAACTAAAATAGTGGAGCATCAGCACCTCCTCTTTACTAACCTTTCTGTCTGTACTTATTGGCTATTGGGTTGCTAATCACATTAAACCAATAGTTGTAATTAATTGAGTTGACTGTGATCCATCCATCCATCCATTGTCTATCCCGCTTATTCCCTTTCGGGGTCGCAGGGGTCTGCTGGAGCCTATCCCAGCGCGTTAAGGCGAGAGGCAGGGATACACCCCAGATGGTCGCCAGCCAATCGTGGGGCACACACACCATTCACACACCATTCACTCTCACACTCACGGGCAATTTAGAGTTTACCAATTAACCTGAGCATGTTTTTTGTATTGTGGGAGGAAACCGGAGTACCCGGGGAAAACCCACGCAGACACGGGGAGAACATGCAAACTCCACACAGAAAGGCCCCAGACCCAGGCCCAAGGCGGGTCTTGAACCTGCGACCTTCTTGCTGTGAGGCAACAGTGCTACCCACCGCACCACCGTGTCGCCTTGACTGTGATCCAATAGTTGTAATTCATTGAGTTGAATGTGATCCACACTATGTGATTAACAACTTTTTTTCAGTTACAACTAACGCAAAATTGATTTCTTTTATGTCATCCTGATCACAAAAACATTGTGCTATTGCAGCACTTTTCTTGACTACATACAGAATATTAATTGAAAACATTTCTTTTTAACTTTTCATTTTAGGTCAGCTTCATTCTAACCATCTGATTAGTGAATGTGAAGTGTGAGAAGACGTGGGCGGGTGTTAATGTAAGAGAACAAAAAGTCCTGCATGGCAGATGGCTACTGTTGCACAGTCATACAATTAGAAGAGCATTTGCCAAAGATTTAGCAAAGAAAACATGTTTTACATAATGGACGGAATGAATTGATTCCATCAGAATATACAAAGTGCAGCTGACACTGAATGAAAAAATACTGCTTTGACAGAAGGTCACAGACGCAGTCTTGTTTGACCTTGGTGTAATTCAGGTGTTATCCATACAATACTGAGAGTTGCTTAGGTCTTAATCATGCAATGTGGAGAAGAAACAAGCATTCAAGCACAGGGGAATATCTTCAAAGCAGTCAGATATGTTAAACTGTATGATTTTTTTATTCCAGTGTTGAGCCCTCAGTGGGTTTATTATACAAATCTCTCTTAAATATGGTATTACTTGTTAGAATAGAAGTGACAGAGACATGGGCCCGATACAGAGCACAGCTCTTTCTCAGTATGATTACTTGATGATGATGATGATGTTGACAGAGCAAATCCTCATCAAGGAAGTGTCACAGCCTGAGTAGATTTTGTCAGTAGATGACTGGCTCGTATTGTGATCAGTTTTTATGTTTTTTTTAAGACAGAGGCCAAACTTTATTTGACTCTGTGTGTTGGGGAGGGGGGTTTAGTCATATGTGGCATAATGTGAACCATTAGATTTTAACATTTAGGGCTAATTATTATTTGCATTTCTACCTCTATAAGTAGCCTGTCATTTTTATTATGTGGAAATTCTGAAGTATTTAAAATTTTCTTTTTCTCTGTTAATTATTTGTTACTCAGTATCAGCTCTGAACCCACCACCATGAACAATTAAGTCTTTTAGAGGTTATTTAAATTTAACTTATGTTGTAAACTTTAAAGCTCCGATATTGCAGAGTGTGAGATTGTGATTACTTTTGGATTTTAAAGAAGGTTAAGGTCATAAATTCTGTCCTGTATTAAAGATGCTCAGTTCACAGAGAAACCCACACAGCCTGCAATCTGCAACTGTGCCTTAAAACAAAAATAATGAAGTTGTGTTGTCACAACTATACAGTCACCATCCATCCCTCTGTTCCCTATCATTCAAATCAGCCAATCAGAGGAGAGGCTCATTAATATTAATGAGGCAAAAACAACATGATCTGTTCTTTTTAGAGCTGCTAAGAGAAGCTTGAAAGAGGAGATATTATATATATAATATAGTATATATAGTATAATATTATATATAATATTATAGATATTATATATATATAGTATATAAAGTATATATAATATATAGGAGCATATAGTAAAAATATTGTTACTGTTACTACTAGTGTTGTGAGGAGTTAAAGACAAACAAAACATATTTATAACAAAAAATACAAGACTAAAGCAAATAAATAATTAATAATAATTCTGGCCCAGGCATTCTTTGTTTTTTCAAAAACAATGAAATATGACTTATAGCATTTTGACCCTTTACTGTTACAAAAATAACATCACTTCAGTAACGTCTTACTGTAACTGAGGCGTACTGCCGTGTTCGCACCATTTCTCAGATATAATACTTGGAGCGCAAACGACCCCTTTTTTAAAATGCTTGTCATGCATAACGGGGGTTGTTAGATCACAGGCTGCTTATTTGAAGATCTCTCTAAATCCCACAGGGCAGATACCATTTAAATTAAAAGGGTTTGAATTATGAATGATATGAGAAATCACACATGTTTATACAAAGCTCCCTCTGGTGAAGGAACATATCAGTAGGAAGCAGTCTGCCTTTACTGCTCATCAGCTGACTTCTCTCTGTTCAGGTTGTCAGGCACCCGACCTCATACAGTCTGAGTGGTAATCTATATTTTTTCCCAGGATTGAAGGCATGCCGTGGATATTACACACTGACTATCTTTTTAAAAGCACCATTGGTTCCGTTAAACCCTTTTTTGCAAGTCGTCCTGTTCTTTGTTCATCTTCTGAAACTAAGGAAACAATTACATTTCTTGTAAAACTATGCAAGCATTGTGGTGATATGATGCATTTGCGCCGTGAGGCGCAAGAAATTTCGAACTCTAAAACAAATTACCTCAACACTCAACACTCTTCCCATGGTGGTGTTATTTTCCCACTCTTGATCTTTAGAAAAGAAAAGTAAGAATCTCACAATAGATCTTCTTGCCCCCCCCCCAACAGGCCTCCCCACTGAGACTCCTCCTGATGGGGGAGGTAGGTAGAACGTGTGTGAGGGATGGAGCCACTGCTGATTTCTCTTTGGTAAACACAAACAGAAGCAGAATCTGCCACGCTGCTTCTCCGCTCCGCAAGTGAAGCGTTTGCTCTTTCGCGGCTTCGCTCCACGGACGAGCGAGGCCTCGACAAACGATTTCGACTTACCGCCAGAGCTGTGGGAGACAGCCTGACGCAGTGAGACGCGCTTGCCTCTCTCTGGCCTCGCTCTCATTCCTAGCCAGACTCACCCCAGACAGGCACGCAAACGGCTAGGGGCCATTTAAAGCTCCTCAGGAGGCTTCGACTTCACTGTGTTCAGTGGCCAGAAGATATATTTGGGTATCTGAAGGCCAGCAAATAATTTAAACCTGATTTCTGTATGTAACGGCTGCAGGAGGGATCTGTTCCAGTGTGCCTGCGTTAGTGTGAGTGGATATTCCTCATGTGGGAGAGACAGAGGTCCTTCTCATCTTTATAATTGTTCAATTAGAGTCTCACGGGTGGATGGCTAATTGCTGCGCCTCGTTCACACGCTTCAATATCATTGTATTTTTTTTTATATTCAGTTTCTGTTGCTTGCTGCAGGCGAATATGAGGCCCCAGTTTAATAATGTGCTTGTATTTACATGCACTTGCAGCCACATTAAGGTGATTTAATTAGCTATCCCCTGATTCATGTCCTCGCCATATAAAACACAGAATGATTTGTTGGATTCAGCAACTAGATTATAACTGGATACCTCAACGATTTTTCAGTATAAATTTCTTATAGAACAGGGTAGTCCGTGCACATACAGTAGAATCAGTAGGAGATGCTGAATAGAATAATCAATTAAACTGGGACTCAAGGAGCAATGTGCAAACTAAATCATAGCTCCCTTTTATTTTCTTTGTGATGTTTCAACTGGCCACAGGTCACCCTCATATCTTCCTAATACTACACATAAATTCTGCTTTTCTAATAAATTGTCCATAAACTGATTTTGTAACAAATTTGCTGATGCACATTTTAATGATGAGATGAATTATTCCAGTACATTTGTCTTCTTAAATATAGAAGAAAGAAAAATCAAGTGCCATTTTCTGATGTAGAGACATATATATGCAGTACATATCAACTAAGTTATTTTCTTAGACAGATAACAAATTTAACAATCTGTTACTAGAAATAGTTAGTTACTAAATAATAATAAACAACTAATAAACTATTAACAAAGCCTTTTTGTAGAAACATATGTCAGAAAGTAAGTAAACGCACTTATAGCCTGTCAGAAAAAGCTGCCCTGCTGCTTGTCACCTTGAAGTAGTCCAAGCCTCTGTGATGCAGACAGCAATGTGATGCAGAGTGCTTCACTGATGCAGCACACAGTCAACAGTCAACAGCTTCCCTCAACCCAGAGCAGCTAAGGTGACAGACATGAAACCACTGGGCTGTTAACAAAACACCGAGGCGGCCGTTGTAGACGACAGCATCTGTCAGCAAACACACTCGGTGTCGCACTGCTTTGAGAACCTGCTTCACTCCTTGATATGAATTCAGACATTCTGTTTTTTTCATATCAGGGACACATCACTTTCAATACACAGTCGCCTGTGTACACAAAAAAACCTGTGGACAGTTTTACCAACTTTAAAAGGTATTTTTTTCCTTTACAGTGTATGTTTTCTGGATTCTATGTAGGCATACACATGTTTATTTCAGGATGATATGTTTTTCCTCACCTCCTATTTATTCACTCTTGCCTCCAGGCAACATGTGCTTAATACATCTCTGCCTCTGATGTCATTCATTGCCATCACGCTCACCTCAACTTGAGAGAAAAAGAGGTGGAGTTAATGGATGCAACAAGTGCACAAAAATGTCTTGTTCATACATGTACAAACACACCCCTGTTTGCAAACAACGAGGATGTTGCACAGGGAAACAAGTATCCCTTCCCAAGATAATGCCTTGTGTGTTTTTGCTCACTTCACACACTGTGTGCGACAGAGCATGTCAGAGATCATCCCTTACAAACCACTGCTGAGAGGTGCCACGTCCGCTAAACAGTAGCCATGGTGAAGGTGATGCAGAGATAAGTGTGCTGTTTCCATGGCGATGGAGTCTAACAAGAGGGCACCTTTTCATTGTTAGGTATATTTTTACCTAAGGAAATAATTATCAGACACCATTATATATGTGTGTGTGTGTGTGTGTGTGTGTTTGTGTCTGGGAGCCTTTCTGTTTCCCAGCCTCATGTGAGAATATCCAATGAGTGTCAAAGCAGCAATGCAAAAATGAAATATTGCCCCCTTACATTTCGCCCCTGCTTTCTCCTTCATGGACCAATCATAACGACACGGTGCTTACCATTAAACTACGGTTGTTATCCGAGTCTACGGTGCATTCGATGTCCTCATCATTACGTATTTTTCAATGAAAACATATTTTAGCATCTCTTGTGCCTCTTAATTTCCCTAAAAATCCTGCTTCACCTGCTCCACAGCGCCCCGCCTCTGTAGCGCGGGGTAACTACACAGCCGAAGTGTGTTTTTTTTGGAGAGAATTCGATAAAATACACTTTTGCTGAAAAAGGAAATCACAATATTCAAGAAAACACACCGTGGGCTCGTGTGACAACCGGAGCTTAAAGGTAAGCACCGTCTTTTAACGAGTGGTTCATGTGGGAAAAAGCAGGGACGAAATGTCGGGGTCCCGTATTTTAACGTCGGGGGTTAGCTTCGAGACTCGGCCAGGTTAGCCGATTCCCCATGCAGGATGGTGCCCGTCCGCCTCGCGTTTCTGATTCTTTTTTATTGGGGGTGGGGGGCTCGGAGGAGACAACAAGGACAACCCAGCTGGAGCCTGTGAGTTAACTGGTACCAGTGAGGAGAAGGAGGAGGAGGAACGGGAGGAGGAGGAGGAGGATTCTCTGTCAGAGAGAGAGAGGGAGAGAGAGAGAGAGGCCAGCAGCAGCAGCAGCAGCAGCAGGCGCTGAGAAAAAGAGAAGGAATGCAACAACATCGCGTCCCTGCCGCTCCAGCGTTGCTCTCTGCACTGGGTGCTGTGTCCTTCGCTGCGAAGCTGTGAGACTGCAGCAATACAACCGACACACGCACGAGCTTTTGTTCCCCTCAAAGCCACTGGGGGTGGTGGTGGGAAAAAAGCGAAAAAGAGAGAGAGAGAGAGAGAGACAAAAAGAGCAAAAGCATAAACGGAGGCTGCAACCTCGAAAGTCGGGGATCACCACCACCACTACCACCACAGAGACCCAGAAAAAAAGCCCTCGACACAGGGTCGCCCCAAAACCAGCAGAGGAACCATGTCATCTACGAGATTCAAGAAGGACAAGGAGATCATTGCGGACTATGAGACCCAAGTGAAAGGTGCGGTGTGAATGTGTGGTGTGTGTGTGTGCATTGTCTCTGCAGAGCTGGACTCTGGGATCAGCCCAAGAGCCATGATCATGTTTTGTCTTTTTGTCCCATAAACATCTAACTTGTCCATCAAATGACAGGTAAACCGTGACAGTAGAACCTGGTGACAGATACAGGCTTTTATTGCTCCTCCGGTGCTGCAAAAGGTTCTTTGATGTGTTCACCTACTGTGTGTGTGTGTGTGTGTGTGTGTGTGTGTTTGCTGAATGTGGATCCAGGTTCTGCACGCTTTGTTGCTGCGGGGGTCAAATGATCCCTGTGTTTAAACAAGTGCCGGATGCTTTGTGCTTTAACATTCTTGCATTGGACTCACTGTGGTTCATTGACCATATGTTTGTGAATAGCTTCAGTGCATGGTAAATGTGGCCTTCAGGTGTCACATCTTTTCCTTGCAATGACACAATAAGTTTAAAGAGCTATTGGGATACACAGCGTCCATGTAAAGCACCTTGTTAAGTGAAAATGTGCGCTGCCGTGTTGTGTATAAATGAGCGTGTGCAGCAGTTTCCAAAGCGGAGCTGGGGTTCATTTTCAAGGCCCAGGAACCATTACTAACACTCAGTGGTTTCACTAATGTCACGCCTCAGGGGCTTTAGCCGATCATCCCTCCAGTCATGTAGCTGCCCGGACGTTTGGCTGCTTAAAGTGCGAGCCGTTGGATTTGTAGGATTGATCTACAGACTAGCTCTTCCTCATCAGCTGCTGCTCTGACAAATTTTTGTTTCCTCCCCTTGCCTGATTCTGGGCCTGTGACCTCGGTTTTATCTTCTGGTATGTGTCATTCATTGAATAAATTGTGTAAAACATGTCTCAATGCCTAATTATTTTCCACTGATTTCCACCTCAGGCCTCTTGCTTTGGTGGTGGTGGTGGGGGGGTTTCAAGCATCCATTATTCAGTTTGGATCGGTCTCTGTCATGGGAGAAAATGCTGTTGTTCGGTGGTGCTCAGCCCAGTCGGCTCCTCGCTGCCCCTTGACTTGAACCGCCTGAGGAGGAAGCATGTTAATTTATGGAGAATGCAGCTTGTTTCTCATTCGCAGCTGGCGCGTTGCCGCGTCGCCTACAGACACGGGGGGCTCCGCCACTGACATCCACCACCTCACAACAATGGCTGTGTTACGAGGGGAACCAGGCAGGAGTGAACCATAGGCCTAATAAAATTCAGATTGGAAATTGCACCTGTCTCATCCTGAGTTATTGCCTTATGGTTAATGTGTACATGGCAGAAGGGGCCAAATCATCAGTGTGTCATTGATTGGGTCATAACAAGATTGTGGGGTTGCTTTATTATGTATGAGGGCTAATAGATGGGAGGCAAGAAAAAAAAATCACTTGGTTTCAGCAGTAAAGAAGTAATGCTGCCAGCCCTTTTAATTACAGGATTTGGGGTAAATGGGAAAAGCTGCAGGTGAGAAAACACCTCACTTAAAATTGACAATAAACCAGACACATTCTTTTTGTTGCTCAGAACTCAGAAATCTCAGCCCCTGCCATTACCGGCTGGCTGCCAATGCCAAGGTCTCCGAAGGACCCTGGGAGATAGTGTTCACTTCATTCAAGCAGTTTCAGCTGGCAGAACTTTCATTAGCATGTCAATAGAGAGGGTTTCATGCACCGTGCAGAGAGGCGTTCTGCAGCTAACCGTTGTTTGGTCGCTGGACTGCAGTTCTGTGGCCTTTTTTTTTTTTTTTTGCACGTTTTACAGGGTTAAGGCAAGATGTGAAGTGAAGCTGCTGTTTGACATTTACACTCAACGTTCTAAGACCAAAGTGTCAGACACCCTCAACCCCCAGAAAGCATCAGAACAGAGATAAGTTAAAACTTGATTCTATACCATATGCAACACTGAATGCATCAGAAGTTTACAAATCATGAGGCAACTATCTGGCTAAAGCTTTGCAGAGCAAATAATTATCACTTGCATTCATCGCTTTCATTGTATTGCATAAGTTGATCTTGGTTAATTGAATAAAGTCAGAAAATAGCAAAGTGCACAGTACAAAACCCAAAGACATTCAGTTTACTATCATATGAGACAAAGAAAACCACCAAGTCTGTACTGTTTTGCATCCTTTTGCATCAAACGACAAACATGATTGATCAATTATCAAAATAGTCGGCGATTCATTACGTAGTTGTGAGACAAGTACATTACAGAGAGTTTTCCCAGGAGAGGCCACATGAAGAGGTTTATTTGATTAAACCGGTGCTGTGTTTACATGCTGTTCTGTTCCCTGACTTGAGGGACTACATGTTGTCTGTCTCGTTGGCTGCGTTTCCTGAATCCAACTCTGCAATGAATCACTGATTCATTGTGCTTGGAGAGCAGCATATCCTGCCCTGCTCTTGTTTTCTGGCATAATGGATGCTCAGTAACAGTGTACTTTCTGCAGTACTTTGGAGTTAAACGTCAATACTTTCTCTTGTCTGCTTTGTCTGACAACTTAGTGTATTTCTTTTTTGTGTGCTGTGTGTTTGAACCATTTAGTCGTAGTAGAACTCAAGACCTGCAATGGGATTGGTCATTTCCTAGGCGTAACCATTGTCTTACTTGGCACAGCCACACCAGTTGTTACTCACGCTGACACCGATACACCCAAACACAGACACACACACACGCACACACATACGCTTGAAGCGATGAAAATTACAGAAGACTGCATGACGTTTGGAGTGTTTCTCTAATTCTACGGCAGAATGCATTCATAAGTGATTGATGCGCTAATTACAAGCAAGTGCCTTTCTATAGCATGTAATCACACACACACACACACACACACACACACACACACACACACACACACACACACACACACACCATGTCTGATTGATTGATATAATGTGTAATTATAACAATATTCTCTGCATCTTCCCAAACACGTCACTGATCAGCTTGCAGCATGTAGGGTAACAGAAGTATAATCTCGACATATGACCAATACTCCTCATCTGTGTCCGGTGTTTTTAACCAACCTAGTGACCTTAAACAAGTGTTGTCAGGTTCGGTTCAATGCTGATGAGAATTCTGCGAGACGCTAGGCGTGTCTCTGTTTGTTTTTGCTCCAGGCTACACATGGCTGCGCTGCCCAGGGAGACGGACGCTGCAAACTGTTCCCGGTTCGTGCTGCAAAGCAGTGATGATTTAATGACATAACAACCAACTATGAAAGTGGCGTTGACTCAGATGGATCACTGGTACGGTTTGCTTTGCTCAGACGAAGATGGAGGGAACCAGTTGATACCAGTCGATTTGGCGAGTCATCTGTCGAAGGCCGGCCGGGCAGCGTGGAGCTAGCGGCGCGGTGAGCGGCATGTTGGGAGCTGAAGGGATGGTTCACGCTGACTCACCGGCCTCAGGATCCTCCAGCTGGCAGCTTGTCTGGCAAACCTGTCGCCCGACCGAGAGAAACACTCGGCGGGGGGAAAAAAGAGAAAATCATCCACTCGCCATTTAAGCAGAGTAACGTCGCGGTGGGACGGCCTGTTTATTCTGTGGTCCAATAAATGTTTTATTCAGGGTGGCCAGGGTTGCTTTTTGTGGCCTAGAAGTCAGACAACCAGGCAGCCTCTGTAGTGCTGATCCTGTGATGTGCAATACGGAAGGATATTTTAACCAAGCGTGATGATCCATCTGTCTCTATAACATCTTCCGATCACCCTGTCCTGTTACATAGAATAGTTTTGCCTCGGAGTTCCCTCGACTTGCGCTCCCGTCCCTATAAACTCAGTCTGATGAATGAACGCAGCTGCCAGCTGATAAATTCAGAGTTTGTTCTGTCTTTTTCACGAGCATTCAAGAGATAATCGGCCTTTCATGGAGTGGCCGATCTACCAGGCAGAGATTATCAGTTCACATAGTCACACAATATATTTTTTCTTTTGGGGGGTGTGCGCTGGCATTGAGGAAGTAGACACAAGCAATTTAAACAGGAAGAAAGTGCTTCTGTTCCTTCGACTATTTAGTGCCAGTCGGTGCATGATTTCACCTCCTATTTGCTTCTATGCTGAAAGGAGAAGATGATTATATTACATGTCATAACACACTACTGTTTGCCACTGGGAGCACGAGGAAGTTACATTATTGAATAAACACGTTTGATTGCACAAATAAAACTAAATAGCAAATGGTAATTCTTTAACATCAATATAAATTATTTAACTGGACGTGTCCTTTTACAGATTAATGTTGTCTCGTCTTACTACAGCTGAGTGGGTCAGTTCTCGGCTTCATGCAGCAATACAGAGGCTCTAAACGGTTTACACAAGGAGCTGTCGATCAATATAAACAGGATAGCAGTGACGGACCAGGACAGAATCAGCTTCTCATATGGGATCATTCTCTGTGGCCTCTAAAAAATTGTGAAGGTTCAGTGCATCCCGGATAATATTTGGCCACAATAAACTGAGAATTTGTATACATCCAGAACTGGTGAAATTTGTGACCTAGATTTTAAATGGATTCCGACTCCATTCGCATGTTTGAGACTGTGAGCGTATCTCCAGATGGAGACAATTAATGAAGCCCAGCAGTGTGAAAGGGGGAAGTGACAGTCAGCTCAGTCGCTCCTATTACTATAGATCAGATTTCATGAACTCAGCAACGCAGACTTTTAGAAATGCAGCAGCATGTTGCTATTAGAGGGCAAGAGTAACAATAGAAAGAGGAAATAGAGCCGTTGTGCAAACATGGCTCTAATGTCACTTTCATAAAGTTAGTTAAAGATCCCCTCAAAGCCTGCATTACAATATACAGTATAAAGACACTGCTTAGAGCAATAAAGCGGGTCTGATAGTTTAATAAAACAAAAATAAGTATAATAAGCACTTAAAAACCATTCAAATTACATCTGCTCCTTCTCTATATTGTGACATTTGAAATCCTGCCTGACTGAACCCTATGCTCCTGGTGAGTCTTTTAGCATATGAAAAACACCCCACGGACAGGTTCACAAGGTTCAAAACCAGATTATCACAGGACAAGGTCTTTAAGTTCACAGTGCAGGCCTGGGACCTGCTAGATTAACTTTATTATGTACCACTGAAGCACATGTCCTACAATTCACGTCAGATAATTAAAGAGTGAATCTATTTGCAGCTCTTTACCCTCTGCTGACGGCAGAAATAGAACCATATGTGGCGCAGGCTCATCACTTATTAGGAGCACAAAACTCTGATCTCTGATTTTGTAAAACAAGTCCATATTAACCTATTTGAGTGATTGGTCAATCAACAAATTGCCTGAGCTCTAGTCTCTTTACTAAAATTCTTGTTTATGTCTCTAGAACGAGAAGCGAAATAAGCCACACTGAATGTCAACGAAAACCTGCAGGAAACGAGGGCCTCCTTCGCTTGTGACTCGCTGGTCACACGAAAGGCACAAAGAGCTGACATGTCACTCTCTGTCTTTTTTTTTTCCAGCTAAATGTCACTCTCACCTACTTTCAGCCAGTAAAGAGCGGAACTATCCTTGTATCAATTTAGCTCATCACATCAGCCAAAATGAAAGGTTGTTTGAGGTTGAATATATATTTATATTTTTATATGCTGCATATGCAACATTGTCTAATCTGATGCAGCTATTGATTCGGGGAAATGATGAACTGCTTTGATCAGATGTTGATCAGCTGTTGGAGCCTTATCAGATTCATAGGCACATTTTTTCCCGTGGCTCATTGCAGACTCTACTGCGTGTGCGTCTTCAATCAATGCTGCCACCTATTCGCATCCATCAGGCTCCATCTCCTCTCCAATAAGCTGCTCCCGGGGGACCGGTGCACGCCCGTGTTGCCATGGAGACACCTCTTAGCCCGACCCTGCAGAGCTGGATGCTGGATACGGCAGTGATGGACAGCTCCGCTCCTTAAGGGCGTGTTTCTGGCTCGTGGCTCGCGCTCTGGCTTCCCTGAAGCATTGAGAAGCCTCGGATGTGCTGACGTGATGACGATATCAGGCACCGGAGAGAAAATCAATGCGAGCGGGAGCGCTGAGGAAGTTTCTGATGTGAAGCGGAGTGACATTTTCATGTTAATTTCATTTTACTGGCCTTATAAACTGAGTGCATTCCTGGTTCTGCAGAGTCTGGGAAGCTCAAACAGATCTTCATCTTCAAGCTTTTTATCAAAGATTGCCCAGTATCATTCATTTACAACCGAGTGAAAATAATTCACAAGCTCATTTGATGAATATTTTACAGTCCGGTCCTGCATACATTTTTCATTTGACAGAAACATTCAGGGGAGAATCCCATAAAGCAGCAGATAAATAGAAGGCAGGCGTGGGGAGGAGAGACGACCCCAGAGACCCACAGCTGACGTCCTGTCGTACGACGCTCCCTCTGCTCACCTCTGCTCGGCCGCTGATTGGTCTCGGGCCCTGTTGTCTTATCTCGGAGCACATGTGGCCGAGCTAATGAGCGACCAGACGAGATAGAGACAGAGAAGAACCTGCCCCGACATCAGGAGCGTGCCCTCGTGAATCCATAATTGCATAAATCATTAGGGGATTTAAAAAAAGAAAAAAAGAAAAAAAAAAAGCAGAACAGAAAAGTAGGAGATTAGTTCAGTGACTGGAACTTGTATTACGAGACTCTGCATGAGGGACGGAGACAGTGAATTAAAAACTGGATAAAGGTTGCATCGGTCCGTGTGTCTGCTTTTCATATGAATTTGTCTCTGCAGTGTAGAGCCCAGATACTGCAGAGCTGAGTTGGGGATTAGGTTAGTGAATTTGGCTCGGAGTTGTGTGCGTCTGGTGTGTGTGTGTGTGTGCTTGCATGTGTGTGTGTGTGTGTGTTTTACCGCATGGTGATGTTAACGCCCAAGGACATTATTTTCAAAGTGTTTAATACCTTCCGAGGCTGGTTATGATTTATAATTTATCCCTGTTACACAAAGGCAAGCAGTTCTTCCACAATCACTGCAGTAATATCCACTTCTAAAGAGAAAAGGAAGAAAGCACAGAGAAGAATCTGTGCTTTATATCAACTCTCCTTAAATGTAGACTACCGGTTAGAAGTTTGCACGCACCGTCCCACTTCCTTGAATGGAAAATGTATCCAAACTTTTGACTGGTACTATATATGAGATGTGGCTTAAATAATATGAACGGAGGATATATTAACTGAAAAAAAAAGCATCATATGTGGGATTGTATTTTAGCTTTCTTACCCTTCAGTAATATGAAGCATTCCTCCCCTTCTGCCCTCGGGACGCTCTGCAGAAAGTCCCCCTGCTCCCTCATTCACTGCACTCCAATTTAATCTTGACTTCATTGCGCCAAACCGTCACGTGACCCGCGTCCCGAGCAGGCAGGCTTGCAATAAAGTGCTGCATCGCCTCTGGTGTCCTGGACTGACTTCAGGGGGAGGCGCAGGTTCCTTTATTATAAGATAATAAGTGACATATTGTTCTCGGCTCATAAATGTGTCCACTTTGTGCTCGGAATGCAGCGGAGGCTATAACATGTCTAGTGCGGGAATAATTGTAGTCGCTTTAACTTTTTCTAATCTGATCCGACAGGACGGAGAAAAATGAAACAGAACGTCACAGATATTGGGAGTTCTTTGTTAGTGAAACCTAGTATTTGAAATATTTGCTGAATGGGCCTCTGTAGAATACAAAGTTGCCTGTTTCTTCCATCATGGACAATGGATGCTGTCATATTTCAGTTGCTAAATATATATTCGAACAGTGAGGAATTTAAAACGCATAACATCACTACAAGTTTTCACACCACCCTTACAGCATAATCCACTTCAACCAGAATCTTGGTCCAGCCGTTAAATCTTTGCCAGCTGCAGTCATTTTAAGGCCTGTCATCGTACTGCGCTGTAACACACAGCTGCCAATACAGGAATTCCTCCGCGAGGGTCAAAGTTCAGGGCTCCCCGACATCCTACCATTGTTTTCCGTGGTTTTCCTGTTCTGCCACGAGACGAGTGTCCACCGTGGGTTCAGTTCCTGTCACTAAACGGCGTAGGAGAAACCATGTTGTGCAGCAGGTGTCCAGCAGAAGGGGCAGGGCACGTTTAATGGTGATATATGGACTCAGGGTCAGGAAAGTAAAGCCTCTGCCATGAATAAATACTGTCCGCTCGCATAATATGTCACAGTAAACAAGCGGGAATAAACCCGCCTGTGCAGATTTTTAAAGAATAATCAGACTCTCTGGTGATCTTGGACGTGAATAGTGAATGACATCTTTCAGCTTAACTTCTTCAAACACACATTTTCCCATATCCCAACAAATTTAATCAAACATATTTTGAGCCCATATTACTTACTCAATCATTGGATTACTGTTCCAGAAAACCACTGATTGGAAACGTAATTAGATTATTGCAGCTTTCAGGATTTTTTTTGCCTTTGCTGATCATTATTTGCAGCTTTGGAGGGAAACGTGATTGCCTTAATTACACATTTTTTGTTGTTTTTGTTTTTAGGTTTAATTAATTAATTATCATTACTTTTTTATTGTCATAACACATTGTAATAACACTTTGAACACATGCAACAAATAAGGATGCACTGAATATTTGGTAATATATTCTATAACGATGCAGGGAACGCCACATTCTGCCTTCGCTGGAGTGACTTCAAACTGAATAGTGGCGTTTGATGCAGTGATGCAAATTAAACAAATGTACAGTGATGCAGTGGCCTGACGTCATCGTTAAAAGTGCGGCAGCAAGGATTTTTGAAGTGTTGGAGAGCAAGAATGGAAGTGCAGTTTGCAAAGAGTGCCCAACCGAACTGTCTAGAGGGGGGGTCCTCTGCAAAGAACCTAATTTAATTTAATCTGTCATTTAAAAGCCAAACACCCCGAGCAGCAGCAGCTGAGTACGAGAGAGACACGGCTGCAGCAGCTAAAAGGAAGTAAAAGTTTGTCACAGCACGTCTACACTGACTGTGCCGATGTCTTCAAAAAGTCAAAAAGGTTTGCAAAGGAACAAGATAGCAAGAAGAGTGTATTTCTCGGATGTGCGCTTACCAGAGATGTATCTTTGAAAAACATGTTCAAATACTTTTTCTATTATGCGATATTTTAAAAAATTTGTGAAAAACTTAACCACATTTAATATTCACTATTCAGCTAGAAATAGAGTGCATGTTTCTAATGAGACTATGACAAAGTTAGTTAAAGATCCCCTCAAAGCATATATTACAATTTACCGTATACAGATATTCTGCTTAGGGCAATAAAAGGGGTGTTATAGTTTATTTCCACAAACTATATAAATACTTTCTCTACTGCTGCCTGACTCAACCTGTGTTTTACAGACGGTCCTTGGTTGATTCAGCCATGGTGTCGACTGCTGCAGTGTGCTCCTGATAAGTCTTGTAGCATATGAAAAACACGGACAGGTTCCCAAGGTTCTAAACTAGATTTTCACAGGACAAGGTCTTTAGGTTCACAGTGCAGGCCTGGGACCTGCTAGGTTAACTTTATTATGTACCACTGAAGCACATGTCCTACAATTCACTTCAGATAATTAGAGTGAATCTATTTGCAGCTCTTTACCCTCTGCTGACAGTAGAAATAGAACCATACGGGAAAAAGAATTGAGAAAAGCTTAACAACCGCATTTGATATTTGCTATTAAGCCAAGCGTTTAATTTTATTTGGCTTTAACCACAAATTTTCATTTCGGTGCATATCTAAATAAAAATGATCGGTTGGTCTGTTCAGAAGCAGTGTTTACTAATCGGAAAAAAAAAAAACTAAGTAAAAGAAATACAATGATTCCATAACACATTAAAGGTTGTAGCTACTAACAAATTCATATTATGGTCAATCCAACAAACACAAGTCTAATTGATTATATTGCCTCACACATTGTGGCCAGCCGATTAAAGGCTGTTGTGAAGCTTTCAAGGCTCAATTCATCCTTTTAGATAAAGGCTTTGACCTTTATTCGTATGATCCTGCCAGAGTTTAACATGGTTCATCTTTTTTTTGTCTGAAGATAACCCCTACCTCTTTTCTCCAAAAAAAAAGAAAAAAATAAGCAGATGGCTCCATCTCTAAATAGAAGCACAACACGCAGCACGTCTGCCAACGGATAATAGGTGCAGGCTTAATCAAGCAGAAACCTGCTCACTTTGAATTAGAATAATTAGAACAAACAGTGGTCTTTGGTAAAAGTTGATTAGTTAAACCAGCTCATGGTTATCGCTTTTTCAAAATGCATGCGTAATTTTATCAAACCTATTTTACCTTCAAATATATTCTTGTTCTAAACCTGAGAAAAACCAGAACATAAGCTGGGGCGTCCACGTAAAGCGTTTTCACACTGAACTATGTGGGCTTAACCTCCTGTTACAAACATGTCACCGAGGTATGACGAGGTGCGTGCAGTTCAGGAGACGTTCATCTCTGGTTTGCAAATTTCACAGATAGCATAGAAGGAGACAGGCCACTAATGTTAAACATGAATCTGTTTTAACATATTCAAACTGCTATCATTCTTGGGAGCAGTAAAGGCTTATTGCGTGTCAAACTGTTCGCTGAGTGCGTTGCTGCTCTTTATGCTCTCTATAAACTCGGGTCATTTTATTCTCCTCGCTTGCTAGCAAATCAGAGCAGGAACCAATAATGGATCCTAGAAAAAAAAAAAGACTTCATCCTTTCAATAGTACAATAATTGCGTAGAGGGGTTTGTTGTTTGGGGGAGGGGGGTTCTCAAAAAGATAAACAGCCACCTTTTAATTTTCCTGCAGAGAAACACAGGATTCCTCCTCCGCCTCCTTGCAGTTTGAAAACAACCACAGAGGGGTCCCTGACTTTGAATGCACCACGGCGATTAAAGGCGTTCAAAGAGCTGGGAATGCTTAGGGAATAACTCTCCAATTGCTCATGGTTTCTCAGAGGGAGGCCACGCTTCTGGTGTGCCTGACCTATTTTCCCAAACTCGCCTGTCAAAATGCAGAGCTGCAGCTGGTAGCACAGAGTTCCCCCCTTTTTCAGTCCTCCAGGTCGCTCATGCACGTCCGTTTTAACATTCTCCTCTCGGCATTTCTCTCGGCTCGCCCGCTGTGCCACCGTGGTGCTTGTTCAAAGAAAACAATATAGCAAAACATTGGAACGAGCAGGACATTCCGGACAGGACTCCACAGTGGCATCCCCGAGCTCGGGTTCAGAACTCCCACCAGAAAAACGGAGCTTTAAGCCCCTTTGGATCTGGGAAGGAGAGGGAGGCCCCTGGATGGAGCCGGGACAATGGTTAACCACAGAGTGAGGCCTGACGCTCGGGGCTGAGGCCGGGCGGCACAACATCACAGGCAGGGAAAGGCCCCCCCCCTGCACAACATCACCGTTTCACTTTAAATGACAAGTTTCTGCAGCAGCCAGAGTCTGCTTATATCCACGAGGAGGGTTTGGCTCGCCAAATTACACCCTCAGCAGCATGAAAACACAGTGTTAGTGTCACTGCGATGGTTTCACCATTCAATCTGAAGCTCATCTGCCTGGCAGAAGGTCACTGTCATAGCTCAGATATGTGCAAAAAAATCTTTTAGTAGTCCTTTTTAGCAAAAAAAGTTATTACTTGGACTCACAACGATGCTGCATTGATGTTTATGTTTTCTGTTCTGCACATAAAATGCCCTGTGGTAGTAGACTATTAAGTAATTCTGTCTTTTTTAGAAGAGGAGAATGGACATGAATCAGCTGGCCAAATACTTTCTGTGGAAACCCAATATAAGGAGTTAGATGCTACGATTTGTAAGAAATCCACACCGGTGTTTCCCATAGAAAAATCATTAAGGCAGGTGGTGACTGGAAGGGAGGGGTGGTAGCAGTGGTGCCGTGATGAGACAAAAAAAATGCTGTTGAATTCAATACTTAATTAATAAATGAATAATGTGTGCACAATTAACAACAAACCAAATGTGCAGCAACACTTCCACCAGAATATGTACAGTTGTTTTCATAATAAAAGCACTTGTAAAGCCAATTGTACAAATTATATACATAAATTGAATAATATTAGGCTGTTCAAATATAAACAGTGTTTGCATTTGTCTTTACAAGGTTAAATCTTTACCGTATAAACTGAAGAATCTGTAGGATTCAGCATTACTGTGAATCACTAAACTAATATTCGGTCATATAACCGCAATTTCTGAGAACTGCTCTACACCGACCAACGTCTGGCTCTTGTGAGCAGATATTTCATCCTTGAAGTCCTCATTTGCATTTCCTGGTTTTGCCACAGAAACCCAGAAACAGCGTTTTTGACGTCACTCCACTAGTTTTTAGTGGGATTAGGGTTAAGGGTTGGTTGATAGGGTGCTCAGTTCAAATGCTGAGTTTAGAGGAATAGTTGAATATTTAGCTACTTTCATGTCCTTCCAATGACAATGAGGCTAAAGGTATGCTGTGCAATCAGTGCTATTCAGACTCATTGCATTGCAGCCCTATTTTAGCCTACTTATGCTAGCAAGGATACAGAATGTTTCTTTTTTTTTTCTTCTTTTTCAGAGGAATGTAGGTGAGTCGGGGGGCATTCATTGTAGAGAAGGCCGAGCTGTGGGAAACCCTGCACACAGGGAAAAACATTGAGAGCAATTGCAATAAATCTTACATTCATATCATTTAATTCTCTTTTGGCCAAGACTTGACTTTCATTTGAGTTTGGGAGCAGAGGGCGATGTTGTAATGTTCGATGATCAAAAGCGTTCAGGTTTCTAATAAAGGATGCTCGTTAGCTCAGGAGGTTTCCTTCCTCTCGAGGAGTGACACCGCTCATCCTGTTTACCGAAGCTCCTCCCAGCAGGCTCTGGTTTTGTGCCACGAAATAGACCTTTCTCTGTTCCCGAGTCGAGGCGTCGCTGCTGCTGATGACAGCGCCACAAAGAGGAATCGGGTTCCTCTCGTGGGTTCCCACTGGTGTGAAGCATCCTCTGTCTGTCTGCCAGCATCAGGTTCCCCTTGAGGACAAATGTTCCTCCACAACACTACTCAGTCCGAGCAGGGGAGTGCAAATAGTCCCATTAATCAGTTTTAAGCTTAGAGTACATATACGGGGGTAGACACTTTAGAGAGGTCATACTACACAGGTCATTTAATGGCTTGGCATCGAGCCTCGCTGCTCATTCGGATCCTCAGCGTGTCTTGTTGCTGTTTGCCTGAAGTAGTGTTACGAAATGTTTCACCATAAACACATAGATTGTGAAATATATTGTAACATGATAAATCACTGATTGTGCAGCTCCACTTCATTTGTTCATTTGTAAACAGGTAATGTATAACAGGGCTGCAACTCAGGACTGTTTTAATTGATTGATCTTTCACTTACTGAGTCAATTCATCAATTAATTCAAAAAATGGTGTAAATGTCATTGCTTCCTGAAGATAGTAGATTCAAACTAAAATGTCTTTTTTTTTGCCTGGATCAACAGTCCACTGCTGAAAGATCAGTGGTTTACTACTATAGAAGACTACAGAAATCAGAAAATAATCTGATTTGAGAAGCTGAAATCAGAGTATTTTGACATTTTCTTATATATTACTACCAACGACTTTAATAATTAAGTAATGGATTTGAATCATTTTAAAATGATTAAAAAATGATCTAAATCAATAGATCAATTGCTTGATTATCAAAATAGTTGGCAGTTAATTGATTAAATGATAGAGCATTGCAGCTCTATTATGTAACTGTTTTTTTTTTGTAGTTAGATAAAGCTAAGCAATCTCAAGCCATCCACATTTTTCTGCAGAAGCACTCAAGCTAATAAACTGGGCACTGGACCTAAATTGATCTTAAAGGAATCACTCTTGGAAGAGAAGCTTTGCTACCGGTGCAGAGCAGATCCGGATGGAAAAGATCAGCTTCAGATGTTCGGCCGATGAATCCCATCTTTTATTAACGCTGATCAGAGTTACACAGCTCATTATGGAGTATTGTTGTCACCGTGACGTTGCCATGCCAACCAGCCAAGACTCAAAGAAAGTCGTGGCTCTCGGCCAAGATCCAGTCTGGCACTTAATCTCCTATGAAACCACAATTTGTCATTTTTGTACAGACGAGCTGTAACGTATTACTTTCTAAGCTTTAGGGGTACAGATCTAGGTTAGCTGTTTACAGCCTTAATGCTATATGGGAACCTTCTCCCTGCTCCAGCTTCATAACGACCCCACAGACATGAGAGTTGCATTATTTGTTCTTATCTAACTAAGCAAAGAAGCAAATAATCACCTTTCCCAAAATATCAACCCCACCCTTTATTCTCATATAGGCTGAGTCAAAGTGGCAGATGAATACCTTTCATTACAATACACATCACGGTGATGCAGTGCAGTGACACCATCATTGTTTCTGACCAGGGCATGTTGTGACAGCAGCGTAAAACAGTTTGGCTCATATCGTTCTCGTTTGCTCTTTTGTTTGACAGAGATCCGTAACCAGCTGGTGGAGCAGTTCAAATGCTTGGAGCAACAGTCTGATTCTCGTATCCAGCTGCTGCAGGACCTGCAGGAGTTCTTCCGGCGCAAAGCGGAGATCGAACTGGAATATTCCCGAAGCTTGGATAAACTGGCAGAGAGGTTCTCCTCCAAGATCCGCAGCTCCAGGGAACACCAACAGTTCAAGTAAGTCTCCCCTTCGGAGTAGACATGCATGCGTGTGCCGATCCCATGTAGATCCCAAATCACTGCGATCTGTGACTTCACCTCCTTCGACACCCCTCAGTGTTTAAACCCCACTGCTGCTTATCACACTCCCTTGTTTGATTAAGGTGCAGAACTTTAAAACAGAATCCTCCATCATGTTTATGTACTGTGAGGGTCAGGACATCTATTATTACAGTCGTGATCTTTATGATGTCTTTAAAGGTCAGCTAGTTATGGCATGATGGCGAGACACAGTTCATTAAAGAAGTTGAGGACCGTCGAGGGGTGGACATAACAAATCCAATGCACTCTGAGTGCTGTAATTTAGCACTTAATGTTGCAGAAGAAAGCTCTGAGTGAAGCTTAATGCTTCATTATGTGTTAAATCCCATCTATTAAGCACAAATGTGGCAGACTTGAGTCTCCACAAGCTCTGCATCAGAAATTGCATTCATGTGGAGGGTCATACTAAATTAAGCAATTGAGCCAAGATTGTTGCTTATTATCAGCAAAAAATAGCCCTCACAGCCTTATTGGTTGGTGACTTTCAACTAAAATATTCATGAACCTTCGTAGAGCTAACAGCAAAAGGAACACAACTGTAATGAACTGGTCACTGTAAAATACTAGTGCAGTGCTCGTAGCAAGTATGTATTCCAATAGAAAAGTGGCTTCTCTGCTAACCACCTACATGGTGAAATTATAATAAATCTGTTTGTGTTTTCACATTGTTTCAATATTAACAACAACTTATCTATCCATCCATCCATTAATCCATGAAACAATTGGATTTCCTGAGGGTCTGTGAATGCATCTCAGAGTTTCATCACAGCTTATAGAAAGAATGTTAGTGAGGAATAAAGCAGCAGCTAAACTGAGAAAGTCACTTTACTATGTTGGCTGCACGATCAGCACAGGGAGACAACGGAGGTTTGAAGGGTGAGGTATGTAGATATCGTTGTGATCTGGAGCTGTAACACTGGAACAAAAGCGCTGCTGCACGATAGCGCTATGATACGTCAGAGCATAGGTTCGTAGTTTTTTTTTGTTTAATATATTCTGTGGCACAGATGCAAAAAAATATCGTCCTATTTAGCTTAATTTCTTACAGCTAGGACCCAAACACAGATCTGCTGCATAGGAGGCAAGTGCACTAGTGCCTACAACACCATAGCACACCTATGGCACTTCTAGTTTTAATGATACTAATATAATATTGGTGTTTTGCCTAAACATAGGAATATCCATCCAAAAATTTCACGAAAAGCATAAGCCCCATCGAGCCATGTGCAACCTATATCCATAAATTAAAGTTGATCTGATAAACAGTCGGAGAAACAGACTGATGTCAATGTCCATGATGCATTACTAACATACTATAAGTATGTCATAGAATTCTATAACATACTTATGCAATTCTATAACTATATATATAAATCATTTTATGATATATATATATATCATAAAATGATTTATTATGATAAATTTCCTGAAATTCATAACGTTACATGTAATAATTTCTTGAGAGAAATAGGGTTGAAGAAAAATGTAACAACAATGTTTGAAACAAAGTTCAATTGCATAAAGGACAAATGGCTCCTCAGAGTGAATGAAACCAGTGCTTAAGGAAGGTCAGTGAATGTCATCAAATCAAAATTGGCTCATCCACACCCTTGACCCATTTAGATCTGAAATGTACACTAGCGGTGCACAGGAACCACCAACGCATCGGTACATGACTCACGCAGGGCATGAAATTAGGTTCTGCCGCTCCCAAAATCAGGCACCTCAGGCGAGCAGGCCAGCTTAGTTCAGTCTGGAAATGGGAGCACTTACCCAGCTGAGATTTGGCAACTGATCTCAGGCTTGAATCTAAACCATACAGTACCAGTCAAAGGTTTGGACACACCTCCCCATTCCCCTGAACGAGAAAGTGTGTCCAAACTTTTGTCTAACCCCAGCTCAGATTCTCGCAAATTGAAACAGCAGGACTGCATTCCTAACATTGTCATATGTGAAATGCTTCACATGAACAAGTCTGTATGACGATGAACGATGACGTGATTTACATTTCTCTGGTACTACACTCTACTACACAGTAAATACAGTAAATATGAAAATAGAAATAATATATTTAGTACCTACTGTGTGACCCTGGTATCTATAAGAATGCATAGATTGTGGTGTATCTTACTGCACTTTCATTTTCTAATTGTTATAGTGTGAACAGTGTAGTTTCCCTCAGGCTCAGCCTCTCTCTTTGATAAACAATAATTATTCACCAGGTGACCACAGAAACAGATATACTGTCACTGTTTGCCTTTTTTTTTTTAAATGTTTCCACCCATGAGTTACCGCAGCCATAATTGTTTCCAACATGACAAAAAACATCTGCCTCAGTTTCTGGTTGTAACACAATCTTCCTCATGTTATAACAACATATTTTCTATGTTACTATATATTGCAGTAAGGTTTTGCTGTAATAACATGTTTTTCCTGTTATTATTAGATTATTATTATTATTAGATACTCAAGTTACAACTTCACACAATGTGTGTCACAAAATAAAACATCTCATAATAAAATGAATATGTTATAATGACAGACTTTCATACAGAGGTGTCATCAGAATGTCGTGTGGCCTAATAATAATAAAAAGAAAAGCCAGCTTTGCTATTTCCTTTTCAATCCGATCATGGAATGTGACATGCATACCCCATTGTTAAAGAAGGTTCATGCAGCTGTCTACAGATCCATCGACATGTGCACTGTAAGACAGAACAGCGTCCTCCTAAATACGACCAACATGTCCCCTGTTCAAACAAACCAATAGGAAAGTAGTGAGTTATCTACCCAAAAATGATATACAGAGCCCCTGAAAATTACAATAGAGGCAAATTATTTTTGATAAAAAGAAAAATAGAGCTAAAAAAAGGATGGATGCCCTTTTCAGGATGGACAGGGCATATCTCAGGGCTTCTCTCTGTGCCCCCCCTGCTTCCATCTGTCAGATGATAGTGTAGCCAATGTAGAATTTTGAAGGTTTTCCACATCAAGACAAGTGTAATGGGTTGTGATGATTGTGGTGGGCTTTTTTTGTGATTTCAACATGCAATCAGCGTGGGTGATATTTTTACAAACCTTAAAGTTCAGGAACTTTTTTTGGTCGCTTTGTTTTGAATTGTACTTTAACATTCTTAACACTCCGTAGCACAAGGTCATTTAGAAGTGCGTGTATATATGTACAAGACGTGATGTGGGGGTAGCTGTGTGTGTGTGTGTGTGTGTGTGTGTGTGTGTGTGTGTGGGGAAGAGAACTTGACTGGATAATTGAGTCCAGCTGTGTTACAGCCGGGCTCTGCTGTGGTGTAAGACTGCCGGCCCAGGTCTTGGCTGACAGTAGACAGAAGTCTGCAGCGACACGACGGCTTAACTTATGCAGTGAACAGGCGATCCTATCCACACAGCGATAAACAGGTGTTAGAGAAAACTGCTAATCCTCAGACACGTGTCCTAATGATATTACATTTCACACTGCCAACGTCCTGGTGGATCTTGGCAACAGTCAGAGGACAAACAAGAGTCTTGGTACAGCATTTTGACATCTTACAGCCACACACACAGACACACTCATCCAACTTGACTGCTTTATGCAGTGTCTTTAATGCTCTCAAATTCATTAATTCAGAGCAATGTGTAAACTTGTGAAACTATTCACCAACATGAAGTAAAGAGCTGACTTTATGGAATGATGATAGACCACAAAGGAAGCATGGGTGGGAGGATATTACCCATCTGTGACATAGAGGACGTAAAATTCAGTCATACTGAAACTTCCATCACACCACACACACACACACACACACACACCTATGTCTATATACACTATTATAATGAACACTGTAAATCATGTTCTCCTGCCAAGGGTATGCATGGGGCATATCCAATTTAAAATGACCAATATATCACCCAAACTAGAGTTTGTAAGCTTTCGGTGAGGCCACAAAAAGAGGCTCATAACATGATTGCACCTTGTGCACCCCTGGTCTGAGCGGGCAGGCAACCACATATCCTGGTAATCAGCTGTGACACACCCTTCACCGTGCCTTTCCTCCCACTTTAGTGTGCTTCAGTTCATGACAAGCCACCAAAACACCAAATGGGCCCGAAACAAGAAAAACACTTGTGTTTGTCCAATAAAAGCACTTTGTGGGCATAAAGCCTGACCAAGCACCATCACAGAAACCAGGAACACAACCGGACAGAACGCTACATTCTGTGCATTTAGCAGATTTAGTTGCCTTTGGTTTAGTCTTTCCTATTATTGACTTTGTGCTTTATCTGATATGACAAAATGCTCAATATACGGTATGCTCTACTATAGGGGAATACTTCAAAGGCAGAATAGTACAATAAATTGGGCATAGTATACCTTTATTGTTTCGAAGGACATCTTAAACGAGCAATAAAATAGAGTCATCCATGACCGGGACAGACTTCCATATGTGTTGGATCACTGCTTGCAGTCTGTTGGCTGAACCCTTCCTGTGCAGATTCATTAGCGAGCTGAATGCCACTGTGATTTACAGCTACTGCAGCTACGGCTACGCCGCAGCAACCCAACCGAGGATCATTTTGCTCCTCCAGTTTACCTCATTTGCGACAGTGAAAAAGAAACACTGAAGGGTTCCTCGGGCCCTGCTGCAGTCGCTTTGCCAGGCATTACACCGTCCCTTTCTTTTACTGGTACACAGTTCCTGAGAGGGAACCGTTAACTTGATTTTAATTATGGAGCAGACATTTCAGGGTGTATCATGAATGAGATTAATGAGGGACACATCAAATTACAGTTGATTGGTATCCTCTGTCTGTCGGGCAGGCAGATGTAACATAGCACCACTAGAAGGCAATTCATGCAATATTGATACAGAGAATAACCTGTCTGGAAGAGATAAGACGAGGCTCCAGCAGTGTCCAGGTGTGTGTGTGTGTGTGTGTGTGTGTGTGTACATGGGTGTACAAATGCTAATCTCTTAGTGGGTGTATATCCACGATGTGATTGGTTAGAAAAAAGCCAGAAGAAAAAGAGTTTGGTACCATTACAATGCCAGCTCTTTTTATATGTGAGCTTTTTCAGTTCTTAATGTTGCTCCGGCTCAAATCCAATTGATGTCTCTCTTAATTCCGTGGTTAGCAGGGTACGGCTTTGAAAGAATGCATCAATGGATATCCAGCAAGTTTCTTTTTATAAATCCATCTTCCAGCACCAGCATTAAGTGGGAAGCAGCCCACACGCAGAACAAGTTTAAAAAATGGTGACACATGCTTTTAATGGTATAATTATGAGTAATGATATCTGCAGTAGGATAGTACCAGATGCTTTAATGATGCTTTGTGGCATTTGTGTACTGGCACCAAAAAGCTATGGCTTCATACCCGTTTAGTGTAACCACATTGTTGAACCGTGGCTGCTCTGGTGGTCTGAGGGTCAAAGGGTGAAAGGTTAAATTATATCTGTGGCCCAGCTGGTGGATATCAGCGCGTGCAACATCAATAGATTAGCTGGTTTGCAGTTTGTTTTTCAGATCTTGCAGATGTCTGCTCTGCTCTCTCCCCTGCGTCTGTGCAGCTGTGCATTATTAAATGTTGGCAGTGTCCCATCACCAAAAAAAATAAAGCAAAAGGAAAAAAAAGAAAAATTTCTAAATGACGTGCAAATCAGCAGCATATTGGCGCCCTGCTTGAAATCGGAGGCAGAGTGTATTTGAAAGCCAAAGCTAGCAGCACGTGCCCACGTGCCCCTTGTCTTTTAAACCTGTGTTTGGCTTCCTTCTCCTGTCTTTGGGCTGTTTCATTGATAAGCAGCCGGCAGCCAGTGTGTAGGGGATTAAAGGCCTTCACAGAGCTGAGTCTCGGTTTGATAAATGCACACTTCCTTCTGGAAGTCCTGGCTCAGACACATCATAGGCTCTGGGTGATAAGAGGGTGGCATTCAGTGCGACCATGACTAAAGCACAGCTACTGTTCTATACAATGTTCAGGGTATGCACATTATGGGGACGGCCTGCTATGGGTTTATCCTAGAATCAAAAGGATTATCGTGATATTGTCTTAGTGTCGCTCTTTCTGTATTCCCCTATTCATTTCCCCCGGCTGGGTCTCGAGCTTCTTCTGCTCTCTCCCACTGTCCCAGACTCACACAGAGAGAGAGAGAGAGAGGGAGCATATATTGTGAACGCCGTGGAGACAGTAGGGCAGTGTTTTTCAGGTTAAGACAGATAGGATGCCAGAAAGCTGCACTCGTCTCTCCTTCTACTCTTACCCTCTTACCCCTCCGGAGACTCCCAGAGCTCATTGTTTGCCTCCTGCATGTTAATGATATCCTGTGTATAAATACCAAGGGCAAGGAGCCATCCAAAACCAACCGCTTTGAAGCCCTTTAGATTAATTGACCCGCATGCTCTCAACTGAGCCTTGTACGGGAAACCAGCTAAGAGAATTGTGCACATACAGAGTGCTGCAGATAGAGGTGTTTGTGCAGAATTAGCATTCTTTATTAGAATCCAGTATGGAAAAGCTACTATGGTATAGGTTCCCACACTGAAAATAAGGAGGAGCTTCATTTATTACTGTTAAATACTGAAAATACTCTGCTCCCAGAGATGCAGCTGGTACACAGGATTAATTAGTGACCCCCTGCTCCTCATTCCTGTGCAAAGAGGACAGCAGCAAAAAGAAATCATAGGTCCTTTGTCTCTATCTCTGCACAGCTTTAACCCTTCAGCACTAATCTGTACTTGGTCACATTTTAGTTGTTCTCATGATCACTGCACATCTTTTTTTAGCTGTAAACTTTAAAGAAAATGTAGGAATAGGCAGTGATACCACTAGGAATACAACCACATTGATCCAGACTGAAATATCATAACATCTAATAAATCGATTGTCATGGCATTTCGTACAGTTTATAATAAATACCAATGACCTTAGTTTACCACTGAACTTAAATCTGTTTCACCACCATAATGTTTGTTTCATCCAATACTTTACAGCCATATGCATTTCTACTTTGTGTTTAGTGGTATTTTGCAAATGTTAGCATGCTAACGTAATAAACTGAAGTGGAAATCGTGATAAACATCATACCTGCTAGCTAAAGATAGCTAAAGATATCAATCAAATCAAATATTAGGTTTTTAAGTACACGTTTTATTTGATAGTTGTTTTCACTCTACATTGAGTCTTTTGTATTTACTATATCGCTATATATTATTGTTGCATCTCTGTTTTTCTACAGTAGCCCAGACAAGCAAAACTCTAGAGATGGCCTTTCTCGTTTTTCACAGCCACTGTGCGGTCTTATTTGGTTACAGTCTGTAACCTCACCTCTCTATACTATAGCTTAAACATAGCTATTGTCAGCATGTTAGCGCGGCTTCAGTTTTACATAAAACTAAACATAGGACCCCACTCTGGGTTTACACACTCTTGCATTAGTCTCAGAACTGAAGAATACTCGTGGATGAGACATGAAGCGTTTTCAAACAAGTAAGAGTTAGCTAAGAAGTCCAATTGCTTTTTACTACAACCCCACAAACATGTTAGCATGCTAACGGCTGCTAGCATAGCAGCCCTTTAAACTTTAAGTCTTGTACAGTGATTTATTAATATATTAATATTATTATCAATAATTATTTTTTATTGACAACTATCTTTATATCAGGTAATGTTTTGTTTTTTCCAAAATATCCTCTGGTTTATTGTTATCTGGTTATTTGGTAAATTCTAAAAATCCTTTTCTAATCTTTGGTCGCTATTTATTATATATTAGTCTATAATAAAATAATAAAAACAAGTCAAGGGAAATGAGTAATATTAAGTATAATATTGGGGCATACAGGTCCTAGAAAGTTACATTAAGGATACTCCTATGTAAATAAATGGATTAAAAAAAAGGTAAGGAAATGGGAATTTTGGATGTGCTGAAACATCTCTGGCCACATCTAGGGCCTAGCAGTGGGTAAACCTCTCAACCACAAACAGCCATTCCGCAGCGAGGAGCTGCATCCCTCACACACAGATGGGTCAGCCGAGCAGAAATGGTGCAAAGTGAGGGATGGTGAGCCGGTAGAAATAGGCCATCCCCGAGGAGCGGAGCGGGATACGGTCTGCATGAGGTTTTCTATTGTTAGGAAGCCTAAATCCTACCCGTCCTTTGAGAAGGCTGTCAGATTTGCTCATCTCACTTTGACACAGTAAGTTAATGTCCTCTTTAATCATTATAATATCATTCGATGATTACAAGACTGAAATGGGGTCTTTTGTGTGGATTTTCCAACTCGGTGACCAAATGATTTGCTTCGCCTTACTCCACGTGCCGACCAGTCTTCTGCCCCCTGCACTGGTGTAAGAAAGATGTGCTGGTGTTTGCATCGCATCAGCACCGATGCTCGTGTGTTGAGGTGCAGAGGTAAAGTAATAATGGGGAAAGCACTCTGGAGTAGGTAGATATCAACTTCATTAGATTAAGCATTTAAGCATTATGGGGGCTCTCTGAAGGGGGATATTTGATGTTAGTGCTGCTCCGTCCCTCCTTTGTTTTCATTCACTCCCCCATCTCTTTCTCTCTCTCTCTCTCTCTCTCTCTCTCCCTCTCTTCCTCTCTCTCTCTCTCTCTCTCTTTGTCTCTTCTCCTGGGTTGGCTGATTGATTAATGCTCGGATAGAATCCAGACAAGGGTATGGGGATTGTGTGTGTGTGTGTGTGTGTGTGTGTGTGACCGTCTGGGTCTGTGTCTTTGGTCTTTTTTATTTGAAAGCACTCGAAGCAGAGACAGTTTAAACTGATTATGCAGCAGTCAGGGCCCGTGACTCTTCGCATCATTACGACCACCGGCATTATAAATTTAACTAGCTTAAGCCAGACCACAGAAAAGGTGGTGGTGTGTTTACACCACAACAGGTTGTTTCCATTTAGTAAAACCCCCGATCATGTCTGTAGCTGTATTAAGTTAGCAAGAGACTCAGCATTATGCAGCATTAATAGTGTTCTAATTGGTTGGTTTCTGGAAAAGAAACCTGAATACATAAGATAAAATAAAATTGAATATTTTTTGATTTGGATTAATTTTGAGAGACATTCTAACAATCTTGTGTTCCTCTTGTTTTTCCAGGAAAGATCAGCACCTGCTGTCTTCAGTAAACTGCTGGTACCTGGTGCTGAACCAGACGAGGCGTGAAAGCCGCGACCATGCCACCCTTAGCGACATCTACACCAACAACGTGATCATCCGCTTGGCCCAGATCTGTGAAGACGTCATCCGCCTTTTCAAGAAGGTCAGCGGACACCACTGTTCGTCCCCCTCTGTTCATCACAGCTCATTTTTATTATATATACTCAGGCCAAATCAGGATGTGATTATACACCCCACAGTAGCTGTCTCACTTTACTGTGAGACAGTGGGCGACACATATACTTACATCCAGGCAACTTATGATTGTGTCCTTACTGAATGGAGCGACTCCTGCACAGTAACTGTGTTCACACTCCTTTATTCACCGTGATAGAATGCATTGTTCACGATGAGCTGGAGGTTTGCGCTGTAGAAGACTTTATTGGATTTAGACCGCTTTCACACCTACCTAGTCCATCTTGACTCTTGGAATTTTACAGTTTTCAGCAGTGTTTGGATGGTTTGGGCTTTTTCAAACCAATTAAAGAAAGTTTCCCTGGAGAGAGGAGGATATCAAGTTTTTATTGAAATATGGTCCAATTATGTTCATTTGGCAAAATAATTGGTCTCAAGTATTGTGCTTTAAGTTGATGCTGCTAGTAGCAATGCCATAATAGTATAATTGTAATTGTCAGTTCATTCATTCTATTAATTGCTGCGATAGAAGGTAGGTCTGGGAATACCTGGGAAGTCACAAATTAGCCACCGTACTCCTAACTATATAACCCTTATATGTAAAACTCTCAAACTTTAGCTTTAATCTGGCCTAAACATTCAAACTAATGGTAACCAGCGGGACTGTGGTTCTTCTGAGCTCTGTTTCAGCGCACATGGAGCCATTAGAAGGTGTATGATTTCTGTCTAGTAGCATCAGGAGTAAATTTGGAGCTGAGACCTGCCTGGCCAAACATTCTGCGGCCCCGACTAACGTGAGCAGCATTTTGGCTCCCTGTCAGCACATAGCAGAGATGACTGAGGTCTTATCCAAACATCACAACCCTGTTTTCACCTCTCGGGCCTTCCCATAGGTGTGCATGTGTCTGTGTTTGTGTACGTGTGTGTGTGTGTGTCAGACACTGTACCAGCTCTAAAAAAAAAAAAGAGGATACACTCCATCCTTTTTTTCCCAGGTGCACTCAGGTAACTATGTCCACATTTGAAAGTATGATCAGACAAATCAGAAACAATGTCATCGAGAAAAAACAATGTAAAAAAAAAAATGTTGAATATAAGATGAAAAAAGAGCTTTGGATGATTGGCATGGCGACATAATGAGGGACACAAAGAAGAGCTGGAAAAACGACATCATTAATTAATTAAGGGCATTGTTGTTTAACACATGATCCGCTGCAGTAGCACAGCTGAGGCGTACAGTATTAATAATATATTGTATTTTTTATCTCACGTTAATTATGTTCTCTGCACTGTAAGGTCTCAGTTGAAAGGTTCAGTGTTAAAAGGCTTATAACAAAATGAGTCACAACAAAGGAAACTGCCCCGAGGTGTGTCAAATGTGAATGTGCATGAGGCGTGCTGTCTATTGTCTCCATGACTGTCGGGTGTACACAATGTACATTTTCTGGCATTAAGGGCCGAGCGGCCGCAGCTCTTACAGAGGGTTGCATCACGTTGGTTCACTCATGGGTTGAAACCTCCTTGCTCCCCCTGAGCCTCTGCAGTACATGCTGCAGTCTGTCTCACTTCAGAGCCACCGATGCATACACAGGCCATTCACCAGCTGCTGGAGCCCTCAAAGGATTTTCCCTATTTATCTCACCCAGTCCGATGGTTATTTGAGAAGGACTTAATGCCTGCACCCTAGATAAAAACAATGCAAAGAGAGCAAATCCCTCTCTGTACTACTAAGGTTACTTTCTTTTTTTTCTATTTCCTGGCAGATTTCATAATCTAGTTTAGAGAAGAACTGTTGAGAAATAATTTGTTTTATGAGGTTTTCCTTCTCTGATGATTAGTTTGGTCTCTGACTCACCATTAATGTTTGTTTCCCCCCCAAAGGTCTTTTGGTTTTTATAGAAGCACAGGGTGTGGAAAGTGGGTGGGAATGTATTGCAAAATCTGAAAGAAAACAGTACTTCTCTAAATGAATCAACATCTTGTTGAGCTGCAAAAGAAATGAGTCAGGTGTTGACACTGATGACACAGTGACACATTTCCTAAGAAAGTTTGTGAGCTCTGTAGTCTCTCTGTAGTCTTCTTTGCAGATTACCCCACTCCCCCCCTTTTGTAAATTACAATAATCACTTAATATTTGAAAGTCACACATTATTCACTTTAGCATGCAGCCCACACACAGTATAGCTGAGCTTAGTGCTGGTGACTCATTTATTTTGAGCATTTATTATTTAAAATTGATCTGAACACAGTTTTGTAATCCTTTCAGGTTGTCGCCTGCAAAAAAACTTAAAAATCACAATCTGACACAATTCAGTTTCAAATGTGGAAGTTTATTTTTGACCTTTTTAACATTAGTATAACAAAAAAAAACAGCAATTTAGTATATCTAACTGTCTATCCTTTATACTGAGGTTTAGCTACCTCAGTATGAAGGGTGGGTATATATATATATATATATATATATATGGGTATATATATATATATATATATATATATATATACCCATATATATATATATATATATATATATATATATATATATATATATATATATATATATATATATGACAACCTCATATAGCTTCCTGAAGATAGAGGAGGTGTTGTTTCTATTCTGTGAATGTGTCTGATCACACTGAGACATTCGTTCTTGGTGCATTTTCTCACCTCGAAGTCCTCAAATAAAGACATTGATTTAAAGGCTTGCTCTTTTGCGAGAAGACGACGGTGAATAAGTCGAGATTTTGAATTAATTAAAAATCTGTGGAAAGGATTAACTGTGCTGCTACATGAGGTGTTGCCTGTGTTTGTGGGAGTTTCTCCAACATGAGCCCAAGCAAAACACCATGCATCGAATGAAATTGGTGGCAGAGAGAAATGATGGTGCAAGCAATCTTTTCAGTATTAAGATGATATATGAAGATGGAAATTTAACTTGTTGTTTCCTCTTGAAACATTATTGACCTTTATTTATGTCTGTAGAGCACAGTGGAACATCAATAGGAGGGATTTTTCTCTGTTGGTGGATGTCACACGTTGTCTTCACTCTCCACCCTCTTGTGTTTCCCTTACACACTCTTTACAGATGTACACACACACACAAACACACAGCTGAAGGAGGAAACAGAGTCTAAGTGCAAAGAAAGGTGCAATATTCACAGGAAATGAAATAGGTACGAAGCTCACACTCACATGCTTTTGTGATTCACCAACAAGTTCGCCTGAAAAGTTGAGAGTTGAAACATAAGAAGGGGAACTTTTGCTTGTATGGTTTACAGAACGTTCAAGAATTAGAGCAAATCTGACATCAAACAGGAGAAGCTTAAGTACAAACAACGCAAAGTATGACGTGATGTTAAGTTGGGATTCCTTCCCCCCCAGTCCAATCTGTGTTTATGCAGACCTTCCTGTCATTTTGTGTGTTGGAACTGTTATTTCTTCTAATACAAAGAGATTAAAAGTTCATAGAGGCAGTAGTAGTGTCCCTGTGAGGCTGTTTACGGGGTGTTTTATTTATTTATTTTTGGTTGTCTTTTGATGAATCTGAAGTGTGGGGGCGAAAGGAAATGCTGAGCTCTCAGTAGGTGGGTTTTCAGGAAAAGTTATCAGGATTTATCCTCTCCTGACCAAAATATATCTTCACCAAATTCAGTAGCAACCCCCCCAACAGCTGCTGAGATTTTTCTTGATGGCTCACAAAGTCGCGGCGTCAGCAGCTCAGCAGCAGACCGCCTGAACATGATTCGCTATCTCACTATTTTTCTCTCCGCTCGTGTGTTTCAGAGCAAGGACATCGGGATCCAGATGCACGAGGAGCTGGTGAAGGTGACAAATGAGCTCTACACTGTAAGTAGTGTAATACACTGCGCCTCCTACAGATCGATCCCTCGCACCTTCTCTCATTACTGAGCTCATCCAAAGTTTTCTTTCCCCTCTCTGTCTTCCTGACATTTTGCTTCATGTTTTATCTTTCATGCCTTTCTCTCTGCAAATACTTGCCCTTAAATGCTTTCATTTTTTTTTTTTGCTGCCGAGGGGCTACAGAGAGTTTTTCTTTGTTTTTTGTTTTCAGATAAAAGTGTAATTTCTTCTAAAGGAATTTGAATATGACTTGAATCACTTTAAATTCCTGCTTTATTGTAATAAAACTGACCTCAGCCCACTTGTCTGTTATAGGGTAAAGGCAAAGTACTTTCGATATCTATCCATAAAGCAAGGAGCATCTGTGTGTCTATGGCCCCCATATCTCTCTGACTGTTGCCAGATCAACCCTCAGCTCTTGGATATAGCTTGTGCATGGCACGACGATGTGCATCCCTTTTCAGTGGAATAATTTTGCTAGATAGTGAAAACATCATCATAATGATCAAAAGATAAAATCCCACAGACTTATGTATAACTGCGCTATGCTGCAGCAGCATCTTAGTTACAGTGTAAAGCTCCGTCCTCATGTTGCTTCCCAGCACTTTCTTTACAATTCAAAGCTCTATTGTCCCATTTCGTCCTGCACAGATCATGCAGCTGTTGAGGATGATAGTGATAATATTAAGGATAAGTGAGTGAGACAGTTGGATCGTTGTTATTGATAAAATGAAGCATCGCCTTTCTCTCAAAGTCAAATACCCACATGACCTTTGGTCTCAGAGTTCAAATCACTGGTTGTCTCTGTGGAGGCCTGTGAAATACCTGCCTGCTTTTCACACTTGAACGCATCATTTTCTTGACTCTTTGCATGAATGTGTTTGTACATCCGCGGGATTCAGCGACACAGCTTCTGTGAGCGGGCAACATAAGGTGCATCTTGTTTCCATGACAGCGGACATACTCGTTCATTTCAGCTCAGCGGCTTTGTTGTCTCCAATGCCATTCTTTGGCTTCGCTTTGGACAGTCAGTTACTTTAATGACCAGATTCTCCCCAGCATTCTCTCGCCATTGCACCGGCCTCCTGCTTCGTCGTGATTTGTCGTCCGAGAACGAAGGCTTCTCTCAAAAAGCCAATCTTTGCTGTCAGCATTTTCACAGCCCAAATAGCTTTTTTATAGCATGCTGCTCTTGGGCACCCTGCAGCTGCTTCCCATATGTTTTAATATAAAAAGGTGAGATTGGGTGCATAGATGGCTGTTTCCTCTCATACTTTACAACCAAGTTGGGGGAGCTTTTAGAAAAAAAATCATTTCTGTCTTCTATTTTGTATGAGACTGATACTTTTTAAGTATCACAGTACTGTAAAATAAACAGCAACAACCACAACACTGTCAGATAATATAATAAATAATCTTACATAACTTATGGCAAAAGTTTGTAGTTGCTGTAGACTTCTTTCACTTCTGGCCCCACTGTTTAACCAACTATATATAGTTGCACAGTATTTATTGAACAATAATGTAAATGATTTATTCATCTGTGCAATATAATTAGACTCAAACTAGCAAAGAGCCGTGCTGGCAGCTCTCCCTCATCGTGCCATCTGCACATTTGGATAGTGCAGAAGGTCAGTGTTGTGGGAAGCATGAGATAATGAAAAGTGCCTATAGTTTAATTACATTAAGGCGCGTTTTCAAAGGAATGTTTGGTGCGGTTGGTTCAAACGTCTCAGACTCACTTGAGACTGCAGTACAGTCTCAAGTGACTCATGTTTATGTTTTAAAAGAAACGATTTCCGCAGGTTCACGCTGGAGGTCTGAGACACTGGAAACTGATTTTTGCTGGATTTAGGGTGATGCAGGATAACGCTACTAATTTTCCTGCTCACCGGCTGAACACTACGCTGTGTGATGATAAAACCCTCAGATGGTCTCTCTCATGCTCTACTTGGCCTCAGCGGTGATCTGTCTGAAAATTAAAGAACCCAAATGGTAACTCTTTGAGAGTTTGAGAAAAAGATTGTGGGAGGTGTGCGAAGGTTCACAAAGTTCTCTATATAGAATTCTATTGCAGTGAGTAAAGCCTATACATTTCACACTCGATTCATGTTCTCTTGGTTTAAATATCCTTTGGATTCGTGTGTATATATTTGTGGTACCTCTACAAGTTTTCTTCCACTTGTTGTCTTCTTTTGTTCTGTCATTTGTGAAGGTCTTTGTGAATAATTCATATTATGGGCTGTACAAAGATGTCCATTGTAGGAAATGAATGTCCCAGATGCTGGTAGACATAGAGGTTCGAAGTATTTCACAAGTAACCAACAGAACTGAATTCTCTTCTAGATGCCCTGCAGGCAGCAGTAGGAAAACTAGCATTGTTTTTTGTTTTTTTATGACTGTGCCCATGTTAATATTTTATTGTACAGAAATAGCTAAATCAATACCGTGGCCGCATGGTAATTGTATTGTGTAACAGTTTTCATTGGTTGCTAACAAAACACATTTTGCTGAAGGAAAACTGTGAAATCCCATTCGGACCCCTGGCTGTTTATTGAGAGGCAAGGGAGAGATGTAAGACCTGAGCTGGAGCTAGGGTTCAGATATTGCTTAAAATATGACACAGCGGCAGAAAATATTGCTGGAAGCGGGGGTTCGACCGTGGCTCGTCAGACCGCTGTGCGAGATTCAGTGTTCTTTGCCTCAACCTGCGTTAATTTCCTGCTACACAGACTTAATATCCCCACTGGGATCAATAAAGCTTGGGCTTATCTTATCTTTTTGGCTCCGGCACCTTGTGTCTGATGTCTGTTCTTCAGTCTAATATGCTGTTGTCCTCTTGTTAACAGCACAAAGATTCAGAGCGCTCGTGCTGGTTTTGCATTCGTTCATTCATTCATTCATTCATCCATTCATTCATTCATTCATTTCTTTAGACATCCACTCTTCATAGCATAAGAGCAATGATCTAGTGTTGTAATATAAGGAGGAAAAATCCCATTTCCTTCAAGGGGGGGGGGCAAACAGTACATTTTCAGAGAATAATTTCTGGAGCTGCATTGTTTGTGCTGGTTAATGCTTATTAGGTCTGATCCTAACCAGCAGAGGCAGATTTTTGGATATATTTTCAACAGCTTGTGTGACAAATGAACTACTGTCTTCTATGTATTATTTTGATTTGTGTTGATTGGTTTCTTCCACGTAGCTATTGACTAGCTGACTGTCCTGTACATCATGTACATAATCATTTCATAATCATCCTTATTCATTTCTAAAAATTATGATGTCTTATCAGGAATTTCTTGAAAGTGGATTATTCCGTCTGACTGTAGTTCCTGCATAAAGTAAATCTGTTTAAATTTTGTTTTGGTTTGACTCTTGCCAAAGTTCTATTTTACCATAATATTGCTATAACCACCTTCTGTAGTATATTTTTACTTGTGGTGAGAAATGAGAATATTTGTATAAAAGGGCCACAGGCAGAGTCTAACAGCAATATCATGATCAGAACTTTAAACCCATAGCCACAAGGACACCCTGAGAATATTTAGATTAATGTTGAAAATAAGTATCTCCATCTGGCTTTGAAATTATTAAAAAAAAAAAAAACTCCAGCCCTCTTTTATTCCGCGTGTTGAGTTTCTCTTGCGGAGTCTGCTCAGGACTTGAATCGCCCTGGGCTGTAGTCAGAGGACTCGACTACACACACACACCTCCTGTAGACACAGCTGAAGCTCAGCCTTCCTGCAAATTACTTTGTGTCTTTAGCTGCAGGTCCTGTAGTCGGATAGTTCAAACTTGGCTGGAAATCAGCCATGTTTTCAGATAGTTTATTCTCCTTTCCTGGAGGAGTAGTCAGCTAAATCAATGCCAGTTTTGTCACTCTGAAAATAGACTCTTTTTTTATTCTATATTGTTTACTTTCAGGTGTTTGCCTCCTAGCTATTTTGTCACTTGTTGTTAAAGAGTTTTCTGCACCATGAGAAGAGGAGTCGTGTTTATTTCGGCACAGATAGGGGGAAATAAACAGAACGCTTTAAAAGTGGCAGCACTGGTAAATATTACTACTATCACAGAGTTCCAGGCCAGAGAAAGATTATAGTTGCAAGTGTCCCTACGGCAAACATGGGATTTTGATGAGTGGCTCTCATGGAGATAAAAGGTACCCCACTGCTTAAGTACAGCACCAAGTGAGCATTACGTACTTGAACACAGGAAACCTGGAGAAGGAAACGTATAAATTACTGCCTGTGTTGACTGTCCAACATCCTAAGTTGTTGGTAGACGTTTCAGAGCGCTCACAGGGCATCGGGACGTTTAAAGGACGCAGCTCACGTCTGGCCATCCTTTTACGAGGCCTAAACATGTGCTTTCAAAGGGGGGAAACTCTGTCAAAGAACATGTGGGAAGAGTTAAGAAAGACGCAGGACACTCCTGTCATGCCTAATGACGGTTTCCCAGGTTTTCTGTCACTGCAGCTGTGTCGCCACCGTGTCGAGTAAATGAGGGGATGTCTGAGCCACAAAGTGTGAGTGTTCACGAGTGTGTAGTAGACACTGTGTACTGTAAGTGGAGATCAAGGTGAGAAGGCAACACAGAACAATGTTGCACAGTGGAGCTGAAAATGAACAGATCCGAGGTGATGAGGAGTTACTGTAGGAATCACAAGGAAGGGGGGGGGAGACGGTGAGTTGGAAATTTGACATCCAGGACTACACTCACACAGACACACACACACACACACACACACACACACACACACACAACTCAGGGCCTCTGGATTCATTTAATACATTCCATATGTACTGACATCTGTGTTGCTGCTGTGTTGATGCCCAAATTGATCCAGCAGGCCACCATGAAAAAGCCAAAAAAAAAGGAAAGGAAAGGACAGTAAAGACTTTAGAAGATGTGATTTTTGTCCATTGTTTTCCTGTTGTTGGCAGCATCCGCTCTGATGAGACTGTGACACACTAAGCGGTGTGTCCTGTTGCCAGATAAAGTCGCGGTGATCACCGCTAACTTCTGCTGTAAAGCGTGATGTCGATAAGCTGAGCCAACGGTGAATTTCTGCCAACCCCCCCCTGCAGGTGATGAAAACGTACCACATGTACCACACCGAGAGCATCAGTGCAGAGAGCAAGCTGAAGGATGCCGAGAAACAGGAGGAGAAGCAGTTCAGCAAGTCGGGGGATCTCAACGTCAACCTCCTGCGCCACGAGGACCGCCAACCCAGACGCAGCTCGGTCAGGAAAATCGAGAAGATGAAGGAGAAGGTGAGTGCTCCTTTAAAAGTCTCCTATCATGTTTTCATTCCCTATAGACAAGGTCCATGTGTAATATATAAAAACTAGGGATCCAACAGTTTATGAACCGTGTCAGGAACGTACAGCTGTCTTGTTTTGGTTCTTGTGTGTTTCGTCTCCTTTTTCTTATCCTTCTTTTTCTCAGAGGTAAAGCTTTTTCCTCCAAAGCAGCTGGTGGTGCTGCATCTAAAACTAACTAGTCAAGTAAAAGAAGAAGAAGGCAGGCAGCTTAGCTGGTGTAGCAGATAGTAAATGGTCAGAAAGCAGATAGTCAGTGGTTGTGGAGACTTGTGAAGTGAGTGGTAAAGAGTCAGAAGATCAGAAGAGTTAGAAGATGTACCAGCAGCACTTTATAGGTCTGTAATGACGCTGCATTTAGACCTACGATGATGGAGGTGAGAAAGCTGTTGACAAAGGTGCAACAGTGTGCAGCTCAATGATTTAAGCACTGGAGCCATGATCTAAAATCTGCTCTTGAAAGCACTTCAGCAACATGATAATTCCTGCATTATATTAAGAGACATAATTAAAGACATAGGGAACCCAGTGCTGATAGGGGCAATGCTGCTTCATTAAAGAGGACTGTCAAATGAATACTGTCCCATACATCCAACAGTGAGAACTTCACACCTTTTTATAAAAAGGTTTGCTATAATACTGCTATAATCTATTTCTGTGAATTTATGATGTCAATCAGAAAACAGGCTCATGAATGTTAATGAGATAGACTAAAATCACCCAGTGCTTCCTTCCATCAGAAATTTGCATGATATGGGTCCTTTAAGGCGTTTCTTCTCAAAGTTAAATGACGAAGTTAGAAGGTTTTATAGATGGAAAACCAGCTCCGATTGCCGTTGCACGTGGTGAGAGAGCAGCAGACTGACATCAGTAAGATGTCACACACTGACGATCTGCAGCCAGATGTACACATAGGAAAGTGCAGCAGTCCAGGCCAATACCCTAACTCCAGATTTCAGCTCATGCAGATTTCTCGTTTTCGTGAACCCTGGCAGCAACACGGGGCTGGTCGTCTCCGGAGCGCACTGTTCTTCAGATGTACCCATGCATTTTTTATTCTGGATCTTCTTCTGGAAATTCTTCATGCAAATGAAACTTCCATTATCTCTCAGGTGCAGGAAATGAAAATCGCCCTCCACAGGCTGGTATCCTCGGAGATGCTGCTTGGCTTGGGAACACTATTTATAACACTGCGTAGCAACGAATATTCGTTTTTTTCCCCCTCCCCCCTCTCCTATGCCTCATTTCTAAGCTGTTGCAGTTGCCTCATTACTCTTCCTGCAAACAGGTACGAGGAGGCAGATGAAGGAATGGGAGGTTAATCTCTTCTCTTCTAGTGTACTGCTTCAATTTGCACCACAGAATGTCTTTGTTAGATTGGAACTAAAATGTCCAGCATATGGTGAAATGTGCAAACAGTTGAGATAATGAGCTAAGTGTGTCTGTCTGGAATGTGTAATGTCATTGTTTAGAATGTCACTTTATAAAAATGCTGTTGCCTGCTTTATATTATTTAGTGCAAAGCACGACTGTCTTTACTTAAATTGATTGTAGTGATGCCGGCTGACATTCAGACAGCGAATGTGCAGTCTGTGTAAATATGCACAGGACGCCGTTTTAACGCCACTCTCACTAAGCCAGAGCCTCCTTAAGTGCCTCTTTGTCAGCATCCACATGCTGCAGCCTCCACTTTAGCGTGCAGAGACACAATAATGACTAAATCCCAGCCTGAATCTGTGCCACTTAACACGTTGCTGCCTAGAGACAGCTCCTCCAAAGTCTGTTTCTCCAAACTTTCCCTGTCATCTCTACCTGGTCCCGAAGCTGCGGCTGCCACTCAAACTCTTCCTGCTGCTTGTTTTTTCCTGCACTGATGGATATTTTTTTCCCCTTCATCTGCTCTGTCTCTTCTCTCTCTCTCTCTCTCTCTCTCTCTCTCTCTCTCTCTCTCTCTCTCTCTCTCTCTCTCTCTTTCCTCCGCAGAGGCAAGCCAAGTACTCAGAGAATAAGCTGAAATGCACAAAAGCCCGGAATGACTATTTGTTGAACCTGGCAGCAACAAATGCAGTTGTGGCAAAATATTACATCCATGACGTCTCTGATATGATTGATGTAAGTATGTGCTCGGGCTCGCTGCGTTTGTCTCCCAGCTGGGATTTCTGATGTTGATTTAACTTCGCAGCACTGTCGCATTTCTCACCATCTGTTCCCGCGTCTCATCCCCTTGCAGCCTGTTAGCTGTTTGTTTCCAAGCTGCTCTGTTGGCCCCAATAAATGTATTTGCCATCAGGTTTTTTTTTGTCCCTCCTTATTTCTGCATAACAAACCTAACACTGATATGCTGGTGAGTGACTGCAGCTGACATGAAAATTAGTTTAGTGATGCTCTGTAATATCATGCAGCTGCTAGTGCTGATAATTTCAATTTCAAGGACGCAATTTAATTCATTCAGTTCAATTCATTAGCGTTAACAACACAGTTTCTCTTCAGACTACTGCACTCCTCCTCTCCCCTGGACCTCTCCTCATTTATTTGTTTTTGATGATGCGACTTTTTGGATGCTTCGCTGGGGCAAATGCAGCGTGTCCTTGTGTCTGTATGCTGCTGTTATCGATTAAAAAAATCATGACCCCACACGGATTGTCTATTGGCTGTCCTTCTATTGTCTTTCCTTTCATGACTCAGGGAAGAGGAATCTTCCTTTCACAAATGTAGATTTATTACATATGTAACAGGAAAAAAAGTTTTTGTGTCTGGCCACGGAAAAACTACAGCAAACTCTTAAATAAATATGAGGTCGCTGTTATTCAATTTGTGAACCGGCGGCCCTGCTGAAGGGTCCGGTGACCATGGTTTTTAAAAGGTGACTTTGTTTTGCAAACCGCCAATGGTTTTGGAAGCCGGTCAGAGTCAGCTGGTGAGCGGAGGCTCTGTGATTGCAGGCATGAACGCGGTTAATGTGGTTGGCACTGGACGCTCAGCCCCGGGTGACCTGCCACCAGTCACCCTGCAGGCAGACAGATGAGGATTAAGATGAAGAAGCCTTTGTTGGCCAGTTTAGAAGAGATCATTTGAAACATTCTGGATCTATTCTGTGACTACACATGCATGAATAATTGCCTCTTTGTGGTGATCAGAACTTTTTCTTTTTGTATATGTTTATTTCGCTATTGCACAAATCCTTTAGGTAAATTTTTTCCAGATCTGAAGAGCCTCAGATCATGATACAAAGTGCTGCAGTGATTACTTCACTCATGTCTTTCCAGTTTACTTCATGCTGTTTTGTAGTTGATTGTCAAGCATGGTTGACTCGGTCCGTGTAGTCAAACCTTTATTTACCAGGCTTATGCTGCAGAGATTTCCTGGATAATAATAATAATATAATAATAATGGAAGTGGCTGTTGGTGGCTGTCAAGAAACTATAAGCCCTATAGCCAGATTTCCATCACTGAGGCCATCACCCCTTCAATCTGCCTCTTACTGTGCTTTCGGTCTGATTGTCACATTGTTCCCTGAGGCCCGACTGCCATACGCTACCACATCAGCAATAATAAGAGATTAGTAAGAGATGCACATTTCCCAGGTCAGGCATGATAAGAATTGATTTGATTTCAACTGTAGCGAATGTTTCCACTTTAAGGATTTTAAACTGCAGTCAGACTGTTATGGTTTGCCGCATTAAAACTGATTGTGGCAAAATGTGTTTTAGCTTGTGTGAAATTTGATGGTTATGTGTTCACAGTAGTTGGGCAACACTGTGGCCCTGATTCATGGCTATCAAAGTGTATTTGCCCTCTTTGGCAGCTTTGACGGACCCAGTGTCTGGAAAATGAAAGGTCCATGTCAACCCAATTCCTGCTGAGCTGCAGTGAATGGGATTGTGAGCATGACTAGTTTGGCCGCCGCTATAGCGGGGCAGAGCAAGACAAGGGTTCGTTTGTCATGTCAGAGTAACTGGCCGCCACACATCAAACCAGACGCTCCTGCTGCAAAGAGTCGGCTTTGTCAGTCAGCACTGATGTTGGGTTTATCCTACCATTGCAGAAACACTGCCAAAAAATGCTACTGCTAATGCTAATACTATGATGAGTGTGGTTGCTTAGAAGTGTCAGTATGATATTATTTGTGTATCTGAAAAATAAGATTGAGATAGTGAAACTTAGATGACTTCTATGCATAAATGACATTTTTGCAGCATAAATAGCAAGTTGTAGCATATAATATATTATATATGAACCTGGCTAAGAGGCAGAAACATTTTACAGTGCAATTTGTAACATAAGTGGGAATTAGGTGGGAATAAACAAATACATATATAGAATGGTAGAGATAGTTTAAATGAGTGGCATCTGATTTAGAACAGTTACAAAGTCCATTGCTCTCGAGGTCCTTCAGTTCTTCAACTTCAACTAAGCTATTAAGAACGATCAGGTCCAACATTTTTAGATCACCTTGCAGGGAGTTCCAGGGAGTTGATTTTTTTTCCAGTTCAGTATAAATATTAGGCTCAGTCAGGTTGAAAAAGTCAGTGGATAGTAGGCTGTGACCTTGCAAGTTTCCTACAAAGGTAAAATACAAGATAGGATGGGAGCATTCCAAGTCGAGCCTCATAGAGCTAAAACTATGAACTAGTAGACATTTTATATTGTAGGATCATGCATACAATTCATCCTTTGCCATGCTAAAATGTGATTGACAGTAAAAAATTATAGCATGTTAAACTAATTATTGCAAGAGATGTAATAAGTAGGGTGGAATTTATAGAAAATACAATCAAAATTAATTAACTGTCATATAAAATACCCCCGCAAGTGACACCATGAAAAAGTATTTAACAGGGATGAGAAGACAGGTGGAGAGAGACGGAGATAAAGAGACAAACGAAAGTCTCCCAAAGCTAAGACAAGGAAATATGAGGAAACATACATTATGTTTGAAAGACCGGTGTGTTATTGTGTCTAAAATGTTGACAGCGGACAGCATGAAGACAAAAAATTTAAGACATTACACCACAATCAGGCTGATAAGCCGGTTTTATTTCATTTTATTTTTCAGTATCATATGGTATGACATGGTCAGTCAAAAAATGTTTATATTTTAATTAAAGATTTAATTTTTTAAATTTCAGATGCACTCTAAATGTTTTCTGTTAGTTAATAAAGCTATTCTTTGTTGTAAGTTGGTCCATATTTCTTTCTTTTTTAATTCTCTTATACGTTAATAGGGATACAGTGTTATGCAGAGGTACTTATAACAATCTTAAAGACAAATGATACTATTTATAGTTGTGTTTTTAATTTTAATTAAATTTAAAAAAGTGATGAACAGTACTTTGATTTAAGTAATTTAAGTATGTGTGCAAGCATCTGATAGACCGGACTGCAGATCTGCATGTCAGTTCTCCTTTTTAAAAAGAGAATAATTCGCTCCCATTTCAGTCTGCTGAGGCACTTTGACTGAGTGGTGCAATGAGGCTTGTGCACCAAAGCAGAGAGTCTGTTTCCTCTGTGCTAAAGAGCGCTAAAGAGCATTTACTTAGTGATTCACAGAGCTGTCGGCCGCCTAGAGCTCCCTCTGAACCCCCTCACTACCCTCCGCTGCTTAATTAGGTCGCTTCATCCTGCTCTGTGTGATAAGGCTCTGTCATTATCCCAGGTACTGCACTGGCTCCTGAGAACTCGACTTCTACTTTTGAAAAATAACTGTGTGTAATTTGTGTTTTTTTAGCCTGTGAACCAGGTCTGAACAGGAAGGGAAGGGGGTGCTGAGCTTTTATAACTCAACTTAACCCCTATGTGCAATGTGTTTTTTTTCTTTTTCCTGCTGATTAATGCGTATCTCCTCTCCATAGTGCTGTGACCTGGGCTACCATGCCAGCTTGGCACGCACCTTCAGGACCTACCTATCCGCCGAGTACAACTTGGAGACATCGCGCCACGAGGGGCTGGACATCATCGAGAACGCGGTGGACAACCTGGACTCGCGCAGTGACAAGCACAAGATCATGGATATGCATAACCAGGTGTTTTGCCCTCCCATGCGCTTCGAGTACCTGCCACACATGGGGGACGAGGTGAGATGCTGCGAAGGTTGGAGAAAGATTTGTCTCGGTCGCCACTAGGGTTGCAAAACTCTACGGAAGTTGGAAAATTCCCATGGGAATTAACAGGAATTAATAAAAATTATCATGAACAAAATTATAATTCCCTTAACAGGGAACTCAAATGTAGTTGGGGAACATAGATTGCAGCATAATCTTCGAAACAACCAGATTTAAAGGGATAGTTCACCTTTTTTGAAAACTCTGCACATCATCAGGATTCCCATCGTCGTAGCCTAAAAACAGTTCCTTCTTGTAATGGTCGGGTTTAATCCAATCTTATCTTATCTCAGTCTGGTGAAGTAAGTTTTGATAATATTATGGGGCAAATATATTTGATCTAAATTGGTGTTAATGTTTAACTTGCAAATATTTCTTTAGTAGCTAGCTGGTAATTCAATTGTTAAATGTTGAATATTTTCTACATTGGTAAGCTTAACTTCCCATGGAAATTTACCGGAAATCTTCCTTCCCTTTGCAACCCTAGTCATCACTGACTGAGTGAGGAGTATTTTTTAATCCTTACAGCTTCTGATGGATCTCTCTGCCCCTCCTCCTCCTCAGGTGTGCCAGGTGAGTGCCCAGCAGCCTGTCCAGACGGAACTCCTGATGCGTTATCACCAACTGCAATCCCGCTTAGCCACGCTCAAGATTGAGAATGAGGAGGTGAGGATTTAAGATGACAGTGAGTCTGGCTAGCATCCCCCCCCCCAACACCCCCCACCCCCAAAACAGAAAGTCTCATTTTCCCCAGAGCCAAGTAGGAGGGCCACATCACCATCTGCTCTCATTGCAATTACTCTTCGATGACCCTTGCTCTGCAGGGGGCTGAGAATATATTTAGAATGTTGTCATGGCGCCAATGTTTTGTTTTTCCATGAAGACATATTAAACTGTGATGATGAGAAGCGGGCTTTCTCATTACAAGCAGCAGACGACGAAGGTGCAAACGGAGGCGATAATAACCGAGCTGTGCTCGACTTGCCCGTGCCGGCGTCTCTGCCTTTTCCCTCTTTCCCTGTGTCTCGCGGATAATGGACGAGCCGTGTCATTACTAGAAACAAGCTTTATCCATCTCAGCCCTGAACAAATTGCGTGCTTCTGTAATGTTATGTATATATTTTGTGCCTTTTCCATGAAACTTATCGTATTCCTTTTCTGATTTCTGGCCTGCGGGTTTTGTTGTGGACCTGTGTTCTGATGCTGCTTGATGTCCATGTCATTTATTGTTCTGGGGTCAATTTGTCTTTGATACAAATATGCCCGTGCTGTAAATCACTCAGTGTTGCCCTTGAAAATGTCATCAGTTACATCCATTCCGTCAAGGCTCTTTTTCTTTTTCCTATTAGAGGGAAAATATGCCTGAGAATGAAAAAGATATGATGCATCATTTGTCATCTTCTTTGCTTTCCCTTCATATCCCTGCCTGCCCAGGTGAGAAAGACCTTGGACGCCACCATGCAAACGCTGCAGGACATGCTGACGGTGGAGGACTTTGACGTGTCGGATGCCTTCCAACATAGCCGCTCCACTGAATCCATTAAGTCTGTGGCCTCCGAGTCCTACATGAGCAAGCTCAACGTAGCCAAAAGGAGGTCGAACCAACAGGAGACTGAAATGTTCTACTTCTCAGTGAGTTCACTTCACTTTTGATTCATCTACGGTTGAAACTCCTATTGGCTGCCTGCTGCGGACTCCCGCTCTTCAAAATCAAGCCATCAGTCATAATTTCCACATGCTCCAGAATTTAAATTAAATCCAGAATGGATTGAATTCATGCGCCTTTGAGCAACACTGAATTGTTTGACTTGGCTCATGTTACACTGGATTAGTGCTGCTGCCCTCACGCTGCTGCATTCATCTCTCTGTCTAGAAATTCAAGGAGTACCTGAATGGCAGTAACCTCATCATTAAGCTGCAGGCCAAGCATGACTTACTGAAACAGACACTGGGTGAAGGTAAGGGGCCTTCTCTTTTAATCTGACTTTGCTGTCCTTGGTGCATGAACATGACCCCGCTTTTCATCTAAATACTGCCCTCACATTCTCGCCACTGCAGAGCTGTAAAATCTACCTCCGGGCTTATAGCGGCACAGCTCATATCTTAATAAGCAGCAGGGAATGAGGTGGAGGAGGCTACAAAGACATAGACTTCTTTTTTGTGCTTTTTTTGGAAAGGAAATGGGTAATGACGGTTGATATTTAAATTGGAAACTATCACACCCAAAGCAGATGACATCTACTTTGAGGTATTCATTCGCCTTCCTGCTTATCTCTGCATTATCCAGGTTACTTTCTATAAGCTGTAGCTACAGGGAGGGTTTCCACAGCTTTATAGAATGGTTCCCCTCAGCCCCTCCCCTCCCCGGGAGGTCCCCTTGTCACCTCAGCCGTGAACAGTATACGCCCAATCAATCAGGAGGACCGGGCCTGGGCCCGTCTATGCAGCTGCTCCTGGGGTTTGCCCTAATAGAAAAAGGGCATCAGATGCAGACAGCTGAGGCCACGCAGCACATGTTAGCATGCGAAAGCAGCGTAGCTCCACATTTTACACGCCGGACACATCCATTCAAGTTGCGCTTTATTTATCTTGCTGAGTTTGTCGAGCTTTGACAAGTGTTCCTGCGATTTCTCCCGTGGCAAACAAGCAAGCGAACAGCATGCTTTCACACCCACAGACACTCCCCTTACAGGCCGCATCAGTCTCCGGACAGATCCGTGTGTGTGTCCGCGGCAAAGCAGCTGCAAGAGCGTGGCATATGGCGTCTCCAGGTACCACCCACGTTTTAATTATTCAGGTGATCAATCAGTGCTGCGTCGAGCTCATTAGCCAGTTGGTTTTTACCCAAAGATGGTGTGTTTGCACAGGGTGAGTCTGCTCGGTGCCACATAGCATTTACATGTATTAATACAAACAAAACATTGGCACAATGGAAGACAGCGCCACATAATCTGCCAGCCCTTAATTCCCAGATGCTAATTCCCAATGCATTTGATTTGTGCTTGTCACCTTTTTATCATGGCACAATAAATATCACGCCCATTGTTGAGGGGGCTATGGCAATTTTGGGTTATAAAATTAAGGGAAAAACGTTGTTGACTTTTCGCTCGGGTTTGAGAAACTCATTTTGAGCTTGGTTGATCAGGGGTAGACGAGGATATCACTCAGTGGAATGATATCTGTGAAATGTGCTGTTGTTGCTCCACATGAACGCTCCAGAGACCGTGTCCCATCTGCCAGAATGATGTGTTGAGAAATGAGTTAGCCTTTGCTCTTTCTGTCCGTTGTTAGACGGAGTAAAGAAATGATGTTGGAATGCCTCAGTGCCATTGTTGGGTTTCTTTTTTTTTGTTATGTTTTCCTGTGTGTATGTGTGTGTGTGTATTGTCCAGACACTGCTGGACAAAGACAAACTCTCAGTTCATGAGGCCACGCTTGATTATCCTTGAATTGACTTCATCTCTGTTGTAGTCTGTGTTAGCACAAACCAGTATGTATGTTATCATAATCAACATCAGAATGGCTGAGGTACATAACATGCATTTTCTTTTTCTATTGAATCCCCAGATAACAAGATATCCAGATGATTGACTGACCCCAACTTTAATTTATCTGTCTATTCAAACTGTATAGGAATCCATAGTATAGTAACTGATACTGCTGTAATCAGTTAATATATCTGCAATTTATTCACTTTTATTATTATTATATTGTTATTATTATTATGGGCGACACGGTGGTGCGGTGGGTAGCACTGTTGCCTCACAGCAAGAAGGTCGCAGGTTCAAGACCGCCTTGGGCCTGGGTCTGGGGCCTTTCTGTGTGGAGTTTGCATGTTCTCCCCGTGTCTGCGTGGGTTTTCACCGGGTACTCCGGTTTCCTCCCACAATACAAAAAACATGCTCAGGTTAATTGGTAAACTCTAAATTGCCCATAGGTGTGAGTGTGAGAGTGAATGGTGTGTGAATGGTGTGTGTGCCCCACGATTGGCTGGCGACCATCTGGGGTGTATCCCTGCCTCTCGCCTTAACGCGCTGGGATAGGCTCCAGCAGACCCCTGCGACCCCGAAAGGGAATAAGCGGGATAGACAATGGATGGATGGATGGATGGATGTTATTATTATTATTACTGTTGTTTCCTCTTTATCAATTCTCTGCAATTGCTAATTGTTATTTCGTATAATTCTAACATTGTTTTATGATGTTTTCTGTAGAATTGCCCTGTGTGTAACTATATAACATGTGCGTGTGTTGTTCATATTAGAACAAAAGGCTCAGTGAGCCAGCAGAGACACCGCTCAGTGTCGCCACTGATAGACCCTTACCTCCCCCTCCTCCCTGCCCAACACACACACACACACACACACACACACACTGCAGCGCCAGCCCCCTTTCCTTACTCCGAGGGGAGCCCCGTGCCCCCGCCGTGCCCTCTGGGTCCCCTGAGGTTTCAGAGACGACTACTCAAAGGCTTTGTCCAGTGAATGGTGTTAGCACTGCTCCATTCATCTTTCCCTCCCAATAGTCATGTTGTCTCCCCCTTCAATGAGCCTGGACACTGGAGTCTGTCTAATATGTACCACAAAGACACTAATATATAATGTATCCCTCTTGTGTGTGTGTTTTTTTTCCACAGGGGAAAGGGCTGAATGTGGAACTACGAGGTAAGATCTCCCGTGACGTGTTTCTGATCCGTACTTCATACGCTCATTTAGAATGTACATCAAATCTTACACAAACAGAACAAATATACAATTCAATATATTTTTTAAATGTTATTACAAAACACAATGGTATTCTTTGGTAGTATTGCATATATTTTCATTATTTGTGGTCAGTGACTGTCAAGCTACATCAAAATAATGGTATCTAATATGAAGAGGAAAAAATGCAAAATTTCCACAAAAAAAAGAAAATGACATGCACATGACACATTCATTTGCACATGCTAAATGTTGCTCTTGTGGTTTCTTTCACAATGGATTTTCATGAATATTAAAATGACCTCCAGCTGCATCCCACTGAAACTGTCAAAAATCAGTCATGTGTATGTGTGCGTGCATTTGTGTGCGTGTACGTGCATGAGTTCACAGTGCAGGAGATTTAACGGATTCACAGTAGTTTTGGGGGGGATTTCACGGACAACGCTAGGAACATGACATTGAGATTTTCCTGAGAGGAATCAATGCAAATGGCTTGTGTTGCTACACAGCGTGTGACATGGAGAAATAAAACAGCAACTGGGGGCTTAATTTGTTCACCTCGTTAATAACATTCATTAATCCATGCTGTGTTGTCAAAAAAAGTGTTTTATTGGCCAGAGTCTTTCACACCCCGGCCTCTCAGTAGTAATTAAAGTAATCCCTATCAAGCTTTACTGATTAAGCACCTCTTTAATGAAATGGTCAGTGGCATTTTTCACGTGTGAGCCTATTAGATAAAGATATTTCTCTTTTTAATGATAGAGGTTATTTTTTTATTGCTCTGTCTTAGCAATTGTTTTTTAACACCTGCTTTTGAACTTGCACGTTTAGCTCTACAGTCTCACAGAATATGGTATTTTTATTCCTTTTTTGTCCATCATCTCCTAGGCCCCCCACCCTTCCCCCTAAACCACAGAAAATGCGGAAGCCTAGGCCACGCTCCATGTATAACCATAAGCTGTTTAACGGCAATATGGAGACCTTCATCAAGGTACCCTCTGCTGCTGGTGGTGTGTGACTGAGCGGCCCCTGTGGGGCAGGAGGGGAAGGCGGCTCGAGCCTTCGCTCTCATTCTCTACCTCATTTGGCCTTTGTGTTCCTCCCTCTCTGAGCTGCCCTTGATCATAATATTACACCTCTGTTTAACCTCTAATCCTCCTCCTCCTCCTTTCCGTGGTTCTGCTGGTGCAGACGGAGCAGCAGTCAGCTGTCTCTTTATTCCCCTCCAGAACGTTTTACTATTTCTGGCTTACTTTCTAAATCCAGTCACACTCTGGGTGACTGAGAGGCAGGAGGAGACAGCAGCGGGTCTGCTTCGCCCTTCACTGCACCCGACACCTTCCTGCTTCTCTGTAGCCTCCCTAATGCCAGACCCCTGTGCCTCGCCTCCTTTAACCTCCGGAGGGATCATTCTGCACCTGAGCTTCTCTAACCCTGTGCTTCTCTCTGCCTCTCTTCCTCTGCTACTCTGTGCTTTGCTGCTCTCTGTCCCAGAGGAAGAAGGAATGCCCGTACCCGCATACAGGTAGAGAGTATAGATCACAGCATGTGAGCCACTCAAACTTTGACTAATGGCAGTAATTTACTTTCTACTGCTTCAGCGTCACCCGTGTCCTGCTCCTTTCCACAACTGTTTATTTTCTTTGACATTTCTTCTTATAGTTCACTGTATCTTTTGTTTGTGATATTTTCTAATTGATTATTCTCATCCGATCTTTTCAATTTATATGAACAAGAACAATTTATAAACAAGGCAAAGCTAACAGTGTATGTTTAATGCCATTTCAAGATATGGTATCATCAGTATAGATGTAAAAGTAGCATGCAGTATTACTATATCATACTAGCTTCTTTATTTATGCATTACTTTTTGTTACTTCTGTTTTGCCTTGTCTTGCGTTTATTCATTTTTCATATCATTTCATTGCAGGATTCAGGTCAACCAATTCCACTTGTTGTTGAAAGCTGTGTCAGATACATCAATCTATACGGTGAGTTTCCTCTGATCGTTTCGCCGCTCCTGAGCGAGAGGGCAGGGGGAGAAAAAAAAAGCAGAAAGTCAAAGTGTTCCAGCCTTATAAGAAGTAACAGCAACCATCTATCAATCCGTTCCCACAAATAGCTGCCGGCGCAGAGATTGACCCGCTCTGCTCTCCACCTCAGTCTGAGGCGCTCAGCAGCAAGCCAGTGATTTGACAAGCTCATAACAATAGATCACACACAGAGAGTTTAGAAAGTCCCATTGGTCTTTGTTTAGTCAGTCCAACATCCCTCCTTTATCTTTTAGAACTCCTCCCCGTCTACCTTCACATCTGTCTTGGGCTCGTTGCTGTAGCCCGCAGACCTTTCCCTTGGATCTGGACCTAATGAAACTCCAGAAAAACTGATTAGGAGCTCTCTAACTGGAACCATATGCCGCAGCCTCACTGAGGGGCCCTCTCCTGGAAAAAAACGCATCTCCCTTTATGACTAGATTACATTTCCTGCTCTGTGTTTTGTGTTTCCAAACAGGCCTTCACGAGACTGGCACACTGGGGTTTGAGGATAATGATAGCATAATTCTGACTCTTATCTGCAAATCCTGGGTTTGAATTTCTTTCAGGGCTGCAGCAGCAAGGCATATTCCGCGTGCCGGGATCACAGGTGGAGGTCAATGATATTAAGAACTCGTTTGAGAGGGGTAAGACACTGTGTGTGTTCACTGTGTGTGTTCACTGTGTGTGTTCACTGTGTGTGTTGCAGAACTGAAAAATGACAGATAGGCACTACAATGATGTCAGCACTGAATTTAGTGTTTCTGCTAATCAGGAGAAGATCCCTTGATCGATGACCAGAACGAACATGATATCAACTCAGTGGCAGGGGTGCTGAAGCTGTATTTCCGAGGACTGGAAAACCCGATCTTCCCGAAGGAGCGTTTCCTGGATCTCATCTCTACCATCAGTGAGTCACGTAGAGCGGAAAAGTATTCCAGGCCGTGGCGATCGCGAGCGGACTGGTTCGAGTAGGAAAGTGAAAACACACCTTACAGTATCATAGAGACGTAGCTGTGCTGAAGAAGAGAAAGGCATGCGGCGCCGCACATGGAAGCAATCTTAATACCAGGGCTCTCCGCCCGATGTTTAACAAAAAAAAAAAGTAAAAAATCTAGCAGGAGGAGGAGCACGAGAGCCACATCAGCCGGCCGTGTGCGACTTCACCGCAGAATCATTTCCCTGCTGTTTCTAATAGTTTGATCACTCAGTAGGCCTCGGGGGTCTGGTGAAAGGCAGGAGGGGGCATCTATTAAAGTGTCAAGTAACAGTTTTCAGAATCCCCTCCGCCTTTCGTCTCGACACTGTACTCTCACTTAATCAATTTCCCAAGCTACACTGAGGTTTGTACCATATTTCAGTGGACTGTATTGTTGTTGTAGGCCGAATGCCAATATATGTTTTAAAGATGTATTCAATTGCCAGTGCTACAACCCTCCACAGTACGTCTGCGTGCTGCGTTTCAGAGCTGGAGTCTGGAGCTGAGCGGGCGCATCACATCCAGCAGATTATTGTGACTCTTCCCCGGACCATCATCATCGTGATGAGATACCTTTTTGCTTTTCTTAATCAGTGAGTTTGCACTCGTTCACATCACAACTTCAGCAGCACGTGCCGACGTATGCGGCGGAGCAAGAGTTTATTCTTCTCTTAAACCTTAACTTTGCTTGTAAATTTTTTTATCCTTTTCGGGAAATTCCGTGTTTAACAGTAAATACGGCGGGGCAAAGCCAGAAAAGCGGCAGCCAGGTTTAAAGAGGAGATGCAAAAGCATTCAGAAAAACACAACCGGCTATTTATTGCTACATCTGTGTGCAGTGTTTTAGACGTTATTTACGGGCTCGGAAACTCATGCCTCACTGAAGTAGTATAGCTGTCCTCTTGTAATGGATGTTATTAATGCTCCTTTTACTGGGTTAGCCTGCAGAACAAAGAGTTTGATTTCATGCCCTACGTTTTATTCCGCTCTCCTATAGCCGCTCCGTTGTTGGAACTCTTCCAGCTGGCTTTATTGCTCTGCCGCAGCTTGTTGATAATGGGCAAGGACTGATTATGACTTCCTCTTGAAGCACCGAATGATTTGGTTTTAGCCAGAGCGGGTCGTGTCCAGGCTCAGTTGATTTGTAGAAAGGGTTAGCTGATCAAGTGCTTTTCCAACAAATCTAAGCGGACTAAGCTGCGCAATGAAGCAGGTGCTACTGTAATTCAAATCTGTATCTGCTACATAACAGGTTGTTTTCAGATATTATAGGAGTGATATTTCCTTAACTTATAGCGGCCACCCACACATCATGTAAATTGTAAATTGTAAATTTCCCCACTGTGGGACAATAAAGGAGCTATCTAATCTAATCTAATCTAATCTAATCATATGACTCTATAATACCCCTCAGCGATGTGGAGCTCTGTAGAGTCTTTCAGCTCATTGTTTCAGATTTCTGCCCCTTAACTGTTCTGTGTTGGTTAAATTTCATTGATTTTATAGAGTGTAAACAGCTGATTTCATTAAGAAAAGCTGACAAATTCCATGTCTAGCTGGTAAACATAGTGGAACATTTAATAACTAAAAAAGCAACACTCCAACAGGAGTGGAGACTAAAAAACCAAGGCTAGAGGAGAATACTTATTAGATGTTGCCAGACCTAAAATAGGACTCAAAGTGAATGCTAATATTGCTCGCTATCTATTGGACGTGTAATGCAAGTGTTTGTGAACAAATTTGCCGTATCAACTTACAAGGTGATAACAAGCTATTGCAGGTTTAAAATTTAATAACTAGTCCAATAGTGTATGGAATATTCTATACTCCATATGTGGACAAAAGGAACAAAACCAAACACAAGATAACAATTATATTTACTCAAATTCCTGTTATCTGGTGTTTCATTTTAAGACCAGTTACCATGTCCTGTTCCTCAGTCTCTCCCAGTACAGCGATGAGAACATGATGGACCCGTACAATCTGGCGATCTGCTTTGGTCCCACCCTGATGCCCATCCCGGACGGTCAGGATCCGGTAGCGTGCCAGGCACACGTTAACGAGGTCATCAAAACCATCATCATCCACAATGAGGTCATCTTTCCTAGTCTCCGTGAGCTGGACGGCCCGGTGTATGAGAAGTGTATGACCGGCGGGGAGGAATACTGGTGAGTGTTGTCTGGATCAGGAGGTGAACACGTGAGTGGGAGTACGACATTTTATCAGCTTATCAACACCTTCGACATGCTAATAGATCAGAAACTACATGTCCGTCATGCTTCAATGTCTTCAGGTATTAAGAAATCTATGTGTGTTTGCAGATTTGGCTAGTTTCATTACTCAATATGATCAGGTTGAGTAACCATAATCCTCCTTTTATTTAGTGTAAATCTTACATTATAAATAAACGAATATGAAAGCCATCCGTTATCCTATTAATTAACCAGTTACTTGAATTTGCCCCTGCAGCGACAGCCCCCACAGTGAACCAGGAACCATCGATGAGGCCGACAATGGCACTGAGCCACACACCAGCGACGAAGGTCAGCGCATCATATTTCTATTTAACCAATAATGTACGGATATAACAATTAGACTTCCAGCTCATGGTCTAGCAATTTAGAGCTGTGATGATAACCACATCACAGCAAAAAAAAACAACAACAAGTAGGTGAAAATCATCAATCACTAAAGAAATTGTTGCAGCCATTTGTCACTTCAGCTTTATGCACCTTGTCCATGAAATGATTGGTGATGATGTTTATATCATATATCACACACCTTAAGTAGGTCTCAAACATTCACCTGCACAAAAAACATATACATTTATATAAAATGTGAAACAGTAGTAGTAGTAGTAGTAATTGACTCTGTCGCTGCAATGAGAAAAAGTCCATATCACCACAGACGAGTATGAAATAACCTTTTTTTTCCTTTTTTGATGTAAGCCACTGTTTGATCGTTCAAAGAGAAATGATCAAACCAGTTCACATATCGGAAAATGGTGTTACATGGATCTCACATCAGAATATATGTGATGTGATTTTAGTCGAGTCTTTGTGGATGAAAAGGCTCAGAGTGCAGACTGACCTTCTTCAGTGAGTGCTTGTGACTGAAAGGTGAATGAGATTCGTGCTTCAACTGTTTATGATGGCAGAGGCTGGCGTGATGCTTGAAGCTGAAGGCAAGTTGAGTAAACAGTGTTGGCATGCAGCGCTGCCTCTTTGATCCCTCTGTGTGTGTGTGTGTGTGTGTGTGTGTGTGTGTGTGTGTGTCCCCTCTCGCTCTGCGCCTCGCTCTCTCCCGATTCCTCTCTTCTTCCCCCCTCCTCCCCTGCTCACTCTTTGTTCAGCATTAGTCAGCAATTCTCCTGGGACTTTCTCCTTTGTGCAGTATTTCCCCACAATCCTCCTCTGAGCTTTGAATGCATATCTGGGCCAGACGCAAAAAAACAAACCGCGGGTAATAAAGAGCATAATATCTCCCGTGCTGTCGGCGAGGACGTAATAAGTGTGGAGCACGTTGGGTCAGACTGGGGTAACCTTATCTCACAGCTTCATCTGTGCCGCTGGCTGCATTTGTAATGAGCGCTGCTGACCCTTTTTCCCTTTTCTTGCTTAATGGAAAAAGGAAGAAAGCTGACCGTTGTGGGTTATGATCCTGTTGACAAGATGGGTTCTGGTGTTTCTGTCGCTGTCATGTGGGAGTTGTCTGGCCGTAGTCACTGGTATTGGAGAAAAAAAACTACTGATGTTATTAAATAACAAAAAGGAATTATTTATGATAAATATGAATTTGAATAAAGCTGCCTTGCCTCCCTTTCTCTCCGATTACAACTGTATTTATCTATATATACAAAATATTTTCACCCCTCGAGTGAGTTTCTGAAACAAAACTGGACTGTTGTTATTGATAGATTCAGTTCACCCTTACTGACCTCTGCTGGATGCTGGTTGTAGTTATATCAATATCTACTTAAGCTTTAAATGATGTGTACATTTTCTGTATAGTATGTGCACACACACAAATGCATTTAGATTAGTGTTGCGTAGTGATTTACAATAAAGGCATTGACAAATTCTCATCTCAATCTGTAGACCAATACTATGCATTGATGGTGATTATTCATCGTTAATCTTGATTTTTTTTCTCAAACTGCACATGATTGCTGCAATTAAATTTGCATATTTTTAAAATTTTCTCTCCCTAACCAGCCCTATTTCTCCCCCTTTCTTTTTTGTATGTTCTTATTTATTTACGTTTTCAGAGGTTGAGCAGATCGAGGCGATTGCTAAGTTTGACTACGTAGGACGCACTCCAAGAGAGCTTTCCTTTAAGAAGGGAGCGTCCCTGCTGCTGTATCACCGAGCGTCTGAGGACTGGTGGGAGGGACGGCACAACGGCGTGGACGGCCTCATCCCACACCAATATATTGTAGTGCAGGACCTGTAAGTAACAGCAGAAAGTGTTTTGAACATCGTTGTGGTTTATCTTGCATTACTGCAAAACAAAAAGAATAAATTAAAATAAAAAAGCATATATATATATATATTTAAATATATACTGTATATTGTTGGCTTATAGAAAGATTCTACATATATTCCTATAAGCCAACAACATGCATCATTGCAATCCATTCTGTTGCTGCATCATTTACACTTACCTGAGTGTATGTGTATGTTATATCTGTTATATTTGTTATTATGTTTGTTATATTTATGTAAGTTATGTTAACTATTTATTTCTATTCTTTGCCTTAAAGTACAAGAGGGTTCTGTAAAAAAACAGAGTCAAATTCCTTATATGTGCACACATACCTGGTCAATACATCTGATTCTGATTTAAGCCTCTGGTTATTTCACAAGTGATAATCAGTAAAGCTTCATGTTTCTATCTTATGTTCACTCCCATTGCTCGTTCAGGGATGATGCGTTCTCAGATAACCTCAGCCAGAAGGCAGATAGCGAAGCGAGCAGCGGACCATTGCTGGATGACAAAGGTTCGTCCAAAAACGACGCCCCATCACCCTGTGAACAGTCCCCCGATTACAACTTTGGAGGAGTCATGGGAAGGTAAATACAGTTTGAATCGGCTTCCTATTATCCTGGGCTACTGGGGACTTTTCCTGTCTGAACACTCATTCCTCCCCACAGGGTCAGGTTACGGTCCGACGGAGCTGCGATCCCGCACCGTCGGAGCGGCGAGACGCACAGCCCCACCCGGGTGGCTGACACGCCGCCGCGGGCCGCGGCCTGCCCTAGCAGCCCCCACAAGGTGTCCATAAACAAGGGTCGCATCGAGAGCCCAGAGAAGAGGCGCCTTGGGACGTTCGGAAGTGCGGGCAGCATCAACTACCCAGACAGGAAGACGTACCCCGAGGGACACCCTCTGAGACCGATGCCAGGGGCGACGCGTCACAGCAGCCTCGGGGATCACAAATCACTGGAGGCTGAAGCTCTGGCCGAGGTACAACTTTCTCACCTGGATTTTTTAAAAGTGTCTTTTTGGGGCTTTTTATGTCTTTATTGATAGTACAGTTGAGAGAGACAGGAAGGGGGGTAACATGCAGGAAAGAGCTGCCTGATATGGGATTCTAAGCAGGGTCGAGGACTGTAGGCTCCATGTATGGGGGGCTCCTCTACCCACTGCACCACATGCCACCCCCTTACCTGTATTGTAGACATAACCTGAATAGGTGTTGTGTAATACCCTCCCACTCATCATTTTACTTCTGGAGTTTGAATTGGTGATAACATAATAATACACAATATAATAGTATGATAATATATAATAATAATGATACACAATATTAGAAATTAAGATTTTTTTTAAGTTATGATACAAAGCTCTACTATCATGTTAATGAGGTTATAGTGTGTGTATGTGTAGTCTGTGTTTAATGGCTCTGTGTTGTCAGTAATAGACATGATATGAGGTGTGACGAATATAGTGTGTAAGCAGATTAGGAAGGTCTGGTACAACAGAACAGACCCCCCTCTTCCTGTAGCTGTCAGTCTGAGAGCAGCAGCTGGGAGGGAGTCGGGGTAAATGTCAGCGATGGACTGCAGCAGGAAGATAACACCTCAAGCAGCCAAATAACAAGCTAAAGAGCCCAGAAAGTTCTGTGCTCATCAGCTAATAGCTGCCGCCTTTCTGTCACGCTTGGCTACAGCTGCTTGCAAAAAGTTACCTGATTTTCATTTCTGTATCGCATGTTTTACCTCTAATACTACAAATCCCTTACACACATACTTAAAAGTTGCTTGAGTGGCTGTTTTTGTTAAAGCATTTTTGCTGTGAGGCAATGCAGTAGAGACCCCTTTGAATCAAGGACGTCAACGACTTTCAAACTTTTAAATTAAAAAAAAATTAACCATTTATTAAAGTTATTACAGACGTGATTTTCACTATGATAGATCACACAACATCAGCAAGTTTGAAGGGTCTGCTGATGATTTTCATACGGTACAGGAATTAATTGAAACTAATGGGTGCCTGAAGCTGTGGCCTGTCTCTAGCAGTGGTGTCAAACATGTGGCCCGGGGGCCGGAACCAGCCCGCTATAGGGTCCAATGTGGCCCATTGGATGACTGCACTAAGTGTAAATGTGATGCCAGTGAGCATCTTTCTCACAGGCAAATTTCTTTTTACAGTTTTGAACTTTAAATGATTTGTACAGCAGGGAAAAAAGGAAAGATGATGTTGCTTTGAATTGAAATGCAACAGTAGAAGTCATATTGTTGAGATTGCACTTATTTTCTAATGTCATTCATCCTGTTTTGTAAATTAATAATTGTCAAATGTCAAAATATCCATCCATCCATCCATTTTCTATCCCGCTTATTCCCTTTCGGGGTCGCAGGGGTCTGCTGGAGCCTATCCCAGCGCATTTTATGGCGAGAGGCAGGGATACACCCCAGATGGTCGCCAGCCAATCGTGGGGCAATGTCAAAATATTTATGATGTAAATATAAATATATTTATATTCACGGCCCACTCCAGATCAGATTGTGCTGTTTGTGGCCTATGAACTTCATTGAGTTTGACACCGCGCATGTACACTGTGTATTTAAAAGTTGCAAATTGCATTTGTAGATATGCCATACATCTCAGACTCTGGCCTTTATTCTTTTTTTTTACCTTTCACCTCCCTTCAACCAGGACATAGAGAAGACCATGACAACGGCGCTCCATGAGCTGCGCGAGCTGGAGCGGCAGAACACGGTTAAACAGGCTCCCGACGTGGTCCTGGACACCCTGGAGCCCATGAAGAACCCGGTCAGCTCCGAGCCTGGCAGCCCCCTGCACACCATCGTGATCCGTGATCCCGACGCGGCCATGCGCCGCAGCAGCAGCTCCACCTCCGAGATGATGACCACCTTCAAGCCCGCGCTCTCGGCCCGGCTGGCCGGGTCTCAGCTCCGCCCCCCGCCCATGAGGCCGGTGCGCCCCCCTCCCACCCAGCACCGCTCCAGCAGCTCCAGCTCCTCAGGGGTCGGCAGCCCTGCTGTAACCCCCACCGAGAAGATGTTTCCAAGTAACAATACGTCTGCCGGCTCCAATATGAATACATCTGGCGATGCTGGGGATAAATCTGGCACCATGTAGCAAAGGTGGAATCTGCTCAGTGAGGAGGTTGTAAGAGCTTTCCAAGTGACGGGAAAGCTTATGGAAATGGGTTGCCGATGTGCGACAAGCAGATATGGATGTTTTTCCTCTATGTTCTCTGCCTGACTTAATTCATATATTCAGGAAGCTCCTGAAGCAAGTCTACGGATTGTTACCATGGCGATAAAGCGGTGGAAGAAGCTGTAGGGGTGTGATAGCTTAAAGCTCCGCTTCTCTTTGAAACTTGATTTGCCCACAGTAAATGTGTATAGGAGTACATGTATATCAGTTTTACCTCAAGTTCAACTAAATCTGTGGCCATGTTCTCCTTCCAGACACACATTGAATGCGAGTGTTGCAATACTTGTGTGAAATGTTGCTATAGTCTCCACCCCGGCGCACGTTCAACAGATGTGTATGAAAAACACCTCATCTGAACCGGTGTAGACATTCAGGAGGAACATCACGTTTGTTTACCGTTCAGGTCAAAGACCGTATGGCTCTACATATATACTTACTTGAAGTTCCCACGCTTTCTGTTTGTACTATAATACAGTGGATGTTCAGCAAAGTAAAAACATAGTGACGTTTATACTTCTGCATGCAGGGTTTGGAGAAAATAAGGGAAACATTAAAGACCGTGAGAGTTTTTTTTTGTAATCATATGCTCAGAAGACAAGCTTGTTAATCAGTGGAGGCATAAAACATTAGTTTGAAATCTTATAATGATGATAACATATATAATAATCAAGTTTCAGATGTTCAAATATTTAACTGAATACAGTGGGATAATGCAGGATTCTGTTTTGAGTTTCCCGTGTGTGTGGCGACCTGAAGTCATCACTTCCATGTGAAGATAAAGCATCCTGGCATGTGATGATCACTGAAGTCATAGACAGTACAAAGCCAGTCCTCCTCCACTATGTGCAATGGAATTAACATTGCTGCCCCCCCCACCACCCGATGTCCTGTATATTACAAGCTGAAGATTAATGCACCAACTAACTGTAGGTATTCTGTGGTAAACTTGTACATAATATATAGCTAGTAATTTTTGTAAGTGTTAATCTTGTACAGGCTAATACAGAAAAAGGGGTTGACATAAAACGGTACTTGAAAAGATCCAAACTAACCACAAATCACATTCTGTAGATAAGCATTATTCTTCGGCTGTGCAGATTAGAGTTCAGATCATTTACCCTGTACTGTGTGCTTCGAATGCGTTTGGTGACTGTACTGTAGAAAAAAAACGATTGACGTTGAACAGACTGTAAAAGGTTGAAGAATCGCTTCTCCATTATACGTTTGACACATTGGTTCATTTTGATATAGTTTACACCTTTCCTGTCCGACGTCTGATTTGAATGATTGTATCATTGCGCAAGAAATATCCGAGAGCCCCCTGTCACAATTCCTCTTTTCGATTTTAAAATGTGATACTTCCCCAGAGGAACTTGACAAGTAGATGTTGTGACATGCTCTTATAAAAAAAAAAAAAAATCAGTTTCCTTCCTTCCTGCCTATTTCTTATCCTGGTTGATAGATCCAGTTATGCCTTGAATCTACATGAATCCTTATTTTATTGGAGGAAAAACACAAACATGTCAGTGTTTATACGTATATCTACTGTACCATTCTGAAGCTCTATTCCAGAGCTTGTAATCTGCATCCAAAGAGCCTGCTCTGTTGTGCATGTTTTTGCGCTGTAATGTCTGACTCATATTATGCAGGAGTAACATGGGCTGTATGCAGTGCCTTGCCTTGGTAAAACGCACAAATTACTTACCTACATATTGGACTGGAAAAAACAGGCCTTAATAACATATACAGGGGTTGGGAATGATGATTTATAAGCCGCTTGTAGTTGCTGGAATAAAGGCGAAAGAGAAATTGAGCATGTGAACCAGGCACTGATCACTCTGCAGTCATTCTGTACATTCTGCAATGATACATGCTGTAAATGAAGTGAAGATGTTTGCTTGTTTTCTGTTTTTATTTCCAGACAGACATATACATGTGCAGAGGTGGCAGGATTCCTAAGTACAGAAAGCTCTTACAGCCAGAGAAAAAACAAAACAAAATACAGCATTTAGGGTCATGCAGTTCACTGGCATCCTCTGCTGGTTCCTGCAGGTATTGCTTTTTGTAATTAAAATGGTGGAGGCCAGCACCTTACGGGCATTATGAGTATGATCTGGAGCTCATCCATTTAAATAATCATTTTTGTCCAGCTCGGTTACAATTTTGCACCCATTTGAATCTAAGAAGATAATGTTTCCAAAAAAACAACAACATAAGTTTATCGAGATATGAAGAAAGCACACAATAAAAAAGAAAAGTGAAATGATCATCATTGTATTTAACTAGACTGTTTATTTATAGATGCTTGTGGAAGTGGAGCAGACAATTTGAGTGCCTTTTGTGCACAACATCAGTTTTATTGGACTTTTATATTTCCTTTTTTTTAACTGTAATATGTTGTCTATTATTTGTCATGTTAATTATGAACTGAAGTTACTTTTTTAACATTGCTTTCTATTGCTACTCTTGCCATCAAACCAACACAAAGTACACAAACACACAGAGGAGTCTGTTGTGCTCAAAAATTCCTCTTGAATTACAGAAGAATCGTTGTGAACTGCTCGTCCGTGCTGGTGTGATCCCTGAGGAATCGGGACTTCTAGAAACTACTGTACACACATTCTACTGGTATACGGTTCAGTAGAATCATCTCAGATAATTCTTTCTTTTTTTTGTTTTATTTTTGTTTTTTTTTTGTTTTCCCTGTGAACTACCTGTGCTGTGGTTGAGCCGTAAACCCTTGTTGTTCATTCTCCTTCCCTTTCAAAGTAAAAGCATCGCTTCGTGTTACTGGCGACCGTGGGACTGATCTGGGCCGTCCTCTTGAGGCGGCGTTGAGGCACTTGGTTCACTCTTATCTTCCCTACATGTGATGTACATGGACATTTTCTCTCCCTGGAATGTATGTTGAAAATGGGTAACACTGTTTGTTGACGGACATGAGAAGACGTTACCTTCATTTTTCCCCCAAATAAAAAAAAAGAAAAAAAAAAAGTCCATCACAGTTAGAGAGCGGCCTGAGCGCCTGTGATGCGTGTGAGGCGTTGTCACGCCGTTTAGCTCCTCTCTAATTGTTTGTCTAGTGATGCTGTTTGTTGATGAGTGTCTGGTTGGTTGAAACCCTGTGATGTAACGTACACCATACCACTGACTGGATGTGAAAACCCCTGCATCCAAATAAAACCATTATTGCTCTGTGATCCGACAACTCTTGTGTGTTCTTGTTTGGCCGCGGACAAATCTGATAATAAGGTCAGTTTGCAATTTTATACTGTACAAAAGTGGGGAAGGTTTTACTAAAATGTAACTAAACGTGGAAGATAAACATTTTATCTGACTTAAGTCAAGTCTTACATTTATAAGATCCTCATTTACAATGATTTTAAGACAACAATACAGGAAATGTATGTTATAACAGGTAAAAAAAGATATGAACCAATGCACATGAACAAACAAAGCTGAGAGCTAAACCATCAAAATGATCAATCAATTTAGAAGCAGTTGCGATGTGATGAAGTGAAATTTGAGACAAACATATGAGACATCTTGTAATACTCAGTTTGCACTAGAGGAATGATTACCATGTTAATATAGGAAAACTGGCCTGTTTTAAAAAAGAACTGTGAACCTCAGAAATGTCCATAATTTCCATGTCATTTCTACTTTTAAAAGAATTTATAAAACAGAATAATGATTTTAAAATACAAAAACCCAAGTCTGTAGTTCATCCTGTGGCCACATGATGGAGAAACTGCTGCAGACAAAGTGTTCAGACCAACATGAGCTTTCTATGAAGCGTGCGTAGCCACTTTTTAGCACCGTTGATCGCCTTGCAAAGATTAGCAACACACCCAATGCCCAGAATTGTGCATAAATCAGATGATTCCATCGCCCTCGCTGTGTTTCCTTTTGAAATTGCCTTTTTTCAAGTCCATTTGTCGGCGAGCGTTACAAAAGCATCTCAGGCAGAGCATGAACAGAATTCTATTTGTTCCACCTGAGAAAACCCCTGCTCAACGAGAACATGTCAAACAAGCAGCTGTGTTTGCATTTTTTATTACTCTGAAAGGTAACAAGTAAATATGAGCAAGTGTATTTACTGCTTTAAGGAGTGGGCCTCGTAGATCTGAGGCATCAGGGCTCTCCCTGCATCTACTTCTATAAAGTTGAGAGAATAGAATTCAGGAATAATTGCAATTCTATTTTAAATACATTTCATATTTTATACTACAAATGATTACATATATATGTATTAATTCTATATTATTAAAGAAAGGAAATGCACATCAATGAATCAAAGGTTGTTAGGATGACAGGAGAAAAGTCTTGTTTTAAATTACGCTAATTGTAACAATAGGAAAAAACACAGATATTGATGATGAGTGAATAAATCTACATACTAATCACATCCTGAAGTGCAACCTACACTCTCCTCGACTGGTTGTCGTTCTATTGACTGATACAATTCCGGCGTCACCCCGGCTCCCATTTATCTCCTAATAATGAGCACAGTGGCACATCCCTGCTGAGCTCCTTGGCTTTATAGGACGAGGATGACAAATCCTGAGACATTCATATTGCTTCTATCCATGGCGGAGTGGCTGCAGGACAGAAAGTCACAAAAAGTCACTGAAGGTCCAAAGAAACTCGAAGAAGGAGAAATGCAATAAGCTACAAATGGTAAATAAATTGTTTTATGGCTGTCTGGAAGGAGGAACGCGTCCTCGTCTTCAGTCACAGACACACACTGCAGCTGCTTTGAAAAGCAGTAAGTTGCATAAGAAGCAGTGGCCTGATTTGACTTCGCCTCTGTCGCTCTGTCTCGATCTGTTTCTCCGTCTGTGTTTCTGTAGGATCCTCACATTCGTGTTCGGCTGTGTGTTGCTGAGGTACCCAGGCCATGTCAAATTCTGTGAATTTGGTTTTCTCCGGTGGGAGGGCTGGTGACGGCGTATTGACGGCGCTTGACATTTTCCTAACATGGCGGCAGGGTAACAATGATATAACAATAAGCCTGGGGGCTCAAATTGCCTTTTTCCTTGCAGATATTTTCCTGAGCAATCAGCAAACAGAGAGCCTGGCGCATTTCTGACCAACGTTAGGGGATCGGTTGTGTCACATCCAATAGTTTTAAACTTCAGCAGAGTACCTGCCTTCAAGTAGGTCAACAGAGAGTGAACAGACTCCCTGTACAAATCAAATGTATTATGAGTGTCTGGTAGGACCTGGCTACCAGACAGTGACAAAATCCTGATACAGATTGGATCCCCACAACATACAGTAGCTGATAGTGGCCACAGTGTTTCTGCTTCTTAAAGTAATTGCTGTTCCAAACAGGCCCATTTAAAGCGGTTTGCACAGAGCGAACTTTCATTAACATCAGACCACCTCTTTGTGTAAGTCACAGCATGCCAGAATTATCATAACTTCATCCTCCACATTCTCTGGAGGTCTCAATCTAAATAACTTCAATTTCATTTCATCTGCTTATGTAAAAAAAGGAATAGCGCATTATAATGAAAATGTACGTGTAAATATGCAATATTCTAGCCACAGGCTAGTTTCCATCTGTAGTCCCTTGGCAGGTTGATGGTATAATAATGATAATAATACCAATAATAAAAAAACCATCTGTACATTAACAACCCCACATAAAGACAGGGGCACACACCTTACACAAAAAGTAAGAACACAAGTTACACTGCGCTTAACAGGGACACATACACACACAACTCTATATTACAATGAATAAATACTAAAAACTACAAATAAAATATTGAGAAAGCGGTGACCAAGACAAACCAGGAGTAAAAGAGTCATAGATGAAGAGCAAATACTACGGTTGTAGATGGTAAAGATCATCTCTTTATTAAAATCACATAGATTGAAGAGGCCTTTCAGTTGATTATAGAATCTGATCTTGGCTGAAGGTTGTCGATACAGGCAGATTATAATGAAGGACATTTCGGCAGTGAATGTGACATTCATGCCAATATATTCAGGTATAACCTCACATGGCCATGTCATTTTATCACATGTAATCCTGTCTTTAACAGAAGTACCCCCCCCGCCCCTCCCTTTGATCCATCCCTCGTAATTAATGCTGAAGCAGTCACTCTCCTCAATTAAAAACTGTAAATCATTCATTTCCATATTCAGAATCAAACAATATAAAAAGCTGTGAGCCATATTTTCATCTGTGCACTCATGCGAGTTGTAGTAACGTTTTCCTCCTACACTTCACCTTCAAGCTGTTCCTGAATGACTAATTGCAAGACTCTGTGATGATGACTGTACACTGTACTTACAGTGCAATTGTGAGACAAATGGTATGGAAAGGTATTTGATTTCAAATAATGTCTAATAAAATATAATACCGCACCAAAATACATAATTAGAGCCAAAATAAGAGAATGATGTAGGTATTTGATGATATTTGAGAAATGTTAATGTCTCTGAGGAGTTGCACTGCAGTTAGAGAGCTGTGTTCCCTCCTCATACTTTGGCCAGATACGTGAATGTTGAATAAATCAAACCAAGGTCTTGTTAAAATGAAAACATAGGGCTGTTCTCATTGTTCATATTTTGTCTCTGTTGGGCACATAGTGCTCCGGCGAGCCCTCAAATACTAAATATTTTATGCAGAAGGGAGATCAATAATTTTACTTTGATGCATTTCGCATAAAAAAAATTCGTACCTCACTCGGGAATCGGAACATATTATCAGCCCGCTTGGATCTATAAAATAGGTCACGTCGCGACCCGCCTCGCCTCATCGGGCCTAAAAGGAAATGTAACTCTAACAAGATTTTCAAGGTTATACTTATAGCAGATGGCAGCACCTCTGAATGGAGTGGCATTTACAGCTGTGGCTGTATCTTTGATGTGCAGGGATAATGCGGCGGTGTAGCGCATACACAGCATGCATAATGAATAACACCCAAAGACGCAGAGCAAGTTGTCCCGCTTTATTCCCTTTGTTTGTTCATACCCTCACAACAAATCACTCCAAAGACTGGAGGACACAGCACACAGGATCAATATACACAACTCCTGATAATACTCAGACAACAAACACATGCACACTGATTACGCAGCTCTAAGATCTTATCACTGCTTCTTTTTTTTTCCATTCACGAAATATTTACAAATGCATACCAACGTTTTTGAAGAAACCAGACGCCCAACATTACCAATCACCCTTCAAAGCTTACATCTTCTTTTGATTTAAGTGAAAGCAAATGCCCCAAATAATATAATTATTATATAATTAGCTTTATTCTTACAGCGCTGTGTTTTTATAGCCCCATTTGTTGTTAACACACACACTGATTAGATGTCTTACTGGATACTCAATTCTCCAAGGGTGATGCAAATGTTTCCTGGAAAGCAGAGCATTGTTTTTCATGGGTTTGAAAAGCCAAGGCAGCAATAGAAAATATTTAGGTTTCAGCAGTACCGCTGTAGATCACGTGGCTCCTATTAACTGCATGAATATTAATGTTACGTTCACCACAAAGCCCGGTGGACCCCAGCTCGACGGGAATGCCTGATCCCCGTTGCACGCCGCCGTCACCTGTAGGCAAAGTGAATATTGCAGGATCCCCGGTGAGGGAGAAGAAGGAACCCCAAACATTTCACCAGCTCATTTTCAGCTTCAGACTCAAACACCTGCGTCAGAGCCTTGGCAGCGTGACCCCACGCAGAGAATCATCGTATTGGATCATCAGGCTGTTCAGCGTGGATCAACTCATAAAGATGATACTGGTAGTGGAAGTGAATCATTTTTTTTATGTTTATAAGCCTATCAGTTTGATTAAGTGTTCTCTCATATGAAGTAAACTAATTAAAGCCATACAGTAATTTAATGGATTTCTGCCAAGACAAAGTAATTATTGGAGTTGATTTGGATTCAGCAACTGTGATATTTTTAAAAATAAAATATAAAGCATCTGAATTATGGTCTTGGAAATAAGAGAAATTAGGAAAATGTTAAATGTATTTAGATATGAACTAATATTTTGTACATTTGTTTTTGTTTTCAAACTGATATAATTCTCTAAGTGAAAAGAAAGAGAAATAAAGCAGCGTAAAAAGGAAAGAGTTGTCTCGTTGTGTCTTTTATGGTTGATCACCTCTGTCACGGCTGAGCTGAAGCTGAACAAAATCTATAGAGGAAACTGTCTCCTTACAGGATGATGAACCTCAGGATTCCATGAATTGACTAAAGTCACAGTCTGAGATTAAAATGATTTCTCAGATTTTTTTTTATCTTAGTTTTTATCTCCATGCTGATGCTATATAATTTAAATAGAACTAAATAACTGGAAAAACCCTTTATTACCTAATAATTAAAAGAGGAACTAGCATTACAATTCAGCCATGACTTACAGGTCAGGAAAAGAATAATTATGTAGATTCTATTTAACAGTCCACGGTTGACAATTTATATTAATTATTTCAAACAAAGTTTCAATTAAGTGCAGCCTCACATAATACGAGTATGAGTGCAGATAAAGACGTCTACCAGCTCAACACCTGAATAATTCTCTGGGTGAAATATTCATGTAAGCTCAATAATACATGTGTGTGGATATGGAATTTCTAATGAGAGACTATCTTGTCAATTAAAGTCACCTTGTTACAGATGAGAAATGCAATTCCTCCTAACTATTCCACTTCACCTGCTCTGAATAAAATAAAGTGTTCTAATAATTACAAAGGTTTTAAAATGAAAAATTATTTGTCCCTCATCATTTGTCCATTCATTTCAAACCATATAGTAGTAAACATTGAAGTCAAAGCACTTCATGGTAATATGATATAGTCAGCATTTTTGTAGCTGAGGTTCTTAAGGAAGTTAGTTCCGCAAAATATACATAACACATGGAAATATAACAAATCAATATGTCACCGCTAAAGCCGAGCTCCGTTCATCGGCGTCTTCAAGGACAAGGCTATCTGGCCTGTTAATCCTTGGTGTAACCTCTCCGACTTCATCACTCTGCACTAATTTCCCACAGCTCGAGCCGTTGTTCAGGTTCAGCCGCGTGAGCTGCAGCACCAGGCTGGATGACTCACTTGCTGAGAGCCTCATTAGATAGAGATACACGTGGAAAATAGATAACGGGCTAACTCTGAGGCAAAAGCGGAGCACAGTGCTCTGATAGCATGTTTGTCATATTGGGGATCTTTAGACAAAGCCGCCGTTAATGGGTACATGAACCGCGGATCCCTCGCAGCCTAACCTGCACGCTTTCCAGCTCGACATCTCGGGACTTATGTTCACATGCAACTAACAGACTAAATCTGCGTGGGTTTTGTTTCACATGAAGGTCCAGTTTTCCCTGGGCATGCAGGAAGTTAATGAATGCATATATGCTCCACTGATCTGTGGCATGTTTGTTGGAACTTGCTTGAGGCGCATTTAAGTGAAGGAGGCAACACAGATTTTCTCCTTGTCTGCCACCTGCATGCTCTCATCATTTCAACCACATTTTAATCAGGGCCAATAGAAAACTGCATAAAACCATGACCTTGAAGCTCCGGTTGTGGTCCCCTTCATTTATTTTGCATGTGTGATGCTCGTTTTAATCTACATCAAAGTGCTTCACCATAGAAAATCTTAACAAGATATTCCTCCAGCTGTCGCTGTCTCCAGTCAGCTGGAAAGATTCTGAATTAAAAAAAAAACTTTAAGGCTGTTGGAATGCATCAAAGAACTAACTAATCACCCTTGTTTCTATTAAATTGCTTAAAAATAACAAATAATTCTCCTCTCCTTTTATCGAAGAAAAAAAAGATCTAATAGAAAAAATATTTTTCATGGTTTCTGTTTGAAAAGTTTGAAAGTCTGGCTGCTTTCAAATGCCCCTCCCGCCCTTATCAAGATTGGCTACATCACAATCTCCACTGGATTTGGCATTTTCTTATTCTCTGTTCCTTCAGGGTCACAGGAGTATTTAGGCTTCAAAAATCTTCACCAGCTCTTTCTGGAAAGAGTAGTGGAAACATCCCTGGTTAAACATTTGTTTGCTATGATCTGTATAATGGTAATGTTTTCTCCATGTGAGGATGGAGTTCGAACAAAAAAAATCCCTGAGTAATGACACAACAACCCCAGATCACAGGATAAGTCTCATATAATGTCAGAAAACATTCAATCTATGGCAGATATACTTTAAATACACTGAATTAAATGTGACAGACTGAAATAGAGCCAGAGTTAAATACCTGCTAATGGGTTTAATCACTGACTTAATACCTGAAAACCTGAGTCACGCTGGTTTTCAGTAGATCATGTCATCTTAGCACTATATCTACATATTTATATCCATGTCATATGGCTACACATCCACTAAATTGACATTCAGGTTCCAAACCCCACAGAATGTCTCAGTTGGGTGCTGGCAGAGGTCAGCTTCTGGCCACACTCCAGCCTCCATATTCTGATACAGAGCAGCCTTTAGGTGCGTTCGATATGATTCATCTGTGTGACAGTTCATATGTGTGTTACATCCATTGTCACGTACTTCATATTTCGCTGTGCTTGGTGTCAGCATTTACTCAGTCGGCACTGCGGGTCTTAACATGTAAGACTGAATGAAGCAGCGCGAAGTCTAACACTCTCTCACACACACACACACACACCAACTGAGGATATTGTTTCATTATAAACATCAGGAAAGCCAAAGTAAAGCTGCATAATATTATCTCTGGCTGAATGATTTCAATGAATTGGAACTAATTCCATGAATTGAAATAGCAGAAGCCTGGTTATCCTTGACACCTGACACATTTTTTAAAAATGTATTTAGAGCCATGCCACTAGTCACAGAAGGGAAAAAATAACTTGTAGAAAAAAATCATTGAATAATTATAATTGAAAAGCACAAAGGGACATGGAAACAGAAAGCATCCTATTACGGCGTAGTATTAAAGTCTTGCCATTTTCTGTGGCAGTTCCTGTGATGAATGTCAAACAGCTGTGCAAATGAAAGGTCTCATCCTCCTCTACAGGGAAAGCCATCGTACCCTATTGTTTTGTAATGCTGTAGAGACCTTATAGAAGATCATCAATGTTTAGTGCTTTGGTGTTATAAACATACTTTATGTACGATAAGAGGTTAAGATAACATGATACAACTTCACCTTCAGAAAACTAAATAAAAAAGTTATGTTTTCATTTTAAAATAATTAGCGATTGATGAGCCAGTGATGGTTAAGTCACAGACTTCCCCAAAAAGAGTGATGCTTTTCTTTCACAAATGCAGGAATGAAATTGTATTAAAATGTACAAAACGGTGAAATGCATCTGTCGTGGCTGTGCTCTCTGGGTGCTGTAGATGCCTGATAATGAAAATAACTTTTTGAAGGCTGCACTCCGGCCTTTAAATGTTAAAAAAACATAAATATAATTATTATTTGATATGCATATTTCAGACTGAAGTAGTTTTAAAAGATTGAGTGGAAAAAATATGAATCTACGATGATTTTATAGCAGTTCTTTAGAAGCTGACATTTTTTTGTCATTAGTGAACAGAGTTTCAGCTGGGTCTTTATAACTGTGTGCATATTATTTTTTTCAATAACCATGTGTAGTAGTTTACCCATCTACCCTTCATAACCATGTCCACTTTTACAATAACTGTGTGTGGTGTGTACAGTCCATGTATGTACGCGCACACAAACACATTTATTTTTATTTTATTATTACTTTGTCTAATGTAATCTAATATGGTGGATACCTCCGTTTCTTGGTTTTTATACATGGTGGGTAAATTGAATGTTTTATTTATTATTATATTTAGTATAACGTCTAGGGATTTGAAAACTGAACGCCTCTTTTCTCTTAATACATCTCATTCTAACATCATTCTCTCATCATACTATGAGCTTGATATCAATAGATTTGCTCATTGTAGATTCAGTAATAATTTTTCTTATTTTTTTTTGCAAGTTAGCCTTGTTAGTGCAACCCCCAACCTAGAAGGCCAGTGTGCTGGCTTCAGTCTTGCTCCTCTTCTGAGTCTAGACTGGCAAGGTTAAACCTTCCAGCACGGATCTGAGTCCTAGAAGCACGCAAGCTTCTCCACCACGACACGGTCACAGCACAGGGAGGAGTTTAGGGAATTGTGGGCAAGGGTTTGGGTAGGAAGGACAGAGTATTTAAGCGCTTCCAGCATTCGGTTAATACAGGGGATGGTATTTCTGAAAAGAGCTGTATGGTGGGCATGAGAAGAAACAGCATCTTTTGAGCCCATTTAATATTTACCATGAATCATAAATATGATGGTTTTATATTCAAAAGATACATTTGCAAAATGGGAAAGTTATATCTCAATAAAAGTCTAATGTAATCAAAAACTGTCCAAGTATAATATATTCAAAACTTGTGGCTGTGGCCACTAGGGATAACTTTTCACCTCCAGTGTTTTGAGTCGTGATGACCAGCATCCTGTTGGTGTTAGGGTATTGGCTCATGAGACTTTTTGGTGCATTTTGACCTGTTACAAGCTACATATATTTTACCATGCCCATTAATGCAAACCATAAAATGTAACCTTTATTTCCAGCTGTGTAAAGTGTCTGTGAAGGGGGGGCGTCTGTTTAAGATAACTAATAAGGAGGCAGAATCCTTACGGATACAATCATGTTTCGACCACTGTCTGCATTAAGGGGAATCTATTCCATTTATAAAAATGACTCCATTTCCCATTATAAAGTCTCTCTACCTATTAACAATTCTGAGTTAATCCATATGAATTGATTTTGGATATCTTCTGGGTTATCTGGAGGGCTAATACTACAAACTCAACCTTCAATGTTTCTTTTTAAAGGTGAATGATTCGTTAATATACCTGTGAATGTCACAAACAGTGGGAAAAATCTTTTGTTAAAAGCATTCAAAAAGGATGCAAGCCTTTGTCTAAGGAAGGAAGTGCCAGTAAGGGATAAATAATCTGAGGAATTGAGAGCGTATTAATCAACATAATCTTCCCTTGTGACGACAACATGTTCCCTCTCCAAGGTTGTAAAACACTTTTTTTTCTCCATTTTTTCCCGTTCATAATTTATCCTAACTAGATCGTTTGGATTATGTGGATTATGAATTCCCAAAACATCTACCAAACAATTACTCCACTTGACTGGAGCTTGGCAGCAAAGGTCACAATCTCTATTGCTCAATGGTACTATTCTCATAATAGTGCATTTCAGAATTTGGCTTTAATCTAGATAAGTTAAAAAAAATGTTTAAATCAAGAATGAGGGATCTAGTAAAGATCTCTTAGATTGCAGATAAAGTTGTTAATGCAGTAACACTGTGATATGCTTGCATTGTATACTGCAAAAATCACAAGTTTGGACACACCATATGCATGATATGATCATTATTGTTGGTGTTGCCGTCTTTTGTACTATTTGTAGACATAAAGAAAAAGTTACTTCTTGGTAACATGCACTATCAATGGAATATATTTATATATGTGCATCTGCTGCTCCTGGAGGGCTGTTTAACTAGTTAACAAGGAAGTTGGAAAAGGTACCATGCTGCTACTGATGTGGAAGCCTGTTTGATTATGATAAATGATGACTGTTCATTTTAAATTAGACCCATTTATCCCTGCCAAAAGTATTGACAGATCATTCAATACACAGACAAATCAGTTTTAGCCAGTGTTTAAAAGGGCAATAATATGCAGACATATAATGAACAGCTTTTTTCAACTTTGTTTCTGTAAGTTAATTGTTGCTATATGTAAATATACTTGAAATATGGCCCAAATAATCAAAGCTGTGATTGGACCTTCAAGTTGTGGTCAAAGAAAAGGAAATGAATTTCATGTGTGCTGTTTCCTTCCTTCTGGAATATAGATTTGTGGCTCTGACAGCATCATCATGATTCAGCTGTGACGTGCAAGCATGCAAACTTGAAAAAATACAATACGAAAAAGGATAGTCTGAGTTTACAAAACCCGGAGCCCAGAGTGTGGAGCTATGGATCTTTGAGTGCCTCGTTCAGAACACATGATCAATGATATTATGGACCATAACAAGGCCTCAGCCCACGAGCTGTCAAATGACAGCTGGGGGAAAAAACAGCTCATTTCTAATCAAGACCAACGATCATTTCTAGATCAAATCAGAAATGTCCCTTCACAGACTGTATCTTTACCTTTATTGTGACCATTTCAGCTCAATAAAATCTGCACATCATCTTTTTTTTTTATTTGTGATCTGCTCTGAGACTTTCATTAGATTTTATTTTTAAATTTGGACAGAGAATTAAAGGCAGGGTTGGCAGAACACTGTTAAACTCAATCTGACCATTACATCACATGAAAGGAGATGTCAAACAAACATGAACTACCTTCTCTTCGTCCAGTCAAGGACATAAAGTTGACAAGATCAATATATTAGCAGACATAGGAAATGAGAAAAATGAACATGTCATTATGGGCCTCTGGTAATAGATAAATGGTGTGAAGTCCCTTAGAATACTGTATACTCATTGCCTGTGATGCACATTAAAAGCCTGCTAATCATTTTCAAGAACTGGATGCTATGACTCAACAGTGCCTTTAAAGTGATCTACAAGAATCTGAAACCGACTGCCAAAGATACAAACATTTATCTAGCGGCAAGGTTGAAAGTGGTCAAATATTTACACTTGCCATCCAGAATCATTTGTCTCCTTATCGACTGAAATGAAAAGTAGCAAGGCTGTCACGGTAGAATCACCACAAGCAAGTCAGTTGCTCTCATTTTCCATTCTCAGATTTCCTGGTTGCAGCCAAAGTTAGATTTTGATGCGCTGACTTGATCAAATGAAACACAAGCACACTAAGTTCTTGTCATATGCTATCTTTCCTTCATTCAGGCTGAGTTTATCTAAACATTCAGCGTTTGCTAGAATCTTTATGGCTTTTTTTTGAGGTTTTATCTGAATTTTTAATCTATGCTTTGTTTACTGTGGCTTTTTTTTTTACACAATGAGCAACATTCAGGGCGACACGGTGGAGCAGTGGGTAGCGCTGTTGCCTCACAGCAAGAAGGTCGCAGGTTCAAGACCTCCTTGGGCCTGGGTCTGGGACCTTTCTGTGTGGAGTTTGCATGTTCTCCCCGTGTCTGCGTGGGTTTTCACCGGGTACTCCGGCTTCCTCCCACAGTCCAAAAAACATGCTCAGGTTAATTGGCAACTCTAAATTGCCCGTAGGTGTGAGTGTGTGAGTAAATGGTGTGTGTGCCCCACGATTGGCTGGCGACCATCTGGGGTGTATCCCTGCCTCTCGCCGTAACGCGCTGGGATAGGCTCCAGCAGACCCCTGCGACCCTAATGAGGAATAAGCAGGTATAGAAAATGAGAGAGAGAGAGAGCAACATTCATAATCATAGGTTGTTTTTATTTTCTCAGTATTCACCCTTAAAATGTAAACTATCATGGGGCTGTCTACAATAAAATAGTGCACATATCATGTTTATATTGCTGATTTGGTCTGTATGTATCTGTTTAAAATAATCATATAATCAATAATCATTCCAAAATAAAGTAGACTGACATTCTTAAGGGATCCTTCATACAGTGACATATATACTATATATGTACATGTCAAAAACTGATGAAAATAGAACAATACAACACAGTTGTATCGTGCACTACAGAAAGAGCAGTGCACTATAGGAAATAATAATTTATTCTAATGTCTTACACATGGTTTTCTTTATTTTCTTTTCTTCTTTAAAAATGTCTCTGTTGAAAGTCATAGACAAATATAAATGTTTATACATTCAGCTTGTTATTCATGACATTCATGCACAAATCACCACTTGTGTGAATGAAAAGGGCGTGTAATCAAATACCAATATATAGTAAATAATAATAAAATAACATAAATAAACCTGAATATAAAAACAATGCAAATATCATAAATATCAATAATGGGGACTACATGAAATAGTTAATCACAATATAATCATTGCCTCTTTTGTTTTTAATAGGTATTATTGTGTCCAGGAATTTGTAGAATTTGATCAAGGAAATATTATTATTCAGGAGGGACTTAGAAAACTTTGCTTCATGTTACCTATGTAAAATTGACCAACTGAAATTATAAGATATTTATTCATTGATTGATTCAATGTATTTTTTTCCTTATTTGTTAAATGAGACATACAGCTACTACATAAGTTTTTTTTCATTATTTTATTTCTAGGATTTGTACCGGCTCTGGAAGCGGAAGTCGTCACGTGACGTCAGACGCGTCCTGGATCCCTTTGAGCGGGACTTTGATTCGTGCAGACCCCGAGAGACACGCAGAGAAACGAAGTTACGAAACATTGTCAGAAAGCAGCTTTATTTGTTTAGCAGACATGGCCCTGCAGCCTGAAGCGGATTTAACGTTCCCACCTGGCCTCGCCTGTCTGAAAGTAAGTTGTGGCCATGTTTATTTAGAACTGTGCCTGCTTTGCTAACATGTTGGCTACTAGCCCCCTGGACCCAAACAGCTAACCTTACATCCCAGCTGGTTTGTAACGTAACGTTACGGCTTCCCAGCAGCTGGATGTGTTCATCCCCGTAACCTAACGTTAAAGCTATAAATGACTAGTTTGCTAACTAAGCTAACAGCTGATAGTGTAGCTTGTTACGCATTAGCTGTTGTGAACTATATTAGCAGATATCTAACGTCACCGGTATCGATCGAGAATGTCAACATAAACTGATAATGTTATTTTTGCTAAACGAAACCCTTCAACATTTACCACTAAAGCTAATTTACCTAACTAAGACGAACCACTCAACCACGTCAACATAAACATAACGTAGCTAGCAGGTCAGGGAAGGTGACGCTAAGGAACCCAGTTATGGAACATGGAAGTTCTAAGACTCAACGTTAAACCAAGTGCTAGAGCTTATTTATTCAGCACATAACATATCAGTGACCAGACAATCATCCTCAATGAATAAAATTGGATAAGAGAGAAAAGAAATATAGAAACATACACAAACGAAACAGAGAAATGAAAAATATGAATTAAATGGAAAAAAACAAACAAACACAATACTAGCACATGATCATCATTTCTTTATACGCCTTAATGAGGTTTGCTGATTTGCTCGGATCTATGTGTGATTCCTTCAGAACTGAAGCCACTATAAAGGCTCCAGGCGTACAGCCTGAGGAGAGGGACTGCTTCCCAGCAGTGAGCAGAGATGGTAATGTGACATTCAGTGATGCTAATGGCCTCCTACATAATCTGGGAGGCACAAAGTCAAGGGGACACATAGATGAACGAGTATGGGAAACAGCGTCTGTCAAATCACTGTGGGAGATGGGAGAGAATATGTCTAGTAAGACGGATGTGAGACGGCTCTGCATGGGGGCTCTGGGTGCTGCAGGGCATGAGGCATGTTATTCTTTTGAGTTTATCAGTAAAAAAAAGAAAAGAAAAGTTGTTTCTTCTTCTGACAATTTGTTGTTCTTCGTTCACAGAATGTCGAAGCCCTGCTGCGGTGTCCCATTTGCTTCGACTTCCTCAATATTTCAATGATGACGAAATGTTCCCACAACTGTAAGTAACAAATGGAGCGGCTTTTAGAGCAGCCACGGTACTAATTATTGTTCATTTAGCAAAGCATTAGGCTATGTATGCAAAGGCAATACCGTAAAGTGACAGATGAGATTCTTTTAGAATTAAAATGGTCTAGAATAAACTCCGGCTGGTGGTAATCAAATCAGCAGGCATAAATGAGCCTCTTTATATGTAGATGGAATACTGTGGTGTGCATTAGAATTTCAAGTGTAACTTTTGCACACTGTTCAATACAGAGAGTTTGCATTCAGATTGAGTAAAACATGCATTTTGTTTGCATTTCATTTTACAGTTTGCTCCTTGTGCATCAGAAAATTCTTTTCCTATAAGATGCTGTGTCCAGTTTGCAATGCAGTAAGTACTTAAATTTCTTATTGTAACCTCACACGGCATTTGCATAATAATTAGGGGTGCTGTCGGTGATGCTTTGTTACTCATTGTATTAATCTAATTAAGGAGGGAGTTCTCTTGATATCTTGCCTTTTTTTTCTTTAGCAAGCAATGGAACAAGATCTAAGAACCAACCGCTTATTGGATGACTTGGTCATAAACTTTCAAACAGCAAGGTAACCACACAGCACAAATAACAGTGTACACACCAACATCAGTAGCTTTTTTTTTAAAACAGTGTTACAATTACATGGGTGAATATCATCAAATTAGAAATAGTCAACTGCATTGTATGATACAGTACAGTAGATTAGAATATTACCATGGTTTTGAAATGAGGGAACTGCTGTAATTGAATATTTTCAAAGAAAATTGTCCTAACACATTAACACACACTGTTTATGTTTTTTTTTTTTAAATTGCTGTGAGAGTTCCTTTTCTGCCAACTCTAACCATTAGCAGTTAATGGAATAATGGTACCCTTTAGGACATGCATGTCTGACTGAACTGGCTTTTTGTTACTTAATGAGTAATGGCACGTTAATTTATCATCTAAGTACCAAGTGCACCAGCAGGCCAGCACTGATTATGAAAAACGTCAAAACAATTCCCTTTGATAGACATTTGCATTCTATAGCAGTTTTTATTTTTAGGATTATTTTCATTCCTTTTCCTTCCTTTGTGGTGCCGTTCCCCATCAGGGGGGGGAATGTTGGAAGCAATGTTTTTAAGAGGGGGGGCTGAGGTGGTGCTGCTGCTAAATGATGAATGAGACCACTGAAATTTCACATTATTGTCGCCTTTCTCTGCTTCGAGTAGTCTGGAACTAGTGAGAAGAACATGGGAACTGGAGTGGGCTTGGCTGCTATTTTACAGCATGCACGCACGCACACACGCACGCACGCACGCACACACGCACGCACGCACGCACGCACACACACACACACACACACACACACACACACACACACACACAAACACACACAAACACAGATGCATGGACAGATGGGACAGCAAAGTAGAGGGGTCATGACTGAAACCTTTTCTAGTAAAAAGCCAAAAGGTTCTTTATCAAACCACCTGTAGAAAAGTGATATTTACAGCTACTCTGTGTTTGACACTGAGTTTATCTAGTGACTTTACATATTTAGTTGCATTCAAAATATAAATCCATTTAAATTTTCTTCTGAATAACAATTACTTAAGATTCTTGACTCGCCCTGCTAAACACAATATATTTTCTATTCACATGGCTGTTTTGATCCTGCAAACTAATGATAATCATATTCCAACCGCCCAGTTAAATCAAACATGCTTTTTGCATTCAATGAGATGATTTTTTAAATGATGTAACAGAATAATAATGAACATTAATATTCAGGAGAGAAAATTAGCCTACATTTTAATTGAAGGGGGTAGTGGTAAGGGACCTGGATAATGGGTAGATTGGAGCCGGCCCAAAATTGGTTGAGAACTGCCGATTTAAAGCCTTTTCCACCATAAACACAGGTGCACCACCTCAACATCCCTCCAATTTGTATCATCAGAGCATTAACAATTGAAAAGAAAAACCATTACTGTGGTGAATTCAGGGGATTTCATTGTTATTGAAAAGGTTACAGTATATACACTAGGGAACCAATTTTGCTTTACTTCAATTTAGCAGCAATGGAGAAACACTTATAATGGCCTTCCAGTAATCTATTTCTGAATAAAGGATTGCCGGCAAATCCAAAAGGGATTTTGTTTTCATTAGTTGAGGTCATCCAGGGTTGTGTTGCAGTTATATGTGTGTGTTGTGTTGCTTTAGGGCTGATATTTTTTCATTACAGCTGGATGTAGGCACGGGCTGGGTCCAGAGCTGGTCTGAAGGAAATTTCCTGGTACTTAAAATTTGAGTTTCTCTAGTGACACTTATCACATTGTAGGGAAAACATTTCCTTCGATTTTTGTGCTTTGGGCTGTTTAGTGTGCTGAAAGGACATGCGAGCATCTTTAGTATGTCCAAAAACCTTAGTGAATCCAGTGCTTGAGTACATACTATTTCCTGTGATATATTTCAATATGCAAAATTGGACACTGTGCCAACAAAAATATCCCGCAATGCAATAGTAATAACAGCAACATAATAGTGGGAATTGACCAGTGCAGCCTTTGCATAATGTAAATAACAGTTCAGTATTATAAGTTTTCAGTTGCTTTTTAAGTAAAGACTGTGCATGTGTCATAGACAATTTGGCACTGGTTATTAATGGTTGGGTGACCCCATTCACACGTATGTGGCTGTTGATCTCTCCCTCCTTCTTCACTCTTTACGTTTGGGGGAAAAAATAGGTGGAATCAATGTGTGGTGCTCGGTTTCAATGGTCTGTGTGGGAAAACATTGCATATCTTTGGTTAATTGCTTCCTTACTACTTACCAGCACTTCAGTCAACCTTTTAACCCCTTGAATAATCAATTCTTTAATATGGTCCAAATACGGCTTTGTCACCTAAATTCATAATCTCAATTCCTCCATGATTTCCTCGTTGTTCGGGCTGATGTTGCCCTAATGCCTGAGTGCTGTTTTTGGTGAGTAAGTCATGATGTTCCGAAACATTCCCTGATGCTCCCTTTCCATCAATCACCTCAGTGTTATCAACACTCAGAAAAGATCTCCCTTCAACCTGTAGCGTAGACCTTCTGATTGTCGTCACTGTTACGAGGCATCTGCTGTTTTTTCCCTTTTTATTTTTTTTTCCTGTCAGTATTGTTGTTATGTAGTAATAGTGTACAGCAATTTTGTCTCAGATTAATTATTTTCATCTGAATGTCCCTCATTTTTTCCCATGTTACCAATGTTTTTTGCAAAACTTTATGGACAACATAGTGAAGGTAGCTACAGATTCCACACATTTACAGCCATTAAACTAAGAATTTCTTTAACAAACTGTTAGATGTTATCACAGTCACACAAGTGTTATATTGTTGAACTAATCTGTTATTCCTATTCTCACTTAGCATCCACATTTACTTAGGTGGATGTGGTGCGTCTAGTACATGTAGATGCAGATGTAGATACAGTGCTGTGTTATTCAATTGATCAAAAAGAGTCTTGTGAATACAGTACGTTTTGTTTTCTTACAGTGTAGTTTTTATGGTAGGCCAGTTCAGTACCTTAATGCATCTCAATGGTTGTAGTATTAGGGTTGAATCATAATTGAGGTATTGTTCATTGTGAGAAAATTGGATAAAATAATCATGTTAAAAACTTGATAGTTCAACATATAGGGTGAGCAACAAAGCTTAAAACTAATATATCATCGGATTAAAGACACATTATTTCAAGGCTTTTGTAAGAGGTAATTAGTCCTGTTGTATGACAGGACAATTTAAATTAATTTAGTATGTGTAATGTAAGGAAATGGTATTAATCATTGGCTGAACTCAGAGGTTCATTCTGTCATACAGTCATTTCACACAACTGGCAACTGCTAAAATATTTTCCAGTCACTGCTTAACACTGGATAAAGCAAAATTTAATTATAGCAAATCCTTTAGCAGATAAACAAAACACAATAGTTGTGGTGAAAGTTTCATCCGTGTTTCAGCTAGAAAAGCCTTCTTTTCATCCACAAATACCAATTTGATTTTGTATTTAATAAAAAAAACATTTTACAAAAGCTTTCTCAGTGTGCTCGTGCAACACCTTCTGTTTTCAGTCACAATCACAAGTTCTTGGCAATATAGAAGAAGATTGAACTTTTTTGCCGATCTGATGAGTACATTGGCCTTCTTTGTGTAATCTAGTGATGCTTGACCTTTTTTCTGAACTCATTTGCCCCTTTTGCTGTTCTCTTAATTAACCTATATCATTACCATGGGTGCATTACCAGTAGAAATGTTCCACTCATTTTGACCATCAGAACATGTACCAATATTGTTTTTTACTTTGCTATTTAGATGGTTATGTTATGTTGATAACCTGATTTATTTAATTTTTAGGGGGAGGTGTGTTAAATCTGTTTTCGTATGGATCAAATATCATGTACCATTTCATGAAATAACCTTATGCACTTTATGGAAATTTTGCTCTTAGTTGAAAATGTCTCAGTATTTTTTTCCATTACGGTATCTGCCCAGTCTTTATTGCAGACTTCAGCAAAATCATAAATTCATATACAGAAGAGGTTAACGAGACAGTGGTCTGTTTTGTGACTTTTAACAGACACCTGTCACAGTGTAACTATGTTGTAATGTTGAGAATTCATTTAAAATTTGTCACTATTGTTCCAAGTTTACTCATACACTCAGATTTTTGCTTTGTAGCTGGTATCTACTCCATGGCAGCAGCCAGGAAACTGCTTAGTTACAGCTGTATTAAGAGCCATTTGGAATAAATATATATATTTTTTGCTTAAATCAGGTAAAACACATACAGTTGAACGGCTGTTGTGTGGGAGCTCATAGTATATTTAAAATAAGCAGGAGGCTCCTGTTTCCCATGTTAACACCACATTTATCAATAAGGCTGTATGAGAAGAATTTAAATGGAAAAAACAGTAATCGACATTTGGGATTTATGGAGCAACGTTAACAGATGACAGGACATTGGGGATATATTTCTTCAAGATCTTCGTAGGGGTAGGAGGTGTTCCCACAGCAGTTTATGCGAAAGGCAATTGTGTGTGTATGTATGCATGTGTGAGAACCTGCTCTAATGGGGACAGTGAGCACAAATAAAAAAACAAAAAAAAAGTTTTAAATATGGAAAGCAGAACATCACACACCTCATTGGTTCCATTTTATTGCCAAGTAATGGCCGAGCCGCAATTTGTTTGCTTTCCACATTTCCAAGTCCGTAGCCAAAGTGTCTACTTTTTCTCCCTCATTTGAAAAGGAGCAAGATAATTGAGCAAGAGCAGTTTATATTCAGAGAGCTCAGTTTACTCTCAAGGGTATTTATTGGCATCCCTTATCTGAATGAATGTAAACATGAGAGGGATGTAGCTGTCTGCGTGTGAAAATCATATACCGCTTGTCTTTTCTTCACCTAAATTCTGCCTTTCTTCTTTTTCCAGGCGGCAGTTGTCAAAAGCGCATTTTGACTCGCCTCCAATATCACCGAAGACCCCCGCTTCGGCTGTGAAATGCAAAACTCCCAGAGAGAGGGGCCAGAAGTGTAACGGCTCCGTTTTGAGTCACTTTTTCCAGAAGAGGCCCAAAACATCTCCCACTAATGAAACCCAGCGAAATGATTCGATTTCTCAGTGTGTTCGACGGGGGAAAGCACAGACGGCGCACACCAACGATGTCAATGACGCTGACCTACATTCAGTAACTACCCGACTACCGGTGAATGTGAAGGAAGAGCCGTTGGATGAGAGCGTTGCATGTATCCAGGGATTGATGTCAGTCAAGCAGGAGGACACAGCCTTGAACAGTAATGATACTTGGGATGAGACGGCGCATTCCTCATCATCACAAGACTTGAAACCCGTAATCAAAGGTGAACCCTTCGTACCTGTGGTATAAATTGCGGCGCTTCACTTCTGTCTGGCTTGTTAACTCGCTCACTGTCAATCACACTCATGTGTAGCTACATACCTGTTGAAAAGCTGGATGTTTTCTCAACAGCAGTCGAGAGGCATTCCTGTTTGCTTTCCTATCATAAAGTGTGTGCAGTTGGCACACTGGCAACATTGCTATGTTCTTTCTGTGTATTTTTCCATGGGTTTATTTTCAAGACTATGAGTGAGGGTTAGTTGGTGGATTTTAAATATTTGAATAGAAATCAGATATTAGCACTAGAGATTTTGTAAATAAATCCATCATTTATGGCTCTTTTTATACATGCATTGACTTGGTTGAACATTTCAAGCTCTGAGAAACAAGAGAAAGGATCTGTTAAACCGAATGGAAACACAGCTTGTCCAAAGCAAACTAGTCAAACAATAATCATCAGCATTTATAGTTCATGTTCAACAGCAAACACTGATCTTTGTCTACCTCTGTTAGTTTAATTGTTTAGTTTGGCCTCTGCATCCTACAAAGGGCCCCCTCCTTCTGACGGCTTGGTCATTTCTTAAGGTCATGCAGTAAAACTGAGGGTGTGTCTGAAGTCTACTGTACTGGACAATAACTTAGTCTTCAGGTCAGTGACAAATCATGGTGAGAAAATCCCAAACTACAGTTTTAATAAGCAGGAATTTTGTGTTCCTGTTAAATAATAGTGTAACTAAAAGAGAATTGTTTTTTTCTTTTTTTTCTTGAAAAACTTTTTAATAGAGTTAAACTATCTGTTATTTTTTTTTACACCACATGACCGTTTTAGCATTGTCCCCTTTAACAACGCTTAATATTGAAACCCATCTAAGTAATTGATTATGTAAACTATAGTATGGCACCATTTTAAAAACAATAATTGGTATAATTTGGAAATTGATCTGTTGCATATGGTCATTAAGTAAAGGATGGTTCTACTTATTGCAGTTGGTCAGTGGATATTTGTGCAATTATATAATATGTATAATGATTAGGAAATCCTTATTTAAAACATAAATAAAATATATATAGCACCTAGTGTTCCCTCACATTTTGATCATATGTTGATTGCATCTACAGGAAACTGCACCAAAAATACTTGTATTTAAAATGCTGTTAATAATACATCTTGTTTCTCTTTGCAGTGGAATGCCCTGTGTGTTCTGTAAGGATCTCTCAACAATTCATCAACAAGCATCTTGACACATGTCTTACCAGAGGAGAGAAGAAGGAAAGCTTAAGGAGGTAAAATAGCCACTTACTGAATAAATGGAGGCACTGGAGTGGTGTTTGCTCAAGCTAGAATACCCTGTCGGGAAATGGAATATAAGTAAACGACACTTCTTTTGATTTTCCAAGAATTACAATTTTCACAGAGCGGGCAGAGTGCATTCATGTTTCTCAATGTCTCTTAGATACTATCTCTGCACTTCAAATTGGATAAATAATATTAAAAGGGTAAGATGTGATTTTAACAACTGTCTTTTGGCTATTTCTGGACAAAAGACACTGGGTGAAGTGGCTGCTTGTCGTACCCAGAGTGTTTAAAGGAAATGTATGAAACATGGAGAAAAAAGATAATGAGATGTCTATCCAGGGGGTCATATGAATGTTTTGAATGGACCCAGTTACATAGTGAATTTGGATTTTACTGTAAATTATCCTTTCCACAATCTAGGTTTGCATGTATTAGGTTTAATATAAAGTAAGGAAAACATGATCGTTTTATTTATATTTTTGAGAAGTGATTTAAGAGCAAAAAAATTCTTGGCTCGAAGCTGTGTTCAAAGTTCTCAGGCATCAGTCTTTTTTCAAAGCAAAGTGTCAGTCACAGAGCTCATTTACAACACTTTGCTGTGCTGCAAAGGGGCCAAATGATGTATGTAGAAAACCTCAGGCACGGACCAATCACTGACCTGGATTTTTTCCTTCTTGCTTCCAACTTTAATAACTCACACATTTTTGTTTTAATTTAATATTTTCAGAGAAATTGTGAAAATCGTAGGATAAGTTCAAAACAAAATCCATTATATTCATGTAGTGAACTAAAGACAAGCAGTTTCCTATTTGACATTACTTGTTCACTAATTGGAAACTGATGTGTGGTTAAACTGACTTGTGTATATAAATCCTAAATTTGATGACGTCTAAACGGAAACAACTGGAGAGAGGAGTTCAACTTCAGTGCAACTTTAGCAAGTTCTGAGTCCTAAGTGAATTTTTCTGCCTTATTTAAGCGACTATGCATTGAAACTTATAATGATTCTCAGGCAAGCCACTGAGTGCAGTGTGTGAAGTGGTGCAGCATATTCTCAGGGAGGACACTGCTGTGAACTCAGGAGCTTAGGGAAGTCCGGATCCTGCATTAATGAAACTACAATTGCTGTCACAAAGGAAGGCGAGGTGTCTCCTCAGTGCCGTCACAGGCCTCTAGTGACAACTAACTACTTCAGAGGGCATTTGAAAAACCCCTGGAGCTGTTTAAAATATTTGGGAGGGTAAGGGTGATTCTTACCCTTAACAAATTTGATAACTTGAATTCATTCTTAAGTGAGTAGGAGTAAATTTATGAAATTCCCAGCACTTAAAACTAAAATGGCACTTTGAGAAGCTAAATAAAAACAGCCCTTGGACACTCATCATTGGCTCAGAGAAATCGCCTATTGTTGGCCTGTGAGTTACTGTAATTAATAGACAAGTACAATTACCATTAACTAGTTTAGACATTTTAAAATGGGTTCTCTGACATCCTTTTGAGTGGGCCTGCTTTTTCAGGGGGTGATTAATAGCAGCATGAGCAGCAATTTTAAATTCTGCTAATTATTGGATGTATTTATGTAGACGTGCAAAACACATAATGTAGTAGACCCTGATGTCAGAATGATGAATTTCAGAGGTTTTACTATTCTGACCTTACTATGCAGCCTGCACAGGGTTCTTCTTGCTTCCAACATTAATAACTCACACATGGTACAGAACAGTTAAAGCCTTGCATGGCCTTGTCAGATTATAACACGCATGAATGAGTAGAAATTATCAAAGGGACCTTGCCAGGTTATCCATTAATATCATCTTACTTTAGTTATGTGTTTGAGATATTTCACAAATTTCCATCTCTCTATTCTGTTTTCAGTCTGTGTACTGATGTCCAAGACATTCAGTTCAGCCCTAGCAGTACAAATATGTCCCCACCAGCCAACACCAAGTAGTGTCTGATGATGACTGAAATAAACCGGTTTGCTTGTCTGTTGCAGCTCACTTGGCAAGCCGAGACGCCCGATCGGGAAGTTGGTGTACAACCTGCTTTCCATGCAGGAATTAAAGAGGAAGCTTAAGGAATGCCATCTCTCAATGCAGGGCTCTCGAGATCAACTGATCAGCAGACACCGGGAGTTTGTCTACATTTTCAATGCCCAGTGTGACTCCATAAACCCCAGATCAGGTGAGGGCACTCTGTACACTATGCAGCAAGTGTGATATTATATTTAATTTAATACAAACAATTCTAATGATTGTTATCATAATAAGTAAGTTGTGGTTGATAATTGTAAGGGGTTCTTACTGTTTCGACAAGGTACAATGTGTAAGAATTGATCCAAACAAATGGGGTTCAGTGTGTAAGTGAGGCACTAAATATATACCGAAAAGCTTTTTTATTTTTTATTCACATGCTGAAGAACACCTTGCGATGTGTAATTAAATTAACTTATTAGGTGTACATATCACTTTAACATTGTGAGTTCGGCGTGCGCTACCATGCTATTGTCGTAGATATATCAAAATGCTGGATCAGCGATCTTCCCTGCCAGTAGCAGCAGCCATGTCTCCAGCATGGTCAGCATCTTTTCAAAGATGCATTATTGGGGTAAAGTGGACACATATTGTGAATCTAAATGGCTATTTTCTGCCCAAATAAAATATTAAATCTTAATAAAGAGATATATTCACAGGTTTAGGTGTCAGGCTGCTGCTGTGTCTCTGACAACGTCAGCAACTTTCCAAATAGCCGTATTTTGGATCAATTGTCCACATATTGTCCACATATTACTTTCTAAACTGGGGGAAAATATCTTAATAAAAGGAAATATTGACAGTCCTATTTTATTCTCTGTCCTCTCATTTTGGACTGAAGAGGGACTGGACACTAAAGTAACTCACTACCCCTATAGTTGTTTAGTGTATCTATTTCAGTAAATATCTTTGGAAAATTAATAAATTTAGATGTTAATTTCTAGTTTTAGGACCAAATCTTCACATTGCAGCTTTAATAAGGTGTGATTATAAAATATCCATCAAAGTTGGATATAACTTTAAATTTTGTATGTAAATGTTTTGATTTGAACAGTATTCCTTTAGAGGTGTACCGAACTAGTTTTTTCGCTACTTATTGCTTAGACCAAAACAATGTTCTATACAAATCCTGTACAGTTTGAACAAATGCACAAACAAATATGCACATGAAGCTGAAAATTACATGAATATACAGAAATGGTATACCAACGCATGTGTTATAGGTTCTTTTCTCTTCACTAGCACCTCCAGGAGTGCATCCGTTCTGAACTGTAACCTAATGAGCCAAACATGGCCAATGGCACAATTCATATGAACAGCTACTACTTTTTTCTCTGTCATTAGCTGAAGATATTGCCAAAGAGGTGGAGGCCAACGAAAAGATCAAAAATCAGCTAAAAGGGAAAGCCAAACCGGTATGTACTAACTGCTTAATGTGACGCCTTGAAATATGTCATTTTTCTTCTTAATTGAGCCCTGTAGAGATCTCTCTTGCGTTACTGTAGCATTACTAATGAGAAGGAGATGGTATTGATGAATGCTGGAAAAAATGTGCCATAAAATGTGCCGGGTACGCAGTAGGAAATTAATTCAGTGAGTTTTTAGCATTTAAAATTGTGTATTTTTTTAAGACAATTGAAATAAACAAAATGCTTGTAATGAAAACTGTAATGGCCACTTTTCTTTCAAATTACAGTGAAAAGCAATTTTGGGTCGCTGGATTATACCAAATGTACAAGGAGCAATTGCTTTGCCTGTGTTTTTGTGATATTGTCATGTTTTTTTCCATTATGATTAAATTTATGTAATGGTTCATTTAAACCTGTTGCAGGTCATGACTTTCTCAAAGAATCAGTCAGAGAAAGAAATCGATGAGGTGCATTCAAATTACAGTAAGTGATCTTTCTGTTTTGTGTCATTTTCACGCATTGACTATAGAGCTGTGACTCACCAAACATACTCAGACAAGCAGGGCTACTGCAGGTCACCAACAATGTAAACTGCTCATTTCCTCTGTTAACATATACATTCAGATGCCATGTAGAGACGTGCTGTACCGTCTGTCCCTGCACAAGAGGAAACGAGTAATTATAATTCTCATGCATGATTCTTCCAGATTTCCAGATTTTCCTTTTTCTTTAGGCATAGAAGGCCTACAATGACAAAACCTTCATATGGCGTAACCGTAAAAACTTGGTATCAGATAGTTTAACTCTTAAACTATATTCTAGCTCGATTAAATATTGAACATGTATCATTCTTTTTAGTTACACAATGTAACATTTTGTGTCAAATATCATGCTCATTATTTTTTTTTTTTTACATAAAATAATGAATAAACGACAAGAAACAAACATGAACACAAAATCTGCATAGGGGGTGCCTGATAAAAACTTATTTTATAAGTTTTTGACTTTCTCATCTTGCCAAACATGATTTGTCATTGAGCTTAAAATGTCTGGTTTAGGGGGGACATATAACTATAACTTCCTTCTATGAGCAATGCATGGTTAAGTGGTATCGATAACGAATACGATGAAATGTGTGCATAACATGAGCGTTCTGAACTTATATTCCAGCACTTAAGAAACTGGACAAGTTGAAATTTTCAATACTGTGGTGATGTTGCCTATTGTTAATTTTTAATTATTATTACTGTTGCATATTGGCTTGACAACCAATATCCAGTAACGGGCAAATTTCCCATAACCCCTTTTCTAAGGTTAAATTTGAACAAAAAAAGTATTGATTTGTTGAGGAGGAAATGAAACTGAACTTTGTGGCTGTGGGATATTTGTCATAAAACATGTTTGAATTGTCTCCATTAATTTCAATAGGCTAGTTAATGTTAGTGATGTCAGTGATAGCCTGGCTGGCCCCTTAGCTTGTTCCTGAACTTCATGCTAAAATGTAACACTAGTCAGGAGTTCAAGGATCTCTGGACCTAGTTGAAGGAGACAAATGTAACGGAAAACATTAAAACTGTTTCGAATTATTGTAATAAAAATTATAATTCAATTCAGGTTGATTAAAATATTTTGCTGTAAAAAAACAGCTGACGGAATGGATGCTGACGTCTTAATGAAGAAAACTGCAGGTTTGAAAATGAACAGTGAAATTAACGTGAGGCAAACAAAATGCTAAACATAATGGTCTGATGAAAGCGGGTTTGTCATTTGGTTTTTCATACTTCTCTTAAACTTTAACGAGTTTTAGACTATGTAACTTCAAAGCCGAGCCGAGACAACCAAAGTTTCTTGGTGGCTGCTATGTTTCAGCAACTGCAGTCCAGTTATCTCGTTATTGGATATTTTCTTGATGTTTGGTTTTATCTGAGCTTTTAATATGAGATCAAGGCAGTGTCCATGTAAATAAAAAGTGTAGCATTTAGCAACATCATCATACTCTGATATACTATAATATTGCTGTCAACTTTCCTTGTGATCTTATGTTTTTGCTCAAACGGCGTCTTCACATTGCTAATCTGCAAGTTACAAGTTAACTGCTTCAGGTGAGGTTTTGGTAACAAAATAATTTACACGGATGAAATGTACCATTTAATAGATGAAATAATAAACATTAAATAGACTTTATATCAGTCTTGTTTGATGTAGTACATCATATTCACAATGGCACAGAATGGAAAAATCACATGTCTAGGTTTTCATTATAAGTGTGAAAAATAGGTCATTGTGTGTAATTGCTGCACCGCACCAGGCCATTGCCACATTGCATTCTGGGGGGGGATATATTTTCCTGCTTTTTGTATTTGCAGATAAAAGAATTTTTGTTTAAAAATAAATAAATAAATAAATAAAAGTGACATCAATTGTACATAATAAGAATTGAGAATATGTGGCACTTGGTCCTGTGACAGAAGAGGAAGAACACGTTGTATTGAGGCTTGATGAATGTAATGGCTGATATACTACCTGACCCAAATAAGTTGCATCTAATATGTATGGTCCATTTCATTGGACCGTCAATTTGCTGTGGCATTGTGTTAATAAACTTGTCCAATGTCAAAAGATTTATTGCTGTGTAGTGATGATGATGGTGATGATAGAGGCAGACCACTGCACAACGTCTTCTCCAGCACATCCCAAAGATACTCAATGAGATAAATGTTGTGACTTTGCAGTGGCTAATCCATGTGTTAAATGATGTCTCACGCTCGTTGAACCGCACCATCACAGTTTGAGCCTGATGAATCATGCCGTTCATCGTCTTTGAATTCGCTCGTGCCATCAGCAAAGAAACAATCCACTGATGGAATAAGCTGCTTCTTCTCTTACCCTGTTGATCTTTCTTAATAATGCCTTGGACAGTTCCTTAGCTTCTTAAATGTCCTTGGTTGTTTTCTACGCTTGATGCGAATGGTTTGACCCGATAGACTAAAGTTAATCTCCCATGTGGTAAATATTCAACAGGAGACCTTATTTACGTAGTTAAATCCAGCTGGTGATTTATTTTTTTGGCCAGTGTCATTGGCTTGGTGTGCCAGGTGCTTATTTTCGGCTTTTTTTGGGAAAATGTATAAAACGTCTTAAGACAAGTATGTAAGATGGAGTGGGATCTAATAAAACAGAATTGATAGAAATGAACTATATTTTTCATAATGTACTTTAATCAGTAAATGTTTTAATTGAAATACAGATTTTTTTTGGGACTTTTATTACCTAAGATTGAGCTGTTTTTATTCACATGGGGAGTGGGTCTGCCTCCATGGAGCCATGGAATGGACAGACCAAACACAGAGAGAGAGAGAGAGAGAGAGAGATAATATTTTATATAGTTAATAATATCAATATCTGACCACTAGAGGACACTAACACCTAAACATGGTTTCTTTAATGCTAATATTGCATACAAACATACACCAGGTCGTATTTTTCTATCTTGAGACCTAGCTTGAGTACTGATTATCCAAATAATGCACGAAAAGCTCATTAATCAGATGTAAAGGACTAAGGACTAAGACTTTCTGATAGGTTCAATCAAGGTTATTCAGCTTTTAGCCAAATAAATACCGGTTCCATTACAAATCTTATGAATGATGTCTCGTGTGGAAAAAGATATACTGACCAAAAGAACTGCTATGTGTTGTTACCTCACAGAGATGGACGAGTTTCCACCAAAAATGAATGTTTTTGAGCCCCAGTTGAGTTGATCTTTTTTTTTTTTATTTTGTAAACTGAAGTGGTTTGTGATGTGGTTTTCTCCTTTTTACTGTTACCCTTTTTTCCAGAGCTTTAATGTGATTTTCCATTTTACCCGACTGGTACAACTATAACTCTTCGAAGAGTTGAGAAATGTTCCTCGCTTCTGGAGTGCGTTTTGTAGAAGTGAATCATTTTGGGTTTACCACTTCCAAAGGCCCACCCTAACCCTATGTTACTGAAATTGTTTCACGTCATCGACCAGTGCATCAAATCTGTGAATCCTCCCTCCTCGTTCTTTACCGTCACACATCCCTTTCAACACCTTTGTGGCAAAAATGTCCAAATACAAACTGCTGTAAAATTATCATACAACAAAACTTTTTTTTCTTTCTCATAAATCTTAAACAACTTCTTACCTATCAATTAATAATATTCAGGATTTTATCCCTTTAATTGCCAGTGTATCAATTCCTACATATATCTTACTTCACAAAAATGACTCATTTTCCATATAATACATAGTAGGAGGATGGGACTTTTGTGATAATTACAGTTTAGGAGATGTCAAAGATTAGCAACAGAATTAAAAATGAATTTGCATTAGCATTTTTGTGTAGTGATACGCTTCCTGATACCTTTTGTGGCCAACACTGCCTCATTGCCTTCCATTATAACCTTTTTGATCTCACTAACATTACAGTATAAAACCCTACATTCTCTAATGAAAAAAAATGTATTTTGAATAAAAGTAGTGCTAATTAACCATTAATTATGTGTGTGTGCATGTGTGTGTGTGTGTTGAACATCTTTTGAGGGCTGTGTTTCATGTGTCTTTGAAAAGGCACTTGGGAACAATCAGCCTCTTGCAATAATTGTACTCGACAAAAAAAAAAAAAGCATCATTTCATTAGTGAGCAGATAAGGAGCACGGCCTTCTTTGGCTTCTGCAGGCAGGGACATTTCTAAGTGTCTTCATTGCTATGCACCAGGTATTTCTCCTCCTCTGCTCACTAATGAAATGACCCTCAGCCAAGCTGCATGTTTATCTGTGGAAGCAGCCAGGTGCATAAATACACCGACAGTTGTTTTGTTTGTGAGTAGGAGAAGCAGAAGGCCATGATTTACAAGCGCATCTTCAGACGCATTAAACACGTCCCTCAAAAGATTTCTCCCCTTTTTTTTCACCTCTACAATTACCAGTGGATGCACACGGATGAGTGCACACACACATGCATGCGCACACCTCTTGGGGCCCCCTGACAGTCACATACAGTCACATAGGAAAAAAATACTGTACAAGAATTTCATGTATCGTTCTCTAATGGGGTAATGGTTGTATTTATTAAAATGGATTAAAAAAAATACTAAAAATGTCAGACATCACTTCTTTTGTTCAAAATGAAAAGAGACATTACAGAATAAAATGTCTATACTTTAAAATGTGGTTATCATGGAAGTCAAAGAGGCACTTTTGGCCATAAAGGTGTCCATAGGGAGTAGAAATACTAATTCAAGTAAATTAATATTTTGCTAATCTTTGACAAATCCCATGAAAAGCTGTAACACATCCAAATTGAAAAACAAATAAATAAAAACAGCAAACATTTTTTGACAAACATTTAAAAGAAAAAAAAAAGTTTTCTTCTAAAATCCTCTTTATTTTATCTCCTTGGACCATCAGAAAGTTATTCAAATAAAACAAATCCTCTTTCTGTGACTGCAAGGTTGAATAATCATTGTAGTCGCTTTTCATTTGATATCAAAAACTGGCTGAGTCTTTATTTTTCTGTGCAGTCAAAGTAACTTGCAGGTCTGCTGAAGTGAACAAAGATGGAGCATAGATAACTTAAGAACTTAAAAGTAGTAGAGGTCTCTTATCTATTGTAACATACTAATAGTCCAAATCACAACAGGCATCCGAGAAGATCCATCATCACTACACAAAGAGTGGCTGTTGATCGAATCACTTTCCTGAACTCTGGCCTAAGCTAATCATTGACGAGCATTTTTCTGGGAAGAGAGGTTGCTTGTCGACGAATTCCAAAACACCTCATCATTCTTCATGACAATCCATAACAGTACTGTCATATGATTCAGGTTACAGCTTAAAAAAAAACATAGTCAGCCTTTTTAAGGAGGATCGGCTATTTTTATTCTAGTCTCAAACTCGGCTGCTCCTAAATGTAGAATGTGACGTGTCTTCGCTGCTGAGTCTCTCCTCACTTTTCCTAAGCAAAAGGGGCTATTTTAGGGGTGTTGTTTGGGTTGTTTTGCAGTCTCCCTGGGGTACGACTATGGGGGGGAGGAATCTGTTAGTCCTGATTCTTCTTCCAGTAGAAAATAATCAGATAACCTTGCTTTCTAAAAATTCCCTGCCCAAATCATTCAGTATGTTTACATGACGCTCAAGAAAATCAATAATTGTGTTAATCCTGACTATGGTCGGATTTTTTAAAATGCATGTTCACACCTTAGTCGGATTGAAATCTGAGTTGTCTAATTAACGCCCTTAGAAAATGTGATTGGAATTCGATTTACTCCCTATACGTCATAGCCAGGACAATGCATGAGCACATGTTCCACAACGGTAGAGATGGGACCAGAGACTTTTTTTCCTGGGGATCGTGGCGCGGAAGCGCAAGGAGACGGTGGTAATTTGTGTCATTGTTGTTGGGAATAGCAAACAAAAATGGCACGCTCAAAAAGCAGCACACGTTCTTGGATGGATGAGCAATCCTGTTTCATGCTGCTCCAACCCGAAGAGCATCTTTAAACAGTCTGTTGCTGCTAACAGAAAATACCTCCAGTTGTAGCGCCACCTATCGTAGCCATGTATGATGCGTTTCAGCCTTTAAGTTGATTTTGTCTCTGGTGTGTATGCACAGACAATTGCAGTCTGAGTGTAGCTATGGCTATAATGTGACTGTGATTGCTCACAGAACAATGCAGGGTAGAAGACTTGGCTACAAATCTAGTGTTATCTTTGATGACTAAAAAATGGTCTAATGATTGCGTAAACTGTGGGCATCCTAATGAGAGTGTGTGACTACTTTCCAAAGCAGACCGTAGGTGTTTAGACCGACCAACATTTATTTTTCCATCATCTGCGCTGCTAGTTCAGAGGGAAAATCCACTAGTAACGACTTGAATCTTGCTTGAGTTGCAATCCATCACAGAGACAGCATGGCATTATTATCCATAATATTGCAGACTTTTATGTCTCCAGCAAAATAATTGCTGCATTGAATATTCAGTGTACCACCCAGCTGTAATTTAAATCTTAATTTATTTTTTTTTCAGTCTAGAAGCTTTCTATTACGAACCAGCCTCATTCCTTCCACAACACATTACCGAAAAACAGAAGTACGAAGAGTGGCTGTGTCTTCATTGAGTAATTTAGGAGCCAGGGGTAGGGGGAAAATGTAAAACTTTGCCTGTCATCAGAGCATTTCGTGAAAACTAGTGCAGTAGGAAGTATGTATTCCTGTAGAAAAGTGGAAGCTTAAGTAGATTTTTCCTGTTTGGCCAAACCAGGGTGTGTTGGACTGTTACATAGTCTGAATAGACAAATTGAACATTTGGTAAAGGCTTACTTATACTTCTGCGTAGGCAGCTACGCCATTGACGTAACGCAGATCTTAAACATTTGAAGTTCTTATTGTTTCGTTCTTCACAGTGGCAACAAAGCCAGGCGAATGGAAAGAAAAAAAAAAAAAAGTCTGGCACAAGACATGGAAAAAAACATGGCCCTTAAATAACATGTATTCTGCACCGTATGTACGAGATTTTTATTTCTTATTCTTTTTTTTGTTTTTTTTTCTTTCTTTCTTGTACTGGATTTTTTTTTTTTTTTTTTTGGCCCAATCACAGCACTCGTGATTTGCGTCACTATAAATAAGCCTTAAGACATGGACATACATTGAGATAAGGAAAGACATGCAAGTACATTATTCTAAGAAAATGGCTACAATTTATGTTGAAAGTTTAGGTGGCAATTTACATTTAAATTTTTAAAAAGTTATTGATAGGCCAAGTAAAACCAGACTAGTGATACATTTCTTACTATATACTATTTCCTGTATAGTGTAACAAACAATCTGGGCACATCACTGTTGTGTGTTATATATTTAGGCCCAGATTCAGTTTTGTTAGGTGATAGTGTTGTAATGTCCTAAGGGTCAGTGAATGCATCTTGGAGTAAGACCTGTGTTAGCATGAGGAATAAAGTAGCAGTGAAACCGGCTAACGTCTTATACTTTCGTTGCCTCAGTTGCACGATTGGTGCAGAGCTTTGCATTGCAGAAGGATACACGCCACTGCAGAATGGCTACTGAATGATGATAATGATGCTTTGAGCATCTATCCTAAAAAATTCCACCAAAAATGGTTATGCACCATCGTACCATTGTTGCAAGCTGCTGTGTATCAAAAAGTTGAGGTTAATCCGGCAGAAATATGTGAGACACAGGCTGACCGACACACGGTCGCTTCTTGCCTCATAGATGGATGTGTCTGAGCTTACTTTGTTCAGTATGAACTCGTACATAATCACACAGATGTACAAATGCGTAGGACTGTAAATTAGTTCAGTTGTTATCCTCACGGCAGAGGTCAAACCGGATTGTCAACATCACAGAGCTTTTTCAGAAGTCAGCTTGACATGGTTGAACAAGATGAAATAACTGTAGTGCTAACTTTAAAAGCGGTTGAAAAATGGACATGACTCAGAGGAGGTTCTAAAAATAGCCGCACTGTTGTGATAACCCCTTGATTTATCAGAGGAGGATGTGGATGACTCACTCTGCCAGCATGGGGAATGGTGAATGAGCAAGCAGGAAGGTGAAAGCACAAGCACACCGAATCCACTAGGAGCTCGCAGCCTTTTAGTGTTAATACAATCAGTAGCCAGTTATTCAGAAAACATTCTCTCGACCTGGAATAACTGCAAGGCAGAAAAGCAGCTGGAAATCCTGCTTTGTGAATCGAGTCAAAGAGATAGATTTTTATGCATGTGTTCCATCAATCATCACTTGGGGGGGGGGGGATGACTGTTGTGACTGGCAGGCTCCGTAGATGTAAAGCTTTGCAACTGCATTACGAAAGGATGCTTTTCTCATGAAGTTATCGGTCTGAGGCAACAGTTCCTCCACAGTTATGCAGTTTGAATTTCATTATGCTTGTCTCATGCCGACAAGCAAACAGTCTACATTATTATTTAAATTATTAAAACATTTAATTTTTTTACATTTAGATGTAATTTGGAAGATAATGTAAATGTAGTGAGGCTAACAACTAATTAGGATTCCATTAAAAATAGAAGACCTCGATGTCAGATAAACACCTATACTTTTCATATTGTCCAATTCTGCTGTATCATGCATCATAGAAACAAGAAGTAACAAAAGCTATGTTTACCTACTATGCTGCTAAAAATGTTATATTGTTTTATTTCCCTGCTCTACAGTTTTGTTCCCAGCATCCCTGTTTCCTCTCTCCATTCACTCTGTAACTTCTTATTCTATTAATGTTGCTTCAGGTTCCTTGAAGCAACTATAAAAGGACAAAGGGAAAAGTTACTTCAAGCACTGGGTCAAGGATAATCTTAAAATGCCTTTAATAAGTAGGTAGATAAGTTGAGTATATTGATATAAAACATGTAACAAATATTGCAAAATGGTTTCAACCTGTCCATATATATATATATATATATATATATATATATATATATATCTTGACAATTTAATATCTGCAGAATATCATAAATCAGAATACCCCCACATGGTAAATATGTCTATTTTATAACAACGTTAATGACTGACACAATTTCTAGGTCTTTTCCTCCAAATTGAATTCGATTAACTTCAGACTGACCTGAAACAGCAACCATACTTCCGTATTAACAGTTAAATTATTGTTAAGGTATAAACCTTTTTTAATCTTTCAATTCTGTCATCGTAATCCTCTGATCTGTTTAAATGAAATGAATCCCGCATATATATCTTTATTATTTCCTATTAACTTCCATTCAAAATCCAATATATCTTTTCAACACTTCCACCGAGCAGTACAAATAATTTGTTCCACATAAGTCATCTCATCTTGGTGCTTGCTTCAAATAGAGCAGCTCATGAAAAATACCAAATGTATTCAACCTTTCAAGGTTGGAACTTCATTTCTTAATCAAAATACAAATCTGATTAGGCTGACATGTTACCGATAACGTTGGCTCACAAAGAAAATACATTCCGTATAAATATTATTCCAGGCTACGGTGGCCTGTATCCCATTTTTGCATCTTTTCCTCACATTATTTTCCTTTTCCTACCCATACCTATACAGTATCCATTAACCTCATAGTGTCAACAACCCTAATCACTTCTAATGCCACCTTTGAATTTAGATAACAGGTAGTTTTGCATTAAGTAGTTCATACTTCAGATATAAAGTAAAAATTGCCCCTAATTAATTATGCTGCTTCATATCCTCTTTTCCCACAGGGAAGCAGCACAGCAGTGATTTCTCCCTCCTGATTGCCCAGGTCCGAGGGCGCCTTGGGACAACAAGGCAGAAATGTAACAAACAGGAAGTAATCGTGGAAGGAAAGGATGCACAAAACACACACTCTGCAGGTATTGCAACACTCATTAGCTCACAACACTCAGTAATCACAGGAGACTTTTAAGCCCCTTGGACACAGTTACTGTGACTCCCTGCTTGTTGGATGTGTGAAAGTGAGTGAAGAGAGAGCAGTCTGTTTGTTAGAGTCCTAATGATAAAACATGACTGTCTACTTCATTGTTGTGAAAGTCAGGCAAAGAGGATAAGGACATATTAGTAACTGTACACTACTGTGTAGTTTCATATGTGAGTGAAAATGCATCAAAACGTGTATGTATTCCAAAAGGGGCAAAAAAAATATCTGCTGTCTCAGAGTAGCTTGTCAGGGAATCAATTCTGCACATCCAGCTTTGACAGGCCATTACTCCATTGATTGTTTTCTCTCTGGATTTTTCTCCCTTGTAGATCAAGTTGCAGAATCAAAGAGCTGCTTAGAAATCAAGTTAGAAGATGGAGAGGTGGATGAGGAGCCATCTGCGAGAAGGATTGAATTATCAGCCAGCCCCTCTAATAGTGACGTGTCCATCAGCAGGTGAGTCCTTATTGGCTGAAATAAATCCTCCTCAACCCCATCAATGGTTGCTTGACTAAATTTTCTCTATACACTTTGGATATGACTAAGTTCACAGTGATGATGATAAAAGATTACTTTAAACTAGTGCAACCTCTATAAGACACAAATCCTCGAAGATTCAGATTATCTCAACATGTCTCCTCTATGTGGTCACAAGTAACCAGCAAACCAGCAAAATAAGTGTTGTGTTGTCATGGGCAACAGTATTGCTTCACTTAGAGCAAAACGTATATTGATCCGCCAACTGAAGGCAGCTATTATATAGTAATTTGGCGGAATTGCAATATGTTGATTAATTGTTGTTTGTCTTTCTAATGGCAATACATCCTGTGTGTTTGGATGGATGTGACTGAATCAAGGCTAGTGTAATACAGAGGTGTTCTGTTTGGACATTTTATCGGTGTAAGTTGTTTTTTCTCACCCTATTGACCTTGGACATATTACAGCCTTTATAGTCCTCTCCTACATTCACTTTTCTTTCATCACACTGCAGCCTTTTAGGACGGCATGGTGCAGAAACACTAAGAGGATCACCCTTTGCATCCTGGAATATATTCCTTAAAACATCAAGGTTGTTGCTTGTCTGTTTCTAATTCGATTCTTCATGAAAAGTCAGCAAATGTAAGAAACATAAGTATTGGTATTGAATGTAAGTGGTTTCTTTTCCAGTAGTTTTTGATTCAGCAGAAAGCCCAAATTTACTGACTGTAGCCTGACGGATTTAAAAACATCCCAGCCAAAATATGTTTTTCAGATCTTCTTTTCCTCCTAATAAAGCACAAAGAGCATTAGTTAGAAATGACTGTTCAATCATGATTATATAATTATATGATTAAACACCCAAACCATCACTTGCTCCCTCCAAATGAAAGCCCAGCATCCTGAGATCGGGAACTGGGAGGATCAGATAAGCTCCATGCTGTACCATTAACACTGATAATGATAGCCTCTTCTCTGTGCTGTCAACATGAGTTTAAAATCATCGGGGGAATCAGACACTGCCAGAACAGAGCTTTTTAGCAGGTTTTATTCATGTATGATAGGTTAATGTCAAGGTTTCAGTGTAGCACATTTTAGTATGTGTTACTTGAAAATATTAATAGTACTGATTAATAAAGACTCTTTACCTTTAGTAATATGTATAAGCCAATTTGTAACTATTTATTTCATTTTTTAAATGTCTGAGCAACATTCAATAAATCTGACATAAATTTGTCTGATAATGAGTCCTAATCAGAAGGCCTACAACAATATTACCCAACCCTTCCTTCAAAATGAACTCCATGTCCATTTGAAAACCTCAAATCCATTCATGGCCCACATCCAGCACATGCTTTCAAAAGTCTTTTTATTTGAATGATGATCAAACATTCAGGAATGATCTGAATGTGACTCGTGTAGATAATGACTGCCTTTAGAATAAATTTGTGGTGTCAGATGGATTATTTTTTACTTCCTTATAGATTTTCAATGTTTTCAATTTTAAAATATAACTTTAAAATTCCTGAAATTTAAAAAGCCTTTTTCAATCCTTATGATCATATCCCTGGTCATATTGTTCACTTTTTTTTAATCCATATTTGCCAACAAATTACAACAAATCTCTTTCTTCCTTCCAATTTTTTTAATGTCAAAATTCAATCACATGTTTCTCCTGTTTTTATATATATATATATATATATATATATATATATATAAACAGGAGAAACGTGTCCGCTGCTTTATGTGTCTCAACTCGACTGTATTCACAGAGACCTGTTCTGTTTCCAAAATTGCACGTTGCTGCACTTCCAACTAATATTTTAAGTACATAAGGACACTGTGCAGTGTTTAAAAATGTAGTGCAGTGTGCACACTCAAATGGCTTTTTTTTTTAGCATGGATCGTCGGACATTTTCCACCCTCACCATCTTAGCGATGTAGCAGAACCTATGTACGTAGCATAACATAGCAGAAGTTACATGGCTAAGTATATAAATAATTATAATAAATATATTAACAGCTACATATTTGATTAATTATACAATTATCATAAATAATGATATACATACAGGTATATTTCCGGCAAAGAGGATGAGGGCGACACGTTGCTGGAGCTGATACTCGTGTAAATGCCTCAAAAAACACTCATAACACAAAACGCACACAACAGTAAAACACCAAGCTTGTTTTAATCTGCTGTCAGATGTAGTAAGTCAGTGGTTGTCAGTGGTTGAGGATGAAGCTGTGGCGTCTCTTTCTGGTAAGGGGCCAGTGGCAGGATTTGATTTGGGACAGTACGTCTTAGAGCAACCTGCGAAGAAGCGCACTGAGAGAAGTGTGTGATTTGGGACACAGCTCTGGATATTTGTTGAGCAAATCAAAGATAAAGAGACGGTGGAGTTGAGGCCCTCAGGCCAGTGAATAATGAGTCATCTGTTACATGCATTTGGGTTCTTACTGTTGATAGAGATATATGCTGGTATTTAAAGATCAGAGCATTGATTTTTATTTTGCTATAAAAGAAGAATACCTGCCTATGTCTTGTTCTGAAACAGATGGTGAGTTTCCAGGTCTCGACTCCTGTTATTGATCAATAATATCATTAATCTTTGAATCTGTCAGTGTCTGTCTTTTATATGCCCAGAGTGTTTTAACAGATTTTCCAGGACACTGTGCTTGTGGATGCTGTTTTTTTCTAGAAGGACTGAGAGTCCTTCTCCTAATTTCCAAGGTCAGGTTAGATTAAGCACCACAGGACTAGTTTCAGAGCCCACATCTAGATTTAGTTTAGGTCTCTTTTCAGTTGAAGCTGCAAAAAGACAACTTTGATATTGACAGCAGTCAAAATGCATTTATGAATAAAGCCATGTCGGGAGTCAAAAAATCCCCACACACAAATTCTAAGCAGCTTGAAAATGCAAGTTAAGTTATACGTAACAACATCTGTTTTTGATGAAAATGGTCAATTTTAAATCCATACATTTATGGATGTCTATGTTTGAATCAGGAATACATTTGTGAATCAGATTTTCTTGTGTGTGGTTATTTCAATAATTATACAACAATAAATATGTTGTGTGCACTGAAAAGTATTTTTGTGGTGAGTGATTCATATATAAATCCTGAGTGCAGTGCACTCTGCTTTCCTCTGTGTGAATTTATTCATATAATTTTTCTGCCGATAGAAATCTGCAAATAGGTTTTCTTCTTGATTGCAACAATACGCATAAAATTGTCCACATCACAACACACGCAGAGCGGATTTATCACTCAACATGACCTTTCTCCATATGTCCATGTGACTCTATTGTGAGTGTTGGTGCTGCCAGAGATATGATCCACCAAAAAAAATGTTCTCTTTTTTTTTTTTTTTTTTTTTTTTGAAAGATAAAATGCAGAGCTCCAGAGCTTATTTCCTTTTGTTGCCCTTAATGTGGGACATGCACATATGGTGAGCTCCTGAGTCCCACTATAATAGTGAACTTACAGATCTTATTAACTGACAGCAGGAGGGGGTGCGGTGGGAATTCTAGCCTTTTGTATATGTAGTTTACCCTGTTATCACCCTGCTTCATATGAGTCTAACCTCATAGATCTCATTCATTGATTCCAGAGCGGCACAGTCCATTCTGAGCCAGTACAGACATAGCAGCGTATACCACTGCAGTACGTTTGGTAAAACCTTGTTGATTTCATGGTCTCTTTTCTTTCTCTCCCCTTCTCCCCGTGCAGTTCTATTTCAGACATCTTTGGTCCAGAGCCTGCCAGAAACCTAGAGTAAGTGATTTTTTTTTTTTTGTCATTGCTTCTGTCTGTCGTACAAAACTAATCCAATAAATTTTTTGCTGTGCCAGCTGAAAAAAACAAGAGATAGAATTTCTTTTTATTATTCATTTTGAAAACTATTGTGTCATGAGTCATAAAACATGTCTATACAGGAATATATATATATATTATATATATATAAAATCTGATTTTTTTCCAGTGTGTGGTAAGGAGCATAGCATTTCTCAAGTACTGAGCATATTGCTTGATTGTGTTTTCAAGGTCCCATATCTGGAAAAAAAGCATTTAATAATGTAGTAAAAGCTTCAACATGCCTTTTCAGTTATAAACTATATTATATTACACTGCTGTTGTGAATCATGAATGATGGTAATATCGACTAACAATAAACTAATCAATATCTGCGTTATATGGGTTAAAAAGAAAAGTTCTGAATATTACTTTTTGAAAACCGGGTACCTTTTGTAGAAATCTATATAGACCCCCAGCTCTCAACGTGTGAGAGTGTGAAGTAGCTCGCTTATTTTCAAATGCTACTGGAGACGCACCTTTGAGACGCACACAGCGTGACGACCTGTACGCGAGCCAGAAGGCTGTCTTTGTTGGTTTATTTTCTCTGTCTGATCTACTGGGGATCCCTGCCTAAGTGTCACAGGAGCTCCGGTATGGCGTGCCAATTAAAACCGCGTTCATTGTTACTGCGAGGTGTACGGTGTCGTGCAGGAAGCTGCACAGGGGTTCACTTTTTTTTTTTTTTTTTTTCTTTTTGTCTTCGGTGCGTACCCTCCACAGCTCTATTGCTGTGATTCTTCATGTTAAAATAAGCCATGTCAAAGGTTTCTAACATCTTGAATGGTGTTTCTGGTCTGTATCTGCAGGGGCCAGCATGCATGAATACCATGGGGAGAAGAACTTTAAATTGATTCAATTCATAGACTCAGGTGTTACGCTTGCAAGCGACACATCTACTGTAGCAATTTACACTCATAAAATTTCATTGATTTGTTTCGCCAATTGATGGGAAAGCCTAATCCTCCTACATGGGGGTGGTTAATTATATGGGAAGAGCTACATGACAATGCCAACTAAAACCAATTCCATTAATCATTTGTTTTATAGGCCAGACTAAATAAAACAATTGAAGTTTTAGAAGGAGCGTCTTGTATCGAACAGTTTAGTGCTTACATATGTACTAATGTCTAAATGCCTCTGCCCATCAGAAGCTTATATTTGTACTTACACTTTGTTCTGAATGTGCATATTAGGAGACGAGATTAATTGGAGTGTGTAGGTGGCTCTTTAGACATCTGAATCATATTTCATATCAAGAGCCATATTTGAATAATAGTCTACTCCTGATGTGCGAGAGGCTTCCTCTTACCAAGACTTCTTTCTGCCTGTTTTGTTAGAGCGGAGAAGTGCCTGTATCACAGATGGGCTTCATTCCAAGCATATCTCTGACTCGTATGGTCATATTCAATGAAATCAAAGACCTGGTCTGTCTCCAGATAAGAGATGTTTCAAAATCCTGTTGGATATTATAGTATGCCGTGAAATTTCTAAAATCCGCAAAATAACGCTTTAAATATTGCCTCCCCCCGTCATTACTTTTGACAAAGATTACCGTTAGTTTTGTTAGGAGGGCACTTGTTTGTGACCAGGATTCCACAATAAAAGAACAGCCTACTTTGTTGCTTTTCATAAGGTATGTCTGCCATCAAGTTGTTCTTTTTGGACCATGGACTGTTTTTCCTTACGAAAGTTTGGAAAACGTACTTGTTATCAGAGGCAGCAAGACAGCGATACTCATCCAGTTATCTTGTCGAGAAACTGTTGGCAAATATTCAGTTGATCTTGTAGTTGGTTTTGGCTGGGCTCTCGGTGATTGTTTTGACAACTTAAACTCCCATGATAGATTATTTTATGTAGTTTGTCAGAAACGGAGTCATGTCAGCAATAAATCCGGTCGTCTGGGGTGAGTGTGGTTGTCATATTTTGAACCAATCATAGCCATGACAAGCGGACTGAATATTCATACATAATATACTGTAGGTTTGGCAGACTGCATCCTCTTTTTGTTTGTTTTCCTGTACCGTTTCGTTATGCTGCCATTACTGCTGTCTTCTCTGTTATACGGTTCTGGCAAAGCGTTAAAGGCAGACGTACACAGCTCTTTGTCCCAAAAGACTCACCATAAACAACTGTGCTATCGTTCTGTCTTGTGATGCGAAACTAACGCTGGGACGGAAGGCCAAGTTTAGATACCAACGAAAATATGTGTTTTTAGTATTCCAAACATGACACTATGTCCTCTCCTGCTCCACGCTGCAAAGTTTTCCCTGTAGTCATCAAGTGCTGCTTCACACGGTCATTAATATCAGCCCAGTGCACGCGTTTTCAAGTACATCTATTGTTTTAGATGGCTGCATGTAGCACGGGAGGAAGGTCAAATTGAGGTCCACACGTACACGTTGTTAAAGGAGATGCTTGATCTTAGCCGGCTGGCTGGGGCGTGGCGATGGGTTAGGATTGAGCCGTTTTCAGTGGCGGCCGCTGATCTTTCAAGGGTGGGAGGTTCATTTTTTGGCCTCGTTGGCATGCTCCACTAGGCTGTGACCGCCCCAGAGCACTTTGTATTTTAAATGTGTGTTCATAAAAATTCTTCCCAGGTCTAGCTATGAGGTGCATCAAGCAGCCTTGATGCCCCAACGCCATCGAATGAGGACCAGCAACCAAAACAGTTTTTTTCTGAAGAGACCGAGAGATAAACTGGAATTTTGCTCTAAAGCTGAAAATAAATAACCATCAAACACTGTACAGATGATTTACTTTGGAAAGTGCTGCTTTTTTCTAGTTTCTTTTCCCGCCTCCATTTTTTCTTTCTTTCGTCCATCATTACATCCAACTAATGCGGCAGCGAATACAAAGAGCAACTTTCATGTTGGTTTCTAAGGTGTTGGCGTTTCAAACCCGATGCCTGCAGTGCACCATAGAGCATCAAATGAGCCACGTCAATTATCGCTTTCAGTGTGTTTGTGGCTTCATTCCGACCCTTTGGGCATGATCGCACTGTGTGCTATAGGGGGATTGTTTTGACTAGACGAGTGCATCAGATCCCCTCGCCCACATCAAAACAGAACGGAGAGCGGTCTGGCTGCTGCGGCGCTCCCTATTTTCACTCGGCAAGAACAGCCGACACTTACTTTTTCCCATGCCGTTCCCAGTCAGTGCTAGTTTTTCACTTCGAGGCGGAATAAAGTCTCTCTATTGTTCTACAGTACATTGCGGTATAAAGAAAATGTTATCTCCCGTACACAGGCAGGTCTGTTTGAAGGAAATGTCACATACAGATAGCTTTACGCTCACAGCGCTGACAAAACAACAGAGGCTCATACATCTGAATGACGTTCCACCTCGTCCTTGTTGTGGATAATTAAGGCTCAGCTTTGTGTCTGTCTCTGAATGATCTGGAGGCAAAGTCCAAACGTGCCACTGTTCTAAATGTAGTCGCTCCGCACTGCACTTTTTTTTTTTTTTTTTTTTTTTTTTTTTTTTTTTTTTGCACATCCTTGTAATGCACCCGAAATCTTGGGCCATGGAATGCATCATCAACTCAATAGGAGGAAGCCAAGTCTGTGCTCGTAACAAGTGTGAGAGGAAATTTTCTTTTCACTGGGGGAGGCTTTATCTCTATCCTCCAGTTATCCTCCATCTGGCAAAGATCACAATTTAACTGTTGATTGTTTCAGTCCTGACTCATGCTTGCAAAGTGGCCAACTGCCTGCCTACCAGCAGTCCACCATACTTGGATGTCTCCCCACCCAACACCCACAAAGACTAACCCGAATTCCTGTGCTATAATTTTATTTTTCCAGTCCATTCAGTCAATAAAACGGCCTGTGTGACCTCGCTACTGGCTGCAGGGTGATTCATCTGTAGTACAATCATCTGGAGAGCCCTTCATGCGAGATGTTAAGGGGTTCCACATGTAAGACACGATGGCTTCTCTTTAGTTTCTTAGATTGGAATCTGATCATTTCCTCTGGAGGAGATTGCAGTGTGTCCACTAGTTTATGTCAGGTGATTATTCGCCAAACAGCATCCTGAGTGCAGAGCAAAAACCATTAATGTGGCAATGGGTGATCTACCAGAAGGAGAGCAGAACTCCTGCAAAGTTAAAGTTTCCTTTAGAGTTAAAGGAATGAACTGTACATATTACATCCTTACTAAATAAGAATAAACACAAAATAATAAAAGGCATCAGAAGAAGTAATTTAAATAGTTTAGTATATGCATCATGCTGTTTGTTTTAAGTTGATTACAGTCTCTTTCATGAATGAGTCAGTCAAAGAATTGCAGATCTCATAGGTTTCAAGGAGTTAAAAGTTTTTACAAGACTGTTGTAAATTATTTTCACCACTCTGTAGGGGTTTTGATAAAGGAAATGGCCTTTTTTAAATCTTGCATTATCTTAAAGTATTAATGTGTGATAATATTCACTGAACTATTGTAATGTATATGATGCTGCAACTTTCTGTTGCACATTGTAAGACTGCATTTTCTTTATTGTTGACATCTCCGTTGCCTTGTTGTAAATAACTTTCTTCAGTCTGGTTTCATTTCTTTAAATCCAGCGTGAGCTCACATCACGAGGTGCCGAGCAATCTATACAGTGTGAGTTTGTAATGCTTTTTTGGAAAAAATTGAGTTTTTCACTTCAACAAAGCAAGCGGCTGAAATCCCGGAAAGAAATCCGTTATTTGAGCCACCGAGGTGTCAAAAGTGGAAAAGCTATTTTTCTGTCACTTTGCCGGATGGACAGGCACTAGTCTAAGAGCTTTGCTTTCCTTTCAAGTGGACGGCACACATCTGTTATTCCTTTACACACACACACACCCTATGTTATATCCTAGTCATTTTGACTGGTGTGAACAACCACTCTTTTCCCCTGGAGGCGTGTCAAAGAGCCTGCTGCTCAAAATAGAGTAAAATCCTTTTTCTATCACACTCAACAGCATGTCGAGTATGAATGCACTCAGGTGGTGCTCTGGAAGTCTGCAGAATGTATTACTGCATTAGTTGGTCAGAGTAACGGGGCCATTGGTGTTAATTGACTGCATGAACTGATGGTTACATGGAGGCGACTGCAGGCAACTGGCTCCTCATTTGACACGTGTGCCAGAGCTATTTTTGGAGCCGCGGTAGATTTAATCCCACCCAAACGGTAATTGGGTAAAGTAATCATCTTGGCCGGTTCCTCACAAGAAAACAACTCAATTGTAGAACTGATTGAATCTGCATGTTGTCTCAGGATACACACCCTAGTGTATTGGTGGATGAGAGAGGAGGAGGCGACTTTATGGAGACGGTTCTTCTCACCTATTATACTGTAGATTGATTTAAATAAAGTCAGTCTTCATGGCTGGAAGACAACCCTATGAGGCTTATTTCCTGATGCATATTCCATAAGTGAACAGTTGGTTCATCACAGTTGGTAATTTACCTCTATAATGTTTCTTTTCTATGTATTCATATGCTGGGCAGCAGCAAAGTAGCTTGTGTTTTGTGTGTGTATATATATATATATATATATATGTATATGTATGTATATGTATGCAATAGCCAGGATGCCTCACCTAAAATTAATGCTATTCTTTTATCTTAAATCTTTAGGGCAAAGAAATTGTACATGTTTGCATTTCGCTAAAAGGTTTTCTTCGAAAATAATATTTTCTAGAGCTAACGAGAGGTCCAGCGTCCAAAAGCGACCGGCCAGCTCCAGAGAAACGGACGAAGCTTCATCATCACCTGTCCTGGCAAAACGCAGACGTAAAACGTACAGCGGGCCGGACGATTGCTGAAGGAGAGTCAAAGACATGCCTCTTATCAAATCAACACTAGTTAACCTTTGACTGACTTTGAAGCAGTTCTAGAGATTAATTTTTTTTTTATGCATGTTTGTGTGTAGCGTTTCGTTGTGATACCCTGAGGTTTTGCAATTTCCTTTATGTGTTCCGGTATTAACAAGCATTTTTATATGTTTTCTATCCTTGTGATCCACGAGGAGCTGTGTCCTTCAGCATTTCACTGTTTTATTACATTATGGAGATCCGCTACCTCGGGAGTGAAATAAATTAAAAATCAATACTTGAACTTATTTCTGCACAGTTTGTTGTTAAGATGTTATTCGTAGTTTGTACTACTTGTAGCCAATCAGACTTATCTTTTTTATTTATTTTTTTTTGCTTGTAGATGCATTTTTTTTTTTATTATACTTTATTCCGCTGGTGCACGTTTTTGTTCATTATGGCATTCAAATCTGTTAACATTCAGCAAAATTATGTTTCAACAACAAACACCCATGCAGGCACAAATAAATTTTCAGATCAAAACGATATGATTCGTCTCAGTAGTTGCATCTATTATATATATATATATATATATATATATATATATGTACATATATGGCCTCCTTTCATGGACTTTCATGTCACTTCAATTTAAGAATCTCTTCAATTTGAGAAAATGCCTGTGGAGACCCTAGGTCAAAGCCAGCGAGTGTGTAAACAGTTTAGAAGGGGGTGGTGTTTATGGACGTGGACGCTGGGAGAATGAGCAGGGACATTCAGGACCCGACCTTGATTGAAAACAGCGTTCGCCTGGAGCCTGGACAGAAACACGCTGCTCCTGATTCCGCCGTCCTCCTCCTTCAGACGAAGCAAGGACACGCTGACAAGGCTCCACTGGACTCATACCAATTCTTCTCATTACACAACCCCCCCCCCCCTCGCGGGGATCCCGTTGCATTCGGACTTCTTCCCTTTATAATTACGCTGTTTGTTCAAGGCGTAATTGGCAGGGATGTTGCGCTTGAAACAACAGGAGGGTACCAATTGGCACGCGATCCTCGCCTCAATTTGTAAAGCAACGAGGCGAGCAGCGATATTGATTCTTCACACATCCTTTCCCTCGTGGAGATCCACAGAGAACGACCATTTGAGCAGGAATCACCTTCATTTGATCGGTCGGTCTGCCTCGTGATGTTTAAAGAGATGTTTGTGTGTCCGACACAAGGTGAAATGGATTTTAAACCTCTAAATCTGCGGTTAGCAGACCCCTCCCTGGTCCTGATCTATATTTGCTCTCATCCTAAATACAGTGTAAGGCATACATACTTTTAACGACTGGCAAACCCCTCTAAAAGAGCAGAGACTGACCAATCTGGATCCTGGTGATGGATCGGTTGAGGGCGCAGTCGCCGACCAAAAGAGCCGCATTAACCCTCAGAATTGACTGATCTGCGTGAACTTCTCTGCCCCCGGTCTGCAGCTCTCATTAAGCGGTAGCGGTGTTAACAAGCAGTTGAAACATTTAAAAGATTCTGCCAATGGAGTGACTAATTCCACTTGATTGAGGAATTAGCCAGAGGCGAGTATGAAGCGCTGCCTCCACACAAAGAAATGCCAGTGATTCCGTTTCTTCTTGTTTCTCCTTCTTATTTTTCATCCTGGAGGATGAAAGCGGTGCAGCTCTACAGATCAAAAGCATCCTCCATTGTCTTTTGATGTCAAAACAAATCACAAGTTAAATCAGTGATATCAAAGGATCATGTGCTTTAACTTTCTATTCACATTGGTTTAGTTGCACAAAAATAGAACAATACAATTGTGCAGAATGTAAATGATACCGTACGGGGGCCTGTGCCTGAATTCTTTCAAATGAAACGATCCTTGGGTAGGGAATAAAATTAAAAACAAAATACAGCAAACCTCTGGACATGCAAGAAAGTTTTAAGAATAATATAAAATTCCAGAGGAGAAAAGTTTTAATTTCCTCATTAAAAACAACCCTCCCTGTGCTTCATACATAAACACAAAAATTCAGAATCTATGAATATGCAAACATTTCAGATTAATTTCAGACTTGACTGATGCAAGATGTTATCTGCAAAGTTTATGTCTTTCTCTAGTATTTTCTGCAACACATTTTAGGTTGAATATTGGACCACGGTCGGTTCCAAACTACTGTATATGATACCAATGTGACATCCTGGTTCGCTGCAGCATTTACACTCCTTTTACTGGAACAAAGAGGCCAAGCCCAACTCCTGAAAAACACCCCCACACCACAACCCCCCCTCCACCAAACCCTACACTTGGCACAATGGAGTCCAACAAGTATCATTCTGGCTACTGCCAAACCCAGACCCTTTTAATCAGATTGATAGATGGACAGACATGATTCATCACTCCAGACGACACCAGCTTCCACTCCTCTAGAGTCCAGGTCTGCATCTGACGCTTTGCATTGTACGTGGTTTGGAAGCAGCTGCTCATCCATGGAAACACATTTTCATGAAGCTCTCCGATCACTGTTCGTAAGCTGATCTGAAGGCCACACGAGGTTTGGAGGTTCTTAGCGATTGACTCTGCAGAAAGTTGGTTGATCTCTTTGCGGTATGCAGCTCCACCATCACTTTACATGGTCTACTACCACTTCCTGTCATTCCCTAACACTTCCACTTCCCTTTATTACAGCTGATAGCTGACTGTAATATTTAGGAAGTGATGGGAATACCTGATCCTGACTGTTTGGATGGGTGAGTGAATACTTTTGGCAATATAGGTAGTTGTGATAACACAAATGGGTACAGATGCAGGTAGAGTTTAATTAAAAAGCGAAAAGGGGAAAAAAGCAAAATCAATGTTTAAGTGGAGGGGAACTTAAAACAGCTTGTGAAAGAGCCCATGCACATGCAGTGCACTGGTAAATGGAAATAACTTCTGGAAAGTTTTACTTTTGTTAAAAACAAGTCAAGATGTGCGTGTCATCTCCCAATATTAAGCACTGCGACTTACTTTCGCACACGACACGTTGAGAATCCACCACCTATTCTTCCCTTTCAGAAGCTATTTATTTTTGGCCGAGGATTAGAAATGCAGAATAACATGTCAAGTGGAGACATAACAAATTCATGGGACAGTACAATTCATGGTAATTTGGAAATTGATTCAATCCAGGCGCACACTTGTAGCTCGGCCTGCCAACATCGAAACTAGGATGTGTGAAGGTGCTGCACACGTTAAAAGGTTTTCCATCTGCTATGTGAATTAGAAAAGCCAAACAAAAAATGATGGAAAACAGTTTTGGCAGGATTTCTGTATATGTTTGACTTGTCAAATGTATATTGTATAGGCATTTAAAAGCAGGACTAGAATTCGTTGAAATGGGGCCAGCAGCTGTTGAATCTGAACATTGTTCGTCAAGCTTTATATCTCGCAATTATATTCTCAATGGGCCTTTTAATGCCCACATAGTGTGATGCAAATAAAAAACCAATCTACCCAATCCTAGACCTGAGTAATAGGGAAAATCTGATCGTATAGGGAAAAGCATTAGCAAACGAACACAGCAAGAATGCTGAGCTTGGAGGTTTAGTTCTTGATCTTGGAAAACTAGAAAATATGCAATACGACGTCCACTTTATTTGTTTCTAGATTTTTCGATCTCATGCGATGCCGTGAACTATAAACCATAATGGAAAACAGAAATCACCTGTGCACTGCATGCGGATGAGAGGTGTGTTTAAAGATCTCATTTATCATTCATTTATTTATTTTTAAATTTACTGTATTTTTTCCTCTTAATCTCCAGTTCATCAGGATATCAGGTTTTCCTTGCAATGGTCCCAGAATATTCCTCCTGTGTCGTTTAGATCGATGGTGGACACATCTCCTAGAAAGCAAAGCGAGGGGAAAGTGGACGCCATCTAAGAACGTCCTGTGCAGAAGACGAGTGCGGCCGAGCCGCATGCTCTGAATAAATGAGATCATAAACATCTTCCTTGTCTCAGGTGTGTGGTATGTAGCTCCGTGCTATGTGGTGTTTCTCCTTGTTGTATAAACCAAACCGTCTCCATGACAGCGGAGGTGCTTTAAGAAAGGTGTTAAGTAAAAATCGACCCCAATGACTTGTATAGCTGCAAACAGCAAAGCACTGAATTTATCTCAATTACCGCAAATGTTTTTTTTCTTTTACTTTTAATTTAGCTGAAACGCTGGTGCAGTGGACCTTTGTAAATGAGTAAAAAGTCCTCAGCTGAACCTGGATCATCAGGATCTTCTTCTTTGCATCAATATTTTTGATCTGCTCGTCTTTTTGGTAGAGTCGTGGCCTTATAGCCAGGTCCCCATACCTAATATCACCTAAACTACAAAAATAAAGAGTCGGGCTGTCAAATTAAAAGGAATGTTCCAATGTGAGATTTATTTTCAGGTTGTTGATGATATCGGCACTGGTGTATTATTTCTAAACTTGTGGCTCATCCAAGCCTGAACTTTGTAGGAAGATTTAATCTGAACAAGATGAGGGGGGCCGAACCTACTGAACCGTAGTTACATAATAATTATTTAGTTTACTATAAAACAGAATGAATCTTTGAGCTGTCATTCAAAATAAAGCGCTAGTTTCCATCTCCGTAGAGCTGTGATTGTTTTTTTTCTTTCATCCCGGCAATCGAAAAAAAGGAAATGATGAGGACCTCTGGTAAATGAATGCAAATAAGCACCTGGACGCATGAAGCAGCCTCCGCGCAGGCGAGTTCATTTACCGCAGGAGACGGAGAAGACACCGTCGGAGATGTAGACAAAGTAGAGTTTGCTCGAAATCTATAATTAAGTCAATCCTGCGAGACGGACCGTGTCCATAATAAACAGCAGACGTGTCGGAGAGCGGGAATTGATCTGTTTACATTCCTGTTTCATCCTGTGTTTTCTTTGACATCTTATTATTTTGGAAGCGGCTGCCGTGCAGTCTTTCCTCCTGCTGACTTTGGCTGCTATCGAGCTTTTTGACAGCTCCCAGCATCCTTGTGGAGTTTTCAGATAGGTTAGGGGTTATTTTTACTACTAAAATCAGATTACTATGCAGGGCCGATGCTTCAGTCAAGTATGTACCTGCTTTACTCTTTTTGACAGTGGTAACTTGTAAATCTAATGCTAATAAAAAAAAAAAATGTGTGGTCAATTGCGAAATAGCCAAAACAGCGAAGGACCTATCGCACTGCTGAGAGTGAGTGGTTGTTATTCTCAAAGGGTGAGAATCCTCTTCCATCGCTCTTCTACTGTCAAGAACAGAGAGGCACATTGATTCCAGTTTGGGGTTTGACACATTGCTGCTGGATAGCTAAAAAATTAAACCACTAAATTGGGCTGACAGACTAAATTACAGTAATTTAAAGTACCGAATAGCTTCTGTGCTGCACACAGAGAGAGAGCTGTTTTTCATTGTAATGTAGTGTGGAAACAGCCCAGAGTTATTTGTAACTTTAGTAATCGTTGCCACAAAAAAGTGCAAACCATAAAACATCAGAAAATTGTAGCTTGAAAGGAGATTCGGCTTTCACCTCTGCTGTTTATTCTGTACATGCAGAGATTCTGTTTAATTATATAATTTTATTCAAGAAGGAATATTATTTGATGTATTGTTAAATGAAAAAAAAAGATTTAAGGTTGTAAGTAGCGTCTTTCTGTCAAAGTTGGCAACATTCTAATGCTCCACGTTTGGTGTTTGATTTAACCTGAATTAGAAGTATAAGATATCTCAAACTTTTAGACATTCAAAGAGTAGATTGCCTTAAGATAACTGGACAAGCTACAAAGTATCTGAACACACATTCTTCATTTCCTAATGTCCACAGATGCAAAGAAATGCTAGTTTTATAATGCATTTTTTTTTTTTGCAAAGCACAGACAAAAGTACTTTTTGTGTGTTTTGTTGAATAACTATTTATCAGCCAGGGAATATTTGTGCTTTTCAATGTGAAAAAGTTGCATTTTGGTGTCACACGAAGATTGCTGTGAAAACAAACTGTCTTGGAGTTTCTTGAAAAGCTGAGAATGTCACCGTTCAGCCATCGTTCGCGTTGCATGGACGTGATGCTTGGCTCCTGTACACAGGGTTAAGCCTTGTCCAGAGCACTTAAATTAATTAGAATAAAACAAAACATAAATTGTTTTGACATGGATGCCCCCAATTGAAGGATCCGAGCTTCCCGTTCATGAATGTGCAGCGTGATATAAAACACGCTCGCACCTTGAATCTATGCATTTCATTACCGTGCCAGATGGGAGCTTGGCAATTTAGGTAATTGTTCCCTAGGTAAGAGTAGAATCCCATCAGTGGTGCGATTGCAACACAGGCATGTTTTAATGATTTAATGAGTGCTGACAGATGCTGGATTGAGCAAATAGGCGATACGTTCATGACACAACAGGTTCATGCTGTTGTGGGTTTGGGAGCTAATCACCCTCCATGGCTTTCAGACCACATGCACCGCGCTATGCAGGTTTCCTATGGTAACGGTACATCCCTAATATACTATACAGGTGGCATGTATGCCGCTGAATGAAGTCTTCTTGTGTGGGCTAAACAGACAATCCTTAGTTTCTTCTATAAATCTCTGAACCACGTCTGTGTGTGGGTTTGGCAACAAAAAGACGAGACACATGATAAATATGCATGAATGCACCCGAAAACGTTTCATAGCGGAGGAATGATTATGCAGTTCTCTGACAGGATAACAAAACAATATCTGATATAGGTGTTTGTCGAATCCCTCTGAATTAACTTGCGCGTTCTTTGTGTTCGTCATTCGTGCAGCGCGCGGCGTGACCACATTTTAAACGCGGCTTCTCCATGCAACCTCCATCCCTGTCCTGCAGTAAAACATTGATTCAGTAGGAGTTGGCCATGTCACCGAATTAGATCACTCCGTTTTTTTTTTTTTTTTTTATTAGTTTTGTTAAATACAACCTTGACATGGATATCACAGGATGGACTTGTTTTCCTGGCAACTCACATAAGCGCGTTGTTTTTTTGCTGTTGGCTCCCACGTGCTGTGTCTGCTGTCTCGTTTTGTGATTTCTGCTTCTCTGCCCAATCAGTGCTCAAAAATTTTAATTGCCACTCTGGGAGAAGTAAAAGTTGGCTCGGTGAAGCTGCAAAACCCACATTTTTATTATAGGACTTCTTTAACATCTGAATTGGACAGACATGCATGGGGTCACTAAAGAGCACGTCGTGTAAGGAATTAGGAGACGTCCTTTTGGCTGCGGAAGTGGACACAAACATCCTGCAGCACTGCGGTGTCATTGGTCATTGGACGCTAAATACCAATCTGCTCCGCTTCCTTTGTTCTGAGGCCAACTTTGTGTTTTGACCTCCCTGTGGAGAAAAGCAAGCAAAGAGAGAGAATATTCAGAGATCAGTAGAGTGTAACCACAGCTCGCGTCCCCCGGGTATATGACGCCTGGAGCGTTGAAGCGGTAGCATAACCCTACATGCGAGCGCTTTCATGTGGTTTTAACTACACATTCAGTTGAAGGCTTGACAAATATTCCTCCATTAGGGTTTTTGCTGAGCCTCCTACAGGCCTAAAATCAGGCAGAGCGATGCCCTGCAGAGAGAGGTTTAATTGGAGGTGCAATTATCTCCAAGCCTTTTTCTATTGAAACATGACCATTTTTTTTTTTACCGCTTATAATCTTAATTAATTTGCAAATGAGCCCTCATGTATCGAGCCTCTTGATCTGAGAGTGCAAGAAACCCAACTCGAGGTGTTATAAAGATTATTAAATCCGTATCAGGTGGAGTTAAAGCTTTTTATTAAATCACCGTGAATCTTTGAAATTAAAGCTTTGCAGAGTGGAGTAAAACAGCCCTGATGTTTTACACTTTGGGTCATAGTTGTTTTTTTTTTTATTTCCAATAACGCCATGTTTGTCATATTTTATCGAAACAATGACAAAAGTTGGCGCATGTGTTCATCGTCCAACAGGCGGATCGTTCTCTCTCCAACACAAATGCTGTGAAAGCAGTAAATCACTGCATAAAGCGGTTTCACATAAAATGAACAAATGAGTGTTTCTACGATGTTGTTTGGTTGTTGTTTGACACATGACAACGGCGCGGCGGCAGGGCGCCAACTCGCCGCAGACATTAGATCATCACGCGTCTCTAAGAGACATTCAGATGTGTTTTTTTTTTTTACTGAAAGCTGGATTATCTGCAGATGTCTCCTCCTCCTCTCCAAAGCAAGCAGACACAATGATTAAAGGTAAAAAAAAAAAAAAGCACCTAATAAGCGGTTGGACGTGAACAATCTGTGCTTCTCAGACCATGTTTCGCGTGCTACCACGACTCACACCTACGTTAGCTCAGCCTTTTAGCTGATGTCTTAAAACCCAGATGTTAACGTCTGAAGGCCTTCATCCTGGTCCATGTTGGATACCTTCATTAGAATAAAATAATAGATTTATTTATGAATTTATTAAAACTGGACAAAATATTTAACATTGGCTTTAAGTTTTTTTTTTTTGTCATAATTTTCACAACATCAATATAACTAACTATGTTAATATAACATAGTTTTTGGAGCTGTTTCTTTCCAGCAATAGATATTTCATGTTCCTCTATGCAGTAATTACCTCTCCTTATAGTCGTTTACCCTGTAGTTGGGGAATGTGTGATTAATTCACAGGAAACACGGAAATTCGGTGCAATTATTCCCTTTAAATCACGCTCGCTGTTTGCCGTGCTGATGCCCTATTATCTCTCCTGCTAATGCAAAACCAAATCTTCCCTGCCTTGCCTCAGTGTTTATCCGTGAGTGTTTGTCGCTGTGGTTACACGCCGGTTGGCCAGTGTTTGTCAAAGACTGTACCGCGATCCGCCGCAAAATATTTCACGCAAGAGAACAAGGTAATTTACCCAACATTTTGACAGTTTCCAATGCTGCGGGGGCGTCACGGAGGAAGAGGGAGCAGCTTTCTGCGGCTCTTATTCCATTAGCGTCACGACTAATGTGGAGAGAGTAATGGAATAAGAAGGAGCAGCTGCAGCGGGCTGCAGGCGACCGGGCTGCACACCTCCAGCTCCTCAGCAAGAAAACTGGCCTCACCCAGGCCTGTTGATGTGTGGAAAGCCACTCGTAAACCAGATGCACCTATTACTGGCTGACTTCATTAAAACAATGTGAGTGTGTTTGCGCTGTAAACAGGTAGACCAGCTGCTTTCCTCTCCCGTTTCGAAAACATTTTCTTACTCTGTAGAACAATACACCAGAGGTCAACGCTATTAAATAACACATGAAATCATGTATTAAACCAAAAAAAAAAAATCAAATGTGTTTGAGTGTTAAATCAAATAAATATGTGATATTTTAGAATCCCCAGATGATGGCTTTGCACAATACTGGCAATATTGTAGATGCAAAACATTTACAGATGATGAATATATTTTCCCATCATCTCTCTTCCCATAAGTCCATGCAGCTGGACATGCTGCAATTTGTCACACAGTTGGTGTTCTTCATTGTCATCCCAATATGTTTTCTGTTAGGTCGATCGTGCGCTAATCGCTTTTCCTGATTCAAGGCTATATTTAGGTTGAGCTAGGCGAGGACTGAAAATCAATTCTTAAAACGGTGATTGCGATCCAACAAAGGATTCATGCTGATCTCAACCATGAACGGAAAGACTTCCTCAGAATATAATGAGTTGCATGGTGCTACTCTGATGTTAAAATCTTTAGAAATTCAAGCAAAACTTAGATGTATGTAATTGCCATATCTTTACAGGAGCGTTTTATTATACTGTGAAATATGCACACGCGCCTGCAGCTTTACCCATCATGCTTCACCTGTGCCGAGTCGTTGGTGCAGTTGTCAACTCATCAACAAGTCAACATCAGTTTTCCACTTTTCCATTCCACCTTTAATAGTCAGCTACAGGCCTGGCAGGACAGTGAAACCCCCCAAAAAATGTACTTTAATGCCAGAAATAAGGACAAATATCCATTCATTCAGGAATCAATAATCGTTTGTATTAGGGAGCCGCCATGGGGCACTGTTTCACAAAAGGTAGGTAATGAGAAAAAGAGAGGTAACGTCGATTAGGATTTACATTTATTTACTACCATTTAAAAGTTTGAGGTCACTTACAAATTTACTTAGTTTTGGAAAAATAGCTCTGTTTCTATACATTGTCGATGTAACAAACGACTATTCTAACTAAAGTGTCTGGTTTTTAATGCAATATCTACATAAGTGTACAGAGGCCCATTTCCAGTAAGCATCACTCCAGTGTTCTATGGTACATTGTGTTTAAACTTCCATTAGAGTGACGCATTCTTTGAGAAAAGCAAAGTTTGAAAATTATTTCAAATGAGAATCCTAATTTCTAACCATGCCAATGTCTTGACTATATTGTCTAATTATTTTGCAACTCACTTGATAAATTAAATTATCTGGATGACGCCAAACTTTTCAAGGCTAGTGTAAGTGTGTTGCTGCTTTGAGTGACAGGTTGATCAGTTGCTGCTGCCCGACGTCCCGCCTCCAAATATGGTCACGAGAGACACGTGTGGTTAAAAAAAAAAGAACTACAGCATGGCCACAATGAGGCTTTAACACAGACCGATGGCTGCCATCAGAGAGGCAGCGTCCAATATTTATTCGTTCTATGCCGCTGTCTGCATTTCTGCAGAGTGAGAATGGAAGCGCGAGTGTGTCTGTTTAGGTTCGCTGACTAGACTTTAAATGTTTGACGACAGCGTTGTCGTCGCGACTGTTGAGTTTTTTTTCTTTATTGCATACCACCAGGCCTGATTCTTAATTCTAGGGGAAACGCTGCCTTCTTTCCTCATATTTGGAATGAAGTTCTTTATGTTAATGTGAGGGTGAACGGCACAGAGCCATAGAAGGCAGTCAAGTGGGTCTTGTGGCAAAAAAAGGGAACAAACCCCAGAGGGAAATCACTGGAGGGAAAACGGGGTTTTCCCAAATCATTGCAAACCGGTGAATAAGTGAGACTTACATTTATATGCTCAACAGCTGCTGGTTTTAGAAAAAAAAAATATTGCTGTTCCCCTTAGTTTAAAACCCAAAAAAATCGCAAGGATGTTGCTTGACGTTTATCAGGATTTAATGTTCCCTTTACTCTTCATAGACACAACACATCATTACAAATCACATCAGCTGCCTGAAACGCTGCCTCCAACGTCTCCAGCGTGCGGCTCCCTGTGACTGGAAGGAGTTTGCAAAAGACTCTGGAATCGAACAATTCAATTTTTTTATCTCTGCCTTCCGGATCTCTGTTTACCAGATATTTCCTGGCATACATGCAAGTGTTTCTCAACAAATAACGTCTCTCTCCGCCAGGGCTCCTGTTTTTTTTTTTTTCTTCCATATATTAAAATGTTTCTTTATTCCCTTTTGTCTCTGCTGCTATCTTGTCGACAGGGTTATACGTCTTAGTCGGCTGTCAGAAGCTGTTCCTAATGTATTTGTCTGGCGTCATGCAAAGGTTAAATAGCAAGCGAGGTTAAATAAAAACAAATATTGGGAAAGTCAGCATGAAATTGAAAACACCAGGACAGCCGTGCGTGCCCTACAACACGGATGCCCTGCTGGGTGAAGGTCATGGGATTTATCGTTTTTTGCAGCTGTTCCACTTTCTGACTGAATCCCTTTTCCTTTTTTTCATATTTGTGATGAAATTAGATCATTTCACAGGCATTCAGAAACTTGATGAATGCAAAAAAAGAAGAAAAAAAAACAATCTCCTCAGGGATAAAAAGTTGATACAATAGATGTCCATGATAGGACATAAGTATTGTTATGATGAAAGCGTTTCACAACGTGAAAAAAAAGAAAAATCCTAATAAATCACAATCACTTCTTCCTTTTTCTCCCTGATTTCCTCCAGCTTCTCCACGCCATGCAAACAGCTGCTCATCATACCAACTCTGTAAATATTAATGTGACCACTTCCTGTGTGCACAGAGATTGTTTTTCCCACAGGTTAAAACCCGCTGATGGTGTGTGTGTTACCGGCACACACCATCAGCAACACTAGTGTGTTTAAATCTTTACCCTCAGATAAACAATCCTGGTTATTTGTCTCATATATCTCAATAAGAAGAGTTACACATTCATTTTTTATGATAAATCTGTTCTAGCTGGCTTTTCGTCAGCCACACTTACACTTTATATTGAAGGTATTTAATGACTCTTTCTTTTTCAGTTAAGGTTTCTCGTGGTGACTCATATTTGATGTTACCTGGTGCAGTAATACCAGTCATAAACAATGGAGAACATGTGACTCGTCTGTCTTGTTAAAGGTCAGAGAAGCGGTTGGCGAAGCAGTGGGATTTTTTTAATGATGCTTTCTCCTTCGTACCTATCGCTGCTACTCTTTCTTTGTTTCCTCTTCAACATACAGAGCTGTCTAATCCTTGTCTATCACATCACATTTTAGGGGGTGAAGCCCTGCGGTGAGGCACGCTACGCCTGCAGATGTGTCCGAGCGTCTCCAACCGGGCGCTGGATTCGCCGTTCGGCCAGAAACACAACTGTCCTCTCCCAGAGAGACGTGCTTCTTTTGCAGATGTGCCGCACACAGATGTATTTGTTTTTTTGTTGCCAGTCAATCCAGGCTCAGTGGGTTGTGTGCATGATTCATCCCGAAGATGCTGTGCAAGTATGCCGTGAGATTTAAAAACCAATAAAAGCCCATGCAACTATAATTAATGTCATGGTTATTTAAATACATCTCAAAATATTCATTATATATATATATAGAGGGCGACACGGTGGAGCAGTGGGTAGCACTGTTGCCTCACAGCAAGAAGGTCGCAGGTTCAAGACCGCCTTGGGCCTGGGTCTGGGACCTTTCTGTGTGGAGTTTGCATGTTCTCCCCGTGTCTGCGTGGGTTTTCACCGGGTACTCCGGTTTCCTCCCACAATACAAAAAACATGCTCAGGTTAATTGGTAAACTCTAAATTGCCCATAGGTGTGAGTGTGTGAGTGAATGGTGTGTGTGCCCCACGATTGGCTGGCGACCATCTGGGGTGTATCCCTGCCTCTCGCCATAAATGCGCTGGGATAGGCTCCAGCAGACCCCTGCGACCCTGAAAAGGAATAAGCGGGATAGAAAATGGATGGATGGATGGATATATATAGAGAGAGAGAGAAACTATCTGGTACCACACTTTATGGTGAGACAATTTTTGTAATGATTCTATAGATATAGGATTTTCATAGTGATTTATTATCTCCTATACAATTTTCAGAGTGAACGAGTATGAGAATGGTTGTTGTAGGTGTGGCTTTGTCAACTGAACAGTGACTCACCGGTCGGAGCGGGTTTTATTAACTCGTGCATTGCCATTTTCACAGATCTTTGGCTGCCTCAGCCTCGTGCCCTCGAACGGTCTCTACCCGAGCGTGAAATGGGGAGACAATGAAATGTGTTTTAATAGAGCCGGATCACAGCACTTCCAGTTGTCAAGGGGACTGTAATAAGCGTAATACGACAGGAGGGGGGGGGGGAAAGAAAACATCAGCTCTCCGTTAATACATTCAGAACATTGTGCATGTAATCATTTCACTGGCTTCTAAATTAAATGGTTCCTTAGAGACAGCACACAGTGTTCATGTTGTCAAATCTATTATCTACAAGAGGCTTGTCACTGGGGGTTAACTACATAATCCTGTGTGTGCTATACAGTATATGACATTGCAACTATCCACAGCGGGCGTGCTATTTGATGTACGCTCTGTACCACACTGTGCTTCATCAGGCTGCGGCACCAGAGGAAATATGTTCTTCTGCCACCTGTACTGACACATGTTCAGGGTGACAAATGTCATCTACATTCATAAAGTGCCTTTTAGTCCTTTAGCTGCTGCCTTGTCCTGAAAATATGAAGCTGCAAGTACATCCACCAATTGTTTGATTACATTCAATACTTGTACAATGTATGATGTCCGTATGCAAAATGATGCAGCTCAGATTGCTTCTCTGTTACATATAGTGAAGCTTATACGTTGAGCCACGGTCTGGGTGAATACTCTCTTCTGATTGGCCAGCAGGTGTACATCAAGACCCGTTAATGCGTGACTGGTTCGGCTCAAAAAGTGCATCACCTGGTCTAAATTCATCGAACCAGGGAGCTGATGTTCACGCAGAGAAAAAGAGAAAAATGACAATAAATGAGCTATGTTTCTTATTTTATTGAATCAGCAAATGTCTGTGAAGTTGCATTAAAATCAAGCATCATTTTAACACTTTGTATCAAGGTAAATCAATGTAACCATAACTTTACCCTTTTTTTTATTAGAATGTTTGTAGATCAGAAGATTGATTATTCACTTACTTATGGTCTGTCTATTTAATGGACATTACAATGCATGAGAATCTTATGAATTGTAATCCAGGTAGTAGTCAGACCCTCAGGCGTTACCAGGCCTTATGTAAAACTTTGCAAATTTATTATTCTCTGGCAGGTTGGGGTGCGTTGAATGGTTTTGATGCATCTGTACACCGGTTATAAAACGGTCATACCTGTAATATCCTCTGTGCTCACTGGTCAGAGTTTAGTTTCAGACATGATTAAAATAAGAGGCAGCCTCTTCACTGTGAAATACATTTATGAGGAAATGATGCGGTATTCTTATTCCTTCGCTTTGACAGCCTGTGGCCGGACGGGATAGCTAGTAAATGTTGTTTAGCACATTTTCTACCATCATTGCCCTGAACAGGCATCAGCTGTGGACGAGTTGGCTTTAAATCCTCTCTTTAAGTAACTTTGTTTACTGGTGTTCCTGTAATTTCTACAAACTACGACTAGAACCTCCTTTGAGGAGGGTGGTCGTACGAGTTGATTTCAATCAAGATGCACTGGAATGCAATGTCGTGGGAATTGTAGATGGGCTAAACCACAGGGGCCATTTATTGTCTGACTTCCTGTTCCCTGATAGCACCATCTCCTTCGGTTAGAAGGGGCCTCTGAGCTGAGAGACTCAGCTAGGACGGAAAAAGGCCTCCAGCCACCCAGTCAGCTGCATGGTTCAGGAAACACCTCAGTAGTTAAATACCCTGTGTATCAAGCAATGAAAACTAACAGCACTAATTATGCTAGTTTTTTACAGTTACAAAAACCTGACCACTGTCATCAAAACACTTAACAGATATTCCTAAACACACACACCCACCATTTGTCGGTCTGTGTGCAGCTTTTCTGCTTGTGTAAACCGGTGCTCATTAAGGCTCGGAGTCCGGGGACCAGCCTACGACTCGTCCTGTTGTTTTTCTCCCCCTCCAACTTTTCAGCTCATGACAAGATCTGCACAACCCTCAGTATCTGCCATCTTCCAATTATCTTTATACATTTGTGTGATTTTCCCAAAGAATATAGCACTTGGTCCCAAAGGGATGCTTGACAGTTGCTGCCCCCTTATTCTCAATCATGTAAATCTTTGGAAACTTTAGTTAATTAGAATCGTGCATAAGGAGTAAATAACCACAAATCCTATTTTTTGTTTATTGACTAAGTGGCTAGATTTAAAATCACACATATTTAGTTATGAATATGCACAGCTACAGGTTGAAACGTGACTATTGCAATCAAATTTTTCTAATCTTTCTGGTTAGTGCATATAGTCCTTGTATGTATATAGATAGTGCATACGTCATCAACGAAGCCCACCTCCTACCTGCTCTGCCCTCTTCTCTAAAACCAACACGATGTAATTTATGCATTTCTATCGTATGAGCCACTGCAGTGGAGTGTGTGTATGGATTCACTCTACTCTACACCAAAATAAAACTACAGCTACAGTCCCCCGTGTGTGTGTGTGCGTGTTCACTTTTTTCAGATTTCAAATACCTTTTTAATTTCAAGGAGGAGAAAACTCTCAGGGTTAAGTTACTCCTCGAGTGGAAGTAGAAAGCCTTTTACCATCATGAAGTAAAGGTTGATTGCACAGTGTAATAGCCGTAGAATAGTGACACCATTAGTGCTGAGATTGGTTCCCTAATAAGCCGCACTTTCACCATGTAATTCTGCCTGCCATCAGGTGCAAAAGTCAATGGCTGGATTTTCAGCACAAGATTATACAAGATTAGATTAGAAAATTGACTAAATGAAGGAACGAACTCCTAATGTTTTCTCCGAACTTTACTCTTTTTCCTCCACCTGAAAAGCCGTTTGTTTAGTTTTCATGCGCAGGATGTTTAAAAAAAAAAAAAAAAGGAAAGGAAAGACAGTACTTTGGCTAAAAATATCTCCTTTATTGGGAGCCAGATACTAAGAAAATAGTGTGTTCAAATCCTGGAATCTGTTCTCCGTGCTGGATATTTTAACCTCAGTGGAACTAATTAGGACCCCACATTACGCTTGCCTGGAAGTATTTCCAGTCCTAAGTGGCAGCTCCAATCCAAGTGTGTGAGTTACACACAAACACCAAACAGCCAAGACAGACAATGAATCTGACAGCACAACTGGCCACTGTGACTCATGCTGATTTTTTTTGGGGGGGGAATCACACAAATTATGGTGCTGTGCCTGTAGAGACGCTGTGTGCATATGTCTGTGCTTGGTTTTTATCACACACTTCCTGGAGTTCCTTTCTACTAATTTTACACATTCATTTACAAACCCATGGGGATCTGCTCTTTTCCTTTTGGGATTCAGGTCTGTGTGCAGAGGCATGTCTGCTGGCGTCTACATGCTTAGGATGGATGGTAGCTCAGCCTAACTGAGACACAGTAATGGAATATCTTAGAGATGAGCTCTCATCCATCACGGCAGCTTGGGGCGGAACGTCATGATGGTACTTACTTCAACAAAATTAATGTCCAGTTAATGTAAAAAGATCCTTATCTTCCATTCGAGGAAGTAATATATTGTTTTCTTTTTCTTTTTTCTACTTTTACACTTGTCTCCAAAGGGGACCACAGACACCTCTGGTGTCACTTTGGCTTCTTTTGCATTCTGCTCCATCGAGCACGAGATTTAGTTTATGATGATAAATGAAAAGCATCAAAAAGTGATGTGGGACTGCAACCAAGTCGCTCCCAGTCAAACATTTTCTTACACAATGTTGTGATGTCAGATGGATTTAGACATCATGGCATCAAACTTGTCATACTGTGTGTACTTACCTTCAGCTAAATATAGACTCTAGATTAAAAATGCAGGTTAATTGTGTGGTTCATTTAAATTCACAGGTTAATCATAATAATTGTTCGCGATTTAAACTTTAACCTTTAATCAGTTGCGTTAAAGTACATTTTGATGGCGTGTCAAAACATGTTAAACATGTCTTACTTTCCAGCACAATAACAGGCTGTTGAGAGAGAAACGTCTTCTATTGTTCTCCTATTAGGCTTTATTTTCCTATTGTCACTTTGAGGGATGAGTTCAGGGTTCAAACTTTAGTTTTTTTTATGTGTATCCCGGATGATTTGAACTCATCATTACTTTTTCAACATTTCATTGTGACATAGTTACAGTTTTCCTGGAATTAATTAGCACACAATTGAATAATATGTGATCTCATTTGAGGCATAGTTTAGTTCATTGCAACCGTGGGGCTGACTCCAAACATTATTTGTGATGATACTTAGCACCGCTATGACAGGAAATTAAATAACACGCACAATCCAGTTAGCGTTGTGTGGGAGACCGACCATCCGTCAGCGTTAGACAGCTGAACGCAGCCTCTCACCACGTACGACACGTGATTCAACAGTGATAGGGTTTTAATTCGCTGAAGGGTTAGTCAGCGAGGGTTTACAAAATAAGAAACACAACTTTAAGGCAATGGAGGAGAATGGTCGATGTGTTGTTTCCTTCAAGAACTTGAACTTCAGTTTGTCGACATGTTGGCAAACGTCGGCCATGTCAGTAAAGGTAGTGGTTTTCTTACCATGAATGGACTTTGATTGTGAATTATTATACACCATGCACATTCATGCAAGCCAGATGTCTGACCTACACTGTTTATCTCAGTCTTATAAGGTCTTTTTTTATGTGATGGCACTACCCGCATCATGTCCACGACGACCAGATCCCAACAAACCAAATGTGGTTGGAAAAAAAAGTAAGTTTGTGCAGCATTAGCTCATAATGTCTCTATGCTTTGCCCTGGTTGATTCACAATCGACTATGCAGGTTTCAGCATTCAGCGTGTGATGGACTTAACAGATATATTTTTTCGCTATTACCTTATCTGTCTGGCAATTGTCTTTGGGTTTCAGTAGGAATGCGTCCGTGGATCAGCACATCTGTTTTTGATCTAGACGTTTCTTCGGAGAATCACAGATCTGAGAATATCGCTTCACGCCGCGTTCGCCCCCTACCCCTCCCGTGTCAAATTAGATAAAAATTAATTGCAAAGTACTCAATAAAAATCACATTGCACTTGCTTCACCCAGTTCTATGTAGCTTTTAACAATCTTTGTTGTAGCTGCATTTCCTTTTCTTTGTGAAAGTTTCCGTCATATTCCGCCTACATCTACATAGCAGGTGGATTTGTGGTGACTCACAGTTTTCCCCACTCCGTGCTTCCTTCACAGCCTTTGAATAAAAGCCAGACTTTAGAAAGGCTTCAGTCCTGCAGGGCTTGGACTGTTCAAACTACAACCAATTAAAATGTGTGACATCCTCTCAATATGTGAGATGCGGGACGAGGGATGAAAAACGCTTTGCAGCCCTGCATAAAGTGGACACCCGCTCACCCTAGCATTGAGGCTTTCAGAATTTCATTGAATCAAAGCTTAAAGAGTCTGAACATCACAAAACAATCCTACCGCAGCCAAAACCTGAGCACACAGGAGGATGTGAAGGACGACTGCTTCTAGCAGCTTTCACAAAGCGACCTGCTGTACCGTATCAGCTCCGGAATTTATCCCCTTTGTTCTTAGGATCCTTTGAACATAAATTGCTCATGACAACCTTGTGTGAGAAAGTAACAGGGAAACCTAGAAATATTAATGAGCATTGTGAGAGACCTGCACGCTCAATACCCACGAACCAACCAACGCTTTTCTACTAGGCCTCGTCCTGGAAACTGTTCTCAGCAGCACTCATGCATTGTATGTAAAAATAGGAATAAGTTCATTGTGGATCTAAAAGATGACTTTGTTGCTCGTTAAAATAACTCTGAGGAATTTTGAGAGTTTCAGATGCAGATACAACCAAAGTCCTGCTTGATTATCAATGATTCAGTCTTATAGTTTCGCTACTACTACTTTATGTAGTGTTCAGATTCTATTTTTAGTATTGTGCACCATCCTTACTATCTGCACTTTTTTCCCCCTGGAAATAATAGAAGAAAAGCTGCAGAAAAGTTTTTCCCCACTTGCAAAGCTCACACACCCCGTGCAGTCACATCCACATTCGTCATTTTCCTCGTCACTCTGTGACTGTAAAACCAGAATTTCTTCTTCTTCTTCTTAGTTTTGGTTTACAGCAACTCCTGTGGGAAAAATGTCTCTATAGCTGCTAAATGCTCCACTCTGTACCTTTTTCTGCTGTTAGGTGATGAGCAGGTAGTGTACAATAGGTTCATGCTACAGTGGCCTAGAAGGAAAACATGCAAAACAGCAAAATGTTGCAAACACAGAACTGGTGCAAAACCAAAAAAAAAAAAAAGCTACAGGAGAAAAAATCGCTGCAAACACTGAAACAAACCAGAAGCAACAACTTACAAACCCATAAAGGAAAACTGCTGCAAATATCAAATAACATACAAACGCCCAAATCAACTGCAAGAGGGAAACAATGTGAATTCACTCATTGTGTTCACGTTCGCTTTTTTCTCTCCTCACCACCTCCCGGCCTGTTCCTAGTCTGTGTCTGCTCGTCATCTCTCTGACCACTTCAGTTGCAGAGTAAAAAATATGGTAAATTAAATTAAAACATGTTCAACATTAGCTCTTCTATGACATTGTAAAAGATGATAGCCAAATGTTTAAAAAGTACCTAAAGGAAAAACACACTTTCCTCCTCTTTGTGTGTATTTTGATATTTTGCAGCATTTTCTTTTGTGGGTTTACACCTTTGCTCCTGCTTCGTTTCTGTGATTGCAGCATTTTTCTCCTGAATGTTTTTATTTCATTTTTTATGCCCCCGGATCATACACATTCTCCTTTTCTTTGCCTTTATGTGTATATTTTGATAAAACCCTTTTTTTGTAGTTGCCTTTATTGGGAATGCATTCCTACAGGCAGGGTAAGGTGGACAGATGTAGCGTGCTGCTGTAGCAGCAGCTCAGGGTTTTTAAGCTCTTTAATTGTGCGATCAATGTTCTACCTGGATGCACAGGACATTTTGAGCAATAAATAGAGCAGCGAAAGCCAAGGTGGACGTCTGGACTTTCAGTTTGTGCATCCAGCTAATGCATCTGGCATGTGTGGGCATGCAGTGGCTTGAAAGCTACGACGCACATCAAAAGCTGTTTTACGTACTCTAAAAAAGCGTCGAGAGGTGACTTAACTTATTACGCTGACATTTGAGTTTGAATTTCAATGAGCTCATTTTTGCTTTGTATTCTCCCATCTGCAATAGAAGATAATGAAGGAAAATGATGTGTAATTTATCAGCAGAACTATGGACTCCAGTGGACTAAATGGGAAAAGCTTGACACTAACGCAGAGTGAGCATAATCTTCAGTCTTCCTCCTAATGGGTTGATAAGCTAAGTTTCACTTGCTAAGAGGATTATGTTTTGTTCCTACTAAATAGGATTATTAAACACATATCCCAACATATTCTTTGGTGCAGAGTTCGGATGGCTCGGCAGAAGGTTGCTTCTGTGCTTTTTCACCCGCCGTCTAACAATAACATCATTAATCGAAGAAAAAAAAAATCCCTGCTGTTGCATGAAGTTGGCAATCTGGATGAAAAGCGTAGGTAGCGTGTTCAAAGATTACACCATGACATTGTCCTTTTTTTTTTGGAATTTACTTTTTTTCGATTTTCAACAAGAACACGGAGCCAGTTAAATGGAGACAGCCTGACAAAAAAAGCAGCGTTGTGCATAGCGATGCAGGGTAACGGAAGGGAAAAGCAGAAATTAAAAGGTGCAACTCAAATGACAATAATCTCGGCATCGACACAACTCTGTCTTTAGCGGCATACGCATCAGCAGGAGACAATGACCACATCAAACCAGGGCTACAACAACAATGTTCTGACTGGTTGCATCTCCTGAGGCCTGGTGTGCAGACATGACCAAGACACACTTATAAAACTAAATGTAATACAAGTAAACACTCCTATATCCCGCTAAGTCCCAGCTGCTGCGCGGCAGTAAAGTGGAACGGCAGTGTTCCCTCCGCCGCTCAAACGTCCCTGAGCTCAACCCCAACCACTTCGGCGGAGCCGCTCCGTGGCACCGGGTCAGATTGTGGTTTCACTGGTCGGCTTTCGGGTCTGATTGTGTAAGAATAATAAAATACACGAGCACATTTGCGACTTAACTTTTCTTTTCTGACGCTCTCCATGAAATCTGAATAATGCTTCTTGTATTATGCTACTGCAGGACTATAAAGCCTTATCTGGCATGTTTGAACAATCAGATTACTCCGCCTATACACAAACACTGATGTCAGAGTGAAGATTAAAAAAATGTGTTTGAGAACGGTAAGATGATCCGACCATATCTATCTATGTAAACAAAATGTGTGGTTGAAGCTGCACTAATCAAATTGTCCAATATTCGCGACGGATCAAATGACTGTTATGAGAAAGGGGCCGCGTATACGATGAAGCTTGAGATAAGTATGAGAGCCTGCCGTTTCTCCTCAGCTCCATGAGGCTGTTCCAGCTCCTTTTGTTGGTTTTAGACCAGATAAAGTTAGTGATTAGATGGTGAACATGATAAAGTGCAGCTTGACACAGAAGATATTTTTAGTCGTAGATATACAGTCATGGAAAACAAACCAAAAAAACAAATAAATGAGGCCCTGCCTTTCCTTTACCTGAGGATAAATCATATTATTGGCTTCCTGTTGAACATCTATTGATGTTCTATCAGCAGCATTGTAGTCCTGACACCAGAGTAAAGCTGAAATCTGAATCTTTCCTAGTTTTATTGCCCTGTATAAATGGTGAAAGTTGTTGTGGAAGGTTGTGCAACATCCTCTTTATTTAAATCATCCATTAATGATGGGAAAAGTGCAACAACTGTTCAGGAACCCTACAGTCCCATAGTACCATCAAGGTGAGTATTATTTTCACCTGTAGGAAAACAGGAATGCTTTTATGTCGATTCAGAACACTCGGTAGTGGTAAAAATCTGTATTAGAACAAACATTTTGAAAACTGATCTTGATCAAATATTTAAAATAAATCCCCTGCCAAAACTTTTTCTTTCCACCTTTTGTCACAGATCGTTAAAAGTAACTTATAAAATCGATCCTGGCAAAGTCTTTCTTTTTCCCCCCTGGCATTTTTTTTCAACTTGTTTTCCAACTGAATTTCTTTTTTTAAGGAATTTAAGGAAGATTATCCAGCCGAAACTTTTTCCCACTTTATTTTAAAGTTAAAAACACGGAAAATAAAAACGATTTCAATCTAGATTACAAAGTAGACCACAGGGTCTTTAGTTTTTTTTCTCACTTGCACTTTAGGGCTTCCGTAATTCACGCTCTCAACTTAGCCACATTTTCTCTCCTTCATTACATCATGTGTCTGAGTTTATATCAATACTTATTGTTTGAGCTTGATTTTGACAGTCACAATAAATTGTTGTTTAATATGTTCTTTATCTGATCATCTGATTTCATGGTTTATTTTAGCAGATACAGACAAAGCAAGCAGACATAGAACCTTCATGGTAGACAACAAATATCACTCTCTCATTTCAATTTCATTAAAAAAAAGTAAAACTAGTAAAAAAGTAAATATTTTTGGATGCTATTGTGATGTTTTTTTGTGCCTGGAGATAGTCTATGTGGTGATGAGGGTTCCTGAAAGAATCCCTTTTTGCAAAGCATATAGTATATTTAGTATATATAGTATATATAGTGTCTGAATGTGGGTGTTTGAGCTGCTGATATAAGGCACCTTTCTGAAAACGATAAAATGATTTGAATGATTTGTTTGTGGGTCGTCCTGCTGTCTGAAGCGTGCAGCTTGTCATAATAATGACTCTGATAGTGTAGCTTCACGGGTGGGCCTGTATGGATTACAAATGATGGGTATATTCCATAGGGTTAAACCATTAGTCATTGGTATTACCTCCAGATCTGCATTTACATGTTTTATGCAATCATATAAAAAAATTAAAAAACTTAAAAAAAGAATAGGGGTTGGGGGGTTTCTGTTTCTATATATGCTTCCTCTGTCTGTTTTCACCTTTTCCTTTGAATCGATCCTTCAGCTGTTACTCATGTTGTCCTCTCCTGACTGGACCTTTGCTCCTGATGTATAACCTCGTAGACATACTGTATGTCACTGGAAAAGAAATCGTCATCCAATTATAAAATGTAATATAAGCATGTTTATAGAGACATAAACACCTTTTCTCCATCGCATATTTCTGTAGCATAAACGTGTCACAATGTAGCAGTGAGGTGCCTGAATATTTGCCTATTTATATAATCCACGTTTCTATACCGATTGTGTCATTGAAGTTATAACATCAGTGTTGTATTTAAGGGAACAGGTGGTGTTAGTTAATAATTAAAATACCAGTCAAGTTTAAAACGTCAGATTCACTATTGTTGGAGGTATTGAGTCAAGTCAACTTTATTTGTATGTGTGTAGAACAAAATCACAAATGAAAGATTCTCCTCAGGCGGCTTTACAGACTCTACAGCCAATACAATGTCCCCTGTCAGATGGAGGAGGAGGGATCCCTCGTCCAGAATGAACAAATCTGCAATATATTTGTGTATAGAAATTACAAAACACAATTTACAGAATGCAGCATGCAAACAGGATAACAGAATTGTTAAAATGAAGGTCTACATGTGTATATGACGGATGCGATGGTGCGGGGATCCAGAGCCGCTCCCAGCTGCCACCAGAACAGAATAGTCCTCGAGCAGCATTGATCTCTCTAACCGAGCTTCGCTGGAGCTTCACTTCACTCTGCGATTCAGTCTGGACACCACGGAACCAATATCCCCGTCATCCAGGGGGTCGATCCCAGAACGAGGGAGGCTACGGCTAGACAGTGATGAAACACAGAAGTCACTTTGTTGATCCAGCATTGTGGCAGATGGTCATTCACCTTTCAATGCAGCATTAGATAGTGTTCTAAGTCATTTAGACTGCAGGGTTTAAAAAAAATAACCAACCTTTAGGACTAAACTATTTAATCATCATCTGGTATTGGGCATGTCTGATAAGATCGGCTGTAAGCTACGTACAGGTGCGTGAATGGCCTTTGGTTTTTATAAACCACGCGTCCAATACTAACAAATAGACAGATGGTTCAGGCAGAGCTGGCTCCAGGTGGGTGGCCATCCTTGCACCAGGTGGTCTGCCTTCCTCCGCAGCCAGCTGTGTGGGTGGTGGGGGGGGGGGGGGGGGGTCGCCAGCAGGGGATGCTGTTGCCAGGGGTGAGGAAACACAGGGCAGGAACCCAGGAAAGATAACAGGTCTGAACCGTACATTAGTGGGGATATGAGTGTATACAGATGGAGAGAAAGCAAAGAAAAAAAAGATACAAAAAAAAAAAGAAAAAGAATACTCCACTTGAAAGCTTTAAAAATGCACTGGCACATTCTCAAGACATGGGCATGTCTGGTTTACTGATGACAGCTTCTAAGTGGTTTTCTAAATGACTCTGACTTAGTGGCAGCTGGTGCTAGAATCAATCTGACATGAAATTTGAAATGAGAGCCACGGGCACAATGCTGGACAAGATTTTAAAGCCAGGGATGCTGTTTTTTAAAGGCATATTGTGCCCCGAGAGCTTACCTCCCACAGCAACACACGCACACACACACACACACACACACACACACACACACACACACACACACACACACACACACACACACACACACACACACACACACGCTGAAACACAGAGAGAGCAACACAGAAAATAACGAACAGTACAATGGCCAGCAGCTATATTTGGAGCTAATGGTCCAAAGAAGGGAGCCACCACCATTTCAAACATGGCTGATTATCCTGCCCACATACAGCTCTGTGCAAAGCCTGCCTGTCGTGCATTGTATGTTGCACAATCCTGAACTGCTAAAAGATCCAAAGGTAGTTCAGCACGAATAGTAAATGTCTTATTATATTATTTTTTTTGCTAAAAACACACAGAGCAATTAAGCTTTTTTTTTCTTTTTACAAGAAAATTACATGGAAAACTTACACTGCAAGATTGACTGTTTCCTGTTTCCTTTAGAAAATGTGTTGAATCAGTTCCGTGTATCTAAAAAAGGAAGCCTCCATACGTCTTTTGGACTGCGATAATGTCTTAATGGTGCAAACGAAATGTCTTTTACCATAGCTGTGCTAAGGTGGTCTGATCATAGAGAATCCATGATTCATCCAGTAGTACCCATCCACATTACATGATTACTACAATGGTGCAGATATTTTCTTTTACTTCTTGTGCTACAACACACAGTGTAGGTATGTGGAGTTTGTTCTTGGCTCTGAAGTGCATGTGTGTAAAAAGAAGATTTATGAGTGTTTGGGGGGTTCACAGCTACCTGTGCCAGGTCTACAGTGTTTACCGTACTTTCTTTTTTTCCTATTCTGCTCTTTCCTCCATAAACCCATAAGAAACTAAACAATAACACATTGCATTGTGGTAATATTCAGTCAATGTATGCATGGCTGTAACAGTGATGAGGAGTCGATGTGCAGCAACCCAGGCAAACCTCAGTCAGTCGATTTGTATGCAAGTACCCAGAAATGACAAATAAAGCAATCTTGACTGTTGAATGTCACGCTGACTTTTCTCTTCACATACAACGGTATGAAAAAGTTTCTGCCCCCTTCTTGGTTTCTCACACTTAAATATTTCATATCATCAAACAAATTGAAATTGAAGTTTCTGCCCAGCCTCGTCCTCATGGTGGAGTCATGAACTCTGACCTTAACTGAGGCAAGTCAAGCTCGCAGTTCTTTGGATGTTGTTGTGGGGTCTTTTGTGACTTCTTGGATGTGGCGTTACTATTCTTTTGGTAATTTGGGTATAATTTGGGTAACCTGGTCACTTTTTGGAGTGCTCACCACATGTTTTCTCTATCTATAGATAATGCCTTAGCTTTAAAAATGGCTTTTTCCCAAATAGATGGATCTCAGTTACTTTTCTTTGTTCCAAAATATTCAATTTCATTTTAAAATGCAGACACTGTTAGGAAATGTCAGATACCAGCAGAATGTATTTGTATCTAACAAAGTTATTCTACATACACTTCACCACAGTCAAAATGACTGCCCAGTGTTAAGCAACGTCGTACAAAATAGTTGGTTAGCCCATCACATGATGTGACAATCTATTTGACAGTTGTTAACCATGACATCCAGAAGATATTTTTCTTATTTTGTCCACCAACTCTGAAGCCGGACATTTCTCTTTGATTCCCTTCTAATGAACTAACAAAAATCACAGAAAATATAGTGAGGAAACCTCCTACTGCTGAGTTGCCCTTGTATTTCATTAACTTGTTGATTTATCGAGCCATCACCATGAATAGGACATCATTTACAACACGATTTACAGCTACAATAATCACCGTTGCATGGTGTGTTCATAAAATAAAAGAGGGAATACAATAGATGAAGTATTAGTCATCGTGATGACAGACTTGATTCATTACTCCAATAAAAGTGACGGGAAGTGGGATTTCGTTTATTGGTCATAAAGTATGATAAGCTCAATTTCCCTGCTTTTCTAAACGAAGATGGAAAAGCCAATTAAGTTTCTCTGCCATGACCACAGTTTCTAATGATCCGGTCCACCATGAAACAGCTCTACGCCCTGTGTCTGACCTCCCAAGTTTCCAGTCTTCACCCCACGTCGTCATCACTTTTGTTTTCTCAGCAAACAATACAAATATGATTTATCGGTTATAGCTCACATTACGCAACAGCTGCAGTGCATATTCTGTTTGACAGGCATAAAGCGCCATAAGGTGGGAGGTATTGTTCAGTTGTTTATTTTATCTTCATTCAGAAATCACTGCCGCTTCCTTAAAATGCCCAACAGTGTGGGCAAACACGCATAGTAGTGACGTTTCCAGGAGCACCAGAGGAGGTCTTATCCTGTTATTGTTTTTGAAGGCAGATGTCTTTAGAGCCTGAAAAAAAAAAAAAAAAAAAAAGCCCACGCAGAACTCAGGAAGCTCCTGTAATAAAGCGGAGAATTCTCTCGGAAGTGAGGCCCACCTGAAGAACTCAGCGGAGGATGAGTTATTACCTTCTGCAAGTCACGCGTCTTGCAGCAGTGCTTTAGTGAGGTATGTATCGAGCTGCTGCGATCTGTGACTACAGACTGACGTTCACTTAATTATTTAGGCTTGCAAACCTCGGACATTTGTGAAAGAATCTCAGAACCCAGCAGCCTCTCCTTTTAGATGACGTTAGCATGCAGATTATATCGCTCCCCAGCTCAGCTTTAGGAGTGGCGGCACCCTGCCGAGCTGTTGCTCTATTTTTTTTACATGCACCTCATGGTACGGCATCACTGAGAGGAAACTAGTAGGCTGAGAACCTCGTGTACGGAATGATTACATAAGCAGCAGGAGCCAAAAGTATTAGCGAGCAGATCCTTTGTCTCTTGCTTCATCAGGGTCTCGGGCCTGAACCTTGTCTCTAATTAGATCTGTCAAGTCAAAGGCCGGTATCTGTGGGAACAGCAGCGAGAACCACTGAGAAACAGGAATCAGTCGGAGCGGGGCGGGAGACGTGTGCGCAGGGCCCAGAGGCTGCAGGAGTGAAGGAAAATATTCATTTATTACGATGAGACTGAATGTTGTCCAAGAAAAATGTGTCCCTTGAAAATAAAAAAAAACATTTTACTACCGATTTCTGTATTTCCAATGTCCACAATATTTATTATAGAGTTAAAATAGCTTTTTATGCCGTTTTAACAGCAGTTATCCTAGGATCATATCAGGCGTATATTTGTGAAAAAATAAGCATTTGTCAACTTAAAAATTTCCCTAAAAAATATTTTTTTTAATTACAAATTACAGTTCTATAATCTGTATTTCTTTAAGATATATATATTTGTTAGCATACACCTTTGACAGTAGAGACATCATTAGTTAATAATGTTTTCACAAACGTGACTGACCCACAAGTAGCCTGTCAGACATATTTAGATTATAACATTCCACGTGTGGATTCATCTTTTTCATCTCTCTGTACAGGAGCCCGACATTATTTAAAATCGCCTTCGATGTTTTCTGGAGGTTTTCTTTCGCTTCTCTTCCTCTTGTTGCTAATATCGGTTGGGACGATTCGCGAGCCTCATTTTTTCCGTCTGCAATATTTCTTCTTTTCACTCTATTTCCGTGACAGTTAATGCTCACCACAGGAACCTGGACTCTCTCCGCTTGTCATCGTGATTTGCTTTCTTCCAAAAATCGTCCGTACTCGTCTCCACTTCAGCGTTCGGGGCAGTCTACGAGCCTCCCCCCACCTCCCCCCCGTTGCAGCTTTTCCGTCCTTTGATGATTTGTCAGCAGAACCTTCAAGCCAGGCCTCATGCTGTTTACCTCCTTACCTGAATCCCCGTGTGTGTGCTTCGCACATGTACTTACATATATCAGTGAAGCAGTGTTTAGAATTTTAGCGCTTGTCCTTGACCAAAAGTTGAGCAAATCCCTGCTGACTAATTGCTGAGCTGTGAAATAAAACTATAAACCACACCTCAACCTAACGCTATGCTGCACCTGTGTGGAGGCTGAACCCACACCTCCTCTCCAAATGAGAGGGTTTAGCTTCGTCCTCGCGGAGAGCAGAACGTATGCTGTGTTCAGGAGCCCCTGCAAAGTTCAGTGCCAGGATGTTTCCCTCCAACTGCAGTGAAAAATGATTACCTACCTACAGTAAACCAGTGCAGATTCAAAGCGAAAAGGGTGACATTGAAATTCAACATACATGCAAATAATGCAGCACATTCATAGTAAATACATTAGGTTTATTTATATCCATTATGATTATGGAAAAGCCCTCTGAATTCATGTATTCATCTATTATTTACTTCTCACAGGGGCTTTTTTTGTTGGTCTCGTTTCTAATTATCAGTTGTAGACCTGAACTCACGTACCTGGTAAACATGAGTTGAAATGAAATCCGATGTTTCTGGATTTGACACCCTGGACAGGGACAGAGCGGATTTCATGATACCGAGGGCTGCAAAAGTAAATGTGGGTCGTGTGCTCTGAATTCAGGATGTATTTCTCAGCTGCATTTGGAGGAATCTTTGAAATCAATCAATCACGCCAAAGTCTATGCCAGAGGATCAGATTCTAAAGCTCACTCTGTACTGACTATCTACAAAGAACTACAAAATAAGTAGCATCCAAATCTCTGAAAGATGCTTTACTGACACATGTTTGTAGAAACTACCCAACTACAGCCAGCTAACTCTTCACATCTTGCTTTCATTTCTATCAGGCATCTTGCTCACAAACTTCTGACAATGCTCTATTCCGTTATTGATAATCCAGTAGAAAAAGCATCTAAAGCTGTGCAGCAGCTCTTTCGTTTTCATGGTCATAACTCGCTTTATTCCACATCTACGACATCTATGAAAGTTAAGCATTATTAATCCACTAATTACTTTCTGCAAGAGTCCTCCTGCTGTTCAAAACTTTCCAATTTTCAGCACCAACTGCAATTGTTATTTATTCATTTTTTTCTGATTATTGCCATCCAGACTCCATCCAGCTGCATTAGTCACACGCTGGCTCACCAAAACTTTTTTTTTCTTTTTTTTTTCGAGAGGTCAAAAAATATTTTCTCTTCAAATTCACAAGTCACGTCATTAGATTTAATGTATCATTAATCATCTTTATCCTTGTCCTTTTAATTTCCACCCGGTGCTAAATCACCTTCAGTCTTCAAGTTACTTCTTTTTAAATTCCAGTGGATCTGCCATTTTCCGAACCCAAAGCCACAAAAAGGGAGAACGACTGTCTGGCGATGATACGACCAGGAGTCTTTTCCCACAGGAGTTTGCTACAGTTTGCTGCTGGAAATTTAAGGAGCCGCAGAGTAGCAGACAAATCCCACTTTTCAAAGCCTCTAAATCTGCAGCCGTTTGTGCAACTTTGGATATACGGAATTTCTCAAAATGTGTTTCGATTTACACATGCACAATTGTGAATAATGTGATCGCCATCACCACTTTATTAATTTAATAATTATCCATCATAGTCATTCTAGTCCCTTAAGGTCCGTGGCTGGTCTACACTGAGAAACACAAATGGAAAGAAGGAAGCGGTGTGTGCTCAGGGGAATCACTGGAATGTAGCACATGGACATTAACAATGGCACCACACAACATTGCCAATAAAATATGTGCCAAGTGCATATGTTTGCTTTTCTCCCTGTGTGTGGGAGTGCATCGGCTAAACAGTGTCACCTGTTGTTTTTCCTGATGGTTTCTAAACAGAAAAATAACACTTGTTTCTGCCATTAAAGCTAAATCAACTCAGAGGAGAATTATGGGACTCTTGTCGTCTTTGGCAGTTTGGTTGAAATCCGCCGGGACGTTCTTTAAAGCTTAAAGCAGGCTTGTCATTAATCCAGCCTAAGATGCCTTTCGATATGGGCAATAAATAACACCTGCTGACAGCACCTAGGGTGGTTTTCTAGGAACATGTGTGCAGGGCTGTCCCTGTTTCTTATAATGTGTCTCCTGCAAGGCTTACGGCTCAAATATTTCTATTATTTGCCAACAAATCCTCCCATTCATAATCAGCAGAGCAGAGCTTTGATGATGTTGCAATCTTGGGTCCGTTTCCTCTGAAAACACGCTGTATGACATAAGTGCCATAAAAAATATGGGTTGGGTTATAAAAATTGAAAAGCGATGTTTGTGTGACTAGTTTTCCAGCACCTTTCCCCGTCTGAATTAATGTTTTAACCTGTAACTTTGATTCATTCGAACACATATTTTCGAACGAGCATTCTGCTCTCTGCGTGTTTAACACGTCAGCTCAGCAGTTGGATCAGGCCGAGGTCAGAGCGGCCCGAGACCCCGGATAAATGTCAACACTCATTCGCTGCCCAGACTTTAGCACTACAAAGAAATATTGTACAATGACAAGTGTGTTTTCACTCTGGCGGCGTCATACGCTGCCGTCGCTCTCATTTCGGCGGTTTCTATTACACAAATCTCCTCAGATGGGCTCAGGTATATGAAAAGAAGGAGAAAAAAAGGAGTTAAGAAGGAGATCCATGACTCAGAGCAAACTGGGGAAGGAGTTGAGAGCTGAGTGGAGGCTGGAGCACGTGGCCACCTAGTGGTGCAGGGGCCTGTTTACTGTTTGCACTGGCACATATAACAGGGGCTTGTATGCTGCTGGGCTGCTCATTCCTGTCCCTGCCAGAGATGATGATGGAGCTTACAATTCCTGCGGCGTTATTGTGTGGTGACGTTTTAATTTCCACATTTTAATTTATAGGGGCAAACAGCCTATACATGAATGTATCTGTCAGCAGGCAACCTGGTCATTATTGGGATTTTCTTCTGTCACCTGGATGTTTTTTTTTTCCTTTTTAGACTTGCCTTGCTGAACTAAAGCAGTTGTTTTCTTGTGCCTTAAGTATATTTTTTTCCCCAAATGTTTAATTTTTGATAGATAATCTGCAAAATTGTTCTGCTGCAATTATTTTTTTTTCTCTTTTTTTAATTTTTTTAAGATAACATGGGCGATTCAGATTCAAGCAAAAGGCTGCTGTTTTTCTCCCCCCATCGCTTCTCCAACATGTTCTGAGCCTCATGGTGCCTCATCCTCCTCCTCCTCCTCCCCGTCACCTGTGAGGACGCGCGGCTCTGTCGCTCCAGACGCTCCAGGTGACCGACGGCTCCGACGCGTCCGCGCGCGCAGCCGCCGCGACCATGGAAACTCTCTCCAACGAAAGTGACTTCTGGCAATTCAACGACTCGTGGCGCAACGCGAGCCTGGCCAACGGCTCCGCCGCGCTGAACCACAGCAACCCGTTGAAGCGCAACGAAGAGGTGGCCAAGGTGGAGGTGACCGTGCTCGCGCTCGTGCTCTTCCTGGCGCTGGCCGGCAACCTGTGCGTCCTGCTGGCCATCTACACCACCAAGCACAGCCAGTCCCGCATGTACTACTTCATGAAGCACCTGAGCATCGCCGATCTGGTCGTGGCCATATTCCAAGTTCTCCCCCAACTCATCTGGGACATCACGTTCCGCTTCTACGGACCGGACATCTTGTGCAGGCTGGTGAAGTACCTACAGGTGGTCGGGATGTTCGCCTCCACCTACATGTTGGTTCTGATGTCCGTCGACAGGTGTCTGGCTATCTGTCAGCCCCTCCGCTCTTTGCACAGGAGGAAGGACCGGTTCTATGTGATATTTTCCTGGGCGCTCAGCCTGCTGCTCAGCGCCCCGCAGATGTACATCTTCTCCCTGAGAGAGGTGGGCTCCCCGGGATCTGGGGTGTACGACTGCTGGGGAGACTTCGTGATGCCCTGGGGAGCCAAGGCTTACATCACATGGATCAGTCTCACCATCTACATCATCCCGGTGGCCATACTGAGCATTTGCTACGGTTTAATAAGCTTCAAAATATGGCAAAACTTTAGGCTGAAAACCAGGAGGGAACAGTGCATCAGCCTGACGCCCCAAACCTCCAAAAGCAACACGCAGCTGGCGCGCGTGAGCAGCGTGAAGCTCATCTCCAAGGCGAAGATCACCACGGTGAAAATGACCTTCGTCATAGTCGTGGCGTACATCGTCTGCTGGACGCCGTTTTTCTCCGTTCAGATGTGGTCTGCGTGGGATCCAAAAGCGCCCCGCGAGGGTAGGTCGCGACTGAAGTTCATGGGTGAAGTGGAAAGGCTTAAAAATGCTTGTATTGTAAATCCACATTTTACACTTCTGCATTTCACGACCCCCTTAAACCCCTTCAGTTTTAAATGTTCTTACAATAATTGAGCGGAGTTCCCATTGTGCCATTTGAGAGGCTTCTTGCTGTGCGCCTCAGAGCTTTTTACGCACGAGGACGCACGCGAAATAGAAGTCAGTAGGGGCCAAAACCGAAGCGACAAAAACGCAAATTTTTAGCTCTCTTTATCTGACTTTTTCCCCCCCATCCTAACGGGGCAGATATTAGTTGATTCAAGTAAATAAATAACCCAGCAGGGTGGGGTGCGGATGTCTCTGTTGAATTATACGCACACTCTAATACCATAACACACAGACATCTGATCTGCTGGTTTAGCAACTTCATAATATAATTTTCTTAAATCATTTACTTGATAGTTTTCACTTATTGTCTTTCTTTTATATGTATATATAATGGAAATATATATATATATATATATATATATATATATATATATATATATATATATATATATATATATATATATATATATATATATATATATAGTATATGGATCACAGAAGGATGCATGCTTTAATTCTGTTTTGTCAAATCACATAATAATATATTTGCAATTTTACATATTTCACTTAACCTGCACGTGTTTGCTTCTGAAAAAGTGAGTGACTGGGCATTTTAAAGTGAGCCATAAAGTGCACACACACACACACACACACACACACACACACACACACACATGGTCGCCCAAGTTTCCTGTGACCCTGAGGAGGAGTGACGGCTAATCATTAATCAAATTAGTGTGCGCCACCGCGCTCAGAGCAGCTCTGTTTGTGCCCGCGGGGCCAAGTTGGAGCGCGTCGTTGACATTTACTCACAATGGGCTATAATCAGCCGTGTAGGTGGACCCTATGCATCGATCTTCCAGACTACGGCCGCACCTACCCAACGGCAGAAGATTTATTGCTGCGATGCGGCCTCATGATGAATGTGCAAATGGGGGACTCTCTGTCCTTCTATACATCCATAGCGCTCATCCACTCCATATGTATTAACCCAGGTTTAATCCAAGAGAGGCGCGTTTGTGTTGTGACCTTTGTTTTAGTGGAAAAGTGAAAGGTGAATTTAATTAGAGACATTTATTTAGGGACTATGATAATATGTCAGCAAGTCCTTGTGAAGCTAAATAATTTGGCACCTTGAATACAATGATAATCTAATATTCCAAACTGATTTCTATCCCTTACCAGTGTTTCCTCAGGCAAAAAGTAAAAAGGACAAACCTTTTACTTAATATAAACAACAGAATTGCTAAAAAAAAATGTAAATGATAATTTCAGTAGGAAAACACTTGGTGTCAAAGGTGATAGGGTTTCAGCTGACTGCGTCTGTGTTGCTGTCACACGCTTCAGGCTGCATTGTTCACACCAGCTGACACGGTGTCCAGAAAGAAGAAAAGGGACTTACTTCAGCTCCTGAATGGAAAGAAGTGGTTAATTCTTTTTTGTTTCGGAGGCATGGGTGTGGGGAGGAGGCTGACTGAGGTCTGACGGCTTCTCCTCCACGTGAACAGCACTCAGAAAGCTCAGAGTTGGCAGACACGTGCCAGTGTTTGTTTACAAAAGAGTCACTTGTGTGTGTGTGTGTGTGTGTGTGTGTGTGTGCACGCGTGCATACAAGCCTGGGTGCGTGCATGCGTCTGTGTGTTTGCGAGTGATCATTAGATACATTCAGCAAAGTGAGTCTAGACCAGACAGTTTAAAAGAGACAGAGAGGACGTTTGTGTCTGAAACATTAGGTTATAAGTCACATCTAATCGGTGATCATATTTACCTGTGTTGAATTTGAATTGTGTGTTGACAGATTACCAGTTAAAACAACCTGTAGAACTCAGGCAAATATTTAGATAACTGACCTCAAACAATACTGTCATTGATTTATTATATTTAGCATTAACAATTGATAGGAAACATTGCTAAAAGATGACTGTCATGAAAACTGATTTTTTTCTTTGTTTCCTTCTATTGGGTGAAATAAAATGTACAATTTTCCAGCATTTTTATAAGTTATTAGCACCACTGTAAAAAAGTAATTACTATGGTTCTAATTAGGACATATTTTTGTAAATATATCCAAGTTAAGTTTGGTTTCTGTCATACAAGTGATGGAAAAAAAATCCCTTGAGCTGCATAATTTATCATATTTAAAGCTGAAACATGTTAGATATATTCTCACCAATCAGCTCAGTTTGACACTTTTCTGCAAACCGGGGATATGTTGAATGTCAGTGTTTGAAACTCGCTGTAGTTCAGTGGGTGAAAAGTTTCACTTTCCTCAGCTGGAGGAGGACGGTTGAGTGATGGCTGATGCAGGGTTTCATGCACTGAAGGTTGCAGGAGACGGCTGTTGAACGTAACTGTTAATTGGACTCGGCGTGACCATAGTAGAGTATGTGTGAAAATATGCACGTATCTAAAACATTGATATGACATGTACAGCATGAGATGTCCCCGTTTAACGTATCCCTGGTTTGCAGAGATGTACATCATCCACATTTTGTGACTGGGCCACAGCTAATTGTGTCACCTCAGTTTTATTAAAACCGAGATATCACACTTATCACACACTTTGACCCGGATTCACCGTGTAGACGCTGAACCTTCCACGGTTAGGAAATGTACCATTTTTAGCATCAAGTTCAGCTTATTGAAGATTTTTTTTGTAAATGTCACAAGGCAGGAGAACACCTCCTTTCCCTCAGCTTTGACAGAGCGCCTCCACTGGCATCTGAGATTTCACATTTAACAGCCAGACAGATTTCATTATGAACAGCACAAAAACACCTCGGGGTTAATCCTTGCCTCAGACACCAGTTCCCCAAAAAACCAAGAAACTCCGGCGTCTTCCCCCCGCTGATCCCTGTAGCCTCTGCTGCTGAATCACATATTGATTTGTGTTACGATGCATGATGGACACAAGGCAAGTTTATTTGTGTGACATTTCAACAACAAGCGCAATTCGAAGTGCTTTACGTGAAACATAAATAGCCTCGAGACAAAACTTAACTGCAACAAAAGGCGTCGTGAAAATAACATCTAAATGGAAAATTTGGAAAATAAGTAGAATGAGACAATAAAAACAGGACAAGAAGAACGAGTGCATAAAGAGACCTCTTAATGTGAAATCCATATAAACAGCCTTAATATAAAATCGAGATTAGTGCCAATACCTGTGTGCCTCCAGGGAAATAGAATGAGTATTGCTCGTGCTAGTGGAGAGTCCATTGGGCTGATATCAGCTCTGACAGCTGGACAGATGTACCACCCAGGGGATGATTATTCTGCCTTTTCATTCACCGAGTCATTTATCACTCGCGTGTGAAAGACAGTGTGAGCTAATTCAGTAAAGGCTTTTTCATAATGGTTGCCACTATTATTTAAATGAGATCCAGCCGGGCTCTGCGGACACCCGCCCTGATAAGAATGTGTGATAACCACTGCTTGGTCTTTGGCACAATAAAACGTGTCCGCAGCATATTAATACAGCAGGCTAATGCCTGGCTCCGTGTTTCGTGTATCATTGCTTTTACGTATCGGCTCATACATTCAGATGTTTTCACTTGCCTTTGTGCGGAGCATTTTTTAGACCTGCCTTCTTGCTCTCGTCAACATGTCCTGTCATTGTGTTCCGTGATACTTTGAGAAGATTACGATGCAGCGCTTTGTCAAAAGTAGATTAAGAAACTTGTGACATTGTGGTGAGGGCAGTTAAACGATGTACACTCAGTTAAACTCATCTTTTAGACTCATAAATCAAACCCTTAATGGTTGACGATCGATTCTTATTCATTTTTTCCCGAGCTCTTCCAGGGATCATTTATGCTGAATTAGTTTCTGGTTAAGAGCTCAGCGACCGTCATTAGAGACAACACGAAAGTAGCAGAAGTGCAGAGAGGCTGAGGGGAAGATTAGCAATCAGCACAAAGAGGTTAAATACGGGATACAGTCCAATTACATGATTCAGAATCTCATTTTCCAAATGTCAGTCGGGTGATGGAGTTGACGTAGTGTAAATGTCACCCAGCATGCCCCCACATGCTACTTGCTGTGATGGTTCCCCGCAATGACGCGTGAGCGGAGTTTCTGCCTCGTCCCCTTATTAACTTTGAGGATGAGTTGTTTTTTGTCGTCATTGCTGTCGCTGTCCTCACACATATATGAAATGTATCAGCACAATTGATTTTATTGAAGGTGTGACTGCCCATTCGTCTCTAGGTCCATCATACAGAAACCCATATAGTTAAGAAAAAACATTTCCCATAGGATAAACAGCCAAAAAAACACATTGCTCGGGTGCCATTCCACACACAATGTGGTTAGGAAAAGATCATGTTTCTGGTTAAAAACGTGGTGTTTGCTAAAGTTTGCTTCTCAGAATACAACAAGATATAAAGGGATAGTGTGTATGTTCAGAGTTACAGGCCTTCCTAGTAATGGACGTCTGTTTGTTCTGTTTGCTATTGGACCAATGGGCTGTCGGCTCAATGGGATGTTTTTGGACCTGGGATTTTGGGAAAATGGCCCATCGGACCAATGGCACAGCGCGTTATGCTACTGCCCTTTTAAAACTCTAAAAGCCTTCCAGCAGTGAGTATAAATTTTACTGTATGATTGAAACTTGTAATTGAATTATTTGAACTTTGGCAAAAAAAACAAAAAAAACGGCAAACAATTGACTGGATAATTCCGTTAGATGTCAGGGATCACTGAAGCTATTAGAATTCCTCCCTTCCGACAGCATGAGAAGATTCTGCTGGATTTATCTCTTCGAAAATTGAGAGGGGATTTTATGAAAGGTACAAAAAAAAAATGACACCCATTTCCATTCGTTATAGCTTTGCTATTATTAGCAGAGGGAGATTTTTCTGTGAGATTACGTCACAAGAGAGCGCGAGCATAACCATGACAACGGTTGACACTCAGCTGTCACCCAACTACTGATCATGGATAATTTACTGGTGCACATATACGTCTCTGGGGAGAACATTAGATACAATTTTGTCAGCGCTTAGAGCTACAAAACCATGCTGACGAGGAGAAGGGAAAAATATGTTTTTTAACATTAAGAGCTGTTTGCTTGAGGGAGAGCATGTGTGTGTCTGTGCGTCTCCAGGTGGCAAGTCACAAAACCTGTTTCCATAGCCAAAAGTTGCATTTTCCTGTTTTCAATATGTTGATATATCCACCTTCACCTCCAAGCATAGTTTTTTTTAAGAACTGATGGTATTTTAATCTGAGCATTTATTCTTTTTTGAAAACACAAATAAGAAAACCTCTAGCGTGGCTAGGACGCACCACTCGTGCTGTGTGTTGTCGAGCATCAAGCGTGAGGCGATAAGAAGGTCTGGTGTTGTCACTGCTCGCTGACCTCTGCCCTCTCCCCTCTCCCCGCCTGTCACCCCCCCTGCAGCCATGCCCTTCATCATCTCCATGCTGCTGGCCAGCCTCAACAGCTGCTGTAACCCCTGGATCTACATGTGCTTCGCCGGGCATCTGTTCCAGGATCTCAGGCAGAACTTCCTGTGCTGCTCCGCACGCTACCTCAAGTCGTCCCAGTGCCGCTGCGAGCACGACTTCGACTCCAGCCACAAGAGCATCTCCTCGACCTTCGCCATCAAGAGCTCCAGCAGCCAGAGGAGCATCACGCAGACCTCCACCACATGAGCAGCTCCCTGCCCCGCCCCACACCCCATGGAATACACAGCGGCCGCCTCCCGTCCTGAGGGGGGAGGGGAAATAACATGAAAGTCTTAATAAATGTATTTACAGCACTTTACGGTGTAAAGTAGGAACGGAATTGTGAAATAGTTAAAATGTACAGAATATTTGGACGCAACAGGTGTTAATACATTACTATTAATCATGGATTAAACTGAGCAATCAATTGAATATTTTTTGTTTATAATTGTTTTTCCTTTTTCAGATGTATATTATATATTTACACATGTCCCCTATCACCAGGAGAGCTTATGGATTCTGTTTGTCTGTTGTTATGATGAAGTTGCCAATCTGTTCTAAATATTCTGTGCCATGTTGTTCACTTTGTTACGTTTGCAAACGGATTGCGTGCATCTAAACCGTTACTTGAGATATTGTTAGATGTGAGATGTAAAACAAAACGAAAAAAAAAGCTTTAAAAACAAATAAAGAGCAAAAGAAGCAAACTAAAAACGAAAAAACGGACTCATGTTGCCTCCTGTTCACAGCAGTGTGAAGAAAATCCTTGGTAAGCCGGGGGGAAGTGTTCCAGAGGAATGTTTGTTCACACCGAATCAAAAATATCACAGAGGTTCCTGCAAAAATTGTTGGCAGCACATTTAAACTCCGAACATCCTGTTTTGCCACAGTCCCAAAATGCATCATTGGGGCGAGATCATAGGTTGAGATCTGTAGACCCTGCAGGCCACTGGAGTCAACCGAAGTGACACATGTTTCCTGATGCATCTTGAGGCAACAATTGCTGCGTGACACTCTGCATGATCCAGCAGGAAGTGATAATAAAGGTAAGCTGTGGCCGGGAATTCATCGGATCAGTCATTGTTGCGAGGCTAATTAAATCTAAAGCTGCTGTTTTACTCTGTTCTATTTATCTTCATGGCACATGTTACAAGTATATGCGCCATGTAAGTGACTCATTTCATATTCGTTATTCTAATTAAAATAAACTGTCATTGACAAAGAGTGACCTAAATAAAAGAAAAGGGCGTGCAGTATCCAACCGGGGTTTTCTCTCCTGACAGCACACTTTTGTATTAACCGCCTCAGATATTATGAAGGATCGAGGAAACTTCCTACCGATTATTTATCGCAGGAAAATTGAATGATATTAAATTATTATGCCCAGTTGTTGCTTCAGCTTTATTATTGTGGGGATAACAGGATTAATTCATGAAGTTGTGAAATGAATATTCTGCTGTATCTGGACATAATGGATTGTATTTTTTTAATTTAGACATGATTCAGCCTGCCTTCATACTGTGCCACATAATAAAACAATACACTTGAGTGGATACTATATCAGGGAATAAATCATTCAACTGAAATAGAGATCCCATTAAAAAGCATTTGCTGTGGATTTTATGATCAAAGATGGGTGGTGCTTTTAGGCCATTTATCCATGGTGAAATAGGTGCAGAGGGCATTTACTTTAGGTATACATGTATGTCTATAATCGCACAAGTTTCATTAATTCTTTGCAAGAAGGGAACATAAATCAATACAATCACAAGCTCTGCATCTGCAGGAAAATGTGTTGTAATTATTACATTTTGTGTAACAATTTTTGCCATATTTACCATCTCTTCAGAAAACATTCTGAGCTATGTTTATATCTAAAATATAATTATTAGTTAAGCCTGAAAACCTCTTTGATGATGGAAATCCATAAATGTGTGGTGAGATAGAATTACCCTTGCCTACATGCCGCCGAAATGAAAGCGATTGAAGCTCTTTACGTGTTGTTTTTTTTTTTGATGAATTTTGACCACACACCCTGGCAAATAAATCACAGACACACTAATTACACAGATTAATGGAGTTAATTAAATCTTATAAGGGTTTAATATAGTGTCCTGGTCAGCTACTTAATCTCTGCTCATTTTCTGGCACATATTTAGTGGCATTAAAGACTTTAATTATCAGCTGGAGTGAGACACACAGAGGCTTCTTAAAGAGGGGTGTGGTGACACGTATTTATCAGCCACGGAGCTCCGAGGGGCCTTTAAAAGACACACAACAGCAGCCTCTAGTGGGTCACAGTTCTCAGGTCACTGCCCACGTTACCAAGAAGATCACTCACACGTGTTTTGAATGTTTTATCAATCTTAAAAATGTATTTCCTAAGCTTCTCACCATGACAAATACACATAATATAATCATACACTCGTTAAAGGGACAGGTTCAGCTCTCACCTTCTTCACTGCAGATATACAAAATTAAGAAGAGGCTTCACACTTTTATACTAATTAAAGCAACACTATGGAACATTTGAAGTTTTCCTTACTGTCCCCCATTAAGTTTCAGTATCCATACTTGTTTACACATTTGATAAAAAAATATGCAAAGAGGTTGGTTAATATTCCACATCCCACTCATATTCATTCTCTGCATGGCTGGTTCCAAACAAATTTGTTACATCTGAGTGTCTCCAAAAAGTCTGTTAATTACTTCAAACTCATCACAATCTTTTAAACAAATTGGGCAATCTTTAAAAAAAAACACACACAAAAGAAAACTTTTTAAGATTTCTGTCAATCTGTTAGGGCCTTTTCTAATTAGGTTACTTATACAGATGTACTTCAATTCAATACATAGGAAATAGACCGATACCGGACACAGCAACATACAGCTTATAGAGGCAGCTTTGTCCACAGGTGCAGCGGCGTTGGGGAGATCGTGAGTAGCCATTGTCTGAGCTTTTTGTCACAGAAATAAATGAGGGCAGATAGATCCTCCTCATGGCAGGCGGCCCTCTTCTCCCTCAGGGAGGAGCACTGAGCGCTCCAGGAGTGCCAGAGCTGTCAGAGAACCACGCCGCCCACTGCAGCTGTCACAGAGCTTCTGCTGGCGAATGCCGACGCCGAGCATGTCAGAACTCACAGCTCAGAGCCTGAGGATGGGAGGGTGGGGAGCAGCGTTAAATGAAGGGCAGAGGGAGGCGGAGCGGGGGGGGGGAAGGCTTTGAGATGCCAGGATTGATCTTCTCGTGTATAAAAAGATGCCGCGCTTCATCCGATCGTACTAAAAACACTACTGTACCGGGCCCAGTTCTTAGACTTCTTTGCGCAGTGCCACGCGCACGCTGCCGAAGATCTTGCCCAGGGCTTCGAAGAAGGGATCGCAGAAGGTCTGGATACAGAGGGAGTAGATGCGGCTGATGCACTGTGACTCGATCAGGCAGCTCTTGATGCAGGGAACCACAGCCCAGATGTGGCAGAAGGAGATGCAGGCGAACAGGAAGCCCCAGAGCAGGGCCACGGGGATCCCGAAGACAGCAGACAGGATGCGGTAGCACCAGTATTTAGACACAGTGAAGGTGGTGTAGCTCAGCTTCCACACCCCGTCCAGGCTGTGTGTACCATCTGGCTCCGCAATCACATCCTCAAACTCCACCTAGTTAGAAATTTAAGAGAATTTCCAATTATTATATGCATGCCAATGATAAGGGTAAAGATTGCGTTTGGGTTGGAAAAAAAAAAACGTAATGCAGTGACAGACAGGAGGAGATATGAAGTGGCTTCTGATAATCAGTCAAAATCATTCTGCATTCCCCTCATGTAAAATGCATCAGGACAATTTATTTTCAGTTTCCTCTATCTGCCACCTGGTCCTTTGGAAAACGCTGGCTGTTTCTCAGTTTAGGCACAGCTATAATATGTAAATTATCTTGTTAGTTATCATGGCTGGCACACACACACTGCACAGCTGAAAACCTCTTTTTTTCCCATCCACACCCTGCACTAGGATAACTATGGCAAGTCTCAACATGCTGGCCGGTGGAGATCCTGTAAATGAATGCCTGGACATGGACTGTTTTATATTTTCTCTCTGGTGTCTGGTGTATTGCCGGGGATTGCCAAAGTCAGATTCTGGAAAACAGCACCGGTGTTCTTTCAGCAAAATACCCATGTGATCCAAAGCTTATGAATGTGATTACTCTGTAGACAAGATTCTTCATCTACTTAAGGAAACCTTTTTAATCAATGTTAGTGATCCACTTAAGGAAACAGGAGATGATTGCAGGGATTAGTAATGTAACGGTGAATGTATCACCATAGACTAAATATTGTGAAAAGGGCTTAAAGGCCTCACAGTTTAGAAATACACAGCCATGAATCTGAATCATTTTCTTGATAGTTTTCTGAAAGGCCTGTGTATCATTGCTAACTGAGCCATGCACACGCTGAATATCATGCTCATGATTTACTATCCTCCTTAACCGTGTGCAACAAAACATATATTCTAAAGGTATAGTCGGTTCTCTCCTTGCAGAACATGTTTTGTGCTGTTGCATGGCAACAACCTTACAATAAACAGTTGTCAAACCTAAATAAGATATGATGGCACAGCCACAGAGTATCAGTTTCATGCTCGTCTACCCCATTCCCCCAAAATAAACTAAATGCTCTGGACAGGACACAGGAATAGATCGTGGTCTATTTATGGATTTTTCAAACAGTACTGTATAATGCCCTGTTCTCTTGTATTTATCCCGAGAAACCACTTTATGCATTTTCTCCCAAAGCTTCCAGACATGCTAAGTTACGGGGTTGCATTCTCAATCTATGACAGGGCGGCGTTTCCATGCTGCACAAACCTTCACCACGTCCTCATTGATCTGCTTGGGGTCTCTGTTAATGAGATCGATCTCCTTGGTGTTGCTGTCCTTCACAATCTTCTCCTCGTTGGTGTTGTACTGGTACTGATCCGCCATGGTGGGGCTGCGGGTCCCGGACAGGCCACAGATAGCGAGGGTAAACCTTCCTGGATCGAACTGCGCTCGGCCACCTAGTTTCACTCCTGAACCCCTGTATCACCACTGTGACGCTCCCACTGACATGCCAGTGGACAGCTGCTGCAGGCGTCCTGGCAAAAATGGAGGCCTGACCCCCACCCTACACACGCACAGGCACACACACACACACACACACACACAATGTATTGCACGCAGATAGAAAAGGCATGCCTTAAAGGAGAACCCGGGGTTGTGTCACATTTCACATAGGGTTGTAAGGCTAGCTGGGCAGGGTTTGCACAGTGGCACGAACTTCCACCACAGAGTGAGGCTTAGTGCCACACAAACACACCCTCCTGCTCTGACTGCCGTCAGGACGCACAGGTTTGTGGCCTAATACTACTGAATTTAATTTTAAGGAAATATTCTTCCCATAAATTTTGTGCAGCAGAAAAGACAAACATAGACAAAAGACCCCTAAATGTTATTTATAGGGATAGAGATTTGCAGATTTATAGAGATGCACACTACGATACTTAATAATTTTTTTGTAGCATTCAACCCAAACCTTTTTTTAACTTAACTTTTTTTTATTAATTTGCTCATCTTTTTTGGCTTGGCTCTTTTTTCTTTTATGGCCTGGGTCTACACTCTAATCTATAAGACGTGCCCATATTGCTCAGTCTCAACTACACTACATGTCAAATATCCCTTTCAATGCTAAGGAGAATGGGCAAATAATTCCACATCAAGACAAGCCATGCTGACAGTCTCCTACCCAAAACTCTGAGTGCTGCAATAAAAGTAAATGGTGCTGCAACAAACTATTGTTTAGGAGGGTTTATGCATCCAGATTATTATCTAGGTTAAGTCTTTTATTTTTTATTTTTCTCCTTTAAAGGTTTCAGTTCTTATTTCAATAGCGTTGTACAGGTTATAGGTCACATTAAAGGTGGAAAAAGTTGTGAGATGATTTATCTTGGTGTAACTTTTTTTTACTTATGTCCACTGTGTGCAAGTGCATTTCTTTGCATTAGGAATGCAACCAAAATATTACAAAATATTATAAACATAACTATAGCTCTCATCCCATAAAAGAAAATGCTATCTACTTTAGAGACATTCTAGATATACTAAAAAAGTATATCATTTCATAGTCGATGTCGAAACACACAATTAAAATGTTGAGGGCAGCAACTATTTTATCAAGATCAGAGACATAAAATTCAATAGTCCCCCAAAATAAAACTCTGATTCAGTCTTCCATAAGCTGTGCAGTTGTTGGTATCAGTCATAGCATTCTATATACGCCGGTTGCATAAACAAACTCATTAACTGTTGGGTTGCCAAAAAAGAAGATGAGGGAAAGCAGCAGCAGCAGGAGAGACCCAGTGAAAGGCCTCAACGCTCTGTTGGTATTTCTCTCAGTCAGTGGGCTGTAATAGTAGTACAGGAAGTTTGACTCCGGCGCATGGATTGGTATTCCTTACCCCCATTCCCCTGGCGGCAGATATGGGGCGAGGAGGGCGGCGTGGAATGGGATAAGAGCGCATGTGATCAGAAGCCAACCCAATTAGACGAGTATTCTTAGCGTGAGAGTGGAGAGAGGAGGCCAGTTAGGCGTGGAGGCAGGGGGACAGAAATAGCCGGGCAGAGAATGGTGGCGGGCATAACTCTGCCTCTGTGGGCGTCGATGCAATCGGCTCAGACTGCACCGTCGCCTGTCTTCCATCTAACGGAGATGGACATGCAGCGCGCTCAGGCCTAAGTTTAGTATCATATAGGATGTAACGGGGAGAGAAGGTGTCAGTAACTGAGATATGAGGGCACAAATATTGTTGGACATATGTTACTGATACACATACGAAGCGCTTTTCATGATTTGTTTTACAAATTAAAATAATATTTTGACTTTTTATTTAAATTCCAGAGCGTGGTTAACTGTTGGAGGATGTTTCTTCACAGTTTCTATTGAATCCTCAAACGTATTGGAAAAAAGCCTCACCTGTGCAATTTTTCCTTAACTTTAAGTCCACCACATTCATTTTTTTACTCTAAAAATGTTCTTTTGTATTTGACTTCAGTGAAATAACTGAGACCCATTACTATAGTTCCAGTAGCACAGTGCAAGTTCATATCACGCGCACCCCTTTTTTATAGAATTGTAATTGGTATTTATGAATGAGATTTTTTACTAATGTTTTCAATGAGGTTGCTATTATGAAGGTGTTTTTTCATAATTTTATTTCAGAGATGAAAATTGGTGCATATCTGCAAAAAATGTGTTTTGTGGACCTCCTGCTTGAATTTAATGTGACCTGGATCAGATCTGAATGCATCATTATTCTAGTATAACAAAAGCAAACAAATGGGTTTGACAAATTCACTGAAAAGATTGTGTTTAATATATTTACAATGTCATAACAATCACCATTAACATCATTTCAGCTTTTCTTAAAGTTACAGACCAAAATATTTGCTGTCAACTCAATCAAGATCTTTTAATTGCTGTTAGTCTCCCCTGCGTTATAGGCATGTACATATCATTATGCACATATCATTTCTACACAGGACAACTGTGGTGTGGCAAATATTAGTTCCTGGTTTACTGTAAACATCACACATTACACAACATCATCACTAAAAAGTCGCATTTTGCAATATTGACACTATAGTAAATATTACGAGGGGCAGGGTACGTTTATTTTTAAAGCACATTTCAACAAGGTAAATAATAAAACATTAAAAGCATGGAAAAGTTCATGAGAGCAAATTATTAAGAAGAACATTCAACTAAAACTGTTTTGTTGAAATGACTTCTTCTACTGTGTAACTTTGTTTTTTGTTGGTTGGTTGTTCTTATGCTTAAACTAACAGAACTTTCTTTGAAGAAGCTTGCCTCAAGGAAGTGCCCTACATTTTGGAATAAAAAAAATAAAAATCTATTATAATAAACCTGATAAAAACTAACATCTACAAGGGGTCAGTATATTTTTTCAGTGTACCCCCAAGTTTTAAATCTATAATACACTATAATTAAAAATGATTCCTTTTTTTTTTTTCCACTCACAAATGACTTGTCGTCTCCCAGCAAAACAGAAATGTTTGAATCCCACTGCCATTAGAGCACAATACATTGTAGTTTTTAGGCTTTTCTTCTACAGTATACCTACTTACAGTATATTTAATATTTCCTATATTTGACCACACTGAGCTATTTTCTTATTTTTTGGGTAGGGCTCGGTTACATTTAATTTTCCTGGTTTCTGTTGCTATTACATTATGCAGCATTGCAGGTCAATGAAATAAATATGAGCATTGTATTATTACTGAAATGCCACTGTAGCAAAAGTAAAATGGTGAACTTTTTTTCATATATTTATGTCCAAGGGTGGTGTCTGTATATAGAAATCATTGTTTGATATAGAATATTTAATAATACAGCAGTTATCAATATTTCTGTAATTTATAGAAGTTTAAAATTTGTTCAACTTGCGAGTAACAACTAAACTATTTATAACTGTCTCACACTGCATAAAAATGGAAATGCACCAACAATATTGTTGCTGTTAATCACTGATTAACACACTAAGTGTGTCAATTATTGTGAAATGTAAAACCATACAAAACAACTCAAATAAAAAATGAGAACAAGTACGACAGTGCAATAGGGTTGTCAGAAAGAAATAATTAATTTGTTTAAAAAAGTCAGAGGTCTGAAATCTGTGCAGACAGAGTGAGTGAGTGAGTGAATATAATTTGTTCAATGCTTTGTTTTGTTAATGTACATGTCCTCTGTGTAATTATGGCAGCACATTTAGTTGTTTTGTTTTGTTGCACAGAAGAGGTCCCACAATGAAGCATAGGGAATAAGTAGTCTTTGTCCTTAAGTAGCATTTAAACAGGTTTAATGCTGTGGCAGAAAGTCCCACCCAGTTTTCCAGTTGTTCAGGTAATATGTTCTAGTCACCTGTGTTGAATGCAACACTCTACTATTTTCTATGTTTAGTGGGTATCATTGAGTTTAGATTTTACCTAATAATGTGATGTTGAATATGCAGGTGTCTAAATTGCTCTTTTTGGCTTAATGGCTGCAGTTTCAGAGCCTGGTCAGAACAGGCCAAAAAAAAAGAGATAGGAAATATTTTAAAATGCCTGTTAGCAAAATATCAAGGCAGCATGAGGATTCCAGATGTTGTTCAGAATGTTTTCCAGGTCTTTACGGGTAATCAGATAACATTGTCCTATGCTATGTGAATTGATTTTAGGTGGCCGCTGGGACAGCATATGCTATCTTGGTATGGAGCCACTAACTTCTTGTTAATTCTTTTGAATTCCTCGCAGGCACTGGGGGAAATAATTCCAGAGGCTACTGATAAAGGTGATCTGTTTAGGCTGTCATCAGTAGCCAACAAGGCACATACTGTATATTAGTATTGTTTTTGGTGATGATATCCGAGAACAAATGCGTGGCATTTCTCATTTCAAGTAAGCAAGAATTATAATAACCTCAGACAATCAAGATTCAGATCATAGCTTACTTATAAAGAATTAGAATGCAAACATTTAGCAATACTTTTTTTTCCCACCCTCTGGCTTCTGCTTTTCATTAGACTCGTATTCGTGTGTGTCTGTCTTCGTCTTCGGCCACATGGATGGTGATTCTGCCACAGCACTTTCCAATGCTGGTAAAGAAAGGGCTGATGAGGATATTCAGTATGCTGCCCCACACGGTCTGGATCCAGTGCATGTTGATGAGTAGGAGCTGCACGGACGGCATGATCAGCCTGGAGAGACGCAAAGGGAAGTGGATGCAACATGAGCTCATCCTAGGAATCACAGAGATCCTAATATTAAAAAAGTGTCTTTATTTTAATTATCTGTTGATCCTTTTGTTGTGCATTTATCATATTAGACAATAGACGTTAAAGGAGAACTATTTTGCTGTGGTCTATGCATAAAGAATTGCATGCCTTTATGGCCCAAACGCACTTAGTTAGACTGCAGCAGCGATGCAGTCTGCCTTCTCACACACTCACTCTGAAAGATTATGTTGCCACTTCCCCTCCCTCCCAAAAAATGTCACATCCCTCAGAGAGCTGGGTTTAGTCATGGAAACAAAAGTCAGGTACAAGGATTCCATGAGGAATGAGGGGGGTGCTTCAGCCCGCTTGTATTTAGCCATACAGCCGCTACAGAAAAGGCTAAAATAGAATGAGTGGGTGATTCTTTTCCCACAGTTTTCCACAGAGACCTAAATATTAACACACTAGAACTACAAGTCCTCTTTTTTCCCATAGTTCGACCTATTTAAGTCGTGAACCTTTTTCCTGTTGGTCTACCTCATGTGCTGAGTAACACCAGTCCTACCAGATGTGCAGGCAGCTGAGCACAGCGAAGAGGAGCCCCGCTACTAGTGAGACGGGCACGGCTAGCAGGAGGGAGACGAGCCGGTAGCACCACAGTCTGGACACCTCAAACAGGGCATGACTCCACAGCCACACTTTATCGAAGCTCCGCACCGAGCGAGGCTCTGCGATCACGTCCTCGAACGTGACCTCGAGACACACACAGAGGCATCGTAAGCATGTGACTGATGGGGGGACTCGTTTTACTCCCACTGTCCAAAAGAATACCTATAGGGTGAAAATGATGGCTCGTGCAACTGAAAAGAGTTCCTATTGCAAATAATGGCTTTTATTCCAGTCATTTGATATATGATGAAGAGAAACAAAACTGTGTGTATGGTTATGTCCACTTGAGGTCAGTAGCACATTGATAGAAAACTAGTAAAACCACATTGAGTGAGTAGATGGAGCTGCAAGATCTTTCTTTTTTAATTTTACATTTTACTTAACAAAATGCATCACAGAGATCAGATTAGATTGTCATCAGCATAATTCATCATCTACTGCCAATCTATTCTTGGCTAAAAAACATACATAGATCTAAACCTCTCACGTTGGAGATTTCCATCCCAGTTCATTACAGACAGATCATGTTTATTTTACTGACCTGTCAAGTTCTCTGTCTCCATACTGGAATAATACGCTCCAGCAGGTCGCCTGTGCTGAGTACTCTATGTGAAGATTCAGGTTTGTTTAATGTTGTCTGAATCCCGGTGAAGGTCACACACATGAGTTACCTTGAGACTCTTGTTGATTCTTTTGGGATCCCTGTCGTAAATCAGGGGCCTTGAGTCACCGCGGCTGGAATGCGAATCTTCAGATTGTACTTCCACCATCACGTCCGTTTGTTCCGCCGTGGCTGTCTCCTGTTTAAATTCCTGCTCCTCCATGTCCACCAAGTTAAGCTCGCTTCACCGCTTCGGTCATCCCATTGGAAACAAGGCAGATGAGCAAGGCGTAGCTGTCGCTGGAGGGTGGCCATGCACTGTTCTAACTTCTGCAGGCTTGTCACTGACACCCAGGTGGAACATAGCGGCCCTCTGACTGCCTTGCCCTTTGTTGAGGAATGCCTTTATTGGCTTTAACAGGCCTCTCTTTAGTAACATTTTCCATGTGACAAACATGGCACGTCTCATTTAGACCTGCATGAGAAATGTCTGATGGCTAATTGCATGGAATCAGCCTTCATTTCCTCCTTAGATGACCTGTGGGAGTATTTTGGCTAGATGTGATTAAACAGTCATCAATGTGGGTCAATAAAGAAAAGACTCACCAATTCACCAGCTTCTTGCCAAGAGCTGTATTCATATAAAGACTGGTTAATTGTCCAATGTGACATTACTAATGATACTTGCATTGCAAACACTGAAAATTGTGCGTTTCCCACCGTGCAGCAGTGATGCAGAATGCACTCCAGGGTGTGATCAGTAAGTACACCATGATATAACTGTAGGGCGTGGTTGCAGGTGAAACAGAACACCCTGCATTGACTCTGGTTATACACACTGTGAAACATTCTCTCTAAATATGAGACAGTTTTAAATACAATTTATTTGGTAATATGAGCACCATATTCCCCACTAAACTCAATATCAACCAATTATGACTCAAATCCTGTCTACAGCACTGAACTTTAGGATCAGCTTAATGTGGGCCTTCATTATGTGAGTTGATATTGTGGTTTATTGGAGTAATCTCGAGGTACATCAGAAGACACAAAGTTATCCCAGAGGGCCCAACGCAATGGAACTTATTGTAGATTGCAGATTTTAAGCTTTTTGTTGAATCCCTGGCACTGTCTTTATGAAAATCAAACTGAAATCACATTTACTCAGCCATTTTCACAGCCTTGTGTAATGTTAGAATGTCTCTAAATGTATTAGGGAAAAAAGCAAAGAACCAAGATATTTGGGTAAATATTATAAATTCTCTTTTTTGTGTCAGCCAGCTGGAGAGGCGTGGTGCTGTCTGCGCTCTGGGCTGAATAGAAACAAGTAATCCAGTAAAAATAATAAAGGGAACCTTCATGAAACCAAAAAATATTATTGGTTTTATTATTTTTTTGTCATAAGTGGTGATTTTTAGAATAAAAAAAAGATGCCATTTGGTTGTTTTTGACAGGGCATGATATCATTGTGCATGCGTTGCACAACTTTAAAGCCCTGAGCTATCAATGGCTTGTGTTTGATTTGTTTTAACATGCAAATGTCATTTAATAAGACTCCTTCACATATACTGACAAATCACACTCTATATACACAGCAAACATTCCTCCCTCGCCCACATGCCCTACTCTGGTACCCTGTCAGCTACAGATCTGTCATAATATCCCGTTTAATTAGGAAAAAGTGTATTTGTTCATACACACAGCATTCTAGGCTACATATGTCATGTATCTTGTTTTCACCAGATCAAAACTCACCAGTATGAATTTGGCCATTTAACACTAAACTGACAGACGTGAGCTGACTCGAATATCTTGTATACTTTGAAACGTCATTCACATTAAGAAAAAGAACAGAACCAGACACAGAGGACCTGTATGTCACTATTCTTCTTCTGTTCTTGTCAGAGTTTTCCCTAACAGAGAGGAGGCAGCGAACAGGACAGGAATTCACAGGTATATAGCACACTCTGTTGGCCATAGTTCGTTTTTCTACTTATTCTTGGATACATCCTCATTACTGATTGCTAAATCACCCACGTTTTCCACTCACACATGTCCAAATAGCTTATTCTCTTACATTGCTTTCACCAAATCACTTGTGTTCCTGCTACAGTGGTAGTGGAGCGGTGGCAGCAGCCTGATTGGCTGATAATTAACGGTGTGTTTGTGGGAATCGTGGTGATGAAGAGCCACCGGAGACTGCGCTGTGATTGTGTCTGTGGCTGGTAGATCCTTTACCTGACAAAAGGCTAATTTGGTCAAATTTGATCGTCCTCCTGGTTTGCAGAATGCAATTTTCAACCAGAAGCACAAAGCACAGTATAAATAACTTGCAAAAATCTGTTAGTATAATCAGAATTATTTTAACACATTTTTACTTAGTTTATACCAACACAATTACAGAGATTTCACGTGTAAGCCTTGTCTGTGTTCTCTTTCATCAGCTCATCCCAGATTAGGCCTTCCAATACTTTGTGACTTTGAAGTGCATTCTCCCTAATGAGATGTCTTTCTAATCTGTATTATTAAATTAATTTGTCAGAGCTCAGGTGGGAAAATATAAAGCTTTGAATATTGGGAATGGCTTCCTTTTGATGGGTGGTAAATCAAAAGAGAACCATAAGAATTTTAGAAGAGATAATTAAATGAGTAGAGACAGAGGGAGAAGGAGTATAAAAGAGAGAAACAGACAGATGTGGAGATAAAGAATGATAATAAAAATAAACAGTGCCGGATCTGTGCACTTGGATGCATGAAAAAGTTTCACAGCCTTTTGTTTAAGTAGACTCCATATCCTCCTGATGAGAAAACTAACACAGTGTGTAGCTCGGAGTGTTAGATACACAGCCACAGTTATGTAGGAGTGGGGCAGATCCCAGTTTGTGACGGCCACACACGGCAAGATGTTACTTGCTGTTATTTGCTGTGACCACGCTATTCTGTCTTTCCCTCTGTTTGTGAAAGTCTTACACAAACAGAAGCGGCCATAAAATAGCACTTTGTTACCACTCTCAGAGCATTATCAATACCCTGTAACGATTCCCATTGTAAATTCACTATCTCTGCCTCACCGTACCCGTGTCCCTATTATAACAGTCCATATTAGCAGAGACTTGTGATCCCTATCCTCAGCCTCTGTTCACATGTACCTCAGCCTCTATCTCAACGTGTAGGTCTAATCTGTCTGCGTGTGAAAAAGCAGGCGTGGGTCAGAATTAGTAGATTCAAATCAGATCTAAAGCCGAGGCAAACGTCCAGCCTGGAGGTCCTCGTTGCTATGTGAGTCACCGGCTCACTCGATTTCCATGACGACAGGGGTAGATGACAGCCAGCGTCTATCAGCATATCTGTTGGTCACAGGAACTCCGAGGTATTGTCCTCGATTCATGAAGGCGCCTCACACCGTGGAGGCTATGGGGCTATTTTGTGATGTAAGAGAGTCGTGGCGTGCTCATTTTTATCAAGTGACACCGTGGCGACATTTACACCCGATGCTTTACGATGTTCGTGAAAGTCTTTGTATGATGTATCGATAGTGGCATGAAAAAAATGGCGTCGCGATCCAACTCATTCGGAAAACGAGTTGTTGCTAATTAAACACAATAAACCGTTTACAAATCCATCGAAGCATCTTCACTTCATTTCTAAAAACAAAATGAAACATAAATGTAGAGGAAATATACACAGGAGTCTTTTGTTTAAATAATTTCAATATTTTAATATTACAGCCAGAAGCACCTAATCACAAAGTGAGAAAGCCTTTCCTGAATGGAGTATTGCAATTAAACAACAAGAGGCACCAGACACTTAAGAAGTATGAAGGAGAAATGTCCCACGCCCATAAAAAGCTATGGTCTGTTAGCACTCCAGTCCTCATTGCTCAATGCCTAAGCATGTTCCTCAGGTATTTGTCCAGGGATCTTGACTCCCTGGTCCGTAGTGTTTTTAGGACTGGAGTTAACGCAGCTGGAGTGGGTTTCAGCTGTGCTGCTGGTTCTCTGGATGAACTGGAGGAAGTTCTCCTGAAGGGAGCCCTCATGGCTGGAGGCCCCAAACTCCACGGGCTGGGTCAGGCAGCATCGCCGAAACTTGACGAGCTCTTCTCTGATCTGTCTGTTCAGCAGACCGTAAAAGAACGGGTTGACTGCGAAAGAGGAGAAGGCGAGCCAGTTGACTGCCTCCTCTAAATCCCCAGGGCTCTGCATGGAGCCAGTCAGGGACATTTGCAGGTGGAAGATGAAATACGGCAACCAGCAAACCAAGAACTGGCCCACAATGAACACCAAGGTGAGGGCCGCCTTCCCTCCGCTGAAGGCCCTCTCTGGAGAGAGTCTCTGGGGCAGAGTGCGGGTGGTGGCGATCATGGTCGTCTGGCTGTTAATGGAGTCCGAGCGATTCTTAGCAGGGCATGAGTTTGTCCACGTTGGCACGGCGGGGACTTGCTGTAAGGCTGCTGAACGGGCTACCTTGTACACGGCGCAGTATACAGCAAAGATAACCACGGCAGGAACCAGAAAACACACCACACTGAAGAGCACAGCGAATACTCGTCTCAGACGGCTGTGGCTGGCGTGGAGAGAGCAGTGACCTGCAGCTATGGAGCTTTGATGTCCATAGGCCGGCCAGCCAAACAGTGTGACCAAAGCCAAGAGGGCGGATTTAAACCAAATTAGGAGCATCACACCAACAGCAAGGTTGATGGTCATCTTGACTTCGTAGCGCATCGGGTGTACGATATAGAAATAACGCTCCACGCTGATGGCTGTGATGGTGAGAATTGACAGACAGATAAGAAACACGTTGAGAAAGATGTAAACCTGACACTCCAGAACAGTAAAGACCACGGTGCCAAAGAATGGCGAGCTGGATATGATGCCCAGAGGCATGAGGAGAATGGCACACAGTAGGTCCACTGCACAAAGATGACACACAAATGCAAATCTCTTCAGGTGCGGAGCACGAGCAATGGCCACCATCACGCCGGTGTTGGCCAACAAAGCAATGAGGTTAAGGGTCACCATGCAGAATAAGCCAAAAAGGTCTTTGATCTGTGACTGGGAGCTTGTGACCACGCCCACGTCGGCGGGAACCGTAGGATCTGGCTCCCATAGGACTGTTGTAAGGTTTGTAACTGACTGATTTTGCACAGAGGATATCATGGGACCAAACTTCTCTGCCATTATTCATTCACAAGCTGCTCAATTTGTATCTCAGCTGCCTGCATGTCTGGTCGTCCTGTGGTGAAAAGACAGAAAGAGTTTGTAAATGAAAGGAAACATCCGATTATAAGGCAGTGCAGACATGTTAAGCTAGTTACATCAAATTAGGTTAGGTTTTTTGTTTTTTTCTATTTAGACATACATGCATACGTATGTATAATTACTGCTTAATTACTATAATAATTGCAAAAGATGTTAGCATTTAAACATAGAAATTGGGTCAATGGTTTACATGTTCAAAGTACTTGTAAAAAAATACAAAAAATAAAAACTTGTAAAAATACATACATTCTACAAATATTTTCAGATTTTAATGCTGTCATGTAAAACCGCTTTCAGGCATGGGGAAAAAAGCAAATGTGCAGATGAGATTGTGTAAGACATACATGGGAGAAGATAATATGGGAGAAATGCTACAGCTTTTGTGTGCCAAATTAATGCAAATGGAAACCAAAGCTTTCACCTGCTCCATCTTTAAAGGGGCTAAGTAGAGTGCATAAGACATTTTGAAAACCATTTGTTGCCTCTAAAATGTGTATATGGAACAAGGTTGGAAACATGGTCGACAAAATATCACTACATGACATTCATTTCATTTAACAGTTGCAAACGCAAATAAGAAACTTTCTTTTTTTTTTTTTAAAGAAGTTTACAGTCTAGTTATTCATGACTCAAAATGGAAACACATGCAGCATGAAAAATTATGAGTTTGAAAATGTGTAAACTACCTACCCATGATCCACTGTCTGTGTTTGTGGCACAGCTCAGACCGAACAGGGCGACCAGGTTTCTGACTTGACAAAGCTTCAATTGAAATCCCACATATTGTTTATATGGGCCCAAGCCAGACACAACCCAGGTCTTTTTTTTTTTCCTTTTTCCCCACAAAGTAAAACAGTCAGGCTTCCAGGTGAAAATCCATGTTAACTCAGTATATGAGGTAGACACTCCAGAGGTCCAGACTCATCACACATGTATATTTCCAATGAAAAAGTGCTGATCACTGATTCCATTATTTCAGATGGTAGATGATGCTTCCTCTCTCTCCTCATCCCTCTCTCATTTACGTCCTTTGCTGTGTATGGCAGTGACTGTCACACATTGTATTGTGTGTGTGATTGTGCTTTTTTTCTGCTTTCAAATAGACACTCCACTGTCCCCCTCTAGAGCCCAGTCTTCCCTGGGTCCTAATTACTACCAGTTTAAGCTGAAATTGATGAAAATGTAGGCACTTGCTGATTGTCATACTTGAGCTGCAAAACAGCACTATTATTTTATAGTGATGATTATAATTGAAGTTCCCTAATGTTTCACTCAAAAAAAAAATAACATCCTTTGGATTGCAACTGAAAATGGTTTTATTAAATACTTATTGCTTACTGCTTCTTCAAGCTCCAATATCCTAAAGGAAAAACCACTGCAATGCATTAGAGGGAAACAAAAGTTTATTTAATAATCACTGGTTCAAGTTCTGTCATAGTGCAAAATGCTGAGGGCATTATTGTGCATACCAAACAGATCTCATTCGGACACCATGTGATGGCATTAAAACTTATTTAGAAGACCAGTTGGGAACTTACTCTATTTGATTATGACATATTACTTCAGCACTACAGAAGCACTTTCCGGATATTTGTCAGCAGCTCAAGAAAATATTAAATCACAAAATTGCACTTTTAAATTTTTTAAATCTGTAAACATTTCTGGATAGGCTAATATTCTTATTTCAGCTCTACTATATAACATTATTTTAAAATGTCTACATTACTGCAAATAAATGTCAGAGCCCGCTACAGGCTATAAAAATTTGGCATAACAGCATCTACGGGCATTTAGAAGAGAAGAGTATTGCTAGAAAATGCAAATGCATATTGCAGTGTCGCACAAAACATATTGAGAGGTAATGCAAATATATGACGCAGCTACCCTTGGCAGGCTCCATAGCATACATTCTATTTCTAACTACATGCCAAAGAAACAGGTTTATATATGCCTGAATTACACACTTGAATGAAATATTGTAATGTGTAAAAGGATAAGATCCACAACTAAGATGCAAAATTGTACACAAGGCACAGCTGTCATTCAAAACACAGTGCCAATATATAGAGGCCTTTCAGACATCTAATGAAGATTTGTAAAAAGATACCAGTAAGAGACTGGTAACAGATGCCATCTTTCTCTTCATAAAATAAAAGTCAACAGAATATCAGTGTTAACAGAAGTGCAACAGTGCAGTTTCAGTGGTTAAAAATAAAAGGCAACAGAAAGTACAGTCATTCATGCAGCTTGTACCTGTAGCAGAGCTGGAACAATGACTGTAGAATAACGACAATCATAAAAACAGCATAGCCACACTTTTTATAGGATGCCCTATGCATAGATAGAGTGAGAAACGTTTCTCTTTCAACGGACCTGCACCTTTCCTCAAGTCGAAATAGCACTACATGTTCAGTTCCAGCAGGTAGCGAAGGCAACACTGGCTCTCTTTGTAGATGAGATATTCGCTGTTGCAGAAGCTGCTACCTGAGAACTGGGGCTGATCAATGGGCGCACCCTGTGGCACAGCCACCGTCTTGCCCTCCAAGGTGATATGGATGTCTTCAGAGGGATCTGAAAAAAAAAAGGAGTTACCACACAAAAGATGCTGCATGAAATCTTTTAATACATTGGTCCTGAAACACTATCAGCAATATTGGAGAAAATGAGCCAAATTAAATTTTAGAGAAATTAAACTATCTAGGTGACAAGTATTTAGACACAAGGTTTTCTCACCATATTGACAGTGAAGATGAGAGCAAGAGAGGTTAAAACTTGCAGCATTGAAGCATGTACTGTACCTGGCTCCTCTGATCCTCGTGCCACCACGCTGTCATAACCAGAAGGAGCTTTCTTCAAGGAAGAGTCGTCTTTGGTGATGGTATATTCTCTGCCAAGGGCTACCTCACTCAGAAACATCACCCCAGTTCCTTTAGAGGTGCGCACTAAAAACGCATGGAAGAAAATTTTGATTCATTTGTGTCGTTATGATTTAAATCAATGCCATTATCGTTTTTTTAAGCATCGTCTCTTCATAGAGTCTCACCATAACCTGCAGACTTGCTGTTTTGAGATGCAAAATAGATACCGCGACCAACGCGGCCTCCTGAGTGGGGCATTATCCTCAGGCCGCTCTTAAGAATCGCTGCCACCACCGCGATGTTTGTACCGTGCCAGAGCAGACGCCGGTTCTCCAGAATATCGTGCTCGCTAAACCGCTCTCTCTGTAATGAATGGTGTAGGTGTTCAGTCATAGGTCAGATTTCTGTGTTACATTTAACGGGGTTAACTTAAGTTCCTACCTCCATCGCTCGTTCGATTTCCCAAACATTGACAATTTTTGGGGTATGATAGCCACCTGAAGTTTGGTTAAGGTATTTTTCTATGATCTTCAAATGCAAAGAAAAACATTGTTGAGTGTTGTGCACAAGTGGACAACATGCATTGATGACGCACTCGAAGAGCGGTCTGTATGTACTGAACCTTTATCGCTCATGACACAGTACCTTGAATGTTTCTGCATCCTTGTCCATCAGAGTGAGCTTACATTTGAGAGAATCATAGTCTTGGTCTAGAGGGTGAGGAACTGTCTCAATTAACTCCTCCTGGGCCTTCTCAGTTTCGGACTTCAGTGTCTGGGCAAGCTCTATGTCAGCCAGCACCTTTAGAGGGCATGAAAAGGAGAGTGAACTTAGGACTGACAAAACAGCATAGCCTAGTTGCAACTTAAAAGTGTAGGTGAATGGCAAATATGGTGCCTCATGATTACAGACATTATGAAATTGTCTGTCCAGCAATAGCTTCAAAAACAGCATAAATGCAACGTCATTTTTCAGGCAGCAAGCACTGCTTTTGTACACTTTGTGACACATTTAAATAAAAGAGATCAGGCAAGAAAAACGTGGGCTCAGTTTTTGGTTTTTGTTTCTAATTCCATCTAATTCTATTTCTTTCTAATTCTATCTAATCCTTAAAATAGGGTTCAACATTCACTTACACTTTAAAAGGGAAACTTACCATAAGCATCTCTTTCTTTTGCGTCACAATATCTTTATTGTTGATGGTAGGTGGTCTGGACCGGCCAAAGTTATGTGGGATTGTGGTGAAAAACTTTGAGGAAAGTTCTTCAAGGCGTCCTCTTCCACTTTTTATGTTCATGGCTGCTTCAATCTCCTCTAGCACTTCAAAGCCCTTTGCAATCTGCATTTTACTAAGGTTGCCTAAAGGCATCTTCTTGATGTCTGCAGAACATCCGCACACCCACACAATCAGAAATACTAGTTATTGTACGTTTTATTTTTTTTTTGGCTACAAAAAGAAATCTCACCTCTTATCTCTGTATTTATTTTGAGTTAATGATTGTTGCCAAGTCCAATAAACTCGTCAAACATTATCAAAAGAGTAAGTAAGAGAAGCAAGCAGAAATCAAAAGCAGACAACACAGCATGCCTTATTTCCACTACTGAGGTGCCCCTGGCCTCAACTCTAACTGCTCTGAATGTGCAAAACTATGTGAGTGTGATCAGGGCATTCCTTCCTCCCTCTCACTGAAACTTCCCTGAATAAATAGAGGCAATGACCAATCACTCCTAACCTATTGATTGCAACAGCCCAACAGCCATGTCATAGAACAAGTACTTATACACATGAACCAGTTGGTATAATTAGGACTGATTTAGTGAGAAACACCCACCTAGGTTCATACATTCCATGGCCTCCTTGAACATGTCATTGCTGAAAATTAGCTTTATAAGGCTCATTGTACCATTGTCAAGGGTGCAAGGTAGGATGTTTTTAGTGACTTTGACAGCCTTTCCAGTCACATTTTCAACCTGTAATTTAAAAAAAAAACAGAGCCAGGTAAGTATCCCTAATTTTGTTAAGCTAGCACTACAGTATGCATTACCTATATACGATGCATTACCTTAACCTCGGCATTCTGCTCTCCATCCACCTCTATTAGGGTGTACTTTCCAGAGTGGGACACAAAATTCATCCGGTCACTCCAGTTGTTCTTTGTCTTGTCCTTGAACTTTTTCTCAAAGTCCTTGACAGCAGGCTGAAGCTCATCAAAGCTATTTAATTTGCTTTGTCCCACTTCCCCCTGGATTTAGATTAGAGGTGAGGCAATCAGGGACAAGTAATGTAACTGTAATACATATTTATAACTGTAAATTAAAATTTATAATGATATGTTTGAAGCAATTATTCTTCACTTATTGTGTGCAGTATTCATTTAAAGTAAAAACTCACTAAGGATCCACTGAGTTGCATCTCTCATAATCATCTCTGTGTTTAGGTACATTAGTTACCAATAGTTATGAATTTAGAGATAAGTGAATATGAGAAGGAATCAGTTGCTTACCACTCTGCCCCATCTGTTCCACGTGTAGAATTTGCTGCTTGATTTAATGAGTTGAATGACATAAAACTTGTTATTGTTATGTCCAATATTTGTCTGATTCAGCATGCAGTCATAGTCTTCATAAACCTGTTGGAGACATTTTATCAAAGTGTATTTTTCTCTTTAATTATGATCATATAGAATAGTATAAATAGTGTGAGGGCATCTCAGCATCCCTCCTACCTCTCCACTGGCTGAGCAGTGCTCATCCACCTTCCTCTTGCCTTTCACCTGAGGCCCTGCAGCCAGTAGAGCCTCTTTCGCAGATGTATAGGCATCCTTCGGTTTCGACGTCTCCGGCTCCTCTTTCACCTTCTTGCCACCCGACTTGACAGCAGAAGCGGCCTTTCTCTTTGGTGCCATGCTGCTGCCTGAAAGCCCTGCACAGAAATGCTTGTTAGTGATGTGGGCAGTGATGCCTGGACATGCTCAGACATGCCTCCACAGCTGCTTGTGGCTGCAGCATTAGGTTAAAACGCATCATTCATCCAAGTACTTACTGAGTGAGTATCAGTAAGCTGCTGTATACTGTCATGAGGAATCGCAATTCATCAATATGAAACAATATTTCAAGTGTTTCGGAAGAAGCAGCCACGGCTTCCGCCCTCACCGGTGTTTCGGTTTAAGTAGCGACCGTGTTAGCTTGTGACTTCCGGACAATAGCCTTATAAAAACAAAACAAAATAAGTATACACGTGTCCTCCTAAAAGCTTTATATTCTCTTAAATGTAATGTTCAACACAGTAACGTTATGAATTGACGAATTGCCCTTAGTCTGAACCTTTTTATCTTACCTTACAACAAGAAGCATTCTTATATCTTTAAAAGTATCCTGCTACGTACAGAAGAGGAGAGCAGAGCACGCGCGCGCGCTAGCGCTGACGTCACTGCGAGCAATCACGGCGCGTGCTGCCGGGAGTCACCGGTTAACACGGTCACTCGTTGAGCTGAATCACCGAGTCATCCCGAAGACGAGCCGGACTTTGCTTTGGCCGAGAAGAGCGCTCACCTTGGGGGTTCGGATAGAGACGCAGGCGGCCGGGCTGCAGGGGCTGGAGCAGGCCGACAGACAGCCGGGGAACCTCGGTGTCAGACAGCTGTCAGGAGGTCTGACACTCGGGACTTTCGGGAAGTTTGTACGCTTAATAGAGTCAGAGTAAGAGGCGGGGATAAACGGCCTTCTAGGGGTTTTACTGCCATCTAGTTAGTATTCTCTGCCTTCTGGACTGAAATAACGAGAGGGAGACAACAATATAGCAATTAAATAGGCCAATTGGTTTATTACTTTTACAAACTCATATCTAATTAGGTAATAAAGTTAGTTAACCATTGACATTTCTTTTTAGACGGACAAATATTGCTGTGTAAAAGAGAGGAAATTATAGAAAGTTAAATCTCCATTATTAAAAATAAACAATGAAACTTCAAGGAGCCTGCGTTCCAAATCTGATATATGTTATTTTCATATTGCAGCCAAATGTATAATATATGTAACCGCAACATAAAACAAACAGCAAAAGTGTCCAGTACAAAATGAAGATGGACGATGGACTTTTTTTTTCCTTTAACTTTTCATAGGCTACATATACTATTAATTCCAAAACAACTCAGTATATGTTATCTCCTCTCTATACTTTGTGTATGTCTTTTTTGTGCTAAATTCTGGAAAAACATTGGAGGAGACGACTCAGAAAGACAAGATAATTTGTAACCTATATGCTTCTTTTTAATAAGAGGTATAAATATTAGTGTTGCTGGCAACTATTGCCATTGCAGTGACCCATGTTTACTCAGGCAGTCTCTCTCCCTTTGGAAATGTTATTTGGACACATGTTATTCAATAACTTTATAACTCAATCACTAGGAGTATTAGCTATGTGGTTAGTTCTTGAGCTACATGCTGTACCTGGCATATATAACCACAGAATTTGATAATGTCCACTGAGTCGATCTAATCAAGTAAGACAATGCTCTGAGTCCACTTCCTCCATATGCAAATACTCTTATTTCCAGCAAGCCCCAGGGCTGCCTGTGTTCTCTTGATTAAATTAAACTATTTGAACACAAGATGGCAGTATTAAGTCACAGATACTGTATGGGTGTTTTTTTTTTTCCAAAGCATCTGCCTCAAGTACACAGGGGTACTAACTGCTGTGTGTATTCCTAGGACAGCTTCGCTGGGTTTAATCTCATATCAACAGCAGATGATGACATTTGTAATGTTAATGTTCATGTAGAGATTGTTTCGTCTGGCCAGATGCTCTGGATTGAAGCTGATTAATGTTAGAGAGCTCCGATCTTAAACTCTAATTGTTTGTATTCCAAATTGTAATTGCACAAACATGATTGTATATTTTAAATAGGCATGTCATGCTGCTCCCAAATGCCCTACATAGCCATTTATGTGTGTGGGAAGTGCTATATCATTACAGTTTATTATTTAATAGATACTTGCCACAGTAAAGCAAGGGTGTAAATGGCATGCAGTATGTGAAAACAAAGTATGACAGCATGTTTGGTAGATTTATGCATGTTAGCAAGATTATAATCCAATTTCCTCAGTGTGTGACAGTAAATACCGCTAAGATAATAAAGATTTAACACCTCAAACTACTGCCTTTTTTTATATGTTGTGCTATAGGTGTACAATTTACATCTCATGTGGATGTGCAAAGAAGTAGTCAGACTACAGATCAGTTTGATATTAATAAAAAACACATTTTATTTACATAAATTACAAGAAAGCACAAACTGGTTCACCAAAATCTACATTAAAAATGTACATTTAACATTTTGTTTTTCTATAATTTACTCCATTGTTGCAAGTAGAATCTTCAATAAAAACAAGGGCAATACTGTATGCAACTTTATTGGCATCTCGTTCAAAATCGCTACGAGTCAAAGAACAAAATTAAATAATTGGGACATTGTACTCACAGCACTTCGAGGACGACAAAGTCAGGACAATTGTCCTCTTTAATATCTGAGACACCTGATTCAGGACTAGTGGTTATATAACTCTGTTTACAATGCTCGGCAGAGGAACACGGCTGATCTTCACAAGGAGGACGTTGTGGAGTCCACCACCTCTCGTCCATTACACACCGTGGGAACAACGTTGGAGGCTGATGCTGCAAAACATGAAAAAATTAATCAATCTGAGATCATTCGGATTATTATATGATGTTTATTATCAATAAAATATGACAATTAATCAGTCTGGGTGCTCTCTGTTCTCCAATTATATGTTATCTAATGAGTTAAATGGAAGAGAAGGCTTTTGAATGATACAGAATAAAATACAAGCGTCAGTTTTAGATGTGTGACAGAACGGCAGCTTTATGTAGTGCATAGTGCAAATTATTTGCTACACAAGTAGCTGAGGAACACGTAATAACATCAGATTTCAGTTGAGTTATGAGTATACCATGACTGATAATAGTAAACAGTAGCTACAGTGATTTCTTTGTATGGTACCTTGGGAGAAACCGGAGCCTGGACCAGTGGTGACGCTGAAGCGGGTGGTGGCCACCCGGAGGGTGCTGACATTCTTCTGTGGCTGGAACAGGATGATATGGACCTTAGGAGCAAAGAGGCAGCCCAGCACCACTGACCCACTCAGGCTGACAGAAATACACATGGTGGTGGTTTGCACCTGGAGAATGAAAGAGGTGAGAATTCACTTAATAAGACAAAATGAATCGGACTTGCTGCCCTCGGATGTTCTACAGCGATTATTCACCGATACTGAGTGATTTGAGTTCACTTTTCTGTTATACACACTAATATGATATGTACCCCAACATAATAGCCAATCTTGTTTTTTGTTCGATTTTTTTGTTCTTTTGGCATTTTTGCCCAGTTACATGACACATTTGAAGAGAGATGTATGAAATGTAAAAGAGACATCGCACTTTTATTGTATGGGCAGTAACTGTACACCTGCCAAGGTGCTTTAAAAATTGTTTCATTTATTGGATGTTAAACATGTTAATTATAGTGTTGTTGATTAAACCATACAGCTTAGCAGAATTTAAAACAACCAAACAGTGTTAAATTACCTCCACTCATGTGTAGTCACATAAGCATCAGCGAATGGTTGAGGACCATTGATGTTGTTTCAAGAGTAACCAATTTAATAACAGAGGCATTTAGAAGTCAGAAAAATATATGATAAAGCTGTTTTTCAAAATTCAAAATCAAAATCAGGAGGAAGTAGGATGCTGTCAGCTGGGAACAAACAAATGTGTAAAATAGTCTGTTTACTTGATTGTCAATCAACTGCCTAACCATGGTTTCCTCTCACTCTACCCACATCTTTCTATACATGTCATCTGTCTACTTCTTTATTTCTAATGCCCCTGGAGCTTCTGTTTTGTTATTCTTGGATCAGGATACCGCCAAGCATCATGTGGCAGGTGCATTCCATGTTCACAAGGCACAGCACGTGCCCGTCTTCACCCTGAATGCTAATGTTGGTATTAAATAATGTAAGCAACACATGATTTGGCAACAAAGTTACAATGATAATAGCAAATAACTCAGTACAATTCTTATTTACAGAACTGCTTGATCATCATCTTGTATCTAGTTCCCATTGTACTCTTTTACAATACATAATAACTAATTACTTCAACAGTACTTCTAAAGTGATAATACACAATGATACTATATATATACACATATGTATATATATATATATATATATATATAGTGTCATATCCTGTAAAATTTACTATTTGTTAATCTTTATCTTGAAATGTACTGTGGGTTATCGAATTCAAAATTAGGATTCACATCATGCAGCATCTGACATACAGCACAGGCTGAGGAGATTTAAATTCATAAAACCTACTGTTGCCATTTTCCCAATATCAGTACTGTATACTGGTTACATAAGGTAAAGGTGACGTACAAAGGCAACATGTTTATGCTTATTAATCTGAGCAATAGCACAGTGCACACACGCTTTGTGTCCTCTGTGTAGCTCGAAAGTAGTTATAGAATACAACCATGGACAGCTTTGTATAAGAATGACCTGTTAAGTGGTTTTAATAATTCACATGATGTTACGTCGAAAGACCAGAGGACAAGGAATCTGCCTTTGCAGTAATAATTTTTTAGATGTCTCCTGCTCGAGTATGAAGGGCTGGCTGTAGAGCACAGATACTACACTTTCTATTCTACTCTGTTTACGGGTTGTTACTGTGCTTGGCCTTTGAAGGTATTATTTTATTTTGGCAATACAGCCCCACTGCTTCAGATATAAATAATGAGTGCTGTGTTCAGCTAGTTTTATTCCACCAGAGAACTTTAAAGCAGGGATGAGATTTGTCTTTTTATTGGGCTTTGTGCTCTAAGTTTATTGAAAAGGTTTATTGGATGAACCCTCTACACGTCATCCTGGTAGGCTGACATGGACCTTGAATTGCTAAAACCATCAAGTAAATCACCAAGCAGTATATATTTGTTAAAATTTGTAAGGGTGGAATCTGTCCTGTTTTCTAAAGAGCTGAAACACTGTGTACTCCTTCCTTCACTAATGCTGGAAATATTCCCATGTCTTCTAAAGGCCATACATTTAGTAAAGAGACACTTTGTGGTTCAACTCTTTTGTTCAGCACTATGAGAGCTGATGTTTGTCCTCTGTCTACTACTGTATGTGTAATGCGACACCATTAAAGGACTCTATTGCCAAAAATTCAGATGCATTGGACTAATGTGGGGGCGACACGGTGGTGCGGTGGGTAGCACTGTTGCCTCACAGCAAGAAGGTCGCAGGTTCAAGACCCGCCTTGGGCCTGGGTCTGGGGCCTTTCTGTGTGGAGTTTGCATGTTCTCCCCGTGTCTGCGTGGGTTTTCACCGGGTACTCCGGTTTCCTCCCACAATACAAAAAACATGCTCAGGTTAATTGGTAAACTCTAAATTGCCCATAGGTGTGAGTGTGAGAGTGAATGGTGTGTGAATGGTGTGTGTGCCCCACGATTGGCTGGCGACCATCTGGGGTGTATCCCTGCCTCTCGCCTTAACGCGCTGGGATAGGCTCCAGCAGACCCCTGCGACCCCGAAAGGGAATAAGCGGGATAGACAATGGATGGATGGATGGATGGACTAATGTGACCCTAATCAAAATAGCCTTATTGAGAGTAAATGGCCCTGTAAGAAAGGATCAGGTAATTTTACAGGCATCTGCTGTAAAGACCACACATAATATTTTTTAATCTCCCAGTACTGTCTGTAGCCTTCAGTGTTTTCATAGTCCTGTGATTTTCAATAGCAATGGCTGTTTAATTACTTGTGTTTGCTGAGATGAGATGTCCAGCACTGGAATATGAGGAGAGCCCTCTCCCTCAGGGCACCGACAACATCTTCAATATTTCATATTATAAGAAAATGTGTTACTTCTGGCTCAGTCGATTGTATTTAGTTTGATTTAACATTTCATGACAGGCCACAATCAGATCTGTATTTGTTGTTCAGCTGGAGATTTACATCAGGCCGTGACAACAATTCGACAAGTGGTGTAAAACTAGCAAAACACTCGTAATACGTCCCGGCCTGTGAAAAACTAGAGATACGGTGCCAACTCGGTTGTTTCAGTAATTATTCACCGGTCAAAGGGGAATTTTGTGTCTATCTGATGAGCTCGTTCTGGCTGTGGATTGCTCGTGTTGCCTGGGGGCCGTGGAGGGAGGGTTCCTCTGAGTCTCACCAGAGTCCCAGGACAGAGGGCACAGCTGGGACTCGGCATCCTCGTCTTTCACACTCCGATCCACACAGCTACGCACAGGGACACGCAGGGACGTTCAGTTCCCTTTCAGCCGCCGTGGTTATGTCTGCCTCCTCCGTGTTTCTGCAGAGGCAGCTGTGTCTGGGGATTCCTCTGTCTATTTCCCCCTTCTGCCTCCCTCTTGTTGAACTCTGCTCAGATCCCAGAAGGATATCCCCCCACAGCAACTCAAGCCACCCTTTTCTCTCAAGTTCTATTTATTCTGTGTAAGTAGGCATCATCTTAAATCGAGTATTTTTTTTTCTTCTTTATTCTTTAAAATAAAAAAAGAAAGAAAAAAATCTACACCAAAATCTTAGATTAAGGCATGTATATGTTAAGGAAGGTGCTCTGTCTTTCCGCAATTTCACTTGTCTTATTTAACCACAATTGGACTGTTTGTACTTTATGTTAATACAAAAATATATATAGTATATCTCTCAACATTACACTACAAAAGTAATACCAGACTTTGGGTAGACACGTCGACAAGATGGCAGGCTGACATAACGCTCTCCCCAAATCACCGATTGTTTCCCCATATTCAAGTGCTTTAGTGTGACAAAAAGTCTGCCATAAACTAGAAGAAATTCAACAAGCCTCTACGTTCCTGAAGTCTCTGGATCTTTACCAAATCTCAATAGGAGAACATCAAAATAATGCACTGACAGCTGAGATAACGACTGTCGAACTGGGTGGCGCTATTTCTCCACTAAAGGCCAACAAAACACCAGGGTCAGATGGATTTTTTAGGGAATGGTACAAAATATTCAAGATTGAGATGATGCCCTTTCTCCTTAGATGTTTTAATCACACCCTTAAGGAAGGACAGATGCCCAAATCTTGGAGTGAGGCAGTAATATCAATAATTCCTAAGGGAAAAGACAAGGGAGAATATAGTTCATATAGGCCAATATCCATTTTGAATACAGACTACAAACCATTTGCCTCATTTTTTTTTTAAGGATAGAAAATATTGTCTCTGAAATGATAAACCCTGATCAAACAGGATTTGTCAGAGAAAGACAGACTCAGGAAAATATTAGAGGAACGCTCCATGTGGTAGACTATGCGACTAAGGGAAATATTAGTGCAGCACTCATTAGTCTAGATGCAGAGATAGCATTTGACTCGGTCGGATGGGGCTTTCTTTACCAAACATTGCATCATTTTGGCTTTAATGAAAAATCTGTACAGTGTATTAGATCTCTTTATTCAAACCCCGCTGCCAGAATAAGAATCAATGGTCACCTATCCCAATCCTTAAGTTAGAGAGAGGTTGTCGCAAAGGGTGTCCTCTAAGCCCCGCCCTCTTTGTGCTCTTCATAGAGCCCTTAGCTCAGGCAATAAGGGAGGACCCAAAGATTAAAGGCATTTCAATTGGAGATAGTGAATATAAGATTAGTCTGTTTGCAGACGACATGTTGCTCACCTAAACTGACTTACAGAGAAGGATACCAAAGCTGATGTCTCCTTTGAGACTGTTTGGCTCTCATTTGGGGTATAAATTGAATACACAAAAGACCCAGATACTTACATATAATTTCACACCGAACACTGACTTGAAAGGCAGATTTGATTTTAATTGGGATGCCCCTGCCATTAAATATTTGGGAGTTTGGATCCCAAAAGACATTACCAAAATATATAAGACAAACTATGTCCCAGTTATCAAGACCATTAGAGCAGATCTATACAGATGAACTGTACTACCTCTAGATATGTCCAACAGAATAGAAACTATAAAAATAAATGTCCTTCCCCGGCTACTGTATTTATTCCAGTCACTTTCTTTAGAGATCTCCCCTAAAGACTTTAGGGAATGGAATAGAATGATATCCAGATTTGTCTGGAACACTAAGAGGCCCCAGATCAAATATAAGACCTTGCAGTTACCTAAGGATGAGGGGGGAGTCTTTTTACCATGTGTGGACTATTATATTGCTGCCCAGCTAAGACCACTAGTTTGCTGGTGTAATCCAAACTATTCCACTAGATGGAAAGACTTGGGGTTAAAGCAATCTGAAACACCAACACAGGCTTTATTGGGTAATAGCCAACACCATGACCCCCACCTGGATAAACTGAATTGCTGGACCAGGACTGCTCTTAAGGTGTGGTTTAACACCTGTAAAAAACTCCAACTTCAGAAGTATGCAAAAATATTGAAATGGCTGTCGTATGACCCAGAATTTATACCATTACTTCTAGACAACTGTTTCAGGCAGTGGACACATAATGGTATCACCGCCTACTGCACTATAACTGACAAAGATGGCCTACAGTCTTTTAACCATATCTGTAAGTTATAGGACTGGGATAGACTGGGAAGAGAGGATAAGTTCAGGTATTTCCAGGTCAGAGACTACTACAATAGAAAATCAAACTAACAGATAATAAGGAAGCCAATCTGATCAGCATATTTACTGACATGTATAAGGCTAACAGTAAACATCTAATCTCACAAATTTACAAAAAACTACAAAATGCCAAGAACCATTCTACAATCCAGGTTAAGCCAGAGGCGGAGTCTGGCTTGGAGATATCTGAGGATTATTGAAAATTCGTTTGGTCAAACCAAACCTCACCAACTCCAGAGTATGGCGAGAGTTCTGTTGGAAGAACATAATACAATTTTTTTCACGCCTAAGCTGAAATTTAAACAGCAAGGTTTCCTTGGACAGGATAAATGCTAGAGACAATGTGGCCAAATAATGGCAGACCACTTTCATATATTCTGGGCTTGCCCACTTATCCAACCATATTGGCAAGAACTTGCTGAAGAAATTCAGTCAATCTTTGGTTTAAAAGTTGTTTGTTCTTTCATCACATTGTACCTGGGAAAATTCCCAGTTAGACTTAAGGCTCAGGGCAATTATCTCTACAAAGTGCTTTTGGCTAAGAGCAAAAAGACCCTTACACGGAAGTGGCTGCAGACAAATGTGCCATCAATGAACGACCAGATCACCACTGTCAAAGAAATACAGTGCATGGAAAAACTGACCTTTGCCCTAAGACTACAGGCTGAACAGTTTACCAAATACTGGGAAAAGTGGACTTTATATTCCCAAATGTGTAACTCACTGTCTGTGTGAAAGACAACCCTATTTGCCCTAATGTATACCCAATCTATATGATTTTTTGTATTTGTTTTTAGTTTTTTTTCCTTCTGTTTAAGCATCAAAGTTTATCTTTTACTGTTGAAAAATAAAAATAATTATAATAATTTAAAACATTAAAAAAAAAAAAGTTCCAAAAGTAATACCAGACCACTAGTACATTTGTTTTTCATTGTAAAAATACTGTATATATTTGTTTCACTTCTCTGTGATGGGCATCCAATTTATAATTCACTCTCATTTCAATAATATATTAAAGGTAAAATAATGAAGTCAGTGTTCTTATATTCACTCTCTGCTGACGGTGTTATGATGCAGGTAATTAGAAGAAGAATATTCCTAAGAGCCATAGCCAACAGAGACATGGCAACTACTGAGTCAGTACCAGCTGACATTATGTTATGATTTAATGCATAAAAAGTCAAAATTCAACCCCAGAAGAAGTAATTATCTAATCTCAGACTACTTTCGAAATCCAAAGCCTTTTGAACTATTTTTTTAACATAAATCATGACCATACTATGTTTATCGCTGAGTAAACATCAAATTATCTCCATCGATAGGATAATTCTGCACAAAATCGAGAACTCATGAAGAAGGTATAAAAACACAGTAACTCACCCTGTAGTCACTGGCAGTAACGTAGAAAATGGGCTGGAAAGCCAGCCAGATGATGCAGGTAGTGTACATGGTGAACCCGATGAACTTGGCCTCGTTGAAGTTCTCGGGGCATTTGCGGGTCTTGAAGGCGTAGACCGTGCAGAGGATAATGAGGATGCAGTTGTAGGTGAGCGACATGAGCATGCTGGAATCCTTGCTGTTACATTTAAGGGTGACCACGTCTCTCCTCTCCGGGCTCACTTCCTTTCTCACCCCCGGAGTTTCCACCAGCAGCCAGACCACTACCACTACCAGCTGGCAGGAGATCAGAGCACCACAGATGGCAACCTGTGAGGCTGGGCTGATGAATCGAGGTCGCTGGGCGCCATCCTTCACCCCGCTGAAGATGCGAGCAATACGATTGGTCTTGGTAAGGAGGGCTGAGTAACACACGGCGAAGGAGGTGCCTAAACCTAACCGGCGCAGTGTACAAACTGCTGTGGAAGGTTTGGCGATGTAGATGAAAGTCATGCTATAACACATCAGCACTCCCAGCAGAAGGATGTAAGACAGCTCGCGTCCACTGGCCTTCACCACAGGTGTCTCGTTGTGTTTGAGGAAGAGGCCAATGACAAAGAGCGTGCACATCATGCCAAGACAGGAGATGGTGACGGGTCCAATGGCCCAGGCATCTTCCCAGCGGATGTACTCTTCGGGCAGGTCGTAACAACCTGTCAGGTTGGCCAGGGGCCACTGTCCAAAGCTGCAGTCAGCACATGTGAACTCATCCTGCAAGTACTGGTAGGGCTGACAGGGGATACAGATCCAGCAGCACACGTCTCCCGGCTGCATACTCTTCACTTCGTTTTTCTTGCAGGGGTCGCTACACTGGGAGGTGGGTGCAGCCTGGCCGGCCCAGGGGATCAGGCTTGTGTTCAGGGTTAGGCTCTGCGCCCAGTAGCCAACGTTGCGATAGACGTAGTGTCCACCTTCTTTGTGGTAGTGGAAAATGTTGTAACGGCCGAGGCTGTCTCCGAAGGTGTCAAAACGGACTACATTCTCTGTGTCTGGTGGACGGAATGGTGCTGAAGATGAAAAAAAAAATGATGAGCGTGTTAGAAAGAGTGATTTTATGGCAAGTAACTTTATATTAGTATGAAAACCATGAAAATGATAGCAAACTATAACGATCAATATTTGTAAAAAAAAAAAAACTGAAAATGTTATTTTGGGCCACGAAGACAGCAGACTTCACACACTAACTTTGTGGGCAGTCTCATAATAACTGCATTTCTCTGTCCCTTGATGCAGTATTTCATAGTGCTACGTATTTCATTAGTCATAATGGGTTTCTCGCCATCACTTTGATCTATTGGAAAAAAGTGTGTTTGTCTTCTCTTAACAGTTGAAAGGAGCAACATGGTCTTTTGTTTCTTTAAAACACTTTGTCTGAAAAGCTTCCACTTTATTTATTGTAGTTTTCAGAGGTGTCATCCTCACTCACAATCACATTGGATTAGATACACCACATAGGAACACTTAGGCAGTTGAAAGCTCTTTCAGTTTTTATGCTCCTGATAGGTGGAGGATAGGAAAAGGTTAGTCAGTGTTTTTTTCTGTCATTATGTGTTTTTATGTAATATATTGCTATATGTGTTTATATATTGTAATATGTGTTTATATGTTGTTATATATGTTTATATGTGCCCTAATGTGTATATGGTGTTTTTCATTGTTTGTTTTTGATAATGTGCTATACCCTTTTATTTGCACTATAATCAGGGTTCCAGAACATTGTCTCAGTTGGCTTCAGGTTGTCAGTTCAATTAAAAAGCATCTTCCTTTCACATTCTGTTTGTCTTATAGCATAGACCAAACAATGACTTTCAAAGGATGCAGGTACAAATTGTCAATTATCATTAACAACCTCCTCTGTGAGGTGGACTCATTGTTGCCTTTGACATTATGTCTCAACAACTACTCCTGTAGTGCCTGGCTGACATTGGGATGACTGGTATTGCACTCTCTTGTATAACATTTTACCTCACCAACCAGGTATCAGTTTGTCCAACTGGGGAAACACCACAGGTAAGGGTATGCCACTTTTTAACTTGGTGTCTCCCAGGGATCAGCGCTGGGTCCCCTCCTATTTACCATCTCCTTCCCCTAGGCAATACCCTATGTCACTGTAAGGCCCATGTTCACTGCTCTACCAATGATAGATATCTCCAGTCTTCTCCCATCTATGTCCCAATCAGGGAAGGATTGGGACATAGATAGGACATTTATGCATTTGCCTTTTTCTCTGGTCTTCCACCAAACTCTCCAAAAACAATCCTTCATAACCTCAACCCCACCTTCTTTTCTGACCTCCTTCAGGAGTATATCCCTTCCAGCTCCCTGCACTCATCCTTGGCTACAAGCTGCATCGCCCCCACATTCTGGAACTCCCTGCCCCCACACAGTCAAGCATCTGACACTATATCAATATTCAAATTCCACCTCAACATCTTGTGAGTCAACTATTGTGTTCCAGAAGGCAAGCATCTTGTTCTACTTGAAGGGCGGGTTAAGACCAAAAGAATGAAATTGCAACTACAAGCAGCAATAATTTTTTTTTTAAGTCAACAAAACATCTCTTTTCAGAAACATTCAGAAATATTAAAGAAAAATTAGTATTATACAATTAAAAGATATTTGTTTGAAAGGTAGGAAGTTATAGTGTAAGATAATATAACGACTAGCGATCGAATGGCTCTAGCTTATTACCAAATCTTTCATTGTGCACAGCCCCTAGATTATATGTTGATGATTATCAAGTTAGCAATGAACCTAATTATCCCTCTATCTTAAAAGAATGATGACCCCTATATATATATATATATATATATATATATATATATATATATATATATATATATATATGCTTTACCAGTGGTACTTTTCCATCAGAGTCTCTAATGATCAGCAGCAGAGGGAGGACAGGGGATGCTGAAGGGCTGTTAGCTAGTCTGTTCATTGAGTCCAAGGTCTTTATTTAACTGCTCAATATGTTGTCGTGGTTGCTGAGCAACAGGGTTCATACACTTTCTCTGAAATGGAACAGAAAAGTTGGGTTGCTAGCCCTGACATTTTAAGAGTAGCATGAAGCTAGGAATGTAAACAGCAAACAAGTTCCAATAAAAGTGATTCATGGTTTTATTACACAACTATGGTAACAATCCATCAGGCATTTAGGTTTTGAAGTTGTGCTATTAGTTTTTGCATCTATACATCCTTGTCAATAAGAAGATGAGTTCTGGCTTTAATAAAAGGTTGTTCCATAAATGTATTTTCTGATTACTTCTAGGGGTGGCGAAGGCACTGTAATCATGGATTTTGTATGAAATATGTCTTAAACTAAAACATGTTGTTGCCCTCTTAACATTTTTGCATTTGTCAAGGTGATATAAGTGGCCAACCATTCATTTTAACCACAACAAACAGATAATCACCTGTTGTCTTTATCAGCCCTGAAATCTGTGCATCCCTAGTGAGTTCCTTGATTTTTTTTACAAATCATGAAGAGCAGAAAGCACAGCTGGATGAGAGGGCACTGGGCTAATTTTATCTCCAATCAATGAAAATGTCAGCATTTCCATAAATCGAAGTACAGCTCATTTGAAAAAGTGAGAGCTTTAGAACTGGTGGGTCAACGACGATGTGCAGATGTACTGATGCAAATACACATCTGGTGTTGCAGGTTTTTTGTAGACAAGCAGACAACTTCTACATGGAGAAAAGTAGTGATATCTGTATGATTTGAGTCGACAGTGTTCAAAACCAAGAAAACATGCCTCCTAGGATGAGGGTTTGGAAATATTTTCATCTTTAAAAAACTAAATAATTACTAACACTGCATATCTGCAGCGGTAGTGTATCAACATGCAGAATAATTCTTGCACTAATTTAACATTTTCTATAAATTGTTAATGGATGTCGAGGTTTGTATAAGGTTTCCTACAGAGGTAAAATGAACAAGAGGAAGCTGCCTTGAATCATGAAACCTCTTGGTTTTTGAGCAATATAATAACAATATAATATTACTATTTGACTAAGATTTTACTCACCATCAAACTTGACCTTGAGAATGTAGTCCCTGTAGAATTTTCTGCCATTTCCAGGTTTAAGAGCATCACAGACCTTGGTGGAGTTGGGGCATAAGGCCTGTCTCATGTTATGTAAGGCGGTGGCCATTGCATAAACGGCATTAACTACAAACATGATCTTGGACTCTGGTTGGAATGGAACCTCGCGCAGTGAGTACTTCCCACAGCTCAAATCATGGAGGCTGCACTGGAACTGGTTTTCCCAAAACTCTCTGAACCAGGGATTTCTGGTGTTGTTGTACGGATGCAGGGCAGTGAAGTAGTCGTTAAACCGGGGGATTGGATAGGAAGCCAGTTCAATGGTGAAGGCCCCGTCCGCTACGGCTTCGCTGCCCCTCACCACGCTCTCCTGTGCCCCCCAGCCGTCGCTGGCCACCCAGGTGAAGGTGACGTTCATGCGGTTGGCAGCCACCAGCAGCTCACGGGCGTCTTCGCTGCGCGTGAACAGGATGACCACCTTGGCGTTGGACTTCTGCTGCAGGGAGCGGATCACGTTCTCATAACTCCAGCGGCTCATGGAGCGGCTCACCTTGGCTGAAGTGGCGATGCAGATCTGACGGGCGCGGGCCTCCTGCTGGAAGGCGTCAATGCCAGTCTCCCCGTAGTCGCCTTCTGATGCCACCGTTGATACGTACGTCCAGTTGAAGTAGCGAAGGATTTCGGCCATGGCTTTGGCCTGGTAGAAGTCAGGGGGCACGGTACGGGCAAAGTAGTCGTAACGGGTCTTGTCACTGAGCTTGGCACTGGTGGAAGCATAGCTGATCTGAGGAATCTGAAAGAGCCGCAGCAGGTTGGCCACCTGGAAAAAGAGAAAGACACCACGATGATTAGGTTTGTCACTTGAATCTGTCTTATATAACCTCTTATCTGTCTTAAATAACCCTTTATTAAGGGCACCATAAATATGCATAATTGGATGTATCACTCAGAAAACTGGTAATTAACTTATTACAGTTCACACAGAAAACATACACTTGCCAACTATGAGAATTGTTTTAATTGCTCATCATTAAATAAATGAATTGGCTATGTTACATGTTTTCCCCCTGCAGAAGCAATTAGTCTCACCCCATTCAGTCTCTTATGTCTTCAACGGATTCCTGCTGCGCATTTCACAACTTAACTCTCCTGCTGGCTCCGTGTGCATATAACAATTGTGGGGATTGCCTGTCTGACTGATCTTTTGTGATCTATAAAGCTGTCAGCACCATAAGATGTATGGAATGGCTACAGGTGTTAGAGAATATACTGTACAACAAAAATGTTACCATTTTCAGAAAGTTCTCGCTCTGCTTTGGGAGAGAAGGAAGAGAGATGAGAGATGGTGTAAGGCAGAGGCGGAGGATGAGGGCAGGGATTGAGAAGTGACAGTCAAAGAATCCAAGAGTCTTGAAACCTTGAGTTTTTTGAGTAATAGGATTTCTCAGTGACACTGCACACGGTGTGCAGGAGCAGCCGCTGGCTTGCTTTCGCTTCAGGCTGTTCTGTGGAAGCCTACGGCGAGGCGGTTTGATCAGTCAAACCAATGGCAAGCTTAATCTGGTTGACTTTACTTGCTCTCACACCAGGACACTTTATGCACAACATCCTGAATGCTAAAGAATAATTTGAGACAGAAAGGCCAGCATTCAAATTAAGAAGCATCCATATATAGAAGTATACTGAGCTGGAGTGAAAGAGAGCTGTTTCAAGCAAATAGTGAGAACAGTCTTCTTTCAACTGTGAAATCGCAGTTTTATTTAATTTAATTTCTATTTTATTACTCAACAATGAGGAATATATTACACGAGACATTTAAACAAACAATAGACTAAATGCACCGGCAAATAAGAAAGGAAAGGTTGTTTCAACCTTTAACAGCAGGTTTACAGGTACTTCATTGTTCAGTATATGTTTCTATTCATTAAACAAGAGGGTATTTAATGTGATGAGCCTCAATGGATTTATTTTATTCATTTTTCATGGGATCTTTGTCATTCTGCAGCATCAGTGGTGTGAATCAATTCCAGCATCACTGGATTATCGGATTAATGAGAGCATGTTTTCTACAAAAAAAAAAAAACAGACGCAACCACAAAATGAATACTGAGTGGATTTCGTACTGCTACCCAAACAATGGGGCAACGCTGAACTCATTTACCACCTCTGACTCGTCCAGAAACTGAAAATTTTAATCAAAGTCTCGATAGTTGAAACACTCGAGTGAGCATTCATATCAGTTTGAAGGTTGATTTCCCCTGAGATTTTCAGGTCAGCTGGAACAACTCTGATTATGCAGAGAGGCTAATAATCACATTTCCACACAAAATGTACTCTCTTCTTAAACCGCCTTGATAGCCTTTTCCCAACATGTGGTGAAACAGCTGGCAGCAGTGTTCTTGCTCTCTTAAGAAGAAATCTAACAATGATTTACAGTGGCAAGTGACACGTAAACACTGTCTAATTAACACACTCACACACTCACACTGTTCGATTCTTTACATGAAAGTGCAAAATAAATTCTCCTTTTGATGAATTCTAATGAGTGTCTTTTCCAATATTTCCTCATAATTGCATGTGGAAACTTCAGCACGTTGCTGACCCATGAGTAAAAAAGACCAGTTGCTAATTGTGTATGTTCTCCACATGTTTTAATACAAAAAATAATGATTGTACTATTACATTTTCCAATCCAAACACTGATTGTACACTTAGTGTATAATTTTCACTTAACTTGAAACAATGGAAGCAGTTAGTTGTACTATATAAAGGATATGCAACCAAAACTAAATGTCAAAAGCTGCACACACAGCAGCATTTAACGTATAAAATGAGAGCCAACACATAAATTACTGTAGAGATAATTTAAGGCCTGTGCAGTTTGTTTGAGGATGATTAGTTGGATAGATGCTGACTAAAACTGTAAGAGGCTTTAAATAAGTTATAAATAACTACTCATAAATTGCTGTGATAGACTTTTCTGTTCACTTAAAGGAATGTGTGCACATTGTGGCTGGTGTCGGTGTCTTTTAACACAAAGGCAAATCGGAAAGGCCGTTAGGGCTTGTGTAGGGAAGATGCTGATGGGATTTGAATCCAGGCCTGAAAGACTGCATGTGATCCTTGGAACTGATTACTGAATACTTTACCATCTCTGAGTCTTTCTCAGGCCAAGCAGGCACAGAATACAAACACACCAGCGTAACAGATGTACTTAAGGTTCAGGGAGGATATGACACATTCGAACCAGCTACCAAATACTGATAATGACATTATGTGTTTGAATAGAAAATCCGAATTTACAACACACAGTATTTTTTGCATTTAATCCCTTATATGCTGCACTACACCGCACACATGTGCACTGGGTGGCTGGAATAGCTTTGATAAAATCATAATGCTCTCTATACAAGTAAAATAAATAAATAAAGAATAACAAAAATGTATGCTTGCAATACTGTTAAATAGTTTTACTGCAGAGTATTAAAAGCAGCTCTGTGTCAGTTTAGTAATCATTTGCATGTGGCTTTGGATGGTCATAGAGCATAAAGTGACAAGCGTATCACGGATACACTACAATATACAGCCTAGATAACTTACATAAAAAGCCAAGACCTTTCAGTCTGTCACAGCCACTGACAGAGGCTGACACATTTTAACATGCGCTAGATTAAGCGTTGAAATCATAATAAATGTCAGAAAGCATATATGGTGAAAAAGACGATGGTCAATTTCTTATGAACCACTGAATCTGTTATTATTTTTGACATTTTGATAGACTTGTTTTTTTTGCCGAAAAGAGCTTGAGAAATAAGCCACATGACACAAGAAAAGTAGTGACAAACCAGGGAGGGATGTGCAATGCATCAAGGGCTTATATGGAACATTCTAATCTAAAAACACATTTGTCCAGCAATATGTGCTCGTAGGCTACAGCTGCATCTGTGGGGGGTCCTGTTGGATTCATACCAGGATTGTTCCAGTTATGAGGCATTCACTATAATCTTTCCGCTATGAGGGCACTCCATATCGAAACTCTTTTGTTGGAATAGCTGCGTTTTTGATGTTCAACATACCAAAAAGAAGCACAAATTGCCAGCCTTCTTGGTCTTTTTTTAAATTCATCTAGACAGACAAAAGGAGAAAGAGATGATTCTAAAAGCTCCCAAAATCTCATTATACCAAGTGAGGGCCGTTCCTTGCATAAAAAGCAGATCTTATTTTTTTTGTAATTCTAAACTGAAAGTGAGACAGCACTTGATCTAATTCAGACAATTAAGAGGTGGCGCGGTGCGACTCTGCACGGCAGGAGCTGTGAGCAGATTACTGTGAAAACGGTTTCCTGGTAGCTGCATTTGACACCGAGACACTGAGTAACAGGATTGTTCTTTTCAGCTGTCATACGCAGTTTCTATACAGACACCCCAGAAGGCATCAGCAAACACCATGAGCTGAAGTAATTTAGACTGCCCATGCGAAACGTATAAATACAGTTGTATAACACAGCAAACTGCTATTTATATATAATTCAAGAAGTACACAAACGTGTATTAGTGTATAGGAATATGTTGGTGGATGAGACTCCCCTACAAACCGGACTTCCAGAAGTTACTGGAAGAGTTAGTACAGATGTTAATAATATTTATTTGATATCTTTAGAATGCATCTTCTCTACATCTACTATAATGTTTATGCACATAAAAATGTGATATGAATACAAATAAAATTGTTTCAGAATCTGAATCTATCAAAAACTATACAACCTGATTGAAAAATTAGCAACAAATGTGAGAAGAGACACACCCGGGGCAGTAGTCAAATATCAGAGCTATGGAGATACAGAGGAACACAGAAATGAAGGAAGTGTCCTGGTACGGGAAATATCAGGTGTACTTTGTAGAGATGTCATGATTTTTTCTACATGAAAAGCCCATCTGCTTTTCCCCAAAGACTGTCTCAGTGCGCTTCCACAGCAATAACACTGTATTCCCTGAAGAGAAGTCCTTAGCTCCACTCAGTATCACACATAGAGGACCACACTGCAGCACTCTGAAACACACACACACACACACACACACACACACGTGCACACACACACGTGCACACACAAACGAAAATACAAGTGGCACACGCGCTGTGTAGATATTGCGCAGAATCATCATTAGTTTATTTCCTGAGATTTTGTTGCTTGGCAACAGCTTAAACAGGTTGGAAATGTGAACAGTTAGATGAGGATGTGTTCTGATCAAGTCATACCCCCCCATCCTGCTGGAAAATATAAATGTGCCGCAGTACTCGTCGAGAGTGTTGCAGCCATTCCGAAGGAACAGTTCTTCTAAATTTTGGAATTGTAGTTGTACGAGGTAATTGTTCATAAGTCAGTGTTTTTACCTGCAGAAGATTTGGGTCAATACACTCCCAGAAGTACCAGCATGGAAGCTAAGCAATGTACTGCTGTGAGTGATTTTTAACCACCTAAGAATGTCCTACTAAAAAAAATACATATCACTCTAAGTGTGCACTACTACTTGGATTATCTTCATCGCTTGACCTATTAGGCAGCCCTTTACTTTGGCACTGCTTTCCAACCAACCATTCTGTATTACTAGGCATGTCGCTGAACCAGCACTTTCTGACCCAAAGTGCTATATTCTATATCCTAAATATAGCGCACACTTAAACTGTTATAGAATTTTTTTTTTAAGGTGGCTAAAATACTCTGTGCTGCTGGCCCCGTTCACAGTAGAGCATTGTTTAGCTTCCACGCTGATACATGTGCCTGCTTCTCCAAACTGGGATCTGCAGCAGATGCAGTAATACACTGACTATGGATAAATACCTCAAAAGTCCCACTTACTAATGCTTACTTTTGCCTTAAATTATGACTGTGCTTTCATTCATTTGCAAGGTCAGTAACTCAGCTTTTGTACATACTTCTATTTCCTTTTTTTCCCCTCTTTGACTCTTGTGCATTATCGTCTGTTGAGGGTTTGGGTTCTGTTGTCAAGTGATAGCGCGGAAGTGTGATCAGGCTGTTGAGTTTTAGGTCACCAGACGGAAAACTGAGGTTAAGACAACTTTACGCCCTCCCTGTCATTTATCCCTGATACGGTGAAGCATTTACAGCAGAGAGAGTGTGTGTGTGTGTGTGTGTGTGTGTGTGTATGACATGATATGTATTGCACTGCACAAATTGTGGGTTCTGCCAAGCCACTAAATAATCCAATCACATGTGAATTATTGAAGAATTTTCGGGGGCACGTTCTTTACTTTTTACTCATAAATATTGCATTTTCACCGCCTGCCTTTACTGATACATTTCATCATTATTGTTCTTCCTGGCATGAATTCTGTGTTTCCATGTCATGTGTGTTTCCATGTTTGAATCATTTGTACGATTCATGTATGCAACAGAGGTCGGCCCTGTCTACCTGCAGAGGGAAGACAATTCTATAAATAGGCTTTTTTTTTTTTTTTGCGGGTGATAGAAATGAGATTCTTGAGCTCGTTGAAAGCTCATGAATTTGTGTGAGCAAAACTTATTATTCTGTTCACACAGTTTAGCCTGCAAATGTCAAGCCGTGTGCTCATATCGGGATCTATATCTCTACATTCTAGCACATAAGTGTGTCTTCTCCTGACTCATTCATCAGTGCAAATTACCCCGTCTCAAAGAGTGAGTTAAATATTCCAATTTAATTCACAGTGTTTTTACATTTTACATCTGAAAGATCACAGTAGAGAAGATGTTTGGCCATATTTTAAATATATATATATACTTTTCAGATTGGTTCCCAGATTTTCCAACATTTGTGTTTCATACTAGGGAATAGTTCTTTAGTGAGCGTTAGAGAATTTGACATTCCAGGAGTGATGGAGGTTGTTTTCTAACGCACCCTGGTGATTAGGATGTTTCGCCTTAGTGATGTTCTCTCACCAGTGAAACTTATTCAGCAACACAGACTTCTCTGGGGCAGCAAATGTGAATTCTTTTCCATGTATTAGAAGACAGTCCTGAGGCAAGTTGTTCCTGGACTGTTATTCTAGAATATAATGATTAGAACACCGAAGTCTAAAATTCCACTGTAAAGCAGAAAGATGTGTAATCTGGGTGCATACTGACTAACACTTAGATATCTTCTATAATTGTTTGCTTTCAGCTTTTGTGTGCAGCAATCCTGCTGAATATTTTGCAGATAAACACGCATCTTGTCAGTCCTCCAGCTCTTCACACATGAATAAAGATGCTGGATGTACCGAACATGTCATCACAAGGTCATTACTCACTTTGCACAGATAACCTGCTGTTTAGATAGACCACGGGGAAGATGTTGAAGACTGACGACTCGAATCACATGTCCAGATGGCATCACAGACTTCCCTTTGACAGTTTAAGATACAGGCTTAGATTGGTGGTTTGATGCCATATGATGCCATGTGACTCACTCCATCTCTTTGCCTCCATGATCATATCTGCCTGTCACTGTCTCCGTGTTTCTGTGAAACACGATCCCTCTCATCCAGTCCCCCTCCTCTGTGCGCGGACCCCGGTGCCAAACAACCAGACAGCCCGACTGCAAGCACAGATGGGGAAGACAGGACCTAGCCTGCGATAGCGTCACACAAGTTCGCCTCCACGCTTTACTCAATCTGTGCCCATGTAACGCCAGCACGGCTAAGCCCTGCAGCCAGATCCGCCCCCATATCTGCGATTGTCACACCGCAGCACCAGCAGCACGGCAACACGCGCCTTCTTTGGGACGGTTTTAGACGGCGCTCAGCTTTTCACCACCTGTCACTTCACCATCTCCCACCGTTGGGAGATTGTCACCATGACGATAAGGGGTCTTTGAAGAAATATTGTTAGTTGTTGTCCTGTAACTGTCTTGCCCGTGGGCTTAAATACACATATCTGACTTAACCACCCGCTGTTCACACGGAGGGGCAAGACATCGTAGCCTTTCACACAGCACGGCTGGTTCACTGAAAGGTCTGACTGGTTGTAGATTATGCACAAACCAGGCATGCAGAAAGGACAGAAACATCATGAGGAGATGCTATCTGCAGAGAAACAACCAGCGGCAGCAGTCAAATGCCACATGCCCCAAATGCAAATCTCTTTACTTTTTTTTTTGCAATAACACTGTTCCCAACCAAACGGAAAATAGCATGTGCAAATAAGATGTGCCTCCTCTTGTTTGCTAGGCAATTACATCAGTCAGAGAAATTAGGTATGAGTGAACACGCAGTGCTAGAGTCTGTGATCCACAGCCTAGTTGTCCACCATGATTAGATACTCAGAAAGAGCAAGAGGTCATACACCTCATCGCCGGACCACATTACAATGCAATGGATTATTCAAGGTGAGAAAGTGAACCTTGTCCTGTGGTGCACTCCTATAGATGAGGAACATTCAGCGAGTAGCTAGGGCAGACCTCAGACCTGAGGCTCGTAATAGTACATCCATAAATTACCACAAGACAAGGGTGCTCTCTAAGGAGGCCCAGATGCAAGGTTTCTCTAAAATTACAGCTCGTATATCAAATCCTTTATTTGCAAACTGTCCTGTTCACTAGGAATCCCTTTATAGGTGCTCTGAATCCTTTCCTTACCCCATTTCCCTCTGGGCTCCCCACCTGTATAAAGTGTCACTGTGCTGTACTGTACTATATTTTTGGCCTTGTGTCTTGTCAGCAGGAGGATAACAACGTTTGTTTTGGAAGAACAGAAAACTGTAATGTTATGCTAGTATGACTGGGGACTGACTGAATATTTTTACTAGCATTTGCCCATTATGCTAATACCAGATGATTTAAATAACTCGCCACTGTGGTCAATTTATTGTCGGCATAGCCTTTCAGCAGTGACATGTCTACCGCTGGCCACTGGTGTCTACAAATCAAGGCTGTAAAGTGTGGAAGGATGCCAGCGCTGACCTATTGTACTAAAGTAGTTCCCAAGCATCTACCAGCAGGCCTCCACTGCCAGCAGTTACAAAAGTATCTTTTATGTTTTAGCTGTGTTCTGGGGCCAATTGTTATTTTTGGATGGTCAGAAATACATTTCTCGCTCCAGACAAGCAGCTGTCTGGGACATGAGGCTGAATGTCTCACGAGGTGAGGCGCATTCAGCCCAGACAGCAGACATGGTCTCACTAAGCCAGGTTGATGAGTTTAAGTTAATGCTTTAGGACACGCATGTTTGTGAATGTTTGAATATGACGCTCTTTTCACAGCAACCTCGAAATCACATCAACGTGGCAGCCATGTTACAGCTGAAGATTTGCAGACCCAATTAGCAGAGCTTTCATCGCTTCGGCTGGAGTGAGCCGAAAGGAGCACTGCTGCTGAGTTAATCATGCTGTCACAAGTCATCCTGTCAGCCCGTCCAGAGTGCAACATCTGTAGCATGTCTGCCTCTGACAGGGCCGCTTGCTAAAGTGTGAATTACACGGGAAGAGGAAGAGATCTTCTAAATTAGATCAGCCAAGCATAGGAGCCTACAGGTAAACAGATCCTCCTTGCAGAACTGATACTCATTAAGTTCCCGTGTTAACATCTCGCAAGGGGTAATTGCACATGGTACTTAAGTCTAAATGGACAGTTATATGACCGTCTATCACTCTCTCTCCTGCCTGTTCTTCCTCCTCTCTACCCGTTTACAGTAGCTGCTGATAGATAAAGACCTTCGGCAACGCTCAGTTTTCATTAACTCATTTCATGGCAAAAAAGTGAACTGCAGTGAATAGCAAACTGAAAATCGATTATTTCAGCTCGAGCTAAATAGTATCAGTGCTTTCAACATAAATGCAATGTCCCTGGTTGATTCCTGCCAGGGACCTTTGTTGCATATCATAACAATCTCCCTCTCACTGCCCACTATCAAATGAAAGCAAAAGAACTTCTACTACAGCTACTGTGTTTTTCTGAGTTCTTACCTGAATGGAGACATCGCTGTAGGAGCCTCCTATTACTCCAGAGATTGCTAGAGGGACATCATCGTGTATGGCGTAGGAGCCATCAGGGCAAGTGTACTCGCTGTCATCCACTTTAGTGAGGGAGGCCCGGACAAACTCCAGAGACTGCTCCAGAGCGTAGGTGTCCTTCGAGCACGTGTCCAATATGTGGGCGCCCAGTCTGATCCCAGGCAGGATGTGCTCGTCCCTGTTGATCTCATCCAGAGCCAGCAGCATGGCCTCCAGTCGCTGGATCCCTCTCTGAGCATTGATCTTCCCACAGTCCTCTGCCCCCTCACCTTTCTGGTGCACAGGGAACAGGCCACCAATCATCAAATCTCCGTCCAGTGTGATCTCCCTCTTTGAGTCAGTGTTATAACCTACCACAGGCAAACCCTGGGGAGCCTGGGCAAAGAGAGACACACATACACACAGAAGGCTGAGGCGGGACAGCCAGAGGGGTCGGGGCACAGGGCGCACCCCCAACACAGGGGATCTCCCCAATGACATATCCCTGGGCAAAACAAGGTCACGGTCCCTGCCGGTTTGTGGTCAGCTCACGGTCAGCTTTTGAAGATGCCGGCACCGTAGGAGAGAACAGCGAGGCGCGGCAGCACCGGATCTCAGAGCACCGATGTTCCTGTTCTGACAGAGGCCATTTACAGCATCAGCGCCATCCTTGTCGTCTGCCTCTTCCTCAGAGTTTCTCTCAGATTAGAGCCTGCAGATCAAAACAGAAAGAAATTCATTCACAGCCTTTGAGCCGCCGTACAATGATCCTTTTGTCTCACGCACACCGTGTCTGCCACGGGCCGACTCTGCACAATCGTCTCAACTAGTGAGTAAATATTTGTTTCCCTTGATGTGTATTGACGATAATGGATGTAGTAGGAAATATGGTAAAATCCTTTTTATTGGTTCAGTAGTAAAGTCATCAACCAGTCCATAACAAGACATTTATTTTATTTTTTTTTAACAAAGATGAATAGATCGCACATGATGCTGACCATTAAGCATTATTTTTTCTGTACAGAGGGAACATTACAAATGTGGGTCTATAGTGTATATAGGCAACATTCTGGGAATATTCAACCAATAAATGTTGGCAAAAGCTTGAAGAAAGAGTTAAACATTAGAGCAGTGATCACTAAGGACAACATACTTTTCTCATATTTTCAAGCAATACAAGGTCAACCCCTCATTGTGAAATAGCCTAATATTTTAAAAGTGCTTTTCTCCGGTTTCATCGCCTGACCTCTAGTCTGGCCAAGTATTAGATCTCTGTTTTAGACACATACATATATACGTCTGCACAAAGAGGTTTCACAGAGATAACAAATCCTGTCTCCAAGGACCATTTTTTTAAAATCACATGAACCACTCAGAGTTCTAAGAAAATGATGGTTTATGCACATCAAAAGTAAAATCCACATGCAAGTATGAAGATCTTTTTTTTTTTTGCTAATAGATTGTGCTACAGTTTTTAAACATAATTATTAATTTATTTCACAGTCTGTGGTCGTATATTATTTATTTCCAATATGAAGCCTGAAATTAAAATTAGTTTTATATATATAGTAATACAGAAATTATAGTAACTTGCCAAAAAAAATAAATATTAGACAAATTTGGTTATGTGAGATCTGATGGAAGGGGTCAGCTACAATACTAATTACTGGAAAGAAGATAAAAAAGAGACAAACATAATTGATAACAGATTATACATTGGGGAGGTTTTGCATAACTGGAAATTTGTAAAAAAATATTGTTGAACATTTTAAATATGAAAAATGCATACTTGCTTTCCTGTTGAGGATAGCTATCACTCAAAGCTAAAGCCATTAGTTAGCTCATGTTAGCACGTTAGCATGAAGACAGGCAAACACCTAGTCTAGCTCTGCTCAAGGTAATGAATCTGCTCTTAGGCACCAATAAACATTACTGAATAACACTTCTGGTTTGTTTCTCCTGTTCAAAAAACTGATTGTACAGTGATATATTGTGGCTTTATGTGTGTAGCATAAGGTGCGGATGCTTTCTAAACAAAGCTAACTGTCTAAAATTCAATATTCGGGTAATTCAAGCTCAACTATGCTTATCTAACCTGGTAAATCCATCCGGATCACTTGAGCACACATTTCTGTTTGCTTAACATTATCCTTTATAAATGCTTTCAGTAGATGAGAGCTTAGTGGGAGTACTTTCCTTGACAGACAGCAAGTTAATAAATCAAGCTTTTTGTATGGCAAAAACATCTTTACATCCGAAAAACTCTACTGGCGCATACTGGTTTAATTGTTGTTAATTAGTCTTTTTCTCTAATAACTGATTATTAATGTTAGCACATTTTCCAAGAGATTACAACCCTGATTGGCCAGTTAGCTACAATGCAGTCCCTGATTGGCCCTGTTACTTTCCAATTTTTTGAAGTTGATCGCAATGGAGAGAAGGCCAGACTGTTACATAGAGCAACAAAAAAAATGTGTGCTTAATTATTCAGGATGGTTTAAATCAGATTAGTGCTGGACCACGTCTAGATTTACTATGACCCTTCCACTTCCATGTGAAGCGTTGAAGCAGATTCAGTTAATATATGGCCAGGCAACAGAAGAGAAGCAGGGTTAATGTTCATCGCTGGTGTCAGTCCCCTCACGTCCCTGAGGCTTAATTAAGCAGAGTGTTGAGTGTGGGAGAAGTTTATCAGAGTAAATTATTGAGCTAGAATGCCTTGTCTCAACAAGTCAAGTAGCCTGACAAGCAGTAATTAACTGTATTAGAGCAAGATTATGAAATATCTAAAAATCAAGCACTGGAGATATTAATACTTGTATTTCTTTCTTCTCCGTTTTAAAAATACAGATTTATATGTAACTAATAAAACAACATAAAGCTCTCAACAGGAGCTAGATTGCAGATCACATTCTTTGGGGTTTTTCTCTGTTTCTCACCATCTTCTGCTCTCTCCTCACTCTTTCTGTCTCTCTCTCTCTTTCTATCTATCTCTCACTTGCTGTTGTTTCCATGGAAACTTGCCAGAAAGATGGAGAGGGTGAAGAGGAAGTGGAAAACAGACCAGGACAAGTGAGCCAGTCTGACCATGCATGGTGCTCGGTCCTGTGGGAGAACTGAGAGGTCTGCACTGTGGACTGACCAAATTGTCCACACTTCACTCAGAGATTTTCAAGCTCTGCCTTTTAAACATTTATGCATCCCAAATGAAACCACAAACAAATACCACTACTGCATTCAGATATTGCTTTCATACCTCATCTCTTATCCATCAGTATTGTCGATTGTCCAGCAGTGGAATTGCTGCCTTATAGAAACGCTTCTAGCCCAAACATCGCCGTGTTGTAATGAGAAACAAGAAGCGACATGTCACATTACATGAGATGAGTTGTAAGTGAAAATTAAAAGGTCAGCCTTCATCTGCACAAAATAAGCATGTGGACGTCAGACCTTGTATTTGCTCCTTCAGTAGCCTGTCAACAAGTGAAAAATCTGTTGCAACAGCCTGTGCATTACGGGCCAAGGCACTACTGCTTCCTTCCCTTGCACAGCCAACTGCAAATGTAATTGTGTGCAGCAAGAAAATTTGAATTATTGGTAGGTGATTTCTGGCTGTGCCGTAGATCTGCAGCACGTGAAGCATAAATGCCCCTAAACAAGAAGGAAAGAGAAAGTCAGCGCTCTGGACTGACTGAATGTGTTTATTTTGAATAGAAATCTGCAGTTAAAAAGTAAAATGTCTGCAATAACACCGGTAAAGCACTTAAGCACACAGCCTCGAGAGGGAATGGTGACAAAAGGATTTGTGGCTGACACATTGTCAGTCTCCTGGTCGGTCATACGTTCCCACCGGAGGCCTCCATCTCACCAGTGTGCTCCTTCTATCGTATAGTATCCAGCCCATTATGATCGTATACACATTCCACCTGGTAAACCTGCTGGACCTGTTGCTGATGCAGTCACAAGCAGTGAATGATAATAACCTGCGCATTTTCTTTGGCTGTTACACTTTTATAAAGAATGCTACCAAAGCCTATTAGACCAGAATAATTCAGATGTACAAGGTTTTAGACACTTCGTACCAACGTTCCTGCTGATGGTTAAAATGAGAGACGCGATCCTAATGTGATGCTTCAGGCTTAGCAAAAAGCGTAGTCTACTGTGGCTCTGGGCAAAGGTTACAAAATCCTAAAATACTTTTGCTAAAACTATTCTTTTGCCCAGAAGTGGGTTATAAGCACACACTTCTGAAGCATTTAAATGTGCATAATTTAAGATTCCTTGCATGACATCAGGTTGCTGTTGAGTGTCATTAGCTTGTAAATGATACAGACGCCTACACTAGAATGGTATAAGATTCCAAAATGTTGTATGTATAAATGACAGCTGCTGAGAGCAATATTTACACTTAGGATGTAATATCCCACCCAGGAATTCTGTACACACGTTAACTTCAAAGTAAAAACCGTGCCTCATTTTTTCCCCGCCTATGCAGCCATCTCTGTTTCCCTCTTCACCAGATGGCCTTTTTAATTCAAGAGCATAAAGCCTGCCAGCCTTTTACACACTTCAAACCAGACTGTGCGAAGGAATGGAAAGAGTGGATGGAGGAGGAGGAGGGGGAGGGGGAGGGGGGGTGAAGAAAACACAGAAAAAGATAGCAGATGCGAGAGGGGGGGGGGCAGCGGTGGAAAAGGAGGGAAGAGGGGTGGGGTTTGGGAAAAATGCTATCCAGGATGAGTTTTTTTTTTATGACACTCATTTGCCCCAGGAGTGGAGTGCAGCATTAATATGGTAATATCCCCCCAGGCGATGGGAAGTGTTGAGTAGTGGAGGTCATCTACTGTATATGCAGTCCCCAGCCCGAGGGGGCAGGTTGGAGATCCCCAGTGGAACGGCTCGCAGGCTGCCTAAGAGGAAGGCGAGGTAATGGGAGTCAGGCTTCCCTAAAATCAAATTTCCAGCTGACAAAGAGGATGATCCTGGGTTGGGGGTGGGACGGCGGTGGGGGGGTGCCTGAAAATGGTCCGCTAATGGGAACGAGTGGTCACTCACCAACACCCACGCCCACCCCCCACGTTACTGAGCACAAACAAGGTATTAGGTTCAAATCCTGGAAGCATCTGTGGCAAATGAAACTACATGAAACTTACATTATATTTGATATTTCATTCTATAAATGATCCATACTATCAAGTATTGGTGTAAGTATGTCTGATTCCTCTGTGTCTTAGAGCTCTATTGCTGTCCAAACACCGTTGAGCCACTACGTTGCACAGGGTCATATATTTCTCCATTGGACATCAGGCACTGCAGTTTATATTGAAGCAATCCCACATACACAACAGTTCTGCTACTGCGACATATATATTAATCCACAGCTAAAATTAGTCTATCCAACAAAGCCACAATTTATTACCGTATTTACATTTATATTAACAATCACTGAAGATTTCTGTGCCAGTTTTTGACAATGAGTTAGTTTTGGGTTTTTTTTAAGATCTATGTCTTCTGTAGCAACCATTGTGCGTGGAGTTGAGAAAAGAAAGTATTGGTTGATTCACCACTGGTATCGTCCATTTATTAGATTTGGTGACAGGAATAAAAGAATAAACGGCTCCAGACATTACTGCCGACATGTTTGCCAAACTGGAACATGCAGGCAGTTTCACGCTCTATCTAGTGATTATTTTCATCCTATACAGTAGAGGCAAACAGGGTACGCTCACATTTGTGAAGCTGGGAGCAATGACTGCTTGGATTTGTGCTCTAATAAATGATTTATGGCTGAAACATGTTACCCCGGCTGTGCGTATAGGCCAACTTGTTTGGAGACATTTGAGTGCCTGTTTTCTTCCACATTGGTACTCTTTTTTTTTTTTTTTTGTTCACGGTCTCGAACATGGCTCCTAACAGGATTGACTTATCAGTTACAGTTAAGCAACAGCTCATGACAAGCCGCGGTATATGGTCATTATATCGCAGCTAACGGGCGTTGTTCGGCCCAATGTGAAGTGGAGGGCCGACAACCCCCTCAGCTGTGATATAATGACCCTATATCGCGGCTTGTCATGAGCTATTGCTTTCATAAAATGGTTACCAAGTACGGCAATATGAAAGAAAAATACACACTCCAATTTAAATATTTTTTTTATTAGTATATAAAGCTGTTCAAATAAAATAAGACCCTCGGTTGGTTCCTGCACAATACTGCTCCCACTCCTCCATCAGCTGTGCCAGAGAGACACGGCGCTACCGGCTTAAAAACGCAGTTTGTGGACATAATAGCTTAAAAATTTTAATGAAAAAAAACAACAAAAAATTTCAGCTGATGTCTTTGATACAAAAACATTGAGCTAAGGAGGCGGTGTTCTATTTATGTTTTGAAAATCCTGTGACCTCCAGAGAGCATCAGCTCAGTCAATGATGAGTCAATGGGCTTTTTCCTCAGATGCGGAGTGATGATGAATTGTGAAAAGGAACATGGTGCACGCTCTATATAGCACGGCGAGGAAACAATAGGATTGCTTGATTTGACCAAGTAATAGTAATTTAATTTGATATAGAATAATAAACACAGTTGCACAGTTCAACCATAGAACTGTTCATTTCCTGTTGATTAACTTGGCAAATGCATCCACTGGTTGTAAAAGGGTTTGATCTAAACACATGGGAACACAAAGAAAGAAAACGTTCTTGGATTCACCCTAAACATGAATCACAGTGTTAAGTTGATTTTCACATAGACTAAAGTGGGCAGCAGGTAGTAGTCGTAGCAGTAATTGTAGCAGGAGGAGGAGGATCTGAGAGTTGTCTCCATTCTTACAATTACAGCTTCAAATGCAGAACGTCATCTTCCATCCAGAATCAAATCAGCTTCTCAGAGGTGTTTTGCCAATAATTCGGAAGCATCTTCTTTTTCTGAGCGTGGGTTGCCGTTTCCTCTATTGTCAACAACAAAAAAAGGAAAAAAAAAACATTTGCAGGTTCTACACACCGAACCTCTGTGGAGTTACTCATAATGACTCAGCCCAACCGTAACAAATACGGCTACGAGTGGTGTTGTAGGTTTTCATCTGATTTCACAGCGAGCCCCTTCGAACTGTCAGACTGCCCGCGTTTCAAAAGACGAATGGCTTCTGCCTCACCGACGGAACACGGTGACGGCTGAAAGATATTCACAGACAATCCTGCACGGATTATCTCTGAAGCAGCTGAATGTGAAGCCGCTACAATTAATTAGGGGACTGGATCAATGATAAGCATTGACGTTACACCTGCAAAACTAGCAACGGCCTCCAAAAAGTAAAACTACTAACCTTTTTCTAAAAAGGTTATTGATACAATTTGCAAATAAGAAGAGAGAAGGGTCGTGAACTTTTAGTGAAATAAACCAAGGTGTATTTTGAACAGCAGAGACTGTCGTTTAAAAGACAAGTGATCAATTCAGAGGCTCACGGCATCGCTGTAAAGGTTTTACTGATTTACCCACATTGAGTTAAGACACTCAATAAATGGAAACATGAACCTTATATTCAGCCCCTAATCCTAATAAAGTGCATCCCACCTATATGTTTGCTTATGTTCTCCAAACAGCTTGTTCGACTTTGCTGCACCTCCCCCTCATCCGTCGCCCCGCTCCACCTGTGAGGCGGAGATTCCCTCGCATGTGTGTACCGGTCCCTTCACCTCCCAGGAGCCTCGTCCTGCCTCCCTCATCAAACATTCATCATCTTTCTTTGTCTCTCACAGATCATTATTGCCAGGCCCACGATTGGTCTGAACACAGTGATGGATGTATTGCACTTTCGTTTCAGAGGGAACCATTTTTTTATTTTTTTTTTTTTTATCTTTGCATTATTCATCATCGCGCTACCACACTGTTAAAAGAAAGGGGCATAAAGCTGCATCGTGTTTGTTGGAAATCATTAGACATGCTGTTACCAGACTTCTGATTAATATTCTTGAGGGAATTCAAGCTATATTATCGTGAATGTGACAATATGAGATCTAGAATTCTTTTTTTTTTCACCTCTTTTTTTTATAGTAGAATATAAATCACTAAAAATCAATACTGCAAAGCAGGCTGATTTTTTGTTGAAATAGCTACTTCTATTTTTATTAATTATTTTTCTCTTGCCTCAACAGCATCAAAAATTAATTGCATTCACACTGAATCAGGATTTTTATTGTTTTTAGGTGCACAATTCCATGTTTGATCACTTGCACTCCACTACACACTGTTACTCAATACAATAGAAAGCCTGTTATTCAGCATTCATGTTAACTTGATTAAGAGACTCACAGTAACAAAGAAAAGTACGTAAGTGTCATCATTAAAGTCCCTGAGTTGGCATTAGCAAGAAGAGCACAATAACCAATAAAAACTGTTCTGACTTTTCAATGTTGTGTTCACATGAGACCTTCATCACTCATGAAGCTGATTGAGAAAATGAGCTTTTTACCTAAATAGCATCTGACTAAACCCCCCTGTGGTCAGAGTAACCGCCTGGACACTCAGAGGTTGGAGGAACTGTATCCATGGTTATGAAGCCAAGCCTCCATGTTTCATTCATAACACACATCGTGGGTGTTTGTCCTTGTGAAGCATCGACATCACAGCTGAGCTTCATTTGGTGCTGGAGCTGCAGAGTTGGAGCAAGTCTTAACACTGATTTAAAGCGGGGCCGTGTTACATTATTATGAATATTATTATTCCATTCCGACAACCAATGCTTGTTACTAAACCAAACCAGTACATAAACTTACATTTTTCTCAACACGTTTTATTTCCAGCAACATAATCATGAGAGAAAACTGTGGCTATAACCAGCCTGACTTTAGCTTCTTCTTATCTGGGATATTAAGTCAGAACATTGACAATGACATTCAGTGATCTAAGCAGAATGTGGATTAAAATGAGGGTTCCCAACCAGGGGTTTGGCACCCCAGAAAGGAGTACAATAGTGCAGAGGGACTAATAAATATTTAATATTTATACACCAAGCTTTATATACTGTCCAAGCCATGCAAGAGTGAGCATGTGCATGTGTGTGTCAAAGTGAGTTCAAGAGCATAAGAAGTTGTTAAGCTGTTCTTTCCAATAGAACCAAAGCGATCCATCCGCCAGGCGTTTGATCACTGATCACTGTGTGATGAAGAGGCAACAGGAACGATGCCTGCTAATATAAAACTGCGATGCTGCAAGTAAACTGGACAAAGTTTAATCACGCGCTGCTAGACGCCAGAATGTGTTGAAACATCCACATGTTAATGTTTAGGTAACAGACAGATTGATAGATAGATTACTGTCATCAGCAGCAGCAGTTTACAGACTGTGATGATGGAAGCGTTGTTACTAGAGACAGAAAGAGAGAGATCAGGCACCTGTGCTATGTGCTTGCAACTGAATATCTGAGAGTGAGGCTTTAGAGGTGTTACTGCATTGTTTTTGCTCCAAATCTCAGGCTCTGGCTCTCCAGGGCTCCCCATGCAAAAACTGGAAGAGAGTACGCCCAGCATCAAGTCACAAGTAACAGGTGAAACAGACGTATAGGACGGAGCTGTGCAGGCAGCGCGGGGCAGATATCGCCTCGCCGCCCCCTTCTGTCTTTTTCTCTCCCTGGATTCAGATGATGGCAGCGGAGCCTGGTCTTCTCCAGGCAGCCAAGACCTGAATAATTTACAGTAATCAACATCTTCAGCTGTGAGTGCTGGCTCACCACCATTCTAATTCTTTAAGGGGGGGATTTCACGAGCATGCCTGATTCCTTTATGCAGGAGATTCAGTGTCTGACACACGAATGATCAATATGACAGCTTAGTAATAACAAGATGCAGTTTGTACATAAGTGTGCGCGTTGATGATCGGATTACTCTGCATTCTGAGCGTCGCCTTTTATCTGCTGAACATGCAGCACAGATGCCCCTGGGACTGAAGGAAGCATCCACAGTACATTTCGCTCCCCATAATGACTTTGTCCAGTATTATCCATGCTGCCTCTAAATATGTGTGCTTGCCTTGGGGTATGCATTCATATTCTTCATGTGTTTCAACATGCATTTTAAACTCCTTGTTATATGATAATGGAAGAATTACACAGTGGTCCATCACAGCATGCAGTATCCCCATGTTCTTCATTGTGATACATCTGCACTATATATATATATATATATATATATATATATATATATATATATATATATATATATATATATATGTATATGATGCATCTTCTGAACATTGCTGGACTAGAAAAAAATGTCTTTGTTTAGATCATCTCCTTCCTTCAAACAGGCAAGTTTTGGGTTTTGTTTTAGAAGTCGACCCCCTTAAGGATGTTTTGCACTTTTTAAACACTCGCCGTGTTTCTCCATTTGTGCTAGATGAGGAGATATGGCGGTGGTGTTGTGCTGCAGCGCCTGTTTAGTAGTTTCACAGCAGCATGTGCACATGTGGAGGGTTTCTGCAGCGTGTAGGATAAAGCCAGCGGTAGATCATTTGATTTTTTATGTACATATCAGAAAAGGTGCCGGATTATAACTCATAATATAAATTAAAGCCGAGAAAATCACGCACGTATTTATCATTGCACTACTTTAAAATAAGTATTAGGATTTAAACAAACATTTTTTTATACGGTGGATTTCAACTAATTCAAACATGAGCGCCTTTTTTTTTTTTTTTTTTTTTTTTTTTTTAGGTTTGCAACCGGGATCATTGAAGTTCACAAAGATGCACGTTTAAGCCCGTGACAAGACAAGACACATTTCCACGCATCGCCTCTTACCTGTGCGGGGATCCTCAGTTTTCCAGCGCTGTGCCGAGCGACGACTGTGCTGCGTTAACCGAACGCATATCCTTTGCACCAGTGTGACTGATGTTCTTTTTTTTTTCCTCCTCTCTTTACGCCTAAAAAAGCGGCGTGTGTGTCTCTCTCTCTAAACTACAGGAGGAGGAACGAGGGGGAAGGAGGCTGAAGTTTTGGCGCCGCGTTCAGGAGCTGTCCGCGGTGCTGAGAGCACCACACCAGCCTCTGCTTTCCTAGAGGTGTGATGCTGCCTTCACTGCTTCAAAAAAAAACACAAAAAAAACTCTTCCTACACGCGTAAGCGGAGGATGAAGAAAAACACACACACACACACATATACAGAGATGCAACTGACGCCCACTTCGTACGTCTCGAACTCTTTTAAAGCTGTCGATTTGTGAAAGAGAAATATGAGAAGAAAAAACAAATAAAAGATCATGAGTCTCCTACAGGAGGAGAGGATCTGCTTCAGCGCGCAACCCGCGCGCGGCTGTCAAACCCGATAAGGAACAAACTTGAAATTCTACCTGTTACTCGAGCTTGAGTAAAAGAAAAAAGAAAATCTTTAGTAACCTGCAAAAATATACATAAATACATATATATTTTTTTAAATATCAGATGGCCCAGCGCACCAAAGCTGGACGAGCCTGAACTATCAGAAGGTTTTTTTTGGACAGTTGGACCATAAACAGAGACGCAGTCCTCCAGGAAAATGTCCCGGAGCCAAATGAGCTGTTTTGTCGTTTACAGCCTCATAGAAAGCACTAAAGGATTTATTGGCAGTGCCGAGCTCCGGGTCGGGAGCTGTGATGATGAGAAAACGTTGGTGAATCGCCTCTTATTTGATCAGGCGGTCAGGGGGAGAAAGGGGGTTATATTAAAAAAAAAAAAAAAAAAAAAAAAAAAAAAAAGACGTTCGGTTCTCTGGAGACTTCTCATCGTCGTCAGTGCGTCCAGTTTTATTTAGGATCCGCAGACAAGTTGTGACACGGCGGCTGTGAGGTCAGTCCCGGATGGCACCGACGCGCGTGGGGACGCGCGCTCCGTGGAGCCTCATTTCCTGCAGCTTCAGACACGCAGCAATGGTCGGGCATCGAAATTCGTGTGTTGAGACATCTCCCTCTCTTTCCTTCTACGTGCAATGTAGTGAGATTAATAATTAACATCACGGGTAGGCAATAATCTCCGTGCCCTCAAAGCTGCATGACACCCCAGTGGGTTTCACAATTAATTAAATCAGTTGTTGACCCAGTGTGTCATCCCAGACTCTGCCAGACTGGTTTTTATTTATTTATTTTAATTTTTATTTATTTTCGCATTAGGACAAAGGTTGGTGCACTGAGATTAAAACTGCAAGAGCAACAGACATGTGGGGAGGGCATCTGTCCCTGCACAGCCCTGTAGACAGGAGTCCCTCACCTCATCACATCACAGAGCACTACACCACAGACCACGGTGAATAAAGCTTGATGACTGCCATTTGTTCCATGGAGGAACAAGAGAGGTATGAGGGTAAATGATCCGATGTCTTGCTCTTAGATGGACAGCACAGAATATGATATTATCTTCTATATTGCGTTGTATTATAAAACATGAAGAAAAATAAGCTGTTCACTCACCAGACATCCCATCATGGGAGTGGAACTGACTCAAGGCCTAGAATAGAGAGAGAGAGCCCATGAAAATCCAATTTTCTTGATGAACGAATAAATTGGGCCCTTCAGTTAATTGTTGTCATAATTTGATGAATACATTGAATGACATCATGAGATAATGAACTTTGTGCCACTATGTGTGACATTCTGGGGGGATTGTATCTTATCATCCTATATATGCTTTTTCATTTTTAAATATTTTTCTGATATGCTTCATGCACTGGCATGGATAGGGGCCCATTGACATTAAGAGCGTGCAGAGCCTAGAATTTGGTGCTATGCCCCTGCATCTCAGGATTTGATGTTTTAATGATGGGTGTTTGAACATGCTGCTCCAAAATTCCCCTATAGGTGTTCAAAAAATTGACTATTGCAGTTAGAGTATATTATGGATACAATTTTCATACAAACCTTTCAGTGCTGGTCTGTAGAAGTAGCAGATGTCGTTATATAGTCAGGTTTTTCCTGTTACCTTTTCCTTCTCTCAGGCCATTATATCCAAAAGCACCACCAGGAAAAAAAAACATGGTATCAGAAAAACATGTGGTATCATCAGCTAATAGAATTTGATACCAGGTGTGTTACCATGCCTACTTTGCTGTTAAATTGGAAAAAAAAAAATACAGTACTTATAGGTTACGATGCTCATTAAGGACCACTGGCTAAAGAACACCCATGTCCATCAAATATCAATAGTCTGCTGGAACCCATTCTTCCTCATCTGCTGTATACTGAGCTAATTAAATACATGACGCAAATGCCATACCTCTCAATCAAACACTGACCAGATCAATGCGGCTTCTGCTGAGGTGACAGAATATTCACCTGCTGACGTGAATAGGGATTTTTTTTTTTTAAATAATATTCTTAAATGTGTGCATTCTTCATATTTGAATTATTCTGTGCACATCGATTAAACATTATGTGCCAGTGACCCCCCCCCATGCTTTCACAAAGCTCTCACATGTTGCCATTGTTGGCACTTCCCTGAACATGTTCTTCTGTACTTTTCCAAAGGAAGCGGTGGCACTTTGTTGCATTTGTTTCGACGTGAAATCATGAAAGCTGTTAGCTTAATAAGTTATTAGGCGCTTACAGCCTCATCAATCTGAACAACAATGTGTCCTACTGCTACCCACACTGTGTTAAATCTCACAGTCTCCGATGGGAAACAGACAGTAAAAAAAGGATAAAATCCAGCCTTCACAGTAGAGAAATGATGATGTGGCTCCGTGTGATAAAACATGAAAATGAGGTTGCCGTCAGCAGTCTTTCTTAAAGAATGATTATTTATTGTTTCTTTAGTGCAACAACTGATCTTTTTTATTTTAAAAACCTTATTACAGACGGAAGGACACAATCATGGCAATGTGCTGTACATTATTTCCAATGCCTTACAGCACTAACAATTATAACCTACAAACTTCTCACAACTAGTCTCTGGAAGTGAGTGAACATCAGCTAAAACATGATCAACAGAACAATAGAAAGAGAAAGAAACATAAAAGTATTTATCTGAGCGAATATTGACGATAAAATGTTCTGTACACTATCCAGGACAAGAAAGGTTAAAATAAGAGTTTGATCATGAATTCTAGTCATGTGGAATAGGAATAGATGATGTTACTTCATTAAGTCTTAATTGTTTTTTTTCCCTCTGCCCTGGATTCAAGAATTTTCCTTGTTTGATAGATATCGCTCATACTGGGAACATTCATAACAACTTAGGTGCATCAACAGATCTATAGCATTAGCTCCTGGACATTTCCACTTGAATATGAGTGTATATCAAGACATCAAAGACGGGGGAATGCACACAAACACAGTGAAAGTGGGCTATAATATCATCTGTCACACATAGGCAAAGATATTCTGTGGCTGATTCAGGGTCGCTGGTGTCAGTGTCTGCCCTTTGATGTTAATCTCAAACTGAAGTGTAATCTGAACAGGAATGGCGGCGAGTCAAACAAGATTACCAGTTCGAAATGAAATTGGGAATTAAACAAATCTTGACTCATTTGCTGTGCGCCATGTGAGAGGAAATGAGGTTTGCACATATAGACTTTACCCAGTAGGGTCTTCGGGTGTTCCATCCTGATATACGATATAGGATCAGGATTTTCTTTTTTTAAAAAGTGAGATTACAGTGTAACAAAACATACAGGCTTCAAAAGAAGAAAAAAAAAAAAAAGAAGTAGAAGGCGCAGAAATATGGCGTATTGGTCATGGAAAGAACAGCTTAACATCCACCAATAAGATTACACGACAGATAACCAGCAACAGCAATAAAGAGAATCTCTGTAGAATCCCAGTGTTACATGGTTACATCCCTTATCTCTCCAGCATCCTCCTACTCCTTCTTATCCCCGGAGGGCTCCTTCTCCTCAGACACCAGTTCGGCTGCTTCCCTCGCTCCTTCCTCCCCCTCAGGGACCACCTCCTCTTCTTCCTCCTCCTTCTCCTCCTCCTCCTCCCCCCCTCCTCCTTCCGCCTGCTCCTGCTCCTCCTGATCCATGTCGAGCTCCTCAAAGGAGGAGCCGCTGCCCATGGACTCGTTTGAGCCTCTGTCGCTGTGGTCCCTGAGCTTAATGTCTTCATTTGCATCCATTACGTCCCTCAGAGGCAGGGACGAGGCCAGGGAGGCAGCTGTGGAAGCGGCCAGGGAGGTCTCTCTGCTGTCCCAGGGCACGCCGCCGCTCACTGAGCTCACGTCACTGTGGGAGTCTGCACCTGCGACGACATGGGAAGTCGACACAGGTTAAAAACGAAAACAAAAAAAGAGGCCGGGTGTGTGAGCTTTGTACAATACAAGCTGTTGCCCAGTTTTGACTGAATTTTCATTGGGGGAAGTGTAAACATGTAATAGTAATAGTTTTTACTTACCTGAAAAATAGATATCGGAGTACCCACCATGAATACACACTTTAGCAGCTTAGACGGTAATGAGATCCAAGGTGAGTCTAGTACTCTGACCTCTGACAACTACCTCTTTAGGTAACGGATCAATGTGCTAGGCAGCTGTTTGTATGGAAGATTAAACATGTAAAAACAAATCAACTAAATGTTGACAGCTGTTATATGTCATACTGCTACAGTAAGTGAGTAGTTACTATGTCATATCTCTACACACACATCCTGCACCTTAAGTATGCATTAGCTATGTATGTGTACATGTGTGTATGTGCGTGGATGGGTATGTGCGTATATAAATGCAATATGTAAATATGTGTGTATGTGTATGTATGTAGGTATGTACGTGCATGTATGTATGTATATATGCTTTGCTTATGCATACTTTTTTCTTACTATTTATTAGTATTTTTTTCTCTATTCTTATGTCCATAATGCATACTGTGTATGCGGATCAACAAATTCTACGAATTTTGTACATAATTTTGTGTATTTTTACTTTTTATAGCTTTTATTTTCTTAGCTTTTATTTTATTTTCTTTTTCTTTTTTTTACTCTGTATGCTGCAGTAGGGTTAGGGTTGGTAGCAAAATCATTAAACAAATTAAGATGCGCTAGCTGCACATTCGAAGCATTTGTGACTGACTCTCAGAAGTTTTGAGACTTTAACTAAACATACTGTCAATAGTGGTTTCCCTCCAGCTAGCCGGTCCACACGGAACTGTTATAGTATGAGAGGCTGTTGCCATGGCTACCACCAGCTGGTGTCAGCTGACAAAAATGACAGTGATTGGAGTAGTAACCTAGTTACGACCATCCTGATGACCTGAGCTCACATTTCGGTTTGCTCTGCATGTCGGTGTGGCCTTCTCTTAACTGAAAACATTTTCAAGAAATTATAAAGTAACCGGGCTATATATATATATAAAATGTGTTTTTTCACAGATCTCTTTGTTTTCCCTGAGGCGTTTTAAATCTCCCATACTTACCCCCCATTTCCAGGCTGCTATATCTTTATATTTAGCATACCAACACAGAGAGATATTCACCTTTTCATCTAAATATTATGTATGGATAGATGCGTATGCATTTACATTTTCTGAAATCCTTTGATCACAGCGAAGGAAAAATAATGATTTTTAGTCTCTGGTAAATTTAAATTCAACAGATCTGTCTCATAAAAAAAAATCCACAAATCTCACCATACTGATCCCACTTCTTTAGATTAAACCTGCATATTATTGTTCAGTAGCCGTTTATGTATCAACTGCACTCTGGCAAACCAGATTATTATTGTTGAAGGCAGAGAAGATCTTTAATATAGAGCCACAGACCAGTAACTGTCATGTCGGCAACATGTTTTCCTATACTGTGGGACTGTGAAAGCTTTGCACACGCTGCTGTGTGCAGCACGTATTTCATATCTGAAATCATCCAACATCCGTTAGCTTAATTGATGGAGATTTCCTCACCCGCATGATCAGCTTGCTAATACTTTCGAACTAAGTCTGATTCGAATTGGCCTTTGATCTATGATTCTCTGTGTCTGAATAGCCATTAATTATCCCCAACTAATGGTAATCGTGAAGTAGGTGTTTGCTGCAGGCTGCTTGAATCCAGCAGTAGAACGAACTAACCAAAATATGAGGAATAAATGGAAGATACGAGGCATCTGTTACTCAGACTACCTAAAAAACAACGAATGGAAACATGCATCAGGCCTGATAAATATAAGAAGCACATCACACCTCCTACGTACACAACAAATATTCCTCACAGTCTCTGAGCTTTCTACAGCGGGTCTTCCAGTGAGACTTCAAAGGTGAAAGAAAAGAACTAAATTCAGGGAAAAAAAAAAATGTCAAGTGAAGTTAGGATTCGCATTTTGTTTTTTTAACAACACTTGTTGAAGCCGTGACTCATCTTCTGTCAAAATGTTCTTTCCAAACAGCAAACACCTTCCCGCTGCAGACTTTATTATAGGTAAAGTTTCTGCTTCAGTTATTTTTCCTAATTTGTCTCTACATGTTGTACGATGCTATGTTTGACTGTACTTAATATTTCAAAATAATCTTATTATATATAGTTTTCTTTGTTTCTCTAAAGTAAGAAATGATTGGCTTGGAAATAAAAATGTGTTTTTACAAATAAAATCTGGCTTGACTTGACCACCCCCCAGGACACTCAAACACTACTGTCAAAGGCATTTTCCTGCTGCTTTCACACTCCAAATAAATCTCATCCACACATCGAAGTGTGTTTGCACTAAAGGTGTTATCAGGGACCAAAATACAATAAACTGGGAGTCTCCAAGCTCCTCGGTGAGGTCAGACTCGCCCATTTCATTCATTAGAATCTCAACAACACGGAGCAATTTAATTATCACGCCCGAACAGATCTAATCCTGCATGGGAAGTCCATTTAGGTCATTTGTAATATATCTGTATGGGATGACAAACATCTTGTTGATTAGCTAGCAGGTCTAAACAAAAACCACTGGGTCTTCGGTGGAGCGGACCGAGTGTGAATGTGACTCAACGCAGCGAGTATTGCTTCAAGATGAATATAGATGGGCTTCGAGGCAACGTTTCATATTTCATTTGCATGTTGCAGTAACAACGACTTCTCCAGAGAGACTAGTTTTACAATACAACGAATTTTACAGGAAATAATGGGTCTATTTAGGGTAATTGGGTGGACAGCCCCCCAAGGAAGATTGGACAACTTTCACCCCTTCTTCTACTGCAAGCAGTTCCTGAAATTGGTACCCTGGTTGAAGCCAGCTGTGCCTCTGAACGTCTTTTAGATAACATTTGCCTAAATTAGTTGCTAAATTGGGCCCATTGGGATTATTAGGAGAGAATCAAGGTCTTGTTCTTCAAACTGTTTGAAACAGAGGAGAGGATTTTTAAGGAGGTAATTAGACACAGTCTGGGCTAAGCCGTGCTGAGAGTCAGGAGAACCGCAGTCGGAATGGATGGCGAGGAAACAAAGCGCGACAGGAAACACGCAAACTTGAGTTAAAAAAAAAAAAGGTGGATTTTCACGGGGGTACACAACAAAGATGGGTCCAAAGGGTCTCCTGTGATGAAAGCGAATATCTATTAATATAAACGGTATAAAAAAGAAGCCCGGTGGCTTGTTTTACACTGATGCCTGTTTGTGTCCTCAAAAGATTAACACGCTTCTTGCTGCACAAACAGTGGCTGCGATTACCAGATTATCGTAAATGGGTTTTCATTTAGTCGTAGCGCTTACTGCTTCCAGTTTGCTGTGATGTTTGGGTACATTCAGAGTTTACCGTCAGGAAACTATATAATGTAGGACAGTGGAGTTGAAGGATAAAATGTGAAAGGCAATCTCCCAGGTGCAGCCAGAGTGGGATTTCCGCAGCTGGCTTGTCAGACACAGCTTGGCTTTACTGATTGATCGCTCTCTCATTAAGGAAGCTTAGGTGTGTCTGGAGCTGGGAACACTCACATAACCTTAATGTCTGACGATGGCTCCTACATAGAGTACATGTAGATCTATGGCGCACACACACAAAAACATTCTTGTGTGTTTCCACCATGCTGTATATGCATTCTAGCTCACACTCGCCTCCTTTTTTGTGTTAAGACACAGGAACTCTGCTGACGGTGTGAGTTTCAAACTTTGATCTGATTTTAAGGCGTCTAATAATTTCCTAGCACCGACCAGGGTTACTTTAATACGGCAGTTTTCAAAAGTGGGAACTGCAAAAGCACAATATAAAGCTAAAGTAACACTTCACAATACACACTCTTCTTCTTTGAAACTCCACTTATGTTTCTATCAACACCACACACACACACACACACACACACACACACACACACACACACACACACACACACACACACACACACACACACACACACACACACACACACACACACACACACACACACACACACACACACACACACACACACACACACACACACACACACACACACACACACACACACACACAATAGCGCTTTCCCAGCTCTCGCATGCACAATAAAATGGTTGTGGATGTTAAGTGTTTCCGAAGGAGCAATAATGACCCTCAGATTCCTTTAAACTGCTCTAACAACAGGAGTGAAGTGTTTTGTAGCCAGTTCGACTGCAACCTGAAGGACTGAAGCAGGTTCAACTACTTTCAGTTTCAGCACAATATTATGGGACATGAGCTTATGTTGTTGAGCGACACAAGTAGCACTGTTGCCTCACATTGACTCATGGAATAATGTGTATGAGTGTGTGGGTGAAGGGTGTGTGTGCACCATGATAGGCTGGTACCTGTCTGAGGTGCAGCCTCTTACCTGTGATGCACTGGGATTGGCTGGAGCTGACCCCCCCGACCCTTTTGGCTATTATGTTTTTGGCCTGATGACTTTTATTACGTTCTTGGCCTTTCGCATGTTAAAGAGGGCAAATTTAATACGTTACCAGCCGTTATTATGTTATCGGCTGTTATTACAGTAGGCCGTAAACCACCTTATGTTGTTTTTTATGAGCTTTGGATGTGGTGATAGGTGTATTTTGTCGTACTTTGGACATGCTCAGGCTATTTGTTTCCCTTCAAGTCTTTATGCTAAGCTAAACTAGGCTCCTACATAACACACAGCTATGAGCAACCATTGACCACTGCTCACACTAGAATTTGTTGAACATGTAGCCTCTGTAATGAAGTCCTTATAAATTCATCTCAACAACATATCCATATGCAACTATATACTAGTGGTTTTACAACAGTGCAACTTTCTTGACCTGCAAAATTATATTTGATATAGAAAAAGTCTTTATATGAAAAATTCAAAAGACAAATTGTCTCTCACCATTGTGGTGAAACAATATCTGCCCTCCCTCTCCCCTATGTGTGGCTTTGGCTTCTAACTCAGTTTAAATGTTTAGAACAATGAAAAAATCCTTTGATTTCTGATGTGTTCAAAAATTAATTAGTAGAATCGCAAGACTTTTTTCTCCATTTTATTGATGCTGATGAACTAATTTAAAGTTGTGAATAGCTGCGGCACAGTGAACAATGGTCTTTAACTTCTCATGTGATGCCTTTAAGCTGCATTTACAAAGGTACCACATGTTCCAAGCTCAAAGAGACAGCAACCGATGTGAATCAGCTCCCCCACCACCCACTCAGTCCCATCGACTCAACATCATTTTCTTTCTCTAGTGATTTGTAAAATGACAAATTCAATACCGCCGTGGACCTCGAGGTCCGGCCAGTTTGAGAGTAATAGCAGCCGAGAAGAAATTGAGCTTGAAGACGCACACTTATAGTGAGAGAACAATTACTGAGTCTCGTATATCACGCGTCCGCAGTGATCAAGGGCAGCATTGGTCAAAATAAAAGTTGCCACATGATCCTCTCTGTCTCCTGAAACAAGCCTAGCATAAGCCTGTATGTTTCTATCAGCGTGCTTCATTAGACTCAGTTAGGAGATCCAACTGAACATAAAATTAAACTACCGTGTTTTTCTTTTTTTACCTGTAATGTCGGTCCCTCTGTCCTCATCAGACTCCTCTTCTTTCACATCTGTTTTCACCTCTTCCTTCATCTCTGGAACAAAGAAGTCCGTCTGGCGAGATAGGGGAACCATATAGTTGATGACATCTGAACTGCAGATCTCAATAGTTGGGAATGCACACAGCTTCCTCTCCTGTTCACATGGAAGAAGGAGAAGAGAGAAAGCGGAAAGTGAAAACCACAGCAATAACATAAGGTATCACCAAAGAGGTGAGACCTGAAAGAAAAGGAAAGCCTCATGTTTGCACAACAGAACCACCCAAACTTTGACGAGTCTTCTTATTGAGGGGGTGTTAACCTTTCAAAATTAAATTATCCTGGTTGTGGAATGAGAAAGAGACGAGTATACCTCCCAGCTATGGGAAAGAACAGAATACACATTTAGATGGTAATTCATGGTAGTGTGCATGTGACAAATCCTGCTATCCTGTTGATCCACTGTTCCGTTTTCACACAGTAAGGATTATAGATTTCTGTGTGTTCACGTTCATGATGGCTCCCCAACAGGCCCCATTTTCACAGCAGACGTTTCCACTTGTTATAGTGGAAAAACACATGTTACTAATAGGATTAACAATGGCAACCATGAAACTGAAGCAGCTACATAGAATTCAATCATTATTTTTATTATTTATACACCTTTGTCATGTGAGCTCTGTATGTATCTTTTAAAATTCAGAATTAAAACCTGGATATCATCATTATCATGACTGTGATGCTAAGAACATCACGGTTATTGATTATGTTCAGGATTTCATTAAGTAAAATATAGTGATGATATCTCGATACAAAATATTAAATAAAGATTTGCAGCTTGAAGTGTCTTCACTCTGCCGTTAACACTATGTCTATGACACATTAATATAAATATATATCCCCTCCCATGTGAGTCCATTAAAGTTGCATCGCCATCCACATAGATGTAGACATTAATGTCTACTTTCACATTTGCACTCTCCAGTGGCCTGGTGTGTAAAAAGTGAAGAGATTATAAATATTATACCATATTTTCTCTAAAGAGGACATTAGCCTTGCATAATTTTGCTTCATGCTTTTACACACAGCATTCCTCCAGGGACCGCAGGCAAGTGAGTTCTCCAATGGGCCATGAGAGCGGAGCGAGACGGGGCCTGGGTGGGCCGCACGGCAGGTCTCAGCTATGATTGGTCGCAAAGTGACAGATGAATGTTTTACTACCAGACACTGTGCTGATGAACATCACATTCCAAAAAAGAGTATCGGATCAGTGAACGTATACTTTTATCACTGGAGTACCCCAGGGCTGTGTATTGAGCCCTGTAATGTTCTGCCTGTACAGTACACAAACATGTGTGTGACCAGTTTGGGCTTCAAAAGTCATTGTGAAAAGGCCTACCCTAAGAAAGTAGAAGCCCTGACCCACTTGTATCATGATAATAACCTTCTTCTAAATGTCAGCAAGACTAAGGAGCTGTTAAGAGGACTTTGGGGAAAAATTCACATTTTTTTTTTTTTTTTCAATCTGAGGCTACTCGGATCTTTAATGAGGTCACAGCCTCAAACTCTCTATCTGACGTTCTGGCCTACTGAAGGACTGACCTACACTACAATGATATTTTGTTGGTGTTATAAAATGCTCTAAAAACAAAAGATCCTATGGTCAAACTTGTGCAAGTAACCTTCTGGGTTAAAACAGTGCACCGCTCCCTATGCTTTCTCCAGCAGCCATGTTTCTCTGGGGCTCAGGCTCAACAGTTGCCATGGTAGCCAGCACACCCCACCCTGAACAGGGCTGTTTAGTCAGGATAAGAAGACGCCGTGGTGCTCGATCCGCATGGTATTTTTTGACCAAAGCATGTCAGATACATTTCATTAAGACCCCAAGGAATGGTGTCAAGTTGAGGAAAAGGGGGTATAATATCCTCCCTTTAACAGACAGATCACATCTTTTACACTGCGCAATATAACCCCCTTTATTTGAATTTCTATGTTCACACTGGTCTGCCCCTCACTGTGTGAACATTCTCAGAAAGGCATAAATCTCTAGTCTCGGGGTTTAAGTGAATGTTTCCATGGTGGAGCAAAAAAAAAAAAAAAACTTCTGGGCTTTTCAGAAAGGGAATGAAGCATGCTGGATGCTCTAATAGCAGTCACCTGACTCATTTTTCCTTTGGGTCTGGGTGATCTGAGCTGATTGATTGGTTTTAATCTAATCTTCTGCAAAATAAGACTGTAAGACCTGGTATGAATCACCTGGCATGAATCACCTTGCTGCTACACACGGGCTCCAGCCCCGAGGCTGCCTATGCAAATGAGCACCCATCTCCTTGAACCCGTGTATTAATGAGCAGGGAAATCGAGACAAAGACAGTTCACTATACTGAAGGCAGGAAGAGACGCACGCACACACGCACACACACACACATGTACGCACACACACACTCTTGTCCACATGAGATACTGTCACAGATAAGGGAGAGACAACAGAATGTGAGGAAGAAACATACCTACATTGCTGCAGTACTGACATTTACCTTGTTAAAGCAGTAACTTAGCATAATTAGAATATTCTCTACATTTAGGGGTTTCTGCAATTTTTCGTTTTCTACCAGAGACGACGTCAGCTGATTTCACTGATTAACACACCATGAGCCAGAGAGGAGGAATTGATCACGTAAACACCTCCCATTATCTTTGCTAGAAAGGAGAACCTGCAGATTCGCAGCACTCCATGACAGTATGAAAGCTTTCTGACTGTATGTGTGGATCCTCGCCTTCAGCACAAAGGATACTTCTGCACCGACGCAAAATATGTTGTCAAAGATATTCATTGCGGACATCATTGTAGCTTGTGGAGCTAAGCAGTTAAATCATATTGAATGACTGGATTATGTATAATTCTCATACATAATGTATGAGTAAATTACTCTTACAGCATTACACTCACTTCATCTTTGCAATGTTTATAAAAGGTAGCTACCATACAGTCTGCTGCATTAAACAGCTAAGTATATATACTAAAAGAAAAATCCAATGGGCATATATATTCTATTTTATAAATCTTTTATTGTGGGATATTTTGCAGAATCACATAAAATGTGCATTCTAAGTCCATCTGTGACTTATGACAAGAGCTGTTAAGGTACTTTGAAAAATCAAGTGGAGTTTTAAAAAGGTGATGTTCACACCAACTTTCTCCAAACTGAGGCGTTAATTAAATGGTGTCCTCCTCCCCACAGGTATTTTCCAATGTTTAGTCTGTGCATACTATATTAATTTCAGTTCCCCTATTTCTTTTGATATCGAGGGTGTTGCCCTTTGATGTATTTCAAAGAACTCTGCGACTCCATGCGTGAGCAAAAGCTCCTTTCTTATCACTACCCCTGTTGTTGATATAAGGAATTGCACAAAACTAGATGATAATTTATACATAGTTGACCTACCTGCATTTCAGGTTCATGAATAGTGTCACTGATGGAAGAAGGAACACAAACCTATATGCAGGTAGCCGAACTGATGCGCCGTCTATTCTAATATTCTAATATTCAAATCCAACTTTCTGTTCCTCTCCTTCCTGTGACTTGTTATACTTTTATGGAGTTTTTAAGATCTCTTTTGGCTTATTGTGTTTATTTGACAGACAGGAGAGAGATCACTACACACATGGTTTCTAAATTTATACATAATAAAATTTATACAAAAATAAAAAACATAGAAAGTGACATGGGGAGATTTAATCATCTTTACTTTTGAACATTAGGTACTTATTCATATGCTGTATATTCCATTAGCGAAACTCCATTATTTTATAGAATTAAACAGTAAAACTGCTCAGGACCTGATCATCCACCATATGATTGTAATGATTAGCTTCTGCTAGCTGACACTGCTAGCTACGGTCATTATTTCAGCTGACATGATCCACAGCTGTCGCCTCATCTTACAAATGAGGAGCCTGCTTTTGTTTACCCCTGTGTGAAATTAAAGACACAGTAAATAAATGAAAACAACTTTCTGGTGCTGTGAGAGACTCCGATCATTGACGGGCACAGAAACAGTCACATAAAAAAAACATTTAAGAAACTAGTCCAGGGCCCGTAGGAGGTATGTAGATTTTTCATGTTCAGTGGATTTTGATAAATCTCTTACTTCATACACTTCCTGTATACTGTATGCAACCCAGGAAAATCACTGTTATATGTGTTTATTCTGTTCTGTTAGGAGATTTGGCGATTTCCTGAGGGTCTGTGAACGTGTCTTGGAGTGAGACACTGCAGCTAGTGTGTGGAGCAGCTACACTGGCTAACGTCTTAGCATCTGGTCTTTGGGCGATGTTGCAAAACTTTTGCTACATTGGCTGCAAAATCGGAGCAGGAACAAATAGGACAACGGTGCTTTGAATCATCCAGAAATTGCTGGGGAGCTTTACACTGAAAGTGCTGCTGCAGGATAGCACTATGATATGTAAGTCCACAGGATTATAACTTTTAATAATAATGTTGTATTTAATAGACACTCCTCGCTTTATAGACAGATGACACCTAGAAACAAAGTGTGTTATTACTCCTTGTGTTTGCAACAAACATCTTCCACATACACATCAGTCGAAATTCTACATCTTGTTTTCTTTATCCGTATAAAGAAATCCACTAGCTGCTATTAGTGATGAGAAGTTCCGAGCAGGTCTTATCTCTGTGCATACATGTCACTGACCAATAGTCTACATTTCCTCTCACTGGGGAAATGAATAAAGAAAGAGGCGATTGATTACCTCCCTTGTCATAATCAAAACTTGCTCCTGGTGTGAATGTTTTAATTATACGACATGCAAGCTGCTCTATTTTCTCTCCCAGTGCCCTTTTCTGGTCCCAGCCTCCGCGTCTGCGGCCCAATTCTGTGCCTCATATTTCCCTGTAGCCTATCAGTGGAGTCAACACGCATCCACTTAACCTGCGTCTGTGTCCGGGAGCTGCTGGAATCGAAATGTGCCCCCCTCCCGGATACAGAGGCACATGAGGCCGAACCGTCTAAAAAGAGGTCAGCTGTTCCTCCCCGCTGCCTTGGAGCAGACTCAACATTTACGATCATCACAGTCACACTTACTCCTTTTAACACTGATCCGTCGTCCTGGGCAGAGAACCAGACAGCGGCAGTGCCACTAAAAAACAACGGATTTTACAGACTATTACCTTTTTATAAATGACATAACGGTTCAAGAAAATAGCCCACTTTCAGTCCTCTCTGTACTGGTACATGTCTCTTAATCATGTAACATTCAACTTTATTTTGAACTGGAGTATAAGTAATCCTTGTTGCCTTGTTTACTGATGAAAATCACACTGCCTCTATGTGTTTTCATTGCATCCTGTTTCACTACTGCATGCGGTTGCAGCTGCTTCAAGGTGGGAAAGTGTTCTAATTAGAGAAATCAGACTGGAAAAGTTCAGTTGTTATGACAATCTGAATCCTCTGGTGCCTCGATGGTTAAACAACTACTCTAAGCACCACTTGAAATAACACTAATGATTTTAGTATTCTTGAGGGTCTGGCTACATGATAATATAAACCCACAAGGTTGACAAGAGATAGAAACTTTGCTATACTGTTTGTGTGTACAATATGAGGATATGTATTTCCCTAGATTAGCCATGAGAACGCTCCACCAGCAATTTTTGGTCATTGAATAAAAGTTTCGAGCCATTTTACAGTTCATTTGTCATTTCCCCTTCAGAACTGAATATTCTCTGGTTGTGGACTATTTCCTACACTTCAAGGAAGTGTGTGTGTGTGTGTGTGTGTGTGTATGTGTATGAGGAGAGAAGGGGAAAACCTTTTTCAATATGTGGTTTAAGATGATTTGGACTGTCTACAGCATTGAACACTTCCCTTTGTAATAATATCCACTCCTTTGCCAATATTGCTTCGTGACTGAACAAAAAAAAAAAAAAAAAAAAAAAAAAAAAAAAAAAAAAAAAGGTTTTCTTGGCTTTGGGCTGAATAAAATAACAAATAATAGCCTTTTCTTACAAGATAAAAAGTAGTGGGCATATAAAAACTGTATTGTTACAGGGTGACAGTAAGAGTCACAAAGAAAGAGTGTGAGCATGGTCAAGCAAGGAATAAAGGCAAGAGTGCCGTTCATGAGAAAATCATTTAACTGTAAAGTGCAGGTCCATGGTCGAGCCCCGCTGAAGTGCCCTTGACTCCCGCAGACTATTCTGTAGTTGACCTTCTATCTTCTTTAGAAGACACACGCAGTAACTTCCCTCTAAATCAATGTAATTATCACATTTTTTATCATTATTGCTCACCAGCAGCCTCTCCCAGGAATAGTTCAATTATAATTAAAGCAATCAATATGAGATTCATAATATTCATGGTGACAGCTAGAATCCCAGCTGTATTTCGCAAATCCGACTGTATGTTACAGGGGGGAAAAAAAAAACAAGTTTGTTTATTTGACGTTTTTACTACAAAGGCAAACAAATTGAAGAGAAAAATGAGTGCTGCTTAAGGCAGTTTATTTAATTGTTCATTTAAATGGTGATGTCGAGGTAAATCAGGAATGATGATGCGGATTGTTGTCTAGGAAAAAGCGTAGCGCGTGTGTGCGTGTGTGTGCGTGCATGTGTGTGTGTGTGTGTGTGTGTGTGTGTGTGTCGAGGGTGGGAGGAGGGACACAGAAACAGACAGATATAGGGGAGGGTCTCATGGGGCTTCGTAGTGTTTTTGACCTCCAGCAGCTGCTCTGTGAGTGCAGAGCATCCCTCCTCCAATAGAAATACCAATAAGATGAAAATAAACACAGATAAAAACAACCCTGGAGCTTGATTTACTGCATCGCTCACCTCCGAAATATAAACATGGCCACAGAATAACTGGGCCATAAGTCTAGCAGGAGGGCTCGGTGCCTGCCGCTGCCCTGGATATGACATTTCAGCCTTTCATACGTGGAATGGATTCTTCCTCTCAGGTCCGATGAATAACAATGACACAAACAAAAAATCTCCCACATCCAGACGAGTCTTCAGAGACGTGACATCAAAGAGCTATTTTTCCGAAAGATCTGCACGTTAGGTTCATCGTCCTTTTCGTGCGTCACGTCTCATCTGCCGGTCTGTGCTCAGCTCGGCGGCTGTCCTGGCTGCCGGCCGCTAATTAGAGGTAGGAGACGTCGGACAATCTCAGGAGGCCCGCAAAGAGTCAAGGAGCACAGCACGGTGAATATCAAGTGGTCTGACATTGACCCAGACAGACAGGGACATTTTTAATTCACTCCGTCCTATTTGTTTCCAGGGGTGCCATGTTTTGTGGGGGCGGATCTGCTACCGGCAATAAAAGCCTGGATCTTCTTCTCAAATCCATAAGGTTCCTCTGTGGTGTATTTATAGCCGTGCTGGCAGCTCCGAGGCAGTGTAGGTCTTTTATTTGGCCCGCTTCAGTCGGAAATATTTTGCCAAATATCGGATGGACTGCCATGATATTTTGTACAGACGTTAACGGCTGCCAGAGTATTTATCTTAATGAGTTTGATTATCCCCCGGAGTTTCTCGGAGTGCTCAATCATCCAATAACTATTGGGCCTGATCCACACATTTGTGTCCTTCTCAGGACGAACTGTAATAACTGCAGTGACCCTCTGACTTGGAAAATTGTTTGATAAATGATATATGAGTTAATATAGGAGACGTGAGGAGAGGGATAGGACTAAATAATTTTGTATAGTTGTCTCCTACCTGCTCTTGTTCAGACACTGTGACTGTTCTTCCTGTTATTTATTTTTTAACCCCTTACAATGAAAAAAAATCTAATTTTTGAGAGACATAATATACTATAACACAATCCAAGACACTCTACTTCCCCACTTTCAATAATAATGAACAGTATAGATTAAGATTAAGCACATATTCACTGAATGTACATATAACCAAATAAACCTGTATATGTTCATTTACATTTTGATAACTGCATATTAAATATTCATAGATAAAATAAGATATAGGCAGTGAATATACATACATTAAGAATAGAGAAATTAAGTTTGACAAAATATATCTATATGGAAAAAAAATGGTTTAAGGTAGGTTAATTAGAAAAAAAAAAGAGTAGAATGTGCGAAGAAAAGTAAGTGAGAATGCCTTAAAGAGGTGATAAGAAGTAATAGATCTGAGTGGCAAATGCACAACCTCCTTTAGAGATTCTCTGAAAAAGAAACACAGATTATCAGTTTTCCTTAGCCTGTACTGTGATCTAAATGGAATTAGAAATTGTTTCAGGTGCGGCGGATAATTAAAATAATGACATTTGAAAATTAATTGCAACCAGTGATTATACCTTAAGGATGTGGGTTTAAGCCAATCCAGTGATTTGTACAAAAATCAATGATGTTTACAAATAAGTACACCTCAAATCTGCAGAGACTGATGTAGACTACGTTGAGAGAGTTTTGATAGACAATGTCTGCATGGCAGTATCGATTCTGTATAATTCTTGTTCTGTACTTGATGGGTGAAGCAACTGATTGATAATGAAGTGTTGGCGAGTATGACTGCCAGGGGGAGAGGGGGGATTGGAGTAGACTTCAGCGAAACATGTAGGTGAGGAGGTGACAGGGAGAAAGAGAAAGAGAGAAATGTCCAGATGGTTGCAGACTTTTAAAAACCACAGTAGTGAATGCATATTTCAAGAAATGGATAAACAAGCGTGGGGGGACGAGCACACAGGTGAAAGGTAAACTCAAAGGTGAAATCAAATTAACTGCAAGTGTAACCCAAGCGGTCTTATATATACTTATATATAAGTAAATAGAAGGTCAGCAAACATTCAAAAATGTTTAAATTTGTCTACAAACAAGCATCCATCTAAACATATAGAGTACAAGGTTCCCAAAGATTAATAAAAAAAATTAATATTGACTTTGATTTAAATGAAGCTGTGCTATTTTCCCTAAAAATCCAGGAAACCTTCAAGTAAATTAATAACACCAAAAAAATAATAGCATGTATTGTCAGAAACATCTTCTATTTTTGCATCATCCTCTCAGAAATGAAATACTGTTCTTTTTGTTTTTGTTTTTTTTCACTGGCAGGAATCCATTACAGAAAAAAAAGAAATACCAACAAGAGAGTATCCTAAAAAAAATGCCACAGGGCCGATACTTAATTTGCTCCAACTAGAAAATCACTGCTTCGCCATTATTTCAACGCGCATTAGGTTCATTACTCTCTCAGCTGGAGGCAGCGTGTCCTGTGAGGTTCTCTAGGAGACGTTATAAGGTATTCTAGGAAATTCATGAAATCATTAACTTAAGTGGGATTGGACAAAGCACACTGAGAGGCAGTGTGTGCCAACAAAAAGGTAAGTTGCACAGTTCATTACAACCCCTGGAGTGCTCTGGGCATCATCAATAAAGGATTTATATCCTGCTGGGGCAGGAAGGGACTGTGGTTAGAGACCCTGACCCATATCCAGAAGGTCATTGAAATCCTCAAAATGTCCATCAATAGCCGTGAGCATGGGACTGATTCACTGCTCTCTGTTTCACCGTAAGACACCCAAGAACAGGATCAACAACTACTTCAAATGCATGACACCAACACATTTCTCCTTACTTTCCACTACAGCTGCTCCTTCCATGCATTAATCACTTGTCTGAAGCAAAGTCAGCAGAGTCTGCATCTTCTCTGCGTCTATAGGTCAAGGGTCACAGATTGATTGACCTTTTTTTCCTCCTAATTTCATCATCAGATCAATTCTTGCGTGTTAGTAACTTGTTGGGATCCCACACAACTCAGGAAACCAGAGCTGCGGGGAAAATATATGTGCTCGCACTTCATTGTGGATGCACAGACAAAACCGTGATCCATTGGTCTGGAGTATTGCTGCATAGTTAACACTGGCTGACCTGATGCTACACAGCCACAAGGTAACCAGCGACTTAGTGTAGCTTCCATATGTGAGCAGCCACAAGGGAAGCCTATAAATGACTGTCCCATACATGACTGAACACAATTTGTGACTGGTGGCCCATGATGGCACATTGCAGAGCGGTGGGAAAAAAAAAAAAAAAACATCCTGACATTTTGCTGTTAGGACTTTGCAACTCCGTGTTACGCTTTATGTTTCTGACATTATTTTTGTTCTAGTCACATTGCAACAACAACAAAAAGAAAAAGAAGAGCACGCTGCATCATGACACCAGATAGCCAGTGTTGGCACGGTTGCGGCACAAAGTACTTGTCGGATCACTGGACAGTGTCTGACAGCCTTTGCACCCACACCTTTCTGTCCTTCGATTTTATGAGCTTTCCTAAACCAACAATCCGATTTTCACACCCACTTCACATGGGGATGGAGCAGGTGTGTGCAGGTGAGAGTATGCTGTAAGTATGAAGGATGTAAACTTTTCTCTCAACCCTTGTTCATTATCATTCATCAGCTACTTTCACTACGCTTTGATTTGTCTCCCATTTGAGTGTAACCGGTTGGAGAAGCTACAGTGGGCAAAAAAAGTATTTGATCCCTCAATTTTGTTGGTTGGGCAACTAATAAAGACTTGATCAGTCTGTAATATTAATGATAGGTATAGTCTAACATGCTGAGACAGAATATCACAAAGAAAATCAAGAAATTGACTTTAGAGAATTTGTATTTTTTTTGCATAAAAATAAGTATTTGAACCCCTTGCCAAAAGGACTTTGTGGCACAGAGGTCAGACATTTTTTCTAGTTGATGACCAGGTTTCTGCACATATTAGAAGGAATTTTCGTCCATTCTTTTTTGCAAATGGCCTCTAAAATATCAAAATTTCATGGCTGTTCACTTGTTCAGCTCTCTCTATAGATTTTCTATAGGATTCAGGTCCACAGACTAGCTGGGCCACTCCATGACCTTGATACGTTTCTTCTTCAGCCATTCCTTGGTTGTCTTGGCTGTATGCTTTGGGTCATTATCCTGCCAGAAGACCCATCCACAACCCATTTTAAGCTTCCTGGCAGAGGGAAGGAGATTTTCGCTCAGGATTTGACGGTATATTGCTCCGTCCATCCTCCCATTTATGCGTTGAAGTAACCCTGTGCCATGTGCAGAAAAACACCCCAAAAGCATAATGTTACTACCTCCATGCTTGACAGTGAGGATGGTGTTCTTGGGGTCATAAACAGAATGTCTTTCCCTCCAAACACGACCGGTTGAATTGATGCCAAAGAGCTCAATTTGGTCTCATCTGACCATAACACCTTCTCCCCAGTCACTTCCCAAGTCATTCAGATGTTCAATGACAAGGTCAGGTGGGCCTGCACATGTGCTTTCTTAAGCAGAGGTACTATGCGAGCACTGCAAGATGTTAGACAATTGCAGTGTAAGGTGTTACCAACAGTTTGCTGACAGATGCTTTTGGTGACTGTGATACCAGCTGCTTTACGATCATCCACTAACTCTGTGCCTGCTGTATTAGGACTATTTCTCACAATTCTCTTGATCCTGGAAACCTCACGAGGTGAGATCTTGTTTGCAGCCTCAGAACTAGGTTGTTTGTCGATCATGTTGTGAGTTTTGTATTTGTGCACAATTGCAACAACAGTTGTCATCTTAACACCCAGCTTCTTACTAATGGTTTTGTAGCCCATACCGGTCTTATGCAGGTCTACAATCTTCTGCCTTAAATCCACAGAAAGCTCTTTAGTCTTTTCCATGTTGGAGAGTTTGGAGTCTGACACACTGATTGATTCTGTGGCTAGGTGGCTTTTATACAAGTCATTTGGGATATCACTTGTTTTCAATTTAGGTGACGTAAACGTAATTTGGAGAGTCTAACTTGTCTGCATTACCAAGAACTCTTGATGGATACTTATTTTCCTCAATAAAATGCAAATAAGTTAATACAAATTCTTTAAAGACTATTTCTTGATTTTCTTTGTTAAATTCTGTCTCAGCATGTTAAACTACACCTACCATAATTATTACAGATTGATTGGGTCTTTATTAGTGGACAAACCAACAAACTCGGCACTGTATAAACACTTTTGCTTTACTTAGTTATGGTATCAGACAGCAGCCGGAAACATTGGGTCTCGGGTGAAAGTCATCGGGAATGAAAATGAGAGCCTTTTCAGACCAGAGCCGTCATTTGTCAAACGCAGACACATCGATCATACAGTAGAAGAGGTAGACAGCCATTTCTACCCCAGAAATAGCTTCAATTGACCATAATTCAGAGCAGCTGTTGCTTTGAGTTAAGGGATAGGTCATGGTCACAGGCTGCTTCTGTACTGTTTAACACCATTCTAACGCCGGTAGTCATGATGTGAAGTGCAAGGTCATAATGCAGTGAGTTTAGCAGAGCCAACGGTCTAATTACTAGACTTCACAATAAATTAAATTGAGCATCACTGGTTGATAACACCTAAAAAGACTATCCCTGGGTGGATATCTTCTTTAAATGTCCCTGACTATCATTTCAAGAAAACTACTGATCCTGAGATGGAAGAAGCTGTTGTCGGTGACAGCATACCTCCCCCTCAGGGGAGCGACATGAGATATATGGCGGAGGAGCAGTAGTGAATAATGAAAGGAAGCCGGAGCATTCATTCAGCGCTGCATCCACATTGACAGCCTACAACTAGCATGGAGTCCACGGCGAGGCGGAGAAAATCCCCGGCCCTTAGCTGTGGTGTAAACCACTTCATCACAATGGGTTGTGTACCAAATGCTCACTCATAGACCCGTCCGTATGCACAAGGACACACATGCATGCACACACACATACACACACACACACACATCTATTTATAGGTGGATGATTTCTCATCCTGGTCCCCAGGCACACAAAAAGGAAAATTAATACAAAAGTTGGGTGATTCATGGTGACAATTGGTGACAGTCCCCTGAGTTCTCCCTCTCCCCTGGTCTATTTACTCCCTCTGCAACATTACAGCCCTCATAGTCCGCCCTCCTCACACCCACCATAACCTCCTCTACCCCGTCGTATCTGCGGAAAGAGACAAAAACTCTACTTCACACCTCTGTGGAGGTGTCCAATTCAGACTGTCCCTTATGGTCACACTTCACCGGAACACAGTATTTTCATTCTGCCCGCAATGGGGCTATTTTCTGCATCCGTCTCAGCAAGCCCAGACCTCCTCCATCCTCTTCTTGCTTCCATGCCCTTGTGGGAGTGCGCAGAGAAGGCTCTGGGAGAAGCAGCGGGGATCTGACGGCTGAAAATGGCACTGCTATATCGGCCGCGGTGCCGGAGGAGCGGAAAGCAGGGCAATGGGTTTGTTGCAACCTCCCCGTGCACCCGCGCAATCAATAGGCAGAAACACTTGATGAGCTACAAGTATAGTGACTCTGTCAGCAGCTGCCAGGGTCTCCAGAGGATCGCCACGATTGATCCGGTGAGCTGGCAAGAGGTGAGAGGCAATAAGAGCAGCTCGACTCCCAACTGTGGATTAGAAACTCCACCTTAATCTTCCTTATGTATGTGCCGGGAAAAAAGAAACGTGCCGACCAACTGTCAAATGATGAAATGCTACTGTGGATGCCCACACCACATTATTACATCACTATTAACAAAGCATTGCTGAAGAAGTGACAGTGAATAGTCCTGATTTCAAGTTTTTTTTTCTGAATACAGGCTGTGTGTGGATTTCTCTGTGGGACATTTTCACAACAACACATAGATGCTTCTGATGGCACTTTTGTGCAACAAAATTCATACTAATTAGCATATAGGCTTTAGTGTGGTCCACTTTCACACCTGCAAACGAACCAAAATTGGTCCGATTGACATTTTATCCAGGTTTATCTTCTAGTGGGAATAAGCACCAGATCTGAATCTCTATGGTCATGTTCACACATTGCTACTTGCTCTTATATTTGTTAAATATAGTATATCCCCTGTAATGAGTTCTACCGTCTGCCGTCCAATTCCAAAACGAGTAACGGCTGCACCCGAGCACGATCTGCGGGTGCACTGGAGTCGCCGAAGATGCATATCAGCGTCGTTTCAGGCAGAGGAGACAGGCTATTTTTAGGAATAAGGTCATACGGGACAACCATTGTTACAAAGACCCACAAGGTAGGCTATGAAATAATTAGCATCCCCTTGTTTGGACCCGAGTTTGTGTTCTCACCAGAGGGGCAGCTGGTGTGAAGTCAAGTGGACAGGGACCACCTCTTTTTGGAGGTCTCAGTCCATTTGATTCAGTGCACCCAAGTGCGACTGATGCTTTCACATCAACGAAAATGAACCCAACTAAGTGCCTTTGGTTCAAATAGAGCAATTGATGTGCACTAACTACTGTTGGTGTGAAAGCACTCTTATAATAATATGGGACTTATAATTGTCTTCATTCTAATGGTCTTGAATTCAGCTCTGAAAACAGAAATATAGAATCTTACTCCTTTGCATTTCAATTTTAGTTTAGTGATGCACATGCACATTTTTAAAGTTGCAGTCCTGGTTGGTTAATTTGCCGAAGACTTTAGAATTTACTATGGCTGCTCCCCCTTTTTTCATTACTCCCTGCAATATTTAAAACTGATCTACTGTTTACATGATGCTGAAAGTGGCCCTGGGTTGTATCGTGAAAACACATCAGCACTCTTTGACTCCCCTCGCAATAAAAGCCCTCCTGCGTTTCACCGGTTGTTGCCAGTTGAGTAAAGCAGCAGCGGCAGTAGGAAAATGGTTGGGAGTTAACAGTGATTTAAAAATAGCTCGGATACATGTGTTCTGGAGAAGCTGATGTCAATGAGAACAAATTACTGAAGAGTCACCCTGAATTACCTACACGCATTGATTCCTGTGAAACCCCTGTGTATGTGAAGGATAGTCATATACATTTTAAAAAGGTAATACCAGAATGTACTGTAGATGCATCGAACGCCTACTGCTAAATAAACATGCCAAAACAACTATAAAAAGTATGTATTTTTTTAGATTGTGTTTTAAGGTCATGAAAAGGATTAAACCTTTATTATATTAACATCTGCCAGTTCCAGTTTGAAGAAAATGTGCGTCTCCATGACAACTGTCTTTTAACCAGATTTCTCTCAATCCTTTACCCTAATCGCAGAAGTCTATGTTCTAGGTCCATTTTAGTTGAGTGCACATAAACACACTGGGTTAGATGCAGGTTTCTTTCCAGAGCTCAGTACAATCCAACTTTAAAACTCACTAAACATTCTCTCTCTAAGTGTATTATTCCATTTATCTTTGCAAAGTGTCCTTGAGTGCTGAGAAAGGTACTTAATACAATGTAATATTATTATTATAAGCCTTTCTGTAAAGCCCCCCAAAAAAAACCCATAGTTTTACAGTAGTTGTGAGATTTACCTCTGTAAATGGCCTCAACAGAGGCTAATAAGAAAAAAAACATTGCAGGGGTTTGCAGTCAAATATTCCTGACCATTAAACACTTCAAAATTCAGCAGTGAACCATTGCAGGGAAGGGACGATATGAAAATACATGGATATGAACAGTGAATAATTTTAAACAGGCAGGCAGATTCCCCTCCTCTAATTGAGATCTTAATCTGAGAGTCTAATGTTAGAGATAGCCACATATCTATTCTAATGAGATACAATTAGGAGGAAAAGATGTGGACAGCGGCTGTGAGATGGAGGGAGACTGGCCTGATCTGTTCTTTTCTCTCGCAGGCCTCTCAGGTGTGGGCCACGCCGCCGTCTCTCTGCACTTCGCAAACCTGGAGGCATTTAAAGAAATTTACCGGTGAATGGTTTTATGACCTGTCAGGTGAGGAGGACTTCATTCTGCAGAAGTGGCATTTTGTTTCAGCAGTATAATGAAGCTCCAAAAGGAACACGCAGAATCTTGGGCAGATGATCATTAAGAGTTGTGTCCATATCTCCATGGCATCTTTATTATACGCCACACAGTAGACAAGCGCGGCCAATGAATTTTACAGCGCGCATCTTCTCCAAACATAATTAAAAGCTACAATAGACAGAAGGACACGAAAAAAACACTGTGTCAAGAAAAGAAAAAGGTGTAATTAACAGAGCAGTAATGAGTTGTGTCTCCTGTTTTGCAAAGATTTGGCTAAAGAATTAACTGACAGTCAGAGTATAGTAAAACAAAGAACTGTGGGAAAAAAGACCTGCCCTGAATAGAAAAAGAGGTAATTGGTGAAGGAAATTGCTCCTTTCGCACATCAAAATAAATAATCAACAGAAAGAGGGATGGAGACGAGAATTCTGTTGACCAGGCTTCGCTCCGTCTAATTGTCCTTCACGAAGTCCCGGCCTCCACGGCCTCGTCGCTTTAGCAATGAGCCAGCAGCCATTCTACCACCTCTCTATGAATAAACCATTCCACCAAGCCGCGGCATTCACACAGGAAGAGGGCAGACACCAGCTCAGCTCCCAGCAAACATGCTTAGAAGCACCATTATATCATAGCACCATGCACCATATAGCACCATGACATTATTATATATATATATATATATATATATATATATAGCAATTTTTTTTTCTTTGGGTTTTAAGCAGAGTAGACTTTTTTCCAAAAAAGCCCTGCCACACAGACTGCAGACTGGTAGAACTAATTGTCACAAGTCCCAGCTCTTCTTTTGGGGGTAAAATCCCTGTCTCTGTAATATATATATATATATTTTATTTTTTTTTTGGATTCTTCTGCTCCACTCCTAAGCCAAGCACGCGAATGATTGAAAAGCGCCAGAGCAGAACCCTAAGACCTTTCGAAATCCTCCTCATGTCCTGGACTTCTGCATGGCATCTCCTCAACTAGAGAGCCCATAGAGCTTACAGTATTTAAGGACTGGATATTGGAGTCTCCCTCCACCTAAAAAATAAATATGTTTCTCTTGGTCCTACAGTTACAGTTTTGATCTTCACTGTGCAGAGTGATGCATTTAACACCAGAAGGCTGTCCTGGCACTGACCGTGATCCGATTGGCCAACCCACCTCCGGAGGTGGGACACGTCGTGACATAAGATGCAAGAATAGGCCGTGGCATTGGGTGACAACGGATTTCAATGCACTGTGGACACATTTTAATACCAAATGTAAATATAACATGGTTGCATAATATCTAGATGAAATCTTTGCGTGTGAGTCCAGATGAGTCAAAGACAGCAACTGCTTTTTGGCCAAGAGTCACGTGTTATCCATGAGGGACACATGACTCGAGTTGATTCTGCCAATTTCCCTTTCCTATACATGCCTGGTCCAACTCTGGATATAAGCCGGCGTGACACCCGTCAAAATCCATGGTCCTCAAAGCAATAGAAGAGCCGCTATCTAATTATGCACAGCACGGTGGCTAATAAGAGTTTAATTCATCTTGAGCCGTTCATTTAATCTGCGTATGCAGCCCCAGTAATCTGCACATACATTCAACAGATCGGCCATCGAGCAAGCAAACAAACTTCACTTGCACGGGGACAATCACCACCGTGAGCAGAACACGGAGGGGCGAGCAGGAAACTGCAACTAATCTTCCGGCTAATAGCACGTTTTAACGAGGCACCAAAGATAACAATTTGTTTCAGCTCCACGCCCACATCCCCGAAGACCAGGGAGAAGCACCGGGAGGGATGAGCTGGTGTCAGCCATAAGATGGAGCTTGTTTGGTCTGGGTTCAAGCCGCTATAGCCCCGCTGCTGTCCAGAGGGCAAGAGCCATGTTTAAACCACAGGCCACCCTCTATTACAGCTCTGTCAGCATGGCACAAAGGCAGCCTAATGGTTACAATTAACAATCCCTTCTGCTGACAGCGCTCCTATCTGAAAGCCCCCTCTGTGCTCCTCTCAGCCTGATCCTGCCCTAATGACTGTGTTTTATGGGTGCCGCCGAAGCAAAGCGGCGGTGCGGGAATGTGACGAATAGAGGATGAGCGAATTTGTAAAAGAAAAGTTGAAATGGAGAAAAAAAAAGGAGAAAGAAGTTGAGGGCGAATCTAGCAGTGGATGGAGATTTGAATAAATAAGAGAGACTGTGACTATTAGGTCGAGACGAGCCTTGCAGTATTGCAGAAGACAAAAAAACGTCGCCAACCAGTTTGTTTTAGTTAGATCCGTGCAGTGATGAACCTAAACTCTAGCTATGGCGTTTCACTTTTTCCACAGATCTGAAAACTGTAAAAAAAAAAAATGGTTTGAATAGTGACAAACAGAATAGAGAAGGAAAAGTGACATTTTTCAGTCCTTTCGGAATATTTGGCTCCAGAATTTCACTCAATCAGAACACAATCTGTCAATACATTCATTTGCTAATCACTATTTTCTGGACTTGATCATTTTTTGAAGTAGTTTTAACGATTCTTTCTTAACAAGCAGGAGTTTTGTTTCCCCTTTAATGCCCCGATTTGAGTTATTCAGTAATTCAGAATAGGGCTCCATGGATATTGGTGATCAGCTGGGCTGATCGCCCGTTAACAATGTCATTAGATTCACTAGCTGTGTCTGTATTTAAGTTCCTATCTCATAAGTCCACCACAGACTTCAACTTGGCTTTCCAAAACTCTAAAACCCGCCTGATAATTAGTTAATAAAATCAAACAACAATAATTTGTGTAAATAATTACTCTAACAAATGAGTATCCTTCTTTCTGGTTGGCAGTTGGAACTTCAAGCTGATAACAAGGGGTTAAAGCTGATACAAATTCCTAGGTTCCTAGAGTCTCTTGTATGTATGATGGGCCTTTACATATTTTGAAAACTGTTCATCTAATCAAATCGTGAAAATGTTTATATTCACAAAAGAGGGGTAGACAGTTCTGTTAAGAAAGAATTGATTAACGTCCTATAGTATTTTTTTTTTTTTAAATCACCTAATCATGAAAATGATTATTTGTACATAAATATATATTTATCTGTGGTCAGAAATGTAACATTTCATGAAAAAAAAAAACTTCAAGGAGCCTCTTTGACTTTTGTCATCACTAATGTACTCGACCCACACTTTTCACACTTTGGGAACTCTTTTCTCCAAAGAGCATATCGCGTTGCTCCAGAGTGCACATAAGTGGGACCCACCTGCCTTCCTAAAACCCATTCACTTTGGCCACACTTCACTGAGTCCAAATTACTATTTAAATAGCTAAGAAAATCATCATCAGAAAAGCCGCTACGTTAGGAGCAAACCGCTCCGATTAGCATGCCTATTTAAATGCTTTCCATCGCCGTTTCTGTCCATCAGTCCCAAGTGTCTCTCGCCTCTGATACATGCTCATTACGGTCTGACACTGGAGGAACTTTAACTTCTAATGACGCTACACTGTGTCACTCAGAGCTTCCTCTTTATAGTTACCTGCCAACTTCTATGACAGTAAAGCTTCATATCAGCCATATTTCTTTGTAGTCTGGAAAGACTTTCAGAGGTTCCTCCCAGGTTCTTTTTTATTAGGTTACAAGAGAAGAAGAAAAATTCCAGAACTGGATATTTAAAATTTAATCTGATGATACTCTGCATTCCCTGAAGTACAGGTGGACACCGTGATACTCATGGAATCCATCAGTTGCAGTGATGCCCCATATGATATGGTCCGACAGTTTCATTTTGAGCCTTAACATTTCATATATATATATATATATATATATATATATATATATATATATCATATTCTATAGGAGGCAAGGTCATCTCAAATGAAGCATACTGCAATATTACTTGATTTTACCGTGGCACATCAGTAAGAGAAACATGTTGCTGGAGAACGTGCAGCTTCAGTTAGTTTTTTTTTTCTCTTTTCTTTTTCTCCCACCTACTGACAGGAACATAAATGATGGAAATGTCAGCTCTGACTGCTTCTTTCAGTGAAACACATGCCACTGACCTCCGCCTGACAGTCCTCAAAAAGGCACCGCTGCACAGGAGTGTGAAGGGGAAAAAGAGAAAAAAACGACGCGCTCAGCATCTCCGCCTAACAACCCACGGCACAGTCTGGCGTGAGTGACAGCCGCTCGCCGTAGCCTGCTTGACTGCGGAATGTCTAAAGTTCCGGCGAATGCGTACAAGCGAAGGCGAATTCTCGACACTTTTAATGACGACGTTTTCTGCCACGCTAAACTGTCTCCGGCGGCGGTGCGGGTCAAAATGCAAGAGGAGGCGAGCAGCCTGGAGAAAAGGGGAATAATTGTTTTAGGAAACGCTTACACTTCAATACTTGAGGAAGTTGACTCAGAGTGGTGGGGGTACAGACACATGTCAGTGTAAAGCCTACTTTCTAAAAGGCACAGTCATTTATACACTAGCCTCCCTCTGCGCTTCTTGTTGGCCCGAGACAGAAAGTCCCTCCATCCTGTTAACTGTCTGCCAACTTCCCGTTCTGGGGTTTAGTCAGTTGTGTTTTACCTCTGCTCTGGGCATCTGACTTTCCTGAGCTTGTTGCCAGGGCAACTGCCTCTGCAAAAGAGCCCCCCCCCCCCTCCCTCCCTCCCTCCCTCCCTCCCTCCCTCCCTCCTTTCTCTCTCTGTTTTCCATGGAGACCGGATACTTTGATAATCTGAGGGATTGCAGAAGATGCGGGGGGAGTGAGGAGTGGCTGCCAAACGCCTTTTGAAGCACAGGAGTTCTCTCAAAAGAACAAAATGGGAAAAAAAAAAAAAAAAAAGTCGAGAAATGCCACCAGTGATTCTGTTACTGAGATGTCACCCACTCATTTGTAAGAGGTGTCTCATTTTTCTTTCTATCAAAAAAAAAACTAAAAAAAGTCCAATCCATGATTAGGTCATTATGTGTTAAATGATTTGGAAAGCCGGTAATATTTCATAGCTATCATACATGCATTTATGATTAGCCCAGTTATCCTATCCATTTCGCTGAAAAACATACCATGAAGAGCTGGAAACACTAGAAAAGATCACATATGGAGCTATGTAGTGGAGCAAACAACATACAACAAAAAAGAAGCTCTTCATTTGTTTTCCAATAAATTAAAAGTTAACTAATATAATTGCATCTGCTTACGAGGATGTGGTTCTTCATGTGAATGGCTTTTATCCAACAAACAAGCTTCATCCTGTTATAAAGGGATTTGTAACAAAGATTGAAAATGATGTCAAGTATTTCAGGGAGGTGACGAATATGTTAGAGATGATTAACAAAACCTTGTTGTGATGAAACACAGATTCACACAAATTCAGAAATACAGAAACCCAACATTTTGACTGGAACACTGATAAATTATTAATCCTACAACCTTGGCACATTTTTTAAAATATTCTCATGTTCACCGTTTCACCAGGTTCATTACAAAGTCTGCAGCAAATTGTGTCTAAATGGACTTCTATCTTCCAAATTCTAGCGTGTAGGGTGTTGAATGCCTTTTTCTTGTGGAACTGAAGCATAAAATAAACAAAATATGTCAATAATACAACATTTCGAAATTGATACTACTATTTTACCGACAAATTTGGGGGAGAAACCCTAAATAATAAATACGATCGGATGCTAAATCAGTGTTTGCTATTATTCTAGCATGTGAAACTTGACAGTGTAAGCAAAAGTGCTTATTCGATTCTTTAAATTATAACACTGCATCAACTGGTACAGGAAACATGAGGTCCAGTAACTCACAGGCAGAAAAACACAGAAAATGGGCATACATGCAAATGATTCAGGGAAGGAAATACAATGTAAATGTGTCCCCAGGTCTCCCCATAAACCAGAGAATCTATTCATCTTCATTTCCACTCGAATATAAAAAGGTTCCCCAGACATGAAAATATGGAGAACAATAAGCTAGCAACGAGTCCCAGGGGGCCGTGGATCCATATAAAAGTATCCCTCATAGCCAAAGCCGTGCCGGTGACAGGAGGGAGATGAATGAAGTCGCAGCAGATTGTTCTGTTCTCAGTGAACAGTGGCAGAGTGAAGCTGTTATGCCAAGTTATTAATGTACAGCAAACGGGGAGCACGCTCGTTTGACGTTTGTTGCCTGATTAAACCAGTGGGATGCAGCGCGGATGCGAGATGTAACAGACACGCACACACACACATGCATGCCTGCCCGCACGCACGCACACACGCACGCCTTTAGTCACATATCTGAACGAAATTCCACTACTTTCTTCCCACTCAATGCGTAAAGGTTCCAAGTAAACTAAATACATTGCTATTTATAGTACATTCAATCCAATTAGCAAACGCGAAGCAACCCACCCACACACATACGCACTGTATTACTTCAAGTCATTTCTAGGTCTGATGTGATTACCAGTTTCTAACTCTAAAAAAAAAAATATGTATATATACATATATGGAAAACAGACATATTACATGGTATAGTGTACATAATAAAACCTACTGGCTATCAAACATCCTCCTTCGACATGACAACACACATGCATGTCAATGTTAGTTTACTAGTTTTGGGGCACAAAATCTATTGGAATTGAAACAATATAATTTTACAGTTCTAAAATGAGGCTTCAGCAGTCTGAAATTAGCAAATAACGTGAGCATTGAATGTTCTCTGGATCTTTTACATCCACAGTCTTCGCACAGGTAGCAGGAACGATTACAGCTTTCAGTGTACAGTACGCATGGAAATGCAAGTATAGTTTTCACATAGCCTTAAAAGACCTTTAATCGTGCCGTTTAGGTAATGTGTGCCACATCGCCTTCTTGGGGCTCGTCTTTTCCTTCATTTCAGATCGCTGTCATCATCTGTGATTCTGCAGCACGGTTCACTGGTGCCCCGCTGCAAAGTGTGTCTGCTCCTTCAGGCTTGAACTCAGTGGGAGAGCTACATTCCATGAGCCTCATAAAGCCACATATATATAGGAGACCATAAATACACACGGGAGTCCGGGGAGAGGAGTCGGATGTCGACCGGCTGTGGTCAGCCTAAAAATGAAAATGGGCACTCCTCGCTCCTCTGCTCATGCGATACTCTCCATTGCACTCGGCTGCATCCCATCACCTCCTGCCATCCCGCTCAGCAAACCGCTCAGTGCCATGAAGATGTTTATGGTATTCCGCACCCTGTCATGGGCTCCTCCGAACGACAGCTTCCTGAATGGCGTTAATAAGTCCGGTTGCCCTGTTAGTCGTCCTCACTCCAGTTCACAGAGGAACGATCACTCAGTCGGCGTTTATCAGCGACCCCAGGTCAGGGTAGGTTTGTCTGAGGGGGTTTATCAACTGAGAGACGTCCACTGTGTGGCACAAGCTCGCACACTGCATTCATCTCCCTTTATAATAGCAGGCTCATGTCAGAAACACACTGGACTGGGTTGCACCAGCTGTTTGTAAATCTATCACTCAATACATATTAGCAAATTTCATCAATATAGTATAATGCAATACGTGGAAATAATTAAGTAAGAACTAATCTGTGAGTATGAAGTCTGCACCGCCACGTTAGAATCTGGGGTTATGGTGCTATGTTATGACATATTATGAAACATTCAATGCTCCGTATTCTTCTCGTTGCAGAAGATGCGATTTCTCTCTTCCTATTTACACCCGACATGTATTCAACTGTGCGTCCGGCCTTGAGGTACATGACGCTTCCGGAATCGGAATGAGCGGGGCAGGCTCGTCCTTCTTTACAGGGAGCGGACCAAATGTGAAAAGCATCAATTTTAATCATTCGTCTCTCAGGGCGCTCACAGGCTTGTTTGGCGCAGACTTACACGTTGACATCCTTTCTGTGTAACATTAACCTTTCTTCCCATCCTAATGTTCCCAGCCCCTGTGGACAAACAAGAAAATTAGAGTGGGCACGGGAGGGGGAGGGGGAAGACGAGGCCAATAAAGACACGTACAGCGCTTGTGGTGCTGAGGAAAAAAAATCTATGAAGGAAGCGAAGGGCAACAGGGGTGGAGAGGGATGTGTCTGAGCCTGCTGATCCGTAACCTGTGGCACGGTGAATGTTAAAATATCACATCTGCCCCTCCGTTGAAAAGCCCTCCCCTCTCACAGTCTCCCCCCACGGCTAAATGATTAAAACATCGATGCCAGGGTCGAGTGCTAGAGGAACGTTGGGCGTTTATTTTCTTTTTAGCTCATATGTTTAATGATTGGATATTTTCCTTAGGCTTGCCGTGTCGTTGTTTTCTGGATATATTTAAAGCCACCACTTAGTCATATTAGCTGTTAAACCTAGAGAACATACGATAAACAGGAAATAGACCAAAAAAAATGTTACAGATGCTGTATAATACAGCAAAATCTGAATATGAGTGACACCCATGGGGCAAATTCTGGGACAAAAAAATGAAACTTGAATGGCCATCTGAGGTTGGCTTCAGAAGAGCGTCAATCCTCATAAACGCCAAAGTTAAAATGTCCAGCTTGACAGCAGAAATAAATATATGTTTATAGCCTGGTACAAATGTTTCTATTTTTGGATTGTTTCTCTATTCATGATGATTGACCAATCGGTTATTACAGATATATGCGTCCAATGGCCCAGGCCTAATCTCACATTCATTTAACAATAGAACATTGTCATACTGCACTAGAAGATTTGGTCCTTTAAAATCATCATGTCAGAACTGACATTAGGAAACTATCTTTTAAATACTATGCTCCACACAAGTGGAACAATCTGCAGAAGCTTATAAAACCAGACCAGCGAATCCTTTTTAATCAATTTAAATCTCCTTTGACTAACATATAGGGGAAGTTTTTGGCCTGTTTTTATACAACGATGTATTCTGTAACTTGTTAATATTAAACATTATATATTAAACACATTGACTATAGTACCAGACAAAGGTGTGGACACGCCTTCCCTTTCCTGTAAGTCTGTTTGCAAACCCCTTTGTCTGAAAGATACCAAAATTACCACTGTGTGTGATGGAGCCTGTACTATCTAATATTATTATGTGCGCAGCCCATTCCCCAGCTGGATGATCCTGCTGACCGCAACATGCCTGGGCTTTGATGGCGGGAGCTGCGGCGGTGAAAGGTGATGGATGAACTCGCTTTTATTCTCCTCTCAGGAACAAAGATGCTCTTTGCCTGTTACGACACGCTATACAACTTTACAGTAGTGCTCAGCATCACAAGGCCTGCACAGTGCAACACAGATGTCCTTCACCTCTTATACGTTTTAAGAAATGAATATATTTAACCATGAATGATCGCAAACAGTTTTTTGATTCTTGATAGATGTGTTATATTTGTACTGTATCCTTCTTAGTCAGGCTGGCAGCACGAAACAACCCCCGGGGCCATGTGCATAAAACACTGTGTAGGTTCATGACTAAAACTGCGTGCATGCACAAAGCCGCATATGCATGGTACTGTTTTATCCATCTTAGTCATGCCCAAGTGCATAGCCTCATTTCCACTCCTTCAAATGCCAAAAATGGACAAAGAAACAACCTTATCGGGCCATTTTCATGTCAATCTGCACCCGCTCCACCAGCCTTTACTAGGTACTAAGTGTGGTTATACTGATTTGTTGCAAAAGTGATTTTCTCCAGCAGCTAGTTCAGCTGATCCACTTTTTATACTGTCCATTATCATTAATTCATTGCATAGACCAGTGATTCATCGGCAGTGATCTCTCAGAAATGTAATCAGTTCTTAGTTTATAGCTCTCACGTCTAAACCAACTTCACAAAATGCGTCAAAACTAAGGTTAATTGTATTAACATCAAAAAAAGTTGACGCCTACGTAAATTTAAGGGGAAAGAATTAATCAAAGCAAAGTAATTAAATCAGTGTTTCCTTATTAAATGAATACTGAATACTGAATTTGATTGGCATTTACAAATCACTGTGTAAAGCACTTAATGAGTATAGTTGGTTATCAACATAAAACAATATTTTTCTAGTATATTCCATTTTTGACTTTATATTTCATCTCCGCCTCATCACTAAGCCCTCAGGCTGCTTTAGAGAAACATGTGTAGGCCTGGTCTGAAGAATAGTGAGGTGTTGCTTTTATAAATACGCGTTTATGATGTGGGAGTGAAGGAATGCATAAACCATGACGGAAGCTGTTACTGCGAACAGCAGATCTATAGGAGGTGTAGGTATGAGAGCTGTCAGCGTGATGCCACTGTGGGCCTGGGTCTCAAGCATGCTAATGTGGCATTTCGGATCAGAAGTGAATGTGACAGTGGATAAAGGGAGTGGACAGGGGACAGACAGGGCCCTATTATCACTGTGATAACCAGCTCTTCCTTTCTCTCCCCCTGTTTGCTGAGGTCAATCCGAATTCAACTGAAGAAACACAGTTCAATCAATACACACACATAACCACCTACTCTATGATGTACTTAGCCTCTGGTGCAAAACTGATCAATGAAAAGGAAGATATAAACACAGCATACAAAAAAAAAGGAAGACTTGTCTGAAAAGTTGCAAGAGGATTTTTAAACAGTACCCTGCAGTGTTTTTGCGGATAAATGTTCTGATAAGTTGTTCCCCATCTTGCCATTTCCCTCAGGCATAGAGACAAAGACCGAGGAAGCACACGGGCCTAGAAGGGTCTTGAGGCTCATATGGACAATTAGTGGCACTAATGCACTGTGAAGTGTAGCGGTACCCCAATTAAACAGAGGAAGCAGGCGACATCATATATAAACATTTCCATTTAACCGCTATCCGGGGGCCGGGTTGCGGTGGCAACAGGCAAAGCGCGGCCCCCCAAATGTCCTTCTTCCCAGCTCCTCCTGGGGGATCCCGTGGCGTTCCCAGGCCAGATGAGATATTTAATCCCTGCAGCAGGTTCTGGGTCCACCCTGGGGCCTGTATCAATTATGTAGCATTCAAAACAACCAAAGAAAAGCCTTTGCAAATAGAGGATTTGGCTAATGATTTTTCTACATTTTTCCCTATTGACAACAAGTCTCATGTGTAAAGCCGGAACCAAAGTGATCTCATTCTACATAAAACTACAATGTACTGTGCAGGCATCAAAACCCTGACACATATGTAGTATTCTGGACTTGTTTTTGTGCCGCTGAGCTATGTTGCTGTCCAAAAGTGACTTAAATCAGTTGAGTCACACCATTGCAGTGGATGAGCTGTTCCTTCAGCAAGGCAAGGAGAAATACTTGTTAGCAGGCTTTGGATACAAGCACAATGATGCATATGCACGAAAATACAACATATACTAATGGAAATATTTGTATGGACATTCACGCAAACATGACATCAATTTTTTCAGATATTGAAAAACACATTTAAGGACCCACTGACAAGATGGAAGTAAACAATGTGGTAGAAGTTCATAGCAGCTTAGCAACTCCCATTACCAAGATATACATTTTTAATGCTATTTTTATTTTTTAAAGCTTGGCGTTAGAATAGATTTTATGTACAAAACAATAATACTAATAACACCACCTAAGCTCAGGTAAAACCATCCACCAAATCCATTAATAAATCAGAAATATACTGGTGATGTCTAGCAGATCGTCTTTGGCACTTTCAATTTCTTCGACAGCGTTGCTTCAGTTCTATGGGCTGTTGTCCATTTGTCCCACTTTTTCATAATTTACGTCAATTTTCCCATCAAATAGATTTCCCTTAACTATCTGTGTGCGCTGATCCAGAGTTGGTGGGTCAGCTTCACCCCATTTACATACTATAGTCTTTTTACAGGCCACTATAAATATTCCAATCAGATATTCATCCTATCACGGTATAGGATCATTTAAAAAATGAAATAAGTAAAGCGGAGAAATATCCTTTGGAATACTAATAATATTATTTACAATCATGTTGAATTTTGTGTTCTTTACCTTAGTTATGATAAAGAATATGAATAATCACCAAGCTGAAGTGATCATGTGAGCTCTCCTTACACTGATATCAATGTATTTAACAAAAGACTCAGTTCAAATTCATGAAATCTGTCTCATTGAGCTGACTGCAGTGCAGCTGTCTAATGTTTTCTGAGCATATACGGACTCCAGCGGGTGGACGGGGCTGGATAATGTTTGGGCCTCGTGTCATTCGGTAACTTCCACTGATCATGCTTCTATGTGCGATTTCCAGCCTGCTAGCTTCCCTCCACCTCGCCGTCCCTGTCCGGGCCTATTGGCACATTAATCTCAATCTGAAATGGCTGCCGTAACGCAGATTGCATTAGCCACTGAGTGATCAAATTATGTGGCGGCACGCTTACCCGCCTCCGCAATCAGTGGCACTTTCCGATGGAGACAACTACACGCTTACAATCAATTTGCTCCCCTAATCTAATTGAGTAGCTCACACACAGCTCTGTGGCCCCGTTTTATTTCTTGTACACACGGCGACACGGAAAACATGAGCTCCAGAATGACCCACTGACGCCCACACAGACTCTTTTTTCCCCCCACTATCTATATAGCGTGCCTGCATAGACATGCTTCACTGCACCCACAAATAAACAGATTTGCCCAGTGTCGCTATGAAGATCCCGCAGCCTTCGTGTTAGGAGCTGGTTAGGATGAAGAGCAGCGAGCGCAGCACAGGCAAGATGTTGACACCGTCTCTTAATCAACACCATTCATCTCCCTAACATGTCTTCAGCAGCTTCGCAAGCGGGTGGAGAGGCGAGAAGATCTCCACAGTGGGATGGGAAGCGAGCACGCCGCCGTTCTACTCGTTCCGGGATGAACCTTCCAGCGACTAACAGGGTTTTTGTTAATGAGCCGCACCTCATCGATTTACACCCCGATTCATTCTTTCGGGGGAAAAAATTAACAGCTCTAAATTAATTGTGGAATGTATCAAAATACATAAGAAATGAGAGTTTTATTCATGAAAGAGATCACTTTTCACAGATCTCATGTGTCCTAGGAATCCAAGAGTTGTCTTTTCTACCGCCATTAAAGCTGCAGCTCATGGTTGGTAACAAGTAAACAATATTATCTTGCATGCGCACACCTCAGGAAAGTGAAGAGGAAAAATGGGGAGAAAGCATAAGTAAGATGGTGAATAAAACAAATAAATTTGTTCGTGATATATCAAAATTTTTGCCAATAATGCAGTAGATGTGTATTAGAGATCATTTAAATATTAATAATGACCACATATATAATGAGTACAGTATGAATACTGTTGTGAATGTGTGAAATCCTGACAACTTCAGCCTTTAAACATTAATCAGAGCAAACATTTAACCACATGGATCCACAACATTCATCCCACAGGGAGAGAATAAACAGAATCAATATTTGCACCCATGAAGGATTTCTCCAGGCTCCTCGTACGAACCACTGATGCCTCATCTCTTTTAATGAGGGACGGTTCACCAGGCATCTTTAACACAGATTGTTCCCATTGCTGCTCCGGGCTGCTGCTAGTTAGAATGTGACATGGTGTACGGTCCGTGAGGAGATGCAGGAAGAGGACTGATAACATTACACTACAACCATAGACACATGGAGTTAATAAAGGTGCAAGGAACAGGAGCGGATTTTAGCATGCCACCTCCATGCATCATTTATCCCGATTTCCTCTCTTGATCGTACAGGGAGGTGTATGAGGCAATGCATGACTTTACGTTGCGTCAAACATTAATGTTTCAAACGAGCCGCTGTTACTTTTGCCTACTGAAGAAAATCGGGCGGCCCCTGGGCAAAGCGTTGAAGTACATGAACTACCAACAACATATGTACACAAATTGTGCTTCAGCTGCATAACCAATAGTGTTTAAACGGCAGAAGGCACAGGGAAGTATAGCGGTACTAGTGCATTTGCTGGCTGTTGATGGTAATTTTGCCCGCAGGCTTTCCACTCAGCGAAACATGGACTTTTCCACATTTGCAGAAAACGAAATTTTCAGCAACTGTTCCTGGAGAAGCCAAACAGGACCTGACAGCGTTTGTTGAATTTAGAACTGGGAAATTGTCTGGAGATATGAACGGGAGTGTGAATGTGGCTCTCACACAATGTGCGAGTTTAGTCGTGATGCAACAGACTAGTGACCGAGACAGGAAGCGTTCAGCCTCTCACCTCCACCCTGCCGCTGTTTCTGCTTCATTAATTCACTCACTGCAGCGACCTGGTAACACTTTTTACTGCCACAGCAATCCCTTGTGCATACTATTAAATGAAGTCTTATTTATCACAATTTGCCTGCAGTCACTGTGTCACTCAAACAGCATTGTCTGTCACTGTGGGACATATCATTTTCTGCTCGGCTCCATCTGCTGCTACGAGCTAATGTTGATGTGGAGGAATGCTGTTGATTCTAACTCACCATGCCCTGTGTGTGCCGAGCAATAAATACATTCAAATAAAAAGGAAGTGCTCAGTGAGGGTGTCCAATAACAACAAATCCTAACATGATATAGTACCTAAACATACATCTTAATATTTTCTTTCTTCACATTTTACCGAGAAGACGGTATAAACATATTGCAAGAGTATACCATAATAATGAGAGGGAATAACAGCTTTAAAAAAAAAACTCTGCACGGAACCCGCAGTTCTACAGTTCATTTTCAATTTGTAAAAGCGTGGCAGAAAAAGCTGGAGCCGCGCGCAGGTCCAGTGGAGGGGGTGGAGAAGCGGAATCCTTCAAGCTTCCCAGTACGTTTCCTTCAAAGTGTGCAGATATCCTGCGGACATGCAGAGAGCAGCGTTTCTGCCTGATCGCAGCAGCGCAGCGCTGTCCGGGAGATGGGTTTCTAAACACAACACCAGTGATCTAACGTGTGTGTGTGTGACATGTGATGGATAAGGCCAACGTGACGCCCTTGGGTCACTATAAGTAAAAAAAAAAAAAAAAACAACACAAATGTAGTTGAATCAAACCTCTGCAGCAACTGATTAGAAGTGTTCTTATTAAATGAATAATGGTGGTAAAATAAAAGAGAGTCAGAGAGAATGCAGCGTTAAGTTATCATGTTTAGCTGCTACTTTATTCCTCACGCTAACACATGTTTCCTCCAAAATAATGACCTCTGCCAGGGCAGGTCTGTAGGAGTGGATGTGTTTGGACATGCGTGTGCATGTGTTCATTTGCACATCTGAACCTTTCGGTCTTATGTTACGTGCTAGAGGACCTCTAATGGTTATGGTGATTCACAATCTTTAAAAAAAAAAAAAAAAAAAACTTTTATACCGCCATTAACTGCTGACTCCTCACTCCTCCTCTTACAGTAAATAAAGTGGCCAGTAGGGACGGCAAGTTATCAACAACTGCTTGGGTTGCACTTCCTGTTTTCCCGCCCACACGCCTGCAGACGCACCTGGTGGAGTGTGCTAGTTGTTCCATAAAATAGGAGTCGCTTATTTTTTCCCCTCTATCTGTGACGAGACTTTTGTGTGAAGGAACAAAAAAAGGACACACAAACAAACGCCATGAAAGGATGAGAGCCGTAAATAAATGGCTGCTTAATTAAGAGGAATTATAATGGACAGACTGCTCTCTGAAGCACACAGGCTCCCTATCAACCGCTTCCAAAAGGAAGCCCACCGTCAGTTCATCAAAGGCTGAAATTACACACCGGATTGCCAACTGCAAAATCATCATTGAAGAATCAATAGGGCTCAGATAAGTGTGTGTTTTTTTGCTCAACAAGTCAGGTGTTGTGAAGCGGGAGCTGCAATTTCGGAAAAACAATCCGTCAGAGATGGGACAGCTATAAGAGACCGTATATCGGGTCGCAAAGTTCAACAAATACCAATATGAGTCGAGGCAAAAAAACAACGGTGAAGATCTGCCCGCTGGTGCCAAAAGCTTTAGTGATTAATCTACACATCTCTGTATACAGTATTAGCTGTGTGTTCTCAGACTCTTATCACAGTGTGGGAACTTTCAACATCTAGCAACACATATGACATTTTTAAGTAAACTTCACAGACAATTTTTTTTTCTGGTGACATTTGCAATTTTCAGTTTATCTACACATTTCTCTCTATTGTTTTTTTTTTTATATAATCTTTTTCATAAAATTTCCCTGAAGACAGCTGTTAATCCCATTAAAAGCCCAATGACATTTCCTTTGCTCACAGAGGCTGCCCAGAATTGACCACGGCTTCAAAAAGTAAAATGGATTGCGAGGCCGCCCGGGAAACAAAGGGAAGACAAAGGACAGAAAATGAATTTGACAATTACTTTCGCATGAGACAACACAGCATCTATCGCGAGACCTCCCCTCTTTGAAGCGCTTTAATTCCCCTAAAAGATGCCGGAGCAGCAAGTGGGCAGCGAGGGCGGCCGCGGCACAAAGGAGACGGGAGAGGATGGAGAGTCAGGTTAGATCAAAGCGGATGCCGTGTTGTAGCCCAACATTTTCCATCAGTGGTCCCTGTACCTCTCTCAGCAAAAAATGGAGTGTTTTATAGACAACAAGAGCCAGGAACCGGTGACAAAGCATGCGTCGTCCTAGTGTACAACACTCTGCCTCTGCTCTCAGGCTTTTACCCCACTGTACCTGTGTGTCGTCCCCTCTGAGAGCGAGTTCTTCAACGCTAAAAACACAATCCGTCGCTACAGACACCGCTTTGTGCTCGAGAAAGACACAGATTCTCTTTAGTGCCGGTTAGTTTACCAGGATTTACAGCTAATGATCCATGTAAACGCTGCTTTTTAAAGTATTGTCTGCGATACATATGATTGTGCTATGCAAGTGATACTAGAGAAATACTACATATATGAGTACCAAGTTAAAGTTGCAAAATTCACATTTCATATTAACGTTGATGCTAGATTCTACTGTGAATAAATGTTCATCAAATGTGGACAACATGAAGACATTTTTCACAATTTCACAGCCAGTGTGGGCTCAGTCTGGCATACACCTCTATTATTATTCCTGCACGGTATATTCCAGGCTTTATATATTATACATCCTCAATCAAAACCACAAAAATGCACGGTTATTCAATATAACCACGAAACCCTGAAAGAACTAGGAAATCTCTCCCCGGTTGCGCTGCCATCCTGCGTGAGCGAGGACAGTTTGTCATCCGCGGTGATTTGGGGATAGGTGGGCTCCTCTGTCACCGCTGTGACGTGACGTCGGCCACGGGAGCATCGCCGCTTCTATTCAGGTGTGTCTCAGCGGACCCACTGGAAGACCGTTTTCTTAGACTTTAGGCTTTATGTCTGTTGTTGTGGCGTATACAGGCCTGTCACACTCGGTAATACTTTAACACTCATATGTATTAGGAGCAGCATTTGTAAAATATATACACACGCACACACACACACAGGTATACGCATGCATACACACACATACATATAACAGGATTTCGTTCGTCTGAAAGGTAGTATACACTGAGAAAGACTGCATTCAGCTTTTTGTGAAGACTTTAACCCCTAGGAATGTAAAGGCTTTTTAAATGCTGTAAATGGTTTGCCTGTTTTTTTTTTTTTGCAAAAAATGACAAAAAATTTGGTTTAATAACAATGAAATATGTGATGATGATGATGATGATGATGATGATGATGATGATGACTTGGCTTTTAACAATTAGTCCAGTGTCCTCAGAGAACATTATCGTAATTCATTCTGACCTTTTTTCAAGGCTTGAGATAAAAAAACCCTAAAGGTCCTTTATTTTATTACTTTTTACTGGGCCTATTTGATGCTGTGATATCCTGAACCAGGCATATTTATGGTTTTCTTAATATACACAGTTTTACATCTCCTCTCTCAAGCTTTTTTTTTCTGGAGCTCCTGTTTCGACTGTACAGATGTGACATCACAACATGGCTTTGTGAGTTATGTTGGCTGGTTCTAAAGTAAAGTTTCTCAAATATGCGATCTGTGCATTTCTCTCTGAACTCCTCAAACTGCTCATATGCAAGAAGCAATTAAAATCTCACTTTGTACAATTCGGGACTTAAATGTCTTATATCAACACTCTACAACCCGCAAATAATCATTGCTGAACAATAAAGGATTAAAGCCAGAATATACTCACAGATAAGAAGATGGAAGCATTACATTTAAGTATGACTCAAACTGATGAAATCAATAACCCAAATCGCTGCCATTTAATTATCTGTCAATCTACTAAACAATCGTTGCAGCTGTAACAGCAACGGGCAGAACAGGAATACAGAATAAAGGAGACAATAACAGTATAAGTGTTTCATTTACACATCAGCATCCAGCATAGTGTTACCAGAATATTACCATGCCTGCAACACACACTCAGCATGAAGCATCTCCCTCCATAATATTACTCCTTTCTCCTGCTGTGGGTGTGGAAGCACCCAAAGGCCAGTGTGTGTGTGTGTGTGTGTGTGTGTGTGTCTGTCTGGCTACTTTACATAAGCTCAGCATCCACTAGAAAACAAACGCAAGCCCACACGCATGCACAGAGAAATAGGTCTGAAGCATAACAACGGCTATAAAAAAAAAAAAAAAAATCCAGGGACAGAAAAACAAAAATAGATTTTTAGGAAACGTCAACAGCTGATCTCTTTTGACACCTCTGCTCCTGCTCCTCGCCCGCGTCTCCTCAGCCAGAGGGTTGTGGATTATCTGCCGTATGTTCCGCCCAGAGGGGTCATTCTCAGTAATCTGGCATCTATTTAATATCAGCTTTCCAACAGTGGCATGGCAGCGTGGTCTTTTCATTAGGGCCAGCCAGAGAGGCAGAATGACTGGCTGATGGAGGGGAATGGATCCATGTGGTCCGCAGGGCAATGTGTGTGTTTGACCTGGAGGTCACTGCTACCTGCAGCGTGTGGCGTGACGTCTCCATGGGGTGGGGCTACGGCTTTTAAGGCTTAAAAATGATATATATACATATATATTACATTTTAAATTATTTTGTTTATGCCCCGCTGTGAGAGCAAGCTTACTCTACATTATACCCTGGTGTGTGGTAATATTAAACTTTATGGAGAAGCAGCATTTACTTTTTATGCTCCACATATTATCTGGAAAAAACTCTCAGATCTTTTAAATCAAGGCTGGAGATAACCAGCACATAAAGTACAACATATGAATACATAAATTATCTACCTCTGTTCAGAGAAGGTTTCTCTAAGTGGACATGGATGGTTTCCCGCTCTCAAACCACACGTCTTCCCTGTCTGAATCAAGGACAATGATGTCCTCTAAAGAGTGACATTTATCCTTAAGATGCAGATGTAGGATTGGATTATACACAAAATGACTTTTGTGTTGTACCATAGTTTTTTTTTTTTAAGTCGCTGCCCACCCATCCTGCAACAAGATTTTACATTGTGATATTTGGGGAATATCATGATATTAAATCATAGAACTCATCCAAACCTTCCCAGTTTTGTATTGGCTGCCTAAAAAGTGTTATCTAATAGGGAAGCAGCAGTCTGTGTGAATCTGGCAACGTTTCTTGGACATAAAATTGCCCGCCCCAGATCCAATCACAAGTTTTGGTACCTGTGTATTATTTATGCAAATTCATACACACACAATTACAAAACATGGGAAAAACAACAAAAAACTGGTTTTTGATTAAAATGTGTATTTCACCATTGGCATGGCAGGAGGGACGATCAAGGATTTTCATTTGATTGAAGTGAAAATCCTGGTTGTGAAGCCAACTTGTTCCGAATTTATAAATGCAACACAATGGGGTGGCGCATTTAATTCCTCTCTCTGCACCGACAAAAAAAAAAAAATGGCTTAGTTGGAATTCTGGACTCACACTGCAAGACAATCTACAACAGCCACTAATGTTGAAGGGCTTTTGTACAGCAGGCATGAATGCTAAACCAGGGATCACACACAGCAAACAGCCGCCATCTGATGATCATTCACAGCATCGCCTCTCTCTGTTAATCTAGCCCACTTTGTAAAACTCTCCCAAACACTCATCTGATGCCACAGACAGTGCACACACACACAATAATGTGAAAACCACTTTTATTATTTCAGACAAAAGGTGTTACAAAACCAATGTAGTTATTATGCATTAATTGGTGTTTTTGTAGAAGTATGAAGGACCTTCTTGTAGATAAAAATGAAAAGTACCTTATAAAGAGCTCTGTACACTGAGGTAGATGATGACATTTAAGTGTCCTTTTCCTTCTGTTAACGTAATATTATGTTACATTCATACCTGATATTTAATGAGCAAAACTAGCAATTATCCTGTGCAAGACAGCCACTGTTGACCGTCAGAAATACTTTGAAGCTTTCATCTTTGTAGCTAATTTGGTGCTGACTGTAATTGCTTATTTAGGACATGGTTGAGCCGAAAGGTAAGGCGGGCATGCATTCTCACAATGGGAAACTGAGAAATATCAAAGTTATCTCCAGTTCATTATTGGGGTGCAGCAGTGGGCTGTGAGTCAAAGTGTTTGCACAGTGATAACAGGTTCAGAAAGGATTTGCATACACTGTACATGATGTCGGACATATTAGCGGCCAAAACCCCAGATAGAGACATGGGGGGTGGACCCAAGGGAGATTTTCTGTGTTTTGGACAATGTGGACACCATCTCCATTCTTCAAGAAATCAAATTAAAATTGTTGGAACTCCAACTTTTTGCACATTTTTTGATTTGACTGTAAAAAAACTTTGTCTGAGTAATGGGTTTCAGTAAACTGAGCAGGCAGATATAATAATAGCAATAACTTGTCTGTATTGCACTTTATATTTGCAAGAAATGTCAAATTACTGTCAGAAATAAGAACAGACATGTGAAAACAAAAATAAAACAATTTTTTTTTTTAAAGAGGTGGGTTTTAAGACTCTTTTTAAAACTATTAATGGGATGTGGAGCCCTGATATGTTCGGGGGGGGGGGGGGGGTCCATTAGATCGTCGGGACCCGGCATGGATGGCGTAGCCGTGGCTATTGTCCAATGACACGCCCAAATTGTACCTGTTTTTTATTAGTTTACTGTACTTTGTGAGAAGTGGTGCGTGACTTTAAGAGGAAGTAAAATGGATCAAGTTGACTACACAGTTTGTTATAAAGCTTAATGATACAAGAAAAAAAATGTATTATTTAGATGTGACATTAGTCCTGTCATGTAACATGAATGCTAGCCTGGGTAGATCCATCACTTCACTCCATAATTTACTTATTTTATGCAGCCATAGAACATTTCTAAGTAAATTATACTGCAAGTTTATTTTCAACAAATTAGCAACTTTTACAGCATTTCATCATTATCCAGTATGTTTGATGAGATTGGCTATAAGGTACATACAGATGCAGAAACCAGAATAAGAATTTGAATGTTACTTAAAGTGGTAGTCAAATTTAGACAATAAGGCGTATGCAGCAAGGTTTGAACACGTGATTTTTCACAGAGCCAGTATGGGTCAGTGAACATGGCATCAGTGTTGTTGTCTTTGACTCCCTCTCTTCTCTCTGCTCTCTGAGATGCCCACAGAGCTGCCTGCTCGTGCTGCAGCTAAGTGTATCGCCTCATGGACCTCCCGGACAGATGATTGCACCAAGATGGGCCTAATCTTTACAAACCCATTCTTCCAGTCTGCTATTTCAAAGCGACAGATTTAGTTACACTGAGCTAAGCTCCTACGGAGAATTGCTTCTTAAAGGCCATGAACTTCTTTTTAAAGGCCAAAATGTCCTTGCCGACTTCGCTGGATGTAATAAGATGAAATCAAGTTGACAAACCTCACTGAGCGATCCGATAAACAAGATACTTGACACACACAAACAGGATTTTGTGTGTGGAGCGGTTAATAGAGCTTCCAAAATGGGATTGTCGGTCCAGATGGGCGATGACCGGATACCCCGTGGATGCACAAAGCTTCTGCTGTCCAGACTCGTCAGTTTTCAACACCTCCCGCTGCCTCGGTCTCACACTGAAGGTGCCATTCTCCGTGTGGATGAGAGAGGGCAGGGCCACACATTCAAACGGATATTTATTGGTTCTCAGCAGGTTGGAGCACGATTTCTCGGAGAAAAAAAAAAGAAAAGGCTGAATATCAAGGAAATGTTTAAGAGACGGACCTCTTTTACATAGCACTGCTTTAACCTAGAGGCCACCCAAAGAGCTCTATAGCACGCCAGCCTTCAGCATTTCAAACGCACATTCATACACGGCAGAGGCTGCCAATTCAATTCAATTAAATAGTTTACTGCCATTTCAACGAGACGGGCGAGTTGGCTGGAATTCGGTGCAGCGCAGCTTTAAAGGCAACCTCTTCCATGCTGCCACGGGAGGTTCTGACCTGCTCATCAGGAGCAATGCAGCACCTATTATCCACTTTAAAGCTTCCAATGCTCACTCACCCATTCACACAGTCACAGTATCATTCCCAAGGACACGTTAGATGCAGACCGGAGGAGCTGGGGATCAAACCACCTCCGTTTATGCGCCGAATCATGTGCAACAAATAAAAAATAAGAAGTTTCAACGAAGCGTCAACCAATCATATGCTTTGGTTTTACCATGTTCTCTCTATCACCATGGAAACATAAAAAAGGAAGACAAACTGGTCCACAGATGAGCTGCATCAATAAGCAAACAGCCACAAATGTTTTGTATCTTTTGAAGCCAGTAATGTGAACACACGGTTAGTGACTGGGGCGATATTGCCATAGCAACTATTATGCACGTATCAATACAGGTATACACAGCGGCGAAAACGCTACCTGTCAGAGCTTGCTCACATGAAAGATTCTAATTGGCAGGATGTTTGATGCTCAGTTGGATTTACAGAGGGAAGAGTATCCCAGAGCCCGAGGGAAGCAGCGATCAATAACAACACCACAAACAATTCTGCCTGCGATCGACCTCCCCCGATGGCTGGATGTCACCGAGTGTTGGAGCCTCAAACTATGCAAGAAAGATTTTTTTTTTTTAAACATTTCTGACAGACGTGCAAGTAGTTTGACACATTAGGAAATTTTTTTTATTTGCTTTCTCGCCGAGTAAGATAATAAGTAGATATGCCTGCATGATAAATATGAACTTACAAATAGCAGAAGTTGATTATTTCCGCTCAGCATAGAGTTTGAAAAAAAAGCAGCCTAACAGCATCATTAAATTTGACTGACTTACACAATATATTTAGTTTGTTCCATTCATGTACAGACAGAAAAATTGCATTAGTCAAAAATAAACATTCGCAGAGTCTCAATTATGGACATATAAATGGATGCGCCAGTTTGTAGATTGTAACTAGATGAAAAATTGAAAATAATAACGGTATGCTGCAGCAATCCTGACACAGTCTGGCATGGCAGACTGAAAGAAAAAGTAAAAAAACAGCCCTTTTAAGAAAATTTTGGGAAGAGCCTGTTCTGTAGACAGAGCTCCAGCAAATCAGAACCCAAAGGGAAAAAAGTGATGAAACTGTCATCAGCGTCATTGGAGTCTAAATATAGTTTTTGTGCGCCTCCACAGCCTTGTGTTTCCTCCACATGCTGTCAACGGCAGACTACAGGAATAACAGGGATTATTAATCGTCAACACATAATATGAACCATTGCGGGTCAAACGCTGCCACTGCCACTGGATTGTTTGTTATGTTAGGGTCATTATTTTGTAGAACACCCAAGAAACAAGGACCTCCTTTTAAGCACTAAAAATGTGATGCACAGAACAATGCTCTGGAATGACAGCATTAATAATGAAGGAGACTCATCTTGCTCTCGCCACGGCCTGCATTTTAAAGCAAACAGACACGCGTAAGCATGCGGCGCCCGTACCTCCTCCCAACTCAAATTTTCACCAAGCTCCCGAGCAATCAGTCACAGATCACATGCTCGCTCACGCTCGCGCGTCACTTATTGACTCTCGCTTCGCCTCCCGCTCTTTGATGGCACAGCAGCCACGACCGCCGCCATACACTGCACCATCCCACGCAGAAATCGCTGAACAGAGAGCAGTTAAGGGAGTCTGCGCCCCGAGCCTAGGAGGCATTAAAGATGTAGAGGGGCTGAAGAGGATCAAAGCAGGTGCAATCCTGCCACGCCTCCGCCCCCAACTCCCTTCGGGCTGCTGTAAACTTCTCAGTGCCCGACAAAGTAGCAGGGAGGGTCAGCGTAGGACCGTGTGCAGCCACGCCACGCCACGGCTAAGGGACGCCGAGCACGGGGATGCATGCACAAAACGAAACCGCATTCTGCGGTCTAATGACAGGAGGATGATGAAACAGGGTGTGATCAGAAATCACTGCTCCTCCTGGGATGTTTCATCACAATTATGCAACAATGTGCAAAAAAAAAACAATACATAGGCAAGATAAGTTGTTATTTTGGGGAAAAAACATTTTAAGCATTTTTTTTTCCTATTTTTCACCCAACTGCAGATAGGCCCCCTTAGTACCAAGGGTCCCCAGTGTGCGTGTTAATTCAATTTAGTTATTTGTACATTATTTTATAGAGAGGGGGCCTTTTAAAATTCCTATTTATTCACATTATTTTCAATGGAGATACAGGTACTGCCACTGAATGTTTTGGGTTTTATCTATAACCCAAGCGTCAAACTGCACACAGAAATGTTTGTTCGACTCTGGGGAAGGAAACTATTCCTTCAAACGTGTGTGTGGTTGCCAGTTACTACCTACTAATATTTCCAATATTCAGCCACAGTCAATGCACTCCTTTTTTAGTATCACCTGTTCACTGCCTTTTGTTACATCCTCTTAGTCTGTCGCTGAAAAACAACCATGTACAAGCAGCACTCATCCAAAATAATTAGGAACGGAAAGCGGGAGCTTATTAGCATACCGCATTATCATATACCTTACAATGTGGCAGGTGCAAAAGACAGGACAAAAACAAAAACAAATCTAAACAATGCCTCAAAATAATCTGAATAGATAATCAGATAGCGTGGCAGCGAAAAACGGGAGTGTGTGTGAGAGGCTACGCTGTCTGTGGGCCCAGAGGCTTCTGTGTGTCTGGTGTCGGTGTGCGATAGTACAAAGCAAAAATGCGAGTTGTTATCTGCATAACAATTAAATCCTCAACCTGATCTTGGCTCTGCCAGTTAGATAACAGGAAAGAAAAAAAATAGCTGCGCATGATGAGCGTGATATTCTGAAACGCTGGGACGTGCGGCAGCGAGTGGGAGGATGCCTTCACCTGTCTGCGAGGGGGAAATAATTGGCTTTTCGTTAATATATTTTGGGTATATGTGCATTCAGTAGCGGCTGTAACGCAACGAGACAAAACGCGGTGGAATCAAAAACGGTGTCCTAATTCCCACTACCCTGCCATTTGAGTGACAGACGGCAACATCATTTATCAGCTGCACACGCTCGGTGCGAGACACAAAGACGATTTGATGCAGTGGAGTTTTCTAGAAACCAAGAATATATATAATGTTTTTAATAAGAGCGAACTTCGACGACTGCACAGAATTCAGGATCTTGTTTATTAACAGCCAGAAACAGCGACTTGCTGGCTGAAAACAGACGTGAACTGTGTATTAACCCGAAGAAACCATCTAGAGCAAAGGGCAGCTCAGTTCTTGTTTACTCAGTGGATGCATCTGAAAAAAAAAAATCAGTACAGTCCCATTGGCTGAACCATAATCGGGACATAGCATGAAATATAGATGCTGTGGACTAGCAAAACGAATAGTAACTTCAAAAGAGGCTGGAGAAGAATGGCTGGTGAATAAAGCATGAGCCGAACGGAGGTGAGGAATCAACACTGCAGTGGTAGAGCATGAAGGTGACATCAGGCAAAAAGGTGAAAACAGACACTAACCAGTAACAATTATGTTTTGTTAGTGCATTTAAACCAGTGCATAGCCTATGCTTGGCATTCTCTATATTATAGTTTAGCAGACCAGAAATCTTCAGCACTTTTGCTCCATGAGTAGTCATCCGGGGCAAAAATCCCATTTCATTGATGGTGGGGGGACAATAAACAGTAAATTTTCAGAGAATCATTTCTGAAGGGGACATAAAAAAACACTATTCTACTATAATAAACTTCTATCTCCCTAACACTCTTTTGCAACTTTTCTTACGGGTTTAAGCCCCCAGCACGTTCAAATGTTTTAAACAATGCTATTAAAGTTAATAATAGTAGTTATGGCAGTGTTCCATATTTATTTATATTTATGCATGAGGCAAATGAGATAATTAATCAATGGGGGGAAAAACTATTACAGAATTTCATGGAGAACACCCAACGTCCCACCTTCCTCTCTAGTCGCCTCTTCTTCCCTGCGTCTACCATAACTTTCATCATTAAAGATAGTTAATGTGCATTAGGTTTGATCTTAACCGGCAGACTGTTTAAAACAGGCTGATTTTGGACACATTTTGAACAAGTGGTGTGATAAATGACTTACTGGCTTCCACATGTTAGTTCTATTGGATGAATGGAAAATGGAGTACAGCATCTGGACTCCACCACTTGTGTTGTGCCTTTATTTAATATATCTTTAATAGTTAACTAAATTATTTTGTTGTGTTTAAAAAGATTTTGGGGGGGTCAACTTTGTGGAAGGGGGGTCAGGTCGCCTGTGTCCCCTCCAGGATTTCTGCCTATGAAAGTCATGAAGGTTTTTTCATTGGAATAAAAAGCAGATGAGGGTAAAGTCATCTTATTAAGTCATCAGGATGACTTTACGTGATAATCAGCCGCTAACGTAATGAGTTATTACATTGTTGGTCAGAAATTACTATGTTTTCAGCACAATATGTTATTGGTCCATTACATTTTAAATTGGCTGAACACAAGCCCTTTAGAAATGGATCCGCGTGATCGCCCCCTCCTTCCGGAGTTCTTGTACTCGGCTTCTGTTCCTCCAGCCGACCCCAGCTCTCTGAGGGGTGGGACACTTCCTACAGCTCTACGCCAACCACCCCAGAGTGGCCATTTTCAGAGTGAGTGTGTGAGAAAGCAGACTGCATTGCTGTTAAAATTAAATTTTGATTTTTTTTTCTTGTAGATATTGTAATTTCTTTTACAATTTTCTTTTCATCAAGTTTCAGTGCACAACAAAATTCACAAGCATCCCAGAAACTTACATCATACCATTAAAACTAAAAATACCATAACTCTAATGCAAGAATGAAATCTAAATCAGAATCTAATTCAAATGTAGTCCTATTTATTAAGTTATCTCAAGCTCATAACTTAAACCTAACCTTTCTGATAAGTCGTTGCTTTACGCTCCTCTGACTCTCAGACCTGTTGCTAGGTGACGGACGACACCTTAACAACTGTCAATGAGTAGCTCTTGAGCGAGATAGTGATTGGACACTGCCCTGAAGGTGGAGAGATGTAGCATGATGAAATGATGAAATATAAATACTAATGATATAATACAGTTGATAAAAACAAAAACTAGGTCCCAAAACAGCAAAAAAAAACACAAACACACACTTTTGGCACTCGCACGTTTGCATTGCCATTAAATTGCATTTTTTTTTTTATTTAAAAATGATAGATCGGTCAGCCCTAAACAGGACCGGAGAAATTGAAATGCCACAAAATAGGCAAAATAGGGCCCTTTTAAAATTCCTCCCTGAAGCCCTAACCACATCACATCAGTCAAAGCACTGACATAGGGACAACAGTTTGTAGTACAGCAACGTCTCTGCCAATGAAAGCATAGAGAAACAGATTTGACTGCGGGACCTTTGTTCAGCTAAATAACCATTTTTCGCATCCCGCGTCGCCTTGAATGCCACGATTCCCTACGAAGTGCTTCATTTGTGTCAGACGCCCTCTCAGACGTTTTACTGCAGTTGCATGGAGGCAACCCTTTCACTCTGGTCTTCGCCAGCTGCAAAACTGGCAACACAACACGCTCATGCATCTAACATGCGCTGGTGGGCCCATATGGAGTCACTGCTAATTTAGTGTGTTAAAAAAAAAATCATTGTTTATCGTTGTGGCAGTGGTAAATTGCCTTGACCATGTTTTGACAAATTAAACAGAGAGGGAGGAAAGAGATAATTGTGCTGAGCTGCTGATACAGAGTTAAGTTTTCCCCCTTTCTGCTCGTACACTATAACTGTCTTGTCAGCACTGCCCACCATCCCTCCTCCCCGGTATAACATATTTATTCTATAAACACAATGTGAGTAATCATACAGAACAACAATGTACATCCGCATCCTGCCGTACCAAAGACATCCTGGGGTGTTTATGCATCTTCATTTTAATCGCTATGGGACCTGGAAGGCAAATAAAATGGCAGTGTGATACAGTATAGAGAGGGGGAAAAAAAATTAAAACGAGCGGAAAAATAATAATGTATCTATGACACGATTCAGATAAATGGATCGCTAAATGGACCGGAGCTATCGGCTTCTCATCTCGTTTCAGCTCACAGGGACCACTGGGAGTTTTGTCTGAGGCGGGCCGCCGAAATAAACCGCCTGATGATTGTTCGCTGCTATTCTTCAGGTCCTGAGAAGGTGCTTTTCTCAAAGACCAAACAGGGGTTGTCTAAAGCCTTTGAATATAGCATGAAGGCTATGTACTGTTTTTTTTCCTTCCCATTTTACTTCACACCATGAGCCGTTTTAACCGGGAGCCACTCACCTACTGCTTTCATTTGGCATCTGGTGAATACAAAGCTGCTGGCCACATGTTACATGGATTTAACATAGTGAACACCTGACACTATTGCTAAACATTTAAGATTATTAAATATATATATATATATATATGTGTGTGTGTGTGTGTGTGTGTGTGTGTGAGATAAGGCAAGGTAAAGCTGGCGTGGAGCTGGTGCTGTTGGACCGGTGTGAGCGCGTTGGAGTGTAAAGGACAGTTATGCACTCCACCTGTTCTCAGATAAGTGAACCACAGTGGGCGACCAGAAGGTGTGCCAGAGACCTGAGACACTTACTCCTGGGACACGCTGCCTACATCTACTTGAGCGTGTGTGTGTGTGTCGCTGTACTACTGTGGCTTATAGCACAGTGTTGCTGTTGCTGCTTGCTTAAGCCTTGAGGATTTTTTTTTTTTTTTTACATTTTTTGAGCAAATAGGGACCAAACTGGACAAGAAGACTCTGAGTGATACAGCAAATGATCCTCAAAGAGTATACAGCAGTCATTGGATTTGAATGTGCCAGGTTACCAAAAAACACAGCTTTGAATGGATGCTATTCGCTTGGCGTGTTGATGTCTAAGCAATGCATTAGCTATATTGATTTCACAAGATGATAATCTTAGAGCTTGTTACTCCACCCTCCAGGTGGCAAAAAAAACTGTCAAGCTATTCCAGGTGTACAAGCTTCTGTAGAAATCTCACCAAACATTACATGAAACTCTCCTGGACAAATCATCAGTATTCACATGAGGGGTTGTCAGTCTCTGGGCTGTGACATTATGATAAAGAATGTAGACACAGTGCTCACAATTTACGTGTATTGAAGAGATTGGTGTCAATATTGTGTTCTCTCCAAAATTCTGTGACAAGTTATTTACTAATATACCATTAATGCATAATGTGTTCTGTAAAAAGCTGAAAACAACCCAATCAGGAGGCATTTTTTCATGCAAGATTTTGATGAAAAAATGTAGTGGAGTAAAAGTAAAAAGTATGCATTGTAAATTTTACCTAAAAAGCAGTAGCAGTCAATAATGGGCCTTAGATTCAGTCACACACAACTGATTTTACAACCTACAGAGTAAATTGTGTATACTTTTATTTTTGTGGGCCATTTTTCAGTGGATTCAGCAAGTACGGCGCCGCATCACCTCCAATGGAAAAGTGTTTTACATTCATTACCACCGCGATTCTTTCAATTTCCCCTCATACTACGAGGCTACTCAATTAATCATATATGCATATGGTGTACACATACATTTCCACCACGTTCACACAGCGCCCTGCGAACCCGGCCTGTCTCCACCGCGCTTCATTATTCATCAGCCCCGCTGTAGCCGGTGTGCGGCGTGCACTCGCCACTCCACAACTCAAACGGGATGTTTGTGTGTTATTAGCCCATCTGCGGTACAAGAGCAGCTCCTTAACGACCTGTCACGGCACTCAGGTTAACTGATGGAGTGCGACAGGCTTCGCCGCCTCGCGGCGGTCTAGTGTGAGCAAAGTACAAACGGACGCTTTCTCTACGGTGACATCAGCCGCGCTTGGCAGACAGCGCTGCGCGCACTCCGAAGAAACAAAAGATGCATCCTGACACAGGCCATGATTATGCAACGGCATTAGAAGCCCCAAAAGGGAATACTAAATTTTAACACTGTGGGATGCTATTCCTACGCCTTCAGACCGTTTAGTCTGTGTCAGTGCACATGTTACAGTTTGTCCTGCAACCCTCGGCGTAGGGTGCTACAGTATGCATAGTGCCGCGGAGACCCAACTGCAAAAAAGATGAGAACGCTGGTAAACGATGATAAGTGGACCAGACAGTTGTTCTTTGAGCATTATAGCAGTTAGTAGGACAGATATCACCACAGCAACCCACATACAAAAAAAAGAAGGAAAAAAAATAAAAACTAGCAGAGTGAATAAATGTGTTAAGTCAAGTTCTTCTCCCCGGAGCAGCTCCTAACTGCACGCTGGTGCACATCACGCGTCGGGAGTCCTGCCTTTCTGGTGTGAGGCCAGTGAAGGATGGTGTTCGAGCTACTCCTACTGGTTGTCTGTGCACAGCAGTGTGGGACCAGGGTGCAGCACCCCGAGGGCAGCTGACATGGAGCAGCTGGTCAGCGCGTGTACAGGGGCGGACGCGTGCCCGTTTACAGTGACGAATTAGCCAATCTCGATTTGGAAGACGACACGCGCCGCTTGATCTCCTCTGGTTTCACCGAGCTGAAACCGTGTTACGAATCGTGTGGCCGCTCGTGTCGGACAATTGAAACACATTACAACCCCCCCCCGCCCGAATATTGTCAGTGCCCTGAATTGAAGCTGCCTAATCCAGGAAACTCTGAGACAAAGCCAGGATGAAAGTCAACAATACCGCCGGCTGAGATGTTTCAGAAATGGTCTGCCTGCGACACACACAGGCTATCTTTAGCAGGGCTTAGATACGCAGGCACAGCCGAGCGCAGCCAATGAACGACAACCTCGGTGGGGTCCTTGCCCCTTTTCCTTTTTCTGTGCTCCACATAATGAAAAACTCTTTGCAGTAAAAGACCCCTCCCGTGTCGCCATTTACTTTATCTCTACATATTCCAGCACGCTGATGATTCATTTGCTTTGTGTAGGCAGTTGGAAATGCTGCAGTTTACGGATAGAAATACAAAAAGGTTCACAGAAGAGGAATACCAATGAAATTCAACACTCGAATGTGAATGTTCCTGCCACAGAGAAGTTTGTGAACTCCCTGTCTACCACTGTCATGAATATGAAAAGGAAAAGTTTGTTCCACCCACATAAGGTGAATTTGAGGGAAAAAAAAAACAGCATATTTTCTCGCATGTGCATAATTGCACGTTTTTCTGATTGGGAAGTGGCTCCTTTTGCCTCCTGTGAAGAGAACGAGGAACAAAACAAACAGATGGGCAGGCTTCTGCACACGCACACGCGTGCACTCACACATCCACTCACACAGGGGAAGGGGGGGGGCATTATTTATGCCCCTAAATGAATCCATGTGTGTAAATGTCATCAGTAAATGTCAATAGGTTTTTTGAGGCCTGTCCTGAGGACATGGAGCCCGGCATATGGGCCGTGGGACTCAGACGTACCTTCATTTCCCACTACTTCATCTATTCTTAATCTGCTTTAAAAAGACCTCACCCGCTCATGTGATGAATTAAACAACACATAAGTAAGGGTCCCTTCGTCGAGCAGGAAGCAGAAAAGAACAAGGTACGGAGGAAAAAAAGAAAACTCCTGCATCACTTCTTCATTGACACACAGTAGTGGCAGGAAAAAAAGTAAATGAATCTTTGGGAATTACCAGGTTTCTGCATTGATTGGTCATAAAAAATGTATAAAGGAGAAACTTTATCTTCAACCCATTCTGCTTAGAAATCTGCTTCTTTAGTTTTAAGTTAGAGTTAGGTTTTAAGTCTCTTAAGGTCATTCAACAGCTCCTAGGATTGTGCAGATTTCCAGCCTGCTCTCAATGCTCTGTAGTATATGAAATATCTTGTTTTCAAAATAATACAATATTTCTGCCACATGCCACGTTACACAATATCAAAATGTTTTCTCTTTGTAACTATATTGTACAACAATACAATTATACAGGTGTGATATATATTTTTTTCAATTCAATTTATTTTATTTTTATATTAATTACTTAGGTGCTGATTCTTGGTTTTATTGGCATAGAGTCATTGGGTGGGAGGAGGGCAGCCTAACAGGGTCATAAGGTCGAGTGAGACTCTGGAGACTATGAAGTCTTTCTATCTGAGTCTCTGTGGAAGCATTTTTCAGTATAAAAAAAAAACAGGCTTAAAATCCGGCTCCGTAATCACATAGGTAAAGTATGCTATTATGTGAGCAATTGATTGACTTGTGTGAGTGAGCAGGTGTATCTACATCGTGGGATCATCCTCATAGTGTCTGTACCTCAATGTAGGCGGCCAGTCTGGGGTAGACCCTGTACGGGCCCACGATGTGGGACAGGGGGCTGGTGCAGGGGAAGGTGGTGGTCACCGCGTGGCTCACTTCTGGCAGAGAAAACACCTTGAAGCCAAACTTCTCGTACAGCTTCTGCAGCTCCTCGTCGGGCTCCTCCTCACCCTCGCACAGCACGCTGCCCACGACGTAGCGGCACTTCTCTGTCGGCCTCTGCGTGGACGGAAAAGGAGAAGCGAGAAAGACTGATCAGAAATAATCAGACTATTACGTATACTTGCATTTCTTATGCATTGGACTGCAGTAAAATCTGAATAATGTAAATAGTGAATGGTAATTCACAATAGCAACATCCCCTATGGTTGATACACCAACTCTGCATCAGCACTAAATAAAAGTATGTATAATAAAAATAAAAGCTGCTCATTTAAACTAATGGAGACGTTGACCAGATAGCTGCCGGAAATAGTGATTTCAGATTAAATGTGACTATCATGATAGTTTCAGCTACAGACCAGCAGCCGTGGAGCTGGCAGGGATTGTTTCTCTTGAACGCTCGGGGAGCGAGGATATGTGCTCACACGGAGGTTTGGGTCCCCTCCAGGACGAGGCCTCATGCAGGTGTGACAGAGACAGAATCAAAATCACTGCGTGAGTTGTCAGTCAAAAAAAAAAAAAAGATCTGACAGAAATTTTCTGACAGAAAATCAACCCACTCACATCTGTTGGCAGACAGCCTGTCAGATGGAGTGTAGGCGTTGTTTTTTCATGCCTGCGCTTTTGCAAACACCTCTTTTTAAGTTAATTTTTAAAATAAAAATTAAAAAAAAAAAATCACAGTTCAAACTTTGCATCATTGCATACCATTTTCTAGATCATGCTGCAGTATGTTATATATCTATCTCTATATAAGTACATGTTTCAAAACCCTTCCTTGCAGCCACCAATTTCTTTTTTTTCCAATTTAAAATTCAATATTAAATATTATAATATTAAATTGAATTTCAGAAAATGATTGAATTAATAAAACATTAAACTAATCTTTGACATCTTACCTCTAACTCATCAAAATATTATCAAATTTAAAAATCTCAGGTAGACACAATAATATACAGTATTTTATATTTTATATATACATATATATCAAGAGACATTACACTGACAGGTTTTTATTTAATGTCTATTAAGTATGAAAATGAACTTGTAAAAACACAAATAGAATCCGACATGAGGTTCAGTGTGTCAGAGTAGCTGAATCAAACATATTTTAAGTCTCTACAAACTTACAGTATTTTCATATTGTAATGAAATGAATAAGAACCATGTATATGTATGATTTGCACTGAATGAGCTAAAACATGCACAAAAAACAGCCCTGCTATGGACCTGCTGCTGGTTTGTGCTGGAGGGCTGGCACCAAGGGGGCACAGATGGGAGCCAGCAACACTCACATTCATGTCCCTGGCATCCTCACATAATTATCACATCTAAACGCCACAACCTTCTCTTCTTTTCCATTTCACTTCTCACTTTCAGGGCTATTTTTTGCCTGCGTTGTGCTGCCACTGCTGCTACTACACCGCACCGTTTCCCATTGTCTTACCTTGTTCGTATGACTTTTGTGCAGTAATTCTTTTTGATCACCCCACCTCCAGCTTATTTTTTTTTTCAGGAGCTTTTTTTTTTTTTCCCTCAGATAGACGACAGTTTGGTCAACCGTTCTGTTACCGAGGCGCTTCCCCTCGGCGCCTCCTAATGCCTGCCTCATGTGAGCAATAATAATGACTGACAGTGGCTGCTCAGCGTGAGCAGATAATCTTTACTGTCATCTGACAGAGACCCTTGCCACCATGTTCGACAGTGAGTCAGGGAGCACAGATCACCTGCTTTCAACACAGAATTATTCATTCAAGGCAGCATGAGATACACTAGATCTATTTACAAAGCAGCGATGAGTCACTGCAAACAGACACTCACAATGGCTGTGAGTGCTGTCTGAGTAAATTATGACAGTGATGTGACAATGAAGACATTGTAACGCCTAGTGATAAAGATATATTCTAAAAGTCAATATTTAGAATAAAATGACATCTATTTTTTTCAGAAAAATAATTATCAAAATAAAAGACAAATAATCATGCAGAACTGGGAAATGTGATTGAAATAAAAAACATATAATAATCAACAAAACGTGTGATAATCGCTTGTTGTTTCCTCCACAGGAACTTTTCACTGAACTCTTGAAGGATCTCTTTAGGTCACCTGAAGAGACTCTCATCATCTTATTTTCCTGGTCTTTACCTGAAATCTCCAAATAGAACATTAAGAGCATGCCGAAACCAGATTTTTGATACGAAGGCAAGGCCTTCAACTGCGATATATATATATGATTTATGAAAATGTTAACACATTAGAGCATTACAAAACAATTTTAAAGCTTCCACCCAACCAAAGGATTTATATACTTTAAAACATAGATGCCAAACTCTGGCCCACAGATCTCTACCGCCGCGTGTGCACAGTTTGCTGAAAAACTCAGTATGCTCAGCGCTGAGTTTAGCAGGCGATTTGGCGACTTTGATGTCCAGAAACTTAGATTTGAACTGCTTAGTAATCCCTTCGCAGTTGATGTGGAAAAAGCAGCAACCAACCTCCAAATGAAGCTGATTGAACTCCAGTGTGATGAAACGCTGAAGTCAAAGTTTGATGCTATTGGGGCTGCAGAGTTTCCACAGTTCATCCCTGACACGATGCCTCAGCTTTTGCTCTTCATGTTTGGTAGCACTTACCTATGTGAGCAACTTTTCTCCTCAATGAAGATGTCAAAAACGTCTCACAGGAGACGTCTGACTGATGTCTCCTCAACTCAAACTCTAAGCCCCGACATTAATGAACTGGCATCCAAGAAAAGATTCCAGGCATCTGGCTTGGGCGCATCAGAGTAGATCAGTGTGTCACAAAATGAGCAGTAAATACATTTTCTATGCACTTTTTTCTTGCTACTCCAAGGCCTGAAGGGTTGATTCATCCATAGTTGTTATGTTATTTTATTTTCAAATGTATTAGCCTGTGTAAGGAGCTAATTTTGACATTTACCTCAGAAGGCTGCAAACAGAAAGGAGGCATTACATTTTCATTTAAATGTTATTAAATATGCCATTGATGTTTATTCTAATTGTTATTACTATTACTACTACTATTATTAGTAGTATTATCATTAGCAACTCAAGTTTGCATGCCCGCTGTTTAAAGTTATATAAGACTTGCATGATCAATATAATTGTTTAATCAAAACTTGTTTGGTTCCATATTAAAAGGTTTATTTGTTCAACCTTGGCTGCGGCTTTGTTCAATTAGAAATTTTGGCCCACTGTGTATTTGAGTTTGACACCCCTGCTTTAAAACCTTTGTTTCTGAGCGTTGTTTTTCTACAGCTGAATTGCATTTGAAATATTCAGCTCTGAATGGATTTATGTGAAAGGGGTCAGCCCGCATCGGCCTCTTTCCTTCATGAACCTTTCAAACGAGCTGGATGTCTACACGCCTCCCGTACTCCCCCAGCCACACTGGTGGTCTATGATAAGACACAACAATATCCATTCAAGCACAGACGGAGCGGCTGTCCTCCCACGGCCGCGCTGCAGTATCGCTTCCATCTCCCTATCTCTCAGGCTCCCCGATAGACTGGAGTGTGTTAGCCAAACCAGTAGTTCACTAATGATATCATTCAGGGCCAGGGCTATCATTCACGATCCCACACAGTAGGGAGAACAAACAGCAGCCTCCGACTGCATCTCATCCCTGCTTCCCTCCAGATAACACACCCCGGAGACTACAGGCAATTAGGAGGGAGAGGAACACCACTCCACACGCTCACTTTCTCTTGTCTTTTGTTGATATCTGAAATTCTAACACACACACACACACACACACGAAAAAAAAGGTAGAACTTCTCAGATGTTGTTCACGCTGGGCCGCAGCACTCTAAAATTCTTCCACTTGCCAAAAGAAGCGTGCAAATCCATTTTCTCACAAGCGGCAGAGGAAAGCGGAGCGCAGCTTTTGATTGGGCCTTGGTGGAAAGAGCCAGGCGTTGGGTAATGGGAAGACTGTTGGAGCCTTTACCTCGGTGACTGAACACTGACATACAGTATGCTTTTATACCAGGCTGCGGAAAGGGGGGGGGGGGATTCAGCTAACAGCAAACTGTGAAACACTCACATCTACAAGTTTTGAATACGTCTGTTGATTTCATCTTCGGTCAGTGTCCTATTAGAAAAAAGACATATACAGTCACTTTCATGGAGCAGACGACCCTTGGGATTCTAAGACGGCTTTCGTTCACAAATTGTACCATTCCCCCCTCTCCACCTGATTCCCTTACGCCAGGTCTCCAAGGACCTGTTGGGAGAAAAAGTAATTTCAAAAGCAATTCTTTGCTTGAGAGTACAAGGGCCAGTTTTGATGGATGAGGGCTCTCCCACAATAAAAAGCTACGGCCGACAGAGATAATTCTTTATTAGCGGACAGGTAGTAAGGATTTACTCTCCTCATCTTTCCTGCTCTCGGCCGTGCATCTCTTTCCTCCCGGCCATCACCGCTCGGGGATGCATTGTTTTTGAGTGCGTTTGCAATTGATGGTCACGGCGGACGAGGCGGGTTGGGGAGGACGAACAAGGCGAGCGGCCAACACTCTGCCTGCGGCAGAGGCTTAACAGCAACATCCTAATGAGCACGCCCCACTCCGCCTGACAAGGACCCGTCATCACGCTTATTATAGCGGCGCCAAGTGACCAATCAACACAATGCGGGGCTAAATCAGCAGAGAGGGTCTGATTCACATTGATAGAGCATAAAACTTTACTATGTAAAGGAAGAACAGCAGCACTACTAATGTTTGTTTGTTTGGGTTTTTTTTTTTTTTTTTTTTTACAGCTAACCTTGTAGTGTGCAACTTACAAAGGTCCTTTTAGATCACATCTGGTTATATGGTTCACATATTAGGCTATAAATGTGCCAAATGTTTTTTTTTTATGTATTTTTACATCACATCCACCTGTCAATCAAGATGTGTGGTCCTCCATGATAGGACGTGCACTCAACATTAGCCCCTGCCCGATTCCTTCTGCACGTTTCATTCAGCTAATTAAATCCCCATGTTTTTTTATCCCTTCTGACCAGACCCACAACATGTCACTAAACAGAAGTTAAGATACTCTCAAAAAAAGCTGTTTCAGGTGGACTTTAAAGGTGAGGTTCCAATCGCCATGTTTGCCCTTCATGCTCCTGCTGTCGAACTGGGTCTGCATCATGCCAGACTGGAGTCCGAGGCCGTGATTGCACAAGAGTCCTTCACCGCACCGCAGTCGATAATTCTGCAAATTTGGAGCCTCTCTGGACCTCGGCGCCGCCTTCGCATCAATGTCTGCAGCGAAGCATGACAAGCAGCGTTCATATAGAGCACAGATAGTGAAGAGGGAGATAGCAGACATGAATAACAGAAAAAAAAACTCTCTTGTGTCAGGTTTGCGCTGGACAAACGATGCACAAAACAATCTACATCTACATTCTCCTCCTACAACGCTGAGACTTCCATGTACAAGCAAAGAACCCGACACATAAGGAGTGAGAAGAACAGAAGATTACTGGAGGAGCAATCGCTCAACAAGAGCTGCCTCTCACCTCGTAGCGCCAGAGCGATAACCTGTCTCAGATGATTGGAAGCCATTCCCCTTTCCCTCCCTGCAGGGAGGCGAGGCAAAAATCACAGAGAGGGAAATTGAAACTAATAGGGCTGCACAGCACGCAGACCACAGATCATTGACCGGGAATAGCAATGAAGCAAGTACATCCTCACCTAAACTAAGGCGGTTAGAATGAACTGACTGACAGGGACGTCGTGGTTTGTCGGAATAAAGTAGCGACTTATTCAAATTCAAAGTTCAAAACATCAATAAGTCGTATGAGTCGTCCTCTGGAAGATGCGGCCTTCAAACGTCCAAATCAAATTATATATCCGCCGCAGTGATGAGGCACGGGCCCCAATGGCCTCTCGAGTCCACGGAGCCCGTGGAAATCTTTTTTTTTTTTTGTTCGCTCTCTCTTTCTCTTTCGCCAAGTGCAGTTCTGTCCCTTTAGGCTGTGCTCAGACTTAGCTGGTAATTACACATGGCATCCTGGGAATTCTGGCATGTATAATTACCGGCGAAGATAAGCAGCCTGCTGGAGGCAGGGTACAGTCCCCCCCCCCCTTTCGCCACAGTGTGCAGAGTTGGTCCGCCGCTCCTTTGGCCAGCTGGACACGGCGTGGCACTCCTCCAGCCAGATGTCACAGAGCAGGGGGATAATCTTCTCTAATGGGGAAGATATGAATGAGTTGCTCTCCTCCTTTGCATGGGCTTACTTCCTTATAAAAACTCCTCCTCTCCCCCTCTCCTTGTTCTCCGTAAGCCACTCTGATTAATATTAGGCTGCGCAATCCCGTATCCGGCGCATCGCATCTCACCGTGACAACGCATGTCATGGGATTGTCGGTACGAAAGATGTAAAGATATCCTTCACCATCTTGTTTTAATGAGTAATCCCAACATACCAGGCAGTCAACATGTCCCTGTTTAATAGCCTCTGTCTGGATTGCTGCGTTCTTGTTTCTCAGTGTCTCACTCACAGTAAGAGCTCTTCCTGAACATTAACGCTGGGCTTTACTGTAAGGAAAGCTTGCATGTCCACAATACTGCATAATATTGACTCGAAGCCTTGTGGGACTACACTTCAGAGCATCAGCATATTTATTTCTCATTTTACATCCACCTTTAAACGTGGCAACTCCTTGCCAGGAGCCCCCCTTTCATGTCGTTGCCGTCGACGCAGACGAGCGTTGGTAAAATGCTAATAAATTTGACTGGGAGTGCGGCGCTGCTCGGCGGCTCTGATCAGAAATTCCGATTGATGAATCGCGGCGCCGTGTGACTCTCAAGGTGAGTCAGACTCCCACCAATTTACGCCCCCGCATCTGAGGCGGTCCTGCACCTTGCCTCATCTCCTAGTGCCACTCCCGTGTACGTCTGCCCATGACATTTCATTTTCTCCCGCTTGTCATGGGGAGACACACAGAGCGAGCTTGCGCTTCAGAAGCTGAGACAGAAAAAATGGGATTTTCAGTAGATCAGAGATGAACCAAACAGCTGCTCTTGTTTGGCCCTGATACGAACACGGCATATTCACAGCGTCAGAGGCAGCTGGACAACAAGAATGGATGGAGGACAGAAAGGAAGAGGCGTGCATTTCTACGACCAACTAATTGCACTGAGTATGAAAATGATCTTAAGCCCCTTTGTTCCCTGATGATTTATTGCCTTCGACCCTTGTGACCCACATATTGGCCTCTGAGCTTTTACTTCTGCCCACTCTCCTAAATGAATTTTCCTCTGGATTTTCCTCGCTGCCAGGCAGCCGAGCTTGTGGATTCTTCTGTCGTTTCCTTTCAACAAGAGCAGACAAAATAAATTCAATAAGTTAGTGTGTACATTATCCAGTCAGGGGATTGGTTCAATACACAGAGCTGCGCTAAAGTCCACCCTGAGGCACCCTTTGCCTCTGCATGGAGAGGTGAGCCTCAGGAACAACCACAAATGCTGTGGCTCAGTGTCCTGCTGGTCTGCCTGTGCAGCCCTGGGGCATGGGTGCTGATAAGTTCCAGCAATTACACGCACGCATGCAAACACACACTAATGCACGAATGCGCGCACTCATGCAAAATGCATCAAGACGAGCAACTTAGCGCTAATTGGCCGTTTAATTGTTGTCTCAAATGCCTCAGCAGCCTGAAGTGATAGTGTCAGCAGTCCAAAAACTGTCCAAAGAGTTGTCAGGGCTGAATATAGAGCACATTTGGTTGCTATGATAGGAGCTTGCTCTTTTAAAATGCTGTGAATTTAGTCAGTGGTGTGGTTTGTATTGAACACTGGTCCCCAGGACACACAGTCATGCTGGATTTCATTGTAGTCGATAAAAAAAAAGACTTTTATTACAATTGGAAAGCCTAGAAAATGCAAATTTTTTCAAAAAAGAACAACATCTCTATTCTAAATCCTGAACTTAGAACCAGGAATGATAATCTATTTTAATTAAATAGGATGAAAAATGATGTTTCACTGAATTCATTCTAAAAGCCTCTACTTATGTCATAGTGATAATTAATGATGAATATCAACCTGCGTTTTCTGGGATGCTTCTGCCGCCCACACACATTTAAATTCAATGCTAATACTGCCATCTAGTGACCGCTGTTAGGGACCCACCTCAAGTAATGAGGTCAAATCTGAACGCAGCAAGCTGCAACATCCAGTGTGAGTTGACCTCCTAAACCTCTCAGGAGGAGAAACAGTGTGTTAACACTTTTTTTCTTTGATTACAGCATTGGGGTTACTGAGTCGCATTAAGACATACATATATATACACACACACACACACATATGTACAAGTGCTGCTGAAGTGGAGATTTCTTACTCAAAGTAAGGGGGAAAAAATGATTTGAATATATTTAAATTTAAATGTAATTCAGATAATTTTAAACAACATGTGTGTGAAGTCAAATAAACATCTAAATGTGTAATTCTACAGTTCATTGTTCACATGTCTTAAACAAGACACTTTATGAAAGCCAGATCAATCAGTGTATCTGAAAACTGTGTCAATGCTTTCAGCCCTTCCAGCATCAGGAAAAAGGCCATTCAAGAAGATATAGCTCTCCACATAGAGATATCACCCACTTAGTTATGGGTATTGGGGTGTATTCTGACAGCTCCCAGGTCTGAAGTGAAGTCAAACGGTGAGGGCTTTTTGATGGAAATCTCTTCCTCTTTAATATATGTCTGTGATTCATAATTTATCTCCAGCGGAAGGTCAGAAAGGAGAAAAGAGAGGAACCAGGACATCGCATAAGGAGAAGAAGGTGAAAGAATCGTGCAGAATCTGTGGTCTGTCGGAACATCCTGTAATAGCTCCCTATCATCCAAACTTCAACATTTTAAAGCTCCTTCGTGCGTCTCGCCGTGACTTTCCACTAGTATGACTCATCATCAGGGTTTCCACTAAAAGTCCAGACGGTGGCACAGACACAGACTGGCAGCCGTAAGCAGAGAGACAAACAAGAAGTTCTGTCAGTGTGCCACATTCTTTATTCCAAAAAGAAAACAAAATTATTACACGATTGAATGCTGCAGGACCTCCATCGTAGTATTTTAGGGTCATACACCATAAGACACGAGAGACTTAATAATCTACAATACTGAAAAGGCTGTCAACGGTAAAGTCTGTGCTTCTTTCCCAACACAGACCAGGTCACAATGCACTTTGGGCTGCTCATGTGTCAAGTGCCTTTATTTTGCCACCTCGGTTATCAAGTGGCTTGAGTCACCCAACCACAAGAGACGCTGCGTTCATGTGTCAGCACAGCTGAAACAATGCAGTACAATGACAGAGCAGAAGCCAACACCTCCAATCAAGAGCTGGAGAGTGAGTGCTGTTGTTAAGTGGAATATCTATAAATAGTTCTTATCCTATCTCGCTTAAGTTTTATCACGTGACACAACCATACACGCGTGTGTGTGTGTGTGTGTGTGTGTGTGTGTGTGTGTGTGTGTGTGTGAGATCAGCTGGAAACTCAATAAACATTCCCATCTAACCAGCAGCTGTTTGCACACATACCTTGTTGACTAAAAACACAACTCGTGATGAAGAAGCGGAATGTGGAATGAATGGTGGAATGAATGGTGGAATGACCCATTCATATGAATATTTTTGGAAGAGGCAACAAAAAGAAAAAAAATCACATTTCATTGCCCCTCTCATATGGATCATGACCGACGTTAAGACCAGCAGAGTGTAATCACATAACCTTTTAGACTACTATAAATTTTATTGAAAAAAATGAATTCAGGTCTCTTCAGGCCCATGTGAAGAGGGCTTGTTTGCCCTTCTAGGTTCAGAGTCTGGTTTCCAGCTTTGATGCTGAAGCAGCCCGGAGCCACAGATGAGACGGGAAAATATCAACAGTGCAACGTGGCATTGAGCAGCTGACTGGTTTCATCATTCAGGCTCAGTTGCTCCAAAAGGGCTGTCTGTGCATTTAACCCCTTGAGCCACGCACACTGAATTTAACCGATTTTCATCTCTTTTAGGAGGTTTTTTCCCTTAATTCAAATTGAGGGAATGAGGGAAGAGGAAGTTGTAGGCTACTGCTGTATGGACTGTAAACCTCCACGTTTTGTGTCAACAATGCAATTTGACTCAACCCGACTTTTACATTATCTACATAACTTTAACAAATAAATAGTAAAAAAAAAAAAGTAGATAGACAATCAGTACTTTAGTTTACGAAACTAGTCAAAATATAACATTTGAAGACTTGGATAGCTTTCACATAATAAGAAACTAAAAGGGAATGAAATGATTAGGATTATTAATCATCATCATAAATCATAAAAAAGATTTAAAAAGTTGTCAGTTGCAAACTGAAAAAACACTGACTTTGTAAAGTTCATCAACGTTCTGACCTTTCAGACTCAGCCCGGGTCAGACTAAACCTTTCTCTTTACTTACTGTAATATCTTATCAGGAATCAAAGTGCATTGGGTTTTGTGGACATGAGGTGGAGTGTAAATCCAGAATGTGTGCTCTGGGTCCCGGAGTCTCACCTGCTTGGGGTCATCGTAGAAGACCCCGATGGTGTTGAGCTTTGGCCCGATGCTGCAGCTCTCCGTGTACGCTGCACCGCAGTCCTTGTACGAGCCCTCCTTGAACTTATAGGCGATGGTAACACTTCTGACAGGAGGCGGCCCGGTCTTTATAACCACGTCCGCCAGGAGCCCCGAGTACATCAGCAAGCCCCCCACTGTCACGAGCAAACACACCAGCAGCACGACTATCAGCAGCACCAGGACCAGATCAGACATTGTGTCTTACAGTCACAGTCGCTGCGATGAGACAAAACTGTGTCCTGTCAAACCCGCACCGTCCTCCTCCGGCGAAGAGACACCGACACCGTTGTCCAGCAAAGGTTCGGACGACGACACACACACCCACACATATACAAACGTGGATATCTAACAGAAGTTGTTTTATTTTCTTTCAGCGTCGCAATAATAAGCTGCAACGAAAGAGGAAACACTCGCTCAAGTTGGCAGAATCGACACTTGGACTTCTTGGTATTTCCCCAAACACTCAAACATGCTTCCCGGATGAACCATTCTCGTTTACAAAGAGGGGGGGCGTCCATGTACGTTTTAGATAACGACCACTTTATATGTAATTCACACCTGTTTAAAATCCCAAATGTGTATATAATCACATGTTATTGATGTGTTTGAGTTGTCTTGGTTCATGTTGGGTTTCGTTAGCAACCACAACGTGCACATTCATGGCGAAGTCACAACCCGTCTTTGCGTTGGTTTAACCCGGGAGACAACGCAAAAAGATGATTGAGCGCTGCAACAAAAGATGTGTTTGTTTCCCTCTTTTCATTGTGGTTGTCAATTTATTCGCTGATTCGCATGCACCGTAAAGCGTCTGGAGGCTTAATCTGAAGTGTGTCAGTGTTGTCAGGCAGTTTTCAGCGCAGCTGATCGGATTAAAGAGTTCAACATTAGAGTTTTTTCATTAAAGGTTTTGTTCAAGCCGCATTACAGAGCCCTGATGACGTCATGCATCCATGACGACAACACCACTTTAAGGACAAAATTAACACATGGAATAATTATTATTCCTATAGATCCATGACTTTTACCTATTAACTTGTGATTATTAATGCATTTTATCATATACGGCACATTTTTATTTAATGTTAAAACATGGCATTCCTCACTGTAAAATGTAATTTATTGTTTTGGATATTTTCATTTTACTTTAATTGTCTTTGGGTCTACTTATACACTATGATTTGCACTACTAGTGAGACAATTTTCCCAAAAAAAAAAGGAAAGGTAATAAATAAAGACAAGAAAAAGCAAATTATTAAGCAAAATAAAAGTTAGTTTTTAGAAGAATCCAGTGAACAGTGATACGCAAAATACACATTTTAAGATATTATGTTATTTATAATGTGTTTACATATTAGGGTGTTTTAATGTCCATAGCTACCTGTTTTGATCAGTTTTTATTCTTGATTTAAAGTTGCATTGAAGAGCAAGACAAGCTGACAGCTGCTGTACTCACTTCATTTTAAGTTACTCTAGAGGTCTTTATGATAATTCAAATCCTATTCGATCTGACCAGCCGGGTAATATTATTCTGGATCCGTTTTGGATCAGGTCCAGACAGTCCTTTAGTAAACAAATGCCTCCTTGCTGGCCAATATATAAGATTAGTGGAGCTCAGACTTGGGTATTTATTCTCTAGTGTAACCAACATTTATTACTATGAATCTATTAAGCTATTACTCTGAACGTGTAACTAATGTGCTTTTTATATATTATTGTAAGCTACAGCTCTGTTTCAACATGTGCATTTGATCAACACACTGAGTGGTTTAAGTTATGAAATATCATCCAGAGATAAATGCAAGAGCTGCTCCACAGACAGTAAATAATTGATAAACTCCCAGAGGACACCATGGAGATTTTACTGTGCTCTAATTTTACATCTGGAAATCCTACAACAAATACCTTACAACCCACACAGTTATTCAGTAATTGCCTTAAAGCAAAACAGAGTCAATTCTATTCTGAGTGTTAGTGGACTAACCACAACCTTAGATCGGATCTGTTGGTCACTGTTTATTGTTATTAGTCTTGTTTCACTGTAACCCAGTGTTGCTGATGAGCAACTCTTGCAAATTGATTTTAAATCTTAGTGAGGCTTTTCTCATAATCCTATTTTTTCTGCAGTTTTAACCATCAAGTCTGGTTTTACACATTAACAAATAGCCTGTGGTCTGCAGGACCTCAGGGTATCAAGGAGATTGCCTGCCTTCATTTAAGCTCACACTAATCAGTGCTGTCTCTCTTTATTGGATTTACCAGAAACAAAGAATATTGTTTGGTTTTCAAGCTGTCACATTCTCTTCTCAAGCATCACGGGTATGTGATTGTTTTGAAAAAATAATTAAAAATCATTTTGTTTCAGCATCAAACCTATCATGGTTATTATTTGTTTTAAATTTTCTAAACAATTACTTACAGAGGCTTTTCAATGCAGTGGTTAACATTAAACAGTCAAAAGTTTAAATCACTTGAATGACAAAAGATAATAAAGAACTAAAATGTATTTATTCTTCAATCACAAATAAATTCAAGACAATTCATATTTTTATTTTGGTGACAAACAAAAAGAATATAAAACACAATATTTTTTACAGAACCCACGAGGCAAAAATGTGAAATGTGTGGGAAATATCTTCAACAGAAAAGGAAACCTGCGGAAATACAGAAATGCTTCTTATGAATCTCTTAACATGTTTGCAGTAGTATAGCCCAGAGCTGTATTTTGAATAAATACACTGAATAACATACATTTGTAAAGTGTCCACTGTGTAAAAAGCTACTAAAACCTCTCAGATGTTCGAAAATTCAAAAAATGATTGACACGTGTTAGTCAGAATCCTCTGTAACATCCAGATCGACATCTTCCATTCTGCTGACCTTCTTACTGGTCTCAGAGTCACTATCCTGGGCCTGAGGGAAAAGACATGCCGCAAAATTAAGTTAAGAACATGCAGAATTAAAGACAAAATATTAATAATGGCAGAACTACAGTTAAACTGGGTTAAGGAACAAACACTTTCCTACTTAACCACTAATCATTATCTTTCTACAGAACTCTACCAGTAATCTTATCAGCCCACTGCCCTCTACATTTTACATTCTGGCCTGTTAACTGACCTACATCAAGACTTCAGAGACTATTAACTGACTCAGCAGCAGTACACTTATAGGAGGCTGTTTGACTGTCTTATATAACTGACATATTATTACTAATGCATGCTACATATTTCTTCATGAAAATTGTCCTCACTTTCAGGCCATAATTTGCATAATTTTCCCATGTTTTCCTTTTTCCATGGGAGCCACTTTGACATGAAATGGTAGGTAAACACAGTCGTTACTAATGATGCTAATTAAGACTGCAGTCGGCTCAAACAGAGCCAGGGTGCTTTTATTGCGCATGATGTCGTTCACTCACTGGAAAGACTGCTACACTAAACAGAACAGTACTTAATTAGTAACATTTAGTTTAACCTCCTATTTCATGTCGATAGGCTGCTGTGAAAAACATCCATTTGGTATAAATTATTTATGCCCCTCAATCTTAAAAACCCAATCCAAATTGTTCTGCAACCCATCACCATTCATACTAATGAATTCATTTTATTAAACTTGTTTTTTTTTTTAATTCTTGTTTAGTTAAACTTATTTAAATTTCTATATTCAAGTTCAGCTAAACTACTGTGAATAAAATACTCTCATTCGTGATCAACACAAACAATGAAAGTTGTAACAAATCTGTTGGGAACCAGCCCAGCCTTGCATCAGATGTAATTACAATGCTGTTCAGATATTCCGAACACAAAATACCTCCTCCTCTGACTGTTCCTGAGGGAGTAGAGCCGGTTCCTCCTCTCCTTCCTCCTCCTCACTTTCTTGTGGAGCCTGAGAGAGAATTTCTTCACCCTGCAGCAAAATATCACTCTTGTAAATCCATGGCCCAAAAATAAACAGACACATTCAAGTGGAAAAAGAAAACTTTTAAACTCCCCCCCTCAGAGATTAACTGATGGAATGATCAATAGCGCTTTGAGAATAAGAAGGAAGAAAGAGGCATGTTCACTGAAGAGGTAAATTGAAATTGTCACAGTTTTATATTGAATTTTGGAACAGGCAACATTGTTATTGTAATGATGTGTGCTGCATAGTAATAACATTGTTTGAGTAACTTTATTATTTTGCACAAACAAATAACTACAGCAGGAATCGGTGTCGGTGTGGAGGGGGATGTAATGTGAGAAGAAAACAGGAGAAAAACAGTCGGGCTGGTCATTCATTTAGTCCATAATGGATACATAAAAGCAGATAGATTTTATATAGTTTTTGTCGTAAATCAAGCTCTCATTTTCCCTGGAGGTTTCATCCAGTGGTAGACAGAATAGGACAGTGAAATGAGGATTACAGTGAACCAATTTTTAGCACAGATGGTGTCATTCTATAACCATTACACCATGCAATCAGCATTTACTTTATAATTATACGTTTAAGCAAAAAAAGTGTCTAATTCCACTTTTATAAAACGTTAGTAAATTTATACCTGCAGGTTGCGATTCTTCAGGTTGCCCATCCAAAAGGCTTCCTGACAGTTGTTGAGGGTCAACATGGCCTTCACTCTGTAAATAAACAGCTCCAGGCTCTTCTTCAATGCTGGAACGTGGTTGGTCAGGCTTGTATCCTGGTGAATCTGAGTGCCAACACATTATGATAATAAAGGATAATAAGTCAATGAACCGCTGCACATTACCAAATCTACAGTCTAACGTTTTTTGTTTTTTTATACCTAAACTGACATTTGAGATTTCAAAAATAATAAGAGTAAACTTATGACACTCAGGACGATGACATTCCTACAAGCATAAACAACAACATTAGCTTCATTAGGCAGAATGTTCCTCTGTTAGAAACGCAGCTGTCTCCTGCTCATGTCTATTTAATTAGGGTAGGTAAGGGAGGTATGGCTATATTTTAAACCTCCTAATTGGTAGCTCCTGCACAAGGGCATGTAGATAAAGATGTCTACAAATAAATCAATAAACAGAACTGTATAAACCGTAGCTACCTTCGAATGTCCACACATGTGATGGAGCTGCCGGGTGCTGAGCTGGAAGGTCTTTAGCAGGCTTTGGACGTCGTCCTTAGAGACATCACATCACACACAGACACACAGCACCTCATTTGACATGAAAACGAAGACTGTTTTTCTATATAAACAGCAATTTAGAACAAGCTAATATTTATAAAATTGTTTGCAGATGTAACTGTGAAATTCATCTGTAATCACGGTAGGAATTTCTGAATGATGAAATATTTCCTGCAGGTCTAGGTTTGTATATTTATTATTTTCAAGTAAGCTGTAATTGTTTTGAAACATATTGTTGCTACAGAATGTCAGGAGTGAAAATACAGTTTCACAATGACAGCAAGCTAAGTATGACTTGACTGAGAAAAAATTACATTTGTACCTTGTGCTTTTTGAAACTGTAGTCCAGTAGTGGCATTCCCAACTTCAGAAAAGACTCCAGGAAAAGGCGTCCATACTGCCAAAAACAATATAGTATCCCCTTAATACAGTCACAGCAGCTACACCTGAATGTAAAATTGTCCCTGGCAGGCAGAGGCAACTCACCTTAAGGCACACGTTGAGAACAGGCCTAGAATCAAACACCTGTGTAAAGCAATAAGGGGACAAAAAGTGGTCAAATGAGCCTTATTCAAACTGTTGGATTTATTATTCTCATAAATCAAAGATGAGGTATGATTGAAGATTATAAAATGTCCCTTCAATTGTAACCATAGAGTATGCAAATGTCTGACTCAATAGTTCTCTGAATGCTGGAATTAGGTAAAAGATGAACATGTTTATTAGACATGTACAGATATATGATCATGCTAACAGTTGATGTACCTTAACTAGGTTGACAAGGATGTGAAAGTCTCTCACAGCCATGTTCCATGTCAGCAGCTTCTCACTCTGGGCCTAAGAGGGGAAGTCATGTCAATACACGAGGAGACAATCGAGGAAACAACTTCATACTGATGCACACTCCAGGCTGACAACATATAAACAACTTGGCAAAGGGCTACACCTAGTGGCTCACCTCCATATTGTCACTGATTTTTCCGGCTGGAATCTTTCGGACAGCTTTTTCCAGCTCTGCCATCATCACCTTATAGAAAACCAGGAATGTCTGCCTGATAAAAAAAAAAAAAAAAACAGAGTTGTGAAAGAATGAACAACTGCTCATACAGCCGCCATTGCTGTTATTCTAATTGCTTGCATTACAGGCGAACTGAGTGACGTTAGAACCAAAGCAGGATGGTGGAAACACATTGATATATCCATCTTCTTGGCTGAATCATTTTGTATTATCACTTACCCACATATAACTTTCCATTTTGCCACAGAATAACTACAAACACAATAGACTGATGTTAATGTGTAATGATGGCAATTAGCTATCCTTTCATCTACATATGTATATAATCTTATACGTTTTACTTAATGTGATATTCTTATTTTTTTTATTCTGGGCTTTACTTCTTTATTCTGTCAGAATGCAAATTTCCCCATTGTGGGATCAATTAAGTCAAACCGAATAAGCATGGGGGATCTACCTGTTGAGAGTGGGCCAGGATGCAGAGCTCTCATCTTTTGACGCATTGAGGAGTTCAGGGATTCCCTTTTCGACTATATCCTCCACTGCCTTCAGGACATCTTCAACATGCTCCAGGTAGTTGCTGCAGAGGGCAGATACAGACTTTATAATTAAAACCGCCAACATGTGTTTATAATTATAGCAATCTAATTCATGATCATAACAGCAACTGTGCACTTTTTTTATTCATACAGATGCCATTGACTACAGCATTGTAGCAGCTGTTCTTTATGTGGTCCCTAAACAGACTTCACCACGTAGTGACAATGCAACCAATGTTTGTTAGTGCAAAGAGTGGCATGGGGGACTCCTGCGAAGAATATTATTATGATATTACGATTCCTTAACTCAGTTACTTCTATAGATTCTCGCTCACTGGATGCACAGATGGCAACACTAAAGCTGATGTTTGTTTTTTTTTCCCCATTGTAGAAAGTTTCACTTCATATGGAAGCTACATTCCAGTTTTCTGCAGCTAAAATCTGGAACAGTCTTCCGGAGAATGTGAGACAGGCCTCAACGCTGACAATGTTTAAGACCAGGCTGAAAACAGTTCTGTTTAACCATGCATATGAAAACTGAAAGTATCTTGTCTACACTCTTCACTCTTTTTTAAATTAATGATGAATTCTATGTTTTATGATTTTCCTTTTGTGATTTTATGTATGTTTTGCGATTTTGTGTAACTGTAAAGCACTTTGAATTGCCCTGTGTATGAATTGTGCTCTACAAATAAACTTGCCTTGCCTTGCCTAAATACCCACAGGCCTGCTTTTCCATAGGTGTTGCTCATTAGCGCAACAGCTGTATTGCATGATCCTAAAATAAAATTTGAATATGTCAGTTTGATGAATTACTTCTCCATCACACTACTGAAGCCAACCTAATCCTGTATGCTTGTATGTAACTTTTTTTGTGCATTTTAATGACACATGTACACACCGTAAGAGAGTGTGAAGTGCTTCATTGAATTTGTTCCCTCGCTCCTTCTCCCCATTGGCCGTCACCCACTCTTGGCGCAGGAAGCATTGTGCGAGGGAAGCTAAGTGGGGGAAAACCAGGCAACTGTCACCACATTTCAAAGGATAACAGAAAGCGATTTAAATGCGGCAACATGCGACACTGACAGGTCTGCTCTCTGAAGGCCGCAGAATTTCCTCCTCTCTCCGACACAGTGGACAGAAGCTGCGAGAGACACAACGCTGTGCTGAGACTTGGCATTGTGCTGCGGAAGTTCAGCAGGTACTCAAAACTGTGGCTGGGAAAAAAAGCAACAAATAGGCATTATAATACATTATATTCCTTGTTGCAGTGAAAAGGCCACAGAAGCTGAATGCATTAAAAGAAATTATATTTATACTCACTTTACAAGTTGCTCCAAGTTCAACCCGGTACTTCCCTCTTTGATGCGCCCAGCTAGAACTCCCAGAGCCTTCTTCAGTAAGCTCCGCTGGCCTGGCTGGCTGAATCCAGACCTAACCAACAAATATCACACATATCAAAAGGCCAAACACAACAGGAGCCGTTGACACTAACACAAAAGACAGCCCTAGAATAGTAGTGTAAACCTAAACTGAAAGTCTGTGGTGTTATTCCTCCTCACCAGCTGAAGGTAGCATTCAGGACCTGTAGGAGCAGCTGGTAGCCTGATGACATCAGCCGGTACTCCTGAATATCTGTTGCAGGTCCGTCCACAACTCCGCCGTTTTTAGTCAGCATTGTCTGAGAAGAAGAAAAAAAATGACATGTGAGAAAGCTGAAAGAAAGAGTTGTTGCTTTGACTTAGAACTCCAGAAAGTGAGATATTTTTTTTTTTACTTGGAAATGGTTGTGGCAATTCTCCAAGTGTGAGCAGAGGGCTGGCAGCAGCTGGACACAGCAGGAGGCAATATCCTTAGAACTCCTCTGTTGTAGGTGGGAGAAGCCCACACTCTTATCAGCCCTTACCTGCACGACAGAATATTTCATTCAGTTTTGGCTAATATAGGCCCACAAGTTTCATACAGTTGAACACAATGTCTTATGGGTGACGGAGGACAGATTCACTTTGCATCTTCAGGCCTTAACTTCACTTGCTGCTTCAAGAAATACAGGATTTCTGAAATCACTGACAACCTAACATGTGTAACATGACAAGAGTTTTTCTAACAGATTACTTGAAATGTTTAAACAATGCCACACCTTTTCAAAGATTTCTCACACAAAACTTGAAGGTTAATTTGCTTCTGTTTGCTCACTCGAATTTGCTTCTTTTCTTTACCTTGAGGAAAGGAGCTCTCTTGGCAGGTGCAGCTGTGAGACAGAACTCCAATTTGCGAAGCATATCCTCTAGCAGGAAAACCAGCTCAGCAGGACCCAGCATGACCTCCTCCCGCACCTCAGTAAAGTAGCAGTATAATTACAGGAGATTTCAAACTTACTGTGTATGCTTTACTAAGGTGAATAACAATAATTCTGCTACAATCCAAATGAATTGGAATGCGGATATTTTATCGTGATATCAGACAACAAGTGAGCATCTATGTTCTCAGATGTAATCCAGATATAGTTTTGCTTTCTAATTAAAATAAAATTAGCAAAAACTCGTGATTCTTTGTGGTACCTTGGTATGGAGCTCAGAGTCAAGCAGTGAGCGGGACAGTAAGCCGCACTGAAGCACGCTGAGCACCTCCATGTCCAGCTCCCTGAAAAATTGTCGGTAGGCAACCAGACTGACCCCCGGCCGGACCTCCTTCTCTTTCTCCTTCTCTGGCTGCTCCTTCAGAACCAACGCAATCACATTTAACTTAGTTAAATGAACCTAATGAACAGATTTAGGTGAGAGGTTGAAGTTTACCTGCTGAGTTTCTGAGTCTGCCTCCATCCCCTCCTCAAGTTGAGAGCTGCTACTTGAGGAATTCTTTCCAGGAGCCTTCCTCTTTTTTCTTGACCCATCTCAAAAACACATTTGTTAGACAGTTATTTTATTGCTTTTTTCTCTTATTTTTTTTAGACAATATAATGAGACAAATATGACAATATGATAAATCACATCTACAGGGTGTGGTTACCTTTCTTTGCTTTATTCAGAGGAGCAGTGGAACCAAGTATAATGCCATCTGGGCTTTCTCCATCAAAGTTAGCAACAGGTGGAACGTAGCCAGGTGTTCCTGAAACACACATTTTTAAAGCGTTTTTCATTTTAAGTCTCTTAGCAGGGACACAGCGTGTAATGGGGACATTTGGAGGATTTGAGGTTGGACTGAATACACACCAGCCAGAGCCCTCTCTAACAGCGTCTGAAGGTAGGTGATGTTCTGCAGACGAGTCATCACTTTCATCTTCATCTCAGTTTCTTTTTCCCGACAGAAGGCATTTATGACCTTATCACAACACAGCAGTAAAACAAATAAGGTCTCTTACGACAGCATTAGAAAATGCTTGCACAGATTTGAGTATGTGGAAGCTCATGACAGTCTGACACTGGGTGTCAGACTGCGATTGCATTTACCTCCCTGAACCAGTTGATGGTGTGAAATAACAAAGTACAGAGGAACTCTCGCTCAGCTTTTGACAGGCTGTCCATTTTTTCTACTACACCCATGTCTGTCAGAATCAGTGGGCAGCCTGTGAACACAGACACAGAAATTGGTTTACAGCCACAGAAATGAGAACAAAGTGGCTTCCAGAAAAAAATGTGCAAAATTCGTCTTCCTCACCCAGCAGGCCATCAATCTCTTCTAGGGACCCTTGGTGCCTTTTTTCTTCACACAGCCTCAGGAGACGGAAAAACGGAGACAAACTAATAGTTGACACTCGCCTGCAGAGACATAACACAGTGAGAAACAAATTTAACCTCATTGATCACATGATCTACTTAGAACAGATGGGAGTGGGGCGACTCACTTGGGGGCCTTCTTGGTTAGACTCTGCTGCTCTCCTTTGTTCTGGATGTCTTTGGCCAGTAGAGGCATCAGGTTGATGGCAATAGATCCATTACCTGCCTCCTCCTCCAGGCTGTACATCACACGGCCTGGAAATGGGAAGGAACTGAGACAAAATGTCAAGATTAATGACACTATTCACAGTAATTATTATCTAAGCATTGTGAAACGAGTAGCTTCTAATACCGCCAGCTGCACATCACTTACCCTGTGGTTATGTCTGGTCCTACATCCACCACAAAGTCAGCTTGGAAGTCATCCAAGACACTCTGTCCAATCTTTTCCTGGTATGAGGACAGTAACAGGAGCAAAATGCTTAATCATGCTGCAGTTGCATTTTGTAAAGCTAGCTGTACGTCAAAAATGTTATCTACGTCCAATTTGAAAACTATTCTGATAAGAAGCATAATAAATGTTTGAGACAGACCTGCACCTGTGGGTCAAGGTTAGAACTCAGTATCAGATTGGCTAGTTCATCATAGTACAGAGCTGCAGCCTCAGGTGAGCTTTCACTGCTCGACTGGACCAGTTCCAACAGGGCCATCAGCTGCAACAACACACACACAGTACCTTTATTATTATTATTTATTAACTACCAGCAGCTTGCAGTCATAACTAGTATTATTATAATCACTATTGCTCAAACCTTAGCTCTTTTGCAAAGAAGTCAAAGCACAGGTTTGATAACAGTGGAACAGTAACTGGTGTTTTAATATCTGCCAAGTGACTTAAACACATGTCCACGTCCATCAATTGAGAGTAATGTACTTATTATATACCCTGAGGTATTATGATCCTAGGCCAGCTCCTACTGGTAGAAAATGTAAATCATATGAACATCATTATCAAAAGTTGTAGATAATATCATTCAATAAAAGACATTAAGACCCAGGACAGACTTACTCTGGTTCACTGAAAACATGATGAAATATAAATTATAACTTTAAAAGACAATTCAAATTCAAAAAATAGTTAACCTGTTCTGAAATTTTTTGAGTAATATGTTCATTAATCACATCCTTGATGATAATAAAAAGTATCATATAAATACAGTACATTAAGACAAATGATCAATGAGGACAAAATCACTGTTTACCATATGGTAATATTACTTGCTTAAAACTTAAACTGAAATAAATGTATATAATATAATAACATAACAAACTACAAATAAAAAATTCTAAAAAACACAAACTAAAAAGGATCCTACCACATGCACATCATTCATTCTGTTAACCATGTACCTGTCTGAATGCCTCCTGGGGTAACGACCCATACTGTGACAGTTTCGCTTTAGGCCTGTGAGAGACAGAGGAGTAAATTAAAGTACAACAGGAAGCATCCTTGCTAATCTCATGCCTGTGAGAAACAACCCATACCTGAAGGCCCCCATGCTGCCTACTATCATAATAGCACCTATAATACCAATGCGCTTATACTTGGGCACGGTGCTGGACAGCTGTTTGCGGATGACAATGTGCAGGTCATCCTGACGGGAGGAAGTAAATGGTAGGGGTGAGTCTGGTTGGCATCAAAAGTGAACAGAGTTTATTCAAAAAAAGTGTGTGACTGTGCACCTGGATGTGGGATCCCTGCTGCTGTTGTCCGAATGCTAATCTGCTCAAAAGGTGAAAGAGTCTGCGGATTTGTTGTGGCGTGAGGTTGTCCATGTAGTCCAAGATTCCCTGTATTAAATATGATCAAAAGCTAATCTAAAGTACAGCGTTTTATTTCGACAACCGTGAGGGACCAATGGTCAATCACTTCCTTACCTTAACAAAAACAGCATACAGGGCCATATCTGAGGGTTCTTCTGTAACCAAGCCACAGAGCAGGTCCAGAGCCATGTCCACTTCCCCGCCCACACCACTGCACACATGGGTCACCAAAGAGCCCACCACCTCCTGAAACATTGATGGGACAATATGAAAATAAGACATTGGTGCATTTCATTAACACAATATTCAACAATTAATCAAAAACCCACCTGTTGGCAATAGGAGTCAAACGCAGTGAATGAGTGACGGTACATGTGTCCACCAAAAGGAACCACACTGGGGTCCGGGGAGCGCAACAAACTCTGAGCCAGGGCCAGGATGGAAGGGAAATACCCTCGCATGACCTACAGTAGCATCAATAAAGAAAACTATATATTATCATCTTCCAATGAAACAATATATTGCACTGCACTACGTTGTTCATGCCAATTCTTAACCTTGTTTATCAGCGTACTAACAGACCTGAATATAGTCCCTAAAGGTCTTCTGTAGCAGTGCCTCCTGGATCTGCCCAGCCCTAATTTTGACCTTCAGCACTCTCTCTGCCCCTCGCCGGCTCTGGTTGGCATTGGTGGAGTGGAGGATGAACAGCACCAGCAGATCTATTACCTGACAGGGCAGAGTACATTTTCACAAACATGACTTTATAAAAGTTTCTACATCTTCTTGATTTCCAAATGTCACATTTTGTGTGAACAATACGATATGCCAATAAGGGCTGAGAAATGACTTTTTCTTCATCAAAGACAGCATTGTCCGATAAGTATCCACATTTGAACAATAACCAACATGTTTTAAGACTGGATAGACCTGTCCACCCACAATTATTACCACACTCACTTTATGATCCTCCATCTCATCCACCGACTCGATTGCCTGTTAAAACACAGTAAATTTATAGTCAGCAACAGTAAAACTGAGAAGATAATCTCTAAAATTCAAAAGTGGCAGGATTTATTGATAAATTAAATAAAAGGGCTTTAAAACAAATCAATTTTCAATATTCCACCTTGAGCCAAGCTTCAGATATGGTTTTCTGGAATCGCACCGCTGCCTTGATGCCATCCAATATCAATGTGACACTGTCCTGGCTGCTGTCAGCTGCTGGTGTTGATCTGCAACAAAACCAGACTTTATTTATTGTGTTTTATTATTAATAATTATAATTATTATTAATGATTTTATGTTGTTCTTCTTATTGGTGCCATACTAGTATTACTTTACCTAGGTTGTACTTTACCTAGGTAGACCTACTATTTTTATCTTATCTTGCTCATTGCTTTCATGTTGTAATAGTGTTGCTACTTTCTCTTTTATCTTTGTGCACCAACAATGCTACTTATAACACATATTATCTTATATTGCTTATATTTTATCATGTTTCCTTGTGCAATAGCACTGCTACCTTGGGCACACTATTCTTTTATCCCTGGCAATATCTTGGCTTGGCTTGAGCAATACCACCTAGGGGAGGTCCTTCCCCGTCTGTATGTGACAGCTACACGAGTATCACTGTAGGACCTTTGTTTTATCTTGTTTGTACTCTGAAATTCTAAAGCCTGTTTTGTACTGCTAATAATCTGCTGCTGTGCAGATCTTGACATTATGTTTCACATAAATTAAACAGTTTGTGAAATGTGCTATTTAATGTACCATGATACGAATGTTCCTGTTTCTTAAGATGGTGATGTTATCTTGTTTTCAAATTTAATCTTGTATTTAGTTTGTGCAACCATAATTGATATGCTTTTGTAATCAGAATATCAATGAACAAGAAATCTGGCTCTCAACTGTTCCACCCTGTATAAATAAAGCTGATAATGTTACCCTGCTGCTCCTTTGCTCTTCAGACAGCTCTGGGATGCCTGCAGCACGGGAGGGAGAACACACTGCTCCAGCTCCAGCTTCTTTCGGAGGCTGCACACCACCTGCCAACAAGAAAACACCACATTTCTTAACTTCAAAACAGAACAGAAAGCCTTTTTTCCCCCACAACATACTTAGAATAGAATGAAATTAATAATGAGTGCCACTCCTGGTTAGTGCAATAAAATTAAGAGATAATGAAAAATTACATAATACTTAAACAAAACATCAAAATCACACCTAACAAGACTAGGTGATAAAAGCCCATGTAATATAAAGTGCCATAGTCATCAGACATGTTTGTCACAAATACAAAGTAGAAAAACATGTTTTATTTTTATGCAAAATCCTGCAGAGTTGACGTGGTTCCCTGACCTCATATGCATCAGATGCTGACACAGAGTGCAGGATGAACTTGACCACAACAGGGAGGTCTTCCAGTTGCACAGCAGCCAAAGTGGCCATAACTGCTCCACGGACCTAAGGTAGCAGTCATAGGTGTGATTGATTAGTTTTACTTGATCGATTTGCTTTAATTTGCAAATGAGCAGATTAGACAGTTGAACTAAGACAGAACAGTACCATACCTCTGTCAGTAATGAGGAGCTGAGGTTCAGACTGGAGAGGGCATCCAGGATGGGAACAGTCAGCTGAGTGTTCTCCTGGAGTAAAGAACTGCACAGGATGCGATGCGATGAGAGTGAATGATGATATACTCATAAACTTAGAGACCACAGATAACAGGTATCTGTAGATCTTTAATAAAGCTTTGTTATACACACTTGAGGTCCCTGGCTATATCATTATGCTGTGAGTCCTCCAGTATCTCTGGCAGACTGGTGATGATGTCGCGCTGAACCTCCACTGGCGCAACAGACACCAGCTCCATGAGCTTTGCTGCCAGCTCCTGTAATTAAACAGGACACAGAAGAAAATAAATGAGAACATCACCATTGAGAAACGAGCGTTGACCGATAACTTGAGTCATAATTGCAGATACTGTACTTGCAAAAAGACATCATCACCGAAATTACTACCTTGCTGTCCACAACTCTGTCCAGCCATTTGAGCTGGTTAATAATTATGCGTGGAATACTGAGACCGCCATCACCAGTTCTAAGAGAGACAGACCATAATAAACTTTTAGAAAAATAAAGGCAATAAAATAATGGTTAAATAAATGTATATTATATACTCACCCATCCAACATAAATTCAGGGAGTTTCTCAAGCAAGGTGTTGATGATCAAAGTCTGGTTGATAGAGAAAATCAATTTTGATGATTAAAGCTTTGATACACAGATGTGATATGAGCTTACTGCTGTATCGCAGAAAATATCCTTCATGGGAAAGACAATCCAGTTTTGTTAGGCAGGATCTACAAAGAGAATCCTACCTGTAGTATTTCAATCCCCAACAGCATGCGTAAAAGACTTTCCTGGAATGAGCTGGAACTACAACACAGAGGAAAATTACATAGCAGTTTGTTGAACACTATAATTAGTTAAACACTTATTATAATAATACATTTAATTTCTATAGCAATTTTCTGGGCACATAAAACTACTTGACATTCATATAAAATAAAATAATAATTTTAATAAAATTTTGCAGAATTAAAAAACAAGAAAGTACAGTAAAATAGAGAAGGTATTCAATTTAAAAGCAAAGGGTGGCATGAAGTTAGCAGTTAAAAGTTAGTTTGAAGAGGTCCTGACATGAGCGTAATATGTTTTGGAGCTGAGCCCATAAAATAAGTATAAATAAGTATAAAATAAGTAAAAAAAAATAAGTATTGCAAAAATTCCTAACAGTTACCTGGAGTCTCCATCAGGCAACTGTGGAACACATGGAAGGAGGCAAGTCCTAAAATTCTCAGGATGCTCAATGTGAGACTCCAAACCAGTGATGAATTCTTGCACAATCTGAACAATGAAAATGGCAATGAAACCTGATTAACTGAATTTCAAAGCATTTAGAGGAGGGTGCATAGTGTTAACTTACCCCAGGATAGCGGGGGCTCTTCTGTAGTTGTTGCTGTATCCTCTTTTGGAAAACCACTTGGTCTACAGCTACAGGGGGAAAGACAAGACAGATGCAAGTGAGTGTCTGATTTTAATTACTGGCCCTGTGATTTTTACAACTACAGATTGGTCATATTTACCAATCTCGTTGGATGTGCCATCGTGTTTCAAGGTGACTGCTGCCTCTCTCAGGAACACAACAAATACACTTTCATTCGTCTGTGCTGTTTCTTTCTGCTGCCGCCCGGTGCTGCGACTCTTCTTGGCTTCTATGCAGAGAAGAGAATATACCACAAATAAACAATATCAAGTGGAAATCACCTACATGACTTCCCACGAATGAAATGACACGAGTATTCATATTTCATGAAGGGAATGAGGTGTGGTTGTCATGTAGGAGGATGCTTAATGAGTTAATCTCAGCGAGTTATGAAATATGCAGAGGTCCTGACACACGATGTCATGCTATTGAGATTAGTGATTCATTATTAAGGGAGACGCTGTGATACAACTGTGACAAAACTTACTAGTGGTTGAAGTCGCTGCTTTATCCACAGATGTGGCTGCAGATGAGCGTCTCTTGTTGCGCATCATCTTAAAGAATTATAAGAGTTAACATCGACAGCTAAACGTTTTAATAGCAAGACAAGGCTAAATAAACGCACAAGCTAACGTGATTTTGCACGCTAAGCGAGTAATTTTACGTAAACATACAGCACTAAGTTATCGTATTCGGTACATTGACGTTAACTTATCGCAACGACGGTTGTGTTATATAGTGGTTCTGTTTGTTATCGTTGATTCAGAAAATGAGTTGCTTTCAGGAAAGTAAGACACAACATTACTTTTTTTGCGGATAACGTCGGACGAGGCCACAGACGCCTTTATTTTGCTGTTTGGTCCACAGCTACGAAAAGAGAATTCCGCGCCAATGTGGCGTACGCGTCATCAACCGCAGCAAGGGATCCTCCTCCATAAGTTCAGCGACTAAACGAAGACTGTGGCAATAGATAAATACCACATACGTCTGAGAATAATCTAACACATCAAATGTGTGATTTAAACGTATCCACTTTATATCTAACTCGGATAAATGGTTTCTGTGTTGTGTTGTTTAAAGAAAAGCTTCGTTAAACGTGACAGCACATTACGGACGGTCTCTAAGTTTCTAGCATTGGTTTTCTTGAACAACTTGCCCGATGTCGGCGGGGTTAGAGCTCCGTAGACACCTTAATATTACAGATCGTCTTTACGGCATACGCCGTGTCAGTAAACACGCACACCCCCAGCGCATTACACCTGCGCAATCACGTCCCAGAGGCAGGAAACATTGCTGTGCTGTTTCACTGTTTCCTGCTATATATATAGACTGGAGAGGGCATATATATATTTGTTGTCATTTTTACCATGATTTTGTGCATTTTTACACTAAATGTAAAATATTGTAAACGAAATAAAACAGATATTTAATCCACCCAGAATATGAAACTAGTTAAAAGCATGTGTTTTTATTTCTTTCTTTCTTTTAAGAAACCCTTTTAAGAGAGTTAAGGTAAGTCTGGTAACAAGTTTTTATGGTTACAAAAGATGATACTTTTGGCATTGTCCCGTATATACACTATATGAATGCATCATAACATGTTTATGTCTTTATTGAAACTCCAGTCTTAATCATGGAAACCATTTCCATCACAATTTTTTACACGATGCAACTGTTTGTTCAATGAGAAAAATAAAATACATAAATGAACATCCTGTTACAGGTTAAAATCCTTAAAATTAATTCCTGCTGCTATAATCAAGCCTGAAGAATTAAACATGTTTTTAACAATACATTGACATACTATTCTGCTAAAATAAATATGTGAGTAATTAATTGGAGTATAATTTGATATTATAAAGTCATATGTTAGACTTCCTATGAGTAACTTTATTTCCTTGCTTGTTCCCTGGCTTCGTCCAATCAGGGCGTCCCGCGGGTTGCGGGGCGTGAACTATTCTACAGTCAACTTGACTCGGAGCTCTTTGGCATCTCCAGTGTGGGCTCCGGTGTCTGGAAGGAGGAGGAAAAGCGGACCAGCGACTCTTTAACAACAACAACAACAACAACAACAACAAAAAAGAGGGAAACCTCACGGGCGGACACGACCATGGCCAAGAAGTTTTACAGCTTCGCGAGCAAACTCCTGACGGGAGAAACGCTGAATTTCTCCTCCCTGCAGGGCAAAGTGGTCCTGATCGAGAACGTGGCGTCCCTCTGAGGGACGACCACCAGGGATTACACCCAGATGAACGAGCTGGCCGAGCGCTACGGCGCCAAGGGGCTCGTTATCCTGGGAGTGCCCTGCAACCAGTTCGGCCACCAGGTGAGGACCATCGAGCTAGAGCCCACCTGTTCTCTGCGTTTTATTTTAATTCCATGTTGTGTGACTTTTTTAAATTAACTCCTAAATCAATATCCGAGGTGGTCTTATTTAAACAACTCGGCCAGTTTCAGCATAATCGGGCATGTGTACAAGAGGAAATTGCGGCTTTGTTAGTCTGTGGCCGCGCTTGCACAATAAGGCGAGTTCTGGAGTTAATGCTTAACCAGCCAAGTTGCACACGACAATAGTCGTGTAGTTGCCAGTTAACGTTAGTAAATTATTTGCCCATTGTAACAATAGCACTTAATAGATGGTGACTGGACCGCAAGGAGTCTTATTGGAGGAAGTAGGAAGTTAAAGGCGTGTAAGGAGTGGTTCTTCCTGATCAAATACGTCACATTAGTATCACAATTGTCATACAATTTTGTCATCAATTTTTTGTGAATTACGGTTTACTCCTCAAATCCGATTAGTAGTTTGTAAAGCATTAACTAATTTATTATCCATTTATTATTTTTAATAAATTGTACTGTTTGACTGCAAAAAAAGTATGTTTTTCATAGGTTTCATAAGTTTTTAGTGGTGCTAGTGCGCACAGTTAATATTTCCAGTAATAGATTCCTGTAAAATCATAAAACTGCAGTAGCCAGTATTAGGCGTCAAGGTCCTGAACCTGTCCGTACGATAAAAGAAGAATATTGTATTGACTTAAAATGTTTGCTGTTACGCAACTTAAGATAAATCATATGATCTGACTCATACAGGAGAACTGCAAGAATGAAGAAATCCTCATGTCCTTGAAGTATGTCCGTCCCGGAAACGGCTTTGAGCCAAAGTTTCAGCTCCTGGAGAAAGTGGACGTGAACGGGAAAGATGCCAATCCCCTGTTCGTGTTCCTGAGGGAAAGCCTCCCATTCCCCAGTGACGAGCCCGCGGCCCTGATGACCGACCCCAAGCTAATCATGTGGAGCCCGGTCTGCAGGAACGACGTGGCCTGGAACTTTGAGAAGTTCCTCATCGGGTCAGACGGAGTGCCGTTCAAGCGCTACAGCCGGAGATTCCTCACCAGCGACATCGAGGGAGACATCAAGAAGCTCCTCACCAAGGCAAACTAATCCAAAAATGTTGTCCGACCGTCCAACAGCTTCCAGAGCTGCACCAGTGTGACACTTTTCAGAACCACCTGTGCTCTCTTGTACACGGTGGCTGTGTTCTGTTCTTTTACTAAATGAAGGCATCCTCTGAAACCCAGCTAGTTGTGAGGGGGGTATCTGATGAAATGTAAAAGGCTCAACGTTTCAGCTGCATCGGGTGCATGTGAAGCACAGCTCTGATTCCATATGTTGAGAGGACCAATAAATATGATTTTTCCCAAAACTTTCCCTGACTGAGATTGTAGATTTGTTTACGTAGCCACAGCTCTCAACTGCCTACACCCAACAGATCATAGTCCGTTTTGCAACCTCTGCATGAATGGCATGTAATTAAGGTTGTATTGCCTGCAAACAGAAGGGAGTTTTCGATGCCGAAAAGAATATTTCATAACCAGTTAGGGTCACAGTTTTGCAGCTGAATGAAGTATAGAAATAAGAATTAAAAAAAAAAAAAACATACTACCAATCACTCTTTTTATGCATGCAATTAGTTCAAACAAACCACCTTGTTGAGGCTTCCAGTCTTTATTGTACTTTGAATTCAAATATTTTTCAGTTAAAAACAAATACTGTAGATATCGGCAAGATAAATATGAGGACAAGAATTTATACACCTATTTAAAATAGTGTGATTATTTACATCTTCGGTTATTTTTGAATTGCGGTCATGATTTTTTTTTTGAGGGGGGGGCAGCAAAAACAAGACTCATTGCAATTGTCAGCTGAATTTTGTTTTTATCTAAGTATCTAAGATTACAGATATGATATAAAGCTTTTCTAGTCATAGGCATAAATGATTATACTTAGGTAGTATAATAGTATAATAACATGATGATAGAAGGACCAACATATCAACATGCTGCAATGCAACAAAAAGTGCTGGAATTATGCCACAGAACAAGATCTCTTATCTTCTGGTAATCAAAGCCATTCCACACCAACTGCTGTCTGGCTTCACAAAGAGACCTTTGATAAGGAGTACAAATGTCTTTTATACTCAAGCCACACTCCTAAAAGACACCTGTACTAACTGTGCTTACTGGGATCATTTAGTGTTGGTAGAGATTATATTGAAATAAATGTAAAAGGAATTTTTTTTTTTTTTTAGGATTTTACCAGAAACTTTTTTTTCTAATCCAACAGGTGAGTATAGGTACTGCCTTCCTGCCCCCACCTGATAATGTAAGTCGATTGTTTATGAGTAAAAAGCAAGTTCAAGTTTCATGAATAAAGCACCACTTTGATTCTAGTTTATTTTTCTTCACTCGGTGTGCTTTGAAGATATCAAATAACATATCCATTTCAATACAGAGCTGCAATAATGTACAAGACTAATAAGGACAAGCCATTGCAGGTGAGCTAGGGGTCCGATCAGGCAGCAAAATATGCTTAAAAGACACATTAAAATGATCAGAAAGTGTATGAAAGACCATAACCCTTAATGCTAAGGCCAAACCATACATTTCTGTAATGTCTAAATACACCAGAAGCAGGTAGATAATGTATTCATGGAGAATTCAAAGTGCCTCCTTTATAGTCAGGTTGCAGGAATCAAAAGGCCGCTTTTGCATTGTGATTACCAAAAAAAAAAAAAAAAAAAAATTTAAAAAACGAGGAAACAATGTAAGCAGGGTGAGACCCCTCTTATAAGTTAAGGGTCCAAGAGACAGCAGGGCCCATGCTGTGTGTCAAAGAACAAAAAGCGATGACTGAACAAGAGCCGAGCCAAGGGTGAAAGGAGGGGGGTGGGGGGGTCTCCTGCAAAAGCTCATGTCTGGGCCCAGAAGTAAACACCTTGAAATAAGATCCCCTCTGTGGATTAGATTGCAACAGAGCCAGTGGACCAGGAGCACAACCGCCACAGCTTCACCGCAGCCACAAGATCCCCGTCTGTAATGGATCCAAGCGACACACGGGTGACATAAGGTCATAGGACTCTTTCAATAAGCATGGCATGTATTGTACTGTGTGCACATCGCACTGTAAGAGCATTTACCACGGCAAAGCAAGATTATCAGAGATAAATTGAGGCAAAAGGCCAGTATCCTCCTAATTTCTTAACAGTGGGTACATTTTATTTTTAAATACCTTGAAACGCTTTGGTTGAAACAAATGTGCATTTGGCTTTTTTTTTTCTCTTTTTAATATTTGTGATTGGTCTTTGTGAGCAACAGAAAAATTTGTTTATCTATGCATTTGAGGGCACTTCTAACATTCTGTTTATCCAGTGAGATGATCTATATCCATTTATGTCCCTCTTAGTCCCCCACCTAGTAAACTATGTTCAAAAATCAGTAGGCCACCTGCTGCAGGGAGGAAGTCTCTCAGGTCGCTCTTCTGACAAGTCTGTTGGCTCTAGCTGACAACATACGAGACAAAAATCAAATAAAATACGGAGTGGGGGGAAGGTGGGGTTAATAATGTTAAAGTCTGTGGAGTCCTCTGTCACTAAAGTAGCTTTGTGTGTGCGTCCAAGTGTCTCTATTTGCCATATGCGTTTCAGTGCTTGTCCCTTAGCGTCAGGGCTCCTCAGTTTGTGTCCATGTGGTCGTCGGCTGCCTCTGGAGCTCCTCCCAGTGAGGCCGAAGGCTGAGGTTTGGACGCGGCTTCTTCGTCTCTGCGTTGATAGAACAGCACGTAGGCTGCTTTAGTCTGCAAGAGGAGGGCAAGGATAGGGTTACCTGACAAACACAGGGACACTCGAAACCGAGGACGGACAGCAATTCATCAGATATGATTCAACAGATGCAAACAAACCCTGGGATTAGACAAATAATGTATCGCCGCAGGTATTTAACGACAGGAAAAGGTTTTTGAAAATAAGAATGAGAGCTCACCACAATCTGGTCCTCTGAGGCAGACGAAACACTACTGTCATCAAAGTAATACCATTTTCCATCCACTTTATTCTTGCCATAAGCTGTGTCTGTCAGATAGAAGGAAGAAAAGTGTTAACAAATTGCTATTCAGGCTGTTTATTTAACCAGGAAGAGAAAAAATCCTATCAGACCTGTTTCACTGTGAATGGACAAGGAAGAATATAAACTGACAAATTCACAAAGAAATATGTGAGCCGCTTTGGCTTGATAAACTTTAACCCCCTGAAGCACAAACTCCAGTCCTGGAGGGACACACCTGATTCTACTAATCAACCACCTACCAACCACCTAGAGTCCTTGCTAACAACCTTCATAAGTGAATCAGGTGTGTTACTGTCTGGTTGAAACAAAAGCCTGCACCCACACTGGCCCTTCAGGACCTGAGTTTGACACCCGTGCTCTACACTGTCAATGGAGACACACAAAAGCAGCCAATCTGTTGACACACATTGTTAACCTGTTTACAGACTAAATATACCATGCTGGCAGAATCAATTAATCTACCAATATCTGGGTGATTCGGGCTTGTGCTTTGCGTTTGAGTGTAAAACAAAAAAGGGGGAAAAAATTTAACAGTAACTTACAGTGACCTCCTCCCATTCCTCCATAGTGGTTTGACACAGCCATGAGGTCGTATGTGTATGGACCAGCCTTCGGATCGCACACAAACTCAGACATGTTCAGATCCCTGACAGATTAAAACAAAACAAAAACATCAGATGCAATGAACAAGTTGGCCGCTGCAACGGAGAATAACAGCCAAGACAATGAAATTCCTCAAGAGTTGCACTTAAAGAACACCCACGCAGTAGATGGATTTATGTTTGAGTCATTGTTAGTAAGAATGAGTCAGCCATTTATTTTTTTTAAAAGCGGAATTACATTTTTTTATTCAATTCCTGATTTCTAGAGGAACAAGTTCCTCCACAGAGTTATTGTATAAACTGAACACCATCGTTGCTTCACACAATCCTAAAGCAACTTCCCCATTTCAAAACACAAAGCTGCAGCTAGCAGCAAAAAAAAAAAAAAAAAAAAAAAAAAAAAAGTTGTTGACTCAGTTGCTCACACTGCTTTAGTAATCTGCTTAAGAAACAGGGCTTATGGTTCTTGGAGTGTGGTGTGAAGTTGTCTGATCTAAGGCAAGAGCTCGTTTCTTGGAAGTGCAATAAATATTTCCTCATTCAGGCCTCTGGTCAATTAGTTTGGTGTGTTTCAGACTGCAACTCCCTCTAGTGTAAAAGTCAGATATTGCACTATCCCATGTACTGTGCACTGTAGTTTGTGACAATACAGTGTGAAATAATAGTAAAATAAAAGCTCACTGTCTCAAAAGAATATGTATTTTCATTGCTTTTATAGAAAGTAAATGCAGCAAATGATCATACATATATATTCCAGATATTCGAATGAGTAATAACTATATACTGCCAACATTCCTATAACAGTTATTATAGGAAACTATAGCTAAATTAAATTACATTTATGTTGCACAATTTCCAGCCTCACACTTGTTTTCAGTTATTTTGCCTGATTAAACCTCTTCTCAGGACTGTGACAGGCCTTTTAACATTGACATGAAATACAAGGTAAATAAAAGGTGTTTCTAATGGTACTAATTAAGGTTCCAATAAGTATCAGAATGCTTCCAGTGAGTGAACATGCAAAAAAGAAGCACCCTGAATCTATGTCCTGCTGTGAAAGAGGTTTATTGCACAGACAGGTTGACTAATCTGTGACATTCCCTTGATGTTTAACTTCCCTTCAACTTCTTGACTTTACTCAGTAAGAAATCCAACCTGCATACCTGATGGGAAAGTCCACAACTGTGTCCAGCTTGTCCCTCCAGCATCGGTTGTAGGAGAAACGCTTCAGGTGAACTACCAGAATGCGAGGCAGCGACCACAAGTCAAACTTTTTTGTGGCCTGTTGGTGTTTCTTACATGTGGGACAATACCTGCAGAAAAGAGAAGACATTGGGTTTATATGACAAAGGTTGGGGAACTAAGAAAATTGAGTCAGATCATTTAAGTCACTTGTGTCAAACTCTGATCATGGAGGGCCGAGTGGGTGCTACCCGATTCTACTAATCAACCAATAGAACTCTTGCTGAGGACCTTCATTAGTAGAAACAGGTGTGTTACTGCCTGGTTGGAACAAAAACCTGCACCCACACAGCCCTCCAGGACCTGAGTTTGACACCCCTGATTTAGGTTAAAGTTGCAAACTCTCACCATGGATCGTGTTCCCCAAGTGTCTCCATGGTTGTGAAGAGCTCGATGCATTCCCTCAGAGCGACAGTGGCTTTCTTTTTTTGGGGCTGGAGCATGCTCTCGTGCTTCTCATAGGCCTATGCGAAAAATATTTACACATTGATTAACCAAACTGTTTGTACATCCTGTCAGAGTACTGGCTCTAAATAGTAAGACACTGACCTCCGCTTCCTGGTCATCATAACACAGTTTCTTTGACTCTGTGTCCCAGTCGATCGCCACTGTGGAATGTGCTGCAGAGAGAAGCAATGGAAGAGGCTGCATCAATACAAAGTGTCTTTGATACCGGGTGGATTAAAGAGAGTTAAGAACAAAGAAAGAACACTGACGATTAAGTTTGAGGACATTTCCGTCACAAGGCAGTGGGCTAATGTTGGCTGTTCCATACGAGTTGACTATGCTGAATGTGAAGAGCTTGGCTGGCGAAGAGCACAGCTTGGCTGTGTCTCGTTTGGATCCATTTTCCAAGTCAGAAGTCTCCTCTTCCTCTTCTTCAGACTGGCCGTTCTCTGGCTCTGGACTCACTTGGTGGTCCATGGCCTCCTCTTCACCTAAACAGAACCATGAGATTTCATGACGTTACGTCTTTTTTGCACGGCAACATTTTTAGAAGGTGTTCGTCAATAACATTGGATCAAAAAAACGCTTTTGTACGGGAATAGCTGGCGTGTTTACCATCATATAGCCCATTTGTTTCATTGCAGGTCCCTGAATGGTTGCTGCCATTACTGGAGCTGGCGCTGCACGAGGCCCCGTCTGACAACGGGCTGCCGCAGCCGCCCAGGCTGGCGTTGACGCTGGATGAGGTGGAACATTCAGGAGCCTGGCTGCAGCTGGCGAAGGTGGCTGAAGCTGAGGCTCTGCTTTCACTACCGGGGCTTTGCGAGTGTTTTACATAGCGTCTGAAACAGGAAACAGACGTCAAAAGTTAAAAAGCCCATACACTCAGAACTTCTTCTCCCATTATCAGTGGCGTCAGTGACACTACACTCAATTCAACATGATTTCTTTAGTTTTATTAGACCATCCCACCACTGCATGTACACATAGCGCTGTAACACTGCAATAGCCCAACCTCTGCTAAAATGTTTATTGCCTTTCCCCTCCTTCTCTACACACACAACACACACACACTCACTCTTACTACAGTGTCATGCCGTTTTGGTTTTCTTTATATCCAAAGGGTATGTCCTCACCCAATCCTCTCCATGATCTTATCATAAAGGGCGTCTGCTATGAGGTTTTGTCTGGGCACAGTGATGAGTAAAGGCTGGCCAAACAGCATGGTGCTTGTGGAGCTTCCGGCATGTTTGGAGTGTCGCTCCCTGAAGTAAACAGGAAGGTTCATCCTCTCACTGTCCTCCTCCTGTACCTCATACCTGCATCAACATAAACAAACACACACATAGTGTGAAATGGCAGTGACTAACATGAGACAACTTTTTTTTCGTAAAGAAAAAATAAAATCAACTTACACAAAGATGTCATCTTTTTCCATGATTTGGTTGAGACCATCATCCCGTCTATAAATTTTATGGAACCTGTGATTGTAAACGTCAGCCACCACCATCTAAAAAAAGACAGGAGTGAATCCCATGTTAACAGATGTGGCTTCTATTTCAACCTAAACACACACAAAGTTGGAAGTATGCAGTACTCTCGGATTTTTGTACTCATGTCTAACATTTTCTGGAGGGATTCCACAGAGTCTGGACAAGGCGCTGCACAGGTCTGTCACTGTACCCAGCTTGGGGACCACCACGCGAAACTGTCAGCCAAATACAAACAAATGCATCATTAAAGTCTCGGCCACTGCCTTAAATGCAACACAAAGACAAATCTGTATGAAGTAAATTGAGGATTTCAAGAAAAACAACCCTTTTGCTGATTTCCCAGGGCTCACCTGTGTGGGTCTCGACTGAGGGTCTGATCGCACCAGAAACACCTCCATAGTACGGTCCTTCTTCATGGGCAGAGGCAGTGTGAGGTAGCAGAACGGGTCAAAGGTTACCGACACCTTGGAGCACTCTGGGCAAACCAATGTGGATTTGAAGAGGCCGTGAAAAATATCAACTATAATAGAATCATTGCGCAAGCGATGGTTTGTCCAGGCTTCCTTAGCAACAATCTGCAATTGAAGCAAAATTTGATGCTTTTTTTAATAAACGCCAAAAAAAGTGTGTTACATGTTTTTTTTCCAGAAGTCCATGGTAAGAAATCTATCCATGTACAGTATGTACTTTACCTCATCGGGACGGCCCTCTGCATCCCTCAGGGCCAGATAAGGCTTCTTCTTGACACGGTTCAGATCTTCATGGAGTCCGTCTAGCAGGAAGGCCAACAGCTCTTGGGAGTCCTGCTGTTGGTAGCCTGAAAACTGGGGAGCAAAGCGTCCGACCTGGGTCTGGAGATAAAAAAAAATAATAATGCAGCAGTTACAAGCCATGTCTGCAGCTGAAAGATTACAGCTAGAAACCGGTGTGGGGTTGTTGGATACAACTCACTTTGAAGGTGCGCGGTGCCACATAGCTGCTGCGACTCAGCCACATCTGCTTTACTAGATCAGCATAGGCTTCAGCAATCTCACCCCTCATTCCTAGTGGATTCTCTCGGTTAATCTCTGCCTCATACTGGTCATTGAGAAAGTATCCTGTGAGTGGAGATGCATTGCTCAGGCACTGGGAGGAGAAGGGACAAAAGTAGTTTAAACATAATGTTCCATAACATGATAATAGAAGTAGCACTTTGATGTAGCACAATATGACTAATCTTTGGGGTTTTTACCTGAAGGGCAGAGTTCATGAAGCATGTGTTGCCCAAATTACTGAGACCACACAGGCCAGGCTGCGACTGTGACTCCCTGTAGTTGTAGGAGGAGCTGTATGAATTGTAGCCCCCCAATCTGTTGGAAAAGCAGATCTGTTACTGTTGAAATCCTGCACTGCCTCAGGCATATGTTGAAATACAACATTCAAATACTTTACAAGGCAAATAAAATTGTATTTGTCTATATTTAAACTAATTGTCAAATTTCCCATTTGATTCTTGTTAGTAAAATTTTGGTTCTTATTAGTAAATATAAGTCTTTAGGATTAAGACAAAAGAATTTCCTTTTACAGTTTAATGTCTTGTGTCTGCATACACTAAAAGTCTAACCTTGCATAAAGAAAACACAGGTGCACTATCCCCCCACCCCTCTCTTTCTGTTGTTGCAGAACATTGTACAATCCCATTAGACCAAAAGTAAAAGAGCTGAGCAAACAATTAGGTTTAGTTTGGCAACTGCGGATTCTTGTGGCTGAAAATGGCAACCCAACATTGCCATTTCTTTGCCACATGAATGATACAGTCAATGCCCGAGAGAGAGATATCAGAAACAAACACTTGCCTGTTGCCAGAGGACGAGCTGTTGTTAAGTGTGTAGCCAGGGCTACAGCTGCTGTCTCCGTTGGTTACTGTTGATGAGATACTGGCTGATGATGAGTTGGAGGACAGTTTTGGGGAGGTAGTGAAATTCCTGGATGGGGTTGTACTAGACCTGGGGAGTAAAAACAGGTTTCAAAGAAGCACATGTTCTACATTCTACCTATAATATTCAATGTCATGCAAACTTGGATCTCCTTAAAAAGTCTTCAAAAAAAATTTAAGAACGAGGATAGAACTGATGTCCTTTCCCAGAGAAACAACAAGGTATGTCCTTACTTGGGATGGGAGGCTTGTCTGGGCCACGTGCCATCCTCATTCTTTCGCTCAATCACAAGCACCTGTGGGAAAACGAGCTGAATGAATGCTAAAGCTGGCCCGCCTGACCGGCCTCCATGTCAAAGCTATCATGTCCCTGACTTGAATTTAATATTGTACATTTGCCAGATGCTGCCAAGCTTCAGCGTGCTATCAACAACAGATACTGTGTGTTATTAGAATTGTAAGAATTAATACATATAAACAGTCCTTAACAATACCAAATAGAATTGGTAATATAATTAAAAGCTTAACATTATATAATGTTTTGATGGAAAATTATATTGTACTGCATTAGGCTCTCAGATTGAGTATGGTGCCTCTAAATGAATTATTTATGCACAGTGAGTTCCAGCACATTACAGAGTTATGGTAATATTCAGTAGACTTTAGGAAGAGAGTCTGTCAGTGATCTGAAGGTTGTTAGAATAAAACAGCTCTAAGCTACCTGCCCCTGGAAGAGACCTGCATCCTGTACAGTGCTGTCTGGCTTGTTCAGCTGCTCGTAGGTGTTGCTCATGTATTTGTTCCAGAGCCTCGTCTCCTTCTCTGATGGGATATTGAACAGTGTCCTCATCTGTTTCTCTATAGTATCTGGGGGAAAAAAAGGAGAGAATAGTGCGTCATAAGTAAAAACAAATAGCCATCAATAAAAAATTATGTGTGCATGAAGCCGGTCATCAAATTATGCACAAGCTATGTAGATTCTAGTCGACCTCACCTATAGTATCCGCTTTACTGAAATGACACGTGACTACATTTTCCATGTTGTCGTTTTCACACAAGTTCAACTCCAGCAGATAAACCTCCACCTTACAGTGCTTGACAAACATGCCATGTTCGACGACCTAGAGGAAAGCGGAATTCATGTATGAGTCCAGTACATGAGCGAATTGTAAAAATAAGTTAATTACAAAACAAGCATTCAACAGCACTACCTTCCTGACGATGGGGTTCTGGCCCTCAAGGCAGCCATACCAGCTGACAAGCTTATTCCATGCCTCAGTGGGTACGAGGACATAGTCCAGTTCATCTATAAGGTGCTCTTTCAAGACCTGAGTGTCCTGGTCTTTAAAGGAAAAAACAAAACAATGACTTCAGGTTGAGAATAAAATTATCTACCGTCCTAGTAATAGAAATTAACACAGTACAAATATTTCTCATGTATTTGTTCCAGAGCCTCGTCTCCTTCTCTGATGGGATATTGAACAGTGTCCTCATCTCTTTCTCTATAGTACCTGAGAAAAAAAAGATAGAATAGTGTTTTTTTCACAACAACATTCTTACCTGAGAACAGCCCAGAGTTATCAATTGGTCCTGGATAGAGGCTACGTTCTCCGACATTGTACATGTCCCAGCTGTCGAATCCCACATATTTCTTCCACTGTTTAAACCAGCGGCTGTCTATCAGATACCTAAAAATGAAATTACAAAAATAGTTGTAATAGTGTAAAGAAAACAGCGATACACATGCTTCATAGGAGTTATTTTGCTAATCTGATTTTTGATTTGAATATCAAGCAAAGATAGAAAAGGGTCAAGAGATGAACCTTTGGTTTGGATGGATGCTGCACTCAGCAGTATGCCAACCCAGCACATTATGTAAGACCAAATTGCCTTTGCATTTGCGGATATAGTAACAGCAAGCTAGTTTAAACTTAATCTCTTCCCAAACGCGAATCCCCTTTAGTTAATAGGCTTCTAATCAAGAACTTGAACTGTGTAGTTCGATCTCTGACAGATTGATTGCATAGGCCTCAAATGGAAAGTGTCCAAGACAAATAAAGTGTAAGATCTTTGCCCTTTAAACCTGAGGCAAAAAACAGTGTTGTGTACTTGTAGGAGACCAAACATTTCAGGTTTAATATGAACTTAAATATTAAGTAATGGTTCTGTTTTATGCACAGCACCATTAAATATGACCTACAGGCAGGATTTGATTTCAACATCTAAATAACGTGTTAGCCGGTGTAGCCAGGAGCTGACGTAATACATTTAAGGCTCACGTTAGCCTGAGCTTCCCGTGGAGCTCGTTTCCTCTTATGTTAACAAATAAGCCGACTAAATCTGCCATAAGTGACCGACTTAAGTTAGTATTTTGGGTGAGGTTGGCCTTCATTAATTAGGTTTCATTTTAAGCCCAGACCTGGGTGAAACGCTCTTAACGGGAGCTAATGTTAGCTAACGTTAACACAAGTAGCCGTTAGCCGGCCAAGTGAAGGAGCTTGTCTCGCTGACATGTCACTACAGGCAGGTTACGACTCTACATGGATCTTGACAGTAGGCCCATTGCCCGATCACAGCTGATCGCGAAACGAAACCAGATTGACTGGAAAGAGAAACCCCCTCCATCTGAAGCCGGGGCCTATTGCAACACACCGCATCAGCCAGCGCCAGCTAGCGTTAGCTTGTTGGCTTGTTGTTTGAATACTGTACAAGTGAACCGCCTAGCTTGTTTGTCCGACTGGTAACAGCGAATGTTAATAATACAATGACATCAGACACTACTTTTAGACACAATATAAACTCGCGGCTGCTAGTGTGCTAAGTTGTTACACGTTAGCCAAACAGATCCGCGCTAGCACAGCGGCTCCGGATTCCAGACCTGCTTTAGCATGTTAGCATTTCCTGTTTCCTCGGCAGCTAGCGGCTAACGCTACACCGGAACGCCGAGGCGCCTCTTACCATTCGTCGCCCTTCCTGAGAGTCGTTTTCAAAAGCGAGCCAATTGTCTGTTTTTGACTTTCGGTCGAAGGGGTTGGCATCTGTGCAGCTACCGGCTCCGAGTCAGAGTCCGCCGCGCCACCCGACTCGGGTCCGCCTCCCTCGGCCATCATGCAGCGAGTGAACCGCCGGTGTCGTGAACGGCGAAGAAGAATTTGGGCGAGGGAGAGTCTTCCTCTACAGGCGGCGCACAGGCGGTGGAACATGTGCTGCTGCTCTCCAGCGTGACCGATCATCCACCAAAACCGGTTAACCAGACTTTAAACATCCAATATGTTTATTTTTTTTATTTTGTTTTGTAAACACCACACATCCTGATTTTATAATGAGTTTCCTCACACGGCTATCATTAAAACCGTGAGAGTATGATAGCTAACGCCTGACTGAAATATTGGTAATTACTGGTGTGCAAAAAAAGCAACCATGTGTTTGGATGGACAGCAACAAATCAATCAAAGTGTTTAGTCAAAACAGGCTTTATACTGTACAAAACACAGGAGAGTTACAATACAAAATAAACAGTCTACATACTTCAAAAACAACATTTCAATCACAAAAAAAGACATTCTCTGGATCTACGTCCAACCTCGGGCAGCTGGCATTTAACAACTGATCTAACAAATAAGTGATTAGATAGTTAAATCATAATTAGATGAACAGCTTTCAGACCTGTAAAATGGGATTTAATTCTATTCTATAAACATGGTGGTACAGATGTAACTTAGAACAGCAATGATAGCTGTGCTTAACCGAAGAAAGAAAACACACTAGGTAGTTCATATTATATTACCTGATGGTATACAGTTGCAAGCTAATAATAATGCATTTTAATAAGCAAAAAACAATTAATTTCTCCCAAACGTGAATGAAAATGTAATACATGTGTCAAGGACCTCAAATAAAGGAATGTAAACTTTGCATAACATGAAGGGATTTGTCCCATCTCTGTGTTTTTATCCAAAAACAAATTCCTGCAATGCTCAAAATTTAATGTTTCCAGCAGATATGACCATGCCATCAGAAGATTCCACTTGGCAGCTCCTTGCTAAATATGCCATCAAAGTCCAGCTCCCTGCTCATCAGCTCTTCCTCTACACTCTCCAGCGCCCACTGATGGTCAGTCAGTTCCAGTGCTTCCCACTCAGCCTGAAATCAAGGACAAACATCACATGGACAATCGGCCAAAGCCTATGCTCATTATTAAACCTGCTGACGCTATATATATATACCTTAAAAGCTTTATTTGTATCTGCGGGCATGGCCATGGCGGCACCACTCATCTGCTCCTGCATGATCCTCGACTGATCGGCGCCTACAGAGATTCAATCGCATAAAAACAATCAGCATTTAGCATAGAGATAAGCATTTCAACCTCTCAGACCATATGAATTAAACGATTTATGCATTTTTTTTGTTCTTTTTTTCATATGGTTGAACCGGAACCACTTCTACAGACCTAAAACAATCTGCAACCATGAACAAGATTGTGCCAACTGCCAAGAGTTCCTCGAAACAGTTTCACTTTATGGTTCCATTTCTATGAATACAATTGGAGTCTTTCTATCCCTTAGTAACCTCTTTATTTAGCCTTCTGTTTGTTGCTTGTGTAACAGATGCATCTTTGAGTTTTACCATCAACACAAAGCTAAGCAAAAAAAAGAATAAACTTGAAATTGATTTAAAAAAATTACCATTATCTTGGCCTAGGATTAATGAGTACATGCTTCGTAGTCCAAACACATTCAGGAAATACCATGAGGCTGAGCTCACCCTGGATGATGAATACAACAAAAACAAATGACAAAAAGGTCACATATCTCCAACATTTTTGACATCAGTAATGGGTAACATGGCGTATCATAACAGCTCTTGTTTTATTAGTTTACCAGGAAGCATCCAGTGAAAGCAGCTCTATTCCTTGCTGCAGCATTGGCTTGAAGCGCAGCGTGAGAGGGAAGGGAACCTTAGCTGTGTGAAATAGAAAGTACAGGAAGAAAGAACTCAGTGAAGAATTTCCACATGAAACTATTTCTTATCTGGCAGCAAGACAAACTAAAAGGCATGTTTGTGCACGCCACAGGCTGCAGCATCTGTCATGAGTACAATCATTACTTGTTACAAATCCTGAAAAGGTCCAGTTTATCCAGCCTCCAATGAGGATCATGGGGAGCACGTTGGTCACATTCCCTTTCATCATGTCTGTCAGCATGCTGGGATCTGTAAAAAGAACATGTCCTCACTAAGTCTTGCACACTTGTTAACAACCATTAATCGCAACAGAGTGAGTTTGCTGCACACAAATGTAGTGGGTTGTTTTTTTTAATATCGAGTTTAACTGTTGTGTTATGCTTACGCATTTGATGATGTAATTTTACACTATATTTGGCATGTTTTCATAAGTAATGATATATTATCTATCAATAGATATTAATTTTTGTTATATTGAATTGTTTAAATATCACATCTTTTCTTTATCTGGTCAGATTTTCATCTAAATGATCAGTGTGAATTATAACACACAAGGTTGCATAGTAATATTCTGTTGCTAAATATTAAATAATATTACCGGTCATTGGAGAGGGAGGAACAACCTTTCTTTTGGTCTTCTTGAAAAATCCATCTTCTTGATTGTTGAAGTAGAACTTCCTCATCAAAAAGGACTAAAAAGAAAAAGTTGTTTTTATTAGTCACCACAAATAAATTGAGCTTTACCATGTACATATGAAACAACAGAAACTCAATTGCCTACCTGTTTAGGAATGTATTTTCCATTTTCTCTGAGAATTCTGCTCCGAATGAGAACCTGGCTGGAATGGGAAATGTATTCATTTGTCAGAATAAAGGAGAGGGTTCAAAGCGAACATGGTGCTGATATTCAGTTCAAAACACAATTTGTCTAAAAAGCAAAGATGTGCCCATCTGAGCTCTCACATTTCCCCACTGACTGTACTGAAACAGTATGGTTTGTTAATCAAGAATAAAGGCATATTTGATCATACTGTCTTAATGATATAGAAAATAATAACATCAATCAATAAAATCAATATTTTTTTCCACTGTCCTTTTTCCCCACACCAACCCTAACCATTTTTATTAGGAACTGTCCAATGCTTTATTTTATAAAATAAAAATAGATACTGACAACAATGCTTAGCAATATACGTATGGATCTTATAGGACTATCATGATAGGTCATGTTAGATTTATGTCGTGATATAGTTTTAGAATTGTGTTTTCCTTGTTTTAATGACTCCATTAGAATTTAATGGCGTCATTTTCTGAAGCTCAAGATGGTAAAGATACAGATCTACATAATCTATAAATTGGTGAATTGGGAGGGCTGCACAGTACTCAAAAAAGAATGTAAATTCTGGTCGGTGTATATAGAATGTACAAAATATAATAAAACAAATAGATAAAAAGTTTATATTCATTTATATTTAATAACATAAGATTGTCACAAATATCGTGATATTTGACTTTGTCCATATAGCATAACCCCAGAGTAATTCCAATTTCTTGTCTGTGAACAGTTCATTTGTTTTATCTTGCAGTCCTGCGTTTCTTTTTACAAATGGTTCAGTATGTAACTGGAGATGTTTTGTAAAATAGTGTCTTGTAAACCGATGTGGAATAGGTGACGTTTGGCATGACACAAAAGTCTAAATTAAAGCAACACACACACACACACACACACACACACACACACACACACGACAAAGAGCCACTTACCTGTCAGACACCTGTTCTAAGGTCAGCTTTTTGTCACTTTGAAGAAGGATGGAGACATAATGCCGAATCACCCCGACGAGAAAGGTGATAAAGACAATGGGTAACACCACCCATAGTCGGATATTGGAGTCCAGCAGCAGCTCCGGTTCAGCCATACAGCCTGGTAGCGTTGGCTGAAGAGACACAAGCACGGAGAGCAAAGTTTAACAAGCACAGCAAACACGTTCGTCCCCAGATATTTACATAACGCGACGATGTGTATTTTCTCAGTGAATGAACAAGAAGCTGCGGAAGCTAATTATCGCCGTGGAGCAGACAGGACTGTCACAGCAGCGCTCTGCTAGCCAGCAGCGGCAGTAGCATGTCCTCGACATGTCCTCGACATGCTACGGAGTAAAAAAAAAAAAAGAACAAACGACGCGTGGAGCTGCTAAAGATTTACATTAGATTGACGCTAGTGTTGCGCTAACGTTAACGTTAGCCAGCTGGCTACCTTCCTCCCTCACTTCCTGTTCCCTCGCGCTGTAGCGTTGGGGCGTCCTGGCGGCAGCGTCCACGAGCTATTGCTATTTTATTATTATTATTTTTCTTAGCTGCGAGAGACTCAAGCGGTCAAATAGCAGGCAAACAAATTCAACAATCCGGATAGATTGTCGCGGCCATTGCGGTATGGTCGTTGAATGATGAGCGGGTTTCTGCTCATGCGCACCGGCGGGGCTGCAGCGCCCCCCTGCGGTGATGGAGGGGGCGTCAGGTCGGGCCACGGCTGTGGTACACGCTACATTTACTCGAGTCTTATACTTAGGCACAATTTTGAGGTACTACTATTTTATTGGATGAATTCTACCTGATGCTCCTTCACGCCACTACATTTATCTGACAGCTTTAGTCGCTTTTTCAGAGGTCGATTATAATATTTCATATAAATGTAGTATATTTGATTAACAATTATGCTGGTCTGTGGGACCCGATTTCACTATTACGCTTCAGTAAAATGATACAGATCATTTAATTTTCTTTAAATCGATAGGATTAAAAATGTTTTAAGGCAGATGCTGTGTAAACTGTGCTGTGTGAAATTCAAATAGATAATGCACAATAATTTGGGAAAAACTTGGTTCATTTGTACCTTTGTTCATAATTATCCAATTATGTCTGATTTAAGAGGCATTTCTGTATTCTTTTGAAATGATAAATGTATGTTACATGTTACATGTTAAATGTAATGTAAATTACAAAAGGTAAAGGGAACAAATGGAAATGCCGTACAAAAAAATAATTGTTTCGATATATGTTGAATTAAAGGCCCAGAAAGGCAAGGGGTCCACCAGACCTAGCAGGACCCCCTGTCTAATAAACCAACAGAGACCCTATGAGGGTTTAAATTGTTGCTTCTCTTATTCAAGTTTCTGAGTTACTAAATATTATAATGCAGTATAAGGCTATTTTTATTATTAATCTTCCCAGAGTATTTGAAATTAGCCTTACATTGATGAATTAAAAAAAATAATAATAATAATTGTTCTCACATATCTTAAGATTATAAAAATAAAAAATATACTATATATACTATAGCAGTTATATATACTATATAACAGTTTGCATAATGAGTACTTTTTCTTTTGGTACTTTAGTACACTTTGCTGTTAATGGACTTACTTGTTATTGAGGGGTTCTTTTGTCCACCAATGTTTGAAATGAAGACCAGTGTTTAGAATTCAGAGATCTTGTATTATATATGAATAATTAAAGGTAAACTGAAAGGGGGACAGGAACCTACCAATTACTAGACCTGATTCAGGAAAATATACTGATATTGTGTTAATAAAGTGTTACTGATTATACTAATTTTAACTCTGCTGCACTAAATATAATGTAATTAGTAGTAGACCTGTTCTGTTGTCATCTGTATATGCTAAGAGGAGCAGATAATTACAGATGGGAATTTTCTGATATTATATATATATATCAAAGTCAAAGTCAAAGTCAAAGTCAATTTTATTGTCAATTTCTTCACATGTACTTGACATACAAAGGAATCGAAATTGCGTTTCTCACTATCCTATGTGTTTACATGTACAACAACATCAAAGTGCAGGTGCGCAAGACAAGACAATCCTAAACTACGATACAACAACAATGGTAAAGTGCTAAACTAAAACTAGAAACAAACAAACATATATATATATATATATATATATATATATATATATATATATATTTATATATATATATATATATATATATATTGTGGGGCGGCACGGTGGAGCAGTGGGTAGTGCTGTTGCCTCACAGCAAGAAGGTCGCAGGTTCAAGACCTCCTTGGGCCTGGGTCTGGGACCTTTCTGTGTGGAGTTTGCATGTTCTCCCCGTGTCTGCGTGGGTTTTCACCGGGTACTCCGGTTTCCTCCCACAATACAAAAAACATGCTCAGGTTAATTGGTAAACTCTAAATTGCCCATGGGTGTGAGAGTGAATGGTGTGTGAATGGTGTGTGTGCCCCACGATTGGCTGGCGACCATCTGGGGTGTATCCCCCTGCCTCTCGCCATAAATGCGCTGGGATAGGCTCCAGCAGACCCCTGCGACCCCGAAAGGGAATAAGCGGGATAGACAATGGATGGATGGATGGATATATATATATATATATATATATATATATTGTGGGGCGGCACGGTGGAGCAGTGGGTAGTGCTGTTGCCTCACAGCAAGAAGGTCGCAGGTTCAAGACCTCCTTGGGCCTGGGTCTGGGACCTTTCTGTGTGGAGTTTGCATGTTCTCCCCGTGTCTGCGTGGGTTTTCACCGGGTACTCCGGCTTCCTCCCACAGTCCAAAAACATGCTCAGGTTAATTGGCAACTCTAAATTGCCCGTAGGTGTGAGTGTGTGAGTGAATGGTGTGTGTGCCCCACGATTGGCTGGCGACCATCTGGGGTGTATCCCTGCCTCTCGCCGTAACGCGCTGGGATAGGCTCCAGCAGACCCCTGCGACCCTAATGAGGAATAAGCAGGTATAGAAAATGGATGGATATATATATTGTATAACTGTACCATAGAGCCATGACTTGTACGCTGCAGTACTTAAATTAGTCCAGTTGGGGGCGCCGTTGCAAACTGCCGTTAAACACTAACGAAGAAGAAGAAAACCAAGCAGAGACCGGATGAGCTGGAAAAAAAGAGTCCCCAATATCACGTTTAGCGAGCTGTGTTCGACACGAAACTTCACACCAGCCTACACTGGACTGTTTTTCTTCGTTCTGCTAATGTAAGCAAACTGTGAAATGTTACTTTGACTTATTAATGTGGTAACTTTATCAATAGGCCGTTAAAGCTCAAGCCGTTAAAGCACATCTAACGTGATAGATGCAGCTTCCAGTGTTGAGAGGCCCGGGCGGGATGGCTCTGCACAATTAGCAATTACATCTTACTGCGAAACGACCAGAGGATCCGTCTATTTAGAGTTATAGCTGCTCAAGTAATCATCTGAAACAATATTGGGTTTTTGTCAATTGTTTCAAACCAGGCCTGAACAGATTGTATCATTAAGGCCACTCCGGGAATGTCAGGAGTGACCTTAATACAGAAAATGCATCGTTACAAATGGTTTGTGTCAGGTTTTATTGTTGCATGCAGCTGAGTGGTTCGACTTGAGGAAATATTCTTGAAACATCTGCTTTTCTGGCTAAAGTAGGTCACAGTGAAAATGCATCCAGGTGTGTGTACAGTGCTGACCTCAAACATGTTCCCAATGGTGATTCAATGGCTGAGCAATTCTTTTAATTTTCTCATAGAGACCATTTGACCGAGCGTGTGTCCTCCACACACAACCATGGGAGCTGATAAACGGTAAGATGACTAAGCCAATGTAGCAGCAGCAGTCTCTGTGCATTTATCCAATTTATGTCAGTGTCACTCCATGTTCCTGTTATGAACCCTGGGACTGTGTGTGTGTGTGTGTGTGTGTGTGTGTGTGCGCGCGTGCGCGTGCGCGTGTCACACACAGTCTCTCTTTCTCTTCTGCACCTACACTATTAAACCCCCCATCAAACACAACACACAATATTCTCTACTAGGCGATTATATTAATAATAGATTAATCAATTTATCATCAATGTGCAAGACTGTAATATAACATGCTTGTTCGGTTGCATGTTTGCTTGTATAACTTTCTCTCTTTTTCTCCCTATATATGCAAATATGAGTGTTTTATTTTTCCATATTTCTCTTATGTATTATTTCATATTCTAATAAAAAATCTACAGCCTAGAGGAATTATATTTCACTGCTTGCAATGTTGTCACCCTCTGTGTTTCTGTGACAATAAAAGACCGTAAATCCTTTACTTCAGGCCCAGTCGTGGTGAGCGTAGTGGGAGATATGGCTCAGACGGGAAGAGAGATGATCCAGACTGGCATGAAAGACGAAGTAGAGATGAAGAGAGAGATTATGATCGGCACTGGGGTGATGACAGACAGAGAGAGCGCTTGGATGAGCACAGAGATAGTCCAGAGGTAAGAGAGTAGGAGTTTCTTTGCAAGGTGAATACAAGTCATTCCCTTTCAGTGTTTGGTGTTTGCAGCATTATCTCTTCGTTTCCAGCAGAGGGGTCGAAAACGTCACAACAGTGACAGATCGGATGACGAATATGACGGCGATTATCCAGAGCAGGACTACAAAATGGAGCAGGAGGAGGAGAGCAAGACTATTATGCTCAGGGGTCTCTCCCTCCACGTCACAGAGGATGATGTATGTTTACCAGGTCTTATGCATGTTCTTTTAAGGGCAAAGCTTCACTAGTCACATTTTCCTGTTTGTTTTGCAACAAATAGTGTTGTAAATGATTGGCTAAGAGGCTGAGTTACAGCTGGGGAACTTGGAAGTGGTGGAAAATTGCAAAGTCATAACCAATTAAACCTGGAATCCCATGTCTAATCCAAACAAATAAAAGCAGGGTAAGTCTCTCATTTTACCTCTGAAACAGAAACAGCTCATGTACTCCTCTGTGTCACTAATGAACCTAAAATACAACAAGCATGGCACAAGCAGGAAAATGCATTTAATTATTAATGCCAATTCAGTTGTGCCACATTCAAGCAGCTGATTATGGGTCATGTGGGCTCTACCTGTAATGGTTGGTGCAAATGGTTTAGCTTTACCCTTTGCCCTGAGTTCATTTTATTGTATAATTCCTGTTCAAACCCCAAACAATCAATTGTTTAAAGAGATTCTTTGTAAAACTGTCCGAATCGACTTCTAGGCAGAGCACAACACCTGTAAAATAATTTGTTTTTAAGAGTAATGCACAAAACCATTTTACTATAGTAACATATTGCAAACATAACACAACACAAGTCTGTATCTTTTTTTTTTTATTATTACCAATTTTTAAAATTATTTTTCTTTTCAACCATATGCAAAATGTTAAGGGAGAACAATTAATTTTTTAGATAAATTAGACTCCCCATGCTTCGTATTCCAGATCCGCTCAGTTCTTGAGCAGCTGCAGGGGCCGCAGCCCGTGGACATCCGCTTGATGAAGAAAAGGACAGGTGAGTGTCGCTGTTCAGCAGAGGCCCTCGCATATCCACCCTCATGTCTCTGTCTTACAATCCCCCTTTACCTCCTGCTGTCAGAGGATGCTTTTGCGTCTCGTAAAATAGTCTGGTATGCTGACGTAGCCAGGTAAGGAGGTAATTGTATGTACTATACCAATTATTATACAGACATTACATGCTTTGGTATACAAAGTCCACCACCAACCCTTTTTGACCTTGTAAACGCTCTCCTCCCTCCATTTGACTTTGATTTGGACTGTACGAGCCCATTGTGAGTTTGAATGTTGCACCAAAGCATTCTAACTAACACGCCTCCCGTCTATATTTGAATGCTGTCTCTAGGTATAAGCCGAGGTTTCGCCTTCGTGGAGTTTTATCACTTGCAAGATTCTACCCGATGGATGGAGACCAATCAGGTTGCCTCAACAATCACCAAGTCTAGAATATATTCTTGGAGATTAGAGCCCCAATTAAATGGCATCTTGTTGATGAATTGAAACTGGAATATGTGTGTATATATGACTGTATAAGTAGATCATGCACAACTATGATATCAAAGGTAAATATTTTTGATATCACATACTTGTACTTAACTATTTTTAGTCAAAACCAAAGCTGTTGAGTTTACAGATGATGTGAGTCACTTTGGCTTTTTGAAATGCAATAAAATCTTTTAGGATTATCAACAAAAATGTAGCCCTTTGCTCAAGACAGCTTTTGCCCCTTCTAATGAGCAGTAGACTTTAATCCAAGGGATGTTGTTTAAACCCGACTGACATTTGGTTTCATAGCACATTCTGCTCCAGCTCAGTCACTTGGATATTTCCTCATCTCCATTTAACACCCGAAGACTGGAGTGAGTCAGGGTTGAGCTGGCAGCATTCCGGTCCCAAACACCTAGAACCATGTTGAATGACAACTCATTCCCTTGCACCCTCTCTCTCTTTCTTTCTCTCTATATATCTCTATCTCTCTCTCTCTCTCTCTCTCTCTGTCTCTGTTCCCTTTTTACTCCCTGAGCCACGCTACCTAAGCAGCGAGTGTAAGCATAGCCACTCTTTTCCCGTTCCAGCCGTGCTCACTCATGGGTTGGGTTAGTGGCAAGACCTCACCTGCCTCTTTTGCTGGAAAAATGGTAAAATTTGAAGTAACCGGCGGCTTCTGACTTCACAGAACAAGCTGGTGATCCAGGGGAAAAGCGTTGCGGTGCACTACAGTAACAGGAGACAGAAGTTTGAAAACTGGCTTTGCAATGCTGTGAGTGTAATTTCCCAAACACACTTTGATTCCAGCAGGTTTCCGCTTTTGCTTCACTCATTCTTTAAAAAAAAAAAAACAAATAACAAAAATCAAACATTGTCATTTGTTTATCACAGTGTGGTTTGTACAATTTCCGGAAGAGGCTGAAGTGTTTCAGGTGTGGAGCATCTAAAGTCGGTGAGTTTTTTTTTTTTTTCCTTTTTTTTTCCTGCATTGTTCTGTTCTTACAACAGGGTTGTCCTGACTCATACCAGCCAATGTGACCATGTACGTTGTTGTTATGGAGTATAGATGGGGATTCATCAGGAGCAATCGGTTTAAATGCAGAGTCTCAACAGCCTGGAGATTACAATGGAGACAGTGAGTGTGATGTTTTATCACATTTATATATTAGGATCCTCCATGGTGCATCCATTTTTGACTCCTCGTTTTTTTTTTTTCATTTCCAGCAATAATTTTAAGGAACATTGCCCCTCTTTCAACCATTGATGGTATTCTGAACATATTGGCCCCATACGCCAACTTGTCCACTGGCAACATCCGCCTCATCAAAGACAAACAAACAGGACAGAACAGAGGCTTTGCCTTTGTTCAGCTCTCATCCCCCTTGGTATGTGAATATGAGTCAATAAGAGGCATAACGTATTGTTTCTTATGGGGGTGTACACACATGTGTTACACATCTTGTAACGTCACTTTTTGTAATGTTTAGGAGGCCTCGCAGCTACTTACCATTCTCCAGGGCCTCCAGCCACCCCTGAAGCTTGATGGGAAAACAATTGGTGTGGATTATGCCAAGAGTGCCAGGAAGTGAGTAATCACACATTTTTTTCAGTTTTCTATCAATATAAGGTTAGTACATGGTAGGGAGTTTATTCCAAACATGCAAAGACATACTTACTACTCACCTCCAGGAACAAGGAGCCAAAATTTCTTTTTGAGTGAAAAGGGGTTTCAAAGTTAAACTAATCACTCCACGTCCTTTTTCAGAGACTCAGCCCAGCCTGATGGGATCCGAGCCAGTGCTCTGTCTGTTGCCAGCACGGCCATTGCTGCTGCTCAGTGGTCATCCAGCCAGGTAACAGGGATTTATTACTGTTTATGTTTTTAAATACTACTATTTAAAATTCTTAAAATTCAGTGAAAGCCCAGAAATAGGCACTATGGCAAAAAAAAACATGTTGGGTAGATATAATAAAATGTTTTAAGTTATAACGGCTATAGAAAATTCAGAACAGAAAGGTCAAGTCACAACACCTCCCACAACTATAATCATAAAAGGGGGAAAAAAAGGACCCACTAGTCGAACAGAAGCCCCAAAATTGCTTCTCTAGGCCAGTTTGGTGACTCTTTTGGGAAAAAAAATATTTGTCATTTGTTTACTTAAGGAATTCTTCATTTCACATTGTACACAAGTGTACATCCTGTATTTATTAGATTGTGTGTTTTTGTTCTTTAGTTACAGCAAGGTGCAGGTAGCGCCTCCTCTGACTACATTACTCTTCCAGAGAGCTACGCACTGCAAACACAGGTCAGTCCAGTGCACATTAATGTGACTATGACTCAAACCAAAAAGACCAAGGATTTACTTTGTGTTCTCCTCTGTAGGGACAGAATTATCAGGTGTGGCAACAGCCTGAGGGGTTGGCTCCTGTCATGGGAGACGGTTTACTCGGAGGTAATGAGAGACGTTCATCACTCTGATGTTTTGGTAGATCTTTATGCTGAGATCGCTAATCACGTCTTTGCCAACTGTCTCCAGCCGCTCCAGGAATGAAGACTTTGATCCCTGCAGCCACGGGTGTTGTCATATCTCAGACGGCTCATGTTTACCATCCTGTCATCCTCGGCCAGGCTGCCATGCAGGTACAGACTCTGTCAATGTCGTATTTATGTGCTGCTGACGCAGGTACTACTTTTTTACACTCATGGTTTTGTATGGTGATTGCTAACCTTGTTTTTTCTCCTCCGCTTTCAGTCCCATTCACTAGTGAGGCCAGTAGATGTAGCACAACATGCTGCCAGTGTTTGCACGGCATCGCCGGTAACGACAGCAGTCTCCACTGTTACAACTGCTGCGTGTGCTGCTCCAACAGCTGCTGCCAACACATCAGGTGTGATGAGTCTGTAACAGGATAACCAACACAATCTGCATGTGTATAAATAGACCAACATAATTTCTGTTATTTAAATCATGTTTTCTTCTTGTCGTGTCTGTAGCTGTCCCCGACACCTCCACATACCAGTATGACGAGTCTTCGGGTTACTACTACGATGCACAGACTGGTCTGTACTATGATCCCAGCAGCCAAGTACGTACCCATGTACATAAAGCCATTGTACATTTCTTCCAAGCCAATAGTTTCAACAGTTTTTCCTTATTCGTGTTATATTTTAGTACTACTACAACTCTGAGACTCAGCAGTACCTCTACTGGGACAGTGAGAAGCAGGAATACATCCCTGCCCCGGCAGCATCAGATGTGAATACAGACCAGAAGCACACAGCAAACAGTTCCTCAGCCCCGGTCCCTACAAGCAGTAAAGAGCCTAAAGAGAAGAAAGACAAGCCCAAAAGCAAGTCTGCACAGCAGGTAAATCCCACTTTCAAACAAGTTTTTTGGCTTATATGTGGGTGTCTCTTGTCTCTTTGAAATCATATCTTTATCGGCTCTTAATCAAATTGCAGATTGCAAAGGACATGGAGCGTTGGGCAAAAAGCTTAAACAAGCAAAAAGAAAGCTTTAAGAACAATTTCCAAGCTTTTGGATCATCCAGGGACGAGGAGAGGAGAGAGTCCGCCGCCGCAGATGCAGGGTTCTTCCTCTTCGAAAAGAAGGTATGTTAGCAGTAACTACTAGGCCCAAATATTTTTTCATATTTTATACTGATGCTATAATGCAATACTAATGTAGGGGGATAAATGGAACCTGCTCATTTATTAACAAAAAGTATTATATACTCTTACTTACTACGTTCTTTGTTTTATGAACAATGTGTTGGTTGTAACCTTCGTACTTATTTTTTGATTTTTACTGTGTCTTTCAGCAATTTGGAGGCTTGGAGATGCCGCTGCTTATGACTGAACAGATCAGGAATACAGAGCAGGAGACTTCAGTTAAGGTTTGTTTCTGCTGTTATTTCCCCGCTCCACAGTTAATAATAAAAACTAATCCCTTAACACTCAACCGTCGACTGTTGTTTTTTTTAATTATTATTATATGACAGAGTGAATTGGTCGCCGCTTACAATGGGGACAGCGACCCAGAGGAGGGAGCCTCAGATAAAGTAGCAGAGGACGAAGGAAAAATAACTGACTGGAAGAAGATGGTTTGCATTCTGTGTCGACGTCAGTTCCCCACCAAAGAGGCTCTGTTACGTCACCAGCAGCTCTCTGACCTGCACAAGGTGAGGACGATAAAACAGCAGGTGTTTGATAATGAGTATTTTGGGCATTGCCATCTGTTCAATGTTTAAAGCCTTTTATATAAAACAGTACTCTTATTATAAGACTGACACTGTCTTAAATAAATGTGTAAGTGTATTTTATTCAGCATGATTTGGAGATTTAAATTGCTTTCAATTGTTTTTTTTTTTTAGCAAAACATGGAAATTCATCGACGTTCAAAGCTCTCAGAAGCTGAGCTGGAGGAGCTGGAGAGAAGAGAGACTGAGGTAATTTGTTCAAGCAGTGACACCAGTTTCCCTCTTTAAGTGTTTTTATTTACATTTTTATTAAATAACTGAACAGTGACTAATTTTTTATGGACATCTTAACAGCTGAAATACCGAGACAGAGCTGCAGAGAGAAGAGAAAAGTATGGCGTTCCTGAACCTCCTGCACCGAAGAAGAAGTTCTATCAACCTCCAACCAAAACAGTGTAAGTGTCCTAGTTTAATCGCACGCTGCTAGACTCAGAAATCACTTTCTAAACGCTTTGCTCAATTAGAGGCTGCTGAAACCATGAGACTAACACACTTGTTTTTCACTTATAATGTCCTGTCTTCCACCCCCCATCAGAAACTATGAGCAGCCCACCAAAGACGGTCTAACAAGTGATAACATTGGGAACAAAATGCTGCAGGCGATGGGCTGGCAGGAAGGCAAAGGACTGGGCCGCCATCAACAGGGCATCACCGCTCCCATCTCGGTGAGGAACTCCACGACAGCTCACAGCAATTTTGACAAGTTTGCCTGAAAATAACACTGCTGCTTCCCCAGCCTTCCTACCAGATGGAATATATATATATATGTGTGTGAATGTTCTCTTTTTCACCCGCAGAGCAATTAGCCCTGTTACCAGAGGGTTACCTGTATCCAATCTGTCTCCTTTAATAAGCGTCTTCACATCTCCCCACAGGCTTCATTAAGGACCAAGGGCACCGGCTTGGGTATTAAAGGGAGCTCATATGAACTCTCTGCATCCGACACCTACAAGGATGCCGTGCGAAAGGCCATGTTTGCACGTTTCACTGAGATAGAGTGAACGGGAGAAAGAAAAGTAATCCAAAATGAACTGTGAAAATGTTTTTTTTTTTTGGCCAAATTTAGTGCAACGTACAGATATTAACTAATTTCAATCTGTAAAATATTTTTTTTAATCTGTATATATAGATATATATATATATATAGCTAGATATTTTGTCATTATATATAGTTTGTTTGTTTTCAGTTGAATAAAAGTACATTTTGTACGTTGAAATTGTGTGTACTTTCTAACTTGTCATTTCTGTAAGAATTCAAATGAATCAATATGATTAAACCTGAAAGGTGTCTTAAAAATATTCTGCACAAAGGTCTTTTTCTTATTTTTAAATTACTAACAATTAGTTATGATACTGCTTTATATAATTACACTGGTTACGTGGTGAGAATAGTAAATGCTTGTCCCTCACTATGGTTGACGTACGTGAGGAGGATGCAATGGCTTCATCATAATTACTGACAGACTACCACGGCTGACATTATTGATCTCTGAAATCAATATCAAAAGGTCAGACACTTTGATATGGTGTCTCTTTGCCCAATATTTTTTCATGCTCCACACCCTACATTGAAGGAGTTCTGCAGGTTGAGTCGGTTTCTTACATGACTTGGACACAAGCTCTAAGTGCAGAGTTAATTTGTTTAAAGTATTTTTCTTCAAGACCTGTTTCCATAAATTCATGCTTCTACAAAATTGTTCAAAGTATCCTCACAATGACAGGATCTTCTGACCTAATCCCGATTCAGCTCAACACAAGGGATCGATACCAGTAAGACTTCTTTGCCCCTTGTACATGAAGACAAATCTTCCCCTTTCCTGTGGATTGTTTATCCCTCAACCACCACTAGACATGCTGTCCATTATTTCTGCCAGAGCCTCTTTGGCTGCCTTCATATCCTCTCTCCTGGGGTTTAATGGCTGTCAGCTTGCACCTGCCTCTATCTTTGAAGATGCCCTATTATGTTTTGTTTCCATCCCTCTGCTATTTCCTGGAAGAATTTATAACAAAAAAATGCCTGAGTATAAACAAAACTGTAAAAGAAGAATTCCAATAAAGTAATCTGAACTTCCAGCATTCAATTTCTGTAGAGGTTGAGACATTTAACTGTAACTGCTGATTTACAGTAAGACATATCTGCCTCTTTAATATCTTGTGTGTATTTTAACTAAAATAATTACTCTGTCCCATCACTAGGGGGCAGTGTCAGTTTTAGGAGCAACTGCTTCAGCCAATCAGTATTAAACATGATGAGAAGAATTGCAAAAATGTTTAATAATAATAATAGTAATAAAATGTCTTTCTTAAACTTAGGATCCTTGGTGCATTCAATTTATATTGATATAAAGAGATTATATTCTCCTGAGACCTAGAGAAAACAAGTTTTTGAATTTATTTTTTCTGGTTTTTGAACGAGTAAAAAAAATTCTGTCAAGATCCCACCCCCGCAAATGTCGTATTACTGAAAATCCCAAGGTCTCAGAGATACAGGCCAGAAACAAATGCCTAGAGTACAAAATGAATTGCATATAAACATATACGGATCACATCACATTTGTGTCTATCTCGCAGAGGTTTCGCATCTTTACATCTGTGCCACTGCTCATATCACAGCTTCACTCTCTCTCTCACTCAATCACACTGCTTGTCTCCCAGTGACATGGATGGTGCCCTTGCTGCTGCTGAGCACACGGTGGGGCGGGGTAGAGGTGTGGGGGGGGGGGGGATTAACCTCAACTGCTGCCAGGCCATACTGCTGCAGCCACAGCGGTTCAGCTAGAGGTTAATTTGTGCTGTTTCCGGTTGTTTTACACGAAGAAATCCTTCCTTTTCTCTGCAATCAGGATTTTCTGCATCATTCCAGGTGGCACAGAAAGGGGCGACGCCAGATCTCCCTCTTGAGTGACAGCCAAATAGCGCATATTAACTAACCCCGTTGCAGCAGAATGACAGCTTGGATCTCCCTGTTGATTAATGCCGCAGCACATAATGAACTGTGCGACATGTCTCACCGGGACACTTGTGGCTGCTTTTCTCAGTGTTGCACATGGCACTGTTTCAGTTTACCAGAATCTGTGTCAGTTGACTAAGCCGTTTTGCATAACACAGTGAGTGGCCATGCTTGTGCTGAATAGAAGTGTTGGGAAGGGGGTTGGCGGATGTACATCATGACCAAATGTATAGAGCATGTTATATATCTAGGATTTGTACTTTCTCTATGTTGCAGCTAGAGGAAATAATGCACTGAGACATCATCAGCCTACACACGTTCTCTTGGCATGACTGTGCTGTGACACACATTTGATAGAAAATCTCTAATTATTGTTTACTTGCAATAACAAATGTGAATCATGTCAAATTAAACATGTAAACTGTGTGCTATGCTGTCAGGTACACGGCGGTGACGCCGCACTGATCCGAAGGACAAACTGTGCAGTGTGGTGTTTGTCTGCGTCTGAAATGTTTGTGTTCCTTTCTGTGGGGATCTAAAGGGAAATACATCTAAGACCATACTCTGAACAATCGCACGACAAAGACAAGAACCCACACTGGTCATAGTCCTGTCTCATGCAGGCGAGCTGTTTAAAAGTGGCCAGCTGTCCAAACAGAAGACAAGGGAATTCAATAACTTAGGAACTTATGATCCACACGTTGATATAGAGAGTTTATATGTATTATTGAATATAAAACATTCATAAAATTGGGAATTTCTACTTCTGATAAAAGGGTAAGGGTTAGTTGAGTGTTAACAAACATAAGAGCATAGTTTATCTAATTATTTTTCGTGTCCAATTCCGACATCCAAATAATCTCCAGTTCTAACAAGCCAAACTGCATTCTATATTATCATCACCCTATTAAAATAATGGCCAAGGGTTTGGGAAAACACAAAAATCTGTATAAAATGCATTTATTTATTAATCATTTCAATAAGTGATTAAATAATCTATCCACAGTGTAACCTCAAAACTTACATTATCTATAGTTAAATCCAAACAAATATCAGGTCACTCAAATTGGTCAGGAGGCAGTTTCCTTTTTTCCATCACTTTCTTCTTTACCTGTCTTTCATTGAAAGTAACTTATTTCCTAAATCCATATTTGACATCCTTTTGAAACCCAGAGATGTGGCAAATTTTCAATTCAACAGGCATCAACATGTTTAATGGACTGAGGATGCTGGAACTTCCTTTTTTTTCTTTATATTTAGCTACATTTATTTGAAATATTGATATGCACAGATATAACTTGTAAAAGTAAATACTATAAAACATTATAGAACAAAGCATTTATGATAATTAATCTTATCAATCACCAGTAAAACTTTCAATAATTCAAGAATCATTTTTAACTTGCACCATGGATTCTTGCTTCTTAAAGCTGCTGCTATCATGAAAGCTTGTTAAGTTTCCCAACTCAGGCATTTTATTCTAAAAAATAAAGAACCTAAAATGGTCTTAGTCACCCATGCCAATAAAGGGCATGATTCTTTAAATTTAGGATAAAGGTCCTAGCATAATCAAGATATGACTTAAACAAAAAAATTCACCTTTTTCAAAGGGAGTACATTTTACAAATTATTTGTTATGTTTGATGGGTGGGTCAGTAAAAATGTGATCAACTTAAACGGGGGTGACAACGTGTGAGAATTCCCTCAATTCCCCTGGCTTCAATTAAGCAGTTCAAACCAATTTGGGACATGTTCAGTCATGAGTGAAAAGCCGAGGGAGTCACAACATGTAACAAGATGATAATTGGATTATAAATTGGTGACTATAATTGCTATCACGTATTAAAGAAACTCAATAGTGGGGGATAAAGTGACAGGCAGCAAAAATGAAGAAAAAAACATTAAAAATTCATCCTGCTTTAGTAGGCTTGCGTTTTAAATAGTGTGGTAGGTAATGAAAGTTTTATCCATCCATCCATTGTCTATCCCGCTTATTCCCTTTCGGGGTCGCAGGGGTCTGCTGGAGCCTATCCCAGCGCGTTAAGGCGAGAGGCAGGGATACACCCCAGATGGTCGCCAGCCAATCGTGGGGCACACACACCATTCACACACCATTCACTCTCACACTCACACCTATGGGCAATTTAGGGTTTACCAATTAACCTGAGCATGTTTTTTGTATTGTGGGAGGAAACCGGAGTACCCGGTGAAAACCCACGCAGACACGGGGAGAACATGCAAACTCCACACAGAAAGGCCCCAGACCCAGGCCCAAGGCGGTCTTGAACCTGCGACCTTCTTGCTGTGAGGCAACAGTGCTACCCACCGCACCACCGTGTCGCCCCTGAAAGTTTTATATATTTTTATATTCTAAATTTTAAGTAGTAATGCTTGACTCTGAAGAGTCAGCTTTTACTAACAAAAAAAGAACATGGCTCAGTTTTTCAAAATAAAACTCATCTCTGCTGTGACATGATTTCAACATCCAATGATTCATCTTTGTACATCGAGAACAGTAGTGGCCTGGGTCACATCATCTGCAATTTCAGGAATGTATTAAAATAAGACATGTGGTCTGATTCATTTCAAAATCAGACTTTTACGGAGAAATTTGAGGCTTTGTGTGGAACATTTGTGTTTTTCCTAATCTCCTGTACACGCCCAGAATTTGAAATGACCCCACCTAAAAGTCGTGCTGCTTTATGATAGCTAAAGAAAATACGAAAAAATAGAAGATATAATATAAAATGTAGGAGTATGAGCTACCACATTATTTAAAATGGAAGCCTACTAAGTCAGGGTGGTATTATTTTTTTAATCATTATTCTAGGATGTTTTTCTCTCCATCTTTGCTGCCTATATTCTTTTATACAATGACCTTCTAGGAATTCGTCCCGCAGAGAGGAATAATGCTCAGGACCTCTCTCTGCCCCGCAGGGCGGTGTGTGTACTACAGTGCGGGGCCTTTGATGGTAAAACAGAGAAGGATGGGCAGGTGATCCAAGTGTGTGTTTGTGTGTGTAGCAGAGGGGACGCTTTGTGAACTTCTTCTGTAAAAACTCTCTCAGTTGATTGAAGTCCAGAGAGAATAACAAACAGCATTCCCCTGGTATGGCAGATGTCTCCTCTCGATAAATGCTTCACAAACTCCTGAATTACTTTCACTGGCTGGGGCATTATGTAATGTTTGGAGTTGCTTGGCTTTCATCTGGTGTGTGTCTCCTTCGTGCTTGTTGTTGTGACTGAAGTTCAAAATCATTCATCCTGTAACATGAAATGGCACGTTTTTTTCTTATAGCGTGGTTTCATTATAATAAAATATCACAGTAAACTGAACATAGAACCTTCTCCATTCTTGACCTTGAAAACTGTTTGGCATAATTTCCCATTTGCTAACTTTTTCATTGGCTTTCAAGTCATATCACATGGGCTGCGTCAATGGATGGACTTTTTTTGTTGTTGTTGTAAAGATTGAGCTGTTGATAGATGAGCTTAGTAACAGTTAATCATTTCAACTTTTTAGGAGTTGATATGTTATAAGGGGTTATTTCATTGTAGTGTTCCCATTCAATTACATGTTTGGAATCACAGGAGACTTTTTGTTAATAACATGAAACCACAACTGATTGATTTAAATAGATATTTATATACATATTATTATAAGCATATAATAACAACAGTAATACAATGTATTGATAATGATCTTGTATTAAAATGTATACATTTTATGAATATAAATAAAAGTTTTCAACTTTGCAGGCATGTAATTTTCTGTACTTTAAATCTGGCTCATGCCTGTACCATGTCAAGCTGGTGTTCAATTAGTGAAGTAAAAGTCAGTGCCACTTCATTATTAAATATTTAAAAAAAAATATGTTTAGGGAACCTGCAACCAGCATTCAGGTAATGATATAACTGCAGCAGCTATTTTTTCTGATCCCTGAATGAATGCACCAAAAAACTAGCATTAAATGATTCTAATTGACCCATCTTTCAGCAGGGCTCAGCAAAACTAACCAAATGGATTTAGTGGTCTGTGATGAGAACTTTTCCTTTTTCATTTCTCCTAATTATCTCATCAGTAGGGGCCAAGTCAAATGGCCAGGATGTCACCAAAAGACTATTTTATAGTTGATCTCAGTAGAGTCATGAAAAGGCATGTGTTGTCCGTTAAGGTGCTGGATAGTGACTGTCTTAGGAAACAAGAAAAGTGATATATAGTTTAACAATAAAAGGCTATTGTAGTTTTAAATTTTTCCTAAACCTGCCTTTGAATAGTTTAAATCCACTTAGGTATTTACCACAGTTATAAACCCTTCTACATGTTTGACTAGCCTCCCAGAAGTCACAGACACCTATTGTTTTCAGAAATCCATCTAAAGCTGCTCAGAAAGTCTGTACTGCTTCGTTGATTTTATTATGTATTATTATAGAAATTCATTTTGGCTGCTTCAATCACTGCACTGATGCACCTTTCAACTTCTCCAGCTTTTCCGCATGCACAGGATCCTGAGATTCTTGAACTACTTCAATTTGGTCAGCAACACACAACCAAGCCAGATGGAGCAATCCCCATTTTTGTGGCAGAGCACCAAGGCCTCAGACATGGAGGTGCTGATTCTCATTCTGACCGCTTGAAATTTGGCTGCAAACCATCTTATTTGCAGCCAAATTTCTGACCGTCTAATGGAGTTCACAGGAAATCTTCATTGTCCTCCTGATTCTGAGTTTTGACAACTGGTTTGAAGAATTGTGCCAGCCATGACTGCCAAGTTATGTCAATAGCCTTCAGCATCCCAGGGCAAGTTTCATTTACATCTGGCCCCTTGACCCTAAAGAGCTTTTTGACAACCAAATATGACCCTAGTTAAGGTCAGCAGGTCTCACCCCCTCCTGAACAGCCTGAACTAACCTCTGATTTGCCTTCCTGGGTAACCTGAAGGTTTTTGAGAACATCCTTGAGGCTAAGTCCTCCCGGATAGCCTCCCAAAACCTCTCACACCAGTTTTTTTTCTTCAGCAACCACCAGGACCCATTTTCTGCTCCATGAGAACCCTAGGTCAGTCAAACCCAAAAGGCCCATAGACCTTCTGGCCAACTAACTTTAAGTACCTGCTTCCAAAACAGAGGTCCCTAAACATGGCCCACTCCATGGTCCCGATCTCCCCCAGGATGGAGATGGGAGTGAACAACCTCATAGATAGGTGCCTTTACCAGATGTTTTCCACTTCACTAGTCACTACGCTCTGCTCATTTCTTCACCTCCTATATGCCTCCAGACATGATGACACAATTGCAAAATCAGCCATCGATCCTATAGCATTCTGGTACACTATGCAATACAGTCATACACTGTTCAATCATTGTGTTTTTTGGCATTGTGTGGTGTTATAGAGGTAGAACATTTGCCATATAATATCTTTTTTTAAACAGTTGACTTTTTAATGAGCTAAATAGTCTTGCTTGTATATTTTTCGCATTCAATTACACATTTAAAAGCTGGGGTTCTGATAATAGCCTGTATTGGATTGTGGCCTTTATTTATCTGAGCCAGCAGTGCCAGCCAATGTTAGAGACCCGGCCGCTAATGGGCCTAATGGGCTAATGAGCATGGAAGTGCCCCAGCAGAATCTATGCACCTGCCAGACCCTGTCCTATTCAGAACTCCACCCTGAGATTCCAGGGTAGGCCAGATACTCCGAATTTCTGTTTTGTGCATTTGTGCAATCAAAAGTCCAAGTCTTCCTCCCGTGCAGGAGGAACATGCAGGAGCAAGGAGACGGCAACAATGCAGCACTCTGCTGGGGACTCATGAGTACCTTCAACCTTTGACCCCTCCAGTCTCTTGTTTGTTTCCTGAGCTAGTACGGTGTGTAGGGATGCTGGGGTCAACATGCCCAGGTCCCCACCCCTGCCCAATGCCCATTGGGCAGTGCATCCAACCCAAAACTCTGTAAACACAGAACACAAAAATATTTAATATTAATTGACATTCAAAAAGAGCTTGATGAGCTTGAATTTTAACAATTTCAAACATTTTTGCAAGAAAAAGATTAGTGAACAATTTAAAGGCGTGGTTACACTTCTGTCTTCCCGTGGAAGTTGTCAGTAAGCCTAATGGGCTTAGGCAATGACCATAATGAAGAACATCTGACCACAAGCTTAGCTTACAAATTAAAATGGAACACAACATCTCCACTCAGAAATGCCGACAGTCACAAGGAAAGTATTTTCCAATGTCTAATGTATATATTGACTGTTTTTGATGTAGACATTTCTTTTTGTTTCATACCAGACAGTTGCACATTTGTGTTCTTCAATATGAGCTAAATAACAAAACAATAAACCAATTGAGTCACACATTGAATTTAGTGGATTTACATTTATATGGAAGCAGTGTCTGGAAAAAATGTTTTTTTAACAGTGTCTGTAAAGCTAAGCGGTTCAAACAAAATTAGAAAGATACACATCAAGTCAGCCAAAATCATCATATTTAATATTTTGAGGAAAATCCTTCACAGTCAAAGTCTGCTTGAAGTCTGTGACTCAGACATAAGCAGGTGCCTTGTTTCCTACCCAGTCAGGCTTTTACTGCAGATACCTCTCTGCCTGCTTTCGATTATTCTTTTTAATGATCTTGTTTAATGTGAAAGTTCTGAGGCAAAAAAAACATGTATAACAACCTAAATACACTGTCTGAAGTGTATGGCATCCAGTGAGTCTGTGCTTGGTAATCAGTTAAATTTGCGATGCAGACCTTTGCTACGCCCAGTTTCTATGGTTACACCTCGCAGTGCACTGCACTTGGCCGTCAGAGAGTCCTCAGGAACACTACATATGCATCAGTAAGCTGACAGACAGGTGAGGCGAGGTGAGGCTCACGCAAACACCATTAAAAGAAGGAAAGTGCAGGGGGTGCATCGTACAGCTGAAGGAAAATGCTGGGCCTCCATGTCAGATGCCAGATGTCCTCTGCGTTCACCCTCTCCCCCTCATTAGTTGACAGTGCTTAAAGCCCGTTATTAGGAAACAGTCGGGAGAACCAGGGGATAGTGCAGTGAAATTTAACCAAAAATTAAAGATGTGCACTTGAGATTCACTCTATAGTTGATATAGCATACATCTGCCAAGCTCCTCTAATGACCTTGGTGCTGCACAAAGCACTTTCTCAGCATCTCTGGCCCTGTCCTCTACGGAGAGCCATTCCCCACTGGGTCAACCTCAGAACGCACATGTACTTTTATCCAAGGTCAGGTTTGCTACCACAGCATCACAGGAAACTGTTGGCGAGGACAGCATAGGCTATTTATTAGCTCTAATAAAAATTGCATGGTGGAAAATATGAGAGTCTACATAAGATTACAAACAACTATTTTTTACCCCGTATTATTACAGGCTAATATATGTCCACGGGGTGAGGGAACCTGGTCTAATCATACGTGAGGCGTGTGTGTGTGTCTTTTCTATGTGGATATGTGCGAGAGGAGAGAAAGAAAAAGCGTCGATCCCCGGAGCGGTGTGACATCAAACCGCACTACCGGCAATGACCTAGAAACGGAGCAGCTTGCGTGGATGTGCGTAAGCAGCAGCGGGCTTTGGTGGCACATGGCTCAGGCAGATGTTTACGCTGTTGACTCGGCTTGTCAGAAAGAAACAACAAAAAAACGGCAGTGTGAGATAGATATGGATATATAAAATAAAAAATGTTCTTTTTTTGTATTTATTTTATTATATTATTAGATAGTATTATAAAATCAGATAGAAAATCCTATATAAACTATAATCAAAATAATAAAAACAACTAGCTAATCTAAGGTCGAAATTAACAACGAACATGTGAAATAAATAAAAAAATAAAATTCCACTAATTGGGGCAAAAAAAGGCATCACGTGTAATATACATGCATAGTATACACGTGTGCGCTTGTTTGTGTGTGTGTTGGTGGTCGCTCATTGACAGACAGTCTATTGTTTCACGCACGCTCAAACGCGACGGAGAAGCCATCGTTAATAGACCTCCTCCATCAGCACCGTGTGAACCGGCGGTGACATTTCTGTCAGCCGTTAACCGGCCGGCGGTGGCAATCCTTTGATCCTTTTGATCTTCATCATTTTGAAAAAAATTAAAAACGACTGAAAAGGCGCGCGTGCCAAATAACGGCCGCTCTCCCCCCTCCCTCTCTCTCTCTCTCTCTCCCTCTCTCTCCCTCTCTCTCTCTCTCTCTCCCTCTCTCTCCCTCTCTCTCCCCCCCTCTCTCCCTCTCTCTCTCTCTCTCTCTCTCTCTCCCTCTCTCTCTCCCCCCCCCCCCTCTCTCTCTCTCTCTCTCTCTCTCTCCCTCTCTCTCTATCCCCCTCTCTCTCTCGTGCAGCCCGCCGCTCCAGTTTCGCCACATACAAACAATAATTTGATTGGAGCTGTCGCCGTGCGTGCGGTAGGCGGGACCCGGTCGGTCCTCACATCCCACTTTTGAGGAGATTACTGGCGGTGGGGGGGGGACACAATTTAGTGGGAAACACATGACATTGTCGCGGCTAGGAGCGGGTCAGAGGCAGGACAACACGCCACGGGTCGGAGGCAGAGCCGAGCAGCCGAAGATCCGTGTGGAGATATTCGGAGTTTGGAGGAGGACGCTGGTACTTCTCTGGTAAGGCCTTCAACTGAACCGTAGATGTTTAGACCTTTCACGTTCACACTTGTTATGAGTGACATTGTTTCATTGCCATGTGGACGTGTGAAAATGTCATATTCTGAAGAGGGAAAGACAAAAGGACGCTCCTTCTGTGTGTGTGTGTGTGTGTGTGTGTGTGTGTGTGCGCGCGCAGCATCAACCTGCGTGTGACATTCACACAAAGGGAGTTGATGGCAAAGTAGAAGTCAAGTCGAGACAAACATCCATTCATGCACAATGGTCCTTGTCGCCAGATCACCATCTTGATTGATTGTAGCTTATTCTATTTAATACCCCCCACCCCAAAAAAAAAGAAAACAACAAAAAAAGAAACAACAGACAGCTTTTGTAAATCAGCTGGAAATATTTGTATCTGCAGGAATGAGTTGGTACAAATAGGGGAGATGTTTATGTAACAGACGTGGGGATGAAACTTCAGATTAGAACAGTTATCATATCCCAATATCCATGTTCCAGTGGAGTAGTCAGATCAACTTGGAAACATTGAGGGGGGGCTGCTGGAATGTCCTGCATCCTCTAGATTCCTATATTTGTCCTATAGAGCCAAATGCTTTATAAGTATTATTTCCATTTTTCATTATAACTTCATAAATGATGCCCACAGCGAACACTAATAATAAATAAATGCTTTACTGGGATTGTCCCTGTGACCATAATGGAGGCGTTCAGTGACGCGAGCTGCTGCCTTCTCTAACGCTGCTCTGCACAGTATGATAGTTTGCTATATTTCCTGCCAACATCCACAGCTGACTCACACCACAGCCCAGCTCGGCTACAGGTGCCAGCTGGTCACGAACATGGACCCATCAGGCTTTCGGATGGATGGCAAATCTGGCCAGTGTAGATGATTGAGGGCTGAGCAGGTTTCTGATCATACATACATCATAATCCGAAAAAAGGTATATATGCGTGATGTTATTGCTAGCAGAACATTTATTTAATCACTTTTGAATTACTTCTTGTTCACAGAAGTATTTTATTTTCTTCCAACCAAATAATTAACCAGATTTGTCCAAATGGCATTTCTCACTATACCTGCATGCATTTATTTATTTAACTAATCAATGTTCAAAAAATCCCATAGTTTGGATAATCCTGTCAGCAGGATGGTGTCTTGGGGCTCCTGCAGCAGGATCATTCACTAGTCATTCAGTCCTCCACAGTGAGTTGCCTCAAGGGCAATGTCGGCAGCAGGTGAGACTTGGAGTGCTGGATTTGACAGACCAGAGCAGACAAAAGCTCATGTCCCACCTGCTTGGCCTTTGCGCTCACATTTGATTGGCTCCTCGCTGTGGTTTTCTCTGACCCCAGAATCATATCTCAGTGAGAATGGTCCCGTGCAGCCGACATTGTGCGTGTTGAGATTTTGATCAGGCATGTGTGATTAAAGTCTGTACTTGTGTGCATGGTCAATATGTGTGTCTGTAATAGAATTTAGAAGGTTTTGTAATAGAATGTAAATGGGTTGTTTACAAAACGTATCGATTGGCAAGAAAAAAAGGACGAGTGGGAAGTGTCAGGAAACAAAGGTCATGGCTCTGATTCACAGCCGTAAGTGGTTCACCACTACAGTGGCTAATAATGATTAAAACAAGCTCTTTCTATCATAGGTTAGTGAATGTGACAAGTTGGCAGCACCTTCTTTCCCAACCTCTTTATTTCTTCATTAGCGAAACATTGAATCGAGGATTCATTCTCGTTCCTATGTGATTTGATCAAAGCTCTGCGTGAAACAGCTCCTTATCTTTGGTTTACCTTTGCAGCAATGAGAAGAAAACATGAAGGGGATTTTTTTTGTCCATTTCAGAGTGCATTGTTGTTTCAAAGTGAGAAGAAAGGATACCCTCACAACCCTGCTGTGACTTTGTCCACATGTTTTTTTTACATAGATTTGATTTTGGTCTTTAAAAAGGTAGGCTGAAGAATTTGCTTAATGTTTTCCTTGTGATTACAAGAAATGCATTGAGATGAGACACAGAAACCCAGGCCCCATGTGCATGTTGTGTTCATGTATATTCTACTTTTTGCTTTTTTTTCATAACTTCATACCTCCCTGACATTTCACCGAGTATAATGTGTAATATATGATGGTATTTGTGTATGAATAAAAAAAAGTCTGATAATAAAAACATAAATATGAGCACAGTTTCACCTGGCATGCTCTAAAAAGACAACAAAAAACAGTTTAATGCCAACAGATTTTAAAGGGGCCCTTTAAAAATCAATGTCAATGTACAACAGTTGTAAGACAGATTATTGGGCTTTTTCTTCCACAGTACTACAGTGCACCTCTCAGCTCACATATTGATAGGGGTGTAAAAACTGCTCCAGTTGAGGTACAATCGAACAGAACATCAAAAAGTTAAACTTATCACAGTGATGTTTCCTTAAATGACCTTAAGCTGAAATGCAGCAGTTTGAATTCTACAGAAACACGATGAGCTGGTTTTTCTTTTTGAGGTAATGTAGTCTTCATAATAAAATGATAATATCTGATTAATGGCTGGAAAACAATTAATCACATCAGTAGACTCTTTTATAATGAAAGCTAGACACCTCAATAAAGCATCTCTGTATCGGTTTAATGAGTATTGAACAAAAAGTTCCAGAATCAGTGTTTAGTAGATTATTTCTCTGTTGTAACACAGTTTGTTCTTAATAAATTTAAACCATTAGAAATCCATTTCAAAATGGTGCCTTATTTGGAAAAAACATGCATTTGTGGGATGAGTAGTATAGTTGAGTATGTGGGTTGTGTTATGTTAAATTTGCAAAATCTTCTCTGCCAATGCCAACTAGCTGAGTCTTGAGATGAGCTCCTGGTCCCTGTGGGTGCTGACAATCTGGTGCCCCATTGGCAGTTAATTGTCAGAATAATCAGGAGAGACTCTAAATTGGGCATCTCAAGAAGACAACATCCTAGGAAGACTGGTTCCTCACTCTTTAGGTACTTAGACTTAGGAGCATTCTACAGATTTGCAGTCAAGGTTTGCAGGATGGTTATGGCACACAATATCCGTCATGACCGACCTTCAGCATCACACCCTTTTACGATGGTTTTGGCAACACTTGCATTGGAACCTGAATATTTTGAAGTATGACCAGCAAAGTGCCCAGATTCTGCCTATGGAAGTTGGATAGTAGGCTTAAAGTGTGGAGAAGATAGAGAGAACGCCATGCTGACTGCTGCACTGATAGAGTAACACCTTTTGATGGTGCAGCAGCTCCATCACTGGAAAAACTAGGTTTGTCATCATTAGACACAATCTCAATGCTGAGAGATATCGAGACAGAAATCTGCAACCAGTGGCAATCCCATATTTCCACAGACTGGGAATGGACCATCCCGCAAGATGACAACATTCAACCCCATAGAGCAGGGTTCATTTGAATTTTGGAGTAGAGAGCATGAAATGGCCTGCCAACAGTCCTGACCTCAACCCAATTGTGGGATCGGCTTGTGCATGCTGTTCGTGCTAGAATAACCTATATAAACACTTTGGCTGACTTGAGTCAAAACCCGGAAGTGAAACGCCTTTTAAATGAATACAGTGTAAAACCACTGATATGTCTTGTTTCTTTCTTGTCACTGTCGGAACTTTTTGTTCGATGTTTAGCAAAAGGACCATTGATAGTTTTGATAGTATTAAAGGTCATACCTTCATACTATCCATACCTTGATGTTCGCACAACTTCGAGTGAACTTTAAAATGTGGGTTATAGATCATCACTTTATTTCTAGTTTAAATCTGGCAGGTTGTAGAGCATTTTTGAAGGTCAGACTGGTCTTAGGACATGCTGAAGGATGTCACTCATTGATTGCACCTTACATAAGGTCAAAACGCTTAGAATAAATGCCAGTTTATCAGTTAGATAAGCTCTAAGTAGAAGAAAATTATTATATCCTCAACATGCTGTCCAGCAATCAGGAGTAGATTCATGAGAGTAATAAGGATTTTGTGGGAACAGCTGCCCGTGTAATTGAAACTTTGCCTCTTTTTTCCCTTTACTAATTATTAATTTGTTATCTGTCAGATACCTTATTTAATGAAGTATAAGTATATAGGAAATATATTCTTATTATATTTTTCATATCATACTGTGTGATAATGTCCATTGGGAATTTCTTTTTCTCATCACCCCAAAGTCATTACTCCAGAGCTGCAGAGATTTTCTTCATTGTTGGGCTGTTCTCCTCAGTACAATTCTTAGTTCTATAAGATTTGACAGGATTTTATACTTAAGCCTTGCATTGATCTTCTTACAGTGGTGTGTATGGGATTTGGAGTTCTATAGTGATGTGGCATGTGACAGAGTCAGCAGTGCAACCATCCACTGCCGTGTTCACAACTCTGCGTGAGTTGTACTTCCAGTTGGATGCATGCATTCGTCCCCGTGATGCACTCTCTTTCTTTTTCTCCTCTTGCCATGTGATGAGGAGGAAACAGAAGATGCCAGGAAAAGGGCCGCACTTTGTTTTGGGGCCACATGATTGAGGGAAAACAGAGCTGACATTGAACAATGCGGTTGGCGAGGGAGGACTCTGCATTCTCCCCTAACTAACCTGCATACGTTTTTCCTTATGAGGCCGTGTCCTTGGCTGTGTCACTGCCGTCCTTTATGTTCAAGCTGCTTTTGGAGCCACAATGCAAACCAAGCATCGATGATACTGTGGAAGAAACAAATTAAATTAAATAGACTTTGATTGAATGATTGAATAGTTCATTTTGGAAAATAAAAAGGAATAGGCTGAAGCAGCCAAAGGCTTCTTCTTGCCTATATTAACAAGCCATGAAAATAACCCAAAATATCAGCAATACAATTACTTAAAGTATTAGACAGTTACAGAAAAAGTGCTGGCAGGGTTTCTCCTCACTCTTCAACCCAACTAAGTTTATATTATATTTATATCACCTGATCCATATGTTCGGTATGCTCCAAAAAAGCATATTTCGAGCATTTGTATAACTAATAGGCTACTCTGCTTGTGTGTGCTATTAGCTTTACATAAGTAGCTTACTTAGACACTTGTCCAAAGTATGTCCAAATGTTTGACTCGTACTCCATATCTGTGGTAGATCATCCATTCGGAGTTTTAAAGGTGCAGCTCTCCATTATTGACCACTAAGAGGCAGAAAAATGCCTACAAGCACACAGCCATGATTTAGTGTGTGACTATTTTTTATCCTGGAAAGGGCGCTTGCATTAGTGAGTTTTCTGTATTTTCAGCTTCATTGACATACCTAAAGGTTGTATATAATGCATTTCTGTGGGTTTTATAAGAAGTTTTGTTATGCCTAAAAGATATATTTACTATATAAACTGTTAAAAAGCAACTTATAGTAATCCTGCTCATGGCATATTTTTTGCCATGTTAGAATGAATAGCAGAATTTGAAATATTTTCCTAATAATGTTGTGTAGACAAAGAAAAGGTGTGTGGAGTGTGGTGGTGTCACCTGTTTGCTATTCGTTCAATTATAAAAACCACCAGTCAGTGTTTCTTGTGTATGTGTTGGTGATTAAATCTGAAGATTTGTTTCATCATCTTCAACTTCCTAACCTACTTCATCTAATCAGGCAGGTTGACTGAATAAAAGCCATCTCTTTCTTTTGCAACCACAGCCTAGGATGATTGGAGGTGGATGGGTGTCTGCAGGCAGCACTGGGAGCATAAACAGTCTTAGCCACTCAGCAGCCCCTTTTACAGCGTGTTTTATGTGTTATTCTGCTTCACTGTTCTCTGTAAAAGGAAAAAAAAACACTAAATGGGGGGACACTGCCATTAAGCCAGCAGCGGAGGTAGTCACATTCCTGGATAGACGTCTGCGTAAAAGGGACAGACGGCATGCCGGGTCCGGCTGCCACAGAGCTCTGACGTTTTGTGTGTGTGTGTGTGCTTTCTGTTTCTTTTCAATGCTTCTTCCAACCTGTAACTGATCTCGCAATCATGTTACTCGGAATCCGCTGTTATGCATATCATCATTCTATATGTGGTGCACCTCAATACGCTGTACAACCGTCATTCTTGACCCTTGCATGTTTATACTTTATACGCTAGCTGCTGACACTACTGCGTCACACATCACACCTCCGATTCCTTCCTGAAATGTCTAAGATCACACACAGAGCTGCTTCACACTCTGTGTACAAAAAGGGCAAGTGGTTCTACAGCAGGTTGGGTTAACATGTGTGTGCCTAGTGTCACGCTTAAACACATACCGTCAACTGAACTCGTTTAATTGTTTTAATTCGAACTTGACCAATGTTTTTGGTGTACAACCGTATAGTTAGACTAAACTTTACCCTGTTTTAAAGAATATGCCCATTGGGTTTACTTTCATTGTGACTTGCATGCGCTTTTATCTTCAGTGTATTCTTGCAGTGCTGGACAGAAGTCTGAGAACAGCCACAAATTTGATTAAGTTTAGAGAATAGCATTACTAATGTCAGCATTAGGTTACACTCTACGACTCTACTTACCACATTTCCTTTCTTCATTCAAATGAAATGAATGGAACGTGTGTGGCTTTATCGTTTTCGTTCCTATATAAATACATCATGTTTACCATGATTACAAAATGCTGTATTATTACATGGATGCAAGTCTATCTTTAAAAATACATCTTCCTTGCCTCGAATTTTCACTCAACTCCTGCGATTCCCACAAGTTAAAGACATCTACACAATCGTGGAACAAAATTCCTTAGGAATCTTTAGATGTACATGCATGGACTGGTGTAGTATATTTATCTACAGCCATGTATAACATTATAATATACAGACATTTTTTTAATATAGCACTCAGCACAACCTGACATATTACACAATAGTGTACATGTGGTGGTGTTGTGGTTGAAACACAATATGTTGTAAACTCAGCTTTGCATAGTTCAGTGAATGTCCTACATTAAGGTGATAAAAGCGACTCGTGAGCCAGAGGGCTGACGTCACATGAAAATAAAGTGAATATTTTGTTCTGCATATACAGCATGTTGCTGAAAAAAATTCTGTACCTAGAAAAGTCTGTGAGATATCTTATGTATCCAACATTCATCAACATTGATCTGAGGCAAGTGCAGATGCATTTAATGGATGATTGCGCAAATTACTGGAGTTACCGTCTCATCACTTGAAAGGACCAATTTTTAAAGGAAATGTCTCCACCTTAGAGAATGCACAAAAACAGACATTTCAAACAAAGACTGCATTAGAAGCTGTACAGTACTGCATACTAAACTCAAGCCTAGTCAAGAGTAACACGTCATAGTATGCCACTGTAGAGCATGAAACAATATGGTAGATGCAGAGTTTTACAAGACTTGACCTTGGCATCTACCGAGATTCTGACACATTGTGTCAGAATCTCACTTTTGCAGTGAGTTACTTTTAGATTCCACAGAGATGTCAGCCATTAGAGCAGCTTCTTCATTTTCTGCCAGAGTGACTACGGTATTGTTTTACCATTTGTGATTGTCATTTATGTTTACAATATCATTCCATCTCTTTTTCATTTATTTAACAGTTTCTTTAAAAACCCCTCATACTCCTCTTCAAATGACCTTATCTCTGACTGTGGAAATACTAATTATCTAATAAATCAGATGCTAATTTTACAAAGCCGACTTTTTCACTGTAGATTCCTCCACATGCCTGTGGTACTCAGTTGGTAGCAGTCTGCAATCTCACTACTAGATACCACCAGAAATGATGCACTGTACCTTTTAAGGTCTACCTAAATCCTCAAGTTTATTTCTCATACAGCGTGAACCTACTGTCAATCACCTGTTCTCCCTGAACTGTTTCAAAGCACCAAGTGCACTTTTATGCGCCATGTTGCTGCTCGGCTGTTCCTTCCTGTCTTTGGGGTGTCCGACGTTACATCTGAGCCAGAGTGACAGAACGAGTTGTGTGATTCTATAAATACATTTTTTCAGTGAGTCATCATCCTGCTGATGCTCCCACGCAGGCGTGTCATAAGACGCAAAAAGACAGTCCTCACTGCCTCGTGCCTGTAGCCCCACTTTTTAGAGCACACACACCCCCCCATCCCCGATCAGACGAGGAGACTAAACCAATACACCCGTTCTGTTTCATAGAGGGAAACACAATTTTATTCAAACTTGACTGGTCAGGAGACTACTCAAAACAACAGTGTCTATTGAGAAAAAGTGAAAGTGGCAGAGTGTAACCAGTGTGATTCATTTATCTGGTGAAATAATGCTGATGAAATAATGTAAATTATAGCTACAGGTATCAGGTCAGATTTGGGTTTTATATTTGACTGTATGAGTGTTTTGTTCAGAGTAGTCAGTGTAGTTGGTGCTAAAATAAGACCTTAACAGAGACTGTACTTGCATGTTTGACGCTCATGCAGAAATCATGTTATTCACACATAAGTTTGATTTAAGCATCTTTATATAAAAATATTGATCACCAAATTATTAAAGCAACTCTAAGGGCAAACTATTCCAATTTTTCCCCCTGCCCTGAACATATAGCATAATCCAGAGTGAGGACTTTTGGAGGTATTTTGTGGGTATTCAAATTCAGTACCACATCATTTATTAGTCTCTGATGTGTGTTTTTCTCAGCAGCTTAGGAACCCTGGAGATGAGGAGCATCTCAGAGGCTCACATACAAATCTCTTATTACTCAGAAGTTGAGGGAGCACATGAGAGAGAGAGAGAGACAGAGACGTCACTGTAGGGGGAAAAAAATCAAGGATACAGGCCCAGAATACAAATAGTGTTTAATGAAAGACTTTAACAGAATTAAAACAGATGTCTCCTCATTTTGCAAATGCTACATTATGAAAAATAGCCTATTATTTTTCCCCACTAAAAGATAAATGCATTCCAGAAATGAAAAGGTACTTAATAGAGACACTCATACTTAATCTTACAATTTTGTATGACACAGTAAAGCCATAAATTCTGTACTGTTTCATTATTAAAGAAAGTCAAAGAATACAGGTGATTTCAATTATTTTCTTTAAATAAACCTCTTCTCAGGACTGTGGGGGTGACCTTAGTCCTTTCCTGCCCAGTACAATGTCTACCTATTCATGGTAATCGTGGTCATCTTGGTGATCATGATACCTTTATTTTCTGCCTGTATCTGTTGTTGGGCTGTTTCTTTATTCAACAACATTGTGTTTTTCCTTAAACTGTGTAAGTGTAATTTCACGTGTCTTTGTGTGTGTGTGTCATTGTATTTATGTGCATGCTCACCCTGGCATGAAGAACCACAACACAGACAGATGGTTGTGCGACGAGTTTGCTGAGTGTTTGCCGCTTATTTCAGGCAGCTGCTGTGTTCAGTGGCACATGCAGCGGCACTTTAAACACAGCTTTATACGTGACATGACGTGTGGTTAAAGCGGGGCTATTCACTCCTCCGCCGCTATTTTTAAACAGGAGCAAGGGTGTATGAAATGACCTGAGCTGTTTGATCCAGATTTCCTGCTCGAGCAAGATGGGCCCTAATCGGATCTACTCCCCCAAGTGTCAACCTACTGTTTTACTATAAATGTTTTCTCATAAATCTATTAGCTGCTCATCAGTGGAATTGTGGCCACATTTAATCCCTTGGTCTGTGGAATAGCTATTAATGGATATTTTATTTTAACATTAACAGACAGAGTGGCAACTGTAGCACACTAGATCCTGGTGTGATTTTTTTATTTTTGTTTTCTAGAATTGCATCATAAAGGTAGCTTTATTGTCTTCTAAATCACCTGCATAGACCCAATAGATGAGTTTGTTGAAAATCCACCTCCTGTTGAGGCTTTCTGATGAGATTTCAGACATTTTATTCTTACTTCTTCTATTTTTTTTTGCATCCATAGGCCCCGGAAGCAAGAAAAAAACAGAATGAAAAACAATCAATGATTATCTGCATGCACTTAAGAAGATTAAGAGTCTATGAAAAACACACTAGAGACTCAATTAAAGAAGCTTAAGACCTATGAGAATGTCATCAAGTAGTAGCCAGGGAGACAGTATTACAGTTTGAGATTACTCCTTGCATAACACCCCCCTACACACACACATACACATACAAAAATACACAACCACACAACCAGCCACACATTTTATTATTCATTGACATGAACTCCAAAAGCCATAAGTGAGTCAGCATGCACAGGCATATTGCGTTGAGGCATCAGTTTGGAAACAACAATGAGTGAAACTGCTTGGCTGTGCTTGCCTCTTTTGTGGGATGAGGTCTCGGCAGAGCTGCTTACTGTACGTCAGAGCAGGCGAACTGTGGCGCACGCTCTGCATATTTGCTAACCGAGTTGATGGATAAGGGTTGAAATAAACATAGCCTCTGCTGCTGCCATGAAAATACTCATTTTCCTCCTACGAAGACTAACATTAACACTTCATTTGGGTTTGGAAGTTTTGTATCAGTGAATAAAGGCATTGAGGCATCTCATCCTTCAACCTATCTATGTTCTGCAATGTTGCATGGTGCATTTGGAAGAATAAACACACCAGAGCAACCATGGCATTTTTTTTTTGGGAATCAAAATCAGGGTAAAATTTGTAATTTCCCATGTAGACATTTGCTCAGATTGGTAGGATGACATCGTGTCTACAGTGCACAAAGCCTGTCAGATTTGCTGCCCAAACTCGTCTTATGAACTCACAACTCTTCCTCTGTTTCATCTCACAATGGGGCTGTGGTAACTGTGATTGACGGCTGTGCGGCTGACGCTCGATTTGTTCTGTTTTTCATTGTCCTTTATTTTAGTGGTTCTCATACATTGCTGTCACTCAACTCATTTGAGCAGGATCTCATAGAAAGTGGTACCATGAATCAATACACCATATAACAGATATCCTATGGTTCAATTTGTGAATTCAATTTTCATAAAATTGATTTGTTGAAAATGTGTATTGTAACTTGACACTCCATTGTCAGTAAAACTCATGAGTGTTAGAATTTGACCTCAAAGTCTTCAAACATGGTCTATGGCATTCATAGATTCACTTAAATCTTTATTATTAAAGGATATATATGCTTGTTTATCAAATAACACCCAATATCAGCAGCAGATTGCATCCCGTCAGAACTGTTGAATAGTGAAAGACAAGAGAACAAACTTTCTAAAAATAAGGGGTTCTAATGGCTTTACACTCAACTATTTTCAAGGATTCCATGTATTTCCTTTGGTTTTGAACAGCATGCTTTTGGAAGCTACAACTCTGACCAACCAGAGGCCATTGAACAGGCCCCCTTGTAGTGAGACAGCCCATCGAGTATTGTCCTTGAATGGCTCACCCTAACCCCCTCATGATTTGTAGACTATCTAAGTGGCAGTGTGGTTCTGGGCAGTGAATTGTCCCATGTGAGGACCCCTCCCTTTCCCCTCTGCCACCGTCAGCAACTCTGCTACAACTGTGCATGAATACAGGATACTGGCATTTGCTGAATTCAAGGTGGCGTCTTTTCAATTAGAGCCCAGTGAAATACCTTTTCAGCCTCTCGAGTGGCCTGGCGAACTACAGCCAAGGGGGCCCCAGCAGTATAATGATGCCTGGCACAATAGTACCACTGTTCTCCAGCTCGTTCCCAGGAAACCGCACAACATGTGCCATTGTGCACTGTGCTTTGCTGCCCAACCACGTTGCCGAGCTTTAGCCAGAGACACACCGAGAGGCCTGGCTGTGCAGCAGGGCTCACAGCAACGCAGTTGGTAGGACAGGTTCAGAGGACTGCGAGATGAAGACTGGGGTTTATTCACCTCACACTGTGTTCGACGTGTTAATATCACAGAAAGCTACATTTAAAAAGGGCAGACTGTGAGGCGGAAGAAGCCTGAAGGAATGAGGACAGCTGAGAAGTTGCCAGGAATGGTAGTACATAAAAACCCTGAGCATTGTCGCTCCACTGAAACCCACCAAAAAAAAGAGGAATACAAGAGAAAAGTGACAAGCTGAAAAAACGGAGGCACAAAGACGGCTAGAACTGGTTCGTAGCTGGTCCTAACTGGTTCTTCTCTTTTTTATCTCAATGCTGTTTGTGTTCCTCCTCTACAGTATGGCCCCCAACGTGCTCTCCATTATAGCCTCCGCTGCCGTCTCTGCTGTATGCAGCAGAGCGAAGGAGATCATTCAGGGCCAGCCAGCTACGGGGGCTTTGGTCAACAGCATCCAGGGGATACATGTCACAGGGGCCCCTTAAGCCAGCTGGTTAGCCGGGACGCCACCACAGGATACCCAGGAAATAGAGGCCTGTCGCAAAGCCCAGTGTGTCACAGTGAACTGAAAGCTCTCTTTCCTTTGTGCGTAGACCTGTCATTTGATATGTCAATTATGCACAGGATTTGCCAAAACATCTATTCATTGGCATCTCTGTATTTTGACTATTATAGTAGGGATTTGTGTTTAAGAGTGTTTCCTAGATTGGAAGGATGTTTTGCGGTTCCCTTGAGCACATCAAGCATTGATGTTCATTCAAATGTCCAGATTCAGGATTTAACAAAAAAAACATGGGAAAAATGATAAATAATTTCAAGCTAAATCCACAGAGCTTTGTAACAACTGGGTCAGACTTACATTTATAAATAGTCCCAGGGGCTCTACATAACACTAGAAGATTACTACGTATATTAATGATATTTTAATGAAAATGATTGAATGGGTTGTAAAGTAACTTAAGAAAAATTAGATCTTGTCCAACTATAACAGCTTGTCATGCAATTTGTCTGTGAAGGAATCACACCGTTTGGGAGAAAAGTGCTTATGCATGCACCCATGTGCCTCACTGCTCTCCTACCTTTAACACACACCCAGCCTGTGAAGAAATCCAATGAGAAAACCTGCAGATTTTAACTCTCCAGCTACTTAGACATCTCGATCCTGCCTAATGTTATATTGCATTATACTGCAATTTAACATTAGGCCAAAGCTGGTAATACAATAAGTACTTCCGCCTTCTGATTACCCAGCGGTGCCCTACTTCAGAAAAATAATGTATGGTCAATGGAGAGAAATAGAGCCATCCTGGGAAATTATGTGAAGTCACGAGACACAATGTACCATTAAGGTGTAAGTCAATCTGTCTGCAGCATGTTATTTGAAGCTAACCATAGACTGAGGAAGACGTTAATCAAGCATCTGTGTGGGTTGACCATTTTATGGCGCTACTGTAATAGTTGACATAATATCATTGATATATGAGCTACTTTATATTAATATCAGGTCTAAAATTTCCAATTTAAAATAAATGTATGTATGAAATTATTTTCTTACTGGTTTATTTTACAGTTGTATTTTTTCAGTCATCATCGCATAACATGAGTCATGAAATAAATCAGATGATCAGATTGTGGACAAGAGTGTATTTATGTTTATACGTTCCTTTTTTTACCTGCTGTTTCAGGAAAACAGATAGACTAACCAGTCACTTGAGAATACATTTATTTTTGAGCTGCCGTGATTAGTCAGTCGGTGAAAGTTTTAGTAATCTTCTGACGGGAAAAGAAGTAAATGTTTTCCTTCAAGAAATTATAACAGGCATTTTTCACTCTTTTCTTACTATTTTATAGACAAGAAAATTCGATCGAGCAAATAATAAGAAAACCAATGAAAATAACCTTATTTGCAGCCATAATTGCATTGCAAATCTTATGTGGATTGCATGTGTGTTTTCTCCTACAGATCCCTGGAGGAAAATTAATGGTTCACTCATTCTGAATATTCGCCTTGCATCAAACATAAACACACTACAACAAACGCATCCTTGCATACACACCAAGGCACCGGAGCAGACATGAGTGAAGACAACCCGGCCGAGACGGTGGAAACTGCCCCTGCTGAGGCGAAGTCTGTCCCTAACGGGAAGGGTCATGATCCTGGAGAAGAAATCACAGCATCGGCCAAAACGCCACCTGCAGAGGACTGTGAAAAGTGAGTATACTCCTACTTATTATGCTGTATTTGATCTATTTGGAATGCCTTTACATTATACCATTGGGATAACCGTTTTATCTTTACGATACCTAGTCATTTCCTTTTGTTTGTGGGGTTTAGATGCTCTCTGATCTGACAAATGCATCTTTTTAAATCACCCTTTGAGAAATCCTGTGATATAGATGTCATGTTGGCCATCCTTGTTTTGTTTTGTTTTTTACTAGCATGAATTTAGGAGGTTACAGTCTTCTCCATTATCTTGTGTCTTGACTGAATTCTCAGTGACTCTTATGTCAAAAAAATTCCAAAACAAAGAGAAGATATTTGCATAAGGTGTCCCTATTCATTTATACATTCATCGGAAATTATTGGCAATTTAAATTGATTTCTGTAGCAACAGGACAGAGCTGTATCTGATTTAGAATTGCATCAGTAAATATTCTTAAATTTATAGATTTGTTGCTGCTACCTAAGCAAAGTGATTTCAAAAACACACTCTGTTCATGAGTCTGCAAGCATACAAAGAATGTGTCTTGGTGAACCACTTGGTGCTTTTACCAATTGCTATAATCTACCACCGAGTCAAGGTCTCACGTCTTTTCTCTCACGGTGTGCTGCATTAACAATACATGGAGAAAAATGCCTGTTTCTCTCCTAATATAGATGTTACTTCCATCCACACAGGAGAGACCTGACCATCACTTACAGAAACAATATGTGATGCAATGTCTGTATCAGCAGCTTCAACTGCTGACTTGTATTGAAAGGCACCAACTGTAATAAAAGGCATCAATACCCTAAATAATGTACACTATGAGGAGATACAGCGTAGAAGCTCATTTTGTGTGTTGAGAGTAATTATGAGACTGCACTGCCTGGGGCCACAGTTCAACCTCAAAACTATAGTGACTGCCCCATAACAACGTGATTGAAGGCAGTACCAGCAAATATTTGTGCCTATTAACTGCATGGTGAAAAGCCTTTTAGCAAGGCATTGACTTTTTACCCGCTCACTCATTGTACTAGAACATTCACTGAATAGTTGAGTGTCTTAACGTCTAATTATCTTGTCGCAGATTGTCTTGTTGTCATTTTGCAGCCTGTAATAGATGGTTCAATTAAAGTGTCTCTCTCTGGGATACAGTTGGTTAGAGATGGATCCTTCATTGTGTTATTTGTCTTATAATATTATGACTGAGGGTGTTGTTCTTCCACTTTGTGCTCTCGTTGGGTGATGGATGGCGTCTCTCACTGCTCATAGAGAAAATGTACCCAATAATACCACAAGGTATGTACAGTATGATGCAGTGTGTTAGAGAATACTTTCGAGTGTGTTTCTAATTCAGTGTGCTATATGATTCAATTGTGTATTGTGAAGAAATTTAAGCAGATTCACAGATCAGTAACTCGGTTAAGGAATTGTTTGCAATGACTCTTGCGTGGATGTGATTTCCGTGTTGTCACCTCATGTTCTTATGGCAGCATCTCTCCCTACTAGTCCGCACAAAGCTGAGAATGCAGAGGCCAACCTCCCAGAGAGCCAGGAGTTCTTATCAGGCATTGACGAAAAGAAGACCACGCGATTTACAGACGTAAGTCAACAGACGTCTCTCAGCGGCATGCCAACACTATGCTGTACACAGTACTTGCATGTAGTTTGGGAGTGGCTAACATATGTTTCTCTCCTCTGTCCTAAATCGGTTATAGTTTGAGGGAAAAACTTCATTCGGGATGTCAGTCTTCAACTTGGGGAATGCAATCATGGGGAGCGGAATCCTAGGACTTGCATACGCAATGGCCAACACAGGAGTCGTCCTGTTTTTGTAAGTCATTCATGTAAATCTGATATAACTGATGAACGCGCAAATAGAAATTGCACGATTGCCAATTGGAAGAATGAAGCTGACTAATTTTCTAAGCTCTTTCCAGCGGAGTTCTGCGTCACACATAAATAGCATTTAATTGTCTTGTATTTAGCAGGCAGCAGACCCTGTTTATGGCACAGAAGCAGAAACAGAAGCAGACACAGAAGCATCTGTTTGATAAATATGGGCGTTCGGAGAATCATTTACTTGTACTGTAAACAAGAGCAAGTGTAATCACAGATGCAAAAAATAAGCACATTTATCCTATGTTGTTGATCCTCTGCCTTCCACAGTGAGACTACTATGTTACATTTAAAATCCACTGCAACAGCATTGCCAGGATAATGAATGCTAGCACCTTCAAGGTTGATCGTTTATATTTGCATGCATGTTTTTTTTATATCTCATTTAAATGCAGTGTACTGTAGGTCTTTTGACCTTTCAGCTGCAGTGAGTCCTCAAACGGTTACTCTGTGACAGCAGAGGGGAACCAGAATGAGTAATGAGTACTTATGCACACTTTTATTTCCCCTGAGGATTTGCCAGCCAAAACAACCATAGTAAAATATAGATAAAATGACCACAAAGATATGGTATCTGCACAATTGATGTCAAAAAATACCATTACAAGATCAACATTATCAATGCTTCAGCCTGTCTCTCCAGACCCCTTTGGTTTCTACTGGAAGTTAATTTCTTTTGCATTTCTTTTTAATTTTTATTAAATAGTTGATAGTTGGAAATGAAGGGGCAGAGGCTTTTAACCCTTTGGCTACCAAGACACTAGAATAAGCACAGGTTTTATTTTTAAAACAGGCTCAGTTTTTTTTTTTCCATAGAGCAGGGTGTTACTCACAATTTCTCAAACAGGAATAAATTGTATGTTTGGTCGGGTCTACTTTAAGTGATGGATTAATTCACATTCAGTGCTGTAGTGACAACAGATTGCACCAGAACAGCGTATGTGGGGCTGACTCAAAATATACCAGGTTTATGGTATTGAAGGAACATGTCACCCAGTGCAATGCTGCGGCATCAATACATCTCAATACATTACATTTTTAGTCTCTTCAATACTTCCATTGTTGGATTTTGGATAACAATAAAGATTCATGGAACAGGTCAGGCTTTGACTACACAGAGAATAAATAGTAATAGATTGTAGGTGGGTCATCCAGACACTTGTGATTTGCAGAGGAAGGATGTTATTACAATCAAGAGTGGGAAAAAAAACCTAGACTTCTTCTAAGGTACAGGTCACAATGTAAAAGTCAAGATGGTTGTATGATTAACAGTGATGGGTTGTCAATTCTTCACACACCATGTCTGTATCACACAGACATACAGAATTATCACTTCTTTCTTGATGTTTCTAAATTTTGATCTGTTAATGTAATCTTACCCAATAGCATTGACAACGTCACCACTTTCACCTCCTCTGCTTCCTTGAGCTGTTTTGACACCTTTTCCAGATGGTGCTAGATTGTAATGTAGCTGGTGCCATTTTCCTCTGATCAAATCACTATATTACTGCTATGTATATACTCGTGGTGGAAAAAAGATTGGCATTTTGCTAAATTCACCACAATATCATCAACAGAAAGTACTAGTAGATTGATGTTAGCATTTAGGATTGAAATGAATCTGGGAGAAATGTGTCAGACAGTTGCCACCGCCCTAAAGCTTTATTCCGAAGCATTATTTTAGCTCTTTTCCAAGGCAGTCATCTCTGCAGGCTTTTTCCTCGTGTTTAAGAAAGCTTCTTATTTTTGAGCTGAGTTGTGTGACTGTGGTTTTTTCCAGCTGTCTGGACCAGCTGAACCACGTGTTCAGCGAAACCTCTTTGACACTTGACTAGAGAGGAGACGAAATAAACTCTGTGAGCTGATTAGTCCACACTTTGATGACTACACATAATCGCTGGGGAATTAATAGTATGTGACCGACGACAACAGATAGTGTTTATTTTTTTCTCCTTTTATAGATGAAAGGCTAAGTTCAGTCTCTTTGTCTGCATACCTGCACAATCTTGCATCAAACAATAGACAAGCCACTGAGAAATACACGCAGGGACAGTAACACAAAGGAATACTGGCAATTTTTCTGTTTTTTAGTTTTTACTCTAGGCTTTTGATTATTGCCTCAATGCCTTTTCTACTAGTGCACTATGACATAGTGAACTGTTGATCCTGCTCCTGAAGGGGACACAAGACCCATATAAAGCAACAGAGAAGACAACAAATGCAAAACAACACAATTGAGGCCTGTTCCTCAGTATTTTCTGTCTCCCTATAACCTGAAAATAACCAGTTTGAGACACTGTATCTTACTGTATGCTGCACTATACTTTTAGAACCTTAAGGTAGGATTGTCAAGTCTCCCCCATCCATTGACGTTAACGTCTACACACTGATGTATGCCATCAGTTTATTCCATATGTGACTTATGGTCTGTGCTTGGCGTGCCTTATACTTTAATTGTACTTCACATTTCAATATTATATCATGTATTTTATCCTAAAAAGAAAAAAAGGGCAGAGTTTTGTAGTTGTCTTATTGTTAGGGATTAAAGGAGCTATAGCTGTGTTTTTTTTTTTTTTTTTTATAGCCCAGAGTACACCCTGTACCCAAATCTATTTAAAGTCGCTTCATGTTCTTGTGAGGGCATTGGGGTTAGGTAAGGACACGTTTTAAGAGAGCCACAATGTGACTCATGCTCTTTATTACAACAAAGTCGTTAACTGCACTAGATAATTTGTTATGCCTTATACATATTTTCCATTTCCCTTATGCTCCGATGTTTCACATCACACAGATATTTGTTGGCTGGTGCAGAGGCTTCAATGGGTCAGTGGCCCTGCGCTGGGTGAGAATGCAGCGGGGTGGAAAGCTGTGAGCAGAGCCACAGTGACCCAAGTGTGTCAGTCCGTCTGACTGTCAGCAGATCTGTCCTCCCACTGCCACTTGACTGACTAAATCCTCCACTGCAAGTAGGCCCAGCATTCGTCCGCATTGGCCCGCAATAAAACAAAACAAACAAAAACCATGTTGACTGGCCAAGAGTTGAAGTCGAGGTGAAAGACGTGATGTCTCGCAACTCCAAAAGGAGAAAGGACTAGAGAATGTGTGAGAATGAGAGAGAGAGGAAGTGAGAGAGAGACAGAGAGAGAAAGTTATTGTCGCCAACAGTAATGACAGGAGGAAGAAAATAGAAATAGTTGGAATGTGTTGGACTAGCCAAGAGAAAGTTAGTAGGTCAGTAGCCCATTCACAAAACTTCTGTATGCTCGTTTGCCGAGGATGTATTACAGGGGGAAATCTATTAAAATTCTTAAAGTTTTTATATAAATGTCAACATGAATTAAAAAATAGAACAGACTACATGTATATATATCATCAGTGTGCTCATGTTTACCCAACTGTATACAGGTTCTCTGATACTAAGTCCTATTATTTACTTAAAAGGGTAAATAATAGGACTAGTTTATGATGCTAGTACCTGAATTATTTTTTATTGCTGTATATCTGTATACCGCAAAAATATCAAAACATTAGGCTGTGATGCTACATTTTGTCAAAATCAGGAAGTTAAATCGTGAATATAACAAAACTAGGATGTATGTTTCAAGTTTTATAGCTTAGACAACGCAGGATTGTTAAAAAAAACCCTGCTCTCATCTCAAAAAAAGCAATAGTAGATTGTGAATTTGGAGCAAAGGACTTCAATGATCAGATTTGAAAAGATAGTGGATAAGCATTAAAGTGTAATGCATGAAGATGGAGTCTTGATGTCTCGGTGGAGACAGGGCGACTGCAGATACAATACTTCTTGAGGAGAGTCTGTCACTGAACATGGAGGAGGACACTGCTACTGGATGCAGGCTGGATGTTCTGCTGAACTTTCATTTGTATACCACAATGTGATGTTTCAAACAACAAGCTCTTCTCCAGATGCCTGTCTGATTAATGTTAACATGGGATGTTCCTCATTCTCTCAGTCTTAGTCAATCAGTCTTTCAATGGAAATTCTTTTGAAACAGTCCATCATCTGGTCTGTGTGGGGGGGTCGGTCTGTGTCTGGTGTCTCACTGTGCTGGGGGGGCAGAGGGGCCGACAGGTTCAGCTGGAGTAACAATCCAGGGTAGAGACAAGTCACGGGGACTCTGCTTTATGTTGGGGAATCCAAAAAATGCATTTCTATACGGCAGCTGTATAAATAGCCTACAGTAGAGTGCAGTAGAGTTTAATAATGAAGCAAATAAAACTGAGATTTTTTTGTTGTATGTCTTTTTCAGGGTTCTTCTAACAGTGGTGGCAGCCCTTTCATCATATTCTATCCACTTACTGCTTAAGTCATCTGGTATTGTAGGTATGTGGTCTATCAGCACCCTCTGAGTCGGGAACCTTTAAATTATCCTTCAGCGTCATAGAGTATAATAAAATCATAATGTGTCAACCCCACCTGGCACAGGCCAAGCGTATTTAAATTTACAGCCCCTTTGCCGTTCAATGTTTTCATCTGAGATTCATGTTTAGGTATCCGTGCGTATGAGCAGCTCGGCTACAGGGCCTTCGGGACCCCGGGGAAGATGGCGGCAGGTATTGCCATCACGCTGCAGAACATTGGAGGTGAGGTCACGACCTGCCATCTGTCCTAAAATATTTACACATCCACACTTTTTTAAATTACCTGTGACATTTCTGGGATAATACGCACAGTACTATGGGATTTGTTTTTTGAGATTATAATGTGATGTCCTTGTGTGTATGCGTGTAGTTTGTGATTTGTTTGTGAAGGTGCTTTCATGATTATACTCTACATTTCTACATTGACCTCTGCATAGCTGTACTAACTCCTGTGTGTGTGTGTGTGTGTGTGTGTGTGTGTGTGTGTGTGTGTGTGTGTGTGTGTGTGTGTGTGTGTGTGTGTGTGTGTGTGCATATCTCTGATTTGCAGCCATGTCCAGTTACCTGTACATAGTCAAATATGAGTTTCCTCTGGTCATCCAGGCCTTTCTGAGGGTGGATAAGCCTGCAGGGTGAGTGGTCATTACATGACACACAATTATTACAGAAACTGGGAAGAGTACTAATATATGGATTTGCAGTTAAATCTAGATGTTAAAAAACTATATTCCTGTGCTTTCAAGAAATTCTTGGTACTATGCACTGGTACGCACATTATAAATTTACTCTATTGAAGGCAAAATATACTGTATGTATGTCATGTATTTTTGTATATACTGAGGTAGGATTTCCATATCCTGGTGGATTTGGAGAAACTTGTGCTTACTGGTTATGACAGCAACTGCAGTTTAATTCTACAGGTTCCAGAGTTTTTTTTGGGGGGGGGTGGCAAAAACCTCGAGCTGCTACTTTGTCAGTAATTGGGTGGGTTAACTTGCTTCGGGTTACAGTCTGTTGCCTGCAGCTTTTTACCTGACAACTCACTGTGGCTCTTTCTCCTGGCAATATTTAAAACGGATTCCCTGATAACACATAATGAACATATTTGAATATATTTTAAAATGCAAAAGGTATATTGTGTTATTATAATTGAATCTGGAGTTTAAATATGACACTGAAACCCTACTTGCCAGTACTGAGAGTTCTTTAAGATTTTCATTTATGCTTTGTGCAGAAGTTTATAGATTTTAGTACAGTTGCTAGGAAACTGTCTCAGGTTCTTTCATCTTCTGTTTCACAATGACTGTGTAACATCAACTACTGTAGGATTTAAAACCCTAACTGAGTAAAAGCTCAGTGAATGTCATATCGCTTGACCAGTTCCCGTCATACAGATATTTTGTTGCTTTTAAAGAAAGATTTGTTAAACTATTACCTCTTGCACTTGCAAATTTCACAGAAAACTGTCAGAGGGTTATCGGCTAGGATAAAGCCCCTTTTTCTACATGAAATTATAAAGATTTCTAAAAAATTAAAAAATATATATATGATAAACCTATGTATCAGAATTGCAGCAAAGACTAAATTAAAACATCTGCTTCGATGCGACATTTACAATTTTATTCCTTAATGTAGTTGTCCTGCATGCACAAAGATCTTTTGCCTTCAAGGAACTTTGTCAGGCCCTGGCAGCTGGATATGCCGAGCAGCTGGCGTGAGAACAGCTGTGATAGTGACCCTGGAGGAGGTGACCAGCATGGCAACCGAGAAATGCTCACATCAAAACACAGCTAGACTCCACGGCTGAAAGCGTAAACCATGGGATATCACCGGCCTGTGCAGGTGGCCTCGCAGATAAACAACGCTCACTTCCTTTGATAGGATTTCCAGCGATGTCCCCCCATCCCCCTTAACCCTTACCCTAGTTAGAGCCCCTCCTCACCTACTACTCAGTTATGAAATAAGTTAATAGGGAGCAGGAGAGAAAAAAGAAGTATTTGAATAATAGAGTTGCATGTCTGGTTACACAACCCGTTATAAAATAGACAAGTCCCCGATTTTTTGTGCCAGAGGATTTGTCTAACAAATGTTAACTAGATGATAGAAGATCTGAACCTATGCATAGTACCGCCGCTGTATTTGCTCAGAAATATTTAGACTGGCGTTTCCACTATGAATATACAGTCACAATAGAATTGGTGTAACATGAGAACAAGACAACATGGCCACATTGTTTTCTGCTGTCAGCTTTGTTTTCTGTGTGCAGCAGTGCTCGTTGCTGTGGGCCAATAAACAATCACTGTTTATTTGGAATGACAGAAGAGATTGTCCCACTGGCATTTCATCCTGTCAGTGGGCGTGTGTGTTTATATTGCTAAACTGTACAGGGGGTGGGCAAAATAACTGGGACACCTCACATTCTGATGCAATCAGAGCCAATAGCCCAGCTCGATGACACCCTTAATATAATTATACTACGATAATAGAGCTCACTTGTATTCATACACTATTTTACAATTACTTCAGATTTTCATCTTTTGTTGTCAGAATCTATGACTCATTTTTTTCATTCATAACCTATTATATATATCTAAAGAAATGCAGTTTGAGTAATTTATTTGTATATTTTAAAATAATAAAAAGTCAATTGAAAAAATACCAATAATGCAAAATTAGAATTTTATAATGTCATTTATGGAGTTTATCACTTTCAGACACAGATTTTTATTTTCTCTCCAATTTTTCCCCACTTTGTCTAACTGTATATAAGTGTGTAAGTGTATATGGTACAATGTTTCTCAGCAGGAAACTCACACATTAATTTTAGATGAAAATCAAATCTTTTGAAATGGAAAGAAAAATCTTTTTTGGGGGAAAATATAGAGGTTGAATAGCGACAGCAGATTTGATCAGCATCTCTCTGGTAATTTGCGAGACTGTAATTTGTAATGCTGTTGTCCTCACACGTGGAAACTGTTGATACCATCAGCAGTTCTTTCCATGGGTTTGTATTGTATTAGATGTACAGGGGCTCTGCAGGTGTACATGCATGGTGTGTACCTATTTGTCTCTCTGCTTGTGTGTTAACAAACCTGACACCAGTAGGCACATGTACACAATGAACGCCCGGGGTTCTGTCCGTGTGTCTGTGCACGTTTGTTCACCCAGTCAACCTACCAGTAAGCTACTGGAATGTCAGAGTGGAGAGTGTTCTACATCTGTTTGATTATCGGGGGGATTTCTTTCAGCGTTTGTTTTTCTATGTGTTTGTTAAAAATAGTGTATGATTGTGTGTATCAGTGAGCGATTGTGTCCCAGATGGCCAGAGGGCAGGATGACAACAGGATAGATGAGCCTCCTCATTTTTGCGGCATGTGGGTTTGTGTGTCGCCAACAGATGTTGCATCTCTGCAGTGTTTCCCACCTAATGGAAGACAGAAATTAATCACCCCTAATGTATCAGTCTATAAATAGCTCATTGCTGTTTTCGTTCCTAGACATGACTGAGCATGAGACATTAACGTGATGTAAATACAATTACATTGTTTGAGCAATGCCTCAGTAATTAATTAACTTCTGTGAAGCGGTGATGTCATAACTATACAGTCAAAGCACACCTCCCATTTACAGTCATTCAAATCAGTTCAGAGTTGCATAAACATGAATGAGACAAAAACAAGCTGTTTTTTTAGAGCTACGGATATAAGCTTGAGAGAGGAAATAAAAAAAAAAAAAATTGCACCTTTGGTGCATTAAACCACAAAAATATCTTGTTTGGAATATGGAAACGTGAGGAAAAGTGTAAAGTATGGGACCTAAAAGGCATAAAGCTTTAAATATCTCAGAGCACCTTTCAACCAGCTAGTGACTCAGCTATTCCTGTAGAATTTTGTGATACTATGTTTAATTAAATTCTCAGTGTCCTGTGGTTGTTAATAGGGAAAGGCTTATTTTTTCCACCAAGTATTTGATTACATGGAAAACATAGTGTTTAATTTGTAAAATAACCTGCTGTTTTCCACCACATAAGACCTGGCCTGAGCTGCGCTTCAGACACTTTTCTCCTGCATCTTCTCAGTCCATATCCAACTCTGCAAATGTGAGATTGAGAGGATTACTTAAACCCACTAATTCCTAATCAACACATTTATTTGTCTTGGTGTCTTTCTGCCTTTCTGCAGTGAATGGTACCTGAATGGAAACTACCTTGTGATCATTGTGTCTATTGCAGTAATATTGCCACTGGCTCTCATGAAGCAGCTAGGTGAGTATGTGATTGTTGTATCCTTCCTTACAGTGAAATAAGCATCTCGTTAGTGTTTCAATCTTGATTTAATCAATTTATTTTAGTAGTAATATTAGTAACAGTGCTGTTGACTGAACAATGGCCACTGCAGCTACGAATGACAATAGCGGGATATAATAAAATGCTGAGCTACTGTTTCAGCATTGAGTTAAAATGCTAAATGCTTTTGTAAGATTGACAAGCTCAAGGACACTTCTCCACTTAAACTCTTATTCAGATATCTTCAGAGGGTAATGGAATGATCTGAAACCTTTACATATATGTTTTAGATGTTTTGTATCTTTTTTAGAGTCTGAACTCTATTTTTACAGAGATTAATATTATTCAGAGCAAAGTGAACCTGTTTTCTTCCTCCCCCTCTGATTTGTTCTTTGCCATGACCATTCCCACTGTTGTTTCTCCTCCGTAGATGTGCCGTGGTGCATGACTTCTTTCTTTCACGCCTGATCAGTCTCTAGTCGTGTCCAATAATTGTAAACATTGCTAAATTGACAAGAGTTGCTCTTGTGACACACGCTCACATGCAATGTGTTTCCCAAGGTCGGTCGAGTGTCATGCAGTTTGCCTGCCTCCCAGAGCTTCGAGATGAGCAAGGACATGAAACAAAACAGTCGGAGACAAGAGAAAAGCAGATAGAAGCAAGACAGTTTTAGAAAGGGAGGTTGGCGGGCCTCTTGTGAGAAGTGTTGTCTCCTGCCAACATATCAAGGACAACAGAGTCAATCTGTCCAGTCCGTGTCAGTAATGAGCTCCAACTCCCAGCACATTAAATCAGTCCACCACAAGGCTTAGAGATCACACTGGAGAAGTTACAGTTAAACAGAAAATGCTGCTTTACCTTACTAGTGATTAGTTATTAGAGTTAGAGCAGGAAGAGGAGATATTACAGGAATAAACTTGCCCTTGCCTATCATAATATTCATCACACTAAACATGACTATGTAATCCAAGATGAGAGTAATGCTAATGAAGTGCCTGTGTTTAGGGTACCTGGGATACACCAGTGGCTTCTCCCTGAGCTGCATGGTTTTCTTCCTCATTTCGGTAAGTCCACTGACTCCTGGTACACATACATGTTAACCAGGCATAATCATGTCTTCCCTCTTGTTTCTTGCTTCTCGGCAGAAACACAAAGGCAGCAGATTCACCCAGTAACAAGATGTGTTTTTTCACTTCCCACCACCTCTTTAGTATTCCCTACTCTCTTTACTCATTGCCATGGACTAATGTTTCCACGCTGCATTTCCAGGCTGTGTAGGTTCTGTTGTCTTTCCCTGACCTAGTTTTGGCTGTGTGCGCTGTAATCCATGCTGTCTCTCTCCTGCCCTAGCTCTCTCTGTGCCATATTTTCCGCCCGTCAATATGCTAAGTCTGTCCCACTGCCTTTGTCTATGGTTAAGGCTCTCCTCTGCACTGTGCAGGTCATCTACAAGAAGTTCAATACCCGTTGTCCAATTGTGGACTTTGCGTTTAACGGCACTGCCAGCGTGCTGAACATCAGTGCTACGGATCCTGGTGGGGAAGAAAACCTCTCCTGTATTCCCAAAATGACCAACCTCAACTCACAAGTAGGTTTACGCATGTCACTCAGCCTGCAAATGCAAATCCACCTCCACTGCCATGGCCGCTGACAGCCGCCCACTTATGTCACGGTCATTTTCAGCATGTTGCCAACGACAGTTCACGATCCAAGCATGAAGATCACACTGGTTTGAAGCATTCAAGCTGCACTCAAGAAGGGAGCAGGACTTTTGTCAGGTCGTTAATGACAGACAATACGCTGTGCCTCATGTCATGCTCAAAGATGGACAGTGACCTCCTCGAGCTGACTATTCCTCTCAGGGGAATAATAAAAATGGCTTTGGCATTCTGTTGCTCACACTGAGTTCATCAGGTTTGTCCTTTTGTGGGCCAAAGAGATTGATAATAAGTGAAATGAGAAAGACATGGCATTTCTCTAAGTACCCTCCTCTTTACTTGTAGTACATACCTTCACAACAGGACAGGACTCTTGAAGCCCCCTAATCACAGCTGGTTTTCTTATCTTTCTGCTAATATGGTACTACGTCACTTTATTTTAGTGTAGCTGTTTTACTTTTCAGAGCATTACTGATTTGCATTACTGTTTTTTTATATGAAATACTATCAAGTCTTCATTAGCATCCCTTAAAGATGGATGGGACTTCGTAACCCAGGCTAGTAAGACCAGTCTTTGCTGCTTAGCAGCTTACAAGCAAGGCATTCTTAAATAGGCTAAAGCTGGTCCGGAGCCAGGCCCAAGTTAATCACAGGGAAACAATTAGCTCTCTGTGATGTGTCTGAGGGAGTAATGGGCAGTAAAGCGTTAGGTTGGTGGTAAGACGTCTGGGATAGCGTTACTGTATCCATGGTGACTTGTTGGGATTCATTTTCAGACGGCCTACACCATCCCCATCCTGGCGTTCGCCTTTGTGTGCCACCCTGAGGTCCTGCCCATCTACACAGAGTTGCGCAAGTATGTTCCTATGAGGGAAAAGTGCTGCTTCTCTTGGACAAGCAATCGGTTGCATAATAAAGACAACGGCTACTACACTATGTCTGCTTTATGTTTGGCTGATCATAACCCAATCACGTGCACTGCTTGCACTTTTATTTGAACTGTGTTGGCACTGCTTGAATGATGTAGCATGTTTGTTTAGTTTAAATTATCATTCTGCTTTCAAACCACTACTGTTTGTTTTCTAAGATTAACCTGGATGTTACTCAATCTTTGAGGCCATAAAAAGCAAATGGGCTGCAGTTTTTTTTTGTACAGGCATAAAACAAGATAATGGAGGCTCTGATGTGTTTATGGGTGACACCACATTGCAATATCTCTCAATTTCAGTGCCACCAAGAAAAAGATGCAGCATGTGGCCAACATCTCCATTGCAGTCATGTACGGCATGTACTTCCTGGCTGCTCTTTTTGGATACCTAACTTTCTATGGTAAGGCCTGGTCCTTCTATCTATCTATCTATCTATCTATCTATCTATCTATCTATCTATCTATCTATCTATCTATCTATCTATCTATCTATCTATCTATCTATCTATCTATCTATCTATCTATCTATCTATCTATCTATCTATCTATCTATCTATCTATCTATCTATCTATCTATCTATCTATCTATCCATCCATCCATCCATCCATCCATCCATCCATCCATCCATCCATCCATCCATAACATCTATCTACATTCTGCTACACATACTTTTTTTCCAATTGTAAATGTATATATTGCCATATTTGCGTGTTCCTATCTGCTCATTCAGTCACTCTAATAGCAGGAGAGCCTGAAAAGTCTCATGGTGTGTGTGCCCCCTCTAGTGGCCATGCTGTGTCACTTTGAACTACATGCACAATTTACGTTAAACTAGGACAAATGAAACACTGCCAGTGGTTTTAGAGGTTTCTCTCTATTTTACAGGTGAAGTGGAACCAGAGCTGCTCCACACCTACAGCCGTATTGACCCGTACGACACTTTGATTCTGTGCGTGCGTGTGGCTGTTCTCACGGCTGTCACGCTCACAGTACCTATTGTACTCTTTCCTGTGAGTAGCATCTTTGCTCCATTCATGTTGTTACTGTTCCTTAAAGTTACATTGCAATTGACTCAAATAGTGGAGCAAGTTTGCTAAAAAAGGGTTTATTTGTTAAAACCAGGTACGGAGAGCGATCCAGCAGATGATGTTTCCCAACAAGACGTTCAACTGGCCCCGCCACACCGCCATTGCTGTTATTTTACTCACTTTCATCAACCTGCTGGTCATCTTTGCACCAAACATCCTCGGCATCTTTGGGATCATAGGTATGTAGATAAACTGAATGTAGGGATATAGACCCCGTGTCTAGGGGAAATCCTGTGGAGGTTTCATGATACTCAAGATATAAGTCCATAATTCCATACATATTTCATATCTAAGTGCTCACTTTTGTAGACAGTCGACACAATACTTACAGAAAAAATATATCTTATTGTACTGTTAACCTGAGTGAAAAAAGGATAAAATGAATCCACAGCTACATTAAGGACCTTTATATGTTCTTCATAGGGGCAATATATATTTATAACATTGTGGGCTGTCTGCAATATGCCTATATGATGTGGCCCATCATCAGACATACATTTTTTTATATTATTCAAACACAATCTATGTAACAGGAATTTGGAATAAAACTATCTTTATGAGACTAGTAATTAAAATGGTTGGAAAGAGCCTTGATTCTGATACTGTATTATTAATATTCATTTCTGAAAGTGTGATAAAACTGAAAATGTGGTTCAGTTAATCCATTTTCAACCAATTTCCATACAGCGCTGTCAGTCTTCCAGCAACATTTAATGAGGAAAATTGATGGAAAATTGGTTTCATGAATAATTTTGTGTTCTTTGTGTGCTTTCCAGGCGCCACATCTGCCCCTTGTCTTATTTTCATCTTCCCTGCTGTCTTCTACATTCGTATTGTACCCAAAGAAGAGGAACCAATGCGCTCCGTCCCCAAAATCCTGGTGAGCATCACATAAGAATGCAAAAATGGTGTTATGTTTTATTAATGTAGAGTGAAGTCAGCCTTACACACTGGGTTGTCTAAAAAATTAGCATTAAATAAATAAGCTTTTTCTTGAAAACACATTTAACAACTGGGATAGATATATTTCTATTATCTATAAAAACAAAAGTAGGGCATGTAGTTAATACTGAACATAGGAATTGTATTGACACTCGTGGCACTGAATTGTGGACAGGTGAAATACTTTCCCTGGGTGATTTTTAAAGCTACAATGTGTAGGTATTGGCCCCTCACAGGATATAATATAAAGCTCAGGGTGAATCTATGGCATCATCAAGATGTAAAAATACTATGGAGACATTAGAGTCAAAGGTTTAATACCAAAGAGCGCACTGTCACCTCGCCAGATCATGCCGATAAAAGATTACTTGATCACCGCTGTTCCCTTTCCTCCATCTAACTTTCCTAACAGACATTATTTAGATAAACTGACCACATATTCGGAATATAAATGGTTACTTTCTCACATTAAAAAAATATAAAAATGTAATAAAGTGACATATCTGCAAAACTATACCAGATTTCAGGCAGGCTGCACCTTTACTCCTCTTGTTGGACTGAGGGCAGACCAGTCTCTGTAATGACTCAACATTGCCTCTTGAGGGAGTGCTATTACAAAATAGGACAGGACAGGGGTAGTTGTTTAGCAGGCTTATTTTAGCAGATCGCCCTGCAACACAGTAAATACAGGTCTGTTACATAAGGTCAAAGCTGTTGTTTCCTAATTCAACAAAATTGGTCAATCTTACATATTGTACCCTTAAAGGTCTTTCAAAATCTATATTACAAACTAGACCTGGATGGATAAATATTCCAGGGTCATATTGGCTTCATATTGGCACATCCCAGACCCACAGATGGCAAATATACAGCTGTTTTTACATACTTGATATACATACTGATATTTTCTCCTGTTCTCTATCACTCTAACACATTCTCTTCCAGGCTGCCTGCTTTGCTGGAATAGGCTTCCTGTTTATGATAATGAGTCTCAGCTTTATCATCATCGACTGGACATCGGGCAACAGCAAAGCCAGCAGTGGTCACTAGGCACCACGCTTCAGTTTCTTTTCAGGTTTTATATTGTTGATTTAGATCTGTGTTGTAATGTTACTGTTTATCTTTGGAATAATGTCTGATGTTAAAGATGCCCTATCTTTTCCATGTGGGAATATTGGCCACAGAGGAGGAGCCTAGAGTTTAGGAAGGCTCTCATTCTGTGTTTCCGCCAATGCTCTCATTCTAATGTCGTTATGTTGTACTGTATATACTGCCAAACAGTAACAACAAATGTAGGCCTGAAGGCCTTCCTTGGAAACTTGATAGTGTATTCACAAAATCGGCCAGGTGCATAAAGATTGACGTTGACATTTAGAGGCTGTGCCTTGTGAGATGGACGTAACAACAGAAAAGCATCGATGCAGGAATCTGCTCTCTTTATACACCTGTGCCTGTGCTGGTTGTAAACATCTGCCACCCCTTTCATACTTGTCTTTTCCTAAAATGTCCTGTTCTGTCATCCACAAAGTTCCAGTCAGGTAAACACAACCTGAGGCACATCCCTTTCACATATTTTTTAAAGTCTATTATTATTATTATTATAAGTTATTTGAATAACTGCATCTTTGCGATTCTTTGCAACTGCAGAGGAAAGTACAAGCTATTGCACAAACAGAAGGATAAATCAAAGTGGACCGCCTTTAGCTTCCAATCCACTAACTAACTGCTGTTGCGGTTTATTTTAAGGCTTGGAGGTGTTAACAATGTCACCTCTAACAAAGCAGGGTGCAAAACCACAGAATGTATGTGGTACAGTGTTGTAAACACATTTATCGTAACATTCCTCCACACAATATAACCTAGATGTATATTTTTTATGAATAATCTCTACTTGATAAAAACCTCAAAAGATGCAGTATGGACTGTAGAGAGAACTCTCAGTTTGATCTTGAGATCAATAATAGAGAGGCAGTTTTCACGTAAGGAGTATTTTTAAATGTTTCTTGGCTGTCCAGATGACTATATAAAAACAGTACCTGTATTGTGCAAAGAGTTTTTATTCAGTATTACTGTGTAAATGGCAGTGATAAATGGTACTGAAGACCTCATCAGTTGGATCGCACAGATCAAAGTGATAACTGAAGTGCTCGGTGTTCCTCATCACTAAGCAGGGATGATTTTTACCTGGGCGATTTGATGTGTTGTTTCTGAACATGGATGTAATCAGAGATAACCAAAACATATAAAACAACAGGGTCACTTCATTAAGTGGTTAGTAACAGCTGCATGTCTGTAAATATTTCTGTGTCCAGCACAACCTGATCCCTGATGGAAATGGCACACATGGGAATTCTCTTTTTTTGACAGTTTTAAAAAGTAGGTTTTTGGTTGCAATAGCACTTTCCTGTCATAAGCACAATTTCTTCTGAAATGCAAAGCAATTCATTTGTGAGAAATTTCACATATAAGATAGATGTGATATTAAGGTACCCTTGTACCCTTTGTATAACTAAATTGTTGGTAAATTAATCAATCTAATGTAGATTATCAAAAAATGAGCGATGCATTAATGGATGTCTTCTGAAAGATTACTTGAAATAACCTGAAAGTTTGCTTTCCTGTGAGCCCCTGTGATCATTTGCATCCTCTGGTCTGTTTTGTAGATAAACGACTAATAAGTTGGATGTACTGTTTGGAGGTTTTTAAGTGTCCGTGTTGTTTCAAAAAGAAAACATGGCTCCTCTGTATCTGAAATCTAGTACCTATATGGATATGTGTTGTTAACCCTGGACCTATATCCTATATCAGAAGTGTTTGTCTCCTGCCATTGATAGATTAACTGTTGTTTTAAACTCCATATTTAAATGTTATTTCAGGTGTGTCAGTTCAATCTGATCCGGTGATTAAATGCAAGATGCAAAAGTCTGTTAAAGAGTTTTGCTGTTTGTTTTTTTTTCTTCCTAAATGTATGTTTTCTAGTCTGTGACATATCATTGGTGGAATTGCTGGATCACTTCTGACTTCCTGTTGCTTGTGTGCAGACAGTAACCTGCCAACTCAGATTCGCCAGTGAGCCAGTCTACCTATCTACATTATATATATATATATATATATATATATATATATATATATATATATATATATATATATATATATATATATATTTATATATATATTTATATATATATTTATATATATATATATATATTTATATATATATCCATCCATCCATCCATTGTCTATCCCGCTTATTCCCTTTCGGGGTTGCAGGGGTCTGCTGGAGCCTATCCCAGCGCGTTAAGGCGAGAGGCAGGGATACACCCCAGATGGTCGCCAGCCAATCGTGGGGCACACACACCATTCACACACCATTCACTCTCACACTCACACCTATGGGCAATTTAGAGTTTACCAATTAACCTGAGCATGTTTTTTGTATTGTGGGAGGAAACCGGAGTACCCGGTGAAAACCCACGCAGACACGGGGAGAACATGCAAACTCCACACAGAAAGGCCCCAGACCCAGGCCCAAGGCGGTCTTGAACCTGGCGGTCTTGAACCTGCGATATATATATATATATATATATATATATATATATATATATATATATATATATATATATATATATATATATATATATATATATAAATATATATATTTATATGAGCCAGTCTACCTATCTACATTATATATATATATATATATATATATATATATATATATATATATATATATATATATATATATATATATATAAATATATATATTTATATGAGCCAGTCTACCTATCTACATTATATATATATATATATATATATATATATATATATATTTATATATATATTTATATATATATTTATTTATATATATATATATATATATATATATATATATATATATATATATATATATATATATATATTATATATATATATATATATATATATATATATATATATATATATATATATATATATATATATATATAATTAATTTAATTAATTCTGTCACATCTGATTACAATGAGTGCTGTATGTGTTGTCCTGTCAACAAACATGTTAAATCTCTTTCTACTTAATGATACCTGAGCATTTGGTTGTCTTTATGTATCCATATGGAGAGGAAATAATCTTAATCAGTCACTGGGGTATTACTTAGTGTTTATCGTTGTCTAACAAATGCAAGGGTTGTATTATTCCCCAACTCAGTGTTCTTTTGGCTGTATGTACGAAAACAGACGTGTGACCTTCTTTGAGAAATGGGTCATAAGAGTGTGTGTCATTCAACAGATTTTCAATGGTGCACGCACAAAGAATTCTTCAAAACCTCACAACACGCAAAAAAAATAAAACTAAACAAGAGGCGACAAAGTGATACACTGTGTTAGTGGCTGATAAAAGATGATCTCTGATGACCTCTGCTTAGATCTAGTGTTGTTTGTGTCTCGCCATATGTGATTTATTGAAACATGTATGATTGAATCGTAACATATTAAATATTGACATCGGCCAGCATTTATAAATAATGTATATAAATATATACCCTTTGTATTCTATATGCATATCTAGTTTGTATAATGTAAATAGCAATTAAAGTTTTAGCAAATTAAAATATAAATGTAATCATTTTCAAAGTGCTTTTAAACCTTTTTGTCCTTCAATTCATGTCTATTTTCTTGTATACCTATCTATTTTAATATGTCTCTGGCAGTTATTGTACTGTAAACAATGTTGCAATAAAGATAATGAGATAACATCATCTTCACCTTTCATCATCTGTCAATGATGAAAATCAGGATCATCGCTTCTGTCTGTCTCATTTTGCTCCATGTTACACTATCTAATGTTCTTGGAAACAGAATTGACTTTAAAAACAGTTTCAAGTATTCTTACAAATTAATTTTTCACTAACTGGCCCATACATATTATCATTTTGAAATTTAAATCTTAGCTTTTAATTGTATTAAAAGGTGTGAATAATGTGGGAGAAACAGCAAAAAACAGCTGTAAATGGGTCACAAAGTCTGTGGACAATTTTTACTATAATTCCATTTACTATTCTAATTAAATAGCTTTTATTGTATGCATATAATTCACATCATTTTAATTGGACACTTCTTAATTTATGAATATAATGAATATAATAATTCTATGTCCATAATGCATACTGTGTATGCGGATCATCAACAAATTCTACGAATTTTGTACACAGTGTTGTGTATTTTTATAGCTTTTATCTTCTTTAGTTTTTATTTTCTTGTCTTTACTATGTACGCTGCAATAACAGACAAATTTCCCCGTTGTGGGATCAATAAAGTCTTATCTTATCTTATTTATTTTCTCTAGAGGATCTGACTGTCCACAAGGTGACACTATAGAGCTGTGATAGTAATTAGCATAATGTTAGTGTTTTCTCTTTTTTTATTGAGCCTATTCTGAGTTTCAGTTTTGACTTTCCATTGCTATAGTTTTGCTACAGTTAATTATGGCCAAATTCTACTGTTATCTAGCCTACCTCCAGCTATTTAGCAAAAAACTATTTGGGTTACAGTGAATGCTAATGCAATGCCATTTTTTTCATTAAATTATTATATATCTAATGATGCACAAACACAGAGGATACAATTCATCATTCTCAACATTTTGATTGCTTGTTGTACACTTAAAGTCAGAAAATGACACTACACTGAATATCAGAGAATAAAAGGTGACTTCTTTAAATTCTAACATAGACATTTTCTGGTATGATATAATCACAATGCCAAAACTGCCATGTGGTGTAACCATAAAAACTTGGTACCCTTATAGTTTAACTCTCCCAAAAATGTTTTTGTAAAAAGACAAAACACATGCTATCACCTAGTTTCATATTCTATAATAATATTTGTAATTATTCGAAATATATGAAATTTATCATTATTTTTTGGGCTACACCATTTGACATTTTGTCTCAAAAATTGCACAAACTTTTTTTGTAATGCGATACAACTTTTAATGCGTGTTAAAACTTAATTTTTCCTTTTTTTTGATTTCTCATTTCTCACTAATCCCTCATTATTTGTTTTATTTTTTTTCCCTAAAGTGTGGCGTTCAGATACTTCACGCTCACAAAGCTGTGGAAGGAAATTCCCGCGTTAGACTCCATCTCCCATGGTGCACCGGGAGTGGGCGTTCCTGCCCCCCACCCACCCCCTCCTCGTTAAGGTTGACCGTTCCGCTGTTGGAGTTGTGAGGTGGTGACGGTGCTGCTGTTTCTCCGGCGGACGGGTGACGGGTGTGGCTTCAGAACGTGAGAAATCTCAACGCGGGGGAAAGAAAGCGTGAAGGAGCACGAATTATCGGCAACAATAACAAAAGACATAACGCAGAAACGATAGATATTACCCATATTTTTTTTAAAAACGAACGCGTGTGTTCAGTAGCGGGACTCCGTATCCTCGGTTTTTAACAGCTGGACTACTTTTTCCTCTCTTTTTTGTTTTTTTGCTTGAACTTCGTGGGTTTGTTTTTTACGAGTTTAACCTGATGGTCTGCTGCTTGTAAGGGGATTTTTTTTAATAGTCCCTAAAAAAAAGTTTCTCAAGCTTCGGGCAACTTCTCCACGTTTCAGGAAAGAAAAGAGAAAAAAGAAATGCTGGCTGACTGAGTTTCGGAATTTCTCACTTGACGTTTAGAAAGTTCTGTAGTTTTCTCATGACATTCGCTCCTTCTCGCGGATGAACGGACTCCGTCACGTTTGTAACAAAAAAAACGAGAAGTCGTCTTGACTCAAACCCAACCCGTACTTTTTTAAGGGCTTTTCGGTCACAGCCGTAAGTATTTTTTTTCCACGTAATCTTTGGCCCACTAAGCCGCAGTTCTGAAGCGTACACTGGGAAACATGGGTTGCACGGTCAGTCAGGAAGATAAAGCCGCGGCCGAACGGTCCAAAATGATTGACAAAAACCTGCGAGAAGATGGAGAAAAGGCTGCGAGGGAAGTGAAACTGCTGCTGCTGGGTGAGTAGGCTGTCGGCACACTGGGGAGGGGAGGGAGGGGGGGGGATTCTGCAAAAGTGGCCCATCAATGGTTTACAGACACATTGTGCAACGGAACGAACGAATGTGCTCCGTGTGACACGCGCAGAAAAACGAGTCATTGACTAAGTTGTATTTTTAGCCGCCGCCGTGACTCCGCTACAGTATGTGCTCCTCATTCCTGTGAATGTCGGTGTTCTCCTGAACAGACAAACGTGGCAGCGACGGCGATGCCATCGTGATATCTGAGTGAACTTGACCTTTTTTTTTCTTTCTTCCGTGACCCCTGTGCGCCTTCACCCTTACCGAGCTGCTTTGACACAAATACAACAAGCCTTTTTTACATGAGAATCATGGGGAAAGTTTGGAGTCCAAACAGAGCTTGAGAGCACCTGTCGTGACACAGTGAGGTGCCATGTCACAACATGTTGAGTGCATAATCAGAGGAGAGGATCTGGTAGGAAACTTACAAAAAAAAGGGTTTGTGGCGGTTTCCTCTCATGCAGCAGGAGCAAACTGCTGGATCAGACATGGTTGATAATGAGTGGGCTGCTGTTTGGATAGAGGGTGAACAGCCCTGACTGTTCCCAGAACTGGAGAGATTGCACACACACACACACACACACACACACACACACACACAATAACAGTTTCAAAGCACTTGGTAGCAAAGACAGAATGACACTTTCCCAGGCTTAGAAACTTCCCCTGCTTTTTGTAGATTCATGACTGAAGAAGAAGTCACAAAAGTTGAAATCTTATGTTTTATCTCATGACTCATGACGTTAATCTGGTTATTGCTTTAAGGAAACAATACCTTTTTTTTTTAAAGGGAGCAGTGGGTCATTTACTTATACACCTTGCCAACCTTGCTGGGGTTCACATTGCTATTGATTCTGCAGGCAAAGAAATTTGGAGGCAACTTGAAAACATTTTTCAGAGGATTTTTTTGCGCTAATTTGTTCACTACAACGCGTGGCCTCTTCTTAAAATCCCCAAGAAACATTTGGTATTTTAGGGAGCATAATCTGAAAGGAAGTAAATATGATTTCCTCTATTTGTCAGTAAATTTGAAGCTCTCTATGCAACGTCTGCTGTGAGCCATTCATACGGAACATAGATTTTTATCAGCTCGGTGATCACAGAATCTCTAATTTGATTTGTCATCCTTTTTCCTCAGATAAATTCTCATTAAATTGGTAGGGAACATATACTGTGTTTTCTCCTGGGTCTTTGAAGAGACGGCTGGTTGTTAAAGTTGTGCCCCTGGTTAGAAGGCTAATTACATACTCTGTTCTGTAAAGCAGGTTTCATATCAGTAATTACCATCCGGTGCAGCGTGTGAGGGTTAAGGGAAATTATAGAAAGGTCTGGACTAAGGATTCATGAACTTGTGCATAAAGGCTCTTGCGTCATGTGTAGTGTAAGTGTAAGTTTTCCCCGGATTGCAAAAAAGCTGCACCCAGTTCTGAATCTGGAATGTCATGCAGAGGATTGCTAAAAAGTAAAAGTTACACATTTTGAAAACTCAACAGAATTCATTCCACACTGAGTTTCTCCTCCCAAAGCGTCTGCAGGTTTTGCCTTTCTTACCATCCTGCCAGTCGAGCCAAGGTAATGACAGTGTTTCAGTTTAATTGCATTGTTCTTTCTCGGAAAATGGAATCCACTGAAGTATAGGTGAATATTGGAATGTCTGTAAGTGTGATAGAAGTGTCTTCAACTCAATTTAATTAACTCAATTTAAACTTAACTATTTATTTGTCAGAAACTTTTTGTATAAAGCATCAGTGTGTAAAATTTAATATATATACCAACCAAGTGCTTAGTCTTAAAAGCTGTAAGTCATAATAAACAGAATACTAATAATAAATAGATCACATAAAAAGTAAGTATCACCGTGAAATGTATAATATAATAAGCAATGATTTAAGGAATTGTTTACAAGCAGTGGTACATAATAATTAAATAAATCAGCTATTTATGAGCCTGGTAGATGAGGGCACAGTACTCAACATGGCTCTGTTTGTCCTAATGTGAGTGACCTGTATCTGTGACCTGAGGGGAGGAGCCTGTTGAAGTCTGAGCCTGCAATTATTTCACCACTTATAGGAATCCCTTTTCTAAATAGTTGGCAGTGAATGCTAAACAGAAAGCTGAACCAAGCTGTTATGTTGATAGTTAAGATGTTCAGAGGTGCTACATCGCACCTTCGGATAGGAAGAGCTGGAAAAAAAAAAGTCTGTGGTTGCACGAGAGACGATGACTCCACCAATCATAGGTATTTGCGGCCGATACTGAATTTGAATTGTAGAAATATATAGGTCTAAACCCATCACATAAGTAATCTATGTTGATTGGACTCCTCAGAAATGTTTGTGAATTGTGGGGACTGGGCTGAGGGTTGAGGTTGAGGTCTAAAGAGGAGCCTCGTGTCTAGTTAAAGGTGGTGAGAGCGATGATGGATCTCTTCTAGAATCTACAGTGAATCTCTGCCGTCCTTCAACATGCTGCCCAACCATAAAAGGCCCGATCACAATGTCGGCACTTCAACTTTTACCTGGCGTAAACAAAACAAATTCAATTAGCTATCTCCATAGTAACTAATTTCCTCTCGTTATTTGGAACAAAAGAGCCGTATTGGCTTGTTTCATCTTGTTAGATTTCCCTAGAGAAAGCTATTGGGTAACGTGGTGGTGAGCGCTCCATACCGGCGTGGCTGAAGCCTTCATTACCAGGGAGCCCCCTTTCTTAGGCTTCCCTGCCGCTTCTGGTCTGTGAACTACATTTAATCTCCTCCCCTTCCACAGCGGACTCTTGAGTCAATTTTTCTCTGTTCTTTAGCTAACCTTTTTTTTTTTTTTTTTTGGCCTGGCGTAAACAGAGTTCCTTCTGGCACCTGCCTGTAGAGAGCATTTTTGCATGATACACTGTAAGCACTATAAACATGCTTGAAAGGCAGCGCTGTTATGTAAATAGGCTGACATACTGAATGCTTGTCTTGCTGCCTGTGGGCACAGTAGTAGGGGACGTTTACTTCTAACACGTACATAGACTAAAAATATCTCCGATATGTGCACACATTAAAGAAGTGTGGAGCACATGTGTGCAATGAAGTATACCCCCCCCCCCCCCCACACACACAGACAGCTGTCAGCCTCACTGTGTAGAGCAGATAAGTAAAGAAGAATAGAGACTTTCTGATCAGGGGCGAAACAACTTGGGCTATTGGGCTATTTCAAGTATTAAAATTAACAGCACAGTTCATCTCTGCTGTGGATAGTAGATACTAGCTCTTCTATGGCTCTACATGATCTACACGGCGTGCACTCCATTACACACTACAATTATGACTCGCTGGAGTGTTGAATCGGCTCGGATACCAAGTTCGAGACCTCCTCGTGGTCAATGCGAGGCAGACATACCGTTTAGCCCGCAGCTGGTTTTTATTCATGATCAAAGCATCAAATGGTTGAAACTAAAATGAAGACGGCAGCCACATCGCATGGCTCATCCCAGAGGAGGGGGAAATATGATGTTACTGTTTGGAGGACAAGCATAGAATGCATGTGCATATGCGAAAGAGAAGAAGTAGCGTACACGGTCACCTTGAGGTTTTGTTTTCCCCTCCAAACACTCCATGACCCAATATTGAGGTTTTTTTTTTAATTCACAGATCTCAAACATGAGCCAGGCATTTTCTCCTCCTCTTCTACACATGATTTCTGCAGTGTCCTATTCCGCTCAGAATCAGTGTTCTCTTGGCTGAATCTATTACCTACTGTGGACATCATGTAGTGACTGGCATACACATCACAACTGGATGAAGAAGTGGCTAATTGCAGGCCATGACCCATGTTGTTGCTACTGTTGACTTTTTATTGTACTTTTGCTAATCTACTGACATCTGACTGACATAGTGCTGCTTAAAAAGCCAGTCTCTTCCAGCTGGCAGATCATTACGTTTCTCGCGTATTTCATTAGACTTTGACCAGTGCTACAAGATTTGCTGCTTGTACTTTGCATTATATTAACCATAACCACTATCTAGAAGGAGTTTTCTAATGTAACTGTGTCATAACTACTAGTTCACACCCTCTGGTGATATCTGGGAGCTGGTGCTTCATCCTGCCTTATGCAACGTACTGTCACCAGCAGAAATCCGGTACAAAATCTGGTGCAGACCACTGAAACGACAGTGTCATACTAATAGCTGTGATCTCAAAGTCACTCTGAGTGGTCTTTTGCTTCATCCTGCCTTATTTGGTTTTATAGTGCAGTATTCAGCCCTCCTACACAATACTTTTAAGTAACATGTCATTGGAATGCATACACTAGAGAACAGCACAATTTAGATTTAGTCCCCTATGTTACTTGTGCTTAATGTGTCACTTTTCACACATTTTTTTTTCTTGATTCATATTCTTTTATTATGTGTATATCTGTTCTTACAGTCTTGTAAAATCACCAGAAGTGAGCTTTTTTTCCGATGCATTCATTAGATAAAATACTGGTAAGGGAAAAAAACTGAATGATAATAAAAGGAAATTGCAAGTTATCATCTCACAAATGGATTTATTGTAATTTCAAGCTTTCTTATGAACTTCTGTTTTAACATAAGTACAATAATAAAGTTAACTTTATTTTATACTATCATTTATACCCTAAAATGACTACCATCATTAAAAACAAGCCTCTTCTGAAGTAATTTTTTCAGTGTCAAATATTAGATAACAATGGTATGGCTATTGAAGAAGTGGTCTGTCACACTGCTTCTTTATTAAAGCAACACAAGAATCACACGTCTCTCCTTTTTTCCTAAAATCATTCCTGCCCTGTGAGGATGAATTTTTAAATTTATGTATTAAATATTTTATTGCATTGTAACAATTGTCACAGCACTTTCTGCCAGTGGGTTTCCTACATGGGGAAGAACAATTACATGATTTTTTTCTTAAATGCTTTGATTAGGTAACTTCCTCCAACTTCCTGCACCGCAGACAGACACGGTATTGATCAGAATTGAATTGCCCGGCCACTGCTACTATTTGTGAAAGCCATCAATCTAAGCAGAGCTGAACAGGGAAACCTGAGCTATAGCTGCTGCGAATGTAGTGTATAGTTGGGGAAGCTTGAGCCTCCCTCTTGCTCTGATTTTTATCCCATTATTATCTCTTTTCCAGCCAGTAATTAGAATTCTTTGGCAAAATGTTGAAAAAGCTGCCCCTATAAGCTCAATTCTTTTCTATTACAAACGTGAAGAGAAATGCATAGAAGCGTTAAAATCAGGAGTTATTAAATGGCGATATTAAAAAAAAAAAAAAAAAAAAACAGAAATCGTGAACTTCAATAATTACGTCCTTAAATATTGGAGGATGTTTTTTTTTTTTATTGCAGTGTTATCTAAATGAAAGGGGTTGGATTCAGTGTCACATTGGAGACCTATTGCCTGTAGGTACTGGTGTTTGATGACTACACCAGGTGACATGTTCTCCTGCTGGTCAGTGCATGTGGTCAAAGCTGCACAGACACAAAGTTCCTCCCTCTCATTAAAATGAATGTCTGAGTTTTAGCGGTTTCCAGGTGTAATTACAGGTGGGGGATTCTAGAGACCTGCTTTTCTCCTACTGACCTGTTCCATAGGTATGCACATCTCTCTGGCAGCAGGAAGACACTCTCGTAGCTCTCGCAAGAAATCTCACCTGAGCTACTTAGTAGCTGCTTTGTAACTGATATTTCTAACAAGCCAATGTGCCACTTCTCGGGGATGTATATCTAGTGAGCTGCTGCCCTATGTTTTTTGGGTAACTTGACCTTGTTTACTCAACAGTCTGTGCCACAGTGCTGCCTAATTAGCTGTATGACGCACTGGATGGCAGATCTGTGTGTGTGTGTGTGTGTGTGTGTCCGTGAGGGAGCTGAATATCCTGCAATTATAGGGAAAGCTCTGAAGATAAAGCCTGCTCCTGCAGACTGTGTGGCTCAGGACAAATCTACAGGGACCTGGTTCCACTGAAATTCCTCCGTACCATTGCCTAAATCTCTACCTCTACATACAGCTCATATCTTGTATCTCAGTCTTTCTCCATGCTGTTAAAAAAAACAAAGCAAGCTGGGTAGTTTAATAAAGGCCAGGTATGTGTTCATATTTGTGTGTTTTTTCTGAGGTTTTTTTGTGTGTTTTTCCTACGAGTGCAGCCTTCAGATAGAGTTTGGTTATAAGGGTGTGAAGATGTTTGACTCACAACCCTTATTCAATGCGAACTGCATGCTTGTTACTGCTAGCTATGTACGTGGGGGATGATGAAGATACTGCAGCATGCAGAGCTGCAGACACTGTTGCATATATATATATATATATACCTGAGGGTATGTCACTGACTGAAGTTACACCATTGCTCTGGTGAATGTCTCAAAAAAAGCTACCTCAGAATGCATTTGGCACAGACATTGTTAGGGATTAAGCTGTTAATGTTGTTTTTTTGAAGTTTCATATTTTTTCAGAACAAATAAATTACTTATTAGTGCTCACTTTATCCAAATAATCATCACTGTTTGCATCTTCAATGCATCTAGTTTCTCTTCAAAATAAGCATTTTGCACACTTAAAACATTGTGTTAGCATCATCTACACCTAGTAATAATGAATAGTTATAGCATTAAAACAACTTTTCAGGTTGTAGTTAAGTGATAATGTGTATATATATATATATAAAAAAAAACCTGAATCGTAACTCAATCCCATTTTACAACCGTACCATGTAGGAGCAATGTAATTCAAGTATAGTCTATAATCCCTGTATGACAAATTCAGTGCTAATAAATAAAGACTAAATTAAAACTACTCACAAAAGGAAGCATCTTAAAAATGATCGTGATGCTGATGCCTAACGGTAACCAGGCAACATACAAGTTAAAAACTCTAGTCCAGACATATGTTAGATTTTGACCCAGTATTGTTTGTCATTTTTTGGATGACCGGACTCTTCAAGCTTATGTTCGTCACTGAGTAGTTAGTCCATCTTTCCTGAGGGTCAGAAAAACCTTTTTACTTCCTAGTTTTATCTCCAACATTATGATGACAATATTCTGTAAAAGCCCACACAGCTTATTTTGCTAGGGCCCTGTAAAACACAATTCACTCTCAAAGTTCATAACCCCTCGGTTTCCCTCTGTTTATTGCTTATATTTTCAAGAGCCTTTAGGAAGTAAGGGGCTATGGGCTTTCTTTGTCTGTTCATGTCATTAAACACATGTGCTGTAAACCATTATCCTCTCTCTCACTCCCCTCCCACAATCCATTTCCTTCTTCTTGCCATTATAGGAAATGAGCTCACTTCACTTCCCCTTCCATCCTCATTGGGTTATCCTGTCATTTTTCTGCACTGGAAAATCTGGTGCTCCTGGCATCCCCTGGGAGCCCGTCTGGTTGCACTCTCTGCTTTGTGTTTGTGTGTGTGTGGAAAACACACTTACAGCCAAATGTCAAAATGTTAAGCCACAGAAAGAAAGGCAGCTCTTTGGTGTGTGGTGAGGTGGGGACAAAAGATGGTGAATTTATTGATGGAATAAAAGAGAATGAACATTGGGCTGCGGTTCCTATTTAACCAAGTGGAAGATTAGCTTGTCTTTTTGACTAGCAGGGTTGCTTCGCACAAGCTTAGCTATGGCTTCATCTCTTGATCTCTAATTTAGTATTGTATCTGTTCAGATGTGTTCTCACGTGTGGAGAACACATCTGAACATGCCTAATGAGCAAGGAGAAAGCAGTAGGCGGCCGATAAGAATGCAAAAGGGACATCAGAGATTCAATCTCGCAAAATGTCGCCAACAGTTGGTATCTCTGTTTAGTTTTTTGTGACGAGTGACAGTGTGCTGCCACAAGAGATGCCAACATGGCCAAGCTGTCAGAAAGCAGACTGGAGTGGGAAAGGCCCTCCCAGAGGTAAAGGCTAGAACGACTTGTAATCTCTCTCCCCAACGTGTGCTATGCTGTCCTTCCCCATTTCAGTTTTCTTTTTTCCAGTTTTACCCACCACCTCACTTGATCTGTCACACTACTTGTGAGCAGCTGCCAACTCCAGTGATCTTTCTCCGCAATTTAGAGCGGCCGAGTTCTGTTGGTTCGTCTTAGCCTGCGTGCGGCAGAGAAGGCGAGGTGCCTAACAACACTTGAGCAGCGGGGGTGTGGTGGTTTGGGGGTGTGGGAGGGTCATGTGAAGGTGATAGATGGTGGGAATGGTTTAGATATCACACTGGGTGAGGTATGGCCCTTCTTTCCCCAAGGGGCGGGGGCAGCTAAGGGTGATAATGTTGTGGCAGCTGCACTGTCTAGACTGTAATTGAAAGGTCATTTTGTTTCAGTGCCTGTACTCAGTTCTCCACTATCTGACAACTGGGTATGACATTCATACACATCTCTGAAATCTCTGTTGCTCTAAACACTTACTTTAAAACTAGCTTCTTGCCTGTAACTGAATGTTTGTTCTCTATTCATATTCTTTCCAGAAGTTTCCTTTCTTAACTTCAAGCTTTGCTTTGGTACAATATCCCTCTGAAGGTCACAGTTTGATTTGTGGATATTTGTGATTGAACTGCACTGACATTTGCTCGACATGATCTATCCAGAAATCATTAGCATAATCTATTTTGAAATGTTAGAGGTGTTTTTAATAATCAACTTATCGATTTTTGTCAACTAATTTAAAAAAAAAAAGTATGTAGGTTGAACTACTGTCATATATTGCCCTGAAGACATAAAACAAAATGATTTGAAACCGAGATAATAATCAACAGACTAATCTGTAATGAAAATAATTTGCATTCCTACCATCATGTATAACTTGTATTACATTCAATCCAATGTTTCATTTTTTTTGCTCCACTTATACAGCGATATTAATTCTACTGAAAGTGTGAAATTGATTCATGGCAAGAAATTAGATTTGGGTTTTGAAGGAAATACAGGATTTCCTCTGAGAAATGATTTAGTCCATCAAAAAGACTGTGTTCACCTCCCAAAACCAATCAGAGCTATCTTCTCTCCTGCAAAGTTTGAGGAGAGAAGATAGTTCATGGGTACAAGTGGTTTACGGTTATCGAACAATAGCAGTCCACGCCTAGAACATTGTGATTGTAAATCTCTATCAGCTAATTCTTCTCAATGACTTTACTTATATTCTTTCAAGATCTCTCTTTCCTCCTCTACCTCTACTTTTTACCATTTCTGATTTGGGTGTTAACTGTTCTGCAAGTGGAAAAGATATCATTTCCTGTTTCAGCCTCTTGTAACACCCACTCCCCCACCCCCTAACACCACCACCACCACTCATATCTGTCACTTCCTCTTTCAGCTGGCTGCATGCAAAAAGTAGCCTAGAAACAAGTTTTGTTCAGCTGGTTGAGGAAACCAGCACACCCATCCTGTGTCAGCAGGCCTACTTATAAAAAAAGGAAAATGGCAAACTCTTAGGAAAGCAACCTCCTTTGTTTCTGCGATTTCTTTGAAAATTAGATCAGTATTCATAGTTCACATTTGTCTACATAAATAGTTGTAATGTAAGAAAGTGTTACCTGGGAGGGTTCGGCACTGTTAAAACTCATCTTTTGCACACAACTTTCTGTCTCCACTTGTGTAATGTCTAAACACAACCCTTGAGCTAAGAAAGATTTTTGGAAAGAATGTAGTAGAGCCGTAAAATATGTTTGTACTTTGGTGCCTTGTTTTGTTTTCCACCCCATAAAAAATAGCCCTTAAAGCAGCAGGGCACAGTGAAGAAATGTGTGTAGGACCCCATACGAAGCTCTCAAAAGTAAAAAAGAAAAAGCAGGCTGTGTTATAGCACTTGTAATTTGTGTGTGTGTGTGTGTGTGTGCGTGCATGTGTGTGGTGTATAATTTGGCGTGTGGCACGCAGGCTGACATTCCCTCAAACATGCCTCACAAGCTGCTATTGGACTTCAAATCAGTTCAAAACTTTCCCATGGAGGGAATCTGATTAGTAGGCAGTTAGTTTAAAGTGAAAGCACATATTAAAACGCACAGTAAGCTCAAGACGGCATTAAACCGTTTACTACTTAACAGCATAGCCTTTTAGATTATGTTCGCCGGAGCTGCGACACATTAAGTGTCTCTAATGGAAATGTGATTTATTAGATTTACGTGTCACGGCCTGCTGCTTCGTCTTCTGGTGAAGACTGCATGCAGAGACAATAAACAAATAGAGAAGTTGCTGACTTCTGTATCTATTCTAGGCAGGTGGTCTAAAAGGCTGTTTTAAAAAGAACAAACTTATTTACTATAGTAAAAGCTGTGCGATCCAGTAATAACATAATATCAAATAACAGTATGAATTGTAACCTGGACAAGGGCAGCGAACTATTCCTACCAACCTTCAGTTTGTGCATCTGAAAACGTGCCATCACATGCATACATGTGGCACGGTTATTGACTAATTTTGGCAAGATAAGGTAAGCGAGATACGGAAATGCTTTAAGGAGCAAGGCAAGCAGGAAAGCTCTTATCACCAGACTTTTCATGTTCAAGGGAATGGGAAGAAAATGCTGATTCGGCTCCGGCTTTTTTTCAGTGTCTCTCTTATTGACAGGGATTATGTCCTTTTTAAGGAAGGTTTTACTCAAATTCACGTTGCTGCTGCTGTGATTGATGATTACAATAAATGAATCATGTGATTAATTTATAATGGCCATTGTGCTTATGCATATTTATTCTGTTTACAAGAAAGCACTTTACAACACTTGCAGTGAAAAATAATATTCCAAGAAAAAGAGCCGCTTAAATTCACTGTGTGTGTGTGTGTGTGTGTGTCCCTCTATAGTGTTCATGCACTAACATGCAATGAAAAATAAGCAATGGGTGGTAGGTAAAATACATGTCAATGTAGGAAACTCCCAGGGGAATTAGTTTATTGGTCCCTTTCAAACAGGCTTAGTTTCCATGATCTGATCTCTCATCTGATGTAAAACACTGTACTAACACGCCCGTGAAAACAAGCTTTACCCTTTCAGATGTAATGCAACAGCTTATATACAGGAGTTTTAAGAATTTGAATATAAAAAATGAGATGATCTGCTTTGGGCTGTAAATCCCTTAAAAAAATAAACATGAAAATAGTAGTTCAACCCTACATTTGTGTTTCCAATTTAATTAATTCCAAACTCTGGATATAATATTTCACCTACCACTTAATAATAACTGAAATTGTAACAACGGTGCCAATAGCTGCAGGAGTTGTGCGCCTTCCATTCGTGGCGCGGTTGTGAACTGTTGGTGAGCCGGGGGTTAGGAAAACTAATAAGTAGAGCATATGACGGTCTCATCTATAATATTAAGAATTCCTTCTCCTAGAAAGAGATCATTGTAGTTCAAATGAAGCTTCTGTTCGGGTAATCATAGTAATTACACTCTGACGAAGGGAAGATAACAGCAACAGCCAATGAGAGACATCAGTGAGAGTCGTGCCCACAGTTTGAGGAGTGCCAGGCTGCACAGAGAAAAACGCGAGAGAGACGAAATGAGCACTTTTAAAAGCAACGCTTCTCATACACCATTTTTATCAGCGGCAAACATAAATAGTCACGATGGCTCACTAATCAGAAAGAATTTAAAAAAAGTCACAATACTGCAGAACCCAGCCAGACAACCGACTTGTTATGACACTTTATCCACATGTTTAACCTTTGCACTCTTAGTGAAAGACTTGTAGGCAGTAATCAAGTGGGAGAATGCCTGGATACGAACATGAAAATGGTGTCACAAGATTATAGAAAATTGTTTCATTGCTTTTCTCCCAACCAGCAGTGTGAAATGGCTAAGCAAATTTAATTAGAGAACACATATCATGTTTCAAAACATGCCTGGGGATCTTTAAGTTATGGATTGGAGTGCTTTTTTTTTTTTTTTTTTTATTAACCAATGGGGCTCAACCATAGACTGTCTAAAAATAATGGACTTAGCCACCGTGATGTAATCTGTTGGTTTGTGGACTCCTGTTTTGAATCTTTGAGTTCGGCATTTTAACAATCTCAATCTTGTTTTCTTGGAGCTAGGAAAGAATGTTTTGGAGGAGAGCAGACCGCTATTGGCCACCTAGAGACTGGCCACCTGTTAAATGGACACTCCCTTAAGTCTAAATAATACAATTTAATGGGTGAGTTATAGTATATATGTGCATATATTGAACATTGAGTCATTTCCACTTTTTTTTTCTCCATCATTTGGAGTAATGATTTTTTTTCCTGCCCCAGCTGTTGTCTCACAGTAACACTTTGTGACAACTTTATATTCATTAGTATCAGACCACTACCGATGCCCTGTAGGAATAACTGAACCCAAAATTACCCTTTAATCTCCTGGAGAGATTTAATACTCAGATTTCTCTTGAATACAGCTTAATGTTTGGCTTTGGTAAGTTTGCTCCAAACTGAGTTGTACTGCTAGGTATCAGACTGTATTAAATCGGGCACAAATCCTCGGCTAATAAAAGCATGTTTTTTTGTGTTTCTGTCTGACACTCGCTTTCAGAAAATTAACTTGTTTTCAGCGTGAGACTATGGCCGCTTCTCCCACCAGGAAATGTTGCATTTTATACACAGTACTAGTCAAAAGTTCACAAGTTTGAAACTGTCTAAATAAACTGGTTAATAGTGTGTTCCCGGCAAATAATGTGAACAGTATTAGTTTGTACTGGTATTCGTTGACTTTTCAGTCAGAGGTTTGTTCTGAAAAGGTTTTTGGAGGCAAAATTAGCTTATTTGATTCCCATACTGAATTCCATCGAAGGTAAAGTGCAGGGGTCGGCTGGTCGGATCAATTCCTCGCTCAAGGCCAATGCATCAGGGTGAAAGGTGTCAGTCAATCATGAAGCCGGTTTCTGCAGCAAAGAATCAGTCTGGGCATTTTGAACAACATTTTGGTTCACTTGGAGAGAAATGAGGCCTCGCCTATAGATTGTGGGAGGCGTGGTGTGAAAGACAAAAAAAAAGAGATGGAAGAAAGCAGGATGGGGGGGTAAAGAATAAGATTTACAGCGTGGACAAGAGAAAGAGAGGGGTGAAGCCAGGAGGGCATGTGTTAGCACCGCAGAGCTGACTGAAAAGAAAGCGGTGAAGGAAGGGGGCGTGTAGCTAAAAGCAAAGGGCCGGAGTTGGAGCAGAGCAGGGTGCAGCTGAGCCTCTGGCAGGGACGCTGCACTGAGGGCTTTATTGTGATTTGTAATTATGTGGTTTTCTGTGGGGCCTCAGTTCGGTGCGCTCCCACACTGAGGCTCTTTTTAGTCGGGGAATACTGAGTAGGAGAACAGAGACAGGGTGGGGCTTCGGGGGGAGACACTTAACTATTTCTGTTAAAGCAAGAATGAGCAGACATGGCCAGAGCTGCACATATATAATTCATATTTGAAATCAACTATACCTTTATGGGGGAAAAAAAACTTTTTTTGCAGGATCTATGTGTGTGGATAGTGAAACGGTTGAATTGGATGACTGGACATGTGGACTATCACAGCAAATTAAGGCAGGGGTCAAGAATTAAAACGGTTCAGACATATATATAATTGGCTTGTACTGCGTTTGCCTCTTTCAGTGACTGCCAAACACAGTTGATGTGTTTTGTAAGAAGAAAGCAAACAGGTGTAGGGTTTACCACAGAAAGTTACACACCCTAAATAACAGTTGGATAACACCAGTGTCATTCGTTCCAACAGCCCACACAGATGCAGTACAAAGTTTGTACTGACATCAATGGTCCCCAGAGGATGTATCCTGTTGACGTTGCTAACAGTCTTCCTACCTGTGGTATGATTATATCACACTGTGCCATATAATCTGAAGTCACTTTGACTTGTGATTGGCACAATTCATGAACAATTCTTTACACGCTGCCAGGGGTTTATAGGGGCTTTCAGCCGGTTGTGTGTTTTGCATGAGGGCTGTTTGTGTGCAGCCCAGTGTCTCGGTTTTCCCTCAGCCGTGTGCTGACTGAGATCTGACTCTTCATTCTTGGAAGCCTCCAGAGACTTATTGGGTCATTTTTATTTAAATGTACAGGAAATAACAAATGGGCTTCAGGGACTACAAAAAAATTAAAGAAAAAAAAAAAGATGAGAAAGATAAGGAAAAATTTGATATATCTCCCTGAACTGATCATGAATAGATATTAAAAGAACAATGAACAGGCCGGTGAAGAAAAGAGCTTCAGGGGAGAGCTGAGGTGATAACAAAGTGCTGGAGTGTGGCTGTCGGTTGGTGGTTGAGCTGTGCTGGTTAGGTTGAAGAGAGCAGCTGTATGCGAGTTAGAAACAGGGACGGAAGAGCACCACTCGATCAGAAGCCTCTTTCTGCTCAATTTTAATTGCAGCACCTGCATGGCCGGGCCTTCTATTCTAGAGGCTTAGTATCTGAAATAGCCCATGATATCTGATCTGAATGTTTTCAACGGCTTTTAACATACTCTTTGTAGTTTGAGTTTGTGTTTTAAGCAGACTGTGTATAGACAGTGATTCAGAGATTTTCTGCTTGTTTCTCTATCGATCTGTCTTTTTGGAGAATGCCCATAAACTCTGAGTAATCTGAAGGTAGAGGGCTGCGTATTGACTCCAACATGCCCACAAAAGGCTGCCAGCTGCAGCAGGTCGGTTTCCTGTTTTTCTGCTTTCTTCTTGTTTTGTCTCTGAGACGCTGCAAACATTCGAGCCTGCAAAGAAATAGCGGAGATGAATGAGGGAGGTGCAATTCAGACCTTGAAGTTGCAAGAGTACATTTTGATTCCGTTTAGCTCCATTTTCTTAGATTTCCACATTGTCACATAATCCGTTAAATCAGACCCCTATTCTTAACCAATCTCAGTGGCGATCTAAACGCCTGATGTGAAAAATGGCCTGCCCTTTCCTCTCCAGTTTGATTAAAGACTGTGGGGAAGTGTGGCATTGAGACAATAGAGAATTCTGGACTGCAGCACTATGGGGGAGGGCCTCCCTCCTTTTCTCTAGGGGACCCTAAATACAGCTTTTTCTTTCTTTATAGGATAAGAAGTTTTGTTAACATTGTAGTGATTCAATTACAGCCCAGTGCAGCCCAGGTCGTGTGTAATCCCTGTATCTACCAAGCATCCCAGCGTTTTCATTGGCTCACTCTCATGTTGTGGTTCAGAGCAAAGACAAGGTAGCATTCGGGTGTTTGTTATGAACAGTCTTCATTTTTTTTATATAATTTTTTTAAAAGTTTGACACATGTACCTGGGTGAGGTGGGGATGACTAAAATAGCTTAAAGAGAGGGAAGTAACAGACATGAACTAGGGCTGATTGTGTGTATGAATAATAGGCATAGGGAACAAGAAGGGCAGGGCCTATGCAGTGTGTTTCCTGAAAGGCAGGAAGTGAGCAGGGTCAGACCACAGAAGCATTGAGTTATTGGTCTGAGCTTCTCCTGCCAAAATCCAAAAAAAACAATCCATCGGTGCCTCTCACTCTTTCCTCTGATTTCATACTTAATTCTGATTAAACAACTACAGTCAATTATGTCTTACTGGCCACTTTAAACTAATGTTTTAGGGAGGAAACTGGAGAAATATTCTATGACGGGCTATGCCAAATACAACCAAACAACTGTTTTTTTTTTTCTTTTTAGGCCTTTATAGATTCTTAAAAAAAAAATACACAAGTCTCTGGTCTGGAGAAATTGAAGCCAGCAGTGTTCATGTTGTCATTGAAGCTTCTTGAAGGTTACCGTGCAAAGGAAGAGCTAATATTGTCAATGCAGAAACCCGACCTTCATCCAAGGATCAAACTGTGACCTTTTACATGAAAAGAGAAGGGAATTAAAGGTGTAGACTGCAGAGAGGCGGATGACTCTGCTGCCGTTTATGCTGACATTAAGAAGCGAATTGGATGTGTGCTCTGTTGCTGCCTGTTTTGTTTTGTATTCCATGGAATGCACTGGGTGAAAGAAGATGTACATAGTTGTGCAACATCCTTTCTACTTCTGATACCCTTCCCTGCCCAAAACTCACCATCAGAATTTGATTGTAATATTCTATAATAAAGATCCCTCTTCATAGATGAACCTGACATTATTTATGTTATTATTGAAATTACTCTTTATGTACTAAGCTTGTATCCATTTCCTTTTCTGCACAGAGAGAAAATACACACGATGCAATTTTTCTGCATTCTCTAATTATGTGACCCCCCCCCCCAGGAAATGGACAAAATCAGTTTTATCACTGAGATGCAAAGCTCAGTTTGAAGAAGTGGCACCTATAGTTGTGACCCTGTCAACCTTGAAACATTGTTTCTTTCTTAGAACAATAAGAATTTATATTTTTCCAGCCTGACTTTTCTTGTTTAGGCAGCCAACACACCAGAAATGAAATGTTGTCAAAATGACTGAGAGCCTTTAGTATTTTCAATGGTCGTAAATGACTCACCTTGTGAACCATAACACAAACCTTTATTACACCAAAGTTATTTTTATTGCACTGCATTGTTTTTCTTCCAGTGATTTTGTCCTTATATCAGGGAAAGCCCTGACAGTCCAACTTATTCTTGCTCTTCTAAATTATTCTCTGCATATTGTTGCTTACTATAAGTAAAGCTGGCTTTCCCCAACTGGTGAATCCACTTTGTATTTGTATTTAATCAAGCCTCCTGCAATAAATAGACTGCTTAGTGTCATAATTCTTTACAGTTTTGCAATTTTATAACATAAATTATAAAAAGTATAAATTATAAAATAGTTTTAACTTGTAAGAAATGTTGGATCATAGCTTTTATGCAATACCACTGAAAGCATAAATGTAGGTGCAATTTGTTATATTACTACTCTGTGTGTATGAAAGACAGCCACTGGATAAGTGACAGTGACATAACACTTGCTTTCATTTAGTGAATAACAGCTTTTTTTGTCTATAAACATGAAAAATAATTTAATGAATAATCCAATCAAACAGTGGTTTTCTTTCTTTAAGTTGTTTTTGGATAATCTAACATCTAAGACTATAGAAAACAGAGCTCCATCCTTAACATAATTTTCTGTAGCCTCTTCTCTACTATGTTCATTTTTTAACAATATTTAATGCAAAGCAATAAAGCTTGAGTGGAAAAAAAGATATATCATTTATTAATGATTTAAAATTTTAGTGATTTTTGTGGTAGAAAGAAAAGCGGAAATGACTTATTTCTCAAATATCCTACAATACCATACATACTGTACATGGAGGGACATTTTCAACATCTTTCTATTTCGCTGTAAAGAGGACAAAAAGAGAGAGGAAAAAACACACAAAAAACACTTATAATAGACCAACAAGCTCAGACATTCTACACAAAGTCAGAGCAAATTGAAGATGTTACACTAGTTAAAGGTCAAGCCAAGGCTCAAAGGTTTAAATGGTATAATGTTCATATTGCATTAAAACTCATCCGTCGGTTCTTAAAGCTTTACCATAGTCTACCATTGAATGCAGATAAGAAAATGTAATCACAAACTTCCTATAGAAGGAAGAACAAACCCTTCAGAAAATGTAACCCTTTCCCTGGTAAATTTCCAACATTGAAATAATTTCTTTCTCCTCTCTCTTTCCTTTTTTTGCCATGGCTATTCATCTGCCTTTGCACAATTTTTTCAAGTTGTGTAATGCAAACAAATACAGCAGGATCATTGCCACATGAGAATGAACTAGGTGTTGTGTATATACAGAGTTTCACTTCATTTCAGTAGCTGTAATGGATAGTTTTCTGAATAGTATAGGCTTGACTTAAGGGAGGCAACTCAGGCATGGAAGTATAACTTGGTGCTGTTTTAGTCAAAACAGAGCTAGAGCTGGGTCAAAAGGTATTTAGTCAGCCACCAATTGTGCAAGTTCTCCCACTGAAAAATGACTCCTGTAATTTTTACTCTGTAATTTTGGTCATAGTGGAGTTTGAAATGTGGCTGTTTTGAGGTTGTGGACAGGTGTGGACAAGTTCAAATAGGTGCTGTACAGGTAAGGAGTGATGGACAGAGGACCCTCTCATAGAAGTTACAGGTTTGTGAGAAACACAAATGTTTGCCTGTTTATTTATTTTACTGAGGAATTTACCGTTTTTTTAGTGAAAATCCTACAGCAGGGTTTCCTGAATTCTGTCTACCCATTCAGTCTCTCATACTTGAAGTGTACCCTTTATGAAAACTACAGGCCTCTCTCATCTTTAAGTTGGAGAAGTTGCACAATGCCCCGCATTCTTTAGAAAGCACTTGCGCAAATGCTCAAACTAATTCACAACAATACTTTGAAAGGCAGTGGTGGTCTACAGAGTTTGAGATCTACAGAAAAAGGTCTGGCAGGTAAAAAAGTAGCACTTACATTTAACTCATTACTACCCCACACACTTTACCCCCTTACTGCACAGTGACCTGTGGTTGTCTTCAAAAGAGCACAAACACTCAACGAATACACCCAGTATAAATAAGGGGAAAAATGGGGAAAAAAAACAACAAACATGCACTCAGCAAAGAGACCCTTATCTGTACCTTTTCTTTATGCCATCTCCTGGATGAAGCCCAGAGGGCTCTGTTGCCAGGCTGCATTGTCAAGAAACGTTTTCATCGTCGAGAAGTTGACTCGAGCTTTAACAGTTTTTAATGAAATAATCTGCTTTGCCTGTTCATCTTTGACCCGATGATTGATGGCGGTCTCCCAATATTCCGGCTTCAGGGAAGTGCGTTTTTGTTGATGCGCAGAAAGGTTCGGATAGCTTAGGTTGGAGCTCTCTGGTTACTATGGTGATTATCATTGGAGCGGTGTGTGTTTTGAAAGCAAACAGCACTGTTTTGGCACTAAGAACGGCTCGGGAGGATGTCACTGACAGCGGTGAAGGTGACTGCGTGTGTCTGCATGTCCACAACATTCAGACCCCTATCTGATCGTCATAGCTGTAACAAGTTATGGTGCAACTTATGATATGATGAAATAGACTCATTTTGCACAGTTCCCAGATTCCATAAAGATTCATTTAGCCTTTTAAGCATTTCATTCATTAGAGTGGAGTGGAAGCACAAGAGACAATTATGCATTGACTGAGTTAATTAGCTGTGGTAAAATGATCATAAGAGGCTAAGTTCTTCAGTGGCTTTTACGTTCTTGAAAAATTTAATTTTATAAAGAACATTTAATTTCTAAAACGAATATCCTGCAGCTAGTATGACTGCTACTGTTACTGTACAGTCCTGTCACTTTAGGAAACAACATGCCACTGCCACCCTGAGAGGTAACACAATTTGGAGAGTTTTTGATACAGTAATCTTTAGAATATTGCTGTCCTCTCAGCAGTTTTCATTATAGAAAGTGTTGTCTTCCTGTCTGTCTCTCACTGAGCCTCTGTCACTCGCTCTTTCTGAGTCCAGGGCCGTCGCTGTGCTCAGCTGCAGAGAGAGAGGAACCTGAAAGGAAGAGGAATAAACAAAAGGAAAGCAAGCCCAACAAAGCTACAGCGAGGCTTTGGTAGACATGCAGGTTCGGGGGCAACGTGCACACACAAAGAGCTCTCTGTGAGAGTGGAAGTGCTCCGTATTCCTGTGGAGTACTCACCCAGTCACACACCACGAGCATAGCCACAAGCTCTGTGAATGTGGACCCACCTCCCAAAGTAAACTGCATTAGAGAAAAAATATGAAGCCATTTTTAAAGTATTTTCTAGCATCGCCAGTGTTTACGTCACATTACAGCAACCAATTTGAACATACTTCAATAAATTCTTTTCACATCATGGAGGCCATGGCGACCCAACCTGACAGCCAACTAAAATCCTACACACAATACGACACTCATGCATGTAAATACCCAGACAGCAGGTAACAAAAATAGGTAACAGAATGGGGCAGAATGTGAATGTGTCTGTCAACAGCAAAATTACGGCCTTATAGTCCAGTGATTCGCTCATGTCTGTTTCAGGAGTGTGGAAAAACTATAACAATGTTCTATTGAGATATGAATCATAATACCAAAAGAAATACAAAAAAGCAATATTAAAAAAACATGTGCCACTCACATACACAAAAAGACTCCATATTTCAAAATAGAATTACTACATTTAGCTTTCCAGAAACAAGCAGCTTTAGTCATGTTCCTCACGGATACTGGTCGTAATTTAAATTTAAGTGTCATGCTTGTTGATGCCAAAACAGTTCTGCCCTTTCGCTGCCAAAGAAACTACATCAAATTGTTTGGTTCTGTCTGGCTCGTCAGTTAAATGGCTGTAGTTTAGATGGAAGTCGCAGCGCACTGTCTCCATCAACAGTCCTTCAGACGATGTGGATTTCGTTTAAGTGGCATTAGATTTAAATCTTTATGCGCAGGGTTGGCTGTGTTGATCCTTTTCCAGTTAATTTATGTTTCCAATCTGATTCTAATTGCTGTAGCTTAATGGCTCTGCTTCTGTCTGTATTTGCACCATGAGACTACTGTAAACATTAACTCGGATAACCTGTCTCTGCTCTCATTGGCCATCTCAGCAGTAGAATTAAGCACTGAGCAGCAGCAGCAGTCGGTAGACGACCAAAGTAGTTTGGTCTGGATAGATGGTACGTCACACCCTATACTTTTTAAACTTGGGCCTCTTTGTGCTGCACCAAAGGTGTAATCTTCTCCTTAGGTTTTTATCGTTCTTCCTCACAATCCATTTGCTTTCTGACATGTAGTAGTCTATAGCACAAATGGTAGAAAGGGAAATAGTAACAGAAGTAAAGGGGGGGTTGGTGCATAGCTATCTTCCCTGCTGATGTATTGTGTTTATGCCTGAAGTCTAAACTACAGGCCCACACAAGTAATGGTAAGTAAGTAATGGAATACGAGGAATACCTGCATGAATTTAAAACAAATTTTGTGAGGAAGGGAAGGCGGATAAATCTTTCTTATCCTTTTTATTCCTGTATTCTTATGCTGCCAATTAATCATTTACAGCATTAGCTCTGTTTCACAGATTTCAATTGGAATGCCCCGCCCTCCCAAGGGCCCTCGACTGACATGTAAAGACTGAAATGATTCATTTTCTCTTGCTGTGGTAGCTTCATTCAAAGATGAGCTTTGTATATAGCTAAATTATGTCATCAATAACAGAAACTGGAAATATACATTGTGCTGTTAAAATCAATGATTTTTTTTTTATGGATTGCCACATGTGAATCCATAAAACATGTATATTCTTTACCTTATGACTTTTATTTAAACAGTGTCTGATTATGACAGGCATGACTTATGTGAACCATGATAAGACTGAATCGCAGGTATAGCGCATTTGAAAAGGCCACTTGAAGTCATGGCACCGGACTCCTGAGGCTGTAAAGTAGTCAAATGTATAGGATGTGGACGTTGTAAAGCATTATCTAGAGTACATGAGCGGTACACTTTCTATCAAACCTGTCAAGCACAAAAAGCACAGGCAACAAAATGAGAGCAACCTTTTCATAGTAAAAGCATCCCAGGGCAGGGAATTGAGCCCATCGAACAAACCTTTTTTGAATATACAAAATGAGTGATATACATTCATTTGAAAGTTCAGCAATGCATTTTTCGCAAACTCGGTTTATAAACGAAGTTACATAAGAAAATGACAGGATAACAAATCAAGACAGAGAAAAATCACAACCATATTGGTCAAAAATAACTTATTGCAGAAAGGTGGAAGTGTCTGTCACCTACAGGTTTGAATGATTGAAAGAGAAGCATTTTTAATGAACCTACAGAGGAGTGAAACTGGCTGCAGGGCTTGAACATACAGTGTCACAAGCCATGTTCCCTGCTGTTTTGTCATGTCTTCCATGGTGTCATGCAGCGTTTTGATAGTGGGCAGCTGACGTGTGATGGCCCAGTGACTGGAGAGGACAACTCAAGGTTGTTCTCAGACGGCCGATTGGTCTGAGAAATCAAGAGTCTTCAGGTAGCTTCAGTAACTAATGTGCTTGCTTGCGTGCGTGTTTGTTACTGTGATAAGCTGTGAACAGAATACAAACAGGAAATCAGTCTCCTGTGCAAAGCATGTGATTTCAGTAGAGATTCAAACCAGGATGGCGTCATCTGCAAGCTTTCACAGTCCTCTTGTTACATCTGTTTTATTAAATGGTTAATCCAGACCGGGAGACCTTATTTCACAATAAATTTGCTAGTGAAGAAAGACGACTTCTGCTTCTGTTGTGTTGAGAATGTTTCATGGTGCTTGCACAACTGTTCTCTGTTGATATTAGGAGCTTTGCCAGCTTCACTATAAGCACCGAATGCAGCTTTTTAAAAAATGTGTGATTTTATTTTGAGAAAACCATGAAAGATATGAATAAACTACCCATTCTTTACTGTATTTTATAATTTATTTGTAGAAAAAATGGCAACATATGCTATTTATGACTGTATAGGCACAAGAGTTTGAGAATTTAAATCACTGACTATTCATACTTTTCATTCAAGCATATTCAAAATCCGTGAAGGTTTAGAACCAGTACCTTGGCAATTACGTTTTGCCTTCATGAGAAATCAGCTTGAACTCTTTCATCTAGTGAAAGGCAGGCTTCAGCTTGTGCACCCTAAGGAAAATGCATGAACTGTTGAGAAACCTCCCGTTTCACCCCTCCTCTTTTCATTTCCTGTGCATTTTTTCACCTTGCAAGTTGAATTTGCTGTAGTGACACATAGAAGAAGCTTGGTTTAATTACGGCCTCTTTTTTTTTTTTTTTTCTTCCTTTACACACTCTTACACACTTCAGAGTTGTTGATTTCACACTCCATTCATCATGTCATGTAGAGAATTATAACATGAATGGTACATTATCTGTTTTTATTTTCAGGACCTTATTTTAAGTGAGGATCAAAAAAATGTTTTGTTCTGCATTACTAGTTTGGTAAATTAACCTTTAATGACTTAGTCTAAAGTGTGAGTTTGCTTTATAATTGATATGAAAAGATCATCCATCTTTTAACATCATGCCACATGGCACTTTCACTCTTAATCTTTAACATGTTTAAATGAATAAACCTAATAATAGGGAGGTCACAGAATGTAGTATATATTATTAAAATAGCAAATTTGAGTTATAACAGCATTTACTAGCTAAATCCTAACAACCTGTCCTTCCTCATACATACCAGTTGACTTCACAGGGACTGACTTGACCCATTTCTGCTATTTCAACACTAATGCAATGTCAAGCCCATTTTTTATGTGTGGCAAATGCAGGTGAGAAATATGGAATTTTGTCTTGGGGGAAAAAAAAGGTTTAATCGTAAAGTTGAAATTGGATTCAAAGTCACTCTGTTGCATTCAAACCTAAAGTTAAAATAACTATTCAACATAAAAGTTAAAATGCTGAGTGATGATGTTTACTCTTGCAGTGTCGGGTGCATTGGTTTGGTCGGCTCTTTCATGTCTGCAGGCTTCAAGGCCAGGAAAGTCTCTGATTCCTAGGACTGTGAGAAGGCCAGTCGTCACAGGCAGGCGGCCCTGGTCACCTCGTCTGCTCTTTGATCGATGGCCTTTCAGTTTGGAGTAATTATGGCGGCGGGACCAGGAGGCCTGTGACTTTGTGGACTGCCAGGTCCACATTGAGGTGCACAAAGTAAGGTGCATACACCTTGTAAATGCTGTTTACATGTTGAGATGACATGGACTCATTTAAAAATGTGCAGTCTTCGCTGAAATGCGAAATGTTTCTTGTCTACTGGTTAACAAAATAACAGATGATTGCAACTGTCGGCCAGATTAACCATCTGTCCCTCTTGTTACTGGATAAGTGTTTTACTTCTGTTGTCTTTTTAATTCACACATTTTTTTCTATTTCCATTCTTATGCATTGAAAGTGCACTGACACTCATGCTTTTAGATTGAATACTGACCTCTGTATCTTAGCACTCATAGCCAAGGAGACAGTCTGAAGATCACATGTATTCCACATCCTCGCAATATTCAAACAATATTCTGTTCGTGCCTTTAGAAGACACCGTATATCCATATCAGGCTACAGGCTTAATAAGATCTTCTTTGGTACATACCCTTACAAAAATCAGGCCATAATAGGATTTTAATATTGCCTTTGTCAATGAAAATTATCTAAAAATTAGTGTTTCTCGTAACATCAAAATCATAATGCTGTTCAATATCAGTCAAAATTTTCCGATGTGACGGAGGAGCCCGCTAGGACCAGCTAGCTTAGCGCGTCGCCGAGAGACACGCAGACAGTGACCCAACTAACTGTAGCGGTTTAACTCTGCCAATTTTTGACATCGGCCAGAATTTGTTGATATCGGACCGATACCGATAAGTTAAAAAACGTGACATATCGGCCGATATATATCGGTTGGCCGATATATCGTGCATCACTAGTTTTATTTGTTGTTTTTTTTTCCGACAGCAGCATTATACAGTTATAGTCTTACATCTGCAGTATAGCATAACTATGAACATACTCATAAACTAAACTTAGTTTGTCTCAAGATGCTTGTGAATAATACTGTGTTCCAAATTTAGTAGTCTACGTCTGTTACTGTAATGAGATATACATGTTTAATCAATATTAGGGAAATAGAAGTATCAAATGACATTCTGTATCAGCGGACACTCATAGTTAATGACTTGGATAAGGGCCCAAACAATTGGACATCTGTAATTAGAACAATATAAAGGAAACTTCTGTTTTTACTGTCGCCTCATTGTCCGGCTTTTGTTACCAAGCAATGTTTTTATCCAATGTATTTATCATGCTCCTTCTACTGCTTATATTTTGATGCAGCAATCCATAATTCATGGAACCTTTTCTCCTCCATCCTTCTGACTGTGTGCCTGTACATGTGAACGTGTATATCTTGGGTACAAAGGGGTGGACTGGTAATGGATGCATCTATAATGCATCAGCAGTACGTTTCAGTTCTCCCTCCATGGCCCGTAATCCTACAGATGCCCCCTGTGAGCTCAGTCCCACCTCACTCTGGGTGTCAGTTCGGTTCTTCTTTGCCAGGTGATGAGGAATAAGGTATTTTCCTAATTATAAGTTCCCAATGTGTATACCATGAAGCTGGAACTGACGCTCAAGTAATGATTGAGCAGAGTCCTGTTTATTTAGAGATGTAGTGCAGGGCTTTTCACAATAATTATAGTACGGGGTTCAGGTTTATGCCCTCCCAGAGAAAATTCTCCTTTCAAAAGCACAGATTTGGTAGCCTGGTTAAAACTATCCTGATGATGTGAACTCACATTTTTTATTGCTTGGTTTCACTCTGGATGTCAGACCTATATGTCAGAACATATTTTAGGAAAAACTGGCAGTATGAGTGTGACTTGTGATGAGACAGGAATAGGAAATATAAAAAGCAGTAGTTGCTGTTCAATATAGCAGTGGTCATGATGTGCTCAACTGTGCACAGTCCATTTCTCGTTCTATGCAGAAATACATTTCTGAGTTCATCTGACATTTGGACGTGCCTTCGGAAGTCTGAGTGAGACAAATGGAAGTGGGGATCTTCCAAAGTACAGCGATTTAAGTACACAATGACTTCTTTCAGTTGCTGCTCTTTCACCTTAACTTGGAAAGAAAACACACTGTTTGGGGAAATGCCAACAGGGAATTTCACTTTAAAATGGATCTTTTTGAATATATCTACAACTCTTAATCGGTCAGCTAAGGCTTCGTAGAAACTTCAGATGACCTTTTACAGAGGACTGGATTTTCTCCCACATCACTTGCACTGAAATTGCTTTGGGATGGCTCCTCTAATGGCTGGTATGAATGGGAGGAATGACTACACAGAGAAAACCAGAGTCACAGCAGGAAACCTTACATTTAAATGACCGAAAAAGATGACCTAATGTAAATAAGATTGCTTAAAAAGCTATGTATGCATCTGGCTTTGGTGTTCCAGTCATAACTTTTTATGAAATCAAATCAATCACATTAAAATCTATATCAACACCAAGTTATGTTAAAAAGAAATTTAAATTATGTATATGCATAGCACTGAACACACAAAGAAACAAAAACAATGGGTTGTTAAAATGAAAAAATAGATCAGAACTCATACAAACTCTATGATGTAAAAACCACAGGAAATCATGTCACATTGTTTGATTGCATGAAAGGTTGTGTGTGCTGTGAACAAAGCTGTATGAGCTAAGGAAGCATTAGAGTTATGAACATCTGTTAAGTTGGTCCGGTAAAGAATAATATGCCTGTAGTATGCGCATGTATCATTATGTGTGTGTGTAGTTGTGTGTGTGTGTGTGTGTGTGTGTGTGTGTGTGTGTGTGTGTGTGTTAGCAATTGTGTAGGTGTAGAACAATTGTCTTTCAATACCCTTCATGCTGTCTGAAGTATTTTTCTACGTAGTGCTGCAGTATGGTGTCAGACGTCATGTAACACAACCCTGACCAGAACCTCACCAGATGCCTGAGAGGTTTGTTTAGATTATGTGTGTAAGCAGGTGTCAAAGTGAAAAAGATACTAAAGAGACATGCATGATCGTGGCTTCCAACAGATGAGTAGATCCAGTAATTCTTGATTTTTAAACAGACATGACTTTGCACCAACCTGTCTTTACTGACTCATTTTACTTGATTTGACGATTAATTTACTAAGAAGTGAAATCTATGCGCAGTCATCACTGTAATAGGGAAAAAAGACCAACATAATAATAATTAAAAAAAAAATGTTCTTTTTTTAAATTTAAAGTATCTTCATGAAATCAAAGGACACCTCAGCATAATCAAGTAGATCGGCTCTATTATTTGCTTAGTAGTAGTGGTAGTGTCATGGCCAAGGAAGCCTGCTCCAGATGTTGCACCATAGTACAAAAAGCTCGGAGGGCTGCAGACTTTCAGCACCATGTTGCTCGGCTCTCCTTCACTCCAGCAAACAGTTTGAAAATGAACATCAATTATGAATTCCTTCCATCTGGTGGGCCTGATAGCCACTCCTGCTCACGGCTCTGTCGAACGGTTTCACCGTCAGAATTCAGAGCCGATGAAATGAGGCAGGAGAAACACTTGGACTAAAGCCAGGGGAAAAGAAATGAATGTGGGCAAGACCTCACCTATTTATTTATTTTTTCCCCATCAGCAAATTTAAGGACCATAATTCAGTCATTTATTATAAATATTGTCGGACTCACTGGTCATTCTGAATCAATAGAAGGATCCCTGTGATGCATTGTTTCTGGACAGAATAGACACTTTTCTATCCCTCCCTGTGGATTTCAAGGTTGTCTCACTGGTAGTTAAGGCGAGAGTCTGGCCAGTTCATTTCACACGTTCACTGTGGAACCTCACTTAAGTGTCCCGTCAGGGTCTCTAAAGACCGTCTCTCCCTTCTTCCCCCTCCTGCCTCCGCTCTCTAACTCCACTCAGATAATCCTCTCCGCTGTCTCCTGTCATTAATGATTTGCTCCTCGCAGTCTTCTATTGGCATGTTCTCCCTCTAACTTAGTTTTACCACTGCCCCCCCTCTAAAGAGCAAATCACCATCACACAGCACTCCTGACATCTACCACTGTCTCATCCTGACATCTACCACTGTCTCATCCTCGCCTCCCCGTAGACCAGAAAGTAGATTGTTTAGAGGATTTACCTGCATCCCTTTTTCCGAATTTATCCCCCTAGTGTATAGAAAAAGCCTTTAAGGGAGAAACCGTTGCGAGGCAAGGGTAGGAGGTTTATTTTAGATGGACGGATTTGTTAATAGGGCAAAACACAGAGGTCATGAAATAATGGGGAAATGTCACATTCCTAAGACTCTTATTTTCATCCAATTCGAAAACTGCTGACACTTCAGACTACGTTTGTTCGCCATGATCTTATCTTGCTAAGTAGGATTGTGTGGTGTAGGACTTTTTTTTCCTATTAGTGCTTAAGCAACTCTAAGTAGAACATTGGATTTTACTTATCGTTGACTTTTAAAGTAAAATAAGATGGCCAGACAGAAAAATATTCTTACGCAATGTGTCGGACGATCAGCTGTCTGATCCACTGTCACATTCTGACAGAATAAGACAGCACCTCCAGAGGGGTAGGAGTCTACCTCACAGGTAGCCGTCAGTCTCTATTACAGACAGCTATGGAGACATTTTCAGACATCAGACGTTAGAAGATTGTGACTTGTACTCTTTCGGGGCTGACAGAATTCCTGTGAGCGCTATTATCAGCTGAACCAGCCGAACCGTTCTCAGACACATTTTAGCACCATCCCTCAGAGTTATTGCCCTCACTTTTATTTGCATTTTCTCCCTCGACAGCCCTTTAGGTCTCGGATCTTTTAATGACACAAATATGTGTGTGCACCATCCTTGCCTTTAGCAAAGATGGACTGTGTAGCTGGTATGCCTTTGTATCAAACCCTGTAACTGTTCATTATGTTCATGCCCTGCAATGTGATACAAAAACAGTGCAGATGTATACTAATTCAGCTGAGATAGAATTTCTGGTAAGAGGCACAGTAGCACGCAAACGGGATTACATTTACCCAAAAATGAGTCACTGTCTCTCTTATGCCAAACAACCTCTGCAGGAGTCACACAACGATCAAGTTGTCCTGCGACTTTCGTTGATTCATTTTCCGCATGTTCATGGTCTCATAATCAAAAGCATCTGTTTTTCTCTTGTTTTCATGGCTCCAGAACTGGTAATGTTGGTGATTAATTAATTATCACCACAATCAGTGCCTCGCTGCAGGCATGGCAAGAAGGGGCTTTTCCATATTACAGCACAGCAAAACATATTGTTGGAACCCTGTTCTCCTTAACCGGTCCATGAGCTCTTCTTCTAACCACCTAGTTATAGCTGCTTTTCCATTGTGGTGGAAAACATACATTCTTATTATTGAGACATTTTTAGGAGTAACTTCAGACCCAAAATCTTTCCTTCCATCATTTTAACCAACTATGAGCAGCTGCTGTCATACTGTCACTAGAAGCACAGTCACAGGCTCCTGTTTGCTACCTGTGTTGTACCTGAGCTAGAGCTTCTTGTGTGTGTGTCTGTCTGTATGTAACATGGATCTGTAGCACTGGTGTTTATTAATCAAGGGCAAAGGCAAACTGGGAGGAGGTGGGCCCTCTGATCAGAGGGCATTAACATTCATTTTGTTATATACAAATTTAATAGCGTAGTTAAGTCCCAGACTCTGTCCGGATGGGCCTTGCAATTCAAACCATGAAAACACATTTAAGCTTCTAGTACCTCTTTATGATGATTTGCGGTTTATTTATCGATATCGTGACCAGCAATTGCTTTAGGAAATTTGCACCCGAGCAGAGTAATTGTCATCAAATGCCTCGTGTGACATTTAACAGTCCTTATTCACATTCACTCAGAATTCGTAGATGAAGTAGATTAGGTCTTCTTGCCTGTCGTCTCCCTCTGCTTTGGCAGCAGTTGTCAGTTTGCTGTCCAGGCTTGCTCTTTGCCCGAGGCATGGTAGCCATCTGTTGGAGGAGACTGAATCTCTCTGTCCCTGTCTTTCAAACCGCCAGATATGTCCGCTTGTGCGCGCACGAGCATGTGCGCATATTTTTTGCGCTCACAAGTGTGCATGTGTTCATGCAAGCTGCTTCCATTTCCTCCTTGATTGGATCTGAGAATAGGAAGTGCCACATGTGTCTCTGAGAGAGGGCCTCTGGTCTCAAGTCTGGATTGGCACATTTCGCAACACGGAGCCGAGAGAACAGGCTGCGTCAGGCCGCTTGTGGTCGGCGTGTAGGCGGTCAAGGACGGTGGGAGGAACAGTTTGAGGAATTATGGAAACCTTAATCAATTAGATTAGAGAACGTAGCTAGTGTGTCCGTTGGGCAGATGGAGTAGAGATAACAGCTATTTAGTTGAGAGTTTTGTGTGTGTGTGTTTTTATCAAAAAGCTGTGTACTAAAGCTGCTTTGGATCTTGCCGCAGGCTAGACTCGGCAAATAACTTTTGTTGTTGTTTCTCTAAACTAACCCTGTCCCATTTTCCTGTACCTGTGTTTCCTCAGAGTCCCATTGCTTTGGTTATCACTGTAGTTACTCAGCTTGGCTTTTACACAAGCACCACTTTTCTCCAGTGTATTTAGTTATTATATATTAACAATTTAAGCGTCAAAATTGATTTGCCCCTTTGATCTGCCATATAGACACAGTTGATCAAACCATTCAGTCCTCATCGGCTGATTATGACCGTCGGATGATCAATCGGTGAATCCCTAGTTTGAGCATCGGTGTGCCTCAGGGTGCTCACACTGAGGACACTGTGAGAAGGTTGAAGTTGTTGAGAAAAACATCCTGCCTGCACTGCGGCCAGTATTCATCAGCACTGTAAAGAGCAGTTAAAGAAATTGTGATAAAATAAATTGTCTCCATTCCTAACAAGTAAGTTAAACTTAGTTTATAGAACACATTTACAAATGATTGAGATTGTATCAAAGTGTTTACATTGAGCAGCAATTGGTCAACCAACCTTAAGCCCCTAGCTTGCGTGTGGCAATGAAGGAGTTAACTTACCCATTTAGACCTGTAAAATCTACAAGAAAAAACTTAGAATCAACACAGAAGCAGACAGGGAACCATTTATAATACAATAATATCCTTTTTTTTTTTGAAAGTGAGGAAGTGAGCATCTGCATTTTGTACAAGCTGCATGTGTCTGATGGAGGACTGATCAGTGCCCACAAAGGAGTTACAATAATCACATCTTAAGGTGATTAATGCATGAATTCCCTCTCTACGTCTTTAGGGGAAAGGCAGGCCTTTGTCCTGGCTAAAAATAGTCAGTAGAAAAAGCTAGCCCTGACCCCTGAGTTCACCTGTTTATTGAATTTAAAGATAGCATTGAAGGTTACACCAAGGTTCTTCACAGAAGAACTGGAACTGAGTTTGTAACTGAGTTACTCCACTATAATATAGTGCTTACCAAGGAAAGTAACTATTGCGGTACTTAAGTTTAACAATCTACTGTGATTTCTTGAGGGCCAGTAAACACGTCTTGTGGTAAGACATTAAAAAAAAGAAAAAAGCAGTCGTGGTGATTTTTTTTCCTACAAGGTGTGCTGTTTTTAGATTTCGGCAATGGCCACATTAGCCTGTGTTAGTGTGAGGAATAAAGTAGCAGGTGAACCGACGAGATCATAACTTAATTTTACATTCTTATACCAGTAGGAAAAAATGTATTAGTTAGGGTACTGAAAAAAAGTAACGCCGTTAGTAACAGCATTTTTAATGCCATTTCTCCAATCACTGTTAGTAAAAAGGACTGCAACATAAAGGGCGTAAACCACCCACTCCAGGACCTTGGGTTAACTTGAGAAATGGGCCTAAAATCAGATTAGAATAGAGGGGTCCAGATTTGTTCTTTTTGGTCAGGGTCTGCACCACCACATGTTTGAGTGGTTATCATAGCACCCACTGTTTGTCTCTGTTGTCATAGTTGGGCTTTCAAGTCAGCGCATACTTTATATTCATGGGTCAGCCTGGCACTAAAGGTCATGTATCGATTTATTTAATAAATCTGCCCTGAAGTGTGGAAGGGAAGCACCAGAGGGGCCAGCCCATTATAGATTTAGTGGACAGACCAGTCTGTCTTAAAAGGCAACATTCTTTTGTGCTCTTTCATTGTTTTATTGAACTTTCTCTTTGTTACATGAATTACATTTTTCACAGAGCCGAAGCTTTATTCATTTCTCATTCAATTGTTTGCACGTCTACCACAGTTACAACACTACAGATATTCTCTGCCCAGATTCACTTATTGTTGTTTTAATCAGGGATGGGACGCTGCCCAAAATCCTATTTCCTCCTGTCATACCATTATCAATGAGTTTTGAGGAAATGTAGGCGCATGTAGTCATAGTAATCATGTAGTGTATAGTAAAGAACAAGTAAGGATTTCACTTTACTTAGCAAGATAATACCCTAAACCGGAGTCTGACCACATGGCTTAACGCATTATTTGCTTTTAAGTGCTTATTACCTTAAATCATTTCACAGTTCAACATATGTTCCTAAGTTTTAAATTCTTCAGTCGTGTGCCCTCGGGCCTTTTCTCTTGCTAGTGGCCATAAAGTGATTTACACCATGGCGGTTGTCATGCTGACTAATAAAAGGGAGCTAAGTGTGCGCGGCTAGTGTGAGCTAGAGCGCTGATTGGAATGGCCAAGGCTATAAACATCAACAGCGGCCCTGTGTTCTCAGCTAGCAAGGACCACACTACTGTCTTTGTATCAGCTCCCAGTCCCACCAAGACGGGTCACACTCGGACACACACACACACACACACACACACACACACACACACAGAGTGTTAATGCTGGTTTAATATTGGGTTGATTTATTTTAGGTTGTTGATCTCCTTTATTGACATAGAGTGGGGAAAGTAACATTCATTCTTTCTTGCTTTTATGTCTGGACTTGTCAAGTGCATCATGCTTCACTGAGTAACGAAACTCCAGAGATGATGAGCATGCCAGGAATTCTCACAGTGGCTGGTACACTTTTTCACACGTCAGGTTTCATCACTGGTCCAATGTGAGGGCTGATAAAGCTTTGGCAGTTTGTCTTTTAAATCATGTTTTTATAAGAGTTTTTTGGATTTGATAGCGCTGGTTTCAGGTTTGTTGAGGAGCTTTCTCTGTCTGGTTAAGTGCGGCAAAATGACTGGACCACCTCAGAATTCAGTACTAGGGCCAACGACACATTGTAGTTCACTTGTCTCACTGAGACAAACCATGAGACATGAAGGCTGAATTTAGTATACATGACTTGAGCAAATCATTTGTCTGTGTAAGTGGATGAACTCTGCATCTGGCACTGCCAGGTTTGTGTATAATATTAACATGCCTGTGGTCTTTCTAGTCTTTTAGGCTTCTGGACTGTTTAGACAGACAGATAACATGAATAATAATAATAAAAGTAATAATATTGGTGTAATTGTATATATAAATATTAAAATTGATCTCCAAGACATAAAAGTTCCTTCCGCTGAATTAAGGTCTGAGCCACTTTAACACACAGTCAGACACCAACTAATTAGGATCTCATGGTCACTTGACTTGGTGAAGAGGATGATAATTAGGAACTCCTCAGTTTAGTGTGACATTGCTTTTTATTTGAGTAAGTCTCACTGCTGTGATATTTTCTCAAGCTTAATTTTAATGAGTTTATTTGCAATTATAATGAGTTTTTGTTCTAGTATCTTACTAATGAATGCCAGGTTGGATATTGGCCTTTAGTTGGTCAGCTTATTATTATCAAGGTTGGTTTTGTTTATTAAAAGTTCGAGAGCAGCTGTTTCGACGGTCTCTAGGGGAAAAAAATCCCATTCTTACTGGTGCATTTATGTCGTTGAGGACATGACCTGAGAAACTATAAAACATTTAAAGAATGCTGTAGGTACAGGATCAATAAGGTGGAGGAGTTCTACTCTGAGAGATCACTCAGTGTGAGCTCTGCAGTGTGGCGAGACTTGTCATGGTGGCATCACAGGGGGTATATGATATCATCAGCATTAGGTTATTTTGATGTTAAATACCACATACTTTTCTGTTAAAGACTCAGAAGGAGGGGGCCAGTGTGTAGTAGCTAGTCAGTGGTGGAAAACAACACTCCTGTGTAATAACACTAGTAACACTTCCAGCATTTTCTGCAATGATTTTAGAGAAATGTCTTCTCCTTGCCGAGCATACAGCTTTGTTATAGGCAGTCCTGGTGTTTTTGCAAATGTCGTGGTGCTTGGTTTCCTCCATTATCTCTCAACTACTAGAGGGTTTCTCTTGATCTACCTTTCCAGAGTTTTTGTTTAACCTTTGGGAGATTCTGTCGCTCAGCCTCCTTTTTAACTATCAGCGGAGCAACTGTGTCAAGCACAGATGACAATGTACCATTGAAATTCAATACTGTCATTTAGAGAGCTTTTTTAACGAAGGGGCTCAAGGTAGCATCAGAACAACCTGTTTCAGCTTTGTAATTCCGAAACCTTGTTTCTGTAAATTCTAAATGTATTTATTTTCAACTACTAAGACATTCTTTACATTTACACCAGCTGTTACCACTATATCAAGAGTGTTGCCCTGCTTATTAGTGGGAATAGACATGTGTTGTGTTATAGCAAAATTGTTAATTCCTTTAGCTTTAGCCTAGTGCTGGTGGTAGGCTGGTTCATGTTCCAAGGGCGAGATCATAAAAGTCTAGAGAGGTGGTGGTAGCATATTGTTTCTGCAACCGAAATGAAAATCCAGATGATCAAAAAGGATCGAGGAGCTGTTGCTCATAGTTTTCCACAGGAAAAAAAGCAAAAAAAAATCAGTAGAACAGAAACAGAGGCAACTTTCACACAGTGCACTACAGTATTGAAGATTCAATGTGTGTTTTCATTTGTTTAATTGTTTGAGTTGTTGTTTTTTTTTGTTTACAGACACATTTTCAATTTAAAAGATATAGAAATAGATTTCTAATTAGAGCCATAAAACATCAAACACAAGTTTAACACTCTAATTTTTTAACAAATGTTAATGGGGACTTATTTCCAGGGATCCATTAAAATGAAGACTGGTTCTTATTTAGATCACTGCAATGAAGTGGCTATCACAAAATGAATAGGTCCCATGTGTTTTATGAATACATACAGGAGTATTTTCTTTCATCAGGCATCCAACAATAAATTAATGAGGCAATCGGCTACCCAAGGGGGACTAAACACTTTGTTTTCAATATCTTCAATCAATGGGATCCATGTATTCTTTCTTTTTTCTGTGGTTAGAGCCGGTTCGTTTTACTGTACGTGGTCACCTGGGACCTGACTATTGATTTATGTTTCTGTTTGTAAAGCTGATGCATCCATAAAGGATCTTACTCATTTAGTTTAACTATTTGTGTCATTGCGAATGCCATCTAGCCCCTGTGATTACAGGCCATCCATCAAGGTTGGGTCAGAGCCTGTTTCACTTTTGGGCTACTGTGTCCATTCAATAGAATTGGAGGTCCTGTATATATCCCACAATGCCTGAGCTTGTGTGAATACAGCCTTAACCTACCTGGCACAGATTTTCCCTGGCGTCCATCTCCCTGACCATTTTGCCCGTCTGATATTGCAAATATTTTTGCTTTTCCCACAACACACACTCATTGTGACATACAGAAGGGAACTCATTCAAATTAAATCTTGTAGACTTCAGTGGCTCCTTTTGCATATTCTTATTTTCTGCTATGATTCATAGTCAGCCACAACTGTCGTACACAGTGCCCAGTTGCTAGGCAGTGGACAGTATTTATTTTTCCCTCAAACTCAACTTTTCTTAGTCTCCTGCACAGCACAAACAGACAATCCCTCTGTGTATTGGTCCAAAAGTTCAGTTAAATACAGCACGTTAGTGTGTCTCTCAGCATATTGTTTTTATATTAGTTTGGTTTATTTTTAGCTGCAAAGTGCAAAAGGTCAGTGTACTGCTATCTTAGTTTTTTTTATATATATATTTTACTATGCACTGTTTGTGATGAATGAACGCTAAAACAAGCTATGGCCACCACTTGCTCTTTGGCAACATGTGAAATCTGATGATGGCTATGGTGTATTCCATCACCAAGACTACAGAGTATAACTTCCTGTAGAGGGAAGCACAGCCTGTTCAGGGCTGAATCATACACATTTTTTCCAAACAGTCTTTTGGAAAGTACTTGTATCAAAAGGGCATGTGGAAATGGTCTCTGTGTTTGTGCGTTTTCATGCAGCTGCAGCTCTCCAAGTGTCCACAGTTCAAGGGGAGATGTGGTGATTTAGCAGCATTAGCCACAGATCAGAAAAGGTTTGTTGTGTAACAGTAGGAGGATCAGTGAAGTACCGTTCCAACTGTCAGCTGGCCAAGGCTTTTCCCCCCAATGGAGCCACCAGCAACGTTTATTGCCCCAAACTCCAGAACGATTGCCACTCGTATCACATCAGCAACTACAACTAAAGCCGCCTCTGTGATCGTGCAGCATATCCATGCTCCCAGCTGTCTCACCAAATGTTGTCATATAGCTAAGGGTTTATTAGGAAAAACACTGTAGTCCTAGTCCTTGAGGAATTCTGCAAACCATCTTATTGAAGATGTAAACGTGCTTGTAAAGTTGTTGGCGGCCTTTTATTGCCAGCTTACAAGTATGAAATATTAAAGCCAAACAGGGCAGCAAGACTGTTCTTTCCCTCTGCATGTGTATTCATACAATGTGGTTGCTGAGGTGCCAATACCAACGAATACTGAAGCAGCAGTATGTGTTAAATATTTTTGAGGGTTGCAAATAAAACCCCAGTCTTGTAAACTCATCTATTGTGCTTAAGTCTCTGGTCCTTGCATTTCAATTTTGCTGTCACATGTGAAGTAGAGCATTGCTGTTTTATTAGTTGAATTGTTTGAACTGACCAATTCAACACACAAATGCTCAAAAACTCAGTGTGGCAGCAGGTGAAGTGGGTTTTGTATTGTACAGTAAAGAGAGCTGCTACCTACTTGTTAATCGAAGCAGCAGGGGCATCAAAGTATGTGCTAAACTTCACCGCTCATTTCTAACTGTTCGCAGCCTGAAGTTCTCTGGACAAACTCCAAAGGGCATGTTTACTACTTTCAGGTGTGTGTGTGTGTGTGTGTGTGTGTGTTTGTGTGTGTGTGTGTGTGTGTGTGTGTGTGTGTGTGTGTGTGTGTGTGTGTGTGTGTGTGTGTGTGTGTGTGTGTGTGTGTGTGTGTGTGTGTGTGTGTGTGTGTGTGTGTGTGTGTGTGTGTGTGTGTGTGTGTGTGTGTGTGTGTGTGTGTGTGTGTGTGTGTGTGTGTGTGCGCCAGCTTTGCCCCGGTCATCATAGTCATAAACTTGCAGGTCGAGAAACTATGTTCTGGCAGTTTGTGTGACTTGCATATCTGTGGCCGAGCCACAGAGGCTCCAGGGACAAACTCAGCAACACAGTGAGACAGACATGACTATTTGTGCAAAATTATAAATGATTGGTTTCCATAATGACTTCCAAAACCTTGTAGATATTTTGATGTAGCTATATCAAGTTAGTGTATGGAGGACAAGAGAACACTACATGTAGCCTAAATAGGCTTTCGGCTTTAAACCTTCCTAAGTAGAAACACTGCTCGTCTGTGATGTCACAGGATTTATTCAAGACAAAGTATTCCATCTGCATTTTGACAATATAATGAGGTGTATATGGAGGGCACACTACTCATTTCCATTGAATCACCCAGCATTTTACTTATTTGCCCATTTTCTTCTGGAATGTATTTACATTTTCATACTCTTTAAGTATGCAGTTATCCAAAGATGGTTTTCTTACTGCTGAGTAATACAAGCCGTAGACTGTATAGCATACAAATAACAGCAGATAGATAGATAAGTACTTCACCACAATGTGATTTGCAAGTTTACGCAAGTTACGGCATTTTGGCAAGTGAAAATTGAATGCTGTCAAATGTGAGGGCTGCAGCAAAATAAGGTGAAACATGCACAGAGAAAAATCCTGAATAGGCAAACCCGGATTCTAAACACTCTTTTCCTATTTTTTTTTTTTAATTTTTCGTTCATGCCACATGAGCAAATAAAAATTGTAATTTCAAACTATAAGTTAAAAAATATTTTTTTAAAGCAAGAAGCAGAATTTACTCTCTAATTTAAATGGTGAAATTGAAACAAATGTTTCCTGAGCGGTCTTCAGCAACAAATTAAGTTTTAAAGTGAAGCAGACTTTGATGGAACAGAAAAGTGAGCTTGCAACTACGTACCTGATAACACCTTAGAGGCTGCCAAAATCTGTTTATTTCAAGGCAACCGCATGTTCTGCTCCCTTTAGCCCAGCCTGAGTACATATACCAGAGAAGTGAGGGCTGACAGCTGTCTGTGGAAACTATCTTGGCCCATTCCTGCCCATGGGGCTTTACTGTGCATGTGCGTGCTGTGTAGTAGTGTATTTTGAGGGTCATCCCGGAAAGACTTCACCCCGAGCGAGTACGAGTGGAGAGTGCACTGACAGGCACCCCTGGGTGTGTGTGTGTGTATGTATGTGTGTGTGTGTGTGTGTGTGTGTGTGTGTGTGTGTCTTATGTGTGTGTAGTGTTAGATTCCTTGTGGCAGATGAGCTCTCTCTGGTCGCCTTGGGCCATTTGAATAAACATAGCCATGGATAAGAAAAGCCCATATCCTGTCAGAGTGAGACATTCACATAAAATTGGTAACCATGATGAACTAACTAAGAATGAAGGGAATGGGATGGCTGGTTATTTTTGTTCATTCAAATGTTTATTGACTTGCTGGGCAATTTTCACCGAGAAGTTTATACCCCTGTGTATTCCCATTAGAATTCACAACAGAAGTGTATATACATATAGAGTGAGAGAGAACAGCAGACTGGTCTTGGTTCAAAGTGATGGCCAAGATCTTTTCCTGAGCTGAAACCAACGCTGGGAGGTAAAGGGAAGAGGAGCGGGACCAAGCTCCAGATGTGAGGCGGCCACGTTGGCTGCCTGTTTACATTTCTTCACCAACCGGAGTGTATTTTTAACCTCTGCCTGTTTTTGTTCTCTCTGCAGGTGCTGGAGAGTCAGGGAAGAGCACCATTGTGAAGCAGATGAAGTGAGTGATCGCTTATTGTTTTTGCTTTTCCTCCCATCTTAGAAATTATAAAATAATTAAACACCACAAGTTAACATATAAGATGTCCTAATATTTATGTGAGGATCACTATAGTGCATAATCACAAGTTTATGAATGAACACTGCAGATTAATTGATTTTTAACATTTGAGCAACACAATAACTTGAATGGTCTATTCTACAGTGAGGTTATGTTTGCAAGACATGTTAACATGTTCCCATACACTTCCTTGCTATCAATAAATCACCATGGTTGCATCCTGGATTTAAAAGATAATTAAATAACATACACTCCACTCTCTAAAAAGACACAAAAAGTTGTTTTTGCTCTGGCATCACAGGAGAAAGATCTAATGTCCCGCTATCAGAGATCATTTAATCAAACAAATCGGGTTGTTAAAATCTAATAAACCCAGGGGACATTGTTACAGGTTTGTTCTTGATTGTTAACTGGTGTTCCTCACTGAAAATGCCAAGGCAGGAAATGAACCAGGATGTAAAACTCCATAAATAGGAGGATTTATTTGGTTGTCCACAACAGGTTGATTAGCTGGAAGTTCTAAAAGCTTTATGGAACTCTTCTGCAAAAGTTGTGGCTTATTTTATTCCTCAAATATAATTCTATTATCATGTAACTGTATTTAAGATGCTAATGTGGATTTGATTCATATTACACATATATATATTTCAAACATTCAAGTAAAGCATGCACCAAATGTGTTCTGTTAATGTCATTTCTATCAAGGAAACACGATTCTGCTATGTCAGACACACACACACACACACACACACACACACACCTTCCTCTTAGCTGATATTGTATACAGGCATGTCCCTTTTCTGATATATCGACTTGTATGCTGATACAGCATGTAATATATAGAGTTTGCTTAGAGTAGCCTAATTCGCTTGGATCAGAGCCAGCAGGCTGGAAATAAGCCATTAGCAGACATTGCAGAAGCCACAATTATCACCATCTTTATGGAGGGAAGAAACTCCTGTTAAGTAATTGATCAAATTGATTGGGGGTGTGTAGTTACTGCGTAGAATAGGCTCTATGTGCAATCCATTAGCCTCCAGCTATATAATGAGTCTACTACTACTGCTACTGCTGTGCTGATTATAATCTAACAGGGCCTAGTAAGCACTTGCTAAGAATAGGCATCATCATCCTCCCTGTGATATCAGGATGACATTTTCTTACACAAAACTAACACCACCCGAATGTTGGTAAACTATGCAATTGAGTGGAAAGATTGCTTCAATGTTTCACAAAATAATGGGGGGCAGGGGGGCGTTAGCTGTTAATGTTCAATATTTTTTGTGTACAAATTAAGAACAAGAACACTGTTGTTAATCATGGTTTATAAATGAATTAGTTTAGGTCCAGACTCCGTTCTATTAGTTGATGCAGTGGTTTTTCCAGGGTGTGTGAACGTGTCATGTAAGTAAGATGCTGTAGCTAGTGTGTAAAGTGGTTCCTGAAATCCTGCCAGTCATTTGCGCTCTGCATCTAAATGGATTGAACCTTCCGATTTTTTTTTTTTTTTTCTCTCTCGGGTATAAAACTAAAATAAAAACATGTAGCATTTTCAGGAAATGCTGTCTATACTTATATACATACATCTTATATACAATAACATCTGATTCTGAATCAATTCGTCACAAGTAAGACAAGGACATAGTTGCTGAGTTATGATTTATCTACAAATCTTGCATGAAAGTCTTGAGATGTGAAGATGAAATAAATCCTATACGATCTTATTCATTTTGCAGTTTGCCAATTATAAAAATAGCTCAATATGTTCAGTACCCTTTTTTGTCTCAAAATTGAATGAAAAAGATGGGTGAGGTGTGAAAACATTAATTTTTGTTGATCTGCATATCCTCTGTAGACAGGACATGCTCTGTGCATTGAAACATAAATGAAACTACATGTTTCCTGTCTGCGTAATTTCATGCCTGTCTCTCTGAAACCCTGCCTACTTGGCATGAAACCTAACTAAAACACGTCAAAACCAAACTCTCTAATCAAAATGTCACGTTGTTAGACCCGCTAAAGTAAAAACATCCCACAAAAGTAACATGACCATGAATGTCTCACAAACATAGAGCCTTTTTTGTAAGAATCCCACATCATTTCCTGCAACCGTTGTAACCTACACATTTGCAGGAGAACTAATCACAGCAACATGTGATCACTCTAAACAGGAAAAAACATAATGACATTTAATTAGGGAGTTTTACCTTGTACGATGTGAGGGTCTAAGGACAGGGGATGTTGTGTTGCTTTTGTACAAACTGTAAAGCCCTTTGGGGCAAATCTGATTTGTGATTCTGGGCTATACAAATAAATTGAATTGAATTGAATTAATTATATCAGGTACTTTTTGAGGAGGATTTATAACAATTTTGAAATCTAAAGATTTTTACCTTCCGGCAATCGTTATTGCAATAAAAGCTGCAGATTTTAATTAGATTTCTGGTTTAATATGCTTGTATGATGCTACTTTAGTGCCTTGAACCCATGGAATTTTACATCTAACCAAACTTTTACCTTTAAACATCACACACAAAGCTATGAATACACATGCTACAAAATGGCCATTATTTGAGCATGAAGCTACCAAAACCTTTATGTACATAAAAAAAGAAATGCCATTTATTCTGTCTCAGGTCTGTGTTGGTCCATTGTTCTTAAACAAGTGAACTAGAGCTGACTCATCCATGTATTCCCAGGTTTTGATTGGTCATCTATGATGACTTTACCACATGAATGGAAACAGGGTAGTCGTGTTTACAGTTTTGGGAAATGGTTCTGTATTTTAGTAGATGGCGTCATGGTCCGGGATGTTTATTTAACAGGCCCAGTCGCTTGTAGGACCCTAGCAAGAAGAGTCATTTCAGTGAAAAACAACACTGCTTCTTTGCTCATTTAGGAGTGGGACTCAAATGTTTTGGCTGCCTAAAAATAGAGAACAAGTACAACCTCATCATTTGAGTGTGTCGACAGCTCCATATGAAAAATATTTTTTTTTGTAAGTTGAACAAATAATGCATTTCAAAGATTGAGACACAGCTGTGTGGTATTTTCTTTCACAGTGATGCTTGCAAAAGTGTTTGAGAGGACAGGAAAAGGGCAGCATTAATGATCACGTTTCATTGAATCTAGTTTAACGTTCAGGAGGAAAGTTCTGAAAAATGTCCTCTGTTTGAGACCGTTTTTATCAGTTATGATAAAAAAAAAAACAGGATAATTGTGCTTGAAGAAAAAAAAAGCCACCGTGAAAGTCACAGGAAATGACACTGCATTAATGACTAGATATAGATTTTAATTCAGTTTTAGCTTCTGCAGTAATGAAACGTGTAAGTGAGAAAGAACAGCTTACGAAGTCAGTACAATATAATCACCCTCCCTGAGTATCACATATTGGTCTGATGGTTTAATGCAATGGTGTCAAACATGCGGCCTGGGGACTAGAACCAGCCCACTAAAGGCCCTCTGGTTTGTAAGACAGGAGATAACTTCTCCTTCTTCATTAAAATTAAATATTGTTCACTGAGTAAATGTTGTGAATAGCAATCAGAAGCCTGACTGAATGTGTGTTTTAAAATGTGTGTGTTAAAATTGAGTTGATCTCCCTTGGTTTAATGGATATCTCCAACTATTTAACATATTTCTAAATTCTCTGAATTCTTTGGAGAAGCTTGTACCATATATAACACCAACCTCTATATTTTTTATATGATACTAACTATGAATTACATCCCATATAGTAAATTGTAAGAAATCTTTATTAGTTGATTGCAGCCATACATCCAAATCAATAAAATCAAGGTATTCAAGTGCAAAATGCTCTTCTCTAATGTGAAGACTTGGGCGACTATTCCTACGGGGGTTGCAAAGTTCTTCCTTATCCAATTAGTCAAATATATTTTCTAAAATTATTAAAGGCATTGTTGGATGAGGGGAAAACAGTGGGGGCTTTCAGTCCTTTTGGCTGCGTCAGTGTTTCACAGTGGACTCACTTGAATGTTAATGAAGCCCCATTTAGCACATCACACAACCAATGAGCATCCTGGCTGTGTGGCTCGGGTCTCTGGGCTGTGACGGGCCAGGGGAGATAATTCTGTTTGGTTCTCAGCCCAGCGGATCCTTTCTCAGCCCTGTGCTCTCTCCGCACCGTGCCTCATTCTTTCTGTCTCCCTCCCCAGCTCCCAAAACAAGTAAATATTTGTTTTAGTGTCCTCTAGCTGAGATACAAAAAAGCCTGAAATCTCCCATTACTTTATTCCAACCGTGATTTGTGATTGCAAAACCACAAGATTAGAAGTTTCTTTATCACTCAGATGAAATATAAATCAGCAACATTATTAGCGTTTTATGCAATAATAATGTCAGCATTGTTTTATTTTCATGTTATGATCCCTCTCTCCTCTGCTCTGTTTTCAGGATTATCCATGAGGATGGCTACTCAGAAGAAGAATGCAAGCAGTACAGAGCAGTTGTCTACAGCAACACAATCCAGTCTATTATGGCCATCATCAAGGCCATGGCCAACCTCAAGATCGACTACGAGGAACCAGCTAGAGCGGTAGGTCTGCAAACAAAGTCCAGAATATAACTCTGCTGTTCCATTGCCGTCTGCAGCAGCAAGAAATACAGAAATGCTTGGTGGTAAAACAAAAAGGAAAAAATGAAACTCATGGCGGCTAGAGAGCAGCATCAGTCATGCAAAATAATTCCTGTGTATAAATAAATCTGTATTACAGAGACCTTTAAATATGGACATGTCTGTAAGAGCCATCATGTGTGAAACAAACTGTTGTTTATGAAGAGAAAGCTGTTAAAATCAGTCAATAATGTAGCTGCCCTCTGTTCTGCGAGATAATCTCCACTAATCCACCGAGCCTCCACTCCCACAGGATTTGAGGCAGAAGGAATTCTGCAGCATAAGAATTTCTGTGGATTCAAGTGTGAGTTTCTACTTGGCAATCAACCCTGGGTAGCAGATGCTTAAGATGGACTCCTGCAGAGTTGTGTATGTTCTGTCCTTGTGTGTGTATGTGTGTGTGTGTGTGTGCTGTTTTAAGAAGCAAAAAGAGCTTTCTTGAAACAGGGCACCACCCGGGAAGATGATAAAACTGCAGAGGCAGATTTCAGTTTTTTTTCCAGAGTAGAAAATGTCATTCCTCATTTCGGTTGAGCCACCTTATTCATAATGTGATTCAGAAATCACTTCTCAAAGATCATTTGATATTCCCTAGTATGTGTCCTAAGTTATAGAGGATAAAGAAACTCCTTCATTAAACTTCATTCAGATAGATTAGGTTTGACTTGATAAAAAGCAGAGAATAAAAGACAGCTGTGTTGTGATGCTTTTGACTTACTCTAACAATTCTTGGCATCTGGCACCAACATATTTTCCTATTATTAATCATTGTGTCCAAAAGACTGAAAAGAAACTCTCATGCATAAATGTTGAATGTATTTTATTTAGTTTTGTTCCCTTATTTATTCAATTTAACTCTTCTGGGTGAACTTTATTCCAGAGAAGTTGTTAATCATTTTTTTTAATTTAATTTAATTTTTTAAATATTGGCTAGTGAATATCAGGATAGGCTCTGCTACCTCTGAATCACGGCTTGTGCAGGTCAGTCTTGTTTATTTAAATTACACCTTCCCCCATAGAGAGCTTTGAGTATTCTGGAACATTTCACAGATTTCAATTAAAAAGGTAATAAACTTCACACAGCGAGAAGCAATAAAGTCATCATTCAGCAGTGTTCCGATGTTGGTGTGGAACAGAGCTTGTTTGTCCTATCGCTTGATTTATAGGAGGAACTAGATATCATTGTTGGACACCTTTTGAAGGTGGAAAATGTGTAGCAGGAAGGTGTCAGAGTGCAAACTATTAGTAACCACATACTGTCCGATACAGCGCACCACTTCTCCGATCACTGTGCTGCGAGATATGTCTCTTTGGATTTCCCCTAAAAATGTATAATTGTTTCTGCGATCCATACTAAACACCTCAGAAGATTTTATGACCATTTTAAATGTTGATGTGCCTTCTTTCTAAATATATTTGAGCTGGAGAAGCCATCAAACAGCATTTAGATTCTCTCACAGGATTTAAATAACGCTTGTGGTGAACAGTAGAAATCTGTTTGACCTGCAGAGAGTGGAGAACTAGCCAATGGTTAATTAATACATAGAAATCTGCAGCCAGCGTGCCAATAGCAAACATCAAATGTCAATGTGACCATTTGTTCAGTGTCAGGCCAGAAGGCTGACAGTGGTCCAGTCGAAGCTAAGCTGACTGCTAAGACTTTCTCAACCAACAACACTTCCCTTAATTGGTTACAGATAATCTACCATTGCTAGCACTAAATTTTCTTAAAAAGCTCATCAGCATGGCGTTGACGGTGAATGTAAAGAAACTGTTTGCATGCAGGGGACACAAAGAGGAAAGTAAATGCTTCAAATATTACTAAGTGTCCATTTTTGTCTCCAGTGTCTTTGTTGTTTATCCGTCTAATTGACTTGTCGGCCATGTGATGCATCTGTTTCTCCAGGTTGCTGCATCCTAATAGGTAGATTCATTATAGTGCAGTTGGATGGTAGATAACCATGTGATATCTCAACGCCAGTGAGACATCAGCTTAGGCTGGTTGATCGAGGAACAGCGTTGCCGGCCTAATTGGACCAATGATGGATCACTGTTTGCTGCACTTGTCTGTTTTTTTCTGCCTTTTCTCTTACGCTTTTTCAGCCAGATTTAACATCTCGTGACAAACCAGATGATATGGAGTCAGTAGGGCTGAACTATTTTATAGTCGTTGTCCCGCTTATTTGCAATTTTGAAGTAAAACCAGATTAAGTTTTTTTTTTTCACATTGTTACCAACATGCAACCGCAGTAGTCTGCAGTTTGTATGTTTGTAAACTAGTTCCTAGATTAATGTTGCCAAACAGGTACTGTACATGTTGAATAAAACCAACTCAATGAATCTCTCCTCTGTTTTCGTTACTGCTGGTTGCATGATCAAAAATACAAGAAATTGCAACAAACAAAACCGCATCTGCTTTTTTGCACTTAATTAAAATAATGAAGCATTAATAGATTGGCTGTGTAAATTGTTATACATTTTGTAGTAATACATCTCATGCTGGGTGATCAGTATGGGACATTGTGAGAGATGAAAACCTTACTGGCCACATTTTCTCAATTTCAAAAGCAGTATCTAATGATGTTTTTTTTTTTTACGTTTCAGGATGATGCCCGCCAACTGTTTGCCCTGTCAGCAGCAGCAGAGGAGCAGGGCATCCTGCCAGAGGAGCTGTCCAACGTTATCCAACGACTGTGGGCCAACAGTGGTGTCCAGAGCTGCTTCACACGGGCCCGCGAGTACCAGCTCAATGACTCCGCAGCCTAGTAAGTAGTTTAATAGCATCAACTGTGGAGAAGGTTATTTTTGTGGATCATTATTTTTCAAACTAAATTTACAAAGACACATCCCCTGTAACAACATATTTTTGTGGCAGCACATATGGTGCAGAGAGAAGAATGTCTGGCATGATGTGCTACTCTAAAATAAAGATTCTGTCATCCGTTATCAAAACACATTGATAATTGCATAAGAGAGATAGATTTTTATAATAAAAGATTTTTTTATTAGCTGCTCAACAGTGGCAGCTGTGTGTAAATTGGAAGTGTCGTTAGCAGCAAAATACATAAATAAATACCGGATTGTGTTTTATTGACCACTGGTGCTGAACTTCACTCCTCCGGTGGACGGGAAAAAAACAACCAGTGTGAGTGTAAACGGTGAATTTGTGAAAGCTAAAAAGAACATGTGTGTCACCCAAAAATAACCCCTACAAATCTTAGATTTTTGGAGCATGGATTGACGTTTAAAGGGTTACGTCCATTTAACGTCCATTGTAAAGTTCAGTAAATGGGACTATACTTTATAATATTTTCAGAGGTGTCATGTCCCTTTATCTTAATATAATATTATGTTACTTCAGCTAAGTCTAAAGTAATAAGTCCATGCTGCTCAAATATCCAGTTTTGTCAATTACTTTTTGTCTATTTCTATCTCACCAACAGCTCTGAAGAAGGTACAGGTATTAATAGAGAAGATTTTACTGTTCAACAGTCAGCTTTCACTTTTACAACCATTCGCTAATCTGCACCAACACAGCCAACCTCAGCCTCTCTCCTCGGGTCTTAATTATCTCAGTGACCCTCGTCTCTGAGTGCACCGTTTGTTGGCCGCATTGTTATAATGTAGCGGTGTAATTACAGGGGGAGCATAAGGTAATTGTGAGAGCCTGCTGGTAAGAGGTGAGAGGTGGTTTATCACTCTGATCCTCAGGGACGCGCTACTGCTCTGCAATGGACATGAGGAGAAAACGAAGAGAAAACGGCTTCGTTGTCCACATGGGCCTGCAAACGGCAGCAGGAATTGCTGCATCCATTTCTGTTCAATTCACATAAAGTGTTTGACAACACAGTGACAGAAAGTGCTGAAAATTGTCATGGGAGAATTAAGCATTTTACAAATGAGATCACTTTGCAGCCAAGGCAGAGTCTAGCTTCCAGTGAAAGATATATTGTTTGTGTTGGCCGGTATAATCATAACTCCTTCATCCCCTCTCCGCTGCTCTTGTTAAAGCCGAGGGGACCGAGACGCCATATGTGGCCTCCCTTTTACTGTAGGTGCTAGGAGGGTGGACAAGGTAGAATATTTCATGGAGACTTTGTAGAGTGCTGAGAGAGTCAATTACTGTAAGAGAGAACTAAATGAGTCTGGCACCATAATCCATGTCTGAGTACCTGCTGAGGGCAAGAAAAGGGAACGAAAAGATGGAGAGAGATAGCCCAGTTCACATTAACAAACCTCTCTGCTCTCACACTGCTTTCATAGATATGGGGACTTATTTTGCACAGTCCAAAATAATAAATCTAGCATCCATCTTTCAGGGCAACAAGGGGGATGGTCTCTAGTAGAAATCTACAGTGTTTCTTCACTAGGACTTTGAGCATAAGATTGCACCGGTGGACTAAAATAAAGTTATCTGGCTATTTATCAGTCAAACTCTACTGCATAGTTCATTTTCTGATCACAATGTAAGAGGACCAAAATCACATTTCTTGAAGGCCAAATCAAGCAGTGTTTTTATATCTGATGTGTGAACTACAAAAGCATCTGAAATCTGTCTGCTGGGGGCAGGATTAGGATTAAACTCTGACATGTGGCATGAAGCAGCAGAGCGAAGGTTCTCATATCTGCACCTGATATGGGATTATACCAGCACCAACACTGTTATGCAACAGTTTTTTTCATATTGCTGGAAAAAATGAATAGAATAGGCTTTGTGTCTTCTACTCTACATCATAAGTGTGAAAAGTTGTAGAAGGCTTTTATCAGGCGTTAGGCATGCCGACCTGGAAGGACAGACGGCTTTGTTTTGTTGAGCACATGCACAAACACATTTATGAATAGACTGTCAATATTGTTTCCATATTTCATACTTATTTCAAAGGAAATAATAATATATTACAACTGAATTGGGGGAAGGGCCTTGATTTAATGCTCAGTCTTTATGCTTATCAGATTGTTAAATTAAAGGTGTGTAAAAAGTCTAAAAGCCTGTTTCCTTCTGCAACACTGAGAAGAATCTTCAGAAAATACTACGCGACAGGACCTCCGTTACATCTTTCTGACCTTATGTCACAAAATATGTTTTAGAGGACAATTGGACTATATATTTTTAGCAGTTTACTTGCATTGAAAATATGTTTATTTTTAATAGCTGAGATTACTGAAACATACTTTGCAGTTCAGGCTCGTATCACTGGGGTATGTAATTACATATTTTTGAATTTTACTCAATAGTGTGATTAGTTGGGTCAGTGATTTTTTTTTTGCATACAATTTGCATAACTCTTAAAACATCCAGAATGATAAAAAAAAAATAAAGTTTGGGAAAATAATTGTGGGAATGTGAGACAATTAATTATTGTATTCATATTTAAAAGAAAGAGGAGACAGGGTGTCTACTGATACCTTGCACTTTCAATGTGGGCTCTCATGAAATCAGTAGCAGGAAGCAGCCCTGTTTTGTTCTCTCTCCTACATGTAACTCTACATGTGATGTACTTTGCTGTGTTGAGACGAAACCGTGCTGTCAGCGCTGTTAAGACGAGCAGCAATGGGATGCTTCCATATATAAATATAAATATATAATGTCTTCTTTTGCTCCCAACAGCTACCTAAATGACTTGGAGAGGATAGCCAAGCCAGACTACATCCCCACACAGCAAGACGTGCTGCGAACTAGAGTCAAGACCACTGGCATCGTGGAAACACATTTCACCTTCAAAGACCTGCATTTCAAGTAAAACCCTTTTTTTTGATAATTTTGTAGATCCCTGCTCGAATTTATTTATGCTACAGGCCTATATTAAGTGGCCAAGACTATTGTTTAAACCATCATCTGACCCAAATAATCAGTGAGAATGAAACACCATCAGCATCTCTCTGACTCTGCTCAGCACATAACCATTATTTGATGAGGTTTACTATACCACCTGAAATTTATCAACACAATGGTCGCCTGGAATGTTTTTCACTCAAGGATTTAGACAATAAATGCATCTGACATCAATGCAAATAATTTGAAACACAGTTAAATCCATTGTAATCCTCTTGGCATTCCCATCGCAACACACTATTTGAAGACAAGAGCCTTCAGAAATCAAAAACGCATATCTCGTGAGGTAATGAGCTTTGGGTGTGGTGTATTTTGCTGTGTTTTGACAATAAATATTGTTTTTTGGGGGTTGTGCTTAAGCAACTGAGGACAAATAATCCTTCTTTGCTCATGAGTCAATGTTGTCCCTATTTGAGGAGCCATTGTGATGTTGCAGCATCATTTTATCACCTGAGCTCTTCCAACTCAGTACTTTTTGTTAGGAACACCATACTTACTGTTAATAACCACTGAAAGAAAAAGGGGGAAAAAACTCCAGTGAACTGCAAACCTTAATGGGGTTCACCCTCACACACTCTTCTTAGGAAAATGATACATAACTTTTATTACGTGACAAATTAAATGTGCCGTCAATGTTTTGTGTGTACTTGAAAATGAAACTTGGTGATTGGAGAGAGACAAACACACACACACACACACACACACACACACACACACCTAACTCATATCTGATGGAGGCATTAGTCACTACGAAGGCTTTGGAAACAGCAGAGGAAGTTAAAATATCAGAGATCAAAGAAGACCTTTTGTCTGGCTTCACTTTAGTGTTTTTTACGGCAGTGGAAACCTGTCTGCTGTGTGTGTGTCTGTGTTTTATTCAAGACTCATATTTATGTCTTGATATATTTTATTCCTCTTTGGAAGACATAAACTAAATCTAACCAGCGCGTGTTAGGTCTCCTCTGTCTTTTACTGCTTTGATATATTTATGATATATTTAGCTTATGTAAGCAGAGCTGGAGATGAGCGCTCTGCTGAGGTAAACGGCCTAAAGTGTGTCACTGTTATAAGGAGCTGTGCTCACTCAGCCTTAAGCCCACTGTCCCAGAGTGTCAAGTTCTGCTGTAATGAAAAAAGCTTGTCCCTCTGAGATGCTTCAAACACTTACGCTTAGTGTTTCCCATGCACTTCCTTTAAGTTGCCAGCTGAAAATGTCCTCTTTATATAAGATGGCATCATCCAGGCGAGCGTCCTCGCTATACTACGCACACACAAACACACCATTATGAATAAGGCATGAGGATTTTAGTGAGAGACCTGCCGCCGCCACTTTACAACCTGTCTTAAGGTTGCCTGTTGCCACAGCAACTGCACTGTACAAAAATGCCAACAAATGCCAGAAGGATGACCAGGCGTGTGCAGCGAAGTAGAAACAAGAAAGGTGATGAGAGGTATTCACAGGACAGAGAGCAGGAGCACACACACACACACACACACACACACACACACACACACACCTCTGGAAGGAGACCCCGAAGGTGTTAGAGAAACCGTTGTTTTCTCCTGCACTCATGCCTGTCTGCTCTCTCTCTGTTTGTCCATGCAGGATGTTTGATGTCGGTGGCCAGCGGTCAGAAAGGAAGAAGTGGATCCACTGCTTTGAGGGAGTCACCGCCATCATCTTCTGTGTAGCCATGAGCGCTTACGACCTGGTTCTGGCTGAGGATGAGGAGATGGTGAGTTCATTACAACAGGACAAAAATCACTTCATAGTAAAGCGCATTCCCAGGATGCTTTGAAATGGGGAGGGGAAGCCCGGGCTTCAGTAACTCATTTCCTTCATGTGTCCTAGTTGTGCTCTCTAACAATCTCTTTATCTCCACATTTGCATCTGTCCCACCCAGAACCGGATGCACGAGAGCATGAAGCTGTTTGACTCCATCTGCAACAACAAGTGGTTCACGGAGACGTCCATCATCCTGTTCCTCAACAAGAAGGACCTGTTTGAGGAGAAGATCGCCCACAGCCCTCTGACCATCTGCTTCCCTGAGTACAGTGGTACAGATCAATTCTATCTAATTCTAATTCTATTCTATCCCCATTTTAACAGTATGGGGTATTGCCTCTCTTTGTTTGTCTATACTTACTTTGTAACAAAATCATAATACAGAGCATAATAATGCAGATAAATCTGATGAAAATGAAACCTGATTTAATGATTTCAGGCCCTAACAAATACGAGGAGGCCCAGGCTTACATCCAGACCAAATTCGAAGACCTGAACAAGAAGAAGGACACCAAGGAGATCTACACCCACTTCACCTGCGCCACCGACACCAAGAACGTGCAGTTTGTCTTCGACGCTGTCACCGACGTCATCATCAAGAACAATCTGAAGGACTGTGGTCTCTTCTAAAAACAACAGCAAAAAAAACATGAGAAAGAGTCAAGGTGAGGTAAATGACTCTGGTGTCTAATAAATCACCAAATGAAGTCTGTCCTCTGTCTGAAATGACTGATCTGAGTGTATTTTTTCCATATTTTTCTAGATTACTTGAACAGCTCCGATGACCACGTAGATGGGACGTGTCGAGTATACACATCATGAATGACTGCACTGGCCAACCACAATTTCTGCTTTGATCTGCTTTTTATAACGAAACCTAAGAGACTGAGAACCCGACGAGCCTCGCAGAATTTCAATGATCGCTGATCCAGTTGCTCGTGTTGTTAACTCTCTTTGGGCTATGACCACAAAAATCAACATTTATTATTGTATTTTTGTTCTTTGTTTTTTTTTTTTTGTTTTCTTCTTTATTTTCAATTGCTAGATGAGGCAAAGGAAAACTTTTTTTATATATATAAATGCATTCATTTTACTTTTAGAAAGGCTGATGTGCAAATTATTAAACTTTTAATCACAGGAAGCTTATTTTTAAGAGATGAAGCGCGGGCATGGATATAAAGTATGATTGATAAAGGAAGTGCTTCTTTTAATAATGTTTACATAAGTTCATCATTCATAGCCAAACAGTTTATTGTTCTGCATGACTCAACATGGCAAATATTAGCTCTGTAATCTGCACAAATTACCTAACATTCCTACAAAATGAAAATGAAAAATATAAAAATGGAAAAAAAAAAGAAATAAAGAAATAAAAAAGGGTATAAAAATGGCTTCACATGCAGGCAGAAATTATGGCAAAATTCTAACTGATATTTAAAGTTTGTGTGTACCTAACAAGCTATCACTTTTTATAGTACCATTTCCATGTCTGTTGCTGTATGTTTGTGTCTTCTGTTAACAAACAATTCCTAGATATGTTTTCAGTCCTCTTGGACCTACTGTGCACCTATATTTTTTTCCATTTTTCTGCCTAGCACCTATGAATATATAGTGATTATTAATGAGAGACGAAAATCTAATTCAGAAAAAAAAAAGGTTAGTGTTTTTGGTAAATATTAAAATGCTTAAAGTCCTATATGATTTAATTTAAATAAAAGTAGAAATCACCTGACTCTTGCCCTTTTTTTCTCTTCATTTGTGTATGCATAGATTGGATTTTATCAGCATAGTTTCTACTGACCGCTTCAAATAACAAACCTTTTCAGTTTGCACAGCATCACTTTTACACCATAAGTAAGTGAGGGGAAGACATTAATTCTTCTTGGGTTTAATAAAGTAATCAACACACAGTTGACCAGGAAAAGGGAAATCTCCTGACACCGCTCAGAAACTTCAGTATTCTGGAAATTGTGTTACAATTGTTAAATGAGTAATACATTTCTTATGTTGGGAAATAGTTTAGATTTGTTAAAAAAGTGTATTCTAATGATTCAAATTCATCAGTCAAATATAACCCTCACTTCCTCATTGGGTTTTAGATGAGCAGACATCGCCCTCTAGTGAGCTGTTGAGATGTATGACATCCAAAGTTAACTTCACAACCTCTTTTGACTGTAGAATAGTTACTTGACTCAATTGTCTGTCCAGGTATGCGTGTGTCTTCTCTTAAAAATAGCACCTATTTAGTAAATGGGTCAACATGATCAGGATCTATCACTGTGTAGAGATATAACCCCTAACTTATTACTCCTACTCCTGCTGCATTGTCTGCAGTTGTCCATCAGTTCAATAAGAGTTCCATATGTTTGAAGGCCATTGCTGTTGGTGTTCATGCCCACCTTAGTGGTCAGGAATATGTCTCCAAACTGAAGAGAGACTAAGACCAAGACCAAGAATTTGCATTACAGATGCCATTCTAGACTGTTTTTATTGACCTGTCACTATCAATAAGAATATTCATCTGATAATATGTTAATATTTATACTAAAATTCAATCCCAGCTCTAAAGTATGTTAGCAGTATGCACATTTCCTCATTCTGCAGGGTTCTGCTTTGTTCCGTCTCAGGTCTGGATTAAGCAGCAAATAAAATGATTAGTTAATAATGCTTGTGTTAACTTTTAGGCATCACCCCAGAGTTGCGAATACATATATGAAATATTAGTGAAAGAGTGCTGTGGTCAGTGATATGAATGTTTCCTGGAGCTCGAGTGTGCAAAGCTTTACACTGTAGTGGTTTATAGCTAGATGCTGTTGGTGTGCCCCTGTGTGGAAATACGATGACCCTGTAAAAGTCTATGACATTACATATCACCTACATAGGCAAATACATCTCTAACTTATTGTTTACTTTCAAACTATCCATTTTGAGGCTGTAGGTCAAAAATTCTGTCAACGTATTCCTGGGGCAAAAACTCAATACTCCTGTAGCATTTATTGTACGGCAAACTGAATGTGAATATTGTGGCTGTTATGCCCAAACAACAGATATCTTCTGCAGAATCCATATGGTTCTATACAGCTTCAGCAGCCGAGCAGCAGTTCAGAGCAATGAAAGCTGTTCGCTTTCTTTATACACAAGTATTGTGTTTGACTGTCCATAAAATGTGCACATTCTCTAGAAGGTGTTTCTCAGGGCAGCCATATTCACATAAAATAACACGTTCTTACAGGTCTTACCAATCTGCCAATGAAGACAAAATATTCAGTCGAGTCAGTCAGGATGCTGCTTTTGTGCATGCTGACTTGCTGGAATGACTATGATGCACTAAACAGAACAGAACATTAATTAGTATGTCAATAGAATGTGCCACTAGGTTATTTCAGCTGATTTCTGTAAATTGATGTGAAATGTCCCAATGTCACCACAACAAAATCATGCATCTCTACTGCTTTTCAATTTGTTAAAATCCGGTTGTTTAAAAAAAAAAGTCCTCTGCAGCACTTCCTCTAGAGGGGGTTGCAGTTCTATGTCTAACGTCTTTGCCGTTCCCACAGGCAGTGAGCATAAACATCAGTTTGCGTGCACCCAGCAGTAAAAGATTATCTCATGTTAGTGTTTCAAAAGGTATGCTGCATCTTAACAGGTGTGAAATTTCACTTGAAGCCGCTGTGTTAGTTATGCATTGAATCTATACAACATGACGGTGACTTATTTCTATATCCTTGAACCTGTTTGGTGAAGTAAAACAGAGAAGTGGGTTTTGTGCCTCAGCTTTGGTACCCACTGGTAACCAGGGCCTATCTGAGGCCAGGTTGATAACGACCATTGACTTGGTAATAATTATCAAGTGGATGTCAAAATTATATGTATGTATAAAAATGGATCATAAATAAATTATCTGTGACCTTAATGGACATGTATTTGTGCTCAAGTACTACTTTGTGTCATAATTAAATCCATTAAGCCATGGGGGAGCAGGACTGCACAGAAATAAATGTTACCTGCATTGAAGATGGAAATTATCACTATTATGATAAAGGCCCTGTGTAATTATTTAATTCATAGTCAAATGTGCATGTTTAATAGCCTTAATAGTGTCTTTTGTATGTTTAAGAATTGTTTTGTTGGTGTAAAAAAGGAAATAAATTGTAGGTAAATTCCCAGGAACCTGCAGATTGTGCTTAGTTTCTATTTTATATAGTAACACTAGTATGTGCAATATCTTACACTTTAAAGCTCTGTGTGGAAGGAAACCTGCAATTATACAAGCATTTAATGACAGATTTTTCAAACTGATTTCAAAGTTTTTTTTTTCACTTTTTTTCACTTTCCAGACTTGTTACTGGGTCACTTTATTTAAGCAGGTTCGGGCATGTCACAGGTACCCGTATGTTAATCTTACCGTAGCTGTGGAGACAAATCTGCACCTGAACGGCAGCCCATCACATCTGGATTGCTCCACAGTCAGTAAAAACGCAGATTCCTTTTCAGAGCCTCAGATTAGCATAAACATTTATCCAGTGAATCGTGTGAATAGAAGGAGTAGCCAACGATGGTCCACGCCACAGGCTCAATGCCCAATTAGGCTGCAGATTAACACATTATCACATTTACATTGAGGCTCATTTACAACGAGCCGCTGCTTACAGAAGCTTTACCTTCTACCCAAAGAGAACAGTCAGGACAAAGAGAAAAACTTACATTGCTTGTTTATTTTAAAAGATTTTAATTTTAAATTATGACTAAATCACAGCAAACAAAAGTAACTTCAATAAAAACTGACCAAATCTTACAAACAAAATATAAGGAGTAAAATGTGACCTTATTTTAAGTGCATACATTTTATATTCATGAAGAACACTAAAGAAGAAATAACGAGGAAATGCGAATTTTAGGTATCCATTTTCATAAAACATATCAGCCTCAACCCGGCTGACTAGACACATACTGTAATCCTCCAGCAAAGTCTGTTCCACTATGATGAAGCGGAGGAAATTATGAATAACACATTGATTGAATTTAACATTGATTAAATCTTGTCATAAAACAAAAAAAGACTAAAATGTGACCCTAACTGAATCAAATCTTCATGGAAGCCATTTAGACTACATTAAACAGCCTAGTCTACATGAACACTGGGGTGGAAAATCTGCTCAAAGATTGCAGTGATCCTGACATTTGCAGACAAATAATCATGCGTTACATTAACCCTCTCATGCATGAAATATGATCGGTTCAGTCTGGATTTTTCTTTTCTTTTTAAGTGTTTTCATACATTTAAGGGATGTAAATCAATGTTAAAAAATATATACATCCATCTTTATTCTACAACATATTTATTCATGTACTGCAAAAAATTGCTTTATAGTCAAAACATTACAGGATATGACTTAGTTTCAAGAAAACACCTGAAGGGTTTTATAATAAGTAAAAACACATATTTAGGATGTGAGACATACTCAAGCGGTTGACCCAATTCAACAAACTGCATGAAATGTATGTGCATTATGTGCATCATGTCTGTATGTCTGTCTGCAGCATTCTGCATGACTATGTCAGTAGCATGTCTGCATGTCTATGTCTGCAGCATGTCTGCATGTCTATGTCTGCAGCATGTCTGCATGTCTATGTCTGCAGCATGTCTGCATGACTATGTCTCCATGTCTATGTCTGCAGCATGTCTGCATGACTATGTCTGCAGCATGTCTGCATGACTATGTCTGCATGACTATGTCAGTAGCATGTCTGCATGACTGTCTGCAGCATGTCTGCATGACTATGTCTCCATGTCTATGTCTGCAGCATGTCTGCATGACTGTCTGCAGCATGTCTGCATGACTATGTCTCCATGTCTATGTCTGCAGCATGTCTGCATGACTGTCTGCAGCATGTCTGCATGTCTGTCTGCAGCATGTCTGCATGACTATGTCTGCAGCATGTCTGCATGTCTGTCTGCGGCATGTCTATGTCTGCAACATATCTGTCTGCAGCATGTCTATGTCTGCAGCATGTCTATGTCTGCATGTCTGCATGTCTATGTCTGCATGTCTATGTCTGCATGTCTATGTCTGCATGTCCATGTCTGTAACATGTCTGCATGGCAATGTCTGCAGCATGTCTATGTCTGCAGCATGGCAGCATGTCTATGTTACGTGTCTATGTCTGCATCACATCTGCATGTCTATGTCTGCATGTCCATGTCTGCAGCATGTCTGCATGTCCATGTCTGTAACATGTCTGCATGTCTATGTTTACGTTTCTTTGTCTGCATCATATCTGCATGTCTATGTCTGCATGTCTATGTCTGCAGCATGTCTGCATGTCTATGTCTGCATGTCTATGTCTGCAGCATGTCTGCATGACTATGAATAAAGCTTGTCTGCATGTATGTTTACGTGTCTATGTCTGCATCATATCTGCATGTCTATGTTTGCATGTCTATGTCTGCAGCATGTCTCAATGTCTATGTCTGCATGTCTATGTCTGCATCATATCTGCATGTCTATGTCTAGTGTCTATGTCCGCAGCCTGGCTGCAGGTAATATCTGCAGCATGTCAATGTCTGCATATCTATATCTGCAGCATGTCTATGTCTGCATATCTATATCTCCAGCATGTCTATGTCTGCATATCTATATCTGCAGCACGGCTGCATGTATATCTGCAGCATGTCTATGTCTGCATATCTATATCTGCAGCATGTCTATGTCTGCATATCTATATCTCCAGCATGTCTATGTCTGCATATCTATATCTGCAGCACGGCTGCATGTATGTCTGCAGCATGTCTGCATGTGTGCAGCGCGTCTGCAGCTCTCAGCTGTGAGAGGATCCTGCACGGAGATGTGGCTCCGAGCGTCCTGCGCTGTGATTGGCTCATTCGGACGCGAGCGGCCGTAACTGGCTGCTGAGCGCCGGGCTGTAAAAAGAGGCGAACAGGGCTGAGAGGCTTCACTCAGCAACATCTGCCTCCGAACAAGCAGCTGGAGCCAGGATCCGCGACACCTCCGACCGAGCCGGGAAGACCCGAGTGTTTATGGGACCGAGCCGCTGCTGCTTGTTTCATAAGAACAACACACGCTGCTGTGGTTTCTGCTGGAAATCACACGGACGTCTGTGTGTGAGCTTGGTTTAAAAGTTCCTTATATTTTTTCTTGCAGGTATTGCGCTCTACGGATGAGAGGAAAAACATGGTGAGTGTTCTTTCACTTTTAAACTTTGTTTGATTTAAACTTTTGATCAAAATATGGGTACTTTTTATTGAGATAATTATTATTTGGAACATTTGTGTGCAGCAGACGGCTGAAGGCTCAGTGATGCTCAGATGCATCTATAGTGTTTGTTGGAGCTATGAAGCATATGGTGAGGAGTGTCACCTAATACTGATAATTAGTAGTTTCCTTTTTTGGGCTGTGAGCATCCACCTTGGATGCTTTTCTCGAGTTCTCGCAACATCTAGCAGCTTTATGACGAGGACAGGAAAGGGGGCAGATGGTCCTGGGACAGGGTGAAATGCTTAAAACGCTTAAAAAAACAGGACAGTGCGGTTTCAGATGAGCGAGGTCGCCTGGGTTCAGGGGTCAGCGCGCCCTGCACCGGTGAAGGAAAAGAAGTGAGCTGTTATGCTGCCTTGTGCTGGATGTGACCTCCGCAGCCAGGGGTTGAACCTGCATCCTGTGCTGCTTGTGCGTACACATCTCACCCCTCTGTCAGATCACTTTCTCATTTCTGTTGGACGGCAGCGTCACACGTAGCCGGAGGTGTGTTAGTTAGAGGCTTCACCACTGTGCTGGAGAAAGATTGTATTTGAACGGAGCAAATAGATATAGTCAGAATAGATGGTAATTGTTCAAAGAATTTAAGACCCTTTCTTTTCCTTTGTTTCTGCTTCACTTCCACATCTAAACTTTGTCACACACACACTGTCACATGATCTCTCATACCCTGTTTGAGTTTGAGAGCTGGCCACCGATGCTCACTGGCTGATTCCGACCAATCAGCGCTGCGAGTCCGAGAGGAAACAGGAGTATTATATGCTTAGTGTGTCGCTGGTGAATTTCATAGGCAGGCAGCGTGCACCCTTAAAGAGGCAGGACTCCTGCAGCCAAGATCCACCAGACCCCTGATATAGTGCAGCTGCTTTTACTTTGCTCCTGCGAGTTGTCTCGGTCGGCAGATGAATTGTCGAAGTTCGAAATGAGCACAGATCTCTCTGTCATAACATCTGTCTGGGTTTCCAGTTGAACCACTCCTGAGTCGAGGGAGGGGGTGGGGGGTGATGGGGCGTTCACCCGTAGGGTTGCTGCGGTCGAGTTAATTAATGGTCAGATAAATTGGCTGGAGCCGGGTCCTTTGAGTCGCCTTTCAGCTGTCGCAAAATACAATAAGAGAAAAGTCTTCCTTCATATGACGAAACCTGACAACACGACGCAGTCTGAGCAGGCCTGGGCCTGCCCCTGAAGCTGCTCCTTATTCATCTCTGGTTGTTATTAGAATCATTATTTCCACTCTGAGAGTTCATTAGAAGTGCTCTGAAGCTGACTCACGCCGCTTACTGCCAGCGCATTGTAACCCGTCACACTTTTGTTCCCTCAGCTCTGTATTCGAGACTCGGGTGACTGCCTCCAGGAGCAGATGCAGTATATGATGAAGTCACTACAGGACCTGAAACAGCTGCGGAGGACCTGCCCCGCCGCACGCCGCCCCCTGGCTCCCATCAGCACCCAGCTCCCGGCCTTGGCTCGCCACTCGGCGGTGGCGCGCGCCTGCCAGCAGCGGGCGCTGCAGCGGGAGCAGCGTGCCCGCCTGCGCATGTCCGACGCCAGCACGGCCAGCACCTACGACTCGGCCTGCTGCCTGGCGAGCCCCCTGGAGGAGGAGGAGGAGGAGGACGAGGACGCCAGCAGCCGCTCGGGCCTGAGCCTCAGACTGGGCCTGGCCTCGCCCAGCAGCCAGAAGAGCCTGGAGTTTGACTCGGGCTACTCGGAGGCGTCGTGGCAGGACGACGGCGTCGTGCTCCGCAGGACGAGGAACGTGCGGGTGTCGTCTTCGGCGTGTTTACGCACAAACCGGGCGCCGAGCGGCCGCGTCCGTCCCAAGTCCACGTCTGACGCCTGCCTGGAGAGATGGACGTCGTTCGAGGTCAGCGACCCCACGGACTGGACAAACTCGTTGTTGACCAGAGGACGCAACCGGCAGCCTCTGGTTCTGGGCGACAACAGCTTCGCCGACCTCATCCAGAACTGGATGGACCTGCCGGACTGCCCTGAGCCCGCCGAGCTGAAGGCCAGTCCAAGGGACAGCACGGGAAGGGGCTTCTTTGGGAACATGAGGAGGAGACTGGCCGGGCTGTCTAAGAGCGTGGAGGACAGAGTGAAAATGAGAGCCACAGACCCCGCTCACGTCGACAGGGCCGCCAACGCTTCCAAACGTCTGTCCTGTCCCGTCGTGGCGTCGCAGCCTAAAGTTCCCTTTTTCCACCAGTCCCTGTCAGGCATCAACGAGCTGGACACTAACTTCTACCACTTCGCAGCCCTCATGAAGTCCGGCAGCCGGCAGCCGATCATCTGCAAAGACATCATCGGCTACGTCTGACACAGCAGTTCCCGTGTAACACCATGTACTCAGAGTCACTTTATTTTTATATGACTGCTTCTCTTTTCACATGCTGTGACGTAGCTACTGGAAATAAAGTCATTCTCATAATTTAAAACCGACATGTTCTTGTTTTTATATTATTCATGTTGTTGTTGCGTGTGACACGAGGTGCGTGGTGGGTATTTCTGAACTCCAAAACAAAAACATCTGGCGCCATTTTTTATCTGAATGAAGCTCCCACCATAAGTCATCTGAGTTCCATTACAGCTTATTACAGACAGAGTAAATAAACTGTTCTGCAGAATAATTAAAGGAGGGTTTAACTTGTCTCTGCGGTATAGACTGTGAGTTCATTAGTTTTGATTAGAAATGCAATAATCCGGGCATGCATGATAGAGCGTGTGGATGCATATTTCAGTGTAAATGGTGCATAATAAAAAGATAAACGTAACAGTGATAACATTTTAGGGGCCTTTTTTGCAGCACATTCATTAGATGGCAAGGAAGTGAGCGTTCTAAAAATAATAATAAAAAGAAAATGTTCTTACTCAACAAAAAGTTGATTCTTTTGTATCAACACTGTGGTGAGGTCATTCCCCGCGTGTCTGCAGTGAGAGGCGGACGCAGGCGAAGCAGCTCGCTGCAGATGGAGCAGAAGTTTACTCTCCTCTTTGCTTGGCCAAGCATAACGTCTCTCTCTTTAACAGCCCCCTGCGTCATTTAACACAGCCCCTGCTCTGATTTCTGCTTCAGCCTCAGAGGTTGAACCAAATCATGCACAGACACACACACACAGGTTGATAAATGGTATCATTAGTTATGCGGAAAGACACTGATACAAAGGAGTGACACATGCTCCGAGATAAGCTAATGATCACTTCACCTCTGCCTTAGCGGAATTACTTTGTTCATCAATTCCTGGGAGAAATAGCAGCAGACGTTATAAAGATAAAGACTTTTCCCAAAAGGGATTTCCCATGCCCCCCACTGCAGCCAGCTCCACCAATCATGCCTGATATTGAGGGCATGGGGGGGCTCCACAAGAGAGATGGTTCTTACGGGTGCCGTCCATCTTGGCGTGTTTATCTAGTGTCACCGCGGCACACTGATGAGCAGCTAATTAACTCTTATCGGGGAAAAGCTACAACATTCAGATTTCTAAGTGTGTGTGTGTGTGTGTGTGTGACAAGGGATAAGGGAGAATTTTTTTTTTTTTTTTTTTTTTTTAAAAAAGCTTTGTGAAGAAAATTGAGCGATCCCTGGCTCTAAGGCTGGTTTTCGGCCGGTTCCCAGCGGTCTGCAGCTGGATAAGTGCATCAATATATCAACTTCCCAGCTGACTGGGAATCATTTAGGGATGAGAGGAGAAGAGAAGAGAAAGGAAGCCATGGATCATCGAACACATTACTCAAGCTCATCTCAACAGCACACACTGTCCTCAACCTAATCCACCGTTTGTGTGTGTGTGTGTGTGTGTGTGTGTGTGTGTGTGTGTGTGTGTGTGTGTGTATAACAGGAGATTCTTCTCTTTATTCAGCATCCTTTGTAGATATAAAAACACAACTGAAAAACAAGACCAAAAAAAATACAGAAGCGACAGATAACGACATAACATTTGCAAGATGCAAACTTTGTCTTCTTGGTGCAGGATATGGTGTGTGACAACTGATAATTGTGTATACTTGACCAAAGATATAACATTGGTATTTCTTCATAGGGATGACCCTAGAGAGCCGGCCCAGGTTTCCCTGTGCTCCAGCTGAATCTGGAGAACCTTGGAAACTCTCTGGTGATTTCACTTAGAACTTGATCTCAGTGTTGCAGACGCAGCAATGGGCTAAACGTGGTGTGTAAGCCACGTCTGCTACTCATCTTCATTTCTCTACCATTTTGACTCATTGTGCCTGTTTCCACGAGGCACTCGACATATGTCCTCTGGTGTCAGTTATGTGGATCAGTGTTGGTTTAGTTACTGTGATGCACTGCTGTTTGCTGTAACGCAGTATGGAAAGGATTAATACAATGGTAGTGTAATTTCTTACATTTAAACACAGTAATATTGTAATTTAATGAATAACTTTGAAATGACAGGTAATAGTAGTAGTAATGGCGCTTTAGGACCAAGGCTGTGAGCCCCCTCCGTCTAATATTCAAAAGTGTTATTATTGTGTAAATAATGCATACAGGCAATAATGTTTAAATAAACTTCAAACAGCGATTTCACTGCTTACTGGGCACCCAGGTAGATCCGATCTAGGAAGGTTCCTCAGCTATCAGAGCGATTTACCTTCCGAGCTGTTGGACAGATATAGTCTGCCGCTCTGATTATAGAGAGAGTCTCTGGCAAACATCAGCATCCGTGGCCATGAAGTGTTTTCATGTTGGCAAAGGAAAGGATCCCCAGCAGAGCTGCCGAGGCGTCACAGACTCACAGGGTGGCCCATCCAACGCACTGTACACACAGCAGATCTTGTTCATTTAAAGGTGTTAAGGATTTTCCCTCCGGTCCTCGCTAATAGTCCCTGGGTAGCTCTGAGCTCACTAATCCCTCTCTCCCATCACCCCCTGTGATAATTATCCCTTTATGTACACAAAAGAAGATGAGCAAACGTCTGGTAAAAAAAAACATCTCTAATGTTGAAACAAACTCTAATTAGAACTTGTGTCGTATTGCCCACAGAAAGTCACTGGTGCGTTTGGATTCAGACCAGACCAGTACTGGCGCTGCAGGGAGCGTCAGGCATCAACTGGCAGCTGCCATTATTCTAATGAATACCCAACGTAGAGCTGCTGGTATGTAATGGAAAAAATTCTCTGCTTCATTAGGGATTTTATGATGTTATTTGTGTTCCTCTCAGCTGCGTTAAGCAGCCATCATGCTGCTTAACTGCACTTGTGTAAATAAATATGGACAAGGAACCGGTGCTTGTGTGAAACGTGTGAACAGATTTAATGAGCTCCGTCACTTTCCAGGAAGAAGATGCAACAAGTGGTGGTTTTCTTTCTTTTTCTTTTTTTTTAGGAAAAGGGAGCCACTGTTTCTATGACTTATGTTCCCACAGGGAGCGGCTGACTGATTGATCCCGTTCGTTACGTAACGCTGCCTGGAATTTCTTTAAAGGCAAATGACGTCATGAGCCCGTTTCGTTGGTAGCAACCTGGCATCATGTGATAATGATGATCAAATTTTCTATTTCACACACTACATGCTGGAACTGAATCAGAACACCTAGTTACTGAGAAATCAGCGTCTCATTGATTCAAACAAAATGTGTATGAAGCCGCCTGCGGTAAATCGTTACGAGCAGGACAGAATTCCGAGCAGTGTTTGGCTTCCGTATCTGACACAGATTAAAAGATTGCCTGCTGCATAGCTAGAATAACGCTCTGTCACAGCTACAGCAAGTACCAACTAATCACTTTGTTGCCTTAACTGAGAAGGGACTCTTTGCATGACGGCGAGCACACACGCAAGCACGCACTCGTGCACACACACATGCGTGCACGCACAAAAGCATGCTATTCCTATTAACTTATCAACTAGCAGAGCGCGGGACAGGAAGTGGAGTGCAGGGGGGGTGTTTAGCCTCCAGTCTGACAGAGCATGAATGTGATTAATGTCCTTTTTTATTTTCTTTCTTTCTTTTTTTGGCTATGAAATGTCTGTGTAAACAAAACCGAGGAGAGCGTTAAATATTGGACCTTGTCAGAGACCCTGCTTTCAGTTAGCAGGCAGAACTCCCCCATCAAACATTAAAACCCAGCCAAGATTTAGAAGCAATTTCCAGAGTCATTAATTTGAGCTAACAGACATTATACCAATCTCTGCAGCAGGACGTCTCACATAATAGTGTATAATTACTAATGAAATAATCATTCAGCATTACTGCTACTAAAAGTATTACTAGTGTAGTATTACTACATTATTACTAATGAGTAGGACTTTTAAAAACTGATACATATCTATTAAGGACATTCTACTGTAGATCTTTTATAAATTGTACCTGGAAAAGATCTGAACGAGGAATCAGATAATCATCAGAGTTTTCATTTTAAAACCCCACAGCTGCTTTTTTTCTTCTGCTTACTATAAACCAGACCATGAGGTTCATGGGAATCATAACAGTCGCGATGACACAGGAGAAATATCCCAGGAGACTTTGATTTGGCTCTCATGGCCAAACAGGGCCTCTAAGGTCAGATCTCACTTCCTCTGCACAGCACAGCGCACAACTTTACAAGCATGCGCCCGTAACCCGTAGGATAAATACAACTGGCTCATTAGAGGGGAAAATACAGTTTACGGTCAGTAGCTAGTTTGAGTTTTATAGGAGCACATTTTTAAAAATGTTTCCTATATGACAAAAAAAGGTTTATGTAATTTAACATCCACATTTTGAGCAGATCTAATTATATTGTGATGGCTTAAACAGTAGATACAAAAAAACGATGGAAGAAATTTGAAAGAAATTTCACTGGAAAATCTAAAAGTGCAGATCATCATCAGTCATATAACTGTTCTCTGTGTCTGTGTGGGTTCTCTCCTGGTTCTCCAGCTTCCTCCCACTGTCCAAAAACATGCCGAGGTTAATTGGAGCCTCTAAGTTGCCCATAGGTTTGAGTGTGAGTGAATGGTGTGTGTGCCCCATGATAAGCTGGTGCCCTGTCTCCGGTGTACAATTTATCTTTTTTTCAAAATCAGCATAATCTCTGCAGAAAATCAAATATGATAATAATGTGTATGGTTATTACACATCTATGCCATCTATATATATTTATTCTCTCTTCATTATTCTTTCTTCCATGCATTCTTAGAGCTAAAAGCTCGAGTAAACAAGCATCATCTCTGGAATGCAGTGCTGTTATTCACCGTCTATTCTTACTGGGACTGTACTGTAGTTGCATGCGAGTCTGGACCTGCCTGACACCTCGTGTCCTTAGTTCACCAACGTTTGGTGCAACGACACCAGTTCTGGGTCTGTCAGAGGCAGCAGCAGCATGTTCACATTCACAGTGCCACCGCTGCCTGCTCCCAGCCCCACAAAAAAAACCCGCCACAGCAAAGAGAACGGAAAAAACATTAGCTTCTCTGGAGACAATTAATGCCTTTTCTATTTTTTTGCAGAGCCTCATGTTTCAGCGCTCCCATAAAACAGCGATTTCCCATTCTCCGTCTAAAAAAAGATGGAGCCCAGAAAGTCCACTTGGAAAAGGCAGCTGTGTGAAACAATGGCACAGTGACTCATATGTTTTTGTTTATACAGTTATAGAGTTTAAACTCTATGATCACGCCGTGCTCTGTCACTGTGCAGAGCTATAACTATAATATATAAAGAAATGGTGGAAAGTTGGGAAATGGTGATAACGCGAAGGAGGCGTCTCGAGACGCCAAAACCACATCTGGTGACAAACTCCACATTCCTTCTGTGCCCTTTTTTTCTGCTGGAGGACTGAACGTGTGAGAGTGTCTCTGGGTGTTCATCAACACACAGTTCATTCACAGCCACACGGCCCAGTGTGTGTTTATGGTCATGCAGGCCAACAGCCCGGTTAAGTCAAACACACACTTTCACTGCCAAACACAAATATTCCCACTCTCATACACACAAACATCGTCACATAGTTTACCTCGATACAATAGACACAGAGGGTTACGATCAATAAACCAGGATCTCCTCACAGGAACTCGCCTGAACCCAGAAAGAAGGAAAACTAGTTAAAAACACACATTTTCCTACAGATAACACTCCACATTCCCAACGGATTTTAGGGCAATATAATGGAACATTTCACAATGTAGTCATCATGGGACCTTCGGTAAAACAGCCTTCGCCCTTTAAATGGATGATAAAAAGATGCCAAGTTTTGCCATCACTCATGCACCGGCAGCTCATGTGACTGATGGGAGCAATGTAACCTCTTTCTTGCCCAAATATGTCAGACACAGGAAGCCTGGTAGACTACAGCAGTGTGGGAGAGTGGGCTCGCCTGGCTCGTGGTCGGATGAACTCAAGGTGTGCAGAGATAAGAGGACGTGGGCCGCGCAGACATAAATCCTGCACTATGAGGAACTAACGGAAGGGAAGCAGCAAACGGCCAGCGGAGGAATAAAGAGAACGAGCGATACGGACGCTTCCGGGTGGGAGCGCAGCGATCGGGCCGCGAGCCGACGAGCTGCTCCGTCACACAATCGGCTCATTCTGAGCGGGCAGGAAACGGGGGGTCAGGGGGCTGACCCTGATAAGCCGCGGCTCCTGCGGTGCTCCGCAGCGTGCTCATGCCGCTGACTGTCCCTCCGCCGCTCCCGTCGGACAACCCTTCGCTAGGCCGCGGCACAATTGCGTCCTTCTCCTGTCTGAGACGAGCCACGGCGGGGACGAGGACAGAAAGCAGACATTGTGTGGTCTCAAAGATCTCTGTCTCCTGCTTCCTCCCACCCTTTCTCTTTTCTCTGACATTTTTACTTCCTGCTGACCCCCCCCTCCTCCTGCCCATCTCATCTTCTCTATCTCGCTCTGTCTTCTCCATTCACTGCAGAATACATTTGCATTTCATCTCTGTTCACCCTGAATAGCCCCATGCAGATATTTGTCAGTAAAGATGTGCACTATTTGTTTGTTTGAGGCCTTGTTTTAGCGCTCTGTTGGTCTGACTTCACCCTCACGCTGCGCCTGGCTATGGATAATTTGTTATGACGGCTGAAATTGTTTACTGACCTCCCGTCTTGATGTATGCCAGAGCAGGCTGAGTGTAAATAGAAATGTTGAGAAAAATGAGAGGAAGCATCCCCGGAGGCCACGGAGTCACACACTCAAAGAATGGCTCGGATACCCCACAGGTTGCTTACCTTTTCAAAGATTTATTTCTAATGAGCAGGCGTAAGCTGCAACGCGATTCCAACATTAACCCCGCTGTTAACCCTATTTTAAAAGGTTGCGACCATCTCGCACCAGTTTAACCGACATTCGGGTTCAATCCAGAAATCTACATTGAAAGCAGATGTGCAAGTTAGTGATTAATCTCAGACACTGTGTGGCAAATGTTTAGTGTGTCCTTCAAAGAGATGGCATCTGTTGCCAAAAGTGGATACGGCCCTAGCAAGAGAAAGGTTTTGTGATCCTTGTTCGAATCTGCGGTGGTGAGGATCAGCTGGGCTGAACGTAGGCATGAGGACATCATCAACATCGTCAACATAAAGGTTAAGATGTACAACTTTGGAAAGAGACCAGATGCATCCTTGCTGCACTAAATGTACACATCATTGTTTATGTTTGGGATATACTGAAAGGAGATTCCTCACCCTAAAGAAGAAAATCCCCTCTGAGGACTCGCTCTGACTCACATAAAATGCACATAACCTCATTCTTTTTTTTGTTAAGTTTTAGGGTGTTTGTATCACTAAACGATTCTATGCTTGCAGCCTTTGTGATTATGTGTTATAAAATGCTGCATGTAATGTGAAGCGATAACAGTGCAGCAGTCTTTCAGTAGATGAGATCTAAAAGGCTGGTGGCTCACGGAGGCATGCGCTCCCCATGGCCCCTGTGTCAACACGGCCCAGTGGAGGTGGGCTACCGCCGGCTCCAGATGGCTGTCCGCCGCACCTGGACTACTGTTGATTTTAAACAAAGCTGTCAGTCCTAATGCAGACCGCATGACTGAGTGACCGCCTCGGCACCACTGATGGAGTCAAATATTAAACGTATGAGTTGTCACCCCCCCTCCCCAACCCTCTCACCCCTCTCAGCTGACACCCACCACACACACTGCCTGCATTGTCCTGCTCCAATAGGTCGCGGCCCGTGTGAATTGATTCAGTACTGACGGCTGTGAGCATAACTGTAAGAGAATGACTTCTTATGATGTACAAATATAATATTTAGATTATATATATATATTTTTAAATATAATAGTTATCACTATTATTACGTCTCAGTTGAGGAACCTGACTTTCTTTACAAATACATTTTTGCTTTTAAGGCAACTTAATGACAATAGATATTTTCATTTTTGTTTCTATCCAAAAAGTATTAGTTTAAATGATTAAATGATTTATCTAATATGTTTTTATTGGCAAATGCAGACACGTTTGGATTTGTAGGATAAGGAATCTGAATGAAACCACAGAAGCGATCTTAAAAAAACATGTGTTAACTTTATCCTGTAGGGCCAGTCTTACAATTTCATAACCAGAAATACAAGCCTTAATGCAGCTCTTGATCGCGGTGAAAGTCAGTTAACTGAGTCAGCAGAGAGTGGGACAGGTTGGGTGAGAACACCTTGGTATTGGTAGATTGGTCCTTATTGGCCATAACAATTCATTTTTTCCTCCCTGAACCCACTCACTTTAAACAGAGACACACTAGTGTGTAAGGGGGCAGACAGACAGTAGCTCGCAGTGACTCGTGTGGTTGGACCTGATGGGCGTCATCTGACAGCAGCAGGCGAGCAGTGATCAGAGCTCAGTAATGCTGTAGGGGGGAAACTCTGCTCAAAAGGAGACGACCACATGACCACTAATGTCACACACATTCACAATTTGACACACAAACACATGATTGCACACTGCTCGGGAAAGGGACGGAGGTCTTGTCTGCTTTATTGGATGAGCCGAGGAGGACAGAGAAGACGGGGAACTGGAAGAAGAAGAGGAGGCCTGAGGAGTGCGTTAGTTTAATGTTCAGCAGTAGTTATTTTTGTTGTCACATCCAATCATCTTACTACAGTATCCAGTCTTCTGGATATGCGTTGACCTTTAGGCCACTAAACCAAACCCTCACTGCAGATCAGCCCTGAAATAACCTGCTGTCGCTTCTCCACGTTGCGCCACACCTCATGTCCCTTAACGAGGACGTGAATGGCAGGAAAACCGAAGATTCGGTTTGGATGATGAGTCAGGAATGGAATGGAAACACCCGAGCAAAGCAACGTGGGAAAAGTCTTAGTGATATTACATCCCCCAGTGTTAAAACAGGTTTGTATATTTCTTAAAGGTCACATGTTCTGCTTTTACTTTATTTGAATATCTGATATCCCTAACAATTTATGGGTTTGAGAAAAAGCATCATATATATATATGATATATATGTTATCACTTGAATGTGTATGATGCTAAACTACAAAAAAAAATACAATACAACCAATATAACAATATACAAACATAAAAAAGAAGAAACTCCAGTCTTCGAGGAGACAAATAGGATACAACCAAACAAGTGTCTTTGGCCAAACATTAAATGACTTGATTTACGAAGCAGCGACACAAAGACACACACACACTAATACAATGAGCCTGTGATGTGGGACCACTTTACAACATGGTGACCAGTGGCACCACGGCGTCTGTGTAGCTGCAGGGTCCGACCGCTGCGGCAGCTTTCCGCATGAGACGGCCTCAGACTGACCAGGGTGTTGCTAATCACTCTGCCGCTGAGCTTTGTCACCTCCGTGGCCCCTGGTGACTCGTCAGCACGCAGCCGCCGCCCCTCCCCCTCCCCCCCTCCTGCCAGAAACACGGCGTCTGAGCCATGACAACAGTGAAAGTGTTGTCTTGATAAGAGCTCAACCACACTCAGGATCTGGAGTAAGAAGAGCAACATCACGCTCCGCTGTAATAGCTTTTCCACCCAAATCACAAGTATATGCAGGCTTCTCAGTTCTTTTTACAGTGGCAGTAGATGAGTGTGAGGTGGATCTAACCCTACTGTGCTGGGCAGGTGTGTTAATAATGTTTATGTGCTCTGAAAGACATCGCAGTGTGGATATAAAGTCACACAGCTGATGGACTGTTAGATTTGATGCTCAGGAAATGAGGAGAATATGATCAAACTGATCGTGTGCTCCTGAGTGTCATGTTCACATCGCTGATAAAAACCTGAGTTAGTTGGATGTTAGTGGGGGTCTTGTGGGCTGTAACTGTAAATCGGTGAAAACATTTTCCCAAACGCCACGAGCCCCCCTGCGAGATGATGTGTTTCGCTGTGAAAATCCATTTGATCTGATAACATTTTAAAAAGCCCAGAAGACCCGTGTGAATAAATTGTTTCAACCCTGTTGGAATTAGCTGGAGGGTTAAAGCAGAAGAATCCAGAGGAAGTCTCTGGTGCATTTATTTACAGTAGAGGCTTTTTGGCTTCATGTGCCAATATGCAACTTTTCTTTTTTGTCCAACACAAAAATAGGATCTAATATTATTTTTCCATCTTATCAGCTCTATTACTCACATAAACACTGTAAGAGGCTGATTTGTGTTCCCTGTTTGTTATCTGCGCTGGCTTTTCACCTCCTGTATTTGAATGCGACATACATCAAGCAAACTAGAGCAAATAAACCCCAGATAATGCTTGTTGACACAGCGGAGTCGGGCCGCGCTCTTGGCTGCGTTTCAGCGATGTGTCCGTTCTGCGAGGCGCAGTAATGCATGTCATTTAGTACAAATCAAATGCTATACACTGGCCCGCCACCAATTAACATCCACATTCCTGAGTGCTAAACCCACAAGTATGCTGATGTTTAACTGCAAGTTCAGCTGAATTAAGCCAGGAATCCGGACCCTCAGATTTTTCTCATTTTCAAACGTGTAATCTTCAGTCCTCACCGAATTTCACGCGGCTCCGCCTGGAGCCGAAACATACGCTCTACATTTATTTATACAACTTTTTTTTTTCCCCAAGTTGGACTCCTCAAGACCTATTAGAGTTTGATGTGCAAAATCCTGGCCTTTCCCCATTAGGGCTTCATTGCTGGCTAGATAAAATAAATTCTCCTTAAATGTGCAGGACCTACTGTGGAAGATTTTTTTTTTTTTACTTGCTCCATACCTTCCGTCATTTTTGTTTTATCTCAAGCACGTGGGAGCTTAGTCAGTCCCACTGTGCCTCACATGGCAGCTGTAAAACCCAGGTGAGTTCATTTATTACGAGGGCATCAGCTTGGGAATTGTCTGATTGTTGCGACACCACAGACAACGCCGCGTTCGCTCATTGGCTGCATTAGGAAAAATGAGAAGCCACGCTATCATCATCAACGCGCACCAGCCCCAACGGGAGCAGTCTGATCTGCTGCCTTTGATTAGACGCTAATGCGGTTACCACAGCGGCATGTGGAACTCTTTTATCAGACACTCTGCTCCTTTGTGGGCCGCTGCGTTCCCCCTCATGCCTCATTCTGCTAATGAGCTTGATGAGATCACATTCTCCTCCCTCTGTAGGCAGCGGGCAGCGGCGAGGTGCTGGTGCTCCAGCGTCGATGACAGAGCTGTCATATCACATCGTCGAACCCGCGCCGGCCTCCACTCGCTCTTTCTCACTCCCCCGCGCTCTTTCCACTGACCTCAGGGGACTTTCTCACCCACAACCAACACAAAGCTGCCTGAAAGAAAAGCACACAGCCACCAAAATAACTCAAGAATCAGCTTTTGACAGACAAATTATATGTGCAATGCACGTGTTGTGCTAGACCCGGGACGTCACTGCGATCTATTTCTAAATGTCTAAATATTATCCAGTTAAATCTTGTTGACAGTCTTAGATGTCTGTTTATTTCTGGCAAGAAATGAGCAAACCCTACGTCCTGACCAGGGTGCCATGTCAGAGCATTATGTAACAATTCTGTCTATCTAATGGTATGTGGAAAAATGTTAAACATTTTTTCTCCTTATGTATCAAAATTGCACCATGACCACAGGTCATGGAGCATCAGTAGCCGTATATGCCTGGAAGAGAGGCCTTTTTATCGTTTGTTCTTTGGTTACCATCATTGCATTTGTGCTGTTAGTTCTATTCAAGTTTAACTTTATTTGTTTGCATAGCACTTGTCATACAGTAGTAACTCAAGGTGCTGCACACACATTAAATAAATAAAAATATAATATACTTCCAGGAACTTCAGTCCATCAAACAAAATTTACCACATCTCAGGTTTCACAAAGTTGTTGAAACCGGATGTTGTTATGTTTAATAGAAGAAGAAGACTTGGGGAAGTGATGGAAAAGGGAACTGCCTGCTGACCCATTTGATTTATCTGACATTTGTTTAGTTTAACTCCAAGTAGGTTTGGAGTTTTCACTTTGAAAGGACAGTTTAAGCCTGATTAAAAGTTGCCTAAAGCCACTTTATTCTTTCATATTACAAAAGTGACACAAAACATTCTATGTGTCTACAGTCAATCACTGTCAAGCCCTCTTTGATAGAAATGTTTAATAAATATTTGTTTCCCCCCACAAAAGATTTCATCCAATATTTTAATAGGGTGATAATATTTAATTTTACAAATGCTGTTTCTAACAGATCAGGTTCTCTTACTCTAACTTTGTAATTTCTCCCAAACCCTTTGTTCCTGCTGTAAAAGTCAGACAAGACAATGTCGAAGTAGGATTGCAGAAAAGGTTTATTAAAGGCCAACAGCAGTAACATATTCCTTCTAAGGCCAAATATCATTGCTCAAGTTTGTTTTTACAAAAGTGAGACTCAGGGTTTAATCTACATAGTAGATAGTGTTCTGTCTCATGGAATTGTAGCCCAACAAGATATACTCATGATCTTGGAGTTTAATTTTTACTCAATCTGTGTCTTATGCAGCGTCTGTGGCCATTGACACAGCGTATTGGTTGTCTGTAATGCTGTGATTGATCCAAAATATCTAAACACTTATGTTGAATTGAATCACATTCAAAGCTCCTTCAGAGATGAGAAGTGTCTCACGTTAGTGCCATTTACAAAACACGCCGTCTATCATTAGAACATACAGTATAAAGAATCCCTCCCATGGGAGGGATGTGGTTGCTCAAATTAAAACCATAGCAGGAATGTCTTACCTGCACAGAGCCTTTCATTTCTGGAGTGCTTTATGATGGCTGGTGACTTCTAAACCTTATTCACAAGCCCATCCGTCTTTCATGCGCTTTGTATGTTTCAGTGACAGACTGAACAGAGAACCTTGTTGGCTCAAACATCTGGTTCAGGGTGATGCTCTTTGGTCTTTAATGGCCTCTGCGAGAGGCCACTCCAGTGGCAGGGGATGATAAATCAGAACAATGAGAGAGCCAGTTAAGCAGCCAGCAGGGGTTCCATGGCGACGGCCACAGGAAGTGTGGCTCCTCCTGACCTCTGACCCCTGAGGTGGTGTGTGCCCTTCAGTTGGCTCTCAGGGGGGGATCTCTGACGCCCACATGCTATACAGTACAGACGACTGGCTGCACGAAACCTTCTCTCATTATAGTGAATATTAAAGGACAATTCCACGCTTATTACAAGGTGGATCATGGTTTTGCGACAAGCTGTAATTGCACTCATCAACTTCACGGCTGAGATGTGGAAAACTCGGAAAATGTGATTGCTAGAATTAAAAGATACACGTGCTGTCAGTCGGAAACTTGGGAGAAAGACAAAGGCAAAGATGCACAGCAAGTAAACATTTACATCGAATCATACATCATGCAGTTCCTCCTGCTTCCACTTTGACTCCTTATACTTTTACTGTTTGCTTACACAGTTTGAAATATTACCATCAACTGCATGCTGAAGTCCGCTCACTCCGTTTAAGAAATCAAAGTGAAGAGATTTGGTGATAAGGTTGTATAGGTCCCATATATATTTTTTTGTATTGCTTTATTACTCTTATGTGACAAATTTAGTCCAAGCTAACGATATATATGGCATTGTTAGTCGACATTTCTCTGATTGAATTTCCATATGGAAAAGAAGAAGAAGAAGAAAGAGTAGAAAAAAAACCCACTCAGCCTGATTTCTCCTTCAGTGCTTCGGCAAACAACACAGCCTTGTTAACGCCGCTGAAAGAATGAGTTTTACAGCAGCCCGACACTTTACTCGCTGACAATTGTACACGTAAAACTTCTCCCAATTAGTGACGAGCAGATGTCACTGTAGTTGGGAGGAGATCAATAGGGTCAGTTGTGACAGACTGCTTCTTAGTGTGGGTTTGGCGTTTTACAACACGGGCTTGTGCAGACCGCTGGGACCTAATATGAGAAGGAAGTGTGGCGATGAACAGAGGGACCCTCGCGGAGACAAAAGGGATCCACAAGCACCGAGAGGCGCCTGCAGCCACTGACCTCTTGGACCCCGAGCTGCCCTCGCGGAGAAGTTCAGTGTCCGCAGGAAATGAGACGCTGCAGCCAAACTAGCCGGTGATATCAGGCCTATATAAGGAGAAGGACTAAAGCTGCGGAGTTAACCGCTCTGCTCGTCCTCCCCATAGCCAGACGTTTACAGCAACTTGTCCAAACAATAGCAAGTGAGGGGGGATTTGCAGAGGAAAGGTTTCGCTTTAGGTATCCAGGAGCGCACTCGGCTCAAAGTGACAGCTGTGGCGTATCATGATGTTTATGATAGAGTGTACCTGAGCACCACCCGCAGTGTCATGGCAGAAAAAGTGAAAATCACCTTCTCTAAAAGAGTTTGTGTATAGCAGCTTTTACTGACTGTTCAATGCTTCTTTTTCAGAGATATATTATTGAATGGTGCTGTCCCAAATTTAAAGGAAGTAACATATCCGACATATTTGTTTTCTGCTGGTAGGGATTTAAACCTTATTTAGTAGTAATAAAACTACGCTGCTTTATGTCTATTGGAAACGGTTCACCGCTTCACAAGGGACTCAGCTCTCAGTGATTCTGCCTGTGCGGAATGTTACATTCTAATTTTGTTGAGTGAATCACAGCTGGTCTAGAGCAGTTCCCAGCTCCCTGTACCCCCCCCCCCCCAAAAAAAAAAAAAAAACCTAGCTCCTATTTCAGGTTTTTTCATGCTGTCCCACACCTGATGGTGTGTCTTTGGCACAGATCCTGTCCAATCAGGGTAATTGGCACCAGACGACACGCTACAGAGGAAAGGTTGAGCTTTCTTACCCTCTTATGTGTTAGTGGATAGGACAAGGACAGGAAAATGTGCTGGCATCTGTTACATTAATACTGGGTGCTAGTATCTAATGCAGATTTTTCTCTCAGCTTAAATATCACTGTGCTATTATTAAAGCTTTTCTGTAGATTTCATGTTGGCATGTTTATAAAGTACACGGTTAGCAGCTGTTAGAAGTCGACCCTGGCCGATAACTAGAAGGAGATGACTTTAAATTGACCTGAGAGAAATCCACTGATTCACCATTATTTCTTTACATTCCATCGCTATAATTTCCATTTCTAAAGATCAACAGCGTGGAAATGAAATGTGACCAAAGACATTAGATATGAAAAGGAAGCTACACGCTGCTGCCTACATGCTTGTGTTCCGGCAAATTCCCTTATTCCATTAAACGTAACATGAATTTGAAGTTGAAGAAAGCATCCAACCCGGTCACAGTGAAATATCTCTAGAGGCCTAATATGTGATTTTTCCAGATTAAAATACAGATAAAAATGATGTGACCTATGTTAAAGCTGCAGAGCAAAACCTTCAAATAAAAATCTGTACATGGTCCCACGCTACATCATGAGGTCATCGACTCTGTCTTTTGCTATTGCTTTGACTGAGAGACCCCTGGCGGCAGAAAATTACATATTGCATATTTAAAGAAATTGTTTAAAAAAAACCTGCATAGAAGAAAATGATTACAACATGAAAATTGCTTTAAAAAATTGTCACTCTTCTCAACTTAAAAAAGCTAATATTCCTTCTGCAGGTATAAAAGTTCTAACAGATATAATTTCTTGATCCTTTCAGCTGCTCTTCATGCAGCCAGTGAACAGTTAATCAGAGGTGTTTATAGGATTGTGCAGCCGTCTGCCCTCCCCTGACGCCCAGGTGTGAAAAGCTTTCAAAGGCAGCGGCGGGGACAGGGCCACTCTCCCCTGGAACCAGACAAAAACACGAGCGTTCTGCACTTCCAGGTTAGCACGGGGATGACGAGCCCCGACAAGATAACCGCCACGGCGAGATGGCACGACGAGATTGAAAACAGGCGGAATGAAAACAGGGAGCGGAGTGTAAACATAAGAGGGTGGACATCTGCTCCGTTTCCTTTGCTTAAAATCACTTTGCTGGACTGAAATATTTTGCTTACATTTGCATTGCTATTTTAGACAGATGTATGTTATTTACAGAGGCCCCCTTATCTTATACAATTGCATCGGTGTTTGTCATATTGTGGCAGATAAGGAACAATGAAATGCATTTTCATTGTTTATTGAAACAAGTTCAGCATGAAAATCATTTGGGGGAAAAAAATACTTTGCATACAGCAACCCGTAAGATAATGGTTGTGATCTCAGAGTCTGCAGTGGGGAGGTGGGGGATCCTGGCTTGTGGTTAAAAAAATAAATAAAAATAAGCTCCAATCTGCTCAGTTATTCTCTTTTCCTCCAGCATTTAATCACTAGGCCACGCCAAGAAAAGCCTCCCAATGTGAACCCCCGAGTAAAGCATCTGGCTCGCCACAGCCGAGATTCTCATGTTCAAATATAGACAGGAGCAGAGGCACAAAATGACACAGAGAGCACATTCTTTCCCAGCAGAAGGCTGCAGCACACACCCTGAATCCTTGGCCAGAGATGCACATGCTGTTTGGCAGCGTGGCACTCCTGTGGAATAAAATAGCATGTGATAGAAGGGAAACCTCTCCCCCACTAACCTCTGTTTAGAGCTCCCTGACTGCGTGTTTGTGGCTTTGTGAACACACTTGACGTCTCCCGCAAGGACTCTGGTGTTGGTGCTTTTTCTTTTCATAGCGCGCGTGCATGGCTGCACGGGGCCCCGAAGTCAGGATGGCTCTATAATTAAGGCATCGCACAGTGGGAAAAACAAAGATTGCAAAGCAGGTGAAGAGGGGGGGAGGTGGGTGAAGTGCGCACCAGTGTCTGCAGCCCATTGTCAGGTTGCTAGGATACCTGCGGCTCATGTAGAGCACCTGGAAGGTGAGAGGAGGCCTGGCCCGCCGGCGCCACAGGACGAACGGTGGAAAGCCAGCGCACAGCAGGGGAGACAGAGACTGATTTGAAAGAAAACAGGCGTGAGGATTAGTGAGAGAGAGAAATCTAACACAGACAGGAAAAGGTGGGAAATCCTCTAGGATCAACCGCGACAGCAACATTGAACATTTCAGTCAGTATCGTGGAGATATTGTAATCAAATTTATTGACTTTGCTTTGAATCATTAGAAAAAACAATTTGGTTCAAAAAAGCTTCTATGTGTGCTCATGTTATTAGGCTTTGGATCATTCACCTCAGGACATATTGAGTAAAAAATCACAGGAATTCTTTTGTCTTACGACTTTGACAGTGAGGAGGCAACTTGGAGTTAATCCCATAAACTCAAATTCTTCAATTTATTATTAAGGTAATTATTATTAAGGCATATATGTTGTTATTCATTGAGTTATTGCAATCAGACACATTGTACCTTTCCTATAACTTTTCACAAAGCTTGTGGAAAAATCATTTGTGGCTGGTGTGTGTGTGCGTGTGCCGCTCGCCCCCAGTTTTCACACAGTTTTCACACATCGACATGAGGTAAACAATAGTCTCCTGCGAGGTAACAGCGTGGCCCCTGGGGACCCCCTGCCCGCAGTGTGGGGGGTCCAGCTCCTGGCACACTTCCCTTGACCTCGGGGTTATTGCCGTGGCAACGCTTGGCTACAGCACCCATGAGGAATGGTGATGGCTACTGGGTGATACCTGCTCAGACCCCAGCAGCTGCTGCGGTGCGGTGGTCACCGAGGTGTCATCCTCTGCATCAATACAGGAAGAACTGCATCGGTCATTCTCACATTAGGGTGTTGGTCATTGTGATTCCATTAACACGAAAACCACTCAGCATGTGATGCAGGTTTATGGATTTCAGGCAGTAACCGTTTACTTTAATGCAAGGTTATTGCATGAAGCAAAGCTTTTGTGGGACCTATAAATCCAAACAAGTTCTTTCGTTCGTCAGATTTACTTAATACGCCGTTTTCAGAGCGTACGAGTACATTCTGACATGCTAAAACCCAGACGTGCGGCGTACAGCAGAGAGACTGTTTGGGTTGAGTCCAGGGTCAATTGGGTTTCTTTTGACAGTTTTATATACCCACTAGATGACTGTCTGCCTGCGCTGCAACGCTCCCATGTTAACTTCCTCCGTTTGAGGGGTTAAAAGCGTGCTGTGATGGTGCGTCGCATGCTGTATTTATGTTTGGGCCCGGGCTGACCAGGCCTCGGCGTGGAGCCCTACTGTACTGCCGGGGCCGCTGCTAACTCCTCCACCCAGGCGGGCTCCTGTGTGTTGACATTTGAAAAGCTAAACAGCACTCAGCGGTGAAACATGAGCCCCGCACGAGGAGGAGAGGCAGCGGTTTGGTGAGGACGGGGAGAGAGAGAGAGAAAAATATGTGGCCGTAAAGAAAAAAAAAAATAATGAAGGAAATACACCACACCCTGTAGTATGAGGGAGATGAGTTTCAAAGCTGCCCCCACCCCCACCCCCCCTTCCTTTAATACCTTCCTCCTTCTCTGTGAGCATGCCCGAGTGGCTGAGAGTGGTTTCAGCTGCGCTGTGGATGGAATCAACTGTCAGAGAAAATCTGTTTCCAATATGAGCTTCCTGTGAATACAGGAAACGGCCCTCCACACAAAGCGGGCCTGTGAGGAATCGCTACTACCTCTCTCTCTCCCTTCCTGCCACGAGGCCTGCCGCACCACTCCGGCCTCACTGTAAAATAAAAGAAATTTGTTTGGAACACTGTCTTAGTGTCTATGACATGGACCAATGAATTAAATGGAGGATTTGTTCCCCCCAGTTTAATATCAATCCAGGCACACACACTTCAAGAAAGGAAATGTATTGGCGGGGTGAGTGCATTATAAATGTTCTCCCTGTCAGCACGGGCAAGGATTATTATCCAAACATGTGACATCAATCTTCCTTTTTAAACCCCTGTCTGATCCAGATGATCCAAAGAAAACCCTAAGACAAGTGTATCCTGAATCCTATTTCTGATCTAAAAAACAGCAGTGTAACTAAATATTTCCCAGAGGGACGCGCCGTTATTGCACCCAGCGCATACCACAACAGGCTGCAAGGCCCCGGGCTCAGCCCAGAGGATGTGACGGGAATCAAAGAGGCCGTTTAAATCAGCAGCACCAATATTTAATCTCTTGTGAAAACCTGCTTAGCTATCCTGGATTCATCTTCACAAGTCAAGGTTGGATGACTTTGATTTCTGCCTATAAAATAAGAACACACGCATAAACTGCTGCAAGCACTGTGATATAAAGGCTGCCGTCCACAGTGATGTTCAGATAGGTGGTTAATACCATTTTCGATTTGTTTTTATGCCTTTTTCATTTGCTTTATACCATAATATTTAAAACAAAAAAAACTTTATTTAGGAAACACTGCAAAATAAGGAAATCATAACAATTAAAAATAACTTAATTTAACATGGATCTGCCGATAGAATGAGGTAATGACTATTTGTACTAAAAAGAAGATACTTTCATTTATTTTTTTCATTTATTTTTGCTGTGTTTATGATTGAGCCAACTAAACACATTCCCCCTCAAGAAGATGACACGATACATCACATCAGGCCACAGCTGGAAAGCGATGGCGGTCATTGTGCTGTATGAGCGCTGGATCAACAAGGCCTCCTCCTGTTCCAGATGACACAATGCGACAGGGGAAGGAGAAGTTTATCTGGTCCCCTACAAACATCACCACCGTACCAATGAACTCTTTTAGCTTTATGACACTTTGCTGAGCAGTTAACCGTGAGGTCAGGCACCCGACGGCCGAGGTGACCTGGCTCCATCCGGCAAGATATTCCTTTAAGTTCGGAGTATTGTGTAACCGTTTGATCACTTACTTTCCATCACTGAAGCACATCATTTTGTCCTAAAAATGTAGTCCACAATTCTGATCCAAATTCAGCAAATAGGTCTTCATTGCTCACAAGCTGTCTGTTGTGTGTGTGAATTGTGGATTTGGATTGCACAGCCATAGCTGCACGCACAACAACACTCTAGCAGCAGGAGGCATTGCCCAAACACAGGAAATGGGGGCAAATACTAGTACCTGCTTCACACAAGGCCTAAAAAATGGTTTTGTAAGAGCCGAAAGAGCCGAAATCTGTGACAGAGGAGAAGCCTACATAGTAAAATAGCAGGCCCTAAATGTGCAACAAAATTACTAATCAGAAATAGTTTAATTTAGTTTCTTTTTGGTATTTTTTAGCTCCTGGAGTCTGGCACCATGTGTACCTCAGAGGGGTCTTTACTGCATACAAGGATTGTTGGATGTTAGATGGAACAGGGGGATGGAGGTTATGTTGACTATACTTTGGCTGAGCGGTTTTAGGACAGGTCACATTGCCCTGGTGTAAATGGAGAGCCCTGTAAGGGTGTAATGGGCCTGTGAATACTGTTGCTTTTCTCCGTGCACCATTAAGCTCGTGGACATCAGCCAGGCTAGAGCTTGAGGTGCTGCGTGGAATAACTTTAAGCAGAGCAGCAGGCGAGAGTGTGCCTCTGGACATGTTCGATCAGGCAGTTAAGGGGTTAACTCTTTCTATTACATGCAACCTCATTCCCTCGAAACATGCCGCACATGGTGGGATTTCAGAAGCACTTTCCTACATGGAAAAGTGAGGGCCACCAACAGCTCTTATCGGACATACTAATGCAGACGTGCATATACACGGTTTCAGGTGTAATCGGAATCCCAGTGACCATGCCTATTCATTTATGTCATGCCTCCATCTGGATCCTGCTCCCCGAACACATGTCAGGTAAGTCAGTGCCGAGTAACAAAATACAGGAACAGATGAGGAGCTTTTACATGGAGCTAACCTGTCACTTATCAGATTCTCCACGCCAGGTCATAGGACTGAAACTCTAGGGGTCATGCACACAAACAGGCTTCCTGATGGCGCTCCAAGAGGAAAACAGCACAGAATGTTGCCTGCTTCAAGTTACATGTTCCCTGATATTTCCACTGTTATGTGGAAAAACTAAAACCTGTACCAAACCACGACCTTTCAGTCCAACTTTGCATAAGAGAGAATGATGGCTATTGATGTGTGAAGTGTTTTGATTGGCACGTAATGGAAACCAGGTGAGCATCAGTCAGGCACCAGGTCACCAGGGGTTGGGGGAAGAGGTCACCCTACCTCAGGGGGCTGATGGGGGCAGAATAGGCTGAAACTCCAGGAGTCGGTTTTCAATTAAGTCACAGCTCGAAGTGTCACAGGAATATAATCGGCGGCATTTGTTTTCCCTTAAGATGAAGCTCCTAATCCATCTTTCTATTTAAAGCTCAAAGGAATCAAGGGAAGCTCATGTCTCGATCAAACATGACAGTGCCTCCCCGTCTCGCTTCTACCCATCTATCACACTTTATCTCTGCTGTGGCTCTTTATCTCTGTTGCTTCGCTGGATGCACACTGATCTTTGCTTGGCTTCTAAATTCTCTCATATGGCTCATCAAAGCGGAACGCAAGATTTTAGCATGAAGCATCTTACCAAACAACGTCCACTTTGGATAAAATGCAGCATGCAGTATATTTTGCTACCCTGGTTGGTATTACCATTTGTTGTCAACCCCAGGAACTTTTCCCCCCAGACTTCACTTGAGAGAAAGTGCTTATGCAGTACATGTTATTCTATTTTAAATGCATTCTATATGTTCATATTCATACTCATGTGGCCTCTTATAAACTGTGATTTTATGCACTTTATTATGCAACTGTGTTGTATGTTTTATGTCTAATTGTCTGGTCTATTGAATGTCTGTTGACCTGCTACACACCAAATCACAAATAAATCGACTCTGGATCTGAATCTGAATGTACGCCTGTACACTCTGTATGTGACAGAGAAAGTGTAGTGAGAAGAAGAAATCCAGGTTTGAAGAGTGAGACGCTGACAGGGATTCAAAATTCCAACAAAGAGAGAGCATAAATTCAGGAGACATCTATCTGACTGATGGATGCCTCTATCCTGGAGCAGCAGACATATAATCCAGATGGCGGACAGACTCAGCAACAGGATTCCTGACAGTGAGATTTACATGTACATTAGAGCCAGGATTTTCAATATGAACTTTTTTATTCACTGAGTCGATTTATATATGAGGAACACACATTTAGTCTTTAGGAATTACGGAAAAAATGATCTGTTCATATATCTATATTAAAACTCACCAACATGTTTTGGATTTCATGTGTTTTGGTCCCTTTGCAGAAGTATAATCTCCAATGGGGATTATAGATTAATTAACCAGGTTTGGTAGAGAACGGTTTATATTATGCGTGCTGTGTCTGGTCAGTGATAATTCAAGACTTATATAGTCAACCCCAGTCAGTACGTTTACGTGACACTTGAAAAATACAAATTATTGCCTTAATTAGTGTATAACTGGACAATTGAAGGTCACGTAAACATGTTACTCCGATTATTATTATTTTTGGAGTTCTCCATTAAGAACGAGACACCCAGGTAATGTGATTGGACTTTGGTTTTCTCTGGCATGTATGCACTTTAACTGCCGAACAAGAACCCCCAAGAGTGCCAGTGGTGGCCTAAAAAGCCATGCATTTGCCCTTCTTAATGTTCCATAATGCAGGATTGTACCATACCCCAGGTTTTTGTTTCTAACATGGTGGCATCGTAATGGGTCAACAGGAAAGGCAGCCCTATTAACCCACTGAGAATGACACATATCACTCCCTAGTGTTGAGGTGGAGGACTTGTTCCCGTCAGTAATACATTTTTTTTCTGTTGCATCTAAACTGGGACAAGGACAGAAGTCTGATCAGACGCCAAAACCGAGTCACTTCTTTCTCTCCAAAGTAGTTTTGTATCATCATTGGTTAATTATATCCACAAGGTGAACACAGTTCTTTTGGGTGTATGATCCCAGCCAGTTTAGAATAGAGTTTGGATGCAGTTTGCTGACAACTGCAATAAAAAGACTCTATACTGCAGTATTGTTCTCTTACATCCCAGGGGGAAAAATATGAATACCATACATTTATCCTGGTTTTAAGAGGAGTTTTCTTTATGGTCTTGTGGTCTTGACACCAGAGTGACACAGGAAAGCTCCAAGCCACCAGTAAACATATAAGGTCTTTATTATTTAGTCAGTGAGAACGACTTACTGACTTAACTTGAGAGTATCTGTAATGTGTAGCAGGCTTTTTTTTCCCGATTATTTCTATTGATCCTGACATTTCTTTGTGCATTAAATGCTGCAAAGAGTCTTTGCAAAGGGGCTCACAGACTGCTGTGGTAACTCAAAGAGGATTAGAGGCTGAATTTATCATCATACTCGCTGTCTCGGCATGTTGACTCAGATCGTATTTGGCACAGTTATTTTTCCTTATCAAGGTGCTATCACCTTGCATCTCCTTCTACACGCTATAAATCAAATGAACCAGCGCATATCCCACTGTGGTAATAGGAGTGAAGCTGCGGTGAACCCAGGAGGGAGAAAAGCCATTAGAGATCTAGCGGGCAAGAAGAGAAGAGGGAAGAATGATTTCAAGCTGTGGAAATATAGATTTCACTATTGTATAAGGAAGGTAAAAGATCTTTCTGGTGGTAGAAGTTAACATCAGATCATGGTTACGAGGCTTCAAGCGCAGTTTCTGTTTGCTTAACTGGTAATCACTAAAGCACATAAACACTGTAAGATACTTGCATTTAAATAAGGTTTTGTTTAACGGGTAACAAATAAATGCGAGGATTAGTGCATCCATAAATTTACAAAAAAAAAAGGTGAACTCCTCCAGGTCTCATGGTAGGTCTGAGTCCAGGGTGGGGGGTGTGAAGGGGTTGGAGGGTGCACAGGAGACTCCACGCTGCGGAGAAATGACAAGTGTTGTCAGCAATCAGCAGCGCTCTGGCCTCATCTGGGATGTGGAGGAGAGGCGTGCAGGACGGAGGAGTGAGCGGGCTGCGCTGGAGAGCCTGAGACACGGTTTCCTGTGTGTGTTTCCTGTGTGTTTAATGTGCGGCTCAGGGCCAGGGCCTGTTTCCTGTGTGTGATGGGTGCCAGGCCCGGGAGCCCGACACAAAGACAGCACGCGCACACACACACACACACACACACACACACACACACCCAGAGGACACACCAATGTTAGTAACAGGCCAGACAGACGGTACACACATCAGGACACTTTCACCAGAATCTATATACACACTACAAACTATCAAAGTTTACAGAATGATGTTCTTGAGCCAGAAAGCTCTCTCTCTCTATAATGCAGGTGTTACTCTATAGTTTTGTTAATGCCAACAAATGCCAAGGAATAAAATATTTGTCTTTTTTTTTCCTCTACCCTTCAATGTCGTTAGCCTTATACCATAAAGTCGAGGCAAGTTAGACAATTCACGATGGGTCTGTTTCTTTTTTGCATATTTATTCACACATCTGGTTGAGAGTACGGTTTAAATATGGCTTAGGCAATTATGCTATGAGGCTAACAATATGTTCATCAGGTAGTTGCTGTTTTACCGTTGTTGGGCAGTTATCATACAGAAAGTTTTTCAGAGTAGTAATGTGTCATCAGGTGATAGTTCACATGCGGCTCCATTCACACCCCAGAAGTCATATGTGATCCGCTGTTAACGTGAGAACATTGATTATAGCTGATGTGAAGTTGTCCTGATGAACCTCGTGTTTGAGATTGTTTGAGGTGAGTGTTTGGACGTGTGTGTGTGTGTGTGTGCGTGCCAGGGTCAGGCCGGGAGCTCCGACAAAATGACAAAACCTAACTTAAGTATGTTTGCCTGGTAAGTAGAGTAGCTTTAGACACACAACCAACGCAAACAAAAACCCTGAGCAGATGGAAGGATGGGCAGAAGGTGAGAGAGGAAAGAAAACACACACACACACACACACACACACACACACACACACAGAGGTAGAGAGGTTAATTCACCTCAGACATGCACAGACACACACACTGAAACTGTGACGCAGCAGACAGCTCCCTGGAACTCTCTGGGACGGAGCAGAGAGGATGAGCTCCACATGCAGGTCTGGGGTTGTGACGTGTCATGTTGTGACAGTATAATTGCCGGCCTTGCTTACACATTTCGCTGATTTCTCCACAACAAATCCCCGGGGCACGTTCAGGAGGTTTACCACAGATTAAGATCAAGCACATCGCAGGATAATACAGACGCTGCATCCACTCCGCGACGGTTTCTGCCTCAAACCGGGCTTTTAAAATTGAAAAATGATCTCTATTCACGCAGTTATCAGGATTAGTCCTCAACGCATCAAAAAAAGAAGGTGGAAATGAGTGAATAAAGGCAGGTGCAGCAACAGAGCTCAATATTCTCCTGATTTCCACACCATCATTGGAAATTCAAATATTTTCAGATAATTATATCAAAAATGATGAAACTAAACTAATCGCAGTAAGTTTTAATGACAGGGCTCAAACAAGTTCCCCCAGAAACGGTTTCACAAAGACACTTTAGGATGGTTTCTGATTGGCTTAAAGGAATGCAAACAACCCAGAATGAGTCCCCCTCTGTAGCAGCCAGACCATATGATCATGATGGTAGTAATAGTATGATCCAGCTATTTGAATATTAATGTACATCGCTCTTCAGACATGAGCTTGTTCTTGTTGTCAGTGAACTAATAAACCCAAAAAAGACTAGAAATTGCATGGTTTTTAAACAAGTTAATCAGAGAGAAGCAACCATTTGAAGCAATGTGAACCAATGAGTCCCGAATAAAAGCCATACATACACATATAGAAGCAGATAGACATACTATATTTATAATCCGTGATGTGAGAACTGAAAGGAGGCAAGATGAGTTCAAGCCCGAGAATGTTCTGTGTCCATCACAGGAACAGGACACAGCTATACACTACGATCCACATCACGTCCTTAAATCGTCAACCTGAGCAGCTTCAGAGCCTTAGATAAAAAAAAAAAAAACCTGATCACAGACCTCTTATCAACACTGAGTAGGTTCACTCTTTCTCCTCCTCTTTATTGAACATTGCTCTATTCTCCAGTTCTCTGGAGGGAGGAACGCTGCCATTCACTGAACAGTCTATGGCACCAGTGTCCGTGTGTGTGTGTGTGTGTGTGTGTGTGTGTGTGTGTGTGTGCGTGTGTCTGAGTTCAACAGGATTGAAAGGATCGCGGGGAATCTATGTGGTTATGTGCAAAAAAAAAAAGCCCAGGCTGCGCCTATTCAAAAGGCCCTTGACGATAGAATAGACCTCTCACCCCTTACGAGGAATCCCCAAAGGCTTTTTCCTTTATTTTTTTTCCTCATGCGTCGTTGTGTGCTCTTTACTGCAGAACTCATTTATCAGACGGCTGAAAGAAACACAACTCGCCGGGTGTGTGTGTATTAGTCTGTGCGAGGGGAAAAATGGGTATGTATTCATCTGCTCTCACAACAGTGTCTGCCTGATAAAAGCACAGCAGTGGCTTTCGTTGCCAGCTGTGTGAACCCAGCGTGCCTGAGTACTGTATACATGCAGCACAATGACGCATCAATAACTCATTAGAACCGAGAATGAGTTTCTCCAAAAACATTAGGGGATGGGCAGGAACGGGGACTCGCTACTACACCTCGCACGTTGTTTTTTTTGCAGTGTCATGAACTGACAGGTCTGAACACGAAGTGCCACCCTCCTGGGATTTTACCCAGGAGGGTGTGAAAAGAATGTCAATGAAAATGTTTGGGATTAGCAGTGGATTACTACGAGATGCGATTGCTCTGCCATGTATTTTTCCTGCTTTAGAATTAAATTATTATTATAACCGTTTAATCTTATTCGCTTTGAACTCTGTGACAAGGGTTGCATTTTGGCGGCCTGGTGCTGTCCCCACATTCATCTTCACCTGATCAGGTTTCCGTAATCAGATTACTGTTTCTGTTGGTTTTAAGCATAAGGTCATGGGACTCGCCTCATTGTAGAACAACAAAAAAAAATGCGTCATACTCTTTTAAGTATTTAAATCCTCCCAGAGTAAGCCGAACTTTGACATTTACAGAATGACTTTTCTACTGGATGCTCTGCATGTCCCTGTGGTTGTTTTTCTTCATGTTATGTTCAGTATGTGACCGTCCTTACTTCTATAGATATATTTATGACATGTTCTCTATATGGGAGCATGCTACATTCCCAGCTCCTTCAAGCAGAAATCATCACTTTATCCTCAGATTGACATTAACATCTCCACAGTTTACTCACCATCACGTTTTTGTATAGAATAAGCTTTGATTTGTACAATGAGGGTTTGCAGAATTATAGTCAGTGGACTTGCTGTGATCCATTTCACAGTAATAATGATTCATATGTATGTGTACTGCTTCAAATTATGCAAAAAAAGAAAAGTAAGATAATTAAGAATAAAATAGTTTTGCCCCCTAAACTAGATCTCTGTCATACTGTCTAGAAAACGCCTAAACTACCATTGTCCTGTAGCTTCCTCTGCTGGTGGTGCAGGAAACTTCACAGCAGCCAGATACAAAACTGACAGAAATGTATTTCACTGGGTGTGTTTGAAAGTCTGCTTCTATTGCTTTTTTTGATTATATATTTAATCAAATGATTAATGTGTCATTTTAAATAAATCAAAAGTCTGTATGTTTAACTTTGGATGTTTCCACCATGTAGGAGGTAATGTCCATTGTTGTGTGTTCCTCTGCCAGGTACCACTCATTTAACTTCTCGATTAACACAGGTAAACTATTGTAGTCCACCACCAAACTAAATGACTTATATACTCGTATTAATTTATGCAATAATCAGAATGTGCAGTTCTGTCCGGAAACACTAGAGGTCCTCAGAGAGTTGTTTTATTTATCCATGGGCTCTAACCCAGTTCCATAAAAATAACACAGATGTGTTTGCAAAGGATGATAAAAAAAAATTGAAAGGTTCGACCAAAACAACGTACTGCAGGGATTTTCTTAGTCATCTGTCAAAAAGCTGGAGAAGGGATTAGTTAGTCACTCACTCCACACCCTAAACAGCTCAACCTCAACATTTCCTATTTGGGACATCAACGTCTTTTTCTTTTTGTGACACGATTACAAACTTTAGTACAAGCTATATTGTTTCCAGTTCTGGAAATCTACACTGTAAAAAAAAAAAATAATATCCTTATAAAAATACTGTGATGTTTTGTAGCTAAAATATACTTCACAGATTTTATTTGACACACAATCAATTTGTTGGAGTTTTAATGATAGAAAATGATCTTTCCAGCTATAAAAAATGTAATAACTCCTATAACATGAACACTGCTATTATACAAATAATCAGGCTAAACATTGTAGAAATGTGCTGTTATAAACTAGTTCAATTTCACAACTTAATGTATATAGCAATAAATAAATTAAATAACTAAATAAATGAACTAGATAAATTATATAACACTTCTCTCTACATCATTATTTAAGAATTACAAGAGAATGTACAAGAGATTGCAAGATTACTCTGCAATCTGATTACTTGCAGAAGTTCTGTATCAATACTGTTACAGTGGCAGCTGTTAATAATAATATCATAATATCATAATAATATAATATTGGACATTCAGGTACAAGCTATCGCTGTTAGTTTCTATGCCTATAGAAAATATTTATACCATAATTTCCAATTACGCTAGCAAGGAGTTGGAGAATGAAAAGAAACACCAAAGCTTCTCCGGGGCAATGGTGTAAATGAACAAAGCTGATGAAAGAGTGTAACTCATTGGAGTATGGGGAAGTGAGTCTTAAATGATGAGACCATGTTTCTTCTACAAGACACTAACGTCTACAACAAAGACTGATATGTATCTGCAAACGGTCACATACGTAACCTCTGTCAGGAAAGCAATTCTGTGGCTGTCAATCACTGTGGTATTTGCAAGTCAAGTCTCACTTTAAAAACCTTTTAACTCTGTTGGTTTAGAAAGTTATGAGATGGCTGGATAACACCCCCCCCCCCCCCCCCCCAAAAAAAAAAAGAAAACAACCCCTTAGCAACAAGTGAAAATGGCTTTTTTCATCATGTAATAAAAGAACAGAACAGAACAACTCTTTTCTTAAATAGGGATTAAATTGGCCATTCAGATCAAGAAAAGACATTTTAAAAAATGCCATCTGCCAATGAAAAGATGCAAAGTTTTTTTCAGATGCAAAGGTTTATTCAGTACTGGACCAGTTGTACCAACACATTTTCACCTGAAAAGATTTTCAACAATGTACTCACACCACACCCAAAATGTGAAAGATTGTAATTCCTTATTCATATTTTTCTGTCTGCTGTAGGTTAAATAACATTTGCAAGTAATATGTCAAAATGTTTTCACTAAAATCCAACACTGGGGGCTGTGAGACACCAACTACAGGGTAAAGTGGTGCCAGATCTGCATGCTGCGTTCGCCTTCTTCTTATTGTATCATGGACACAAAGGATCTCTCACATAATCGAATCCTGAGGTTTTCCATTTAAATCTTTTTAAAACATGTTAGATCTTCCATCCAAGAACAAAGAGACCCGCTAGTGCTATTTCTGAGGAAGTGGAAATCCAAGTGCAACCGGTGATTCATTGAGGCCAGTTCTATTGTCTGCATCCGTGTGTTCAGACATGTTCTCACTCTCCTATTAGAAATCCGTCTAACGCTGAGCTGCAGCTGCACATGGCGGCTCCTCTGCAGGTCAACAGAAACATTGGAAGCACACAGTTGTGACAGTCAGATTATTAGACATCCTAACGTCTTCAGCAACATGCCAAAGAGCTCCGAGGCCCTTGGAAGCACAATGAGGTGTTCAGGAACATGCGATGTTTTGAATCACAAATATGTCTTCAATTATTCGCACGTCTGGTTTATAATCAGTCATTGGAAATGTTATTTTTAACTGGTGCACATGTTTTTTATTCTGGTCACTGGGCTGTTGGAGGGTTATTTTCTTTCATACAACAGGCTATTGTGATGGCGTGAGTAGCATGTGAAAATACAATAGCGTTATAGAGTTAACAATGATTTATTCGTGTCCTCAAGCTTTATGTCTAGACGGCGTGTTGCTGGCATGGAGGAACAGGCTGGTGCCATAATATGATTTGATTTGAACTAGTATGTGGACAGGCACTTTGCCAGTAGCGCAACCTGCACGTTCACAGCACCACACCCCTGTCAGTCAGATCCAGGTTGTAGGTCCTTCATTTCCCCTTACAAAAGAAGTTGTAAAGGAGACATGTTTTAATACCAATTATACCGAAGATAATCTGATTTTGATCAAGAATGATAAACAAGATAAGATGGGAGTCTATGTTAACTTTTTTCTTTATTGCTCTCTCCCTAAATGTTTTATGCCAATGATTGCAAGCAGAACATTAACCATCATTCTATGGTGAATAGCCTGCTGACATAAAATACCTGCTGAGTCAAGTAATCAAGTTGCACCACAACATCAATTAAACTGCTATTGCTAAACTATTATTGCACTAATTTCAAGTTACTCTCACCAAAAAAATGGAAATTGTAAATGACCTTGTTATTGTTGCTGCTGATACTAAACTTGCTGACAAGTTTTTGAAAAGCTAGTGATTCCACTGTTGAATCAGATCTTCAACAACACATGATGCTAACTTGTTAATGTTTAGTTAAATTGCTGCTGCTGTTTCTGGGAGTGGACACTTCTTTAGGTTTAACACACAAAGTGCATTTGACTATGATGTTCATTCAGATCCTTGTTCTTCACAAATGTCCTGGAGTGTATGGCCTTCTGGAGAATGTGACGTTTCATCTCCATCTTCTGTCTGGCGTGAGACATTTTGCGAGTCACGATCCATAAAGTAGTAGCTTTTTTTTTTTTCCTGTAATTCCTTACATTACTATGTTACAGGAAAAATTCAATGCTTTATCCATTACTTTTGTAACATGTTACTCCCAACACTGCCAGAGACACTGTTACTACTTATTATACTACAGTGTGATTATCTTGATCTCGTCATGTTTTATGCTAACGCCCATGTGCCTTTTTGGTGACTTCCATCTTTCTCTGTCCACCTATCACATATATGTGTTTATGAGAGTGAGTATTTAATCTCTTTCCCTTCAGGTCACGTTGTCAGATCATCATGGCGTCTACAGTATGCTTCCTAACTGCAACGCGAGTGAGACTAGTGTAAGCCCCTAAAGGAGAACTCTAAGTTTAATATTCTTCCTGGTTTTGAACTCTGCCTGCTTAGGATTAAGTCTTCCCTCCTTGAGTATTGGACTACCTGCTTGGACCTGTCTGCATACGTCTGCCTGCATGGTTACAGACCCTGCCTGGACCTGGACTCTCTTTTACCTGCTGGACTGTGCGTAAATAAAACTTTGTTCTGATCGTGAAGCAGCAAATGTCTTACTGTGCTCACATGTGGTCTGGAAAATAGACAAGTTTTGTGTCGATAATATCCAGAGTATGTTTGACTGTCTGTGGGCTGTGTGTAGATCACAGAACAGCTGCAGAGCGTCTGATGGCTGCCTCTCAGCTGGTCCTGGTTTAATTAATGAGCTTCGCTGCCACTGTTCAGCTTCTATGTAATGTCACTTTATCTCGGAAGACGCCTTATCTTGCAAACACATTTTCTGGATTTAAACTAAAAAAAAAAATCATCATGCATTTTACAAAAAGTAGATGTTCAACAAGGTGTCAGCTATGACACGATATGCCGCATCTCTACAACCACAACTTTTACCTAGGTCCAATCCTCATGTACGTGAGGCACATGTACGTGGTTTTGATTCCCACCACTATGCTGATGATACCCTGCTCTGTCTGCCTCAGCGCAGCCCTCAGCCTGCCTCGACAGCATCTCAAATAGAAAAATGTAAAGCCACTCTAGGACCTTAAGCCAGTCCTTCAGTTCAGCATATTCGGCTCCAGCTTAGCTGTCTATAACCTCAAATACTCTCATGTCCAGTTGGCAGTTCTGCTAATATCCACAGTAAACCACTGCAAATGGTCCAAAATGCCCGTAACCACTCATCTTATTTCATCAATCTTTTCAATCAAATCATTTTCAAAAAATGATTTAACTTCCTACCTATCCAGACAGAACTTACTCCCCTACAGGAATCTGTTTAGGTCATGCCACTAGGATTAGGTATACTTTATAACCTTCCCACATGAAAACATATTATCACAAATGTGTATGCTTAACCATTTGTGGAAAAAGGGGAACTATAATTATTGTACTTTTCTATTCCTTTCATTTCTCCTTTTGCCTGCCCTAAAGAGCAGCTACTGTAATGGAGGAACGAGTAAAGGTCACCATGCTGTTTGTCACCTGGACAGGTGGTAATTGGAGAGAAAGCTGCAGGCGTTTGAGGATCAAAATGAGAGAGGTGGCTGCTTATCTGTCTCCCGCTTTTCCTACTCCGAGAGAATGTGGTGAAAGCCTGTGAATTCCAGTGTCATGTTTGGGTAAACTTTCATGTCCTGCAGCAGAAGCAGCCAGGATTCGGACCAAATTGCTCATAATAATAAGACTATGCAAACACACTCTGTCTGTCCCCGACAACCTAAACATGAGTGAATGTGTGTCTTGTGACTCAGGCAAATAAAGGTGAAAAGGAAAACAACAGGAAAAAGCTCCAGATATTCCTGAAATCCCCTTTTCTCCCAAGAAAAGATAAAAAGATAACATTTTCCAAAAAGCAGAGACATTGGGCTAATGCAGAATTGTTCTATTAAGTAGTTTTCTGTTATGAGAAAAAAAAAGAGAAGTCAACTTTAAATATAAAAAACGTTTGTACAAATCAAATCCTGATGTGTTGAATAATGAATCTCACATGGTCATAAATTGAATGTTTTAGGTTGATCATCTTATTAGCATCAAGTAGCACCTCATAAACACTAGATTTAGGGTTGTGCCATGTGAAATACTATGGCATGTGCCAAAGAATTGTGGTGTAAAAGGAACTTGAATGGTACTGAACCTGATATATGTTAAAATGTTAAAGGGACTCAGGAACACAAACTATGCTCAGTTTTTTTTTCCTGTTTCTATATAAAGACTTCAATAAAAAGGCTTAAACAGAAATAAACAAACTAAATTAACATGTGATTTTCCAGAGCATCAGACTGGAAAATCAATAACCACACAAAACACATTTGTGTTGCTCTGTCAGCAAAGTGACTCACATGAAGTAAACTTAAAAAATAAATAGAAATCACAGACACAGCAGCTGCTGAGGTCACATTATCCATCTTCATGTTGGAGATCTACTGTCATCAAGGGTCTTTTTGGGATCAATGGACCAAATATTTACTCTAAATATGTAATGATCTAAATTTGATTACATGATTATATATCCTAGTAAATAGCTTTAGTATCTACAACTATAGTAAGAATAATCACTGAGTCAGAAATAGTGTCTGACCTTTGTGGAAGTATCAACCCATTCCCTCATGAAGACATGTTCAGACTTGTGGATTGAGGCAGCTTGTTGGTAGAATGTTATTCTATAATATTACAACAAGCTGCAGTTCATGCCTACGCTCCAGTTGTGTTTTTTTCTCAGCAAAATGTTAAACTATGATAGCACTTGCAGAGTGAAACCTGTTCACTGTGGGCCACAGAACAAGGTGGAGGTACTGTAGTATATTTTTATTGACTGTATTGATCGTTCCCTGGCTGCACAACTGTAAAATATTGTGAGACTGGGATCTGATTCTCTTATTTGTTTTCCACTTCATGTCATGTTGGTTTTCTAAACATTCAAGATCGCAGAGTAACATTCTGCTTCATATTCATATAACCAAAACATAGTAGTAGTGAAATTGCAACTGAGAGACAAACACAATCCAAGCAATGCACCTCTCATCACATATTGTCCCTCCAAATCCTTATTTTATATATCCATTTTCTTCTTACTGTTGCCATGGTTATGATTAGGGATGTCACGTGACACAATAAATGGAAATTGGTTGCAAATTTCAAACCACATGTCCTCTAGTCCCCATTCTCTCTAACCAACGCAGGCTTTAGAAAGCAGTGTCAGGAGAACATATTCTTGTGCTGGAATGTGTTTTTATTGATGCAGCATGGTTATGGTTGCAGATCAAGAGCTCCACAAGACATCTGCCTTGCACAGATTTCTTCAGGCTTCTGCCTGCTTACACCAGGTTTCTGCTTTCTGGACCAACAAATGAAGCCAAGCTTTAATTCACTGGCTCACAGGTAATGAGCGCCCATAAACACAGGCCCTCTGCACAGCATGTGCGCTCATGGTAGCAATTTAAGGGCACCATTGACATACTGTTTGGCACAATTTCAGCTTCATAGTACATAACACTACTAAGAGTGCGTGTACATGGAGAATTTAAAGCAAATGTAAGACTTTACACATTTTTTTTGCATTAGTGTGACCGCACTAATATTATTTTTAAAGCCAGAGATGCATTAAAACCATAGATGAAATGTACCATATTGTCTTAACATTCCAGGATGGAACCATATGGCAGACATCTTACTTGCGTCCAGTGTTAAACTTTCTGAACTTTCTTTCTGTAATAGCCCCTTTTTCCTTTTAATAATCTTTATTCATTTTTTATTTACAAAAAAAACCCCAATAAAATAAATAGGCTACAGTAGCCTATGTTGTATATCAGAGTATCTCAAAGCAGGCTACACTGAGTGTGAGGAGAAAAACAAACTTGTGTCTGAGAGGGCGAATATGCAAGGAATCAGCAAAGTGCAACATGTTGAAATGATTCTGTTCAAAGCGCCCTTAATTAAGACCAATTTGTTCCAAGGTAGACGGTGCAACCTATTGCTCTCCTACTTCAGCTCCTCCACAGCGTTCAACATACAACACGTTTCTCAGCTGGATCCGTTCCTTTAAACCAGATGACATTTTATCTTCCAGGATAAAATACAAAGGATAACAGATTTATAGTTCACCTCAAAGTTCACACCAAGTTCCACGTCTTCCTGGGCTCTGTGGTAGTCAATCAGTAGATGCTGGTGTGTTTTATGTTCACTCTGACATATCATTGGATGATTTTTAATTTTTACTTTTTTACTACTATTACTATTATTTAATAATTTTTTAAATCAGATGAATGATTTTTGTCATTGGATGTGTGGATTTTAAATTGTAAGAGCAACAAGCTGATGGAGGTCTATGTGTAATGCAGGTTGTTAACCTGAAGATGTTCTATTCAGCAAGTTTTACTTTTGATCACCATTTGCTTTGGAGAGATGAGAAAAACATTGGCAGATAATCCTGTTTTCAGTTAAAAAAAAAACATCTGAACATCTAAAACCAAGGCATTTAAGGGAAGGTTTTCATGAGCCTCTCTTCTGATTGGCTGACTCACTGAAATAAGTGGGTGGAGGGAGGGACGAAGGGAGGTCTTGGCATCACAAAATCAAGAAAGTACAGGGGAGTTGTAAAACGGGCGAGTTTCTAAATTCAAGTCGTGTGCATTTTCAGTTTGTTCTGCGTGTTTCATGCATGGGACAATCTTTGTAGAACCTCTATCTAGAGTATGAATGGCCATCCTAGCACTGGTGTGAATTTCTCTGACAAATAAAGTTTCCCACAATTAACAACTACATCCCCTTAACGCCTGCTGTCGCAAATTTGCAACATACCAAAAACATTTTCTATTTATTTTTGTGCAAAAGTGAATTGAATGATCTCAACATTATTTACCATCTACTTAAAGGCAAAAACACACATATAACATTTTTTTTATGCAGCTATATAAATTCAGGCGTTAAGGGGATATGCTTCTTTGAGCATATATATTGCACCAATACTGGAATACTTGCAGATCTCTTGTATAGAAGTGTTTGGAAGATGTATAGTAGAGCCATACTATTTAATTGTGAGATGTGCTTGCAAGCCTTAAATTAGAAGAATGTCAGAAATCTCTCACATATTGTCCTTAGAGTCCATGGGCCAGACCAGGAGTCAACCCTGGTACTTAGCCGCTATGCAGGTTTTTGTTTGAACCAAGCAGTTACACACCCAATTCTACTAATTAGCCATTAGAGTCCTTCATTGGGCCCTTCATTAGTAGAATCGGGTGGGTAACTGCTTGGTTGGAACCAAAACCTGCACCCACAGCAGATCTCTAAAACCAGGGTTGTAGACTCATAGATCAGACCATAGACCCAAGTCAAGAACAGGTGACAGGTCAAAAAGATTGTATACTCCTAGATCTACTGTGGATATTTAACTGATTCAGAACATATATATACATAAGTTATTCTTGTATATATCCTTTCTCATGGGGATTGCTTGTATATAGCATTCCAACAGCCCTATATACTCTAGCAACAGATGCTTGTAGTGAGGTATATCATTAAGGGTCTTGCTAAGTGCCCCCATTGGATGCTCTTTGCCCTGACTGTGTTCAAACTCTGGCCTGCTGCAGCCAAGTCAGTGACTTTAACCAGTACACTATCCAGGCACTAAACATGGCTGCACACAAACAGCCAAGTCAATGACTTTAACCAGTACACTATCCAGGCACTAAACATGGCTGCACACAAACAGCCAAGTCAGTGACTTTAACCAGTGCACTATCCAGGCACTAAACATGGCTGCACACAAACGGACCCTATACACAAGAGCCATACAGGTCCGGGTAGATCGGTCCAAAGATGCAGACTGTGTAAAGATGCCCCAGTGACAATCCAGTGCATAGTTGCAGGATGTAAGATGCTAGCTGGAAAAGCATACATGGAGGCATCTGTACCCAGTATGGACTAAAAAGTACCCAAATCCACATGGCACAACAGGGCTTAGGTGCTGTGGGACTTCAGCTTCAAGACTGAACAGTGGCTGGCTAACCAACTTGAGGCAATGGTGGTTGATAAAGTGTATGTATGTCCAGGTCATGTCCTGATGTGATGGCACCACCTGACAACAACATCAGGAACAAGAACCATAACACGATTGGAAGGAATACAAAGTACCAATAGATGAAAGAGCAAATGGAAGTGACATGGAAGGTCAAACCAGACATGGTCCGCATAGTAATAGAAGAACTCAAGGTGGTGGCACCCAAAGTGGGAGAGTGGCTCCAGGGGATTTCAGGAACAAGAACCCAAAGTCCAGAAGAGAGCAGTCATTTATGTATATAGGTCAATGATAATTTTAAAAGCATTCATAGAGTCTCTCAAAATGTACACTTTGTGTTCATGCTGGTTTCTTGTCATCTGAAAGCTCATTTGTTCATTTATTTTACAGGATGACAAGGTGAACCAGTAGGTAGTACTTTTTCCACACAACAAGAAGGTGGCAGGTTCAAATTCAAGTTCAAAATGTGGATTTTGATGAGTGAGTTTGATTGAAGTCCCTTATATACCTGTAGGTTTGAGTGTGTGGGTGAACGGTGTGCGTGCCCCACGATAGGCTGTTTGCCTGGGGTGTACCCCTCCCTCTCCCCTGTAATGTGATGTGATTGGCTCCTGCAGACCCCTGCGACCAATATAAGGTTTAATGGGTATTGAAAATGAACGACTGACAAAAAAAATATGAGTTTATGTGTTTTTTTTTGTCATGAAATTTCAAATGGTGTAACTGAAAAAAAATGTAAAAAAAAAAATAATAATAAAAAAATGAATCCATCTAAAATCTAAAGTTGATAGCTGTCATGTCTCGTCGTAAATGTTAAGTTGTCACTCGTGTTGTCTTGTCCTGCACTTCCTGTCTTATTGTGAAATGACTCTTCCCCCTTGTGTCAGGCACCTTTGCTTCCTGCCCTTGTGTGTTTCCCGCCACAGTGATTGCCTTCCCCTGCCCTGATTGTTTCCACCTGTGCCCTGTTACCTCTCCTATATATTGTCTGTGTCTCCCCTTGTCCTGTGCCAGTTCGTCACGTCCCATGTGTCAGAGCCAGCGCCCAGCTCCAAGTACTACCAGGTTTTGTTCTCGTATGCTCAAGTTCCCAGTCTTGTTTTGTCGGCCTTTGCCTCGTTATTTCTCCTAGTCCCGTGTTCCTCGTTCCTCGAGTGATTTTTTGTTTGTTCCTCGTGAGAGTGATTTTTTGTTTATTCCTCGTAAGAGTGATTTTCTGTTTATTCCTCGTAAGAGTGATTTTTTGTTCTCCTCGCAAGAGTGAATTTTTGTTTTCCTCATGTTGAGTGAATCTTTTGTACAGTACCATAATAAAGACTTTTTCTTTTGATCGATCCGTGAAGAGTCGTGCATTTGGGTTCAGCCTCCGGCCCCGCCTCGTGTCAGATAGCATGTGTTTACAATTTTTAACCTATATATGTATATATATATAGATAGATATAAAGGTCAAAAAACTGAGCACTTTCATTGTACACGTAACTTTGAGTTTTTCCTTTTTTAAATATATATTATCAAAGGCCATGAAAGTGCCCATAGTCTCAGAATAAGTGTTATAACAGAATCAGAATCACTGGTACTATTTTCCTTGATAACTTCTGATTTCCTTTTTTTTAATTCACTCACTATAGTCACGTGGTCTCAACCGCGTACGTAGCGTGACCCTGTGGCGCCTTTACCTGGAAAAAAAACAAAAAAACAAAGTAACGGAATGGGCTCTGCTACATGTTTCTGCTCCACATGGTTACACGCAGAGCTCGCAGGCAGGGAGGGACGACAGGCACACGGAACGAGGCAGGGGCAGAGGGGGGGGGCGAGCAGAAAGTGAGAGTTTAGGACTCCCCTTCAGGCATCCCGACAAGTCCGGACTGTTCCGCTGCTGCTCCACTTCACTTCACGGCTCCCTCGGGAATCAGGAGTTTGCAGCTCTGACGGTCTCCTGCAGGGATGCAGCGACGGGACCTCACCTACTGAGCTGCAGCGGATGACAGTGGATTGTTTCCTTCTTTTTTTTTTTTTTTTAACTTTTTCTTGGGAAGGAGGAGAGGACATAAGTGACAGTGAAGTGCAGCGTGCGGCCGGACCGTGAAGTGACAGCGAGGGCTGGATATGCCACAGGAGGAAAGGTGTGCAGCGACAGGATGTGGCCCGGTGCACAGGGAGGCAGCGGACAGGTGAGGAGGGGCTGCTATGATCAAGACACACACACACACACACACACACACGGAAATGCATGAATTAACCCGGATCGACACAGGAGTGAATCACAGGTTGTGCCCTGCATGTGCATGTCGGTAATCGATAGCTCCACAAACTATGTATCCCTCCACACCACTCCTCAGCCTATAGCCTTGACTTTGAACAAGACCCAGCAGAGCGTTCAGCACCTCGTTCCCTCACCGTTCCTGAAATGAGATTGTAATAACAATAATCAGCTTGACAGTAGCCCTGCAGCTCCGATTATCGGATTGCTCTTGGCTGTGATTCCTTTTTTAAAGACAGAGAACCACGATCTGTCCAGAGTCTATAATTATCCCCTTTTATACTTTTTTCTTCCTTTTGCAAACACTGTTCCTGCATTAGTTTTCATTACAGTTGCACAGGACAACTGGGGAGTGACTGTTCGACCCTGCTGACCTCAGCTGAACTCATTTAGTGACATTATTCCTGCTGCCACATACCATGATGTCCCACGGAGGGAAGGAATCTCACTCCTCCGCTTCCTCCTCTGATTTGTTTTTTTGTGTGTTTGCATGTCTTGATTGGTTTCAATTGTCTGTTCCTACTCTGACAGCATCCTGTGTCTTTGCTGTGGTTTTGCCTCAGGGGTCTGCGAGAAATCCCTTCATGACATTTTTGAAACAATAGCTGCTTATTGCTTATAGCTCTTCCTCCCTGTCCCACCTTCACCCATCCCTCCCTCCCTCCCTTCATCTATCACATCTTTTCATTCACTGCATTGTCCCAGCCATGCTTGGTTAAGTTTTTGGCGTGCCACTCTGGCAACGGACGGATCTGGACTGATCCCAAGTGTGTCATCTGTGGAGGACTGCTCCTGCTTACTGCGTGTTTGATCTCTTGTTTGTCAGGGAATATATTCCATTGCCCTCACTTCAGCTTCAGGCACAATATTAGAGTTTGATCACTTTTTTTTAACAATGAAACTCAAACTATTTTATCAGCGCTGTTTTTTTTTTTTTGGTATGGAAAAATGATTAGAAGAACTTTTATTCTAAGGGATGTGCATGCTTTTCTATTGTCTTGGTACATGTTTTTGTTTTTCTTAATGAAAGGGATAATAGCCCGTTAATAAATGCAGCTATAGCTCTGATACAGTCCATCTGGATTTTGTTAAAAGTATCAGAGGTATTAGAAGGATAAGAGCTCTTTTGAAACTTGTTCCAATGAGAGAGCACGGAAGTTGTTATTTTTAGTTAGTTTTTTTTATAAGTTTAATTTGGATTAGGAAATGGACTGATGATCCAATATTAAATGATATAATATGACAGGTCAAAGGTTATGCACTCTGACTCCCAGGTTGGACTCTTCTCTTCTTGCTACCACCCGCTTGTTCATGTGTTAAAGTCCCTGTGTGTGAGCATGTCTGCAGGAAGCTTGCCTAATTTACTGACACAGTTGTCCCCACTCGTCCCCTTCATCCTCTCGTAACTACGTCCCTGGCCTGATGTTAAAGATACAGTGTTAGATGTAGCAGCATCTGGCAGAACAGGCTTGGTATGAAGTATGTCTAAATTAATATATAATTGAATCAAAACTAAGAAAGATTGCATTTTTATTATTAATATTTTTAGCTCAAATTCTTGTCAAAGTTTTCATGCATATGTATCTGCTATTTTTTCCTATTTGAAGGAAAAAACATTTTTTCTCTGGCAACTATAGTTGTCGCTTGCAATATATGTCCATAAACATAAAATATTTATCCCATTTTTTTTGGTTATAAATAGATGTAGACATTTTAGAATTTAATATCTTAATAATTTGAATTGAATGACCTCTTTCTGGGAAGGTTTGTCACCATGTTCTCAGGAGTGAGGGACAGGAAGTCATTGACATCATATGATAGGAAGTTTTTTTTTGTTTTGCTTCAAATCTTTGCCTAACTTGTGTACTATCATATCATAAAAAATAGTAAGTAAAGCTGAGTAACATTTAGATTTGTTAGATTTGACATGAAGTGTTTTTTTCTTTTACCACTATTTTGCTACAGAATCCACAAAGCGGGCAAACTAAGCATTGCTTGTAGAGACATCCTTTTGTGTTTTTGGTGGCCATCATAGGTTCGCAATTTGCAACATCGCCACTAGATGCTGCCAGCATCTACAGACTGTACCTTTAATGCTGAGCCGCTCTTACACAAGCCTGGGGCCTGCTGCTCCCCTGGGAGAATGGCATTTCTACCAAACCACAACTGTGTGTTCCTGCCTTGTGAGCTTTCAGAAATCACAGCACAGCCTCTGTGCAGCTCCCTCCAGAAACTCTGGGATGTGTCATAGTCCATTTTTCTTCCTGTCCCTGAAAAAATCCTTTTCCTGCTCCGCCAATACGCCCGTTGTTGTTCTCTGCAGGGTTTTTTGGAATGGCTGTAAACAGTGCAGTACTACTATGTCATTGACCTTTAAACCTACACGTTTGGTTTTAATTCCCAGGTGGTCTGAAATGGGTGCGGCCGTACCCATAAGCCAGTTTGCGTCATCCTTTTAAAAATTCCAGGTGTGGAGGCCTTGAGGAAGTACTGAATGAAGACCTGCTGAATATCTTTATATATCCTCTAGTAAAAAGTTAATACCTGTCAGAAAAGAGTGACTACCACAACTGGTGTGTGATTAGCCAGGGATTTATAGCTCTTCATTTGAGTATATTTACTCACCTACTACTAAGAGGAATGCAGAACATACAAATTAGGATGTGGCCTCCAAATATAATTTACTATCAGTGGGTTTGTTAAGTGCCAGAAAGAGGAGGCATGGAAGAGAAATCTATTTTGAATAATGCTTTCAACATTTACTGCAACTTTGTTTGGCTGTCTGGTGTTGAATTATGATGCATTTTAATTAGGATCTGTTAAAATCGAGGAGTTTTAGTGAGTACTTCAAAATAGACTGTGTGGTGTAAGCTGTGGTCTCCACACCTGGCTTATATGGAACCATAAGTAAACGCACTTTCATTAGATTCCATGCAGGAAAAAACATAATGTTAGTGGGCTGTCGGGAGATAATTAAACATAATTATACATTATATAAAATGTTATTTTATAGGTGTTTAAAATAAATACATGAAAAGGGAAAGGGCCGTTACAGTAGGGCCATATGGATGTCATGTATGCTGCATTCAGGGGCCAAAACTCGGTGAGCTTGTGGGCTCTGCATTTTACCAAGAGAAAACATTTATGTGTAATTTAATTAGAAGTTTCTGGCTGCAGGCCGTTTCTGAAGTTTTCATTCTTTAACAATTTAAAAGAGGAAAAGGCCAAGTTTTTTTTATTATAGTTTTAGAGTCTTCCTGTTTTGAATGTGCTGTAGGAACGTGTTAGAATGTAATTAAGTACATTTACTGTACTTGCAAAGTACTGTACTTGAGTACAAGTTTAATGGACTTGTTTTTCTCTTGAGTGTTTTCCATCGATGCTACTTTATAATTCCACTCCACTACATCAGAGGGAAATATTGTACGTTTTGCTCCAATACCTTCATGTTACCTAATGGCTTGTGGCCCCTTATAAGAAGTATCTCCTTTAATGCTTCAGATGACAGTGTTGTCCTTACATGGTTGCAAATATTAGTAATTGTTCAAAACCCAAAGAGGTAAAACTCTGCAAAGATCCGTGCCGGAAGTGGAAACCAAAATGCTTGTAACCCGCAGATCGTATCTAGAGGGAAAATAATGAAAGTTGCTATAGGAATGATATGGCATCTTTAATTTAATTTAATTTGATTTGACACATATATCACAATCACATTGGAACTGTAACATACAATTAATTACAGAAACCACGTGCATTGTAAAATGAAGACTGGTTTTGAAATATAGATCTTTATGTTGTGTTGTATTTGTTAAAGTACTGTTAAAATGTTTTACATATTTGGGGAAATGCACTTTTTAGTTGTGTTGCAGAGAGTTGGATGACACGATTTATACCAGACTCATGAAAGATTATAAAATACTTTTTTATTTGTGCTTATTATTTTTCTTTTCAAGATGTTATAACGTCATTCTTCAATTAAAAAAAAGTTTATATCAACAGTATAACACTTATATTGTTATAAAGGTTCTTTTTCACGTTTTAAGCTGGTGGTGTGCCGCAGGTTTTTTTCAATGAGAGAAACGTGCCTTGGCTAAAAGGTTGAAAAACACCAGCATGGACCATCAGTGTAGTTTTGTGTCTGATGAGAACGTCATTAAGTCTGCCTGCGTCTATGAACCCCCAATGTCTGTCATATGGGCTGCAATGAAAGTGACCGAATTTCAGATGGAGTTCCAGTTCTTTAGAAGATCACTTCTCCCTGCTGTCCTGCTGCTCTCTTTTATATTTGATTACATCTATGTAAGTGGTTTCTCATGGTTTTCCTCCCCATTGTGTTTACTGTAGCTACCAGAGCCCTACAGAGAAGATCAGAGGTTGCGTTACTTGGCCCAACATCTGTCAGCTATTTGATTTTTAGGCCGCACTGTCGTGCATCACCTCTGTTAGACGGTGGACGCGTGGGTAGCCGTGGTCACGACTAGAACTGCCCGGAGGTAACGTGATTGAAGCCCATTGCTGACATTTAGTCAGTCCTGGTTCCCTTTGTGATTTGTGCGCTGAGGTCGATGACACTGCGGAAGGCCGTAATTCCTCGTGTCTCAAATAACAGCAACGATCTGCTTCAAAATGGTTCTGGTATGTGCGATTGCATTCCAAACACAAGCAAAGACAGACAAAGAGGAAACATGAGTTAAGAACACTTTATTTCCTGACAAAGTAGCGCCAAGTTTCATACATCTGCTAATGTTTTAAATAGTAAGTTATAGTTTCTTGAGATGAGTTTTGTCAGATAAACATGGAGAAAAGTCCAAGGAGCAAAGACCCCCACACACACATACACACACACACACACACACACACACACACACACAAAGATTTCAAAGGTTTTTCAGCTACATTAATTTCTCCAGCCTATGTCATATTTTACGGGCATAAAACTTTAATCTTAATTCTAGTCAAAGAGGATGTTATGAAGGACAACAAAGAAAAAACACAAAGATACTTATTGAGTTGTTAGAAATTTGTGAATTACAAAGCTCTCATGTTCTGTTTGTAATTTCGGTGAATTCCCCTGCATTTCCCGGAGTTAAAATTGAAACCATGGAATAAAGGAAGATGTCATTGAGTAATTCTGTTAATGACTTTAAGTTGTTGGGTAAAATTGAAAAGTTAGGAATTGCAGAAGATGTCAAATAAGAATGCTAAAACATGTGTCTTTGACCAAACCTACATAATGTATAATCATTCACTGTGACTCATTCCTTTATAATTACATTTGTTTAATGAGGCTGGTTTCTAATGTTTAATCATATGTTTAATGGTGTTGAGTCACAAAAACGATTCAACGATAGAACACACTGGTAAATCAGTCGACTGTAAATTGTCTTGTAGCTAAGGGCAGATCAATAACAAGAAGAAAAAAAAAAGTTTCTGTCAGATATTGCAATATCCATTTCATTCACACTTTTTTCAAAACAACTTTCAGTACATAACCACATTTTACCAGCATCACAGAAACATCATGAAAATAATTAGTATAAATCAATGAATGCCATGACTCAAATGCAAGAATGAATTCAAGTGAATCAATTGATTTCAAGTGTCCTTTTATTAACTAAACATGGAGTGCTTGAGCAACAGCAATTACAGCTAAAGAACTAAAGCAGCTGCCTTTACTTGAAGTAGAGCAGAAACAAAAAAAATAATTGCATCTTTGACGATCTCGAGATCTCAATGCCTGAATTGGTTTTCAGTCTAAAACGATAGATCATTAGCATCAGCTTCCAGCCATATGCTTGGTTTTAAACAAATGTTCTGACTGTACACACTAATAATTTACTGTGTGCTGTGTGTGCAGGTTGTGAAGATGTTGAGCTGGGCTTTCACCGTGACAGTGCTGCTGAGCTCCATGGAGCAGGCTGCAGCTCAGGGTGAAGACGCCACTTGTTTCTAATCCACTCCATCCTCCCATTCATCCCTCCGTGTGTCTCTCTCTACCCTTCACATGTGTTCTCCCTCACTTTGCAGGCAGTTGCAACAATGTGCAGGCGGCAGATATCGTTTTCCTGGTGGACGGCTCCTCCAGTATCGGCAGGGCTAACTTCTTGCAGGTGAAGGGCTTCATGGCTGGCATCATCAAGCCCTTTGCCTCCTCCGTTCGCGAGTCAGGGATCCGCTTCGGGGCCGTACAATACAGTGACACCTCCAGGTGACTGACAGGATTAACGCGTGTTAGCCGTGTTTGCAACGACAGGGCTGAACCATACCACTGATGCACGTTCTGCTCCCTCCAGGGTTGAGTTCACCTTCACCACGTACCTGAACGGCACCGAGCTGGTCAACGCTGCGCAGAATCTGAACTATAAGGGCGGGAATACACGCACTGGTGCAGGGCTCAAGTTCGTTGCCGATAACTTCTTCAACCCTGCGACCAGCCGGAACGTCGCGAAGGTCTGAGGAACAGCCATTTATTCACCACGTATGACAATTGCGGGATACCACTTGTGTTTTTTTTTTTTTTTTTTTCTAAATTTTCCTATGGGTCCTCCGTCTAAACTATCAGATCACTATCCTGATCACAGATGGGAAGTCGCAGGACAGTGTGCAGGACCCAGCACAGAAGCTGCGCAGTCAGGGAGTGCATGTGTTTGCGGTCGGTGGGTGTCCCTTTTTTATCCTCCGAGCAATGTCTGCAACCTTTCAGATATGTTTACTAAACCCATTTCAATCTCTCTGTCACCCTGCCAACTTTTTCTTTTTTTTTTTTTAATGTTCGTTAGGCATAAAGAGTGCAGACAGGAATGAGTTGGCTCAGATCTCGTCCCAGCCCAGCAGTGATTTCACCTCCTTTGTCGGGGACTTCAAACTGCTCAACACGCTTCTTCCTCTTGTGAGTCCCCGGGTGTGTTCCAAAGCAGGAGGAGTCTACGCAAGCGACGGTAACACCGCAATACGGCATCAGTATGCAGACATAGTCAGAAATACAGTACCAGTAAAAAAACATTTGGACACTCTTTCCCATTCATTTGAATGAGGCAAATTTGACGTGTACTTCTATGTGGTCTGGTATCATTCATCTCATGCTGCTTCCCATCTCTCCTCTCGTCTCAGAGGCCTTTTCTGGTCCGTCCAACATCCAGTTCACAGGCCAGACGTCTGACTCTCTCCGGTTCCGCTGGAGCCCTGCAGGGGGGCCGGTGAGCGGCTACGTGGTCCAGTACGTGCCGCTCTCCGGCCTGGGTCAACCTATCACAGCAGAACTGCATCAGGTGAGCTGACGCCAAGGGGGGAGATTGTTGATGTGCAGATAACTGCACTTTTAGGAGCCAGACTCATTCCTGTGTGGTCTGTTTAAAATTAACATGAGTGTAAAATTGCCCTGTGTGGATCGTCTTCAGATGCTGCAGAGGCTGTTGTGCAGTGCTTTGATATTGGCAGAACTGAGGGAAATTCTCTTTGGCACTCTGTGGCCGACATGCTGAAGTCAGAGGACTGCCATGAATCATATTTATTATTGCTATTTGAGTCCTTCACATTACAAGAAAGTTGTTTTACGGAGGTGAGGTGTGTCTCTCCCTGTAGGAGACCGTCGCTGCCAGTCAGAGGTCCTTCACTGCCCGAGAGCTGAGGTCAGGTGTGGACTACCTGGTCACAGTCATTGCTCAGTACCCCAACAGCGTGGGAGATTCTGTCTCTGCCAAACAACGAACCAGTAAGTCAAACGCAAACATTCAACAAATCTCCACCAAAGCTTCCACACATAAGACAGAGCCATCCGATGTCTTCCTTTTGCCCAACCACGTAGGGTCCTTGCCGGGGGTCTCCAGTCTACGTCTGGTGCAGGCGGGCTTCTTCTCGCTCTCCGTTGGCTGGGATCAGCCCTCGTCTCCTGTCCAGGGATACAGACTCACCTATGGGCCACGAGGTCAGGCACACACCTGTTTTTTTAACAGTCCCCCCCCCCCCCCCCCCCCCCCCCCACATCTTAAGGGGTTATCTATGTATATCTATTTATATGTTGTTTAACTTGTTCATTTATGTTTTCATAACATCGATATGACGTTAACATGTTGAGAACTCAAAGTCTGTCGAGGCGGAATGAAGGATTACAGTGAAAACGGTGCGCAGCAGCTACAGTAGTCAATAACAGTTAACCTGCTGGCAGCAAATCAGAAACATGTCGAACAGTCAGAGTTGAGTGGGAGGAACACAGGCTTCTCTATCACCTCATCTCCCCCAGGCATTGGCCGTCAGTGAGGGTTTTTTATTGCCCAGTCATTACTCAAAATTTTAAATGCATTTTTATCAGCACCAGTCTACAAATTAAACTGACAGAGAAAACCTTTACCTATGTTAGAAATGGTGAGTAATTTTATCCTTATATTTCTGAAGACAGGGTGCGGCATGGATCATAACCGTGGTAAGATGTCTGAGTGCGTATAGTTCGATTCAGGAGGGGAAAAGGCCCCTGAGGGTTGATTTAAAAAAAAAAAAAAGGTTTCTCCCACCCAACATGTAGCAGGAGTGCCGGTCTCACACGGAGGTCCTCTCTGACTGGTTAGGCTGGCACACGTGGGCGAGGATTCAAACAAGTGTGTGTTCTGTAATGAGAGGTGTGCTGTTTGTACCTGTTGCTGTGTTTGTTGGCTCGAGCAGACGCGCGGCTTCTGACACTGACACGCTCACACAAATAAGACAGATACTGACAGTGATAGATCCCACAGCAAACACAGGGCACACACATGCATGCAACCGCAGGGCCGCAATTAACTGTTCTTTTCGTTATCAGTTATTTATTTAATGAAATGAAAGATATTCAGTTTACTATCATCGCCCAAAAAAAAAACATCTGGAACTTTGACATTGAGTCACGATTCATCAATTATCAAGTTAGTTTATTTTTTCTAACAACAGTCTTATTAACAATTGACTACTGCAGCTCCACATGCAACACACACACACACACACACACACACACACACACACACACACACACACACACACACACACACACACACACACACACACACACACACACACACACACACACAACACACACACACGTTCACATGTTTTATAAGGCTCAGGACATATTGAGCTCATTAATATTTATTGCAATAGAGTACATTATAAAATTCCAATCCTCAGCTGCTATACTTGGAGATTATGCTTTGAGGTTAAGGGTGAAGTGTTCAAACAGCATTTCCTTTTTCATTTAACTAGACTAATGCTTAGGGTAAAAACTAAACATCTAGTTTCATCCCTTTTCTGTTACTTGTTTGGATCTACATTATAATCATAAATTCAAAATGTTTGACACTATATCATATATAATCTATATAAACTATATAATACTTCTAAATCTTCTGGACTACACTTTAGATGACATCAAGGATAAATTACAATCTTTGCTTTGATTTAACTCTTCTCTTGCAGGTGTTTTATTGTTCTTGCTGTGGGCAAACTGGAGAAGCACCGGGGACATATGTCATATTAGCAGCTTGTTGTCAGCCAATTTGTCAACACGCAGGTGGTTGTACGGTATGATTTGTGATTGCTGTTGGCTCACTAATTGTTCTCATGCTTGCCCGTTTGCCCCCCTCCACTCTTTGCCTGGAAGAGCAGGTCAGGCAGCAGCTCAGCTCCTGGAGCAGACGCTGTCTGCGGACTCCACATCCATCACCTTGGAGTCACTTCAGCCCGACACGGAGTACGTCATCAGCCTCTACCCGCTGTTCCCCCGAAACTCCGCATCCCCATCCGTCCTCAATGCCCGCACACGTGAGTCCAACCTCTGGTCCTCTGTGCTGTTTCATGATAATCTGTCGTAATCAGTTAAATATCTGTACATGACGTAATAAGTGATAGATGCAGTGTTTGCACATGTGCAGATCAGCCACAACATTAAAGTCACTAAAGTGAATAACATTAATTTGTTACAAAGGCACCTAATGCATTGATGCACGTGTGGAGTGAACTGATCCAATCCCAAAGAAAAGCTACTGGTAGTGCAAATTGCTGGAAAGGTTAATAATAGGCCACAATATGGGCCATGTGGAAAATGGAGTAATGACAGAACCGGGTCTGATGAATCAGGTTCTCGTGTACATCCTGTGGATGGCCGGGCGCATCTGTCTGTAATCTGTGGAGCAGATGGCACCAGGATGTACTATGGGAAGAACGCAAGCCAGCAGAACCAGGATGAGTCTCTGGGAACTTTGTGTCCTGACATGTGGATGCACCACCTTCCTGAACATTTATGTTGACCCGGTATGCCCCTTGATGGCAGCACGTGTTCTCTGATGGCAGTGGGCTCTTTCAGCAGGATAATGGCCCCTTCCACATGGCGAAAAAATCTCATGGAATGGTGCTCGAATGCCAACAAATAGTTCAAGTTGTTGCCTTGTCCCCCTGATCGCAAGCTGATCGAGCATGTGCATGGTTCCAGTGGTTAATAGCAAGCGTCCGTAATGTCTGTGTGTATCGTGGTGTTTGCACACGTCAGTGCGACTTCAGGCAGTGCAGCAGTTATCGGTGGAGACGGAGTCCGAGAGCAGTGTTCGTGCGCGGTGGAGAGCGGTCGCCGGTGCGCGGGCTTACCGCCTCGTCTGGGGCCCTTTAACAGGTCAGACAGCGTCAAAAACATCAATATCCGTCACTCCCACTGTGATTTCCTCTCCTCCAAATCCGTTTATATATATATATAAAAATATATACATATTCAATGTGTGTTTTATTGTCTCCGAAGGCCGAAACTTTGAGACTGTGGAGGTTGCTGGCGACAGTCAGTCCCACACTTTGTCCACACTCCAGCCGGACACGGAGTACATCCTCAGCATCATCCCGCTGTACGAGGACAACAGAGAGGGCCCCGAGGCAACGACCAGATTCAAGATAGGTGGGTTTCACTACAGTATTTCTCTACAACATCGAATGACAATCTCTGCCATTTTCCAATATTTGCATTATTTTTAGTAATTTTAGTATGGAGCATATACTCCAGTGATAATAATCTTCCCTGCTGTTTGTTCTTCCTCTGAAAAGCTACACATGTTACCCTTCATCTCTGCACACACGCCATCCGTCTCTTGTGAGTAATGACCATATGTCATCACTTGAATTAGAGCAGTGTTATTTGAGTTAAAATCCCTGTACTGAGAGCCTGGTAGACACGGAGGGCTGAAGAATCCTTGTTTGAGTGAGATGTATACAATTCTCCCCATACTTTACAACACGCTAACCTAAACCCAGCCGAGCTCGTTTCTTTGATGTTCGTTCCTGTCAGTTTATAACTGCTGTGTCTGTGATTTGCGATGAGATGTTTGTTCCTGCTCATTAGGAAAAAATGTAGCCCAGTAACGACCACATCAAATGACTCATATTCATTGACAAATATTCCATTAACCATGAGCACCATGTGGGCAGAATTCATGATTTTGGAATGCGTGATTTCATCAACGATATATCAAAGACCGCATTAATCGCACATCATAGAAACAGCCACTTCATTGGATTGTTTTACTCTAGGTAGGGGAAGGGTTAAAGGACACAAAAACTGTCCCGTGTGTCAAACACTCCGAGAAACTGAGAAATCTCCACAGCCTGGATTTATCTTTTTTTCATTTCATGGCTCGTTGCGCTTCATTGACCTCGTGGTGTCATACAGCAGCTCCCAGCACGGCCCGACGCCCCCACCCTCGACAACCACTTTTTTTTGTCTTCCAAGTGCAACTCAGCCAATCAGAAGAGAGGCTCATGAGAGACAGACCAAAAACGACCTGTGCTCTCTAGTGCTTCAGAGAGCTCTGTGAAACCACAAATATGTCATACTGCATACATACTGCATACATGGGGATGACCTGATGCTCTATGTCACAAAGTGCATGTGAACTTCACACATGCATTTGTTTGAGCCGCATCCACTCGCCCGAGGGCAGAGGTGTGGCGTTGTGGTGAGAAATGGAAGACGCAGCCTCCTTAACTGCAAAGTGCTCCCAATGCTGGCACCTCTTCAACTAAGTCGTCTCTGCATCATTTCACATGTCTGAACCCTAGAGCTAAGGAAGCGTTCACCACGCTTCTAGCACGAGTATGTGCAGAATATGTGCAGTATCTATTTGTACGCATGAATTTGGGGTTTGGAAGGAATTCAAAATGACATGTATATACATGGTGTCTTATTTGATTTATTATTCTTGTGTTTGCGCTGGGATACAAAAAAGCAAAGTTATTTTAAGTCTCTTTAAACACACTTTATGTTTCACAGTGGATCACATGACTACAGCATGTGTAATGTGAGGGGACGCTGATAGAGGATTGTGCTGTGTTTGAGATGATAAAACAAGTATAATACAGGATTCCTTCAATTGGCATGTTTGAGATGTTCATAGTGAATCAGAATATATTCCTGCAAATAACCATTATTATTAGTAGTAAGCTTATTTGTAAAGGGACCATGTACAATATAAAACATAAATGTTTCCATGTGATGCATAGCTCAGAGCTAATCTACATCTGCAGATTCTTGGCAGATCACAAGTCAGACATTTGTTGAAAAGACATCAGAGAAATAGCAATAAGACAATGACACAAAACTGTACAGTTAAGCCACACACTCATATAACACATTCACATACCGACTCAGAGACACACTTACATACACAAACACGGTCACACAGTCATACTTAAAACTGTGTAAGAAAAGGTAGATTAAAAAAATAAAGAGTTGATTGTCTTTCAGTAGATTTTTGAGTTTGTTCTTTGTATAAAGTTAACGATATTGCAACAACAGCAATGCTGTTCTATAAGTAAAAAAAAAGTCACTGATGGATTGATGGGCTTTGCATATAACACAATTACATGTGTGTGTTTTCCTCAGAGCGTCAGGAGCAGCAGGTCCTAAGAGCAGTTATAACCAGCTCCTCCACAATCCGCCTCAACTGGAGAATAATTCAGTCCTGTCAGGGGTACCGCCTGGAGTGGAGGGAGGGGGAAGGTCAGATATCACACACACACACACACACACACACACACACACACACACACACACACACAGCCAAAATCAAATGTATAGGAATTACTTTAAATTTTGGTATGGCTGAATGGCATGAATGTTGTTATTATGATGACTGTGATTAAGATATTAAACGGTATCTGCAAAAATGCAAACCAAAAAAAAATCGTTGTCCTCCATAGTAATGAAATTATTTTGGATATCAATTTTGAATGATGTCAATTTCTATGTTATTTGACTGGCTCCTTCATACGAAGTTCCAGATAGTAGGAAACATCCAGCAGCTACCACTGATTGCTGCTCTGTCTCTAGGAGGCCCTGCCCAGATCCTGTCCTTCCCTAGAAGCACCAGCAGCTACGAGCTCACAGGCCTGAAGCCCAACACTGAATATATCATCACGCTGTACACTCTGTACGAGGGTCGCGAAGAGGCCACACCTGTGTCCACCACATCCAGAGGTCAGCGACTCAGCCAGGGGACACTCTAAATCCTAAACTCATTTTGGATTGATTTATGGGTCATAAATGCATTGGATTGCAGTTCTGAATTTGTTGATTTGTACTTTTTTTTTTTTTTGTTTATGACTGACTGAACCCTCCGGGGGTGCAGAGGAGCAGCCAGTCGGAACAGTGTCCAACCTGAGGGTGGTGGAGTCTCTGGGCAGCACCGTCAGACTCGGCTGGACCGGCGTTGCCGGGGCCACGCAGTACCGCGTCGTTATCCTGAACACTGAGGGTACACCCACTGATTTTAATTTATATTTCTTAGTGTTTAATATGGATGAAAACGGGCATGTGAGTACAGCGTCGCTTTATGCTTCATATTATGCCAGCGCGGACAGACGAAATTCATACGATCCCTGGAAACCAGACGACCCTTGACCTCAGAGACCTGACAGTGGGGGTGTCGTATCATGTGACCGTCACAGCACTGGTAGGGGAAAACGAAGGAGACCCGGTGACTGTCTACATTAAACCAGGTGAGATGACCAACTCCATCATTTTTTTTTACATGATGAAAAAAAGTTTTTGCCAGTTTCTTTTGGCCAATATCAGCACTTTGTGTCCTAAATGTTCAACCTTCTATTGTCTAGTGTTGCCCAGCACATTATGTATGTGTTAAAAATATCTGTGAGAGCCCATAGTGGTGGCCAGAAATCCTGATGTACAACTGTTCTAGAGGAAATAGGAAATACTCCAACCTGCTTTCTTTAGAAGAATTACAAATGGTCACATGAGGCCTTGTGTGTTCTTAATTTCAGAGCAAGGTGTCGGCAGAGTGACTAATCTCAGAGTGACAAATGCAAACAGCCGCAGACTTCGAATTGCCTGGACAGTTGTTACTGGGGCAACAGGGTACAGGGTTACTTGGAGACAAGGCAACAGTAAGTGTGATGTGCTTAAAAGGAATTTGGGAGCTCATCATTTTCTAGGCCGATATGTCATTGTACTTTACATCACTTGATTGAACCTGTTGTAAATCAGGTATTGGAGACTTTGAATGTTTAGGTTCATTCTTTGGCATATGTTATATTCCTTCCTGCCCTGTGCTGCAGACGCGGAGCAGTCCCGTCTTCTGGGGCCAGAGGCCTCCACCTTCACCATCGACGGCCTGCAGCCGGACCAGGCGCTGGTGATCGGTGTGGCGGCGATGCTTGATCAACGCATCGGAGAGACGGCCACAATTTCCTCCCGGACTAATCCCCACAACATCGGGGCACTGTCCGGCCTCCGCGTCGTCGACATCGCGTCTCAGAGGATACGCATCGCGTGGTTGCCCTCCTCCAGGGCGACCGGCTATAAGATCACATGGCGCCGTGATGACGGTAAGGAACGGTCGGCCGTGCATCCTCACACTGGAACAAGACACAACAGTGTACGATGCAAGTGGATTTTGGATTCTGTTTGTCTTCCCCTCGTTGGAGCGCTCGCAACTCTGTGTCTTGTTGTTGCTCGGTGCAGGAGTTGAAACCTCTCGGAACGTGGGCCCTGACGTCTCCTCCTTCTCCATTGATGGACTACAGGAAGACACGGCCTACAACGTGTTAGTCTCCGCACTGAGTGGCTCTCGAGAGGGAACTCCTGCCACCCTGAGTATCAGAACAGGTATTCTGTCACATGCACGTTTTTTTTGCTATTGCATGTTGAGCTTGCATATGAGTAGGGAAACGCTATATACAGTATTTGGGCCTATTGCGTAAATAAAGCTTAAAACATGTTTCCTGTCAGGACCAACGGAATCTGTAGTGGGGACCGTGACATCACTGCAAGTCCAGGAAACGCAGGGAGAGGTCGTCCGAGTCACTTGGGTCGGCGTGCAGGGAGCAACGGCCTATCGCGTGTCCTGGCGGCGAACAGCTGGTCTGTGTTTGCTTAGTGATCAAATCCCATTTCATGTTATAATTCTGAGTTTGCAAAGCTCCCTTTACAACATGCACGTCATGTCAGAATCCGACTTTATGTGCCGGATGTTCTGTAGCTGCTGGACTGTGTTAAGTTGCGCTCACCGCTTTGCATCGTGTGCTGCTGTAGGCGGCGAGGAGCGGAGTCAGCAGGTGGGGGGCGACGTGACCTCGGTGGATTTGGACCAGCTGGACTCCGGGGTTCAGTACGAGGTGCAGGTCACGGCTTTAGTTCAGAACCGAGAGGGAACCCCCGTGTCTGTCAGGGTCACCACTCGTGAGTCCTGTCTTCTTATTTTTTCGAAAAGTTTTCCAGGGTTTTCTTAAAAACTCACTAAGAGTAACAGTAATTCTGAATTACAGTGAAATACAGAAAATCGATGCTCCATATGTTTAAATATTACACACCTATTAATGAATACATGTTTTTTTAAGTGTTAGCCCATCCCAGATGGGGTTACAAGACACCTTTATTAATTACAATTTGGTCAAACTCAATTTGACTTTGAATTTAACTCATACAATAACTAACTAACATTAACACATTAAATACATTAAATGAAATGTTAAGTTGGTCATTATTCTAATTATTATTTGATCTCTACAGCTAGTGCCACGCTACCTACGACAACTTTACGGGTGGCAGAGATTACGGAGGATTCAGTGCGTCTGGGCTGGAATCCCCTCGTCGGTGCCACTGGATATGTCCTACGCTGGAGAGACGAGACGGGTGAAGACATGTTATTAAATATTCTGAACTTATTGCAGACACTAACACGCCTGCTTTACAGTCTTGTGATTGTGACGTTGCATTTGTCAGACCCCGGCCAAGGCCTGTCCGTGGTGCTTCCCGCCTCGTCCAGCACTTACCAGGTGACCGGGCTTCGACTGGGCCGCCGATACCGGTTCACCATACAGCCCACCTTCACGAACGGACTGGGAACAGAAAGCTCTGTGGACGAGCACACCGGTAACACGCTAACACGTGCCTGGCCACATGCTCAGTGTAGTTTAAAACGTCTGTTCACACTCAGCTTCTCGGTTCCACAGTGTGCGTGGACGGGCGTCTGGACGTCGTGTTCCTGGTGCCTGCATCTACGGATCGCATTCACCTGGCGAGACCTCTGCGCGCACTCCTCACGAGCGCTGCCAGGTCTCTCAATACAATCGGAGCCCGCGACTCACGGGTATGAACAAGTTTCAAAATATATATGTTATATTAGACTTATATATTTTCTGTACAATTTTTTATTTAACCTTTATTTTACTAGAAAGTCACATTGAGATTAAAAGCCTGGGATTTATTTCCCAGTTAAATTTATTTGAGGTTACAAGAGGGATTTATACCAAATGGACCATTTCGCAACAAAAAGCTCCAACAAACAGTTTTACAGAAGGAGGAAATATGGGATTTTGATTGATTTTGATGTAAAAATGCTTTTTGTCATGTCAATAAATACATGAAGCATTGATATGGGGACGCTATATTTATTTTCAAACATCTTTTACAACTGAGATCAGGATCCAGACAGGGTCTGGATTTCGTAAGAGCATACAACACAAACCCACAGAGACGGGAAGAGATACATTGCTGCTATACCTCACAGAATCTGCTGGCATGGAAGCATGTTGATTATGGTTTATAATGAACTGCTCACATTTGGCTTGTTTTCCTGCTTGTTTCAGGTTGGAGTTGTTGTGTACGGGAACAAACCCAAAACGTGGTTCCAGCTCGATCGTCACAGCAGATCAGAGACGCTGCTTCAAGAGATCCAGACCACTCCCTTTGATGAAAGCCCGGGGAATAACATCGGTCTGCTTTTGTTTCCCCATCTTTCCCAATAAACGTGCTTGTCGCCTGTACCCCTCTCTGAACCGGGCTGTGCTGTGGTCTGTCTCCCTCTGCAGGCCAGGCGCTGACCTACACCCAGCAGTACCTCCTGACCCCCACAGCTGGACGGAGGCCGCGGGTCCCCGGTGCTGTTGTCATCATCGCCGACAAAAAATCTGCTGACAACGTCACTCTGGCAGCCAACGGCCTCAGAGCTACAGGTGTGCCGGTGCAGAGCCGCGAGCAGCCTTACTCTAAACGTCTTTCAAAACTAAATTAAAATGTAGCCCCACTGGAAGTCACCACCTTCTCCTATCAAGTTCTGCAGTGCAAGTGCTAAAACCTGGAATGTTTGTTCTACGATGTAAAATATGTCAGTAAATTCCATTCCTGCATTTGTATAATTTAAGCTTTTACCTAAAATATGTGGGTGCTAACAAGCAGGGGTGGAGCATCACATTCTGGGTCCTGTGCCTGCTCAATGTGATCAAGCCCCCCCACAAATTCCAGTTTGGGCGAGTGCCTGGACTAAAGAGGGGTCCCCAGAATGCTCAATATAGCACAGTTGCACAAGGATAATTTTCCTCATGATCTTGTGAATATATTTCACACCACATTAAATTATGACACATAGTAACTGGAAGTAGATTTTTTTTATGGGTCATCGCTACTCGGACCCTAGGTAGTCAGGTCCCCTTTTCCCTCCATTACCACACCCATGCTAACAAGTAACTAAGTAAGACCAACTAATGAGACTAAATGATTAAGTCATGCAACCATGATGCTAATATTCCTGTAGACGTACATAGTGAGACAGACGTGTTTTTGGCGACTGTAGGCGTGACAGTGGTCGCGGTGGGCATCGACCAGGTGGATACGGAGGAGCTGCGTCAGCTGGTGACGGGCGGCAGAACCCAGAACATCCTGTACACACGGGACGCATCACAGTTGGACACACTCCACGCTGGTCTTGCAGACCTGCTCTGTGATATTGCCAGAATACCGGTGAGAAGAACTGTGGACAAAAGTGTTCATTTTTGTTCATAATCCTGTTCTTTTTTTTTCCACATTAGAGTCCCCTCCCACTATTGTGATATTTCTATATTTGTTTCACCCTTTTCAGTATTGTTTCTCCACCACCTAAGTGCAAAATGCACAGATGGCTATTTCTGGTATTTTGTGCTTGTTTTTTAGCTAAGGACACAGCGTGGGGTTAAATGAGTGTAGGACAAACGGCTCACTCATCTCAGCCTAATGTTTCTGTCTTTGTTCTATTTAGGGAGGTCCAGATCCAGAGCAGTGTACAATTCAGTGCCCTGGGGTAAGTCATTCTATTACTGGACTTCCATGCTGTATTCCAACCTTTGTCATTCTGTTTGTCCTATTAATAGACAAAATGCACTGTCATAAACATCCTTCAGTTTTTTTTAAATTTTATTTCAGGGTGAGAAGGGCGATCGTGGCGAGAAGGTACAGTGCGGAAAGTATCAACTTTTTCTTCTTGTTTTTGTAATGTCGTAATTTCACCTGTTTATGTGCCATTTTCTTCTGTTGGGCTCCTCAGGGTGAAAGAGGCAGAAACGGTGCAGATGGACGCAATGGCGAGCCCGTGAGTCATTCCACAGAATCGTGCCCGTGGAGGCGACTTCTTGTTCACCAAAGCGTTTTATTCAAGACTAGCAAAACTAGTATTTTATCATATCATGTTAAAGCCAGGTCACAGGGAGGAGAAGCTAAACGTGATCTGTAGATTGTATAAAACACAAGAGTGAGTTAACATTGTGTCCTGGCCTTGAAATGTGAATATACTGACAACAGCACAGACATCTTGATATTCTGGTACATGTGTGTTTGTTCAGCCTGAAACCTGGAGTCTCATCCCAATCTCTGCAGTACTACAATAAAATGACTTGTTTCACTGTTATAATTTCAGCCAGCAGGGAGTGTCTCCACAGACACAAGATCAAAAAAATCAGTCGCCTGTGAAATAGGATCATATGACCTCCAACAAGGGTTTGAATGGATTGGACATTATGTATATGTATAAGTTCTGCGCTGTGGCTCTAACAACCAGATAACCAGAAACGGATCACAAGATCTTCATAGATCTTCATAGATGTTTGTTTGTGTTGCAGGGACGTGATGGTTATCCCGGGAGGGAAGGCCCCAGAGGCCCCGAAGGACGTCCGGGTATCCCTGCCTCAGGGTCGGTGAAAGGTGAAAAGGGAGAGAGGGTGAGTACGGCTGAAGTTTGATCAGCGTTACACGGACTCGCAACAGTCAGTCAGAACAGCTTGTTCTCGTTCTCCTAGGGTTTTCCTGGTATTGACGGGAGTTCAGGATTGGCAGGACGACCAGGTCCCCCTGGGATTGCAGGAGTCCCGGTGAGTAGAGCCAAAAACCCCAAACAGTGAGTGGAACCATCGCGTGATATTAAAGGGATAAACTGTGTTTTCATGTCCTGTGAACAGGGCCTTCCTGGTATCAAAGGAGACCAAGTGAGTAGTTATTCCTGAGCCCTCTCATCCTCTGACAAACATCAAGTACAGTCCTTCCTAAGACTTTTTTTCCCATTGTTCCAGGGTGAACCCGGTGCAACAGGGTCACCGGGGGCAAAGGGCGCGGCAGGTGAAAAGGTGCGCTAAGTGAGAATTTCTAACCTTTTTCCTCACCCACTTCACAAGTGCGTGCGTGGTTTGTTCGCGCAGGTTTGAAAGTGTCGGCGAGCTAAATGAGATGTAATAGGCTACGTGCATGTCTGTTCATGGCGCTTGCTGCTGATGTTTCAGGGTGAGCCAGGTTCAGCTGTAACTGGAGGGGTTCTTCCAGGAAGGAAAGGAGAGCCAGGCATCCCAGGAATACCGGTAAGAGGAAAACCGGAACGCCTAGAGAACGACCTTACGGCCGTAACGGGATGACAAACGTATTTCACTGGAGTCATGAATTAATTCATGTAAACCCTCCGCACACTCTTATCTTTGGAGAGGTCAGGTCGTATTGGATGATGTTAAATAAAGAACTGTCAGCCTTCATTTCTTTATCCTGACCAGTGTTTGCTTTGTGAAGGGTTCCCCTGGTCGGCCGGGCAGCGACGGGGTTAAAGGTGCTGCGGGAGCTGCAGGAGCACCGGGTCAGGATGGACGCCCTGGGACAACAGGGACACCTGGACTCTCCATCAAGGTGAGCCTCCTCCCTCACTTCATCCATTTCACTTAAGTTGTACGTGTATATTGATCGTTCCTCAGTCACATTTCCAACATATGATACATACATCACAGAAGCAGGCTGAGTAAAATACATACACAATTTTTCCAATAAAAATATTGTTAATTACACTCAGCAAATTTGATTGTTGCTGTACTGTACTTTTATATTGAAACTGCATTTCACCTACTTTTTAAATTGTTGTGTTCTTTATCAGAAAGTTAGTCCTACAGCACTGTGACACTGTAAGTCGTAGTTCTTAAATGTATCTATGAAAGTTTGGTTCCTGCGGAAGTGCCAAATTTCTTAATTGCATCTTGAGCTGAAAAGTTTTTCTTTTTAGAGAAACTCATAAATAAAATATAATGTATATGTCACTTTAAATGTTGTCATGCTTTTAATTTGGTAGACAAGGCTTTTAAAATGTGTGCTGCCCGATGTGTCCTCCATCGGCTCATTCATTTAGATCACTGCATGCTGCAAAGCACGTGTGTTCAAACCTAATTTTCTGGAGGCATTTGAAAGACCTTCATGAATTCTTCATGGGGTGTTTTGACTCTCAACACTTGCTCTAAGATGCAACTGCTATTTTAAGACTTGCACACACGGTGGTAGCATTGAGCTACTGACTTCTTCAGTGGAGGCGCAAGCATTTACTGCATCAGACGATCAGGCCGATACGCAGCCTTTAAATCTAGGGTCAGGTCATTGGAGATAAAGATGGTGTGTGCATGCGTGCGTGTGTGTTTGTGTGTGCCGGTTGTGTCGTCACATTGGTGAGAATGTGCTCACAGATGTGATATTTGACTATTATATAAAAATGTTTTAATCTTAGTGATATTGTTTTTCAAAAAGCAATTTTGATCGTTTGTTTGATTTGAATGAGACAGATACCGATTGTGCATATTTGCTAAGCCAATGCACCATTTATAGCTTTTCAAAATGTAAATTCTCCTTCCCAGCAAATCAGCTCTTTTCAATTTCTCCATAATGTACAAAAAAAGATGTTCTGTGTATTGAAATAACTTTGATTAAAGACAAATACAATATGAACCATGGGTCCACATTTCTATCATTCTGTATTCTGCCTCGCCCGTTATTTTTCTCTTGCAGTTTGCTCTAATGTTGAGACACTATTTGGAGCAGCAGGGAGGTGGGTTGTTTGTGCATGAATCATGCTCACATCCATCTCCTGGGTAGGTTATCATAGAGAAACTTCATCAACAATGTTCAGCGTCTTCTTTCTCTTTCTGCAGGGAGAGAAGGGCAGTTCAGGAGAGAGGGTGAGTCATGCCACTGGCAGCTTGTCTTCTCTATGCAGAAATGTCCTGGGGAACATGCCAGCATAATGAATCTGAGCTCTTATCGCTCTCTTTGCTGACAGGGACCTCCAGGAGTAGGCAGCGGGGTGGCCGTGAAGGGCGAGAAGGGCTCCCCAGTAAGCCATGTCGATCGCTGAGAATGTGCTGATTGAGCCGGCAGATGAACTCTGTGTGCATGCACGGTTGTGTTTTGCATTTTCTAATCGCATTTTTACTATCAGGGTATTCCAGGACTTCCAGGAAAAGATGGTCCTGGCGGGCCAGCAGGACCGCAGGGCACTAAGGGAAGCAAGGTAGCTGCAGATTGATTCGGTGCACGAGTGGGCGAACACGTGTGGTGTTTATCTCCGAAACATGGCTTGTGGTTGTGTTTCAGGGCGACAGTAGTAATGGGGCTCCCGGACCTGCAGGCAAGCAAGGAGAGCCTGGGGACAGGGTAGGTCACATGCGTTGGCAGCATTTCTGAAAAGGATGCACATGCCTTTAAAGGTGTTGTTTTAAAAAAATAAAAAAATTTGAAACTGCATCTGGATTCAGACGTGCGGATCATTGAATTGATTGTGTTGCTCCTGCGTCACCTTTTGCTAAGCCCTTAAATTCAAGTGATTGCTGAGTTTGAAATGTGTGTGCAGATTGGTGAGAGACGTAGATGCAGATGCAGACCATTCATGTTTGTAGAAAATCAAATGTTTAAATGCGCAGGTGTGTGCTAGACCAAGTGGGAAAACAGCAGTTGCTGCTACAGCTCACAGTTCAGGAATCAAAATGACATTTGAGAAGGTAATAGGAAATATAAAACTCGTTGATAGCACATGTTTTATATTTTGAAGCCTTATTAGGGAGGTAAACTATTTGGTAAGTTTTTTACCAAGGGTTACACCACATGACAGTTTCGGCATTGTCCCTAATATAAGTGTACGCTGTAAGAATCATGCTGATGTCTTTCAGGGTCCTCGTGGGCCTCCAGGAGAAATTGGTTCCAAGGTAGGACAAAGGTGAGAAAAATGTCTTCTGTTGTAAGATTTAAATAGACAAATAACATTTGTCACTCTCTCCCTCCATCGTGACAGGGTGATCGAGGTCAGCCAGGTGAGCCTGGATCCCAGGGAGACAGGGTGAGTCACAAGAAGAGAATCAGTCAAGTGTCTGTGTGTGTGTGTTTGTGTGTGTGTGTGTGTGTGTGCGGGCCTGCTCACGTGCAGCCTGTCGACTGTGCTCTACATTCACAGACACAGCAGCAGGATTTAGTAGGGAAGCTTACCAGAGGGAAACCAGCATGACGAAGTCAGGATGTGATGATATTAAGAATCTTGCAGAGCCAGATATGAAGCTCAAGCTCTGTAGGGCTGAAAAATTCATGCTAAAAAAACGTTGATTAGGAAAAAGGACACAGTGGGCTGTCGTTTTATTTCAATCCTGTGAAATATATGCTACAGAGAAGGTGTATTTCACAGTAACAGCGAGGCAACATCGGCGTTGAATCAAAGGTCGAACATCTGTCATTGAACAAGCGATCATATAAATGTGTTGACGATCGAGGAAACACAATCAATAAATCTGTCTCTTTGTAGGGGGAGCGAGGACCGGCTGGAGAAACTGGGGAGAGAGTGAGCACAATATTGTTTTTTTTGGTGTATGACTGACATGAGAATAGCTGTTGATGTTTGGGGTTTCGTACTGTTTGTCTGAGCAGCGTTGTCTTCTCAGGGGGACCCGGGGAAACCAGGCGTCGCAGGAACACCGGGGTTGAGAGTGAGTGACAGGCTGTCATGTAGTCGTCGCTAATGACATCAGCGTATCCGTTTTTTTGTTTTTTTTCTCGTTTCATGTTTGCTGCCTGCTCCCTATAAATACACAGAAAGTCTCATTAATGAGTCTTTCCATTTGTCATCAGGGTTTACAAGGGCCCAGCGGACCGGCAGGAGAGAAGGTGAGGCTGATTCCATTAGGTGTCATCATGCGGGAAGCAGCCACTCAATAGGAACGTGCTTCCGTGGCATGGGCCTTTCATAATCTGATGTAATGAATTTCCAAGAAAAGATAAAAAGAAACGAGTAAACCTGTCTGTTCCTAGGGAAACGACGGCGCACGTGGGGAGCCCGGCAGAAGTGTGAGTTATCAGATGGGGGGGGGGCATTCGTAGTATCTGTTCTTTTCATTTTGCAAATGCACTTAATGTCCATGACAGTCTTTGTCTGTGGTGACAATTATTATGTGTTATTTAAATCATCCAGGTTCCAGGTTTTCCAGGAAAGAAAGGAGAACAGGTAAGCCACCCGCAGCCATTCAGTGTAACACTGTACACTTCACACCTCCGTCCTCCGCTGATGGGTTTCCCGTCTTTGCCTCTTCTTCTACAGGGGGAGCCAGGCCGGCCGGGTCCTGAGGGTCAGAGTGGACAGAAGGGGGATCAAGGAGCCAAAGGAGAGAGAGTGAGTAGGGAGGGTAATGCTGCAGAATGGAATAGAAAGGCTTTGTTGTCTTTATACACATAAACTGACCAAATGACATCTCATTCTGAAAGGGGCCTTCAGGGTCAGGGGGGTCAGTGCTTGGACCTAAAGGAGAACCGGGAGAGCGAGTAAGTTCACACTGTTTCATCAGAACAGCAAACACAGCAATTATAATCATCACAAAGGCATAGTATCCGTCACTCATGGTGTTGTTGCCTCAAAACGGGGAAAAAAAAATACATAAACCATGTTCTCTTCCCTCAGGGAGTCGCTGGTGTCAGTGGAAGGCCGGGTGCCAAGGTGAGAAATGTGCATGTTTTCCTAAGTCTTTCTTTTTATTCCGTTTATGCTAGATAACTGAAGTGGTCTTCAAACTGTTTTTAGGGAGACGCGGGTGAACCGGGCGAGCGAGGGGAGAACGGGCGACCAGGAATCGCCGGGAAGCCAGGTCTTCTTGGTAAAGAGGTCAGCGTTGTGTGTCCTTTTCAGGACTTTAATCCAAAGCTTGTCGTCACTATTCTCGCTATGCAGCCGTAAGCGGGGCTGGGAGATTAGTAAACTCCTCAAAATACAGTCGCCAATTAATCTCTTTGAACCGGTTATCAATTAGTCACAGAATTTCAAGCAAATGGGGTTGCAGCTCCTCCAGTATAAGGGTTTGTGTTTTTTCGTTGTCTTAAATTGCAGTAAACATCGGGTCTCAGACCGCCTGTCAAACTAAACATTTTACAATGTCAGCTCGGATTATAGAGTGATTGTTAGTGACATTTCACAGACCGAATGATGGATGAAGGAAATAATTTGCATATTTATTATAATGAAAATGTGTGTTATTTGCAGTCCTAATAATCTATTTGTGTTATTAATCTGCACATTTCTGATAAATTATTTGGCAGTAAGTGATATCCTTCTATTAACAACATCCTCATTAATATCCCAAAATGATATCAAATACATAAATAAGTACAAAAAATAAAATAATTTAGACGTGGTTAGAGCCTGTTCCAATATGTTATGGCTTTATTCTGGGGTGAGGCCTGAGTGATATCATAACCATGTCATTCGTTCATCCACGGGTAAAAGCTGTGAATACAAGTGAGAGGGCTTATGAAGGTATGGATGTTCTTTAAATCCAGAATCCAGGTGCATGACAGCCTCTCTTCCACCCTCATCCATGGCAGCCCGGCAGATATTCTGTCTGCACTTTTTCCTGATAGAGCAACTGAGAGCGAGGCAGAGTGAGTTGAGGATTCTCACTGATCGTTGCTCTCGACGCTGTAATCAAAGATCAGAAAGCCTCTTTTCTGTTCGTGCATGTCTTTTCCAAAGATGCCATTCACATGGGGTACAAACAAATACAGTCTACAGATGTGTGACTTGCCAATTTTCTCACTTTTTCTCGCGTCCATGTTCTCTCTTGTGACCCTTTACACAGACCTTGATGTGGATTTTGATGAAATCCATGAATTATTCATTCTTCTGTTTTACAGGGAGAGAAAGGAGACAAGGGGGATGACGGCTCTCCAGTAAGCTTCATCACTTTCTTTTATTTTCTCTGATTCTTTTTTTTGGAAATACTTGCTTTCATGTAATTGTTTAATTATATATAGGCACAACGAAGCGGTAAATCCATTGCAGGCCCTGGTGGTAGAAGGTCAGAGGTCACTGACTACAGTTTATTAGCCTGTGCACAGCAGCAAACGGGGCATGTGCATTATTATAATTGTTTTTGGTGATGACGTCAGAGAATAAGGAACATAGATATAATGAAAATATAGACTTTTTTTTTGCTGCCTCCCTTTAGCTTCTTTTTTTTCTCAAAAGATACCACCTTTAGCTTGAAAGCTTATAAAACAATTTCAGTGGTGATTTCAGTGATGTGCAATTCGGTGTGCACGGAGATAGAATTTAAAATAAGAACATCCCTGATTGAAAACAGCCGCACTGTTATCTTGGTCTAACCAATTTTCTGATGAAAACATAAAATTGAGCATGATTTTAGAAATTCTCTGCTCAGTATTTTATGGCGGGTTATGAAAAACAAGAAATAGAGGTGAAAATTTGATGAATTAAGATTACACATTATTTTTCAATTTCCCACTGAAACAGGAAGTGGGGTCCTGTCAGTTAGAGCTTACTGTATTTATTAATTAACTCCATGTGTTTAATCAGGCTCAGGAGCATGATTCTGAAGCCATCATAAAGGCTGGGAAGGGGGGCATGTACCCAGAGGTTGAATCCCAGTCAGCAAAAGTTGTTTATGAATCAATTATGCATGAACAAACTTTTGCTGCTGACATTCATGGTCTCCAGAGGATGAATCCAGATGAATCTGTTCTGCTGAATTTCCCCCCTCGAGCTATTTTCCCACATGATATAGCACATGAAGGAAAAATAAAATACAGCAGAATAATTAAAATGAGCAGGTAACACCATAAATTATAATACAGGTTCTCTCTAACATTCTCTGTTGGGGTAAACAAGGGTCTCTAATATTATTAGAACCAACGTTTTTAAATGTTTAATTGAATGCTAAATTATTATGAAAGGACTGTTCAGCTCATTAGAAAGCCACCAGAGTATTAAAATATCAAGCCATGGCAACGGTGGGTGGCCTGGTCATGTGACATACACAGTGGCCGACAGGCAAATGCCCAGTCAGTGGTGGACGAACCTCTAACCACGGCTGCAGCAGAGGTTGCTGTGGAGGCCGGTGTGAGTGATGCGGAGATTACAGGGAGAAATGAAGAGGAGGAAATAGAATTGGAGGATTTTTAAAGGATGGTTGAACTTTGAAGTTGCATCTATCTAAACCAGCAAGTTGCCTTTTGTTAAAGTTGTTAATGTTCTGTATGAAGCCTGTAAAGTAACTGTACATAAAAAATAACTTCATATTTTAAAAGTTTAAATAGACACAATGGCTGGTTTTGCTCAAATAGGAAATAGAGGCCTGTCTCTAATGGCCTCCTTCCAATAAAGTCCAGGGCCTCGATGCGTGTGAGTGAATAAAGGTCCGGGCCGGCCTATATTAGAGAATTTACGGAACATAACCATTAATTTCCCTCTGAATTATCACTTAGCAGAAAGCGGGGGTTCGTTAGTCTGAAGTGGTCTGAGAGCTGTTGGGACATCTGCCATAAACACCTGTATGCTGATGAGAATGTGTTCTCCACTGTAGCTTCTGATTTCCCTAAGCTTCCTGATTAAACAGCGGTTTCTTACTTGAAACCTGCCCCGATGACACGTCTCTCCCTAAGTGCTAATTAGAAAATGTCAGCATGCTAACAGACTGACTAAAAGACTTGTTACCATTTAACTGGAAGCACTGCTGTGCATAAGTATTGCCTCGGAGCTGATCGTACAGCAATACGCTCTTAGCCTTGTACAAATTTTCTTCTTTCATCAGGGGGAGGTTGGACTTCCAGGGAAATCAGGAGAAAGAGGACTGAGGGTAGGACAAAGATGTCACTGACACATTGTTTATGTCGAGCAAACTTTAAAAGTACCAAGTTGCACATGGTTGCAAAGACCAGTAAGGGGAACTTATCGGCTCCTGTCAGGGAATCGCTGGCCAGCCAGGACGACCCGGAGAGAAAGGAGACCCAGGAGACCCGGGAGAGGATGGACGCAATGTGAGACACCCGTTCATGTATCGCAGACAGCTTTTCAATAAGCACTCACACTTTCCCATCAAGGTCTTGAGAGATGAAATGGTGAGGAAGGTGTGCTGCGCAGCATCTTTATCGACCTTGTGTTTGACCATAGGGCAGCCCTGGACCTGGAGGACAGAGAGGAGAGAAAGGAGAACCGGTTTGTTGCTGTTTCTCTCTTTTTTTTTTTCTTTTCTTTTTTTTTACAAAGTGCTTTTTAAACGTTATACTGTCTGCGGATTCACATACTTCAGTCTCTTCCTCAAGGGACTTCAAGGGCCTCCCGGACTACCAGGGAAAGGGGTGAGTGTGTCACGTTTCACTTAATGAACCTCAACCCAGGTCTGATAACACAAAGGCAGCAGAACTACATGTGATCCTCTGATTGTTTTTTTTTTTCAACAGGCTGATATTACTGAGAGGGGAGAGAAGGTACTGTGTCTGTAAAGAAAGAATTTATGGAAAAATAAGAACTAATTTGTAAAGGGGGGAAAAAAATGAAGTGTGTGCTTCCAGGGCGATGCTGGTGACCCAGGAGAGGATGGTAGCAAAGGTCAGAAAGGTGAAGCAGGGGCTCCCGGAGCACCGGGATTACAGGTGAGTTTCCCTCATTCTTGCAATTTCTAAATGCATCCATGAGCATCTGATAGGTCACTGCGCACTGGATGCACACTGACCCTTATTCCCTGTTTGTTTGATATGCATGACTGATGATCCTCTGTGACTTCTATTTTTTTTTTCTTTATTTCCCCCCTGCCGTTCATAAAGGGTCCAGAGGGCCAACGGGGGGCCGCAGGTGCAAGAGTAAGTTTGCTTCCTGTTGCCGCTTGGCTTCTTCAGTTCTCATCACTCGGTAGCTGCAAATATCTGAATCATCTCCCTGTTGCCTCCCACATTGCGCTCACGTCGCTTTCACTTCTACCGTTTCCAGGGTGACACAGGACTCAGAGGAGCCCCTGGAGAGAAGGTTTGAAACCAATCAGTGCGACTCTTACCCACAATCCCACCCACTGACCCATGACATTTTAGCAGTGTTGAAAAAGTAAAAGATTAGAGGATTTTACAGCTTTCTGGTAAGTGGCACATTTTTCTGTCCATCATGCCACCAGATTCTGTTGCCCATGCACTGGATTCCCAGTACAGAGGGGCTGGCAGAAAGCTTCAGGACTGGAGTTTTGAATTGTGCCACTGTTCTATTACAGTTTCAGGCTTTAATGTAAATCATCTAGTCTTTTAACACCAAACCTCTGTATGATCAGGGAGAAAGGGGAGCATCCGGGCTAGATGGACGTCCCGGGCTCGACGCCAAACCAGGTGCTCCTGGATCACCTGGTCAGCGGGTACTTCAGTTACTGCTGTTTTTTGGCCAAAGCACACAAACAATCTGTCGATATATAACATCACAGGTCAGGTCATGTTTGCACAGCTAATACACACATGTATTGTTTCTTTTATTTGTGTTAAAGGGTGATCCAGGAAAAGTGGGAGATCCCGGGAGAGATGTGAGTTTTTCATTTGTATTTGCAGTTATAATCATTTGAAAATACTTAATACTAATGTCCATTTTGTTCAAGTTTGTCACTATTGTTTTTAATAGGCAGGGCAAGTTTAAGTGCTTTACAAAAAATATTAAAAACATCAATATACAATTTAAAACTGTTGATCTAAAGAAGGAAGCCTAAAGATTTGGTTTGGATGCTCCATAAGGGATCAGCAGATCAGAGACATACTCGGGCCCTAGACCATTCAATGCTCTATAAACCAGTAAAGGTATTTTCAATCATTGGCAGACAGAACTGAGAGTGCAAGGACCTGAGAATATTGCATGAATAGTCTAGAATACATTTTTAGACCTGTTTTTCAAAGAAACCTCTCTTAAGTACACATCGGAGAAATACTGTCTGCCTGGTTTTATCTAGCAGGGTCAATGTGCTGCACATACCTCTGAAAGCCGATGTCCTCCACAACACTAAACGATTGATCATCCAAAGCCACGAACTCCATCACCTTCTTTGTGATTCTGTTTGCTTTGACATTGTCCTTTGTAAACTTTTTCAACCACAGACTGACTGGGCGTGAAGTGACAAACTTTCCTTTTAGCTGCTGCAGCCGTGTCTTTCTCATACTCAGCTTCTGTTCAGTGTGTTTGGCTTTTAAATGACTAGTTAAAGCAGTAGTACTGGAATGCTTTGCAGACAGTGACTCCTTCCTTCTTTCTAGAGAAACAGCAAAACCAGAGGCCAAGCAATCGGCCCGTTCTGAACAAGGCGCTTTTTTTTTTAAAGGGCATTGCACTCATTTCACAAACACAGGGTTGCCACCATGTTACACTCATTATGTGCATTTTATGTGTAGGCCTGCATGCTGCAGAGGGCACTGTGGAGATGTTATAATCCAGGCTTCACTCCTGTGGCTGGTTGCATAAGATGACCGTAGGGAGAGACATGTATTGCATTGTGACGGCCATGATAATCACTCTAAATCCATAACTGCTCAACTGAATGTATATTTACATTTTACATTCTATGGCTAAACTATTTAAACTAATTTTAAATCATCCTTTGCAGAATGAGGTGCAAATCTGAGAGCATCATCATCAAATCAATCTAAAATGTATAAACTAGATAATTAACTGTAGCGTTTCTTGGCTTAAGGGTTTACCAGGACTTAGAGGGGACCAGGGAAACCCAGGACCTGCCGGGCCTCCAGGCAATCCAGGGACACCTGTGAGTCCACGCACGCACACACACACACACACACACACACACACACACACACACACACACACACACACCATCGGCCATTTCCTCACTTGTGTCTTGTTTTCTGTTGTTATATTTCAGGGTAAAGCGGGTGAAGATGGCAAAGTGGGACCTCCTGGTAAAACGGTAGCTGACACACTGTACAGGAATATGACACTTTGCACATTCAATCGGTGACGCGATCACATATTCTGACATCGATTTACCTCAGTTCGATAGTCAAGTCCAATTGATCACGGCCCTGACGTACTGTTTCCTGTGACTGGTTTGTGCTGATCAAAATCAGTGCAGACATTAATTTCAAGGTCTGCTGCATAATGGCTGCCTTAAGTGAGTCACTTAAGCAATGCTACTGAATTATCCGAGTGCTGCTCCATTACTGGCTGGCCATTATTCAGTCTGTCCCTTGGGTGGCTAATGCGTTTTGTTTTGACTTGCAGGGTGAGGATGGTGTGCCAGGTGAAGATGGGAAGAAGGTTTGTGACTGTTGATATGGTCTATAACATGATCTGCCACTGGTTTTAGATGAGCAGCAATAAAATGTGTATTTGACAAATCTTTGATATAAAAATGTAAATACCATATAGAGGTGGCATCTTTGGACAAAACACTTGTTATTTGTGGATTTTAAACCAGTTTTAGTGTTTTTAATTCACGGACTATACCTCAAGCAGCAATTGACTTGAGCTGTTTTAGGCTAATATGATTACAGAAAACAGTAATTCACTGTAGCTAGGTAGAGCTAATCCCCCTTTATTGTAGTAAATTAAGACAAAACAAATATTTAAATAAATGAAATAGAATACTAGAATGATGCCTATTCTGCCATGTATTTCCTGATGCTGGTGTCTTTATTCTACAGGGTGACAAAGGAGAAGCAGGAGCATCCGGAAGAGATGTCAGTTTTGCCAAATCCCCTTCACATCATTATTCTTTTGATGTGTTTTTTGTTGTCACTTTATCTCAACACTCCTGTTCTCCCTCACCCTCCCAGTTCTTCATCAATCCTTCCTTCCTTGCCTTTATCATATTACACATAAGCCTTCCTCCTTTCCCTTTTCCTGGGAAGTGAATATTTATCAGCAATAGTTTGCTCTGACATTGACATTATTACCATCTCACTCACTGCTGAATCAATAGGCCTCTCAGAGGCGGCGATATATTTCTCTCTAATGATCAAGCTTAGCCTTTAAGAGGGAGCCACTTCTGAGAGGAAACCAGAGGAGCACCAAATGTCAGACTGCTGTTTTCATGTGCAAATTTATATTAATTATCTCTAGAACATCAGTGGAGGGGTGGCAGTGGCCACCTGCTTTGATTTGATAGTTCAGCCTCTACTATAGCACAGGAGGAATTAACCCTGCGAAGAGACAGTCTCAGTTGTGGAACCGTGTTTTTTGTTTTTTTTTGCAGGGCCGTGACGGGCAGAAAGGAGATCGAGGCCTGGGTGGGATTGTTGGCCCCCAAGGCCCTGCAGGGCCACCTGGAGTACCTGGCAACATTGGTCCTCCTGGACAGGTGTGACTGATGTATGCTACCGCTCAAAAGTCTGGGGTCACCTGAAAATGTCATTATTTTGGAAAGAAAAGCACTGTTTTTCATGAAGATAATATTAAACTGATCAAAAACACCCTCTATACATTGTTAACGTAGTAAATGACTCTTCTAGCTGCAAATGTCTGTTTTTTAATGCATTAGGTGTACAAAGGCCCATTTCCAGCAACCATCACTCCAGTGCTCTAATGGTACATTGTGTTTGCTAATTGCATTAGAAGCTAATGGGTGATTAGAAAACCCTTTGAAATTGTGATATTATGTTAGCAAAGCTGACAACAGTTCAGCTGGTTAGATGGGGCAGTCTTTGATAAAAGCAAAGTTTTCATGTGTGTGATCCCAGACTTTTGACTGGTAGCGTAGCTCTGAATCTGTTTAGAAGAAAAAAGATCATGGTCCATGACGTTTGCCATTACTAATCTGTGCTCCGTCTCACTCCCTCAGGTTATGTATGTAAAAGGAGCGACGCCACTCCCAGGCCCGCAGGGTCCTCCAGGAACTCCGGTGAGTTTGTGTGACTTTGTCGCACTCGTCATTAATTTCATTCTTAGACTGCGTATTACCTTTTAGTACACACATCGCTGCTCCTCCCGTAGTGAGGTGTGCGAGACATAACACAGGACCTTCCCAACGGGCTACTTGTGCAATGAGTGAAGACAAAATCATTACACGCATAAAACCCTTCTTCTGCAAGTAATTACGCGTCCGGGGAATCGGGATTCTTTCAGTTATCTAAAAGATTATTTTACATATAAAAGAAAAGGAGGTTCAGAGTATATATTTGTGTGATCGTTTTCCTCCCGTGTGTCTGGCTCTTGTGTGGTCCTTATCCCCAGCAGCATCGCCGCCCCCCTCCCTCCCCCCACATGTCGCAGCGGCACTGATGTGTGTTTTATCTACATCCGTCTCTCTGTATGCGAGCGCGTGCCTCACGCAGTCCTATCTGCTGATGTTTTTATCGTTGTCCTTGCTCCGTCCTTCAGGGCATACCTGGGATCCCGGGAGCTGCGGGCGCTAGAGTAAGAAATAGTTGTCGTTATTGATCTGTGCTTTCGAATCAGTAAGCACTTAGTCAGATTTTTGACCTTGTAACTTTCTCCCCAGGGGGAGCGAGGTCCGGCTGGTCTTAAAGGGGATCCTGTAAGTACGCTTGGACTGTACCCCCTGTGCAGAAAGCATGACATGAGGTGCTACATGTTGACACGTTTTGATGTATTTTTTATTGGCAGGGAGATCCAGGAGAGGACGGGGCACCAGGCAAACCTGGAACAGCAGTTGTAAGTCAGTCAGCGCGTCACCTGTAGCCATGACTTGTGCAATCCTTCGTTGTCATTGTGCAGAAAATGTGTATTCTTCACGTCTGGTGAGCGATGTCTCTGTGTTTCTCTGCCTAGGATTTACAGAAAGCTCTGGTCGGCCTCGGCATTCAGGTGCGTGGACGTGCTTACGATTTGCATCTCATTTTTTACTTGAATTCGTCCAATTTGGACGGAGTTCAACTTCTCGCATGAATACATATTTTTTATCATAATTGTCTTGCGTGCAAAAAATATCATATTGCTCCATTTCCCTCTTGCAAATGTCATCACACCATTTGCAGCTTCCAGATATATTTATGACTCATGTTCCCATGTTCAGCTGTTGTTTCCTGTAACAAGCAGCTCGATTAGTGTGACAATACAAATGTCCTCAGTCCAGTACGAGCGGATTAACAGAGTTGTCACAATAAGTGTTAGATTGGAATTTGATTTATCGGCATTATAAAAGCCGGCATGTAAGAAAAGATTAAAATCATGGCAGCATGATGTACTGTAGCTCTGTAGCTGTAAGGTTGCATCCTTCATCACACATAGTGACACAGTACATGACATCCGTGTGCGCGCTTTATATATTTCATTGATGAACTACATATTTCAGAATCCTGATAACATTTGTGTGAGTCAGATATTAAAATTAGTTTTGGACTCATCAGGTGAGAGTAAAAAAGAATAAAACAACACAGCTGTTGAGATGGAAACTAAACGCATTTTTCAGAGCAGCCCCTGTGGTTGACAGTCAAGCTTGTGCCAACCGTTGTTCCCTCCACGCAGGTGTCTGATCTGAAGTCGATTGTGGACAAGAAGGACGTCCTAGTGGGCGCGCTCACGCAGAAGGCTGAGAAAGGTGGGTCTGAACTGTCATGGGGTATAACCCAAAAAACATGGTACCAAACAGTTTAACTTTCTATTCCATATATAATATGTAAAATTTATGATCTTTTTCCGTTACCCCTTTTGACATTTCATGTCAAAAAAATCTCACAAAATCGTGATTTTTGTAAAACACACAAAAAAAAAGATTCAAACAGATTGGTAAATGATAGGAAAATAACATGACCACAAAATGTACATTTTGTGAGAGCAGATAAATGCTTCTTAGAACTGAATTGTAAAAGGTTTTTGACTTTGTCATCTTTCCATTGACGCAGGTGTGAAAGGAGACAGGGGTGAAACTGGACCAAGAGGACCATCCGGTGCAGACGTGAGTATGACTTAAAGGAAACTGTAGCTATTTCAGATAAAGAATTTCTATTAAGGGCCCCATACAATGCACTCTCTAGGTTCTATTTGAAGATTTGACACACATAACATGATAAATTTGCAATTATAAAGAGAACACAGGTTCTTTTTGTTCTGTAGCATAAATATCTAGAGCAAAGAAAAAGTTAAAGTGGCTATTTGCAATAAAATGATAATAAAATATCATATATTTCTATATATCATTATTTCTGTCCTGTTTTGCACCAGGGTGTTCGTGGTTTTCCGGGAGACAGAGGGGGAAAAGGGGAACAAGGGGAGCGAGGCAGCGTGGGAGCACCCGGGCCTCCAGGAAGAGCCGTTGTGGAGCGAGGATCCGAGGGACCCGTGGGGCCAGCTGGAGAGCCAGGCAAGCCAGGAAGACCAGGTGTTCCTGGACGTGCCGGGGAGCTCGGGGAACCCGGGACGCCAGGAAACAAGGTGGAGAGGGAGATAGGGATATCAACAAAAGATTTTCCTATGAGGTGAACACGATTCTGCTAATATCATACATGTCTGCGTTTCAGGGCGACAGAGGAGAGAAGGGCGACAAAGGAGAAGCTGTGAGTGCTCATGTTGCTCCACTTCATCCTATTGAGATTTTCATGCAAGAATGTTCATAATCAGTTGAGAATTTCTTGTGTTCACCAGGGTAAAATTGGATTAACAGGACCAGTTGGCCCGCCAGGTCAAAAGGTGACTTTCTCTTTTTCGTTCTAGTGAAAATATTGAGACTCACCATTGAATAAAAATAGAAGAATGAATGTGGTTCAAATGCATTTGTCTGTACGTTGATAGGGAGCATCTGCTGACTCAACACTGATTGGCACGCCTGGTGCCAGAGGCCCTCCTGGCCTCGCAGGACAGAAAGGAGAGCCCGGCGTTGCAGGACCACTGGGGCCTAAAGGAGAACGGGTAAGATTTACACATGATACAAATAACACCAAATTATGTCATAAGTTTCTAAATGTTATGATGTGTTTGATAGGGTATTGTGGGGTCCCCTGGTGATAAAGGAGAAAGAGGAGAGCCTGGAGAAAAAGGCCGGGATGGCCAGCAGGTGAGCCGCCTCCCAGGTGTAATCTAAAGTTAAAATATGAGGATACACTAAATACATTTAATAATCTCTTGTTAAATGAGAAATTAATTTTTTGGGTTTTATCTCCTTATGTAATTTTTTTCATTAAATGCCCTATTTTTACATGACACAATGCATGAATTCTGTGGTTTGTGATTTTCAGGGGCTAGCTGGTGAACCAGGTAAACCTGGTCAGGATGGAAAATCAGTAAGTGGATGTTGTCATTTTATTATTTTATTTATCTCACAAGGGGAACAATATGCAGTAGTAATGACATTCTGATTCAGACACCAAATATGAAATTGATATTTCTATTAATTAACTTGTTTTTTTTCTTATGAAAGTAGACTATAAGAAGGTAATTATCCTGAATGTTTTATAATTATTATAATATTTAGTTAATGTGGTCATAATTGATAAACAATATTGTGCCTTATGTATTTATATTTTTAAATGTGAGTGTTAATGCACACAGAAACAATATTACACCTGCTTTTACCCCCTGTTGAAAATGAAACAGCAGGATTCCAGGCTCCAACAATGGGCACATTGAGGTTTCATCTTTTTTCATTACTGCACCATTCGCACTGATCACTGAAAGCTCAAACACGCTGCTGGTCAAATTATGTAAGTCAGCTTATGTAAGACTGCTTGTGTGGACGTGGGTGTAAATGTAAGGAGAGGAGGAGGAGGAGGGGGGGAGGAGAGATACTAAAGCACTTCTTCACAGTTTTTGTTTTCCTTCCCTCCATGTGCAAGCAGGGTCCAAAAGGGCCCGCTGGTCCTCAAGGCCAACTAGTGAGTAACCAGTGTCCCAGTGAAGGGATTTTTTCTCAGCTTGATCTGTAGAGTGACTGGATTGGCTGCAAGCACTAAGCCCATGGAGCTCTCTTATCCCGTCCTTTGGCCGAGGCTTCAGAGTCCTTAGACTGTAACCTATAGCATCTCTGTGGCGAACACCTCAGCCTCTAACTTGCCCTCTCACCTTATGTGCTTTCTCTCTGTCCACTTTCCTTTATGTGTCGTTTGTTTCCCCCGTTTCCAACCTCGTTCTCTACCCTGTCTCCCCCTCTGTCCCGTCCTCCTTCTCCTCCAGGGCATGCCTGGGTTCCCTGGAGTTATAGGCAGACCGGTAGGTTTTCCTGCTGCTGGCTGGCTTACTTGAGCTCTGGATGAGGGAAGTTTGGGAGAAGATGTCACTGTTGAGAAGTCAGTGGGCTTTAACTAATACAACAAGTAGCTGGAGAGTACATCCACTTTTAACCAGCCAGTCGTCAGATTGCACCATCATGCGCTGTAGCCCAAAGGGCCATTGCACCGCTTTAATCTCAATTAATTTGTATTGCAAACATCATTCGGGCAGCCAGATTAAAAGTCGGACCTCAATAGGTTCCTCATGAAATATAAATCAGGACTGGCTGTCCCACAGCACCTGTGTCAGACTCACGAGATGACTTTTTTTTTGAACATGTAAAACATCACAGATTTGTTGGAAGAGATGAAAGGAAGTCTGTTTAACTCCCAAGTTGAAGCTCAGTCTAGAGTCTGCCTGTACGATAGGGGAGAGAATACAAAATTGGGTGCACTTCACAAAGTACTGTGCTGTTGCTTGAGTCTGCTTCTCATGCTTGGAGCTGTGCCTGCTGCCTGTCGTGCCTCACGGTTCTGTTCCTCAGAGCTTACCAGGTGCCTGTGTTTTTGCTCTGTGCCTCTGTGTTTGTATTGTCCCACCTGCTATTATGAATCAGCCAAGAATTATCATTATCAGTAGGCCAGACTGTTATTATCTTTAATAAGTAATTGATTGTATTGTGTAATGTATAAAGACACTGTGCAGAATAATTGACTTTCCTGGAAAACTGAAACTACTAATATTACCTTATTCTTTAAAAAAAAATTGGCCTGTGTGCTATGAGCAGTTTTATTAAAGTAATTTATCAAGTGCACATACTGTATGTAAGACATGTATTTTTCTTATAGGGAATCTCAGGAGAACCTGGCATAAGGGGGCCAACTGTAAGTGTCACGCACACATTATACCTCCACATATATCAATGTTAATTAATAGCAGCAGCAGTTCAGATGTTGACTTTTATGTCAACCAGGGCCCCATGGGTCCCAATGGGCTCCCAGGTCCACCGGGCGTGAAGGTGAGTTCACTGGATTTTTAATATTTTGCTGTTGCTGTACTGTTTGAGCACTGTAATCCTTCTTTATTACCTGATCAAACTCGTGAAAAAGTTTTTTTTTCCACAGGGTAATCAAGGAGAGCCAGGTGTTGGCGTCAAGGTAAAGCTGCCGGAGATATATTTACCAGCGTTTCCACAAAGCAACATATAGATAATTAATTGTCCTCATGCCACAGTCACGTAACAACCTCGAGAACTGAAAACAAATCTTGTAGCGTGTTTTTTTTTTCTTCTCCTCTTTGCAGGGTCCTCCAGGTGCCCAAGGGAGCACCGGTCTACCAGGACCACCAGGTCCTCCAGGAGCTGTTGTAAGTGTTCCCATAAATCACAGATTCTCTACAGGGGAGCAAATACTTTTTTTTCTGCTTTCTCACAAAAATTCATGGTCATCCCACAGTGTGCACCATATTGTGTTGCCTCAAACCAAGGTATTTATTTCTCCCTGCAGGGTCCACAGGGTCCTCCAGGACTGTCGGGGCAGGTGGTGAGTATGCAGTCCTGATCCCATTGCCCCATTGCTCCTGTACTGTGTGTGTGTGTGTGTGTGTGTGTGTGTGTGAATGAAAAACTGGAATAAAAAAAGTGTCTGCTTCAGCTCTATTTTGTTTTCAACCTAAAATTGCGGCTTATATAACATAAGTTATTATTCCCTTAGCTGAAAAACAAGCCACGCTCACACATGTGTATTTTATATAACAGGATATAGCTATTTTAAAATAAAAGTTAGGAACTACTTATAAAGAGGAGACTTTGTAAGGAAAACAAATACAAATTGATTTTGCAGAATAAGATTGCACATTTCTTTAAGGCTCTGTGAAAAGATCCCTGTTTAAGATAACATGCAACCTTTGGTAAAACTCGACTTGAATGGAGGTTTCTAAGACTGTTATAATCATGATAATCAATATAATAATGACGTGACACCTGTCATCAATATTAATGGATGCTTGTGACAGTAAAGTGTCATTCTCTAAATTATGACACTTTTCAGGCAAAGTTGACATTTTTGACATGTCTTTATATGACAACAATTCAAAATGAAATAACCATTAAAAATAGAATTATCTAAAAAAAAAATGTTCATTTTGACATTAGCTGTCATAGTTTAAAGTTTGACAGTAAGGTCTGCTGTGCCACGTCTATGACAGGTTATTTTGTCTTGGTTTACGTCAGATTTCATACACATGTCAAACAATGTCGACTTTGCATCAGAAGTGACAGTTCACGACAACTGTCATAAGCATTCATGAATATTCATGGCAGCCTTTCAGTACACACAAAGATTTCTGCATTGATGTGTGCCACTCCCCAGGGTGAATCAGGCAAACCCGGGGTCCCTGGGAGAGACGGGGTGCCCGGCAAAGAAGGAACACATGGATTACCAGGGAAGCAGGTGTGTGTGTCCTAAGAATCTGCAAGTGTTGTTGACTCTGTGTGTGTGTGTGTGTGTGTGTGTGTGTGTGTGTTTTCATCGAGTCCTCCCCAGCGTCGTCATTATGTCATTTTGCTCCTCAGGGCATTGCCGGCCCTCCGGGCCAGGCGGGCTTAAAGGGGGAGCAGGGGGACAGCGGCCCGCCGGGGAAGGTGAGAACATGCTGTATCTACCAGCGAACCTCTGACCAACAGGGCCGTCAAAGAAATTGGTTTCGTGGTTTTCGGTTTTATTGGATATTATACCCAGCTACGGAGCGGTTTTCCACCCGAAGTAATAAAATCATTTCTGCAGTGCTATAATTAGAGTTGTCATCTGATGCACGGCGTTCGGTGGGCCTATTCCGAGTCCTCCTCCAGGGGCCGTGCTGCTGTTGTTTGTCCGCCCGGGGCTATGGCTGCTTCTACCCCCAAATTGCACTGCAGATATATCCCCCACTCACCATAAACGTTGATATTTTAACTGTTATTGCTGAGTGGTTATGAGTGTTAAATTGCCATTGAACTTGTGAACTTGTCCTCCACATAGCTGGTTAAACACATGTGTATGTGCTGAGAGAAGCTGCAGCAGATAGCCGTAAATAATGTTGCTGGTTATGCGTCTCTTCAATGCATACCTGCAAAATCTGTGTCAAACAGCTTTCTCTGCTGTCTTCTTTTTTTTTGGGGGGGGGGCAGCTTTTCAAAAACCCTCCTCAGCATTTGTCTCACTGGGATTCTCAGATTCAGTAAAGAGTGCCACATATCTGAAAGTGAATTAAATCTCTATCCTCGAAGGTCTGTTATCTGGCACAATTAAGCCCTGGAGTGTTTTTTTTTGGTGCAGCGTAATGTGAGTAAAGCCCTGTGGAGGCCTGCAGTGCCTCACACTCTGAAAATAACAGTTGATCCAAACAATTAATGTGACTTTCAGCTAAATCCTTACTTGAAGTCAGGGGTATTTGCCTCATGTTTTCTATTAAAAAGTTCATATGAGTCAAAAACAAAAGCTGCTTTGGGATAGTTGAATTACATCTCCGGCTGGTCAGAATTTCATTTTTCACTCTGTCCTTCGATTTAACTGGATAGATGACAGATGAGAGGGGACAGTGCAAGTCACTCTGTGTGTAGACATGCCAGATTATAGCCACCTGCTAAAGTATATGAATATTACACTTTGTCCCAGACAGATGTTCCCTAAAAAAAGCGACTAAACAAAGAATACTATGACATGCTACTTCAAGATATTTTATGTTGTAGCACTCATAACCAAAGCAAATAGCCTCCCCTGTGTGTAACTGTATGATTAGAGTTAGAATTTGATCTGTACGCCCACTTTTAATGAATATTATATTTAAAAAAAAAACACTTTACCTGCTTGCTCATTAAGCACCACCTCCGCTTAACCCTCCGCCTTCAAATAGAAACCACCTTTGCCTGCCTACAGATGTCAATAGGGGTCTTAAATAAGTCTGAAATCTGTGAGACTAAAACTGACAGAGGAGGTCACAAACATGGATAACGTCGATCACATTTGCTGTCAACACCAGTCTGACTCTCTTTGATAACATGATGCCCATTTTATTTATTTTTTTCCTCTGCGCATTCATCTATTTTATTTCCTCCAACATTGGTGCAACAGATTTCTGCTCGTGAGAAATCAAACTTTCTACCCTGGCGATGCGGCTGTTGCGAATGAATTACAGTCTGTCAGTCTGGTTTGCTGCCAAACAACAAATTATATGAAGTCTAATGCTTTAGCAAATAAGAGCTGTTTGCTGTCAAAAGGAAAAAAAAATCTCTTTATCCTCTTTTGCTTTGCTGCATTCTGTCTTGTGTTCACTTGTTGCTTGTGAAAACTCTCATTTCACATGATGCTGCTTGTATCTGACACATGATTTATTATTTTGCCTCCTCTAAGAGGAAATACTGATTCCCTTTACCACCAAAAAAGTGAAGAGCATATTGCCGTTAGTTTGTGTTTTTAAACGTAGCCGTCTGTGCCCGGAGCGTCTCGTCACTAGTGTTGTGGAGAAAGACAGAAAGTTGGAGCCTATTTGTCAGGAAGTCGGTGCTCCTGCCGTCTGAAACGCTGACATGAACCGTGACGAGTGTCTCATGCAGCAACATCCTCAGGATCAGCGCCGCGGACAAAGCCACGGTGACACTGTGACAGAGTTCAGCCGTTTGATGAATAACCAGGCAACACTTGTCCATCTGTTCAGCAGCTCCACCATTTGTTCTCTCTCTCACACACACACACACACACACACACACGCACACACACAAACTGCCATTTTTTAGCACCGCAGACACAACAGACTTTAAAAGCCTGTTGAAGCTTTTGTAAGAATGAGCTGCAAGATTTTTTTTTTGTCGTGTGTCTGTCAGCCATATAGAGTCCGGGAGTTTTTGCATTATTCATTCCTTTTTGACCCTAAAAAACATGAACTGGCAGCGGATCACTGAGTAACTCCCGTGTGACAAAGTGAAGAGTCGGGCGGCTCGTTCGTGGAATGACGGCCTTCTTACGAAAACTCTTCATGTTCTATAGACATCAAGTCGTCATACCACTCCAGAATGGGAAAAAGAAAACATTTCCACCCGGGTGAAGCATGGTGGCAAAGCAGAGCGTGTTGTTGATCTGTTGCTGAAGTCATTAATGCTCTTAATCTCTGAGAGCGGAGGAAAGATAATGACTGGGCTGAAAAGATGCCTGATGAGAACCAAGGCTTTTATGTCTTTTCTTGGATAAAGGACCCATTCGATGCTCTACAGGTAATTATTATTATTTGCTTCTCTCCAACAGGCTGTAGCTGGCCCCCCTGGACCCAAAGGAGAGAGGGTAAGTCACTGTTTGTAACATGAAACGAGTCAACGAGCCTTTTTGTTCCATTTTTATTAGATTTACTTCTGCATCACATGGTGAGTATTAAAATGAGAATGAGAAAAGGTTTAAATCTAGACAAGTTGAAGCAGAACAGAGGAGCCTAATGAAACCGCAGCGTTGACAGTGTGTTGCTCGATATGATTGATTCAGGGTCTTCCTGGTCAAACGCTGCCGGGCACAGTAGGAGAGCGAGGTCTACCTGGTGAAAAGGTGGGTGGAATGAAACGCTTGTTTGAGTGACACTAGCTGCTGTGAAGACGTGAACTGCTTTTTTCATGAAACCTTTCTGACGCCGCTGTCATCCAGGGCGCGAGGGGAGACAAGGGAGCGGCCGGCGGCAAAGGAGAAAAAGTAAGCACGGTCGTCCTGCTGCATGTACGTTCACTTTAGGAGACGCTCAGCTGGATAAACAGCAGTCACGTGTCCACTTCTGTTGTCATGTCAGGCTGCAGACGGGGAGCCTGGGAATCCTGGAGAAGACGTGAGTAACCCAGCCTCCTCCTCCAGTCTGGATTCATACTGTACATCTGCTTTTACATGGATTCTCACACTATCGGCTACTTAAGCTGCGTCTTCACAACGTTACAGACTTGCAGTTATTTTCTTGTGTAAATAAAGGTTTGCACAATTAGTCTACACTCTGTATTTTTGATTTGTATGTTTATGTGTTCTGCTGTTTACTGTGAGTGCCTGGTTTTCATTCATCTAGTGTAGCACTTCTCTAAATGACTTACAATGGATTGCGTTTAGCATCCTTAATGCATATTATTGTCTGGTTCCAGTATGCACTTGTGGCCAAAAGATATACACACATCTCCATCAGGAGCACAAAAATGTACCTCTAGTCCTCCTCGGGTCCTGAACATAGAAATTCAAGTATAAAGCGATAAAAGACAAGAAACAGCAGAAAGGAAGAAACACCCAACTATGTAAGGTGATATCAAAGCAAGCGGATTAAACAGATCACTTTTTGATGCTGAAGATCTGATTATATACATGATAATACCGGTTGAGTTCCTTTAGTCACTATATTAAACTAGCATCTACCACAAAGCCAGTCCAAAGATTACATTTCACCATAATGAGCCATTTTTGCATAGTGAGATGAGGCTCAACCTTCCATCTGAAAGCCTCCACCTTAACTCAGCCCGATCCCCCCTGATACTCCAGCTTCTGAATATTTCTCGTCCTTGAGGTTAACGAGGCATGTTGCGGTAATGACAACCAAGCTGCTGACGGGGTTATGCCAATACTGAAGGAAAGCATCGTCACCCGCATGATAATGAAGGCCCGACTTACGTTTTATGGGAAAGGAAAACTATTGAAGCATAGCGTAGCAGTATTTTTTTTAATTTTCTTTTTTATTTATTTTAATTGCAAAATTCCCCTCACGTGTTGACACGTATCCTAATTTATTTCTCACTCAGGGGGCACAGGGACCTCCTGGGCCAAAGGGAGATAAGGTGAGCTATTTTTCTTTTTTTTCAACTTCTCAAACCATATCCCAGTATGAGAGTTGTGATCAAATTTGCATTGCAGGGAGAAAAGGGCATCGGTGTGGCAGGTCCTGCTGGTCGGGTTGGGCCTGATGGACTGAAGGTGAGTTATTAGATGATCTGTGTATTTTTAGCTCTTTGACTAGTAAGTGTGTTTTTTTGTCAGATGAAATCTGTGCCTTCCTTTCAGGGAGACCCAGGCCTTCCTGGTCCAGCCGGGCCTCCTGGGCCGCTAGGGAAGACGGGTAACCCTGGGCCGCTGGGTCTGCGAGGAGAATCTGGACAACTGGGACCTCCTGGACCACCAGGGGAAAGGGTTAGTGCTTCAGGATACACAACGCTGTACGCTTCTAGCCTGGATCTCAGTGTTAATGTGATGATAATAAACCAATAACGTCTCTTACTTAGGGTCTCCAAGGCTTTTCAGGTCGGGTTGGGAATGTAGGAGCTCCTGGTCCCGCTGGACCTCCTGGGAACGCAGTGAGTTGGGATCTTTTTTTATTACACTGTGATTAGGTCGGCTAAGAGCTGCAATATTCAGATTGACTTAGGGATGGGGTTTCCAATGTGATCTGTACAGTAGCGACAAAGCAGAGATTTAATATGCATGAACAATAACTTGTTTTCCAGGGTTCTCCTGGTACCAACGGTGTCAAAGGAGACAAGGTCACTACCTACAGCGACACATATTCCTGTCTATATCCACGCACAGGAAATGCTAATGGTTTTAAGTAAGAGTGTCTGTATGATTTCTTTGGGCAGGGCGAGGTCGGAGTTGGAGTCCCAGGTACCAGAGGAGAGAGGGGTCCTCCGGGAGTCAGAGTAAGATGTCTGCACCTCCATGGTAATATAAATGTGGCCGTAGAGGATGAATGAAAAGCGAACAAACGTGTGTTTCCTCTTTATCGATCATGTATTAGGGCGAAGAGGGTCGTCCTGGTTTGGATGGGGAGGCGGGACCATCAGTAAGCCTCTTCAATAAAGTGTCCACGATATCTTTTATTAACGTGTAAGGAAGCATAAAGGGATGGTGCTAAATATACCTAATATGCAATGTGTGTGTGCGTGTCCGTCAGGGTCCCACAGGCAGCCGCGGTGTTCGGGGAGAGAAGGTGAATCCTACCAGTCCTTTTTCCGTTTTTACATGTCATCACTCTGGCTGTGTCCCCTGAGTGTGCAGTGAATTACACTGACATGTCTGAATGAAATATTTTGCTTTCCCGTTTTTTTTCCCCCTCCACTCTGTCAGGGAGACGTCGGGCTGCAAGGTGAAAAAGGAGACAAGGTGAGTGCATTCTAACATCTAATAAGAACCATCGCCACTGAGCATAGGATGTGTTGTATCAAACGTTTTTTGTGAATTTATAAGAAATGTTGATTTGTTGTGAAACTATGAGTGGCAGATCCGGATAGGTATGATGTCTTGATGTTTTGGCTTTGGGCTGCAACGGGCTGTACTGTCACTCACAGGGCGACACTGTGCTGGTGGCAGGACCTCCTGGAGAGAAAGGCAACAAAGGGGAACAAGTCAGCGAATCCTTTTTTCCTTCATCATAGTAAAATATTCACGTCCGTACCAACAATACAAGGTATTTGAGTTTGGATGTCTCTGTCGTTGTGTTGTAGAGTGACAGAGGCCCCAAAGGTGCGCAGGGAGAAAAAGGGGTCAAGGGTCAAGAAGGTCCACCGGGGGAACAGGTAAATGTGTTCTGGTTTTAGATCTGCCAATAACACACGTTTGTATTATTGACTAATTCGTTGAATTGTTTTTTGGGAATACTATTTGGAAATAGTAAAAAATAATATAAATGGTTATCTTTGTTGAAAAAACAGGGTTTGTTAATTTTCTGTCAATTGACTAATTGGTTCAGCACTGTGGTTTAAGTGTTTAATTGCTGACAAACTGACGCGCTGATTAGTTATTGAACTCAAATGCGGATCAGTTAACTTGAATGGAAAGGAAGAGCTGATACTAAAGCAACGTGACCTTGCAGCGATCGAATGTGAATGTGTAGATATCGGAAATGATCAGCAGCCATCACATCTGTCTGTCCTCAGGGTCTGAGGGGAGAGCCAGGAGAGAGGGGGTCCAGTGGATTCAACGGTGCCCGTGGCCCTGGTGGACAGAAGGCAAGTGATTCGGGCACGAGTGATCAGAGCTCGTGATTAAATCAGAATCCAAATTAATGGCCAAGCCAGTCAGTTGTCCGTGCAGGTAATAGTCTTAATGCTCTAATTACTGTCATTTTCCTTTTTCTCTGCAGGGAGAAGCAGGCCAACCTGGAGTACCCGGTGAATCGGTTTGTGTTTTCCTTTCATCAGAATCGAATCCTTAACTGAAGTACCACTCCCATTACCAATATACAAATGTGTTGTTGAATTGTTGGATCATTTCAACATTTATTGAAATCATGGAAGATGTTTAGAGAGAAAAAAATCAAAGTGGAGCTGTTAATGATTCATAGACAATTGAAACATGGCTTTCATCTCAATTTGTTGCATGTTTTATTATTATTATTTTTTCCATTGTGTTAAATATTCATACAAATTCTTACAATTGTACTTAGAGTATTTGCTTCCCAGCACTGATTTTAGTATAGAATATTGATGCGTTATATGACATTCTCTCTGTAGTGAAATGAAGGTTAAATTCAGTTTTTTCTTCCAGGGTTTACCTGGAAAAGACGGACAGCCCGGGCAGAAGGGGGACAAGGGGGAGACTGGTATTGTAGGAGTGAGAGGAATCAAGGTAGGTTCAGTATGTGTGTGTGTGTGTGTGTGTGTGTGTGTGTGTGTGTGTGTGTGTGTGTATGTGTGTGCCTTAGGCATGGTCTTTGTTCATTCCGTGTGGTTTTAACCTTGAAGTGTCTTTCATGGCTGAATAATGGTCACAACGCAATAATAGCATGAAATTGATATGATTGCAGAAGATTAATGCAAACTGTGTAAAAAAAAAAAGAATCTCTGCTTTCATCCTGACATTATGATGGCAAACACATGAAATGAGGGCTTTTGCTTTGCATAATGTTCAGAGGGAATTTCCATTTAGTTTCACATTTGAATTCTAATTGAATCGCTGAACAAATCAAAGATACAGGTGGCAAAATAAAGGTAAGAAAGCAGGCGAGGTTTAAAGTATAAATATAACATTCTCTTTGTACATATATACTCTATTTATTAAAACAGACCCGAAAAGAGAGACAGAGGACACCAGACCAGCCATTCAGCCTGTTTCAGACGATAACAGACTAGAATACATTTAAACCATAATTCATGTTTTTTTAATCTTTGAAATCTGTGGGTCCATACAAATCTACTTATATAAAGGGATGACCATTTGCATCTACTTTAGATCCATTTTCAGCTGTTTATAATTTTGTCCAAATTTTGACCAATCTTCACCCAAATTGGGGAGAATGTCCAAACTGGAAAAAATTTACTTTTTGGGAATTTTTGCTCAAATTTCTCGAAATTTGAATATGTCCTGAATGCCTCATGCACTTATAACCACATTTTGTCAACATGTGTGGATATGGTGTGTGAGTGGCCATGTCAATTTTGGTGCCGTTTGCCATTCTCCTCAGTGCTCCACGGGCCAATCTATTGGCCTGATCCCCCAGCCAAGCAAAGCTTTTTTTTTTTTTTTTTTTTTTTTTGGTTTAATAGCAGTCTGTTCTCACAAAACCCACATCTGGATCCACCCAGTCTATGGAGTTGCACTTTTCATGTTTTTTTTTTTCTGCATTATTTTCTGAACTAGTCCATGAAAAGAACACACACTGTGTGTACTTCACTTCCTTTTGTTGTTTAGAACATGGTGCACAAAGTGCTGCGCGTCTTGTGTCTGTGTGTGTTCGCCTGCTCACTGTGTACATACAATAAGTGCTTCAGTCTGGGTGGCTTGTGAAAGCACTGTCCTTGCTCAATGCAAAACTGGTATGAACGCGCAGATTTAAATAATAATTCATACTGAATCCTCTTCTTCGTGAAATAAAATTGCTTGTAGTTTTTGTAGAAAACTTGCTTAAAAGGAAAAATTGAACTGTATCTTCCTCATGCGTGCCACTGACCGTCAGATCTATCTTGAAGATTAGAACACACACGCATGAAATGTAGATCATTACCACTGCTGATTACTCTAAATGTACTAATTAATGTGCGTGAAAATATAAATTCAGCTCCAACATACCCTTTCTGTCAGGCCAGCCTTTTCGCATGCTTCTGCCAATGATTAACTAATGTGTTTCCAGGGTGACCGAGGACCCAAGGGGGCCTGTGGAGGCGACGGACCCAAAGGAGAGAAGGTGTGACAGTCGGACAGCGAGCAAATGAGAATGAGTAGTAGGATGAGGAGGAGAAATAAGTCTGTCTCTCTTTGTTGCTGTTATGTGTTAAAATTTAATTAAGCCAAATGATTCCCGTGTGAGTCAGCGTGGTAATGTGAATAATAAGTGAACGTGCGTGTGTTTGTAATCAGGGGGATGCGGGGAGTCATGGGCGATCGGGCCTCCCGGGAAGAAAAGGTGAACAGGTATGACTAATAGCTCTGGCACACAAACAGGTGTCACATGTTGTAAACCACATTATACAACACACCCCTCCGTCTCTCCGTGTGAGTCATGTCACCAGGCGTGATGCTCTCTGTGTTCACCAGGGTGAAGTCGGACCTCTGGGGGCTCCTGGGACCCCAGGAAAAGAGGGACTCGTGGGTCCCAAGGTATGTGGCGGGTTGTGATTCCACAAGCTTTACTTTGTGTAGAAATTGTTTCCGAACATATAATCAAGCCGCTTTTCTTCATCTACGTAGGGCGACCGTGGCTTTGACGGCGTTATAGGACCCAAAGGATCTCAGGGAGAGAAAGGTGAAAGGGTGAGTTTCTAACTTGGGTCTTTTTTTACAATCCGAGCTGTAACCTCATGGTTGTCTGTCTCGCCGGCCTCTACAAGAACCTCATCATCTCATCATCCTCTTCATGTAGGGTCCGCCTGGTATCCCCGGCCCCACGGGTCCCAGAGGAGTGGATGGGGCCCCTGGCCTGACTGGCCCACAGGGACCAGCTGGTGCCAGAGGCCACGAGGGGCTCCAGGGACAAAAGGTGATTCATAGCAATATTACACCCTCCTCACATGTTAGAAATGCAGATGATGGTTGAAAAGATGGGCACAGTAGGGTATAATTAAACATCATTGATGAGTGATGATGAATGATGCACAGATGTGATGGTGATATAGCAAACACAAACACTGCATAGTGGAAGCAAGAACACATGACATGTCAATGCAGTCAAAGCCAAAACTTTTGTCTTTGACAGTTGCACCATAAAAGGTCTGATGCAACACTAAATACCATCTTTCTATTTCCTATTACGGCTCCTGCACACGTACGCCTCTCCCCCTTTGTTCACCTGACTATTATTTCCTTTGATTGCTGTGTGTTGCTTCATGATGATTGACACTTTGATGAGCGCTGCGGTTGACTGGCCCGTCTGCTCTATCATCAAGTAAATAAAGTGACAGCAGAGTAGGACCCTTTCAATTCTCTCTTCTGGATGCACCTTTAAAAAAAAAAAAAAAAAAAAAAAAAAAAAGAAACGAGACACCTTCCCAATTCAATCTAAGTGCATAATTTTCTGGGAAAAGGTCTTTTCCTTTCAGTGCAGGCTGAAAGGACGACAATGCTCATAGAACAGGAAACTGTGAAATGTAAACATTGAATACCAAAGGAAACAGAAACTGTCTCCCTCCTGAGTCCTGTGTTTTCACTACTTTATGCGGTATACAGCTGTGATGTAAGTTTGATGCTACACTCGTCCACTGTGTGTTTTGCCCGTGTGTCAGGGAGAGAGGGGGCCAATAGGTCCCGCCACAATCGGCCCACGCGGTATCCCAGGGATCCCGGGAGAGAGGGGGCAGCCGGTGAGTGTATTATACATATATTCTTTTAGATTTATTTAAGAGAAAAAAACATTCTATTTAGTATAATTTCATATTGTTGCATCATTCACTATTGCTGATTCATCCTCTCATCTCGTTTACACTTGTAATCTTGGTCTCAGTCTAATGAATGAGGTAACGTGCTGCCAGCGGCTCTGTGGGTCCTAATACCTGTCCATGTTGCAGGGAGAGATGGGCCCAGATGGAGGCAAGGGGGACAAAGGAGAGCCAGGCATGAGGGTCAGTGCTTGAATCTTACCTCAGGGCTTAGTCTGAAGATGCCAGCACCAAACACCAAAGCCCTGACACACACACACGTACACACTATACACAGAGTTGATATTGGAGTCTTTCTCTAAGTGCTTTTCCCTCTGTTCTCCTCTTCATTTTCACTTCAGGAGGATGAGATCAGAGCTTACGTTCGCACGGAGATGAATCAGCACTGTGGTGAGACTTCTCATTCAGCTCGTGTCGCTAATTTAGACCCGGGGGTGTCCCCAGGTTGAACTTCAGTCACAGCCTCAGCTAAAAATCTATGAAAGTATGGCACAAAAGTAGTTGTAGAGAACTCCAGCGGATTCCATGACTCCCTTTGAAACTGACCCATATTCTTCCCTGTCTTTCTGCTTCCTTCCTGTCCATCTGTTGGATCCTCAGCGTGCGGAGGTGAGTGAGCCATTCGACTGCAGCAGACGAGAGAAGGGGTGGACAGAAGGGCTGTGATTTAGCATGAGTCACAGCGGTGTACTGCATATGCTGTTGCACCGTCTGTAGTAAGAGCAGGCTGGCTCATAAAATATACATTTTCTAAAATGCTGGAGTGCATTTGCCCTCCGTTAGCATTTGCGTGCATCTTAAATGAATAAAACGCATGATCATTTAATCTCATGCACACAAACTAAAGGAAGTCTCACGCCCTTCTAATGGCATGTTCATCATAACATAAATCTTAAATTATTTCATATATTTTAAATTTTATAGAGATTTAATGTATTTATAACTACATTGCATGTAATACATACAATCCAATTGTTTTCACGCTGAAATATGATTATAAGAAAAATTCAAAGAGGCTATATTATGAAAAAATCACTTCTTTAGTGCTTGTGTGTTAATATTTAGGTCTCTAGTGTCCCACGCAAACTGTGAAACAAGACCTGCCGCCTCTCTGTTGGTGAAATCTGGATGAGCACAAGCCAATTAGAAATGGCTCCTGTTGTGATGTCACAACAGGAGTGTAATTTAGTAAATAGTAACCACCCCCGTGGTTACTATTTAGCCGGTCCCTCCTTCCGGAGCGCTTGTGATTGACCTGTGTTTCTCCAACTCTCTAGCTCCCAATGAGAGGGCGGGACATTTCTGAGTGCTAGGCCAATCACAACAGAGTGGACATTTCGATCAGGAGGGGAGGGGGTAACAGGGTTTTTCAGAGAATAAGGAGGTGCTTTTGGACCATTAAGTACATGATCATTTTATAAATAGATTACCAATTAAAGATGTTCACCTGGAAAAAATATGGCCCCTTTAAAGTAATTTAGTGGGTAGAAGCTATCTTTCTCTATTTTTAACTAGTGTTTGTTGTCACAGTTGTTAGTCAATGTTAGTCACTTCATCAGCAGCTGTTGGTGGTGGTGTGGTGATGGGGAGGCAGGCTTGTAACATCCAAATATACATTCTGCTCATGTTTTATGTAGTCATCACATAAAATACCAGCGATGGGTTTGAGAATCCAGTCTCTGGTCAACTTTGCCCTGGTTTGACTTGGACTTGAGTCAGAAAATGTTTGGCTCAAGTGGGACACAAGTTCCTGTAGCAGCGACTTGAGTGCTTAAAGGATTATAACCAGTTTTTGGAAGATTGCTTCATTGCAATTTTAAAAAACTGTGTCCAGTCTTGCAAAAACATGGTAAATCCTTTTAACTGTCTTTCATGTTGGAATGGTGGAACGATTATTTGCGGTACTTTTGGGGTTGTTGCTTCATGTGTCTAAATGTTCTACTACCAGAATGTTCTGTCCTTCTTTTTTTTGCCTTTCTGGTCCCATTTTCTCCCTCCCGTTTAACACTTACCTGGTCCCTTTTGCTTCCTGAACCCTATGTGTGCTCCCTCGGTGTCCCTGTTCGCTCCTCCTTATCCTGTCTGGCTCTCTCAGGTACAGGCCCAGTCATTCGGACCCAGCCCACGGTCAGGGCTCGGCCTGCACCAGAGCATCTACAGGTCCGGAAGGGTGAGGAGGGTGAGTGTGTCGCTGTGCTTGTCGCCCTCGCTCTGTTTTGTCTGTCTGCGTGTCCTTCCCCAACAAACAGGTTGGACTTGCTGGTGCTATGCCTGGAGACCTCTGACTACTGGGTGGTTTTCTCATTAGGAAAATAGAGGACTCCATTTGTGTTTAATACCTCTGTGTATATCCAGATAAATACCAATATGAGGGAATTGGATTCATACAACTAACTTTACCTGGATTCTTCTGTTGAGCATTATGTTCTGTAGCTTTGTCTCCACCTAAAGCTTGGAGAGCGACAGTTTGATGTGACCTGCTTGGTGCCGCTTTTCTTTCAGGCCGGGAGCTGCGTGTAGTGGTCAACACCAACGACCCAGACTACGAGCACATCTACTCCATCGATGCCTACGATGACCCCACAGAGGAGCTGCTCTACTTCCCTCCGCCCGTCAACCAGAGCGATGGTACTGTGTCTTATCATGTGTCCAACACACTCCTGAAAATAGTCCATAACGTCGCAGGCCCCCACCCACTGACCACCATCCTAGCCAGCCCAGTCTCAGGAATGTTGGTGAAATGAACACATTGTCATAAACTATTTGCACACATTTGTGTCTTCAAAGCGATCAAACAAAACACCATGTGTCAATTGCCTTATAATTAGAGTATAGATTCATTTGTTTTAGCCGACAACTATCGAACATTAGTTTGACAGAATAAAAGCATGGACCGTCTGCCTGCATGTGCATCCTTGTGCAGTGGTGGGATGTAACTAAGGGCATTTACTCAAAGACTATACTTAAGTATGAGGTAGTACTTTTAACTTTTTAAATTAAGTACAATTTTGTATGCAGGAACAATTACATTAGGTCAATGAAAAACCATGGTTGGCAAGATGAGAATAGATTGTAAAGTATTCATCAGGTTCTCAAAATGTACATTTTCTCAGTTGGTTTCTTGTCATTTAAAAGTCCATTTGTAGCTTTTTTTTTTTACAAAAAAATATCAATTTTGTGCGATTTACTTTTGACACAAAAATGTGCGAAGCGTGTCTCATATGATGTGTCCACATTTTTCACACATTGTGCGACTGCCAGCGTTTCTGACACAGCCTGCGTTACACAATCTTGAGTCTGTGACTTTTCATGTTGATAGTTTTCGGCTGTTGATCTTTCCCCTTATCACATTAATACCTTTCCTCTCTTTCTTTTTCTATTTCTACTGAATGTGTCTATGCTGCATTTGGTATGTGTGTGTGTGCATGTGTGTGTGCGCGTGTGTGTGCGTGTGTGTGCGTGTGTGTGTGCGTGCGTGTGTGTGCGTGTGTGTGTGCGCGTGTGTGTGTGCGCGTGTGTGTGTGCGTGTGTGTGTGTGCGTGCAGGTGAGGCTGTCAGAGATGAAACAAAGAAAACAGTCAAAGTTCAACCAAACAAATCAGCCAGAGCTGGTGTTCAGAAAGCAGCATCAAATGTTGGTCAGAAAGCAGCCAAAGTTACACCTGTGAACGCAGTCAAGTCCAGATCAGTCAGGTCCTCGTCGAGAGTCAAAGGGGAAGGTAAACCAGCTCATGTACTTGGGATTTATCGAGGGTAACTCTGCCCTCCTGCCTGGTGCCTGGCCCTATCTGCATGTCTCAGACTGTACTGGCTGTTTTGCTGCTGATTTAAAGGCACAAAGTACATGCATCCAGTAAGATATCCGTGCTAGTATGGTGGCCTATTTTGCATCTGAAACATGTTGAATTGTTGAAAATACAAAGGTTGGTTGGATGAATAGTAATCTCAAGACTGCTTGTTTTTTATTGCTGCTTTGCTTCTTTTTGCTTGCCTTGCCTCTTTTGCATTATGTGTCCTTTGTATCTATATGTGTGCTCTTCTTCATACATGCGTGTGTGTGTGTGTGTGTGTGTGTGTGTGTGTGTGTGTGTGTGTGTGTGTTCTGTAGCTCCAGCCGACCTGTGTTTGCTGCCAATGGAGGAGGGGAACTGTGGACGATACACTCTGCGCTGGTACTTTAACAATCAGGCTCAGGCCTGCAGACCTTTCATATACAGCGGCTGTAAAGGAAACGACAACCGCTTCCTCCACTTGGAAGAGTGTGAGGAGGTCTGCCTGGGAGAGGCCAAAGGTAGACGCACACACACACACACACACACACACGCACCTGTTTGATATTGAATGCCTGCCAACTAACAACTGGTCTATTACTCAGGTGTTCGCTCCTTGAAGACGGCGCGGTGATTGTGGCCGACTCCTCCTCAGCCACAGGAATGTTAGCCTTTATACAGCTTTTATATAGATCATTGTTTTGTCAAATGTCAGTGGACAAGATTTGTTTCTGTTTATTTATTGTTTGTTCAAAGTCAACCAAACGTCACCCGAGGTTGCGAGGGGATACCATAGTGCATCCTTGCTTTATGATTCTGCAAACCATGCAAAAAGGAGAAGAAAAATATATTTTTCCTAATATTTGCACACTGAAGAGAAGTGTATTGCTGATTTTTCAGACCTCACCCTTCCCAGTTCCTCAGTTTCACTTTGTCACGATGTTGTAGAATTTTTATCACCTTATCCATTTCATGTTGCAGACAGCACCACTTCATACATTAAGTTTAACACAACTGTCCTTCAGAAAATATCAGTTTGATCAATAATTGATGACGTTGATGGTCGTCCTTGCAGTCAGCTGGTACAGTTTGTGAGTTTACTGTACACGGAGCCTGTTACACTAATTGTCACCTTAGAAGTTTAGTCATAATGAAATGTTTTTATGTAAACAACTCATCTGACTCATTTGGAAGCGAAAAAAATTTTGGTCATTGGGAGAGGTGGTTAAATCCTTTACAATGGCAGATTTGTATCAGTATCATTACTACCACATGAGTTAAGCCAAAGATTTTCCCGCTACTGTTTACCATTTACAAGCACTTCTGACCATTCGTTTGAAAATTGTCTAAGAGCATTTTCTATCAAAAATAGTCGTTGTTATCGACTGATGGATCTTTATTTGTCATATGTGATTGCAGTGAAATGTAATCCCATCAGCCACTTTAATTTGTACAACAAACAGCCCAAACAAGTACTGATTAGCAATGATCAACAAGTTAACAGCAATGTGTGGGCATGATTGCTAGGAGGGGTCGGGGCTGTCCTCGGCGGCGGGTAATGACATGGTTCATTATCAAACCGCAGAGGTTAACAAAGTGCTTGAACTTGACATGGAGCCTTTGATTGAATTAATTACATGCAAAGGGAATAAATTAGCTCAAGCAGCTGCAGCCGGTGTTGGTGATGGTGCCCAGGCATCTACTGTTCATTTAATAAAAATGGTAAAAAGGTGACATATTTCATATATATATTGGTATTTGATAGATGACTCACTCCTACAGCTGCCTTTGGAATCTTGATTGGCAGAAGCTGCTGCTTGAATTGCAATGTCCCAGAACGGAAGTCTGAACAATCAGAAAAAACATGAGAGGTGCCCTGAATGAAATACCCATAGTGTATATTGTTGACACACAGGACAAACATTTAGTTAAAACGCTGTACGTAAAAACATTTGAATGTCCATACTATTGTATTAAGTAGCAACAAGGATGTAGTTTTAGGTTCTGGGAGATTCTCTCAGGTTGCAGTTGTGTGTCATTCTAGCTTTAGAGCTACAATACATTAATCCATGAACACGTTTTTACAAATCATTCACAAATCATATTGAGATCTCAAAAACATGACATGGGAAAAAATGGTGCATAAAATGTAAAATCTTCAACCAAATAACACTTTTTAAAGCTTCATCCGTTACCACAGTTTATAAAGTTTACTTTCAATTTCCCCCAAACAAGAATAACTATGCAAACATATTGGGCAATTATTATGGATCGTCATTTCTCATTTGTATTGAATATGAAGAAGCAATCACAGTATTCTGCCAATATTTTTGTACATATTGTTTTTGTTTTTTTTTAATTTTGGGGGAATTTGTGTTTTTGGAATTTTGACTGCATGTTTACCTGCCAGAGAAAATTTGCTATTTTTAAAGGTATTTTTATACTGTGTATTAAAAGATGGAAGCTTTTTTGTAGTATAATGGAACATTTTAATAAGCATTTCTAATAAATCAAATGTTTAAGTACAAACTTTTTTAGTTATGTTCTCTCTTTATCATAGATTAATGCTTTAAGGTCCCATAATATACACTCATCCTGAGATTTAAGTGTTCATATCCCTAACAAGACACATTGTATCTAATCAATTATTAATAACCCTCTCCTCTGATTGGATGTTTTAATGGCAGTCAAGGAGGTATCAGGGTGGCTGTATAGTTGTACAGTTTCTGAATCTGGACTGTGTGTATTACACTGTGGATGAGCATTTTGAAACAGGGGCAGCATTCATTAACACCTACACCTTCTTAATATCGATCAGTGATTCAAATCACACTTTCTCATTAGGATGTTCAAAAACAACAGCAAAAGATACAGTTTCTGTTTTGCTTAGATCAGGTTTTGATTTCACCTTTTGATTTCACACTTAATCTTAATGGAGAAGATTAAGAGATAAGAAATCTTTGTGTGTGTGTGTGTGTGTGAGAGAGAGAGAGAGAGAGAGAGACTAATCTAAATGTTCCAATTTCATCGGCACATTTTATTAATGAGAGGATTTTCTGCTTGTTGGCCACGACTCCTCCCTTACTTTTTCCATGCTTTCTGCCCTCGGATGATTTCCCCCAGTGGGCAACACGCTGACTCCACATCCACTTCATCACACTCGAGGAACCCTCATGTGACATCGTCGTCAAGTCGCCCCTTTCTTTCTTTTTTTTCTTTTGCCTGACTTAATATGAAAAGTTAATTGTGCACAGTGTGGCAAGGACAAGATCGTGACACATCCACAGTGATTGTGAATAAATAGATGGCAAGACCTTTAAATTGCTCAGATGATGGATGAAGACCTAGAATAACCCCAACCATTAAAATCAGCCATTGGTCCGAACCCTCTGGTTCACACATGGTCACATATACTAATGGTCTCGCTCACATTCGTGCTGCGCTACTTTTGTACATCCATTTCTGGATGCACCTCCCATTGTGCATTGTCATGTTGAAAGAGGAAAGAGCCGTCCCCAAACTTATTGTCTCAAATATGAATTGAGAATTTCAAAGCATCCTTAGCGTCTTCTCTTACCAGTAATTACCTGTGCTGGGCCTGAAGCTCTGCCATGTAGTCCACTTATGTAATGAGCAGTTTTTGGCCCAATCTGTTTTTCCACATGGGAAAGAATGTCTTTTTTTTTTTTTTTTTGGAGGGGTGTGGAAGGGGTTGTTTTTGTTTTCCTCAAAGCCTGAAATACAGCCCCCCCTTCTCACAGGCACGCGTCTGAATTTACTCATGTTTGCCTCTCCCTCAATCTGCTCGGCTCCTCTCGTCTGTTGTTGAATGTGTATGTTCGTCTCTTTGTGTGTGAGGGGGTGTGTGTTTGCGTGTGAGTGTGTGTGTGAATTCTAACGGGTGCGCACACACACACACATATATATATATATTTCATCACGATTTGTGTGTGTGTGTGTGTGTGTGTGTGTTTGTGTGTGTGTGTGTTAGAGATACATTTTCGCACGTCCTAAAAATAGCAGCCATCACTGATTTCAGCAGCAAAACCCAGTCGGCTTTACACGAGACACCAAAGCCTTTAGAGCGGGCTCTCAAGTTTTTCAAAGGACATGTGAGGATGAGTAGCTGTGTGCGTGTCTGTGTGTGTATGTGTGTGTGTGTGTATGTGTGGGATGATGGGGTACATAGGTTTCTATGAAACAAGGGGAGCAGTAATAGCCTTAACTAATTTGATATTCACTCTGCTACCTCTGGGCTTCTGAGGTCTCTCTCTCTCTCTCTCGCTCAACACATATACACACTGATTTCGTGACTCAAGGTTGTCCTTCACAGACCTATGCTAATGTGTGTCTGTGTGTGACTGAATGCAACCGGATTGTAATTTAATATTAAGTAAGTGTTAGCCTCACCGCATTGATGTACTGAGCCTTATTGATGGTTTTGAAATTCCCATCATACTATAACAGCGGTTCCCTACAAATAAAAGTTTAACTCAAGCTGGAATATAGTAGAGATTATGAGCCTTTGCATACAAAACAGGAAGCATGTTGATGGCTATCTGCAACTATGGAGACACAAAATGGACATAGGGTGCTATTGTTTCTCACAATAAAATTCCAATTTGTGCAAGATAAAGCTGCCCTTATTGTGCACAATAAGGATTAAATCCTTGTAGTTGATCCGTGACCCTTCAAGGGTATTTCTCCGCGCCACCATGATCCTTCTGCCGGTACGCAGCGGGTCTTGTGCGAGCACAGAGGTGGCTCCCTCTGTCTGCGTGAGCCGGAACTGCTCCTTATAACCTCCCGTGGTCGGGTGTGAGCAGTAACATGCTCCAGAGTTGTCCATTTTTTCCTCTTCAGTGACCTTGACTGTTTAAAGCCCCGGGGTCTTTGTTTGGCAGCAGGTTGGGATGGTAAACCTTGCCAGGAGAGAGGAGCAATCCAAATTCTCCCTCTCTCCCTCTCTCTCTCTCTCTCTCTCTGTCACTCCTCTCACTCTTGCTCTTTTTTTTTCCCTGCCACCCACTTTCCCTCACCAAGTACAAAGGCTGTTGCTATAGCAATGAAACATGGTAGAAAATGTGCTCAATCACATTTTTACCCTCTCAGCCATATTAGCATACGATCCGTATCACTTCCATCTTTATTACTGTCCGACTTGCCCTCACATATTGCTCATCAAGCAAAACATAGTTACCCTATGTGTGTGTGTGTGTGTGTGTGTGTGTGTGTGTGTGTGTGTGTGTGTGTGTGTGGGCCCCAAACCTACGCTCATCTATAAACATGTGTGAGCTTGACAAAAGTATATAAAGCCTGTCTGTGCTTGACACTTTGACCTCTATTTTATTTCTTGGATGTGGCTTTGGAAATTTCTCCTTTGTCTTTCAGTTCAGAACCCAGGATTGTGCCAGTCTAAGCATTTATTCAGTATTGATCTGAGCATAACCTCCCACTGCTTCTGGCTGTGCTTTGCACTTTCACACATAACGCCTTCAATTAGAAATGGGTGTTACACACCGCCGTCCTCGCTCCGCTCTCACTTTACTGAGTTTTAAGTTCTCATGCACGACGGCTTTCTGCTTAATTACGTGTCTCATGAATGCAAAAAAAAAGAGGTTCACAGAAGCATTAGCTTTACATAAGTGAGGTTTTGCACGGAACCACTGGCTGTTCATTCCAGGCTACACGTCTCCTCCAACCTACGCGCCTGTTGCCTCCACGTCCTGTCCTTCTCCACCAAACGGGGAGGGTGGTGTTTACTTTGTTTAATTTTTCATCCAGCAGACTAGTCCGCTATTAGCATATTCTCTTCATTACCGCGGTGATGAGCAGCTTACCTGAGTGTCACAAAGCCTCAGCATTATTAAAAGGCTCTCATGGGACATCACAGGCGCATAAACCAACATTAGCATATGCCATTTCTCATCTCTCCCCGCTGTCGTTCAGCAGCTCCTGCTTTATTTCAATTTAGGCTCGGAACTACCGACGGCCTGGGATTTTTCCGGTTTCTCGGCTATTCCATGGCTGTCACCTTCCCGTCCATTACCGCTCCGCTTCAATCGCTTTCCCTTCCGGCGGTTCCGCTGCTCTCTCCTGACTGCAAGCAAATCCGTGATCTGTAATGTTGCAGCTGACTATGAAGCAAGGAGAGGAGAAAATTGTTCCTATTTAGAAGAGACAGGGAGATTACGGTAAAGTAGGGATCCTGCATATCCCCACTTGTCGGAACTGGTGTAACAGCTGGATATATTCCTGACAAATCTAACATGGATCCAGGTTTTCACACTTTGGCCCAATATGTTTTTATATTAGGTTACCATCAGTATGTTTGGTAATAATGGCTAAGCTTTAAACCTGTCTGAATATGATCAGCAGTGTTTTCCATCCTCTGATCAACTCTCTCTAGCGTTCGGTAGTTCAGTTTGTTGGTTGTCAGATCGTCCCCGTGTCCGTCAGACGATCCTGAACGTCCTTCCGGCTCCTGTCTTCATGGTTGTTGGATTTCCACTTAAATTCCTGCCCAGTTCCCTGAGCATGTCTGTCTGCTGTTCCCTTTACATTTTGGTCCTTTTACTCCATACATCCTAATACCATGTCTCCATTGGTCTGGTCCAGATTAAAGTTTCTCTCTCCCTCTCTTTCTCTAACTATCGGATGGATGACCATGAAATTCATGGTGCCTAGAGGGTGAATCTTAAAGACCTTCATAATAGACTGACTTTTCAGCTAGCTCATCAGATAAAAATATTACTTTGTGCACTACTGTGGTTTATGACCAAAACTCTTTAAAGCCAATGACCTTGCCATAGGGCTCAGGCTAGTGCTAATTGACATGTTTTAGTATTATATGAAGTTTTTTGTGCTTTTATAAACCAGATTGTACTTATTTATGAACCATGGGACATTTGTGAAACATTTTTTATTATAACCTTCATAAATATAACCCTAGAGTTAATTCATTGACTTGGATGGCGAACAATATACCCCAAATTTGCAGGGACGTTAATACAAGATGAGATTAGTTTTGTGTAAATAATTGTTTTGAAGATTATCTTGGAGTTTTTACATGATCTGGTTAATTTGAGTATTCATAATATATTAATAAGCGAATATAAAAAGTCTACACACCCATGTTAGAACACACATTAAATTACTTTCAAACTCATGTTAAATTGAAGCCAGCACACATCTGTCAGTTAAAGTCCCTCTGATTAATCCCAAATAAAGTTCAGCTGTTCTCGCAGGCTTTTTCTGACACTTTTGAAGCCACCTCAGCCAGCACAAGCCGTGGTCTACAGAGATCTTCTAAAGCAGGGGTAGGAACCCTGGTCCTAGAGAGCCGCAGCGGGAGCAGGTTTTTGTTCCAACCGAGCAGTAACACAAACCTGATTCTACTAATGAAGGTCCTGGGCAAGAGCTCTAATGGTTGATTAGTAGAATCAGGTGTTACTGCTCGGTTGGAACAAAAACCTGCAGCCACTGTAAGACCAGGGTTCTCTGCTCCTGTTCTAAAGCGTCAGTGGTGGCAGAATCAAGTCTTATCTTATGAGGAAAAACATTCAAGCCCAGCTTCATTTTGGAAAAAGACATTTAAATATAGTGAGATAAAACGGTTAGAAAGCTGAAGATGAAAAGGAACATCATGATCTCTGAGTCCAGAACCGAATCTGATCAAACAGTCACAATCTGTCTGATTTGGAGCAAATATTGACACATCAAGACTGAGTTCTGTCAGCTAAATTTTTTCCCCTTCTTTAAAGGTTTCATTTATTTTTTCAATTCTGTCGCACAGGTTACAGGTCACATTAAAGGTGGAAAACATGTAAATTTATTGAATTTGATGTTACTTTTGCATCACAAAAATCTGGCATTTCGACAGGGGTGTGTAGATGTTAAATATTCTTTGTGTAGGTAGATAAGTAAATATATCACAGTATGCAGCTTGGCTTGTCAGGATAGTTTATATTGGAAGGAGTGATAATCTGCAGTGATCAGGTTTGCTGTGCGTGTACTGAGGTCCGACTGTTTTGACCCGTGACCCAAAATCTATTTAATAACTCAACCGCAACTCAATTGTGGCATTAGCATAGTCATTGTTAGCATGCTGAGTCACATTTACAATTCCCTTTGTTCCACAAAGCTTACATCAGCGCGTTTATGTTGACAGCAATGTCACCTTCCTCTGAGATGCTGCGCAGCGCAGTCTGTTGACCTCTGACCCCACTTAGCCGCTGCTCTGTAATGCCAGATGTCCCTGTCGGTGAGATCCTGCTGCGGCTCCCACTTCAGTTTCGATTAGTTTAGCTTTTAATCCTACTTGTTTTCAATCTCTGTTTGGTCTTATGACTTTGAAACACACATCTTCAGGTCTGCTATTCGTGCACTAAATAACCCAAACTGTGCTGTGTCTCGGGCCTGTGGGAGAGGAAAAAGGAGGCTGCACACCTGCACTGGACATGTCAGAGGCTGCCTGGGGAGGACTGACTGCACAGGGAAGGGGTCAGGAGTTCAAGCAAGGGCTTGAAGTGACAAGGAAGTGCTCTCTTCAATCAGTCACACATTCGCTTTGTCGTTCAAACCAGAGGTCTATTGACTGGTTTCGAGTACACAGTTGAATGCAGACACCTGTGCCTGCAAGTGCATGCAGGACAAAAATACTCTCCAATCCAATGAAAAAGCTTATTTCTGTCTTATTGAAACTAATGTATGCAGGTCAGATGTGTTCATTTCTAACTGAAACGTGTATATGTAAATTGAAAATTGAGCGTTTATATTATGGCTTCCCTGAATGCGACAGAACGAGAAGTAAGTGAAAATATATTTTCCAAACCCAGCCTTCGGGGACACCGGATAGTCTACGAGTATTCCGGAGCTGTATCGAGAACAGAGATAAAACTAATTTCACAGCCCATTACACATATTTGAAAAGCAGCAGCCATGTAGACTCACAGTGGGCATACGACGTCAATAAAATTATCGTTTACATTTGCCGGCGGACGCCAGTGAAAGGTGACTGGCCGGCCGCGGCGGGTCACACCGCCATGGCCACGGTCAATATTGGATCCACCCTGCAGGTCCGTCCTGGGTGCACTAATGAGAAGGTAAACAAGCCATCGGTTGACCCCCCTCCACAGGCAGGTCAACATGAGCGTATTCTCTGGTGTCATTTAGTGCACCGCCTTTCTGTGTCTTGCTTCGCTTCATTAGGCCGGCATGAGGTGAGTATGGTTCATAATGCAGGATGGTAATTGGCTGAGCTCTGATCAAACAGCCACTGCAGATATCCGTGGGTTGTCCCCCTCCTCCTCCTCCCACTTTTTTTTCCTTTCTGTCCCTCACTCTCTTTACTTACCCTCAACCGCTCAACCTCACCCATAATCCTCTCTGCCTCCCCCGTACCCCTGGCTCAGCATTTGCCTCCCTCAAACATCAGCTCAAGGTCATACGGCGACGCCACAGTGGCTCAGAAAGTGTCTTTTTGTCCGCCTCCTGTTCTCATACATAGTTATCAGGTCACACAGTTTGACGGCTCGTTTTCTTTCCTTTTTTCTGTGCGTCCGTAAGTGCTTCACCTCCTCCACTTTTACGACTCGTCTGGCATCGGAGCGCTTGAGCCCGCTCCGCTGCGTCGGTTGGCATCTGGCGAATGTGAACTCCCTCGTTCAACCTCGGTCTTATTGCCGCTTCCCAGCTCAGGTCTATCTGATCAATCTAGGTGGCCTCTTATGTCTGAGAACCTTTCATTTGTCAGCGAGTGACATGGTCAGCCATCGTGACATTTTAATTTGCGCTGTTTCAGTTTTATTGGACATGGCCGTCTTCCTGTCTATGACTGTAATAAGGTCAGCTATAAAGATGTGTCTACAGCGTGTTTCTGTCACATTCAAGGGCATGCCTAACCGTGCCTGAATATAAATTAGTGTATATACATATATATATATATATATATATATATATATATACAATGAATATGTATTGCCGCTTATATATTTAAAATACCTGTGGTTCAGTGTTTAAAATTAACATAACAATAGAGTGATGTCTTATTCTTACTGGCTCCCCAGGGAGGTTTGTGTCTGGGTGGGAATGAATATTATGAAGATTAACCAAATGTGCCAAAAACAGATACAAATATGTTGAATTTGACTGCCGTGTCTGCCTGACTCTTCTTTTTAAATTGACCATTTTCCCAAACATTTTGACCTGCCCAAAGGGGAAAAAATCCCAGATGGAACTAATTAAAAGCATTATATGCATTAACAATGCTTTGGTTTCAGAAGATGCTGTAATGGGTGGCAGCAAATAATAGTGTTATTAGACACACGTGTGTTTGAGAAGGTTTGTGTGAGATGGGCTACAGCCTGCGTAGTAGGCAAAAACAAGGAATCCACTCGCTCGAAAGAATACCTTGGTTGGTCTTCACATGGTAGGAACAGTACCAGCATAAATGAAATGGGAGTGCAAGATGACAGTGCTGTAGTAAATCTGAATTGCGCCTTCTATTGGCTAATGTTCTCCATAGAAGCTGCTATTCAGTAGTAATTACTGGTTAGTAGACAGTGCTAGAAAGGTTTAGGATACAGCTGTGATCTCTCGCTCTCTCTAGATTTGTTGACTGCGTGGTTAAAGCCAGGCAGAGCTCCAGGTGTTGACCTGGTCTCTGATGCTGCAATAGACAGGAGACACAGAGCCACTCGTACCAGACAGGTACAGAGACTAGAGACATACTGTAACACAATGTATATTCTCTTCATGAGAAAAAAATGTTCATTTCTCAAGGGATTTGACCACAAATACTGTTTAAAATTGCTATTTTAATAATAAAAAATAATAAAAGACAGAAGGCAAAGACAGTAAAGTGCAAGTACATTATTTGTTCTGGGAGAGATTACATTTTTGCTTCACATAGTAGAAGGCAACATGATTAAGCAAAATATAATTTTGTTATCATCCCTTAAAATCAAAGAGCAAAGGTTTCTTTTTTTAGCGTTAGCAATTTGCACTGACATTTAAGAGCTGTCTGGAGGAGAAATCCATTGAGGATGAGAGAAAGGAGAAAAGATTCTCCACCGGTCTCATACACTGGAGTGAAGCCTCCATGCATGTTGAAGTTGTCTCAACCGGGAAAAACCTCAAGCTTTGCAGTTGCCTCATTCACTATTGTCCCTGAAAGACATTCTGGGACATAGAAATCAGTCAATAGATGAAGTGGATGGCTTGCACAAGGTAGTGTCTTTGTCACCCAGCATTGGCACTCATAGATTATAAGGCTTGCTTCCCCAGGCTCCTCCACCAGCCATCCAGACAACTGAAAACATTCATACATAACCAGATAGGTTTGGTGTTCACTTGTGTTGTATTATATTTGTTGCATTTGAAACCTGTTTCACACCACTGAATTTCTAAGCTGCAGAGTATTTATCTGAGCAGGTGTATCTTATCTTAGTTTTCTGTCTTGGTGCAGCTGACATGTTTATCTGCATGCCCCCTCAATCTGTGCATGCATCCCTGTGTCTGCAGGACTCTCAGTACCACTGCTTTGTTGGTCCGGGTGCAGCTGGCTCCAGCACACTGTTGGGCCACAAATGTGACCACAGGAACACAAGGAACAGCTACGGGGTTTCTGGTTACAGTAAACGGTCACAAGACTCATACGTGACGTGTAATGTCATCTCAGCGGCCTTGTGGCATCACTCCAGCTCCCATCACGGGCTCAAACATTGCACCATGTGCTTCTCCGTAGGCTGCAGCAATCAGGTTTTGTACACTGGAAGAGCGCCCTAGAGGGTCCTTTATCACACCGCCTTGCACACAGAGACGACGTAGAGGGCATGATCATGTTTTGTTTACCTTCTTGGATGCTCCCAAGAGGGCACTTTCAAAAAAGTGCCCTCTTGGGAGCATCCCCCCCGCTCAGACAGCTCTAACCTTAATAATAGATATAAAAGAATTTGAGTGTTTCTAAGATTTTTACTCGAATGCACTGCACTGGATGATGGAATATATTGCAAGTTAAAAGGGAGGATTTTTTTTTTGCTGTCAAGCCTGCTGCTGCCTATCCTGCTGTATAGTATCGCAGTTTATAATTTATGAATATTTGTGTGCTCATTCAACATGTGTCTGTGTCTGAGCCTTTCCCTCAACATTGTGTGTTTGTGTTTGCTTTTTATCATTATGTGTGCATATTTAGATGTGTTTTTTTTTTCCTGTAATTTTCTTTGGCTGAGTGATCCAGGCATATGGCACGTGGGTGTTTGGCAGATTCTCCTAATCACTGGCCAGCTTTACATGTGTATGTGACTGTTTTCACGAGAGACTGAGATCGGTTAGCGAGGGCAATGGAGTGTGTTTTTCGTGTTTGACGAAAAAAGAGGCGACTGTGGGCTCACAGGGGGGGCATCTGCTGTTAACACGTGGTGCACTGAGTGGGGAATAGAAGGGAAAGGAAACTTCAATCTCTCAGCTGAGACCAGTGTTCCCATTTAAATATGTTCAAGTCTGTCTTTAAAAGATATTTAGGAGGACATCTGAACATGTTTTGTTGCTTGTTGTAATGAATTGTAATGAATTCCTTGAGTGATGAAGGAAAAATCCACTATTCCTATTGTTTATGGAGATAAATCAGGGGGGTTTGTGCTTCTGCTGGCTTCAGCAGTCTTGATTAATCAAATTAAGTGGAACAGTTTCAGATCCATTAAAAATGGATTCCTGATGAGGAAACAAGATATCTTAGCAATAAAGTCTTTATTTTGTAGACATGAGGAAGCCTTGACTTGTAGCTGAGAGGCTGGATGTAGGCCGAGGGAAGCTCGAGCTGAGACCCAGGGGCTGGGGCTCGGACCAGAAGCTGCTAAGAGCGAAGATCCAGGGCAAGGAAGCAGATGATGAAATGAGACAAGGGGCCGGAGACGGGAGCAGAAGAAATGTAAGAGACTACAAACAGGGCTGGGTGCAGGAAAAGGGCAACAACAAGAATAACTGAATAAATGCAGGTGGTAAACAGCCTGAAGTGACTGAAACTGAGGCGCTGTGGCGCCGGGCTGCGAGGACTCATTTCTCATTTCATTTACATTTATTTTTAGCATTTTTTAGACACATCAGCTGTGGGCCTGCCTTAGTTTAAAAAAAGTGTTTTGAGCAGGTTTCCTGCTGTTTTCCTTTCACATGCAGAAATCCTCTCCGCGGTTCGTCCTGTTGCTCTTTAGCTCTCCGGTTGTCTGTTGCTGCAGTTATCAGCGGGTAGGCCTGGCGGTGTTACCTGAGCAGATGCCTGCACCTATCTGCAGCAGTGGGTAGGAGCAGCTTCAGTGACTGCAGAGCTGACACCGGTTACACCCACCGCACCGCTGTGGACACGGTGGGTTCAATGCCAGCTTTGCTGCTGTAAGCTCCTGAAGTTGTCTTCGTGTTAGCATAAGCAGTTCAACTCATATATAAAGTGAGGTGTGCGTGTGTGCGTGCATGTGTGTGTGTGTGTGTGTGTGTGAATGTTCTGTAAGGGAGAAGTCCTCCACCTCTGTGCAGCTCTCCATTTTTCACTGATGCAATGCCTGCAGTCCTGACTCACATCCTCCCCTGCCCTCCAGACTGGGTGTTTAGTTGCACTTTAAATACATTTTTCCACAAAAATAGGACTGTGGATTTTGTCCTCCATCAAGTACATTGGAACTGCATTATGACAGGATCTCTTAATGGCCGGTATAAACAGGAAATTGGTGATTATAAAAAGAACTAGAAGGGCACTCAGACTTCACCAAGGCCAACAGCCGTTTGTCTGACATGCTGATGTGCTAATATGATGATGATGATGAAGCTAATATGTGTGTCTATAGTATTTTCAAATTTCTAATTCTGTCAACTGCTCATTCAACTATTAACATTCAATTGACCAGCAGCCACCACTAAAAGCCACTTAAACAGTCAATGTGCAACTTTCATGAATGGGAATCTGCCTGGAATTTAATTTCAATTAGACACCCTACAAGAAGTTTATAAAAAAAAAACAGCACAAGGAAAATACTTCCTCATAAAAAAAATGTGAATATATATTGACCTGACTATTTAGAATATTTTTGAACCTATATTTACCTTTGAGGCTGTGTTGGCCTACACACACGTACACACACACACACACAAACACACACACACACACACACAAACACACACACACACACACACACACACACACACACACACATATATATATAAATCAAGTTCTAAAAAATAAAAACTATACTTATTCTCAGTTTAGTCCTTTGTATTACCCTGTATTAACTGTCCATATATCTCTCAGTAGAAGCCACATATCTATACAAAAAGGTTTAAATTTGTATGTATTTTTAAATAAAATTGGCCAAAATCACTTCTTTTTATTCCTGTAATCCATTTTCTGTTTGATGACTCATCTTATATTCAGAGGCATTTACAACATTTTCCACATTCAGAGGAATAATAGAAGGAACTACAGGCTACAAATCAGTTATGATGGGGTCATTATGAGATGTTTTGAGGAAAAATCACAGTCAAGATTATGAAGATTGAAAATAAATACTGGGGAACTGCATGGGGTTGCAGAAGGGTATACAATCATTTAATTCGGTTTTAGGGGCATGAAATATTACTTGTGTGAGGTCATATGAGCAGCAATCATACCAACATCTGTTCATCAGCATACAAGTGACAAACATGGAAAATTTAACACCAGTAATAGGTTTTGTGAATTATTTATGCATTCAAAAAGAATGTGAGAGCAAGCGCAGCTGATTACTTGCAGTCAGATCTTCTCACCCATTTGAGAAAAACTAGTAAAGCTTTAAAGGCACTGTGCGTAGATTCTGGTGGCATCTAGTGTTGTAGAGAAGGTTGCAAATACAATGGGGAGAAGCTATAATGGCTGTGAAACTAATGAAAAATTCCAAAAGACAATTAAACAACGCTGATTTTAGGGTAATAAAAACACAATTCTTATTTTGATTGAATCATATATTAAATTCAACGTACTCTATTTAGGAATATTCTATCCCATTTCTACCAGTCTGTTCCACTAGATGCTGCTAAATGTTACATATCTTACACATTTATTATTCCTCCTTTTTATAAGGCAGTTTTTTTTTCACACACATAAACTATGTGCAGCTGACATCAGCTGCCCCAACTTCCTTCTGAGTCCCTGAGGTGTTCACACCTTTTATCCTAGTCTCCCTCTGCACATATTCACTGGCACAAAGTAATTTAAACCCCACTAAAGCAACTGTCTGCATATGAGTGTGACAACCGCGTTACACAGCGGCGAACGAAACATTTATTGTGCGCCCAAGGTCACAATTGTAAAGGACGAGAGACCTTGATCTCTGCACACGGGTCCGAGTGTGTGGAGCGCAGCAGGTGGAAGGATGCGTCGTGCAATGGGACTGAAATACGGCTTCAAGGCGTCGTGAATCTAGACGTTAACCGGCTCGATGAAGTCGCCACCTGGAAATTTAGAGTCTGTCATGTGCATGGCTCTCAGCATATAGGCCCCCAGTGTGCAGCACAGCACAGACAGAACCCTTACACACGGTGTATGTGTGTGTGTGTGCGTGTGTGTGTGTGTGTGTATGTGTGTGTGTGTGTTGGCACTGGTGGGGGGGGGGAGCTGATATTATCAGACCTGTAGCCTAAATGGGATCTGAGGAAGAAGACCAGGTAAGTGGGTGCAATATGTTTCAATATGTTTTAAGAGAGGCCAGGTTGGGGGGTTGAATGCAAATAATTGGGAAATCTTGTTGGATTACTCCAGAGGAGCGTTCACCCTTGAGGAATCTCAGGCTGTCCTTGTGGCAGGACCAGTATCCCCCTCTCTGTCTCTCTCTCTCTCTGTCTCTCTCTCTTTCTCACACACACACCCTGCCCCCCACCCCTACTCCCGCATCATTGGCTCCACCCCCTTCCCCCCCTCCCCAGCACCGTATTGGTCGCCGGGACGGAGCGGTCCGTGTGCGGGATGCACATGTGCAACTCCGCTGCGGCGTAACAAAAAAAAAGGAAAGGAAAAAAGGGAAAAAGTGGACAGGTGTAGCGGAGCCGTGCGGAGTAGGGGAATTAAAAGCAAGGTGGTGGTGGAGGGGGGGATACTCACACACACTCACACTCACACACACAAAGCCTCTGTGGTATTTATTTACCTGTGAGCGCGCCACCGCCGCCGCTGCGCTCTGCAGCCCCACCACCACCACCACCACCCTTTATCCACCCCCCTCCCGCTGTAATATTTATGACAAAAAAAACGGGGGGCAAATTATTCTGGTCACGTTTTGGGGGCTGACAAGCCGACTGTCCTGGAGAGGAGACGCGCTGGAGTGAATGTCGGTCCGGGGCTGGATGGAGAAAGCGCAGCGCGCCTGCAGTAGGATGTAAAAAGGGGGATTCCCGTTCAGCCAGAACTGGTAAGTTTAACAAAGCACTTCTTCTGACACTCATTTATTAGGGGTTTTTCAAGTGACTTTCAGCATTGTGATTGGGATGATGTCCGCATGGATGCAGTATAAATGTAAGCGTAAAGCTTCCAGATGCTGGAGGTTACATCTTCTCCAAAATAAAAATAAAAAAATGGTTTGAGAGACTCGACTGCGTAAAAATAAAATAGATTCCGGACTGGAGACGACAATAAAAAAAATCACCTCATTATCAGGGAAGCACTTAGGATCCCTGGAAAACAGCCTCTTTTTTAAGGAGATGATCCGTGGGACAAACATCTTCTATGGATTGCACATGCCGCTGGAACGGACAAGTTGGAGCTAAACGCGGCTGCTTTGGTTTAGACAGGCAAGTCGTTCTGATCCTCCAAGTCTTCCATTTTCCAGGGACCCTCGGTGGTGGGAGCTTCAGTCACATGGATGCGCCACATGAAGGTGGCCCGTTGGATCATGTCTGGGAGGCTCTGTTCACCACATTGCATTGTTTTTTTTCCGAGGGGGAATTGGAATCAGATCAAATTCCTCCATATTAACCACATGAGAGAAATGAGCATGGTGTTTGATGAGGATTGTTTAAATACATTAGAAAAATAGAATCATCTAAATGCATCTTTTCTGTTTAGATCTTGATAGAAAATGTGCAATTTCTGTGCCTGACTATTGCTGTGAATTTTGAACCTATGGTTGGTGTAAATCTCTTTATTTACTTCAAGTTTACCTCAGTGCAACTGTAAAGATTCACTCCCTATCCTGCAACATAGCCCTGTCTCACCATGTGTCTGAACGGTGGAGCGGTGAGATGTGACATAGCAGCGTGTGTGTCCTCCTGTGACGGATTTGTACCACTGAACACTGGTGCACAGCAACACCCTGTCCCATTAAGGTTACAGGGTTGCTTGTGAATCCAATTAGTTTAATGGTGAAATGCTGCCTGTTGAGTGTTTTCCTAACCAGATCCTTGAGATATGGTGCAGCCTTTGGTATCTTGTCATTATAAATTGGCTATAGGTTACTTTTAATCCAAAGACGTTTTAATTGCCTTTTCATGTTTTCTCCCACTATTTCCATGGTCATTCATAATGCAGTTTTCTCCTTTCACATCATTGATTTTCACTCTCTGAATATTAAAGTTTCTTTGTATTCACCTGTAGTATTCAGTGCTTTGCTACCATAGTGTCAACTTTCTCAAATTTGACTTGTGAGTGTGCCTTGAATACTGATGCAATGCTGATGTAACTTGTGAATAACTGTCAGACTGGCATGCTATAATCTAGATAGTGTAGCATGTTTAGTTAAACTTTAATTTCTTTTTTTTTTACTATTTCCCATCTCATAACCAACTGCTTCCTCGATTTTACCTTCCTGGCAATTTCAAGTGACACATTACTACCCAATCTGTATAACAAGCCACTTAAAAGTACAGCCTCATCTTGGTTTTATATAGCTCACATTAGGACAATAGTGCATTTTATGAAACTGAACATAAAGATTCATAAAGAGGACATAAAGAGTCAATCAAAGCCTGTCTCTGCTGTGATGTATCCTGTGTGTGTTTGTGCACACACACACACACACACACACACACACACACACAGGTACAGCTGAGAGCTGTGTTTCCATGTACAACCCCACTGTGAATCCCAATGAGACAGTTGTTTTAAAGTGTGCCTGTAGTCCATTCACTCCTAATGTGGCCGCCCGTGTGTTTGCTTTGCATGTGGGTCATTGTTCATTTGCGTCTGTGAATGTATTTATAGAGAAGCTTTGATGTTGCTGGTGGGAAAATATTCCACATCACATGTCAGTCTTTAAGCGAGATGCCGCAGCGTAGTTAGGGGAAGCTGTCGTATTTTTGTTTCAGCCTAACAAGGAGAGGGATTACTGATCTATCCTGCTGATTGAGTTCTCCTATTTAGTTTTTATATGTGACAGTGCTAACCAGCGTTGTGTGGGACAAGCACTCCAGATTTACATAAGAGCAGCTAATTTATTGAGGAGGTGTTTTTTTCATTATTCGAGACACTAATCTGCCACTGACAATTGTAATCCTTGAAGCTGTTATGATAATATTTTTTTATCTTATCTTTAACCTGCACTGTTTACAAGCTTAGCAGATGTTCAGTGCATGCAAAACCTTCACTAGAAACTTTAATCAGTGTAGTTGATTGAAGCTAAACAGACGTCTCACAAACCTCTGTGCTCCTCTCTTTAAATGCAGCGCATAGGATACTTATATAAAATCAGTAAACATTAAGAATATGCCTTTGAATAGCAAGAAAAAGGTCAAAAAAACAATCTATGTAGATGTATTGGCTATTGGAGGCTGAGGAGCTTGCTCTAGTCTACATGCTCATGTGCATTATGTTAAATTAAAAGCATGCTGCACTTATTCTCCTATAGCCTACTAAAGTAAATATCAATGACCCTTAATGTCCGGGTGCGTGGAAACATGAAGGTGAAGCAGATTTCTGCACAAGACATAGGAAGAAAGCACAGGAGTAATAAAGTAAAGGAGGACACATTGAAGAGCAATAGAGCTAGAGAGAAGCGATGTTAACGATAAATCATTATAGGAGCCGAGTGGAAATGACCAAGGTGAACTAGACTGCTCGGAGGAGCGAGCCAGAGAAGACCCTCATATGAACACTTTATCGACTCAGTGGCCGCCCATCTGTAGCACAGGAATACAGCCACGATCTGTCTTACTAAAGATATTCATCTATATGTAGACAGAATTACATGTGTACATGTATGCCCATGCTGTTGATGCATCTGCCACACTAGATGAGAGCTGGAACCCACATTATGGACTGAAAACTCTAAGTGTAAATGAGGTTTGATTGACACTGTGATTTCCTCATGAAACTATCCATATCATTTTTTTGGTGTGTGTGTGTATGTGTTGTTCCCCCAATCCCTGAGGTTTGATCTCTGTCTTTAATTATGGTGTGATAGCACAGATTCCTGCAGCCATGCGTTCCCGTCTTATACAATGATGCCCTGTCTGCAGGACATAATGACATTAATTGAGCTCTAATTGCCTCATGGAGTGAAATAGCTTAATCGCTTTAACCTGAGACAGACAGTCTTCGTTTGCTCTTATTTCATTGCCTTCATATCTGTTGTTTGTGTCCTTCTGTGTTTTTCACCTCTCTGAATCATCATTGTCCATTACCATTGAACCAGCTTCTTTTAGATAGGATATTGATGCAAGAATATGCTAATGATGAGTGCTATAAAAGTCCAACACTGAAAATGTTTAGAAAACAATTTCTTTGTTGGTACATGTAGACTGTATTTAACAGTAACTTGTGGAGTTTTTTTTTAATTAGTAGCCCAATGATGGAATGTTTTCAGGATCAGGAACTCACTACACTTTCATGACAATGGCTTAACACTGCTGTAGTTTTGTGATGCACAGATGGTAACATGACAAAAACAAAACACAGTGCCAGCAAGGGCAGAGAAGACCTCTGCCGAGTGAATACACTAAGATGTAAAACTGAACAATTCAAAGTTCTACATTTGTTTATTATGTTTAAAGGGTACACAATATATGTGGTTTACAAAAAACAAATTTTTTCTCATTATAATAAACCGAATGGCATCACATAATTATTTTTCTGTGACTGTCAGAGCATCTAACTGAAAGCTTTGGTATTCAGTCGGGTATGTTTATAAGTGCAGCATCTTTTAGATTTGTGTGTGTGTGCAGTAATTCTTGAAATAGAATTTAATTTGGAAGAATCAAGGAGGATAACCAAATCTTTAAGTCTATGTGACAGTCAAACAAAAAGTCATGTCCAATTTTATTGGATTTTTTTTAAAACTGAAAAACAACACAGTTTATGTCAATGTAACAGAACTGGCAACGAATGTAGTCAAGTCTGAGTCAACATCGTCTGCTTGTGTGAGGATTTCAGGATGTGTCTATGTGCGTGTGTGTGTGTGTTGAATTGTGATGACACGTGTTGTTGAGATGGAAAGCTGGAGTAAGACATCGCAACCAATCACTTCAGAGCACATAATGTATTTCAGTGTAATCACTAGTATAATGGACATATAATGAGTAGTGGTCCCTTTTTATCACGTTTTATTGTTCTAGCACCGGTAATCATTGCTATTCTGTTCGATGGGCCAGTCAACAGCCGATAGTCTCCACTTGATTCAGTTTTTACTTTAATTCCTCCTGCTTTCTCACTTGAATTTGATTTCCTCTTGTTTTAAAGAACTGTGAGAACTGAGGATCGCGTGGTGGCCGTGATTAGTGCTTATTTGGCAGGTGGCGTGTGTAATAACAAAATTACAGGCTTAGGACGTCATAGCTGGATTTAGAATACGGAGGAGTGTCTTTAATGAATGGTGAAGCGAAATGAGATCCATTGAACATGCTGTCAGGTGGTAATGATGCCTCACACCCTGTGGACCAGTACTGTCGAGAGACCAAGGTCTTCTCCACAGAGCAGGTTATATAGATTAAAGGCCATGATAATTAAAAAGCCTTCTTCTTCCTTATTGATGTCCTGGGTGCAGTCAAGAATTGTGGGTAAAAGTGCCTTCATTTTACTTACACGGCCTCTGATTTAGTGACAAAACAGTAAACGGCTAATTGCACTCTTGCCTTATAAGGTGCTAGTTTAACATTCGGAATGACTGAATGGTGTATGAGGGCAGATCTGGGGGCAAAGACGTTGTAGTGCAAAAACAAAGGGTCATGTGTGTGCTGGTGTAAAATGGATGGCGGCAAGGGGAGGTAAGCAGGGAGCAACTGGGACTATTCAAAAGAGAGATGGATAGAGGGAGTGAGCAGGGAACAAACATTCCCCTCCAGCGAGCACACGACTAACCATCCATCTGCACAACCCTAAGCCTGCCTCCCATCCATCACTCCCTCGCTGCACCCACCTCCCGTTTTCTCCTCACCGCCCATTACCCCTGTCCCTTTCTCCCTAACTTGTCTCAGGAGTGAGGGTGGCTGGGATTCAGCAGTTTCTTAAGCACACACGTCATTCACCTCGCATAGCAATCGATCTTGCGCTCTATCTGCAGAGAGCATACGGGCGGGGAGTGTGCTGGGAGACGTGGGCTGGCAGTGGGTGGTTGGCTGTTAGCGATACATTGTGGACTACATGGTGCCTGCGTGTCTTTGGCAAGCTCAGCAGGAGTTATGTTAACCTCTTTTCTTTTTACATTATACAGCGCTGCATGGCCTCGCGTCGCAAACGCAGGTTCATCCGTTACCTGTAATAAACATGTTGCATAAACAAGTGTTACATAAACTAGAGCTCAATTACGTGCATTTGTCCTTAAGTTAGCAGGGCTTATGAAGGCAGGTTGTTGCTCCCACTGAGCCGCTTGTGCTGTTGGCCTGACTAGGCCACTGGTTTGTTGGGAGCCTGCCAGGGATGCTGCTTCCCAGCTGGTGGCTGCCTGCTCTTAGCGCTGCTGGATGAATTGAGTGGGAAAATTAAGCCTTTGATCGATTGTCTCACTGCGGACATTAGAAAAACCTAAGACGGCGATGAGTCAGCGTGCTGCATGCACCATCATCCGATTTGCGTTTCCTCTTTTTTTTTCCTTTTTCTTTTTGGATCCCCCTTTTCCCCCCGCCTCTCTCCTCGCTTCCCTACCTTCTTTAAATGTCAACTTGTCTTACAGAGTCAAAAAGCTAAGGCTTCTATTCAGCCTCAGCATTGTGTAGAGATATTTCACAGTTCTTCAAATGAAATCCATAATAGAAAAAAACAGATAATAGCCATAATACACCCTACAATGCAATCACAGCTTCCCTTTTTGTGCATCTGTAGTTACGATGCCCTTTAGTTTTCTTTAACTGTTATTTTTGTTATTTGAACAAACAAGCACTGCTACCCAAGAAGCCTTTTCTCTCTCCAGTCTCATTTTGGCAAAATATCTACTTAGGTTATCGTTGTCCACACGTAAACTGCACTGACAATCCCTATCACTGGATGGAACCAAGATTTTGAAACTCAGGGAGGCACTGGATATTTCACAGTAGCTAAACATAGTCTGCAGCAGCCAGCTGGAATATGGATACATAGTATTAATTTGCATAAAGCAAATGTTTAGCTTATGCAATCAGAACTAGTGAGGCAGGCGTAACTGCACAAGACTATCAGAGATGGATGTATACAGTTACTGTCATTCTATGTTTTTCTGCTTCATTTGTCAAGTTACTACACTTGTATTGTCTAATTTACAGAAATATGCAACAGAAAACAACAAGCCAGAAAGAAATTAGTCTATGTGCACACTAAGTAGCCTTGGGAAATTCCTGCAAAGTTGACTTACAACAGACATTAATCAGGCATTGTTACACCCCAGAATTATACAATCTGTGCACAAAGTTTTATACAGTGCAGAGGCAGCGTTTACATTTGAATAATTGGCAATCGGAAACCTCACGTGTGCCGACCACAGTGTCACATCTCGACTGTCGCAGATTGGGGTGGAAGTGGGAGAGTTCTGTGTAATTGGTGGAGTATGCATCTTGCAGGGTCACACTGCTTGATTGCACTGTTGTATTTGCTGGATTTGTGAGGATCGATTTTTTTCACAGGCGAAATAATGAAGGACGCTTAATGAGAAGAGAAAAGAACAGCTGCATCTTAAAATGAAGGAGAGAACAGAAGTAACATTAAATATTGCGCACAGAGTTGCGCATGCGTTTAATTAACTTGATCTTGAATTTGATCTTGCCATCCACCGAGTGGCTGCTGCACTTTGCTGATTGCGCTCTAATAAGGTTTTGCAACTTTTAAATGCATTTTGCTGCAGCTGCTTTGGTAGACTAGGAGATGTAAATAATATCATAGAATACACACTGTTCTGACATGCCCTCTTGGTGGATGAATGCTGGGTGTTATTTCACTCAAGACACATGCCAAGAAACTGAAATGCCTTACTTGCCTTGGCCAAAAGTATGGCCACTGTTTGTCTTTGTGTTGGGCAGAAACAATTAAGCCTCTGGCAGGAAACACATTTGTCAGAGGTAAATACTAAATACACAGATAGCTTATGAGTGGGTGTTTGCAGGGTGCATGCAAGATTGCAATGGAACAGGAAAAAGTTAGAAAAACAAGAGGAAACACTGAGCTTTCATGCTAAGAATAGCATCTGCTGTAGGATTTTGCCCTCTGATATTGTGAAAAGAGGATTGACAACCTGTCTATCTGCATCCCGACACCTATAATAACCCTTTTTTTGTTTGGGCCATGTCTTAATATAACATGTTTTCTACATGCCCTAATCTCTCTCTGCCCATTCTGTGTCAGACAGAATGGGATGTCAATCACAGAGTGGCTGTAATTATATTGCCAACATTTCACCTTGTTTCCAGCTATTTTCTATTTAAAAATACACACACACACAGATTAGAAAATCCGCCCAGAGTTCAGCATCCTGTCTAAACATTTTAATTTTCTTCAATACTTCCTTACCATAAGAACTATTATATAGTGTATTTTTCTGCCTGTAGGTCAGAGTCACAGCTGCTCATAGAAAAGACTTCTGACATTTTGTCTTGCCCCCAAACCACATGCAAAACACAGATTTTACAGTCTTATCTCTGGCCCTGTGTATCTCTTATACTTGATCACACAGTGCTTGCTTCTTTTACCGGTAGACACTTACCCCTTGTGCTACGTGGCAGGATTGTTAATAGAAGTGACTGCCATAGATAATTTCACTCAATTGATCTTTGATTGTTGTGTTATACCACTCACTTTTCAGCAAATCTCGGTCAGCTTACATTTACAAGTTATTGAGTTCTTGATAAACACCATAAGACAATTTAGTTTTCTACTCTGCCATTATTTACCATATTTTCACACACATAAGGTGCAAATAGATATATACACAAAATAGAGTGGGAGCAAAACTGAGTTTGGTTGTGCTTTATTTAAGTATTGATTACAAAGTACTAACATTTTTAATCATCGCGCGCATGGTAAAACACACGGACAAAACAAGCACACAAGTATGCGTATTTAAAATCAGAGTGGGGTACTGCCATTAATCAAACCATCAAAGTCCTCATCCTCTGTTTCTGATTCCAACAGCAGCTAAATCTCCATCAAACATGAAAGCTTCAGTTTCTTCATCATCAGAGTCACTTTCCTTACTGTGCGGCTCTGCGAAAATGATGCGTTATAATCCGCTGGATGTTGCTGTGCTACCGTAGTCCTGGTCCAGATAGAAAAATTGCACCAAAACGAAAGCACCAAGACGGACCTCCTCGAAAATGTTCAATTTTCATTTCTTCTGCTAGCTTTACTGCTTTTAGTCTAATGGTGGCTGTCAGAACACTTCTCCCACCCATTCTTTGCTCAGTGATCCACTGCTCGATTATCGACTAATCGAGTCTTTCCTCCAACTCTTGCCACCTGCCTCACATCCGCATAAACTCAGTTGCGTAGCTGATCGCCTTCAGTTTAAACTGTGCTTTATAAGCATGTCTCTTTACTATTTAAGGGTTGTAAAAACAACAATGTTCTGCATAATACACGTCTCCTTTCTTATATATACAATCCACACCCACACTTCCCCCTACATACATACATAGGGCGCACCGCACTATAGGGCGCACTGTACATTTTGAATAAAATATAAGACTTTATTGTGTGCCTTATAGTCATGAAATACGATACATGGTGAGTGACTTTAGTGTTTCAAGCAACCTTCATGTGATCACAAAACACTGGTTGGTCAGTGGAGTATTGACATGTATGTAGCCTCTGTGATTGGTGTAAGTGATTGCCTGTCAAACATAAAGTGTGCCTTGCTTCATCCATGATCCTCCATGGCTCCAGTCATACATATTGAATAAAGACTGTGAAGATGATTGATTTAATATCAGAAGGTCACAGCCCCCACAAAAAGCACAGTGTTGATAGTCTCATGTGTTTGAGACTCCCTAGATTTTTACTCCCAGGACCATGTATGGGCCATTTGTTCACATCTTATAGTATGGCAAAATCCTTTTTTTAGAAATCCATTGAACATTTTATAACCCTTATCGTCGTTTAGTAATATCAAGTAGCTTATGATATTGTAATCTGTATCAAAGTAAGTGCAACAATTTTTATTTGCTGTGGTAAAAGTAATGCATAAAGCAAAAAACTACTTCATGGGGCACTCAAAATGTGATCATAGGTATCCCATGAGAGGATGGGAGAGGGAGTAGGTTTTGTGTGCCTCCTTGCCTCGGGCTTGTTAAATTGTCAGATCGATGATGCTTTAAATCAATGTTCCAGCAACACTCCAAACCCGATGGAACCCATTAGTGGATTAAGATAGACCACTGTTCCACGCTGAGTTCTGTTCTGCCTGCAGGTCCTTTCCACATGACAAATGGTAGGAAAAGCTGTGAAATAAAACAAAGAGAAAAGGGCAAACGAGAGGGTGAGAACAAAAAAATGTGGCAGTAGAAAGGTTGACAGCAAGAGCTGGGGTCAACGCTGCCAGTAAGGACATACTTGTAGCTCTTTATTCAGAGACAGAGGGAATAGGAATGTCTGCATGCAGTATAGGATGCAGGGGCCTATGTAATAAGCTGGCACTTTATATTACATTTCTCCCCAAGGACGGGAGCATCCAGTGAGTATGAATAACATGCACTACATGCAAAGGACTTTGTCTCAGCCAGTAAACCAAAATGGCAACAGAGCAGGAAAGGATGTGAGGGATGTTGGAGGGAGGATGACACGGGGGCTGTTTTTTCTCTGATAGCACTGTTTATGCACCACTGTCTGTGCATCATTGATCCATTCGTCTTCATTGCATCTCCCTCTGAGAACTATTAACTGCTGCCACCCTCAGTCGGGGGCCTGCTATGTTGACATGCACCACACAGGCTGTCTGCCATCCCACCAATGTCCCTGCTACATCTCCTTTTGGAGATAGAAGCTGTCAGTTGTATAATGTGAGGGAAATAAACTAGACAGAGGATTTACCAGGAGGATTTTAATATTGGCATTACTGGGTTGTGTAAAGGTTTTAAGTGTCATCACAAGGTGGGTTGTTGATCCTAAAGGAAGAGGTACAGGTTGTACCATAAACAACATGCTGTACAGATTTTCCCTTCTAATATTAAGGCTTTAGTGTTTCATCTAAGCTGTTTTAGGGCACCAACTAAGCCAATTGAATGTGGAGAGTATTCAAACTAACCAAATTACTTTTCCCAGAACTAATGGTTGTAGTTGGTCCCCAGTGGACTACTGTAGCAAGCTTATTAAGCGTATTTATTATATCCTCTAAAGTTTTACAGATATGATAATAGTCCAAAATGATGTGGAATTGCATTATTGAAAAAAGTTTCCTAGAGGTGGACCCTCATAACTTCCATCAAGTACACCTACACAACCCTAGGGAAACACTGCACTCATGTCACTACCATCTTTACATCTGTGTTGGTTGCTTCTTGAATGTTTCCACATGCTGACCCATATAATGTATGTTCAGTAAGATTGAATCAAACGTCCACCAACGCTTATCTATGGCTGCGTTTTTGCAACAGCATTCAGCAAAGTAAATAAAGTTTAAGCCGCCCATTGGTTTGTTAAAATCTGAAGACTGCTCAGATCCTCTGCTGAGTGTTTATTCAATGCATTCATATTTGCCAATGTATCATCCTTCTGTGAATTTCCCTCTGTATGCTAACCATTGTCTATGTTGTCAGTGTGAAGCGTGTTGTTGTCTAACTGTCTGAGCCCAGTGAGGCATCATGGGTCATCACCAGCAGATAAACTGCACATCATGGCTCCAGTCGACTGCCAAGATCAGTGTCAAGTCATAGTTTCTCTTCACTTGTGAAATCTGACAAGTTTGACTTGTACTTGTTGTAGAGTGTTATTCTTGTGTAAATATCAGATGACTGCTAAACTCCTTGATCTTTCTCTGTCTGTCTTTTTCATTCTCCTTTACTATTTGTCTCCTCTTTTTTTATAGAAAACTGATCTGACCGATCGTCTTCACTGGAGTCTAGTCTGAATCAGGATAAACACGAAGAGACAGAGCATGGTGTGGTGCGGCGATCTCTGTTGCTATGTGTGAAGGAGTGCTCTGGCGTCAATGGAGACCGAAGGCTACCGTGACCTCCTTGAGACCAGCGATGGTCAGGGGGCAGGCCTGCTGGACGGAGGGGGCGGGGCAGGGGCGGAGGAGGGCTGGAGCACCCCCTACCCTCTCGGCTTCCAGGTGTCTTTGACCACTGTGCTGATGCTGGAGCTGGTGTTAGGATTCAGCAGCAACCTGACCGTACTTGTGCTTTACTGTGCTCAGTCCAACCTGGTGGATTCAGTCAGTAACCTGGTCACTGTCAACCTCCATGTGCTGGATATACTTGTCTGTGTGTTGTGTCTGCCGCTGACCGTGGCTGTGATCCTGCTACCGGCTAACGGAAGTGGAGTTGGCAGCCTTGCCACACTGTGCTGCTTTCATGAGGCCTGTGTCACATTCACTAGCGTGGCCACAGCTGTCAACGTACTGGTGATCAGTTTGGACCGATATGACATCTCAGTGCGTCCAGCCAGTCGTCTGCTGAACCCCAGGCGTGCTGCGATGCTCCTCGCAGCAGTGTGGGCTGTGTCTCTGGCTGTCTTCTTCCTGCCCTTCCTTGAGGGGGATTTCTTCTCTTCGAGGGCTGACGATGGAGAGGAAGTGGCCCCGGGGGCACAAAACAATGACTCTGAACTCACCACTGGAATGACACACATTTTTTCCTCCCTTTCTCCATCCTCCACTTCCCCCTCACCTTCACACATCATGCCTCCAGTGTGGCAGAACAGGACACTGCTGTGCATAGGGGGGCAGGGGTATTACACAGGCCTGGCGATGTATTACCACCTGTTACTTCAAGTGCCATGCTTCTTTATTGCTGTGGCCGTCATGTTGTTCACATACTCCAAAATCCTACAGGCCCTCAACATTCGCATTGGTTCCCACATGATGAGGGGTACGCGTGCAAAAGACTCCACCTGCAGGATACGCTGCAGGAGGCAGAGGAGGAAGGACCTCAGCTTGCCCACAGAAGTTGTTTCCTCCAACCAGAACAAGAACCTCAGCCATCCTCCACTTATACCCTCTCCCACCCCGACACCAACATCTCCTCCACCACTCTCCTCCATGCCCCAAGGTATGTCTGACAGTGGAGCAACTGTCACTACTGTCAGTACGGCTGCCACCACCCCCATTGCCACCACACCAGCAACTCCTGCTTCTCCAACCCCGGCTTCAGCCTCAACCCAGACCCATGCTACTTCCCCACTGCCGGCCTCCTCCATGGGTGTCCAGGCCTCCGTTTCTGCCATCATCGCTTTGAGGCGGGCTGTGCGTAGGCACAGGGACCGTCGAGAGCGTCAACGCCGTGTCCTAAAAATGTCCCTCATCATTATATTCTCCTTCCTAGGCTGTTGGGCCCCTTTGTCTGCAGTGAATGTTCTGATCCTGTGTTTGGGTCCCAGCGACAGCCTGGTGCGGATCCGTCTTTGCTTCTTGGCAATGGCTTATGGAACTACCATCTTTCACCCTCTGCTCTATGCTTTCACAAGGCAGAAGCTTCGCCGTGCCCTCAAAACACGTGTCAAGAAAAGAGTAGTGTCCCTTCTGCAGGTGGACCCAGCTCCCAGTGGGGGAACAGTTATTCATAACTCCTGGGTGGAGGGGGGAGGCCAGAGGAAGAGTCGCAAGCCACGGGTTGAGGCCAGTGATGGCACTGACCGCTGCCTCACAGAGGCAGTGAGAGAATGAGGCTGGTTTTCAACATGTGTTTGGGTGTGTGTGTGTGTGTGCGTGTGTGTGTGTGTGTGTGTGATTGCTACCAATTTGTTAGAGATGGATTGTGTGTATATCCTTGTATGGGTGTGAGAAAAATGAGAACTGCTTAGTTTACAGAGGTCAGGACAAATCCCATGACCTCTGGTTCCGTGCAGAAATGGAGACAGTTGAGTCCTGAGCTCTAATTAGAGCTGGCTCTCTGCTCTCCCTACACAGACCCTCATTAATCCACTTCTTGACTGACAAGGTGGCCATAGTGTCTCCATGGCAACACTGACCAAGCATTATGACAACACTATACTACTAAAAATGCTAGTGTAAGGTAAGAATTTGATAACAGCAAATACATACATTATTGCTTCTGCGTGCACTTATAACTTGCATGTGCATGTACAGGTACACACACACACACACACACACACACACACACACACACACATACATACACACACACACACATACACACACACACACACACACACACACACACACACACACACATAAATAGTGCACTCTAATCTGCATTTTGTCATTATCTGTGAAAGCACACCAATTTCTACCTGCACAGATATTCTCAGTGAGAAGTTTAATAGTTGAAGTCTATATTTCTTTTCCTTTCCCTATTTTTTCATGCCTTAATTGAGTTAATATATTCTCATGGTGCTGAATGTCCTGCTGTATGTTTACAAAAAATGTCTACAAGTGAAAAGATTTGCACATGGTATAGCAAAATTAATTGCAGGTAAATGCAAGCATTCAGATTCAAAGTTTACAGTCTCGTGAAACTACCAGGAAACTGCAAAAAAAAAAAAAAAACTGATTCAGATTTCATTTTAAACAAGCACCATATTTTATAAGAGTTTGTGCAAGGTTAAGCTTAATGGCATGACTTTTTTTTGGAAAATAAACTTTACAAACAACCTTGATTAGGCGAGGATGTGTGATTGTGTGTTTGCATGTTTGTTTGCTAGTGTGTGTGTGTGTGTGTGTGTGTGTGTGTGTGTGTGTGTGTGTGTCTGGTATGTGCAACAAAAGTGTGGTTGTATAAATTAGTGTGTATATGTGTGTGTGTGTGTGTGTGTGTGTGTGTGTGTGTGTGTGTGTGTTTGTGTGTATGTGTGTGTGTGTGTATCTGATATGTGCAACAAAAGTGTGGTTGTATAAATTAGTGTGTGTTTGTGTGTGTGTGTGCAACAAAAGTGTGGTTGCATAAATTATTGTGCATGTATGTGTGTGTGTGTGTGTGTGTGTGTCCATGATTATGTGCAATAAATCATGTGCAAAGCAATGACCCCTAGGATGTGAACTAAGAGAATGTGAACAGAGAAATGTTAGTTATAGTTTAGATTAGAGGAAGAGAGAAGAAAGGGGACTTAATCTTCTGATTAACAGCAGGAGGCCACTGGGCATAACATGAAAGCAAACTAGTGGGGCAGTTGTAACTATGTGTATATGTCAGGCCACTGTAATACTACTGAAATCTTATCACTTCTGTTTTAGAGTGGTTATCAAAGGGCAATATTTTGTGAAAACTCCATTAAAACTGTCACTGTAGTCACTGCAGGTAAACTAGCATCTTAAACCAGAGAAATGGTGACGTCGGAAAACGCTGGGATGGCACACCCTCTCCCGTTAGCTGTTTATTGCTCTGGGGGGCAGTCACTGCTCGTGGACAGCAATTGGACAGCAGACCAGCCGCTGTCATCTTCTGAACTGAGTCCTGGACATTTTACACTATACCCGTGTCTCTCTTTCTCCTCAGGGCTTCATGTCTCATTTCAAAATGTGCTGGATATGAAACAATAAAACCAGCCCTCAGCCAGCTGTTGAATTATGGGTGTTACATTGGGTGAAGATTTATGTCATAAATAGAGTACTCTTTAAACTTTGTATGGCCTCAATTCTTGGAGAGCTCATTGGGCTTTGGGCTATCTCCCTCTTCATCCTGGCTCCCTTTACACTACTTGTGAGCCAGACAGAAGACTAGTATTTCTTGTGTATTCATGTACATTTTCAGGGATGTAAATATTGAAGTGTCTGTTTTGGGTTTTAGTATAATAAAAAAAAAATAATGCTTTTATTTGGTCACAATCATCTGCCGGACAGAAAAACAGCCATTGTGATTAACTCTTGAGTGAGTTGGAAAGTTACTGTAAAGAGATACCTGTAATTGTATTTGTGTTATACTGTATGTGTGCACACTGTACTGTACATTTATCATACCATGTGTATAGAGAAATATTAGTATTGTATAAGATTTATATTATGTGTTATTGTATATAACAGAATCCGTATTAAAAAGGTGACCTATCTAAGAATTGAACATTGATCTCAGTTCACTGTGTCAATTTATATATTAACTGATGCTTATACATATATATATATATATATATATATATATATATATATATATCCATCCATCCATTGTCTATCCCGCTTATTCCCTTTCGGGGTCGCAGGGGTCTGCTGGAGCCTATCCCAGCGCGTTAAGGCGAGAGGCAGGGATACACCCCAGATGGTCGCCAGCCAATCGTGGGGCAATATATATATATATATATATATATATATATATATATTTCTAAACAAGTATATGATTTGTAAATGAATGAATGAGAATTGGGGGTGAAGTAGTATGAGGAGCTTTTTCTTCACAAATATTGCTGTATTTCTGCAGGGAATTTCTACTCAGATTCATCCTGTTTGGCGTGACATGGGAATTCCTCCATTCCTCTGCCTCTGTATTGTAGTATCTTTTATTTCCACCTGTCTCACCAATTCTACATCCCATGTTTCCACTTCTTGTTTTCTAATCCCTATATTTATAAATGCTATAACAGGTACTGGAATTTAATGCTGAATAAAGTGGACCCACACTATGCCTCACTGTGATGTGACAACTGTGGTAATCACCAGAACAAATGAAGACAAAAGTTGTTAGTCAGGTAAGCATCTGTTGAGGCCGCTCAACCCACTTATCTTGACACTTTATTTTCTTTCGCCAGAGAAATCTGTGTGTATGTGTGTCTCTTTGTGTGTTTGTCTCTCAGAACTGATTTTGTTCAGTGAATCAACACTGTATTCCTCCATCCTGCTTGATAATCTCATCAGTCAACCTCTTTCACACCCCCCATTTCCTCCCTTGGTTCCCCTTCTCTTTATTCCATCGGTCCGCATCTCTCTCATCTCTTATCCACACTCAGGCCTTCCAGAACAAAGCGAGGAACAGCTGCAGTGTCTGTGAAGGAAGGAAAGTCACCTTGGGGGATGACAGAGGAACAAAAAAAAACATGCAAGAGAGAGATGGAAAGAGACAGTATGAGAGGTGGTATGGAGAGGAGATTATTAGAGGGAAAAGAGAGAAGGGAAGGGAGGCTGGCATCAGGGACTATATAACTAATAAAGAGACAGCACTGCATCGCTGCAGAACCTGATTAGAAAAAAAGAAAAACAAACAACAAGAGCTGATCAAATTAGCACGCTACACTGTTTACTTTGTGACCCATTAATGTCTTCCTCCTGCCTAATCCACAATGTCTTCACATCTGAGTTATTTGAAAAAACACATTGGCCTTAGAAATATCCATCAAGTAAGATTTTTTATTCTCTCTTCCCTGTTCCTTTCTGACCTATGGAAAAGCATTTATCCATTGGTTACTATCATAAATGTGACCATTATCTGAGCTCTGTATTTAATGAGAATAAAGCACAATAAACCTGTAGTGCTTTGACTGAGGAATTACTGTAGCAATTGGTCCTTGTCTTAGACCAAAATTTAATCCATTTTAATATAATTTGGTCACTGAGACATTTTATCATTATAGATCTGAAGTGTTCAAGGAGTGCACAATGTGTGGAGAACTGGTATACTAAAGAATGACTCATGCCGGTCTTTACACAAAAAAAGCTATAAATATAATGTGATCGTATACATAAAGTGTGTCTTCCTCTGCATATGCCACCATATTAATATTCTAAAATACACTGAGTATATTAATATTATTTACATATATCTTACAATATTATGATGTGGACAGATTATATTAGACAAAATGGTATAGGATATGTTAATTTTACTCTGTGAGGTAAATGTTTAAATTTTGTTTGACGATGAGAAGCAATAAAATATTGTCATATGAATTCAACTTCATTCAATGTAAATGTCTTGTACATGTAAATCTCGTTCAGGTGAGTAGGCTAAGTCAATATCACAACATTGATTGTGGCAGTGACTTTTTAAAATTCAGTGGACATAGTGTCAGGGAACTGCAATGAAAAATTACATTTCCTCAAGGCTTGTACCCACGAATGTAGAAGAAGCCATTTTTTTTGTTGCCAATGGCGCTATCTTGTGTTTGAACGTGAGTAAAACCCAATCCAGCTCACCACGGCTAAATGGAAAATTTTGCCTCCTTCATTGTTCTTTTGCACCAGAGTTTTGAGCTACGTTCAGGAATGACTAGTGACAAGATCTATAGTAACGCCGCATTCACGGCTACACAAATAACAGGTAACCGAACCGGTCGTCTATGTGGGTGATTATATATAAACATAGTTGAAAGAAACTTAAACACACGCGCCGAAATAGCTCAGTTGGGAGAGCGTTAGACTGAAGATCTAAAGGTCCCTGGTTCGATCCCGGGTTTCGGCAGCGAGGGATAAACTTTTTCGTTTGTGAAGCCTACATGCGGTAGTTTGCTTTTCTGCTTCCTTCAGACATGACCTTCGCTTCACGCAGTAAGGGTTGGTATGTGTAAACATTATGTCATTGTCAAACCTGTTAAAAAATTTAATTCACAGTACATGTAATCTTTTTCCCATTAAAACCTATTCTGTGTGCCGCTCTAATTATTATTTTTAAAATATATAGCTTTTAATACTAATTCTACATATTAAACTCTTAAGACTGCAATGTAATCAAAAATAGACGTTTTACAAAGGAGTTTTGAATTGCTTTACATTATAAAGGTATATATTATCTGTTCCTTATATTTACAAGTACTTAATATTTATAATGCGGTAAAATATAGTAAATGTACCTCAGTCTTTGTATAAAGTAGATCTATAGTTCTGATGCTCTGTGATTTAACATTATAAATGTGGATGAATGTAAATCAGCCTGATTTGCTTCATGTAGCTAACATGAAATTTCACCAGGGGGCGATCTGGTCTAATAAATCATTAAAGAGTTGAGCTTCATCAAATATTGAAAACAGTTTAATGTGGTATAAACTGTTCAAATAGACTTTGAGCCCTGAAACAAAACTATGGGTAGCTTTAAGCATTGTTCAATAAACAAGCACATGACATGAAAATGTTCATATCCTTCTGGGATATGCATCTCCACAATATGCAAATAATTACATGTAGCTTACAGGAACAGCTGTAGAGATAGAGCAGAGGGATAAAAACTAGAGAATGAATGCATGAAAGAAACAGAGTCAGTTTTGATTTTAACTTGTGCTGTTAAAAAAAAAATGCAGGGTTTGTATTCCTTAGATTTTCCATTTTGCCATAGTGGAATAAATACTCTGTACAGTAGGGAAATAAATGCTTTAGCCAATCAAATTGGTGTACATGGACATCTCAGTAAAATATACAAGACAATAGCATCTCTGTGATGTGTTTTGGGGTTTGCTGAAACTTCAAATTGCTTCAAATTCCCATCGCATCTGCTACCCTGTCTTTAATTTCCCACGCCAATGCAGCCTCTAGGGCTGTTTTCTCATCATGCTATTGTTGGCTTAAAGGGACCTTCCTCCCAACATATTTACACTAATACAATGACTTTCTGGTTGGCATGTGACCTCAGTGGCTCCTGCTTGACATCATGGTGTGATTAACCAGCAGAGAGATCCTGGGAATTCACAACCACTCACTACTACTAAAGAAGACTGTTAGATAAGTGGCAACACATTATTTTCAATCTCTCTCTCTCTGTGTCTATATATATATATATATATATATATATATATATATATATATATATATATATATATATATAGGCAGGTGTAAAAAATGTAAAGGCATATCACAAGATAGCAGAGGGTACCACACTTTACTTTGTGATCAATAAGTCCCAAACAAAAAATACAAAAGCACGTGCTTTGAAAAAAGGCCTTAAATAAATGGGCTCCGTAGCAGGTCTCCTGCAGGCCATGTACAGTAAAACCAAATGACAGCTCAGATAGATCAAGGCTGGTGTCAGTTGCAGGTAATCAGAGTAGCACTATATAAATGACACACAAGTATGTTTCGATGGAACTGCTTTTTCTATACGTCCATGATCGATTGGTTAGCCTTGAATGTATTGATGCCTTGTTAGAATTTACAAGGTTGGGTGCACAGCCAGTTTAGTGACTGTACCTCTGTCAATCATCCAGTTCTGCTCCGATTACCTGCAGCTGACACCAGCCTTGATTTATCTGTGAGCTGTCACTTGTTTTTACATGCCCTGAAATTGAAATGCGTAGTCACTAAGTCCATTTATTAAAGGCTTTACTTTCATCTTTGCAAAACAATGTGCCTTGGCATTTTTTTGGTTATGACTTATTTATCACAAAGTGAATTAGGGACAAGTCCACCCCCCTTTTTTAGTTTTTAAGTCTACACTTGTTGATTTATGTACCCAAACTATGAAAAGTTCTATTTCTCTAGTGCAACTGTAAATACAGAACTCATACAGAGGCTGACGCATTCCTGAATCACAAAACGTGCCATTATATACCTTCAATTCACACATATTACATAATCTGCATTCCTTCTCAGCGGCAACCTGACACCCCACCTCCAAAACCCTATGGTTACTCCCTTCACCCTCTCCAGAGTAGCCCTCTTTAATGCTTTATCAATACCTTACAAGATAAAAGTTCTGACTTATTGACAATATTTTTGCTCACACACTGAACATTACTGTTGTTTCAGAGGAAATGGCCTGTACCTTCTCTCCATCCACAAAAATGTACGTTTTCTCCTCTGCATATATTAACTAACTCTCCAAACCTGTTTCTTTGACTCCAACCATGCACGAGTGAAGACACCACTCCTTAATTTATTTAGACTTACCTTTCCCTGCCAGGGTTGTGTGTGTGTGTGTGTGTGTGTGTGTGTGTGTGTGTGTGTGTGTGTGTGTGTGTGTGTGTGTGTGTGTGTGTGTGTGTGTTCCTGCAGCAGACAGAGGGTGTGACAGAATATGCTCTTGCTTTGCATGTTGAACTGTGAAAGGACAATGTTCTTTTTTTTAATGAGTGCTGATAAGCATATGTTTTCAGTTTAAATGGTTTCCTTCAACGCAGACGGTCAGCAGAAAAACAGGGAGCATGACACACAGTCAAGTACAGAAAAAAAGGATTATCTATGAAACATTTTCGGCTATTAGTGCAAGTATAACTACAGCCTTATTACATAACCGCCTGTGGCCTGGGTGCAAAGAGGCAGTTGCGAAAGTCTGGCAGTTATCCTAAAGCCATGATATTCTTCAAAAATGCAGCAAAGCATGAAAAAAAGCATAGCTTATCCTTTGTGGTACCATCAGGAGATGTGTACGTGCGGAAGCTCAGTTAGACCCCTTGAAGCAAGAGCTTGTCCAATGTCACGTATAATTACTCCTTTGTTGCATTAACACCTAAGGATAAGTTCAAGTGTTACTGCGTCACGCGCATTTTGTCTCTGACTTATTGTACAAATCCTTTGTGAGTTGGTGGCACAGTGGTGGGGGGTGATTCACCTACAACTCATCTGTTTCACATCATTTTGACACTTGATATCACATAGAAATTTCAAGGAGACTCAGCATCATTTTATTTGTTAATGTGTATGTAAAATAAAACAAAAACTAATAGAGGGCCTTTATCTGTTGGATATTATTATCTATCGTCCTGTAAAGCTCATATTTTAGGCCAGTTGCTAGCCACGGCTTTACACCTCAGCTGATTAAAAAAATTAATATAATTGGACTCTACCTGAAGCTCTTTATTTTATGAGTTTACTATGTAGTGAATTATATTTACTGTCTTTACTTCATTTGACTTTTGTTTTATGCTTTATTAAATGCCCCTGAAAATTCCAACAATTAAACAAAAAGAAAATTATGCCAGTAACATGAACACAACTTTCTACTGAAAGCGATCCTAAAATTCACTGTGGCACATTTAATACATGTAAAAATAAACAGTTGTACAACATGTCTGAAATCTATATTTATCACTTACCATGTACCATATTTTCCCGACTATAAGGCGCACAATAAAGTCGTATATTTCCGCCCTGTAGTGCGGTGCGCCCTATGTATGTATGTAGGGGGACGTGTGGGCATGGATTGTATATAAAAGAACAGAGATGTGCGTTATGCAGAACATTATTGTTTTAACAACCCTAAAAATGGTAAAGAGACACGCTGATAAATCAAAGTTCAAACTGAAGGTGATCAGGTGGCAGGAGTTGGAAGAAAGACTCGATCAGTCGATCATCGAGCAGTGAATCACTGAGCAAAGAACGGGTGAGAGAAGTGTTCTGACAGTCACCATTCGACTAAAAGCAGTAAAGCTAGCCGTCTTGGTGCTTTCGTTTTGGTGTGATTTTTCTATCTAGACCAGGACTACGGTAGCGCAGCAACATCCAGCAGATTATAACGCATCATTTTCGCAGAGCCGCACAGTAAGGAAAGTGACTCTGATGATGAAGAAACTGAAGCTTTCATGTTTGATGCAGATTTAGCTGCTGTTGGAATCAGAAACAGAGGATGAGGACTTTGATGGTTTGATTAATGACAGTACCGCTCTGATGTTAAATATGCACACTTATGTGCTTGTTTTATCCGTGTGTTTTACCATGTGTGCGATAATTAAAAATGTTAGTACTTTGTAATCAATACTTAAATAAAGCACAACCAAACTCAGTTTTGCTCCCACTATATTTTGTGTATATATCTATTTCTGTATATGAAACCCGCGCCCTATAGTTAGGTGCGCCTTTTGTGTGTGTTAACTACAGTAATGGCACACAAAATGGGCCTGCGCCTTTCAGTACGGTGCACCTTATGGTCAGGAAAATAGGGTGGTAAATTATGGCGTGTTTCGCAAAAAGTCATGAAAAGAATCACCTCTTGAATGGAGTATAGGGTTACATGAAAATATTTGTGTAAAAATAAATTAATCAAAAAAATGCTAGTGATAGAAGTCATTGTAATGTTTATGACATTGCCTCTTACGACTAATGTGTCTAATATGTAATTAGCATACCTAGAAAGGTCTCTTTAGGTACTAATAGCCCACTAAATAGGGAGGACATTGGAAATCAGCACTTTCTTTCATAGGTTCTTGCTGGAGCACTCAGCTCAGCACTTGTTGCCACAGTATATACCAACACATAAGTGGGCTGAATGGAGAAAATCTGCAGGTGGTGTAACAGCCTGGCAGTTAAATAAAATAATGTGATTATTAATACAAATCACTCAAATGACTGCTGATAGTCAGCAGTGACCTCAATGGAGGTTCACATCTATTTCTGACTTTCGAACTTTATCAGAAAGAGCCATGACTCATATGTTCACATAACGTTACCCAACACTTGGCATGTCCACTGTGTTTCTGTGCTAGAGTTCAGTTTACGTTAATTTTGTTTGTTTTGCTAAGTTATCTATTTCCCTTTTCTGACTAATACCTGGAAAACAATTAGTCACTAGACTCCCATAGTACAGTATGTTGTAAAATCGCCTCAAAAACATTATCAAAACAACATATCTGTCAGTTTATCAGAATGAGGAGCGTCTGTATTTTGACAGTGTTGCAGATCATACCTTCAGGATTTCTATTACTTTCTTTTTACTTACTACTTCTTCTAATACCCTGGTATACTGGTACTATAATACATATATATAATTACTACCCACCTATAAACTGTTATTTGTGTTGTAGCAAAACACCTTAAGTTAAGATTTTACCTAAAGTCTGAGGTATGGTTTCCTTAAAGTAAGTTGGCGCAAAACCACCTTAAGTTTTCTCCTTAAGAGTTTCCTTAAAATGTAAAAAAAAATGTGAAAATAGTATTTAGGTTCTTCCCTTGGTTCCTTCGGTTTAGGAGTTCTGTTGCAGGAAAACTTTTTCACAAACCAACACTATCTTTGCAACCAGAGTAAGGTACCTCTGACTTGATGAATGAAATTATCACATTCTTAGATGATCATTCCACAACCAGCAGTTCCACATTCCTTGTTTGCTTTTGCGATCATTTTTTTTAACCATAGATTATATTTTTACAGCTAGATAGTTTGACCCTATAGCTGAAACACACCTACTTATATGCAGGGAGTGCTGATTAATGATCTTATTAGATGTCAACATCTTTGTGGTGCAAAAGGGTTGCTTTGTTCACCAGAGTTTTCTGTCTGTCCGGTCATGTGATGAAGAAAACTCAGATCCAGTCGACACAGCAGTTTTGGATGTCAGCATTGAAGACTGGATGAGCGCTGGTGTTTGTGTTGCGCTGCAGAAACTCAGAATAATCTCACTTCCTGCATTTATCGCCTCTCAAGTGCACTTCCTCTTTTCAGGACCTTAAATTGCCCTTGAGTAACCTTTATTGTACTGTCTCAAGAGCCAATACATGACTGAAATCAGAGAGAGTGAGAAATAGACTCACGCAAAGAGCCAGAGACTATCTGTTGCTTTTAAACGTGCTGTCATCCAGTGCAGACTGCGTCTTTCTGTTAGTTACAGGCCTAGTGCCAAATACACAAAGTCCAGTCTGATTCCCTGGTGACAGGCAACTATAAGGCCTAGTTACTAGGGCCTAGGTTCTAGTTCCACCTGTAGCAGATGGCCAACAGTAACACAAAGGGCTGGTTAATGAGGGTAAATAATAGGAGCATTTATTTTTTCAAACAATCTAGGTCACCGTTTGGATTTATATTTAGAAACAACCCATCTAATCTACATGTAGGCTGCTCTCAGCACAGTATGTGTTGAACGTTATTAAAGGGAACACGAGCTGATTTTAATCATTTCAAATGTCTCTTCATCTTGGAAGATCGTGTGACTTATTTTATATCAGAGGAACTTGTTTCGCTTGTGCTGCTTCATTTGCCAATTTCCTCATGTTAGATTGGGTAAGAGAATCCATTGCAACAGATAAAGGGACACTTAGAAATCCTTATCACAGAAGTGTAGTCACTCTCTCTGTTCAATTGACTTTTAAAGATTTGACTTTAGGCATTGGCCTTTGTTTGTCATCCAAAGGTGCAGTATATCAGGGGCCTAACACTTTCAATTACGTTTCTCGTCTTATTTTGTTTTCTCTTTCATTTTTCAATAAATCATTTCACATGCCTTAAAAAGACATGAATAATATGAATGTCAGTGTTTGTGGGCCATAATTATGGATTAGAGCAAATGTTTGACAGCAACAAATACTGAGGTGAAAAGCATAGTTGAGTTCTGTTTGCTCCTGTTCTTCTATTGTCATCCCAGTATGAAGCAGAAAGAGTGAAAATCTGATCAAATGTTTTTAAACTAAAACAACCTTATAGCTGAACATAAGGTTTATATACTAAATCAGCAGATTGACTTTACAATTTGGTGTCTTTTGTAATGTTTTTTTTTTCCTGCTGTCTTTTCATTTTTCTTGGTCTAGACAAGGATTCGGCAGAGTAATTATAAATATCCTTTTAGGAATATTGTGTAAAAACCACACCCTTCAGAAAGTATAACACTGAGCTAAATCGCTCATGGAAAGCTGGGAAGAAGCCCGGACATTTGCTCTGAACCTTCTCTAGTATTTTAGAACTGAACTACTACCGTCTGCACTCGAAAATGTGACTGTGCCATAGTCATCTGAGGTTTTCTCCTATCGTAACATGTATGATTTCTGCGTATGTTTCCTCTCTTCTTTCTCCTCAGATGTTAATAGGCAGTGTTCCAGTGACAGGCCTGCTGAAGCGGACTTGCAATACTAGGACCTCTCCGTCACGGTAAGAATTCCCATTGACCAGCATGTATTTATAGCATGGGAATGAACCTTTAAGTGCTGGCATGATTTGGCTGATGCAACGTCTTGGGGGTTCCTGTCACTGTGACCCGTTCCGCAGCTGTGTCCTATTGCTTTGAATCAGAGGGCCACACAACAAGGCTGTTGGCAGGCTGCATGTAACCTGAACATTAGGGTTCTTGTGCGCATCTACTGAAAGCGAGACAGTCAGAGAAAGAGTCTTACTCAGCACTGACTCCAGCAAAAAAGAAAATTATTGCCAAAGCCCTCGCAGGGGTGCACGTCGTTTGACAGAAGCGCACGGATAAAGGGTTGATGATTCCGGTAAGTCCTCCTGATGATAGGGAAGCTGGTCCAGTTGAAACCCAATGATAGTCCAACTCTGATGTTTCAGGGATTCCACGAGGCAGGGGTGTCATCTGTTAAACACCTGTGGCCAGCAGGGAGCCACTGGCGGCGTTTGGCATCGCCTTCGCCTGGTGACATTAGGTGAAGTTAGACTGTCGGCTCAGCAGATGCGAGGTTTTATAAACACCAGGTAAGACGACCACATCTTTGCAATCCTACCAATCATCCTCCTCCCTCCGTGCGTTTATGTAGACGAGTGTCATGCGTTCACCGGCCCTGCCTGCTGTTTACACAGATCAGATGGGTTTTCTTGAGCCAGGGAAGGACGGGTGAGCGTGGGCTGAGGGATCATTGTGTTACTTTGACTTACTTGCAGTACACACTAATTAAGTAATGATAAACATCAGTAGACAACAGAGCTTACAAGTTTGCTTCTACTGACAAGTAAACTGCATAAACTAAATCATTACAGGTGAAAATATCTTGTTTTTGGTACAATATGCCAAATATTTATTTAAGATTATCTTATTGCACTGGAAGATAATTAGGCTTATTTTAAGACTAACATTTCTTTAAATAAATAATTGACTAAAATAAAGGGGAAAAAAACTTTAAGGTAAATACCACAGGCAGATAATTTAGCTTATTTCCTTTGTTTTAGTTAATTTAATATTGACCCAAATCACTGAAAAACCTGAAATAAGCTATCATCTGCAAGTGGAATAAGATAAATCTCCTGGAACAATTGTACCAAAAGCAGATTTCCACCTTAAAATGTCGGTTTTTGCAGCGTGTGTATATTCTTTTCCCTGCAGTTGGATGGTTGAGCCTCGCTGTGCAGAATGATGTGTACAGAATTTGATACTGGGAGGCTGTTTCACATTCACCTGCTGGATTGTTTCTCTGTGCTCATTGAAAATTCAATCTGAAGGCACTGGCCTTTGTTAGCATGGAAAACATCAGCACCAGCCAATGAAATCCCTGCTCCCTTTGAGTCGGTGATCGCTTTACTCAGGAAATGAATATCCTCAGCCAAGATCATTAAACGACGGCAGTGATGCCCTGATAATCAGTATAATTATCACACCCCTGGGGTGCTCTCATCTTGTTGCACGCGTTGGGGACATTGCTGAGGTCACTGTAAGATGAGATCATTTTACTCTATTCTTACTGCTTCTCTTGGGAGCCTCCAAAACAGGTCGGTGTAATTATCGCTCTGAACTCATTCTGTCTTTGCTCTCATTGACAGAAACCTACACACACACGTTGTGTACTGGCGTATCGATCGCGTGTCGGTGTTCAGTGGCCCGTGCTGGATCCGCTGAGCCATCACGCCTCAGCGGTATTGTGGCATCACGTTACCAGCCTGCGTCTCAGAACACAAGGTGAAAGGTTAGGAAGGATAAGTAACATGTCCAAGTCTGAGGAGTTCTAACACACGCCCTGCAGCAAACTGAATTTCCATGCAGCTTTACAGTTATACAAAGCAATTCAAAAATAACAATATCTCATGCAACACTAGTTAATTTCACTTATTCTAACTAGCTAGACCGGTCATCATTCTATTGCAGGTAAATATCCTATTCAAAAAAATTCTTATCCCCCCACCATAGTAAGAATAATATTTCTCAACCATTGCAAGAACTTTGTCTAATTTGTAAATTTTTTCCTCATACCAAGTGTCTGGATGTTTTCTGGGAGTTGAGTAGCTATAATGGACAGACGATCAGTTTTTTTCGTATGTATGTCGTTTTTTTTTTAATGTAATTTAATTGTGTGGTCTGTGGTCGATATGATAACGTTGTAGCCGACCCTTTTGTGTGCGCTTGCATTTGCTGCTTGTGGTGATCCTTTCAGTTGTTCCGGGTCAGCTGTCAAACCAGGGTTGTTGCCTGGACACATGCAAATACTGTACATCCACACGTTAAAAACACAGTCACATGCATAGGATTTCACACTCATACACAAATCCTCAGAGATTTATGTTTCTTTTTTTCACTTTTTCTTTGCATTTTAAAGTATGGTATGTTTTGGGGTCTAAATGCAAAGATCCTGGGTGTTGACGGAAATCACTGGTGACAGGATCTCTGACAGCAACCCCCCCCCCATCTTATGCAACAGAGGGTTAGGGCAAATCTCTTTGGGCCTCTGAGGGTCTGAGCACGCTCAGAGGGAAAAAGCTGCAGCATGGAGAGAATGAAGAAAGAAAGGATTCAGATGTAATGGACAGAAAGAGGAGCTATCTCTGTCATTAAATTATCTGATTATAAAAAGTGGGAACACTTTTTATACTTGTACTACAAACGTACAGTATAACTTGTATCAAATTTTTGCTTAAAGTCTCCACTCACACTACATTTACATGGGTCAATTCTTTCGCAGATGTTTTTGTGATCTGTACTTGGACATAGCTGGAGGTTTAAGTGCATAGGAACAGGAGATTTAGGGCAGAGGTGGAAAATGTGACTAAAGATGCATGGAGAGAAGTACAAACCTTAAATGTTTCTGTCTCCGTTCCCTCTTCCTCTCTGGCTATATTTAAGCTGTCGTTAAGAGCAAATGTCCTTTTATCCTCTGGCACAGGCTGTAATTTACATCTCTTTCTCTCCTACCAAATGGCTAGGCTGTTTTTAGCACCTTCTCTGTGGGTTACTGCCATCTCAGCCTAATGACCCAGGAAGATTATCTGGGTAGCCCTTTTTTTCCCCTCAAACTGTTCTCAGATACTTTACCTTTTGCCTGGGGATGCCTGTCCCAGTTCCCAGCTCTTTTTTTTGGCAGGACAGAGCTCTTTTTTAAACCAAAAGGGGGGATAATCAGTGGGAAATACGGATCGGTTTAGAAAGTCTCCTGACTTCTCATCCGCCTCATTCCATTTTGTCAAACCGGCCGACTTACTGCTGGCATAATTAACTCTTCAGTTGACTCGTCTGCTTATTTGCACTGCTACCTTTATGCTCCTGGTTTCATCAGGCAAATGGACATGGTGTTCGTCGGTAGTTTGTTTTCACAAAAGTAAGCCACTCCGTTTGCTGGCAGTGGCCTCCGTCTGCTGCCACCGTGTTCTCACCCAGTCTGTGTTCTCAGAGGAGCGGGCCAAATGCCCTTTGCTGCCTGCCAGTAGCTTTACATCCACGGACCCTTTTATTTTACCCTGTCTCTTCATTGTTCCTAATGTCCTACTTTTGTCTGATCCGTTTCTTGATCTCTGGGATTTACTGCGGGTGGGCTGGGGGGGGGGGGGGGGGGGGTCAGCGTTATGCAACGAGCCGGGATTATTCCACGGGACAGGTCGAGTCAGACAGGCTGAAACTGCAGTACGCAGGCCAGAAGTTCAGACACATTCCTCTGGAGCTGCTTAAAAGACCGAAAGGACTTTTTTTAGTATTGAAAATTTGGTAGGTATCTGGAAGAGTGAGAGTGTATTTGCTTTTGGGCCGGTATGCTTTGACAGTGTCCCTGACACCTCTTATACAAGGACAGATAACCCGAACCTGTGGTCTCTGGCCCTGCTCCCAGGCCTTGTGGGATTTCCATAAAACAACTTCTGTTGCTAGGCTCCCGAGTTCTAGTTTCCTTTGGCACCATAAAGTGACAGAAAGAGAGCAAGAAATGATAGGGGGTGTTATTGGGGAGGGCTTGCTTTGTTACATCTCATATATCAAACCTCCCGAACTATTTCGTTGTATCAACCTGCTGCCAATAATCCACTCATCACCAGTGCTGGCTAACACCCCATTGTTCAACCTGCCCGTGACACGGTCATAGTTTGGACTGGACTAATGTTTCCAGTCCTATTTGGGGGGTCCCATATTGTAGAAAGTCAGACTTTAATTGCTGTCACTTTTCTCAAAACACTCAATCCACAGAGAAATACACATTCCCCCTATTCTGAAACTGTGCCTATTTGTTAGATACACACAAAACCAACTGTTTTTTTTTTAATTCTATAGAGAAGCTTAAGAGAGGAGATATACCTATACCAATAAACTATATTAGGTTGGTGCATAAAACCCCATACTCTATATTGTCAGGGATATCAAAATGTCAAATAAAACCCAGGAAAAGTGTACATTATGAGACTTCTAGGGACATTTGACTTTTGATGCTTCTCAGCACTCATTGAACCACTTACCCCAATATACTGTATGTCGCATAATAGACCAAAGCAACAACCATAAATTTTAAGAGGTCTGTTAATTGAGTCCTAAAATCTTGTTTACCTAAAACGAGAACATTTGTCAAATTAAATTTGCCCCGTTTCCTAAACAAATCACCAGGATTATGGAGTGTTGCAGCAGTCTAATTTGCTGTATGTGAGCCATGAAGCACAATGCTGTAGTGCGTTATGTGTGTGACTTGCAGTGGCAGTGAACGTGGCTGAAGGTGTTTTAGTAGCATTGTAAATGATGTCATGCGCTACACATCACTGGTGACGCAGGACAATGCTTTACGCCGTGTGATGCACACACTTTAACCCTCCCTCTATCACAAACATCGACAACGTCAACAGTCCCATTAGACTGCAGCAAAAGAGCCTGTCTCAGTCATTTACTCATAAATGACCTCTACCACATTACCAAAGAAGCTCAGTGCTGCGCAGTGTCACATCACAGAAGGTCATTAACACGTTTCCAGTCACCTCCTCCATTTTCACAGCAAATATGCTGCAGTATCTGACTGTGTCATGTTTTCCTGTAAGGATATCAACTACTAGGAGCAGTTTCTGCTTAACAACCACTTTATCTACTGCTGAGAATGAACGCAATATTCTCAAATATCATTTTATGGTGATGCTGCATCAGGGAATAATGTTATCTTTTCCATTTAAAATGTATAACCAGTTTCTTAGAATTCAGAAATGAAAACATGTCTCTCTGGCATTTAGCAAAAAAGCAGTTTTAATTGTGGCAGAATAATGCAGTGGCTCATAATTGCTGCCACTCACTACTAATGTACTTGATGTAGTCTCCTCATTCACTTATTCATTCAATTAGATGTATATTTGTTCTCTAAAACTATATTTGGTAGGAAAATTGTTATTTTTGGCATATGATTACTTTCATATAGATCTATATTCTATATGTGTAGTTATTTACTGTATAGGGCTTATATCAATGTTTTATACCGTTAGAGTTTAGGCAACCCAAGCATACTAACACCAATAAAGGTATATAATGCTAATAGTCACTCTAATGAAGGTGGATGAATCTAATCCATATTTTTAATAAATGTGTTAAAAATAAGAAAAGATGCTGTGGTATCTGGGGTTATCCACTTTAAAATAACTAATGCGCATCTTCCCCTGTGTGATTTACTGGGGGGGATTTCCATATTGAATGTCTCTCTGGTATTTTTCCACTTAATTTCTAGAGGGAGGTGAGATACGATAGAGATAGATGAGGTGGGTCCTTCATCACAATGGCTCAGGATTTCTTGTGGACAGTGTTAAGGAGTGCTCAGCCTTCATCCTGCCTCCTTCCTTTTTGTCTTCCTCCACGCCGTCACTCTGGGCACTGCAGCGCTGGGCTTGGAAAATTCCACACTGCAGCAGAGAGAGGGGTGGTAGGAGAGAGAGAGAGAGAGAGGGGGAGACAGGTGGGAGAGGTGAGATGAGAATATGCCTCAAAAGAAGTGATCGATAATGAGAGTATGTCAGTTCATCATGGGAGGAACAGGTTAACACTTTGAATGATACAAATACTGCAAGTGAGATATGCTATAAGAACAAGAAGGGTGTGTTTTCATCTGCATATGCAGATTAGGAAAAGACATTGTATTATTATTGTAGTGCAAAACTAAAGCACTGAAGGATTAACTTTAATGTTCAAAGGTTGCCCCTAAACAACACACTATTATTAAATAGTCACAATTACAAATACAAAGGGAGACAATAAGGAAACATACATTATATGTTATATATGAAGAAGAGATGTACTGTATTTTGAATAGAGAAAAGGAGAGGGAACTGGAGCAAAATAAGTGATGGAAGGACAGGGAGGTGCAGCTCTTCGGTCGTAGTAACTTCTGCAGAAACGTGCATCCACGATCACGTGTACTGAGGATAAGCAGAAAAGCACCGCAGCAGCCCAATACTGCTGCTCAGAACTAGCACAAACACTTACTTCACAGATTCCCCACACCCACTCCAACACAGGGACTGTATTGAGGTCCTAATCATGCCAATGCTGTTTACACGACTCAAACAGATTTATAGAAATATACGCCTATAAAATTGCTACTTATTTGTTTCAACGCTGTATTGATTCTATTGCTGGATTCTAGTTTATGTACTGCAGAAACATAATTATTTTGTAATTAGAATAAGAGTAACTCATCCAAATTCAAAAGGGGCTAGTTACTAACGTGACATTGAAACACACTCAGCAGCAAGTGCCACAAAACAAATGTCACAAAAGTCAATCAACCTGCCCCAAGGATCTTTTCCACACAGATTGATTTGACGGCCTAATGCATTATTGATTGACAACATGTAATTTGCAGAGGGACTGGAAGTTGGAAAAGATTGCAACACGTGAATGGAACGTGCTGCTAGTGCTTATTGTAGTTTACTTTATAGTCAGTCCATATTTTTTTCACCAACATTTATAACAAGGCTGAGTCCAATGTGTCACTCATTCTAATTTATAGCAATGCCGTGGCTAATACTGACTCATGCTGTGGGGGAGTTGTTCCTGTCTTGCTTTTTGAGTCAGCACTTTAAGAATTGTTTAGGGAAATAAAAAAAACTTTTGTGACAATGCTGCAGTGGCAGAGCAGGATGTATGAGTCAGTTGGACACTAAAAAAGTGAAATAGGATATCCGCAGGTTTGTCATCCGAAGGTATAATGCTTTATGCTGTCAGATTTATGATCCAGGATGTAAATGTTGAGTTCATTTTGAAGTACATGTGTGAACCACTTTCATGTACACTTTTAGATAAACTACTCCTAAATGTCAAGTTATGGCAGATAGAGAATCTAAACAACTTTTGGTCATTGCTCTATCACTATAACAAAAAAATGAATAAATACAAATAATAAACATAGAGGTGGGAATGCTTTTTAGAGATTCTTTGAGATGCTGACCTGAAATCAGATCCAAGCCCAAAAAAAGCTGTTGGAAGCCAATCATAATTCTATGCATTTGTGTGTTTTTTTGGACTATGTTCCCATGCTCAACCTTCAGTTTACAGCAAGTTTGTTTAAAAAAAAGTTTCAGGGTTAAGTCTCCCACTTTCTCTCCTATTATTAATATAAAGAAGTATAATCAAACTGATGTCGAATGTGGATTTATGCAGGAACTCGGATACTGTATCCTGCTTACATTAACTCAGATTCCTCACAAACTCTAAGATTCTGATGTGAAATTGATAAACATACAGCTCTGGATTCTACGTAACGTAATACCAGGAACTCTCCTTTGGAGATTTGGATGTTTGGAGAATACATGATAACTCTCAAAGCACTGCACTGTAACTCTTTGCTGTCAGCAGCCTTGGGGGAAAAAAAATGAAGCAAGACCCTTCTTTTTATCTCCTAACTCAAGCCAGAACGCTCTGTGATGGCATTTTTTCAATCGATTGTGAATATTATTGCCAGTGAGTGACTAAAAGTCAACAAAACCATCTGGACAATCTATTAGGCGACTCATCAAGGATTTAGTTAAGCAACAGTGGTTGCATGTGGCAGCAGGTTTATATGCTGCAAACTGAGAACGCTCTGGGCCCAGAAAGACTGTGCCTGTTTTGCTGCAGACGCTGTTCTGTTAGCAGCGTTGACCTGACCTGGCTCGCTGCTGTTGATGACAGAAAGTGGATAGAAAGTGTATGCAGCAGAGTCAATAGCAGCCCTCTCTAAAGCACTTCTCACAGTTTGCAATATTGATGGTTTCTCACCATGATAGCACTAATCGGTGCTATAGTAGCACTGACTGCACAGGGTTCTTATAAAATACAAAAAAAAAAAAACTGGTGTGGATTCACTTGTTGCCATAGTGACAGCTGTAATCCACATTTAGGGATCAAACAAAGATACATGGCAGCCTTGAAAAAAATATGTACTGAAAACCGAGTGTAGTCAAGACCTGCACACACCAGTTTTATGTGTGTGAGAAACTGAAATTTGGAACTGCCTTCTATGGTTCAGACACTAAAAAGACAATAGCAACATTACCATAGTCACCAACCAGCTAACCTCAGAACTTAACAGATGAAATGTTGCAGGTGGCAGACTTACTTATACGCTTTTTAGCAGCACTCATTACACATAACTTGAACTATATATACTATAACTAAGATAAGCACCAGATATTGTGGCAATGGCATTGATGGCATAGAGCACATAAATCTAAACTTGTTATAGAGATGTTTATCCATTGGAAAAGTAAATGTATAAATGCTGGTAATGTAACACTATATTGGGTCATAGCAAATCATGCACAGCAGTGGATGTAACAGTATTACTATAGGTCAAGTATATATTTTGATTTTGCTTTCTGTCTTCCAGGAAGATAGTTAGCACGCAATACCAGGAAAGACAGACAGCAGCTCCATTCGTACTGCCTGTAAATGGGTTTGGGCTAATTTAATTGAAATTTTGTTTGGGAATGGCTTCACTAATGCATAATAGAAACTGTCATAATATCATGTATTACATAATCTTGAGAACCTTGTGTCAACATCCAGTTTTTAGACCTTTATTATGTCAACTCTGTGGCAACATGTTGCATATGATATATATCTAATGTTTTAAATCAAATTACCCCACAGCAAATCTGGAGCCAGGCAATACTCCAGAAGAGAAACCATCAAAAAACTACACTTTCTGAATTTGTATTTGTTGGAGTGCTGCCTCTGAACAGCCTGTACTCGGTATCAATAGAGTGTCATGAGGTTTAGATACAGTCCAATTGCATTCATGGGTCTGTTACATAACATATCTAGAACATAGAAGACATATGTTCACTCTTAAACACTAACTTGTGTTCACACACACACACACACACACACACACACACACACACACACAGTCTTGCACGCTCACACCCAAGTCATAGAAACACATACACACACTGTGAGGGAACTCCGAAAAGCCCTTACATCTGCAGACTGAAAACAAAAACACGGCCCCTATGTACAGCCAAGTGGGGAGGAGTCTTGGTTGCAACAGATGATGTTTATCCCAGTTTTCCTGGAAAAAGAAGACTGGTGTCCACTAAAGCATGCTTAACAGCCAGCCTCCTGCACACAGTGGTGACAACATTCATGTTCATGACCTTTGCACCTACAACAATATTTTTGATACTTTTTTTCTACTTTTTTTTAACCAGTCACCAGGAAAATGTGTTGGAGCAAAAACAATGCCAGCATTTTTTCCCATTATTAATTTAAATTGCATTGACAAGCAGGTGTACACTTTGTCCCAGATGCAAGCCTAAACCACTCACTCAACTATACCTACACTTTACACATCATTTAATCTTATACAGTGTCTTTAGGATTGCAAAATCTTTTGAAGAACATTAATCTCCTGAGGTTGAGCTGCAATGCACAGATGCAGAATATGACGGTGAAATAATTGTGTCGAATTTTAGAGGCTGTTTAGAAATGTGCAAACAAGTTTTAATCATGAGTGTTTCCACATGTCCAAGGAGCTTCAGAACCCTGGAAGACCTTGAATGGTAAATGTCTCCCCGCTTTGTTTGTTTTGGACTGAATCTTCAGCTTGCAGCTCAGACAGAATATATGTATATTGTGTGTGTGTGTGTGTGTGTGTGTGTGTGTGTGTGTGTGTGTGTGTGTGTGTGTGTGCTTGTGTGCCTGTGTGTGTGTGTGTGTGTGTGTGTGTGTGTGTGTGTGTGTGTGTGTGTGTGTGCTTGTGTGCCTGTGTGTGTGTGTGTGTGTGTGTGAAAATCAAAATAATATGGGTCTCGTTTTTTGGCAGTCAGAGACACCACGTGACATCCTGTATAACACGTGGGGAACAGACGGAGTGGTTTTGTTTATATAAATGGGACTCTCTTGCTCAGTCCCTGCCTGTTCATATCATATGGAAGTCATTAATGTACAGTGAGCTGCAGGGAGAAAAGCAGAGCCTGAACAAGTCTGAAAGTTGAAACTCCTTAGATCTTGTCAAATTTATGAATTTATTCTATTGCAAAACCCAATCCCGACAGATTGCATTCATGACACTACGCAGATTTGGTTTTGTTCAAACCTGACACCAGTTGATCTTTACACTTCTCTGCACTGTATATTAACTCCAGGTGTCTGCAGGGAACATACCAGAGATAAAACTACTCACGTTTCTCCCTGATGAAAAAAAAAAACTGATGTGTGCAATAAGGTTCGAAAGTTTGTTTTTGTCCTCTGAACAGTCTCCACCCACCCACTTTCCAGACATGCAACGCTCTACTGTATGCTCTTTGTCTCTATTGGAGCGGATCCAAAAATTGGTTTTCAACCCAGGCTACATGTTATGAAAACAGATGAATACTTGGTAGTTTGTTAATGAGATAAAAACTGTTTATTCCACTACCACAAGACCAATGTCTGGTTTACGCTGGGTTGCATGTTGATTTGCTCTGTGCAGAGGCAGGTTTGACTGGTTTGTGAAGCGTAGCAAGTGTTTGGCTTTGAACTTGTGACCACAGCACCAGTTGAACTGCATATCATTAATTAGTAAAACCTTTTCAGCAATGTAGCACAGTCCATCATTGTAGCGATGATCGTCTACACAAGATGGGAGTTTAAGATTTACATCTTGGTTTGATTTATCCCTGTATCTGTGTGCATGTTTGTGTATCTATTCTGAATCTGTGTGTGTGTGTGTGTGTGTGTGTTTGTGTATCAAGAAACATATGAGTGCTGCAGCCTGCTTCTAAATAGCGGAGGTGTTGACAGCCAGCTAGATTGTAGGTATAGTGAGAAGTCTAACAGAAATCTGTTTTGAGAAGAAACTTTCTTTGATCAGAGGAAAGAAAATCTTTCATCTTAGGCCTAAAACATCAAACATACAGAAAGACCTATCTCTGACATGTATAGTGTAAAAAGAAAATAGACATTTCATTGAGTTTTGCATTGGTAAACTAAAGTTTGGCTCTTAAATATTATAGAAACTGTAAAGTGAGAAAGAGTAAGAGAAGATAAAAGTGCACCAAGATAAAAACAGAAGATCCATCATATTTTCTGTCCTGTGTTATTGAGAAAAAAAATGCATGAAAAAACAATTTTTCTGAAAAAAAAGTTTTGATTTTAAAATAACTTTTAAAGACAGACATTATAATTAGGGGCAAAGCAAATTTCAAACATAATGAAGGGGGTAGCGAAGGAGGAGTGAAAATGTGTGGAAGGTGGCAACAGACGCCCTCATTAATTTTCTGCAACAACGATTCCTACTGGTCCACTTGACTTTGACGGCAAGTGGAAATGGTTGTGGCCCAGGCAGGATGTGGGGCAGGTCGGGCCTCAGGCAACCATCTGAGCCAGGGCACGTGTCACGATAAGTTGGAAGGCACCGTGCGGTCAGAGCCTGGCCAACCAGATCCTGAGCTGGTGACATGGACCCCACTTTGCCTCCAAGTCTGGGTGAAATGAAGCTCGTCGTCTGTATTATCACGGAGCAACCCACTGTTAGTTAGCTGTTGGCGGTCAGGATTCATGGACTGGGTTGAGGAGGGGTAGATATTCTAATTTGGCACTATGTGGGGTTTAAAGATGGGTCAACGGAGCTATAACAGATCAGCAGACAGGAGCCATCACTATATATAACCTGAAGAAGATGTGCAAGACTTGCATGTTAACAATTTATTCATGGAAGAATTCCGTGTCTGTATCTTGTCCTAACTCTCCGTAACTCAATAAGACATTGAATATCTAATATCCACAGACTTCTCCACTTCCACTGTCAGACTGTTTCCATGGTGATGTGCTAGTGCCGATCTAGCATTGATCTACAGGTTGCAGAAACTAGGCCATGATACACAAGCATGTGAGTGACAAAATAGACGGAAACATAAATTATGACCCTATGTGGCAGTTTGTTTGTGCACACACTGTCAGTCAAAGTCCGTAAAGTGCTTCGCGTTACAGTGTGACGTGTATTTTTACAAACAGATGTCGTGAGAGCCCAGACTGTGAACCAGGCCCCTCCCTGCTTTCTTCAAAGTGAGTCTGCGTCTAGCTGCTTGTTTACTGACAGACTGAACTTATCTAGCGGATACAGTAGCAGTGTAGCAGGCTATTATCTCCAACACCATGATCATATGGCGTCATTGTATCTGCTGACTGCCTGCATTTAGCTCTTCCACTCGTGAGGGAGTAGCCTTCATCTACACATACAATAGCGTATACCTTATGTTGGCACTATGCCATGAGGTTACACATCTTCTCAACTTTCACTCACTCTGTGCAAAACGTGCTGCACATGTATTCAGATTGCATCACTTGTTTCTGCAGTATCAGTGTTTTCAAATGACAATGGAGTTTGCTTCTCATTGGTATATATTGAGCTGCGTGCAGTTTAGGTTACATAAAGACATCTCTCTATTGGTTACAACTTCGAGGAAGTCCGGGGATTATATTGCTCAGCCAGGCCAATAGCCTTTCCCCTATGGTCATAGAACAGGGTAGCACATGTGTAGCACATGCCTCTGCATGAGCACGTGCTGCAGTTTAATGTACTCTGTGCAGCTCTAGGAATGCACTTCAGGAATTTGTCAATGGACTTGAAGAATCTAATCTAAACTTGTAAGGTCACTCAGGTGCTTTCCATTTCCATGATTTTTGTACTCTTTTGCCTCTGCCTTTGTTAGCTCCTCCTTGTATGAACACCACATACTTATCCTAAAGCCTTATTGCAGGCTGTAAGAGCTTTTATTGTCATGTCTCATGTTGTATGATATTCACAAGAAAATGCCCAGCAATGACAGACGAACTATTATTGATTGTTTGTATTTCTATATATAGTGCCCTGGCTTACACTAACTAAATGATTGTACCGTCTCAACAAACATAATCATCACCCACCCAGGAAATCTGAATCTTTCATTTTTGTCACTGATATACACACAGATTTAGTTTTGAAATAAAAATTATGTGTAGTCAGCAAGCTACCATATTATAACTAATTGGCCAAACACTCATCTCGAATAAAATCCAGGAAATAGTGGAAAGTACAAAGAGTAATGGCATACTGGTCTTTGTGTTGTAAGTATAAACACGTTTTAAAGGCCCAAAATACATAAGTTGGTAAGACCAACATATTAATGATGTTGTCAGATAAATAGCAGAGGACAAAAACATGTTGTACAAAGTTAAAGTGAATTTTTATCAAGCATTCCGTGCCCTGTGACCGACAAGCCTTTTTCTTTCTGTTTTTCAGTGTACACAGAGAGACAAAAAGATACAAGGAGCATGGGTGTTGGTAGAGATGGAATCCAGGAGTAAACAAGGTCGTCCTTGACTTGGCATTGGGAGTTATAGTGCCAGCAACACTCATCACTATCTGCAGCCTAATAAATGTTACTAGGGCGGCCCGTAACCTAAATGAAGAAGCACATGGGCCCATCCCCTTGCTCTTGCCAGCTCTCTTACTCCCTCGTGTTTCACTTCCTCACGTGTCTAGGAATGAGGGGAAGGGCTTATTCACTGGAAAGTGGGATGTCACATTAGCAGAATAGGACTGTTGTGATCTCCCCCACACTGGAATTTCAAGGCACTCCTTGCCTCGTAGAACAAATTTTACCCCCAAAATTCAGATTCTAACTTTTCATTCTGACATGAAAGGAGCTTTAAAAACTTAATTTGCTACCTTGGTAGAATAATAGTTATTTAAAAGGCCATGATAAAGCTGAGCCATCAAGTGCCTTCTCCTATGACATGGTAACTAACATCTATTTGTGCAAGACCTTAAACTGCAGTATTCAAAAGAATCCAATAGGCAACTCTAGTCAGATAAGTGATAGATAAAAGTGATCATTAAGCTTGTTAGGGCCGTCGAGCAGTATAAGTTCACTCCCTATGTCACTGTCTACAGTACAATATCTTATAATTTCTGTGGTCATGTAAAATCGCACAAAAGTAGATTTACTAACTATATTGTCAGTACAGTAATTATTTTGGATTCCGCTCTGTTAAACCTCAAATTCCCAGTGTCTACAGACTGCTGAAGGCCGTGCATGGAAGAGCGTGTTTGACATTGCATCACTGCTCTGTGCTGTGTCATTGCTGGATTGAGGGCACTGTGGCACAGCCCGGATCTATTGTCCAAGGGCATGGATCCATGATATGAGGAGGGAAGCCGCACTAAGCTGACCAGACGCACCAGTGAAGCCAGGGAGACAAGGCTAGAAAGACAACTCCTACACATGAACACACATACAAGTGAATTATCAAACAAGAATGTATGACAGTAAAAGGATTTTGGGGCTTCTTTATGTCTCAGTGGTGAACCCTGATGTAACAAAGCTTATAGCTTATAGACCAAAGCACACATATCCCCTGCTTGATCACACAGTGGAGGCCCACTCTACACCTTTGCAATCTCATAACTAAATCCTTCACAAAGTAACATGACACTGCTGTAGTTCTCTTTCCCGAAAGATGGACTAGCATGATCAAGTTATCATTGTTCTGTTGATCCTTGGATCAGGAGGTCTGGGAAACCCACAGTATACCCCCCCTCACGCACACACATTGCTATAGACACACATTCTATCTCCTCTCTTCATTTGTTGTGAAACACATATCACACCAGGAAGCTGGTACCTGTGGAACTAAATGAAAGAGCAGAGAGGGTACCTTGTTTAAATTCTGATCATTTAATCCCCTCGCTGCCTGGCCTGGGATCCTTTCTTCCCATTTGTAATCCCAGTGCAGAACTGGGACATTAGAGATTAGTGTGTGATTACACTGTAGCTGCCCAGTGACCTAAGCTTTGCCTACAGTACTTCAGTTTGGTTTGGTCTGTCCGGGCACAAAAGTCAGACTCATTGGATCAGCTGCCACTCACAAATTTATGCCCATACCCCAGAATGTGAAGCTCTACCCTTCTTGCTATTGGTACAGTATTTTTACAGTGAGTATAGGGACAAAGCCAAAACTTTCATGTGGTGTAACTCTAAAGATAGCTTAGCTCTCTTAAAAATGTTTTTAAAATATTGAAAACCCGATTTAGGGGTTCATACCACTGAAAATGTTTGTAGTTTGTGATATTCTCAAATATTACTATTTATAGAGGGAAGGAATTCAGATATCTACCACTCGAATGTATGATAGGTCTAAAAAGGATGCTGTTCTTTTTCTTTTTCTCAACAGCCATATTGAAGTGAAATATTGGGTAAACAGGTGTTACCGATGACAATAATTCCATTCCATTCTGGTCAAATAGAGTCAGGGCGCTGTTTTATATGTGTCTTGGTTTACTGAAAATGCTCTGCTACACTAAATGAAACAGAACCTTGATTTGTGTCAGTGGTAACACCAGTATTTACCTACTATTTCATGTCAATATGATTACTGTGAAAAAAAAGGTCATTTGACCCAGACAAAGCAGACAAGTCAGCCCTGTGGCTCTGATACTGTATATCACATAAACACCTTGCACTGTGTCCATGTCATATCAGATTTACTGTAATCACCAGTTTACCATTTGTAAATTACTTTCACCTTGAAGCTCCATCTTATTTGACGTGAACCTTAATAATGGGGAAGCACCAGAAAACCAAACAAAACCAAATGCCCCCATCAGATACTTACAAACATTTAAAATTCCACCTTTAATATTCGGACATTATAATTGACAACTAAAAGCTCCTTATCTGTCTTTAATTAACATACCAGTCACTCACTCACTCACTCACTCACTCACAACTAAGTCAGGGTAATTGAATTTTGATTTACTTCTTCTTATCACTGCTTCTTAGCTATGGTGTCATTTCAAGGTTATTCCACATCGCAGGGACACTTTATTTGCAACTTGCAACCTTGTCCTAAAGGAACAAGAACAAGGAAACTTCAGCTGGAATCGTCCATTCAAAACAAATACCTTCAGTGTTGTTTTTGTCTAGTATTTTTCCTGCTCTCCCCTCCCCCCTGTTTTCTCTCTCCTTCCTCTTTGTTTGCTTGATCCTCTCTCCGAGGTGCCTTGTCTCCTCCCAGCGACAGCAGCCGCCCTGTGATTGGCTGTTTGCTGGCGGGGGCGTGGCCTGACCACTGCCTCTGCTGTGTTTTCAGCTCAGTCGTCAGTTTCGGTAACAGCTGCGCACGGAGCACGACGTAAGCACGCGCCTGCTTCGTTTCTTATAAAAAAAAGACAAAAGTGCAGCTTTTACTGCTGTATGAGTAACGATTTAGCACAAATACGAACACGGTGAATATTCACGTAAACGGAGGAGTTGTGTTATTCGCCCCGAGTCAACGAAAGGGAAAGGGAGTACAGGATTTTCTCGCCCGTGTCCTTCCTGTTCAGCCCTTTTGTGTTTTTTTTTCGCTCAACCAGGCGAGCAGCAGCAGCGCCCCCTGCGAGCCACCGTAGAAGCGTTTAAGAATAGGGAGCCACAAGAGCCGCCGAGCATCCTGCCTGCTCCCGTACGACGTGGGTCCTCTCAGCTCAGCTGTCCAATGCGGAGTGAGGATGAGTCCCGCTCTGGAAGCCCTCATGCAGGCAGACGGGACTCCGTATCCCGCGAAAGGGGTGATGCTTGAACCCTTCGTGCACCAAGTGGGGGGTCACTCCTGTGTGCTGCGTTTCGGGGAACAGACGATCTGCAAGCCCCTCATCCCCCGCGAGCACCAGTTCTACAAGAGCCTTCCACCAGAGATGAGGAAGTTCACCCCCCAATATAAAGGTAAGACGCTTAGCCTCTTCCAGACCCGGAGCGAGTATCAACCTGTGTCAGAACTGAGCATGCGTAGTGATGCCTTGGTTGTTCCATTATCAATTTCCGCCTTCTTTTTCTCATCTCTGTGCTCAGACCGGACGGTATATATCCATACAATATTACAAAATGGTCAAGAACTGCATCTATTCAGATCATGAGATAATATGTTGCACCAGGGAAGGGATGGATGATGGCAATGCTTCAAGGGACATGATGTATATAACGGCACAAAATGTTCTGCACTATTTCCTGATTTCAAAGGCCACATATTGTGACATAGAGTGCAAGGTCACTCATATCGGAGCCATTGGCAGCCGCCACCACAAATCGTTACTTGGATGGCACCCATTTATTAGGAGAGGGTCCGGTAGTCTTACCAGAGGAGTAATTCACCAGTCAGTTGAGATTTCCAAGTCTCACATCAGATAAATGGAATATCACGTTCCCTGGTTTCCCTGGTCCATGGCTTAGAGCGTCATCACAGATGGGTTATATGGCATCTGAATCCTCAGTAATGCAGCATGGGACTATAAAAAGACCCAGGGTTAGGGCCCATAGTAGAGGAGATCGGGTGCCTCCAAATGCTCACCAGCGATGCTGTGATGTCTCTACTCTTTATTGAATAGTGATTGAGAGAGTTGTCAATCTTGATTTTTAAAGAGCCATTTCTGTTGTTATTGAAGTTTCGTGATGAGAACATTTCAGAACTGTCTATTTACCATTGGCATATATGTGTTAAGAAATGGAGACAAAATAGAGAAGTCATGATCTGCACAGGCCTTCTGAGAATCCCTGAACTCTTGTACAGTAAGAATCACTAATAAAGATGTATAACTGTGTCAAATGTATGATAGTGTTTCACTTAATGTTATTTTTGAGCCCTTCTTGTGAGTCGCCCTGGTGACTCACAAGTTCCCACACTCCAACACTGAGGTGGTGTGATGAAAGTACATCACATGAATTCTCTGCGCAACACTTAGGGGAGGAATGGCTTCCTACAGGAAGGTTATGTCAGCACACATGACATAAGCCAGGCCTCAGCCTGCGGAAAACTACGTGGTCGCTGCGTCTTCAGGCTCGCTGTTTAACACGCTAAACTTCACAATGCATTCTTTCAAACACTGGCTTTATTCTGTTTGGATTTACCAAAAGGAAACTCTATTTTTGTTATTCAATGGCTTTGATTTGTAATGTGACTGCTGTTTGTGGTGCTGGATGTATCCACCTACAAGTGAACGTCACAATATTCAGACAGTCAGAGTAATCATGTGAAGATTCTATTTTTGTCATGTTATGGAATTTTCTTTCTGCTAATGTAAGACACCGACAGTCCATTACTACTGACTACAAGGACAAGTGCCTTCCATTTACATCCCCCCTGCTCCTCCCCCACCCGCTTTCCTTCTGCTCTCCACGTTGCCCCCATTGTTACATAACACCAGGGGTTGTGGGTAGGGGGACATGGAACAACTAATGAAACACAGCCATGGTCCATTTCAACCACATTGTGTGGGTTATCTTTATCAGCCACTGCAGCTGTGATGTTGCTTCTCAGTGTGACGTCTCCCCCACCCCGCACAGAGACAGGCCCTTCTAGGGACTTTTACTACGGACAAAAAGGGGGGGGGCTGCTGGGGAGCCTACTCATGGATCATAATTTAAAATGGCATTGCGATTGGTGCGCACACACACACTACTTCTATCATTTTGATGAATCCAGAAACACCTTTAAATATGCCTGAGACTTGAATTATGGATGGTGTAGAAAGAATCATGGTTTCTTATTGAATCTTTGTTGTGATTTCTGTTCAGCGTTGCTTGTTGAGCTTTTGCCTCATGAACCTTTTGTGCAATAAGAATTGAATGAATGAACTGTACGTTCTTTTCCAATGTCGTGCTGATGGCTCGAAACTGTATGATGAGATACTGTCTGTTTCATGAGTGTTTGGTAGTCGCTTAATAAATCTCCTGCTCAGACATGTTTTAGCCTTGTGTGGTATTTTCTGTGTCCTTGTTTCTTCCTGATGAGTCTCTAGAAAAACTGTTTGCCGTTAATGATATAAAATGCTCTTATCTTTTGCACTTCCATCTCTTTCTGCCTCATCTATATCCTCATCTGACACATAAAATGGCTGTGTGATGCTGCAGACATTTTCTCATGCTTTCTGTAATGTGTCTATATATTAATGGAAATGCTTTTGTTTAATGTGAATAAAGAGACAGTTGGTAAAGGCTGTTCTAATATTACTAGTTAAATTAGCAAATATACAAAATGGGAAACGACTAGAAAGCTGACTCTGGTACCTTCCTTCTCACCCTCTCAGGTGTAGTATCGGTCAGTTTCGAAGAAGACCAGGAAGAGAACCTGTGCCTCATCGCTTACCCCCTCCACAGCGAATCAGGCGACCTGGATAACAAAGATCCCACAGCAGACTGCGAGCCCAAGAGCAAGATGCTGAAGTGGAGCAAGAAGAACCAGTCCTCTCTGCTATTGGACAACGACAACTACAGCAAAGACAGAGCCCGACAAAGCCGTAAAGAAGACAAGATCATGAGGTGAGGTCGCTTTCATGAGTGCCTTTTTTCATTTCATGTATATCCTGCCAGATTTTTCACAAATGGGTTTTTGTAATGCCATGGCTGACATTTTTCTGTGTCTTCACCTTTGCAGTTATAATCGTGATGAGGAGCAGCAGCAGCAGGCAGAGGTTCTCTACCTCAGCCTGGAGAAGGGCAACATGGTACCACAGATTAAACACAATCCATGGAGTCTCAAATGTCACCAGCAGCACTTGCAGAGGATGAAGGAGAATGCAAAGCATCGCAACCAATACAGTATCCTTTCATGAATGACTGCAACGAAGAGCCTAGTTATAGAGATTGGTTATTAATATAAGCATGTATATACTATGTAGTAGTCTATAAGTCTTGTGTTGTTGCACGATCCTTGACCCACTTTCACAGAATTTATCCTGTTGGAGAATTTGACATGGCGCTACAGAGTACCATGTGTCCTAGATTTGAAGATGGGAACTCGCCAACATGGGGATGATGCAACAGAGGAGAAGAAAGCCAATCAGATCAGGAAGTGTCAGCAGAGCACATCTGCCTCTATTGGAGTGCGACTCTGCGGGATGCAGGTACAGTATAGAAGCCACACGAATTTCTGCCTTGTTCCGGTTCTGTATGTGGAGGTGCTCATGTTTCCCGTGTGAACCCTCAGGTGTACCAGTCGGACTCCGACCAGCTGATGTTCATGAATAAGTACCACGGCCGTAAGCTGACGCTGGCGGGTTTCAAGGAGGCGCTCTATCAATTCTTCCACAACGGCCGGCGCCTGCGCCACGAGCTGCTGTCCCCGGTGCTGCGCCGGCTCCGGGAAATGCAGGCCGCCCTAGAGGCCTGCGAGTCCTACCGCTTCTACTCCAGCTCCCTGCTCATCATCTACGACGGAGACCCCCCCAGAACTCCCGCCAGACCTAGGCACCGCGGTGGCGAGGAAGGCGACGAGGACGAGCCCTCGGATGAAGACGACGACGACGAAGATGAGGAGGAGGAGGAAGAGGAAGGGGCCTTCAGTTTCCCTCGTTCCTCCTCGGCAGGCGGCAGCGCCGGCGTGGCTGGGGGAAGCAGCAACAGCAGCAGCGGCCGCTCATCCCACAGCAGTGGGGAGGCCAGCGGCCCCGCCGCGGACGTCCGCATGATTGACTTTGCTCACACCACTTGTCGGCACTACGGAGAAGACAGTGTCGTGCATGAGGGCCAGGACAGCGGCTTCATCTTCGGCCTCCAGAACTTGATCAGCATTATCTCCGAGCTAGAGGATCACAGCACTGACTGAGGCTGGACTGGAGCCCATCATGGTCTGAATTTCGAGCTTGGGAAGAGCTCACTGAGCTGAAACCCTGCTACTCCGAGGTGTATCGTCCTCACACCTACATGGGGGCCTGACCCCCCCTCAGCTAAGGGGGGAACCTCAGACGCCTAAGGGCCAGAGGAGAGCGAGCGGCCGTTGCTGCTCTCTCCCTCACCTGCCAGAGGACAGGGCTGCCTGTGCCCTTACTTGCACTTTTCTCTCTCTGAGACTGTTCCTGTTTTTCTTTGTTTTACATGGGTAGGAGAAATATTGTGCGAGCTGGAGGCCTCTCAACAAACACAGGGACTCCTGTAGCATCCTAGGATTCTCCTTCCCTTCTCCTCCTCTGGTACAGATGTGTTTCTTTATTGTAAGTTCTCTCTGAGAGAGAAAGAGTGAGGTGGAGATAATTGAAGCTGAAGTGTAGTTCTAGGAGTGTGGTGCTTTACCTGTGACATGAGTTTGTTGTTTTTTTTTTTAATGAAGTTTGGACTGGCAGTCCCTAACAGCACAGCACATTATTAGCAGGAAAGATGTACGAGCTGACCTGGACTGACTGGGTCAGCAGCAGTAGCAATTGACATATTAAGCTTCTGATAAATACATTTTGTGTTTATATTGGTGTTTCTTAAGACCCCTTGACATGTTTTTTTGTGTCCGGCGGGGAACTTGGTGGTTGAAGAACAATATTATTTAGATATAGAAGAAGGGATTTGCCTTTTTTCCCCAACAGGTGTTTTGCCCTGTACTTTGTTGGCTACAAAAGAAAGACATTTTTTAAGGGAATAATAACCCTGTTGTGTCATTGTTGTTTTTGTCTGAGTTTTCTCCTCTTCATTCCTGAAACTTTGACTCAACAAAGAGAAAATAATGATTAAAAAAAAAACACTAGCTACAAAGACTATTTATTTGAAAAGATTGTTTGAAAAAAAAATGGAAATGACTACATTCCATATAACCACTCTTAATGTTCTGTTCTGATACTGACTTTGATTTATTTTGTTATTGAAAGAGCCAATACCTCTTGTATGTGTGTTAACAGTGTCTTGGAAAATAAAGGCATTCATTTGTGGTAAAAAAAATATATATGTCTCTTTTATTTTTATTTGCAGTAGTAGTAGTTTGTGAATTATGCATTCACCTTACAGGAAGAAGAGAAGTGGGGCAAGGGAAACTTCTAATTCATATATAGGCCAGCTGAATCCTCTTTAGACCAATCATTTGTTACTCCACATAGCAGGACTTCCTGATGACTCCCAGGCACCAGCAGTCGCCTGTAGTGTTTTTTCAGGACAAATATTTATCTGTTCGATCAGATGACGTTGGGGTCGTACCCTAGTTTGAGTTGTAAGTTGTAGTTGAGTTCAGTAATGACAGTAAAGAAAGATGCAAGAGAAGTATTTAGTCCATTGTAGAATATTAGCCACTGTTGCTTAATATCCAGATGTTAATACTTGAACAATCTTTAGTGAGTTTTATTTTTTACAGTCAATTTATGCACATCACATACGTTAGGACCAAACATTAACAATTGGTTCTGACAGATCAAAAGTCATCAAATTCAATTTTATTGTCAATTTCTTCACATGTACTTGACATATAAAGGAATCGAAATTGAGTTTCTCACCATCCTATGCGTTTTACATTTACAACAACATTAAAGTGCAGGTGCGCAAGACGAGACAATCCTAATTCCAGAGTCACTCTGGGCAGATCAAATTTTTTTCGTTTTCTACTTTAACAGAGAATCCACCTTCAAGTGAGTTACCGCCTATCAATGAAGAGTGAACAGACTCCGTACACAGGTAATGAACATGAGAGTCTGGTAGGACCAGGCTGTCACATCAGTCACTGAGAGCTGAAATGCCAAAATAAAAACGAGATGAGCAAAACCACTGTGTGAAATGTGACGTAACTGGGTGTCAAATCATTTAAATACAAAAACACTTGGTTCTGAGATGATGCCAGTGTTAGATATTATTTGCTTTTGTGACCTTCCAACACTTTGACAGTGAGTTTCTAGGCATTGACAAACAGTTTTGATTAGATTAGGAGGGAAAACATCCAGACCTGGTTCCGTTTCATCAGTGTGTAAATAATTCTACATATTTTAGATCAATTACATCCACAAGAAAGCCTCTGCCAAGGGAACATTTGTTTTAACAGCGATGCCTTTGAGGGTGTAAACAAAAAGGGCCGCTAATCTCTCTTTGCATGCGTCAGCCTCCCTTATTAAGCAGGTTAGTCGAGATTTTTGACTCAGTTTCCTTTCGGCGGCGACATCGGTGACTGATCTGTACTTGGTCCCAGATTATACACTTCAAATGAAGAAAAAAAACTTCCCTAGGGGGCTGTGTGGCATTAAGCTGGAAGCAGGAAGCATTACAAGGTGTTAGTGTTACACCACCAGCATCATAGTAATAACCTCAGATGACCTCTATTTGTTTAGCCTATGCACCGTGACAAAAAACAGTAGCTTTCCTAGTCAGCCTAATCGGCTTTGAGGCACCGGAAAACCCCATCTGACCAGAGGTAGAGGAAAGTCAGGCTCTGTTTCAAGTTGTTTCCTCTCGTTCACGTCCCCTCAGCCCTTGGTATCCTGTAAACAACCAAGTAACAACATAGGTCACGGTGGACATTAAGGCCAAAGAGAAGTCGAGTGGATTAATGGGAATAGAGAATAGAAACTTAATATTGAATTTGTATGCAGCCACTCTGTTGTGATTGGTAAAAGAAAAAAATAGATTTAACTTAACGCAGGAATATTTTGGTAATGTTACTTACCTGGAACAGGATGGTATGTTTCTAAATACCAGGCAGTGCTGTAGTAGCAGATACCTGTCTTCAACCTTGCATGACGTGTGAACAGGGTGTAGTATGTTAAAAGTGACTCTAGGCTATCTCATTTTGGAGGTTCTCCTGGTTCTCTTGCTATCTATGTATGTGCTATGAGAACTGTTTGTCCACATTACTATACAGAACACACTGGCGACACCCCGTAAACAAACAGACACTGCATACAGATACCTCGTATCCAGTTACAGGCTTTTTTTGCTTTGTGTGAGCTGTTACTTTTATTCATGCATCTTTTCGTTTTTAACTATACCGTGTAAAGGTTATTTTGAATGTAATTTCTATTTATTTTGTATGGACCCCAGGAAGTGAGGACTAATTTATATCCTTAAATAGACAAATAAACATATTAAATGATAGAAAGACATGCTTTTGATATTTGTGAAGTATTTTGTCGCTCTCTTAGTCGAATTCCTATCTGCTGTCCTGCCCAGGATGTTAGAGTTTGGTGCGGTGAAAGTCATCAAAGCAAAGTGAAGGCACAGACAAGCTGTTTAGGAGAGCTGATAGCATGGAGCATGAGAGGGATTATTATTTCCCCCTTTGAGATCTATAAATAACAGCAAATACCGCGCTCATCTGCCGCGAACAGAGTTATGATTATATTTTGCTGCAGCACAGCATTGACTCACATGGGTCTGTACAGTATTGAAAATCAAGCCCAAAAATGTGTTTGAGTAATGAAAGCACACGGTGGTGACTCATTTCTTTACTCGCTTTGCTTTTACTTCATCTGCTCGATTTTTGGACGATCAGGCTTGTTTGTCTTTTGTCTGTGTTGCATATATGCTGGTGTGGGACATACTGTAGGCAGTTGCCTTGGAGACTGAATGGACTTTTTTTTAACAGTGATACATTACTATGGCAACAGCCACAGTATTTATAACACGGCCGAACCACAAAAATGCAACGATGCCTTAGCCTCAAATATTCAAGTAACTTGATTAAAAGATACCTGCCACATGACAAAATTAAAGGTGATGTCCTGCTGTTAAAAGCTAAGGTAGAAATAAAAAGCAGCCATTTGTTTTTTGCACAACAACAGAGGTTTACCTCATTTCACCAAAACCTTGCAAAAAAACATCTCACTGGCTCAGCAAAGCACTGACAGGCTTACTCTGTGTGATCAGACTGAACATTATTGTATCAAAGTTTTGCAATGTGCTGAAAGTACAAAAGCAGATTGACCCCAATAGAACATGGGAAGTGTGAGCTATGGTGTAAGAACCAGTGTGATTAATATTACCCCCATGATAACACATGCAATGATGGTGACGTTTGCACACATGGTATGACAGTCATCTCAGTTCAAAGGTTATGAAAATTCTTATCTCACTGTGTGAATGCCATTTCAGCTACATGAGCTCCACGGCCTGTTGACTTTAAAACACGATTGTGTCTGAGAAATCGTGTCTCACTGAAACAAACCTGAATTGGCAGCACAACACCAATATTATCACTCTGCCCGTGGTGTAGAGTGAGAGTGTGCAATCTTAAAACAAGCTGGACAGGAGCAGCTCAGAAAAGTGTTTTGATACACTCTAAAAAACTGAAACCCTCAATTAAACATAGCCTACGGAGGCATTGAAAGCACTACAGCGCCACAAAATCTGTCATATGTGCCGATAGAATGAAATCATGGCCTATCATGCAGCCCTCCATGTCATAGATAGATTAGATAAGAAAGCTGTGGGGGAATCAAATGACAGTTAGATCAGACAGAGGAATTTACGGTGCCATAAAGCTGATCAAACCCTGTGCTTACAGCTGTTGGCACATTTTCATATCAGACAAATTGCATCAAGATTAAGATATAGATCCCTGCTGGCACTTTCCTAATATATAGCTGCATCAACTCTAAAACCTTTGTCCTTGAGGGTTTAATGAGCAGCTGCATTTCACAACCAGGGTTGGCTTTGTGACTAGACAGACAGACTTTATTGTTCTTACCATGTGTTCTAATAAGTAGTTAAATGGGCAGTTACATTAATTAATAGTATTCCTGACCATCCATGGATGTGTATGTGCGTGGTGCTGATAGCTCCTGCTACCTTTTGGCCTAATTTTAACTCATAGGGAGAAATGTGAAACTCTAATGAAGAGACTAGACCAGGGTGTGCGAATGCTTATGTATACGCGTGATGGGGAAATGCACACTCATTTTTTTTCTTGCAGCTGCTCAAATGATGTATGAGCGTGCATGTTTAAAAATAACAAAGACAGGACACGACAGGCAGGGCGAAGATATGAGTGTACAGTTGGTAGTCTGGAATAATCTGGATTAAGACTGGTTAGCCCAGCCCAGTTAAAGACACTTAACCCTTGCATAGCTATGTTGAGGCCTATTACAAACATCACATTCTGTTCCAGGGATTGTGTTAGGTTTGTGCTGGTTAAAACACAGCTGCATTAATCCTAGTTACATACATTTTCCACTTCATACATCTTGCGACACGACACTCTTTCCCTGAAATAATTGCAGTGCCTATAATAAGGCGGCGTAGGCAGGGTGTAACAATGAATGACACTCTAATTCACAATTATGTTCCTAGATACTTTTTTTTTTAGCAGTGAACAATGGCAATTTTAAATTGTGGATCTGGCCCTTTTCAATTTCTCCTGTAGCAGCTTTTTGTCGGATGTCTTGCTTCAAGACGAAGCAAATCTTATTGGATATTGTATCATTTCGAAATATATTTTAGAAATTAAAAAAAATCGACCATGTTTAGATAAGCTATACTGTTGATTTCCTGGGTTTCTGCATTTCATTTAGTCAAAACACGGGATTGCACAAGTCCACTGGGGTCATGTAGAAGTCATATGTGTTTATGTTAAGATTAGGTAACCTTTTCACATGTTATGTAAGACATTTACTTTGAGGATGCTCTGAGCAACAGCCAAACCCTCCATACTGTATTCTACTAGGAATTGGAGGTGCTTTTTATATTAATATATTTTATATATTTATATATTAATATTAACTAGTTGATGGATTCAAATGAAATGTCATGCAGGCATTTGTGCTTCATGTAGGATGAGTTTAAATCACTTGGTGCTTTTAAGTTTTCATCTGTCATTGTCAGCTCTTTTCATTATTCCCATTGATTTAAATAGAAAATAGCACATGGTAATGTATGTTCTGCTGGTTTTGTTTTGGAAAACTTATCCTGATAGTTTCAAAATTGAAAGACTCACTTTTTTTTTAAAGATAACTAGTCGAGCTGTTCTTTACTAACTCGCTAATACCGCGTGAGAAAAGATCTGCAGGAAGGAGTTACGGGTGTGTGATCTGTAGATGTTTATATAACCTGAAGCATAGGGTCGAGGACATAGTGTTCCTCTGTTTTTCTGGGTCGCTGCAGTGGATTATAGGGACAATTATCAGTTAAAGCCATGACCTTAAGCCCTGACCTTTAGCACTCTACAGCATATGTACATTGCTGTATGGCAGTCATGGTGAAAAGTATCAACTGTCTGTAAGTCACCTGCTCTTTGCCACAGGGAAGACGTCAATCAGAGTGGCGGAGGCTGACGTCAGACATTGGAGCATGCAGTCTCGCTCATCAATAAGCCACCGTCACTGAGAGAAAATGATCCACAGTGAAACGAAAATCAGTAGTAGTGTGAAGAAAACAAGAGATACAATATAAGACAGCGAGGCAGGCAGCAAACTGCTCAGTCTCATGGCAGTCTTGTGACTTTTTACTCCTGGTTTATGGTGTCAATGCTCCCACATTTCTCTGGAAATAGATTGAGGTTGTGTATTGGATTGCCTGATATTTCTAAATTGTTGTATTTTTTTATGCATCTTCGTTCTCCACCGACCTCTTCCTCCTGCAGGTTACACAGGATTTAAAGCTCATAACTTGTTTCCTCCTTTGAGATTCGGAAAGGGCATCTGTGAGTAACAGGAGGGAGTGAAGATTTGTGCACTGACTGACTTTTGAGCACGTCCTTGTCCTGCAGTGAATAAACCAATTTGAAGGCCTCCTTGGCTACAGCTATGAGATAAGGTTTTATCTGTTAGAGCAGCCTATCAGTTTTCTTTTCCCTTAAGCGCCAGCACTACAGGCCATCTGTAGAACTGAGCTCTGTTCTGTGCGCTCAAAGTAAAGCAAGAAAGAAATGAAGGAAAAAAGGAAGGAAAACGACGGAATACACGGGAGATGAAACAAGGAAGGAAACAAATGTTAAAACAATGGAGGAAAGAAGGAAACAAACAAGGAAACAAACAAGAAGACAAGAAAGGAAGGGTAAAAAGAAAGAAAGAAAGTAACAAAAATAGGCGGAAAAAGGAAGAGAATGGAAGAAAGGGAGGAATAAAGGAGAAATTGAAGGATGGAAGAAGGAAGTAGGCATTTTTTAATTTGCTGAGACTGATATTGCTGGCATCTGCTGTATTGATACACAAGATGTTCATAAGTGCATTAATCTCAAAAATCTATAGTTTCTAAAAGAATTGGAATAGTTTGAGTTTAATCAGAAATTCACACAGCCAATAACTGAACAAAACTGACAATGTGAAGAATACTACATATTATTTGGTCCACCCCCAGGTATTTCCGTTGTTCTGGCTCTGCTCAATCTGGCTAAAGACCAGTCTGTGTGAGATGTTCTATGTTAAACTGTCTTCACCAGCACTGCGCTTACTGAACTTTATTTTATGCAGGCCTCTGCTGCTCTCTAATGGAGACATCCATGCATTTCATGCATGGAGGGATATTGAAAAAAGCAAATATGTGATAGTCAGAGAAGACTGGCCAAAGACATAGATTTTTAAATGGAAAGTTATAGAGCAATGAGGTTAATAAAACAGCAGTTATCCATTCCTTACCATGCATATGCCAACAATAGAGGAACAAGTAGGCATTTTACTTAAGTAGAAGTAGCTCTCTCTCTAATCAAATGTATGGCATTTTCTCTTTTTTTGTTATGTTCCCAAAATATCAACTCTGTCGAGACCAGGAGCAGGTCTCTGTCATTAATGTTGAATGTAGCAGTATCACAGAAATCCTAACAAATGGTTTTGAGGCAGAGTTTCTGAACATGGGCTGTGTGTGAATGTACAGCAGCTCTGTCTTGTTCTTGTTGAAGCAAGCCTAATTGTGAAGCACATCCTCCAGATGTTAGTCAGTCAGTCATTTTATACACCCGCTTATTCCTCCCTGGGGTCACGTTGGTCTGCTGGAGCCAATCCTGGTGCATTTCAGGCGAGAGGCAGGGATACACCCCAGACAGAACACCAGCCTATCATGGAGCACATACACCATTTACCCACACACTCGTGTACATGTAATTTAGAGTCTCCAATTAACCTCAGCATGTTTTTGGACTGTAGGAGGAAGCTGGAGAACCTGAAGAAAACCCACACAGATAAGGGGAGAACATGCAGACTCCACACTGAAAGGTCTTAAACCAAGAACTTGACCTTTTGCTGTGAGGCAAGATTTGTATCTAACAGTTTTTAGTGGATTGCACTAATAACTCTTGAGTGATGTGGCACTATAGTAGCTCCTTGAAGTGTATGATTATCAAAATTAATAAATCAAATAAAAAGTTTTAATGATTTTGATACAGGTAGTTTCATGCCAATAACAATGACAATAAAATTAAATAAATAGAGGCCAGTGGAACTGCCTTCGGGGTGTGTGTGTGTGGGGGGGGGGGGTCAAAAAAAGTATACTAAAATTATAGGAAGAAATTCATAAAAATACCCTCATCATGTTATGTTTTCTAGTGTTTTCCCTGTATTGTGTAGAATAAAAATGGAAATAAATTTTAATACAAAAAAGTAAAGTGCAAGTGCCTACAGTACTTAAGCTACGTTCCACCAGTTGACCTATCACCAATCGAAACGTACATGTTTTAACATGTTATAACCACACAAGGATGAATGGCTATTAAGTACGTTAACGATGATGATACCAGGAGCTTCCCGTGGGTGCCTGTCTCTTTAAATGTCGCCTCTGCTCTGTAGTGGTGACGTGTCTCTACACTGTCTCCTCCTGCTCGTCGCTCCGGTGCCTCAGACAGTAGTGAGCTTGAGTCTGGTCAGATTTTTGTGGTGAACAGTTGGGACATCATCATGGGCAGTGAGTATCAGATCGAGAGTCGCATGAGGCCGTTATCTAGATCGTATAAAATAAGACCCTGGATGCAGTTTTTTTGACAGCGTACTCGGCTAACGTTAACGTAGTAGCGCTGCCAGCGATCGCGGGCTAGCTTACGCCGTGGCTAGCTAGCTAGCTAACTGTTCGGCTTTTCTGCCATAGTGAGTCGTTTTGTGATAAAACGTCGTTATTTGTCAAAGAGTCGTCGAGTTTTTTAATGGACGCTGGGTTTTCTTGACTTTTGTGTGGTCTTAGAAACGCCACGTTGGTTTTCAGCCCACTGGAAACACATCGGGAGCTAATGTGTTAGCCACTCATTCAAAGACATTGACAAGTCTAGTGATGACGACGCATAACACCGCCGCTGTTATCCGGAGCCTGCTGCTCCTTTCATCCGCCTGCACTCACGATAAACTTGTGACATTGATCATGTAAAGGCCTAGCAACGAAACTGCTATTACTGTGAAACAGATTTTTTTCATATTTGATAAAAATATATGCTTGATTCATAGATTCATGTGTTGAGTCCGCCCCCCATTCACTGCCACGTCCCACTGATGACCAGCTACTATCTCCAGTAAATCACTTCTACACTGTGTTTGCTTGTTTTCAGTCAAATTCTTGGAGGTGATAAAGCCATTCTGTGCGGTGCTGCCAGAGATCCAAAAACCTGAAAGAAAGGTGTGTATTATTTTTTTTTTCCTGTCACCAGATTTACTAGTACAGTATATTTGGCAACAGGCTAACTCTTTAGCAGCATGATGAGGAATCTCCATTAGGTTTTAAGTCTTAAGGGTCCGATTATATATATATCCAAAAGACAGAAAACAAATACATTTTTGTAAAAAGTGTTATTACATATTTATTACTTCTGTATAAAACTAATTAACTGTAATGAGTAAGTCAGTCAGTCACTTATATTTACAACAAATTTAGATTAATTACCAAGGTTTCTGTGATAGAAACCTCCAGAAGTCCATTTTACCTTTTAATTTCTGTGATTTCTAATGATAAAGAATTCCTGAAATACGTTGCTCAATAAATCACTGTACGTCTATGATTGTTTTGACCAACAGATTCAGTTCAGAGAGAAGGTGCTATGGACGGCCATCACTCTCTTCATCTTCCTTGTCTGTTGTCAGGTGAGTGCCTTATATTATTACAGAACTTGTGCATGTGGTTTCTGCTGAGGAAAATCTCGCGGTGATGTTTAATCAGTATAATCAGCTATGCTGTATGGAGATGAACCATCTATGATGTATGACTCCAGTCTCATATTTTGATTATAAAAGCAATGCTTTTCATGGCATTGAAATAAAATGCAGGAATATCTTTGAATTGTGAATATAGCCTCACAATTAGCCATTATTAGGCTGCTCTCAACATTTGAGTTGGGTATTGACGTATTTAATCAAAAAGTAAACAAAAACAAGACCATCTACTCTCCACGCGCTCATCATTGTTTCCATGGAAACGGTGAATAAACAAGGCTGCACAGTGTTGTGAAAGTTATTTTACTATTTTATTGCATTTATAGTTTTAACATGTAATGTTCTCAAATATAGTACGAGCTTGGAAAAACTGTAGCTAGTATACAAAATATAATCTTTGTTTTAGTATTAAAGAAAGAAAAATATTTATTTGTAGTCAGATGTCAAATTTGAAATCTGAAAAATGTACATGAAGGCTGGAATTTTGAAATGGAAAATGTGTAGGAAGCCTGTACATATTTTGCTAACCATTATTTGTTTTATTAAACTATAAATGATTTATTCATACTTTTTCAGTTTATACATAAAATAACATTTGCTAGCAGCCCATCATAATTAATCAGTCTAAAACTATGCATGAAATGTAAATAGGGTTTCCTATTAAAACGCAATAAAGTCTGTTTAGAATAATAATTAGAAAAGCAATTTTTTTTAGATATTTTACATTTCGTCAAAGGATGAAGATAGGTGTATGTTGCATGACAAATACAATCTTTCCCACTTAATAGTTTGTGAAAGAATTTAGATAAATGCGACAAACATTTAACTTGTCACTTTTTTTTCCTAGATTCCCCTGTTTGGCATCATGTCCTCAGACTCTGCAGATCCATTCTACTGGATGAGAGTAATTCTGGCTTCAAACAGAGGTATTTGTCCATTTTAGATTTGAGAAATGGGGGGGGGGGTAAATCAGTGAGATATCTAAATATATATGCTCTGCTGCTGGTATGCCCTAACTGGACTATTTTCCACCAGGTACTCTGATGGAGCTGGGTATCTCACCTATTGTCACCTCAGGCCTGATCATGCAGTTGCTCGCTGGAGCTAAGATCATTGAAGTCGGAGACACACCCAAGGACAGGGCTCTCTTCAACGGTGCTCAGAAATGTAAGAAAAACTTCATCAAGCAGGCTGTGAAGTAAACGTAGGGTTATAATTTACTGTTAAGGATTACAGATTATCTAATGCTTCTTGATGTATTTTAGTGTTTGGAATGATCATCACCATTGGCCAGGCCATCGTTTATGTGATGACTGGCATGTATGGAGATCCCTCAGAGATGGGTGCTGGAATCTGTCTGCTCATCATCATTCAGGTGAGAACAGGAGGATCTAATTTGACTGAAACATGTTGCTCAGTGGGCATGCACTTCAAATAAAAAAAGAAATAATAATATTTCAAACTAAAAAATCATTTAAAACAAACAGTTGTTTGTAATATATATATAAATTAATTCATTTGACATTAACCATTATTTTAACTTGCATCAGTGTATTTTTTGTTGCTTTAGTAAAGCTTGTTTTATTACAAACTTATTCTCTACAGTGATAGTAATTTGACATAACAAGCCATTATCAAATGTATGTCTCTTCTTTGAATTAAGAGCTCAGAGATGTAGAAGTAAAATGTTATTGACATGGGAGAGAGGCATCAAGGTCATCTCAGAGAAGCCTGGCATTAAGTTACATCACAACATTAATATTGTCCTTGCTCATTATTAGACGTCTACTACCATTGGGTTCTTATAGATTAATGTTGTTCATTTAAGTACCAGTAGAACAGGAAGTACTGTTCTTAAATGCAAATAGTTAATATCAAGTTTATTTGTGTAAACAAGTGATCTAATGCACTTGAGCGACGAATCCCTGCACAAAAGTTTATGGCAAAGAAGTGAAATAGCATGTGACTAAATGTGTTGCGTTGTTCCGTAGCTGTTTGTGGCCGGGCTGATCGTGCTGCTGCTGGATGAGTTGCTCCAAAAGGGCTATGGTCTTGGTTCAGGGATCTCGCTGTTCATTGCCACCAACATCTGTGAGACAATCGTCTGGAAGGCTTTTAGCCCCACGACTGTGAACACTGGCAGAGGTGAGACGCCGCATAGAAGTCGCTGAATATGTGGTAATAATGAATAAATGGACAGGCCATGGCAGTGATCAAAGTCTGAAAGATATGTCTCATTTTGTGACTTTTTGTATTTGCAGGCACGGAGTTTGAGGGGGCAATCATTGCTCTTTTCCATCTGCTGGCTACAAGGACGGACAAAGTGCGTGCTCTGAGAGAGGCGTTCTACAGGCAGAACCTACCCAACCTCATGAACCTCATCGCCACAGTGTTCGTCTTCGCTGTAGTGATATACTTCCAGGTGAGTGGTTGGATGGCAGAATTCCTACTGTGTTGGATGATGGCATTTGAAAAGGAGCACTGTCTAATTAATGGTTATCCTACCCTCCATCACAGGGATTCAGAGTGGATCTGCCCATCAAGTCGGCCCGCTACCGTGGCCAGTACAACACCTACCCCATCAAGCTGTTTTACACCTCCAACATTCCCATTATCCTGCAGTCTGCCTTGGTGTCCAACTTGTACGTTATCTCCCAGATGCTTTCAACACGCTTCAGTGGCAATTTCCTTGTGAATCTGCTTGGAACGTGGTCTGTAAGTATAAAGTTTGAGAACATTTTTCAGGTTTTTTTTTCATTCTAAATGATAAAACAAAATGTATTTTTTCTGGAACTCAAAGCTTATTTTCTTTTTCTCATGTTTCTAGGATGCCACGTCTGGTGGTCCCGCTCGTGCCTACCCCGTGGGTGGACTCTGTTACTACCTCTCTCCTCCGGAGTCGTTTGGGTCTGTTCTAGACGACCCAATCCATGCCTGCATCTACATTGTCTTCATGCTGGGATCATGTGCCTTTTTCTCCAAAACCTGGATTGAAGTCTCAGGCTCTTCTGCTAAAGATGTAAGTCCTTACTGCTTTCTAGCAGGTAGCTTTGGTGGTTTATTTCAAAGAGTCTGTGGTTTAGAGCTCTGTTTTTTCTTATCATCATCCAGGTGGCGAAACAGCTAAAGGAGCAGCAGATGGTGATGAGGGGACACAGAGAAACCTCGATGGTCCATGAGCTGAACAGGTAAAAGCCTTTTCATTTACAAGCATTTAGGATTAATTTTATGAACATATCTTATGGAGCTGCACAAACCAAACATCAGTTTGCATTTAGGTTGGCAATACCAATCATTGTGCACATTTGTTTCAACATACTATTTTAGTCTTAGTGAGATATAAATTGTCTCTTTTTTGTATGAAAAGAAATTCCTCTCTATTGATTTATATTAATGAAGTCTGAGAGTCTTGCTGAAAATATTCATCAGGATATACTAAATAAATCACAGCAGGGTTTCAAATGTTAAGCTAACCATCATTGACATTTCCTTTATTTCGAAATCACCCTCTAACTACACTACAGTCATAGGAATATAATGATTTGAATATCTACCATTCTTGGTAATTTCACTATTCCTACTAAAACTACAGGTTAAGTTTAACTTTATTTAATCTTTCTCTAACTTGACCCTGATTTTATTGTAGATACATTCCGACTGCTGCTGCCTTCGGTGGACTGTGCATCGGTGGTTTATCTGTGATGGCTGACTTCCTCGGAGCCATCGGCTCTGGCACCGGTATCCTGCTGGCCGTCACCATCATCTATCAGTACTTTGAGATCTTTGTGAAAGAACAGAGCGAAGTAGGCAGCATGGGGGCCCTGCTCTTCTAGAAAAGCCAACATTCCAACCAACTTTTATTAAGAACACCAACCTTGCATTTATTTTTACATCCATCTGTGAAGCCCCTGCATCATCAGCGCTCCAATTTCAGGACATTTGAGGAATGTCTACTCGAATCATCCCCAGGATTCTCAGCTGAAATGAGGCGTTGCGTGTTGCTGGAACCACATGTTGACATTGACACCATTTCTCCTAAAGCAACACGTTTTAGTTGTATATCATATTTTCTAACTGACTTGAGGATTATAGCTTCCCACGGTTCATTTAATGGCTTCTGTTGTGTAAGAATAAAGTCCTGTGAGGGTTTTCTTTTCTTTTTTTTTTCTCTTCAGACTGACAAAGAGAGGGCTTTAGTATGCAGGCATACTCGACTCCGATGGTCGTGGTCGACTGCCTGCTGTGTGTATAGAAGCGCTCATTGTCTTTTCATCATTATTTTATTTTTCTGTTAACCTGCCAATCAGGTGAAGGTGTGGACCAGAACCTGAATGATGCTGAGTCAAGTACTGTTATTTTCCTGATTTGTGACCCTGTGTAGCTTTTAACTGAACATCTTGTAAGTCTTGTTAAAAACAAAAAAAAGGAGGATGTGGCGCTCGAATTGGGGCATTCCCAGGGAGCTGCAGTATTAACTCGTATGTCACATTTATCCTTGTTACCCGCATTCTAAGGATTATTATTATTTTTTTTTTTTTAATTGTCTGCTCTAAGCATACTTTATTAATCAGTTTTTCCACACCTGATGTTATTTTTCTGTACATAGGCCATGCAATGAATAACTTTGAATTTGTCTTCAGTGTAAGATAAAGTCTTTTGAATATGTAAAAATGAATTTCACATTTCAGAACAAATTATGAAAAAACATTCTCAATAAAAACCTTTTTGTGGAAAAAGGCAAAACCTTCTGATACTGTTTTACTTGTTTACTGGTGTGTCTCAGATAAATATCAGGAAGCACATGAAATGCCTCTGAGGCATTTGGGTTCAGTGTAGAGTTGTGTCTCAGTGGAGGCTTTTTGCTTAATTTGGGGTGAAACCACATGTTATTTCCTGGAAATGTCTAGACTTCTATTTGCCAGCAACTTCTTCTCTAGTATTTATTGGCAGTTGCGTTACCTCGAACAACTGGACTGTGGAACATTAGATTATAAAGAAAGCAAAAGAAGAAGTCTAGCTGCAATGCAAAATCATTGTTAATGAAATATAGAAACTAGAAAAAAAACATTTTTCACTTGCTGAAATAAAAAACAGTTTACAAAAATGTTATTGGTTCTGCTAAGGATCACACTAAGGATGTGTCTTTTGTTAACTTTTGTGTTTTATCAATTTTTTCAATTTTATTTGCAGTCCAAAATCACAATCTACAGATTTGCCTCCGTTTCTACAGCAGCAACACAACATCCATCTGCCCTTAGACCCTCACATCGTACAAGTAAAACCAACATATTTAAACAGGGATGCAGACTACAGCATTAAATATGATAACAGACTTGTAAGGATTCATAGTATGTGCAGGAGGATGAGGTTGCAAGGATCTGTAGCAGCTTTCAGGTGCCCCCAGGACAGAGTAAGGTCCAGATCACATGACCTCAGACAGAAAAGACCCCCCCCCTCTCAACACAGATTTGAGAGGGGTATCATGAGTGTTTGCAGATGGCAAATTTTCAGATCAGATCAGATTTCACTTACAAAATAATAATATTTCACCTCAGTTTTTACTTAAATAGGACACAAAAAATGTCTGAAGCATAACATCTTTAACAGAGTCAAAACATTTAGACCATCATCACTGGGTCTAAAATGTTGCTGAGTTGTTGTATTTTGATTTTTAACCGGTTTTCAGACTATAAAAGTCGACTTGCTTTGTGACATTTCAGCCATTTTTGAGTCGACACAAGACTTCCCATGGCAAAGAACAAAGAGCTCAGTGAGGACTTGAGAACATGCATAGTAAATACCAAAAAAGAAGGGAAAGGGTAAAAAAATGCCAGGTAGCAATGGTGAAAAGCATCATCCAAAAAGTACCAAAAATTTCACATATTCAAAAATCTCAAAGGATGTGGTCGTAGTGTCATCTCGGCTTGCCAGAAAGATCAAGCGGGATGTTGAAAACAAACCAAGTACTACTTCCAAGGCTGTCCTGAAGAACCTGAGTGGTGTGACTCTCTCAAGGCTGACACTACTGCACCCAAATGGCCTCCATGGACATCAACCAAGAAAGACCCCCCTGCTTCAACCAAAGCATGTAAAAGCTCCTCTGACCTTTGCAAAGACCGACTTAAAGAAAGATGAAAGCTTCTGGTCGTCTGTTCTGTGGTAAGATGAAATAAAAATTGAGCTTTTTGGCTGCAGAGATGATGGGTGAAGCCTTTAAACCAAATAGCAGAGTATTTCCTGTTACATATGGAGGTGGAAGCATCATGCTGTTGGGCTGCTTTTCAATAAAAGGGCCTGGCAACTTAGGTTAAAGTGGATGGAATAATTACGGAAAAAGGCAGTACATCAAGATTCTTGAAGTTTAAGTTGAAGTGTTTGAAGTTTACAATCATCTAATATTAGGTTGTCCATTATAGTGGAAGCAGTTGAGTATTTTAGGAGGATTGTGGGATAGATTGTGTATAATGCTTACCTGTGATGATTTGTTTTAATTGTGTTTTTTTTACATTTTAAACAGGTAAAGACCGAATAATCTTTGTCACCAAAGAGGATCATGCAGTTTGTAGAGGAGGATGATGACCTCTGTGAGGAGGAAGGTGAGGCTACCAACAGGAGCTCTTCATAGTAGCTCTGGTAAAGGTTTAATTGTGGCTGGCCAGCAGCCCTTGTGGGGCTGAATTTCAGAACACCTTCTCCTGTTTTTACCTCAGTAAGGAGGAGGTGAGAGACTCCAAATGTCTGGAGCAGGGCCATGCACGAGTGTATGTGCCGCTTCCCAGAGATCTATTATAAAATTGGGTGCAAGCAAAAGGTAATTTACCCAATCAAACAGCCTAAAGGTACAATGTCTAAGAATTGGTTACCCCATCCAAATTAATAGAGGCCTCATTAAACATATTGCAAATCTACCAATTTAAATTAATCAGATCCTTGTCAAGATATCATGTTAAGCATATTTGTTAATAGGGCAAAGCCATGTTAATCCAATTAGCATCCAATTAGGTATGTATGATGCAATGACGTCAGTGCCCATGCAGGTGTGCACCACCTCTATGCCTTCTATATGTGTTAAGAGATAAATTACCAAAGAGCTGTTTTTAAGTCAGCTGTCTTCCCAGCGAACTGCAAAAATACCTCTTGGAATATAAGATGCTTGGCCATGCTGGATCAATATTGGGGGGTAATATTTTCATCACATGCAAATGTAGACGACCATCAACCAAATAAGTGTTTGCAAGGGTAGAGCTTAGCAGGGAACTGACTTATTGATCATTTGTCTAATCCTCTTAAAACTCTGTAGTTCAGAAAGGTCTACCAAACAGACCCACAAGGGGCACCACGATCCCCAATAATTTCTCCTGAATGTACACACTGGCAGCAAATGGTTGAATTTTCAATTTCTGCGTTTCTGCAATTTCTGTCCTTCCTCCTTGAGGCAGAATAACACAATTAAACTAGCTGGAGTGACTTTGTTTACCAGCTTTGTTTGTGGAAGCGATAATTAGATAATTTCCCACGGCACACCTGTCAATGTGCCGTGACACAGGTTGAAAAACACTGGTTTAGGTAATATATAATTTTATATAATTCAGATAATTTCAAAATATGAAAAAACAACAGTTATGCTACAGTACATCACGATATGAAAAATATAATAAGAAACAGTATTGATACACTAAGGTCCATGACTGCCAGGGAGTCCTCAGAATCCCTGCAGCAAGGCCACCAAATTATAATTTATAATATTTTGTTATTTTCCCCCAAAATTTTAATGACTGAAAATAAAAATCATCATTAGACATATTTATTTTCAATGAAAAATAAAATGTTAAATTATTAAAAAAAAAAAAAAATTGTATGTTTCAGCTTGAGTATTCATCCGCTATGGATTTACAGGTGATATTGGTAGTTCTCTGTATTGCAAGTAGAAACTGTTGAAAAAAATGACATGATTCAATATAAAAGTGTCCAAAGGTCCTGGGCTCTGTGTTTGACTTTGTTATATGTTTAAGCATCAGAAGTCAGAGGTCCGTGGCATTGTTTGTCCACTGAGGCATGTGCCAAACTCCCTCAAGAATCAATAATTACCAGAAAACCTCCACAGCGTACTATTGGTGGATTGAGAAGGGCAAATATGACCAATGAGACAATGAAGTACAGAGTGACTGCCCTCTAATCTTCAAAAATCATTGTCACGCTCTTTCTTTTTTCTGCAGTAAGCGTGTCCGTTTCCTGTCCAGATCTCCAGATCTCTGCTCAGGCGTGTGACAGAAAATACCCAAAAGGATGGCTACATTAAAGGAGATTTGCAGCGGCCTACCCCTGGATCCTTTGCCTCCTAACCGGGGAAGAGACTCTAATGTGCCACATGCACCTGTGCGGACCCCGAACCTCACAGCAGAGGAGGAGCGGGTGAGTGGATATAGTAACAGTTTAGTTTTATTGTGACAGACCTGAACGGAGACATCATTGGTATTAATCGCACAAGCTTTTATAAGAAATCGTACTCTCTGTAAAAAAAACAAAAAACTTAAAAAGCCCTGCAATGAAGACGTGTGTCTAATAGCAGAAAACAATTAGTTGCGGTGCAGTTAGAGCTCTCAAATGACTCTCTAATGGAAATATTGGCTGCTTAGCTCCCTGTTATTTATTTGTTTTACTATATAGGTGATAGACAATTGACATTATGCCTTATGCTATCTCTGCTACCACTGGTGGCTCATGTGCTACCCTAAATAATTGATTATTCTCTAAGTACTCAACTTGTTTCCCAAACTCTGTGCAAAGGCTTCAGTCCGTCAATAATTAATTGCAGGCAAGCTTTTAACTATCAGGAGGACCTTAACAGAGTTGAAGATCTACTCATGTCTGTCAGACAGCATGGAGGCATCGATTTACTTTTGTACTTACCTAAACACTTCTTCCCTCTAGTTGGCACTGAGAAATGCCCTGCGTTATTTCCCCCCCTGCCACCACCCAACTCTCGCACTGGAATTTGCTCAAGAGCTGCGGCAGTACGGGCACATCTACATGTACCGCTTCTGCCCCGCCTTACGCATGAGGTGAGCAGGATGAAACACTACCCTATATGGGTATATCTGACAGTAAAATAATACTGATAAATATAAAGTGATTTAATATAAACATTTTGGCACTAGTCTTAAAATTTAACTTAAAATTAAACTAAACATAATCTTACTCTTTCAAGTAAAAACAAGGAACTCACAAGTGATAAAATGCACCCATTCAGCAGGCACTTTATCTCTCTTGATGGTGGCAGTAATGAATTTCCGTGTATTCCTTTAGAGCGTACCCCATAGATCAGTACCCATGCCGCACACGTCAGGCAGCCTCCATCATGCTCATGATCATGAACAACCTGGACCCAGCAGTTGCTCAGGTGAGTTTCTCCCGCAGCTTGTGTTAACTGAGCTAAGCCTCCTAAATCCAAAAGTAAATGCTTCTGTGTGATTTGTTGTCTCGAAGGCAGCTTCATTTTTTTCTTAAAATTTCAGTTTCCTCAGGAGCTCGTCACCTATGGAGGGAACGGGCAGGTGTTTAGTAACTGGGCCCAGGTAAGCCCTTAGTTTACTGATGTGGTGTCTGGTGGCTCTGATAGTGATGATGTATAAAGACAAATTAATATGTGTGTGTGCATGCATACAGTTCTGCCTCGTGATGCATTACCTGAGTGAGATGACAGAGGAGCAGACTCTGGTTATGTACAGTGGTCATCCCATGGGCCTGTTCCCCAGCCTGCCTTCCTCACCTCGCGCCATCATCACCAACGGCATGGTAACTGTACAACCGGCATCAACCGACCATTTAAACCAGGGGTAGGCAACCTCGGTCCTAGAGAGGCACCGTGGGTGCAGGTTTTGTTCCCACCAAGCAGGTGTGTTGGTATAAAAGCCCACAGCAGCTCTCTGGGACCAGGGTTAGAGACCCCTGATGTGAACCAATGCCTTCAGATCACATGCAGCCACCGTTTCTTTTCCTTTACCCAGGTTATTCAAAATTACTCCTCCAGAGAGCAGTATGAAAAGATGTTTGCCCTTGGTGTATCGATGTAAGTTTGTTTTAAGGGGCTTATATTTGGTAGTGATAAATACACAATAAAATGTTGGAATATTAAACCTATTGTCAGTTGTGAGATGTAATCAGTCACTCTGTTGTGCGTTTTCAGGTATGGTCAAATGACAGCAGGCAGCTACTGCTACATCGGGCCTCAAGGGATCGTTCATGGCACTATGGTTAGTGACAGAAACAAAAGCTGCACTAATCACACAACAATCAATTAAAATGTTTTTTTTTCTTTCCACATACAGTGTAGTATCCCTTTAGCAAGCCTCTAAAATACATGAATAAAACAATCTGATCTTGAAAAATCACACCTTGGTTGAACTCATACGTACAGGTCAGTGACAAATAATGGCAGGCAGCTTGAGAAAGTCAAAATGCTTTTAAATTACAGTTTGAAGAAGCTTTCATCAGGTCTCTCAAAATGTACATTTTGCGTTTCTTGTCATTTAGAACTCCATTTGTGTCTTTGCTATTTTGCATTTACACCATTTAACATGAAATATTAAGTAGTGTAATCAAAAAAAAGGAAAGCATGGCATCATTCTATTAAGTTTTTAAGGTTACACCTCATGACATTTTTTGTGTTGTCCTTTAAGTATCCCAACTTTAACCATAAAAAAATGTTTTATTTGTTAATTTGTTTTTGTGTAGCTGACGGTGCTGAATGCCGGCCGAAGGTACCTGGGTTCTGGTGACCTGCGAGGACGTGTCCTTGTGACCTCTGGCCTGGGAGGCATGAGTGGAGCTCAGGCCAAAGCCGCTGTCATTGCCGGCTGTGTCGGCGTGATTGCAGAGGTCAGCTGGTATCCAGACTTTTCCCATTGGTACTCACTGCCCAGCAGGAGTAGAGGAAGTAGCGCTGTATGTCGATGTGATGGTGTGAATTCTATTTCTGTGCAGGTGGACGAGACTCCTCTTAGAAAGAGGCACGAGCAGGGCTGGCTGATGGAGGTCACGAGTAGTTTGGATCACTGCATTAAACGCATCAGGTAACAGAGAAGAAAAAAAGATGAAAATCTATCATGAACATCTAATCATTATTATAAAGTTGCTACATCTATCTCATATTTTTACTGGTTGGAGATGATCAAAATTGACATTTCTGTCTAAAGAGTCCCATATCATGCAAATAGACACGTTTTTTTAAGTCTTGGGTTTATATGAAAACTGTATCATGCAACTAATAATTTTAGCCATCAAATGAATATTGTAAAGTTAAAACTTAATTTATTGCGGTAGAATTATAAAATGGCTTGAAATTAAACTAAAGTAAATGCAGATTATTACATTGATAGAAATCTTTGGTTAATATTGTTTCCCATAAATCCCATAAAATAATCTGCCTACTGTGAGATACCTTAATTGAACAAATAATTTCGTTTTGCATTTTACAGAGAGAACAAGAGCTCGAAGACTCCTCTTAGTCTGGGTTACCATGGCAACATCGTAGACTTGTGGTGAGTGAGAGGTGAAAACGTTCTGCTGCAGCTAGCGACGAGTCAACTTTCCTCACATAATGAAACTTGAAATCTCCCACTTATCCCCATTTGTGCCCAGGGAGAGGCTGCTGTTGGAGTACGAGAGGACCGGCGAGCTCCTGGTGGATTTAGGGTCGGACCAGACCTCCCTTCACAACCCATTCAACGGTGGCTACTATCCGGTCCAGCTCAGCTACCGCCAGGCCAATCAGCTCATGGCCTCTGACCACAACCGCTTCCGTACTCTGGTCCAAGAGAGGTAGGGTTGATTATACTTTGCTGTGGTACATTTTCTGCAAAACGTGGGTCTGTTAAGAGGAAATAACATTGTTGTACATATTCCCACAGCCTCAAAAGGCAGGTAAAGGCCATCAACAAGCTGTCTGATGCAGGCATGTTCTTTTGGGACTATGGCAACGCTTTTCTTCTGGAGGCCCAGAGAGCTGGTGAGTGGTCACCTGAATGCACAATAAATGCAGATGGTATAATTGTTCTATATAAGAATAACAAAGAGCTTTGAGTTTCTTTTCTTTTTAGGAGCAGAAGTAGAAAAGGTTGGTGGAGGAGCAACAGAATTCCGTTACCCTTCTTATGTCCAGCACATTATGGGGTGAGATATTTTCTTTTTTTTTCCAATATAGTGTTGACCGTGCATAATAAACTCCAAAACAGAGTTGTTTGTTTATTTGTTTTGAACATGTAAAACCTTAAAAATATAACAGAATAACAACAAAGGGATTGTTCATTCAACATTCAAAAAGGGTTGAAACTGATAAAGAAACATTTTTTTTAGTAGTATGAATTTTTTGATTTTTTAGAGTTCAATTTTTCCCTTAAATTGTAGCCCTTCTCTCTTACCAGATACATTTTTGTATGTTAGTTGGTAGGTGTTTCTTGCTTTATACCTTAACGTTGGTGATCGAATGTCATGGAGTTGCATCATGTGTTCATGAAACCCAGTGTTGTGTATTATTCTCATGACTTGCTTCTGTAGTATGGGTAATGTCTGTAAAGTGCTGTTGTAAGTGGCTGCAAACCTGTGCAATAAGCATTGACCTTGGATGCAGTAGATTATAGTTATTATGTCTTTAAACCTGTGATCAGATTGTTCTCTTTCCGTGCTGAATAGTTTGTGGTTTCTCCTCCTTACAGCGACATCTTCTCACTGGGCTTCGGGCCGTTCCGCTGGGTGTGCACATCCGGCGACCCTCAGGACCTCGCCGTAACCGACGACATCGCCACCGGCGTCCTGGAGGACATCGGCGCCAACGTGAGCGATCGCGTCAGGCAGCAGTACAACGACAACGTCCGCTGGATCAAGGAGGCGGGAAAACACAAAATGGTCAGTAACTTTCTGACTAAACGTGAACTGCCAGAGGGAAAGCTTTAAATGCTGATCTCCTCTGTGTTTTGTTCCCCCTCTTTGTTCAGGTTGTGGGATCCCAAGCCAGAATCCTGTACTCTGACCAGAAAGGACGAGTCTCCATTGCTTTAGCCATCAACCAGGCTGTGGCTGACGGAAGGGTTTCAGTAGGGGGTTACAGCTTCTGCTTTCACATTGTCCTTTGGCTGCACATTTTCATGTTTTGACAGGTGTGACAGCGTCTTGTCGTTTCTCTTATTCAGGCTCCTGTGGTCATTAGCAGAGACCATCACGATGTGAGCGGCACAGACAGCCCCTTCAGAGAGACCTCTAATGTGTATGATGGCTCTGCCTTCTGTGCAGGTGTGTGTGAAATAAAAATTACAAAATAAAACATGTTGACTGTAACTGATTCCAAGCGAACTTTACTAAAGTAAATGCAGCCCCAAAAATCCACATAGGATCTGTTTCTGGTTGTTACTGACACGAAAATAGTTTGCATGACTTTTCCTTCATATACAGTATTCACATGGATTTTTACTGCAGGAATTATTTAACATATGACTCACCGTATCTCCTCCATACAGACATGGCGGTCCAGAACTTTGTGGGTGATGCATTCAGGGGCGCCACTTGGGTCGCCCTGCACAACGGTGGCGGCGTCGGCTGGTAAGTTGATCTGTGTAAATGTTGTCACCTCCGACAGTTTGTTTTCACCTGTGCGTTCGTTAGCAAGATAACTCTAAAAAGTTATGGATGGATTTTCATCAAACTATGGGAATGTTAACATGACACAAATACATTTTTGGTAATGATCAAGAAAAAAATCCTGCTTTCTAGTTTACTTTAAATTGTTTGTTTTTTTGGTAACATTGTCATAAATAAGACCATCAAACGGGGGCTCATTTGCACCTCCATAGCTTACATAGCTTACCATACTATTTTTAAAACTTTTATTCAATGCCTTCAGGGGCGAGGTGATGAACGGAGGATTTGGTTTGCTGTTGGACGGCTCAGAGGAGGCAGCGAAGCGTGCTACAACGATGCTCAACTGGGACGTCTCCAATGGGGTGAGGAGCAGCTCGGTTGATTCCAGCCTCATCTATTATTGACAGTTTCCTAGATTACAGATGGCATCTTGTTCCCTCTGATCTGTGATTGATTCACCCGTGCCGCAGGTGGCTCGCCGCTGCTGGTCTGGAAACTCGAACGCCTACGAGACCATCCAGCGCACCATGCAGGAACACAGGCAGCTGCGTGTCACCATGCCGTTTCCTGTACAGGACGAGCACGTGCTGGACCGGGCCCTGCAGGGCTAGCCGGCACTCCCGCATGAATCAGCAGAGGAAATCTGGAGCTATAATCACTGAATGAGGCCTCATCCAACAGCTGAAATGACTAATGGAAATTGAAATCAACCACAAAGCGACTTAAAATACTGAAATCCTGCAAAATATTTTGTCAGTACTAGTTAATAGACTATATATATAATAATTACCAATTCCTTCATATGTTCATTGAAACAACTTAATTACAGTTATAGTAAAGATCATTTTACAGCCATGCATTTAACAGCCTCTATGAAGCTGCTTTTTTTTTTATTAAACTTGTAATGAGATGCAAACCTCTTTATGTTGCATTTAGAAGCTAACAACAGTAGATGGAAAATCAGGCTGTGTTCTTCTTTAATCCCACAATGCAAATTGGGTATACAATAGTTATTAATGTCTTAATTCATTAACTTTAGTTAGGTGACTAGGTAAGTGGGACAATACCAAAACAGGCATGTGGTGTAACCCTAGAAATGTGGTACAAAAAATAAAAATATGAATTGAATTTCAAATGACAATGAGTCAACATGAACACAAAATGTACATTTTGAGAGACCTGATGAATGCTTCTTAAAACTGTACATAAATTGTTTGACTTTCTCATACTGCCAAACATGATTTGTCACTGAGCCAAGCACTGACCAACATACATCTATGAATAAATTCATCAGGATATAATCAAGCAGTAAAGCATTGATTCAGCATAAATATCTGTTATAACAACATTCCATTGAAGTCTGGTGTCCCAACCTTGCTTGTGTGATATTTGCTCTAAGTAAATGACTCTGATCGTTTAACCCCTGGTGTGCAACGTGGACACGCGCATTTAGCAGAAGAATGTTTTAGGGAAACACATTTCCATTTCTGCTTCTATTGACGTAAACCGTGTAGCCGACTCATTCCACTAATTAAAGCTTCTTTTTTTTTATGGTCTCCATTTCGCCCGTCTCGTGCGCATTTACGCGAAGTTGTTCCTTTAAGAAAAGGGGGGGGAAAAGAGGGAAATGGTGAATGAATTTGAGCCGTTCCGCCGTGACGTAAGGGGGTAGGAGAGGTTGTTGGACCCCGCAGGAAGAGTCACATAACCGGGATGAGGACAGAGGACCAGGAGAGGGGGTATCCGATTTTCCTCCCTCTCAGTTATTGTTTTATTATATCTTTACACATCCAGTATTTAGACGCTATCTAAAGTTTTTTTTTAATGCTGATAAAACGGCAGCATTTATGACTTCCGCCTACACCAATGAGGTTTTTTTTTATACATAGGTTCTTTACCCCATTTTGTCCTGTACGGTGTAGATATGAGTCGCTCTCTTCTGTCGGGAAGTAGGAAACTACCGCGGAGGAGCTAGAATGATACCGGATATTATCCGAGGCAGAGACTGCTGATATTCGCCCTGCCGCTGTTGGTTTATTTTTTTTTCTTTATACGTTAAAAAAAACAACAACGCAGGAAAGGGGAATAAAGATGCAGCATAACCGGGAGGAGCAGCAGCACGGCGCGGCGCAGCGCGGAGACTCCGGCGGAGGAGGCGGCGGAGGAGGAGGAGGAGGAGGGGGAGGAGGGGGGTGCTGCGGCCTCGCTGACCCGCAGCCTCCCGCATACTCCAAGCTGCAGTTCAGGAGACACGCGGTGACAGAGGACTATAAGATCACCGCGCAGGTCCTGGGCCTGGGAATCAATGGCAAAGTGCTGGAATGTTATTGCAAGATGACAGGAGAGAAATGTGCCCTCAAGGTGTGTGTGTGTGTGTGTGTGTGTTTCTTTTCTCCCTGTATGGTCACCGCTCTGGAGGCTGCTGTCACTGGAAAGAAAGAGAACCTTCGTCAATTATTTATCACTGTTCCATGCTGTAATGGCGTTTAATTTGGGGGGTAAATCTATGCAGATTATTTTTCTAAAGGATTTATACTGTTTGTAAATTGTCCACTTATGGTTTCGAACGCGTGTCACTGCTCAAACGCAGATTTCCATCCTTGGAGGCAGCGGTGATCAGAGCTGATCCAGACAGACTCTGATGCTGCCGTCTGGGATGTTTTGACGCATGTTTCCTCCCTGGCTCTGGCGATTGTTTGTGGACAAAGATCAGCTTTGTTACTAATTTACAAAAATTATCTGCGCCCCTGAGTCTGGAAATCTTTTTTTTTTGGTTTTGGTTAATTGCATATTTCAAACATTGAACAGTGAATCAGAACAGGAACTCTGGGAATGTCAGAGCTGGTATGTCAATTAGTGGTCCTTGGGTTTGCAGCAAAAGCCTTAAGAAAATACAAACAGGAAGAGCAGCCCCTTGACTGCCTCAATATGTTTGCTTTGGTGGTAAACCGCAACCAAAAGGTAAAATGAAGGCAGTCTACTGTATTCTCATGTAACCTCATGGTCAGTGAGAGGCAATGGACTGTGTATAGAGGCTCTTGATTTTATGAGAATTCATATTTCAGTTTTCTTCCTTCTTTAGTGTTAAAAGAAAAACACAGTGTCATTTACACAGGGATTTGGGCTACATGTCTAAGAAAAAAAGGATTTCCACCATCCCTGTCTGATAACTGCCAGTGTTTCTTTAAAGATAAAACATGATGAAGTATGAATCACATATCACCTGTCATCTATATATATATATATATATATATATATATATATATATATATATATATATATATATATGTGTCTTGAATTTAAAATGGTACTTGAGTTAGAGCACTGCACTGTATTATGCAGTCTGTTTTATATTACTTTTTTAATAATAAAGTAATAACACTGTAACATGCACCTATCACACAAAGTGCAAAAAAATGTTCCAATATAATAGAATTTTGAAATATATTATTGCCTAAAATTCTCAGCTATAAAGTAACTACAGCTTTCATAAACACAGTAGGAGTGGAAATTCCTAAAATGTAGTGTAGTGGAAGTGTAAAGTTCCATCACTTGGAAATACTCAAAGCACTTCAAAAAGAACATATGGACAATACAATAGTAAATGTACTTAGTCACTTTCCTCCACCTTTGTGTAGATCATAAATAATCTTTAATATGCTGTTTTTTTAGATTCATCCGTCTTTTTTGAAGTCTGCTCTTCCACCTAACATAACACTGTGCTCTACTCTGACTGTGTGTGCTACAGATTCTGTACGACACGCCTAAAGCCCGACGTGAGGTGGAGCTGCACTGGCGGGTTTCCGGTGGTCCCCACGTTGTCCAGATACTCAGCCTGTATGAGAACATGCACCAGGGGAAGAAATGCATCCTCATCATAATGGAGTGGTGAGCTCTACCATCATTTCATTTATCATTGTATGTTTGTTTTAAATCTTCAAGAAAAATCAATAGTAAAATCGATTAAATATTCACATGATATGATATAGTAAAGCTTTGCAACAGACATAATTTAATTACAAAGTCAAGGCTCCTAAAGCTACTTGATAATTGAGTAACTAAAAAACAGTTTTCATCCTTTGTACCTGTTCAGAGAACTACTAGTATGTAATATAATAATAATAACAGTCTGGATTGTGCCTGGAGCCAGCTGAGATTAATTTCAGATCATATAACATGGCATGGATATTATATGTGACGTGATTGACCACTTTGGATTAGAAAAAATCACAAAACTGCTAAAGAAAAAAAAATCACAAAGTTAAGATAATTTACATTTTTATCTGCTTACTTTATAAAGAACTTGAATCAAAAGCTTCCACATCACAGCCTGTGGTTTATATATGATTACTCTCATTAATTTACCAATTACCAAACTTTTTTCTTTCTAAATCTATAGATACAAATAACAAAAAACTTTCTCTATAGATCTCTGGTCATTACTTTGCATTTTATCTTGTCATTTATAAAACTGGATTAAAACAAGACTGGGACATTGCACAGATGGTAATAAGATACAGTCTGTTGAGTGGGAGCAGAATGCACTAGAAGGGATGAATTTCCCATTCATACTGCATTACCACATGTAGACACTGTCGTACACACTACATGTATGGATGTAAATCTGATTTTTTAGCCTCTGAATTATACTCTCAAAACAAGTAAAACAAAACTACTCAAAGTAATTTGTTTTACATTGATTTTCCAATTTTCATAAATTCAGAATCAATATTCAAAAGACTAAAATCTAATTCAAAAATTGGAGTTTAAAAGTTGGGATTACACATCCAGCATATGGTTGTATACCAAGGATACGTGAATGATTTCATCACCATGTTGTTTTTTCTGATTTAAAAAAAATTCAGATTTTTTTTTTCTTTTAGAATTTTAGGATTGGAATTTGGCCTATAGAAGTAAAGCAACTTTAATGTATATTGTTTGACTTTAAAAAAAAAAAAGGATGCATGGCTAGAAATTCAATGGTTTTAATCTGTTGAAACACATTTGCTTCCGTATGTGTGATTGGATCACAGACATAACATGAATCATTATGATATACAGCAACATTATATTTTGTACATTCTGATTATGTCTATCTATCTGATTATGTATATGCAACTATTTTTCCATGTTCATATTTTCATTTTTAACATGACGGCTTTGTGTCCTTTTTTGTGTGGAATTTCCCTTCAATGTCATTACTGTTTGAGTTATTGGAGTCTGCTGTGGCTCAGAAGACAGGACTCATATGAACAGTAAATACGGAGGGACAATGACTTGCTTTGTGAGGAAATGTGTGATTACAGCAGACAACAGTACTTGTTTGCCAAGAGTCCCCTCGCTGGCCGAGTTCTGATCATGAAGTTTGTGCATTTTGTGCCAGTATGGAGGGAGGCGAGCTGTTCAGTCGCATTCAGGACAGAGGGGACCAGGCCTTCACAGAGAGAGGTGAGTTCACATGAGTAAAACTTTAAAATGTATGATTCTGTATCTTATTTAATATTAATGAATTTTAATTACTTTTCTTATTGCTTCTTATTTATTGATTTTAAATCTTAGATTTTCCCCCTTTTGATCAACTGTTTTCAAATTGTATCTTGATGCTTTTTAATGTTTTATGTAAAGAACTTTTCGCTGAAATGTGCTACTCAAACCTGCCTTGCCTTGCTTCACATTGCGCCCTGTGCTGTTACATCTCTGTCGTCTCTGTCCTTCAGAGGCGTCAGAGATCATGCATGACATCGGCACAGCCATCGAATACCTCCACCACATGAACATTGCTCACAGGGATGTAAAGGTAGGGCTGCTGTCGAAAGAGAAATTGCCAGAAAATGTACGTGAAGATAAACATTTTTCTGTAATAGCATTAAAATTCAGTTTCATCTATTTTCTCCTACACATTGCAGCCTGAAAACTTGCTGTACACCACTAAGGAGAGCAACGCTACTCTAAAACTGACTGACTTTGGCTTTGCAAAGGAAACAACGCTACACAATTCCCTCCAAACTCCCTGCTACACTCCATACTATGTCGGTGAGTGTGTGTTGTCATTGAAACACTCCATGAATGTCTGTAGAATAGTTGTACTTCATGGTTATGGTAGTTGTCATTCAGTCTGTCCACATGTGTCTGCATCACATCTATTGCTGTACACTGTGTCTAATTCAGCTCCAGAAGTGCTTGGGCCAGAGAAATATGACAAATCATGTGACATGTGGTCTCTGGGTGTCATCATGTACATTCTGTGAGTATCATCACTGTCTATATACTTTTGTGAAATGGTCACGAGACAGTTCTGTGCATTGGTAAAAAGGACGCGGACTCTTCTTCTCCTCCTCTGTTGCTAGGCTTTGTGGATTCCCGCCGTTCTACTCAAACACAGGCCAGGCCATCTCTCCTGGCATGAAGCAGAGGATCAGGTTGGGCCAGTATGAGTTCCCCAACCCTGAGTGGGCTGACGTTTCTGAGGAAGGTCAGACTTTAGATATCAAATGTACAAATAGCAGCACGATGTCATGCATATTTCCATTTGACCTTAGCTTACTTCAATGTGCAAACTCTGTCACCTAGAAAACCACAAGACACATGCACCTTATATAGTAATTATCATTTTATACTCACAGTGGTTAGAGTCTTTTTCTGTCTTATGTACCTTATATATTAGTTCTTTTTATTATCCTCTGAGTGCTTACTTAATTGGAAACTTAATTTCAATTACTCTATATGTTCAGCACATATGAAGTAATTGACAATAAAGCTGACTTTGAATTTGATATACTAATGTGCCACAGCAAATATGTTTACGACAATGCACCAACATATCTGATCTCTCCATGCAATATCCACTATTAGAAAATGTAGCATCATTTCACTTTGTCATTGTTAAGTCTAGGCTACAGGCAACACTTGGATAAGATTAGGGAATGACTGAATGAAGGCTTTCTTTTGATTGTAGGAAAAGACAAAAAGTGAGCACAGAAATAAGTTGAACAGAGCAGCAAAACTTAATATGTCTGAAAGATTATTGTTTTAGGATTAAGATTTAAGATATAAGATATAACTTCACTTAAACAGCAGCACATTGTTCAAATATAATCACATTTTTAAAATGTGGAAAACAATCTGCACAAAGTCTCTGTTTAATAGAAACGAAACTTTGTATCATATATTTTAGAATTATATAACACTGCAGACATATTGGTTATTCTTACAGTAAATGCCTACATTTGTATAATTGTATTTCATTTCCTTTGTAGCCAAACAACTCATCATCCAGTTACTGAAGACAGACCCCAATGAGAGAATGACCATTGGACAGTTCATGAACCATCCCTGGATTAGTGTAAGTGGACACACTGTGGCTTTTGACCTGAAAGTGTCTCCTGTATACATTCATACATGTTGGTGCTTTTACACCGCAGAAGTCAATGGTCGTCCCTCCGACTCCTCTGCACACCTCCCGTGTTTTGACAGAAGATAAAGAGCTTTGGGACGATGTGAAGGTAAGACTCAAGATAACGTTGAGAATGGGGCCACTGGGGGGCAGTAAACTACAATATTTACAGCGGAAAGCGTCTCTTGTCTCCCAACAGGAGGAAATGACCAGCGCTCTGGCCACCATGCGAGTAGACTACGACCAGGTGAAGATTAAAGACCTGGACACCTCCAACAACCCTCTGCTCAACAAGAGACGCAAAAAGTCTGGAGGAGCAGAGAAGGGAGGTGATGGAGAGGAAGTTGTGTGTAATAGTAATAGAGAAGTTACATTTTCTGAAGAGCATGGGGAAATTGTTATCGGACAGAAGTAGTGTAAAACTATAAAATCCAGAGTTAGCAATATTTTCTCATCTACATGCCACTTGTATTTTACTCTCTTCCTTCATATCACTGCACTCAATAGTCACAAGAATGTTGTGTATTTTGATTGTTACTACTCATATAACACTTTAAATAAATTTGTTTTTTTTATGTTTTACAACTGTCGGGTCCCTTTTATGTATTAAATCTCATTTTTCAATTGGATTGTATGGTTCCTTCTCCTGTAGGCAAACAAGGAGGTTGTATGGACGCTGTAGAATAAATGCACTAGACAAGACAGCATTTAACTAACACTTATTCTGTTAGCGACTTTGATGATGAGCGCTTTAATGTGCACAGAGGGACATTAAAACCATGAGGTCAAAGTGTTGACATGCTGCTTGCACCAGATATTTCCGCTCACTTAAAATGCTTTCCTTTGAGAGACTCTGCTAAGCCATTAATGTCGCATACTATGACACAAAGAGTGTTACAATGCAAAAAAAAATGATCATTTGAATACATATCTTCAGCTGTGTTTGTGCTGTTGGTATCTGAAAGCGACAGCGTGCCCATACAGTACCTAGTACTGTAGTAGCAATACACCAAGTCAAATAAATTTGCATTTATCCATGATAAGCCACTACGTGAAATGTCACCATTTAAAGCAGTTGCAGTTAGGAACGGGCCTGAATGGTCTTCGCGATGGCGTCTAGTCTGGTTCCTGGATGTCAAGTAATGAGTGATCTTCTGACAATTCGTGAGAAAGGCGTCCTCTATGCTCTGCTTGAACCCCAGTGTCAGGTAAGTTCAGTTCATTACCAGTTAAAAAAATGATATGTCTGTATAGTATAGTAATACTTGTAAAGATGTTGACACGATTGTTATGAATAATCTGTATAATCAAATACCAGTCTCTCTGAATCTGAACTCATTAATTTCTCGTGTTATCCCACTGTCAGAGAAGGCCAGTGGATCCATGGTTTCATCTGAGAGCTGTTTAGTTTACAGTAACCATCTCATGTTTTTTTTATTGCCTGGCACCATGTTACAGTGCCAGAGCAGCAGTGTACAATAACAATCCCTTTTTTTTCATGCGATACTAAAATCGCTTAAAAAAAAAAAAGGATAGCAAATATTGAAAATATGAAGCAGAAGGATAAAAGAGAGATCAAGCACAACTAATTTACTTTTGATACAGAATAGCAAATCCTTAAAACTGGACTGTAAGATATCCATTTTGTAATGTAAATGAAAACTGTATTTTTTGAAAGGTATAGGTTCTGTAATGTAACCAGAAACCAAGACTGTACTATTTCCACTGTTTTTGGTCAAGGTTAGAGAGGAGAAACTGTATGGAGTTGCATTCATTTGTAAAAAGATTAAAAAAAAAAAAACATTGGAAAACAAAAACTTACTTTAGGAAATACTTGAATGAAGGAAGAACTTCCTGTTGTTGTTTTTTTAAAGCCTACGGCTATATCAGGTTTCTTTTTCCTCCTCCAATGGCCAACAGCATCCTCATGGCATAGAATGAAGTGAGAAATAAAGCTAAAAAGTACTTTTTTGTTAGTTCCTGTAGGTTGAATCAAATCCTGTCAATCCAGTGGTGTCACTTGTAAAATACGACTACTTGACAGTTTTCTCAGTGAACCCTAATTAGCGAAAAGATGAAACCTTAATCCTGTGTCTGAAGGTTTTGTGTGCTGGGGATGAGGTGAGGATTATTTCCCTCAGGTGAAATCGGACCTGAGCCAGTGAAGAACCAAGAGATCAACTCCTCTGTTGATTTACTGAAGCTCATGCAAAATATATGAGTGTTTAAATGGACAACAAACCAGCATCTCTCTGCAAGGAGTAAACCCCAACTGAGGCACAAAAAAGATACCACATTTTAAAAAATGAAAATTTCACACCTTAGAAAGGGAATTTGGAGATTCAGACGAGAAAAAGAGGTGAGCCTTATAGGTTTAAGGCCATCGCAGATCCAGTTGCCTGTTTCCATACTACATATGAGGCCCTATCCCATAAAACACCATAAAACATGTATCATCATGTTTACCAGCTGTACGCTCATGTGTTTCTGCTGCATTAAAATCTGAAAACATGCAGTGCTTAAATTTGTGCCTCACCGAGGCTTTAATATGTTAAATATTTGCTACAGTGTCCACATTAAAATCTACCTAAAAACAGAACAAGAAACAACGATTGAAATGTGTTTTCAACAAAAAAACAAATGCATTTTTCATCTTTATGTAAGACTTGAACAGGTATCAATCACTTGTGGCCCGCCCCCCAACCTTCTGGGGCCCGTTTCAATTGCAACAGTAAGGCCGCCTATAATTAGATCAGACTGTAGCCAAAAAATTACTAGAGTACTACATTTAAGGATTCTTTAGTATACAACTTTAAATTCAATAATTTTATGAATTGTTTCAGCATTCTTCCGCTTAAAAAATAGTCTGGTGACCCCACTTCCTTTCTTGCCTTTATGCTAAATTCAAACATCTGAGTAAACTTTACACTTGTGGTTATTTTTATACAACATTATTTATTGTATTATTGTGACTTATATACTGTATTTCAGCTTGTCAAAAGTACAGTAGCACAGGTTCTAGTGGCTGAAGAGAAGCAGGACGGACGTCCCGGCTGGAGCTGTTTGGGCTGTGGAGTGCTGTGTCTCACTGAAGACCAGTCTGTGCATGCTTACTTCCTGCAGCTCTACTGTATTAAGGTAAGAGGAAGTACAGAAGTGGGAGATACTCCGCCCACTCACACATGATTGTCACTTCCTTCAGTGAAGGATCATTTACTTTTGTCCTCTTAGCATTGGTTTGTTAGCATTGTTTTCGTTGCCATGTGTGCCTCTGGGTGTGCGAGCTCAGTTGCACGCATAAGACAAGGCTTGTAGCGTTTCATTTAAATGGCTATTTCCTTTTAAAACAATAGGTTTTCTTATCATGATGGGTGTGCCTTTACCTGACCTCTTTTAACAACGTGATAGCTTTTGATAATCAAGTCTGCCTGTCTTCCTTTCCATGTATCATTACATCATCTTTCCTCCAACACAGCGTACCAAATTACTGTGGCAGGAGGAGGTATACATCCCATTCAAGTACACTGCAACTCACACGTTCTTCCACACTTTCCCTGCAGATGTAAGCTGTTTGTTTGTTGTTTTTTTTACAACTTTTAGTTGAATGGAAAAACTGTTTCAGTTTGAAATGGTCGGTGCATGTGACATGGTTTATTTGGTTCATTTCTGTTTGCACAGGGTCACCAGGCAGGCCTCAACTTTGCAAGTGAAGTAGAGGCAAAGGAATTCCATCAGGCTGTAGAGGCTGTTCGAAGAAACCAAGGTCCAACTAACAACAGACAGATGATTTATGTGTGTCATCATAATGCATTTATAAAAGAATTCTCATGAATATTTCATTCATTCTTCCATTTTGCAGAAAAGATGACCAGGATGACTTTTGCAGATAGAGATCACAACTCGACATTTAACCTACCTGATTCAGGGTGAGAAAAGTCTTACCACTTCGTTGATGTCAGGTAAGCATGTGAGGATTAAAGCAAAGAGTTGACTTTTGCTTGTTTCTGTGCAGAGTGAAACCAGTGGACTGCTTGGATGAGGAGCAACATTCCCCCACAACATTTAAATCAAAAACCATTTCAGTGAGTAAAAACATACACATGAGGAAACAGACATGTTGGTTTAGAATTATCATATTAAATCAATCTTCTTTGCTGCTTTCTTGGTGAAACTGAAGCATCTGGACTCCACTATGAGAAAGCTGTTGATTCAGGCACGACTCACTGAAGAGGACCTGATAGACAAAGAGATTTCTGAGGCTGTTGACTGCATCATCAACCGGTTTGGGGGACTGCAGGTGGTGAAGAGAGAGTTGAGCAACAGAGGTACGTTATTTTTTGGAATATATTGTGCAGTTTAAAAACTTTTCAGCATTTAAGTCTTGAAAAATGACATATTTTAAGTGTTCTGGCATATTTGACAGGTCTGCTCTCTCAGACATTGCCGAGGGGTGCAAAAGTGTCCAACTCCCAGTCTTTGAGAAAAGTCACTTTGCCACAGGATGACTCCATCAAGAGCAGCCGTGCTTCGCGGCAGACCCCACTGGACCAGAGTTGTCTTGCTGCCAGGATTCCTACACCTCCATCGGCTCGTCCTCCAATTGTTGCAGAGTGGATGAGAACCAGTGTAAGTTTAAAATATGTAAGACAAATATAGTGCTGCAAACATCAAGATCAACATACAGTAAATTAATTATGGACTGAGTGATTTTAACTTTTCTTGCTAGGTGGGTTCTCCAACAGCATCAGAAAGTACGAGCCCGAGGCTGACTGCTCTGACTGACGTATTCAAACAAGGGCAGCTGCTCCAGCGAAGTACAGATGAAGAAAGAGTTGAAACTGAGTGAAATACTCAAAGTGAGGAACACACAGAAACCACTTCAAACAGCTGTAAAATACATCATTCACTCTGCGGCATATGATTCACCTATTAAAGATTTGTGATAAAGCTGAGATGCTGTTTTTTTTTTCTTTTTTGTAACGCTTTACAGACTTTATGTACTCCTACAAAAGCAATTTTATGAAGCTAATTGTACGCATTTTGTTGTTGCTGCTTACCCAAAAACTGATCAAAAAAGATTAAAAAAGGCTATAAAATCAATTTAAAATGTTAATAAATGACTCAAACATATAAAAGTATCTGCAACCATACAAGTGTACATTTTGTGACCTAATTTAATAAAACATAAAATTACAGGCACCAGTTGATTTTTGAAAATAAATAACAGAAAATAGCTAGGCTCTTATTGTGTATTGCTTTTCAAATAGGTCAACTTCTCTTAAGATGTAAGTTTATTTGTAAAGCAGAATAGCACATTTCAACTACAAGGCTATTCAAAGTGCTGCAGGTGAAACATAGGAAGAAGCCTTAAAGTGCAAAGGAAACATGTTATTATTAATGATTTGAAATAGAAGATAAAAAATAAATTACCAGAATATCCAAGGTCAAGGACATCTTACAGAACATACAGTTAAAAAAAGACAAGACATACAAACATATAAAACCAGGTTAAATTGACAACACAAAAGAAGCGCAGCAATATTTTTTGAAATTTTCAAAATAAAAGTCCTCTGCTTCTTTCAAGGTTTTATTGGGGGAGATAAATGCACATGTTGTGAATATCGAGGGGGCGTGTCCCTCGCCCCCCCCTCCCCTCGGGAAACCTACACCACCGAGCAGCACAATAACAAGTGAATGTGCACGTGCGCGGCGCTGCGCGTGTCCGCTGCTCACTCGCTTCATTCATTGCTTCCTGAACTGCCGCTGCAGGGACTCAGAGCTCAGCGCGCTGGGAAAGAAGAGGCTTTAAACCCGCACCATGAGGGGCTCCTGCCGCCCGAGAAACACGCGGGCCAGGCCAGGTACGGTGCCGACTTCCCACGTCTCTCTTTCTGCGTTTGTGTTTAATGTTGTTTTTCTGTTTTTTTTGCGCTGTGTGACATGGTGAGTGCGTGCAGTGAGAGAAGTGAAGCGCTGCGGAGCGCCCTTGGGCCAGCAGGGTGAAGTAAACAAGTCTGTGTCACGTAGGCATGCTCCGGGTCTGACTGACTTTCTGCCGAGATGCCGCTAAGAAATACCGCGTGTTTCAGCTTTCACGGACGGGAGAAATAGTTTGGTACTTTGCAGATGCCGAGGATGCGTGTGTAGCTACTAGCGGCTCCTTATGTGCTGCTAAGCCTGATGCTGCTACAGCTAGCCTGTCGGCTAGCAGCTGGACTGGACTTATGAGAGTGACATGTTTCAAGACCCACAACAGCTCTGTATGAGATCATGGATGCTCCACAATGTCTGAGGAATCTCTGCAGTTAGTTATGGTTGTATAGAAAGCTGTCATGAGCAGGAAAAAACACTCAGACACATACAACACGAATATATTATGTAGTAAATATTACTAACAGATGTGCTTTGATCTCCACTTTTCTAAAGACACACTCGATGCCACTCAGGATTCTCTACTGATTTATTAGACTCTCACAGTCTTATTGACCTGCACTTGAATACCTTTTTTTAAATCATATTATCGTGTGTATGTATGCAAGGTGTTTTTTGGAATAGGTTGTATTTACCTCAAACAGTCCTTTGTATTTCCTGTGACATTTTCCACAGCACGTGTCAGTGTTTTGGTTTCACAAGCGTGGGACAGATGGACAAGAGATTGCAGTGTTTGAAAATCCTGGTCTAACAGTTGCTCCTTTGTGTCCAAGCTTGAACGTGACTCTAAACATTTCAGTCTGAACACCTATGTTTTTGCTGCAAAGTGTAGTCCATGGAACTTTTTCACAGCAGCCATGTGGACATGAAATAGTAGGTGTAGGGAGTAGCTATGGTTTCATTAAGATCAGTCATGGTACTGGTATTGTGCACGTTGATTCACTGGAAAATCTATGTTACACTAAATGGAAGCTTATTCAGTATCACTGGTAACACCTGTGTTTTTTCTATTTTAACCTATCAATATGCCAGCAATGACATGGTTCTGCGATAAACCCTCAAAAGTACTGCGAATGAATGGCATCTGAACCAATGCTAACCCTGTACCTGGCCATATAATCCGTTGACTCAGTTATTATAAGATAGGGGCATTATGTAATTCTGTTAGTCATGTAGCCCCAAGGGCCGGTTTAATGTGAGTTTGCTGTACTGTCATGTTGACGAACGCCATGTGGCGAGACTCCGGGAGACTTTGTCTCCATGGGGAGGGATTTGCTGCTGCTCCTTGTACGAATATGGTCACAGCGGTTTAAATGTGTGAAGCCCGAGCTGTTGTGGCAGATGTAGGAGGGATGAACAGAGCTCAGGCTGTGCTCTGCTCTCTGTGTTTGCCTACACATACAGAGGAGGGGCTAACCAGGCAAACTGGAAAAACAAAGTGTATGTTTATGGATGCTGGTTTGAGTGTCAAATAGCTTCTGATGCAGTTATCGGTTCAGATGGATGTGCCACTGTACACAGTAATAAAAAATGAGATAACAAACAGGCTGATTGTAAAAGCATCAGTCTTTGTCTCCAGAGTGGCCTCATATTGCTGCCCATATGTATTTATAACTGCAGAGGGAGTGGAATAGCTTGAGAGGATGCAGCAGAGCCAACACACTGGCTGTATACCCTGCAGGATATTGTTTGAGATGCTGCCAACTACAGTAAATTTGCTTTTTCCCCCCCCCCACCTTTTTCCATTTTTATTATACACTGAATAGTGCAATGTTTTGATCTCTGTTTGGATTCCTACTCTGAATAATCACAATAAATCACTCCCCCTTATCCTTGCACATTGACACTCTCTTTCTCTCTCACGCTCTCTCTCTCTTTTGCTGCACCTCCCTCGCTCGCTTGCTCCCTCCTCCCTCCCTGAGTCTGGATTCTATCTGGGGGAAAGTTCACCCACTCACACAGAATCTCATTAAAGGCTTCAGGCAGAGCTATAGCCTGTGTGTAATGCCTGTGCAGTGAATTGACACCTTATCTAGCTGCTGTTTTGCATCTGGAGAAAATCAGGGCTGTTGTGTTTTTGCTTGCAAATGTATCAGCGTTTCTGTGCAACAGTGATATTTTCTTCCTTTATTCAAGCCAAATGGCTGTTCCATTATCCTCTACATTTAGCACAATACGAACCAATAGACTAATACCGGATTTTACTTTGAATCGGTATGCTAATACAGAGAAGAGACCACCGACTCATAACTCTTTAAGAGTAGACTATATACTATTGCTGGATGTCTTTATTGCACATTTTGTATTGTCATGTCTTGTAAAGCTGAATTCTATCATCAGTGTCTGACATCACTGATGCTCTTGTGGAGGAACGGCAGAAAGTCTCTGCTGTCAGGTTCCAAAATCTCATGGAAAATATTTTTCTCAGAAGAGTCAAACATGCAGGAGCAGCAACACTTCCTGTAATACACTCCAATTATGATTTAATGGAAGATTTTCCATGTCATTTTTATCAGATCATAATCCTTCCTCTTAAAAGTATGCAGCTTTATGGTCTGTTAATATTGTAACTAAATGTAAGAGCTAGACATGATGGTATAAACACAGCATGTAAAAGGAGCTCAGTGCTAAATTAACATCAAACATCACACTTCATGCTACTAAGATGTATCATTGAATTAGATAAATGTTTTAATGTGTAAGTTGACAAAAACAACACAATTGCATGGTTATAGGTTTCTTTTCAAAATTAAACCTATTATTTGTTCAGTAAACTATGCAATTTTGTGGGTGACCTGGCCAAATATCAAAAATCTGTTTCAATACCCTAAAACTATGTGGTCATTTTACCATCTATTAGCTAAACTGGCCATGTATTGTAGATGTCTTTGAAATGACATTTGTTAATTAGTCAATAACATTGACTAATTAACAAAATTAGTCAATGTTGTTAGTACTGGTATACTGGACAACTCTAATAATAGGGAGACAACTAACATTTACTTTTTTGATTAGTCTGTTGATTATTTTCTCAATTAATCAATTACTTGTTTTATATTCAAATTTCAAAGAGGTCCAGTCCAATGTACAATATTATGTATTAGTAATTTACCGTTGAGTTCATTGACATGATTTTAAAATCTTATTTCTGGATGGATTTGTATATTTAGACAGTGATATTCTCCAACTGTTTGCAAACTATCTGTTAAATTAGTGGTTGAGCAATGAACTTTATCAACTCGAAGGCCACTAGGCCTGTAGTTTTCTTAAGTATGCTTATGTATGTGTTAAAAGCCTAGGAAATAGAAGGTGAGGTGTTAGTCCTGCTTACGGCCTTGCCCTTTGACCCCTTTTTGCGCTGTCACAATTAAATTGAACAAATTAGAGTTGCAACAATTACTTGATTAATTCATCAGTTTACATCTTTTATCATAATGGCATTATTTGTAGACTTTAAAAGCGAGTGCCGGGGGCCACCTGGTGTTATAACTTTGACACTACATTGATTGTGTCAATGCTGAGGCCTAATCACATGAGCATAATAAACCACTGGCTTTCACATTCAATAATTGTCTCTTAAAAAGTTTCTTGTGGTTGTTACTATCAAGAGACATCACAAGACCTAATACGGTGTATTAGGTCAAGTTTTTGTTGGAAATTAAAAAAAAAATCATAGGCCATTAAATGTCAGATAGACAAAAATATTGTATAATACCACAAATATTGCAGGATCTTTTTTTTTTTTTTTTTTTTTTTTTAAGTGTCTGCTCAAAAGATGATTGGGGAAAAAGTAATTGTAATACTAAGTAAAATCATATTCATTTTAATAATCTGTTATTGGTCTAAATGATGAATCAATAACCATATATATCATAATCAGCAGATTACTCGACATTAGTCCGAATTAAAAACATTTTTGCATTTAACTTCTCCAGCTTTTAGGACATTTTCTTTAATTATTATTATTATTATTATTATTATTATAGTAATTGTATTAAGTAATGACTATAGACTAAGATCATAAATATGATTTTTTACACACAATTTAAACTTATGGGTTGATTGATGCACACAGAAAGGACATTCTGTGCTGTGTATGTGTGATTTAAAGTGTATCAGATGTTTTATTTGCTTGTGTGTGTTTTTTTTTTTTTCCACAAGAAGAATGCATGGTCCTAACACCGCGCAGCCCGTGACTGGTTCGTGGTAAATAAGTTTTCATAACGCTGTTTTTCAGAGATCCCAGCAGTCAGCAGCACCGCGGATGTAGTCAGCAGCATAGCACGTCCTCCTTATTCCCCGCTCGGCTCTCCCATTGGCTGCCTCGTCTTCCGCTCTGCTCTCTGAATGGTTCGGCTCACAGCTGCATTCACTGCCCATGTGTGCTGCATGTGAACAGCTGATCGCTTGTTTTTCTGTTAACTTTTTACCTGCTTCTTCCCCTCTAACGGCGTCATTACGGTAACGAAACAGATTTTCCTGGAAATTAAACTTTTAGTAATAAAGCAAGATTTACAGCCGTTAAAAGGGGGAGTCAACCATTACAAAACAACAACATAAAAAGTGTAATGGATAATAAAACAGTTGTTTTCATGTAACTTATGTAAAATTTATTTGCTTCTTATATATTTTTATTTATATTTTGTTTTTGTTTCATCAGTATTTATGGCTAGCTACACAAAATACTTTATATTTACAGTTCCTGGTGGAAAATGTTTAGGGTGATTTTGAATATGACTTTAATACGCAAATGTTCTTCCAGTATTACAATACTTGAAAACGTGTAAAAAAAAAAAGAGAAATTGCCTGAGATAACATCACACGTTATCAGTGCAAATTATTGAAAATTAAAGTAGGACAATAATGAGAACGATTAATTGATAATTAGTAAAGAGTTCCTCGGTGTGTTCTTTTATGTTGTTGCTCCCTAAATCTGCGCCGCGCTCCGTCTCCAGTCGTTACGGTAATGAGAAACTGCTGTTTTTCATCTATGACATCCATCCCGCTGCAGCCTGCTGAATCAGACTGCCGGGGCTAGAGCCCACCGACACAGGTTGACGGTAACACGACTGCTCCAACGTGCAGGATGTTAGACAACGAGGTGGTGGACAATTCCCCGCGGGAGCTCACACAGAACCCGCTCAGGAAGATCTGGATGCCCTGCAGGAACGGGCACATAGCGCAGAGACGCGGTGAGATGCTGCCCGGCATGTCAAGGATGCGGCTGGGGAGTGGTGGGGAGCATCTGCTGATATTTTTTACCTACTATTTAAAAAACAACAACTTTTTTCTATCAATTTACAGCCATGTTCCTTTTACTTCTTGAGCCGATTGTGTATATATGTGTATGATATTTACGCACCGCTGTCGTTGAGATGTTACGCACTTATGAAGTGCTCAATATTGATGACAATGTTGCATCATGTTCAGTCTGTTTTACAGTCTGTTATTTTCATCCTAATATCGCGTGCATGCAGGCAAATTAGAATCTCCCTTGTGGGAAATAATTGCAACCTCACTGAATTTAATTTCTCTTTATGACTCGCACATGACCGGCTTAATATATCACGCACCAACACGTCTATTAGAGTGCTCGCTCTTTCTCTCTATTTTTCTCTATCTCTCTCTGCAGGTCTACTTGTTTCTGCTGAGTCAAGCTCATCTTGATTAGGAGCTGCTCCCCTTTAAAAACAAAAAACAAGCTGTAGATAGTTCAGTGCTGCATCTGTCACCTTCTCCAAATACATCTCCAGCGACATGTGAACCATTCCTGTGCCTAATGTTTATTCCAGTCAGATCACCTGTCTGTAGACACGAGGGGCAGAGTCAGTGCACATGAGTGTGTGCTACTGCACTGGAGAAGTGTGCAGGGTTGTAACTGTGGTTTTCTTATTGTACAGGAAAAATAACACCGCTTGTTCCTTTCTTGAAGTCAACGGTTTTCATGATATAGGAATTTGTTCAATTGCCTTTTTGTCATCTGTCCTGATTTTGTTTAAAATTCAAACAAGACATTTAAAAAGCAGTTTTTGTTCATTCAATGCTTCAGTTGTTGTACATCTCTGTTTTGCCATGTTTTTTTTTGCTGTTGTTGTAATGTGTCGCTTTAATTAAATTGTTGATAGAACAATGTTGACAAGCTCTTAAATGAAGTGTGTGTGTGTGAAGTGACTTAAACCCATTTACGGTCTGTTTCTCCTCATTTCTCTCACAGTTTGTATGACAAACTGCCCGACCCTCATTGTGACCGTGGGCCTTCCAGCACGAGGGAAGACTTACATTTCAAAGAAGCTGACTCGCTATTTAAACTGGATAGGTGTGCCAACCAAAGGTACCTGCTACGCTCACCTAACACATTCTATCAAGTGTGTACTTTACAGTAGAAACTGGTTATGGTTTGTCTTTAAAACAAATATGATGTTCAATAACAGAGTTCAACGTTGGCCAGTATCGGAGAGAATGTCTGAAGATCTACAAATCCTTTGAGTTTTTCAGTCCAGATAATGAAGAGGGCTTAAAAATCAGACGGTAAGTGGTTCTGCTTGCTGTCAGCCCATGGTACATCAAGAAAGGTTCACAAACCAGCGAGCCAATAATCTGTCAGTTTTCAGTCCAATGAAAGAATGCAGCCGCTGAAAAGCTCCCCGTCAACTAGAAAGAGCAAACTCCTGCTGAGGTGTTAGGTCGAATGTTGCCTACATCTACCATAGAATGCTATGGAGAGTTCTAGATAAGGTGAATATATTTTTCAAAATCTGTTTTTACTTATATTACTGTAGTTTGTGTTGGGGATAATGTCATGTGGTGTAAGCCTAAAAACCTGGTACCAGACAGTTTAATTAAAAAAAAAAGCACATGCTATCAACTAGTTTTATATTCTAGGTTGATTAAATATTTAAATTGTAATTTAGTCAAAAAAGTCACATTCCACAAAAAAAGGTACAAATGGATTTTCAAATTACATGATGTAGGAGAGACACAATGAATGCTTTTTCACTGTATTTAAAAAAAATGTTCTGACTTTCTCATCTTGCCAACCATTGTCATTACTGACCTGTTAACCAGTGTTAATTAAAGGTTGTTTTCCTATAAACCAATGGGTGTGACTGTTCACAGAGTGTCTGCCTATATGAAGCTAATTGTTAAACTAAAGGTTTGCTGTCCTCCCACAGTCAGTGCGCTCTGGCAGCTCTCAACGATGTCCGACAGTACCTGTGCGTTGAAGGCGGTCAGGTCGCGGTGAGTTCTTGATACCGTCTCATATCTATCTCTATAGATATCTCTCATATCTCTCTCTATCATAACATGAATGCACGCATGGCAGCGCTTCATGTTTTTTTTTTTTTTTTTTGTTTCGTTTCAGGTCTTCGATGCCACAAATACGACAAGAGAAAGGAGAGGAACTATAGTCAAATTTGCAGAGCAAAACGGGTTCAAGGTATGGTAACGCAGTCATAATTTTATTTATTTAGAACAGCTTGACTTAAAGCCATTTTATAGTTTTTTTAAAAATACCATTCTGTTAATCCAGGTGTTTTTTGTGGAGTCTGTGTGTGAGGACCCAGATGTTGTTGCACAGAACATCGTGGTAAGTTTAAATTTGTATAAAGACTTAAAGGAGGGTCAGCTGTCTGCCACTTTATCCCTGCTCACATCCTCTCCTCGTGCTTCCTGTTTGCAGCAAGTCAAGCTGGACAGCCCTGATTACATACACTGCAACACAGAGGAGGCCATTGAGGACTTCATGAAGAGAATCAAGTGTTACGAGTCCTCCTACCAGCCTCTGGATGAGGTTCTGGACAGGTGAGGACACACAGAATCTCTTGGAGCAGATTAAACCAGGATCACGAGTTTGTGAACGGTTATTATTCCCTTTCTTTCCTCAGGGATTTGTCCTACATTAAGATCATGGACGTGGGCCGCCGCTATCTGGTGAACCGCGTCCTGGACCACGTCCAAAGCCGAATCGTCTACTACCTGATGAACATTCACATCACTCCACGCTCCATCTACCTTTGTCGCCACGGTGAGAGTGACCTCAACATCAAGGGACGCATCGGAGGCGACTCTGGCCTATCTGCACAGGGGAAAGAAGTGTGTGGTGAATCTAAATAATTACAGCAGCTCTGTTAAAGTAGTTTAGCAGCTGTGAATTCAAGGAAAAACACCCATCTCACACGGTGCTGTCTTACCTCCTAGTTTGCAAAGAGTTTGAGGAAATTCATCCAAGACCAGGAGATTAAAGATCTAAAGGTTTGGACCAGCCAGATGAAGAGAACCATCCAGACAGCGGAGTGCCTGGGAGTCCCATACGAACAGTGGAAATCCCTCAATGAAATCGATGCTGTACGTTGATTTCTGTCATTACCAGAAATTCATGCAGCAACAATTTTAATTTATCTGAAGCTAACTGCATATATCTTCCTCTTTACAAAGGGTGTTTGTGAGGAAATGATGTATGAAGAAATCCAGGAGCATTACCCTATTGAATTTGCGCTGAGAGATCAAGACAAGTACCGCTACCGCTACCCTAAGGGAGAGGTGAGAGAAGTGATTCTTTAAAATATCTTAATAACAATGAGACTTAAAACTCTGTTGTTAATGGGTCCGTTGCTCCGTTGTCAGTCGTATGAAGACCTGGTGCAGCGATTGGAGCCTGTGATCATGGAGCTGGAGAGACAGGAGAACGTTCTGGTCATTTGTCACCAGGCTGTGATGCGCTGTCTTCTTGCTTATTTCCTAGACAAAACTGCAGGTATGAAGACCTTAACAGCAATATTTTCTCATATATTGGGTGAAACTGCAAGTTTAATTAGTTTTCTTTGGCTCCACAGATGAGTTGCCTTACCTTAAGTGCCCTTTGCACACAGCATTGAAGCTGACCCCTATGGCTTATGGTGAGTTTTTGTCATTTTCTAGCCTCTCTTTTCTTATTCATGTTGCATTCTTGTCACAATTGTGATAACCCACATTTATCTTCTGTGGGTGTAAATAGTAATTATTCCCATTTGTTTGCTGTGACTCAGGATGCAAAGTGGAGTCCCACTATTTAGGCGTGGCTGCTGTGAACACACACAGGGATAGACCAGAGGTAGGTATTCCAGGCAGCACACAGAAGTGGACTACTTGAATTCCCTTCATGGGGGTGATCCACCTCACTGCTATTTTCATCCAACCTCATCTGCGACGCAAGTCAGTAAATACGCAACGCCTAAAAGCTGTGTGTGACGTTGACTTGTGAAGGGGCGCGTTGTAGATCTTCTTTCTGCAGTATGTAGTCTGCGTCTCCGTCCTGAAGCATGCCTTAGCAGTCAGCGCTGAACCTGTCCGTTGCTTCTTACTGCACAGAGAATATCGAAACTCACACACAGCATGAAAAGCCTTGTTCAGTCTCCAGCAGCCTTCCCCGACATCATTCAAGACAACTGTGACATGTCCTACCATAGACACTCCTGCCTTCAGCAGCAGTGATCCTCTCTATATTTTTAACTCTGTGGGAGCAAAAATGCTGTTTCAGGTCCTTTTTTTTTCTTTGTAGGCAGTCAATAAGTGGAAGTTTCAGAGTGATTCATTTGTATGTGCGTGTGTATGAGACTAATGTTGGGGGGGGGGATAAAAACATTCTCACTCAGTCCCATTATGTGAGGCCTTGGTTGTTAGATAAGGGCTATGGTTAGTGTGAGAATAAGGATCCAGGTAATGGAGTAATGTATTCTAAGAAGAGTGAATGAACATGTCTAAATATGTCTTCAAATATCATTTAAAAATGACTATTGCACTGCATTTTTACAAGAAAGTAATATTATGATTGTATACAGTTTTGCATTGACACGTCTATACATGCATGCACATACATTTAAGTAACAAAACATTTAACCTCTATATATATTTATTAATGCATATCATTTTCATTTTAGTAGTACTTTTGTTTTGAGCTACATTGTCTCTATAACAACCCATGTTTACAGTTCAATTGTGAAGAATAATCTCCTCTATCTTTGAGGGGTTTTAGTCGTCCAGGTTTGCCAGGGTAAAGAATGATGAAACTTCACCAAGAATGTAAAGCCCAGTTGTGGTTGACATTTCTAAATACATGCTTAAATTTATTCTCTCAAATGTAAAATTGTTTTTGTGGTTGTCAAGATTTACTTGTAAATATGAAACACTGAAAATAAATCTTTTTTTTTTGCCTCCTGTTATTTTACCTTACCTACCTTACACTCACACTGGTTATAATGTGTTTAATAACAATGTCAACTATACATATTTACATCGCATGTTAAAAAAAATTATATAGTAGAATGCATAGGAGTAATTTACTGTCTTCCACAATCATACTTTTTATGATTATTACACCTACAACCTTTATTCAGATACTCTAGTGTTATTCCACACATAGGGGGAGAAGTATCTGAAAGCATCAGTTCTGCTTTGATCAAACCATTTTACTGTTTGTTAGTGCTCATGAATATTGAGGTACTGCTCATGACCAAATGTTATTTTGTACATATCAGATAAGTGATGTAGGACTACACTGGTTTAATACAGAGTCCTCTCTTATCACTTTCAGAATGTGAATGTGCAGCGCAGCACTGAAGACGCTCTGCAAACAGTCCCAGATCACGTCTAATCTACTGCACTTCCTGTCAGAGCTGAGACCTGGTTCAACTCGGTGCTGTTTCAACTGCCTCCTGCGGTATTTTCCCAGACTCACACTGTAATGCACTTTCACTACATGAAATCCTTTTTTTATATCAGTTTTTTGTGAACTGTACTGTACCAATACTGTAGCTTCACTCCCAGTGAGTGGGAGACTAAAGGAAATGCCAATATTTTTTATATGTGGATTTACTGTTACTGGTCAGGATTAAACCATCCCCTTAATGTTCAGCATCTAATTATATTAAATATCTACTGTATATTGTGCACTGTGTACAATGCCATATTCCTGTGTTTCTAAAAGTATATTTGTAGCATTTAAACACCATCAGGAAACCACAACAACTTTTACTTAAGAAATTCTCTTATTACTGAAGAAAGTTGTTGATTCTTGACTGTTCAGGGTAACATTTTTTTGTTGCAATATGTGGTATATTTAAAAAAAAAATGCCCATTCAGTGTACTTATGTACAGACAACGAATAAAAAGGGTCTTTTAACATTCCTGTGCTTCAGAGAAAACTTACACCATGGGGATGTAATTGAAATGTCATTCATGTTCTGTAATCCAAAATCTGGATTTTCTAATTTGTGGTATTCATCTTTTAAAAAAAATAAAAATCAATGAAATTATAAGTCACACATCTGTCACATACCAAATTTAAATAATAAACCATACTGATTTGTGTTTGGGAACATAAATTAAGGTTGTGTGCTGTACAAGCATGCTTGTTTGATGTGAGTTTTGTGTGTAAACCAACTTGTATTATACAAAATATAACTTTTTGGGAAGACCTCTGTACAATTTCTGTAATATACATTTGATATTGTATATAAGTGTACTGAAAATATAATTCAAAATGCCTTGTTCATTCTCAGCTGTGAAATCTCAATAAATCTTAAACACCCGAAGGAAAGAGTTTGCTTGTGGTGATTCATATTTAAAAAAAAAAAAAAAAAACACACACACACACTAATATACAAAGGATAATGTTTTTATTCATCTTCACTGCCAACAAGTATATTTATTTTATTTTTTTTAATCTACAATAAGGTCTATCTTGTTTAATAAAACAAAACGTGTGCCAATTGATTGGCCTTGTGGCTCCAAGGTTGGTTGTAACAAAACATAGCAATGGAATTTATGTGCATATAATAATTTTTAAAAAAATTAAATTAATGAAAAAAATCTATTTTCCCCTGTGCTCATTAATATTGATTAGAAATATTTTTTAAGGACCTGCCTCGATGTATTCTAATGATCTAAAGGCAGAAATTAATGTCTGGTGTAAATATTCATAATATACAAATATCAATATTTATGAGCACAGATTTATTTTATAATATCGGATAACCGGTCAAACCCCATTGGCTGGTACTTCTTTGCCGTAATGTTTTCTCAACTTCTCTTGGCTGTTGTGAACGCTCCACTGACAGCCATGATAGAAAACGTTTCCCCGGGTATTACTGCTCAGAACTGTGAAAATAAAACAAAAACAATAAAGCTAAAAACACAAAAGGAAAATATTTACAGACTTCATTAACCCTAAAAATCTGCAGCAATAAGCAGGAAAATAGATGACTGAATGCTACAGTAGAAACAAATAGAATATTTAAAAACTGACAAACTCACATTTTTGAGGAACTCCTCAGCAACAATACGAGCCCTGGCGTTGACGGACAGTTTCATTTCACTTATCTCCTTGTCAATTTCCTCCATGAAATGAATGACGAAGTCCACCAGTTTATGCTTGTACATCTGCTCGGTGTGGAAGTTGGTGATGAGAAAACTGATGTCATAGCCCTGCAAAAGGAAGATGGAGTGTCAATCTACTGTAGACTTTAAAGGGCAATATCTGACTCTAATCTAAATCAGGGTTTGCCATGTGAAAGGGAAGTCGCATTTCCCGGTGAAAAAAATTATGTGAGGTTTGAACAATTCCAGGAGGAATTTACATGAAATCCTCACATTTAATTGGTCTGCGAGAAACAGGCAAAAACTTATGTTTTTTTGGTTGTTTTTTACTTTTGCAAACACCAGCAGTGCAGGATGAGTTGTGAAACATTTGAAACTGCTTTACAGGAATAGAAAAAAATGTATATATATATATATTTAGCATATAACAAATGATAAATGTACATTTAACACAGGCACACAGAATAAAACTGGGAAAATGTATTTTTCCTTTCACGGGACTTCACGAGTTATTTCCTGAATGTTTTCGAATAACAGAAAACAGCTGGTAAAATGTCAAATATCAACATTCACTTACCTACTTTAGAAGTGATTATAGTGTTAAATGTTGGCATATTCTATATAAAACCTGTTTAAAAATGCCATGCACTTTTCCAAGTTCATTCTTAATTCATTGCTTATAAAGTTAATTTTAGCTCCCAATGTGCATGTGTTACATCCTTATGGTTGTTATATAGTGTTTGGTTGCATCTTTTATGTCCTGCTGATTGTCTCCTCCTTTTTCAGATGGACAAATCACATGTTTCATACCTTCAATCAACAGTCAATCAGCATCAGCCAATTACTTTGCCTTGGACTCATAGGGAAACATTTGGATTAGGTTTAGAGAATCTGAGGTTTATATTTTCTCACATGTAGTCATTTGTTTGTCTAGTTCCTTAGTTTAGTAAGGGCATCACCCCATACAGGTGAAATACAGGTGCTATTGGACAGCCTGGTTTCTTTGTATTTTATTGGGTGCTTCCCTACTAACCTTTTCATTATTTTGGTTTTCTTGCCTGGTGTAAATAAATATTTAAAGGTTTAGACCTCAAACAGTGTCTGGACCCTCAGCTGAATCCTCTATTGGCTTAACATTGGTTGCCCTGATTCTCTCACCCCAGGGGGGCTATAACAGCGTGGAAACCCTGTAAATATAACTGACCCATTTTAATCTCCTGCTTACCTCCACTGGTTTCCTCCTCAGGATGAAGAAGTTCTCTGCTCTCATCATCATGAAACGCATGAATTTATGGCACAGAATCTTCTCGATTTCATCTGCCTTTAATTGTTTAAATGAAAATGTCAAATGCAGTCCTGGAGGTCATATCAAGCCTCAATTTATTATTTTTAATTGGGGAATAAACATGAATCCGCTGACCTGCTTGACAGCGATGCTGACTCTGACAGAGTTGATGGAGCCTTCGATCAGGACCTTCTCCTTGTCGTTGCGGCTGACGATCACCGGCTGCAGGAGCAGCTCTTTACTACTCCTGAAAGTGGCCAGAAATGCACATTCTTTCTTTAAAAAAGAACCTCAGCATAGTAAAGGTCTGTCAGGTTTGCTATTCCTCCGACTATGGACGCTTCTGGTCAAATTTGAAAGCTCTTGAAGTGAAACTCACCGTACTTCCACCTCTGGCTTGTTGTGTCGCTCCACTACTTGCGAGGAGAAGTTCTCCAGGCAGAGGGCGGCCTGCAGAGTGGCACGCACTGCGTTGAGATACGGACGCAAAGTCGCTGTCTGAGGGAAGAAAGTGAGAAGGAGAAGATGAGGATCTTCCCAGAGAAGAAGGTGCAACCAGAGCTGACTTGTGCAAAGTGTTATGACTCAGCAAATTCTAAATACAGACTCTTGTCCAGTTTCGCTTCCTCCTATAAGAGTGTTTTATCAAGTCTTGACCTAGAGTGGACAACTGGTTGTTTCTAGTGGGTCTTCATGAGGACGATGCTGAGAAACTGTAGTTATACTGGAAATATTAAGATTACTGACTAAGATTATTATTAGAAGTATAATAATGCTCAAATTCTGGTGGAAAACAGTGATCAGGATAAATGGTTCACAGAGTACAGCATAACACCAGTTTTCATTAGGAGAAAGTAAATCATAACCATGAGCTTAATAAACTTTGACCCTCTGAATAAAGGACAAGAATGATGTTGAATGTGACTGAAATAGATTTATAATGACATACATCTTATGCGCGAGTATCACATGCATGACAATTCGTCCACATCTTGCTGCATCACATTAGTCACAGAGAAAATGCGGTGTCACTAAACTGTGCATTTTTTCTCTTTGAAAATAGCATTTTGAGAAGTTTGATCTCAATTGATAATTAAACTCCCCAGCATCACAGGCCTCACTGACTATATATATATATATATATTTTAAACAAATCTCTATAAGACAAGTGTCTATGTTTTTTTGCACCACCAAACTCTCAAATGTGCATTTACCAATATAATTGGTACATGTTTTTATGTGAGTGTTGGACTGTTTTTGATCACTGACACATCTTGTATTGACATTCTTAGTCACCTGATGAAGAGTTGCTGTTCTATTTTTTTCCTTACATTATACACAAGCATCAAGGTGATTAATTCGGTCTTTCCCATTGTTCTCAATGCAAAAGTTGCTTTGGTCACTATTCCTAATAAAACAGGAGCTAGGTGAGCAGACTGTTACTGAAGCTCTTGTTTCATATGATATTAAATCAGCATCAACTGGGCCTTCTCTGAATTTTTATACATGCCGAGGAACAAGATTGGATGCCAATGTAAATCCACTCCCCAACAAAGAGACACTAAACATGTATGAGACAGTGTTTTTTCATTCTTCACATTAATTGTAACTGTAAAATGTTACAGGCTGAACACACAGTGTCAGCAGAGATATGGAGCTCATTCATAGTACAGCCACTTGTTGACAATGAAAGGAACCACTGTAGAACTGTACGAGGTGTTGATTTATTCCGCTACAGTTATTACTGTGTCATTGATTAAAGCGTCGCTTTAGTAGTGAGGATGTTTTAAACAGAGATGAAGCAGCATTTCTCTAACATCCAGACCAGCACATCTGGTGCAGCTGCAGCTAGCTGCTGTCCATCCCTGCATTAGTTAGCATTCGCCATTTAGCAACAACGATAACAGCCACAATACTTCAGTGATACAGCCAAGCGCAAGTCCCGATACCAACATCACGTCCAACATCAACATCTATTTATACTGAAGCGATTTTATCATCCCACAAGTGATTTTCCCCAAAGCTAGAAAACCGCCTAGCTAGCCTGTTAGCTAACTACCTGGTTAGATTGTTCAGATAAGCCGAGCTGCTTCGTCACGTATGCAGACGTGCAGCGGTCAAAACACACGACCTGCAAGGCCTGCTATGTGTGAGGGTTAACTAATGTCACTTTACCAGAACATTTGGGTCGTTTATCTTACCATTTCTCTGTCAGGAGGGGCGGCTAAAGGCGGAAGTAGCTACTCTCTCTAGACCGTTTTTCCCTGAACAGACACCGGAAGTCAGCTCTGTCTGCCTGCTGCTGACAGTTTATATGATTGAAGCCAAATCAAAATACACCTTATATTATATATATTCAATCCCTTTCCATACACGATAACATACTCTATGGAGAGTTGTTAGACCAGTCCTGTAGGCTATTTCATCAAATATTTGCAATCGTGTGCAACCCTCATGTAAGTCTCTAGGCTCTACACTCTGCGGAGTCTCAGTTCAATTCTACAAATATGGGAACGCGCCCCTTACATATAGCCCCTACTTTTTTCTACATTTAACAATCATATAAAACAGTAGTTAACGGAAAGTCACAATTGTGATGAGGCGTATCGGTGTGTTCGCCTTCTTCATTATTCAGTATTTTGTTTTTTAGAAGAGAATAGTTAATCGATCGTATGAATCGAATGCCTTCAAAATTCCTGTTCGGCTGTCGAGTTTTAGCTGCTCCACAGCGCCCCCACCTTTGGTTCACTGTGCTGCAGGTGAGACCTAGAATTACACCTATGAAGCAGAATTTTGAAATTGGTATTAGAATATTTAAAACAAAAACAGCATACACATCTTCTAAACGTATTATTTAAGCAAATTATACGATTATCAATAAAGAACCAAACTGTCAATAAGAGTAGTAGTGTCGATAACATAACATTGCTGACTGGTTTTCATGATTAGAAAAACTGACCTCACGAAATAGTAAGAATTTACCAAAAATGAGGCATGACAGGAATTGAAACACACAGTAAAAGACCATCTATGTATTCAAGAGTTTTATTATTTGACATCCCAATTTTCTTTGACAACATCATTGGCATTGCAGTGATTTTTCTATTAGGAGTAATAACAGGGCAAAAATATGGATTTTTTCTTTAAATGGAAAAAAGAACATCCATTTCAGTTCAATCCATCAGCCTTTTTTACCTTTAGCATCTATACACTGTAATACACAATCCGTTAAAAATATTAAGTACTTAGCCAACCTGAGCTACAAGCAGATAGAGAACAGCAATAACAAAGACATGACAAAAGACAGGGGTATGTTGTGTTGGTGACACATATTGTCATTTCATAGCGTCGAAAAATGTCTGATGAAGGACATAACACATACAGCAGTAATAGTAGCGGTACAAGTAATATTACATAAAAGGCAAATATTAATATGTCAAAGAATCAATCCATGTTTTACACTGTGATTGCGCAATCAGCTTTTACTTAATAACTACTTATTTCTTCTGAAGTGCGCGGCAGTTATAAACCTGTTAACACACAACCTTGAAAGGAATAGTCAATACAATCACCAAAGTGTTCAACAGATTCTTGGGGGGGGCATTTGACAGGTAGAACACATGAGGTATAATTTATGTTTACCAAAAAGGCGCGTGGTAATAGACGTTGCCCAAAATCAGCCATCCCTCTACGAAGATTTAAAGGCAAAAAAACAATAAGAAAGTGCAAAAAAAAAATACAAATATGTGTTTCAAATTGGCTCAAAAATAACATCAGCCAAATAAAATATATAGTTGAACATGATTATTAGTTGACAAATAGGTAATAGAAAGTAAACAGGAAAGGAGAGAGTAGGATAGTTGGGATGCTGACCTTAGCCAACACCGTCTCACATTACAGAGCATCATCCTGTCCATTTTGAGTTCCCAATTGCACTCTTTGAACATGGCTCCATTTTGACCTCTCAGTGTGAGAGGCAGACAAATGGATGGGCGGGACAGGAGATCACTCACTATCAATCAAGTCAGGGCCTGTGAGGTCAGAAGGGGTGTCATTCTTCTCTCGTGTGATCTTTGGGCGCTGGATTTGTCAATGTATTTTATACGAGAGTATGCTAGTGGGTTAATTTGTGTGCTAAGTGAGGGAGGGGGGGAGATACATCCATGTGCAGCGCACTGTGTGAGGGGTCGTGTCGATTGGAATGATCGGAGGTGTGAAGGAGGAAGACCGGATGGGAAGTCCTTTCCCTGGGAGCAAGGTGCAGGTGATGTAACCGGTGACGGGGTGTTTCAGAAAGCCAAGAGAGAAGATGGTCCAAGTTGTCCCTTAGCAGCTGCAGCTTTCTGCTGAAGGTTTAGCTCTGTCATTCCTATCCAGTTTTATGGGCTCCGGAAATTCATTATACAACTCAACCTCCGTCTCCTGGCATAGAAAGGAGAGCATAATCAGTGTATGAAGGAAAAAATAGAGTAACAAAGACTAGATTTCAAAATATTTACATGTTTTTATTGCATGGAAATGGGCCAATAACAAAATGCATATCTCAACTGTCACTGCAACTGGGACTCACCTGTTTGAGGGCGTTACGTGCAATTGTCTGGAATGCCTGTTCTACATTTATGGCTTCTTTGGCACTAGTCTCAAAGTATGGGATGTTGTTCTTACTCTGACACCAAGCCTGAGCCCTTTTGGTGGTTACCTGTGTGCATGTGAAGGGGGAGAAATTGATCAACATGAGGGATGGGTTCAAACTGAAAATGTTGTTCTTATTTAAGCTAGAATGTTTAAAGCAATTCTGCATACCTGCTTTTGAGTAAAAAAAAACTGACAGAAATATGCATCAGGTAAATATTGTATATTTTGTGTATCCTGTAATCCTGGTCCAACTAAGCAGTAACACACCTGATTCTACTAATAATGATCTTAGCAACGGCTCTACTGGTTGATTAGTAGAATCAGGCATGCAACAGCTTGGTTTAAACAAAAGCCTGCACCCTCTCTGGCCATCCAGAAACAGGATTGCCCACCCCTGTTGCAAGGTTTAAAAATCAGCATAATGATGAATCTGAAATGTTAAGAGAATATTGCCACATTTTATCCTGTAGTAAGTTTTCTGGCCACTTAGAGGCAGCATAAACTAGCTGTAAACACAACTTGAATATACAGGTATCACCCTTTAGGTTGGTAAGGTGAAAGTGTCACCAAACAGTGGTTTATTTACAGTTAATGGTCACCTGGGCTAGTATACAATTCTTAAATTATCAAATTCTTAGCTAGAATTTGGCCTCCAACAACTCTTCAGGATAATGTCTGGTTGACATTCACGAGCTTGTTCGCCAACTACCTAGTTACAGTAACAATGAGCTGAAACTTCACTTTATGGCTCCTTAAAGCTAAGGCATAGTTTTTGGGCTTACACGTTGAGATATTTCGAACTTTTTAACCAAATGTGTGTAGTCCTGCTTGTCAATGTTACTCTTGGTCCAGAGCGGTTGTCTACGCAGCCCTACTTCACAGGTGCACCACACAAGATGTCACAATGCTTACAATGATGAACCTCAGTGTGTTTTGAGAAGCAGCTTTGCACCCTGCTAAACTTATGTGCCTAGATGCCGCTGAAGCCACGTCAGATTGAGCCGGGCAAGAAGTCAGGCACAGAAAAAGCATAGAGCATCAGGTCAATTTTCAGCATAAAATCCCTGTGCAGACTAACAATGAGTTATCACAATAGTATTGATAATGGTAATTATCAAACACTACACTATCAAACATCAAGTTATAGTCAGTAGAACTGTCTCTGTGGATAAGTGACAGCATGCACAACGAAAAGTCTATAGAACTAAAAAATTGCAAGACTTTAAATGTCAACAGATTCTGTTTTTAAGGACAAAAACAGCAGCACGAAAGACACGGCAACCTTATCAACAGAAGGGCAATGTCAGGCAGGCAAAGTAACCTTTTGTTATTTGTTGTTCTTTGTACATACATAGTTGTTACACAGATAAATGGAACTGGGCCATGGCATCAGAGATCTGAGTAAAATTCTCGGTGAGTAATGATGTGAAATTATGAGTCCATGGAGGCATCATCCACGGGTACCAACCTGTCTATTCTCCAGGTCGATCTTGTTGCCTAGCACGACAAAGGGGAAATTCTCAGGATCGCGGGGGCTGGCCTGGATCAGAAACTCATCCCTCCAGCTGTCCAGCGTCTTGAAGGTATTTGGTGAAGTCACATCAAACACCAGCACGCAGCAGTCTGCACCACGGTAGAACGCCACGCCCAAGGACTGGAACCTCTCCTGACCAGCTGTGTCCCAGATCTGACAGACAACAATACAAAGCAGTTTAGTAAATGCACATGATTAAAAATTATACTGTACAATTGATGGTTCAATTCCTCATAAGATATGAGATATATCCAGTTGAAAATGTGCTGACCTGCATTGTAACGAGCCGGTCGTCCACCATCACCTCCTTGGTCAGGAAGTCTGCTCCTATTGTAGCTTTGTACTGGTTACTAAACTTCTTGTTCACATACTGGTTCATTAGGGAGGTCTTTCCAACACTGAGGTAGAACAGAATAGACAGCAGAATAACACATATGTTAGAGTGACAAGCAAAACAAATAAAGACTAATTTAATTACCTAGATTGGCCAATTATTGAATTCATTTTCATTTAACCAGGTTAGCCTCATTGAGATTAAATATCTATTTTATAGAAGGGTAGAGCCAAGGAAAACAGCATGATTAACAGACACGGAATCACATTAAAACATTACGCAAGAAAAACAATTCGAAATGAATATCAGGTGCTTCACAAACAATAGGCATCTACCTAGGGCTGCAATGAATAATTCTTTGGTTGATGAACAGAGGGAAAAAATTAAATCAGCAAATATTTCATAAGCGATTCATTGAAAATTGTCAAATTTTACACTCTTGTTTAGCAGAATAATTATTCTGTGTCAAGCTTCTTTTGAATGCCATGATTTTGCTTCCACAAAACAAGACAAAAGAATAACTAATAATGAAAATAATGGTAGATTTCAGCCCTGCATCTACAAAACTGAGACAGACGCAAAGATATCTAAACTGGTTAAATGAGACACAAGCTCTGGAATATTAGATGATGTAGTTTCATGACATACAGCATCCTAATGTTTTCGAACCATAGTTTGAAAGGCAGCAATATAGTTTGTTGTTTTAGCTGAGTAAAATAAAGAAATGAAGTTTTTTTCCCCTTTGTTAAACCTCAGAAGAAAATTGAACATTCAATATTGCACATTAAAAATTCTTTTTTATAACTGACACATTTCTGCCAATCACACGCAATACTAAGCATGAAAATTAGTAGTAGTCTTATCAGGTTTGTTGATATGAATTTGATAGGAGTGGGACTATATTTCTAAAGAGCAGTTTCCAAATCTGCCTGGAGACAGCTTACAACATTCATCGTTCCTCCCAACAAGGAAGTAACAAACAAATATTGAGTTACTAAAAAGAAGTCACGACCGTCAACTGAAACCAAAAAAAATAGACCTTGACTTGCAGTTTTCCCCCCCGCAAACTATTAGTAGGAGATTAACTGATTGGTTATTCTCTAGCCGGATGGGTTTGGCATGTGTTGTGACTCACCCAGAATCCCCCAAGATGATGACTTTCAGGAGAACTTTCTTCCTGGATGTCATTTTTCCACAGCTGTAGAAAGACAAAGGGGTTTAGCATAAAGATCATACTTAGACTTCTTAACTTTGCTTGTCACAGGCTTATGATTGCCCAGGGACAATAAAATTCAACAAAACTATTGGAAAATATTAGTCTACAAATATGTGTGTAAAGTTTCAGGCCCCTGGACCAATCAGGTTCGAATACCATTCATTCCAGTCATGTGCTTTCTAAGCTGTCGGGCGAATCACGAGGAAAACATTTTTTTTCCTTTTACTCTCTCAAAACAGGAAGTTGCAGCCTAAAGAAACTTGCTCCTTCTCTGTCCTTCATATTCAAACTAATATCTGATATATTCACAAATATCACACTGTTACCAAGCAGACAACCTACACTGTGTGGGACAATCCAGGTCCAGGATTTTCTCGTTTTGATTTGCATTTCATTTTCACTGAAATAATGCACATATGTTCTCTCTGGTTTGGGACAGTCAGCCAAAGACATGTCATATTACTTTGTTCAAGGACTGCATTTCAGTATAAGGAAATCTGTAATTTGTGAATGTTGAAATGCCACGGTGAACTGTGCGTTTCCCCAAGTCAAAATGTAAGCAGTCAAGATATTGCCCAACACGAGTGAGCAAAGTGCGTACTGTCCCCCTCTCACCCATATGATTAAATTTTGAAAACTTCAGACTGAAACAGGGAGATTCCTAATTTACACACAACTGCTGAAATTAAGGGGCAATTTGAAAATGCCAGAAAGGAACAATGAGATGCAGCGAATTACATTTGTAGAAACAAAATTACAGGTGCCCAAGATATCTAAAAATCTCTAAAAATATCATATTTATACATATGTTTTATAATCCAATAAAAAACATTTTCTTTTATATTACTTTTTTTTTAATCTACATGGGGAGTATGTCTCCCTCCACTGTGTGTTTCTACAGTAACCCAGAGAAGTCCACTCACTGCCAGTGGAGGATTTCTTACATATTGAGGTTGTCAGTTGGTTGGAATCTGCAACCTCACCACAAGATGCTGCCGGAAAAGCTACACACACTATTCTTTAACTCAATCACAAGACTTGAAATGCAGGACAAAGTCAAGCATTCCCGAAGGTAGTAAATCTGATAAATGGTGATGGTACTTTAATCCCTGCTCTCGCTCCCTATCATTCATCCTGCCTTCTCTCCATGTTGTTCACAGTTAGTCCCTTCCCAGATTTACTTATGTCAGACAATAATATACTTCATGGAGGAAACTTACAAATTTAGGACAGTAAAACAAACAAAAAGTGGCTCTGTTCCAGTCTTATCTGGTTATCTGTAAACCTTATCCATGCAAAATAGGCTAAACTGACTAAAATAAACTATGATTTCATAAGAGGCTATTTTATCTTTTTTTTTTGTTTCCCCACACAGACTTCGCCTTATCTCTGCCAAGTAAATGGTCCAGCACATTGCTATTTACATGAACAAAATCTCAGGAAATCTACAGTCTACATACTGACAGTGAAGCAGCATTACCAGTAGCCTGACTGATGAGAATATGTAGCCTATAATGGATATATGGATATAACCAGGACATGAAGAAGTTTCATGGTTACTGTTATACTATAATTTATGAGCTGAAATGAATGAATGAATAAATCCTGCCCCCTGGTTATTTAAAAAAGTAATTGATTGCAGCCAAACGTTTCTGGCCCGTGCACCACAACCTGTCAAATAACATTAAAAAAAAAAATCTTACATTCTGTACATCATGCACCAAGAACGTTTTAGACACGCCAGGCCATTGGCACAAACAGGTTTTAGCATGGGTCAATACAGAACAGTACAACCTAGGAAAAAATGATTTTTGTTTTTTTAAGTCCTTATATGAATCCTCAACTTCCCAACTAAGCCTTTAAAAGCACAAACACTTCAGTTACCACCAGGAGCTGGGAAGTACTCTTGCATTCCTTCTGAGTAGAACCAGCACTGCTCCACCACACCGTGAAGCACAGATTAGCTGACGAAGGCAAGAAACTGCAGCACATCACCGGAATCTAGGTGTGCTCAGGGTCACGTGATTACAGAAGAAACTCCCCTCAGATCTGTAATGTTTGACAAACAGCAGCGCATGCCAACAATGATCGGAGAGGTGACACAGTCCAAAATTATTTGGCTGTCTCTCACCAACACTGAGAGCCTATCACTCCATTATACGCTGCGTCAAAAACACTAACGATACATTTCAATTGTCAAAGCGAATAAATCTTAACACAAACTGTGAAATGTGTAATAAATATAGGCAGATTAGGTGATTCTACTCATCGGTTACCATAGAAAAATACATTTTACCCTCTAAAGATTTAGATTAATGGACAGTATCTTGTGTTTTCTTCCATTATTCTGTCAAACTAGCACTGTTGGTTTAAAGCCATTGTGTCATGGATAGTTTGGGCAATTTTCTTCTAGTTTATAATAGCAGGTTTTGCTTTGGTCGAGGTGTAACGGTGACTATATAGCATTTGATAATCCTCCTCACGGGAAACAAAAATTAGTGGTGACATGAAATTCACATCTACAGTCTGACGTGTGCTAATGTGGGTCCACTTATTCCAACACATTGTGTTAACAAAACAACAGAAATTTGATGATTCTTGAGAGTAATAGTGGCAAAAAAATCTAAATATAGAGCTACTTCTACTCTTAAAGGACCCAGAATACTAGTATTCTTTGCTTTGGAGAAACAACATTATTATTATTATTGACTAAATTAAAAATAACTTGTTCCATCAGTCTTATTGTTATATGAAACTGTTTAATCCTTACATTTTCAACTTAAAAACTGCCAATATAATCTATCAAGTGTGTTTGTCTAAAACAAATTCAAATTTAACTTTTGATTTTATTAATCCATCCAATTATCAATGTACCACACAATTAGATAAGTATCTTTATACAGTCAGAAATGAGTATGGGATGAACATTCTGTAAGTGGAGACTGTACACCACTCAGCTACCCAGTAACAGAAGGATATTGAGAAATGTGTGCAAAAAGTCATGTATTCAATCCCAACACATGTTCCTCTCGGTCCATAAGTCAGCAACAGATGGATTTCACACATCACCTCTGATATGGATCATGCAGGCGTGCGTGCACACACAAACTAACTCTGGACTATATATAGAGACTTGGAAGGCAGGGTTTCTGGTATTGTTGATGCTCAACTCATCTCATGTTTCCTGGTTAGCTACGTCATGGTGCCCATGTGGTAAACAGACAGGCAGTGACCACGAGTTATCAAAAACCTAAAGTCAGTATGGTCAAAAATAATATATTGATACAATAGAAAACAACAAACTAAATAAAACTGAATCAAAGCACAATGCTACAATGTTCAAGAGTTTCACAGGCATAACAGGCAGTGAAAAATTTCCAATAAACTTGTCAAAGAATGTTATTTTTCTTCCGCTAGAATTTCACAGTGCAATACCTTGAACCCGTTGGACACGTGTTTCGAACCAAAAGTTTAGTTTCTACACAAACCTTTGATAAATCTAGAAGTTCATCCACAGTCACAGAAATATCACAGCTTCAGTAAAGCAGAACAAACTGGAAGGTGAACTACACTCTGCGGTGTAAAATGAAACGCAGCTGTGTACGCTGCAAAATGTACTGTGAAATGTTTTACAGCATTTGAACATGAGTTATGCTGAACAACTATATTGAAACCATCTCTTGCCAACTCATGGGATATTAGTAAATCCCAATTTAGAGTTGATCCAAACTATCAGGCCATGTCAATCTGGAGTATCAAGTAACCAGACATGAGCCTTCTACTCTGTAGGGAGAGACACCGACTCAAAACGAATAAAAAAAAGAAGAAAAGTAGCTTGGCTTGTAAAATAAAGAAATATGAGAGTATAAACTAGCTCTCAGTTTGCGCTTCATCCAGCTCGATGGAACAACTAATAAACGTTGTAGCTTCATCGGATCCTTACATGAAGTATCGGAGACAAACTGAACGACGTGCGTGACTCGTCTGAGTCACAGCAGAAACAGAACCACTATTAAAACAGAAACACCCTGACAGTCTGATTGCAACACTAATTGTGCCAACTGACATTGTTTTCTCTTCTTTTGACATACGACATGTGAAGTGTTATTTTAGTGTGAAATGTGGGACCCTGCCAGCATCAAGACGTGTTGAGTAAAATGACTTTACTGGGTTGCTTTGGCTCAGCAACACTAAGTGTGCCCAAAAACCGCTTTATGCTATACATGCACGTAAGGGAATTTTAAAAAATGAAATTATTTCAAATCCATGTGTAAAAATGTTGACCGAGGAGAAATTCGTTCGACAGACCGAGCTCGTCTCCCGGTTCTCTTCGTGATTGGAGTCGGCCCAGCCGAGCTACAGGACGGCCTTGTTTTTGCCAACCAGCTTCTCGAAAGACATTGCATCACCGTTATCGCATTACCGGCAATGGGAGCCTGGACGACTTCATAGCAGAACATATATTTTTTTATATGACCAGACTGTCGACTGAAGAACTTACTTTCAGCTCGGAACACACCGGAGCGGCGGCTTCTCGACGGGAGGAGACCTGCGGAGCTAACTCGCTGTTATTGTTCGGAGCAGCTAGTCGGAGCTAACTAGGCGTTACGTTAGCGGGTATTTAACTAAATAGCGTTATTTTGGCAACGCCTGGTTACTAAGTCTTAGAAAAAATGTCTTGCCCTTTTCGTGATCCCTAACAAAAAAACTCTAGGAAGATAATTTACAGCTACTGTCTAAATTTGGCACTTTGCTTGAATGCTTGCCTGCCAGCGAGCTAACTGTCTGCTCCCCTCCTCAGCTTCTCTTCCCCTTTCACTTCCTCCTCCAAAACAACGCCTGCGTCCTACGTCACACGCAACTCAATAATAAGCTCCGCCCTCGTTTCAACATTTTCAGTAATATCTGTCTGTGGTGGAAATTAACTAGTAGTAAATACTACTAGTACTACTGCAGTAATAACTAAGTCACGTCTCACTATTGAAAACAGACACCAGATGTAAATTAACCGCTAGCTAACCAACTTTACGCCATGTGCTAAATACACTTATACAATAATAAAAAACAGATATTTGCTTAGTAAGTTCAGTATTTGATTAGTATTAGTTTTTAGTATTCAAATTATATTAGACTCCTTGATCTATTGCATAATGAATCATGATTGGCCTGCAGATTATTTGTGAAGTCAAATGACAGCATGCCCATAGGAGTCCATAAGGCCTGCCTCCTAAAATCAGGCTTCTTACAAACCATACACCCCCCAGTTTGCCATCCTGTTCAAAATTGTAGGCCTCAATCTCAAGATGTGATATCCCTGATAACATTATCAGGGTGGTTTTTCAGACTTTGTAAAGCCCCATCAGCACCACAGAAGGCATTATACGACTGTTTTCACAAAGCACGACTCCCTTTGTTGTGTAAACTTAACTTCATTTACAAAATTGCTGGTGTGACTTATGCTCAAAGTTCACTCTTGACTTTGAAGACAGCTATTGGGACCTCACCTTGGCCCATTTATTTGCTGTACTGGAGCTTTTGATCATATCACTTGATTTTCATCAACAGATGGAGTTTGCCCAGTTGTTATAATACTATTATAAATAGTTTTGCATGATCACGTTTTGACAGACAAAGCCCACTGATGACAGAAGATTTGACTGTGTCACATTTTACAAAATCCGCACACTAAAAAGAATCTTGTCCCTGCTCTGATGTCCCTACTCCTTACTCTAGGGACGTCCTGATTATCAAATATTTTCTATAATTTTTATTTGTTCTTCTACAGTCATTTTTCAAATTAACCAAAGTTAACAAGACAAATATTAAAATAATTAAGGTAACATGAAACATCAAATATCATGTGCCTGACCTGAACAACTGCTTTTCCTCACAGATATGATTCATTAGGGATATAGATAATCCCAGTGGATCACACATTTTGGGATCTATACTATATCTCACTGCCCCGACCAAAGCGACACTTTTAATTTTTAGATGATCAATATGTACATTTTCAAGAGATGTTATGTATACTATGTTGCGTAAAGTATTCGCATCAGATATTCCCATCATTTCCTAAGTATTCCACAGTCCACTGTCAGCTGTATTAAAGGAAAGTGGAAGTGTTTGGGAATGACAGGAAGTGGTAGACCATGTATACTGGTGGAGCTGATGCGAAGAGATCAACCAACTTTCTGCAGAGTCAATTGCTAAGAACCTCCAAACCTCATGTGGCCTTAAGATCAGCTTAGCGCTTCATGGAATGTGTTTCCATGGCTGAGAAGCTGCTTCCAAACCATACATCACCAAGTAAAATGCAAAGTGTCAGATGCAGAGGTGTAAAGAACTTGTTGGACTCCATTGTGCCAAGTGTAGGGTTTGGTGGAGGGGGGGGGGGGGGGTTGCAGTGTGGTTGAATGTAGTGAATCTCTGACAAGAAAAGAACTGTGATGATCCACCACTAGAGGACAGTATCAACTCATTTTGACTGGATGAACGAAGTGAAGCGTTGATCCCAGACCCACATTTATGATTTCAACCTGTGCAGAGCGATACATGGCACTCTGTGGTGTGAATGATGTGCTGAGAAAGAGTAAAGGTCAAAGATGGGTGAGGGTTCTGCTTGTATGATGTAAGACTGTCATTGCCTAAAAACACAGTGTTGCTGAAACATGTTAACATGGGAATGCAGGTCAACCTTTACAGCCTGTGTGTATATGTGTATGGATAAGAAAAAGGGAGAGAAAGGTGTCGGGGAAGGGGAAAACGTGTGGGGTTGGTGGAACTTGCATAGGCAGGTAAGAGAAAGTTCTTCTTCATGGGATATCATGAAACACAGACAAGCCTCGTGATCAGAGAGAGTAACATCTTCATCTTCTTCATCATCAAAAACCTACTCTCTACAGGAGAGAAAGAGTAGAGGATGACATGTATGCATCAAACCCAGGAGGCACTCTACCAGGTGAGCTGCAAGGACAACCCTGCAATGTGAGATTATTTTTTTGAAAATCTTTTAACTTACATTGACTTCTTCTACCTCATTTAAAATACAGAAGATATGTTAGAAATATAACTGGAACAAACAAGAGATATCTGCTACATAAATGTAAAGTCCATTCTCCAGTGTTTGAGCACTGCAGCCTTCATGTTTCCACATTATATTTGAGTGAGCTGTGTAATGGAGAGAAAAAGATTAGCTACCAAACTAGTTGTGATGTCAAAAATCCCCAAATTAGATTTTTTTATAAGAAACCTTACACTGTCAGCAGATGAATGTTAAAGGAATTTTATAGTGTCAAACTCTGCACAAACACCATTCTACACAGTGAAGCTCAAACATATGAAAAACATACGTTTGTTTGGAGAGGGACTTTACATCAAACTGATCGAAAATAATAAGGTAATAATAATCACAAATACTCGTTTCATTTATTTTGTTGGTGAATGTGCTATAAGAGAGATTCTGTAGTTTCTCAGCGTGACATAATTTCTTTAACAATAAATGGAATGTCTTTATTGGAAATGTGAAAAGTATGTGAATTTACTAATGTCAAAACAAGATCCCAAATCAGTAATCCTTTAAAATCTTTACCTAAACTTATAAACTCCCTTTTTAGAGAGCACAGATTGAATCGCGAGAAAAACTGTTTCACAGGTTATTTTCTCATGACTGAGTCTTTGTTCTGCGTCCATGTTGTGAAGTGTGTGTTTGTGCACCTTGTTAGTGGGAGTGTGCCTCTGCAGAATCCTGATGACTGGGATGACTCTGGTGTTTATGGAGGAATTCCTGCCTTCTCCTGCCCATTGAATGGCGATTCTTTATGGCCTCTTTGGAACAGTTTGTAAATACAAATACTGCAACACAAAAGGAGTGTGAGCAGGAACATGGTCCACAGGAGCAAAGGAGCCACATACTTGAAGCATCTGCTGCATTCCCATCTCCAAACACGCTGATGGGTAATGGGGAAACGTGAATGAGAATAGGGGGGCTGGGTGAGAGGAATAAAAATGTGAAAAGATGAGTTTGCTGTAAAGCAGTAAAAAAAAGTATGTTATTGCATGAGAGACTAGTCTATATGTCCATGAGTTGTGCATAATCTTACCCTGCATATGTTCTGATGTTCTGTATTAATAATCTAGGATCATATGTGTATGTAAACGTGCATGTGTGCGTGGCTGAGTGGGAGTCTATCAGAGAGAAAAAGGGATGAGTTCAGGAGGGAGATGATTGTGTGTGTGTGTGTGTGTGTGTGTGTGTGTGTGTGTGTGTGCGTGTGTGTGTGTGCGTGTGTGTGTGTCAGGGGGTGGGTGCATTAGTCCGTGTCAGACAGCAAAGAGTGCCGCAGTTATCTAGGAATCTGAGCCAAAGCAACCTCACAAACAGTGAGAGAGAGAGAGCAAGAGAAAGAGGAGGATCGGGAGATGAACTGAGGGTGAAAAAAAAAAAAACGAGAGAAGAAGAGGATGAAAGAAGCACACAGAGCTGAAAACAGACAGACAAGGACAACAACGTAAAGATCCTAACAAAAAGGAAAGGGTCAGCAAACAGTTGCCACCTGAAGAGGCTGAAATGTGAGAGAAAACGAAGTGGAAGTTTACAGAGAATCATCATCAACAAAAGGACAGACAACTTACAGCCAGAGGAGGAGGGTGGGCCACTGCTCAAGAGTAAGAGACAAGCCTCCTTTTGACTTAAAAAAAATACAACTAAATTTTTTCCCATGATTCCACTTGGTTCTCTCGGTATGCTTCCTCTGCTGTCACTGTATGTGGGAGCACTGCTCTCCTCAGAGGCGTCTCCGGCCTGCACACACCATCCCTGCAGGGATAGTCTGGTGGCTGCACCCATCCCGCCTGCGACTGGGGCGGGAGCGGGCACGGGGGCCTGTGAGGGTCAAACCGGGACAGCAGCCTGCAGGGCGAGGGTTTCCCTTCCAGCCATCTCAGACACTCCTCGGAAGGTGGAGCACAGGCAGGATATCGCTCAGGTTCAGCCTAAGGTGAGTGACGGCGACAGGTCTCCTGCTGCACTCTTCACATGTATTGTTTCCAACTTACAAATCTTAAAATGCTTTTCCTAGGAAAGTCAGATCATGCCGCTTGGAGTTATAATTATTCAGGAGCACTGACTGACAAATCAAGGCAGACCTCAGCCCCCTGGTTTGTGCATTTACGTGTGCAGCATACCCCCAGGGGCAGGTCCTGTCTCGTGGGACAATTGTCACACTAAAGTTGGCACAGAGCTATGACAGTCAGCAATCAAAGGAGGAGAGCTATAATTAGGTCTGCTTTAAAAATGTCCTCATCATATGGTTGTGCTGAGCTCATGCAGCGACAGGTGTGTGAGGGGCACGATTACAATGGCTGATGTAAGTGCAAGAGACAGATTGACAGGAAGCATGTCACTGAGCTCACACAGTACCACTTAGCGATGCTTAGACATACAAAATATACCTGAAGGATAAAGGATCCAAAACTAATCGTGTAATCATGAGTTGAATGCTGATGTCATTTAAGAGTTCTGTAACTATCAGTGAGAACCTGTGGGCAATTCCTTTGCAGGCCGGAGGCGTCAAAGAGCGTCTGGTTCAGCTGCAGCGCTGCATGCGCTCGCTCCAGGAAACAGGGGGGCCCTGGAGTCAGGGGGGCCAGGAGAGCAACTCTCTGGGGGCAATCCTGGCTCTAATGGCAGCTGTGCTGACAGAGTGTGACCTCCACTGTCACAGCCAGGCCCTCAGGACGATGGCCAAACGGCTCGGTGAGTCGTTTATATCCCCCCCACCCTCCGCACAGACGAATGCACGCGCACACACAGGCGAAAAATGCCAGCGCAGTCACTCCCCCACACATAGTAAACACAACCTCAATGAGGCCTGCTAAGTGACAGTCATAGGTGAGTGCATAGGAATTTAGCTGTGCAGAAACGGATGAGAAAAAAAACCTTGGGTACACACATACTGTATGGAAGACACTTGGAAGACTTTTCATACGACCTGGAACCCCTCTGTGCAGCGCACACAGACAAAGCCTCTATTTTCAGCCCCTGATGACAGTGATGTGTGTTACTGATAACGTAATCTTTCTCTGGGCTGACAGAGAGTGTAGCTGTGGGAAGAGAGGGGGAGAAAGACCTGCTGCTTTTACTGAGGAGCATCACTCAATATCCCCCGACAGGTGAGGGCACTGGAGGACAGGTCTGCCTTTTTTTTTTTAGACGGTCTAATACAAATACTCACATGACCAAGCAGGCATTGAAAGATTTATTCAGAATAAGTTCTCTTCGTAAGAGACAGAGGACATGATTTGTTCTGTGTGAAAGTGCATTCTGAAGTTAAAGCTTTTTTTTTCTTCAGCAGTCTGAGTTAATCAAATCAAGTTAGTATCTTCCAAAGTCTAGTCTTTTTAGTGCAAAATAAAGAGAGAATATTGTACCAAAAACACAAAATTTAGAAGATCAGGCAGCTGAAACCGTATATTAGCTTTGACTGAATTTTGACAAATAAATTGCATGTACAGGATGATGATTACATATTCCATAACTCATTCAATGTACAAATGTGCATGTGAGTATATTTTAGACAAACTTGTGAACCTATCGTTAAAACACAATTCAAATGATAAGAAGAGATTCGATGAATTAATTGAATAAAAACGTATTGTGGTTCTCAGTCGCTCCCATTGAAAGGTTACATCCTCAGGACTGTGCAGAGATTTACAAGCTCGGGATCAAAGAGAATGGCATCTACACCATCCAGCCTGACCTGCACAGACCAGCGCTGGAGGTATTCCAGCTACACCTCACTCATAAAACACAGGGACGAACCCCCACCACGCTCTTCTTCTTTTAGAGATGTTTATGCTGTCTGTGGATCAGTAAAATCTAGGCTTTATAATATCAAAGTCCTTGTCTTGGCTCAGGCTAAATGTGACATGGAGACAGCGGGCGGTGGGTGGACGGTGATCCAGAACCGTCAGGACGGCTCAGTGGACTTCAACAGGACATGGCAGGAATACCGGGAGGGCTTTGGAAGTCCGCAGGGAGAACACTGGCTAGGGAACGCAGCGCTGAGCGCCCTCACCGCCACTGGCCAACACCAACTCCGCATCGAGCTGGAGGACTGGCACCAACAGAGGCGCCAAGTCACCTACAACAACTTCAAAGTCGCCTCAGAGGCACAGAGGTGACACACAATGCACAGTAACGAGCATTAATGCATCAGGCGGTTGGAGGCTGTACAATGTGTAGTTGTGTCAGGAAGATCACTACAGCAAAAATGTACGCCTTTATTTTGCCCTTAATCACAGTCCACATTCCTGATGAGGTACTAAAGAACCAGAGGCGAAGATGCAGTAAAAAATAAGTAACAATTTAGGATACCTAACTTCGATCAATGCAAAATGGTTAGCAAGCTTCAGCAACTGCTATTTTCTCATTTTTCTTCTTCTTCATTTTCTAGCTGACAGCTGAAGCTTTTAGCTTGTCCATTCTGGGCTACTGTAGAAACATGGTGGTGCAACATGGCTCTATGGATATGAAGAGCTCATTCTTGGCTAATGAAAACTCAATGAATCTTATTGACCAAATAATTAAAAAAAAAATCATATTCTATCTAAGCCAATAGATCCACTTAAATTCACTGGTCATTTATAAAAGCCATGAAACTCAATTAGCCTCTTACTATTAGGAATGTGGTCTTAGATTAAAACACAATTTGCTTGGAGGAAGTTCTGTTATTTCACTTGAGTTATTAAAAGTTAGAAAAAGGTGACGTCACATAGTGTCATGCACCGATACAGATTTAACATTTGAATCAAGACATGTAAGCAGTTGTGGGTCTGTTTTCTGATGTTGGAGAAAACACTATCAATCAAATAAATCAACTGAATCCACCCACACAATTTAGCTGAGTTTGTGAGCGTCAATAAATATTAACTGACGTTGCTTTTAAACATAAACTTAGATTTTTGCTTATTCAATCATGTCTTTTATGCTATAATTAGATGCAAGACACCAGGTGTTCAAGCCTTTGTCCCCATGAAATAGACCTTTTATGATAAATTGTAAATCTGTAAATTAAAACAGTTCTCTTTCAAATGTAACCCCTTTTGAGGTACTAACAGGCACTTTCAGGATCTGACTATGCTGAATTCAAAGCTCTTTCTCCTGTTTCCCTTTTAGTTTTCCCCGACCTCTAACTCGTTTGGTTGTGATATTGTGTTAACTGGCTAATAAGGTCAGTGCATGTATGGTTGTCTCAGTTTTTGTGTATGCAAGACAGAATGACAGAAAAAAAAAAAACTCTAAATAAACGAGAAAATAAATGTTGCAAATGCAAATAACACAAAGTGTCAAAAAATGATTTGATGAGTATAAAAATTTTGTGAATAATATGCTACAGCCTTTCATGGTCACCAGATCCTAACTCAATTGAAGACTTTGAACCAGACATTATTGTGCACTACCATCATTAAAACACCACATTTAGGGGAAGTATCTCTTTATATAATGCTGTACATTCCTCCAGTAGAGACGTTTGTAATTGATAGAAAGGATCCTCCATGCGTTTTTCTAGAGGCTCATGGTGGCCTTTCACCTAATTGAGAAAATTACAATGATTTTTGCTTTGATCTGTCAGCCTAGACAATTTACTCCTCCATGACCTCCTCTGTTCATGGAAATATCCTTTGTGAGTTTGCCAGGTTGACTAATTGAGTATAAAAACACTGTTCATTCAGCCTTTACCCCATAGTACGCGTATTAGAACAGATGCGGCCTTCATGAGTGTTCTCTCTCTCTCGCTTTCTTCCAGGTATCGCCTGACAGCTCGGGAGTACTCAGGTGATGCAGGTAACGCCCTGAGCTACAGCAAACGCTACAACCACGACGGCAGGTCCTTCACCACTGCAGACCGAGACCACGACCGCTACGCCGCCGGGAACTGTGGTCAGTACTATGGCGCGGGCTGGTGGTTCGACGCCTGCCTGGCAGCTAACCTGAACGGCCAGTACTACCACGGCCGCTACAGCGGGGTCACTAACGGTATCTACTGGGGCACGTGGTACATCCTGACCGATGGACGAACTGGAGAACGTTACTCCTTCAAGAGAGTGGAGATGAAGACGAGACCCCGGAACTTAGTCGGGCCGTCCTGAAGATGAAGACAACAGGCCCCGCTGGAAAATGCTCCACACAGTAGACGAGTGTTAGAATGATGTGGGTCACAGATTAAAAAAAAACTGTTTGATATATTACTGTTTGCATTGACAATCGCTTGATGTTTTAGTCACTGTCTGGACATCACTTTTTTTCACAGCAGTTTCCGTGTCTCTTATCCTGCAGATGGCAGCTAATAGAGTAAAGAAAAACGTGCACAAACAATGATGTTTAAACATTTACTAGCAGAGCATTCATTGCTTCTTCTTTAAAAACAACATTTATATTGTTACTCCATGACACTGAAATACAGCAATACTGCAAATACTGCTTGTTGAAGTTTTTGTTGAAAAAAAAAGGAATGTTGTGGTACTTTAATTAATCACTAGGATAGAATAATGATCCCCTGCAAGCAAGCGTGGATTAACTCTTCATTAAATCTTCATTAAATCGTCCTCCTTGATACTATAGGGTTGAGCCATATGACAGTACACTTCATAAAATATTTGATCAAATACCTTCTAATTGATATTGAAACAGCATTGTAGGGATGACTCTTAGTGCTTTCATAGAATATTCACACAATGAGAGTTTTGACAAATAATCATAAGTAATGTGGACATATTGACTAAGTGTGTCCAGTATATATTAGCAATATTAGATTAGCTCGAACACTCTGTTAAATTCTGAAAATGAAATCACTTTACTGTAATGCAGGCATCAAAACCAGGAAAAGAGGATACTAAAGCCAGGGGTCCAGGGTTACACAATATCCAGTCTCATGTGATGAAATATATATAACATTGATATATTAACCAGTCCTACGTGGCCCATTAAAACACAAGCTGTCTGCAAATGCTCACATGTAGTTTATGCCTGATAACATCATGAGAGAACATATGTTTAGTTTTATGAAGTTACAAGGTCATGGTGACCCTGCAGAGGTGACTAACAGTACTAACAATGCCCTTTATGCAGCAAAAAGTATTTAAAAAAAAACTTTTTTTCTGTCCACTAATGGGCCTTAGTGTTCTGCCTCCAGTATGTAATACAGAGCCACAGTCAAATATCAGGGTTTGACACTCAACAGAGAGAAGCCCAGTTTTGGACAAACCATTTTTCTCACCTCACCTTACTCATACTTTGCCAGTTCTAAGCCTGACACACTGATGCCAACCGTTGGGAGCTTTATCCTGTCGTCATACCCCTAACCGCGCACCACCGACTACTATCGAGTCAAACACACACACATACACACACACACACACACTCACCTGCTTTATGGACTTGGCGTCAGGCGGGCGGCTCCCTCTCTGGCTGTGCTTCACAAAGGCTTTTCTGGGAGTTTAGAGTAGATGTGTGAGTGCTTAGTTTGGCCGTGCATGTGTGATGATCAGTGAGTGTGTGTGTGTGTGTGTGTATTTAGATGGTTGCACCTATTTTAGCAGCGTTCACAATGAGCTGTCAGTCTGTCCAACAAGCAGAGCGTCTATTATTAACCCCCGGGGGGGCTCAACCCACTCTGATCTGAACACACAGACACACCGAGGACAGACTCCCGACCAGCCACGGTATTTCACATACAGTACACCACTTATTAACACACTGGGACATGTCTGTATGTGCCACACACTGGCAAAATGAAAAGCTGATTTATTTTATTACATCTTTGGAAGGAGGCGACTTTCTGAATATTTATTTTGTGGTGCGAGACCAAAGTCATATGCAGCAAATTCAAGGTGTTGAATAATGCAAAAGAATCACCTTCACAACTGAAGTCACACAGTTACAGTAGCGAGCTGTTGCACACACACACAGAAGCATTTCCAAGAACGCCAACAATCAGACAGTCTTGTAAACGCTTTTCAACCCACCAAACCCAACCATATTTGACTTCATCTAAAAGGAAACCTCAGATGTGGAAATTGCAGCCAGCATCTGTAAACTACATGCTTACACATCCCTGTTGATGAGCAGATGTCAGTCAAATAAAAAGAGCAAAAAACAATGAATATCTGTAAATTAAAAAAAAGCCATTTGCACAGGGAGGAAATATTATGCCAAAGCCAAACACAACCATGAAGCTCATGCAACTGTCATCACAGACTGACGTGTCAGAGGAAACAATATCTCATGTCTCATAAATATATTTCCTTATTTTGTCTCACCGGTGAGCAAGACTAAGACACAAGAAACGGAAGCATGTGAGGGAAAACACAGATGCAATTTAAGAGACATGGGATGAATCTGAGGCCTGTTGACCTTGTCCTGAGAGATTGAGTATTCAACACGGTGAGAACTGATATGATTTATATTATGGCTTATATGGGCGATCCATCTTGATTTCTTTTATATGTATGCATGTGTGTGTGTTATTATTGCAGAGGGGATGAAATGTGAAAGGTTTCATGTTCTGCCCCCTGGTGGCTCAGGATCTTACTGGAGACTTGGAGAACATGTTTATTTGAAGGTTAAAGGTGAATAACAGAAGAAAAAGAATAGATGAATATCTAATGTGGCTGGATGAGTCTTGATTAAAATGTTCTCCTGTTGGTCTAATAAATGTTACTTTTTGAGAAATACTTAAAATGTAATAAATGATGAAAAAGATGATAAACCTCCTAAATTGTGCACCTAAGAAATCTTTGAATTTCATTACTGATATAGGAACAAATCCATCCTAACAGCTGGTCATTTTTTCTATCTTTCTGTAATTATCTCTTGAAATGTTTAATCCTCTCCTCCCTTTTTACTCAACCCCGTGTGCTGCAGTCCCATTAAATGTCAATCAGACCTCGGTGCTGCAATCATATTAAATATCAATCAGCCTTCCTACTTCTCTCCTCTCCTCTTCTCTGCATCCATCAGTCTTGTTGACAAGGGGAGGAACAGAGGCCCAGGGTTGTGTCACCACAGTATCCTGGCACAGTGTCTGGAGTTGGGTGATAGTGGCGTTGCTGCAGGGTGTGAGGGGTACCAGCGTGCTCCACCGCCCCACAGCCGGAAGCCCAGGCTGGGCAGCGGTTAGCCAGCACATCCCTCTGAAAAGCGCTGTGCTCCTCTAAGGGAAGTTCCCCTGTGACTCGTGTCATTTGTTACCGTGTGCCCCAAGAAAGCAACAGATCGAGAACAGGCGGCAAGCTCGTCTTTGCACAGCAACCGCTGACCCTTGTTTTGCACGACACGGCAGCAACCTCTATTCCCGCCAGGGCGCAGGTGATTTCTTCTGGGAGGACACTTGAAGCACAAATAGGCCTGAAGAGACATAGTCAGAACAACCATACAGATAATATAAACAGAAACCAAAACAAAAAACACATGGCTGCTCCAAGAAATATCATTTAGTTTTCCGCCAAATCCTCCTTTTATCCAGGCAACATTATCTATCCATCACTTTACTATCTGATAAAAATGATCATCTGCTGATGAAATTTCACTGTGTAAATATTGACATCAACATGTGTAAAAATCCAGTCTGATGCCACTAACACTTAGTAACACTTTATATTATCTCTTCAGCACACGTGAAGGTCCAGTAGTTCATCAGGTTTAGTTCAGTGGATCTGGATGGATATGAAGCTCAGGAAAAACAAACACAATAGAATAACTAACTACTTGGAACAGGATGTTTTAATATGGAGCAGTACTTGTTATCCAACTTAACAGATCAGCTGTGAGAAGCCCCCACATCTCTCATCATGACTGCGAGCAACTGTACCAGAGAGCTGGTCTGTGTCTGTCCAACAGCAGGGGGCGATGTTGCGTAGCACAGGGAAAATCTGGAAAGTGACTTGCCTTCCTGAGGCTTTCACACGAGAACCTCTGCTGCAAACACAAAGAGACAGAAAAACTCTGTATATGTGAACAACAGAACAATAGATATTGTGCTCTGCATGAAAATAAAACAATCAAAGACAATAACTTTGGTCCAACACAATATGTCTGTGTGAAAGCTGATGGGCGAGAGTGTCAAATATGTCATATGTGAATGAATTATAGAGAAATGTTCCAGTGAAATGTGATTCCTTTCATTGCTTCTGATGTCTGAGGCTGATAGTGTATTCCTCTTTAAGCCGTATCACAGAACCAGCGTAAAATTGAAAGGAACATTGGCAAATTTAATGTTGATTTATCAAAGTAGAAATTGGATAGTAATGCCCGTTTTCAACACTGGGGGCATCACACTTCAGGTTGGAGGTCAAAAGATCAAGCTACCACTCTGCAGTGAGAACAAGTCATTTAGAGATTTTGCTTAGAACCTCACAACACTGGTTTAATGTGGGATATCAAACACGTCGATCTTGCAACGTGTCTGTAGCAGAAAAGGATTTGGTGATGTGATGGCCTGACTTGGACGGAGGAGACGATGGACTTAGTTGACTTCAGCTTTTCATTCTTTAATCTGCTCTCATGGTGATAAGGGTGTGTGTGAGGGGCTGTCAAGGGAGAGGAAGCAGAAGGACATGAGGATGGGGTGGGGATTCAAAGGTGTGTGTGTGTGTGTGTGTGTGTGTGTGTGTGTGTGTGTGTGTGTGTGTGTGTGTGTGTGTGTGTGTGTGCACGTGTGTGTGTGTGCACGTGTGTGTGTGTACAACAGGCCGTTAGAGGCTCCCCTCCCTGACCACAGGGGCACTGACAGACAGTGTGTGCCCCAGCTAGTGATACTGGTCCTGTAGCAAGGCAGAGCAAAGCAGCGTTCCGTTTGAAACCGGAATTCACCAGAACAAGTGTATCCTGATGTGGTTGAGGAGCCTGGGGGTGAGGAGGGGGAGAGGAGGGAGGTGACAGGAGGGAGAACACAGAGCGAACCATGTGGCAGGCCTCACTCCATCTCTCGTCATTTCTATATCCGCACAAGAAAGTGTAGGTCAAAGGGTTTTGTAGGGAGGGGTGTGGGCACTCAGAGGGTGTGTGTATCATTCTCTATCACTGGAAACATGTTTAGTACACAAATAATACAGTTACCAACGTGCACAAGCAGCATCTTTCCCTTTTTTGCCTGATGCTGGTATCTTTATTTCTCAAATGCCGTTGTAGATATTAAATGTCAAACACCCATGTGACACAGCAGAGATAACGTTGGATTAGTTGAATGATTTGTATTGATTGGGTTTATAGGAATTCAGTAAAAAAATAAAATAATCAGGTCACAACACTGTGTGCCTCAGTGGATTAAGCTGCCACCCATGACTGTGATTGATGATGTAGATAGTCTAAGTGCAGATAACATTAAAGGTCACTTTCCAGTATCTGTTCTTTAGATGGATTACATGAGCCTTAAAATGTTGCAAATTGTTGTCCAAGGTTTAAGTAAAAAAAAATCTTTGCAGATTTGCATGCTTATATAGATTTCCTAGATTTGTTTATTCAATTTTTGTCTGGTTTTGCGAAAGCAATATTAAATTATTTTTATTAAGAATTTAATCTTGTTCTAGAAGAGCAAGATTGTCCAAATTCAAGAAAACATTGAAATAAGCAAAAGATATCTGTCAGGAGAATAAGATAATTGAAGACAATTCTACCCAGTATTAGAGTTAATGTTCCAAATACAATATATTTTCACTTGTGAAGATTTTCAATATTTTCAGTGAAGGTATTTTCAGAAGAAAATCTCCAAACCCATTGTGGTAATGTTTGTCTATATCTGTTGGATGTGTAAATAATGAACTGCCCCTAACATAGTCGTGTTGCACAGCTTGTTCCTGCCCCTAAATGGTCAAAACATTCAGGTAAATCTTTTTCTCACTGTGAAGGAACCTGATCAAAGCTGCTCAACTTCAAGACACCATTTATGTAAAAGGTTTTTTCAGTAAGTGTAAAAAAAATAGTTTTTTGGCTACTCAACATTTAAATAAAACAGACAAACAATCACGCTGTAAACCTTTAGGCCCACAGTGATAATGTGATGATGCTCAAAAACCAATTTTTAAGTATCGGGTGCTGCTGTTCAAGCTAAAATGGCATAGTCATTCTAATATGATAATAATAAGAGGGGGAAATCATGGCAGCAAAGCAGATTTAGAATGCTGATCAGGCAGACTCTGTTTCTCAAATCAAAGGATTATCTAATCTGATAATACCTACTGACACAAGCACATGCATGAAAGGAAACCACCAGGTCAGCAGCTCATCTTAATCCACATAAAATACCAGGAAACCGTTTGACAATTAATAAACCAACAAATATGCATGCTGTCAAAAAATAGTGTGTGTGTGTGTGTGTGTATGTGTGTGTGTGTGTGTGTGACAGGATGGGTTAGTTTTCTGAAAATCATCATCTTTAGCAAAGTAGCACAGGAGGTGGAAAGTCCTCACAACCATTCCAGATCAGAAACAGATCAAAAGCAACAACATGAAACAATGCAAACACACGCTCACAGACACACACACTGTTGTCTTATGGGTAATATAAAGGTAGGACACCACTTCATTCCTTTAGCTGCTGCTGGAGGGCAAGGTAATCGCGGTTTCCTGAACGAAACATGGAATAAACAGTGGTGACAGAAAACGTGCAGCTGATGGTGTCGGTCTCACGCTAACTCATCTTTTTGTGATGATCTTTCCACTGCAGCTGAACAGGAAAACACTGACACTGGAGGCACAAACTGGAATTCTTTTTTTTTTACCAAAAAAAATCAATATTAGCAGAGAGAGAGAATGACTATAGAGTGTTCAGCTTTTTGTTTCCTATCTGACTGTTGTTTTAAGTTTAAAAAAAAATACTAAACACATCCTTTATAGTTTGAATTCCATACAAATAAATGGACATGAATGAATGGATATGAACCTTAATCCATGGAAATATAGTTAAAAATCTAAAACCACACAGCTGCATTTAAAAAATAATTTGCACGCAAGTTAACTAAAACGTGCAAGAACCCTGCACCATCCTGGGTTTTAATGGAAGTTCTGATACCCTAACATGATATATCTGCACTATAAAGTACAATAATCACCATTCCAGCACCATGCTGAAACTCCAGAAATCATAGACATCTAATAGTTTCCACTTAGAAGACTTCCAGAAGAGGGTGGACAGTGGGGGCCGTGCTGGGAGCCTCTGCAGGCAGAGGGAGCCACTGCATGGCATCACTAACTCAGTGAAGTACAAACTAAGATAGATCCAGCTGTGTGCATTTATTTGATGCATGGATCAGTTTTCATACAACGCTTAGACTTTATTTAGAGTTTTAAAAAATGATCCTGAAATGGGACCTTTTAAAAAGGAAAAATACAACTTCCTTCAACCTTCAACTTGTACACTTCAACCCTACAGACACTCTGGGCCGCTCTATTTAATGTTAATTTGATTTAAGGCATAATCTCAAGGATTTCAATGACAACTAAAATGTCCAATGCTAAATTGCCTGGGACCATGATATCTAAAACCTTTTCATACCTAACATTTTTTATAATGAAAAAAACATAAAAATACCATCCAAAATGATGCATGTAATACAACTTTCATTAAGCTTTGCAAATGGATGTAAACTGTGTCATTACTCTTATCTACATTTTAGCCATTTTACATAGAACAGTGAACGTGACAATATGCAGCTGATATTTCTCAGGCCAGTTAAAGCTTATTTCCTGGCCTGCAACTGCACCGTCTGCAGCACTGCAGAGCCACAACTGACCTAAACACACAGTCCTTACACACACACACACACACACAAACACACACTTTCTCCAGCGCAGACACACATGCACACACACTCCCACAGGAACTGGAGTTACACATAGACAAAATAAAGGCACAATGTCTGAAAATAGATGATAGAGACTCACGGGTTGAGGGAGGGAAAGAAAAAAATGGTGTTTTGAATTCTACAACTCCCCGGGCAGCTCCGGTGAAACAGAGTTTGACTGACAGGTTGTTAGTGACAAGGTGTTGTAAACTTTCAGTTCCTGCTGCTCTCTGGGCAGGAAATGAAGTGGTGAACCTTTGACCTCTAGTAAAGATCTTCCTCAAGAGTGCACACAATATGAAAAGAGATCAAGTACATTCAATAGATACTAGTGTGTCTCCAGATCACTTCTAGCCCAAACAGACACTCTTTAGCCTTCAGAGAGATATATATAAACCGAGTCTAACAGTAATTTGTATGTACAGTTAAATCATATCATGCATGTTAACTTTATTTTTCAGGATGTTCCTTTGAATTTGTCACTGGTCTGCATGCAATCTGGAAAAAAAGCAGGAAAAAGAGGGAGCACATTTGCTGTTAGTCTCACATTAGTCTCACTGTTAGTCATACTAGTCTCACATTAGTGCCCAGTGAAAGAATTTGCAATGTAACATTGCATAAATCAAAGACGTGTTATTTGCAGTTCTGTTGATAAATGAGCAGGTAGGCGACACGTGACCACACGAACGGCCCCACTGAGGGGGCTGCATCCTCCACCGGCCTCTGAGGAGGACCAGAGCGGCTCCCCTAGGTGTCACTGTCTACCTGATTATTGCAACCTGCAGCACAGAGGCCTGGGCCACGTCCAGGCGTCAACCGGCTGGAGGTTCTCAAAGCTTAAGTAAAGTCATATAAAAATAGATTTTTAAATGATACATTTTAATCTATTTATTTAGTCAAAACATGTAATAAATATAATGATGTTGAATAGAAATTGAATTAGTAAAAGCATTTTAATAAAACATTGTATTCAATTACAATAGGTTATATTTGATTGGGAGGTATTCATAGTATGCAGGTCAGATTGAATTCAATTACAAATTAAATTTCAAAATTATTCATAATTAATTAAATAAATTAGGCCTACATTAAAGTGTTTCAATGTTCAATTAAATTAAATGTTTTAAAATAAATTAGATTATATGTGTGTTATCATATTTCACACAGAAAATGAATGTAAATTTAAATCGAGTTAGAGATGAGACTTTAGGCCAGAAATGTGTTCTGAATCACACTTTGAAAATAACACATAGTGACGTAGGACTTGCTGCTTCTTTTGGGGAGTTTCTCTTCCTACTTTAAGTATTATTTGTAAATGCTGTCCCTGGACTATAATTCTCAGATATTTGAATGCAGCACTATTAGGACATTGCATGTCAGGCATGATATGAACAAATCTGGGTTGAAAGTGAATAAAAGGGGTGAATTTAGAACATAGGAGTAACACAATCAATAACTATGACTTGTATGTGGCGATGGTACAGGAGATACTCCACGAAGAGGATCACCACAAACACAGAGGAAGCCCTCATAGGAATATTAAATAAAAATTCACGGAGGTTTGTTGTCTGGTGTGGGGGGTTGCATCTATCCAAGTGTGTCAGCAAAGGTCATCACACACGTTTAACTAGATAATAAGAAAAAAAAAAAAAGAAAAATGCTCTGTCACTGTAGGGGAGGGAGGAGGAGGAGGAGGAGGAGGAGGAGGAGGAGGCAGAGGAGGAGGAGGAGGAGGAGGAGGAGAAGGAGGAGGAGGAGGAGGAGGAGGAGGAGGAGGAGGAGGAGGAGGAGGAGTACTCCTGGCTGGCTTGACTTTATGTTTGACCTTTTCGGGAAGGAGAACTAATCCTTGAATATAATAGACTGTAAGATATGAAAAATGAGTGCACTGTTATCTCCGTTACCCTGGAGACCATCAGCAGCACCCAGGGCTGCTACAGCTGCCAAGTTATTAAGCATCCAGTTTGTATATATAGGAAAAATACCTTTTCTGGTCACTCCCCACACACTCACACACAATGGTTTAACGCCACAGTAAATAGGTTCCTCTTTATTCTTTGTGCCTAACTATTATATTATAATCCTATGCCTATTACTATCATGCCACTTAAAACAAAAAAGATTATTATTGAAATACAATTCATTATTGTCTCTTATTTCAATGTACAAAAGAAGTTGGATACTAAGGAATATACTTTCCTACAGTAAAATTTGATTTACAGATTATTAAAGGCATTTCTAAAATATGAGATATGGGATAATAAGAACAACCAACACCAATAGTAATAATAGTAATAATAATAATATTAATAATTAGCTTATAGATTTAGGTATGAAGGCCACCTTTCATCATTCCATAAATCATCATCTGTTTATTAGTGAAAGATACACGTTGACTCAAGATTTAAAAAAATATATATATATTAATTATAATAATATTAATGATAATAATTATGCTCGGACTTTTTGGTACTGTGAGTTTCAAACAGCCACCAAATAAAACGGCCTGCACCGCTTGGCCTACTAACATTTGCGGCCATATTTTGTGTTTTGCACAAAAAAAAATTCCCAACACGTGAAACAACATTATTCAAATCTTTTGCTCTCCCCGGGTGAAAGCGACTGAGTCTGTTTAACTCTTATCCAGTCAAATCCGACATGAAAGAAATAAGATGCGTGATACCACAACAAAGCAGCGGAACCTCAGATGGCTCCCGCAGATAACCTCAAAAAAGCTCCTAATGGAAAACGCGAGCTGAGCTGAATTTATGCAGCAGCATAAAGACTTTGCACATGCAGAACATTCGCAAACTTGTAGAATAATAGCGAGCACGCTTCTCCTCTGCATGCGACCCCCTCCCTCCCTCCCTCCTCCTTTTTTTTTGGACTATCTATCCATCTATCTATCAATCATTCGCACAGATCTGGGGCAGTAAATGATGCATTCCCTGCATTAGATGTATTTGTTGTGCGGCCTTTGAAAAGGCGGCGATAATCTGGGAGGGAGAGATAAGAAATGCCATTTATTCCGCGGCACTTTGGAGCCTATTTCCCGGGCCGATCAGCCCCATTCTCTCCCCGACACCTCCAGCAGCTCGCTGATAACGATTAGGCTATTTATTATCTTCACAAAGAACAAAGATTAGCCTGCACCGATGAAAAATTACCCCGGGATGGGTTATAATCAGGGGGACCCAAGGATCCTACACCTCTCTCTCTCTCACACACACACACACACACACAAACACACATAGTCGATGTGCACTAGACTAATACTAATAATTATTACACTTGAGTAATGGCAAAAAAAAACAAATATAAGACACAATTAAAAAAAATAAAGCACTGAAATAATACCCTACTTATAATGACTAGGCTTACTTCACACAGATATAATACCAATAACAAGCTTAACATCTATATTATCGTTTTTTTTGTATTTATATATATAATAAATAGCAGCATGTCATTTCATATTTATTTGTATTATGAGGTGAAATCTATATTTCCCTTTCAATAGCAGACCTAATGAGATTCTCGCTCCTCTTTCTCCTGGGCTCTTGTGGGAGAGAAAGAGAAAGAGAGAGAGAGATAACGACAGAAGAGAGAGAGTAGGGGGGGCAGTAAAAAAAAAGAATTGAAGGATTGAATTAATGTCAAATCCTAAACTGGAAGTGGATGTTCGTCGCCGATAAGGTTTTTATCGCCAGGCCAGATCAAAAGGGCTCACACTCAGAGCATGTGTATTCCTACATTATCATGCTGATGAGCTCTAATGCTGCCACACTTGTCCCTGCGCTGTGTTCTGTTGCTTCCCTGCTTGTCTAAATTAAAAAAATATAATATATTATATATATATATTTTTTTTCTTTAGAAATAGAAAATATGATATGAGATGGATGCAAAACTTGCAGGAAAGTTTTTTTTCTTCTTTTTTTTTATATAGTCTCTCTCTCTCTTTTTTTTTTTTTTTTTTTTTTATCTCTCTGCTGTCCTTATCTGTCACGTTCAGATTCGTCTTCTCCCTACGTGCGGCGTGCGGTGCGAAAAGGAGGAAACGGGGCGAAGATGGCGCATCTGTCCGGCCGGTGCGACAGCTCACCTGCACGTGAGCCGCGCGCCTCTGCGCCCACGGAGCACGAAGCAATGAGATTTCGCATTTGTCGCGTTGTTTGTTTCGACTCTGTGTAGATAGGTGTCCACCATCATCATCATGACTTACATACGAGAAATGAATATTCAGGCATGCTTTGGCCAAACCAGGTCCTGCTACTTAGATTCCAAGTGTTGCTCCTAATTTTATTGTCGTTCTATTTCCCTCAGACTTTTTCTTTGATTCATTCAGTCCCATCGGGTTTTTTTGTGTTTTGGGGGGTGGGGGAAGCAATTTTCTCGTTTGAGTCATTTAAATGTTCTAATCTAATCTGTTGTAATCTAATCCAGCCTCTTCGGGCCATTCTGCTTGTGAGTCTCGTTCTTCGAAATCACGGTTCGGCTCAGCAGGATGAGCTGCTGCATTATTAATGAATGACAGCGAATCAGTGGCTGTGGTCTTACTGGAGATCCTCTGCTGTCAGTCAGACAAGCAGTCACTTAAACAGTCAGCCAGTTCCTCTCTGTTACGGCCAGGGCCACATACGTTCATTTCCCAAATCCGTGTTTTTTTTCCTCCTTCCTTCTTCTCCTGCTTTAAGATGCACTGACGTCAGAAAACGGCGTCAAGCAGGCGGCCGGTCAGCAGCAGGAGCTCTGCCTCTCCAATTATTGTCTGCCAATCATGCAGGAAAGAGAGAGAGAGAGAGAGAGAGACTGAACCTTTAACATACAAGGAATCAGGCCAATTATTAGTGGGGTAGAAAGATATAGATAGGATTCAAACCACTGGACACAATTATTAATATTTCTATAAAGTGGTTGCTGGAGCTCATTAAAACATGTGGGTCTTTATTTTTTTTTTAATTTTATTTTGAGGGACAATTCAAAAACACATTTTTCATTTTTCTGCAGTGACACTAGAAGTCATTTCTATTCAAATTCGACCAGATATTCATAATTTGTGCATTGTTGCCATAGCGATGGCCTTTACGGCAGTCGAGTGACACAGCACACGCTGTTATTCTATAGGCTCATACTACAACGGGCCCCGCAGCTTCTCCCGTTTCTTATGTGTCTCGCGATCACACATTCGATCCCACAAAAGTCGCGTTGCGTAAACATCCTAGTGATTTTCCTGCTCCGAAAGGTTTGTGCTTGGAGGGGGGGGCGGGGCGCGGGGGGGTGGTGGTGGCGCGCGATTGGCCGAGCCCAGGCTTTATTGGAGGCCACGCCCCCCTGAGCTTGACAAGCCTGGCCCCGCGCTGTCAGCCGCACTTACGTGTTGCTTTAAGTCCCAGCGGACGGAGTTTAGCCGGACAAACGCCACCTGAAAAAGCCGGAGAAGCAGAACTCACAGCCGGGGATCACGTTTTCGTCGTGGATAATATAATAATATTAATAAAACACACACACACACATTGGAAGAGGTGAGGCTTGTTTTTATCTTTTTTATGTCACTGAGTGAAGCTTTTTACATTAGTGGTAATATTGTGGAGGAGAATGATGAGCGATGTAGTAAATACACTTCTTGAGATGCTTTTTGTAGTTTTAGAGTTTTTTACTCATAGTATATTATGTTGAAGTCGCATCACTCCGTGCACCACAGGAGCGGTTTGTCCAAAAAGAAAAAAATCAAAAAGAAAAAAAAAACCGTTTACAAACAGAAATCAGCTTAAAAAAATCCTAACATGTGATCTTCGCTTGTTGCAGGTTTTCAATGTTGAACTCGACTCGATGTGAGGGAAGGAGAGAGGAATTCAAGTGAGAAGAGGAAGAGGCACGAAGCAATAGTCTGCTACTGTAAATGGACACTGTGAAGATCTCGTAAAAATAAAAGGACGAATATCCGCGTGCCCTTCACCTGGATATCACTCGATTTTGTAAAATAAATAAATAAATATTTAAAACAAATAATAATAATAAAATTAAGCTCCCGAGTCGCAGAGATGGATGTGGCGGCTGATCAGCCCCGGTGGATGCATCACCACGCCGCCGTGCTGAACGGACAACACCCGGACACGCACCACCCCGGGCTGGGCCACAACTACATGGAGCCCGCGGCTCAGCTGCTGCCTCCGGACGAGGTGGATGTTTTCTTTAATCACCTGGACTCGCAGGGAAACCCCTACTACCACAACTCCGCCCGGGCCAGAGTTTCCTACAGCCAAGCGCACGGTAAGATCACACAGCTGCGAGGAGGAACTTACACCGACGCTTCCCAGACACAATCACGCGCATTGGTGCCCTTTTTACGCACGAAAAAAATTTGCTGTCAGTGGTTGCTTGTGTTAAGATGATACCATTCATTTTAGTCTTATGCAGATTCTGTTGTTTAAAACGTTAAAATGTGGACCCATACAAACCCTAAACACTGCTGTCACTTTTTTTTCTATTATATTAGACAACGCATGTGATTTGTTACAAGCTGCTACTCGCTGAAATAAAAGATGCATACCGAGATTAAAATGGTCAACATTTATTTTTGAATGCACATTGAAACGCAGGAAATAATCATTTGCCTGTTGATTATGTAATTAGTTCTTATCGTGGGTTTAAATCTCATCATCTTCCGCCGTGTGCTTCTCTCCGCAGCCCGGCTGACCGGCTCCCAGGTCTGCCGGCCTCACCTCATCCACAGCCCGGGCATCTCCTGGCTGGACGGGGGCAAAGCGGCCCTGTCCGCGCACCACCACAACGCGTGGGCCGTCAGCCCCTTCAGCAAACCCAGCCTGCACCACCCGGGCTCCGCGTCTCCCGGAGGCCTCTCCGCCGTGTACCCGTGCAGCAGCAACTCCAACACGGTGTCCGCGTCCTCGCTGACGCCGCCGTCCCACTCCAGCCCCCATCTGTACCCTTTCCCCCCGACGCCGCCGAAGGACGCGTCCCCGGACCCGGGGGCCGCGTCTCCCTCCGCCACCAGGATGGACGAGAAGGAATGTACTATCAAATACCACGTTTCGCTGCCGGAGGGCATGAAGATGGAGGGCTCGAGTCCGATGAGGAGCAGCCTGGCCTCCATGGGCGCGCCAGCGTCCTCCACGCACCACCCCATCCCCACGTATCCCACCTACGCGCTGCCCGCGGCCCACGAGTACGGCGGCAGCCTGTTCCACCCCGGCAGCCTGCTGGGAGCCTCCGGCTTCAGCCACAAGAACAAAGGCAAGACACGGTCCTGCACCGGTGAGTCCTCTGGACGCACAGGACACTGTAGCCACGCACTAAATGCTGCAGAGATTATAATAGTAATAACTGTATAATAATACAGTCATTACTATTATAATAACTGTATAATAATAATTATTATTATTAGGCTGCTGATCTCATCTTATCTCTGCAGTCTGATTGTCACTGGCGAGTCAACTAATCATAAGAAAGCTCCTCACAAGCAATTACCTCATTTATGGAAAAAAAAGTCATATTTGAAATTTCTCTTGTGCAAAGACTCACTGCCATTTATAGTATTCGCACTGGTCTATTAATATTCCTATAGGATGAGGCATTTTCGTTTTACTTGTTTTATATCTAAACTTTTAATATCAATACGTGCTAAACATCTAAATCGAATTTCCTAATAGTGCTTAAAGGGAATTTGGCGCAAAATTAAAATTCCTCAACTCTTTGTGAGCTAATTAAATTACATGAAAAAAAACGTTTTAAAGTACTATTGACTTATTTATAATATCAAGTGATATAACAACAATCTGGGCATTCTGAAAATAGCAGGAAGGACACACTTCTGTTTAATCAATTCAGTGATTTAATCATAAAGCCTGTAAAAAAAAATCAATTTAATATATTCAAGGTGCAAACAGATTAATTTACTTTGTGTGTGGGATCTTAAACGCAGTAATGTGCATTGTTTGATTTGTGCATCAAGATAAATGATTGGTATACTTTTCGGAAAAGTGTTAGAATAATAGTAGAAACAATTAACAATAAAGGTTTAAAATAAAAGACGTACAGGAATGGTTTCAGAAGTCCAATGCCCGCATTCTAACTGACTCTGTGGAGCTGAACTGGATTCTCACAGAGGTGTGAAAGCAAAACACGGAGGAGGAAAAGACGCAGAATTTGGGCTAAAGGAGTCTCTCTTACATCAGACGTTAATACATTATTGTCCTGATCGTTATTTGATTACAGAGCAGGAGCCTCCAGCTTCAAGCCTGACTGTGTGTAACCAGTTTAGGAGCAGGAGTCTAACCTGAATTCAATGCAACCACTTGTTATATGAATTTGGAGCCAGCAGATTTATTGGCCATAAAGTTTATTTTTATGACTTTAATAGAGTTGTAGGTTACATGGAACTTATTCTCATCATTCAGTTTTAAACATATAAAATCCCAAAATAAAAACTAAATCAAATGATGACCTAAAAAATTACTTTTAAAAAATAGTGGTTGTTTGCTGTTTGCTATTTTGGAAGGTTAACATTTTTTAAAATCTATTTTATAAATAATAATTATTGTTTCTCTTCCGTTCCAACTTATGATGTTCATCATGGATAGAATCCTATTTCTAAAAAATATATATATATATATATATATATATATATATATATATATATATATATGATTTTGGATTGAGTCTTGCTGGAAAGGCAAACTTTTCTCAACTTTTAGCTGTTTTTGGATCTCTGCTAATTCATAACTTTATATTAAAGCATCCCCCATGCAGACATTGGTTATGTGAAACATTCATATGTCTTTTTATCTAAACTATACGCAGACACACACACACACACACACACACACACACTCACACTTTATTCAAGTACTATAATCAGTGCTCTTAGTGAAGCTAGTGGCATATTAAAAGTGTTTCTTTACAGTCTGAGGACCACAAACAAAAAGGTTTTAGAGTCAGGCCTAAAATACGGGAGCATTTTTGTGTCCCCCGTTGAGTGTGAACTTAAAAAAAAATCCCAAACATAAAATGCGTGTGTTTTCCTACAGAGGGCCGTGAGTGTGTGAACTGTGGAGCCACTTCCACGCCTCTGTGGAGACGCGACAGCACCGGACACTACCTGTGCAACGCCTGCGGCCTGTACCACAAGATGAACGGCCAGAACAGACCACTCATCAAACCCAAACGCAGGCTGGTGAGTCCCGTCCACTGCAGCATGCATGTGTGTGTGTTTGTGTGTGTGTGTGTGTGTGTGTGTGTGTGTGGAGCGAGACGGAGAGGAGGCACAATTCCAGGAAAGTTATATTTTCCCAATCAGTTTCCAGGAATTGTGTTTCCACCTCACCTCTTGCTCCTTCAGCACAGGCCGTTAGCAGAGGGACTATCTCCTGTTATCATTATTGCTGCTACTTCTGATATTCTGTCATTGATAGTGGAGCCAGCATGCCATCCCTCAAAACAACACACTGCTTCACTGACACTTTATGGCTCATGTTGCTGCTGCTGTGTGTGTGTGTGTGTGTGTGTGTGTGTGTGTGTGTCTGCAATTTTTATTAAGACTTGTGCACTGTACATAAATGTAGTGAATTAAAAAAAAAAAAAAACACAACTAAAGGTATGGATAAAAATTCCTATTATTCCAAAGATGAATTAACCATTGGAAGGCCACCAGTACCTTGTAAATGCAGCTCCACAAACAGAGCTGTTATTCCTAGCTTGTGAAAAGGTGACATTTTTTTGTGGAGATGTGTAGCTTTTAAAAAGTGAGTCTGCCTTGCTGTGGAGCTCAGATCATCTGTGGTTCAAGTCAGATATTTCCCATCATTAATGCACAAATGCACCGCCTCACGCCTGCACGTTAAAAGTGCACGAGACGTCATTCCAAAATTTAATACCTGGTTAGGAAAAGTTATAAAATGGTGAAAACTAATGTGGAGTAAAAACTTTAAATCCAGGCACTTTTAAATATTGTTTATCCTTCTGCCCCAACGGCAGCCACCATGGCTCCTAAAATAATAACTGACACAAAATAAACATTCCAAACTGATAATAATAACCAATGACTCATTATATTTTCAAAGGAAAGCAAATATCTTTGCAGCCTCAGTGTATTAATGTAATCCTCTGCAGTAGCTGTGTTTGCAGCTGTAAAATGAAGACTCTGCAAATCAGTACTGGCCTATAATAAACTGCAGTGTAAGAATACTAGAATAATATTTTATTTTGAAGGAACTGTGGACCAATGTGAGAGGGAGGCTAGTAAAATAAGAGTCACAAAAAAAAAACAATTCTGGAAAGTCTGAATGAATATATGAATAAAAAAATATATTTTATACACATCTATACAAACAAAAAAATGAAATCTTTAGGCTCTTGTGTTAAATAAAAGGATTTAGAGTCTGTTTGTGCCCATGCATGCTGGCTGTTGAGGCTCACACAGACCTGTAAGAGCACAAAGGCAAACTGTCTGTCTCACACAAAATATATGGGCATTTATTTCAGCGTCTTTCAGCTATAAAAGCCTATACAGCCATATATCAGACCTGCTGGTTTCCGTATGACTCTGGCCGGGGCTCATTGCGCCAGTGAGCCCTTGTGTTCAGTGGCAGCAGCCCTCCAGTTGTTTCCTATCCGGATATCTGACCAGTCCAGATAAAGCTGCGGGGGCAGCGCCTGTTTCCTCCTGCAGCTCCTAACTAACTAAGGCCCAGACCAGCTCCTGCTGGTCAAGCTCTCCGTCCACGACACGGCGCAGAGAAAGTTAACAGAGAAAGCACCACAGCTTTCACAAGGCGACCTTTAAAAAAAGATAAAATCACAATTTCATGTCTAAACTATTTTAAAAAATTAAACAATTATTGCACTATTTCTAAATGAGTATGCATTTTCTGTGTAATTATATGTAACTCATCAAGTTTGACGTAATCAGATTTAATGTGACACTCTAGGCTCCTCACTCATGTTAACCTGAGGGAAGAGCTTTGTGAGTGTCAAATGAGAATTTAAAATAACACGTTTGTTCACAATGTTATTACTTCTATCATTGCACATGTATACACACACACACCGAGTCAAAGTGTGTTTTTACATACCTGATGAAATAAAACGATTCTGATTCTCATTTCCTGAGAGAGAGATTTTAGTAACAATATCAGGCGTCAGAATATTTCAGAAGTAACTCCCATAATTACATTTCTACAAACTTACATCATAAAGCTCAAATGATTCATCCATTAATTGGTTTGTCACTTGGCAAGAAATTAATGAGCAACTCTACTACTCTATTTTTTTAAATAGAGTAGTAGCTCATTTTTATTTGTTCCAGCCTCTCAGATGTGAATATAATGTTCTATGATAAAATGAATATTTGTAAGTTTAAAAAAAGAGCTGAAAAAACAAGATAATTAAAATGTCAATCGGTTACTTGAAAGAAATACTCTGTACATGAATTGGTATGAACTGTTCGAATCAGTAGAATATAAAGTAATGTAAATGTATTCATAAACTGCTGAACTCTAATCACAGGCTGATTGCTGTTTTTCTTGTCAGTCTGCTGCCAGACGAGCAGGCACCTGTTGTGCTAACTGTCAGACGACCACCACCACGCTGTGGCGGCGCAACGCAAACGGAGACCCGGTGTGCAACGCCTGCGGCCTCTACTATAAGCTGCACAACGTAAGTTTTTGACCCCGCGATTGGCGAGCTGCGCCCGTTTAGAAAGCAGGCAGGGTCAAGTAGACAGGAAGCAGGCAGGCAGGTTGCACTGATTGTTGAGGGATAAGAGCGGCAGCGAGGAGAGAGAGGGAGAGAGGGAGAGAGGGAGGGAGAGGGTCGATTTACTCTCAGACGTTGCCATTTTCTTCCTTTGTGCTTTATTGTTTCCATGGTAGGCGTAATCCCCTTCACAGTCACAATGGTGGGACTGTTGTTGAGTGGAACTGCCACAAGTCCAGTCTCCATATGAATAGCATTAAGAATGGCGGCATCAAAATAATATATACTATAGGTGCTATGGGATGCGTATTTTTGAATAATCTATTTTTTTATTTATGTCAATGAATCCAATGAAAAGACCAAAATCAATTATTATAAGTATTACATGTGCTGCAAGTTCAGTTTCTCTTCTATATTGACTTTGATCTTGCCCCCCAAAAAACGATTAGAATCAAGCCGCCACACAGTTTTACTGTTGTTCCTTTGTTTTCGTGAATGCCAGTAGTTTATTTCCAGTCAGCCCCACAAACCCTGTCCTGCTGCAGTACACACTCACTGGTGCTAGAGAACTGCTGTGGATGCAGGTTTTCTTTCCAATCAATCAACACTACCTACTTCTGCACTAGAGCACAAGTTACGTATTAATCCGCAGCTGAAAATAGTTCCAAATAAACAACACAACAACTGCTGAAAAAGTACAATGTCCAGCTGTGTAAAGAAATTATTTTCCCTTGTTAAAAAGTGATTCAATATATAAGTTTACTATATGTGGGTTAGATAATATATGGTTGGCAAGATGAGACATATATTTAAAATAAAGTTTTCATCAGGTCCTTCAAAGAATACATTTTGTGTTCATGTGGTTTCTTTGTCATGTAAAATGTCAAATGGTGTAACTAAAAGACATGGATAAGTTATAAATATTTAACTCACCTAGAAAATAAAACTATATGAAAGCATGTGTTTTTAATTTTTTAAAACCTTTTTAGGAGAGATAAACTAGTTTTTTTATGGTTACCACACATGACGTCTTTGACATTGTCCCGTTTTAACACACCAGTAATCGTTAGCTTCGAGCTGAGAACCACAGACAGGACATGGTCACACAATATTGAGAATTAGGTTAACATGTAGATTTGTTACCAGTATGAAAAACAGAAAAGTTTTTTCTTATCTTTTAAGGACTCTAGCCAACTAAACATGCATTTGATTACATACGAGCTCATCGTTTCTGGGTTTGAACCTTCAGAACCTGAGCCCCGTCCCTGACCTGCGCTCCCCTCCCTCTCTCTCTCTTCGCGCAGGTGAACCGGCCCCTGACCATGAAGAAGGAGGGCATCCAGACGCGCAACCGCAAAATGTCCAACAAATCCAAGAAGATGAAGCGGGGCAGCGAGTGCTACGAGGAGTATTCCAAAAGCATGCACGACAAGGGCTCCCCCTTCAGCGCCGCCTCTCTGGCCGGACACATGCCCATGGGCCATTTGCCGCCCTTCAGCCACGCTGGACACATGCTCCCCACGCCGACCCCCATACACCCGACCTTTGGCCACCCGCACCACTCCAACATGGTGACGGCCATGGGTTGAGTCGTCGGGGGGGGGGCCTGAGATGGTTATATGAAGGGGGGGTGAGGGTCTCACTAGAGGACAGTGTCTTCATCTTGTCTCTAAATTGATTACGCCGATGGTTTATCAGAGAACAGATGTGTTTTTGGAGGAAAAGGACCTTTTCGCTCGTTGTCTATAGGTACAGATTTTGATGGTGGAAGACAGAGAAAGAGATTTTTGCTTCCTGTCTGCCAGGCACATGCATGTAAACACACACACACACACACACACAAAATGTCATTGCACCTTGGTTTTACTCCAACAGTCCGCGTTGAAAGTGCGACCGGGGTGCGGCTCAGTATGTGCCGAGCAGGTTTAAAGCAACTGTGAATATTGTAAATGTGTGAGACTGGAGGGGTCGTGGCAGTCAGAGAAAAAACCCTTCACAACATTTAATGAAAATATGCTGGATTTTTTGCTCATGGACAATTTTAAAGGAATTTTCACAAAAGAAAACAAGCAAAAAAAAAAAGGTTTATGAATTCTAATTTGACACTGTTTATTATAATTATTGTTATTATAATTATTATTATTGTTATTCAGATAATTTATTTTCACTACCTTTTTTTTTCTTTTCCTATATCACCTGAATCATAATATGGATACTGTTATCCCAGTTATGAATATATTTTTAGCTGAAGCGCTTTCTCCCAGCTGGTCGTCATTTATACTCCTAAGAAATAAAGAGATCAAGTTAAATATCACATCTGTTCCTTCTATTCAATATTGAGAATACATAAGGCTAACTGTACTGCCATATTGTGTGACAGGATATGTTGAAAGTCACAACAGAAGAGGTGTATTGTTCACAGAGGAAAAAAAAAACCCTCTTCATGTAGGCATCATTTTCAAGTTCAGACTAACACCAGTAATTTCTATTTGTTCCTTTGTACTATTACAGCTACATATCTTCAGTGGATCGGCAGCACTGTTGCCTCATTTACATCCCTGTTTGTCTCTGGAGCAACAGATTAAAAGCTTGACATTTTATGAAAAAAGACGTTAACTGCTTTCTTGTGGAGTTTCAGGTCTGAAACACATGAAGCTTCGCCAACAGCCGGTTACCCTAGCACAGAGAGACTGGAAACTAGATAAAACATATATATATATATATATATGTATATGTATATTTATCTATATTTATATTTTCCCTCTGGCAATGTCAGAGTCACCAGAGATTTCTGTGCCAGGCCAAAAAAACGGCCATTACAGCCACAGCGTGTCAGCTTTACACTTAGTTTTTTTGTATGGATTAAACAGCGTTGTTGATCAGTGCATTTTGTTCCCGTTGGATAAAGCCAAGCGAGGAGTTTCTTTCTATTTCCAGTCTTTATGCTAAGCTGAGCTAACGTGATGCTGGCAGTAGCGTTTCACCTACCGTGCAGACATGAGATCCATCTAAGCTGATTTCCTATAATACCATACCCTCCCTTTTAGGGTTTTAGGGGTATCAGCCATGTTACTTCTACACCTTTTCCTGTTCCACAGGTGACGCCACGATGTCACCATGTGAGATCGGGTTAGTCATTGATTGACTATGACCAGGGCAAATGCTGTGTATAGTATGACCTTCTATTAGCCTCTATATAACACCACTTTTCATCAAAACTTCTACCATCGCACAGGAGTCACAGAACCCATGTTTGCAACTATTTGCTACCTGTAACAAAGAAGCTGGAAATCTGGTGGCCACTGAATACTGTTAATAATGAATAAACCACAAAAAAACTGCAGAGATGACTGAGAGAACTTATTTTTCATCTGGTAATACTCCACAAACCGCTGATTATATACACTGCAACATCCTCCCATCCAAGGAACACAAGCATGGCAGTGGCATTAAAAAGTCTCAGGTTCACTGTCGGAGCTTTTGTAACACACTCATCGATCCGTTCAACTGCATAATGAGGCGCTTCGCTTTCAGGGCGATCTCTGCGGTAGATCTCAACAGTACAGTATCAATGTTTTCAGGATTCCCCCTTCAGCGGAGATTAGTGCTGTTGACAGAGACTGAGTGGGTTGAGCCATATGTTAGAGTTACTTAAGCAGCCGCATTGACAAGCAGCATACGCTGTTATGCATCGCCGTGTCTTCACTCCTTCCCCAGCTGATATTGGATTTCTGTCAAATTTCAGGTAAAAAAGTAAAAAAAAAAATCACTTCAAAGCATTAAAACATAATGGTACAGTAGTGCATCGCAAAAGCTTTTATTTCGTGTCACCACAGGACAAGTACGAAACATGGACGTGCTGTTTTCAACATCTCACAATTTATATGTAATGAGAAGAAAAAGCAAAAGTAGATTAGAAGTAAAGAAGTAGATTTGTTGTTGTGTTATATTAATGTTTTAAATATAACTTAAAAACAGCCTCATCATTTACATAGAAACATATATTTAACCCCCTGAAGCCTACATAGGCAAAGAAATGCAATTATGACCTTTTCAGTAAGTATCATGTACTGCACATGATATGACTCTGGGAAGCTACTAATTCTTTCCATTGCAGGCCAGCTTAACATTGGAACACTAACTAGAAGAACAGAAAATACAAGAAACTAAAGAACATTTGATCAGTTTTATGTCACCCATGATCCACCCTCTTTCAAATGTGTCCTGGGTGTTCCTTAGTTTTTCTCACTTTGTGAGTGAGTTTCTTCATAAGTTGTACTTGTTGAACAGTGCTTTTCCAGCTTGTTAAGTCCAGGGTCTTGTTCCACCGTCTTGTGGTTTGCATGATTCTCAGGATTCTAAATAAATCATTTTTATCTTCACCAAACACAGTTGGGGCCTTTCCCAGTAGAATAATGGTCTGCTGCAACAACTCCACCTTGGTTTGACTCACTCTCATCTCTGGCATCTCTACTTGTGAAACAAATCTGTATGTGTGTGTGTGTGTGTGTGTGTGTGTGTGTGTAAGGTTTTCTCAGAAAAGCTAAAGGACGGCTTTGCCTCGTGGCTACAGCAGTGAGCCTTGGGATGACACGGGTCGAGCCAAGTGCAGAATGCAGCCGCCCGCCTCTCATGACTACCCTGACCTCTCACCTTGGAAGCACTTACTCTCTCAGTATTCCCGGCCCTCCCACACTGCACTCACAGTTATTCACAGACCCTTTTAAAATGTCACGTCCTCCCTGAAAATATGACGCAGCGAAAGAAGGAGATTTTCCCCATAAAGAGGAGATAAAAAAGTGGCAGTGTGGAAGGAGTCGCTTTGGGGACAGGGTGGGCATCCTAAATCCACTCACAAGTGAGATTCATCGCTCCCACCTTTGTGAACGCACCCGCCGCCCTGGACCTTTTGTTTTTCTACCAAACTCAATCAATGGAATCAAAAACAAAGCCAGGCAGACTTCAGAGGAGTGAGTTAGCAGAGAGATGGGGAGGAGGGAGATGAAAGGGGAGAGGAGGAGAGTTTCATCCTGTTCAGAGACCTAATAATGATGAAGAGATGAGGCCTCTACCAAAAGTGGGAGAAAGCAACTCATCCACGTTGCTGTCGTGATCCTGGGATGTCAAAGCTCAGGTCATGTACATCAAACATTACTGAACTTAGAGACGTATTACGAGGTAAGTGTTGAGATAAGAAATCCTCTAGCGGGTCTCAGTTTAACACTTTAAGCAGAAAATCTGATTCAGGAAAGTTGGAGTAAAATATGTCAAACATGAATGACCCTATTGCATTTTAGTTCATATGCGTTGCTCTGCTTTGATAAACAAAGTGTTTCCTGTTAATTGTAATAAGGTCTCGTTGTGATAAAAGAATCTATAATAAATCAGTTTTAATGCAATGGATTAATTATTACAGAGGTTTCGGGAGGGCTGTGGTGTGGAACTAATTTCATTTAGACCAAAGTAAATAAAAATGTAAGTTATTCACAAATTTTTAAAAATCTATTTTCAGGAGTATCTGTTGTTCGAGTTGTAGAATGTCCTGGTGCGTTTCTTAACAAAATAGTATAAATTACAAGGATGGCCGAATAGTTAAGGTGTGTGCCACCTATCTGCAATTCAAAGGGCTTTATGTTGTTGTATGTTACACCCCCTCTCTTTATGCAACAAATCATGAAATTTGAAAAAAAAATCATGTTGGTTTAATGTTACTTATTTGTATCTTTTTTTTTTTTTTTTTTTTACAAAATCACAACTTTTTGTTATTTTGTGACACAAAATGTCTATTAGTGTAACCGAAAGAGAATGATACATTTTAAAGTTAATCTACCTAGAGTATAAAACTAGATAATAGCATGTGTTTTTAATTTTTTTAAAAGCTCTTTAAGAGAATTAACCTACCTGGTATGAAGTTGTTAGGGTAACTACATGGCAGTTTTGGTATAACCTCAATCAACTTCTGCAGGACAATCAACCTAACTTTAAAATTTAACAAATCTGGATAAATGATAGTTTATCATGAAGTTGAGAAGTAGGGGAACTTAGTGTGATAAAATTAGATGAAAAATTATGTTGTGAAATGATGTGTCATGGGGGTCTGCTGGAGCCAATCCCAGCGTACTTCAGGCTAGACGCAGGATACACCCCAGACGGGTCACCAGTTACCAAAAAAAAATAAATAAATAAATCTTAAATGCCATAACTGTTTTTTTTCTGACAGTTTTCCTATTTTTTCTGATATAAACAATCCCCTCAGTGACAATTTAATACTAGATTAAAACCGTATCATTTCTTTGCAACTATTAAACGCATATAATTATCTGCCTCATATTAGGAAGTCTGTAGAATAGCACATAATACCCATTGCTAACAGTTAGTGGTGCATCAATACTGATATTGTTAACACATTCAGTACTAGGGTGGTGCATGCTGAAGTCATGCAGCTCACCCTTTACTCGATTATCCAGCATTACACAACATAATGACTGCATCACCCTAATTACCACACTAAAAGCACTGCACCCATGGTCTCACACACACGCTTACGCACTCGTCCTCCGGGTAACCATGCAATAAATAAATCTGTGACGTCAATCAATTTTTCAACCACATGGTCTCACACTGCACTCTTGGAGGAGCAGCAAATGTGTGATGTGTCACAGCTGCACCACTGAGACCCGGTGCTCTGTTACAGTCTCTGCTGGGACGACTCTTAGTGAGCCTTAGAATACGTGAAAGAATCCGCTGTGTCCCACAGGAGACGTGAACTTTCATATCCACAGAGACACACTGACAGGGTCTCACTGGGTCAACATGAGAGTTCTAGTTTCCACCCAGGAACCGACACTCTACATCCCGTATTGTAGAAAAAGAGATTATAATTGCATTTTGATTATGACGGAGGTCCACATGTTGTATAAATACTGTTCCATCCACAGAGGAATGCACGCATGCCTCTCCTCCCAATCTGAGGAGAGGCTAATTAATATAAATTAGACACAGAATGTTGTTCTGTTCTTTCTAGAGCTCCAGAGAGAAGACATAAAACTATATTACAATGATTTTTGGTTAGTTGTTAGGGATATCACAATTTCAAATAAAACCCAGGAGAACTTTTTGGGACTTTTAAGAAGTTAATATTAGTTCAACACAATGCCATTAACAAAAATCCTTTAGGGACGCTTTCACACCACTAGTTTGATTATTCAGTCTGCATTAGGCCATACATTTTTCAATATGTAGATGTAGACTCCAGTGAGGTGCTCTTTCACACCTGCAAACAAACCAAATTTGGTCCGATTTACGTTTCACTAATGTTTGACTTCAACGAACGGGAAATGGAATAATTAGTATCCCCTACCATGATGCATCTTGATTAGTTCTTTTGAACTCAAGTTTGCGTTCTCACCAGAGGGGCTGAACCAAAGTGTGCCACACCAATGGGAACAAACCCAACTAAGCGACTGCAGTTTGATTGGGGAGCACCGACTACTGTCCTAAATATGCAGTTAAGTAAATCTTCATCCAAAGCAAGAGTATGAAGACATGGGTAAACAGTTATGTCACTCAAACAGGTAACTCTTCATGTGCTCCCATATGTAACCATGGTGGTACAGGTCACAGACACAAACACACACACAAACTGTGACTGTAAACCAGGCCCTGAAGAAAAGGTAGAACATGCTGACACACGGAAAGTGGGACACCCTCTACCCACCGATCCACAGCCACAGACAAGTCCCTTTCAAGCCGCTTTTCTTCTCCTGTCTGAGGCAGACAAATTCATCCCTCTTGTCTACAAACAATCACCTCTTTTCTCCTGCCGGTTGCACCAATAAAAGGAGGAGGGAGGGTCCAGGAGAGAGAGGGAGGGAGAAATACATCTGCCCCACAGAGCCACACTGTACGCGCTGGACTAATGTCCTGTGTGTTAGAGCCCCTGGGACTGGGCGTCTGGGCCCCGCTATCTTATAACACAGTTGACAAAAAGCCCAGGGCTCAGCCCTAAGGAAATCTGAGCGGCGGGGTATCTAGGCCGGGAGGGCAGGGAAGAGGGAAGAGGGACAAAACATCTCAGGTACGATGTACCTAAGATGGCCCAAATGTGTCTGAAGGCCGGTGCTAGTGTGTTCAGCATGTCAGAAGTCAAACGTTGCTTGTATCCGGTCCATTCAACAGCAAAATAAAAAATGTCAGTCTGTGACTCTGAGAGGGCAACATGCTTTGTGAAATATTTGACTGAAAAAAAGTGACAGAAGTAGTTTTGCAAAGAATGTATAAGAGGGCTTGAGAACGACATTAAAATCATGCTCTGCAGTAAATAGTATTTACCAGACACAACCCCCAAGGAAAGGTTTACAGGGAGGTTTTAGTCACTAATAGTTTATTTGCAATTCTTTACTGTCCAATTGCACCAAAAAGTCTCTAAGGACTCTCCAGCTGATTCAGAATGCAGCTGCACATATATTACCTGGCACTAGAAGAAGGGATCATATCTCACCTGTATTAGCCGCTCTACACTGGCTTCCTGTGAAATCTCACAAAGAATTCAAAATCCTGCTCCTCACCTATAAAGTGCTATAAAATGGTCAGGCGCCATCCTACCTTAGGGATCTCTTAGTCCCATATCACCCATCAAGAGGATTACACTCCCAATATGCAGGCTTATTGGAGGTTCCCAGAATTTCTAGAATTAAAACGGGAGGCAGAGCCTTCAACTTCCAGGCTCCTCTCCTGTGGAATCGTCTTCCCGTTGCAGTTTAGTTAAGAATAGGATAAAAACTTTCCTGTTTGAGGAAGCGTATAGTTAGGGCCGGCCCTGGTTGGCCTAGTCATAGTTATGCTGCGATAAGTTATTCTGACGGGTCCTCATGAGATGCTCTGGGCTTCTTTTTCTTCTTTTTCTTCTTCCATCTGTGATACTGATGAACCACTATTGTACTTTTAATCTGCTGTGGTCCTGGAGTCCTGTCCTGTGTTTTCTATGTTTTCTCATTCACAGTGCAGCCACTGAGGGATCTACAGATGTTGGAGGGTCTGATGCTGTCCTGGTGAAACCTGGAAGCTGTGATGGATCCTGCTCCTCATCCTCCACTTACACCCAAATTCATTACATTTCTGTTTTTCTGTTTGTAATGTCCAATTTTCCAGTATTGTTTCCACCTGCACACACTATCTACTGCAGCCTGTCCGTCCTGGAAGAGGGATCCCTCCTCTGATACTCTTCCTGAGGGTTCTTCTGTTTTTCTTTCCCCATTTAAGGGGTTTTTAGGGAGTTTTACCTTGTACGATGTGAGGGTCTAAGGACAGGGGATGCTTTGTTGCTTCTGTACAAACTGTAAAGTCCATTGGGGCAAATCTGTGATTTGTCATTCTGGGCTTTACAAATAAATTAAATTGAATTGGATCAGCACCTCTCTGAGAAAACGCATGTATCCAATAATAATTGCTTATCCAAGCAGCCGATAAAGATACAGTAGCAGATGAATTCTGGACAAACTGAAGAATGTGCCTGGATATGTGGACGGAAAAGGGAACCTTTAGTCAAAGGTCAGGATCAGTTACCAATCACCACCCCAGCTGTATTCAGTTTCTTGCTCAAGGACACGTCAGCAGAGAGTAGCTCATCACTGCACACACACACACACATGCACTTTGCTAACCTGTCACTGTGTATCACGTGTGTTTGAAGGGATTTGTATACACAGCTAAATGAGTGACTCTGGATGGCATTGTTCCCTCTTGTCGAGGGATTTAACTGTTTGATTTGGCAGTTTTTATCACATCATCGGTCTTGCCTGCAGCCTTTCATGATTACTCTCTACTCACTATGACACAGTTACCTCACACTTTCACTCTAGTGACACGAAAAAAACTTCTCCAGCTGGCAGCAACAGGCAGAAATATTGTCATGTGCTGTCAACTCTCAGCTTTACATGACATCTAAAAGAAATTCATATTATTGTATTAGTACTGGACTTTTAATGCATGTGTAAACATGTTAGCTTGACTGGAAATTGTAGTTGTAAAGGTTGGACTAACACACCCAGATAATGCGATTGAACATCAATCTACTACAATCTACCAAGCTCTGGCCTGGAAGTAGGACACTTTGTAAAACACCAAAAGAGTAACACAAACGAGAAGTAGAAGAAGCAGGATAACTTTGTAACTGCTGAAATGACAAAATCTAAAAAAAAATGATTTTGGCCTGATGGTCAGACAGGTTACTAACTTACTAGACCACCAGTCTTTTGGCTTTTTTGTGGCCTGTGACTGAAAAGGTCAACCAGTAACTATACTAATGAGCTGAAAGAATGTAGCCACCTATTGCAGTGAATGCAATATGTTTTCAATATTAAATCAATTACCCTCCAGCGGATATATACTGGGACACAGACAGTATATAACCATAAATAACGCTATACCCATATAGCATTTAGTGTAACTGTGCACGTAAACTTACTGACTGAGTTCAGCTCAGCGTTTTACACATCAAACAAATCATGTCCTCTGATGGCCAAGGGATGTTTGAGGGAGGAGAGATAATCATTTCTCAGGGTTTACGCTGGAGGCCGTTTTGCCTCTCGGCTGACCTTCCAGTGACCTGCAGAGCAGCTCATAGCAGAGGCCTCTTTGGCGTTCGGAAACAAATGCAGAATGAGAGGATAAGAAGCAACAAGAGGCAAATACCGCACAGAGAGAGTTGTTGTTGCAGCAACACAGAAACGAAACAGACAGAAAGAAAGAGTAAGACGCAATGAACGAAGAATGAGGGGAGGTGTGGAGGGAGAATAGCTGAATAGAATTCCCAGAAGGAGTAGTGCGTGTTTGTTGATTTTAGGTAATTGGGTTGTCTTGAGCATAGCTGAGATGTACAGACCTAGTATTGAACCGAACCACAGCATACAGCTCTTATGATGTGATATTGCACCAACTGCAATGGAACATGCATGTTGTGCAAAATATGCATAACATGCACGTCCGGAATCGCACACTAATCAGTCATGAAGCTCAGATTTTTTTCCTTTTTTGTCTCCCTTTTAAATTTAAGCTGATTGTCTTTTTGATAAGTGCACGCTTATCACCCTCCACTATCTTTCTGGCAGCTGCCACTGACACCCCTAATCTCTTCTAATAGAGAATATGGGAAATTTCTTTTTTTTGACTAACTTACAAGCAACCTTACATTGCTTCACTGGAAACAGCAGAGGTTTTTTTTTTTTTCAAACTTTCACACACTAAGGTGGGGCGAAGGATGGAAATCGGCCAAGAGAAACTGGAGACATGGATGTGAGTGCTGGGAGAAAAAGAGGCAGTGAAGAAAAGAAAAGAAAAGAGAGTGACAGACATGGATCCGCCTCACCTGTAGCTTCAGCTCGATACGTGCCGTATATAAGCCATCAGACGCCCCCTCCTCCCCTTACCTTCACCAATGGAGCCATGTCCTCTCAGCCTCCACCAGCTTCTTCTCATCTTTAATTTCACTGCTATTGTTGAGGTGGCCACAACACCCCTGTTGTATTGTCCGTTATACGGCCTGGATATAATGAGGCTGTTTTGTCACCTGTAGAAGAGACATTTTGTGTGGACAGAAATCACTGCAGGCTTTTGCAGCTGCTACAATGCAATAGTCCAATAGACAATGTGTTTCCTAAACAGTTTAACCCCATTAAACAGTCATTCAGTCATATGCAGGCCTGCATGCGCGTGGACACACACACACACACACACACACACACACACACACACACACACACATAAGAACACACACAAACATGTTCATATGCACACCAAGATCAGATGAGACCATGTGATAGTATAGAGATGGACAAAATTCTACGCAGCAGACACAAAAAAAACTCTATTTTGCTATTTTTCTGTGCATGCAGCAGGTCATTTTAAAAAGCTAATTCTCTTTTTACATGTAGACATGCAATTTCTTTCTTTCTTTTAGAGGAGAGATATTAAAATAATAATAACTTTATATGGGTAAATAAAAATCCCTTATGTGCTCAAAAAAAGTATTTGTGTGCACAAAAAACGATTTCCTGTCTTCAGACTGCCCTGCCACATGTACACAGAAGAGACACTAACATAATTCCATAAAAGTCAAGAATCTGCTTGTGCAACAGAAAAAAATCACCTCCTTTCAAGAGTTCGATTAATGAGTAGTAAAAACACAAAACAGGAATTGGGCAGATCATACTCTACAAACTGAAATATTAATGTGGTGTGTGTGTGTGTGTGTATTGCATCACAAACAATATGATCAAAGCAATATGATGCATCCTCAGATGGGAAATATCTCAGCCAAGCTTATTTTTTTTATCCTACTCCTGTTGCCACTTGTCAGTTGCACCACATCTGTTTTTGAGAATGTGTTTTTTCTTCATCAGAGCTGTGACTCTGGCCTTTCTATGTAGCTGGGTCTCAGGCTGATGGGCTTTAAGGGAATTCTTTTGGAAATATATAGAGAGGTAGCCAGGGACATGTAGTACCAGAATGCATTGGAGCTTACAGAAAACAATTTGAAATTATTTTTTTAGTGTATTTTTAAATCTTTTGTCTCATTTGCGATGGTGTGTTTTACATGTGATTATGTTACCTGTGGTTTCAACATGGGATTATTTTAAAATGTTACATCAATTGGCATCAATCATGCATGGAGGTAGCCAGGGACATGTAGAAGAAGAATGCAGTAAAGTTTTAAGAAAACATTTTTTTACAAATTTTTTAAATGAATTGAATCTTGCAAGATGAATGTTTTTGTTTCATTTTTTAATTATTATGTTTTGATCATTAAAAGACTGGTGATAAAACATCAGGAAAGTAGTTACAGAGTAATTTATTTCAAGAGATGAAAACAAATAAGCTGAGCACCTTCAGTTGATTTTCATTTCAATTAGTTGCACTTGAATTGTCCTTGAATTCACATTACCGTAATAACAATGTAAATGGGCACTTAAGATTTGAAGTGCATAGTGACCACAGTGAGTCACTCACGGTAGATAAAATCACAGCAAAACAAGAATGAACAGAGACCGGTGTATTATGTTTTTTAATAAATAGTCTACTGTGTAACTTACTGAAATACATTGAGTGGGAGAAAAACATTTCTCCCCCAGAGGTACAGTATATAACTGTATATAACATATATGTATGGCCTTTTCATATTTGCATGTCATTTCACATTATAGCCTAGGCTACAGTAGGTTACAGATTAGCAGGATGATTGCATGCATCTGTAGGCTATGTCACTATTTTTCTTATTCTCTTGTCATTCCTTGTCTTTCTAAATGTTAACTTCCATTGATACAACCACTTACGTTGGATCCTCTGATTGATTCAAATGCTTAAAATAGACCTGCAGTGACCTGTAGCATCAGGATGGTGTTTATTTTCTTATTTAACGAGTCAAATATATGAGCATTAGGTCAGGTGAAACCAGGTTGATGTCATCATAATTAGGTGGGCCTTAAGTATTTAGTTTTTCAGCTTTTGTCAACATTTTTACTTGCTAAATGCTCCCTAAGGAAAAATATTTAAATGAAATGAAACTTAAGGAACCAACGAGAGTTGAATTCAACCGGACTAAAAGAAAAACTCCTATGTCTGGTTTCCAGACTTCCCACCACAGCGAAAGCAGATAAGACCAAGTGAGTGAAGGGCGTTGAAGTTGACGAGTTGGACGGTTGCGTAGGACGAAGGCACTAGAAGAGAGTAAAGTATGTATTGATGTATTTTGGGCAAAACATGTAAATTTCACTGAAAAGGTAATTCGCTAGATAATGATAAGCTGGAAAAAGTCCGCTACAGACCCATAAAGATATCAGGAAATTTTCCCGTTCTTCCCCGATCCATCAATCTCTCAGTGCAACTAAAGCCGTTTCACATTCCTCTCCATTCACGTCCTTCTTCGGGTTTGTTCTCCTGACCTGCTGATGAGCGAGTCAGATAGCATCCGAGCGGCCTCCCTCCATGCTGGGCAGCCACACCACGAGCAGGGACGGGTGGGGGTTAGGAAGCTGGTTTTAGTACAATGTTTTTACTGTGTAGCAGGCAGACCTCGGCCATTGTGAGGGTCTTGAAGTCAATGTGGGCCCAGTTACATCAGCCTGAGTCGGGACACTCTGACCTTTACAATTATAGCCAGTCACACGCATATTTCTAATGTCAGGGAATTTCTCTATCAACGTGTATAAAATAAATCTCACAAGAACAGAGGCAATCGTGTGCATTACAACTCTGATATTCATTTTGAGATTTTCACACAGTCATCCTGCCCGTACTCAAGTGCACACGGTGTAAGGAGATCCATCTGCCTCCCGTAAACTGGGTCTTTTGTGAAATAAACATGATCAAACTGCTCGCTTACACCCTCTTATTGTGCTTTTTTATTGTCATTTAAGAAAATGCTTCCTTCATGAAACCACGGCCCCGGGCCACATACGAAGACAATGCCGCTCAGATTGCTGTGACAACGCAGCCAAGGAGCTGCGGCACAATCGCTGTGGATTGAGTGACACTCTGAGGTTATTAGTCCATGTTCTGAAACCTCACCCTACTCATCTTCTCCGCTCCACTCCGCCTATAAATTACACCTTGTACTGGATAGTCATCCCGTTACAACCCTATGATACCCTCCGTATAATCCAGCTTTACTGTACTTTAGTCAGTCACAACATACTTCCTGCTTTTTTATCACCTGAAAGATTTATTCCTAGCTTTGTATTTAAAATATAACAGATAGCAAAACTTTGATATTTTTGTGCTTACATCAGGATTGAGAAATAAAATAATGACTTTAATTTAAATCTGTAATTACACTGTAAAAAAAAACTGTAATTGCACATGACAATTAAAGATTGAATGTTGCTAAGTGTTTATTTGCAGCCATGGTTGGGTCAACTCAATGGCTGTATGCTGAATATTCTCTCCTTTTAGCTCCGTATCATCTCTGCTTATTGTTGCTGCTAGGCAGGTAGTATGCAGGTGTTTTTGTGTAACTTTTTTGTGTAAAAAAGCTACTGGTCTAGAAAATTGTAAGATTGAACCAAAACAGCTGGAATATGCTAAAACTCTCAGTGGAACTTTATTTAATTACATTTTAAAATACATTTTCAAAATATAAAATGCATGTGAAATTTCTCAACCTAGTACACTAACATTTTTTTTTATTTAAACCACTCTTTCATTAAAAGGAATATCTGTGGCACAATATCTTTGGAAACTGTGAGTACCTCATTTGTGTGTGGCGTGACATTACATAACCTGTTCACCTTTCATTCTCCATCTTGTTCTTTCTTGCGTGTGGACTCTATTGTGTGAGCAGGCAGACAGCATACATACACACACTCACCTACAGATGGCTGCAGGGCTGCGGCGTGGCGTGTGTGTGTGTGTGTGTGTGTGTGTGTGTGTGTGTGTTGAGGAGGGGGAGACGTGGTTCCGCGAATTTCTATAACAGGAAGCTGGGCTGGAGTAAGCCCACACACCAAGGATGCTGGGACGCTGGAGGCCCTGGGCCCCAACCGTGGGAGAGACTCAGAGGTAAGAGGAAGTCAACTTCAGCTCGCTTAACAAGCAGTATATTAACTTATATCGAGCAGTCAGTGGAATAACTATTTGAAAAATAAAGTGCTGCAGAGTAGTCAGTGTTAAGCTTTAAAGAGGTTGTTCATCACCATCAAACACGTAGTGGTGCTGACGTTGATCAAAAATTAATTGTTTTTTGTCTTTGTTTTCCGTAGCAGCTTACTGACATCAATTCAGTATTTTCCCTTTGTTTTGTGCATATATAATGTTAAAACTCATGCATGCAGACTCATTTTTTCTTTCTTAATAAGTATTTTCACATTTCAATGTTCCTTTTTTTAAATCACTTTTTTGTCAAATTTTTTTTTTTTTTTTTCACATTTTGTCACATCTTGCACATAAAATAAATCAGATTCTTTTTGCATCCTCAGTGCGTTGCTGAATGTTTTTTTCAATCTTTTCATGACCTGGGACTGCGAAAAAGAGGAGTGGCATGATTGACAGGAGGCACACGTCCTTATTTACACAAAAGCTAGCTCCACCTCATCCATCTCTCGTCCTGCTAATCCCTTAATGACAAACCAGCGAAAGTGAGCGTTAGCAGACTGGAGGAGAGAGAAAGGAGGGAAGTCAACAGGGGTAAGGAGAAAAAAAAAACTAGACATGCCCCGGCAGTGCTGGGAGACAAAACGCCAGCAACAAATCAGTCTGAAGACGAAGAAAGACCATAACATTGATTATTCCCCATATTGTTACAGCTGACCAACATTCACAACGCACTGCACTTGAAGACAAAGAAAGCATTTATTCATTTTCTTTTGCGTGTGTGTTTTTCTGCAAAGCACGTGTGAGTGTGTGACTGCTTTTACGTTGCGTGTGCATGTGTGTGTACGTGTTTTTCAGACTAATACTCCATTGTGAATGGAGAGGGAGGGCCACAGGGGATCATGTGACAAGAGTCAGACTGAACCCGGCGCCTACACGCTTCTCAGGGGTCACGCAGGGGTCGTCATGTGGCTACTGTGCCCACTGCCAAATATACAAACACGCACACAAATCCTCAGAGATTTACAGACTATTGATGGCCACAAAAACACAAACTAGGAACACAAATGTGATGATTGAACAATCCATGGCTAATTTTCACCAAACCACAAGCCCATAATTCATACATAAGTCACACATGTCCTCCTTGTACCATCCTCTTTCACCCAATTAGTCTTTCATACAATTCAATTGTCATGTTTCCTTTTCCTCTGCCCATCTCCCTTCTTCGTTCTTTTCCCAGGTCACGTAACCTGAGATTCTGTCCTTTCTGCATGTTACATGGAGCCATTAGTGACATCAACTCTGTTCAGACGTGAGCACGAGGAGATCAGGGAAAGGAGACATTGGGGAAATGATGGAGAGTGAACGAGACGGAAGGAAACTATTTTCTACAGAGTAAAGAGAGACGTTATTAAGATGGAGCGGAGAGAGCAAGAGAGAGGAGGTGGATCGGGTGTCAGCGTGTTTTCATGTACATCCCCATTACAGTAATGTGCCGGGGCCACTTAACTAATGCATAAATGCACTATGATACCCGCAATAAACAGCATTACACAATGAATTAGAGTAGGAGAGGCAGTGAGAGCCACTGAAAAATGTAGACGGTGCATACTCAACCCCCCCTTCTCCCTCTCTCTCTAAACACACACAGTAAGATGACTAACTTCATTACCCTCGCCATTCCTCTTAGTGAGTGCAGCGAATTGAAACCTAATTACCACACCAGAGCCAAATTAAAAGCTTTTCCTCTCAATGGCTGCAATCCATCTCCTGACAAATGAACAGCGGCGCTTCCACTGTGTTAATGCTGGCCGTGTCCCTCTCCGCAGTCAAACGTCTTCATTCATGCCAGCACGCTTCCTTTGACACAGGACTGAAGCAGCGGCTTTGATACCGGCAACACATTATCTCATTCATGCTAATATCAATCAAATTCCTAAAACAAAATATCGTAAATAAAAAAGCAAATCTGCCAGATCACATTTGTCACTCAATAGACTGGGCGTAATAGTTTGTAAAACACCTCAATAAGGGATTACAGTCGCCATTCTTTGGTCAGCCCTCGTGTTTTCTCGATCCTTTCTTTTTCAGAAAAGAACCCTTCTTATTTGGATCAGTCTTCTGCTGTGCCTAGCAGCCGACCCGGTGGCACGCCGCCTGTCACTCAAATCCTTATGCGATATGTTATGGATAATGTGTAACTTTAAGCCTTAATAACATTTAAACTGGTGAGTTATAAAGAAATTCACCCCAGTTGTCATGAATGAATATGTTATCTATAGAGCCTTTTTTTAAACTTTTTTTTTTTTCTGCCAGGCGGTAAACATGTTTATTTCTGTTGTAAAGTTGGGCATTTTGACATGGGGGTTTTGATTGATTTGGTTTTTGATTTGAATTGTTTTTGGAGCCGGCCTCAAGCAGCCATTTGTGGAACTTTACTTTTTGCTCCTTTTTCATCGGGTTCAATTTCAGCCCTCAGAATTTGCTCCCCGGGCTCGGCGCTCTGGAGACTGCATTTTCAATTTGTTTTTAATTTTGCCGACAAGCTGATGTCAGCTCATCTCGCATGACCACAAACTGTTCTGCAACATTTGTTTCTAAGGTTTTTTCCCATGTGTCCACTCACATATTTCGGATCAGATAACAATTCCAGCATGTAGCCTACTGATGTGTTTGACGAGTTGACATTTCAAGTAAAGAATGAGAAAAAAAATAAGTGAAATTCTAGCTAAAGCTATTTGTTTACACAGCCTTTGGAAGACGTCTGAGACGCTGCTTCCGGGGAGAAAATCAGATCAGAGCGGGCTCATCAGAAGGAGCCTTAAAGAGACAGGAGCTGAAAGCGCCTGTTTTAGACAGAGGCTGAACTGAGGGGCAACATGAAGGGCCAGGTGAAGATATATAGGATTAAAAAAACTATAAATCATGCAAAGATATTCTACTAGAGCCCAAGAATAAAAATAATTTTTTTTGTAAATCCAAAACAGAACACACTATTCCCAGAAGAAACCAGTCTAAGGTGCAAGGTCTAACAAAATATTATTAAGAGAGACATCTGGAGTGCTGGCTGTCGCCTTTTATGAAATTATTGTGCGCTCAGATAGTATAAGGTAATTTAAGGGGGAACACATCCAACTCCTATTTCCATAATACTAAATACAACCAGTTACCTACATGCAATAAATAAGTCCCACAGTTCATAGTCAGAGAAAACTGTATGAAAGGTGCTCACATACAGCCCACAACTATTTCCAAAATAATCCTTTGAAAAGCATTAGAGTATCTGAAGGATAGGTAGAGAAGTGCAGGTTACTGTAAGACTGTGAGATGTCCTGCATGGGCTTAAGTGTAATTGTGTTTCACCATCTGTCCAGCTGTAATTGCACTTTAATTAATAATGGCGTGTATCAGTTAGACATCAGATGTTTTGGGTTGTGGGAGGGTATGCTTAATCCAATGATGTCTTCTTTAAACAGATAGTGCAGTCTCCCAGACAGCAAGGTTATCAGGCCGGCTCTCTGCTCACGACCACTTAATGGCTCTAAAATCCACTATTACCGTTACATTCTGCTATCGTTTCTTGTCTGTGGTATTTGTACTTTTTTTTTTTTTGCAAGGGGAGTTTCTGGCTGACTTATAGGAAACACCGTCACCGATTATTCTGGGAACAAAGACGCGGAGCGTGCCCTTCGACGAACACGTTGCAGCCAGTCACTTCTCATTGTGCCGCTCAAAAACAACAATGGTCAATGGAAAGCTGGTTTACGATGAGATTCCATCTGTTTTGGCTGATTGATTTACAATAACCCAAAGCTTTAAAAAACAACCAATGCTAATACACGTAAAGTGAACTCTTTCCGTTGCATCAGGAATGTTCCATCCTAAAGTAAATGGTTATCACATGGAGGGCAAAGTGCTCTTCATTTGAAAGTCTTTATCACTAGTCAATCGAGGCCAAACAGGTTTGGATTGACGATGGGCCACTAGTGCTCAGTCTGCTGGTACTAATGCCATTATTTTTCTGCTTGCTCCATCTTTAACTGTCCATTATAATCCAGTTAGACACAATGAAACAGACCCAGGGGGGCACAGCAATCCAAAACACATTATTACAATTGCTCTGTCTAAGTCTTCCTATTTCTTTATGGCATGTGCCGATTGGGCATTGTAATGTCGTAAGGAAAAATGATTGTGCTAGCCGTCGTATCTTCTGACAGTTATGGGAGATTCACATAGAAAGCATCTTCCAATGACGCTGCACACCCCACTGCTCCCCCTCCACGCTGAACGCTTCGCTCTGGGAGCTGCTTGTAACAGCACTTTGTAGCATCTGTCACAGTAAATGAGTGATGGGGGCTGCTTTTAAAATACTCAAATTAGTCCTCAAAAACAGTGGTTTGCATTGCTCTACCACCAAATCCAACAGACTTTGTACCACACATCAAACAGTGCCAAACGTATCTTGCTGATATCTTTCCTCATTCTAACCTTCCTAACTTACAACATCAACAATGAACATGCATCACAGTACAAAGAGGAAAGGGGCTGGAGAACGCGGGTGCAGGTTTTGAGGAGGGGAGGGGTCTGTACTGTAGAACAGCAAACACAGAAGAAAAACAACAGGCAAACATCATGCCCAGAACAAAGAGATACAGTGTGTGCATTACATGACTTCTTGCCTTGCATATAGGGCTGCAGTTTGTTTTATGTAACACCAGTGATTGTCATTTGAGTGGATGCTGCACTCTTTGTCATGCCAACAAAGCTGCTGGGGTATAGTGAGTAATCTTATACAGGGCTGCTTGTTAGACACAGCACAGGTGGGGAGAAACAGAAGGAAGGTATAGGGGGTGATTTAACCCATCTCGGTTATAAGGGGGAAAATGAAGAAAGATGAGCTAAAAATAATCATTTCATTATTCAAGCCTGAAAAACTAAAACAAAAAAGTTGTTTAATGTTTTTCTTGGCCTTGTCTGTGTTAAAGTAATAGTTCCTCATTATAGTGAGAACACTTAATGGCTTTCTAGGCAGCCAGCGTTAGACAAGAAGAAGGATACCACACACACTGTCTGGTAATAGAAAGCTAATGCCAGCAGCCAGTTAGCTTAGATCAACATAAAAACTAGAAATTGGGGAAACGGCTCGTCTGGCTCTATCGATAGAGCCAGACGATATATATAAAAGAAAACACACACACACAGTTACTATTACTTCTAAAGCTCCCTAATTAACACATTATATATCATTTGTTTAATCTGCACGAAACCCAGACTGTAAAAGTGACATATTGTGGTTTTAACAAGGTTTTATGCTCGACTTCTTCTTGGCCAGATGTAGTAACTTCCTCTTTGGTTGCCCAGCAACCTGACAGTGATGACAGCTACATACGTGTGGGACAGACAGGAGTAGAGTTGATCTTCTCATCTAACTCTTGGCAAGAAAGCAAACATGCATATTAGCCAGCAGTCTTTCTTATATATATATATATATATATATATATATATATATATATATATATATATATATATATATATATATATATATGTTAGCACACCCTGCAATGATTCCTGTACACTTACTATTAAACAGTGGATTACTATGAAACAGGAACAAACTCTGGTGTGAATACTTTAGCAGACATTGCCATTTGACATACACATTAACATCTATCAGCCATAATTTTGTGAGAATAAACAATACCAGGACACTGAAAGTGGAGCAGCTAGGTGGAATTCAGCCATCATTATTGTCTTCAGTGGAGAAGGGACTACTAGTAGAAATATACATTGCATTGCTATTGTGCATTCTCATAAACGTGTCACGAGAGCCTAAGATCCTAAGAAACTGGGGACCCCCACCTCTTTTAAATATTGCTTCATGACACCGTGAGTGGTCTAAACCAGACCCTGCTCCACTCTGCTTCTATTTTCTAATTCTAATAACTGACTCAAAATGTTAAAGAGTTGGTGAAAGAGAGGAGAGAAGTGATGAAAGGCAGTTTTATTTCATCTCAATGTAGCATCAGGACACACCGAGCCGTGGTCCAGGTCTTATATGGAGCTGCAGTCATCAGTTAACCGACCAGCGCTAACAGAGAACCAAGCCTCTGTCTATCCCTCCTGCTGTCCTCCTCTCCTCTCATCACTGTAACCTTCCCTCGCTGCGAGATAAGCACCATGAGTAATCTCCTGCTCCCCTTTCTCCAATTGCATCTTCTCATTTTCAGCCCTCCATTCCTCCATCTCTGCTTTTATCTCAGTCATTCTTTTCCTTCCATCCATCCCAACAAGCCCACTGAGATCCAGCTGCACCACCTTTCACCCCTCAAGCCTCCTCCGCAAACAGCACATGATACGAGACGGCCGAGTCGAAGGCCGACCTTGGCTGCACCGCTGAGTGTATAAGGGCAAGCAGTAAACACTCAAAGAGAGGGAAGAGTGCAGAGAGGGTGTGTAAATCAGGTCTTTGTGATTGGCTATAAACAGAGGTGTAAAATGAGGAGGGTTCTGCTGGGCTTTGTCCTGGAAACATGATACAGGCAGCAGAGCAAAAAGAGAAAGGCCTCAGTACAGAAAGGTATACCAGGACTGTGACATAGATTATTTAATTTGTTGTTTAAGTGGAATCAAAAGAGCAATTAGTCAACATAGTACCTCTTATCAGCTGATGTTACCAGTCCAGGTGGAGGTTTCACCCACCAGACAAAAAAGTGGTTTTGTCATTCCAATTGTTTAGATTTCAAGTCTGTTTTAGCCCAGGAGATAATTTTATGGTCCCTCATCAATTTATCTGGTTTACTGTTAATATGGAAACAGCTTTGTTATTTGACCAGTTATATTGTCCAGAAGATTTATCTTAATTGAAAAAATTAATTCAACAATCCAAAAAGAAACACTAATACTAATAACTAAATAACATATAACTTCCATCAGTCAAGAAGTGAAATGAGTTTTAATTCAGTTTAGATTCATTGTCATTATGGTTGAAAAAAATTGACTCTTGTCTCCCTTGCTAAATGTTAGTCTGTGGTAAAAGTAGAAAGGTCGATCTGAAAGTTGCTTATACTAGACAGATGATGGGTGCAATGATAAATAAAACCCATCTACACTGTCAGCACTGTGTTAATTAAATTAATAGAATAATCTATCTCTTCTCTCTCTGGCAAGTAGACAATGTAATAAAAGTTAGAATATAAAAGAGTTTCTTGCTAAAACCAAATGAGCCTTTAGTCAAATTAACATATTTAATGAAGCTCCTTCTGCTATCTTTATGTTATTGAGAATAAACAGATCATTTCCATAAAATCGTAAGTTAATGAACAATTAAATTCTTTAATGGTAAAAAAAACATACCTATTAAAATATTCAAATCTGCAGCCTTTCCCCTTTTTTTAAAGCTGAACAAATCACCAATATAGAGCCTGTTAATGAATTATAAATTGCTGATCAATTTACAAGAGATGTTGTTGCTGATGTTACTTTTGTGATCTGCTTCAGATGGACTTTTAGGCCTTCGTGAGTATAGCTCATTTTTTCAGTGTCTCACCTTGTCTTGGTTAACCACACACAATCTGGAACAAATCCTCACCGCACACACAACACTTAACACTTGACCTCTAACTCAGTGAGCAGTACCACACACTACGGGTCGCAGGCTATTAGAGAGGGATATAAAAGAGAAGCAGAGAAAAGGGGGAGGCACGAGAGAAGCAAGTACTGTATGTGCCTCCACTTAATTCCTGTGACATTCAATCAGTGCTCTCTCCATTATCACACTATGGTAATTATGTCAGTGATTGTCTGCTGACAATCATACTTTCGTCCTATCCATTCACATCTGCCACCTCGGTGCACGTTACCTTTCGCAGACGTTCTGAGTCAGATCATAAATCAGCATTAGTGCTTAAGAAGCCTCACTTCTGGGGGAGAAATGAAAGCTTCCCTCCGTCGTTCCCGCCCGCTCATTCGTGCTCTGTCTTTGTTAAGTGACAGCTCAACTCTGCGACCTCTGAGCCCTCTGCTGTGTGACAGAGGAGTAACAAGTTGTCAATACAAATTAACTGAGCTAGAGAGGAAGGGGAAGCACTTACAATCTCTTTTTTTTAATCCCTAGCAGTTATAAAATTCACAGATTAACTCTGTCTTTGCTCAGTGCATAGGAGTATGTGTGAAGGGCCTGAGCTGTAGGATGTAGTGAACAGGGATCAAGTCTTCCTTTCACTGATCAGGATAACATGTCTAATTAATCTGATCTCTTGCTCTTGAATTGCCATTCAAACTCTAAGTGAGAAAGATGAATCTTTGGAAAACAAAAGGGGGACAAAACAAGCGAGAATGATTCACCTGACGGAGATGACAGGCAGATGTGGGGAGCGGCAGGATGGGGAGCAGCAGGATGGGAAGGCAGCGGTGGAGCCGGTGTGGTGGATTATTCTCTATTCCCCCACCTTCTGAGGAATTAGACAGGGGGCTGATAGTTTTAACAGTCTGAAAGGGCTCCAGATAAGGAGCAGAGAGGGACTGGGCGTGGAGGGGATCGGGATGGGAGGGAGAAGTTAATTACCTGAGCAGAGGGCATGGAGGGAGAGGTGATTGGAATGAGGGAGAGGGAGATATCTCACATGGCTACCCTCCAGAGTCTCTGATGCATACTGAAACAGATTTAAGAATGTGTGTGTGTGTGTGTGTGTGTGTGTAGGGGTGTTTAAGTGACCTCATGGTCCTCAAAAGACCACGGACAACACTGGAATATTAAACATGAATCAAAGGGAGACAGTCATCTTTAGGCTATCTCCCTCTTACCTGTAGCCCTGCAGCAATAAGAAGCAAAGAGGAATGTTAAGGCTTGCTGTGAGGCACTAATGCAAAATAAATGGACTTGAATGGACTTTATACTATATATATATATATATATATATATATATATATATATATATATATATATATATATATATATATACATTTGTTATGGCTGTGTCAAGCTGAGTCAGGCTATATAAACACTATGATCTGTGCAAAGAAGAACGAGGTAGTTCCACAAAGAGGAATGCGGGGTCGGGGAGAATTAAAGGATATGAGAGGAAAAAGGAAAAGCAGAGTCCCATTAATAGAGTGAACTTCAGAGCCAAATTACTAAGGCGCCGCAGAGATAGTGATCAGAGCGCGGCCATGTACCCCGGCTCTGTTAACGCAGCAGTGCATTTACATCACCATCATTACCGTCCTTATCATTAACATCGTTCAAAGCTGCACATGAAGTCCATATAAAAGCTGTAATGGACTGCATTAGTTCACAAAGCGAGAGGTGAGGTCCTGGTCAGATCCAAAGCTGTCTCTCAGAAAGGGGGGTTGGGATGCAAAAAAAAAAAGAAAGTCAGTATTTTGAGACTACCCTTTCCCTTTTTTCCTTTCAAAAGAGGAAGTGGTAGAGCCGAGGCCCTCTATGATTGGTCCCTGCAGACCAGCCCTGCGGCTCATTCGCTGGCTGGACCATAATTTTGTTAAGGGCACGGGTTGCTTCCTGTGCTGGCTAAACATATCTGTGTAAATGAGGTTTGGGATGCCTGAGGGGAGCGGGGTGAAGGGGGGCTCCCAGTAATGGAGCCAGTGAGCAGAGCACCACAGGGAGACTGAAAGAGGAGAAAGGGGCAGGATTGAGGAGAGAGGACAGGGGCGTGGAATGAGGAAGCGAGGCCGAGGTAATAGAGGTTAAATGAAGTGGAGATAGAGGGAGAAAATACAGCTGCATCAAAGTTGCATTAGCTTTGATTAACAGGCCTGGTTTGAGTTACCGCTCGAACATTTCCAGACGTCAAACAAAGTTGACCTGGCGAGTCGAGAGCTGTGTTCCCGCTGACCTCCTGGGTCACTACCAGCTTAATGTCTCTCACAAAGCAGAACAAAAACAAACAGGCTTCGCTCCTCAACGGCAGATACTGCTCCGACTCAAAGGGGTGGCGGGCGTTTTTTCAGCTCAACAAAACCGTCTCAAGTGGGGAATGTGACAATTTTTCACGCCGTTCCGCTGATGAAGTGCTCTATAGAGACTCCACGATAATTGTTCTGACGGGTTAAGAGACGTAGAAGGAGTCATTCTGAGACAGTTTGGCGTGAGGAGAACGGCTCAGCCCTGAGCTGTTTCATGTTTGCTCGTAAAGACTGATCAGATCACATTGCCTGCTCTAGTCTGGATGGCACAGGCAACTCTACCCCACGGTCCACTCCAAATCCAATTACAGCCAAACAGTGACAGTTAGCGGCCCCGGACACAGGTATCCTCCACTTCTCCGTCCCCCCCCGAGGCTGGCACGCCCCTCTCTCCATCCCATCCGTCCCTCCCCAGGCTCCACTGGCCCCTCGCAGGCCCGTAATTGGATTGGTCAGCAGTTAACGACATTACAGCCCAGCAGTCAGGCACTTGATATTTCCAAGTTGTTGGCAGTAATTTGCTCCGATTAGCAGCTTTTACTGAGAATAAGAGTCACCACGTAAACAATCAACTAAGTAGGGTTTCGATGTCCAGTTTATGTGTTAGTGTATGCCCGTGTGCATAAGAGGGTGTTTGTTTCAGGAGGAGATTCAATTTGAGGAGTCAAATCGAATCAGAGGACACAGAGGTCTTACAGGACGGTGTGTGTTGAAGTGGGTGTCGGGGGGTGAGGGGGTGAGGGGGGGGGGGGGCCTGGATGGATCTGGTTACTACAGAAGTGATCCAGTAATGGGACTGGGAAGCTGGCGGCTGGTGCACTGTACTGTCATCAGGCTGAGGACGGAGAGGAGGATGTAGACATGGGACATTTGAATAATATGTGTGCAACTGTATGTACGGAAAGTTAAATATCAATGCAAATATGTTCAAAGGTTTTTTTTATTTAGGTTTTTCACAGGTCCTGGCAGTGTCCCTGTAGGACTATTTAAGTGATATAATAGGTGAATTTGTAAAAAATGATTGCCATTTATTGTATACATACATACATACTTATACATGTAAGTCAATCTATAATTAAGATAATTTTATTACTCTACAGGTAGTTAAGACAAAAGTTGAATATAATTCTTCCACTTTAATTTGCACTTTATTCCCTGGTGTCATTGTGCTGCCATTTTTTGGATTGTATATGTTTCTTTACTCAATAATTTAAAATTTGTCTTGAGTTCATAAAATGTGGATCTGGTTACACCATGAAACCCTTGCTCAAATTTTCCGTGGAAGCATGGCCAGACAGCAGCAGATGCACCATCACACATACAACAAAAGTAAACTGGAGGGAGAGAAAAAGGAAAAAACAACAAATAGATATTTACCTTGGACTGTGGGACAAGTTATACTATATCATATGGAAAATTGAGACTTATTGCATGTGGGTTGTAATAATTTGGCTTTACATTGAATTTAGGAACACAAGGAACATGAAGCTGAGACCGGAGGCAGCTCCACGTCTCTACAGGAAGCAATAATCTAACTGACGATAACAATCTGAGTAAAGGGGAGAGGATGGTGGGAGGATGGATGGGGGATGAGGGAAGCTGACAGTAGGAGGTTGTTTTAGTTTTATCCAACTCCACTTGAGGCAGGTTATTTCTTCAGTTTAACCTGCAGAGATACGTCTCAACCTTCTTGCTTCTTGCTTGGAATTAGATGAAGAAGTGTGGGGAATGAGGCACCGGGTTTTCCCACGAAACATCCTGACAGTCCTTCTGCAGGAGAATGGGAATCTCTCTGCAAATGTGGTGACAATAGTGTCTCGACCCAATCCATCAGACAGAGGAAGAAAATTGCCACGAGGAAATGCCTGGACTCTTGTTCTCATGCTAAAACAACTTTTTCTCTCCAGGTCGCCCGACTCCCTTTCTCCTCTGCTCCCCATGTGCAGGGAGAAAAGAGGAGAGCCGTTTCCTGACATTCATTCTCCAAACAGAGTGAGAGGGAACTTAAAAGAGAGGGTGCATGGTGGACTAGTCGGCTTTAGGTTTGTGTCTGGGTGTCTGTCTCTGAGGAGGACCTTTTCCACCTGTTCGAGCCCACATTCCTGCACATTCCAGGGATCCCACAGACAAAGCGTGGTGAGAGGGCCAGGAACTGACCTTGGCTCTGGCTGTCAACAGCAGATCGTTCTGATAGACGTTGCAAGGGACCCCATACTCACATGTGCAAGATACAAGGAGGCACACGAAGAACACACGCATGACCAGGAGGCTGGACAAACACACCAACACACATAGTCTACAAAGAAATGCACATACCTCATGTTCCACTTTCAATTTCAAATACATTTTTGAAACTAATCATTGGGCTTTAGTTACTTTTGTTCTCAAAGGGATAGATTGTTTACAGGGAGCATGTCATGCTTTTTTGTGATTTCCTGTAATTGATATAGTGTTATGATGTTGAATGTTTATGTTAAATATGGGCAAAGGTCCAAAACCTCAGTTGAACATGTGTAAAAATGTTGCTTTCAAGTCAAATCCACTGATTTCATACTGCTGTGAATGCTCTATTAACGGTAAGGTTGTTTAATAGTTTGATGAACTTGTCAAGTCACACATTTTTAGTCAGATTGGAACATTTGCAGATATATTTGAGAAACTTATATATTTTGAGTTAAGAAAAGGGATAAATAAGTGAAGACCACCTACTACTGTTTGTTGTGGCCTTTGACCTAGCAGAAGGTGCACTGAGCTAGCCAATGAGAATAGGACGAAAAGCTTAAAGAGATAAAATCAGATAGAGTCTGAACTGAGGGGCTGTGTAACCATTACATACTATAGTTATCTTTACATACTGGTATATACAGTATATTCAAATCACAAAAGCAGGAAACTAAAGCCACAACTGACTGCAGCTCCACATGGATGGGGGCTATTTATCATATTGCTGTCTGTCCACCTCAGTTTCATACCACTATGAGCTCTGAGCAGAGGCCGCAGCGGCTCATGAATGGAGCTCATTCTCCCCGAGAGGACTTCAAACAGGCCAGCATCAATCAGCCAGGTGGAACAGCGGTGGCTGAGCCATGCCCACCGGCCGTCAGCCCGGAGGTTTCAGATGCACCGAGCGTGCCCTCTCACTCGACAGACTTACTGACACACGAACCAGGAATGAGCCAGCTGGACAATAAACTCAGACAAACTGAGAGGATTCTCCGACACGCAAAAATCTGGGGTCCTCTGGGACCCTGGCATCCAGCACCAGATTGAATGGGCCAAATGCTGGATCACAGTCAACTACTATGCAAAGCATGCGCGCACACACACACACACACACATGCACACATGCACCAAATCTACAACCACTTGCATGTTTCTCATACCCAGACAAAAAGGAAATTGGATGATAAATCGATAGATGATCAATTTTTTCCTTTCTGCACTTTCTGCACTTGCATCTATGACATGGTTAAGATTAAGGAAGGATTGTGGTCACATTTATAATGCAAACGTAAGAATTAAAAAAAAAATGCAGTTCGTGGAGGGACAAAATAACTTTCTCTCCTGCATGTAGGTTTGATGAATGAGACACCAAGAACTCTAAATCCCTAATTTCCACCCAGAAAATACAACTTCCTGCTTTGGCACTGATTTTGAATAAATCCTGCTACAATTTTAAATGATTCTTTAGATTCTGAATAGTCCAATATGGACAAAATTCCTTAGAATAAAGGGGTGTTTTTTCTCATTAAAATTTTATTGACATTATTACAATTAGTTCAGGAAACTGCTTGATTTTACTTAGCTGAAATGTAATGTCTATCTATCTATCTATCTATCTATCTATCTATCTATCTATCTATCTATCTATCTATCTATCTATCTATCTATCTATCTATCTATCTATCTATCTATCTATCTATCTATCTATCTATCTATCTATCTACATATCTTATACCAACAGGTATCTATGTTCCCCTCTTCCTTTATGGAAAGGAGTGCTACTAAACTTCCTGAGCCTCTGGGCTTTAACCAGTCAACAATAGATAACAGTTCAAAGTAGTAGAAACAGTCAAATAACACCCTGGACAGACACACGACTGTATCTGCGGGTGAGGAAATGCATCCTGCTCTCCAGCAGACTGACTGGCAGCTTCTGGTAGGTTGAGCTGGCACAGCGGCGGGAGGCCTCTCGGCGGGCTCGTCTTTGTGTTTGTGCTGCAATTATTCGCTCTCTCTCATCCACCCTGCTCCCCTTGTGACCTCTGGGTGAGGGTCAACATGCAAGACGTCGCTTCCAACATACACAATGGACCCCCATTCACAAGCCCTGGGAGGAATCGAGACAAGTGGGAGAAGGAGAAGAAGAAGAACGTTCTCTCAGAAATCAGACTCCCTATCGCTCCATCTCTCCGTCGTTTCCCCTCAACTGTCTGAGCGGAGCGGGCCGCGCAGACTCTGCCCACATCCTCCTACAGCTACGAGACCCTCTGTCTGCCGCCGTCCCCTCAGACAAACCCGCTCAGCCCACATCCCCCTGCTCTACAAGACCAGGGTGTACGCCGTGTGTGAACCCGTGCCAAAGCACACAGGGAAAAGCCTGCAGCGCAGAGTGTGTTGAACAAACTCCACCATGCTCTCATGCGTCATGAAAACACAGTCCATCTTTTCCCTGAATGGCAGCTGATTCCAAAGCATCCGTGTGTCACCTGCTGCCCTGTGTGAATTTAGCCTGATGCCACAGTCACACTCAGGCTGCGGGGAATGAGGGAGGGGTGAGGGAGGAGAGAGCCGCAGGGCTGTGGGGGCGAGAAGAAGGGAGCGGAGGATGAAAGTGGAGGGTGGTGGTGGGTGTACTGGGCTGGTGTTGATGGGTAGGCGGGGAGGCGGCGAGGATTTAAATGGAGATTGACGCCCCAGGGGTAACCTGGCAACAGGCAGGAGCTGCTGTCAGATTAGGATCTGAAAGACAGAGATAACCACTTTACTGCCCCCTGGACTGAGCAGAGCTGGAGGGCTGCAGCGTGTGTGTGTGTGTGTGTGTGTGTGTGTGTGTGTGTGTGTGTGTGTGTGTGTGTGTGTGTGTGTGTGTGTGTTAACCCACAGTGCCATGTAGCAGGAGGCAGCTGCAGAGTTGTTTCTAAAGACCTGGTAAAAATGCCACACAGCAAAGCACATTCATCCATCACTGACTGAATCACTTCAATCACTTTAACTTAATGTGAGAATAAATCCTGTGAAATTATCCAATGGACGAGCAGCATCTGAATACAAAATGTGACTATGTCTGAAGTGTGCATTTCTGACTTGTTGGATTGTAACATGTATGAACACACACTCACAAGCACACACACACACATAAATACCGTCTTACTGTCTAGGATTTGAATGTCATCATGGACAAAAGACCACCAGCAGGCTGTATTTACATGACAATAGTCTGTCAGCATGGTTTTATAATGTCCTAACTACAGCAAAGACAAACAGCAGCCTTCTGATCTAGTGTGACAAAGCAAAGGTCACACACAAAAAGACCTGTTGGACAAAATAAAATTCTTGAAGAATAGACAGGAACCCCTGCGCAAAATGATTTCAGTTCTATTACTGTTAAAACTGTGTGACTAAATATAAATTTTCCCATACTTAGCAAGAAGTAAATGTTCTTGCAAATAGAATTTTACTAAATGATTAAACAATTAATTCACTAATTCACAATAAAACTTTTGTAACCAAAAATAACTAAATAAATACCTAAATAGATAAATAAGATGGATTTATTGGTAAACCGATCCACCAGGTAGACATATTGACTAATAAAGATTGACAAAGCTATACAAATAAAATTGACTTGACTTGACTTGACAAACTGATCAGACATCAGGATTGATGAACCAACAAGCCTGTGCCAAAAAAAACAAAAAAAAAACTTGCATCTGATGTCCGATATGCTGACTAGGACTCGAGTGTGTAAAAGCAGTAATCGATAAATTCTCTTCTTGATCCAGGGGACAAACACTAAAACTACCATAAATAATCATTGGAGAAGCTTTGGCGTAAAGCTGAAAAACACACAACACGCAGGGAGCAAAATAGATGTACAGACATAGGGCCCTAAAACACACAGATACGCACACTCCAGAAGTGGGTACGATGTCAAAAGACCAGCACAGGCTCACTCGGGACCTGCTGCCTGGCGGATTGAGAGGGATTTGTTGGACGGCACGCGACTCTGTCATGGCAGCGCCTCCACCTCCTGTCAGCTGTGTTTGTGCAGTGATGGGACGGGCTGGGGTGGGGGAGGCAATATAAAAGAGCCAGGGGAAAAAAAAGAGCATGTAAATCTTCTTGACGAGGGAGAGGGCGAGGGAGAAGAAGAAAAGAGGGGGCACGGGTGAAAGTTGAAACAATCACTTTTTCTTTTGTGCAGGTGTTTTTTGTGTGCAAAAGAGAGGCAGGCTTTGTGCAGGGTGAATGACACAGACACAGACCTAATGGCATTAACCAAATAAGCTCAGAGTTCAGATCTGCTTTCTCCTCCGCTTTAACTTTCTGATGATTTTGCATTTGCCCTTTAGCAATGCTATTATGAATATGTGTGTCTGTGTGCATTGAGGGGAGATGCATCTTTTGTGGGTCTTTAATACCAATTGGAAAAACCTCTCTTTAAGTGTATGAGGGGACCTAATATGCTCATTTCAATGCTTCTTTCTCTATTTTTATTTATATAGTTCACATGAAAGTTTCTTACTAGTTCCGAGTCTGCAACTGCCTCAACTACACACTAGAGCCTGGAAACTGTAGCAGAGTCAAACAGCTTTCCTTAAAAAAAAGAATATTACACTCAATTAGAGCATATCTGCTGTCAGGAAATAGCTCAAGTAACAGCCACATTAAGGCAAATCCAACCTACTATCACCCAAAGAATATATCAAGAATTAATGGACTTAGGTCTCAGCAGGATTTGGAAAAACTTGTCCTTGCATTTATCTTCAGCCGACTCGACTCAGATCTGCGGATCTGCTTTCTGTCCCGGAGTCACAAGTGAACATGGAGAGCGTTCACTATTTAAGCTCTACATATCTGGAATAAACTCCCAGAAAAGTTTTTTTTTCAATGTCTTTCACAGGTAACTTTGATTCTCATATTTTATTTTATCCTATTTTTATTTTCACTTTAAATTCCTTAGTGATTGTTTTTAAAAATACATTTTAAATATCATTTTATGTATTTCTTTTGCACCTTGACTTAATTTTGCCAGTGTTTCATGTAAAGCACTTAGAATTGCTTTTCTATAGAAGTGTGCTACACAAATGAACTTGCCAGATAATAGACAATAAGACAGACAGAGCACACCCTGTAATAAAAAGCCTTTACTCTCAAGCCATGCCAATACTCAGATTATCTTGAAAACCAGCAAATAATACATAACATGATCTATGATTTGTACCGAAAGGACTCATGAAAATAAATACTCATTCAGTCACCTGTAACCACCAATGGAAGCAAATCAAAGTAAAGAATAGAGTCACTGTATTTAATATGACCAAAAAACAAATCATGACCAATAAACCAGCAGACTGCCACAACATAAATGAAGTGTTTTATTAGTTTGACCTATAAAGCCTAATTTATTATTTTTGGGGGCTGTATGTGTTTTTATGTATAAATCTGTATGAGAACAGGTATTGTCTTGCAGTTTTCTGCAAGACAATGTAAGTGGTCAATTACTCAAGTCTCAGTAATATTTCCAAAAAGATACAGAAAAAGCATTGCCCTCCGTCATGAATTAAATCTTGTAGCTTTTATCAAAGTACATACTAGACACATTCTCTTTGGTATTATTGGTGCAATCTCTACTGTATTATAACCTTCTGGTAAAGAAAAAAAAACATACAGGTAAAGAAGACGGCTGTGCACATTTACCAGCCTAAAGCGGCTTCCCTGCAGCTGATTTACATATTAACAGATGTACAGTCGTGACCGTGAATTGATTTGCATTGAAAAAATGATCTGAAAACAACCCTTTCATGACACAGGAACCCTTTTGTTTCAACTCTATGCTTTGTTTCTTAGTGTTGGAAAACGGAGACAAAAAAACGGTGCAAAAAATACAATGCAAATGGAATGTCAGCTCCTACAAAACGTTGCTTTAGCATTTACTGATATAGCCCTGACTCTTTGTTATTTAGTAATGGTCAGAACAACACACTTTAACATTAAAAGTGAACATGGGCAATTAGCAACAACCATCAATTAGTATAACCTGTTAACAGCTTTTCTGCAAATCACCTGCAGAAGTCACAATATTATTAATATAACACAAATACAGTAAATAGCAGGTAAGATTCCACATGCAGCTATTTTATAATCAATATTGAACAGAGATCAGAGATGGGAGGAGGGGGCTGTAGAGATGAGGGGATAAAAGAACATCTCTGGTTCTCATTTCCATTATGTGGACATTACTGCTTCATTAGCAGGCAGCATGTGCTAAATATTATTCTGACTCTGATGACTATCACACTCATATGTAATGAGATACAGCCCCTCTGAACACACATCTTAGACGGTTTCTCTTCCCCTCTGACACCTCCTGACCCTCCTGTTACCTCTGAGAAAGTGTGTATGCTAATGTGTCATGAGTGAGTGTGTTCACACATGCATGCACGGTACACTTGTGAGGGCATTAGTGCAAACATGAGAATTATAAGTGGTGACAGGAGAAAAAAAAGGAATAAAAAAGGGGGGAGGCAGAAAATGATACAGATTCCTAAACTCTAATCCATATCATAGGCTACTACGTCCCCCTCCCCGTGATACCCAGATCTCATTTCAGTTGCAGGACTTTATAGGACCTCGCTCTTCACTCTCATATCTCCCTCTGGCCGATTTAGAGAATTATTCAAATGAAGGAGAAACTTTGTACGATAAAGACCCTCAGATGTTCTTTTGAGGACCTTTGAAGGTTGCAGATGGAAAAGGGATTCCTCTAGAGTCGTTCCCTCATTAAGAATGATAATTGAGATCTGGATGTGTTTGATATACACCATTAAACTAAAGGTCTGAGCTGGTAACTGAGGGAGAGAAGAGTTGAGTTCAGGGCAAAGGAAACTCCCCACTGTGCTTGCTGGGAAACCTCATGAGCATTTTAAATGATTTGGCATACAGTTTAATTCGGCTCTGCAGTATCTGCTTCTATGTTACAGAGGCGGATATTATGGGCATGCAAATTTCAAAGAAAAGCAACTTCTCTATAAAGTGTTTAGATTTAGATCCAGTCTAACAGAAGTGACTCCTGAAGTAAACATGAGTATATTTTATATCGTATCTGAAGATTCTGCATTAAAAGCTGTTGCAGCAATTTACCTCTTGCACTTGGTTCGACTTCTGTCACCGAGCCTGATGCTATCTCGTGATTACGAGATCATGCTCAGGATGCTGTTGTTCAGAGAATAAATGGACAACTACAGACAGTGGAAAAAGAAAACGTTTTCCCTGTTTTATGTAGATGTCTGGGAGCTTCTGAAAACAGGACTAGGCCGCAACCAAGCTATACGTCTGGACCGTGTGTGAAACACTAGAGGGCTTTAAAACTGAAACAGCAGTTTGTTGGCCAAAAGTCACTCAGTCAAGGACTTTCACGTTTGCAGGGAGGGCCCCGCCATTGCAATCCAGCTAAAAATTAACAGTCTTTATTCTCGCTTCCTTTTTCTTTTATTATTTTGGAAGAAAACACACACATACACACAAGCATGCAAGCATCAATCACACACACACACACACATTATTGAATGTTCTCCGATTAGAAATGGATTTAAAACTGAAAAAAAAATAAATTTGGTGCGTTGGGATGTAGAGTTCTAAATCAGTTATGTTATGCTGTAATAGGCTAAACTATGCCAATTATTCAACAAATCAGCTGGAAATCTGGATATACTGATAGCACAGTGTCTTACGGGGCCTCACCCAGAACCCTGTGACTGATTTGGATGATACAGATAAATGAGGCGTTTTCAGCATGTATTACGAAACAAAAAACACATAATTCTTTCTCTCTATACTTAACTGGCTACTTATTACATCCCAGATAATATTATGAAAAAAATCAGGCTGGTCTGCACACGGGCGAAGAGCGTGAAGAACTGGTGGAAACAGGGTCAGGATATATAATGTTGAGTATTATCAGTGTATTGGGGCTGAACTCCGGTATCTGTGCGTTATCGGGCTATTTATGCCTCATTGCAATAAGGCATTATGACCTCCCAATCAGAGCTGGCTTCAGAGATAAAGGCCAATCAGAGCTCAGAGGGCTGATAAAAGCCAATCAGAGAGGTACAAATTGATAAGAAAGCAGACCTGGCCCTGCAGGTGATGAGCTGCCCGCCACAGAGCCACGCAAACCACATGCAAATACACACGTACACACACACACACACACACAATGGTACAATAGAAGATAGCATGGTACAGTAGCTAAAGTTTGTATTCCATATCTCTAAATCAGTCCAGGGCAGTGGCTATATATATTTTTTTTAAGTTGGTTTAGTGAAAAGTGGTGCTATTATAGTTAAATTAGTATAAAATTTTTTTAAATATTCACAACCTTGTCTAATTGTAGTAGTATTTTGCAGAAAAATATGTAATAATGTAATAAAGTCTAATAGGATTTTTTTATTATTTCAGTTGGACCTTACAATATTTTACAGTGATTCAGAATGTAAATATTTATTAAATATGGTTTCTTATTCAGTGTGTTTAAAACCAAACAAATACAGTCCTCCTCTGAGAAAAGAAAATCTTACACTGTGTCATCTAAACGTATCCTACTAGTTCAATCTTCACCTTGCATTCTGATTAAATGTCACGCGAAGGCTGTTACGAAGGAATATCGGATATAAATATAGAGAGTGAAAACACAAATGTTCTACTTGAATAGAACTTGAAGATTTTACAGGAAGGTGAGAAAGAATTTTAGTGTAAAATGTAAACAGCTCACACTTGAAACGAGTTCGCAGCAGATCTCATACATTTCACATGCCACTGTCTCCTGCCAGTACAAACTTACAACAAAGAGTGTTTTCCTTGGAAAACTGTTTGACTGTAATATATTCAAAGTATCTCAAATGCTCCCCTGCCCTTATTCCACTTCATTCAGAACTTTGACATAGCAGCAGGGAAAAAGCAATGTCAAGCTTTATCGAGCCTGTTTCGCTGTTCGGTTCTTTGCATGCTACAGTATGTGTGATGATTTCAACATAATTACGCATAGTTCAAATAGAGACCTGACAACGTGCAGTGTTCTTTCAACAAAGACCTTGTTTTCTTTTCCAGTATCTGTAGTGAACCAGTTGAAGGGTGACAACAGGGAGGAGAGAACATTTGAGAGACCTTCAAAATCTCCTCTGAGGGAAATGAAAGCTTGGCCAGAAAGAGATCACAGGCTGCAATTACAACAGTGTGCTGCAGTGATGGAGGTGATAACGCGCACTCTGGTGCGAGCAGAAAGCTGGCATTCTAAACTCCGGCTCACCCCGTCTTCCTCCATCTCGAGCCCAAAGCGGCCCAGCAGAAGTCCTTGACTCCTTTCAAAGGGGTCTCCTGCAGGTCAGGCTAAGATCGTGCACAGGAAGGAGCGAGGAAATGCACGACACAATCAGAGCTTCTCATCTAATGGCAGGCCCGCTTCAGTTCTTTGCTGCTTTTTGTCTTTTCCAGTTTAGTTGATTTTTTCAGTATTTTTTTGTGGCTGAGACTTTTTGGCAGAGGTTTTTCATGCAGGCGTGTGCTGTACCGTAAGTCTCCCCTGTTAAAAGAAAACTTTGCTGTGTGATGACTACATCTGGGTTGCTTTAAAATGTAGTCAAAGTGGAGATCAGGGCAAATGTGTGATTGCAGAAAGCAGATTTTCTTCTTTTCTGCTCACATTAAAGGACTTTAAATATATGTGTGTGTGTGTGTGTTTGTGTGTGTGTGTAAAACAAATCAAATATCTGAAACTTAATGAGACAGGATGAGGAGAGGCAGGCAGTCTGCTCTGCTGCCATGGCAACAAACATCCACCCTCTTGAAGTCTGTCTGAGTTTGATCCTCAGGTCGCAACATTAACAACTTTGAACCTGAATGTAATACTGCTTAACAATAAAACATATATACTGTACAGTATGTCTGCATGTGTACACACACACACACACACACGTCTATGTGCACGCAGTCACAATTCACCTCCCTCTCACCCCTCTTCCCTGGGTGGGAGCCCATTTCCGTCTCCTGATACATAAATAAATAAAGGGGTATATAGTGCCCCAGGACTGGGATTGAAGAGACGGAGTGTTAAAGCGAGAGAGAAAAAGAAAAGAATAGTGGCGGACAGACGAAGGAGAAACGAGGAGGAGGCCGAGGGGGGTGTTTGTAATTGTTTCCCAGCCCAGGGAAGTTCAGTCCCGATGCGACCGGGGCCGTCTCTCCCTGCGGAGCCCACCTCCCCTCTCCCAGACACGAGAGGGAGGCCTCAATCAAACACATGAGCCACAGAACATGACCTGGCAAGTTCAGCAGGAAAAGAGGGGAGGAGGAGGAGAGAGCTGGTGTGAATTGATTGAATTAAGCTCGGCCAGAAACACCATGTGTGGGGCTGAGACAGGTTGCGGTTCATAACAAGCCCGCACACTGATTGAGACTGGTGTTGCCGCTCCTTATTCACCGTGAATGCCACTAGGCCGAGTCAGAGAGAGAGGCAATTACATGTATGTGTGTTTGTGTATTTAGTCTTCTAGAAATAGAGAGAGTTTAGGGGGAGAAATGAGGTTAATTGAGTTTGTTTTGTTTGGAGCCAATCTAATGACGAGAGAAATAAAGTTCTGCCTATCAGGCCGGAAAGAAAGAGAGAGGAGAAGAGGAGGAAAACGAGAGATTTTGAGCAAACACATCTGCAATTTGTCTTCTAGGGATCATGTATCCCTTCTCTTTCTTTTCTCATCTCATCCCTCACTTTTCCAGAGAGATTAATAGCTCAAAGCACCAAAACATAATTAAGCTTCCAAATTTATTCATCTAATTTAAAATGGCCGTCCGCACGGAAGCGATGTACGTGGTACAAAGGGGTTTCCCTGCACTAATTCTGGCTTTAAGTGTTGTTTATTGTCATATCTCTCACTGTGGTATCAGCGTGAGCGACAGATGCGAACTTCACCTGCCAATCATGAACATCCCGAGAGCTACGTTAATTATAACAGGGGACACGGGCTGTGACTGTAGAGAAGCTGCCTCTTTGTCACAAACAAAGATTTGACTGAATGCTAAAAAAAAGTTAAGTCAAACTGAAATTAAAAGTTATGTTTACTAGTAAGTCTGTATAGTGTATGTCCTTGGTGTTTTTTTTTACTTGTGTACATTTTTTGGCAAAGTTGTGACCACCAAACTGAGGAAATTTAAATTTGACTTCTTCTTCTGTGGTGGGAGTAATCCCCACATTATAAATATACATAATAGGCTTGTAATAATATGTGTATTGTAACCAAAACTGAAACTGTGATACTCAGAGCCATGAACCTGTCTCGCAGTGTAGGAAACAGAATCATGACACACCCTTTAAAACTCCAATTTATCCTTCAGTCCAGATCCAATCAAGTGGATACGCACACGCAAAAGCAGCTGCATGTCACATGTCTGTTTCCGTTGCCAAGGAAACATGACGCTCTGCTAGTGGTTCCATTAGTGAAACTATTGAGATTTTTATTTTTAAATGATGCGATGGCTGGTGAGTTTTTTCAAAAGTAGTCACCGCTGGCAACTGCTAATTTTTGATCCCTTTGTAAAAAATGGCCACTTTTGTTTCATTTTTAAGATCTTTAAGCAACTGAAGTGGATTGAATTTGCAGCCTTTTTTTCTTGCATTTGATTTTTTTTTTTATATATTTGCAGCATTTTTCTTTTGCATTTGTTTTGTGGGTTTGTAAGAGGTTGCTTCTGTTTCGTTTCTGTGATTGCAGCATTATTGTCCTGCAGCATTTTTTTGTTGCATTTGTTTTATGTATTTGTGTGTTTTTGGCTTTGCTTAATTCCTGTGTTTGCAGACAATACGTTTCTTTTCGAAATGTACTTACCCTACAGATTAGACAGATAGTATTAAAATCTCTGTATGAAATCACAGGCTAACGTATAGAGTGCCGAGGTCATCACCACAGCTGCCCCCAGCAGCACTCAGCAGGTGTTGACATAGCAAAAGCCTAGTTTGAGCTGAGAGAACAAACTTCAGTCAACACCTGGAAAGTGGAAGCGACTTTAGCCTGCTAGCTTCCACTTTTGGAATACAAACAATTGTTGATGAAGGTAGAAAGAAATTCTTGTACCATGATTTGCATGCTGTTTTTGTGTGTTCCAGTCAGCAATGCACAACCATAGAATGGCTGTGCAAAGCAAAGTCAGATATTACATGCTTTTAAATTCAGACTATAAAAATAATAGGAAGACATTTGAGATGCATTGTTTTAAACCTTAAAAAGTGTTGGTCTATTTGGTGTTTGGTGGTGTTGTAAGCCCATCATTCTGCTCGGGTCTCACAAGAACAGGTAACATACTGTCTTGGACATATTTGATTAAATTTGCATGATCCCTATTTCTGCATGGGAACATCCACATCACATGAAGCCTCCATTGTTCATAGCTGCTGCATGAAACCCCTCAGGTCTTTTGGATATGAATTTTGCTGCAAAAACAGACTTCACACAAGCGTTCTCTGCAAGACAACGTCACAATATGATGTCTGAGATTAGTTGTTAGATCCCGTGGTCTGAAAGGAATAACTCAGCCTCGGAGTGTTAATTCTTTGGTGCAGAGCAACATTAGTGACAGAGTGCAACAGCCTTGTCAAAAACTGGGCCATACAAACATTTTTTGTCCTGTAGGATTCTAGAAAATCCAGTCATCTCCAAATCTTTAGTATCAGTGGGATATTGGGGTTTGAATGTAATTACTCTATGACCACTTAGTTCAGGCTGTCACTGCTAAGGTCACATGAATAAGCCCCCATATTTGTCTCTAATCGAGCCACTAATCTGAAAGATCTAAGAGCCCGAATCAATCCTCCATTCTGCCTCTATTGATCTCATCTCCTCCGTCTAACAGTTTCACTCCCGCTTTTCGTCTCCGTCTCCTCCCCGGCATGCTTTTTGCAGTAATGGATACTGAAGATGTCAGGCAGATTTAACATTTATTGCTTATTTAAAACGGCCTCTGACCTGCAAACAATACCCTCCACGGCATCCCTCCAGACACGCCAAAGAAAGAGAAAAGCAGTGCTTCTCAGCTGGTGCAGTTAACGTTAAGGGCCTGTCACTCTTATTGTTGCAGTAGCCATGAAATTATCAAGCTTGGCTAATGGCCGCCTTATCTCTGCAGCAGGCTTAATAATGGCTGCTCAAAGCCCGCTTCACCAGGTGGGAGTTATGTCATTAGTCCTTGATATTACACTTCTGCTAACCACAATAACCATGTGGTCTGGGCGAGGAGCGAGATACCGAAGGGTTTTCAAAGCCTAGAGGCCTGGACCGATAGATCAAAGTAGGAAAACCTGATTGTAAATGTCTACATGTGCCTGTTCCTCCTGTGTTAGCAATTACGGGCATGCCTGTTGATGTGTGTACAGTCAGTTGGGCTCACGTCGCTTCATACCTCGCCCGCAGTGTTTTCACAAGCCGCGCAATTGGGTGAAATTACCTTTTTTTTTTTTTTCCAAACATGTTGCAATTAATGAAATTGCACGCGCGGCCGCACTGCAATCGTTCATTCATATTTATGCGAAAGAAACAGAAATGTAACAACCCTCGGGGCTACAACAGTAACAGAGCACGGCGGCGGGACAGTGAACCCGAGACTCCAGCCACAGCGTCGCCAACACGGTTCAAGACGAAGCGGCAGAGCGAGAGTTGCAAAAGGTAAGAAAGGTAAGATAAAAAAGAGGGAGTATTTCTGTAAAAGCCTGTTTGAGCAGGAGAAGAGGGAAGGACAGAGAGAGAGAGAGAGAGAGAGAGAGAGAGAGAGAGATGATGGATAAAGAGGAGAAATCTGTTTCTTATCCAGAGCTGTGTCGTCTGTGTTAGAGTGAACAGCATGGAACCCTCTTTCATCCCCTCATATGGACTGGAGCAGAGTGTGTGTTGTGTGGGGGGAACTGAACGTATATATGTGTGTGTGCCTGCGTATTCCTATAGTCAAAGACTGAATGACATGCACAGGGCAGACTAACCTACTCAGCAGTGCTTGGATCACAGAGCGCACACGAACGTGACACATTTTGGACGGTAAATGATCAGCAGAGCTCACTGCAAACAAACCTGTAGCGTCACATAAGTGGTGGTCGGACAGAACAGCTGATGACGGGGCTCTGGGAAAAAGATAAGACCAAAAAGAAAAGACCATGAACATAATAATAAAAAAACACCAAAACAAAAATAAAAAAGGAGCTCACTTACGCTGTTGAAATTAAGTTTTCTGTGTGTTCATGGAATGCAAATGAATACCCTTCAGACATGTTTTTAAAGTTTTATATTGTGGGAAGTGAGATTTTAATTGCTTTTTGGTGATAAGAAGGTCTAGGTGTTTGTTATATAAATGTTGTTTCAAAACCCTAAATCCAGGGAGAAATGCACACAGGTACTAGAAGTCACAAAAGCCATGTTCCTGATGTTATATATCTCATTGTGAACACAAATATATATATAAAAAAAAAGCAGAAAGCACAAGTATGGTAGCAACTTTTTTATTTATTTAGTAAGTTTGGTTATGTTCTATATGGCTGAACATCTACGTTTTGTCACCATATGAGATGATGAGAATCAACACTGAACCGCCCAAATAAAGTACTTCCAAAATATATTTGAAGAGGAAGAGGAGGAGAAAGAGCTGAGGACGGAGGAAGGAAGACGAGAGGATCAGAGCAGCAATGTTCCTGATTGAAAACAGTTTTGCTTGATTAGGATGAGGAAGAAAGAAGAGATTAGCAAAGGGAAGAAAATGAAGGAGTGAACCAAGATGTGTCTTTCATAAGTCAAAACTACATCCAGATGACACTCTGCATGTGAAATGATCCTGATCTCTATACTGCCCTCTGAGTTCGTCAGGGCTTTAAATCAAGCGCACATTTTATTCAACGTTTTTTAATAAAATTACAGACTATTTAATAACTCGAGACTCATACACAGATCACACACTAGACGGGGAGCCGACGAGACCAGACAGTGGCCGCCATGGGGACTGTGGCTTTTACAAAAACATACACTGTAAAACAATAAAACAAACAGTATGGCTGCACTAAATATGATGGCGGATTAGCGACATTCTTCGGTGTTTCATTTGCTGGTGTTTACAGAAAACAGAGTCAGTAACATGAGCCGCCTGTCAGCGACAGTGGATGTTTTGCGGCACATAAATGCTGAAAGGAGGCATTCATAATAAAAGTGGTTTGTATTCATCACATTAGCACGTTCTCCTTCTCTACATTCATCAGGGGAAAAGGTCTTGTGTATGGCACAATTAATCCAATATTGAGAAGAATTATCTTCCATTGGCAGATAATTTATCTTATCTATTTATTTTTGTCTTGATTTGAATCACCTTATCTTTTTTTTTTCAAGAAATTGTTGTAAATAACCTTGTAAAAAGATAAAGTATTTACCAATGGATAAGATAAGATGAATAAGATAGTTCTGCTAAATAATGGACCGATTGTACCAAATATAGGACATTTTCACTTGTTCAAGTTTCATTAGTTTTGGCCTCCTGATGAAATAGTTCTTATTTTATTATTACTAAATGTATGCACTGTATAAAATATAAATATATAAACTATATAAATATACAAATAGTGTATATATATATGTATATATATATATATATATATATATATATATATATATATATATATATATATATATTATTTGTATATATATATATATATATATATATATATATATATATATATATATATATATATATATATATATATATATATATATATATAGGTAGGCAGCAACTAGTGCTTATTTTCTATATCTTTTCATTTCAAGAAAATAGTGTGTAACACTTGTGAGTAAATGGCTTTTCCAGGTAGGAGGCAAAAAAGCAAAAACAAACTATTCTCATTAAATAAAGAGAAAACGGTAGAAGTGGAGCAGAAAGTGGCGTATCTCTCTCCATCTGTAGCTGGGAATTGTGGTAGATGTTCTTGTTGTGGGTTGAGTTTGTTTTGGTGACTCTGTGCTGCTCATCTGTGTCTAAACAAGGCCGCCGCTCTTCATCACCCCTCATTGTTGCTGCGCGATGCCTCACCTCCTCCATGTCTGGATCACAACTTCCATCAAAGGTCTGCGCGAGGGACCAATCCCTGTGAGCTGATAAAGCGACACCTCATCCGTGACACCAGCCACATCCCCCGCTCCTGCGCTATCATCCTATCAAGCTGGCATGAAAGAAGCCTGTACTTGTGCTGCTGGGGTATATTTTCAAAAACACAAAATGCAAAAATGCCAAAAAAAAAAAAAAAAAGTGCTGGAAGGTGGAAAAATACAGCGGCGGAGAAGGCCAGCGTGAGAGAGATAAAAGGCACTCAACTATGCTGTGCTGCCCGCCTGCGACAGGAAGTGATCCTGTTTCATATTTGGACTACTGTCTGGGCAAATCAGAAGCACAGACACCCGACCCCCTCGCAGATATTACCCATAAAATAATAAAGCTGCGATAATCAACGCAGCATTTCCATTTAGGAAATCCAGCTGACAGGCCGGGCTACCATGACGGCTGTCTGGTCGCCCAGATCATTCCCTAAAGAGTCTGCCTGACTCCTGCACCGCTTGCCAAATGTAGAGCAGCACAAGGGGGGAAGCAGACAACTAAATAAATCCTCAATTTTAATGACTCATTTCCGTGGGACACTACCCTTAGGTTTTAGGCCTGAAATCAGTAAAGAGACAACCCCCAATTGTCCAATATCTTTCATACACACACACACACACACACACACACACACACAGACTGTGCCTCACTGAGGGAAAAAGGAGTCAGGACTTTTCAGTTTGTTGGGTTCAGACCTCCTGGTGGCAGGGAAGGTGAAATTACTGACTCAAATGTATTTATTTATAATTTATGATTAGTTAATTGTATACTGGATCGTGTTTGTTTGGTTGGACAAAATGAGAGTATACAAATTCAATTTCTTGGAATACACAAAAACTGCAGATAGGAAATAACAGTGATGATACATTAGGTGAAAGTTGTACTTTCTGAACTTTAAAGCTTCATACAAAATTCAATCTCTAAGTGTTCGCATGGTTCATTGTTGACCATTATACTGTGTGATTAACGTTTTGACTAACATTTAACTTGGCTCTTATTAGTGATAAAAGCATAAAAGCAACACAGATTGAGAGAAGAAAAGAATAATGGACTGGTGAAAGAAAGAAAGGAAGGAAACTTTAAAACAAAAAAAGATTTTAAGAAAAAAAAGGAGACTTATTTTTTCCAAAAAAGTGAGATAACTAAGAAAAATATTGCGGTAATTCAAAATAAACATTAGCATTGATAATTTGATAATGATTTTACAAGTTATGTAATTCACTTTTTGATGAGCTAATCACACCAAATATCTTTATGCGTAGAAACTGACGCTAAGAACCATTGTGTCATCGAGATGTGGTAACATGAAATACTAGCCTGAAATAACAAACTTGACTTTACGTGACCTTTAAAACATGACTCTGTTTATAAATGATAAAAAAAAGAAATTGTAAAGCATCCAAACCTGGTTCAGAACAGTTAATGCGTTTATTAATTTGCAGGAAGAGTCACAACTGTTAAGACATTAATTATCCTGTACATCTGCTTTAACTAATGCATAGTGTGTTATATACAATTTAATCCAATAATGGGGTGATTATTGGGTAACACATTGGGATAATTTCCCCCAGTGTATCAACAACTATTGTAGCCCATTGCATCCAGATTTTGGAGGAATGTAACTTAATAAATGGGTCACTCTATGCTTTGAGACGCAGATGTGGACTCGGACGAGGAAAGAGGAGAACGGGATATTTAGTTTGGGGGTTATCAATCTCTGAATCCACCGTTCGCTGTCACCATCAAATGGTCTCCCCTCCTCTGTTGTTTCCACGCTGCCTCCATGACGTTATGTACACACACCTGATGATTATTATGCAGCCATGGGGCAGTAAAAAAGAGGGATGGGGGATAAAAGAATAACACGGGGAGAGACAGGGCCTGATGGGAATCTTCTCGGGACAGTAAACACTGCATGAATTACACGAGGTGTGACTGGAAAACAGATGCTGGGAGAGGGGGGCCAGAAGAAAGAATACACACTATAGAATAAATATGGATAATAAAGTGTTCAAAAAGAGCATGAAAAGGGAGACTGAAGCTTTTTAGAGTTTGCAGCATTATTGATTTGTCTAAAACTAAAAGGCGACACGTCCTACCGGTGTCAGTCAAAGATGTATTACATTGTTTTACAGAATGCTTATGCATGCATGTGTGTATAAGTGTGTATAGTGCATGCTCAATGTCAATCACGAAGGTTTCTAATTAAGAGTTGCTGTGCAAGGTTACCGATTGTTGCTAGGGAAGGAAATCACTATCAGCCCCCCATTTTCATATGAATGAGCTCTTTTAATTAAACTGAACAGCTAATGAGAGCCCATATCAAAATAATAGAATGTTTTACCAGCTATGTGAGAAGTTAACAAAAAAAACACACAATGATGACATATAGAAACTAAAAAGAGATGAAGACGCAGAAGAGCGGCGAGAGGGAGAGAAAGAGAGTGAAAAGCGGAGAGATTAACTGCTTCTGAGCAGAAAACAGATATCTGTTGTCTTTGAACCTGTAATGTTATTTTTGCACTGACAGAAGTTCAAAGAATCTGCCGACTGAGATTGAGTTAGACTTTGGTGCACAAAAGGAAAAGGGAAGAGAAAGAGAGAATGAATGTCGACTTGCATGTTGTAAGCCTCTGTCTGTCTGTGTGTGTGTGTGTGTGTGTGGTTGTGAAGCATGTGTGCATACTCGTGTGTCTGCTATAATTTCTCCATTTGAAGGTTAATTAACGCTTGGAGTAAAAGCTACAGGACTGCAAATCAAAGACGGTAAACAGTCTGCGAGGCGCCTCAGGGGATTATTAGAAAAATAAATGAAAGCTGCATAAAACAATTAAAAAATATTTGAAATGTGAACTTTGAGAAGCAGTTTTCCGTCCGCTCTCCTTTGATAACGCTAAAATGATCAAGGACGAGCGAAGTAAACTTAGAGCACACAAATGTGTGAGCACTGTTTTCCATACAGCACTGCAATGCATCCACAGCAACAGCAGTGAAGAAAATATTACAACTAATCATTATAACCAGGTTTACATGAAGCAAAAGCAAACAAATGCAAATGTCATTTCAAAATATCGTAGCTTGTTTTGCCTTCATTAATAGAAAAGTAGACAGACAGGAAGGGGGGGGTGACATGCTGCAGTGGTCCGGCTGGGCACTCGCTGTCCGGAGCATATTATGTACATGTGATATTGGGTCACTCCAGATCTCACAGTTGACATTCACCTTTAATAAAGATGTAGTAATCAGAAACTATAACTTACAGAAAACAACAGATAACTGAAGAAGCCAGTGACTAAACAAGAGAAAAGACAAACAAGAGAAACACAGATGCTGTTTAAACTCGTTGAGAAGGGGTAAAAAAAAGATGTTTGTGGTTTGAAGGGTTACATGTAAATATATATATAAATATATATATTCGATTCGGGGATTTGCCGTGCGGATGTCAACACCCTCAATCTGGAAAACCAGAGGGATATGAGCTAATTAAGAAGGAAGACAACCGAAGGGGCAAAAGTGAGGGAAGAAATCAAATTAAAGGCAAAGAGGGGGGATTAGTGTGAGAGGGCTTTCTACTCTCGCACGAGTTTCATTTTGGAGGGGAGAGGACAAGACAAGGTGGGGAAGAAGACAAGGGAGGGAAAAAAAAGTTAGAGACACTGACAAAGAGAGCGTTTTGCTGAAACTGATTTTGAAAGTTATTCCAGACGGTCATCAAATGAACCTGCCCGTTTTATATGCTCCCTTTGTGTTAGCGTCCTTTTCCTTGTCATTTTCCCTCTGTCTTTGTCTGTCTTCTCCTTTTGGTTCCGTCCCAGCCCCCTGAGCTCCTATCTGATGGGCAGCGGGCCACTGTTTTCATAAACACTGTTTTTGGAGGGATAGCATACATACATAAACAGCAGCACCACAGGCTGCAGTGTCAGATCTCCTCTAAACCTCCGTCACTCACTATGCTCTTCTAAAAGCCTCGTCAGCCGGTGTTTGGGCCAGCCTGACAGTGCGGAGCGTTCAGACGGGTCCCAGAAAGAACCAGAGCCATGTTTGGGTCCCCCTGCAGACACAGGCCCGTCAGAACCCCACCGTCCCCGCCTGTCAGTCCAGGATTAACTCTGTATACACACCGACCCATTACAGTACACACAGCGGAGCCCTAGGGGCACAATAAATATCCTTTAATCTGATAACCTTGTGTTAGCTTTAAAAGAAACTTATTTAGAGGTTTTTGTGGGTTTGAAACAGTATGTGTTAGCGTAGTCAATGAAGAACCTCGAAATCTGTAAACAGTTCTTCACTGATAGTTAAAGAGCCATTTGTGGTTTCCTAATGCTGCAATCCTGAGGTTCTTAACTGTGCTTTTGGTTTTCTGCTGCACTAAAACCTTCTACATAATAGTGCAGCATCACCAGCTTTCAAACACATATGAATAAAATAAGCTTGAGGGTGATGCAGTTGTCACCTGTTTCTACTGACAAATAATTAAAAAAAATACATCAGATAGACCTGGGTCTTTTAGTTCACTCTCACCACTCTCATCAGCAGAATTTCTAAAAGCAGCAACAGTCACTTAAAAAACCCACACACTACCTGGCCAGCAGGTGAATAGTGAAAAATAGTGAACCATTTACCAACTCAAGAGCCAGATATTTCCATCAGGAATCAGCAGAGACCGAAAACAAAGCTACAAGTAGGACTCTAAATTAAATAAAATATCATTTTGTTTGCATTTGCTGTAATAACTCAAAAAAATGTATTTGAAGTCAGTGTTGCCCTTACGAAAATTAACCATGGTTTTACCATGGGAAATACCGTGGTTTTACCATGGTTTTTTGGGTCATGGTTTACCATGGTTTTTTTGTGGTAACCATGGTTATACTATGGTTTTTATGTAGTAACCATGGTTCTACCATGGTTTTTGGAAGTACCATGAACCAACCATAGTAATACTATGGTATCCAAAAACCATGGTAGAACCATGGTTACTACATAAAAACCATAGTATAACCATGGTTACCACAAAAAAACCATGGTTAACCATGGTTACCCAAAAAACCATGGTAAAACCACGGTATTTCCCATGGTAAAGCCATGGTTAATTTTCGTAAGGGTGTGTTTAGTTTTTCACTGCCCCTGATTAGCCCAAAAATCACATAAGGCAAGTGCATATTTTTTTTAAACTTAGCTAAATCTCCTAAATCTAAGATATCATGTTGGGATTTAAACCCAACAATGTCTATTCAAGGTTTTGATTGTACAAGCTGACTTAACATAAAAGTAGACGTATCGGTGATATCTTACCTTTCATGGAGGTTTCAGTGACGTCAGTGTGACTCACGTTGCCACTATTAAGGGGGCGGGACGTGGCCATATCCCTCAGCGGCGGGCGGCCATATTGCAATGGTTCAGCTGTCATCTGGTTCACCAACTGCAGCAAAGTGAAAGATCTGCACAGACAAAAAATCATTCATTTTCAACAATTTCACGGTTTGGTTTGTCACACTTGTCATTAGCATAGCTATGACACAGGATGATTGAATATTTTGAAATTGCACTTTTCATTTATTCGTCATTGCAATGTAATTCATTGTAATAAAGTGTTTTTACACTTTTTTGTTTGGTAGTTCTGCTTTTGCTTATGTCTTGGTTAAAAATCAAGTAAGTTATGGTTATTTTAATAGTATATCCACCATTGGCTTAATGCTCTAAGAAGATGGCCGTCATGTGAGGCCTTTTCACAGTGACGTCAGACAAATTCTTCTAAACTTGGTGTATTCTCTAATGATAAGACTAAGAATATATATTATATTATAATGTGTCAATTTACTGTACAGGCTGTCCACCAACCAATTCCAACTTCTTATGAGACATATGCTCGATTAGAAACTGTCTGCCGCCTACCACCGCCTGCTGGTATGGAGAGACATTTCCTTTATATATTAAGTCACTGATGCATTAACCTAATTATAAAAAATAAAATCTATATCATTAATTCCTGAACTGTTGGAAATATTTGGGATAATTAAATTAAAGTACCCAACAAAATATTTAACACTCATTCATTTGAATCTGGAAAAAATACATATTGTAGCCTTCATATTATACATGTGTCAAGAATTTTTTTTGATGACTTGCTTGGTTGAATGAAGGTTTATTGTAACAGCTGAAGAAGAATTCATGTTTTTGAACTTCTGACTTTTTCAAAGAGGCTACTTAAAATAAGGGAAATTTTAAGAAAATGTAAAGAACTTGATAAAATCTTGGTTCCCACACCAATATTTTTTAAGTTTGCAAAAATGTGCATATAATTGTACAAGTATTTGATACTGACTTTAAAACTTAGTTAAAAAATTACTTAATTTTCATTTATCATTCACCAGCCTGAGCTGCCATGACGATTAACTTGTTAGTCAACAAATACACGTCAAGGTTTTAATGCAAAAATATTTTGCACTTTGGTGGTGTGGCTCTGCTCATGCATTGCTTTGTAATAACACTGTGTGCCTGCAAGCAGCAGTGAAGCAGCGAGGATAGAGAGCTCAATGCTGTTGAATCAGACTGAATGAGCACTAAATGCATACATGGACCACCTATTGAGAGAGATACTTTGTGATCAATTGAACATGTACAACATATTTTGGTGCTGTAATTACTATTATTCTTTTTTTCCTGAGGGAACTCAGAATTCTAAATATGCCATTCAAACTATGTAAAAGTATTCACAATTGAGACACTGTTTAGACACTTTTATGTTCACTTGACATATTTTAGACCCAGTGGATTGAGAATTGTACACAGACTTAAACTGTGTGACACATAAGGAGTGAGTTAGGAGTGGTTTTCTGTGTTTAGGACTATCATGTTTGGTGACTAATCTAAACATAACATCTACCTCTGCAGGCCAAATGGACTCCCCAAAAGTCCCTAAAGACATTTCATTAGATTGCAAAACAAGCATGAAAATCCAAGAATAGTTGACATCTTTTTGACATCTTTTACAAGGTTACTCAGAGTGGAAGTGACTTTTCACATGACCCTAGATCTCATGCTCTGAACCCCGGTTTTCAAGCCTCCTCCCTGCAGCATCGAGTCCCCTCAGTAACACAATGCTCGAACAGGAACAGCTTCAGGCTTTTCCTTCAAAATCATTACCCTGTTGTTTTAACATAATTATTAGAACATTTTTCATGCTTACACAGGATCTCATAACACAAATCCTGTAGTTTAATAGGTAAAAGTGCTACGCCGAGCTGATTGCAACAGTAGCAAGAATGCTATTCATGAAACATGTACAGATTAAAAGGGATAAGTGACACATACCTGGAGTCTTACTGCCTGCATCTCATTTGAATCTTTATGTGTATGTACACGTACGAGCTTTTACAGATGAAGAATAATGCTGATTTTCTTGTTCCCCTGATTTTTTCCCCATAGCACTACTACCAGTTGCGGTTTGTGGTTTTGAGTAAAATAGTTCCACAGCTTTTGGATGGGTAAACGGTACAAACAGTCACAACTTGTAATTTAGGTAAGAGCTTAACTCCCCATCCAGCACCATCAGGTCAAAATTTGAAACTGTCAGACACTTGAATGAATATCTGCAAAATTACAGTTTCTCATTACACAATATCTGATTCTAATACATCTAATAGCAGTAAATTTGATGGTGTATTCTAGAAAACAAAACACTACACTACAACTTTATGCCCTGTATAAATAACTTAAACGTGGCTTTCTTTCTTTGCTTGAGTGCAGCAGTAGCTTGTGGTTATTTGTTCTGCTGTGTGGGATTGGACGTACTCGCAGTGGACTGCAGACAGAGAGGACGGCTATCTGATGAAGACGTGTATGAGGAGGATGAGTCATGACAGGAGGCGATGGGAGAACAGCAATAGAAGCTGACAAGTAACTGCAGTGTCCTCTGTGTGGCTGATCTTTTCTCCTGACAACTGAATCATCTCTGCGTCCTCGCCGCTCTCGCACCTTAATCTTTGTCGGAATTGCGGGTCAGGGGGTGCGTTTATGTGTATTTCTCCTCTCCTCTATACATGAAGGTGAGTGATGGACGAGATGATGGTTGGTAGGCAGAAGGACAGAATGTTTTTTTTTTTTTTCCAAGGTGATGCTGTAGGTGACCTCTGACCTGGTTGGTGGATCTCTGCTGAGCTCAGCTGTAATGATCGGCCGTTATTCTTCAGCCATCAGCCTCTGCCTTTCTCTGACCCCCCCCCTCCCGTTCTGAGGTGATGAGGAGGTAGATGAGAAGATGACAGCGACAGTTGACACAAAGAGCCCTCATACAATACTAGACGTTCGTGTGAGGGTGATGTTTGTGTTGTCTGTGTCAAGGATATGGAAACAGTTTATCAATATGTTGCTTTATTAAGGTGGCACCGCTAATTTGCATGGGCGTTTTTTTCCTGTCTGGGTAAATGAGACAGGAATAGATATGCAAACAAGTCAGTGGTGATGGCAGAACAATGGAGGTCTTAAAGGCTTTTCTTTCATTATGGTGCACTGCTTATGTCTTGCTATTCTGTGGCTGGATCAGCTAATGAGCCTCTTTAATATGCAAACAAAATAAGGAATTTGGCTTCAGTAGCTGATTGTATGGTTTCCTGTCCTCTCTAAAGCTAATTGGCACACTTACAGACTACAATCCTATCCAGCTCAAAAATGTGTTACAAAGATGGATTTTTTTTACAGCCATTAAATCAATAAAACAACCATAACACACATATCAAATTAAAAACTGGTTTATCTGAGCACATGTAATAATAATCATCTAAGACAACAAATTCATATTTTATATATATATTTATAGATGTTTACTACGGTCCTGTATTAGAGAAATGGAAGAGAGTTGTTATTATTATTTAATAATACTCAATTTACCAAAAAAAAAAAAAAACTTTACTGCCGGTTTTTTCAGTTAAGATTGAAAGAGAAGAGCACACAACACACTGTAGGATGAAGTAGGAGTAAAGAAGCAGACCGACGTTCAGGTCTTATTTAAGCACAAGCATAGTAGTAAAAGCATGTAAGATATTTGTTTGAATTCCTTTTCAGGTATCTGACATTTTACTCCCTCAAAAATAAACATTCAATCCTGACACCTTACACTCTCCGAAATACACCACACGTTATCCCTGCACTACAGGGGAAAATGTCATGCTTTCTTAATATACTTTGATTTATGGGATGCTTTAATTATAAGTTACTTTGCAAATGAGGATTTTCCCCACAAACCACAAGCTAAGCTCATTCAATATGATGCATAGCTGCAAATAATTATATACCCAACTGAATATTATTAAATTGAGCTAAAAAAACTGCTTGTACAAAAATGTGGCAATAATAATACACACAGAAATAACTAATAGATGCTGTGTGACATGAAGCGCATTTTACTGCAAATACTTCCATACTTCTATATGAGAATTTTTGAATGCAGGACAACTACTTCTTTGTGGAGTTGTCTAACAGACACTTAAATTAAAACTATTTTAAGAGCACTAAAAGAAACTCCAACCATGTATAGCTTAATCACATTAAGGTGTATATTTATGCTCAAGATTCACACAGACAGAAGTCAAAATAAAACGACTAAAGAGACTTCCACAGCTGATGGGGGGATGGGAGTGAGATAAGCAGCGCCGGAAATGGAGAAGTCGACTGAAAGACGCTGCGATGGTATTAATTAAACAATGCCCATTTTAATCACGACTAATTATATTTGCAGGCATGAGTTGAGAGGAGTGAGGGCCCCCGAGGGTGATTCTATCGGTGTCTGCACTCATTAGTGCGGTGCAGCTGTCTGATAGCTGTATAGCCTCTGTCATCAAATAATCAGCAATAAATATCATCTCTGTCAGAGGGAGGTGATACTGTTAAAACAGTGATCGTATAACAGCTCGGTGAGAACTGACGCCAATAACTGGCAGGGCTGTCTGGGTTTAAACCACAGATAAATGTGGCCAAATTAATTCTGGAGCTGCTTTTCAGTAAAAGAAAATACACCATCAAACAATAAAGGAGGCATATAAAAGACTGGAGTGAAAGTAATATAAGAAGAGCAGCCTAACTACATCCCCACTGGTTAAATTGTTAATTAATGTTGCACCCATTTATCAGTCAAATGGCTGTTAATTAGTCTTTTCAATCTCCTCTGCCTTCAACCACATTTTAAACTCCTTTTCTCCTCCTTTGCCTTGTCAATTATCTGTCCACCATTCCCTTCCCCTCCGTTTCAGAAAGGCAGCTGTTATCTTTGCCCGTCGATGACTGTTTCCCATCCATAAACATTCAGGAGCTCAGACACTGACCCTCGACTCCTGGCTGACCTCGAGGTTAGCAGCAAAACAACAATAAAAAAGAACAGTGGTATTGAAGGAAACCCATCAGCGCTGCATATGTTGTCAAAAATGAGAGAAGAGGGTGACTACAAATTAAAAAAAAATTAAAAAATAAATTGTGTCCTACAGGAAATTGTATTTAAGGATATGATCACTGGGCCCCACGTACAGGCCAAAATGTTGTAATCAGTGTCTTAGCAAGAGCGGTGATCACTTTCCTATATCAGGTATCGTAGCTCTTTGACGGTGTGTGTGTGTGTGTGTTATGTGTGTGTGTGTGACAAGCTGAGGTGAGAACACACTCCCAGCTGCAGTCCCACAGCCTGTCTGTCTGTCTCCTAATGTCACAATCAGCTATGTCTCTAAAAGCGGATTATACAGTCCACCCAAACCTTCTCACCTAAGCTCAGAAGGGACTGTAGTGTGTGTGTGTGTGTGTCTGTCTCTCTCTCTCACACACACACACACACAAACAGGATTAGCATGCATGTTAAAACATGGGGGAAATGCACCCACAACGCCATGTCTGTATTAATGAAAAGCAGGAGGATCTCTATCAAGATGAAGAGGATGAAAATAATCATCTTCTAACAAGAAGCATCAGCAAATTGATTCAGTGTTTAGAGTTGTATTAGGACGTAACATGTATTCCTTTTGTAATGCAAGATACAACATAGCTTTTAGCACATTTATACACACATCACTGGCTGTGTTTTTTTGATGAATAAGAATCTGATTCTAATAATAAAAATACTAGATTTATTTAGTGGATTTTTAACATAAAATGTAAAACTGCTTTTGCATCCATATGACACAAAGATGTATACTGTCTTCATTAATTAAGACATTAAGGGAAATATTTAAGAGCCTAAAACTGACTTCAATTGCTGTTTCATGATGGGGCATGTGATCAGTAACGGACAGCAGATGGGTTTTCAATAAAACCTAGAATGGATGGAGAAGGAAAGAAGGGGTGGAGCGAGAAAGAGAAATTGGAGAGACACAAGGGGTAAAAAGCGACAGATTTTTTTTTTCTCTGTCTGGTTTTCTATAAGAGGAACGAAAGGAGATAAGACTAAAAGGACTGTCACTCAGAGGAACAATCCTTCCAGTGTCCCCTCTTGCTCCCGCTCCTCCCTCGCTCCCTCGCTCTCTCTCCAATTTCCACAGATTCCCGCTGAGATAAAGTCGCTGTTCACAGGGACAGTTTGCTGACATCATCCGCCACATACAGCGGCCCGCACTCTCGCCGCCCCACCCCAAAAACACTTCTGTGACAGGATGGACGCAAGAGACGTGATCATTTCATACTGTATATTTCTCGTTGCGGGCCTGGATTAATCAAGCCATCAGAACTTTTTTACAGCAGCCGTGATGACAAAAAATACAAGGTGTAAACAGGCGTTACCAATGATACTAATTGAGGTTCTGTTCCATTTAGAGTGTAGCTGAGTCTTTCCAGTGAGCCAACATGCACAATAGCAGCAGCCTGACTCTGAACAAAAACTTAATTAGTGTCATTGGTTACAACTGCGTTTACCTACTTTTTCAAGCCAACGTGGCTGCTGTGAAAAGTGTCTATTGTGCACGTTGGCTCAGCAGAAAGGCTCTGCTACACTAAATGAAACGGAACTTAATTAGCATCACTGGCAACACCTGTGTTTGCCTGGTATTTTATGTCAATATGGCTGCCGTGAAAATGACCCATTACCAAATTAATGTTAAAACGTTTGCTATTTATTATTGTCTATTCATTATTTACTCAATGAGGAAGAAAAAAAAATAATATATATATATATATATATATATATATATATATATATATATATATATATATATATATATATATATATATATATAAGATAAGGTTCTCCAAACAATTCAATGTAACTTAATTTATCGCTGATTCAGAAAAATATCCCCCGCCCCAATTCAGAATAAGGAACAAAGTAGGTACCTATAAACTGCATGATACAGTAGCATGTACACTTCACATGGATGTTAGTTAGGGCTCGGTTTGTACATGTATCGAATAGATTCTGGACGTAGCGTGACATTAGGAAAACATAATTGACATATGGATATATAAGCTAAAATGAGCACATTATGGATGACAGCAGAACAAACAGACCTCAGAAAATCACAGATTAGTCACACATTACAGTTTTGGGCTCAGTAGATATTTAGTACAGCATGTTGATAGAATCTTGTCTGAATCCCTGTGTTATTGCACATGTTTAGTAGCAGGTAATGTACAACAAATGGTGACTGAAATTGAAGTTTTTGAACTTAAAATTTAATTAGATGAAGGACATTTCTAATGAATACACAGACAACAGTCAGAAATGGAGTTTCAGGCGGGTTTGCTTTATTTGTCTTTTTGAAATTCAACTCAAGTCACTTCTGATACATTTGCGATTCGGCAAATGCAGCTTTTTAAATGTCCAGTACAGGAAATCAAATTATGAAGAAAGATATTGAAAAGATGGGAGATCTGAAGAAACCTGTGATTTTTTTTTTTTACTTAAATTTTTTTCATGTGATTTTTCCAATTAAGGCTAAGCTGAATTAGAAAGTTACAGACAGAACGGTTTGCAGCAATTCAAAAAGAACTGCATGATTATGTTAGATAACTCAAATGCATTGCAGGCATAAAAGCAGCGTCCATCTCCATAAACTGAGATAAAATAATAACTGCCTCACATGCTTTCAGCGTTCTGTGAACATAGCATTTCAACAAACTCTTTCCATCCTTCAGAAAAAGAGGCAACAAACGGTAATCCGCCCCTGACACAAATGCCAGTATTCCCCTCAAGTCTAAAAGACCTCTGATGTCCCCTCCTTGTCTCCACAAAGTGTCAGTCTAAAAGCTATGCAACAAAGGTTATGACTGTACCATCTTCTTATGGGGATCAAAGACATAGCGCTTGAAATGCAAGTGAATGCTAACAGACTGAGAATCTGGTTTGGGCTCCTCTTCATTTTCCGGTCCGCCTTTGCCTGCCCCCTTCCCTTTCTTCTTAGAGGTAGAGGAGAACAACTGTTTTGTTTCTGGAAGAAGACCATCTAAAGAAAAAATAAAAGACAGGTCGAGCAAAAGGGTTGATTATCTATTCTTCCAAAAGACAAATAATAATAAAAATCATGAAATGTTATATAAATAGATCACTTTATGTAATATGTCTAGATAATACCTCATACTTGGGTCAACTCTCAGTGTAGGTATATCTGATACATGATAGAGATCTTTACATCACGGTTATGTGTGCAACAGGTGTTGTATCATTGCTGACCTCAAGATCAACTGATGGCAGAGGAGCAGCTCTTGATTCCATCCTGACATGTAAGCGTAAGTATCGTGCTTCCTGTCTCTGCAGCTGAACTCATGATTCTTCCTTAACTTGGGCCTTCAGCTGTTTTCTGTGAACACTGAGTTGCTGGCCGGTGCTCCTCAAACTTGTACTACAGATTCCTTAATGCCATCGCATCTTAACTGTGTGCGCAGTGTATATGGTAAATGGCTGCTTGTTTGCTCGCAGTTTTGCACATGGAAGGTAAAGCAATGTTCTGGGATCATTGCTTTACACGCTGACTGTCTGACCGCACGTACAATGGCGCCAGCATTCTTCTTGTTATCGTTATACCAATGTGAGGGTTGTTATGATTGCAGTGCCGCCAGAAATCTCTCCTTGTTATCTATGATCAGCTGAAAACATCCATTTAACTCTTTAAAGGAGACACACACGCATGCGTGTGCGTGCATGCATACACGCACGTTGATGATAATAACAGCAATGAAAAATCTCAGGATTAATGTCATAAGCGGCAAAAAGTGATGTGTACATTAGAGACCTTAGTTTACCATGTAAGGTCCAAAATAAATACAAAACAAGAAAAAAAAATGTTGGCAATTTTATTTTAAATTTATTTTAAACTTGTGTTAACAATAGAATACCACTGATAAAATAAAGTATGACTGACCAATGGATTGCACAGTTCCTTATGACTTTTATATCAGATATTGTAGTAAAACCAAAACCAAACCAACCCAGCTACATATGTGAGAGCACATGCAGAAAGGAAGAAAGGAGATTATGACAGGTCACAGAGAGTATTAACCATTGTTGTGTCACAATAGCTCACAGTGACTCTATTCATTGTTGGTCACTGAGAGCTTTAAATGAAGTCTTTAGATGAGGTCAGAGCTTCTTATAACTTTCTCTTTAGACATTTAAAATGAGCATTGTTATTATCTCTAACAAAAAAAGGGCTCATCTCTCAGTCGATCAATCTATGAAATTAAAGAGCTTTTTTGATAATTGCTTAATTATTTAAGTCACTCCTTAAGTGGAAATGTCAAACATGATCAGATTCCAGCTTCCTAAATCTGAGGATTTTCTTTTTTTCTCTGTATGTCACTTGATTGTAACATCAAGATATGGGGTTTTTGGAAATAAGATAAGATTAATTGCACACTCAAGAAAATAACTGTCAGATTAATTGATAACAAAAATAAAATAATTGTCAGTTGAAGCCCTATTAATATCGCAGCACATATGAACAGCAGAAAAGATAGTTCTCCACTTTGACATTTATTTCCTACAACACATCAGGTGTGTGAAGAAGAAAAAAACAAAAAAAAAACACCCCATATGTAGTAACAGCGTTATTTATGCGGATGCCAATACTCAAAAGTAGAACTTGCAAAAAGCTTAAAGCTACAAACACAAAATAGCATCTTTCCGTATCAATTTGTCAAACCCATAATCGGCAGCAAAGTAGCGCCATCTTCTCCCTAATGCCCGGCAGAGCTTTAAATGAATGTCTACATTGTGCTTGTGCGTGAGGATGTGTGTATCTGTATTTCAGGGACTTTTGAGAAATGCAAGTAAGAGGCAGTAAAGAGGATGTAGGTGAGGTTGTCTTTCTAAATGTTTTTGACTTTTCCCTCCCGGTGTGGAGCTGTGGGTTTGGAGCAACAGAAGGTAAAATAAACACAGAACAGACTTCCCCCGGAACACAGGCAATCCCCGGAGGAATCCTGGGAATGTGACTCTGGATGTCGGGCCTACCACTCTTACCACATCCTGAAAACCGTCCGCAGAAACCCCAAAATCCAAGGGCGGACACAGGAGAAAGTGCTTTTGCTGTGTATTGATCAAGAGGGAGACGTATCTATGCAGCCCAGTGTTGAACTAATCACAAGAATTCAAAAGAGCCTGAAAGGTCCTTACCTTGTACCCGAATCTTAAACTTCCCACTTTGTCCGAACCCGCCCTCGATAATGCCAGTCTCTCCAGACGACAATGTGACCTTCAACCCCACAAATAGCTGGAGGTTGGTCTCCTTCTTGAACAGGTTGCGGCCAATCACTGTGTAATCATCAGTCACCTGAGAGCACAAGAGAGTGTGAAAGAGACTTATGAACTGCAGCACTAATGATGACAGATAAGGTGAAAGCAAAAAACTGGATTATAAGTACTTGTTTAATGGTGTACAAGCATATGATCTTATTATGACTGAATATGTCAGGATGAAATTTAGTTTGATCTGATGCATAGATCTTGTTGGTTGCCATAATTTCCCCCTGCCACCATGATAGGGTGAGGAAAAACGTTCCATCCCGTGCCCTCATCAACCGCACTGCTCGCTGTCAGACATTCTTCAAATCTCGCCGCCTGGTTGTCTCGCTCTCCCTTTCATCCGCCTGCATATTTTATGCTATATTTGTTTGTATGTCTTGCTTATCATCCATCACTAAGTCGATCTAACCCGCCACTAATCTGATAACAGGAGGGCACCGCTCTGTCTCCAACTTAGCCCCCCACCACCAGCTCTTCCTCTCTCTTCTGCCTAACCCTCATTCATTCTTGAACATTTGACCCTGACGTCCCTTCGAGCGTGACTGATGAGCTGATAAAAGAAAATACAGTTACTATACACGTCTGACAGACCGTATGAATTGTAACTGGTTGGGGCCATCATATCTGAACAATGCCAGTAATGTGTGCTTAACAAAATGGAATTCTTAAGTCACATAACATAACTGCCTCATTCTAAGAAAACTTATTCTGGGGATACAACAAATGAAACATCACATCTCCAGGGTGTGACCTCGTGCACACGCTGTTGTACGCCTGAGTCACTGGGACTGGAGCTGTCAACAGTGTGAGGTGCTAACAGCAGGAAACTAGTTCACACACTTGACCCCTAACCTGAATCTGACCCCGCACAAGAGTGCACCCAGAGAAACTGCACTGTACACTGCAGGATAGCAAGTGTCCTAACAACTCTGGGGTGTGGAGACGCATCCAGAAACTCTGTTCTGAATATGTCCTGGCACAGAATTTGTAAGAACTTTTCAGCTTGGTTCTTTTACTAATGAAACTAGGTAGTGGCGTGTCATATTTTCAACTGAGAGCTAAGAACAAAAGAAAAAAAAAGTATGTACAGTTAAGACACTCTCAGACAGAAGTGTTGCACACACAGACACAGGATGTGACGTTTGTAACACATACATGCAAACATACATCACGTACACATACACAGTACAAAAAAAATCACACGAACACACCCATGTAATTACATATGCACACATGCATTTATTTGTTACTTTCTCTTCTATAGAGGAATCTTTTTGTCTGTTTTGTATCTTAATATTTGTATACTGTTGCAACTTCTCTTTTTTAATTTTTAGTAGGTTTAAAGGTTGCAAATCAGCCACGGCTATAAACCTCTATGCATGGCTTAGCTATGTGTGTATGAAACAACATTCAATAGCTTTTGTCCCTCAATAAGCATCCAAACAATTTATAAAAATTGAAATAAACTGGTCAACATACAGTATCTTCCAAATCTCAAAATTTCAAAATCTTGTAAACTAAGACACAATGGGAGGACAGGATGAATGAGCAATAGTGACATATCTATATTTTATATCAGTGTTTTGATATCAGGATAATTGATATTTTTATTTACTAGGTTATGTTTTTTAGAGATATCTTAATGTACTAAAACAGAAGAATATTAATGGATATAAATAAGGTAATGGAGAGATAAGGACTATATATAAGATTAGTAATAGTAGTGTCAAATTGAAAAGAAAACGATTTGATGAGATATATGGATGCGTATGAACAGCATCAGGTTTAGAACAAAAATCCAATCGCACAAGAATGAAAAGGTAAATGAATGTGCAAGAGAGATATGTTGACCCAGAGAGAAGGAAGGAAAGAGTCAGGTGAATTCAAAGAATCATGTGGGTATTCCTGTACCACTCAGGTGTGTCCAAACAGCGCCAGTCTCTGACAGCTAGACAGGATTTGTGGCGTCAGGTGGCCACCCACGCACACTTCTGTGTCACAGCACATGCTAAGGCATGTGTACCCACCCATTCCTCGAACACTGCTCAAAAGGGCTGCATATGCATGCTTGTTTGTGAGTACGTGTCTGTATATGAATATACAATAGGGGCTCTGTCTGAACAGGCACGCTCCAGTGCCACCAGCAATGAGAAACATCCAAAGTCAGAGCAGAATACAAGGTGATGGAGAGTGCAGAGATGTGAAAGCAACATCCAAGCTGATGCCAAAAAAAAAAAAAAAAAAAAAAAAAAATCAGAAAAAGCTGTTTTTTTTTTTTGTTTTTTTTTTTCAATTTGTCCACTTACCCTTTCCACCTGTCCCTCCTTATGTTTGGTCTTGTAGATGCGCAGGCGAGGCAGGGCAGTCTCAGCATAGCCTTTATCTTCAAACCCATGCAGCAGACGGCCTTGGAAGGCCAACCGGCATGCGTTAGCATGGATGTCCGTGTCCAGCTTGGAGCCAATCACGAGGCAGAGTGAGGGACATGTGACGGGTTGCTCAAACTCTAACAAAGCCCATTGCTCTGGATCGGGTCCAGAACTTGCTTCTCCCTGACCGGTGAGATATTCCTCCTGGTAGAAGTACTCCCTCTCAAAGGAGAAGGGTGTTTCTAGTGAACACGGCTCTGGAGGTGGTTTAGTGTCTGAAGGGGGCTCTGCAACACCCACAGGTGGCAGGCCATAGAAGCTCACTCTCGCCATGACAGTCTCATGGCCCACTGTAATGTGGAACTTGGCACGGGTGGCAAGAGAGCCCTTGAAGTAGCATATCTTCTTAACAGAGATGACAGCTGCATAGAGGGTGCGCAGAGACCCTGGAGTGCACACCACACCCCGTTCCAGCAGTTTAGGGTCAAACTGTGTCACACACACTCCAACACGATCTCCCTGCATAGCCCCCGACACTGGCTTCCGAAACATCTGCACCGACTTGATCTTCTTTGTCACCTGATGTACCAGAAATACAGAAAATAAATAATACAATTTAACACAACATAGATTTCTATAAACAATTTAACAATTATACAATTCACAGATAAAAGAGAAAGCTGCAGGACTACAGTAGATTGCTGTAGATCGGCACTCTGCTGCTACTTTTTTTTTTAAAGATAAAATATAAGTTAAATTTATACTTATGTAATGTTTAAATCTTTCTCCAACATTTTCAATGATTTCCTCAGATCCTAGTTGCTATCAAAACAATAAAATATAGAATACAGCGTTTAAAACATCTATAATTCTCATTGCAAATTTGTATTTGGTTCATAGGTTGAAAGAAAAGTCAGTGTTTGTAATATATATAATATTTACAAAAACATAATTAAAACTGATGTGTTGTTTTGCTTTCACAAGTATACAAATTCACAACTGAATGATATCTCTGTATCTGACTACCTGTGGTATATGTATCAGTATAAATCTCCCTCTCTCTACATACATATATATCCATAGACATCTTTAATATCTTTTATCACACACCTGACCAAATCAACAGTAGTAGTTCAGATCATAACACTATCGTGAGATGGATAATTTAGCCATTTGCTGCCACCAAGAGGTGGATATGATAACTGCAGACAAAACTGCTGAGCATTGCTCAAAGTTTACATCTGGTCTAAATTACTAAACTCTTGTGCTCCCAGTCCTTCCCTCACATTAAAACTGACACATCCTCTCAGCCCACTCAGCCATCCCTCCCTCCGTCTGCCCACATCCATTCAACTTCTGAACTTCCGAAACACTGTGTTTTTCACAAAAGCATTTCTAGCGCTCGGGTCAGTTGTGTTGCCTGCTTGTAAATATCAAGAGTTTAAGAAACCATGCCCTTATTTTGAAGTGCACCTTTAGTGTTGGGATCTCCACTGTGTCGTTGATGGCCAGCGACCCCTGCAGGATGGTCCCTGTCATGACTGTTCCCTGACCACGAATGGAGAAGCAATGGTCCACAGCCATTAGGAGGTCACCTCCAGGGTCTCTCTGGGGCAGGTATGCCTGTTTCTTCAAAAGCTGACATAGAAACCAAAATGTAAACAACTAAGACACACTTCAAAGTGACTCTTCAAAAACACACATACACAAATATGAACTCAACATATGAACTGGATAATCAATATATCAACTTCATTGCTAATTTTTTCAAGTACTAAACAAAGACAGTAAGTTAGAATAAGAATACACATAGTTGATAACTACACTTATTATTATGTTATTAATCTCAATTGATAAATAGCACTTGTCCATTAATGAGATCTCTGCTGTTTCTGCAACAAAGTGTTTCCCGGACTTTACCTCTATTAACTCTGGGACTCCCTGGGGCTCTTCTGAGTCAGTGGCCTCTGGGCCTCCAGGCTTCGCTGCCACAGCAATCATTGAACATTCCTTAAATCTGGGCAACAAATTATAGTAATGTTGAAATGTAAAAACAAAAAAAAACAGAAAATGATTAGTAAAGGAAAACATTTGTAAAAACACTGAAATAAGAGACACACCCACTTTATACTCTCTAAGCCCATATTTTACAGCCACTTCCCTTTATATCTCTTTAGATTAGGTTTTTTTTGTTAATATTACATACAGACCTGGTGCTCTCCAGTGTTTTGTGCAACCTCTTGGTCATTTTCTCGATGGCAGTCTGTCTCTTGTCTGGTGGCAGTAGGTCAATCTTGTTCAAAACGACCACCATACGGGGGCAGGTCAGTTCTCCTATCAGTAGACACTCTGCAGTCTGAGTCTGTACCCCTTTCACCACGTCCACCACCAGCATCATCAGATCAATGATTTGAGCCCCTGGGAAAGACAAAAAAAATTAAGATCAACGTCTCACTAAAGACATTCAATAAAACCCAAATGACACATTAATTGATATTATTGTTGTACATCTACTACACAATAAATATGAAAGTGTGTTATAAAATAATCTCCTGATAAAATGCTTTGTCTATTGATTCATCCATGAACAACTATCTCACTGTGATATCAGCTATGAAACCGACAACAGCAATACAAACAAGAACTGGCGCAGACACCCAAGAAAAACAGTAGAACAAAAAGAGAAATTAGGGGAGGGGTGCACTGAAGCAAAATAAGAGTAAAAGGCTAGAGGGTTGAAACTAGAGCTGCGGCTCACTTGGTTGTCTTTCCTTTCCCTCTTTTCTTTTCCTGACTTTGGCAGTCTCTCTTTCCTGTGCTCCCCTCTTTTCTATCCTTCCACTTGGCTCCCTCTCTTTCCTGTGCTCTCCCCACTTGGGACGAGAAGGGAAGTTTAATACATACCCCGATCCCTACACTGTTCCTTCCTCCCTAATCTATAGCATGTGCCACCCCACTGGCTCATAGCTGCCATGTAGTATGTTGGTTTGCACAATATTTACAAAACATTTACATTGAGTGCCTCTATAACATTACTTCACCCACGCCCATTATCTGTTTATGCTCTATACATTTTATAAAGTGGGAGCTAATGTGTTCGAATGATGAGGACGAGAGGTGCTCCTAACCTGTGGAAGCAAGATCTGATCAACCCTGTTCCTAACAGCAGCATCCCCAAAGCTTTTAATGAATTTAGAACAGTCACCCTCACTTCTCTTGTAATTCAAATCTTTGAAAATCTTACAAAATGCAAGGAAAAGCATGTACTTGACCATAAGCCGTCTGCCTGTAAGGCACACAGAGGATTCTTCAATCAACCTACTCAACCTTTTGTTTAAAGACCTTCAAGGAAATAAAAACCCATGTTAGATTGCTATTTATTGATGATTTATGACGGTGACAAAGCATTTTGAGTTGAGATACAGTCTGGTGGGGTTGCCAATGGATTTTTTGACAAGCAAAATGCATTGGGTAAAAGAGAACATTATTTTATCATTTTTATTCATTATGTTTTTCTACTGACTCACCCCTGTGATTTTCTGTATACAAGCATGTGCCAAAGTAAATAAAAGGACCAGACTGTTTCCCAATTTGCAGATGATTCAGTAAATGTGAGTCTGCTGCTACATTTCAGTGATGACCCTGGTCACCTGGTGAAAAATCTTTCTTGGAAGTAAATATTTCTGGAATAAAGGATATGGTTCTAGATTTCAGAGTTCAGGCTTCAGTCTAGGAGTCTACGATTATTAAAGACCAGGCTGTGGACTCTGTAGAAACAAACTAGCATCTTGACATAGTCATACACTATTTTTTTTTTTTTTTTTTTAATTGACCATTGAGAAGAATTGTGACAACGTTTGTGAAAAGGGACACTAGCCTTTGTTTTGTGTTCACATAAAAACCACAATGACTCGTCTAACAGACTTTTATTGCATTCCAGTTTTCCTCTGTGTCATAGTTTGGTAATCTGTGTCTGAAAAACAAAAGTTCCCTAAACCCAAATCTCACGTGGGCTGGTAGGCTGATCTCAAGACAACCTGTCAGCCTATTACTCTTCATAGTTGCAGTTTTCCCCACTTCTCATTCTTTTACATAGCGAGTTGCAGCACTTGGTCATGACATGAAGAAGGTCATATATTCAGATACTATTTTTCTATTCTATGAGGATGTTTTAATGCATTATCTTTAGAAATTTTGAAAATAAGTTTCAGTGTCTCTGTGTTTTTTTAAACTCTGAAATCCATTTAGGTAGTAAGACAGAATCCTTGAAACTCGTACCTTGGTCTAGATACTTTAAAAGAAAGCAGGTAATTCTCCTTACTTCCAGTCTCAATCAACACGTTTTAACGTGTCAAACTTTTTGCAGGAAGAAGGCGCCCTCTGCTGGAAATGTCAAATTTGAGTGTGACCAAAAGCACCAGTCATGCTGCAGAGTCATTTGAGAGTTTATCACAGAGTAACATCAGGAATTAAGTGAAGAATGTGGAAATTACAGCAGTGACACCTTATCCATATACTGGTACTTATTTCTCTATGCCCTCTTTATGTAAATGCTACACTAGCATGGAAAAAGTGCTTAAGTAAATTATGGATTTCACAATTATTAATGAACAGATTACTTAATGAAGTATGACTGATTACTGTTGCTTGTATCATCACACCATAGAACTTACACTAGTAATTACTTTCATTATACCTACTCAAATGTTTTATGTTACATTTTATCTCATTGTGTTTGACCACTTTTTGAAATCTTGTTCGTATTTCATTTTCTATGTGGGATGTTGTGTTGCATGTATTGTTTTATTTTAAAGGCACTGTAGAAAAAGATAAATATAAACACCACCACGAAAACTATACTTCTAAACTATAGACACAACTTAAACACCTCATATTGTTCTACTAAGTGAACACATCTCAGTAGTTTCAACAGGGACACTTCAGCTTTATCTGTACGTTTGTCTGGTTTTCCTCCATTTTTTTAATTAAACACTATCTCCTTTACCCTATTTGCATAGGTGTTCTTATTCCACTCTAACCTATCCGGCCAGGATGCATTCTTTTTTGTTTTATCTGTATTGGCCTTTTTGTCTATGTTCCTTGTCTTTCTCTATAATTGTTGTTCTACTGACCTGAGTAAAAAAAAGCCCTAAATAAATAAGAAAAGACATTGTTAACAACATTTTCCCACATTTTTGGAACTCACCTCCTATAATAGTCCGAATGAGAGAAGCGTGTCCCGGACAATCTACCAGCGTGAACTGCAGGCTGTCGTACCGCTGCTGTGCGGGGCTCTCCCGCAGGTGCTGCGGGAGATCCACCGTGAAGGAGGAGAAGCCGAGGTCCAGCGTGATGCCTCTCTCGCGGGACTGCGGGTTCTTGTCGAAGGCTGCCGTGGAGGCGGTGCTGCTCAGCGCCCTGGCGAGCGACGTCTTCCCGCTGTCGACATGTCCCAGCACCCCAACGTTGAAATTCAACGTTTTAGTCCGAGCGTCGACCGAGTCCGACATGTTGCCGGATTGCTTTACGTTAACGGGTTAGGTTTCCCCACCGTTGGACTTTGACTCAGCTCAAGTTACGGCCAAAAGTCTTCAGGCAGCGGTATCAATGCTGCTGCTGCTGCTGCTCACAAACTGCCCCTTCGTTGTCATTCGTTAATTTTAATTAAACACTTAAAAAACACTGTTATAATACCTTCGCAGCTTACAGAATATATATAGTTAAACGGAAGAGTTTACTTTGGCAGATAAAGTAACAGTGGCTTCCCGGTGTGCGGGCAATCCATCCTCAGGACAACACGGAAAGCGGAACGTTTTTTCATTACATATCACACGTTTTAAATAAATTTGAAATTGTTCTTTAATTAAAACGTAATTTTAAAATATGTATATATAGATGAAAACTCTCTAGCTGTTATTTTTCACACTTATTTGAGGTTATTATTTACTTACTGTCAGATTTCTAGTAGTTTCTAATACGACAGAGCACAACCGGAAATGAAAACTTAGGGGCGGGATTTTGGTTTTTGGAAACGATTGACGTGAGCTTTTAGCCAATTAGTGTGTTATATAAGTATGCACGGTCCAATCGTTGTGCTTAATAGTCCAAATGGGCGGGGCTTTTAGGGTAACGCTTCCTCTGATTTCCCCTTAGTAACCCACATGGAAACAGAGTTCACTGTGTTTTGAGTTTCGGCGCCGATTGAGGCGGTGAGAGATAATCTGAGACACAGGCGGTCATTTCATTGCCTTGACCCCCCCCCCCTTTTTTACCATTTTAAATAGCATATTTATACACAGCTATGAAGATCGAGGAAGTAAAAAGCACCACGAAAACTCAGCGGATCGCCTCTCACAGTCATGTCAAAGGACTCGGGCTCGACGAGGCCGGGAATGCTAAACAGTCAGCATGCGGGCTAGTCGGCCAGGAGGCTGCAAGAGAGGTAATATTAACTTAGCATTGTATTTAGCTTATTCTCGTTGTGTTTGATTCGATTATTGGAGCGCTAAATGGTTTTTACAAAGATGATTTAGCTAATTGCATCCGGTAATGTACACCAGCAAGTCAATTCCGTTTCCAACGTGGTGTCGCTGTTGCACACACTGGTCAGCTAAAGGGAAGGTCCTCTCAAAAGTAACATTTATATTTTCTAAAAAAAGGTTTTGTTTTTGATTTATAATTTAGATGCGGTTTAGAAATGTGGCCACAGATTCCAATATATCATGGAAACAATGCAGAGATAATAAGTGTCATTGGGACAGTGGCATTTATTTAAATAGTTTAACGCTTATTAAAACGCGTGCTAACAACTAGTTTTTTTCTAGGCCATTTTAAATATTTGAAATTGGTCATTCTCATGTTACCTACACCATTCCATATAAAAAAAAGCATACTAATTCGTGATATATTAAATAAAAAAAAATATAAGATGCACGCACGACATGAACAGAACATGTACATTTTAAAAGACCTAATGAATGCTTCTTAAAACTGGATTTTAAAAGTTTTTACTTTCCATTTTGCCATCCATGATTTGTCCCTGACCCCATTACAGACACCTGGATAAACTCTTAATCACCAGGACATCCCACCATTCTGTCCATCTTCCCTGCAGTTATATCCTGTTGATTCAGATTCTGTTTGTCGATAAATAATGGGGCTCCATGCTATGTTCACGCTCTCAGGCTTGTGGTATCATTGTCGAGCTTATCCGCTCCAAGAAGATGTCAGGAAGGGCAGTTTTACTGGCTGGTCCACCCGGTACAGGAAAGGTAATGTGAAGTGATCAATCATCAACAGAAAAGCAGCAGTTAAACTATTAATTGTGTTTTTTTTATTAAAATTGTTGTTGTTGCTTCTCCTTCCTTCAGACTGCCTTGGCCTTGGCTGTAGCGCAGGAGTTGGGAAACAAGGTGCCTTTCTGCCCCATGGTCGGCAGCGAGGTCTACTCATCAGAGATTAAGAAAACAGAAGTACTGATGGAGAATTTCAGGAGGGCCATCGGTGAGTTTCAACTCATAGTTTTTACCCATAAACTGGATGGCTGAGGTTGTGTTTTTTTTAATGCACTCTGATGATGTTTGCTATTGAGTTTACAGTTAGGACATGCACAACATTTTTGCTTTTGAGAAACAGTGGACAGTAATAGCAACAAGAGAAAGGAAATGTTAACCACCATGAACCCAAATCCACTCCACACCCATTGTTTTAAGTTGCACAAACCAATATTTAAAAGCCTCGGCACACAAAAACAAGTGCCAAACTAAAGTCCCTTCCAAATAAAAGAAAAAATATCATTCCTAAATCTTTAGCCTGAAAGGGCCTTAAATATTCAACACAGCAGCAGAGTCCTTGGGCAGGACTTGCAAGGTGTCCCGCTCACCACATTCTGCAGCAGATTTCTAAGAGTGGTGTTGAAAAGGAAGGGAAGCTCGAGGGGGGGGGGGTTTGTCTGGCTGCTGATGGCACCTGTCGCAGGGAAGGAAATGGAGCTTGGGTAGAGGGAGAGGTGTTCATCAGCACCTTTGCTCCTCCCTTCAAATATGATCTGCGGGGGCGAAGGGGAGGTTTCATTCTGAGCTTGTCATCACCATGTTGATAAGAGGTTTGACAGACAGTCCTCGCCTTAAAGGGCTATCGAGTAGGATTTAAGGGGATCGATTGGTAGAAAGGGAATATAATATTAATTCAGTTTTGTTTTTTATTAACATCCGACTGCTTGACACTTAGAATCCTTGTTTTTATTAATTTGAATGAGCCCTTCATATACAGTGCAAAGTATTTGCCCCCTTGAACTTTTTGACCTTTTGCCACATTCAAGATTTCATTCATAAAGATATAAAATTGGATTTTTTTTTGTAAAGAAATAACATTTTTTCCCTGAACAATCCACTATTGATCTAAATGACTCTTAATGATGAGTCCACCTGTGTGGAATCTAGTCTCAGTATAAATGCACCTGCTCTGTGATAGCCCCAGAGGTTTAAAGCACAAACAGCATCATGAAAACCAAGGAACACACCAGGCATTTCTGAGATACTGTTGTGGAGAAGTTTGAAGCAGGGTTAGGATATGAAAAGATTTCCCAAGCTTTAAATTACTCGCTGAGCACTGTTCAAGCAGTTTTATTGAAATGGTAAGACTATCAGTCCACTGCAAATCTGTCAAGACCTGGCCAACTAGGACAGCTATTAGTCACACACTACAAAAATCCACCCTTCATGGAAGAGTGGCAAGAAGAGCCATTTCTAAAAGAAATCCACAAAAAAAAGTTCAATTTGAAGTTTGCCATAAGACACCTAGGAGACACACCATACATGTGGAAGATGATGCTCTGGTCAGATTAAAAACAAAATTGAACTGTCTGGGGAAAAATACAAAATGTTATGTTTGGCATAAAAGTAACACTGCACATCACCCTGAACACAGTATCCCGACTGTCAAACATGGTGGTGGTAACATCATGGTCTAGAATTGCTTTTTTTTTTTAGCAGGGACAGGGAAGATGGTTAAAATTGATGAGAAGATGGATGAGCCAAATACAGGACCATTTTGGTAGAAAACCTGTTTGAGTCTGCAGAAGACCCTAAGACTAGGAGAGAGATTTAACTTCCAGTGAGAATCATTTTGCATTTTTGTTTTTTTTTTATTTCTAAAGAAAAAAAAAGTTTTATTATTATTATTAAAATATTGTATTTCATTCATTCCACTTTAAGATTGTGTCTCACTTAGTGTTGATTCTTCACAAAAATTCCATTTTGATATCTTTATGTCAAAGCTGGAAGCCTGATCAAAAGGTCAACAAGTTCAAGCCACTGTATTTACAGAGGGAGCTGCTTTTCTTCAGCAGGAGCAAGATGATGTTTCTATAGTAAGAAGGGCAAACCAAGCGCTGGCTGTAAAGGAGGTCTTTTGTGCCATATCAGGCAGCAGTGGCAGCTTGAATTTTGCAGTGAGAACACATCAGTTCGAAGATGAAGATGGAGAAAGACAACAAATAAGTGGTTGCTGGTGCAGGATAAACATCTTGCAGAGCATCATTATGTATCACAAATAGCAAGCAAGGTTCTCCTTCACTTTATAGGAACTTTTTGGTTGCAGGCTTAGAGCTAAAAACCACTAAACACAAAAAACCCACACACTGGCCCTTTTTAAAACTCTGATCAGCCACCTGTGCAGTGTTCATAATCGTGGCCAAAGGCTGCACAAAAGAGCAGCACGAGTGTAATTGTGTTACAGAGATTGATGCCCAAGACATATTGTGGGCACGCGCTCTCTCTGTAATAAAATGCATTCAGTCGACTGAAGGTTGGGGCGGCTTAGTTTCAGCAGGAATATAAAGGCCCGATTGAGTTCTCACTCTATACTGTAATGTCGCCCTCCTTCAGGATTACGTATCAAAGAAACAAAGGAGGTGTATGAAGGGGAGGTGACAGAGCTGACCCCCTGTGAGACCGAGAATCCCATGGGTGGCTACGGAAAAACCATCAGCCACGTTGTCATCGGGTTGAAGACGGGCAAAGGCACGAAGCAGCTCAAGGTCAGATCAGAAGCAAGCTATATAGATGTATAGATAATCAAATATATATATATATATATATATATATATATATATATATATATATATATATATATATATATATATATATATATATATATATATATATATATATATAGGGCGACACGGTGGTGCGGTGGGTAGCACTGTTGCCTCACAGCAAGAAGGTCGCAGGTTCAAGACCGCCTTGGGCCTGGGTCTGGGGCCTTTCTGTGTGGAGTTTGCATGTTCTCCCCGTGTCTGCGTGGGTTTTCACCGGGTACTCCGGTTTCCTCCCACAATACAAAAAACATGCTCAGGTTAATTGGTAAACTCTAAATTGCCCATAGGTGTGAGTGTGAGAGTGAATGGTGTGTGAATGGTGTGTGTGCCCCACGATTGGCTGGCGACCATCTGGGGTGTATCCCTGCCTCTCGCCTTAACGCGCTGGGATAGGCTCCAGCAGACCCCTGCGACCCCGAAAGGGAATAAGCGGGATAGACAATGGATGGATATATATATATATATATATATATATATATATATATGTGTGTGTGCACCAGGTTCCATCTAGATGTGTCTTCTATCAACACCCCAAATTCTCTTTCACCATCTATCTCTACATTGAAATGATTATTATTTGGCACCTATTTTAGCAATGGTTTACTAGTTTTAGTAACCGGAGTAATGCCACCAGGGACATTAATGGTTTAAATGTCTTTACTCTGATGTGATACTTAATAAGAAGGTATGGAACAGTTTCTTAGTAAAAACTTCTGTGTTTTTTCCATAGCTGGATCCCAGCATTTATGAGAGTCTTCAAAAAGAGCGAGTGGAAGTGGGGGATGTTATCTACATTGAAGCCAACAGCGGAGCGGTCAAGGTATTACTATGTTACTTTAATGTAACCATCACAATTGTAACCATCACAATTTGAGAAGAAAACCTTATGGTTTTCTTCTCAGTTTCTTGTCCTCTTCAGTCCTTCATGGTGGCTTCTCTTTCATCCCTCTCAGCTCTGCATGAAAGCTCTGCTGCATTTCTGCTGTACAGGAATGAGCCCCTCTCATTCCTGCACGCTCCCTCTATCTCTCCATCTCCCCCAGTGCCTCTCGTTCCAGCAGCGGGGGCTCGTGGCCTGCGCTGACAGGCCGCGATGACGGCTCCTTTAATCTCGAGTCGGAGGCCAGAGGCGCAAGGCTGGACGACACATTTGTTACTGTTGACAGCCGTCTCATGACTGCCTCCTCTAACTCTTTCATCCCTCAGCCGCACGCCGTCCTCTCTGCGATGGGCTGGCACCAGCTTCAATCATACACCTGCTCTCCCTCCCCTTATGCGCCGTGTTCTGTTTCACTGTTCTCCAGAGCAATGGAAGACCTTCAGGTTTTTTTTTTTTTTTTTTTTTTTTGTTGAGCGATGGCCACACGTTTCCTTATTCTTGTGTCTTTTGCAGCGACAAGGTCGGTGCGACACTTTTGCGACAGAGTTTGACCTGGAGGCGGAGGAGTACGTGCCACTGCCCAAAGGCGACGTCCACAAAAAGAAGGAAATAGTTCAGGACGTTACGCTGCACGACCTGGATGTCGCGAATGCCAGACCCCAGGTACACAACTGCAGTGGAAGTAACAGGCATTTGTGCATCCGGTCACATACTTGTACAGTATTCAAAATAACAGCATGACTAAATCCAGAATTCCTATAATAGTTTTTATTTTAGGCAATGGGAACACTGCTTTCTATGTCCTAAATCAACATTACATAAAATGAATATTTGCAGTTAAAAAAATAGCGTCTGCATTTTTCTCAAAACTCAAATGTACTGTTTGAATCGAACAATCTTCAGGATTTAGTGTTTCTGTTGATCACTAAACTAATATTTTGTTACATCTGTGTTGCATGGAGGCAACCAACTTCTGGCTCCTATGAACAGGTATTTCAGCCTCACAATTCTTCTACATTCCTTGGGTTTGGGTTGCAGCATCTTCAACGTTGCCCCACAAGTGTTCAATGGGATTAAGGTACAGGGATTGGGTTGGCCGCTCCAGAACTTAAATTCTTTTGGGCTGCAACAAAGATGCTGCTAGTTTACTGGTGTGTTTGATATTTATTTTCAATTTAATAAGACTTTGTGGGTGCTAGATACCACAGGCGTCTTATAATTGTCATAGTACTCACTGGTAATCACCCAAATTTCCATGCAACACAGATGTAAAGCAGTTGTCAGAAACTGGTTATACAACTAAATATTTTTTGTGGTTCACAGGATTGCAGAATCCTGAAGAATTTTTAGTTTATACTGTAAAAAATTGTTGTTTGATGAAAAATGCTGACTGCTATTTACACAGCCTAATATTACTTTTTATGTATGCAATTTAAAAAATGACACATTTTGATGTAGAATACAACATGCAGTGCTCCCAATGCAGCTTAATAGAATTCAACTATATAGGCTTTAGTCATGTTTTAGAACACAATTGTGTACATGTAATGTTTGCACGGAAGCTTCCTCACCACTGCTTATTATTTATCTCAGGGAGGCCAGGACATTCTCTCCATGATGGGACAACTGATGAAGCCCAAAAAGACAGAAATCACAGGTAGTGAAGAACTGAAAACTTTACCAGATCCTTTCACTAGCTGGCTTTTGTTCGTTCATTCATCTTCCATCTTTTGCCGTTTTCAGATAAGCTGCGTGCAGAGATCAACAAGGTGGTGAACCGCTACATCGACCAAGGCGTAGCTGAGCTCGTACCCGGCGTGCTGTTTGTGGACGAGGTGCACATGCTGGACATCGAGTGCTTCACCTACCTCCACCGAGCCCTGGAGAGCACCATCGCCCCCATCGTCGTGTTCGCTTCCAACAGGGGACACTGTTTAATCAGGTTAGGAGATCACAGATTGAGATTATGGGGAGAAATAATGAGTTGTAGTTTAATACTTTTTTTCTAATGCTTTTTGTGTTTTAGGGGAACTGAGGACATCAGTTCACCACACGGAATTCCACTGGACCTGCTGGATAGAGTGATGATCATCCGCACCATGCTGTACACCCCACAGGAGATGAAGCAGGTGAGTCTGAGGGTCCAAGTATCATGCAAGATGTGCGTCTTCAGGGTGGTGAGCGGCACCATGGGTAGAGTGGCTGGCCTATATATAGAGATTGTAGTCCTCGCCGCAGGCCGCCCCGGTCAAATCCTGCATCAGATGGCCCTTTTTCTCTAGGTCATTCTTCTTCTCTCTGCCTCCCACCTTCCTGTCTGTCTCTAATGTACTATCAAATAAAGACAAAGAAATATGTGTGACTTTGTGACCTGTCTGCTGATTTGTAGATCATCAAGATCCGTGCTCAGACGGAGGGGATCAACTGCAGCGAAGAAGCACTTGCACACCTGGCAGAGATCGGCGCCAAGACCACCCTCAGGTAAAGATCCACGGTGCTTCGTGCCACCGAATCGAGTGGAGAAGGCGTCGTGCTGTTGCGCGTACGGAGCGCCTCTCACTTCCTGTTTGCTCTCAGGTACGCCGTGCAGCTGCTGACTCCAGCCAGCCTGCTGGGCCGTGTTCAGGGAAAAGAGACGGTGGAGAGGGAGCAGGTAGAGGAAATCAACGAGCTGTTCTACGACGCTAAGTCCTCGGCCAAAATCCTCCAAGATCAGCATCACAAGTTTATGAAGTAAAACTGGATCCCTGACCTTTCCATTCTAACTCCCAATGCTGGTGTCATCTGCCAGTTGTTACATGGTTCACTTTATTTGTCCATTCTTGTTCCATGCTTTGTTTCTTTACATCTTTTCCCTCTCCACCAGGGCTCATTAGTGTTCTAACTTGCACCTCATTTACTTTAGTAGTTTTGTTCCAATTGATTTTTATGCATTTTTTTTGTTGTTGCAAATCATTTTTGAATAAAAAAGGGGAAAAACAGATTGTGACTGGTCGCTTTAATGTATTTGAATTGTTACATGTGTACAGATTTTTACATGATTGTTTTTGATAAACTCCTCATAGTCCAGGCACAAATGCACTTACAAATTATTTAGAGTGTTTTGGACAAATATGAATGGATATAAAGCATGCTGATGTTTTTAAAGGTTTTGTTTATGTTCAAATATATGAATTGCCTTAATTGGGTAAATGTGGATATGACAGAACAATAATAAAACCAGAAATCATGGCTTAAATATAATAAAATTAAAAAAATACAGGCCAAAACCATTTTGAGTAGAAGCACAGATTACTTTAGCAGGGAGTCACTATAAAGGAGATTTAACATTTCATGAAATGAAGCACGGCACAAAAACATTGTCGTCCATTCGTTGTCAGGCTACTTCCTGATTGGTTTAGCCGAGCGTGTATTGAAAACCGTCTCGCCTCCTGACTTCACCCCGCTGAACACCGAGGGAGCGGCTTTACCCATTTTCTCTGCGTAGGAAGAGAAATGACTATGAGAGTATTTCACTGTGGATGAGGCAGAGAGAAGGGGTTACGCAAACCAGCGGATATGCTCTTTATAAATACACACATTCTATCCCGCTGCGTGAGAGAGAGAGAGAGAGAGAGAGAGCACTGTTTGACAGGAGTCTCCCATCAGTAAAGCCCTCTGGCCCTCTGTATATGGAGTGGAAACTTGTACATCATGCGGAACATCCCTCACACACACACACAAGCTCAATGCCATAATGTGACCTTAGTTTAACCAGATACAAAAAGAGAAAGATTGTTCTTTCCATTTCATCTGGAAGACAAACTAACACTGAACCATAGATCTTTGAATCTTTATTAGTGTGTGTGTGTGTGTGTGTGTGCGCATGCTCACCACATTCCTCCATAACTTCCATAGTCTTGCTCTTTGGTTTCTCACTTCTACCCAGCATATTCTTTGCTTCAGCCAGGTCCTCTTCTCTCACTTCAGGGCGCTGCAGTTGTTCGTCGTCTTCCTGACCTGGCTGGAGGGCAGTAAGAGGTGTAAAAAAAAAAAAAAAGTTACACCAATGTGCCAATATAAAGTGAACAATATGAGAACATTTCAGAACTGTGGCCTTACTTGAGACATGTTGTGGTTGAGTAGCGGTGGAAGATATCCTGCGAGGAACTCCTCCCTTTATCAGCTGTCTGGTGGTCCAGCCCAGATATATATACACAGTCACAACCTTCCAGCTGATTCTCCAGTGGACAATAAATCTGTTCTTAACATTAACAAATGACGCAATGAGTGTACATGCTCCTCCTATTTTCTCTCTGCCTCTGGTTATTTTCAACTGTGCCGCTTCATTAAAAATTATGAGATCACTCACGAAGCTCATTCGTAACTTGCAAGTCAAGCAAGTTGGACTCACAGTTCAAAAGATCTGACCGTTGGACATCAAACCTTCCAACAAACTTTACACCTTGCTGGATTTATGCACACATAACCTGTATATGCAAAGCAAAAAAAAACTGAACATAAAAGTAAACCTTGTCCAAATTTAAAAGAATGCAGTTTCCACCCCTTCCTTCCTGCCCATGTCCCATTATTACATCATCGTCCCTCAGGGATCCTAATTTAGTACAGAGGAAGGATAAACAAGTAAAATGTTTCCTAGCAGCATTTTAATTAACTTCAGGAATTCAACCAGTTTATAGTTAATCTCACTCTCATAAAAAAGATTTAAAAAAAATTATGGCTAAAAGTATAACATTGATACAAACATATGGCGCATATGAAAATGTGACTAGACTTCAACACAGACAATATAATTAAACTAAACTTCAAACTCAAAGTAGAGATCTATCATAGGCACTGTTTGTGTATGTAGGCAATGCTTCATCTCAGCTTCTTTACCTCCTAAGAGAAATTGGAACTTTAAGAAATTGGAAAGTTTAAAAATTAAAAACATACAGTGTTAAGTGAAGTAAAACTATTCACATAGGAATGTCCCAGCCAAAGGGACTTGAACCTGCGACCTTCTTGCTGTGAAGCAACAGCACTACATGCCAGCCATTAAAATTATCAGATTTAATCAAATGCAGTGCCTATTTTTTTTTTTTTTACACAAATTTCATTAAACTTTTCCAAATGTAATCATCATTACATTGCTTGTCTGTGACATCACAGAAATTTTAAGCCCAGCAAGTCCATATTGCACCAACTTTGACACTGCAATTACTGTGTACCCAGAAATACAAGTGTGTCCAGGGGTGTCAAAGGAGGGCCGAGTCGGTGCAGGTTTTTGTTCCAACCAGGCAGTAACACACCTGATTCTACTAATTAAGCACTAGAACCCTTCTTCATTAGTAGAATCAGGTGTGTTACTGCTTGGTTGGAACAAAAACCTGCAGCCACACTGGCCCTCCAGGACCTGGGTTTGACACATGTGGTAGTCTGTAGATCAGATGAACATTTCTCTAGATACGCAGGGAAAATACATACAGACACATGTTTTTGCATCATAGATTTTATGTTACACATTATAAAATACTATATATTAAAATAAAAGGATATTCTTCATAAATTAAAATGCAAGTTTAGCTCTTAGGGCAATGAATTCATTTTTTCCCACTTGATCATTAACACAAATACAAATTAAGTTTTGATTTATTGTTTAGGAATTACCTATTCCCATTCATTTTCATCCACAATTGGATCCCATAACAGTCATGCTAGTGTGTAGCTATCTTTAATGGATGTGTGACTAATTTTTTACCAAATGGGTATTAACATAACAGGAATGTAAGACATCTGTCCTCTGATACAACCCTTACGCTGATATAGAAATTATGTTGCTGAAATTAAACAAAATAAATATACAAACGAAACATATTGAAAATAGTTAGTGGTAAACACAACTATCAATCTTCGCTTCCCAATAGGCAAGAATGAGGAACAACTGGGTCCAGGGTCAAACCTACCTGCTGACCTCTGCCTTAAAGAGTCAGTAATGTGTAAGTGGTCCCTCACTTACAGAGAGTCAGGGAGCTGTCAAAAAAACACCTGTGCGGTATCAGTAATTCTTTAGCTACTTATTGTAGAGGAGAAAAGGTTTTGGCAGTCCAGTAAAATACCTTCCCCATCTAATTATGTGTGTTTTTTTCTGTACTGGGGCAGGAGCTGAGTCCTCACGAACTGAATAAGCTGAGTCTCTGAGAGAAAAACGGCTAAAAACACACAGAGCAGACACACCGCTCCCACACAGATATGGACCAGGCGTAGCAACCAGCCACCGTCACAGCAGAAGATACCCTGAAACCACAGAATAAAGACGCTTAAATAAGGGCCACAGACACAGATTATTTAGAATAAAACTGCAATTTAAGGTCGATATTAAAGGGGCCCCATTATGAAAAAAGTGCTTGTGTGTATATATCTATTTATTTCTTAGTGATGCACGATATATCGGCCAACCGATATATATCGGCCGATATGTCACGTTTTTTAACTTATCGGTATCGGTCCGATATCAACAAATTCTGGCCGATATGTCAACAATTGGCAGAGTTAAACCGCTACAGTTAGTTGGGTCACTGTCTGCGTGTGTCTCTGCGACGCGCTAAGCTAGCTGGCTCGCTAAGCTAGCTGGATGTGATGTGACGGAGCAGCCCGCTAGGACCAGCTAGCTTAGCGCGTCGCCGAGAGACACGCAGACAGTGACCCAACTAACTGTAGCGGTTTCTCCTAGCGGGCTCCTCCGTCACATCGCATCGCCCGAAAAGACAAAAAAATGCGCGGAGCGTTGCTCCGGGTGTCGGACGCCGTCCTGCCGCCTCCGCATTCGCCGCGGCCGCCGACGTCGCCGCCTTCGCGGAGCTCCATCGGGTCCGCTCCGCCGTACTTCCTCTAACCACATGACAGAGTTTTACAGTGAGCCTTCCTTTAAATGAAGAGCACTGTTGTGCTTTTCAAATGTACAGTGTTTTTTCTGGTCTGTACTAAATTTGTGACACTACAGAAAACTTTTTCTCTACATATATCGATATCGGCAAATATCGGTATCGGCAGTGACTGCCGATATGTATATCGGATATCGATATCGGCCGAACACATCGCACACATTCAAAATATTAAACTGGGAAAATTGCAAAAAAGGGCCTCTTTAAAAAAAGAAAGAAAATGTATAGAGAAGAAAAATACACATGTTGCTGGTACCTCAGAAACTGCTGTGACAACTGCACTGACGGTCAGTGCCAGCAATAGGTGCGGGGAAGGCAACAGGCCTCGCAGAGGTTTCCATGGACTGGACTGGAAGTAACGATGTATGTAAAGCAGGCTGTGTAAGATGCGAAGGCCCATGTTGAGGCAGTTGGCCAGTATAAAGCCAACGCTCCCTGCCCACCATGTCAGCATGTAGGACAGGAGCAGGAAAGACACAGACAGACCCAGCATCACCAGGTTATACCTGAAAGCACCCCCCCCCCACACACACACACACACACACAGACACACAGACACACACACAAATGTGATGTTAAGTGACAGGGCATATGCTGTGGAATAATTAAATCTCTGGGTTTTTACATCTATATCCTTACTTGTCAACCTCTTCTTGGCTCATAGCAGCAAATACAAAACACTCGGTTACACCGTTAACAGCTAGCAGGAGGACATAGTAGCTGTAGCATCGTAGCAGAGTGGGACCTTAAAAAAAAGATAAATGCATACAATTTCTGTGACTAGGAACACCAAACATAATTTCAAATGTTGTGGGTAAAAATGTGATTATTTTGTAGCTCCCTTACCCACACCACTACTCAGCAGAGAGCCACCGTAAATGTCCAGAGCCAAGTGAGAGTAGGCGTAGCCAAACACTGTGATGATCAGACCAATCACCAGCACCAGTTTCAGGAGACACTCCAGGACCTCTGCTGCTATAGCAACATCATCCTATGGGCAAAAAGCCTCATAAAATCAAACTAAAAGCCACAAAATCAGCACTGTTAAATTCCATGCGACAAACCTTTTTTTGGCTTTTGACATCACGGCCTCTCTCCAGCACTTTGGCAAAGAAGATGTAGAAGCTCTCCTCAATAGGCAAGAAAATAAAACGTGCCACCATGGAGCCCAGATTATTCACAATATCATAAACTCCCTGGTCTCCAAAGCTGAGGACGTTCAAGAAGGTCATGACATAACGTTCACCCTCCGTCAGGATCTGCTTCAGGAAGGACTGTTTAAAGAAGCTCCATGTGAGCCGAGCCAGAGCCCAATCAACCAGGGGCTGCAAACAAAAAATAGATGATCATCATTTGTCCAAGAAGGAAAACAGTAATTATCGGTTTAATTTGTGGAGATAAACCGTAGATAATAATACCTTTCCATCAGATTTGTGGGGCAACAAATCTCTAAGACGGTGCAAAGGAAAACCCTTCATGATCGCCTCTTTAGACCCCAAGAAGCGAACAAAGTAAACAGCGTAGCACAGCACGAGGACTCCTGTGTATACCAACTAAACCCAAAGCTTAAAATCATTAAATGTAAACAGAAACATTGACAGAAATAATGCAGAGGACTTTAACTTCTTACATGAGCAGCAGAGAAGATGTAAAGGCCCATTTCACGTGAAGACACCACCAGCACGACCGTTAAACTGCACTTAGCAATCATTGCTAAGCTCTCAGCGACCACCTTCAGTCGCACAAACATGTGAGCTTGAGCCAGGACCCAGAGGGGCTCGGCAAGGAGCTCCTGCACTCCCGCAACGGCAAACAGCACCACGGCAGATCCATAGAAAGGAACAATCTGAGGATCTGGGACCTCCAGGAGCCACAGCCACACACAGACCAGCAGGGCTGCCCAAAACACACCAAGAGGCAACCTGGGAGGTGTGCGAGGTGCAGAGATAAAGATCTGATTAGACAACATGTATTGCATATAACAACACTGAAATTAGCCTCAAATTTGTAGCTTCTAATTCAGGGTTAAGGAACGCGATTTCATATTTTTGTCAAAGCTTATGAACGAGGGTAAGACATTGTAGCAAAAGTCATAGCACTGTTTAAAAACCCAGGTTCTGATTTGTGAAAACTTTATCTTCTTATGGAAACTGTAAAAATGACCACATTAGTCTAGGTCCATTATATTTAGACTTGTTATATCTGTACTACTGTGTAGACTCATTACACAGTTTCACACCTTTTTCAATTTGAGAAAAAATTAAAAAAGATCTGATCTTGAAATGAAGCTAGAAATTTCTGTCATGAGTTCACATCTCTCCAATTCATTGGTTATGATCATGTACAGCTGGACAGTGAAAGAAAATTGAAATAATAGTTTTCATCATTATGTAAAATAACTCACGTCAGCCACAGAAGGTTGATAACTTGTCTCCAGCTGTGCTTTGTCCCCGATCCTAAACTCAGACAGGCTCTCCGGAAAGCCTCTCTGGATAAAAACACTAATGTGGAATATAATAGTGTAAGCCTGCAAATACAAAGACAAAACAAAAATCAAATCACAGAAGCAGGTCCAATGAATTGCTCTAGCAGAGTGTGTGTAGGGTTCCTGCATAACTAAGGCTGTGGGGGCATAATAGTCATGATATGGGGACTCGCTTCTCTTATAGGGACAAAAAACGAGTAAATGACTAAATGTCAGGGTGCCACCTTGTTTAGGTTAGGCATGTGGTGTTTATGATGCCTCTGTATGTGTAGGTCTTGTCGTGTGTTTACTCTGTACTCATGCCATCACAGCTTACCTGACATTGACGACCCCGATCAGCTCTTTGGACACAAACCGCAGAGTGAAGGCATTCAACAAGAAGGTGAGCACGCGGAACATCACCTGACACAAAACCAGGATAAACAGTATTAATCGTTTAACACACGGAGGCTATGATGTTCTAGTGTTTTTCGCTCAGGAGTGTGTTTATTTACCTGTAGCAACACATTATACGATGCGAGTGTGGACGCATCCTTCAATACATCTTGAGAGCTCATGTTGAACTTCCTCTGAGTCGCTGGAAACTTGTAGTGAATTTGACAGCTTATTCGCCGCGTTCTGCCGTAGATGAGGACAATGCGCTCATTATATGTCACAGATGCGGCTGTCAAACCACCGTCCTGTGACAGCTGTCAATGTGGCTGGCTAGACACACCGAGAACGCCAGCTTTAATTGTAACACACGAGTGAGAGAAGACATTTCGGTGAACAAGACGCTGGAGACGCTTCCGTACACATTCCGTATTTACGTACGCACGCACGTACGTTACGCGGTGACGCCACCACAGCGTCATGTTTAAATCAGCGCCGCTAGAGAGCGTAGCTGTCACTTCTTTAATCTGTGGTAGCGACTCATTTCGTGTAGCCCCTACCTAATTTACATTGACGCTATTTGTGTTATTGCTTTACTTAATTTCAATATTCTATTTATAAATTCAAATTAATTTGTTTTCTCTGTTTCCTGCATATTGTATTTGATTTCTTGATTTTTTTTCACTCATAGGAGTAGTGAATGGTACATGCATGTTTATTCACTGGCTGAATGCATGTTCATAATGTTCAAGAAAAAGCATGTGACTAACTTTAAATATCTATTTTGACCCAATTGTTGCCATCAACCACTCTGAATAGTAGTGGTAGAAGTACATTTTATGATCTTTTGTCAAACTTTTGTCTGTGCACTCTTATTGATAAATGTGTAAAATTCAAACATTTACATTGTATGATCGCTACTCCTTCTTTTGTCCACTATTTTCCATTATAAAAAATGTTTTTATTTGCCACGGAACTGCTTGTAATTGCATTCTCTGATCTGCCTAACAAAAGGAACCTCTTATTAATATCTATTCACTTTGGACCAAAGAGAAGCTGTCACTTCACCTCTAAGAACACACTCTTCATCCTAAATCTTTATGAAATGAGGATGATCATTGTTGTCAATTGTATATCTTCCAGAAGTTTAAGAAAAATATAACAACAGGCTCGGGAGTTGATGGTTTTTAATCAGATGTAAAAGATGGGAGACAGTATAAAAAGTACATCCTCAGCGAACCAATATACATCATACAGCAATATACTGTACATATACAATTTATATACAGCATTTCAGTGACTTCCAACTAACGTACCATTAATTTATTATTTTGCACACAATCTGCCCCCATCCACAGATAGGACCTTTTCAATACAGCTTTTTAAATCTAATCTTTACATGGCACTGTTTCATCAACCACCCAATCACGAGTTCTTCCTCAGCAAGGCATAATTTATCCAGTCAAGGGCATGAATTCAAGATGCAAACGTATAACTTTCATAATATAAACATACGGTAATAAGCTATATTTAAAGACAGATAGGTTTCTGTTGGTCTGAGATTTATATACATGCAGTCACCTCATTCACACAATCAATCTACACTTGAAATATACAGTACAATTTATTCCTATATTTTTCTTTCTCAGTTGAGTTGAATTGAATATTACCAAAAGGGATACAAGATGGCTGCAGATGGTAGCAGTGACGTCAAGTGGAATGTAAGGATTTTCAAGCTCCCAACCTAAAATTATTACACATACAGGCCTTCGCAATCTAAAAGCATGCACACAAACACTATAACATCAATATATACAATACAAGGGCCCGTTTCTACTCCTATAATCTCTACATGTACCCAAGGAGAATAGATTGTACTTAAAATAACGTCACATATACTACTTGTGAAGCAGCTTGCTCATTTGCAAGTTAAACATGTGACAGAATACATGAACTGTCCCGTGAACAGCAGGTATGTAACCCGAGTCTGACTGTCGACAGTTACTTTTCAAGAAGGTGCTCCATCTTGGGATTGATGAATGAAAAGCCATCAAATGCTGACTGATCCATGGAATCAATGAAGTTCTTATCACTGTGGGAGAGGCGGGGCTTCTCGCTGAGGAACTCTCGATCAAAGTTGCTGCAATCATTTGGTGCTTTCTATAATTGCATAAAATATAAATCAGATTATACTCATATGTAACATTTAAGACATGGTCTTAAAGTGAATGTAAACCTCATTGGCTTGTGTATAGGGCATACCACTTTGGGCTTGAAGGGCGGTTCAATCTCCCTCCTCTCCAGGGCCTGCCAGTTAATGCCCTTGAAGAAGGGTTGTAGACAGATATTACCCACAATTCCTAGCCTGCGCGTGGGGTCTCTTTCAAACAGCTGCAGGGAGACAAAGTCAGTGAGTAAAGGCTGTGCATGATAACATCCTTTTCAGTTATAAGCATTGACATTGTCCAATTGCTTTTGAATTGTTTCCATGGTGTTCTTTGACAGATGGATTTTGTATGAAAGCTAAAGGTATAGACCCGTTCAAGCATGTCTTTGGCTTCCTTGTTGATCCAGCGGGGATAGTGGGGAGTATCCATGCGGATGGACTCAAACAACTCATCTTCATCATCTCCATGGAAAGGTGATTGTCCAACCAGCATTTCATACAGCAACACCCCAAATGACCACCAGTCAACTGAGAATGAGTATTTTTGGCCCAGCAGGATCTGAGTTGAAACACAACACATTTTAAATGGGTCTCATTCCAAACAGAAACTGGCCGTTTCCTGCATGCAGAATGATCAATTAGAGATTTGAATATTTCAGACAAAGAGAGCAACTCCAAGTTTGAAAAGCTGTACCTCTGGAGCGATATAATCAGGAGTACCACAGAAAGTCGTGGCGCGGTTCTCTCCAAACACATTCTCTTTGCACATGCCAAAGTCAGCGATCTTTATGTGTCCCTCGTGATCCAGCATCACATTGTCTAACTTAAGATCTCTGGAAAAAAAACAACCACAGCAGATTGCATTGCACTATTTTTTCACACAATACCAGATTTATGCATGTTCAGCTTGATAATTACAAATAGAATTCTCCTAATATTTTTAGAGGGCTAATCATCATTTTCATTTTAAGGCAACAAATGGTTTCAGTTCTAGTTGCTTGATTATTTAGCCCAATTTTACTGTTTAATTTGAATCTGATTCATTGTGGTTACATGGTGCAACAGGTACTCTATTTCTGAGATGTAAGAGTCCAAATAGATAAACAAGTCCGAATTTTCCTTTGCATACAGTATATTCACATTTGCTTGTTTTTTGGACTGCAATTTTGCAAAAGAGTCCATGCAAAAAAAACACCTTACTTTACACAATAACATTTTCTGGAGGGAAAAATGTTAAAATGCATTAGATCAGTCTTTAGTATTGAGTTTATGGGCTACCAGTATTATCATGTAAGTGTCTGTACTGTACATCATAGACTCTTTTTTACTCTGACCTGTAGATGATCCCTTTGGAATGTAAGAACTGAAGACCACAAACAATCTCAGCAGAGTAGAACCTGTAGAAGTAGAAGACAAAGATAGCAGAGAGGGACAGACATCAGCCACTGCACCCTGATGAAAAGCTACAGGTTTTCACTGCAGCTCTGTCATAGAAGTTGGCAGCTAAATGATGGTCACACTGCAGACTCATCTCAATGTAGGCCTGAATTATTGAATAGGACATTTGTATGGAGTAGAAGACAGGTGAATAATGCTCTCATAATGTGAAACCAGAGACCCGATGGATGCGAAAGATTAGACCATCTCTGACCCGCTTCTCTTGTCGTCTGTGTCAGGCCAATGGTTGAGTCCAGAGAGAAGATAAAGTAGCCTCCGCTCAAACCCGATAACTGTTCCATCACCATAAATGAGCGACTGACAAGAACCGGATAGGTTGTCTGGTTTATCAATACAGTATCTCCCACTTAATAATGATAAACATACTCTAGCTGCAATAAAACATGTTGGGATGTGCACTGCCAATACAGTTAGTTTAAATGGGATCTTCTATATGACAAAAGTTAAGACAATAGACTAGACTTCACAAGGTCAACAGGTTAGGCATAACTACTGGGAGGGCAAGACCTTTGTGCTGATAAAGATAGCACTCTGAACTCTGCAGTTCTCTCGCTGCCTGAGGAAAAAGTATTGCATAACCAAATCCATTCCAGTGAGACAATTTGTAGAAACAGACATATTAATTACAGTAATCCGCATATGTTAAAAATGAATGTTGATGGAACAGCCAATTATATTTCTTTCTCACTCACTGATAGTAAATGATCTACCCAGGCTAAATGCAGTCGATGAGTGAGGAGCATTATTGTAGATGCCAACACAAGATCAGGTGTCTGTGTTTGCAAAGTAAAAGAGAATTACGCCTCTCATCACATGGGTTCAGAATGAAGCCACCGCTTTGACTGCTTTTCAATATGTCATTGTCATCCTTCCATGTTATCCCTCCAATAAAGGAAATTTGAACATCTGCAATTCAATGACAACGGGCCAAACTCCAACTTGCGGAGGAAGATTGTTCCTCGGTTCCGACAGTCCTCTTTACAGAATGTGGAATCAATAAAGTTGACACCTGCAAAAACGTTTCATGAAGGAAAGTAGATCTCTCTGTTTGCAAAAGGGAGAATCTTTAAAAACTGACTAGTGTGCCAATATTTTTGTCTGGAGGGATTCCCATGGAGTGCTGAGCAGAGTGGTGGGTGGTAGTAACTGATACCTCCCCATACACACAACGAACAGACCCGCTCACTCCCTACAAGGCCAGTCTGCTAGTGAGCAGCAGCCAAGCCTAGTCCATCAGGGTTTAGCATTTTGTATAAACATAAAAATACAGAGTGCCAGTGCAAGAGTAATCCTAAAATCTTTTTTGTATGTCTTCCTGTTTGTGTGACAGATCCGACTTACGTGGCTCTGTAGAGCTCAAAGCGTCCTTTCTCCTGAATATGAAACATCAGGTCTCCTCCGTTCAGATACTCCATTACAAAGAACAGATGCTCCTGTAGACAAATTTCACATTCAGTGTGTAATTATGCAGAGTAGAAACTGAGCTACCAAAGGTGGAATGGGACCTGCCTTGGTCTGGAAGGTGGAATAAAGGTGTGTGAGGAAGGGGTTATCCCAGGCTAAAGCCAAGACTCTCTTCTCCACCATAGTACACTCCACATCATCATCCATCAGCACTACATCTTTCTTCAGAGCCTTTATAGCAAAGTACTCTCCACGACCTTTCAGCTCTGCCAGAAGAACCTGGAGAGAGAAGAAGGGAGGAGAAGAAAAGAGAAGAAAAGAAGAATATATGAAGGGATGGCATGCAAAACAGTTAATAAATTCACATACACTTATAATCAGTGTCATAATTTCTATTCGAGGCCTGTAGTTTCCAGTGTGTTTATGGTTGGAGTGTTGCTGGTTCACTCATGATTATCCTCTCATTATAGGGTTGTTTTTTTTAAACTCCACTTTCACAGTCAAAATTGTCGCTTTGTACCTTGCCAAAGCTGCCTTTTCCCAAGACCTTTTGGAAGATGAAATTGTCCACACTGATGCGGTTCAGATGGGTAATACGAGACTGAGGCCGCGAGCTAGATCCGTCCCACACTGTGCCATAGGGAGTTCCATCTAATAAACAGTTACACACATAGACATTAATTATTCACCCGATTATTTAAAATACTATTGCATGTTATTCTGCATAAATAGCAATAAAGACCTTAGGTTGCGCATAAAGAACACTGACCATTGATTTCCAGTCCTGCCAGCTTGTTGACCTCATCATAGATTCCAATATCAGGCAAATCAGGCAGGTTTGGATCTGAACGGCGAGTGGAAGGTTTCTGATGGATGGAGACAAAGAAAATATAGACAGCGACAGGAGAGGCAGTCGAATATTTTAGAAAAACAACACAAAATGGATTCTTATAAACTGTATCTACAGTGTAGTCTATTTTGTTCTTTTATCCAGTAAGGCACATTATGCCATGTTCTTTATACTATGAACATTATACTGTGCAGTTCACATTGTTGTATTTTTTTATTGGGATATTTATCTGTTAACTGTAAATTAACGGTCCTGCTAACATAGTATTCACATTTGTAGTTTATACTGATGTACATTAATATGCTCTGTCCCTTTTAAATAAACATGAAACCACTAAACTTGCCACTCCTTAAACACACCAGGCCAGTGAGCTCAGGTTGCCTTTGTTAGGTATCACATTCTAAACAATTTGTCAGTGGACACCAGGGATTAGGAGTTTCACATTCAAGTGACACTCAGTTTGATGGTTATACTTTGAACTTGCAGTTATGTTAATATATTTACTAGAAAGGGCCAATAATGTGTCAGTAAAGAATCAAATGAATGCCATATGATACTTGTGACATGATACTTATAAGAATGAAGAGCCTTGAATGGATATGCCCTTACTCGGTTAGGTTTAATTTGCATTAGAAATAGGTTTAGATAAGGACTTTGTTTCGGACAAAAATGGGTTCAAGTTTACCACTAGAACATGGACTAAAACCATTCACATACAAATAAATGCTAGCCTACAGTTGTTCTCATCTTAACAGTATTTTTCGCTACATCAGTGAGTAGTATTGAGTAAAAGACAGTGTTATCAGATATCTCTAGTATCCATGTGACACTTGAGTCAGACTTGTTCTTCAAATTCTTCACCTTACATAGACTTCATCTTAAAGATTTAAACACACTGATTTGACCATGCATAGAAAACTCCTGACCACCTCCATGAACGTACCTGGCTGACTTGTGTAAGGGCCTCGGCTAGTAGTTTCTGGTTGATACCACAGAGGTTAGCCACTTTATCCTGGCACTTGTGATGGACATTCATGGCACAATCTACAAACATAACAAAGAAAGTCTGCAACAAGCCCACATACACTCCCATACTTGAGTCAATCACATATGTACTATACCTTCACACTTGAGGCCTTGTTTAACCAGACCCCACAGCAGACTTCCACAGTGGTCACAGAAGGTGGGACTCATGTAGTTATTGGTCTTGAAGCGGTGTGGCATGTCAATCTTAAAGCGCTCCTTCTGGAACTGCGGCAACAGAGGGGATTCCTCATCTCCGTGAATGAGCGGCGGCAAAGGGATCCTAAACAAAGGCCTGTAACACCTGACTGCCCTGCGCACATGCCTCATCCTTTCCTTTCTTGCTTAGTGCGGTGTTTCTCTCTCCGAGTCAATACTGTCAGAAGTGACCGCACTTTTAAATCTTCTTGGATTCTTTCAAGGTCTACTCTGAGTGAGTACACGCCCCATCTGTTGTTTATCCTACTGTGGGAGTGTTTGTGCTTATTTCTACGTAGCCATTATCTCTGGAAGTTGGTCTTTGATCCACCAATATTGATCATCACTGAAAAGTTTCTGAAGGTAGACCCAGACTGGTGTCTTCCTTTGTATTTAAGTCTGACCCTGGAAATCCAGTCAACTTGACGATATTATCAGCATTTTGCAAAGATAAGGGATGCCCTTATATCAGTTTTATACAGAGAGGGAATAGGTAACATTTACTGACATGTGTAGGCTTATGGAGAACACTCATAGTGCGTAGTGTTACGTACCACTGTATCCCGACTGTTGGCAGCAGTACCGGTACATCTGCCAATGATTTTGTCTATGCATTTCTTATGTATGGCTGCATTACATTCTGGTGAAAAGAAAAGATAATGGAGATTTGTTTACTTGTCCACTATCTGAGAACAGTGAAAATAAAACCTTTTATAGTCAATGTAAGACAAATCAAGTCAATTTATTTATGTAGCGCCAAATCATATCGAAGGTTATCTCATGATTCTCTTCAAAAAGAGCAAAGCGGGCCATGGTCTTTAATATGGTAGTATGTTCAGTATTTTTAAATATACTTTCATTACATCATTGTAGGACTATACTCACGTTTGCATTTATAGCCTTGCTTGTTGAGGCCCCTGTGGGAGACAAAAAAACCCACAAATGGGTCAGTCTGCATCAATGTTTAATCATGTAAATGTAAAGTGTCTCCTCATTAATCAAGTGTTAGTGATAAAAACGAAACACCCACAGTCCACCCATGTACAGCACGAACTTCCTCTCCAGTCTGAGCAAAAGTAACTTCAAAGCAGATGAATGGCGATCTGCCATCAGTGGATGAATGTTGCATAATCAGATGCATGATACAACCTAAAAGGAAAGTTTCCTTGGAAGGTTTTATCAAAAACATCACAAGCAAACCGATTGCCTATGTCAGCCTGACAGAAATGACTCCAGTCAGAGATTGTATAAAACTGACTCATAAGGCCGCTCAAACACATTATGTCTGTTTGGAGTTCTAGCATATCAGATTTGTGGTTTATAGTTATATATAACCCCCATTATCTGCCGTGAAGGACTAAAGTGTAGGCCGAACTGACCAGACAAACTCTCTGCACACGGAGCAAAAAGTGGGCTGTCTGAAGAACGTGGCGATGAACTCATGGTTCTTTATGAAGTGGATCTTTGCCTGCTTGATGGCCCCTCGTCTACGGTTCAGAGTGGGAGCCTCTTCCTCCTTTCCAGCCATTTTATTACTCTCTTCCAAACAAATAGAGAAACACAGATCAGTTATTCCACAAAACTGCAATAGAAAAACAAAGGTCACTTTATGCAAGTCACCACTTGATAGCCCGAGTAATAATCTGGGGACCAATAGGAATTGCTCATGTGAATGCCTGCGAGGGATAAGATTAAAACAAGTGGGGGGGACAGTGTTTGTGTGTATGTGTGCGTGTGTGTTTTTGCAATGATTACTACAATTCGGAAATTTGTAAGGAAATCTGTAAGCCTACAGATAAAGCTTTATCGACATGGTATGATTATTGCGAAAGCTAAATGACAGATATAGAAAAGATTCTTCTCCAATTACACACTATTTGCACACTTTCCTAATCTTTTCCTGAAAAACTATTTTCTCAAACAATCATTTACTTTTGGTGACGGGGCTTTACACGAACACAACCTGATCTACCGGATAGAAAAGACAGTTCTCACTGTTTATTTTAAGAGATTTCTGTATTTGTGGTCTTCTACCTGGTTAAAATGGGATGTTGTGCATAGCTGCGCACCAATCAAGTGCAGCAACACTAGAATCAGAATCTGATTGTTGGTTTTGCTTATCTTGTAAAGAGCTGTCAACAGCAGATAAGGTGAGTTTTTCAGTTTTTCAGTTTTAATAAATAATAACTAAAGCTGTGTTGACAATTATACATTATATACTTACAATTTAAGAAGAATATTAAAGTAGAGAACGTCGAAAAAAAGAAAATTGTTTTCATGTTATTTCCTTTCACCTGTATCTGTTCCCTCCAGAAAATACTGCACTGCCATCATCACTTTCCCAGAAGGATGGAGATCCACCTGGATGCATAAACAAGCTTTTAGACACGCAGACAGCATGAGATACTGCTCTACAGGGACACACAGCAATCTGGAATGTCCTACCCAGAATTCGGCGCGCCCGTTGCCTTTCTTGCAGCGCTCAGCAAGTACAGACACGCCGACGGTGACCTCAGCCAGCGGCTCCTCAGCCGTCTTCATCAGCAGTATCTCAAGTACCCGGCCCTCGTAGATGTGAGCGTCAAAACTGGCTTTCCAGGCTGGGTACATTGTGGGTTTCCGCTGAACGAGAGTCTTACCTCGTTCTGGAACAAGAAAGATGGTCAGAGAGAGATGTTTCTATTCACAGGAAACCACAAATAGGAAGAACCAACTTTGTCTACAGAAACGACAACTTCTGTAAAAACAGTGGTTATCTTATCAAAGAGTATCTTACCAGTAGTCAAGGCCTCCTTCATTTTGATTGCACAGAAAGGCGGGTCGGCCAGGGGGGGCAACACGCCCAGGTTGTACGAGTTAAAGGCAATCCTCAAGAAAGGAGCCATGGTCACGGGTACCAGGGTCACCTACTATCAGATAGGGACAGTGTTGGTGACATGTATCTATGATGGCATGATAGTTACACACACATACACAGCTGTAGTTCATTACCATATCCACCTGTCATATTACATATATACACACATTTGCACAGTCTCATGCATCAAAACCACTGAAGTGTTACAGGTCAATTTTAACCTGTGTAATCCCTGTATGCAGTGTGAGTATAAGCATCAGAGAAAGATGATAAGATAAACATTGTCCCTTAATTAAATATATAGAATTAATTTTATTGTGTACACTGTACATACTGTATATTCTACACCTGTCTGACATCTGCACCTGCACAAAATGTGCCTTGTAAACAAGGACAAAACAACCTCGGTCAAACCGCAGTTACATCCCCATGCACGAGAGTAGATTTGATTGTAGCAACACCATGACTTTGCTGTGTATTTTGTAATCTCACTTTGAGGAATTTCAACTCAGTCACGCCCACACGGAGAAAGACACAGATATTCCATCCATCCATCCATCCATTGTCTATCCCGCTTATTCCCTTTCGGGGTCGCAGGGGTCTGCTGGAGCCTATCCCAACGCGTTAAGGCGAGAGGCAGGGATACACCCCAGATGGTCGCCAGCCAATCGTGGGGCACACACACCATTCACACACCATTCACTCTCACACTCACACCTATGGGCAATTTAGAGTTTACCAATTAACCTGAGCATGTTTTTTGTATTGTGGGAGGAAACCGGAGTACCCGGGGAAAACCCACGCAGACACGGGGAGAACATGCAAACTCCACACAGAAAGGCCCCAGACCCAGGCCCAAGGCGGGTCTTGAACCTGCGACCTTCTTGCTGTGAGGCAACAGTGCTACCCACCGCACCACCGTGTCGCCCACACAGATATTCCATCAACACCTATTTGCAATGAAGAACAGTTTGTAAACTGACTACAGTGTTGGTAGTTTTTTGAATGTCTGGCATTATAAGTGGGGAAGCATTTTTGTTATTTTCATTCTTATTAAACATTTATTGAATAAATTCTCCCTTTCTAGTAAAAATAACTTTTTGCATTATTTTGGGCTCTTGTGATTGGCATTTTTCATCAGTTTGTACATGTGCATGCAGAGATGTGGTTTCAACTTCTTGCATCGCTAGTTTCTCTACGAGTAATACAACCACAGAAACACACAGGTGACACCCAACAACCTATTGTGTTTGCCAGACGTTTGTCATGCTGTGAATTAATTATACAACTGTGTGTTTGAAATAAAACTAAAACATCAAATACAACATCACCACACTTCATACTACTTCTGCTCAGTACTTGCTTAGTTCCTTGTCACAGTGTTTGCCTGCACTACTACAAAGGCAGAGCGAGCCTCAACACGTCCATAATCCAAACACAAGCACGCAGTGCTCCACAGTAGGCCTAGCTGGTATTTACAATCCTAAACCCATAATCGCCCACACTCTGAGACCAGAGAAGAAGGAACCAGAAAAAAAAACATGTGGGAAACAAAGAAAGTATGTGACCATAGGAGGGGAGGGTGAACAACCATGTTAACTCACATACGCACTCCGCTGTGAGCTGTGCTGTCAGGGTTTTGGAGTTAATCGATAGCAAGCACACTGTGTAATTGAGGGCGGTGCAGATTGATTACCTTGCAAACTGTTCATGTGCAGTTTCGATTTGTCCTGACTGTTAAATTCTGTAGATATGTGCCTTTCACCAGTGTACTGTAGTTTGGAACGTTAGCTTCTGACTCATAACTCCTAACACATTATAATATCTGTAATGACGTCTGTAAAGATGATGATCAACATTAATTAATAATTATTATTACCACTATCATTATACCCAAGAGCTTCGCTTGGGCTCTGTATAATTGTGTATCTAACCTGTAAAATGTGTAATAAGACAACCATAACATAGGTTTTAGAAGCATATTGTATGATACAGTTGCAGTAATGGCATCAGTAACTGGAAACTAAACCACAGACTAACATTACTATTGAAATTTATTAATTGCAAGTGAAGGAAGAAGCGGTACAAAGTTAATAAAACAGACAGAGCTTGAACGGTACTCAGTAGCCTACAGTGATATGAACTGCATGTTATTAGCACTTTAATCTATTCTGTAGCAATGTCAACACCAAGTTCATGCATACAAGATTAGCACACACACACTAATATCACATGCAAAATAGCAATAACAGCAAATTGCACTAGTAAAAAGCAATGACTTATTTTTTGCTGGTAATAATGTGAAATTGAAACACACACACACACACCGCACACATACAGGTTTAAAGCGTTGCGGATATGACCATGTTTCAGTGCTTCTGCACATGATGTTGGAAAAAAAAATCAGATTTCAAACCGATTTGCAATGTAACAGTGGCCATTTGATTAGGTTCAGCCTGGACCTGAGAACAACTTAGTGCATCTGAGTTGCGAGAGGAAGTGGCTGATTGCCAGTGGTTCGGAAGGATGATGTCGCCACATGTCTGTTATTTTGCAACCGAACACGCGTTATGATAAAACAATATATATATATTTAGCGTTTGGATTTACACGGACTTCCTGAATAGACATGGCTGCATTCCGCTTCACTTAACCTAATATATGCAGACAGGAGCCGACCGTTTCGGCGCTTTGCGGTCACGTCAGCCACTTCCATGATGGCCAGAAACCACCTGTCAATAACTGGTCAACCAACGTTTCCATAGTGACCCCGCTGCGCCATAAAATAACCTGACAGGTCGCAAATTCCATCGCAGCAAACCAACGCAAACAACACACCACTAGAAAATAAGTAATAAAGTTGGCAAAGTAATGTTATACTATTTCAATCTGGTGAAAATTATGACATTTTTGTTTGTAATTATCCGTAGAAAAGGCGCGTAGCGTTTTCCGTTTAACAAATTAACAATAGCTGATGCCAGAGCAGCGGTTACAGTCAAACTGGGTTACAGTTGCATTTTGAACCCAAAGATGAAAGGGAGAGAGAGAAGAGAACAGGGGGTTCGCTTTTTTCAGTTTTTAGGGGCAACTTTCTGCAAACTGCAAAACAGCAAAGCGAAAACGTGTGAAAAGCTAGAGCGAAATGAAAAAAAACAAAAAAAACAAACGAACGCCAGTCTCACCTCGTCCTGCAAACTCGGCGCTGCTTTTCTTTCTTACCGACGGAAAGTTCAGTTGCTCGTTCGTTCTCTTCCCCTCCTTTTTTTCGCTCTGTGATTCCGTCGATTGAGGAAGTGCGGCGGGCGCTCGCAGGCTTTCTCGACAAGCTGTGACGTCTTCCTGCTGCACGCGCGCATCACGCACGCACGCGCGCACACACACAAAACACACACAAAGCGGTCCGTGCCTTAGTCCTTGCACTGCACGAACTTGCCCTATTTTGAATAAAGGTCCTGTCAGTTGTTATAACACATTTTTGCACATGAGTTGGACTATTCACGGAAGTATGAATCAGCCACAGATGGCATTTCCTCATTTCAAACCCCCCTTGGGCAGATATAAATTGATGGGGTAGTTTCATTGGTTCATTGCTGCAGACCTGTTGGATCACCAGAAAACCTGCCTATGCAACTATAGCTGAATTTACTCTGCAATGCCGGCGAGCCTGCCCTAGATTAATGAAGCATAGCCTCCATTGTTTCCATTAAAAGTGTTTGTGTGGTGAAGTGGGGGTGACTAGCAGGCTGCAGGCGGGGGTAGAGTTGAGGCTTGAGTTTTTTTCTTTTTTGTTTTTTCTGCTGGTGAGGAGGTAGCAAATTTGCCTTTCGCTGCCAAAGAATATTTTCTACTTCTTAAGTAACACCATCACTTCCAAATTACACAAATACGTTATTTATTCCATGCCTGCATTCACCACCACCACCACCACCACCCACTCCTTCCCCCCTCCTACACACATCCAAATATATAAATGTGTGTAGAAATGAGGAAAGGCAGAAACTTAATAATGCCAACTGAGCCATTCTCATTATGATGCCACCAATGAAATATTGGCTGAAGTGAACACAAATCTAAATTAGGAATGTGCAGCTGGTCTATTCCTGCAGGCTGAGTCATAATTAAATGTTACAGTTTTCAAGTATGAAGTTGTTTGTGCTGCTTTAATATCAAAGCGCACAAGCCTTGACTTCAAGGCATGAACAGGTGGACAGGTCAAAGGTGTGTCAGTATTCCCCGCTCTTACATAACAGGCTGATTCTGACTCACACAGGAAGTCTGCAGCAGCGATACTGTAATGTGTGTTTGTCTGTGTGTGTGTGTGTGTGTGTGTGTGTGTGTGTGCACTAAAAACTTCACCTGGCTGCTCTTCTCTGATTCTGACGCATATTCAAAGCTCAAGGAACCCTCCTTCTGTTCTTGCTGTAACACACATATGTACACACTGGCTGCCTCGATCCACCCGTGGGATGTAAACGCTGCAGATCAGGCGGATGTTAAATTTAGCACGCACAGTTTAGAGTGAGCCAGATATGCAGAGAAATTTCTTTTCAAACCTTAATTTTTGCTTGAAAAAGACACTGAGGTTAAGGTGACGTCAAGCTTACAGCATGAAAACCGATGTTCTTCATAATCACAATACATCAGAGATAAAGTACCATAATGCAGGAAATCAGCCAAAACTAAAACATCATTTTTTTTTAAATCACATTGTGGGGACTTGATCATGGTCAAAAGTTGTAATGTTGTTGTTGTTAATTTAAATATTACTATATTTTTCTTTACCAAATACTTAAACATTGCCCCCCTTATGCTCTGTTTGTTGAAAAGTGCCCTCTTGTTGTAATATTAAATAAATAAATTAGTAATACTGCAATTTATCTTGCTTATGAAGTGTTGCTATGATAATTACGGGCTAACATTGTATTTTATGGTTGTAATTGTTATTCACATTATTCTGACATTGACAGCCCAATAAATGAAATGAAATAACGAACATGTAATGACCCATTTCCTTGAAGGAGACTGATGAGTAAGGGCTTTAATATTACAGGATACATTAGGGTGTGTGTAAAGATGATTTGTTTGTTGCAACGTTTTTTTAAGGTCAACAATTAATACAGTAAAATAATAAGAACTGTGATATTATGTGAGCATCACCATCAGAGATAATACTGCAGCCTTGTCTCTAGGTTCATGTCCTGGTGACTGCAGCTGGAGTTTTACACTGTTATTTTAGAGTATAGTTTATAGAAGAGTCACATCAGAGACATTGCCTGTTTGCTTTCTTGATGAGCAATGGATAAGAAGATCAAAATTACTCTCATGTCACTGCAGTAAAAATGCAGCTGGATCCAGCAGCTACAGAGACTAACTTTGCACAAAGACTTGAAAAGGAGAGAAACAGCTACCCTGCCTCTGTCAAGTAAAATCCCACCAACATCTCTACATTTTATTATTAATGAGAATTCTGCATGATAGAGGGGATTATCTGGTGTGGAGAACAGAGTTTGGGGTCTCTGCTGGATGCTGGGAAACTGCTCCCAGCCAAGAAATAGTTTGGGACAGTAAAAATATTTTTACACATTTTTTTGTACAAGTTAAATGGAACACATAACATTTCAATTATTGATTTTTAGAAGATGAGAAGTGGACTTGTTTCATGTGCTTAGCTTAGCCTTAAATATGTACTTATTGTAAAAAAAAATGTGAGAGAGGTATTAATCTTTACAATGAAGAAATTATTAATTTAATCATAGAGGAACTAAAGGAAGAATAAAACCCTGAGTGTACTGGTCTTGGCTCAGAGTTTGCGTACAGACATGAGCACCAACGCTGACAGCTGCTGGCCCATCTGACGTGTGTTTATGCTCCTCTCTGGCTGCAAATAATACAATGATCACAAAAAACACGCGACAAACTCCATGTTTGGGCAACAGATATAATGAATGTTCAGTCTGAGATGCAGAATGTGCTGAAGTCTGTGCGTTTGAGGCAGATTGGGATATTTAAAGATCCAGGGGAGGTGGAATATGTGTAACATTGACCCGGCAGTGTAGGCTGCAAAGACTTTGCTAAGTGGGACAAGTGGGAGTGCGTCCCTCTATTCTTCCAGCCCCTCAACATCTTTTTTTCCTCTTCCTCTCTCCATCTCTGCATGATGGTGAAAAAGACAAGGTGCAAACCCAGAAATGTCAAGACAATGTCAAGTGGACACAGCTATTTTTACCTATCTCATTCTTCTCTTTACCCTTTATTTTTTCGATCCCTTGGCATTATGTAATCAAATCTGTTCCTTTCCCCTGAGGACCTTCTGCCCACTTATTAAAGATGACAGTGCCTGCTGTTGTAATTCACGACATCAACACAACAAACACTGAATTGCATTCTCAGGCTAAAACTGAAAAGGACCAAAAAATGTGTCAGTGTGAGTTTGTCATTCGATATAACAGATTTCACGCCGCTCCGCTGGCGGAGCATCATGGGTAAAAAGCCATAGATGAGGAAGTTCAGCTCAGAGAGAAAAAATCAGTTGGTAATGACTGCAGAGCCGAGCACATGTACCACAGCTGAATGCATCCGTCATTATCGAGCAGGTTGTGTGTGTGTGTGTGTGTGTGTGTGTGTGTGTGTGTGTGTGTGTGTGTGTGTGTGTGTGTGTGTGTGATTGATTATTTGCTTCTCTCTGCATTGCTCCTGCCTGCGGCAATATGGAAGTAAACTTAGATTATGACACTGTTGCTGCCCTATTGTAAATATCAGTGTTATATCTTCCACCAGCAGCAACACAGCAAGCTTTTATCCCTTTTTAAAAGTTATTAAGCACATAGGTAATCCTGTTTTAGTCTATTCTTCAACCAGCTCGTGTCACCAATGTCTTGTTTCCTGTTGTTTAATGGCAGAGGCTGCAGATGAAGCTGTGCTGACATGTCAAGATTTTAATATTCAGACAAACTCTCTACTTGCGCAACCATTTAAATCTAGTGAAATATAAATACATGTTGACTGCACTGAACCACAGCCAAGAGATATTTAAGTATTCTAGGGTTCAGTGAGAAGGACTTTTTTCAAGGAATTTGAGCGTTGGGACTTGAACAACAGGAATGTGATGCGGCAACAAAAGCAAAGAAAACTGGATTCAACAGGAACAGGGAGGGAACAGAATTGGGGCTAGAGATGGAGAGCGCAGTGATGAATGATCTTTCCCTATATAGGACGAGGTGTCTGCAACTTTTCAGAAGCCCCAGAAAGCAAACTTTCTGCCTGATATTATTCTGGGTCAGGGAGCCTCAGGAGGAGACGAGAAGCAGAGCAGGCCTGGCCTTTCTCTGGCCGCACGAGCACCCTGGTCCGGGTATCACTCAGTCCCCCTGTGTCTTCCCCATCAGCTCAGAGTGTGATCCGCAAAAGTCGGCAGCTTGGTGTTTCATCAGAATGGGCCACACATCGGCCGCCGCCGCCACCCACAGAGAAATGGTTTCCTTATTTGATACGCTCTTGAAATGCTCACATGGGGGACATAATGTCCTGAGCTCCATCAGCAAGGACACAGTGACAGAAAGCCAACGACAGCCTGCTGAACCCCAGTGTTTAGTCCACCTGCCATCTAGAGGACGAGAGGAGGAGGAGGGGGATGAGAAAACACAGATGGTTTCCATTGTTATCACCTCCTTTACTTGGCTTTAAAGTAGTGTTAGAAATAAACCTAATAAATCGTCAGTTTGGTATAAAGTCCAAGACACCCATAATATAGGTCAGTTAAATCAGTCCAAGGCAAAAAAAAAAAATCTGTGCACAACTGATTGTGTCCTTATATAAACATGACTGTACATTATATTTGTTAAAAGCACTTCACACAATAAAGACATATTTCAAAACCAAAATGCATATTTTGTAAATTAAGTACAACAGAGGCAGCTTGTGGCCTCTTTTCTGAAGGTGCACTCCTATTTAAAGGTACATCTCATTTCTCTGGTTTATTTCTTTTTATATCAGTGCAAAAAAAGGAAAAGAAGCAAATTTACCGTCAGCACCATCTCCAACACCAGAATACATGGAAAAGCTACAGACACTTCTAATTTATATAAAATTATTAATTCTTTGATACAACCTGTGCTTCAAAGTCAGAGAGATTAATTTAATCCAGTGGAAGAACATGGATAAAATGAAAAGGAAGTATACATTATACATTATTAACTGGAGGTCAGCTCATTTCAGATTTGCTTTTTTCTGAGGGGAATGCCCAAATGTTAAAATCATCCCCCCCCCTAGAAATAACATTAACACCACCTCTGGCTAAGTTGTATATTTGCGGATATGGATTGTAGAATGTTTCTTTCTCTTCTAAACAGCGAAAATAATCAACAGGGCGTTCCATGGTTCGGAGGAACCTGGCTGACCAAGTGCCAGAGGAAATACAGGTCACATCGATGTAATGTTCCACACCGGCAGGTATCTGGGCCAACGCCTCTCGTGGCTCTCAGCGTCACACCTGCTGTAGCGGTAGGCAGGGGTTGCTGGAGGTGGACAAAGTAGGTGATCGTGTCCTTTTCTTCAGTCCAGCCGGGGAAGTTACAACTTGCAGACATCATCAGGTACATTTTTTTATTCCCAGAGTAGCTGGTCCTATAAAACTGTGGCTTCCTCCATGGCATTTACCCACCTGAATGAGGAATCAGGACAACATTTTAAGTCAGGTGTTTGTTTTTTTCTTGCATAATCATTCCGACTGTTCATTCAATGGAAACAGTGGCACCTACAATGTAAGTGACGGGGGTTTAAAAGTTTATCTTAAACCAGAATGAATCCTCAGCACAGTCACAACTATTCAATAGTAGTATATTTTTTCAGTTTTTTAGGGCCAAAGTCTCTGTTTTTGTTATTAAACTTCCACTGCAGTCCAACAGGGAAATGCTGTGAGGAAATATAAAAAAGGAATTTGATGCTAAAAAGAACGTAAATGTGGAAGATCCACTTGTGACTTACTCTTCTATGCGACTGTTCGCAGAACATATTGGTGATGTTCATATTACCACTTCAGATGAAGGATTGCATGGTCCGCTGTTAGCCACTCAATCTTGAGCCTATAAAACTTTTTTTTTTCTCTCCAGTTGGCAGCAACTTATTATTAGAAACTCTCTGAGTCATCACACTGATATCTCAGTGGTGTAATGTTTCAAAACGCAGTTAGTTAGAGTAGCTTCTCTAACTTAGCATTTCAAAACGATGTACCAGGTAAACGGGTGCCTCACCTCTGGGCTGTGTAGTTGTCCTCTGCTTTGAACGTGTAATACAAAGTGTGTTTGTGGTACAGCTGGAAGACGTTGGCCTCCTCTTCGCCGTGCTGTCTGTCAGGCAGCTTCACTGTGAACCCCAACAAAGGCAAACTCTCTGCAGCTACCTTTTCCTGCAGACAGCACATTCATCAGGGGAAAACAAATCTATTATAAGATATAGCAATGTTACCTGGAGGGGGGAGTTTGGCTATTTTTGGTGCCTACAGTTGAAACTCCAGCTCATGCCACTTTAATGTATAAGATGAGTGGATGAATATGTGGTGTTCAGGTTGAAGGGGAGTGGGAGTTTCCCCTCACCTCTTGGGCTCGGTAGGTGTAAAGCACCTTGTCTTTTATTAGGAACCACAGTCGTTTCCAGTTTCTCTTGCTCTTCTTGCTCCGATGTAGATTGCCGCTGATGGAGCCCTCCTCTGACACCGTCACCTGCACAGCAACAGAAAGAGATGGCACTCACTCGTCGTTCATTTTAGGGTCGGTGGAAAATCATGATTGGCGAGATGAGAAAGTCAAAATGTGCGTTTTCTCTGCATGTCAGGTTCTTGCCATGATGTTTTTGTGAGATTTTTTTGATACAAAATGTCAAACGGCGTAGAGGGTTCAATTATCTGGTACTATTATTTTCCCCAAAAAAATGTCACATTGTCACTTTAACAGCGCAGCGAACCAGGCTCCTGAAAATGATGCAGGTGTACCTGGTTGAAGGACATGGCTCCTTTACGATGTCTCCAGATGTTGGGAGGATGAATGTTTTGGAACACAGCGGAGAGGGGACGACTCGACCGGTTCGGCCGTGGACTATTCTTACCCGGGGCAGACACGTCTCCCCCTGGTACGACAGAAAAGAGATTTGAAACACACCAAAGGTCAGAAAGGAAATTATAACACCTCTACCCACAAAGTAAACTACATGACAGCTGTGCAATTTAAATATTTGAAGCAGCAAAAGCTTTAAATTGATTTGGTAAATGCTGGTGAAAACAACGGGAACGGTACAGTTTTAGAAGATCAGAATTAAATATCTTTTTCACAGGGTTAGGGTGACTTTCATACGGTGACCCATGCCATCATATGTGATGATATCGGTTATTAAAGGAAAGTAAATAAAAAAATCTCTCATAAAAACCTACAGTATATCACATGTAATGCATATTATACATACATGTTGGGAGTGTATTTTCACTTAATTGGGTAACACACAGAATTAATTACATGGCTAAATATAATAAATAAACATTTTATTATAAACTGTGTTGCAATCCTAAACAATCAAATGTTTAAGAGCAGGGTTTTTCCAAACCTCTCGTCTTTAACTCGTTGTAACAGTGGTCACACACTTTGGCCATGCGGTCCTTCATGTATTTCAGCGGGTATCTGTTCTTGGAGCAGCTCCGGCAAACAATCTGTGTCAAAGTTACACGAGGTCACCACAAGCCCAGAGAACACTTGTCATCACGGAGCCCTGCGTTTTTTTTATCTGTGTGCGACTCACTCTGCCGCAGCCGTGGCAGTGGTGTCTGCGAAGCGTGAGGCTGAAATCCGAGGTGCAGTTCATACACATCATGACTTGGGACACTGGAACAAGTGTGGGAGCTTTTTCTCCTAAAGACAGACGCAGGCGATCTCTGGCCTGACGCACACACACACACATACACACACACAGTAAAAGATTATTTACCACTTCACGGGGATTGATCATCAGTCTCATTCTGGTTCTGAGACAACAAGGATGACTGAAGAAAAATGTGACTAACTAATGACATAAGTGATTTCACCTCTCCTGTGCAGCTGTTGAAGGCCACGGATCCTCGTGTATGTTCAGTTACAGCGCGGCTTAAAGTGTAAAACCAGTCCTCTCTTTCTATGAAGGAACTGAAAAATTAACAGACCAAGGCACACAAACGTCATTATTACTACATAGGCAAATATCAGCTGCAAGTTTCAAAGATTTTAAACTTCTTCGTCATTTCTTCATCAAAGCTGATTACTAGAAATGATCCACCTTCCACTGTCTAAACAGGACAAAGTACAACGTGACCCACCTTGCAGACAAAGTGATGGAGATTTCCGTTCCTTCGATCTTCAGGGCACTTTGGACATTTTCTATGATGGGTTTACTGACCTGGGTGATCAGTCATTAATATCACATGTCAAACATCAAAAAACAAAGAAGTTAAGAACTGGTGAACTGATAAAAAAAAATCACAGAAAACATTCAGTCTTATTTTTTCATGCTCACATCTCTGAGAATTGGAAACTGATCCACATTGTTAATTATTTAATGCATATCTATCTTTTATCCAATAATATAATGATAATAGCTTATATAGAATATTAGACTAATTTTATAATAATTAACTCATTTCCAGCTTTGTTGCCGAGGAAGTACTAAAATCTGCATCCACCAAGGTTGGAGGAAACTTGAGAGAAATTAGAAATATAAGGAGATGAAAGCCTCCTACCTTGAGCCCAGTGAGTGACAGGGTGTTCTTCAGTCTGTATTTCCCATCCTGCTGAGGGTAAGTGTACAGCAACACGTCGTTCATCTAAAAACAGACGTATGTGACGTGTGTCATGAATCACTGTCAATCACTTGATGATGGATGCAGGTGAACAGATAACGTACAATAAAAAGCATGAAATAATCAGCTGTCAAGACCGTGCCATTTATGTATTGTGTATGCAGCAAGTCTCCATTAGGTGGCAGTCTAGGCTAATAGAACTTTTTATCTCGAGTTCACACACTTACTAAACTGATTATTAAGGTGGTATACAGTAACACAAAAAAATAACTTTTTTGCTGTGAATAGTTGTGATCATACATGAATGGTATACTCCATTAAATATATATCAAAGTAGATATCAAACTGCATTTTTACCGTTTTTATCATTTCCAGTGGATCAAATTGTCTCTGACATTAATTCTTACTGAAAACATGTGGGTCATTGTCTGGGTGAATAAACAGGCAGGATGAAGGGTTTTCAGCAATGATTACCCAACATTCCTCCAGAAAAAAAGAACATACATGAGCTTTATTAGCACTGAACCCAGACCACAAATATAAAAACACTGCTGGAGGTAATTAGTACATTTTGATGAAGCTCTATGGATAATTTTGCATGTGTTTAGTTTTCTGTTCTCCCTTTATTTTATTTATTTTATCAGAGTATCTCCTCTGGTTCTTGGTTTATATTCTCTTTTTATTCATTTCATAAATCATGATGTATTGACATGACTTTGACAGATGCTGAGGAAGGACTTGAATTATGGTTGTTAACATTTATACTTATAACTGTATCAATCCGATCCATCATCCCTCCCCCTACATCCTCCTGTTTATTTTCAAATAATCTTAGTGAGCTGAAAGCACTGTCGATAAAACAATAAAAGTGCAGAAGACACAATAGACTAATTCTGAGCTGCTAGAATTAAAGCATAAAGGTTCACAGGTGTGCAGGGACGCTTTTTGGTTTTGTTTAAAGTTCATAAGAAGCTGGTTTTGACCTTCCCTGTGCTGTCAGTAAAGAACTGGCTCAGGAAGTCAGCATTCAGAAACATCCTGTCAGGAAACCTGCTCTTAATAGCACAGTCTGGACATAGAAATAGACCAAACAGAGAAGGTCGGGCTACATTTTGCACTGATTTATTAGGCATCCACCGAAACGTAGTTGCCCGATGAAGCACAAATACATGTAAATATGATTACACAATATATTAGGCATATCATAGGAAAAAAAGAAAGCACCATTTACCAAAAACAGATGGCGAGGTTGTCGACTCTTCCTGCTGACCTTCATCAGGGTGCCCTCCTTCACAAAAACCTGACAGAAAAGGCATAAACAGAACTAAATCAAACTCATGGCTTCACGAGTTATCTGAGCATGACACACACAGGGCATCTGCAATAATTTATCGTGTTGTAGACCAGCCTGGCTGGGGATTCCCAGCTGAATGAGTGTGTAAAGGGCAACGCTGGGGTGGTGCGGGGCAGACAGGGCGTGCTGGCCAGAAAACAATGCTGTTATCAGCGCCGTACCCTGCCAGGCTGCAGCAGGTCCCGCTGGCCACGGACACTGTACTCGATGTTGACCAGGCGCAACAGGTTCTCCTGAGACGCACGGGGAGAAAGACACGGCGAGAGAAAGGGGAGAAAAATGAGACGCCAAAGTTACGAGGGAAGCGGTGAAAGAGCATGATCCTGTTAACTCTCATAACTAACTCTCTCTCCCCTGGCTATTTCTATGACTCAGTCATCACCAACATCAGGCAGACATGTCATGTTTTTTTTTTCTTTTTAGAAATGCCATCATTTGGTGTGTGACTCAGGAAATGTACCTGTAGACACCAAAAACCAAGAGTATCAGTCTACAGCAATGATGACGACTCACCCAGCAAGGGCAATGAGCATAAAGTAAAATATTGGGTTAATTCAAATTTAACCTGATAAGTCACAGGGTCAACAAATTAATTGCAGGGGACATGAATGTGTGCAAATTTCATGCTAATCTATCTAATTTCACTTAAAAGTGCTACCTCATGGTGGTACTAACTCAACCCCAAGGTCCAGGGTGTAAGATTAAGCAGCGTCTAGTAATAAGACAAACACGTTACATTATACTTATAGTAATCCCACATGATACTTACGCCATCTTTTAAACTGTCATTCACTTGATCTGCAATGTCAGACACGATCACAACAGCAGCTGAATAAGACAAAACCAGAAACAGAAAAAGAAAGTCACATTAAATCTGCAAAACCAAAATGTTTGAATCGAGCATCATGCTGGAAACATGCTAAGAAGCTATTATCATATATATCATATATAGTTAGAGGTTAGGTGTGTTAAACAAGGCAGTATATCTGTGAATGCTCACAAGCGTTCATGGAAAAACTGTTCATATTTGAGATGACAAGAATATGCTGGAAGAAAATGTCATTCATAATTTATAAACTAATAATTATCACAGTTGTGGGAAATTAGATATTATGTTAGTGAGCAGGATATTATGTGAGCGGGATTATTACATTAAAAGCTATTTGATTTGTGTGTGTGTGTGTGTTTGTCTTTATGTTGGTGGGTAGATTTAACTGGACCCACAATGCTGGCCTGCTACGCACAAAAAAAAAAACCTATCAAACTTAATGAAAACGTTTGATTAAAACTGGAAAAACATCCATGAAACAGTGCTGACAATAAACAGAGTTTATTCCAAAACGCCTGCAACCATCAGACTTCTGATGGATTACATGTTACAGTCCTCACACAGAAGACAGCTAAACGGCTGCCTGGCGGGTTCCAGCTACAAACAGAGAAACCTAAACTGGCTCTCTCATGGCCATTTCTACATGCCAAATGAGCACAAATAAATAAATCCTCAGTAAACACACGGCGTCGACCAGAGGCCGGCGGAGAGCATCTGCCCACACTGTTCCTACAGCATGGTTATACTGCACCTTGGGTGTCTTCATATTCCTTGGAGTCAGGAGAGAGGTTGTTCAGGTAATCTGCAAAAGAGGGGTGAAGGAAATGAATGCCTCCGAATTATATTTTTAACTGAAGAAGGATGTGGAGACTTCACTCACCAGTGAGGAGCATCCGATACTGAGCCACGCGCACGATAACCTGCAGGAGCTGATGTTTGAGGGAAACCTTTTCCCCGGCTGGACTCTGCTGCTGAGAGGAAAACAGCATTTTCTCTGTATCACAGCTGTTCGCTTGAATCACGTTTTCTACCAGGCAGGCAACATGTCAGATACAATAAATCTGTGTAAAACTGTGTGTAAAAGAAAGTTGTACTTGGAAACAAATATTTAACTGGACCTTTGAGCAGAATTAGCAGCCATATTTTAGGTGTGAACAAGGGCCAATAACACAGACTGCAGGTCAGCACGGCACATTGCAGAATAATAAGTGTGTGTGCTCATGTGTGTGTGTGTACATGTGTGTATGTTGTGTGAGACACCCTTAATGATGAATTCCTTCTCTCTCCAACACCCACACACAGAGATTCAAAGTCATGTTTAACTCCTGCTTTAGTTCATTGGGCCTGAGTGGTTGGATTTCGACTAACAGGTGTGGAAGGACTATTTAGTCAGAGGTTTCTCATTTAAAATCTGAATTTATAATAATGCAACTGCACCAGTGATGCATAATGCACACTACAACTATTCAGCAAAATTTTATTCCATGGCTAAATTGTAACTACAAATAAATTGTAACAAAACTAAACAAAAAGACCAAAATGTGACTTTAACTTAATGTAATTTTCATGCAAGCGACTAAATTAAATGAAACATCTTTGTCAAAATTAACACGGAGCTGCAGTGACATTAATATACACAAACTGTTAGGCACAATCTGGGGACCATTTAAAATCTGGCACTCAGATTCTGAGACAAACAACTGCCCAGCTGTGCAGGACTATCTGCCAAGTCCTCTCCTCCGTGTTCTATAAAACTGAAGAAAAATATTGGAAAGGCCCTTGTCCATTAATGTTGCTGCATGTATACAGCACCACTGGTAATTCTTCTACAATACAGCTAGATTACTACAAAGGGGAGCAATACCCTGTTACCAATCTCTGTAAAAACTAATACAAAAACAACATTTCCTTTGTTGCTTTCCGGGCAAACTTAGCAGCTGGTGGATAATAACATTAAATTATAAATTAAACAGTGGAAAGTGAAGAAATATGGCAGCCTCCCTATTGAATTTTATAGCAAATGATTTAATTGCTTCGGTAACACTGTCTTGTGTCTGCTCATTTAATTGAGGCAAATTGTAAGTCCTCACAAAAGTGCAATAGTTTGTATGTTGTGTCAATCAGTAAAGCTTGTTGGGAAAAACAGCCTGCATTCCTCTAAGATTATCTTGTTTTTAAAGAAGAGATCATGTTTTAGCTCATGAGACATGTGCAGTTTTCATTTTACTCTTATTATAAGGTCCATATATTTCCTTTGGTATACCCCCAAGTTTCAAGTTGTTCCTTCAAAATAAATGTCTTCTTTTGTTACCCTAGCTATCTGTATTTTTGTTATAACGGGGTAGTTGGCGTTTCTTTCCCTTAAAGTGGGAATGGATGAGGTACTAATCCAACATCAGTGTATGGCCTGCAGTTGATTTCAGGTATAAACAGCAGCAAAGAAGAAGCTAAGCAATGCACATCATGTTTGGGTCAGAAAGTACTGTTGTGGTATAATACACATGTGCACATGTAGGAATGTAGAAGGTCTACACGTAATGCCAATAGGCTGCCTGGTAAAACTGTGAAAACAAGCTGAAGATAGCTTAAACTGATATAGATTAGCCTTTCTTTTGGTGGCTAAAACATGTTTCGCTATATACACACTGACTATGGATCAGCACCATATACAAGCCCACTTTACAAAATGAACAGTATCTCTTTAGGGTTTCTATCTTTTCCCTTAAGGCAGAGCTTCTCTCCTCTATTTCTCTCTTACACACACAAACACGGGTCAATACCAAACACACACTGAGCCATCGCCTTCTCTGGTAACACATGCACTCCATCTCTGTCACTGCACATGAAATACGTACACACACTGTACTCTGCTGATAAGAGATAATGTGCAGAGATACCAAAGGCTCTCGATATTGATCACACAGTTTCACTGTTACTTTTAATGAAAACCACTACAAGTTTGGTTTTCTATTATATTACTTATCTATTATAACACATATTAATATTATTACAAATGTTCACAGTGGTAGTAGTTGTTTACACTTTAATGCAAACCTTTAAATCAAATGCGCAAAAAATCGACTTCCTTCACGGAAGAACCAGGAAGAGCATGTATTGTAGATGAAATCCGCTTCATGTATCCAACTCTGTTCACTTACTGTTTTCATACTGTATTTGCATGTTAAAAATAGGTTAATTAAATGACAATCATTACTGAAATAAAAGATTTTTTTTGTTGAATCAGAGTGTACTGCAGGTCTAACCTCAAACTGGTCCACGATGGCAGCAAAGGCAGGCGATGTTCGGCAGCTGTCCTCCAGCAGGTTCACGCTTCGGTCATAGTGGCCGATGTAAGTCGTAAAGACCAAGAACTCCGCTTTCCTGGAGAGGAAGACATCTGCAATCCTCTGGCTTTCTTCCCTAAGGGCGAGAAACAGAGGAGGAAGCAGAGGCAGCCATCCCCGGGCCACACGTAACGCTTTCTGAACTTCATTAATGTGTGCACCCTGCGGAGCCATGGAAAGAGGGGGGGGGGGGGGACTGGCGTTAACGCATATGATGTTTGTGCATGTGAGCGTGTCAGTGTCCCCCCCCCCCCTCTTTTAACAGCTCCAGCCAGCGTGCGCGTCTCACCAGTGTCGGATTCTGTTCTCCAGCTCGGTGAGGATCCTGCGGTGCAGGGTGTAAACGTCAGGCAGCTCGTTGAGAATCTCCCAAAGCCTTTCTTCATCCAACACTGACTCCCCCTCATCCCCGACTGCAGCCACCACCGCTTCCCGAAAGTCCTGACACACAGAGTAGAGTGAAAATCATACATTTTTTCTAGTTTACGTTAAACATCTTACATACTGAACTTACAATTTCCCTAACGTGTTATTGCTTCCCCTGTTTTTCTGTTTCATTCCTCCACCATATACCAAGATAACATCGGACAGCAGGGAGTAGATGAGCTAATATATCAGCAAATTTCATCTATTGAATACTGAAGCGGTCTGGGTAACTGGTTTAATCATAACAGCTAAGGAAGAGGGATAACTCTAGGTATGGAAGTGAAAGAGACACCACTTGTTCTTCCTACTTCACCATCACTTTGTTGCCCTTCAGCAGATCAGCCTGTGTGTGTGCTGTGCATAAATATGAAATAAAGTTGGGATATATACCGTATATGCACCAGCTAAAAACATACATAACAGCAAATTTTTTACCTATTACAACTGCTCAAGGCAGCCACATAGAAATATATGTTTACATTTAATGAGATATGAAACTAAACCTGAATAGAAGAGCATGATCCACTTATTTCTTCACAAGCACATCTGCAAATCCACCTCTAAAGAGATCGGGCTGTCAACTCAAAATAACACGGATACATCACTTACTTCCTGTAGAAGCTTTAGGGCTTTCACATGTCTGTGAACAGAGAAATATACAAACAATTACACATCATTTTTGACTTACAGGCAAAAATTATTTGATAAGAAAAATCCATTTCCATGAAGCTTACAATCTCTCAGTATCCACCAGCTCTTTGGCGATGTAAAAGGCCCTGGATCGGCCGTCAGGCTGTAAACAATCATATTATTTAGTCGTTAAAAGCCCAGGCTCAGCAGGAAGTAAAGCGTTTTGGCACCAGTTCAACAAATATAGCCGCTCCCCAGGCAGCTATCAAATTCTTAAAAAATGAGGACAGTCTTGAAGTAGCCCATTAACCTCCATTAACCGGCATTAAAATCCTGGTTTGTGAGGCAAACTTTGCGACTGCTCATTCAATTTGTTATTTCATTTCCATCTGCCAATTAAAAAAACATGATACCAAATCTAATAAAAGGATGGCATGAAAAAAAAATTACATCACTTTTTAAAGGATGAAAGCAATGGGAAACAGAGGAAAAAAAAACATTGAGACACTGGATGATCTGAATCTACTGTACTGTCTGCTTTGTTAACACTTTACCTGTCTGTCATAATTGCTGTCTCCACCGCCATCTTCCTCCTCAGAGGTGCGTCCTTGGTCTTCATCAGCTGTCATCTCCCCTTTGACGTCACCCACTGAACCAGCCTGTGGGCCGACAGCCACTGAACACACATTGTAGGCTTCTGTATAGGCACTGGAAAGAAAGAAACATAATCTACAGTCACATGGAGCATAAACACAGCATAAATATGGACATGGATTTATTAGTTTACAGTTGTCTATTTTTAATGATATTTATGCACTGTCAATATATGAAAATATTCAGTATATTAGAACAAAAATTAAGAAAAGTAAAAAAAAATCTGATTTGTGTAAGAATAAAAATTCCATACATTTTCTATACAGGCTTATTTCTCACTAGGGTCACGGGGGTCTGCTGGAGGGATACGTCCTAGACACGTTGCCAGTCTATCATGAGGCACACACACCATTCACTAATACACTCACACCTTCAGGCAATTTAGAATCTCCAAATCAACTTAATAATGCTTTTGAAATGTGGGTGAAAGCTGGACAAAAAAACAGAAAAACATAGGGAGAACATGCAAACTCCGCACAAATAAGGTCCCAGCTCCCAGGGCTTGAACCTGTGACCGACAAAGCCACCCACCGTGTCGCCTTTCTTTTACAATTCCTTTAATTATTGTGTGAAATCTTGGGATAGTTGCTGGTTGGAAGCCATCAATGTTTTTACCACAAATGTGATTCTGTGGTTTTATATGAACTATATGCTCTCCTCCAACCTTCATTCATGTGAACGTAAATCAGAAGAGTTTCATTTAGCCATCCAAGCTGTCTTTATGGTCCTTTATGGTCCTCTACTTTGAAATATCACTACAATAAACATATTCAGCAATAGGAGCAAATGTGAAGAGATAAAACTTTGCAGATCTACAGAAACCAATAAACCGATCCCAAAAGGCCTGCGGTGACAACCGTACCCGAGCAGGGTTGCATGTAGTATTTTACGCTACAACATTCTCTTCTGCAGGGAGAACAAATGAATATGCTAATAGGTGCAGCTCAGCGAGGAGGATAAGCTACCAAATAAAACCACGTTCCTACGTTATAGGATGTAGTCCTCTATGTGACCAATTGCTTTGCCAATGTTCCTGCCATGTTTCACTCTAAGCACCAGGGGAGCTTTAACCCCACTGAGATACAAATTAGCCACATATGAACAGCATATGTGAGCAGTTGAGATCTCTGCATCACATACATTAGCGCTGCATGGCCCATTAATGTTCAGTGGATCAAACTTTGGATGTGGCACCAGGGGGTGCTTCAACCGCAAAAGTACACACTCACATTCTATATCAGGCATTTATATCACATCCCAAAGAAACTACTGTCACTTCCCCCAGACCTGCCATGCTGTATGAAGGCCCACAGCAGAATCTATGGAGATAAAAATAAAAAAAAAATCCTCATTCTGCTATTGCCTTAGGATGATGAGTTAGCCTATGTGTTCCAGTGATACCAGGGATGGGGCAAGTATGCCAATTATCTCCCACTAATATTGTTCCTTCAGGCTATTGAAAAACTTAACAAGCTCCTCCACAGATGCTGTTGTCCATGTGGTTATTGCTCTGCTGTGATTACAGCAGCTGGATTCTCTGGATGCTCAAATTGTGTGAAGAGGATCACACCACTAATTGTGTATTTTGTGATGAAAAAAAGTGGCAAACTCTATATATATATAAACTAACCCTAATAGTAAATGAGGTTTCACACACCTTTGGGCGTTCCTTTACTTAAGTTGCATTACTGTAGTATGTGACCATTCACCATTTTATGGATTCAAGACCATGGTTACATGGTCTGGACGCAACAAACAATGCACTTATGACAATTCAATGAACCACGAGAACTGGACTGCAACAAAAAATTCTAAAAAAAACATTTTCAGAAAAGGGAACCTAATTGACATATTATTGGTTTATCAATTGTAATAACAAACAGAAATTTTTATTGGAATGGAAGCATATCTCAATAAGATTATATTTTAATGTCCCCATCCACATTTTGATATATTGGATTTTTTTTTACTTCAAAAGCTTAATTGACTTCACAGAATGGAAACATGGAAAATGTGAGAATTCTGCATGAGTCACATTAAAACACTCATGCAGTCAACAAAGGGTAGAATAAAGTATGTGTATTTATTTGGTTTTGATGTGCTATTTTAGGGAAACAAAAAACGACATTACATTTTTATTTCAACCAAAAATATCCTCCATTTATTTTATGTTCAGAGCCCTTGTTGTATAATTCTTCTCACACCCATAAACCAAAAGGGTCGGCTGCACGTGATGAAAAAGAAGCAGCGCTGCAGAGTGCAACTACTGACTAGAACGTACTGAGATTGTATCTCAGCCTGTTGTTCCTAACACGGTAGCGAAGAGAAATGACTCCAAAATGCCCTGACTATTAATCATCTTGAGGGACCCGTATGATATGGGCACGGCACACAGGAATGTGGGAGGGGTGGGGTGGAGGCGTGGGGGGGGGGCAATGTCAGCACAACAAATACCACCACAGCAGGGAGATGAGAGGCTTTACCAACAATACCAACAGAGGAGCCTCTTTCTGCACCACTTCTCTAAACAGATGATTTATGAATGGGACCATAACAGCATCCACAACATCACCAGCAGTGTTTCCCCCTCTACCACCCAACATGTCCTAACAACACACAGCTGGGGTTCAGCATATGCAGTGTGGCTCTGTAATGTAAGAGGGAAGCGTCTGCACTTTCCTCCCGACCGCTGATAACCACATCCATGTCTTCTCTGACCACGGTATCAGGGGACTCAACGTAATAAATATTAATCCTCTACCCTAGGCGCCAATGATTAATAAAAAAGTCTAGTACTCAGTGTAAAAGGATTGTTAATACTATGTCCAACAGCATCTACATGAGCTCTTGCTCATACACAGAGAGGGGTTACCTTTCTGCTTCCTGTTCAGTTGACTGACTTTTGCTCTCAAAGCCAGGGAGGCTGCTCATGTCCACGTAACCGTCCGTATCATGGGCGGAAGACAGCACCCGAGTGGGACGCTCGAAGAAGGCATTGAACGGCCCCTGGCGAACCGGCCTCTGCTGTGGGACCTGGAGGTTCTCGTAGTCCGAGCTGATGGGGGGAACGTTTTCGTAGTCTGAGGTATCTGCATTGGGGAAGGAGATGGAGCGGGGCTTGGTGAGGGGGAGGGGTATGAAAGGCACACGCGAGCGGTCCTCAAAGGACTCCACCCGGACAACGCTGCGGTTGAGAAAAGCCACAGAGCTCCCTTCTTTTCTTTTGCCATCCTTGTAGAACAGGAAGGTTGAGGCCGGCTCAGGTGAACCTTTATTGGTGGAACGTGAGCTGAGCTGTGGGGAACCACTGATGCTGTGTCTTTCTAAATCCAGCAGTCTGCTGGACATGCGGTGGCCGGACTCCGGTGACGGCTTAAAGGAGGATGGGCTGACATCCACCACAGGCTTGCTCTCTGTTTTCCGCCTAAACTTGAGCATCAGGAAGCGCTTAATAGAGGATTTCTTCTTCCTGTTTTTCTCTGAGGAGTCTCCCTCGATGAGAAGCGAGGGCGTGCTCTTTGTGATGGGCCTCTTGGTGATGTAGGCCAGCTCAAACGGAGGAGGGATGTCCACGACAGATGTCGGAGTGGAGTTGCCGCTGGAAGTCAGAGGCGAGCACCTGGAAAAGCTTCCAGAGGAATAAATTCCACCTCTCTGCCTCGGAGAGCCTTCCCTGTCTCTGTGGACACCCAGAGACATGTCCTGCCCCTCCATGGATAAAGATCTTGGGTACAAGGACAAATAGTGGGGTTTGGAGTAGCTCTTCTGCCGTGCTGAGTTTAACATGGGGCTGCTGCTCATCGCTGGCCCAGTTTGGTCGAATCCGCCCACGCAGGCCCTCTGAACAAACTGGACCCCTCCTATCGCAGCAGCATGGTTATTCAGGCGCTGTGAAAGTGACCCGGAACGCATCCCTGTCGTCCTCTTGTCGAATGGGTATACATTTTCAACCACCGCCGAAGTATACCCTGTATCCTCATAAGCGGGCTCGTCGCTGATGTCCTGCTCCGTATCTGTGGTGTCGTCCAGAAACGGTACGATGTGACCCCCCAGGTCGTCCTCGTCTCTGAAGACGTCAGAGTCGCTTGGAGAGAGGAGCTGGCTCTCAGAGAGAGAGGAGGCCAGCGAGGTGTCGGTGTCTGTCGGCACTGAGATGGAGACCAGTCGGAACCTCGGCTGGTAATCCCACTGATTTAAGAAGTCCTCCACCGTCTGAGTGTCACGTGCTTCAATTTTCACAGTCAACCTTTCCTGATGCTCTGCTCCGGCCTTGTTCTCATCACTATTACCGATCTCCACGTAATCCTCTGAGGACACACAGTCTTTTTGCCCATTTTTTACTCTTTCACAGCACAGCAAGTCTTTACCACTATTCATATGATATTTCCCGGCTGATGCTCTACAATTCAAAAGCTTCTGTGTTGTGAGTGGACTCTGTGGACATGCTCCGTGATCTTTGTTAATTTTTTGGATTATAATGTCCTCTGAAGAGACGTAATAAGGCTCTTGGTTGTGATCGTCCCCTGAGGCAGCATGTGTCTCAGTTGTGGTACACAGGCTTTTCTGGGCAGCATTTTGTTCATCGATAACCTCTTCCTTCATTTTATGGCCACACCTCAACTCCAGAATATTACAACTGAGGCTGTGATCCAAAACAGATTCCTCTTCTTTCTCCTCTCCTTCTGTTAAAAATCCTCCCTGAGGGTCAGAGTCCCCCATGTTTTTATTGATGATAAGCGCAGGTTCATCTGTGAGAGACTCAGTTAAATCGTCTGCTGTATAGTCACCTGTTTCATCCTCCTTGGTTTGGGTCCTTTCCTGTCTCTGCTTTGTGTCTCTATCCTCCAGCTTAGGGTGTTTCTCAGCACAAAAGGGGCCTGCCTCCTCATCAAGGCTATTAACCGAGATGTCTCCCATTGAGAGGCCATCTGTGTCCGCCAACGCCTCGCCTGCATCACAACCTTCAGCATCCATGTCCTCTGTCATGTCCGTGTCAATCATCTCCACCGCATCCTCAGAGTCGGCGGTGAGTCCAGCATCACTGACCCACAGTGTTTCCAGGGAGTCCACCTCCTCTGTCAGGGCGCTGTCAGTCAACCTCCAGTCCTCGTCCATCTTCTGACTCGCGTCGTCTTCCTTTTCCTCCTCCGTCGCCACCAGCTCCTTTCGTGACACATTGTGTAAATCTTTCTGCTGTGATCCAAGAATGTAGGAGTTAAATTGTTTCTCTGTCAGCGATCCGTCTGCAGCCACTATGTTTATGCCATTCTCCGTCTCTTCATCAGGCCCCCCCTCTGACACCAGAGAGCTACCGTTGATGCATCTTCCCTGGCCGCCTGAGAAGAAGAGGTTCCTGCCATTCAGCTCCAGCGTGACTTTAGGTTTGGGGGCTATAGAAGGTTTGGGCCCCCTGGCTGCAGACATAAGAGGGGAGGACAGCTTCAGGCTGGCGTGACAAACAAACCTTGGCTTTGGAGCAACAGAAGGCTTGGTGCAGTCTGAAAGAACAACAGGAAAAGGAAACTGTAAGATTATGTGCTTTAAAATAGCCTACAGGTCATTTGTATTGTGTCCCTGTGACCTAAAACGACTAAAAATGTTACGATGTGCGTAATCGTTACATTAAATGCACACCAATGTCTGTGGTGTGGTCACAGTTTGACTATTTACTCAACATGATATGAACAATATCTGTTAAATCCCATTGAGGCAAACCACAATACAAACCAGCTGAAAGCTGTAAGGAAACGTTCCATGGATAGCGCCGCTGGTTTAAATGTTAAAAAATGAACATTTGAAAATAAAAGGTCATAATAAATGTCTTCAATTGAGCAAGCTTTTACACACTTTTACACCTTTTGGGAAAGAATACAGAAAATATGAGGGATTTCCCTGACTCACTTCCTGTGATTGAAGTGAAAGAAACTCCCAGGGTTGACTGCTATACTGATATTAAGGTAATGAATGCAGCAAAAGACAATGACAAATGAAAATCGAAGTAATAGGCTGCTTGTATATTTAATTCTAAATCACAACAATTGATCACTTTCAGAGGAAAGAAAAGATGACAAGGAAAAGATGTCTAGGCTTTCACATATTCTGTCCAACATAATTGAATATTTATATTAACATCTTCCCCTTACACTAGAAAACACTGCTGTTGCAAAACTACCAACTTGTGAATGACTTCAAGGTGTAAAGTTGAAAGAGTTTTTACGCTCCATTGGTGCTAAATCACAATGCAATCTCTTTATTCTATCATTAGATTAATCTACCACGTTCTATTCGACATTAGGAAACTAAACTGCTTTAAGATATTTGCGTTTGCTTCCTATCTTGCTGGATACACCATTTATTCACAGGAATGTACGATCACAAACTAAAAACTAAAAGTATTAGCAGCCTTTTCACCACATATGTCCGCACCGAGCACACACGGCGGAATAAAGCCTATGAAATAACGGCCACTGATGAAACTAGTTTAAACCTTTCTCCTTTACAATAAATGATCTCACCTGTGTTCATTTTGGCGAAGCGACCCTCTCCAACATCTCGTCGACGAAAAAAACGACGCACGAAGGACCGGATCAAACTGTGTGTGCGGAGGGGGGAGAAGATGGGAGAGAGAGAGAGAGAGAGAGAGAGAGAGAGAGGAGAGAGAGAGAGAGAGAGAGAGAGAGAGAGAGAGAGAGAGAGAGAGAGAGAGAGAGAGAGAGAGCACACAGCTCAATCTGTCGCTCAGCTGATCGCCTGTGCGTCCTACTGCGCGCAGGACGCGACTGCAAACCAAATGGAGAGAAACTCTTCAACCTCATCACATCACAGCAAGACGCTGTGGTGGGATGAGCAGCAGCAGCAGCAGGTCCAGAAAAGCGCAACAATACAACACAATAAGTGAATTTAAACGCGGATCACTATGGTTTAGTTGGGGACATACCAGGGACGCACTGAGTTGATGCGGCTGCTTGGTGGTAGAAAAAAAAACAGTGAGTCACAGCTTTGTTATAGACGCGCATATGACAGAAATTAGAGATGAGATTAACAACAGAAACATGTGGAAACGGTTTAGATTACAGCCAACAGCGTCAAACTTGTCACTACACAAACACAACTTTTGGAAATAATGTGAAAAATGTTGCACTTTCCAATAAGACCGATTCTTTGTTTGTTTTAGATTTGGAGTATAAGCCCTTAATGCCATAATTAAAATCCCTATACTTAAAAATAAAATGGGTTTCATCTTGTTCCTGTAGCTGAATGTTAGAGCTTCACTGAGCAGAGCAATTTTATAAGCATGATTTGTGACGTCACAAATAGTTTGACGCCAATTAATGGTCCAATATTCCACTTATATAAGTGCAAATACCTGGAACCTGAAGCCTAAGGCCTCCAGTACACGGACACAGCGTTAAAATTCTACAAATAGATAACAGTGGATATACAGCATTTTTATAGAATTGTAGGCAGATAAAGATCTTTTTATTTTATTATATTGTAAGTATTATTTAAAGTTAGGTACTTATACATCTAAAAAGATGTCTGGAGAGTATATTTAAATAATTTAAGATGCTGTCAGATTATAAAAGAAAGTCTCTTTGATACTTAACAAATGGTTGAAATTTTTTGATGAAAATCCCTTCATTAACATTTTTTTATAACTACAGACTTGATGGATTAAAAACATGTTCATTAATGATCCTTAATATTTATAGCTAATGGCTTATTATAAAGTGAAAACCCAATAGAATTTTACTCTTTTTTATACTATATTACAAAACACAAAAGCTTAAAACTGATTTAAAACTCATAACAAATCCCAGGTAGATGATATGATAGGACATTGTCCTCAGTATTACTAATCATGTCTCATTAAAAAAAAAAAAAAGGTATTTCTGACTTTAAATCGCTCTCCAACTTGGACAAAGCACACCCATCTGACTGTCTGATTGCTGTACAGCGGGCTCTACATAACAGGAAGCTGCTCTCCCTGTTTCCTGCACAACCCAGCTTCACATCCTCGGCAGCTTATGGACATCATGCTCACATTTAACCCCTCGGTGAATTAGCTGTGATTCACGGGCGCTGAAGTAAGCGCGGGGAAGGTTATTTTTACTCACGAAATGTGTTCAGCTGGTGAAGATTTGTTGAATTTGAAAATAATAATTAAAAATGTGAGACAGGTGATTCACCAGCATTACGCAGAAGCATGAAGGTAGGGAGTGGCTCTGTGGGGGATGAGCACAGCAGTGGGAAGAAAAAAACGGGAGTCCCGGCTGTGACCTCATGCCCAGAAAAGTCCAATTTCAGACTATAAAACATTCGCATGATGTAACCACTGTGTCACATACATTATAAATTACTCTTAGAGAGACTAATCCTGGCCTGAAGAGCACGCTGAGTATTTCTGCGAAACTGGAACTTTCCCAGACACCGTTCAGAGGCTGCACTGCACCCAGATGAACTGTCTCTCCTTTTATGCCCTTGTGCATCACAGTATAGGATCAAAAATCAATCCACAGGACTTTTTTTTCACGACCACAGCCACTTTCATACATTTTCAAACACATCATTTACAGTAGCTCCCTTATAAATCAGATAATTAATAAACAGGTCGTAGCTTTTCATTTTTTTTTTTCTCATACAATCTAATGCAAACCTCTTATTGCTCAAACAGTCAATTGAAGTAACTCTCATTGTCTAATAATACGTGTTCAATATAAAAATTATTTCAATGTGTAAAAATAACGCAGCCAAACCTTGTTATTGGCTGCAGCTGGAGCAGCAGCAAAGCTGCACATACAGTCTAATGAGGCTGCACCGATCTTGTCTCCAATGGCTTTATATAGATCTATTCATAGTGGAAGTGTCATTATAGATAATATGAGCAGAATCTTGAAACAAATTAAGACGCAAGTCAGTCGCTCTTCCCTATATCTTGAAACCCTTCTTTTAATAAAACATACACACCTGCAAAAAAAAGCTGTTCTCACTATAAACCGGGTTTTCGCTAAGTGTTCAGCTCATTGAAAAACATTATGTGGCTGCACCTTTGACCCCATTTCTGTTGGTGCAATCGTTGTGTCAATAAAGGGGAGGAAGGTGGGCTCTGAGGTCTGCAGCACAAGAGAATAATGACGGATCCTCTGCAAAACGCGGCCGGTATGAAATCATGGTTATAGTGTCCCCACGCACACACAAACACACAATAAAAATGGTTAAAGGACAAGACTGTTATTGCCAGCAAATCCCATGTAAAGACCAGAACAGTCGTCTTCCATATTCAGGCTGCGGCTGTTGACCCCAAACCAATTCATCCTCAGAAATTCCCAAAAACAGCTAGGCACAGCTTTTTTTAGTAGACGTTAACAGGAGTAAATCAAGCATTTGTTGCATAAAAAACACAGGTTCCTTTTACAGAGCTTTGTCTCTTGACTTTGTACTGAAGCTCTTTAAGAAAGGAAGCAGTGTGGCTCATGACATGGTTTTAATAGTTTTTAGACAACAAAGCGTCTACAGCACAGATGAGTATAATATATCAGAATTAACAACACTTCTTAGTAGGATGAATTTATGGTTGGTTTGGCTCCACATATGAGATTTGTTGACAATAAGAAAAATATAGAAATCACTGGCCAAATCCTTTAACTGTAACAGCTGTGGTGTTTGGAAGGAAATTTCTGTTGGCTAATGCTTCTTTTTATCTGTTACAATACAGCATAGTGATTATTGTCCCTTTACAAAACAACGTGTGTGTGTGTGTGTGTGTGTGTGTTAAAGTCTAAGTCTATATAATTCATATTTATATATACCTGTATATACCTGTATATATCTGTATATTGTTTTTTAATTTAATTTTTTTAATTTTTCTTTTCCTTTTTAAATTTTTAAAAACATTTTTGTAACTTTTCTAACTGCTGCTGTAGCACTGTAAATTTCCCCACTGTGGGACAATAAAGGAGCTATCTAATCTAATCTAATCTAATCTAACATCTAGGTAATCAATAGATAGTCCTTTAGAGTATAAATAGATAGATATTTTCACAAAAATGAACTTAATGTATCACAAATAATCATCATGCAGCCTGTTTTATATTATACTATATTTTAAGCACTAACAGACACATGAGAGCACTTATAATTCATCAATGTGGAGCCAGTTTTAGATAAAAATTAATAGGTTATTAAAAAGGTAGGCCATTATGTTATATATGTGTTTAATAAACTTTATATAGCTCTTTGTGTGCATTTTTAAATAAAAAGGGGTTAATATGAACAGGAATGATATTAAAATATCACAATATCACAATGTCACAAAAGCTGTCAAATAAAGGTCTATTTCCTTCTGAAATGTAGTGGAAGCACAAAGTAGCATCAAATGCAAATATTTAGGTAAATTGTCTCAAAACTGTACCTAACTACAGTACAGTACTACAGTAGTTAGTGTACTTAGTTATACTCTAACCCTACTCAATACTGGATATAATTTTTTTTTTTTAAATCGATAGATTAGACAAGTGTGTGAGCTGTATTCATGTCTGTCTGTGTCTGAGTCAGGCCGACGCGTCTCCTCCTCTCTCCTGCTCTGAGGTGAAACAATAAGAGCATGGCTTAAAAAAGGAGCTCCATCTTGATATACTCCTTCCTGTGACTGTTTTCAAGTCTTTCAGCAAAACTGCAGCAGTCAGGGCGTAGTCGCCAAACTTAAAGGAGAATTCCAGTTATTTTCATCCTGCGCCTCATTGTCCCACTTTTTGACATCATCGTGGTTTATGAGGTTTAAAAAAATGTGTCACTTACTTCATTGTACGTGACTTCAGTCGGCTTACTCTTTGTTTCCATTTAATCACTTAAGTTTTTAGTTAGATTATTACCAAAGAACCACAGCAGGGACCCATGAAGTCTGTTAGAATTCCCTGTGTATTTAATACTCACCTCATTGAATGATGTGAAATACCTCAAATTAACTTTCACAGAACACATACGAAAATATATAACCTTTGTTCTCGACATCCAGTCAAAGACACACACACACACACACACACACACACACACAAAGAGAAAAACACAGATGTACATTTGTGTATCCTTGGAAAGTAATGTTGATGTTGGCAACACTGAATCCTGTAAACTGTCAAGTTATTGAACCAATGGGGCGCCGGAACAAACTCTTGTGTCATGGCTGTCTAAATTTAGTTTCCCTTCACATCATGACAAGGAAGAAAACACAGCTGGAGGATTGTTTTTGTTCTCCTGTGAGAACTTTCTGACAAGTGCACAATGGGATTTGTTTTTACAAAGGAAAGTTGCAAAAAATATATATATGTATAATTAAACTACTTACAGAATAATTACTATTATCTGTCTATCATCAGGCTATCATCAGTCAGTTGTAATGTGTTTCTTTTTTTTGTAAAAACCTGTATATAAGAACTTTTTACCTCCAAAGGAGCTAAAAATAGAACCCAGTTTGCACTCAGTACAATAAACAAAGGGCAATGTGAGTGAAGCCATTTGTGCTGTAATATGCGGCTATAGTGGCTGGTACTTATTAAAGCAGCAATCTCAAAGATCTCTTCCCTTGTCTTTGGCGACACCTGTGGTGATAAGCGGTTACTGCAGGTGTGTTTTCAGACGTCACTCCCCAGAGATCCACACCCTGTCGCCTGAGTGACGTCACTCAGCCACTTCACACACAAGTGAGTCGAAGTGTGTTCAAAATCCATTTCTAATGCGCTGCCTAATACATGCTCAATCAGAGCGCAGCACGCTTTGCCTACAACATGAATGATTCAGTATTACCAGCCATTACCAGCAGACAGTTCACACTGAACTAACACGGTCATGTGACTACATCTGATGAGTGACAACGGCTCCTCACATCTCCAAAAACATTGCAGCAAAGTATGTCCATCCTTGGTTATCTATCTATAGGCGACAACTGGGAATCTATCATATACAAAAAATTTCACACACTCCATAATTACACACCCGATTTGCTGTCACATTTAATATGAATAGTACCTTAGTATGTGACTGCAAACACAGCCTGGGTCTGTGATGTCAGTTCGGCCTACCAACCCCTGCTGGTTGATGGGAATGCGTTACTAAATGTACAAAATGTAAATGATTTTTTCTTGGAATGCTGCCACTGACACCCAGCCTGGAATACTGAACATGACAAAGGGATAAAACCAATGGGCCATAGACTCAGGCCCCAACTACATTTAAAGATTTACATTTTTTTTAATCCATCGCACTTTTCTATCCAATTCGTCCTCTGAACCACACCAGTATGGCACCCGGTCAGGATCTTTTTCGGGTTCATGATGTCACACTAGGAGACAAAGCGTCAGTCGCACTTCATACTTTTGGCAACATTTGCAGCTTTAAAACAGACCTTAAGATTACTACATGAAGGGCAAGTAGATCCACGTATCATATAATCCATGTCGATCCACCTGCGTTTCTGAATCACTACCGCATTGCACTGTTAATATTGAAAACATTTTTTTAGTGTGCAAGTATTTGAAATTTTGCTTATCGCCCACTACTGGCCTGGAATGGTATTGTAGGCTTTTAGGGGGAGCATAGTCCTGTTCTTGCTGACGTATGGAGTTTTTTTTTTTTAACCGGTGGACAAAAATATCCAGTTAAAAAAACAAATCTAGATGAGTGTAGCTGGGGCCTCGATCCCTAGTTTGTTAACTCATTGAGTGACAGACGGCCAGTTCCTGTTGCACTGCCTATGACACACTGCCATATTTTATTCTGTGTATGTCTACTAAATGAATGATTCAGGATGTCAGAATCTTTACCCTGTGTAAATACGCTTGGCACATGCATCACACCAGCCTGCAGCAGTAAAAGCTCTTACATTTCCACTGTGTACTGTTAAAATGTCACTTTATAAAGTGATAAAATGTTTTCAAGTGATAAATCAACCATTTACATTTCCTGCAAAGTGTCAACAGCCATATAGTGAGAATAAAATCAGCTGTTGTATTTGAAGTCTCTGCAGGTTTAGTGATCCCTCCCCTTCCTCTACGTAGGCCAGTGTCCAGTGGTTCATTCCCATCTCTTTAAACATTACACTGAGTGCTCAGCATGAACGCACCTCACACACTTATACACTCCAAACAGGAAGTGTTGAGCACAGAACTAGGCCACTTGAAACACAGCAAATGATTTAACACACATTTATTCAAATATAAAACCTATTCTCTTTAACACAGTGCGGGTCAATCGTTTCTGCGTACATTCTTGCGTATTCACCATAAGTCGCAGCCCAATGCACTTTAAAACTCAAATTTATTCATTGGCCTTGACTTTTAACAAATTCATCCCTGCGTATTTAAGTACGTCCATCTATCACCTGTCAAGGGACACAATAAATCTAATGAAACCATATTTATGTGAGTGACGATCACACGTCTACGCGACACCACACTTGATTAACCTGAGCTGACCCCCTGTCATTTGTGTTATGTGTGTCTTCAATAACATGTCAGTGTGTGTGTGTCGGGGGGGGTTATTTATTAGCTTAGGTGATGGACGTCAATTTAAAAGAAGAATGCAAACAAAAGCTGAGTCAAGACTTCTGAGATTTGTTCAGCAAACACTTACATTGAGTTGAACAGCAACATTTATATTACACTCAGTATATCACTTTAATGCAACATGTTTGAATCAAAGTCATTCGCTTTCAGGGTAATGTGTATGTGTACACAGTCACACTAGAGAAGGGGTTGATATATAAGCCTTAGCTTTGCATTTAATTTTGACTTTGAGTTTAAATTCAGTGGTTCTGCAAGAAGGATTTCACTGAAGCAGCAGGTATTATCACTCTAATCAAAAAACGATTGTACCTAAGCCACAACAATCCTTAAAGCCTTTGAAAGTTGTATCCTAATGTCACTTTTTGGTGGTTGCTTTAGCACGTGTTGGTATTTGTGTCTAAATTAGATGTTTACTGTGGTTTGGCATTTACTGCCATTTAAGTTTCATTAATGATGACTTCTTGTTTTAGAGGTGACATTAATCTTGCAATGAAGGACACATTGAGATGCAAGTAGCCCCCTTAACAGCCCCTGGATCTCACAATCAATACTGTCCATGTGATACCGGAGTGACATTGGTGCCACCAGGAAACGTGGCTTCCTCCCTTTACAGCATCTCATTTAGGCCGAGACACTGCCTGTCACATATCACCATCTAAGGACCTGCACATTCTACACACAAACTTGTTATTCACAAGACTCACACATCTAGATGTCAGAATCTCACTGTTTATCATTGAATGAATGAGTTATAAATACACTCATTATTCAGCCATAAGAGAAAGAAACATCAAACCCTTGAATCTATCATTAACAGACAAGTGTGATGGTTAACACATCTGCATAAATTGCATTTTATCTATTTCAAAAAAAATATCTTGTAGGTTTCCATTTTTCAATGTCCTTATGTACTCTATATTTTTTTAAATGTATTCAGAAGATATACTTGTTGTTTTATTGAGCAAAATTTGATTTGTGTTATCACACACACACACACACACACACATACACAAATACACCTGAGTTAAGCTGTTAGCTTGAAGGGAGACAGGTAAAGGGGCCTAACAGCACATCTGTAGAAGCACAGCTGGAGGAGGATCAACCGAAGCAGACAAGGTAGACAATCAGAGAGCGGAATCTCTGTGCAGCGCGCAGAGGGCTGAGAGGGATCCAGAGGATAAAGCCCATTGAGAAAGCTGCAGGACAACAAGGAGCCCATTTGCAGAGTGAGTAATGTGCGTAGTTGGAATAGGAACAGGTGGCATTTAGGGAAGCCAAATTGTTCTCTACAACTTTCAGAGAAAATCCCCCTTACCAGCAAACCAGAGCTGGAGTGGGAAGAAAAACAGACTGATACGATGATTTAGAGGATGAACAATGAAAGGATGGAGGCGGCATGCTTTCAGAGTAGAGATGAGTTCACAAAAAGACTTTCCTCATCTTCAACTCCCATCTGTCATTAAACCGTCACATTTGCTGTTAAATATTGTTAATATTGTACTTCCTGTTGCCCATCAATGGATTTTTTGTACCACTGGCTAATTTACAACAGTACCCACAGCTTTGGTGTTTTAAAAGAGAATTACTTCACTAAGTATAATATTAATATTATTATTGTGTATGTTTATGAGCAGCGTCTGTTAGCTGCAGGTAGTGAGTGTGCTGGGGGGTTTAGAGGAGGCAGGAGCGAGTGCGGACTGACAATGAGTCCACAGGCCCTTTACTTCCCTTCTACACTGCTGGTTGCTCTTTTCACATGAGCAGAATTTATGAGGCCATTACAAGTGGCCATGCAGTGTCAACAGTGGACGGCTAATATCTTTATCCAGCACCACGAGGAGCGGGGGCCCCGTCAGGCCGACACACACACACCCACCCACACACATACACACACACACACACACACACACACACGCATCGCCCAGGAGACAGATACACACATACACACTTTAGATGTTTAACGTGCCTCAGCATTTCAAACACATTAGCTGGCTTCTTCAAGGTAGCCAGTTACTTAAATAATGGATTAACCTCCTCTTATTATGAACAAATCAGTTTATTGAGGGAAGAAACTGAAGCCTGGACAGATGCCCTGAGGATTCAAATCAATACAGTGTTCTTTGTAACGTGCCAACATATAGAAATAAATCGACTTGAATTGTACTGTATGTATAGGCTAACTAAGGTGAATTTCAATACGTGTTTGGTACGAAGCAAAATATGTCTGAACAGATTCATAATCTTGCTCACACACAGATACTTTCTGATTCAAAAGTCCCACATAGTACAAAATAAGATTTTAATTATTTTCTGATTCAAACAAGATCTTTGTGTTATATATAAATAAACACAGAAATTTTCAGAAACTGAGCTGTCAGGACTTCTGTGGAGTTGTGATGTCACAAGCAGCTTGCATTCAGATCAGCCAATCAGAGGAGAGACTGAATTAATATTCACGAGACAGAGCCACAACAAGCTGTTCTGTCGGGAGCCAGAGACTAGCTTGAGAGAGAAGTAAATCTATACTGAGATGATCTTTGGTGCTTGAAATTTCAAATATATCTAAGGGATATCGCAACTTTAAATAAAAAAAAAAATAGGAGACCTTTAAGTGTAGATTTTACTTTTTTTTGTTTTACTTTTATGTCAGTGGTATGACTTGTTTATGTTGCTACTTGTGCTAAGAACAGAAATCATTTGAGAATTCTGGCTACATTAAAAATGTCTAATGCAATTATAAACTCAATGTACCATTAGAACACTGTAGTGATGGTTTCAGAACACCTATGTAGACATTGTATTAAAAAACAGATAATTACGGCTAGATTACTTATTTACCACATTAATGATGTCTAGACTGATTTCTGATTAGTTATTATATTAAACAGCCATGACTGTGTGTGTGTGTGTGTGTGTCTAGGTGCCTGAACTAAAACCATCATAACTGACAAATATGCAATGACTTACATTTAACGTTAAGTAGCATGATGGCTACCATCTTAGGTTAACTCACAAATTTGTACTGATTAACACTCCAGTAGAGCTGAATGCAGATGTGAAATCATTCATTTAGTAGTGTGTAAACCAAAAGCAAATGATGTGTCATTACAGGGCAAATTAAAACCTAAAACTATTTATCCTGCTGAGAACATGATAATGTCATCTGAAATTCACTGCAATAATGTTGGTGTCTGTTCCATATCTTTCCTCTCTGTATCAATAAAAAAACAACCTCTAGTGTGGTCACAATTCGTTGCCAGCAAAGCAAAGGTGTGGTTTTACAACACGAACGCTAAACCCCAGCCACATTCTCATCAGAGAATCCACAGGGCCTTTTTGTCCCTCTTCTCCCTGCACCATCTGCTGCTCAGGTGGGGGGGAACTCGGAGGTGGGCCTCGCCGCCGCACTGCTTTACACGCGGCTGCTCGACACATCGCAGCAGGAGGCGGCGTTACGGCCTGGTGGCCAAATAGGGCTCAATGGCTGCAGCGGCGGCGTTGCCTCTCATTACGCGCGCTCCAGCTCACCGTGGGGTGATGCTGACGGAGCGATCCAGGCCTCCGTCTGAAGCGCACCATGACGGACCATTAGAGGGAGAGAGACATGGCTCTGGCCGAGGATTGTGGGATGTGGAGGCAGTAATGTGTTAACGTGTTTTAACCGTCTGCCCAATGGACACTGCACTGATTTAAAAGCCCGAGGTCAAACACAGCCTGTATGCCTTATAAATCTTACAAACTTCCAATCTTATCATACGTAAGTTTTCAGGCAATCTTAGTTTCCCTTCTGCTTTTCACGCACCTTATGCACTTTGAAATTAATGCGAGGACTCCGACAAAAGATAACAAATTAAACTCCTGCAGCGCTCCTCAGCTGAGATAGGCAGACAATAAACAACTTGCATCCCAAAAGGAGAGTCAGAGCGTCTTAGAGGCAAATGAAACCATCCTGCTGACCATCTCGGGTGGTACAAAACAGGGGGGGGAAATTAATTTAATTAAAAATGAACGGATAAACATGCTTGCCTGTCAGAAATGAAACATAATAGACTGTAATTAATGGTGAATTTTCCACTTGTTTCTCTTTGCCTCTTGCCGGAGCTCCCAAATAGCCCCCTATTGTTTTATGGCTCCTCTAAGATACTCATCTCCAAGTTACTTTACCACTTGTTTTAAAAGTTTCGTCTGTGTTCTTTTAGCAAACGTCTTTGATTTTTCATGGCAGCAATACTGACAGTTGAAATTGTAGGAAAACGTAGGAAAAGTATGGAATATGACCATGCAGGTCTTCCTTGGATTCTGCACAGTTTGCTGCTGGCGTAGCTGCAATAAGGGTCACATATGCTACGTGGTCAGGCGAGAAATAAGAGCTTTTTAATCCTTAGGTAGTTTTACGATGCCGAGTTTCGATGACCCAACTGGGGCCTGACCTCACAAAGTGAGAGTGGGAATCAAACCCATAAATTGTTAATCCCAGGGCCGATGGTACAAGTTCTCTGACCCAGCTGAATCTTTGATATTGGAGGGGTTAATCAACCAGAGACTAGCCCAGTTTTACACAATGAGGACAAAAAAAATGTATTTTTGTTTTTAAAGGATTATTCCTTAAATGACAGCCATTACCATAAAAGCAAGTGGAGGGTAAGGCAAATACTACTGGCTCCATTAAGGATAATAGGTCATTAAGATGCAATCAGTGGAATCAACCGCATTGAGCCAACAAACAAAACTACTACAGGAAAATACACTTCAGTTTTCATTTTCAATCACTATTAGTCATTACTTGTGGTCCGAGAGGCGTATTGTGCAACATTTCTCATTCTCGCGTAGGACTTTGGTTGAATTTTTGCAAAAAGAACATTTACGTAACCTCTTTCCTTATTGTGAAAAGTATCTCGACATGTGTTATGACTCAAGAGGGACAAAATGCTTGAAAAGCTTTTGAGAAAGCTGAACCCGATCCTCTGATTTTAAGCTGCAAAACAAAGAGACGATGAACTTTAACAAAAGAATATCCCTCAGCTCATCTCATTTAAGTTACTTAAAGTCTCCAGATTGTTCGCGAAGCAAAAGGGCAAAAAAAAAAATCATTCTACTTAGAGAAGGAATTTCCAGAGGGACTTTGTGGAAAGCAAATTAATCTACAAAGATTTAATTAAGCGCTTTATGAGGACAGTCACTTTTGAGTCTTACTGTGGTTTTCATACATTTTGATCTTTTCTTTTCACATGTTCTTTATACCAGTTTTCCAAGACAACATGGTTGGTGATTTTGTTGTGCATTTGGGGCACATTACCCTGAGACCCAGGTTTCAGCGTGTTTGCAAACATCAACTGTGTCAAGTCTCTATGACTTCTGTGTCTGGCTGTTTTTTTTTTTTATTCAGATTTTTTAATTCACATCTGCTGGAGCCATTTCTGATGAGGATCGATACAGACACTATCCAGGACAGGTCGACACTGACAATACAAATGCTCTGGAGATCTATCTGATTTGACCGCGTCAGATGGTTCATTGTGCTAGTAGAAGGGACAACCACTGCAGCCTCTCGTACTTGGTGTTGCCTGCTCTCTCTGGACCCTCGCTAGAGACCTGCAGTGCCCTAAAGGACAGAAGACATTATTGCAGAGGAAGGAGTGTGAAACACCATCTTCAACCAATATAACCTTTATCATAAAGGCTCCATTAGCTCTTGTGCAGCAATGGCTTTATAGCTGCACTGTAAGAAACACGCACAGTAAACTGACACCTGGGGTGTGTGACAATAAGTTTGTGAATCGTGCATAACACTCTGCACTCCGCTGCTGTTAGACAGCTAATACTGCGCAAAAAAAATAATAAAACAAAATCCAATTAGAGAAATTGCAGCACATTAGACCTCAAGTGATTTCCACGTGCTAAATAAAGGTAATTTGTTTTCTATTACGAGAACAGCAGGTTGCCATTTACCTCGGCCCCATTCAGATTAAACTGCCACATCCTCATGGAGGAATCGTTTCTCAGTGTGGCTGGTCCCTGGGAGAAGGGCGGATCAGTCAATGGGACACACCTTCCTGTCCCTAAAAAGTGATTAGACTCATCAAAGTGGTGAGTCAGCGAGTCAAATGAGCTAAGACAGTGCATGCATTTGTGCAGTGGTGGTTGTATGGGAAATATAGGGGGGGGGCAGTCAGGTCCCAGCCAGCCTGGGTTCGAGCTTGGGGCTCGCTGCTCAGGCCATAAATTCCCATGTGGAATATGCCCTAAGCGCTCCGATGTCAGGTCAACCAGCTTTTCCTAATTGTTATGAGTAACTTCGACTGTGCTACATTATTTATCCACATGCCTGGAAAACAATAAATCTCCAGTATGATGGTCCCTGTGAGGTCTTGTGATTGGTTCTTCTCACCTCCCAGGTAGCAAATTTTCACAGCCAGTTAATTTTCTTCAACCATGCTTACAACCGTGTGTGTGTGTGTGTGTGTGTGTATATATATATATATATATATTTTTTTTTTTTTCTGTTCACTATAATGACCTGAGCATTTCACTCTTATTAGGCCCAGATTCTGTTTTGTTAGGTGATTTCCTAAGGGTCTGTGAATGCATCATAGGAGATCTCTGTTAGTGAGCTCAGTTTCTAAGTAGCAGCTAAACTGGCTAATGTCTCAGCGTGTGATTTTTGAGCGACGTAACAATACTTTTGTTACATCAGCTGCACGATGGGTGCAGGAAGAAACTGGACAACAGGGCTTTTAATTGTAACTAAAGCGCTGGAAAGCAACATGAGGAGGAGCTTTGATATAGAGCTTTAAGCTACTGCAGGACAGCACTGTGAAAAGAAAGTATTTAAATATATATATATATAATATAAATTTATTTATTTAAAGATTCTACACCTACATCACCACACTGCACCAGGGAGCCAGAGATCTCAACTTTTAATGATACTAATAATGATTTGAATATACTTCCAAAAGACTCCACAAAAAAAACATATATACCATCATGCCATGTGCAATCTATATCCAAAAAGGTGAGCTTGATCTGGCAAACGCAGTCAATCACACATCTAAAAGCGGACAGTGCCAAAGCTATCAGAGTGTGCATTTCCCAATCTGCTTGGACTGGTCAAAGAAACAAAGAGGGGAAAAAAAACACAGTGTTTCAGGTCAGAGTGGGGTCAACTACACACTGCACCAGGAAGAGAACCACCTCTTTAGACCAGATGCACAAAATACAGATAGGGCCAAACTATCTATTCTGTTGCCTGAGAACGGAACCAAGTGAGCCACTAACCAGGCTAAATATCTAATTAGGAGGGTAATGGGGTTGATGTGGTCTTTGATCTGTGGTCAAATTGAAGTTCCAGCTTGTTATTCCAACCATCAACTCATTTCTAAACGTCTCAGGTCTCACATGGTTCTTGTGAACCAGGACAGGGATGGGGCAGCCGATTCTGTGTGACATGCACGCCAACATAATTCACTACTAGAGGTATTGTTCTTTGTAATTTTACAAAGCTGAACTTGCAAAACATGCATATCGTTTAACATGTTTCACAGTTTTTGTTTCACTTTTCCAATTCAAACCTCGGTTGCTTGGACATCCCTCATCCTACAGTCGCCGTTCAAACTTACGTCTACTGTTTGTACTTTTGGAGCAAACTATGTTCGGCCTCATCATTATGTCACAGAAGGAGAAGTTTAGTTCAAAAGTTTAATTCAAATGTTTGAATTTGATTCTAAAAATAAACAGTAAATATCTATTTCAGTGTTTTAAAAAAACTAAATGACAGCATAAATTAACTTTCAAGTCAGTCATTATCTGTATGTGCCGCAGTAAGTTCAGTCCTAAACGTGCAGCTTACGAGGACACGTTATTTGGTCTACATATTGTTTATGGGGTCAGCCATAAAAATGTGGGAGATTTTTAAGCGGGACATGATTTGGGAAAGGTTGGGAACCGCTGGTCTAGTGGTTTAAGGTGTTAAGAGTTTAAATGCAGTGACTAGCAGTGATCCGAACCTGTTAAATGAGCCTGAGAGCAGGAAGAAGCTCTCACACATGATTGGATTTCTGCTCGAGTGAATAGAAACCTGAAATTTCACCTATAGAACACCTGAGTGTTTCACTTCTACAATAGACAGGAAGGTTAAATAAGTGACAGTACAAGATTTAAGAGAAATTGTTAAGATATTATTTGCAATTATAAATCACTCCCAGATTACAGTGTTTTTTAAACTATCCTCAATAGCAGCATGCTAGACAAAGGAAGACATGCGCTTTAAGGTCGATGAGTTTTTTCCTCTCCTCTATTAAATAAAATGAGAAATATGACCACAAGCCATTTCAATTACACCGAGCATGTAAGCCTACTTTCAAAGAAGCCAACCAAAATCCTCTCTTCTCTGGAATTAAATACAGATTTTTATTTATTTAACCTGAAACCGTTTGAGACTCACCAGCGCAAAAATACACAGCAACTCAAACAGATGTCTTAGTTGTGTTATATTTGCAGGTGGTGCGCCTCATCCTGGACCAGGATCTATCTGTTCGAGGACCAGGAAACAACAAACGAAGAGGTTTAGTTCAGGTTACTAATATTCCAGTAGTACAGTAAAATCTTCTGCATTTAACTTCACAGAATTTCCGAGCCAAACATACGTGTTTGTATGTGCTCTAGTTCGCCTGCTGCGTTTCCCTAAAGGGGAGATATATAGATACAATATGTTTGTTAAATTGTATTATATAATGTCCCAAGTTATGTTATGGGATGTCAAATAAAACCTAGGAAAAGTGTAAAATAAAAAAAAAACACCTGAATCAGTGCAATAAAGCCAAGTAATCACCTGTTCATGTATGGAGAATTAGTCTCACCAGGAAGGCTACAGCACCATCTACTGGTTGTTGGCATATCACACCTCAGTGATTCATAAAGTGGAGGCCAGTCAGGCTGTGTGCACTATTTGAAAATAAACTAACAAGTCAGATTAACTGAGATTGCTGATATTTATTAAAAAAATAAAAACAACAGCGCTGAGATGTTTTGCTCAGTTTTTTTTTTACTGGTAGCAATATTTACACCCACAATATGAGCATGAACTACACAGTAATTAAAGATATTTCTGAGCTCAGGTAGAGTTCCTGAAGAAGGAAAGCATGTCATCCAGATTCTGAGAAGTGTCCTGAGTGGGCTGCTGGGTCTGTCTGGGGTCTGTGGACTGGGGGGGACACTGGGGCGGATACTGGGGACGATATTGAGGGGGACACTGGGGCGGATACTGGGGAGGATATTGAGGGGGATAGTGGGGGGGATACTGAGGGGGATACTGGGGGGGCAGGTTAGGCGGAAATGCAAACTGAGGAGGAGCAAAAGGAGGATAAAACTGAGGAGGGGGATAGTGCAGGCTGCCGGGAGGAGCCGAGGCAGGAGCTGAGGGCTGGGTCGGCTGTGGAGCTGTTGGAGGATTTTCTTGAGGTTGAGGAGGCGAAGGACTAGTTTGAGGCTGAGGTTGTGCTTCCTCTTTGTTTTCAGAGATTTCCTCTGACTCCTTAGTCCACTTGAAGAACATTTTGGAATTTTTCTTCTGCTGCATTTCAGTCTTCTCCATTCTTGGTCTTTTCTCATTATTAAAATACGCAGAGGGAGGTGCAAACTGTGAATCTCGCTCCTCCCTGCGTCGAGAGGTCCACTCACTAAACATAGACTCTGGGGGGAAAAGGTGAAAAAAGATGGTGAAAATGAAGTTCAATTTAAGACCAAACACACATTTCTACACAAGGAACAACTACAACATCAGCATGGATCTCTCTCTGAGAAATGAAATTCCTCATTCAGTTTAAATGTTTGTGTCATCCTATATGCATTTCTTATAAATGACCAAGCACCAAGCACAACTAGAGAGTTGAAGATCCTATTCAATATCCATCCATCCATCCATCCATCCATTGTCTATCCCGCTTATTCCCTTTCGGGGTCGCAGGGGTCTGCTGGAGCCTATCCCAGCGCGTTAAGGCGAGAGGCAGGGATACACCCCAGATGGTCGCCAGCCAATCGTGGGGCACACACACCATTCACACACCATTCACTCTCACACTCACACCTATGGGCAATTTTAGAGTTTACCAATTAACCTTAGCATGTTTTTTGTATTGTGGGAGGAAACCGGAGTACCCGGTGAAAACCCACGCAGACACGGGGAGAACATGCAAACTCCACACAGAAAGGCCCCAGACCCAGGTCCAAGGCGGTCTTGAACCTGCGACCTTCTTGCTGTGAGGCAACAGTGCTACCCACCGCACCACCGTGTCGCCCCCCTATTCAATATATATATGTATATTCAACTTTTAACATGCAAATCATCTGTCAAAATCATTATTCACTTTAGAGCTGCAATTAGTCGATTATTCAACAACAATTTTGATAATTAAATGAATTGTGTCTTTTTCTTTAAGAATAAAATTCTCTGATTCTAGCTTCTGAAATCTGATAATTTTCTGTTTTCTTTATTCTTCTATAATAATAGACTAATGATCTTTAGGTTGTAGACCATTTTATAAACCAAACAACTAATCCGTTATTCAAATCAATAATCGATAGGTTACTTGACAGAATAGTCAGAATAGTCAGAATAGTCATTTATTGTAACTTTAATTTACTTTACTCAAGATGATGCACACCGCTACTTTTACACTGCTTAAACCTCAGGAAAGAATTGAGGAGTACCTTTGCCTCTGTCCCATTCTCGGACATAAGGAACTCCTGGTTTTGTGTCTTTCCTTTCCTGAATCTCCACTTCCACCTTCTTCAGTATGCTGACCTCTGGAGCGTCGTCCGGTGGAGGCGGGGGTCCTATTAATTCAGCTTCGTCTTCCACTTCTACTACAAACAGTTCACAGAAATCCCTCATTAGCACTTATACTTGACACTTAATTTGCGATATGCATTTTAAATACATAATATCAAATAGTTGTGGATTCTGACCCTCTTTCTGCTCTTCCTCAGCGCTGCCCGGGTTTGTCTTCATCTTCCTCTGCCTGACTTTGGCCAGTCGAGCCTGCAGGATGGCCTGCCTCTTGTCCTTTAGCCGCTCCCTTTTACTGCGCTGGTCGGTCGTCTGAAGGTCAAACGTAACATAGGAGAAGAAAGATTAATAACAGTTGTTACTTTGGATGAAACATTTTACATAATCAAGTGTCATATGCGGCGGTTGTATCATAAGAGTTGAAATGCATTCAAAGATTTCTGTGTTTACATGTCACCTGATCTCTGAGCATGTCCAGTGTTTCCCTCTGTTTTCTGCGCCGCTCCTCATCCTGAGCGAACGCATAGTAGCCTACACCAAGCTCCCGAGCCTCTGAGATGAACAAACAAATATTTTATATTATTGTTAGCATAGGACTGACAACCTAACAGCTCGAGTGCATGTGTGTGCAGAAAAGCACAGTAGCAGCAGTAATAACCTTGCCCCCTCATATCCTCATAATGGATCGGTCCAATGGGCCTCTTCATAGCCTCCTCTTCCTCCCTCTCCCACTCCTCCCTCTGCAGCTCTCGACGCATGTCCTCTGACAGCAAAGTCTTCTCAGCTGAGATTCTCCTACACGACACAGGGAGAGTATTATAAGCCTGCTATTAGACTATTATAAAAAAAAAAAAAAACTTTACCTGCACCTAAAGTTCACTCTTTTGTGAAAGATTTACCCTTTTCCTCCAAGGTCTTGGTCCATCTTCTTGAATTCTGGCAGGTCTTTCTTCATACATCTTCGAGATCGGCCCAACGCGTCGACATAATCCACCCTAGAGAGGAGCAACACAGCAGCTCCCATGAGTTTAGAGGTTTGAATAATGTCAATGTCGGTGGTTAGATTAATCAATGAATCCACTAATCGTCCATCTACATGAATTATTCAGCGTGTTCTACTTACAGTGTTATTATATACACATCTCCATTCATTATGGAATCCAACTATATATTTACAGAACCAAACACTTGACAATGAAACGAAGGTTATGTTACCATTCCTCATCTGGGGTCTGAGGAGGAGGGACAGCAGACATGATTCCTCTTTCCTCATCGTCGCTCTCCGCTTCCTTTTGTTCATGTGCTTCTCTATTTTTGTCAATAATTTTTTGGGTGAAATCAACCAGGAACAATCCCTCTGTCTCCTCGTCTGACACACAAGAAAAGATAAATACAAAATAAAAATTTTCGTTTGGATTGGACACCTGAGGTTGCACCAGTTTCACATACACTGTAATAAGACTAGGCTGAATACAAAATGTATCTTGAGGCCTCTGTAGAATTAATACATGAACTAATCATCTGAGTTTGTGCTACATCTGAGACTAACGTCAAACAGCTTTGAAGTGAAAAGGTCTGACTAGATGCTGAAACATTTCCTCTTTCCTGGTTGTTCCTCATGGTCCTCTGTGGCAGGAAGGAGCAGCATGCACCAGCAGAATGAATATTTGTAACGACATGTGAATGATTGGTAACTACCACTGTGGCAGCATGCATGTCAGTCTTAGTTTTAGATACGCCCAGCATAGAGCTCACACACAACCTTTTTACGTCCAGCTGGTGGAACCAGCCTCTGGAGGGTATAATAGACCTGCTTTACAGCAGCCATGTTAAGATGAAGCAGTTACCCACCTGTGTAGGAAAAAAATGAAGAATACACCATCTAGAAAGTCAGGATACCTTAGTAGGCTTTCAACAGCCAGGTGAACAGTACCCAGCTGGTTTTCTACATCAGCTACGCTATCCCAGAAACCACCAGGTGGTCGATAACCTGTTCAGATGAAGTGGTGGTGCTGTTGTGCATCTGAATTATGCTGCTGGATAAATCCTATATAGAAACTACTATGTAGTAGTAGTACTGAGTTACTACTCAGGGTTCTGTTCCACCTACGGTAGGCAGAGTGTTTCTAGTGAGCAAGACATGCATGACAGTAGCACCTTGACTATTTGACCTGTATGGAACCATGATTAGTATCACTGAAATCCTCTGTGTTAAGCTGCTATTTCCAGTCAATGTGGCTCCTGTGAAAAAGGTCTACTGATGGGTTCCTAACCTGGAAAGTCTCCTTTCGTCATCTGGTCATAGAGTTTGGCTTTCTCCTCCAACTTGCGTCTGTTGGGGGAAGAAGAAGCACGAGTCAGTGCTGACCAGTGAACGTGTGATCACATGCTGTGTGTGTGTGTGTGTGTGTGTGTGTGTGTGTGTGTGTGTTCACCTGGATTCATCCAGGCTTTTCTGCTCCTCAGACAGCTGCTCTGCATCCTTCTCCGCCCTGGCAGAAACACCAGGGTTCTGTTTGGTCCAGACACTGGTTTTCTACACAGGAAGATTACGGTTAAAACCTGCTCCAGTCAGGCAGATTCAGGACTAATGAAACCCTCCTGTCACCTTACCCCGACTTTGGGTTTGGTCTTGAATCCGGCTCCAGCGTTTTGTTGCCCAAGTTTGTCGTGTTTGAACTGCTCCTGTTTTCTGTAAAGTTCGGCTTTAAGGTCCACTAGCTGTAAGAAACAACGTTTCCCAAATATCAGCGAAAAAGTATTTAATGACCCGTTTTTATTTAGCAGCTAAAAACAAGTGTATAGCGAGTGAGCTAACGTTAGCCGTTAGCTTGGATTAAAGATTATACGGATTATCAATAAAAACATTGTTGATAATGTGCAGAACTCACCGATGAAGCTGTTACAGTAAATGGCTTCTTTTTATCCATGTTTATATTGTCTTTTCTAATCAAACTACCATTATAGTCGCCTAGTGGTCTTGTTTTCTTCTTCTTTGGTTTTCGCTTCTTTTTCTTCTTCTTCTTCTTCTACGTTTATTGTCGATTTGTTGCATTACCGCCACACACTGGTGTGGGGTATGTTTAATAAACTACTGATGAAAATAAAACATTTGACAGCTTTAGTTACTCATTAATTTTCAGATTACGTTAAACAAATGACGAATTTATAAACGAGGCAACTCTGCATTGTTAAAACTAAATCTGTAGTCTTAATATTTTTGTCTCCTGAGTTCTTCTGTTTTATTTTTCAAATAAAACTCCAAATCCCAAAAAACTCCATCACATTTCTTATCTTAATAAGCTGTTTTGTCTCAGTTCAACCAAATAAAAGTCTGCAATAATTGACACATTCATGGAAATTCATGGGAATACATTCAAATCCCTTGGTTTGTGTATTTATAACTAAATGAGATTGCTTTATCTTTATTGTTGAGCATTATGATGTAGGGCCTTTCTAAGTAAACCTTAGACAATCAATTCCAAGTCCGATATACAGCGTTACATTCTCGTCCCGTAAATAATCCTAACCTTATTTATCTGTATTTATATGACAGCAGCTCTATTACCTCCATCACACCACTTACAACACAGCAACACCTCCTCTGTTATCAACATTTGAACATTAGTTCATTTTTACCAAGACATGACAACACAAGTTCCTGCTGCTATTATGTTTAATGCCCTATTAAACTGAAATGAAAGAACACAAATATAAAGATATGAAGTCAAACAATTGACAGGAGTAAAACAAGGAAAATGGATTTATTACATGCATGGTGAAGATATAACCCCATCTGAACCTATAATCTAAAATGTAGTCATGAGTTTTTTTCCTGTCACGTGTCAACTACAGAGCAGAGGGAAATCTCCCAGAGTCGGCCACCAAGTCCTGGAGGAGCCCAGTCAGGATGACTTAATCACAGTGAGTGGGAATCCTCCTCACGGCACGGACAGCAACTAATAACTAAAACTATACGGCCTTCCTCTACTCTGGTAGCTACGAGCCCCGTTTGACCTTGGCATCACCTTGAACGGAGAAGAGTTTGAAGAGTATGGCATGGTGCTGCAGGAGATAATTCAGCATCTGCTGGGAAAGGAAGAGGCATCCGATTCTGTTTTTTAATCCAAAAATTTTGGCTTCTGTTTCGTTAAAATGCAGTAAAAAATTTATAAATTACACAATGCCAAAATGTTGTTTCTTCTTCTTAGAGAGAAGCCATTATAAATTTGAAGATAAAGGACCAGACTTACAAATATGGAGTTTCAGTGCCTTTTGTTTTTTCATCAGGAGTGATGATCACAAATAAAAATAGCCCACATGACATGATGGTTTCCTTTCTTTCAAGGCTCCTAATGTATTGTTATTATGACTGTGGCTAAACGTATTACAGTCTCTTTAAGACAATTAAATAATAATACAATACAATTAAAAACATTAAACTATTCCCCGGGTGTAAAATCTGAATTTAGCTTTTAGGAAGTTTCAAACTCAATGGAGTTGACTCAGTTTTCATCACCTGAAACTATTACAGTGCAGTTCCTACTGTAACACTAGTCTACAGAGACCAACACATGCTTATAAAACTAGAGTGTTACTTAACCTTTTGTATCATCTTGGAACCTGTATAAAAATGTCAGCTTTCTTGCCCCATTAAATTTGATGACATGTTTAAGATCTACTATCTAATACTGCATATTATCCTTTAAACAAATAAATAAATCTGTATTCATTTATTTCCTCTTAAATGAATCTGTATCAGCATCTGTATAGGTGAACAGAAAATGAAAAATAACTGCCATCACAGAACTAAATACAGTTTTCTTCATGTGAACATCACATTATCAACTCACAGAACAAAATTATCTTGTTCACACTTCACCCTTAATGTTTTCTTATGCAACTACCTGTCATGGACATAGTAGGCCCTTGTCTACATTCTAGGATGGATGTTAAAAGTTTTCTTTTATAATGAACTGAGAAAAAGAAGAAATGGATGTATTTTAGCAGCTCACATAACCAGCCATTAGTATTAATGCTAAATGGATGGATGGTTCAAGGCATAGTCAAAAGTTCACAAGAAGGCCGGGCTGATGCTCTCAAAAAACACTCACTCTAATTATGTGAGTAGGGTGGCCTCACAGCAAGCTAATGGACCAGTTTCAGGCTTCCTACATTTTGTAAAGAATATGCTCATGGTTAAGATGTGTTGTTAAAAGCTTGGCACTGTTACAGAAGATATTTTACAGTCTTACATCTGAGCTCTTCAATCAGTACTCATGTGATTCAACATGTTATTTGACAAATCACAACTGCAGAATGAAGGAGCAGAAGTAAAAAACCTTTAATACGTCTTCTCTCTACCAAAGTGCAAAGAAGGTGAACAGCAAACGAATTAGAACAAGTAAAAAGTGTGAACTAACTTTAAACAAGAACCTTAAAAACTAATAAAGCTTAGGATGAATTTATGTAATGAACAACATCAAAGGTATCAGATGAACAATAATATACATTTTCTCTATCAGACATTTTGGGTTTCTTTTGGCCAGCACAAATTTCTCAGTCTTTTAGATAGTTAAATTTAAGATTCCTTTGACTCCGTTCCTCCATAGTACTTCATCTGTATAAAGAATCAATACATCTAAAATGTCAAAGTCTTTGCAAATTTCTCAATCAATCATATCTCAAGTGCCATCGATCACATCTCAAATACCATAAAGTTGTGTGGTGTTATTTCGGATAGTGGCGAGGACTGTAGCCATGTCCTCTCCCTTCAGTAGGCTCAGCTCCTGCAACGTATGGAAGCCCATTCCAGGATGTGAAAACGGACAGACGTCTTTGTTCACCTGTCAGAGCAAAAGAGACTTAGTGTACGACACATATCATCAGAGCACTGAAAATCCAGCAAAGAGGGTTTGAATAGTGACTTGTGTTTGACTATTTTATACCATTAACCAAGGTTGAGTTGAATGATTTCCAAACTCATAATCCAGTTGCTGTTTTTCTTTACACAATTTCTGAATAATGCACAATACACTCCTACAGAGGGAGAGCAAGTGAAGAGGCAGATTGCTGGTTGACAAATGTTCTCTTATCTGGGAAAACGACTGGTTTCCGATGAGGAGCAGAAGTAAATAAGGTGCTTTTTTATTGGAATTGCAAATATCTTCAGAGAGGTTTTAGACCAAACTGCCAACAGGGAGTACACCCCCCCACCCTCCTGTTATATCAAATTAAATAACAATCACTTGAAAGGCCCGGAAAGCACATGTGAAAGGGGTGTTTTGGTTTTCCTAAACTTCAATATAAATGTACCCGTCTTGGCAGGAAATATGGTGCATCCGTCTCCAGCACAATTCGGGAGAGAGGGATTTGGCAGACAGCATCCCGGGCCTCAGTGGCTCTGGTGTAAGTAATCAGAGCTGTGAAGCCCACGTACATGTTGGGAAACTCCGTCAGGAAAGGCTTGATCACTGGATAACTGTTTGTGAAACAGTGCCTGCAATAACAAACTTCACAGATTAACAGCATTACCGTTTACTCAAATGTTGACAATTACTAACATTTTGTAGAACAAACATTAGGTGTGTAACAATTCATCTACTACATTGATTTATATTCCTGCCATCCAACTATATTAAATCTGTGCACAGAAAGATGGCTGTCAAGGTGACACATTAACCACAAATTAATTACTTAGCAGAACGATCACGCACACACACACCTGTGAATCTTGTAATCCCTTGGGACACACTTCTTCAAGATCACCAGCAGGTCATCATCTGCATCCCTACAGTGGATTACCAGAGGCTTCCGCATCGCCACAGCCAACTTCAGCTGGCGCTCCAACACCTGCTCATAGAAGTAAAGAAACTAAACCTTGACACTTGACTTACAGTCATTTCATACGTTTCTGTCAGTCAACAATGTAACAATAACAGTCAATAAGTATAACAAAGTAATATTCATCTGGAACATCTTTTTACCTCTTTTTGCTTGTGGGAAGGAGTGGAGTTTTTGTGAGAGTAGTCCAGGCCAATCTCACCAAATGCCACAGCTTTTGGATGTCGCATAGCCATCAGTATGTTGTGTTCATGAACATTTGAGTATTCGTTGGCAAAGTGGGGATGGCACCCAAATGCCCCCCAAACCATGTCTTCAGCCAGCAAGCCTTCCCACAACGCCTGCTTCACCATGATCCGCGGGTTACAGAAGTCAGCAATGCAGCCACGGAACTCAGGCGAGAAGCTACTTTGGTACAGCCTTCGGAAATTGCTGAATCTACCACGGAAGCCAAGTTTCCCATAGAGCATATCTAGATGGCAGTGTGTGTCTATGAAGCCAGCCTGGTTGTAGGCAGAACTTGCCCTAATAGGTTCCGCCTCCAAGGACCATCTTCTCTTAGGAGAGCCACCATGAGGAAAGGTGGGCTCACACATTGAAGAACCAGCATACGACTTCATGCATTTAGTGGTGGAGTTCCCTACTCCTCTGTTTGAGTATAGCGGCAGAGCAAAAGGATCTGATGAGTAAGATGGAATGGTGGACCTGTGTAAATTCTCAATATCAAATCTGGATGGGCCTGTATACGATGGATGAGACTGCTTCATGGAGACAAAAACTGTCCTCATTAAAGATGGGTAAGCCGTCTTCAGTTTGTCAGGACTTGCTTGAAGCGGTCCGATAGTTTCATTGGTGGCTGAAAAGAAGGGACAGGAAGTCGTAGCTGACTGGGAGTTCACTGAATGACTTTGGCGTGGCTGAATGTCGGTGGAGTTGTTCGGATGAGTCGTAAAAGAAGAACAGCAGCTGAGGTCTGGAATACACTCAAGAGGAAGGGATGAATCCAAGTCCTCAGCTTCTGGTTCTTTATCGGGCCCAAACAGCTCATCTTGGGAGGATGAGTCAAAATACACAGCATCGTGTGAAATAAAGCTCTCCATTGTATCCCTTTCCTCGAGCACAACACTCTGAAAAACAAATAATATTGAACAAATTACGAAAAAAAATCTCTTTTGATACTCCAATGTCATCCTCAAAATCTGGATTCTGGTCTGCATAGAACGACGCATGTCACCAGATTATCAGCAAATTATAGTTATAACGTATTAGTTATTTTTATTATCTGTGATAGGTCTGTACAAACAGTTATTTTGGTACTTACCCTCACATCTTCCCCTGACTCATTTATGTCACCTTTGGCGTGCAAGTTCACAAAATGCAGAATGGGGGACCACTGATCTTCCTGGAGAATACCACTGTCCGGGGAAGTGTTTGGGGTTTTGAGCGAGGAGCAGGTCACGTTTTTGTCAGGTTTTGTCAGGTTGTCCACAAGCAGCTGAGTGGGGGACCAATCATCTTCCTGGACAGCACCACTGGCTACGGACGCATTTCTGTATTTGGGCGAGGAGCAGTTTACTGGTCTGTCAGGTGTTGCCAGACCGGATGCAGTCTTCACTGGTGAAGAAGCAGACAACAAAGGGAGGCTGTCAGTATCAGGGCTGGGTCTACCGATCCTTCTGTGCTTCAACCCCATGTTGCTGATGGCTGCAATCAAAGCCGTACCATAGATGGCTTCGGATGCCTCCTCAGGCGTCCTCTTCCTCTTTTTCGAGATGAGAGAGTAAGACGGAAGTGGTGAGACTTGCAGACTCTTTGTAGAGTTCAGCTGCTTGCATGAGTCGTCCGTAAGAGAATCCTGATAGTTAAGGTGCAAATGGTCAAATAAGTCAGTAATTTGCATATGTGCATCCAAAAGTGTACCACTGGAAATAGTTAGGTTTTTAACCTTGTACATGCAGCCATTACTTCTATTATCTGTTTTATTTTTAACAAAACTGAAATCTCAAGTCTTCTATCGAATAACTTGTTACTGTATTTCACCATGATCTACAGTTTTAATGACATTAATTTCAAAAATATTTAATATAAGTAAAATTGTATTATTATTATTATTATTATTATTACGAATAGTCAGAGCAAGATTCACAGTTAATATTTACCTTGGACACTCCAAGTGTTTCCTGGAAAAGCTTCCTCAGCTTGAGGTTGCCTATGACGGGTGTACTATGGCTAAGCACCTCTGATTTTCTCTTGGGGGTGTCCAGACTCAGTCCTCCAAGGCCTTCAGGCCCTGGAGAGTCCCTGAGAAGCGAAGTGTTGAAATCTTCATTGGCCGACACATTCCAGCGAGACGGTGTGGCTGAGCCAGCGTCTTCATCTTGAAGTTGTGTGGGGGAGGAGGCAGAAGTTCGTAGCCAGCTGAACTTCACCTTCTTTCTGTAAGCGTCCATATCCGAGATCCTGATCAAACATAATTCTGCAATTATTTAACAAATATGCATGTCATTTATTAAAGGCAAATACGAGCAACACTGCGAAACATATTTGGTTAAGTCAAAAACTTAATGTTCAATAATTTTTCCTCCACTAAAATCATGTCTCTTAATCAAGTTCAATCGATAAAGTTATAAGCAATAGCTGGACACGTTTAATACAATGCAATTTTAATGTGAAATGGTGCATTTTACATTAGGAATAATGTGTTTCATAAAAGCTTATATACTTTTCAAGACACCAGACGTTCCTACACATAATCCATTCACAATTCCACACTTTTCCAGACTTCCTTTTGTATTCACTTGGTACTTTAGTCACCTACTGCAGAAAAAGACTCGAATTCACGTCTCATAAATGTTAAGATGAGCTTAACGTTTGATTATTGACTAACTAACGAAAAAAAAACACTTTTATATACTCGTTTGTCTTTTTTGCATATTTCTTCAAACCTGAAAATTGTATAAATCTACTTTTAACACTTTGTAGGATCCCTGATCTACAACAATCTCCGCCGAATGTTAAGTTGCACAAGTTCACCATGTGAGTTAGCTTACAGCTAACTCGCAACCAGATACGGCATAATACGGCTAAATCAAAGTTTTAATGATGTGGACATAGTCTGTAGTCATATTTTGTTTTATATCATAAAGGAGATTTGATGTGGACGTCTGCTCTGGCTTCGTTAGGAAAAAACAGAGAAAACGCGCCTTTTTAAAACGAGGCGTTAGCTGTTAGCGCGTTTAGCTAATTAATGCTAACCGCTACCTGTTCGCTTTGTTAATATGTAAACTCCTTCGTAAACGTCGTTCTAGCGTCTAAAAACGCTCTTTTCGAACACGACTTAACCCTTTGTCATCACACGTATTAGTTAGTAAGCTACACCGCTGACTTTATTGAGCTAATTTCCCGTGGAAGTTAATCTCACCGCTGCTGACTCTGCACAGGACAATGGAGGGAAGTCAAGAGAGCCCAGTTATCTATGATCACATTTATAACAGTGGTGAACGTGGAAACGCGAAAGAGGTGGGGCGAAATGTTCTTCTAATTAGTTTTAATATACTAAATATCATATATGTAGGTGTTGTGGTAAATTGCATCACATTTGAGTATCTGTGATCCTGAACTAATGCATTTGTCCACCAATAAAATCATGGAAAAGGCAGAGGACTTTTATTTTTAAAGCTGTAGTAAATCATGTATGTAGACTCAGTAGGGATCATGTCAATTGAGAAAAGTTAAACACCAGAAGAATAGACAATGCAGATTTACATAAATATTACTAGCATAAATTGATGCATAAAAGGCACATGTATAAGATAAGATAAGATAAGATATGACTTTATTGAACCCACAACGGGGAAATTTGTCTGTTACTGCAGCGTACAGAGTAAAGACATGAAAATAAAAGGTAAAGAAGATAAAAGCTATAAAAGTACACAACACTATGCACAAAATTCGTAGAATGTGTTGATGATCTGCATACACAGTTTGCATTATGGGCATAGAATGGAGAAAAAAATACTGATAAATAGCAATAAAAAAAAAGAAAAAAGGTATGCATAAGCAAAGCATTGATACATAAATACATGCACGTACATACCTACATACATACACATACACACATATTTGCATATATATACGCACATACATATCCACGCACATACACACATGTACACATACATAGCTAATGCATGTATGGAGGATGCAAAATAACATAACTATAAATGCTGTCTTTATTATCATACATCAACTTGTATATAGTGTTTCTATATCTCTATTTCTGTATTTCCACATGTATTCTTCGAAGTGGTTTAGTTTCAGAAAGCTTTTAAGAGATTAAAAAACAAGCTACTAAAGAGAATTTGCACTGTGCACACAATTTAAGGCTGGTACAAAAATAGAGACATTTTCATGTGTTTAATGCTCAACAGTTTTAATAAAGAAGAGTTACACTCAATACATTTCTATTTCCTCACTAGATCTAAAAATTAATCTAAAATAGTGGGAATCATGCTTCAAGAGCAGTGTGTAGTTCAGTTTTTTATTCAGCTCACAATAGTTAGTTAGAACCACAGGACATAATTCACATTATCCTAAGCACATTATTGCAGTCACTACAATTGTTCTTATTCACGGGTGTAATACTTAAAATGATCACAGTAAGGTAGTGTTAAATGCGTCTTGACAGCTATTCAGACACTTTACATTTTCGGTAATCCCAGAGAGGTCTTGTAGGCACCAAAGCTGCATCCTCTACCTATTGTGAAGAAAAAAAGATTTATCAATCTCAGAATTTAAAATACAGTTATCAAAAAAAAAATAGTACTTGGGACATGCAGTCTTTACAAATCATTTTACACGTTCATATTTAGGTACAGTACTCTATATTTAATTCTATGTGGTGAGAATCATCAAAACATTGATGACAATAAATCAGTCGATCCACTTTATAACTTAAAGACAGAATGTATTGTGGGTGCAGAGTGTGTGATATAATGACTGCAATGGAGAAGAGTAAAGCCCAGTGCAGTTTCTGGAGGACGGTGGTTTCTGTAGAAGAACCTCTGAAGATAAACTGCTAAATCACACAGTGGTAAAACCGCAGGATCATCCATAAAAAAGATTTAGAGCTTGGATCTCACCCCTTTTCAGTCACATGTGCGTGTGAATGCCTCACTAAGCTGACACTTATTGTACAGGTGACATTTTACTGTAGTCAGAGCTTGGATCATTACTTACACTTTGACGCTTTCTTCTCGACCAGCCAGTAGCAGAAGCCCATCCTGGCACGGTCATTGAACACATTTCTGTACTGGGGCAGATTTTGAGGTGAAAAACATGTTTTCGTTGTGTTATGATGCAGGCCTGAAGAAAAAAAAGGTGATATAATAGCGATGCAGCGGGGAAGCCAATCATACAAAATAATTTAACATTGAACTAGTCCTGTTAGTGGGGACTTACGGTGTGCCTGCAGTGTGGAGGAACCAGGATCATTAAGTGTGATTTCATTCTGAGTCAACGGAGGAAACAGGCTGCTGGTGCTACGGTTTAGTGCACCTTCATATACTAGGACATGCATTAAAGACAAATTATAAAAGTAGAATATACACTGCTGTCACCACTAAATTTAGAGTTCATTTTACAAACCTGTGTCATTTAACATGGCAACTGGAACTGTTGCAAGATAATCTGGTACCTAAACAGGAATAAATGCAAACACAAATTAGTCAAACATGCATCTAGCCATTGTAAACAAGGGTTCTGCTTCTATTCATCACCTTACCTTTGTTTTCATTTTGCTCCAGTGATCTGTCTGGACGTGTGGAAACATGACTGGGTGACTCCTTGGCCAAAATGTCATGCTGGTGAAGAAAATGGAAGGATCATGAATATTAGTCACCATCTATTCCTTCTGTCCAGCATCATGCACAACACCGAACCCAGCTCCAAAACAAATACACAGGTGTCCTGCAAGCAGAGCGGGGACTTACTGCTCCTGCCTGAAGCGACTCGTGTCCCAGGTCTTTTTCCTTTTCCCTGCCTGCATGTCCCTGATATTACTGCGCCCGGCTTATCCAGTCTCACACACAAAAATGGGTTGTGTTACTTTGTCGCTTAGCAACATGTTTGGCAACAGGACCCCATGCTGCAGTAAACTGGAGCTGGTTACAATTTCACATGTTGACAATGTTTAGATGTTGTTGTTTTATTGAGATTTTAATGTTCATCATTGTACTGTGAATAAATACAAAAGTGTACATCAAAAAATGTTAACAAAAAAGTGTAAGTTACAATTTCATGCACTTGACTACACTGATTGTTATTTCATAGATTATAAATGAGCTGATCATTAAACATACTTCTAAAAAACATTGTTTATTGATACATTTTTTCATAACCAATATTTTCAGAGAAAATGCCGTAATTCTCAGATTTTATGAATAAGTACATGGATCTGGTACTGGGGGAAAGGTGGACCTGAAAACATAGGATCTAAGTAGAGAAAAGGCCCCTCATGACTCACTGATGTACTTGTAAAATCTGCTCTGTTCCTGGATTCTGCCGTTTTTGCATTTATAGAACATGCTGCAGTGCATCCACCGAAAGAGCTGACAGTTGTTGGAGGGTTTGACTCTGTCCTGGTGCAGATTGAAGTTGCAATGCATCCACCGCATCCTCCACATACACGAGGAATCAGTATATTTCTGTTAGCCTAATAAATGTCATACTCTTTTCCTGTTTTAAAATGCATTGTATTTCATCCTGTGCACACATCATCATATACTGCATGCCTGTAAGTACTGGAAAAGGGATCTTTCTTGGTTTGTTTCTCTTTTTTCCCCCATTGAAGGCTTTCTAGGGAGTTTTTCATTGTACAATGTGAGGGTCTATGGACAGATCTTGTGTTTTTTTTGTACAAACTGTGGTGAGGTGAATCTGTGATTATGTGATATACTAATGACTTGACTTGTACTGTTTTAACAAGGTCAAACTGTTTCTTACAGAATAAACAGCGTCAGTTCTCAATGTGCAATCACCCTGAGAAGTTATGTATCAATATTTTTTTATTTCTGTGACCACATGTTCAATGTTTATAGTTTTTATTCAAGCTCTGTACTTAGGTGAGCAAATAACCAAAAGATGAATACGCCGCAAGAAAGGTATATCTGCTTAATTTTTCTTTTTTTATTACACAAATAAACAATAAAGAGAGATTGAGAGACTGGAGCAATGTATGAATTTTAAACAATAAAACAGAGAAATCAAAGAGGAAAAGAGAGTAAAAAAAAGAGAAAAACAATGGTTGATACAAAGATATAACATTGTAACTATGAGAACATTTTAACAAACTATTGTAAGTCATGTCCAGAATATGTTGTAGGAAGTTTACTTTGAAAGCCTTATGATTTTAAAATCAAGGACAAACAAAATATTTTATTATGGTAAAATACCCTCTACAGCTACATACTTTTAAGCTACATACAGTTTTTTTCAGTTGAAAAGGAAGATGTTTGCCAAAGCAAGTGGGTGATTATGACAAACAGGCAACAGATCAAACTGAGTGTCTTTTGCAGAAAATAGATAGAAATAGTTCTGTGGGGAAAGTCATTACAGCAGCTGATGATGATCCATATCCATCTGGTTTCATGTCTCATTCCTCCTGGCCTTGGATTCTCTCCAAGAGATGCTGTTCTACTCGCTGGTTCATGCTCTGGAGATCCTTTAGCATACTGGGCTTATCTTCCAGCTCCTCGATGAGACACCGTGCTATTTCCAACCTCCTGTAGTCCTCTGTTCGCACCAGACACCGAATAACCTGAAGTGCACGATCCTTGAGGCTGTAAACTGTTTAAAGCAAATTAATTTAATGACTGTAAATCACTCTCCCTGCTTTTAAACCACTTGACGGCAAAAGGTTCACAGCAATATAATTAACACTGTCTTGACACGTATACACCAAACATTATTTCCTTTTAAATGAACAGCCAGTTGAAATTGCTCAGTCTATAGTGAAATCACTGTATCATAAATACACATGAATGTCTGTGAGTGTTAATGACAATATTGCTTATACAAATCATCTAGAAGAACTTACCTGGTAAAGTGATATTGGCAAGTGTAGCATTTCCACCCCCTGCTGGTTTGGGAAGAAACAGCTCTTTTCCATTCACCATTAGTGGCTCATCAGTCTTTGCATCCCTGAACATCCATGGATGACCTGGGAAACATTATTCCAAATTCTTACTCCACTACATTTATGTCATATATTTAATGACTGGATACTTTTCAGTTTTTAATTCATTATATATGAATAGTTGTAGATTAGAATATCCTATGGTTTGAAAGCCTAAGAGGTTGATATTAGCTTTACCATAACAAACTTAGAATGCTGCTTACAAGTACACATCAGTGACATGGTACTATTATTGAGTGGTGGCTGATTCTCAAGTAAAAATATCAATTCAGCAGTGTAATTATTGAGTGGTGGCCGATGTATTAAGATCATTTACTCAAGTAAAAATATCTATTCAGCAGTGTAAAAAATGCATTGCAAAGAAAATTCTTCCATGAAAAAATGTACTTAGGTGAAAGTACATATTAGCATTAGTGAAAGTGAAAATACTTGTTTTACCACTGATTGATACTTTACCATCATTATAATAGATCTGCAGAATCAACATACAGCATTTTCCTGTTGGAGCTATAGGAGGTGGACTTAGTTTGAAATACTAGTTTACACAATTCATAGTAGTTTAGTCCAGTTGCTGCCAATATAGGGGTGGGGGCCCACCAAATAACCACAAGATAAATCTGAGGGGTTATGAAATGATTATTGGGAGAGGAAAAAAGAAAATGGAATGAAACCGACTAAGAAATTTTGAGGTAAAATTCACAATTTACTGGCAAACTTAGAGACATCTGAATTGTGAAACAGCTTTCTGTCACATCAAAAGACAAAAAAGTTGGAAACTTCTGAAGTCCTCTTTAACAAGGTGTTGTGTTTTGTACCTAAAAAATGTACATATAGTAGTTAAGTAAATGTACTTAGCTACTATCCACTACTGCTAATAATCAGTATTCAAATAATTTATATAGACATTTATGGTAAATATAGACTGTATTCGGGCTATTTTGAGGAGTCTGCACTTCTTATGGTGTATTTGCTCCCTGAGCACCGTTACTTCTTCCAGTCTCTGCTGCTGCGACTTCAGATGAGCCACAACACGTCGACATCTGATAACATCAGTTCCTCCCTTCCCGCATTCCTGAGACAACCCAGCTGAAGTTACTCAAACCCCGAGCACAGAAAAAGAAGACCGTAGAAGAACTGTTTTACCGATGTAGGTTTTCGCAGTTCGTCCGGTTCCCGGCTGTAGATCGACGAATGCCTGCGGAACCCCGCGGAAGTCGATCCAGAAGGGCCGAACCACCCGCGGGCAGCGGTTACAGAACACGGCGTTGATGGGTATCCGGCTGTTCAGGGATCGGACTAGTGGCAGGAGCTGCTCCCCTTCCTGAGGCATGGCTGCTGCTTCTCGGCGGTTCACGTTCGCCGTCTGGAATTAGGTGTTTAGCTACCGCTAGCTAGCGGCTAGCTAGCAGACTCGTGAAAACAAAAATCATCGGAAATAAACGTCAGGCGCGTTCCCCAGTCAGTCCATGTGGAGTATATCGTTCACACAGTCCGCGAAAAAGCAACTTTCAACAACAACTCAGGAAGGAAACAGTCCGCTGCTCTGTTTACCTCCAGTTTCCGGTTGATCATCTGGTGACGTCAAACCGTACTCAACTGTGATTGGTCGAGAGCAGCACGAGTACATCTCAGTCAAAATAAGTTATTTGCTAAATGTTTGTCGTTTCTGTATTTTGTAATTATATGTTTTTCTTTAAAGTATTTTAAAGTACTACTTCCAATTCGTACTTGTAAAAACTGAATTGTAAATCTGTATTTAATATATTATTTCTTTGTTCATTTTTACTTTTTGTTATTTGTCGCTAATGACTAATAAATAAGTTTGTAAAACAAAAAGTTATGTACTCAAATTTATTATTTTATTTGAAAATATGTACTTGAAAATTATTTTGTCTCACCTGTTTTTTTATTTATAAATATTAGTTTAGAATTTTTCCTTTATATTAGTTTTCTATCAATCAATAATCTTAATTCGATATAATTTTCATATAATAATTGCTTCACACAATAAAATAAAATAATCACCCAGAATGACTGACTGTGTTGATAATCTGGAGTTATTTGGCTTAATGTGTCTTTTTATTTCAGACCACCTCTCACTAATAGCCAGCAGTTCAGAGCCTGTGAATAACTGAATAATATATAATAAAACCTATTATTCATAAATATGCTACTATACATTTTTATTTTATTTGCTTGGAACAAATAGTAAAAAAAAAGTATAACATTCAAATGCATCCTTATACTCTCCAAAATAAAATTTCATAATCTATGAATATGCATTTAATTGAAAAGCTAACCGCTAGACACACAAGATGTATCCTACTCTACTGTGAAATCCATGCTTAGTGTTAGTTCTTAGAGCACTGAAATCTTCATCATTCAACTAAGGAGGAAAACATTTCTAAATGGAGGGGAACTTTCAGAATTTATAAAAAAATGCTGCAGAAGTTTGTCCTTTAAAAATTCCAATAATAACACATTATAAATGAAACAGTGGTGCCATGTTTAGTGTTTATGTATATATATTTGATAATCATTTTTCTGAAAATACCTCATTAAAGTAGGATAGAGTATAGATTAGAGTTTAAAGCACATCTGGACTTACAGTACTGAATGAATTTAAGCTCCACCCAGTCTCAACCTTACATAAAACAGTGGGGATCAGCTGCAGAGCCTTTTTTCGAGTAGCTGAAGACCACCTGCTTCTCCGGAGAGTGAACTGATCTTCACCGGCACCACAAGCTGAAACTCCCATTCATAACAGCTGCCTAAAGGTACGTGAATTGTGCCTAGTGGGAATTTGGTGTGGCTTTTTTTTGCCTTTTGACAGATTCAGGGGTGAAATCTCATTAAAACGAGAAGCAAGAAGTTTTTCAGAATATATTTCATTTTGAAAATGCAAACTTTCTGCATACTTTTATTCCCTTAGGGCTGCACCCCCCTGAACCCTGTCAGCGTCAGCGCACACAATGCGTCCTCTCAACGACACCGACTTTCCGAACATGGGGGACCTGACGAGGAACGAGGGTCTGGCCCGGGTGGAGATCGCGCTGCTCAGCGTCATCTTCTTCAGCGCCTCCATTCTCAACGCCACCGTGCTGCTGGTCCTGTGGAAACAGCGCAAACAGATGACCAGGATGCGCGTCTTCGTGTTCCACCTGTGCCTGGCGGACTTGGTGGTGGCGTTCTTCCAGGTGTGTCCGCAGATCATGTGGGACATCACGGACAGGTTCGTGGGGCCGGACCTGGTGTGCCGCCTGGTGAAGTACCTGCAGGTTCTCGGCATGTTCTCGTCGACCTATATGATCGTGGTGATGACGGTGGACAGATACCAAGCCGTGTGCAACCCGATGGTGAAGTTCCAGCGGACGCGCGCCCGCCTCAACGCGTCCGTGTGCGCCGCGTGGGGCGTTTCTCTGCTGGGCAGCCTGCCGCAGATCTTCATCTTCTCACAGGTCGAGGTCGCGCCCGGCGTGTTCGACTGCTGGGCCGTGTTCATCCAGCCGTGGGGGCTCAAGTCCTACGTCACCTGGACCACGCTGGTCATTTTCGTCATACCCGTTACCACGGTGGTCGTATGCCAAGTGCGCATCTGCCGAGTGATCCAGATCAACCTGCACCAGAAGACGCAGCAGCGGCGCAGCGCGGCTCCGTGCGGCGTCAGCGGCGTGGCCGGGATGTCCAGGGCCCGGGTTAAAACCATGAAGATGACGGTGGTGATAGTGATGGCTTACATCGTCTGCTGGTCCCCGTTCTTCACCGTCCAGCTTTGGTCCGCCTGGGACTCAGATGCGCCAAAGGAAAGCAAGTCACTTATGAGTATTAAGATTAAGCTGTGGTTTTGTTTGTTATCTTTTTTATTATAATCATCTCTGTTCCAGTAGAGTCGCGCCGAGGCGCGTTTACGCACGAACATCATAACCTAAAAATAAGCAGCAAATGGCACTTCTTTGCAAAGCTGTGACGCGTTCGTGCTTCTGCTTTCATTCCAGCTGCGACTTTCGCCATCCTGATGTTGCTGGCCAGCCTGAACAGCTGCGCCAACCCCTGCATTTACCTGCTGTTCAGCGGCCACTTTCCCAAGCGGCTGCTGACGCATCTGTGCCGGCGCCAGGAATCGATGCACGAGGAGGCGACGCTGGTCAGCATATTGTACATTAGCTTCAAGAACGTGTCCGAGGCCAAATGAAGGGGGACGTGTTGATAGTGGAAACCAAAAGATAAAAAAAGACTGCGGGAAACAGCGTTAGCGTTAATGTCTGCGCGCCTCGCGGACTGTCTCTGAGCCTCTGAGCAACAGATGCGCAGACATATAGGGAATCTATATGGTCTGTGATGTTTGAGAATGTGGAATGTGCTACAATCACTTTCCAAAAAAAGCCAGAAATGGGTGAGAGCGTCAGGGTCAGAGACTGTTGCTGTGGATCAGACCCTCACGTTGTTTTCAGTGGAACAGGCTGGGTGTGATATATTCAACAGAAGGTGGGCTAAGGCTAATTTGCAAAGTTGTCAGATTCAGATCAGGAAACTGTATGGGGGGGAATTGTTTTCCCCCATACAGTCAAGTACTCACAATAACATGCAGCCAACACTTAATATGCAATAGCCTATTTTGACATTTTTTCCTCAATTGTTTTATTTAAGCATGGTACTATCTACCAACCATTACATTATATGTACAGCAGGCTATATGTGATAAGTTTACCCACATTTTTTAATCCTTGTTCACATTTCCATGAGTTTTGTGCTTCTTGATGTTTACTACTTGCACATGTTCATGTGCACATGTATGTGTGAGGGCATACATGTGCAGCCTACTTTTGACCAAAAACATTGTGCTGATTTTGACTTGAGTCTTAATAAATGTGTTTAATTAAACTGAAAAATATGTGAAAATAGACTATTATCTTAAAAGCGCTTTTTTAATCTGAGACTATTCGGAGTAGAAACATAATGTTGGTGTCTCCTTGAAGCTCATCTTTACAGACATAGAGAAAACTCAAAACGAGTCTCTAGGTCAAAGTGACTCATAATGATGAAGGAGATCTCATATAGAAATAGTAAAATGCTGATTATATTTCAGCATATAACTGGTCTTAAGAGTTTACTTTAGAGATTTGGAGCTAAAGGGTTTATTACATCTACACAATAACTTTATTGTCTGCATTTAAAGCTGTTAGTGGGTAGAAATTTGCCCATCAAGTTAATGCAAAGTATGTAAATATTGTTTTCTGTTCCCAAAGAATGTGTTTTGGAATAAATTAATTTCTCACAACTGTGGTGTCCTTTTAGTCAGTTCAGTAAAGGGTTTAAATATGTCTTGGAATCAAATAAAGCTCAGTGTCATATATTTAGCAAAAAAAACAACAACAACAATAAGCCATAGAGTTTGTCACTAATTTGTCAATGAATTAGTTCAAATCTTGATGCACAGGGGGAGTTTGCCCACACAGATGTTATGTGGTAATGTATGAACTCTTAAAAAAAAGTAGAATTCATTTCTTAATTCGACATGAGGATGACAGCAGAGGAGCACATTGTCTATTTTGTGAAATAACATAGATAAAACTGATGAAAAGACATTAGCCAGGCCTTAATTTGGTAAACAGTATGTCACAAGTGGTATGTGCACGATCTGCTGACTAACTCAGTCTGAGGGATTTTCACAGTGAGGGAACGGCATGCAGACCTGTCACAGACTGAGAAATGGCAGCTTTATGTGTATGTATGCACAAAGCACAAGAGCAGGGAATGTGGCCTTTTTACTCTCAGTCACACTCAGGTACATAGACTCATAAGCACAGTCAAGGCTGTGATAATAATACTTTTAACAAGGTAAAATCCTTTTGATAAATATCTGAAAAATGAGTTACCGGCCATATTCTTCTTGCAGTCATCATTCTGGACAATAAGGAAGTGAATCTGTTCTACACCAGAATAGAGGCAGGTCATTCACTCTGTTGCCTGTGTGACAGTGGAAACACAGTATGTGCAGCACTGGCAGCCACAGCAGTCTTGGCTTGATATGAGAACATTAACATGACACATTACAACATGACAGTAGAATAAGCTTCGTCAACATATGAAGTTTTACACAACTATGATTACATAGAATGCATTTTTTTGTTGTGGCTGTGCCACCAGTTTTAGGTGCTACTTGGGAGCTTTGCAGCATCTCTATTTTACTATAAGCTACTTGGAATAAAATAATCAAATGTTGATGCAGCTGAAAACATCAACATGAGATAAATCATGTTGATGAACATGAAATAAATAAAATCCAAGAACAAATGCAGCTTTATCTGTTCATTGATCCATTCACCTGCCTTTCTGTTTCCTATCATCAGAAAACATATTTCTGAGTGTGTTTTATGGAGATGCATCAGGGCAGGTGGGTGTCACCATTTGTCCTGTTCTGCTATAATCTCTACTATAAATGTTATAATTATTGCTCTAAAAAAAACACCAAAAAGGAGGATCTGTGCTGTTCATTCTAACAACTTCTCCCTTTTGGATTTGTTGAACACTGAAAGTCTTCAAATGATTTTTGAAGAGTTGAGAAAGTTGGTTTTTAAAGACGATTTTACAATGGAGTGACTAGGATGTACAGACTTATATTTACAGGTCCCCTGGGTGGAAGTGGAACACATGGATTCTGTAAAACTGACACCTCCATGCTGTGACTAAAAATCTAAATATTGTTTTTTTTATCATTTTAAGGTTATTTTTTTCTTCTTTAGTAGGTGGAGTTTCTTTATTGCATATTTAATTATCCCTGTATCGTGACATACCTACTAATATCCACCCCTTAAAATGTTTAAGTTGAAAAAAGGTAATAATAAAACTATATATTTTATGGCTATGCACAGCATATTGCAATAAATTAAACAAATCACAATACCATTGTATCATAACTTAAGTAGTGTGATAATATTGTATCATGAGGCCTCTGCTAATTCCCACCCATAGTGTCCTCATAATTGTTAAAAAAAACACACACACACACACACACACACACGCCGTCTGAACTGTAATACATATGCACTGCATACTTTAAGTGTCCCACTGAAACATGGCCAGCAAACACAGTTAAATAAGAAGACAGTCTCAGGTTAGCTGCATGTTTATTTTATGCTGTGGTACACTGAACAACATGAAAAAACAAGCAAAGGCTTTTTTTGGGAACCAACTTATTGATTTCTTGAGTGAAGCATCCATATTCTTGCGAGGCGTGTATGATACTGTAGTCTGACCAGGGCAAACACTGAACCGGTTATATTCTTATGGGGAAATCCTCTCTTTAATGAAACAAACAAAAGTGACATGAGAACATGATATGAAAAGGCTGAAGGTCCAGCAGATAATCATAAGTAAATGAACACAATCAAAGCCAGCAGCTCTTTCAGAGGGAAATTCACATTTCCTTATATTTTTAAAGGGGACTACCAGAAAAACATTAACATCAACGATTCTTTCCAGACAAAAAAAAATTCAAGCTATTTTCTCATTCTGTGTCAACATATGTTCAAAATGGACACACATGGCTGGTAATGTCATACAGGGAACATTAAAAGTTGGCTCCACAGTTTTCCAATTCTGTTCTTACAGCAAAGGTCAGGTGCCCAAATGAGCATTAACTCATTTTTCTTGCACTAATTATTTCTACAGTGCATACAGACCAACAGAAGATCTAATCCTATTGTTCTTTCATTGTAAGAAATGGGGGACACGACCGTAGCCTCCGTCTGTGCAAAAATGTATGTAAATTCTTATTTGAAGCTAATATAAAGGACCTTATCTGTCTAATGTAATTTAAGACAAAATAAGACTAATTCAGTTGCACTGAACTCCCATTAAAAAATTTTAATGGCCAGTATAAACAGAATTTGTTTCACAAAAAAAAATTTAATGTTCATTTGGGGATTTAATGTTCATTTGTGGAGTTGACTATTCCACTTTTGCAATAGTGATTCTACCCTTTAGGGCATTTCCCATTAAAAGGAATGGTTTGACATTTTGGAAAATGTGATTTTTTTGCACTTTTCTCTGGAGCTACTTAACAAGCCCCGATATAAAGTATTAATGAGGAAGCTTTGTTTGGTGCTTGTAGGCAAATTATGTTTAATCTGGACATTACAGCTAAACAGCTTCTGACAGGGTATTATTATTATTATTACTATATTGTATGGGTAGGAAAATCATATTAATATTCTAATATAACTTGTGGCAAGAAAGCCAACAAGCACATTCCCGAAATGTCAAACTATTTCTTCAAACAAATACCCTGAAACACTGCATAAAAAGAACACCTTCACATTTCTAGTTGATTTCTTGTGTCATTTCAATTACTCTGCCTACTGATGAAAACAAATTCTCTGTGACATGGGGCACAAAGAGAAATAAGCCACATTCTACAAACAGTAGAACAACAAACGCTATAACTGCCTCTTATTTACAGTTACATTTATACAAACGTGAGCCAGCACCTTGCAACACATTTGCAAGAAATAAAATCCTGAAAATGATGACATCACAGAAAAACAAAAAACAAAACAAATAAATCCTAGTATCATTTTTACAATCTTTCATTCTCATCTGGGTCATTTCACATGTCAGACTACATTAAGAAGGGGTAAATGCTCCTTTTGTCTTAATAAACTTTGACTTAAAAAAAAAAGACATTAGGCACAGAGATATCTCTAATATTCACTCGTGAAACCAGAGATAAAGCTCATTTCCTGAAGCATGTCATTCATAATGAGCCTTTGTGCATTCCAAAACAGACACTGATTATATGTGATTATAGTATACTGTATTACACAGTATCATTATTGTCTCCTCAGTGTTCTGTTTATTACACACAAAGTGGTGTGATAATAAAAAGCATATAACTTGAACACGTTAATGAATACGTTATATTAATTTACCCATCCTCTCGCGTACAAAAATACATACAATTTATTCCAGAGATTCAAAACAGCCACTGTCATCAAAGGTCTATGCACACAGGGGTGTACATTCACTCAAATATTTTCCTCTACTGACCTAGGGCAGCTGAAATAACGTCAGAAAACATATCTTAGGCGTGCTCGCCTGCTGGCTGTCTAATGCCATATAACTGCAACGTCTGCGGTTTGGATGACCGTCCTTTGCTGCATGTCATCTCCTATCACCAATCACTCCCTCATTTCAATTGCTGCCTTTTCTCCACTGTCCCTATAACAAAAAAACAAATAAAACAAAACATAAAATGCACCCAAAAGACAAATTATCTGAGACATCCACAAAGGATCTGATTGCTAAGTGAGTTTATACTGACTGGTTGGTTACACTACAGATTAACATGGCTGAAGCAGCCTGCTATCTCCACTGCATGCAGTCACACTCTCCATCACAGGGAGGAAAGGAGCTGAAGGGTAAAAAGCATTATGCACTAAGCACCGCTTTTGTGTTTCTGTGTGTCTGCAGCGACCAAGAAAACAGCTGGACAGGGGTGCAGATCAGGTAGCTGCATGCCGGGACTATCACGTCTGGATATATCTGTTCGATCTGTCATCATCCTTTTCTTTCCCACAATGCACTGAGCTTTCTCACTGGTGGGTCCGCAATTCAATAACCTTTAAGAACAATCACCACCTCCGCGCTGATGTCACTTGAGTGCCATTTAAAGGCTGAATTATGACCTTTTCACTAATATGATGGATTTGCTGCCAGGGGTGACGCATTGATTATTAAAAGTAATTTCAACCAGAGTGGCTGACAATGAAGGCCTGTTGGGGGGGCAGGGGGTTGCAGGTTGTTGTAGTTTTTTTTTTCCTTGAACCAGGAGAAACGCTGTTCAGACGTCACAGGCAGAAGAGGCGAGAGCTCCCCCTCGCCTCGTCCCCCTCGCCTTGGGGGATACGGGGGAGCATGGCTGAACGAGTCAGACCCCAGAAACGTGGCGGAGACAAGTCCTTCTTGGTGGCCGTGAATTTCCAGCCCATGTGAGACCCGCAGGTTCGGCACTGAGCAATTGTCCAGGCGTACCTGAGAGAAAAGGAGGTTTCGTTAAAAAATGAACTTCTTTGCTGTGAATCAAATATAACTGTACATGCTGTGAATAACACAAAATATAGCTGTTGGAGCAGTTTTCTCATTTTTAAAGAAGAAATACTACAATTCTCACATCCCAGCTTCTTAACTGTGAGTATTCCCTGGTTTCTTTACGCTTCAATGATGGTAACCCAAATACTTTGGGGTTGTGGACTGTTAGTCGGGACAAGAAATATTTTTTTGGTTGCATGTTGATGCTGAAAATTTTTCACATTTTCCTGTCATTTTATATTGACCAATTAATTGAGAAAATAATTAGGTTAATAAAATTAGACAACTTTTACCAGTAAGTGTCATTCTTAATAGAGCAGGGAGGGGTGTGGTACCCTGCTGCTCTCTATGATGAACCCAGACAACTTAGACGAGAGCAAGACATGCCCCATTAATAAAAAGAAAGAAAGTTAAAACTATTGATTTCAACACCACAAAGTAAGGCCAGAGGATTTTAATGTTGAGTACTGGACAGCGTCACTGTGGATTACAGCTTGATAAAAATGCCATCTATCAAAAGCATGTAGGCTTATGTTGGATGAAACATGTCAGTTTTGTATCTGTGCAATGTTCTGTATCCGGATACACTCTTAAAATTAACTAAGCGATGAAGGCTTTTTAAACTTTTTATCCACTGGAAGAGCTGCCTTAGTCTTTTTTATTCTCCTTTTGATATTTACAACTGCATACTAAGAGCACCTTTCAGGTGTATTATTCACATGCAAGGAGAGAGGAGGTAGTGCGAGCCATAAATGCCATGAGTCCAGTATCAGAGTTACCCTGGAAACCAGCTGTGCAGCGTGGATGGCCGGCCGATCAGGTTGAGGTTGTTGGCTTTGTAGACGGTCAGGGTTTCATGGACGTAACCATGAGGGTTGACATACGCAGCCATGGGACCATACAGGGACAAGCTGCAGAGAGACGAGAGACTTAAAAGGACAGGTTCACGCTTTATGTCCAAAAACAACAATAATTCAGTTCTTGCTGTAATCATTCTTCCCGTTTATACTGACAAAACCCACAGCACTTTCTGTACAAAAATGTAGTCGCCAGTTTATCTGAAGCAAATGAGGCTTTCATTATAACGCAGCCGTAAACGTTATATGCTTATCAACAATACACAGTTTCTAAAAATAACAACACACTCTATGTTAAGAATTATGAGCCTAAGAGGTAACTCACAAACCTGTCCACTCCGGGAAGAATATTTACTTGCGACAGTTCATTTTTGATAAGATAATAAATGTCCATCCAAATTTCTTTATGGATTTTTTTTACAAACTCAACCTATTTCTAAATAGAGTTTATACCTAAATTCTAAACACATCATTCTGTTTTAGTTTTTAAGAATTGCCATTACTGTGCTTTTCTGCTGTTGGTTCATTACTTTTTGTCTTTTTTTTTTCTTTGTAAATGTTTCTTTGCTTTTGTAGAGGTCGGTAGCCATTAAATTCAAAAAATGAAAAAGTTGATAGTATAGAAACGGCTTTTATGAGCATTTTGCTTCTGTAATTGCCTTTACAGTCATTATTCAACACATGATTAATATGTTTTGAGAAATGTCAGTGTTGTGCACAATATTTTTTGGTGTGCTGTTTTGTATTGTCATTATTGAATAAACTTCATTCTTTCATTCATTTCTTTCATTCCAGGTAAAAAAAAAAAAAGATGACTTTTAAAGGTTGAAACCTGTAAACTTTAAAACACCTCCAAACAATTCAAACTATTCACTGCTTATTCACCTGCTTATTTGCAGAAAGGTCCTGGAATCTCAGGAATTGAGGTTTATTCACTTTTTTTTTTAAACTAACACAAACAAGGACCTTGAGAGGTGGGGGTAAGCAGGTTTTATTGCTTCTGGAAAGTAACAAAATTGTGAATGTGACCGTTACTTTATCGTTGGGTAGCTTCTTTGTTATCAAAAACAATACATCACTGTAGCTACGTGTGTCGTTTGGTCACAGGAAGTGCGTTTCAGCAGTTGGCACCTTCTGAGTGTCTAGCTTAAGATATCATATTAAACACATAATCAATCATCGCTCAGATTGTCTGGATGTTCTCATTCACAAAGGTTAATGCACTTTTCACATAAACATACAGTGAGTGTCTGGACAATTTCATCAACAGGTTTGTTTGCCACTCTCGAACAAACAGGCTGACCATCACACTTCAGACGATTTTAAAATGACATTGCATAACAGTGTGCGAGTGTGGAGGTGTACAGCAGGGCCACTTATGTTCATGACGCAACCCCAGACTTAATGCTTCTAAACTGTTGATGTGTTATACACTTGATAATTAGTGTCTTTCAATAAAAATACAAGGAAAGGCACAAACTGTGAGAGTTAGGATTGTTAAGATCCATTAAGTGATATTTCTGATCATTATTGAATAAAATAAATGTCTCCATGTGACAGGAGTACTGCTCTCCCAACTCCCTGCACCTTTCTAACAGTTTTGGCTCTTTGAGTTACCCGAGAGGTGAAGGAAGATCTTTTTGTCTGAACTCAGATAGACAATTTAAGTGCTCACCTGAAGATTTCATTTTTTGTAGTTATTTCTGTGTCCTGGCACTGCTTACAACACAATGAGGTGCACTGCGGAGGAGGAATAATGACACATTATTGACCAGTGAAACACTTTCAGGAGGATTATTATCTTCAATGAGACAGGAAAAATTGCTCTGATGATGGGCTGACATCTTAAAATGCCCTTTACATGGCTAGTTACAGCTAACGGTTTAAGAGTGTGTGTGTATGTGTATTTTTATCTTAAAGTCTGTGTAAGGCAATATAAATATGTTGCTGCATCACTTAAAAATGTGTAATTAAACAACATATGATTATGTCAAATTAGTTTCTAAATTCTGTATTAATTGACAATATTCTCAGCTATAAAATCTGATTATGTGATTGATTGGTGTGGAATTTATGATGTAAAAAATACAGAGCATTATCCGCACTCACTATAAATCCAACACAGATTACACTATTTGGTAGTACATGTACATATCATATACACATCTTTTAGGTTTTCACCTGCTGACCATTAAGTCATATTATAAGTTTCAGAATTATATTGAGGGTAAACAGCTTCCAAAACCATCCTTTGTCAATGTTTTTACAATTTAAAACAATAACTGATATATTTTACTCTACTGAAATTGCAAGTTACATCAATTGTGTTGCTCTAATGATGTACGGTAATAAGGATGTTTTGTTGAGTGAGACATGAATATCTGTTCAAATCAAAATGAAAAATCCCCTTTTAGAGATATTTAAGCCTTCACCAAAAGTAGGTAGCCGACCCACCAACACAGCTGTCCCCAGAGTCACCTTGCTAGCATGTCTAAAAACAAACTGTGAATGCCCTAAAGTGCACACGCACACACCAGGCGCGCGCACACACACACACAGACACAGACACACACACACACAGACACACACACACACACACACACACACACACACACACACACACACACACACACACACACACACACACACACACACACACACACACACACACACACACACACACACACACACACACACACACACACACACACACACACACACACACAGAGGCCAGGCGACTTGTTCTGTTTATATTAAATCTATTAATAACAATTTTCTGCTGTTTGAATGATCAACGCTTTGTTGGAAAATACCCACCAAATATACAAAATGTTGCTGACCTCTACCAAATCTATATATCTAAACTATATCCAAACACATTTGGTTGTAAAGGCCAAATTTGGACTGAGATACTGCATCAACAACATGTCCGTTAGCTCCTGACAGGAATGTTTAAATATACCAAAGAACATCAGGGAAAGATACATTAGGAACACCTGATCTCACCCACAAATCATATAATGAGGGAAAATAATGCTGCGACTGGGGTGACTGAAAGCTGATGAGATTGGAGAGTGCGGCGTAAGCAGCGTCCTTTCCTTACCCGGTCCATGATATCGAGCTCACAGCGAAGTCTCTGGATGGCACTGCCGATCTTCAGCAGCTGAAGCCGCAGGGCGTCATCTATGGGCAGACATGCCGCCACTCTGTAGGAGAAGTCTGACGCAAACCAGACAGAAGGGAAAGTAGGAGTGATGAAAGGAAGGAAGGGGGAAAAAATGCACAAAGAACACAAACGGAGACGAACGTGCATGCGTGCGTGTGCATGTGTATGTGTCTGCGATCCATCTACAGTAAACGAAACGGAGGCTGACCTACGGCGTTCGTGGGGAGAGAGTCATCCTTCAGATTCTCATCCCATTCGTGGAGTTGCTTCTTAACTCTGTTCATCAGTGACTCCTGCAAGGAGGAACACAGGAAGCAGAGAAAACATGATTTACATTCACTTTTATATGCTGTTTATGCACTAAGGACATTCCAAGCTGTGTGCAGGCTGCGGTACTTACAGAGTCGTAGAGTGCATAGACCCATGGTGGCCATGGCGTCAGACTGGCGCAGTGAAACTTCCTCTGATGAACAACAGGTGGACCATTAGTCAAATAAATCAGCGATTATTTTTTCTTGAAACATGCTAACATCTACAGTAACTCCTCATTTTCTTACCATAACTGATAACCAACATGCCCAAGTGTATGTGGACATACAAGAAAATATCCCTCATTTTTGAAAAATATATATCAGTTCTTTAATGGTCTCATTGACATTTTCTAGGATTTGCATGACAACAGAAAACTTTAGTATATTTGTTAAGGCCTGTACAGTATTGTTTTTACACAGTGTTTATTGAATTTTTTTTGGCAATCAATGTGATCTGTGTTTTTACTTGTGAGCCACAACAAAAATAATTTTTCAATACCTTGCGATGGAAAATAGCAGAAGATTACGCTTGCAACTACAGCACATTATATGTGTCAGGGTGTCCGACCTGTTGGTATTTATTCCACCAGCACTGGGCCTGTTTGCAGCTCTGAGTTGGGGGTTTGGAGGAGGTGTGCATGTGCAGCCTGAAGAGGGGCGTGAGCTGCACGGCAGAGAGGGGATCAGGAAGGATTCTCTCTGGAAGGATCTGTACTTTGGCTTGTCTAATCCTGAGGAGAAAAAAAGGAGAGGGCTCTAACAGAAGAAACCAGAGCAAGGCAAGCAGACAAGTGAAATCAAGCGGATGAATAACAGACTGGTTGTGCTGGCTGAACATTATCAAGTGTGTGCCAGGATGTTTGTAAATGTGAGCTGATCATAAAAAGTGCTGCCTGCTCATTTTCTCTGCCAACTCCTCCAGTTACATGATGAATCCTCTGAAGTTCAACAAACAAACATACACAAATGAACGCGACACACAAGGATACAAAGAACCTTAAGGTGTGGCCAGGCAATCTCGAGGTATTATCTATAAATATAATACTGGATATCTGTGGTATATTTAGTGATTTGTACATTTTAGAGTATAGTCTTACAATATTCACTATGTATCACCCCAGAATGAAGGCACACCTCCTGATACCATTGAAGTGAGTGATGCTGCACTTGCTGGAGTCACTTGTAGTACAACCAGCGGTCAACAGGATTATGTATTAATTAGTAATTTGTATGCATTATATAGTAGCAATGAGCAAATGAGGGGGATGTGTCTTTATGAAGACTCCATTGTATGGACGTAAACCATGATTTCCTGTGCAGCACTCCTGCACAGGAAATCAATCCTCATTTATAGTATGACCATAATAGTTAAATAGGCAAAACGACTTACTGTACCCTCCAACAAGATCAAGCATAAAGAATATGCTCTGCATTTTCTTATATTGAAACTAATGACTAAATTACCTTTTGAGAGCATTAAGAGTAAAAGAAAACAAAATACAACTTCAAATCCTGTTTTAAAAATGTACATGTTTACAGGAATAAGCAAGCTACAGTCCACAGAAACATGGTGGAAAATGACTGCTGTTAAAGGATGGGTGTAAAGAGCGTAAGTGTGTCCTCTAGCTGTGGACTATGATAGCACCACCTACACAACAGGATCAAAAGAAAACAAAAAAAAATTGATTTGATGCCATTGTTATTAATACATTACATATACTGTATGCAAAACACTGACAATTCTTATTTAAATTATATTTTTACATCAATTTGCAACATATAAATAAATGTCTGCAACCCTAATGTTAGTTTTAGGGAATAGATACCTTTGGTTTTAAATTCTAATCAATGTTTATATAGTATACATATATTAATATTACATATAATTAACTAAATCATTTTTATAATCTAACATGTATTTTCTGAATGAGTCCCTAAATTGCAACAATAGTTATTTCTGCAGACAGAAATTTGAGAACTGCTGCACAATGTCCTTTTTTCTGGAGAGCATCTCTCTTTAGATGTGCACAAGGCACAAGCAACAGCTCCAGCTTTATAAGGCAGTTTTACCCAACTTACCCATCAGCTTGAGTTCTTATCTCATGGACTTTGAATCTCTGCCTCCCGACAGCTTTCACTTTGACAGTTTCAATTCCATACTCCTGCTCCTCCCGAAATGCATAGATTTCAGCTGTCGTCCCAAAATGTGACTCCGGCTCACCTGCATCACTGCAGAAACATCATCAAATAAAGTCATAAAAATGTCAAAATAATGTAGAGGGATAGTCCACTGATTTAGTATTTTACGATTTAAGATCAATGCACTTGCATGCGAAATATTTAAAAAATGATCCTAATCAAAGCAGCAGAGGCCAAGATTTTTGACCAGATAAATCACATAGTTTTGAAGGAAAGCACCAGATTTAACTCAGTAGATACAGGTGGTGGGGGGGTTAGGGAAAGCATCTCTGATTGAAAAAGTAGGTGGTTTTGCAAAATCAATGTAAAACTAACAAGTCCAGACATGGTAGATTCCCCCATTTACTCTCTGGCTCAGTAATCTTCACCTTTGGGGGCAGCTTCAATCGAAAATAACTTCATAATGACACCATCACCGTAGAAAACTAAAAGTGTTCTCATAGACTGAGCAGTGCTCCTCCTACCTCCTACCTTTGTGCGAGCACAGCAAAGGTGCGGTCTCTCTGGATGACACTCCTCATCATGCTGACCTCCTGCGGCCTGAACAGCTGCAGCGGCAGCGTCTGGCCCGGCACCAGCATCACAGACGTGTGCGGCAGCACAGGAATGGTCTGGCAGCTGTCATCGTCGTGCACCGTGCGGCCGTGAAACTCCTCCATGTCTGAACCCAGGTACTGTCACCACGAGGGGCCGAGGGAACACAACACAAGCAGATCTGAGCAGCTCAGCTGTCTGATATTCATATGTGGCAAACACCATGCACAAAGCTACAAGAAGAGAGCTGTGGCACCACTCACAGCATGTGACGTGGGGAGACTGGGGTCAAAGGTGATAGTGGTGGGCTTCTCTGCCTCCTCACTGTCTCGGTCTTCAGTTTCCATGTCATCCTCTTCCTCCTCCTCCTCTTCCTCATTGTCTGCCATGGCACAGCATGCACACAAGGAAACACAAGAAGTTAGGCTCACAGAGCACCTCCTAACGGACTCCAGCCGCAATATGCGCATTCTAATGGTTTAATGGTTTAATAGCTTAATGGTTTAATGGAGGTGAGAGCACAGCGACAGCGAAGGTTCAGGAGAAATGTGGCAGACATGATGTGGTCACAGACAGTGGCCTGGTGTGAAGGAATGCTAAGCTAGCTGCTAGCTAAGTGGAACCGTGCACGCTCAGCCTGAGGAGGCCGCGATGGAGCTGTTACCCGGTAAAAGTTGTAGCTGGTTCCCCATGTTGTCGTGAACGTTGTCTTCACCTCCACCCTGCTCGTCAGCCATATCCTTCTGTTTACAATACCCACTCTTCTTCTACGGCGTCTTCAAAGTGCGACGTCTCCAGCGGCTCCAGAGCGCCCCCTGCCGGCCGCGGGCCGCCGCTCCGTACCGTCCAGTCATCTTATGAAAAAATGGTTCAACAAACCGCAACGGAAGCAAATTCCTCTGATTCTGTATGCTCTCTGTTTCAAAACATGAAGAATTGAAGTAGAGGAAAGTTTTGAAAAAAGTCAATACTCATTATTTCCCCTTCAGATGTCACAATGAAAATGACTGACTTGACTACTTACATTAAAATAAAGAAAATGAACAAATTGTGCATGTTTTTTGAAATTCTTTAACATGGGAAATTGTGCATAATCTTATGTATAGCTAATATGCAGGCATACACAGCCAGATCTAAATATTTGCATAGCAGGTAAAAAATTGTTCAATCTTCTTGAGTCTTTAATGTAAAAAAACAACTTAACATATTCTGAATGGAACCCATTTAGGGTATCTATTAAGATTGCGGCAGCAACGAAGGAGGAACTTTAAACTGTCTTTATTAGTGTATATTAATGCAGAGATGGGGTTTTGAGCTGGGTCCATGAGGCTGCTTCTGGGAGATAAGTGATAAAACACGAGACAAGGGTAAGAAGAATTCTAAAGACAAAAGGAAATTTCTCAAACATACAAGATGCCCAACAACAAAATCTTTGTCACAGTCCATTTGCATACAAGTATTCCCTAGTGTCCACTTCATATCACACAACCTGTATACCCATGCAGTCAAAATAGTGGGATGCCAATTTCATTTACATTCTTAAATTACTTAAATACATTCGTCCTAAAAGTAAACTATTTGCATGACATCCAAAGGTGAACTATTAACCCATTTGGGAAAGGGGAAGGAATAGATGTCTGACTATTTTGACAGTTTACTTTTATTTCAGTTTAATCAGAAGAATAAAACTGAATGCCATTAAACAATTTTGAGATAGTTTATAAATATGCAAATGGTGTTTAGAGGCTCCCAATATCTAAAATAAAGCAGAACATTTATCCTTTTCATGCAACATGTTCAGCTATATTTACTTAGCGTTTTTGCAAATGAAGTTTTCTACTCTGAAATCCTAATTTCATAGTCTAGATTTTGGAGCTAGTCTGGAAGCAGTCTGGCCCATAGACATGGGACATTCAGAGTTTAAACCTAAGACTAACCACCAAGCAATATTTATTGCTTCATATGTGTGAAATGAAAACCCAGAGTACCCAGACCTAAAAATCCTATATATTGAGTCTAGTCAAGAGGCTGAAACTTGTCAAACTTTTTAGAACATTTATTGTTCAGTACACCAATATGACAGTTGTTTAAAAACAAGATGTTATGTATGGTCCATGAACTAAACAGCCGTAGTTCCGATGTCAAGAGAACTGTCCAATGTCATTGCCGTCTTTGTCAAACTTCCAGTTGGCTCTGAGAAGTGTGGTCATCTGGAGTTGAGTCCCATTTTGTTGGCGGCTCCAGGTGATCCACTCCAGCGTCATGCATCAAAGGGGCTTTGACAGGATCACAGCTGGCAGGGATGAGGGCTTACTTTGACCTCTGCCTCATCTTTCTCCTTTTACGCTTCAGCCTGTTCAACATAAAGAGCCATCAGGAAACGTGCTGCACACTTATTTGGAGTCACTTTTTTAACCTGCTTACAATAAATCACTGAACCCACTCTACACCTGTCAATCAGGGGGATTTAATGACTACTACTACTTTGAAAGAAGACCTTAGTTTGAGTCAAACTTGACAATTTCATGGTATAGTACCATTTGAAGCACTTTAAACCTGACTTAAGAGTTCAGGACCTTCTACATGTCCCCATAGATCATATATTGTTCTACAAACTTAGGCTCAGTTTCAGCACATATTTTAACCTGTCAAACATACATCTTGCTGCAATCAGTGTCAACCTCAACGGTCACCAACGCTGCTCTTAAAAGCTAATGTTCTGTAGCTTTTAAGCAACTTTTGACCAGATTCTTATTAACTTATCAAAGGCTTGATAATAAATTACAATTAAGCAAGAGGGGCAAAAAATAGAAGGGTCGTCACTAATTGTGCAGTTCATTTGTCTATTCAATGTAGCTTGGATAAAGACTTGTGTAACAGGATAGTGGCTAGCTTTTAGGAATAGACAAAGCAATGGATAGACTTCAAGAGTAGGCACATTGGTCAAAAGTGTAACACTTGTGTCTAGGAATGTTAAGACATGTTTTCCTTTAAATGTCATTGGACACAACATGACACCTAGAACAGTGGCTGCAGTGAAAATAAATTTCCTTTTAAAATACAGAATAGTATACATTCATTTATAACCGCTTTTTGGACTATGAAAACACAATATGGAACCAAGCATTTGATAATAGAAAGTGACTGCTCACCTGCGCATACGCTTCTTCCTCCACTAGAACACAAAAGGAATATTTGTTAATTTACAGCAAGTGTAGTTTGAATGTGCACTCACAGCAAACATTGCTGGGAAGTTTAAGACCATAAAGCACCACAAATTTACATAGATTTTCCACCCTCCCTATAAATACAGCTACAGGATCACAGGTTTGTTAGTGGTGCAGCATGCACCAACATAGGCCTCACAGCAGCAGTGGCTTCACTAACACATGTATTATAACGTACAATTACTGCCCTTTAACTGTACAAGTATTATGGGCAATGATAGAATGAGAGGAGAATATAGAGATGGGGAGGAATTCTTAATTAGCCCACAGACAAGAGAAAACAAGGCGGAGGGGTGCTAATGTTAGTGAGATGCTAACTAGCAGCGCTGACTGAACAGGAAGACGAAATAAAAAAATACAGCAAAACGATTTCTTACCTTGGCTCTCATCGTGTGGAGAGGTTTCTGTTAAAATTAAACAAATAGAGAAATCAGCGACTGTGGATGATTAATAAAAAGTCCTGATTAGAACAGATTCTGTTGGCGGTGAAACGTCTTCCTTACCTCAAAGCGAGAAGAGTTAGGAAAGAGGATGTGACGAAGGAGCGGGGCGGTATTTATTCACACCATGACGTCATGTTCAAGCGCAAGATGTAGTTTCGTCGCTCGCTGGGTAATGTAGTTCAAAAAAGAGGGACTGAGGCCGCGCACATTTTATGTTGGCTAAGACATTGGTTTAATATATGTTTCCCCTTTTTCTAAGACAAAACTTGATAGAAGTTTTTGACGAAGAATAACTGCGATGTTTTATTAAGAAGCATTTTTCTTTTTTAAGTTAAAGAAGCGGAATACCTCATACTCATCACTATCAGAGTAAAACAACCGGAAAATCAATACACTGAGGTTTAACACCGGGTGAATATCGATTGATAAAAAACAACGAAATAATTATAATATATCATTAAAAAAAAAAAATAAACAAGGGTTTACAGTTAACTAAGAGTAACTCAAATTGTGTTCTATGTTTATATAGATTTCCTTCATAACACAAAATGACTAAAACTAACTCAAGTAAAGTGGAAACGTCCTTATTGTTCATCGTATAGATTTCTACGTTGTTAATCTCAGCGTCATTTCTCAGGCAGTAAATGTAGCAGTTTGTTCCTTAACGTTAATGTCCATTTAGCAGCTGTTCTGGGGCATTTGACTGTATCAAAATATCCTCAAGAGAGACCCTACAAGTAGGGCTGCAACTGAAGATTATTTTATTATCAAACTTTATGCAGATTATTTTTTGACAAATTGAATCATTTGGTCCATAAACATCAGAATATGGTGAAAGTTAGCTATCACAACAACCTATGGTCCAGGGAATTTATTGCAAACATCTTATTTTGGCCAACCAGTATATTGATTTGATCCAAGAGTCCAAACTTAAAATATTCAAATAATAAATTTACAGTAATATAAAACCTAGAAAAGAACTCTTGAATTTGTGCCTTGAACCATCAATTGAAAAAGCTGTTAATCGACAAATAACTAATCACTTAATTAACTAATCATTGCAGGCAGCTCCACCTTAATGTGTCCAGAGTTATGAAAGTTAAGCAAACTTCTCAGGACCATGTGTATCAGGTGAAAGCCCAAGAAAAGAAGTATTGGGTATTCAAGCATGACAGTTGTGTCAAATATGAAAAGGTTAGATCTATGCTTGATTATAGAATAGTGAGTGAGTGTATTTCAGCCTCTAATGATCATAAAACCAATTGGATGTTTGGGAGTGGAGGACACAGATAAAACCCTTAATCAAAATATGTGTAATTTAATGAAGTGATATTAATATTTATCTTAGTAACACAACACTGCTGATGCTATGTTACTCCTTTAAAACATTAAAAAAAAAATTCAAAATCAAATGTTCCCATGTGGAGATAAAAAAAGCAAGCGGTGTTTAGATTTCAGTGCTGACATTGTTTTCAATACTCAACTTTCACAAGGATTTTTCAAGAAAACAGAAAGGTACAAAACTTTTTTTTTTATTTCATTAAGATGTAAAGTTCCTTCGCCCACTGACTGAGCTACAAAGCAGGATTTTACTTGTCTCATTTAACATGAAACTCAGACCTGAGATGATCTCTTACTGGTCCAACTCCTCAGAAGACACCCATAAAACCTGCTCAGCTTCAGTTTTCATGCTTGCGATGTAGTAAAGCAAGTTAACAGGTGCCACCGTTAGAAAAAACATTTTTAAAAATTGGAACGTATAGATTTGTTTCCATAAAATTCAAGGGGAATGGCAGTAAATATAGCATTTTGATCCCTAAAGTAAAATGGGTGTGCCTGTAAATGTTCCAATCTTCTGCTCAGGTTATTGCTTTACAAAAGTCTAGTGTGGTTAAAAATGTTTCAGACAAAAAGTGGTTTAGGATGGAAAAAATCACTACTTTCCTCACTACCTTAACTCTGAAACAAGTCATCTATTATATTACAAACAATTATTTTCTGTCTATTTCTACATATAGGGAATTACTTTCTGTTGATTAACGTTTTATGAATGACAATTAATAATTTAACCCTTTACTGCATGGTGAGGTTAAATTAGAAAAGGTTACAATTATTTAATAATGGACAATTAAAATCCGAATTACTGAAGATTAATTTGATTGAGGTAATTGAGTGATCCTAAAGCCTCCAATAAAAAATCTGGATATTCCTCTAACCAATAATTAGGTTACAGATAAACCTATTTAGATAACTTGTTATAACAGTGTTGCCAAAGGGAAACAACATGCCTCAGAAATGTAAGTTTTTCAACTTTTAGTCCCTGTTCAGCCAATCTTGAATATTAAAAGAATATAAGCTGGTTCACCTAACCATTGATGCCAAAAGTGAATGTAAGTTTTACCTAAAAATGATAATTTCAAGTTGAAAATAACTCCCTTCACCAGGCAGCAGTCACACACTTACCATTTGGCAACAAATCTTTCAAAAATGTAAAACTATTTGAAAATTCTTTATTTCTTGCTCACATTTGGGAAGAAAAGTAGAGGAGCATTTCTGCCGCGTTCCTGTCAATTAATGCAGTAAAGGGTTAAGCATCCTTGTCAAGTTCAACAATTACTGCAATTGTCATCATGATTTCGCCAGTTTAATTTGTGAAATCAGGCAGCTCTCGTATGACGGGCGGAGAGAGTGGGAGGGAAACTTGTGTTTTCTCTTGCTTCTCTTTGGAGTCTGCATGTGTGGAAAGGCAGTATTTATTCTGCTGCTTCGGTCTCTTCCGTTGGCTGTCCAGTTGCATTTTCTGCTGTCTTTGAGGCCTGTAGGATGAGAAACAAGGGGGCACAAATCAGTCAACCATTGCTACATTGAACAGTGAGCCTCTTTCACCAATATCTTTCTACATTTTTCTTTTTAATTAAAAAAATATTCTTAAGAAATGGCCTAAGAGAACAATATGTCAGATTCAAAGTGTTTCTAAACCCCCAAATTGTTACCAGTTGTGTTTTTATCACATTGATAAAACACCACTGTCCTCATAAAGTGAATGGGCATGCCAGGTGTTCCTAAACACAAAACCAAACTGCCCAAGGTAAGGTGGCCCATACCTAGTACAGGACTCCAAATGTTTAAACAAAAAAACAACTGCATTAAGTGGAGGCATTGCTGTAGGAATTAAACGTTAAATATGTTGTCATATTTCAATATTATAAATAACAGAAAAAATGCATGCTGTTAATCATTAAATAATAAACACTGTGTCCAGACATTAAGGGATTTCCTTAAAAAAAAGTCCTTGAGAAGAAACATGCATGCACCCAGGTCCTGTTCAAATAACCTTTGTCTGATTTTACATGCAGTTGTCCTGAAATTAGAGAGAGAATGACGCTAACTCTTACAGATAGATTCATGACTGCAGTTTCCGAAAAAAATACTTCTGACTACTAAGATGTGCACGTAACCCTGTTTGATTGACTGTTCTTTTAAGTGGTACAATGAAATGCTGCAGGACTTGAACATTTGTACTGTATGTTATCTGGTCCCAGGAGGATAAACACCTGCTTGTTGTTTTGGGGGCTGAGGGGGAAGTAATTCCCCATGCTTCCATGACAGTAAATAATGAAAATCATTTTTAACATTTAACAATAAAAAATACTATTGTAAGTTAAATCATATAATTTAATACAGTATCCAGTTAAGAAAATACCATAAGAGCTTATTTGGCACAAATATGTAAAAAAATTGGTATCAGAATCTTTTAAGTTTTAAGAAGGTCTTACTTCCTAATAACAGTTCGTGAATGAGGCCCATTGTTTTTAGTAGACATATCTCAATGGTAAAATGCAAAAAAGACAGTGATGGTTTAAACTCTGACTCAAAATGTACCTTCTTTTTCTTTTTCTTCTGTGTTTTACGGCTTGCAGAGCTCTGTAGTAAAGTCTGAAGGGGAAAGAGGTTGTTTCAATATAAAATTAAATATTTCATGAATATAGCTGTGGTTGAATGATATCACAATCATACTCTCAGCTCTGGGTCCTGGACTTCATGCTCTGACTTGTAGAGCTCTGGATCGAAGGGTCCGTTGGTGATTCTGTGAGGCCCGTTGGCCATCAACAGTACTGTGAACTTAAACTGAGCTACACACTCTCCTGAGAACAAAGGAACATAAAAGAGGGTAGTAAATAAAAAGCAACTGTGGAAAATAAGATACATATTTAAGAATGGGGGAAACACTCACCCTCTTTCTCTTGTAGCACACTGAAGGGCTGTAACAGTTCGTGTTTGGCACACTCCACTACACCCAGCCGGGCTTTGGCTTCATCCTCAAATGCCCTGATGTAAAACAGATGGTGGCATTAAGTAGCCATAAATGCCAAAATGCGTTGCTATTTAATTTACTATCAAAGTTCATAGGATTCCGGCAGGTGGTGGAGTATTACCTAAGAGTGAAGGGCATGGCATCAAAGCGTCGCTCCACCTCGCTGAAGAAAGTGCGAGAAGTCTTCATCTTTAAGCCGTACTGCTTACTGGGGTCCCGCTTATAAATGGTGGTCCTCAGGCCTCCATCTCTGGCCTAAAAGAAGACAAGTCCCCTGCTTATACTCTTCTCTTTGGAAAGCTTTGGATGATGAATAAACAAAGACTAGATGGCACTGACCTTCCCTTCTCCAGTGCTAATCAAGACGTCCACAGCATAAACTTCGTGTACCTCGAACTCGGCTTTCTCGTGGTCCTTCCTGAGAAAACATGTCAGTCACAACATGGGATAATACACATGTCAAACTGTGGATACTCCGTTAATAACTAAAAGTTGTACTACTTGATTATCCCAAGTGTCCCAAACATTGTTCCTGAATTTTTCAAATGTATTATTAGGCTGATTTAAACATCACAAACCAGCATTCCAAAACTCATTAAATTTAAATGAGATTAAGAGCATTGATAAATGGAGTGTGTGAAATGACAGAAACATACCTTTGCTGGTCTGTTGGGTTCTGAATGATGGTCTTCTCCCCATCTATGATATGTTGCTTTAACTGATGAGACAGCATACCTGCAAACAACAGAAACATCAATTTCACCAATGCGCATTATTGGCCAACCACATTATCGTGTCCATGATACTGTGATACGCAAACTTAGCAGGCAGATACCTTCAATAGGTGAGCATTTGAACGATTGGGCAATCTTGTTCCAGGCCTCTGTCACCTGAGTGTTCTGAGAGGGGAAAAAAAAAAAAAACAATGCAATGACCTGCCTGAAATAAGGGAGCTTAAAATTATTTCATAGTGACACATAGAGACATACTTTAACTTATTTAACTCATTCCAACAGGAAAGACTGCAAGGAGGTTATATGTACCTGATTTCCGGGTTTAACAAGGCGAAGTGCTGCTTCTGCACACAGATAAGCCGCTTTGACTACATCAGCTTTTCGGCCTGTGATGGGTTTCTCCTGCAGATATGAGAAGCAGTACGAAGACGTTCTCAGAGTTGTTATTAAAGAGAGGACACAAAACTGACAGACATAGGACTTCAAAAAAGGCCCTCACCTTAGAGGCTCCCACCACAAAGCTGTGAGCGACATTCGCAATGAAGCCGTCAACATGAACCCCTAGATCTCTACAGGAAAAAATGGAAAAGAAGAGAGGAATGTAAATTAAATTAATAATGTGTCAAATACATTGCAATATTGTCCACTATCAAGCTGTCAAGATTAGTAATATTAGTGCAGGAACTAATCAGTCAAATCATTTCCAGAAGGACTGTCAACTTTGTTGCACTTTGGAAGATGAGACCCATAAAGACTCAACAGTGAGGACAGAAAAAATAAAGATGTTCATCCATTAAGGCTAATAAACAAAAGATATATTCCAAGGTGAATTTATTTTTGGCTGTACATGAGCTGGACTTATTGTGAATTCAAAGTGGCTCAACAGACTTTAAACTTTATTAAATTGGACAGACATGTTCAACCAGAAAGTTAGGCTGTGTATGTAAGACATGAGAAAAATACAAACCCAGTATGTATAACCACATCACCATGAGCCACAACATACACACACCACAAAAGACATTACAGAAGACAAAGACAGAAGTGGCAATACAACAACTAAGATGAGTTTTCTCCCTTTTGCAAATCACACTATTGCATGAGAAAGGTATGATTAATAGGATTTAGCACATGGGTGGCCATCAAAACTAAAGTTCATTATATCTCTTAAAAATAAAATAAAAAAAGACTGTCTTCTGCAAAAATGCCTGCTCTAAAAATATCCAACCTTACTTGTCGTTTGCCACACAGGACAGACAGGAAGACAAGACCTCAGTGATGAAGCAGACATTACATCAGCGAAAAACCCGTCACATACAAGCCCAGAGATCACAAAGAAAGAAAGGGAGGGTGACACACTGGGAGACTTCAAGACACACAGGGGGAGGAGGGGTGACATTGTTGCAGAGCGTGGTGCCTACATTTTGACCAGATCCCCATCTTTAAGTGTGTAGTCAGGGTCACTCTTCAGGGGAGAGAAGTGGCAAACACAGTTATTGACTGAGACGCTGGTGGGAAAGGCAATGCCTAGAAGAGGGAAAAGAGAACCACCAAGTCTTCATTTGGACAATCATCCACAACTTCAGCAAAAAGCAAAAAAAAACACCTAAACATGAATTTGGAGAGAGTGACGAGAGTGATGCTTGTATCACATAATGAGATACATTGTTATCCTCTGCCAGCAAAATAGAACTAGAGATAGTTCTGCGGGATTCCCAATTCAAAAACTGATTCTTTACATGGGGGTATGGCTATGACAATAACTGCATTACCACGGTAACGTAGCATCACCATGGAGCTGAGCTCATTCTAATTTAATATACTTAACACTTTTTTTTCCTGTTCTAATGTGTTGTTCCATCCTGTGCACAGATCCCTCCTCTGTTTGTCTTTCTGAGGTTTCTTCCTAATTTTTCCCCTGTTAAAGTTTTTTTAGGGAGTTTTTCCTCATAAAGTAACTGTAAAGCCCACTGAGGCAAATCTGTAATTTATGACTTTGGGCAATTAAAATAAAACTGGCTTAACTTGATTGTGGTGTATGACATGAAGTTTAAACATAGTGATCACTGTTTGGTTATTTCACGTTTTCCATATCCAACGGCTTTTTTATGCTTTGAAAGTAACTAAACAATGATTGCTGTTTATGTTTATATTATATCACACACCATTAGTCATTTAATTATTTACCCCCATGAAGTCACACAACCAACGCTACCAGCAGCTTGCATGACTCGTCTTGGCTCTTGATGGCGGGTGCAAACCTCAAATATACAACAGATGCAGTCATAGCATCCTCGCCTCACCTTTCTTCATTTCCTTCTCCTTCTTGAAGACCTTTCCGGTTTCAGCCATGATGTAGGCATCTCCTTTCTCACAGAGGCTGAGCACAGACACACCGGGCATGGCTGTTTCCACAACCAGGCGAAGAGCCTCTGGATGATAGCGAAACACAGTAAAGGGATTAAGAGGGCGATGGGAGGAAAGTAGAACAGGCAGATCAAATATTACATTGACATAATCTAAATATGATATTATGATATGAAACTAAATATAATCTAGGATTATGTCTAGGATGAATGTCTTTTGATAGATTTTTTAGAGAAATTTTCTAGGGAATTTTTTGAGAATTTTTCTAGGGAAAATGTATAGCCTATGCCCAGGCTAACTCCATCAGGTGTCTAGGTACTGCCTCATGAAGATTTCTAAAATCACGCTCACTCAGATCTTTATTAGCAACACCTGTGCAATCTAATACAATCCAAGACAACTCATAGTGGCCTAAATTTCTCTCTATGGAAGCTTATATATTATAATTTTGGTGATATTGTCAGGGGTGATCTCCTGCTTTGTGTTTATTATGGAGGTCATAGTGAGTGTCCTGGAGTACATTCTATGGAGTTAAAAGCGTTCATAATGCTCCCCCGTATGCTAACGAGATGCATGAAATAAGAAACACTTATTCACTTCCTAAGAAGTGCTCAGTGACTGTGAGGGATCTTATCAATTCTCACTTGTAATTCCACATAATGCAGTCATTCGAATGACTAAGTGTTTAGACAATGCTGTATCGTTGAATAATAAGCCAGACATGGTCTGACAGACTGGTTCTGTTGCACGTGTAACAAAGTGCGAGTGACATGTAAAGCTCTAACTTAGACCGCACACATCCGCAACCTGTGAATAACAACTTCGCCAGATAAGTGGTGGAGAAGACAAACTAATTTTATCTCGGTGATGCGAGGGAAACGTGTACCGCCATCTAACTAACGCAACAGCCGCTTCGCGTTTGTTATCTTTCTCGGTTACGTTCCCTTACATGTTGTATGGAAGCACCGGGCAACAGGCTGCGCTAGCTTGTTAGCATTAGTCCGACAGGCGGCTGTGAACGTCAACATTGCCCTAGCATTAGCATTAGCTGTTAGTTAGAGAAACGTTAGCATGCGCGCGCCTCGCATGTAACGTTAAGCCACATGGCTGCTGCTGCTGTGGAGGAACTGACGTTAGCTCGCTGCACTACAGGCCGAGCACAGCTGACGAACCATTAACTGCGACCGAGCGGCTTCACGTTGAAAGCCACTTACGGTTGGCGATGTCACCACCCATCTTGTACTTGGTGACCACCAGGTCCTCGGCGATAGTCTGCTCTTGCTCCTCGTCGGACATCTTGGCAGTGAAGTTTCGGTCGCTACTCGACCCCGAAAGCAGCCGCAGCTCCGATCGAGTCTGACCGCTGTCTGTACGCCAGCCTCCAGCTGCCCCTCAGGCCCCGCCCACTCCACCTGACGCGACGTCGGACGCGACGTCACTGCGTCTCGAGCCGACGTGAGCCCGCCAAAGAGCCGGTGTGTGGCAGCAGGAATTACAAAACAAACTTTGCTGTTAATTCATTAATTCTGTATGGTAAATTTAGTATCCACATTTAGTGGATTTAGTATCTCCAAGACGCCCCGTAATTTCTCCAATTTTTTTTTACTGGAGTTCGATGATTACATAAAAACGCTAAAAATGTATTCACAGTACAATACATGCTATTAACAAGACTACAGACATTAATAAAGAACTCGTGATAAAAGTATAATGTAACCTTTTCCATCTGTGATAATAATTACTTTTTTATTATATTTGATATTTTTTTGCAGATAATTATTTTCATTCTCCTTCCATTTCTGTTTTTTCATCTATAATGTATGAGGACATTTCATTTGTGTACTGGTACTACATATGCCTTTGTTTTATAGGTAAAACTACATTTACAGAAAGGATGAAACTGTATTCTTAATGTTATAATTAATTCAATGTCAAAGGAAGTGAAGAAAACAAAGAAAGATTTAATGAAACAAGCAGTACTGAAAAATAAAAAAAAATACAAGTCATCAACTAAACAATATTGTTTAATGCTACCTTTTGAACACAAGTAATGTTAAACAAATACAATACTAAACTAAAATCTATGGAATCAGCTTTTTGGGAGTAACAAAATAAAGATTTGGTCATTCGAAATGCAGACCATCAGAAAATAATGAAAATCATACATTAAAACGGTACAGTCACAGTACATTTTTTTTTCTTTACCTATAAAACCAAATGCAAATCAATGCTGCTAAATATGGCAATGCTGCATTGTGTCTGAACATTTCCTAGAACAGTCCAACAACATCAATGTCATCCTCACATTCCTGCTCCATTCCGTTGTTGGCTGAAAGCTGTTGAGTGACTGTATTATGTGGTTCAATATTTAATGGGGTGGCAGGGTTAATGAGGACTTCATGATGATGTTCAGCTGGCCGACACTCCTGGTTAATCCATCCTCTGGTGTGGGCAGCCAGAGTAGCCCCTTCCATCTGCAGGTTGGGGCCATTCCTCATACACCATATGGAGCTGCTGGTGTTTTGGAATCTGTGGAAAAACATAATAGAAGCTCACAAATCAATTTGAATGAGCCATCTTGATAATGCACATGTTAAAAAAGGAATATCTGTACAATAAAAATGAGGACCTGTGTGTCTTAAAACTAATCCATTCCTTGCAAATATCAAGGAAAAACAAAATACTTTGCTTGTTTGCATGATAAATAATAAAAAAAATGATTTTGACTGTAATCTATGATTTATCAGCTACCTTAAGTATTTTTTTAAATAAGGATGTCCAACCTTGAAAATTGGATTTGGTTCCTGGAGTAGAGGTCCAATGAAGGATATGGTTGAATAAATGGATAGGAATAGTAGCCCAGGGCACCATAATGGGATACTACACGTTGTGGCATCATGGAGAGATATGGGTACATTCTGGCATCAAGCAACTGAGCTGGAGGCCTGGCGTGTAAGGCCAAATAGGAAACACCACGACTATGTCCTGCTCCTTGTCTCATTACATGTCCTTCTACTTGTCCTTCTCCTTGACTCATTACATGTCCTTCTCCTTGTCTCATTACATGTCCTTCTCCTTGTCTCATTACATGTCCTTCTCCTTGTCTCATTACATGCCCTTCTACTTGTCCTTCTCCTTGACTCATTACATGTCCTTCTCCTTGTCTCATTACATGTCCTTCTCCTTGTCTCATTACATGTCCTTCTCCTTGTCTCATTACATGTCTTTCTCTTTGTCTCATTACATGTCCTTCTCCTTGTCTCACTACATGTCCTTCTACTTGTCTCATTACATGTCCTTCTCCTTGTCTCATTACATGTCTTTCTCTTTGTCTCATTACACGTCTTTCTCCTTGTCTCATTACATGTCTTTCTCTTAGTCTTATTTCATGTCCTTCTCCTTGTCTCATTACATGTCCTTCTACTTGTCTCATTACATGTCCTTCTTGTCTGATTACATGCCCTTCTTCTTGTCTCATTACATGTCCTTCTCCTTGTCCTTCTTCTTGTCTCATCACATGTCCTTCTTCTTGTCTCATTACATGTCCTTCTTCTTGTCTCATTACATGTCCTTCTACTTGTCCTGCTCCTTGTCTCATTATATGTCCTTCTCCTTGTCCCATTACATGTACTGCTCCTTGTCTCATTATATGTCCTTCTTCTTGTCCTTCTCCTTGTCTCATTAAATTTCTTTCTCTTTGCCCTGCTCCCTGTTCACCTTCTTGTCCTTCTCCTTGTCTCATTACATGTCCTTCTCCTTGTCTCAATAAATTTCTTTCTCTTTGCCCTGCTCCCTGTTCACCTTCTTGTCCATTTCCCTGCCCTGAGGTCAAATTCTCTCTACCTTTCTTCTTCAGTGGGAGGTACACATAACCTGAACCAGAGTAAGTAATAGTCAGAGATAAACATCCAGAATCAAACTGATAATGCATCCTGAACTTCAGTAACATTAATTATCTAATCTAACTTCCTGCCTGTTTGATGGCTCTTACCAGGGAATTGCTTTCTGTGGATGGCCTTTAATTTTTCTGCCATTTCATAATAGGGCTTTTTCTGTTCCTGACTCAGTTTGGACCACACTTTACCCAGCTCAATACTGATGTCTTTCGGGCGGACATTGGGGAAGGCTTTTCGATACGGACCTCGGTGGATGGTAGACCACACTATGTAGGCATTCAGCGGCCGTTTAATACGTCCATTCTTGTCCTGGCATATCTGCATATTCTTCAGATCTGAAAGAGATGTTAGGAGGATTGCTGGTTGTATTGTGTGTGTGGGTGTGTGTGAAGACATATCTTCTTCAGTTAGATCAATATCCTATAGAAATCTGAAAGATAATGTACAAGTGTAACAACAAGACAGGCAATGGATAATACATCAAAAGAAAATACATGGTGGTGGAAAGTAACTGCATTAATTGAAATCCTGTACAACACTGCCCCTGCCCCTGGAGAGCTACCATCCACATGTTTAGGACTCTCTACTCCAACACACCTGATTCTGATTATTAATCATTATCCAGTAGCTGAACCTCTAAAATGATTGTTAATAGTTAGAGTCAGGTGTGATAAAGTGTGTCAAATCCTAAAATATGCAGGATGCTAGCTGTCCAAGAGCAGGGTTGGTGAGCCCTGCTGTACAACCTTGACTTTACTTAAACTCTACTGCAATTCAGAGGGCAAACCATATAAAAACATATTAGGTTGTGTCACTGCCTGACAATAAAACTACCCTTTCAATAAGATTAGATTCATCTAGAAAAGCAGACCTCCTACAAGTTACAGCCTCAACAGTTCATACCTACCCAGACAGGGAAAGTCTTTAGGTGTAGTCAAAGTTAGTGTCTCTGGTGTACTGTGCAAAGAAAAGAGGCTATGCAGGTGTAGGATAACACCACCAAACAATAGCGCCTTCTTGAGGGTCCATTTACCACAATTTAACCAAACAACAGAGAATTGTGTTCCAGAGACCAATATTTTTTCAGGATCATTATTTAAATTAAATAATCTAATAATGGTACCATTCCCAACATACAATGAAAATTAAAAAAAAAACAGCTAAAACCTAACCTCCTTGGGAGAGGTCAATGAACAAGTATAGGTAGGCTACCAACAAGATGCAGTTGGTATCTAACCAAAACAATTTAGGCTTTAAGAACTGATGGTCTTGATATAACAAAAAATAACACTGAAGAAACTGGTCCATGGTTGAATGTACTTGATAGACCCTTAGTCTATACGAATACTATACCTTCCTCTGTTGGCTGGAGGGTAAAATTCAGGTGGACTGGATCTGGCGTCGGGGGTTGTCTAGCTGTAGTGGTCCATGGAGAATCCAGTCTCCTGGTGGTCTATAGCAGGACAATTACAGCTCAGAAGTGTGGGCATACATCAAGAGGTTGTTTTCAGTTATTCTCTTAATACGAATGTAAGGCAAAGTACCTTTATACACAGAGGAATTCAAAAATGGAATGCTTTCCATCAGACATTACAATTTTAAGAGGAAAAACGATCCTTAAAAAGATTTTTAAGAAATAGCTAAAAGAAAGAAATAGCTATTTGCTTCAGAATAGATGATCATCATTGGGGGGGTATAGCTAGCATGAGCTGGTATATGTTACCTGACTATTAAAATAATTTGAGTATGTGTTGTGTGTTGTTATTATTATTTCATTTATTTTTAGTACTTCTGCTGAAGTTAATATTACATCAAGTTGATTATTACTGACCATGTTTATATGGGCAGTATTATTGATTTTACCTCAAAGCAATGATTCTCAGATTAGGACACTGCCATGTATACAACATTTTATGATGAATTCATTCTGAATCAAGTCATAGTCTGAATAAACAATAATAGACTTAATATATAATATAATGATATGATATAATGATATCAATACAACTGTTTGACAATTCAAGAGTCCCACACACATGCACAAATATCACTTGGCTCTGTCAGGGTTCAGAAAGGATAATGGTTTGTCTCAAAATGAATGTGGTCTTTCATTAAACACCTGATAGAGGATAAGCAAAGAAACATTTAAAAACTGTTTTAGTGGAAGATGAAAAAAATGTAATAGATTTTGGTGTTAAAATGCTATACTGAAAATACTAAAACTTGTATTTTAATGATTTTTATTTGACTTTTTATTTACCTACCATATAGCAAAAGATACTTAAAGAATTAACACAGGGACACCTGTATTATAATTCAGAAACATGAGGCCTATAAAACATTACCTCTTCGCCTGACAGCGGCCGTCGCCATCGTCTAGAATAAACTATAACGACTTTCTGTGGAGAAAAAAAACACAGTTTGATTTAAAATACCTGGTGTTGTCGCCATAAAACCAGATAAAACACCCAAAATCCTACAATTATCGTTGTTGTGGCCGGACAGTCTGCATCTGATGCGTCATAAACCTGCTTATCTTTGCTCTCACCTCCACCAGCACGGAACTTTCCGCGTGGGCCGCCGTACGGTCCCGGGCCGGTTGTCCGGTAGACGGATTTTGGGGCTCCATGTCCATTCCGGTGCTTCGTTCGGAGTCTAGATTGAATTTGTTCGAATGTCCGTTGTTTTATCCGAGTTGCGAATTCAAAAGGAAACAATAACAAACTATAGCAACGCGCCAAATGCAGCGTAAGGTGACGTCATCATGTTCCGTAAGACTATCGTTGGCGCCATCAACTAGTTGTATATTCTAGATGGATTAAATATTCTAAATATATATGATTATTTTTTAGTTACGCAATGAATACCATATTCTGTGTGATTTGTGATAAAAAGAGAAAATATATATAGTGAAAATGGGCGAATATGCACACACACTATGCGTGTTTAAATACCTTGTGAATGCATTTAAAACTTTTTAAAAAATTGTTCTACTTTCTCATCTCGCCAATGATTGTTTGTTGCTGACCCATTTACAATGGAAGTGATGGAGGCCAGAAAGCCTGCTTCTTGGAAAACATGGATTTATCTAAAACGAACATGAAGCTTCAGTCGAGCAAAGAGTGAGTAGTTAGTAAAAACAAGCCAGTCTATTTGAATGTTAGTATTTTACCTAAAGTGCTCGTTTTAAATGTCTAAATATGCACACACACACACACACACACACACACACACACACACACACACACACACACACACACACACACATACTCCGGATTCTACAGGGGCCAAAAATATGATGAACTCAGAGATCTTCAAACATTTTCTACATACACAAAATAACCATTTCTCTCAAATATTGTTCACAAAGTAGTGGACCAACATATCACAATTGGCAATCTGATCAACTTTAGGAAGGAGATGTGTTGTCCTGCATGAGGACTGGTGTTCTGAATCCCCAGATCCCCCCAGTAAAACTAAACTGCATGTTTGACAGTGGCCTTTTGTTATGGGGAGTCTAAGGACACCTGTAATAATTCAATTCAATTTATTTGTATAGCCCAGAATCACAAATCACAGATTTGCCCCAATGGTCTTTACAGCATAACAACAACATCCCCTGTCCTTAGACCCTCACATCGTACAAGGTAAAACTCCCTAAAAACCCCTTAAATGGGGAAAGAAAAACGGAAGAATGCTTAGGAAGAGTAACAGAGGAGGGATCCCTCTTCCAGGACGGACAGGCTGCAGTAGATGATGTGTGCAGGTGGAAACAATACAGGGAAAATTGGACATTACAAACAGAAAAACAGAAATGTAATGAAATTTGGTATAAGTGGAGGATGAGGAGCAGGATCCATCACAGCTTCCAGGTTTCACCAGGACAGCATCAGACCCTCCAACATCTGTAGATCCCTCAGTGGCTGCACTGTGAATGAGAAATCACAGAAAACACAGGGCAGAACTCCAGGACCACAGCAGATTTAAAAGTACAATAGTGGTTCATCAGTATCACACATGGAAGAAGAAAAAGAAGCCCAGAGCATCTCATGGGGACCCAGTAGAATAACCTATCACTACATAACTATGACTAGGTCAGCCAGGGCCGGCCCTAACTATACGCTTCCTCAAACAGGAAAGTTTTTAACCTATTCTTAAATATCGGAAGGGTGTCTAACCAGCATCTTGATATCGATCCCACATGTGAAGTGGGATGGATTATCTCAGCAAAGGAGAAGTGCTCACTATCACACATTTTTTTGATATCACAGATCTGTGAACAATATTTGGAAGAAAAGGTTATTGTGTACTTATCGTTGGTCATGTCATAAAATACAGGTGCGGTATATTTTAAGCCAAAACATCTCACAGAACCAGTTCAGATTATCTGGCTCTGACTTGGTGGTCAACCGCAACAGAACACAAGAAATGCCATCAACGTCTGGGGCAAGGAGCTGTTATTTCTTTGTTGCATCCATATCTCTGTGTGCGCTTCAACATCCACAAGTTAAATCCTCACAATTCTGAACACTACAAACTACTTTACCATGCATGGCTATACATAAATGACCATGCTCTTTTATTGCTAAATAAAAACCTAATTTTCCCTGTCACTTGCTTTCAAGTTACTGACATCTTCAGCACAGAGAATTTCATCAAAATTGAAGTTTCTATTTAGCTGAAATGTTAATGGGAATCATTTGATCAAAAGTCGGGCACCGTCAAGATGGATGTTCAAGGTTCCATTGAAACATAAGAGGTTGAATGGAACTTAAAATATGAAGAAATTATCGGCACGCCTGACAAAATGATCTTATTTTTGTAGAAACCAAATTTTAAATAACCATGGCTCACTTAATCAATGAGAAATATTTCCTTGAGTAAACCTTGAATATTGTGCAATGTACAAACCATACAGACTTACAGGGTAAAAAAAAAACAAAAAACATTTTATTGTTAGATTGTTCATTTCATTAGCAACCAGTAAGAGTACATCATGACATACTAGTGATTGCTTGAATGTAAGTGAATGCAGATTTTATTTTAACATTTATTTCACATGAAACGAATAACAGGATAGATTATTTGCTCTTTATCATTCTGCTGTTTCAGTGATGGTCTCGCCACACTGAAATCTGACAAAGTCCATTACTTGGGCCTCCTGAGTCCTGAGGAACTGCGCCACAGTCAGGTTCGGGTCTCGCAGGAAGATCTGCGGGAGCAGGCGGGTCTCGCTCTCGCCCTCGTCGCAGGGCAGGTCGTCCATGTTGCCTAAGGACTCGGGGGCCTTTCCCACCACATGCTGCCCCAGGTGGTGGCCTAAAGTTTCCTGTTCTCCCTCTTTTCCACCCTGGAATATGACTAGAGCTCCGTACCGTCCCATGGCCACCTCCGTCTGACCGTTCACATTGCCATGCACATACGAGCCGATCCGCCACTCAGCAGGGACGCCCAGCGCAATGGCCCGCTTCACCGCCATGTTCTCACCAAGGCGGCCTGAGAGGGAACAAGAGATATCACGGAATGCTGTGAGCAGGCAAAAAACTACTTGTTGTGACCAACTTTTCTGTAATCTGCAAAGTCTCTCATGTTTTCCATGCGTCTACTTTTTAAAAAAATGAGGCAATTATTTTAGCAGCCTTTAAAAAAAAAAAAAAAAACCTCTGTTCCAAAATTGTTCCACATCAATTCCACATTTTATGTGTTGTGCCCCATGCTGGAGTACAGATATAGTCCGAACAAGAGTCAATGCCTGACAACACGATCACTTCAGATAACATAATATATGAACTTTTATAAAACTAAATTGCGTTTGATACATTAAAGGAAATTGCTACAATTATCGAAACGCAAAATCTCTGCAAGTACACAACACTAAACACAACAATCAACATGTGGATAACAAATGTAAAGTATGGCCTTAACACCACTCTAATGATGTTTAGTACCTAGTAATAGGTTCAAGTAACATCATTCTTTCATAAACTGGGGGGGGGGCATTTCTTGGTGGAATAACATCAAAATAAAAGTTAAGAAAAACTTAAGTTTAAAGGGAATCAATACATAAGGTTGTTGTTGTTATTACTGTTCTACCACAATAAACATTTACCTTATTATGATAAGTATAAGCAACGTGGTTGTCTTTCACATTAAATAAAACTAAATCAGAATTTTCAGTTGTCAATAAATGGGTAAGAAAAATTGACAAGTTGGCTAAAATGTGCACATTTTAAATCCAAAACAGCAATATATTAAACTGAATTGAAAATACGTGAAGAAATACAAAACTGCAACTGCTTCATACTGACCTATTGCAAGAGCCAAATGATCAGCAAGTGAAGCTTGTCCCACACTAAGTTTGCTCAATTCAGCACCAGTGAGGGAACTCTGAAAAATATAATTTAACAAATTTAAATTAGAACAAAGCAAACAATTCTGATCACTCTCCACAACACAATTAAACCAGTTGGACACAACAAATATATTTTTAAATTGATCTCCACAATACAGTAGGCATTAAGCTACCTGTTATGTAATTAAATGAAGTTGCTAATATACTATGTTAACCCAACAATGGTTTTTGCTGAATGATTACTTTTCTCAGACAAACGGCTTCTCTCACCTTCACCAAAGATTAGAAAAGCAAGAAAATGACTTATTCAACTTCTGAGAAGTTTCCCTTCATTAAATCATTACTTAGCTTGGACTGATGAAGTCAGTTCTTACTCGCTTCCATAATAAAAACAAACAGAAGGTTGGCGTGAAAAGAGTGATAAAAAAGATGAGGGAAAGAACGAACTTTGAAAAAAAAGGATTGAAGTTGAACCAAGAGAGGCTGGCTGTCAAATGCAACTACTACTGCTGGTAAAAAAAATAGTGACACATTTAGGGAAGTTTGAGCAGTGGATCAGCTGCATAATAATGTAATGATAAAGGAAGAGCTGTCATAAATGATAAATGATGATTTTTCCCCACTTAATCTCTTCTATAAATACTACAATATTAGCATGACCTAGGATTCCCCTGTTGTCCATTTGTTTTTCCCCTCAAGAAAATGTGATTGAATTCTGATATAAAATTACAAAAACAGAACAGGATCTAAAAAGGATTAAAAGTACATTTTTTCATTTCAGTGGGACTACCTACTACACTTAAACAATGGTAATTAAATAAAATGAAAGGATTTTTCAACATCCAGCTCTATGTGAACGGAGCAGTCGCTCCCAGTACAACTCTTGGTACATTTTGTTTTACCTTCACGTATCCTGTCTGACTTTGGGTGTTTTTCTGGTGGTGATCCATGGTGGCGAAAACCACGTCCTTGACCAGCTGTTGGAACTTCTCATTGCGGGCAACAAAGTCCGTCTCACAGTTGACCTGCATCAAACGGACGAGGAGGAAGATGAGACATGATCGGAACTACAGACAGAGCAGCTGCAGTAAAGCGTGTGCTCGCATCTGGTTTTACCTCAACGAGAACTGCAGCTTTATCGCCGACAAACAGACCGATCAGGCCCTCTTTGGCTTTGCGGCCTTCCAGCTTGTTTGCTTTGCTCCATCCCTCTTTCTGGGCCTGCTCATTCAGCCAACTCTCTGCCTGAAAGTTTCATCATTCAAATAAACAGAAAGCGGAGTAGTGTGTGTGCGTTTGTATTGTTTCTTTTGAGCAATACATTTGTAGGTGTTGGAACCCGTCAACTCCCTCATACCTGTGTTATGTCATTATCAAACTTTTCCAGCGCTTTCTTGCAGTTAATGAAAGTGTAGCCGGTAGATTTCCTCAGTTTCATCAGGAGGGTTTTCTCAGCTGCCAGGAGTGGACTTCCTGTGTGCAATGACGTGTGATGGACATGCTGGAGACTGCTGGTCTAAGGATAGGAGAGACATGATCAGATCAGATCAGATTATACTATACAACACCAACATAAAGGAACTAACACACACACACACACACACACACACACACACACACACACACACACACACACACACACACACACACACACACACACACACACACACACACACACACACACACACGTCCTGGAGGGCTGTTTGGCTGCAGGTTTTTGTTCCAACCAGGCAGTAACACACCTGATTCTACTGATTAAGGTCCTTATCAAGGCTCTAGTGGTTAATTAGTAGAATCAGGTGTTATACTGCCTAGTTGGAACAAAAACCTTCACCCACATGGCCCTCCAGGACCTGAGTTTGACACATGTGCAATAGAGCTCCAGTGGAACTGGTGTTCCTGTCTGGCTAAAGGCCGGCTGGTAAATCAGAAAGCAACGAAGCTAATTTAAGACGCGAAGCGGCTCGCGACAACTCGAGCTTCATAAAAACGACACGAATATGTTTCGGTGAAAAGCTCAACCCGCTCACCTTCGCCACGCCTCTTGTAAACGATCTGAATAGAAAGGTTAAGGACATTTTTTCATCCCGCAGAACGTCTCGCAAGAGCTCAGAATGTCATTGAAAGATCCACACTGCGAACGGACGCCGAGTTGGGACAAAAATGTGTTAAATATTGCTGCTCAGCGCCATCTAGAGGACAGGAATACAGCTGCAGCATTGAAATGACTTCCCAGCAACTGGCTGAGCCCTATTAATAATAATAATAATAACAATCATCATCATAATCATCATCATCATCATCATAATAATGCCTTAGTTTAGAAGAATTGTAGAAGTTAATAAATCCAAGAACACAAAATTTCAAGATACATATTTTAGAAAGTTACAAAAAAATACCACAATTATAATTATTTTGATAAATATAAAAAAAAAAAAAATTGTAAGAGTGTGTTTTAAGGAGTACCTTGGTAGCTTAGTGGTTACGTAACCTCACTATCCCTGGTTCAATTCTGACCCGGGACCTATGCAGCAGGTCATTCCCCTTTCCAAGTCCATGTTTCCTGTCGGCTCCTCTGCCACATCTCAAAAGTCAAAGTCAAAGTCAAAGTCAATTTTATTGTCAATTTCTTCACATGTACTTGACATACAAAGAAATCGAAATTGCGATTCTCACTATCCTATGCGTTTACATGTACAACAACATCAAAGTGCATCTCTCTCTCTCTCTCATAATGTAATGTAGGCAACTGGACTTGTATTTGTTTAGGAAGACGTTTCACCTCTTATCCAAAGGGCTTTATCAGTTCATGTGCGTTGACCTGACTGGTCTGACAAGGCAGCGGTATGAGACCCAGGGATTTAACCTGTGTGGGTGTGTTCACCACAGTCACAGTGAAAGATCTGGTTTCACTTGACCAAGATTGGTATCTAATGTGAATGACAGATATTCGCGTTGGATGTTGCCCTGGTGAATAATGATTGTAGAGTTGCCTGCCGTTAGGCTGTTGATTCTCCTGGTGACGTTATAGATGGGTGATATATGTGTTGCAGACTCCCACCCCTGTTGAGGGATGTTTGTTTCTATTCTTCTTAAGGTAGATTCTTTTAGTTGTCTTTCCACCTATCTGTCCTCTCTGTCCAGAGTCCTGACATTGCTGTTTTCCAAGGAGTGTTGAGCCTCTTCCTTTAGATGGGAGTAGACCGCTAAGACTGACAGTTTCTTCTCCTTTGGATGTACCAGTAATTGCCTGAGACGCTTACTGGGTTTGAAACATACAGAGGTTTGATACTGAGTTAAAAATTCTCCTGAGTTTCTCTGAGACACAGGCGCAAGCACACACGTATAAGATGACCATATGTCTCTGCCACATACTAAAATAAAGGCAAAAAGCCCAAAAATAAATCTTAAAAAAGAGATTTTAAAGTAGATCCTGAGTAGTTGCACAGCCGAGGGGTTTGAACAAAAAAGGCCTGATCACCTCTATGACAAGTTAAGGTCCTGACACATCAATGACATGGCAATAATCTTTCAATCCAGTGCATAAACCTGACTGAAAATATCACTATTTATTGTATGTTTTTTTTAAAGCAAATGTCCATGTTTCTGTTACTTCATTCATCGTGTTTGCTCACTTGTCTGTAAGTTGGAGTCACAAGACGAGGGGGATAGTAGCAGTCTGATCTTTACAAGTTGAAGGCAGCAGGATTGAACCAGTTTATTATATTTAAATAGGAAGCATGTGATCTCAACCTGTGCAGGGACACTGAAGCAGCTGAGCTATTTTAAGTATTCTGAGCTATCGCGTACTCGCCCTGTGAAATATGGCATCTGTCACTCTGGCAGGAAATAAAAGAAAAAAAATTATTAAAGAATATATTACAGTATTTTAAAGTTTTAGGCTGTATTGCACATTATGGACTCAACTGTAAATGAGACAAGTTTTCATTTCTTAGTGAAATGAAAAATGTATCTTTTTGATACATTATAGAGTCGGCTGAGGTGCCGTTTCACAAAGAACAAAGAAAATGATTATTTCTACTCTAATATAGTTTTCTTCTATAGTTTTTCAAACTCATCAAGCACATATGAAACCAAAAACAAATGCACATGACTGCTGCTAATCACAGACAACACATGTTTTATCTGAAAGAAATGATCATAATGAAATGGCTGCCGGCTTGATGTATGGGCCGGACTGGTGGAGTGAAACTTGCTATAAAAGGCAGAGCGTGATAACAGTCAGCTCACACTGTGTCAGGCTGCTGCTGAGATGAAGGTCATTGCAGCCTTTGCACTTTGCGTGACCCTGTTGGGCCAGGGATACAGCAGTAAGATCTTTGTTTTAATTATCATAATTATCATCATCCATACTCATTCCTTCAGGTGTCATTAGGAGACATATCTGTCCTTTTTGTTTCTAGACACGCTGGACTCCTGCCAGGGTCGCTGTGGTTATGGAACAGACAGTAATTTCTCCTGTCAGTGTAACCCTTCCTGCGAGCGCTTCAAAGACTGCTGTTCAGATTACGCAGAGTTATGCAAAGGTGAGTGACAAAAGCAAAAAGAAACTCCTTTTTATTTTTGTAGAAAACGGTACAATTGCAAACACATGTTTTCGCTTTCCCTTGCAGCTGGATCCTTGTCTTGCGAAGGCAGATGTGGTGAGAAGTACAACTCTCAGAACAAGTGCCACTGCAACAGCAAATGCAGCCAGTACAACAACTGCTGCAGCGACTACGCAGACCTCTGCAACAGTAAGACAAACCACGTAAAGCTGCCGCCTGCCAGCTGACCCCCGCTCACCTGGCACATCTCCACTGTTTGCTGTTCGCTGTTTGTGTTGAACTCCACCTGCTGACTTTCTCATGATGGACGCAGAATCTCAAAACTAAAGTCAAACAGCAGTATTTTAGACAAAACAATATCCCATCAACAGGCAAAAAAAAGAAGTTCTTGCTGACTTTTTGTAATCATGATCATAATCAGCATGTGAAGTGACCCACACTGACGTTGCTCAATTCATCACAGAATTGCAAAACCTCATGTTCTCAATCTGTGACTGCAATCTTTTATTATTGCATTTTATCCTTTAACTCTGTTTATGTGGTTTTGAGAAAGTCTAATTAATGAGAACATGCTGTCTGCAGAGGCTGGCGTTGCCTGCCTTACATCAATATGACCAGTGTGTGTCCCTGTTGTGCTATTCAGAACATTCAGTTTACTCAGCTTCTCCCTCCATTTCTGCCCCAGAAATAAATCACACACTTTCTTGTTGAAATATTAAAATAGAAAAAGAGGGTAGGACTCTAAACTTTCAGCTTCTGCTTCTGCATATGTATTTCCAGCAAATTTTTTTAATTTATAAAATAGTATTCACTTATTCACCTCGATTTTATTTATGCATTTTTTATATTTAAAAAGGCTCAATAAACCATACTATAAATGCAGAAGTTATGTTTTGATTTGTCATGTTTTAACATTCATAATATAAGTCAGTTTTTTTATTTGCATCAAAGGAAGAAGTATTGATGTTCTTTTTTTTAAATAAAAGTACCAATATAATGATATCAATATTCCACTACATGTAAAACAACTAAATGAAAAATCCTACTTAATTGTAGTGTGTTTGGGGTCACCCAGACAATTTGTGTCTTCTATGAAAGGTCACACTTTTATTTATCAAATGAGGTGTAAAGTGATTATCTTTTAATGCAATTAACAAACAGAATGACTAATAGAACACTGGAGTGATGCTTGCTGTAAATGGGCCTCTAATATATAGATATTGCATTAAAAACCAGACATTTGCAGCTAGAATAGTCATTTACCACAATAACAATGTATAGAGTTATTTCTGATTAGTTTAATGTCACTTTTAGGTGACAACAAACCTTTAAACAATAGGGTGAATACTAAGAGAAAAATTAACTTAAAGTAATAGTTGGTCCTTCTAACGGACATGTTATTAATATATGATATAACATTATAATTAGTTATAATTAATTATAAATACTTTATTTACAGTTTGATAGTTTGATCCAGGGCGACACGGTGGAGCAGTGGGTAGCACTGTTGCCTCACAGCAAGAAGGTCGCAGGTTCAAGACCGCCTTGGGGCCTGGGTCTGGGACCTTTCTGTGTGGAGTTTGCATGTTCTCCCCGTGTCTGCGTGGGTTTTCACCGGGTACTCCGGTTTCCTCCCACAATACAAAACATGCTCAGGTTAATTGGCAAATCTAAATTGCCCATAGGTGTGAGTGTGTGTGTGAATGGTGTGTGAATGGTGTGTGAATGGTGTGTGTGCCCCACGATTGGCTGGCGACCATCTGGGGTGTATCCCCCTGCCTCTCGCCATAAATGCGCTGGGATAGGCTCCAGCAGACCCCTGCGACCCCGAAAGGGAATAAGCGGGATAGAAAATGGATGGATGGATGGATAGTTTGATCCAGTGGTTCTGTAGGGATCGTACAAATATCTCAGAACTGCACTCAGTAACAACAATTGATTAATAATATTAAATAAATAATTTTTGACCACAGTTTGTGACGTTTTACAGGTGATGGGGGTGGTGGTGGCGGCCCCGTCATCACTGATGCTGAAATCAAGGCTGTCTCTGAGACACTTTATGCTCTGGACTCAAACAAGGCCTCGGCCTCTGAGCTGATCGTTGACCCTCAAGCCCTGGTGCCAGACTCTCAGACCGGCTCCCAGACGGATCTCTCCTCCGTGCCGTGAGAACTCGCCTCATCATCATCATCATCACAGCGCTCGCTCACCAGCCCGATGTCTGATCTCATCTGTCACCTGTGCTATGTGCTTCCAGCTTGTTCCGGTACCTGGATGAGGGAGCTCTATTCTCACGGCCCACCTACGCGGCTCTCCGGGCTGTGCTGGACAACTACAACAGGATGACGGGTCAGGCTGAGGACTTCAGCCCTCAGCAGCTGGCTGAGCAGGAAACCTTCCTGAAGGAGGCCATGTCCAACACGGAGCTGGGCCGGGAGCTGTTCGCCTTCTTCTACACAAAGGGTAACTCGATTGCTTTTAAATTCGGGGTTAGGTCATTGCTCTGAACCTGATTCCAGTGTTCCTAACGGATGTTGCTCTGGATTTGAAGGTATTTATGCATCCGAGGAAGAGTTCATTCAGGACCTGAAGATGATGTGGTTCGGTCTGTACTCCCGAAACAACAACAAGATGGACTCCAGCGGCTTTGAGCACATCTTTGCAGGTGTGGACAGAAGAGATGTCTTTGCATTTGAAGCAGCAAGTACATCCTGCAAATATGTTTTTCCTTACATATTGCACCTACTCTAACAGGAGAAGTCAAGAAAGGAAAGGTGTCTGGCTTCCACAACTGGATCCAGTTTTATCTTCTTGAGAAAAAAGGACTACTGAACTACTACAGCCACAGCTTCAACGGGCCTGTAAGCGTCAATGATGAAGATCTCAGTTTGTTGTTTTTGGCTCTTACACGTGTCTCATTTGCCTTTTTTTCTTCTTTTGCCTGGCTCTCAGTGGACTACCTACCCGGATGTCTTGGGGATGCAGTTCATGTGGGAAGGCTACTTCAAGCAGGTCGGGTCCGCAGTCATTGGCTGCAGCCCCGAGTTTGACTTTGCCCTTTACAGCCTCTGCTACATCACCCGCCCTGGAAAACAGTGAGTAACGTCTGTATGCCCTGCCAGGTTTTCTCTGACCTATTCTGACTTTTGTCACCTCTGTGACCCTCTTTCTCAGGTGCCATCTCAGCCTGGGAGGAAAGGAGCTGATTATCCAAACTTACACCTGGGAAAAATCTTTCTACGGCGATGGGAAGAAGTTTATTGGCTCCGCTTTTCCTTCAACACCCAGGAACTGAAGCTGCCATCAACTAGATGATAGACACCTAGTAGATAAAAATTAACTGAAATGATATTACCAATAGACTTTTTTTTCTCTTAAAAGATCCGAGGTGATGTAAGTGTATCAAATGTATCTTAATTCACAAATGCCTTAATAAAGCAATCCAGAAAATAAATAAAAAGATAAAATAAAATGGTAAACCAGGCAGTCCATAAATCTGCAGTAAAACCGACCTGAGCAGTCTTACAGAGCATGAGAATGTGCAGCTCTCCCTGGGGCATGATCAAACTGTGCCTAATGGGGCAAGAAATGGGCGTTTACACACTGAGCGGGTACAATACTGAGACCAACCCTTCAGTGGTAAGAGCATGTGTGCATTTGACACAATTGGTTATTGTCTTACAAAACTGAGAAAAAAAAAAAAACAATAACAAAAAAAAACAAAATCCAGTCTTTTGCAGGATGAACTATAGAAACAAAAAGACATTAATAGATCCTGTTCTGCTTGACCTGCTGCAAACAGTAGCCACCAGCTAAACCTGTTCTTATCAGCTGTCCATGAAGCTGTGTGTGTAACTCCCTGGGTTGGGGTTAAGAGTGTGTGTGTGTGTGTGTGTGTGTGTGTCCAGCTGGGATGGGGGTTGATTTTACTCTTTCACTCATCTAGGGTGACTAACAGGATAAATTCTGGTCTGCCGACAGAACAGGGGGACACACTTGCAGCCCTGTTTAAAGAAAGTATTACAGGAGATGGATCTGCCACTGATCCCATTGTCCATCAGTCTGTGTGCATTCATGCAAAATGAGAGCACAAGACCCGTCAGTTCGCAGCAAAACCATGGCCTTCGGTGATTCATCTGGCCAGGGCCTCACATGCAGTCACAGTGTTTCAGCGACATGACAATGAAAGTTCGCTCAGGGAAGAATTTCTCGCGCTTTTTTGTCAAACCATATTACATTTTCTGAGCTGGTGACTCTAGAAATTAGAATAGTAAATCTTCTCTCTTTTCACACTGCCCTCTTTTTAAAGCCCGCATGGAATCAAATTAAATCACAGTGGGCCAAATAAAAGAAAAACGATTCAATTGTTTCTTTTGTCGCTCACACAACTTCATAATCGAATTATAGCTGGCCACCCGCCAGCGTGTCCCCGCATCTCCCCCAAATGGGCTTCTCCTGGCAGATCTCGTGAGCCACCTGACTTTTGTTTTGTAATTATATTATCCCGCTCTCCCTTTAGCATGTTGCGGCTAATGGCTGCGCGGGCTATCCCAGCTGCACATGCAGAAACAAAGCTTCTTATGGGGCCAGACAATGGGCCCGTGGAAAAGGGACGCCTGAAGGCGGTCAGCCAATGAGCACGCACAACAGGGGGCCAACAGAGGGTTTAGGGAAGGGTTAAGGGGGTTTAGGGGTTCAGGCAGAGGTGGGGGTGTGACTATTTCATCTAGAGGGGTCCATCATGAGATTATTAGTAGGAGGACACATGGTCAACATCACCCCTGCCTCCCCAGGGTCGGTGCTGGGCTGGAGGGAGGTTCAAGTTTGGCTTAGATGCCGGCCATTTCTAAAGTTGATGGGGGACCATGAAACACAATGTAACGTTCATTCTCTGGAGCGCTTTGTACACTTTCCACAGTTTGATGACCATATTGTCATTGCAGTGACCAATAGTATAAATTTGAATGTGGATAGACACATATGTAGAGTTTGAGTCTTGCGCTGCTGAACTGACCTCGTTGTGGTATTTCTGTGGTAAAAAGTATATCGAGGCTACTACTACTTCCCTAACATGTGCGCGCACACACACACACACACACACACACACATGCAAACACTCTGACATTCACATAGTAAACAGACACACACTTCTCATGCTGTGGCGTTGGCATCTCTCTTAGGATTTCCAGTATGACAGATGGACAAAGCCCACTTTCCCCCACTGTCACACACAGAAACACTGGGGATTCAGGGGAAGGTCATGTTTGTGTGTGTACTGAAGTGAAGTTTTATGTGTCCCTTTTTTTTTTAGCATAAAAACTAAATTCTCAGTGAACAAACATACCTAGAAAAGGTGAGGGAAGCGCCTTACGAGCAATGTGGACATGCTGAGTGAGCCGAAGGGCCAGTGGAGAATAGAAGAACATCTGAGCCACAGTGGAAGTAAGAGAAATGTTTAAGAGAAGACCATCTGCAGCAGGACATCATCATATGTGGCCGACACTGAGGGACCCGGGGACATTATGGCATGCATACTGTACAGGATACACTTGGGCACTACCTGTGGAGCGTGAAGATTGCCCAATATAAGTAGGTCAAACGAAAAGAAGCGAGGAGGCATCTGTAAAGGGAGAACTCATAACCCTTGAAATGAAAATCATAAACAAATTCCCATTTATTTTAAGTATCACAAACAGAGTCACGAGAGTATGCGATGGGGACGCAAACCCTCAGCTCACATATTCCCCTGCTAGTTCCACCCTGGGGATGCAAAAGGCCCGGCTCTGCTATTCCCATTTCAGGCTGCAGGTGTGGAATAGGAGAGGCAGAGACCCGGGGGGGAAGGAGCAGGGGGTAAGGTAATGAGCGGGGAACGCCACTGAACACACTTTAAATATGCTGATTACATTTCCTCAAGCCTCCCAGTTACAGCACGTTTGGCTGTGTTCCAAAATCATGACCTTTCCCGGCCTCAGGTCCCCGATCAGCGAGGATGAGCGTCGAGCAACAAGACATCAGTAAGTCGATCAGGAAGTTAATTTGCTACAACCTACTTACAAACAAGTCTATTATCTAAATGAATCAGCTTTGAACTGTCCTGATTGTCTGCTGTTGTAATTGACCAGATCAACTAAAAATGACATGGAATCACCTTACAAAACGCTTAATGATGCCCGGTCAGACATGATTTACTCCACTTCCACACAGTCCCATAAACACCTTCGCTTCTCATACAAGGTAAATGTTATAATGAGGTCGTTTTTTTCAGTGGAACAGTCTGAACCTTTAAATGTACAGTCAATTTTCCACACACATTATTTTTCTTTTCCTTTTCTCAGCTCAAATATTATATTATAATTTGATCAACAAGTGTGAGTGTGAAGATAAACTTTTAAGACATGCCCATGATAAAAGTAAAGGCAACTTGTGGTAATCCGCATATTTTATGTGGATGATTTGCCCACCTTTAATAGCACCACTAGTTTTTACATTTCTCTGGTGTTAGAGCTGCATTGTGCAGTGTGTGTGCTTTACACTACCAGGTTGTTCTGACTAGCATATTAACTGATTAGTCATTCTACAGAATGCTCATTTTTAGACAATTTGGATAACCATATACTCGGTACACTATTTCTTTTATATAATCAATGTCCAAATTCATGTATTTTCAGGTTCCTTTTGTCTTTTATAATAGAAAACTGATTATCTTTTGACTGTGGAGGGTCAAAAGATGGTCAGGACCAAAGATGATTTGTCCTTTAGGGCTTTGGAAAAAAGTGATCGGAGTAAATGTCAAATCAATTAATCAATGGGAAAAAAAATATGATCATTTGATGTTTGTGAGAGCAATGTAAAATGGTGAAGCTTCCAGTTCACACCCAGACATACAAATGGCCTGTCTTTCTTATGTGTTGTTCGTAAAGTCGTATAGTCATAGATTTCTTATTTTACAATTACAAAGAATTAACATCTATCAAAGAGCCCCTGGGTGTCTATACCTCACGTATCTCTCTGACTGTCGGATCATTCTCAGCTTTCAGATATAGCTTGTGTATGTCACATATATGTACATTATTTTTGGTGGATTTTTTAAATAGCTATGCAAAACATCATTTTCATCATTAAAAGTTCAAATCCCCTAAACTTATGTATCACAGTGCTATCCTGCAGCAGTGATTTGCTGACAGTGTAAAGCTCCTTATCACAATGCTTCTCCTTATGTTGCTTCCAGCAATTTTCTTAAAAGTCAAAGCTCCGTTGTCCTTTCTTTCCTCTTGCAATGAACATGCAGCCTAAGTAACACAAAACATACAGGCAAAAGTACAAAATAAGAGATTCATCATATTTCTGGTTCAGAAGTGAAACTAAAAATAAAAACTAAACTTGAACATTGACATCTGCACTTTCAACATAAATTGTGCTGCATGAAAACAAATTATGTTTATTCCCTCCTATATCTCTGTCTGTGCATGTCCCTCCTATTATTTGTGGCGGCAGGATGATCTCTTTTTTAATGTCTGGGTGTTTTTTTTTTGGTTTGTTTAATTTTTTACATGCCTGGAGGGAGTCAAGACAACTTTCGGGATATTCCAAATAAATCAATATACATAGCTCTCACGAGGACACAGCTATTGTGAACTACTGACAAGTAAATAAATCATTTCGTTTGGAGGGTGCTGCCGGAACAATGTGGGTCATCGTGCTGTGAGACTGAAGATCCATGGACGGACCTATGTCCCACGCTGCATCCGCGCTGCATCCGCCTCTCGGCTGGGCTGTGACGCGTCTCCACGGTGTGCGGAGGGATGGACTTCAGCTACAAGAGGGTAACACCTGCTCACATGCAACTTTCAAGCTGTCACATACAGTTAAGCTCAGCCGGATGAGCGCGTCTCCCTACCGCTCAATGCATAGCCTACACGCTGCGGATTTGGCGCAACCCCACCCCCCCCCACACCCTCACCCTGCAAAAGCAACAAAGGGGGCCGGGGCCTCTCCTGCCTGTCTGTCTGGAGCATTTCAGTGGGCTTACACACGTTTCCTGGACCCTACACCCCCCCCCTCCGCGCGCGCGCGCGCGCACACACACAGGCGACGCGCCACGGGCCGGCCACGCGTTTGCCCCAGTGCGTCAGCAGGAGTTGGATGGGGGGGGGAGGAGCTTCAGGAGCGGAGGTTAAAGCCTGAGCCCCCGCAGAGTGACCCGCACTCAGACTGGAGACAGCACGGGACCTCGTCACCGTTGGATGGACACAGGGACCCGACTGTGATCTGTGGAGAGAAGAAAAAAATCTGTCATCTGACAAACTTCTAGAGGACGTCCTGGGACACACGAGCACGGGTATGTGTCTGCGTATTTTTGGTTTTTTATTAATTAAAAAACTAATTTTTATCACTATTATTATTATTATTATTGTGCATCCTGGAAAAAAAGTTAATTATATCTTAATTTGTGACAATTGGGCCTGCATTTTGGCTGCATCTTAAAAAGCTACACAGAAAAAGTCAACAGACAACAAATATAAGCTCTCTAATAAAAATCATGTATACAAAGCTTATCTTATCATGCTTCGACTGTCATTTAGCAAATAGCCCTGCCGCCCAAAGCATCGAGATGTTCATATTTTGGGGTTTTGGATAGTTAGTCAGTCTATTTCAATTCAATCAGTCGCGTCCCTGTCACTGATCTGGGGACGCCGATCTCTCATCTAATCCCACGGTCGTAGCTTCATCCACGAGGCAAATCCCGCGGTGGCCCAGATATCAGGGCGCATCCTGTCAGTGACTTTATCTTACCGGGGCATTACCAGTTCACAAACTGACCGGGATTACCCCAGAGAGAGAGGGAGAGAGAGAGAGAGAGAGAGAGAACAGTCATCAGTTACAGAGGCCACTGATTTTCTGCCTTTGCGTAAACATTTCGGCCAATCAGCTTTCAGGACACCTGTGGAGTGACAGGTGGAGCTGTCCGGTGCTGAAAGCGTCTTTAGACTTCTAGTCACAGGTTCCAGGCAGAACTCAAAAATGTTGGCACCCAGAATAAATGGTAGATAGGCTGCTTAATTATTGAATTACATTTTTTTTAAATTATTTTGTGTTCCCCATGTGTCTATATACTGTTTCCCTTGCGGAGACTTTGGTAATTAAATTATATTTCTCAAATTCAAATATTTTTAATCTTGAAACACTGGAATAATCCAATAATGTAGACAGACACAAATAAAAAGAACATTACCTCAAGTGTTCCTAATACCTGCAGCCCTGATCTGATTTCTGTTTATCTGCCTAAATACCGGCCAATGCTTCCTCTTGATGTAAAAATGCTCATTGGCTGCCCCATAATCTTCGTGTCACACAAAAGTAGATTAGACACCTACAGGCATGTCGGCTGTTTGCACCATCCGTTCTTCAGTGGTGAAACAAGTAGATAGAGAAATACATTTATTGAAAAATACTTCCATTACAATTAAAAAATCTGTGTTCCATAAAGTGTGTTGTAAACAAAATGGACCTACAGTATCAAAAGTATTCATTGCGTAAAATGCTTCCTTTACATACATTTTGTTGCATTTGGTGTTAATGATGGAAGTTTAAGTATGTACAATCTAAAATATACAAAGTAACTTGCAGCTGTCAGATAAATAGAGTGGAAAATAATAATTTATTAATAATTTTTTATACTGAAATGCAGTGATATAGAAGTATGATGCATGAAAAAATTACCTCAAAAGTATAATTACAGTAAGTATTTTACTTGAGTAAGCACTGAGTAATGAGTAATTGAGTACTTAGTTACTCTCCACCGTGTGTTTGGAATGAAACCCTGTTAAGACATCAAATTTGTTCCTCGTCACTGTGCTTAAAGGATTCCACCATGCCGTGAAAGTAAGCTGCTCTTTTGGGGGACAAATTATTCATAATGTTCCCACCCATAACAAAATACATAGCTTACACAAACACAAGAAAAACACTATATCAATATAGATGATTTTCTCTACTGATTGTTATGTCTAGGTTGTTTTTGTGAGACTTGAGACCACAGTATAAAGGATCACGTGTAGACCTGTCGGCCCCTGCCCCACAGCACATGTTTGACAAAGGTTCCGTGTTGTTTCTCCAGGACTATGATGATTAAGCCGTATGGGAGACAGGGGGAGGGAGAGGAGGACGTCAGCTCTCTGCAGTGGATGGAGGACGACATGAGCTCCGCTGACGGAGACGCGTCGTTGCAGCACTACAGACCAGCTGGCGTGAGCCAGCAGACCAGGGAGGTGGGCAGCGAGGATGCAGAGGAGGAGGAGGAGGACGAAGAGGAAGCACAAGAAGACGAAAACGGGTCCAAGCGGCGGGGGCCCAAGAGAAAGCGGATGACCAAGGCCCGGCAGGAGCGCTTCCGGGCCAGGCGCGTCAAGGCCAACGCCAGGGAGCGCTCGCGTATGCACGGTTTGAACGACGCGCTGGAGAACCTGCGCACCATCATGCCCTGTCACTCCAAAACCCAGAAACTGTCCAAGATCGAGACACTACGCCTGGCCCGCAACTACATCTGCGCTCTGTCCGAGGCCCTGGAGGGGGGTCTGTCCACAGAGAGCAGAGCCTTCATGGAGACCATGTGTAAAGGCCTCTCGCAGCCCACCTCCAACCTCGTGGCGGGCTGCCTGCAGCTGGGTCCGGCTCCGGGTGTCGGGGCGCGGCCAGACGACAGACATGGAGTCCGGGCGCCGCCCGCCCCCCTCGGTGGGGTGGTGAGCTACTCCTCCCCCGGTCTGCCGAGTCCGCCGTACTGCACTTTCGACTCCGCTCACCTGCTTCACCTGAGGGCGATGAAAGGGGGAGTCTATGAGAATCCATCACCAAATGAGTACAACACTGGCGGCGTGGGGACCCCGCCGTACGACGGCCCCCCCACCCCGCCTCTGAGCATCAGCAGCAACCTGGTGCCCAAACAGGAGCCCTCACCCCACTACTTACCACCACACCACTACCCTTCCTCTCCTGTGGACCAGGGTCTGTATCAGACTCAGCCCGGCTATGACGTGAACATAGAGGGCTCGTATGAGTCCTCCTACCACCCGCCACACATGCCCCCCCGACAGATCACCCCCGTCTACAGAGACTGAGACGGACCTGGAGGGTCGAATCTGCTTCAGCCATCGACACAACCTGACCACTGGAGTCCTGGATCCTTCATGAACACGGACTGACGTCTCTTTGGACTGAATCGTTTCCATAGGCAGATGCAGGTAGAACTGTAGGACATAATGACTTCTCTACACGTGTCCTGCCCAATAGATTAGCACCAAACCTCAGTGAAATTAGAAAATACTTGACTTCAAACATTTTCTTACAAATTGAAGACCAAAAGATTTAAGGGACTTCTAAGCCCTGAAAACAAATTTCACTTTGACCACATAGACACGAAGGATTATCTGTTAATATAAGCACTTCTAATTTAGCATTGGCAACATCAGATGTTCTACATAAATTAAAATATTTTTTATTTATTCTCTAAATTAATACAGTATATATGAAGGTTGTTCTGATGTGCCAGTGTGTGTCTGGTTTTCCTATTGTATATATATTTGTGGTCAAGGCTTCTCTTTGTTTTCTACTTAGATCAATAGTTTCTCTGTCTTTCTTTATTTTGTGTCCAGTTTTCTTTGTTGTGTATTATTGTCACATTTTGCACTTGAAACACATTCAACACTTAGATTTTTCAGTACAATGTAGCCGATCATTTGATCATTGGAGCGTTTCATCTGCAGAGGGAAGATGTTTAGACAAAAAAGAAATGAATGGGGGTTTAAATGGGTGATAAGAACCAATATCATTCTCAGGTTAACACTGTATATATAAATTCCAACAGATTTTGCATTGGATTCAATTATTTCTTTTTTCCTTTTTTTTACTATTTAAAATGTTTGTTTCAACTGAAATATTGATGTTATTAAAATATTAAAAATCCTATCAGCTAATGGACTCTATGGTTGTTTTTTTTAAGTAGTTGACTGAATTGTCTCCATCGAGCACAATATTTCTGGGCCAAAGTCACCACATTGTTTTTTGTCTTTTCATCTTATACTGCACCCTCAACATTTCCTACACGTCCTATTTATCCACTACTTTGTTCCTCATTTTTCTACCCTGATCTCATGGTTTAACGGCAATAATCCTCTGGTCGTCTTTTAATGAAAGGGTGGATGTGCAATGCCGGATTGTAAGATAAAGGTTTATGATTAATGTAGTGACCCGGCCACAGAGTCCCTCTCCTTCACTGACATAGGGATGGCATAATCCTCTCTTAACATTCACTCAGGCCACAACTTAACACTCACACATGTAATAAATGTGTGTGAACATTTATACCCTTGACCTTTCATACACAGACACATTTGTAATACCTTAATAAAGATTTATGGGGGTGAAGAAGTCTGACTTTCCTTCTGTTAGACAAAGTAACGCAGCAACCTAAACATGGAAAAAGGAAACATAATAAATTAGCAATCGAAAAGGTAAAAAAATTATAATACCAGGTTGCAAATGAAGAACCAAGGTAAGAAAATGATGAAGACAACAACAGACATCTGATCTAAGAGCAGCCACTTCTGATAATTCATGTGTCCACGCTGGTCAGTGTGACGGCCACCCACTAAGAGGTCAGTCAGGGAGGGTCAAAAGGTCACATGGGGTCGTGGCTCTCTGGTGGGAATGGCCTGAAAGAGCGGCGGCCACCAGTTGCTGGTCAATTTGTCTTTCTGCATCTTCCCCCTCCAGAACAGTGAGCGTTAGGTAAGTACGGTGTTTGAGGTTATATTGTGTTTGAAACGCTCATAATCCTGATCAACATCCCACGCTTGACCTGCGCTTGGGCGAAATATATCGCTTTGTTTTCACAAGGATTAGTATAAGCCTGGGTGTGTGTGAGTGTGTGAGTGTGTGTGTGCGTGTGTGTGTGGTGCATTCGCAGTACTAACCGGGGGAACCATGGACTGAATGAGGAGCATAATGAATAACAAAAAACAGGACATTTTTCTGCTCTTAGGAGACACAGATCAACCGAGGACAGGACATGCAGGATATTCCTTTCTTACCCACGTGATAGAATAAAGACGACCGACTAATGCCTTGGGAAAAATAAATCATTTGCCATTTGAAAAAGGCAGTTTTTCACCCAAGACAAAGGGCTGAAATTGCCCTTACCCTTTTTGACCCTTGACTCCTTTTGACTAGACACTGATCTAGCTCTGGAGACTACAATGGCATCAGAGCCGCCTCGTGGAGCTACTCTGCCCCTCTGTAAAAGATATTCAACGAGCTATAGTTTCCTGGTCCAATGAGAGGTTTCTGTTTAATATTTATGTCAATAATCAAAAGCAGCAGCAACGCTCTTCCACCTGTATAGAGGACAATACCAAAACTGCCATGTGGTGTAAATCTACAAACTTGGTGACAGATAGATAAACTCTCTTAAAAAAATAAATTAAAAACACATGCTATGAACTAGATTTCTATTATAGGGAAGTTAAATGCTTAACATTTATCATTCTTTTTCAATTACACTATTTGATATTTTGTGCCAAAAGTCCAAGAAAACCAACATGAACACAAAAAGCACATTTTGAGAGACCTGATACATGCTTCTTAAAAGTGTATTTTAAAAGGTTTGGTAACTTGCTCATCTCGCCCACTGACCCATAGGTTACAATAAAGAACAAATATAAAGTGCATGTGAAGGCAATGGTTTGCTTGTTCTAGTACATGTACGTACAGTATGTGTATCCCTGCGTGTACACAAGTTCCGTGCATGGTTGTGTTATTTAGGATAAAACAGTATTAAGCTGATCAGAGCTCAGTGTCTGAACGGTTGCATTAACTCACTAATCCTGAGGGAAGAGGGGCAGCCGGGCCACAGCTCCTCATCTCCTCCGCTACACGACAAAATGTCGCTAAGCAAGTGTGCACAACAAAAAAAAGTGACAGACATTGATGAACATTCGCCAATACCTATTCATTTTTAATCTAAATGCATTGCAGGTAATATGCTGTGTCTCTATAGATGGGCCTGTGAGGATTGATTTAACCACCAAGAGATGCATTTGTGAGTGCCGAGACTTTGTACAGGAGGAGAGTAGAATTGCACTGCCACCAAGTGGTGTACGCTTTTGCTGAATTTGAATCATTGGTTGGATGAGAGATGATCACTCACCACAAGGTGTCACCACTAGATAATCTGCTGGCTGCCGTGCCGTCTGCAGCCCTCTGAAGGATCTGTTGTGGAAAAACATTGACTTGCTTCACCGCTGCTTCGTTTCTCTGCAGATGATGAGTGAAAGCGCTCATCATGGATTGAAATCAACTGTCAAACATGCTCTGTTGTAGAGTGCAAATTAAATATTTGTCAGTAGTGTTGCACAAATTTCCAGCATGATTTCTGTGGTGGGAGAGAGCGAATAAAACAGCTGCATTTGGTGCAAACTCATGAGTTAATCACAACATGCCAACAGAGTGAGTGAAGAGTGGGAATAGAATTAACCTATTTACATGTAAACTGGTTGACAGAGTGTTTGGATCAGAATAATCAGGCTAATGAAGGTACCTGGGGACTCTGCTCAATCAGAAATCTCTGCAGGCTGTCCTCTCTATCCAGCTCATGATCGTATCAGACTCTGTAATTATTTTCCATGAAAGGACATTAAAAAAAGGATTAATCAAGGAAATCTGAATGATTAAATCTTCAAAGGTGGCAATGAGGAGCAGCAGCTAATAGGAAGGGGGGATGTGGTCGATGCTTTTGTTGCTTTGACTGTTGGTGAGGTGGAAAAATTAGAAAAAGAAGCAGACAGTTTTCTCCAGGACCGCTGAAAAACTCAAAACAAAAACTAAACAAGTGGGGCAAAAAAATCCTATTTGCATTTAAAGTGATTATTGATCAATTTCAATTTTACACAGACAGTAAAAGAAATAATGTGCTTAATAATAATCGTAGGAATAATAATCGGATGGAGATACATCTTTATGTTCAACCTAGAATCAATCACACAGTGTTATTGTTTGAGTAACAAATTTATCAAATTCCTCCCTCCAATCTGTCACCACTAAGTTTATTACAGATGCATTGTTTTAGTTAACGATGCAATAACAAAAATAACATATTAATTCTGGTACTGCTCTCTAGAATCAGACATAACGATTGATAACTGTAAGAACAATACATCACTGGATGGAAAAAAGTGAAAAATGCGATTAAAAAAAAAATCTGATTGACCATGTCAGTGATGAAATGTAACTAGGTACATTTAATCAAGATTAAAATACACATTTTATGTATCTGTACTCTTTATTATTTAACTTATGTCACTGCTGCATTTTTTTCTCACTCTCAGGTTTCTTTTCATTTTGCTACTAATACTTAGCTGCAAGAAACATTTTTAATGATTAAACAGGACTTTTGTTTTCAGCATTTACTTAGGGCCAGAAATGAGATAAAAGAGGAAGGTGAGGTTTGTTCTTTAAGTTTGCTTTCACAGAATAAAGTTGAAATGTTGAGAATAAAGTTGAAATTTCATTATCAGTCCAAGGCATACAAATTATAACCTTTCTTTGCATTTAAAGTAATGAAAAGAAAATATTTTATTCTGAAAATGTTACTTTTACTTCATTCTCTTTTCATCTTTTTTTCTCTTTTTTTCTTCAAAATTTCAGAAAAATACAGAATTTCTCACTGAAATTACTTACTCTTACTGAACCATTTTATTTTATCATGAAGGTCTGTATTTTCTAGAGAAGACAGTAGTTTATTCTACTGAACCAGTTCTTGATCTCCTGTACAGCTATAAACATGGTGGCCAACAGTTGGCCTTGCACGACCTTGCTCTGAAGGAGAAGTTCTGATTAGTTAGACTACTTATTGCCAGAGACCAGCGCCAACTTTGGCAACATTATGTTAACGCCGAGTCATAAAGAATATGACTGCATCTTTGTGGCCAAAGGTAGTTCAATTTTCCAGCTGAATGAGTTGCTGTCAGTCCAAACAGCCCCACGTGTCGAGGGGAATGGAGACGTATGTACACAACTGACGAGCCACACATAGATCATCGGCGGGAGGGGACTGCAACGCCACAGGATGTAATGCTGAGCGTTCTTGTAGCATTTTCATTGCAGATCGAAAGAAGGGAACGGTCGAGCGAGGGGAGAGAGCAACGCTGAGAGGGAGAGGGGGGTGGAAACAGTGTGTGTGTGTAACAGTATCCCCCGGTGAAATGTACTTACTGCTCCATTTCGCTGTCCTTCCCCACTGTCCCTCAACCTAACCCCAATGTGGCTTGTTGCCAGAAGGTGTTGGTCTTTGTGAGTCCATATTATGCCAATGAAATTGAAGTGAAGCTGACTAACTTAAAATTAAACTGTATGAGTTTACATAGGCATCTGGGTCTTTAGGAGTGGCTCTGCGGGAAGCCTTGGCAGGCCGGTTCCATTACTGCTTTTATTGCTAGCATTAAATTATTTGTTTTTTTTAAACGGCCTATCTCATTTACACAAGAACACTTCACACATTATTATGGAATTGCTCATACAAATTTGACAGACTGTACTTAATCTCATATTACTCCACATATTCTGTAAGCGATTTTTAACACACAGGTCAGAGTCGAGCTGACCTCTTCACACTTCACTTTTAATGTATCAGAATTGCACTGACATTTACGCAACATTGCGCCTTGCATCACCTCCTGCACCCAATATTAACTCCTTCAAAATGACACTTGCAAGAACATATGATATCTGATCTGAATTTATGGCATGACTGGCAACAGACAGGAATCGACACGCCGGCCCATGGGAGTCTCACAGTATCATGTTTGTGTTTATCCCACAGCCACATTCACTGTAATCATCCCAGCTATTCATGCACTTCACTTTGGGTGTTTCACTGGATGTCAAATTAACCAGAGTAACGAGAGATGGACAAGCTCAGAGCGTTTCAGACTTTCGAGGCTCAGCGTTTTAGAGATGTTAATATTTACCTCCTGATGTTTGATGCTTTGCACCGTGGGATATGACTGACAGTAAAATTCAGCAGGAGACAGCCCTCGACAGGAAGGAGCTTATGAGCATAAAAAAAGGTCTGCACAATCATTCACTTCACCCTAATGACTGTAACCTCATTAAAGCACTTGATTCACAAATCTTTGAATCAAAGCCAATGTAAGATCTGTTTTATTACTGGATTCATTCATGTCAAACTGTCAGTATATTTCCAATACTATAGAATTGTGCCTATAGCTGACCCACCAGGGCAAAGTTCTGTCAACTGCTTATTCAACTATGAACATAACCACTGACCATGTTTCAGCTGTTTCAACTGAAACGGCTCCCGGTAGCTTCGGGGGGGCCCAAGTGATTGATACCTGTTCAAGTTTTACATTAAGATGAAAAAATGCATTTGCATTTAGTTGAAAACACACTTCAGTCTTTGTTTCTTGCTTCTTTTTTAAAGAGATTTTAACACTAGGTCAATGTGCACACTGTAGAAAATATCAAACATATTAAAGCAACACATGCTCCTGTGAGGCGTGATGAGTTTAAGCACTGCATTTTTTCAGAATTTAATGCATAGAGACACATGAACAAATAGCTGGCAGACATCCTGAGACAGGTTTTATGGGATAGAGCCTTCTATGCCATATTGAAACAGGGGCTGCTTGATAGCAAAATAATACCTGCCACCAGGTTTCATGAATATCCATCTGGTAATTTTTTTATAATCTTTGATAGATGAACAGACACACCAACAGCACAGAAAACTACGTACTGTATATCTCCGCACAAAGAAAACACTTCATGGGTGAGTATTAAGAGGGAACAAAATGTATATGATTCCCTATCATGGTAGAATTTAATTTTAAAAGTGACAGGAATGTCTGTGTTCTGGCAACTCCAGCAAATTCAGGACATGAAAATGATACTTCAGTATAAACACTGTCTCCTGGTGTATTCCATAAATATCATCTAGATAATGGTTGGACTGTGAAAAGAGCAGAGAAGATGACGGCTGCAACATGTTATCATGTTCTCTTGGGCAAGGTTTATATGTATAGCATACTAGATATTACAATGTCGCCATCAAAACCAAAATGAAACCTCTGTGAATGGTAGGCGGGCAGTGACTGTATAGTTGTGACATCACAATTTACCAGAAATCCTGACGGCTCCTTCTTGTGTGTGCAATTCTCTGTGGATTGAGTGTTTTGAAACATGGGGCAGTATTTATATACCTAGATCATCTTGTAATCAAAAAGCAATTCTCTCTTTCTTCAGATATGGTACTCTTAACTCACGCTCGTACTTGCAATTTAAAGCCATTTATCCATCAGCCGCCGTTGTGACAACATCACTTCTTATGCATTTACCCCGGTGACCTTTGTTTGCAGAATCAAAAACACATACCACAGCAGAAACGCTGACGAGTATAATTCAGGTCTTTTACAGTAATTGGGTTACTTACATTTTTAATTACCTCCAAGACAGCAAGGTTCATGTGGTAAACTGCTGAACATTTGCAAGTACTTTCAATTATTTTCTTTCAGCTGGATATCAACTCATAAATGTGCATAAAACTTCTGAGATTAATGTAATGGTGCAAGGGGACGTTTCACCTCAAATACACCGTAGTATGAAATCCACGCTGGCTGTGTGAATAGGCCTAACATCTATTAGAACAACTAGTCACACAACTCATCTGCCTGAAAACCATCTGTTTAATCCACCAATCATATTTCCCTCACCATGCCAACATTTTCTTCCTCTCCTTGATGTCTCTCCGGTTTCGTCGACTTGCCACCCTCCTCCGCCTCCTCCTCCTCAACACATGCACACTCCAATACTTGTTTCCTCTGATCTGCCATCCGTCACTGGGTCCCCCTCCTCCACGGCCCTGCCCCTCGTGTTGCTACGCTCCCTCTGCCTCCTTCGCCCTCCTTCCACAGTTGTCCTCACATATTAGGTTCCCAGTCCTGAGAAGGCAGAATTAGCCTCTGGAATCCTGTGCACTTGTTTGTCTCGCTCGAGGGATGGCGGCGACGGCGTGAGGGGACAATACTGAAAATTGCGGAAGAATCAAGAGGGGGTTGGAATGAAATAGAAGATAAAGAGCGTGCAGAAGGCTGGAGAAGATCTCAGAGCAGAAGACAGATGAAGGAGTGAAGTGTGAAGATGCTGGGCGTTTGATGCAGCCACGCTGCTGACATGTGGCCGCCTGCACCGGGTATTTCGCTCTCCGCTCTCCGGCGACTGGTGTGAGGTCTGCCCTCATGTCACTGAGTGCGAATTTATTCATCGCCCGACAGTAACGTGAGAATACGTCGTGTCTATACCGCTTGACCACGACTTTAAATTGCTGTATGCCGGCTGACACACAGAACTCTGAACTCTCTACCGGACGAAGGATCTGGATCAATTCGAGAGCCTCGTGAGGAACAAAGGCGACCAATGTGGGTCTCAGGTAAGACCACAAACTGGCTGCTGAGCACCGCACAACCACCCGCAACTGTGAGCATTCCTCCTTTGATCACACTAAGATGAACTGAGAGGCGGAAAATCCCAGATCCCTTTATTATTGCAATATTCTAAGCAGAAATAATAAGCAAGTAACTCTTAGTTAGTGACTGAGGCTTTGGATGTTTCTGCCTCCAGGCTCCTGCAAACATCAGCACTCAGTGTCAAACGAGTCTTTGCACTTAGACCTGGTCTGACCCCCGACCTTTGACATGCATTATCATGGTGCAGGGAAGGAATGATGGAAAAGGGGAGTTGGCAGAGGGAGCGGAACGAGAGAAATGCAGTCAGCTGTACTCCCGCTGACATTTCTGAACCAAGTTGTTCCTCCATCCACACGGGATAGAAGAGAAATAATGAGCAACGCATAATAAAGAAGCAAAGTTTTCAAATCCATAAACTAGTTCAAACAGATTGAAAAAAAAAAAAACAAATTCACTAATTCTGGCATGATGAATAATTTAAGGCTCATCAGGTCATACGCGAATACTCCAATGTGTTGTGAGCTAAATATAAAAACAAAAAACACATTTTCAAAACCCTAAGATGTTATCAATTTGTATTATTTAAAACTAAGCTAAGCTTAAGGTGTTGTTTACAAATGTTTCTAATAATTAATGGCTTTGTGCACATACATGCTCATACATTCAGCTTTTATTATTCAACACTTAGAATATGCCATATGTACCTCATTAAAAATCTACAAGATAAGGCATAATGTGTGTTTTAAGCACAAATATTTTGAGTTATGTACCAAACCATGACCTGGCATCGGTTAGATCTGCTGGCAGCGTTCTACCTCTTCATTGTTTTCACAGACATGTTTCGTCCTGTATCTGTGTGTGTGTGTGTGTGTGTGTGTGTGAGCCATTCCTAGTTTCTATTCTAGCGACACCTATTTTAACCTCTGAGGTGCAGTAAACAGCTGCTCTGCTCTGAGCCTGGACTGTCCTCGAACTGCAACCTCACAAACTGTCAGTCACCTTACATCAAATAGATTTACAGCCCAACACAGCTGGCTGCCTTTCAGTCAGTGCGTATGAAACATTGCTTCAGTCGTTCGGGTCTGGACGGTAGAGTTGAGACAAAAAAGGAATGATCTACACTATGATTTTCTTTAGGTTTTCTATTGAGGTGCTCTCACCTTATTTTCAAGAGAGCGATTGATTGATGAAACATTTTTAAAATTTACATGATAAATGGCTGAAAGTTGAGCGGCGCTTTCATTCATCTGTTACTACTTTGACCTGCAGGTGTCTGACTGAACACATGATTTAGGTCGTTTTACTGCTGTCATACTTCAAATGTAGAATTCTACGAACGGGACTCCTCAAGACTCAACACGACTGAACTACTGCTAAAGTGGAGTTTAGCAAGTCTGAGTTATGGCCTCCTTGGGTGTTTTTAAGAAGGATAGGATGGTCGAGGTCACATGCAAGAGTCTTTAATAGTTTAATGGTTTTTGTGCACGTGTGTGTGTGTGTGTGTGTCTGACAAGAAAAATGTAACCTAACCTCTGTTTGCTTTTACAGTCACATAGTTAGCCGTAAAACATTAAAACATAGTAAATCTTTTGAGCAGGTTATTATTTTTTCTGTAATAATACTTTCATACAGAACTTTCCCCTCATAAGCAAACAAATAATTTGTATATATATATATATATATATATATATATATATATATATATATATATATATATATATATATATATATATATATATATATATATATACCTGATGCAGGCCACTGGTTATATTAATTTTATGTTAAATATTTATATTAATGTTTTTGCTAAAGCTAAATTAAACATATTTTTTGCTAAATTAATATAGCTCCTTATTTACTAATGGGGAAAATGTTCTCTGCCCTGAGATAAAATCTAAAATAATGTCTCATAGACCAATTTCATTCTTAGTTAAAAAGTACTCACACAAATGAAAGATGCAAGCACTAAAACTACATTGAGCAGACGAACATAGCACAATGGGCAAAAGTGGCCTCGGGTTGAACCTAACTGCAGACTGTCAGAAAAGGTATATTAATTATAACTTTGGCACTGCTCCTGCATGCGTGAGGTCCTGAAGTTTGACTTTGCATACATTTGAGCTCATCGTTTCAAAACAATAGTTACCATGTTCTCTAAACCTGGCAATAACACCGTTTCCCTCTGTAGCTCTGAGGGCTTTTTCCAGCAAAGTGTTTCAATAAGTGAATAAGTTATACACACACACACACACACACACACACACACACACACACACACACAGAGGATCAAGTGTCACCTGAGTCCAGAGGTCTAGTTTCAGTTTCCCATGGTGACATCCATTAAAGTCATGCTGTGTCTGCCCTTCTTCCCTCAGACAGCCACATTAGCACCTGGCCCATTTACCACAACAATACAACTACTTGCATTATTCAGCCCGACTCCACTAATGAGGAAACCTCATATCTCGCCTGCACAAACACGCAGTCACACACACACACACACACACACACACACACACACACACACACACACACACACACACACACACACACACACAACACACACACGCAGCTCATCTTCATACACTTGTGCAAAATTAGCTTTCTGCTCGTTCATGATTCATCCTGCTGTACTGAGGGCATTTAACATGGCCATGTCAGGGACGTGTCAGTCCAAATGGCTCTGTGTCTGCACAGTAACATTTAAGTGAGTCAGGAAGGTTGCAGCCAGCCATTAGACGCCGGACACACTGGGACAGACACAGCTGGCTCGTCTTCAGAGGCAGAAAGAGACTATGCGTAGATGCGTAGAGGGACAGACTGACAAAAACACTTGATTATCATTTCATCCCACTAAATGTTTTAGAGGAATGTCCACACATTATTGCTGAGAGCTCATCTTAGGTCTGCCTCACCAGGTTTACAGGTCACGTTTTCTTCTGTGGTGACTGTCATTTTCAATTATATGGATCTGAATCTGCGGTGGATCCTCTTTTATAACCTGAAGCTAGAGGTCATGCAAGAGCGCTGCTTTATCTAGTGGGAGAGGGTTCTATGACATCTTAAATATACATTGCATTGCATTATTCTGCCAAATGTTGGTGTAGAGGTGCACGTGATGAGCGTGGCTTTGGAGCTCATTCAGCACACGCCGCCTCTGTCCGCCTGTCACACGGCTGTCAGCGTCCTGCTTCAACCTGCTGTTTCACAGCATCTCCCTCATCCCTCCGCTCAGCCCGGAGTTTCATCCCCAGTCAGTGTGAGTTAACCTCAATCTCTCCTCCCCTCCCTCCAAACGCTGCATCGAATCTCTCGAGCTGTCAGTCTCTGTCGCACCTCTGTCTCTGCTTCCTTTTTGTTCTGCTTCGCCTACTTGTCTGGAATGGCAGCCGCTGTACAAACTCCGGCGGCGTTTTTTTTGGAAAATAAACTCGACTGTGTGAACACCCACAACACCTCACTGACAGGTGGAAAGGGAGACCAGAGCAAATCTCTAGACTCACAAAAGGGGGAAGGTATGGTGCATACTCGAGACGTGTTCCAGATGCCGATGGCGGGAAGAACGAGGGAGACACCGTAGTGAGACGAGGAGAGAGGGGGGAAAATGGCAATAGTAAACAGCAGGGAAAAGGGTGACAGAGAGGAGGGGAGAGCAGAATCGACAGCAGCATTATCACAGCCTCCTGATTCAAACACCCCGAGAAAACACTCAACTCTGGCCGCTCTCATTGGCCGAGCCTCCAGCCAATCATGGCTCTGGAATGCAAGGTGCCTTTAGGTTATACCCACCCCAAAATATGAGAGAGAGAGAGAGAGAGACAGAGAGAGAGAGACATACCGTGGTGCAGAGGTTCCTCCAGTGAGCTCCATCTCAGCTGCATTCTGTGTTCTTTCTCCTGGAGTGAACATACAACAGTGAATGAATCACAGGCTCCCTTGCGGTGTAGATTAAGCGCGTGTTGTGTTGCAGTCAGGACCACCGCACTCCTCTCTGGCAGCGACACGCTCAACCAAAGCCGTGTGCCGAGCTCTGGAGGAGAAGCATCTCATGTGGGCAAGAGGGAGCGGAGGAGGAGAGGAGGTACGACGACGTAGGGACGCAGAGTGAAGCTCGTGGTGCCGGATGCCTCTTCCACGTTGAGTTCTGAGAGAGACAATTGCGAAACAACTCAGTAGCTGATCTAAAGGAAGAGAAGAATCGAGCAAGATACTGTGGAAAAAGAGAAGCTGACAGTGGACAGATACAGGATGATCTTGGGTAAGACAATCAGAAAGCTTTTTTTTCCTGTGTCTTTTCTCTTATGTTCTTTCAAACTACAATTATATTAAAAGTAATCATTCATCTCTGGCACAAACTTTGGTTGATTGTGTGATCACACAATGGAAGGGTTATTATCTTTGGAAAACCTTTTGGCTAAACTGAATAATGTTATTTGTTGTTCCTGTTCATGTGATGTTCTTGGCAGAACTTTATTGTTCTTAATTGTGTGATAATAAATCCTGCAGTCATCACAATCATTTTTATAAGGCCTTATCAGTCAGCCCCATACATAGAAAGAAAGAGTAACGTTTAACGCAGTCTAAACCTGGAAACTCTTCAGCATCTTCATGCATATAAATATATATATATATATATATATATATATATATATATATATATATATATATATATATATATATATATATATAATCCCAGTTTCCTTCATACACTGGCTGCTGACAGGATGCAAGTGTGTGTGTCGTTCATCAATCCAGTCCCCTGCCTCATGATGAAGCAACATCAGGAAATCAAATCGGTTTTCACATTTAACATTAATTTATCGAGAAAGGTCTTTACTGCGCAGTCTTCTTCCCCCCGCAGTCTGTCATCCTTTCATTTTTCATGCGGGGCTCTGACATTTAGTATCTACTCCAGTCTCTGACACTTGTGATTCATTGCATCATACACAAAACAGCATTCTAAGAATTCCCGAAACGTCAGGAGGCCAACATGCCATCAGGATAAAAATAACAAACTGTAGCAAACCTGTATTATTAAATTATATGATGCAACACTATTCTTGTGGAATCATTATACTCTATCAAAAAACTTCAAGGGATTTTTTGGGTTAAATACTATATTTTAACATGACGCAGTTTTATCAACTTTAGAGTTCACAATTCGGTTTAACGTGTTCTATTTTAGCATTTTACCTTATTAGTTTACTGATTTTAACACATGCTGCTACTCCTACCATGGCAGCAGTTCCATATGTTAGATTTTGACTCCTTTATTTTTGTTTGCTTGCTCCTGCCGCTGCTCAAGTCCTCCTGTGATCTGAGTGAAAGCTTGAGCTCGTGGTAATCCTTCTCTGGAACAGAAGCTTTAACTCTGTGAGCATCAGACACTAAACGCGCTGACACATGATCACAACAACATGAGGTGATGAAGTTTTATACACTGTATTAGTTTCTCTTTGCCAAGACCAGATGTAGGCTCAGAAACAAAAATAGTGCCCATGAGAGGTGCTGACAGTGACAGTGTCGACAAGCAAAGATAAAGTAGAGGGACGAACACAGCAACAAAATACCCTTTCTCTGACCCCCCTATTCAACTACAACCATAGTTTATTTCATTTAATAAGAGCAGACATGCAAACTCTGGAGCAGGGAAAAAAGGTTACAACTTAGAAAATAAGGTTAACTAGGGTTGACATGAATAATGTGTCTGCAGCAAAAAGGTGACGAGTTTGCAGGTTTGGAGGAGAAATATTCAAACATAATCTGCAGTGGAGTATGAAAGAAATTTGCTAAAGCTGGCTCATCTCCCTCAGCGCACAGCACTGTGGAATGCAGTTTAGTAACTCTTGTGTGATTTTTATGATAAATATTTCAGTCCGGAGGTCTTTATTTATTTAAAAAATGGGGCCAGGCTTCTTCCAGTCTGATGCAAAGACCTCTCTCGCCACTATAAACAAAGTTCATGGCTTGCATCACGGAAGCAATTGGTATAAAACAATCCATATAAGCCTGTATGTGTGTGTGTGTGTGTGCATACAGATCACACACACATGCACGCATATGCACACAAGTCTCATCACTCATCATTGTCCTTCAAAAGAATCACAGGTGCATGTTATCCCTGATTAACAACATGACCTTTTAATTGAGGCAATGCAGTGAGGGATGAAAAGCATTGACATTTAAAACTGAATTCTTGTCTATCACATTTCATTCGTCTGTGAGGACTCCAAAAGTAAAAAAAAAAAAAAAAACGGCGATGGCAAACTGAGGAGAGGAGGTTTCATGCTCTTACATTATTACAATATATAAAACAGGGATGTACAAAGTTGAAAGCTAATCCTCCGTGAAAGTTTATTCTCAGTGTTTGTGCATCACAGGGGGCTTTGCGTTTGCACATCGCACTTATGTAAGCTGAATATATATGAACCAAAACTGGCTTCCAAAAAATTTGTGATGTCACAAATCACGCAGCTGCTGATGCTGTCGCTATTTCTGTTTCTGTTAAAATCAGTCTCATCATCATTGAATATCTTTCTTCTCACATAGTCACCACTCATTAGAATTACTACACGTGCTGTTGTGCATTGTTTGGTTCATTCATTTATTCTGCTGTATAATGAAGATGCTTAAGACAAATATCATTTAGTAACAGTAAAAGTCGATTGAAATAAAGGAACTCAAGTAAAATACAGATACTCCCTAAAAAAGTAGCACAAAACAGTATCATTACTTCGATACATTACACCACAGTATATGAACCATATAGAGATTGTCCTTGCAAGATAATTGGTGCCATTTGTAGTTTGTCTAAAACGACCTGTAATCATTGAGAATATTCCTCATTGAGACTAAAGCACAAAGAATAGTGATGGCTTTATTAGAATCTTGAAACTCACGATTATTTACAAATATTTTGAAGACATAATTTTCTGCTTATTCATGATTACTGATGTGGTAACAGATTATTTGTGGCTTTACTGTAAATATTTAAATAGTGTGTCTTTATTTTTGATTTCTATTGCCTGAATAGTGTATATCACCGGAAGTGAAATGGTAGCATTCCTTCTCCGCAGACAAGCGTCATAAACACATAATAGTTACTTTAGTGATATAACAAGTCAAACCCAATATTATATTGAACCGTCAATTGAAAATAATATCTTCATTTCAAATCTTGACACATCAGACATGTGAGTTGCTTTAATTAAAAATAGACGTGTAAATATAGCCCAGCTATCTATCACCGACAGTAACAGTGTTTTTAACTACCTATGACCAGAACTGTTTCCCAACCCTAACAAAGTAGATTTTCCAACTAAACCTATATATATATATATAAAATTAGAGGGTCTTGTAACTATGGTCACAAAACACGTATGCTCGTCATTTACTGGCTTCAAGTATGCCAAATAAGGCAAGAAAGCCCAGTGGCTGAACATAAAGTCTCTTTGTTGTTTATTGTCCTGAAGTTATGCAGACCACAGTGGAACCACCAGTCTTAGACCACGCTATAGCATCAAACCACAGTCCACCCTTCACTTCAGACTTCTGACACGAGGCGGGGGCCGGAGGCTGAACCCAAATGCACGACTCTTCACGGGTTGATCAAAAGAAAAAGTCTTTATTATGATTCGGTACAAAAGACTCACTCAACATGGGGTAAACAAAAATCACTCTTACGAGGTACAAACAAAAAATCACTCTTACGAGGAATAAACAAAAAATCACTCTTACGAGGAATAAACAAAAAATCACTCTTACGAGGAATAAACAAAAAATCACTCTTACGAGGAATAAACAAAAAATCACTCTCACGAGGAACAAACAAAAAATCACTCTTAACGAGGAACACGGGACTAGGAAAAATAGCGAGGCAAAGACCAACAAAACAAGACTGGGAACTTGAGCATGAGAGAACAAAACCTGGTAGTACTTGGAGCTGGGCGCTGGCTCTGACACATGGGACGTGACGAACTGGCACAGGACAAGGGGAGACACAGACAATATATAGGAGAGGTAACAGGGCACAGGTGGAAACAATCAGGGCAGGGGAAGGCAATCACTGTGGCGGGAAAACACACAAGGGCAGGAAGCAAAGGTGCCTGACACAAGGGGGAAGAGTCATTTCACAATAAGACAGGAAGTGCAGGACAAGACAACACGAGTGACAACTTAACATTTACGACGAGACGTGACAGTACCCCCCCTTCTAGGGACGGCACCAGACGGCCCAGGCTCCTGAGGATGGTGGCGGAAAAAGTCATCTATGAGGCCCGGGTCCTCAATAAATCTGGAGGGTATCCACGAGCGCTCTTCCGGACCGTAGCCCTCCCAGTCAACCAGGAACTGGCGTCCTCTGCCTCTGTTCCGGACTGCCAGTAGCTGCTTAACTGTGTACACTGGACCGCCGTCAATCATTCGGGGGGGTGGTGGGGGCTTGGCAGGAGGGACCATGGGGCTGTCCTTGACCGGTTTAAGTCTCCCCACATGGAAAGTGGGATGGACCCTGAGGGATCTGGGGAGACGAAGACGAACAGCAGCAGGGTTAATCATTTTTACCACAGGGAAAGGACCAACAAACCTGGGAGCCAGCTTCCTGGATTCTACGTGGAGGGGCAGATCCCTGGTGGATAGCCAGACTTTCTGGCCAGGCTTGTAGACGGGCGCTGGGCAGCGCCTCCGGTCAGCAGCCCTCTTCATCCGGGCCGAGGTTCGCAGGAGGGCCCTGCGGGCTGCTGCCCAGACCCGCCGGCAACGACGAACTAGGGCATGCGCCGACGGCACCGCTACCTCCTTCTCTGTGTCAGGGAACAGAGGAGGTTGGTAGCCATAGGCGCCTTGGAATGGTGTCAGACCGGTGGCTGCGGTGGGGAGGGAGTTGTGGGCATACTCGACCCAAGCCAGGTGCTTACTCCAGGTTGATGGGTTCTGGGAGATGAGGCAGCGGAGGCAAGTCTCCAGCTCCTGGTTGAGGCGTTCGGTCTGTCCATTGGACTCGGGGTGGTACCCCGACGTGAGGCTAACTGTGGCCCCAATCAGCGCACAGAACTCAGACCAGAAACGTGATACAAACTGTGGGCCCCGGTCGGACACTATGTCTCTAGGGAGGCCATGTAGGCGAAAAACATGGGTTAACATTATCTCAGCCGTCTCCTTGGCTGACGGCAACTTAGGCAAGGCAATGAAATGCACCATCTTGGAAAAACGGTCCACCACTGTCAATACAGTGGTGTTACCTTCAGATAAGGGAAGTCCCGTAACAAAGTCCAGTGAGATGTCCGACCAGGGCCGACTGGGAACTGGGAGGGGATGGAGCAATCCCATCTGAGGTCTCGAGGATGACTTGTTCTGGGCGCAGACTCGACAGGCCTCCACATACTCCCGGACATCCTGTTCCATGGCAGGCCACCAGAAGCGTTGCCTGACGACAAACATAGTACGGCTCACCCCTGGGTGGCAGGTAAGCAGGGAGGTGTGAGCCCAATGAATCACCTGAGGTCGCAGGGGCGCTGGGACAAACAGCCGATTGGCTGGGCAACCACTAGGTGGCGGGCTCTCACCATTGGCCTGCTTCACCTCAGCTTCTATCTGCCAATTCACCGCTCCTACCACACGTTTCAGTGGCAGGATGGGCTCGGGGACCTTGGCAACAGACTCGGGGTCATAAAGGCGAGAGAGGGCATCTGGCTTGGTGTTCTTGGACCCCGGCCTGTAGGACAAGACAAAATCAAAACGGTTAAAAAACAATGTCCATCTAGCTTGACGTGCGTTTAGGCGTTTAGCCTTCCTAATATACTCTAAGTTCTTGTGGTCCGTCCAGACGAGGAATGGTTGTTGAGCTCCCTCCAGCCAATGTCGCCACTCCTCCAGGGCCACCTTCACCGCCAGCAGCTCCCGATTCCCGACGTCGTAGTTACGCTCAGCTGATGAGAGCCGCCTGGAAAGATAGGCGCAGGGGTGCATCTTCTGGTCCTTCTCTGACCGCTGCGATAAAACAGCCCCCACTCCTTCACTGGAGGCATCCACCTCCACCACAAACTGACGATTTGGGTCAGGCATTGTGAGAATGGGTGCTGTCGTGAACATGGCAATCAACCTCCTGAATGCCTGGTCGGCCTCAGGGGACCACTGGAAGGGTGTCAGAGGAGATGTTAATGCATGGAGTGGTGCCGCTATTGCGCTGAAGTTTCTGATGAACCGCCTATAGAAGTTAGCAAACCCCAGAAATTGCTGAACCTTCTTGCGGCTATCAGGAGTTGGCCATTGAGCCACAGCGCTAACTTTAGCCGGGTCCATCCGTATCTGTCCCGAGGCTACAATAAAGCCAAGGAACGATACTGTATCGGCATGAAAATCACATTTCTCTGCTTTAACATATAGCTGGTTCTCCAGCAGGCGCTGGAGAACCAGTCTGACATGATGGACATGAGTATGCTGATCAGGGGAAAAGATCAAAATGTCGTCCAGGTACACAAACACAAACAAGTTCAGAAATTCACGGAGGACATCATTAATAAAAGCCTGAAATACTGCAGGGGCGTTGGCAAGTCCAAATGGCATGACAAGATATTCATAGTGCCCTGATGGTGTGTTAAAACCAGTCTTCCACTCATCCCCCTCTCTGATCCGAACCAGGTGGTAAGCGTTCCTTAAGTCTAGCTTTGTAAAAACCTTAGCTGACTGGAGCTGTTCAAAAGCGGAAGCCATAAGGGGCAGAGGGTAGCGGTTCTTAACCGTAATGGCATTAAGGGGGCTATAGTCTATGCATGGACGGAGGGAGCCGTCTTTCTTTCCCACGAAAAAGAAACCGGCTCCCGCAGGAGATGACGAGGGACGAATTAGGCCAGCCTTGAGTGAGCTGTCGATATATTCTTTCATGGCCTTTTTCTCAGGGCCCGAAATGGCATAAAGTCTCCCCTTAGGAATTGGGGCACCTGGAATCAAGTCAATGGCGCAGTCATACGGTCTGTGGGGAGGCAAGGACGCAGCCTTGCTCTTGCTGAATACCTCCCCCAAGTCATGGTAATCCACGGGTACCGTTGCTAGGTCTGGTTCTTCCCCTGGAGATGGGTCTGCCCCTCTAGTATCGACTTGACCTACTGCCAGTCTCTGACCCACGGCTAAACAGCTTTCTAAACAATTCTCTCCCCAGGCTGTGATGATTCCGGTCTCCCACTTAACATGGGGGTTATGCCTAGACAGCCATGGGTATCCGAGAACCATCGGATGCCGAGCAGCGTTAAAAAGGTGGAACGACATCTGTTCATGGTGGTCACCAACCTGAACATGGAGCGGATCAGTCTTATGGGTTATCCTAAAAATAAAATGGCCGTCAAGAGCAGTGGCTTCCAGAGGCTGGGATAACAGTTCAGTCTTAACTTGCCACTTGCGGGCCAAACCCCAGTCTAATAAGCTTTCGTCGGCTCCTGAATCAATTAAGGCCCCTACTGAAAATGAGCAACCCGTCAGGATTACCTGGACAGCAGTCAGTGCGCGAGGGGGTTTCTCTGGCATAGACCGCTGACGCCCCCGAGTATCTCCCCTCCCTGCTGGGCGCCCACCTTTCACTGGACATGCAGCCAGCAGATGTCCAGTCTCTCCACAGTAAAAACATCTGCCCTCCAGTAACCGGCGCCGTCGCTCCTCTCTGGACAGCCTTGCCCGCCCCAACTGCATCGGCTCCTCCCTGGGCTCTGGGGGTGCTGCAGCCTGTGGAGAAAAATGAGACAGCGTGGCAGGTTGAGTAGCTACCCGGTGGTGAGGAGGCGTCACGGTCTCCCTCTCCCAGTCCCTCAGCCGATTGCCCGTCCGGATGGCTAGGGCGATTAGGGAGTCCAGGTCTGCGGGTAAGTCCAGGGGGATTAGTAAACTCCGGACGGAGGCAGCAAGCCCCGTCAAAAACGTGTCCCGTAGGGCCGCTTCGTTCCACTCGCTGTCAGCAGCGACGGTGCGAAAGCGGATGGCGTAGTCGGCCACCGTGCGACTGCCCTGCTTTATCGTGCTGAGCTCTCTTGCCGCCTCCCTCCCTGGTACTGCGTGATCGAAGATCTTCCGCAACGAGTCTTTAAAAGAGTCTATGGAGGAGCAAATGGACGCTCCTCGAGCCCACTCTGCGGTCGCCCATGCCGCCGCTCGTCCCGTAAGGTGGGAAATCATAAAAGCCACCTTGGCTGAGTCTGTCGGGAAAGCCGAGCGCTGGAGTTCGTAGTGTAGCTCACATTGCACAATGAAAGATTTACAGTCATCACCTTCTCCGGAGAACTTCTCTGGCGGGGCTAACCGGAGCGAGGCTGAAGGTGATCCAGGTGAAGCCGGAGTAGCAGAAGCGGTCGGGGGTGGAGAAGGTTCAGGCTGTGATCGAGGAAGGGCCTGCTTAATCTGCAGGGCTAACTCCCTCATCTCCGTGGTCATAGCCGCCTTAAAGCTGTCCTGGCTGTTGGCCAACCCTTGCAACCCTCGGGCAAGGGATGTCAGGTGTTCCTCCTGCCTTGTCAGTCGGGCTTCCTGGGAGTGGACCGCTGCGGTCAGCTGGTTGGAGTCGGCTGGGTTCATGGCTGGCCAGTTCGTACTGACACGAGGCGGGGGCCGGAGGCTGAACCCAAATGCACGACTCTTCACGGGTTGATCAAAAGAAAAAGTCTTTATTATGATTCGGTACAAAAGACTCACTCAACATGGGGTAAACAAAAATCACTCTTACGAGGTACAAACAAAAAATCACTCTTACGAGGAATAAACAAAAAATCACTCTTACGAGGAATAAACAAAAAATCACTCTTACGAGGAATAAACAAAAAATCACTCTTACGAGGAATAAACAAAAAATCACTCTCACGAGGAACAAACAAAAAATCACTCTTAACGAGGAACACGGGACTAGGAAAAATAGCGAGGCAAAGACCAACAAAACAAGACTGGGAACTTGAGCATGAGAGAACAAAACCTGGTAGTACTTGGAGCTGGGCGCTGGCTCTGACACATGGGACGTGACGAACTGGCACAGGACAAGGGGAGACACAGACAATATATAGGAGAGGTAACAGGGCACAGGTGGAAACAATCAGGGCAGGGGAAGGCAATCACTGTGGCGGGAAAACACACAAGGGCAGGAAGCAAAGGTGCCTGACACAAGGGGGAAGAGTCATTTCACAATAAGACAGGAAGTGCAGGACAAGACAACACGAGTGACAACTTAACATTTACGACGAGACGTGACAACTTCAATGTCAATCTCAACTCCCAAAATATAGCCTGTAATTTCCGTTTCCTCTGGACATCCTATATGCATTTACAGTGGGCTGCTTGTTCTCTATTTTTCTCTCATTGACCCTCATGCACGGAGTGTGTGCTTTCTATTGTATGAAATGATGGGGAAGACACACCTGGCTTGCTTGTGTACTTTACAGGCTCAGGTTTCTGCAGGTCTGTGTCTGCACTAGTGTGTTTAAATCGTTCAGGTGTGTAAATCGTTCGACAAACAGAATAATAATGTGGGGCAGGGCTGCAGGTCATGTTGACATGGCGGATCTCTAAATGGCCCCCACTTCCCTCTGCTTGGTCTATTGCCGTAATGTTCACTGTATGCCTCAAACTGTGCTACATCAATAAAAGACAGTTGGCAGCCGGGATGTTCCAACACCTGAGAGGAGCTACGGAACAGATAGATGAAGCCTTTGTGAAATGAGGCTCTCACTATCCAGCGTGTGAATATGGAAAATTATATCACTATGACTATGTTACATCCTGTAAATATACAGCTGAAATACAATCCTGAGTATGTGCCGTCCTTTAATGCCTGTTGGAGTTTGTTACCATGAGCAACTTTATGGAGCAGTATATGGAGCAGGTGGAACCAAACAGGTGTACATCCCTGTCTGATGCTATTCTGCTGATCAACAGTTAGCGTCTGCAAGATAACTCACATGAATATAAACAATACATCATTTAAATAAATCTAAAATAAGTTTTGACAATAACCTATAATGAAAGAAATGTTTTCCTAATCTTTATCAAACCTCATAGGACGTACAAAAAACACTGAAAGTTAAACACATGTTTTCAAGTTTCAGTTTTGATTCAGACATTTTTTTTTCTCCCTGTGTGACACGGAGGTGCAGTGGGGAGCAAGAAGGTGGCAGGGTCAAGACCTTGGACTGGGACCTTTCTGTGTCTGTGTCCAGGTTCTCCCTGCAGTCTAAAAACATGCAGAGGTTAGTCAGAGATTCTAGATTGCTCGTAGGTATGAGTGAATAGAATCTCCCCCACTATAGGCTGGTGACCTGTCTGGGGTGTAATGAGAAATAAGCAGGTATAGAAGGTGAGTAATTGACATTATTTTTCATTGACGTTTCTGGTCTGTTTCTGATCCAAAAAATGCTTCACTGGAATAGAAATCATCCCTCTTCCCACAAGTCTGACCGCATGTATGGTCTGTGCACAGGAGTGGCTAATGTGTCAACTAGAGCTATGGAAACAAAAACGGTATAAATCTGTCAGGCTGTTGAACTGACAAATTGCCAAAATAATTCAGGTTGAAAATCCATCCATTCAGCTTTCTTATATGATGCTAATAAGAAGGTGTATATGTGTGAAAGCTGCTCTACTCAGGCTCACGATCAAACAAACTGATGGTAACATCAGCTGCAAACACACATCAAATAGACAACCTAATGCCTCAGAAGTCTTATATTCTGTATCTTACAACAAGACAGGCCATGTAGACAACTCACACGGAGGAGCAGCGAAATAACACAAAACTGTTCATGCGCATTGACATTTTGCATGTGACAGCCAAAGGTTTACCCTTAGAGGAAGCTGGACTCACTTGACTGCTTTCAACAATTTGACAATGTTGCTGTGCGATTTTTGAACAGATGTATGTCCAGCTGCACACAGCATAACTGCATTTTTTTTTTTTTTAGTTCACAGATGGTATTTCCTCTGTACATTAACCTGCAGGTTAACATGGCTCTTTAGCTCTTTGGTCACCTTGGACTCACCTCAAAACATGCGGCTCCCTCCCCCCTCCTGCTTTCCTTCTCTTTCCACCTCATCTCCCCTCCTTGTCCAGACCTTTCTTCCTCGCTCAATCGGCTCCATCCACTCAGCCGCGCTGCCATTATTACTCACCAAACCCCTATTTGCTCATCGTCTCCTATTCCCTGCCACTCTGGACTTCATGACACTTCATAATCAGACACGAGGCAAAGATTGACCGATTGTTTCTTGAGAAATTATTAGCAGAGCATGGTCCAAACAAAGCGATGCCACAACAATATCGCATAATAATTTTCAATTTTAATAAGAGCAGGAAATGATTTGTGATGGAAAAACAAGTCTGCACTAATTACAAATACTGTATGAAATCAGATGCAGGGGGACATGGCGATTTCGGGAGAGTGTGTGAAAACACACACAATCACACACACACAAACTCACTCACACACACACACACACACATTCTCAGTGAAAGAGGATTTCTGAGAGTTCTCTGGGAGGCGGCATTTAAGCTTGGCCACTGGGGTGCAGAGCATCTATCATTAAAACAAAGTGCAGACTGAAATCAACTGTGTTCTCCTTCACCAGCACTCAGCGCTCCTCCTCTGCCTTTTTTCGACTCCTCGCCATCCGGACCAACACCGCGTTAATCAGCCAACTCACTTCTTTTAGAGCATCATTCATTCCGACTACAAAGGTTTGCGTGTGAATGTGTGCGCATTATCGTCTGTCCCCTGCTTAGGTTGAAATAGCTGCCTTTGACTGAGGGTAAGCCGAGCTGCAGTAAATTGGATTTCATGCTCGGTCCTTTACAGTAGCAGCATGCGACATTAAGACAGAGCCATCCTTCCCCCTGCAACCACGACAAAGTTAGCACTGCACCTCTCTAGAGGTTAGAGTCGCACCACGTTTATAAATGTCACCCCGAATGTGGCGGCTGACGGCTCGGCCCCAGCCACAAAACCACAATCAGGAGTCATGAATCATTTCAACCGGCGATAACCATCGGCATCCTAACAGCGTCGCCTGCCACCAAACACCAGACACCTTAACTTGGGAGAAAGACAAACAGGAACGCAGCACATCCTGAGTGTTTTTCTGGTGAACAGCCCACCGCCACCACGGCCGGCCCCTCTCTGCAGCACTGACAGAGAGGGTGTTTTATCAGGGGTGGTTGGCTAATCCACCGCAGAAGCTCATTTCAGAGTCATCTGAGCACAGCAGCCCATTTAGATGCAGATGTGAGGCGGCTGGCATCGTGTGCCGAGCCAGTTGAGTGTGGTGCTGAGGGGGGGCCTGGAACTAAAGATGTTTTTTTTTTTTTTTTTTTTTTTTTTTCCTGAACCCTGCAGTGCTTCTGCTTCTCATCTGACTTCATTCTGGTAGACAGCATGTCAACCAACCCCCACCACCGCCAACCCCCTCCCTCCCGGTCCCGTCATGGAGCACAAAGATGGAGGCAGGCAGGGAATACTGAGAGGCTCCAGCATCCTCACTGACATTGACATTACCTCTGTGATCATTAAACCTAAATTGGCTAAATGAATTGCCAATTTGAGAGGCCTTAGTCACAGCACATCGCTGCGTGCACGCCCGGGTGTGCACATGGGGGGGTTGTGAAATCTAATGTAAGATAAGATCAAGGTTGTCTTGTTTTTTCCTCTACCCCCCCACCACCAACCTCCTGCACCTCTTCATTTCTGTCCGACTACCTCTCTCTCACAGTCTATACAAAAAATCCAATAAACTATTACGCAGCATTGATCTTTTTCTCGCCCAAACATTTGCATTAGAAAAAAAGGCAGTAAAGATGAGGGGGGCTGGGTGAGACAGGGCTGTCTGCTCATTTTAGTGGAGAGAAGGGGCAATAGACGGCGAAGCCTGGATTTATAGACTTTGGCACTTTAACACTTTAACTCTCCTCAGAATGTGTCTAATCAATGCTCTCCCTCCTGCGTGGCCTCTGTTGACGAGTTGTGGCTTTCACTTATCTGATGTCATTGTAAATCAGTCGGGAGGAGGGGAGGTCAGGGGATGCTGCTGCCGCCGCCGCTGCGCTCCACACGCCAGCTGCTGCAGAATAGGACCGAAAACGCAGCGTGCCACCTTCAAATACATCACTCCACTGTGGGTGTAAACGCGGATTTATGAGGAACAGCAGACATGCTTTGACCTTTAAATTGGTTATACGGCGAACTGAATGAGCAGCGGGGTCAGCAAAATCATGAGGGGAATATGCTTCACTAACCAAACAGGAAACATAGTGATTACATCTCTGGCCTGATCCATACGGCTCGAGAGATTGTTGTTGCACTGGAAGCTGAGTGTTTAATTGCATCTAACTCTGTAGTTAATGGTTTCTCCATGTAGATACTGACTAACCAAGTAAAAGCACACCGTTGAGCCACATAGAGACCTGCTGGTGAACAGGGGCAGTGGCTCTCTACTTTAGTTTGTCTCACTTCCACATTCACTAACCTGGCTGTCAGCTGTCAATAGCACTCAACAAATACATGATTAAATTCGGTCCAGTAATATATATATATATATCTATATTTCTGCCTGAAGTGAATTTGTCGGTTCAAACATTACAAATAAATTGAAGAGAAATTTAATTCAGTGTTTCAAATTGTGACATTTTTGAGAAGTAGACACGATAATTGGATTCGCCGACAATGAATCACAAAACAATCGATATTTCACCAGCCTTATCCTTCAATATTTTGGATTGAAGACCAGAATAAAACCAAATTCATATTTGTATATCATCATTGGATCATTTCCATTTTTTTTATAGTTCATTGCTTCTTTATTCAAGATGTATTTTTATCGTGCTCTTGCTTACATGCGTGCGTGTGAACTAAGGTGTCATGTTACCAAAGGTTTTTCACTCAGCACAAATTTCGCTGTAGTTGGTTTGGAGAGGTGATAATGGCCGCCATGTGAGCTGTGGGATTCTTGGTATGTCTGAAGGACATTGAAACCGTGACCTCCTGTTCTGTATCATGTTTCCAATCCTACCTTCTAAACTCTCCTTCTCGTGAAGCAAATGCGAGCGCCGCCGTGCAACGACAATAGATCCAGTCGAGCTTCTGCAAACTGTCTGAAGAGGGCCAGAAGACTGTCCCTGCCTCCTATGTCTCATTCTGACAACACTGACTTCACCTCAGTGAACGCAGCTTCTCTGCCGTTACCGAGATAGCTTATTCTTCCACTCCTTCTGATAAGAGACCAGTTTTTTCTTTTCATGTGTAAGAAAATTGTTAAGTAATCGTCACAAAGCGGCGGCAATAAATGCCGGTAGCATATAATCTCAGAAGAAAAGATTATACAAATTCTCTCTGCATAGCCGGATTGAGTATGAAGCATCCTGCTGGTTTCACGCTAAAGAGAATAACTACGGGAAGCAGCAACGGAACGGAGAAAGCAAAACAGAGAGAGGATGAAGATGAAGAGAAGGAGGAACAAAACAAGCAGAGAGACTGGCGCTGGAGTGGGGGGAAGTACAGATGAGCAATACAGAGGCAGGCAGACAGAATAAGGGAGCGTGAAATGGGGATAGAGAGCGGCGCTTGGCGAGAGAGAGACAGAGGGAGAAATTGCGGATATCTGCAGCACCACAGCTGCAAGGCTTAAGGAGCTTAGCCCTCCTGCCCATCACGTAACACTCCTCAAGTGCAGGCATCCACTGCTGCTGAGCTACTAGTGAGAGAAAAGTGAGCAAGAGGGGCAAAGAGAGTGGAGGCGCAGGGGGGGGCATAGGGTTCAACACGGTGTTGATTTGCAAGAAGGGCAAAAAAACATTTCTTTAAAAGAGTAGAGTGAAAAGTTAAGTTGCTACTGCAGTTAAAATCTGTCTTACAGTAAGTGCCACAGACGAATATCAATCTCATGATGGTGAGAACAAAAGACTAACATCAATAAACACTATATATAGAGATACACTCTATCTATATCTATATACTGTATATGTCACACACACACATCAAATGACTTGCAAAAACAAATAGAAACTATAGTCAAGACATTGATGAGGTTATAAATAATGATTTTTATTTGAAATAAAATCTTTCGCGTATAAACTTCGCTTTCATCAAAAAAAACAAGGTACATTTACAGCTGTGCTAACATCATTGCACACAGGTTTTTTTTTCATCCATCAGCTTCAATTACCACAAAGTAGCATTAGAACACTGGAGTGATGCTTGCTGGAAGTGGACCTCTATACACATGTAAAGCATATTGCATTAAAAACAGGACATTTGCAGCTAGAAGAGTCATTTACCACATTAACAATGTATGGAATATTTCTGAGTAGTTTAATGTTATCTTCCTAGAAGAAAACAGTGCTTTCCTTCAAAAAATATAATTAATGTAAAATCCCTTTTTAACTTCACTGTGGACAGGGGTTTCAGTTTGTGACTTTCTGTCTCATCGTTATCCTCTGAAAGAGCAGAATTTGATCAGGTGTATCATTTGTGTGGCGTTATGCATCTCTCCTCCTATTTTTTTTTTTTAATCTCAAATATCCCTGTTTGTACATCTACCGCAGGAAGTGTAAACCGACCGGGGCCGGTCCCTGCCTTCCTCAGGAGCCCGTCCGTCATCCCGCCGCCGCCCCCTCTGGACATGAAGCCCTTCCTCCAATTCCCCCTGGAGTCGCCTCACCCAGCCACCATCGGCCTCTTCCACAACTTTAATACGGTGAGTGCTCGGGGGGCCAGAGCCGCACACGAGCACAAACGCAACAGGGCTACAATGCAGCAAACGGCGTCCGGGATTTGTTACCGTCACGTTTGGCTTCACAGGAGACAGAGTCGCAGTGCACTTTCACCGGTTCTGTTGTGTTGCCTCCGGAGTGACAACAAGTGATAAAGCACTGAGGATTTATACACAATAATCCTAAATGATGAGGTGACAGCTGCTTACTTTTTATTCGGCAGAGTGAGTTTCAGCATAATTGAGAAAATGCCCAGGCGAGTGTTTTACTGCAATAAAATGAGTTACAACTAATCAATTGTATAAGAGGCAGTGGCTGAGTTCTCTATAGTCAGCATTTCCTGTGGCACCTTCTCATTTCCAGATTAGGTTTCATGTGAAGGTCAGCGTGGCAGCAAACATGGATGCAGGTGCCCCCCCCTCAGCGCACACACACACACACACACACACACACACACACACACACACACACACACACACACACACACACACACACACATCCAGCTCATCTGCATGCACTTGTGTAAAATTACCCTTCTTGCCGGTTCATGATTCATCCTGCTTTGCTGTGGACATTTAACGTGGCCATGTCAAGGGCGTGTCAATCCAAATCGCTCTGTGTCTGCACAGTAACATTTAAGTGAAGGCGCAGTTCGCCGGACAATAAGTCGGATAAACACAGCTTGCTCGTCTTCGTCAGAGGCAGCAGAGACGAATAGGACATAGAGGAGGAGGGCCTGGTAAAAAACACTTGATTACTGTGATTTAATCACTGTTTTCTCCCACTTCAGGTATATATTTTTAGGCAAATGTCCACACATCATTTTTCAGAGCTCACATTAGGTCAGCAGATTTATATGTAATTTCCTTAAAATAAAGTTATTAACCTCGTAATTGCTTTCCTATAGGGTTGTTTTCCTACATCATTGTACAGCTATAGTCATTTTCATTTTCACTGTCTACTTTTCACATACCTACATACTAAGAGATTCACAGGAAACAATATATGCATCCATTTTGTTTCACATATCTGTTTGGTCAAAAAACTGAAAAAGACATGTGATGTGAGAGGGAGGCACCAAATCTGGAGCTTTTACAGCTATAGTTTGGTGTGATTGATTATTCAAATCGGGTGATAATAGAAAAATCTCTGTCTGTCTAATTTTATATTTTCCTCTCTGTGTAAATGTTTTTCCTCATTTGGATGATTTCACCACACAGACACAAAAACACATGAAAGAGACACAGGACAGGGTAATTCCAGACTCGACAAAATGAGGAGTTTTTTATTGTTTGTTTTCGACATTTTTGACCATATTCACAATTAGGGCTTATATTTAGTTTGTTTGCAACAACAGTTGAAATGTATTTTTTAATTTACCTTATATGTTATACAATTATATTTTATTATATATACTTTATTGATATTCTAAAAATAGTCAAATATGTGTAAATACCTTTTAAATAATGAGCATAATTCAAAAAGTAATACCAAATCTGCTTTTCCACATGGCCATTCCAAATTAAACATTCAGACTGACGTCTAAAAATATTTTCAACAATGCATTCGAACAGGGTTTAAGTTTTCAGACCAATTATACCATTTCCCCTGGTGCCTGGAGCTGGGGAGTGTAAACAGGCTCCCATTTGGCAGCGAGCGTTCACAATCTAAGCAGGAGATGAGAGGCTGAGTAAAACCACAGAGTAGTTTTGGCAGCTTAATGAGGGCGACACCCAGCAATGTGGTTGTTGAAGCCTGCTAACGGGTCAGCGAGCTCACACGAGTCCACGAGAGACGTCTAAAAATGGTGTAGTAAACATCTCATAAGAGAGGTGACGTGGCCTGTGTCTGAGAATGATGGGTTTGGTGGAGAAAAAAACATCAAGAGCAAAGTTGTTCATCTTTCATTCAATTTATACATTGTAAATATAAAAAAGTCCTGTGATTTTCCCTGTTGTTTCTAACTTCTGCTTGAAATTATTAGTTTACCTTTTTTATCCTATTAAACAGTTTATTTCATATTTGCCATTGTGCATAACAACAATATTAATGAGACCTAAATTATGCCTTGGATCACTAAAAATGTCTAAGGCAGCAACTAATGTTTCTGTCATTATTTATTAATGTGTTAATAATTCCATCACTGCTTCCCGCATGTGAGATGCAACCTCAAATATCTAGTTTTGTCCATATCCCAAAAGATAAGACTGGACATGATTTAAATCAGTTAATAATCAAAATATGTGTTTATATGTATATTCTAACATTTTTTGTAAATCCATGAATTTTAAAATTATTACCAGATATGGGTCAATGACATTTTATGGTTGGCAAGATGAGAAAGTAAAAAAAAAATGAATGAAAATACAGTTCAAGCATTCATCAGGTTTCACAAAAGGTGCATTTTGTCTTCATTTTGGTTTCTTGTCATTAAAAAGTCCATTTGTTTTCATTTTTTTTTTTTTACAATTTTAAATATTGAATCCACCTACATATTAAAACTAGATGACACACGGCTGAAAGTAAAATTGACCGTCCCTACAGCGGCTGAATTCATTTGCTTTTCCTGCTGCAAGGACCCACTGACCCCAAACCGTGTTATCTTCAACCAAGGTGTTACACAGCAAATACCTATTGTTCCAAGTAACTGTCATGCCCTGTGTCAAAAAGAGATTTTGTAGCACACCAACAAAGTACATATTTTTGGAGATAGGGAGCCTGTGATTAGGCCCTTCTAACGCCAGCATGAATTAAAGCGTTTGAACTGCACCCAAGAACTGAGGCACAGACAGCAGCACCAGCTGCTGCTGAGAAAACACACACACACGCCTATTCACATCAATCACTGCGCTCTCATCAATTCACTCTCCACTTTTTATCGCCCGCCTTTCTCCCCCCTTTCACTGGTTCCCCCTGTCAGTCACCTGCACTTTTCTTCAATACCTTTTTTTCTCCTCCACATTCACTTTGCGGACCCTCTGCATCGACGGCAGTGAAGAGATACGCTGCCCCCTGGGTTCCTCCTGTGCTACCGAGCCTTTTTATCTTACCTTTGGGCCCTCTCTCCTCAGATGGACCCTGTCCAGAAGGCTGTGATGACGCACACCTTCGGGCCACCAATGGTGAAGACAAAGAGGCCGATCATCTCCTGCAACGTCTGTCAAATACGTTTCAACTCAGAGGTACGAAAACTTCGTCACGTCCTCTGTACTATACAATGCACTACAGACATTTGATTTATAGACATCCCTTCTGAAGATCGTTGTGATGTGCATAACTACATTTAGAGACACTAAACTAAAGATGACATTTACTGTCTGTTTAATATAAGGGTAATAATGGAAGTGATTTCAGACACAGCCAGTATCATATTCTGCGCATTTCCTAAAAGGAACAAGATGAACTGTACACAACAGCTCTTTATTTTAACGGTAAGTCTATAAATTACATCATGATCATGATAAGGTGCTTCAGTAGAAATAAGGTATTACATTTACTGCAGTAAATGCATATAAAGTAAAAAGAATAGATTCATGTTGGCCAGACAGGGGGGAAGAGAAGGAGAGAACACCTAATTACAAAAAGCCATTTCAGTTCCTAGGTGGAATAACTGCTGGCACACTAAACATTTATGGTGTTACTTTGTAGACATTAAAATATATTTGTCAATGACATGATGGTGTTCTTTAAGCAGTGGATACGTTTTGGCAGAGGCACGTTTTAAACTTTTTTTTTTTTTAAATCCGGGTTCTTTTGGCTGTTGTGCTGCTTTTATTTGGCCATTGTGCTGGTTTTGTCATGCAGAACTGTCAACCCTGGTCACAGTAGGCCTGTCAAGCTTTGGACGCCAAAACAGTGCACATGGGGTGACCTTTCCAAACCCAAAATAAATAAAAGCGAAAAGAACGGAATAAACAGTGTGTGCAGCTGCTTAATCTTTAGCTGGCAAGGCAATTTTATTTGTCTATCACATTTCAACAATTTTTTTTTAAAGTTGATTGTAAGGGGACAAATAAAAAATATAAATATTTTTGGGGTCATGGGTTACAGGAAAAAAAATACTTTGTCCATGACTAGTATAAACTATGTAGTATTATAGTTTAGTTGTAATATATATAGTGTGTATTTATATAGATTAGGCTCATGTAGCAGCTCTATCCTAACCAGTGTTGCTAACTAATGTTATTTATTACTTTTTATTGTAATTTCACTGTAATTAGTTATGATTCAATATTGTTGTGTTTAAAATGAAAGATTTTGGTTACTCACTCACTAAAATAACTTGAAATGACCTTGTTATTGTTGCTGCTGATACTAAACTTGCTGACAAGGTTTTGAAAAGTTGGTGATTCCACTATTGAATCACATCTTCAACTACATCCACCGACATGAGTCTCCTAACACCTTTAGGCCGAAGGATCTCAGAGTTAGAGATGCTAACTTGTTAATGTTTAGTTAAATTGCTGCTGCTGTTTCTGGGAGTGGACACTTCTTTAGGTTTAACACACAAAGTGCATTTGACTATGATGTTCTTCAGATCCTCGTTCTTTACAAATGTCCTGGAGTAAATGGCCTTCTGGGGAATGTGACGTTTCATCTCCATCGACGAACTAAAAGGAAAAAAGGAAGTGAGACATTTTGCGTGGATGTTTCACTGCTGCTAATCTCACTGTAATTCTTGTATGAAGAAAAAATAAAAAACCCAAAGCTTCAATCTGGGTTAAAAAATGCATTGTAATGTGCGTAACTACAATTGTACAGAGAAAAATGTTTAACGTAAGCTACACAACAAAACATTTTTTTATTTTATTTATTTTATTTATTATTTATCATTAAGCAGTTTGTAGCATTTGTAGTTCTATACATAACTATGTGCATTTATCTGTGGATTGATAGTTTCAAAACGTGGGACAGTATTCATATAAAACCTAGACGTTCTTATAGGCAAACAATATTAATATTCCCACTTACCACATAACCGGACATTTAACATGCAAATAAAAAGGAGATGAACTGGCTCTATAATATTCGTGGTATTCTTTACTCTAGGGATTGTGAAGGCTCACTAAACATTTGTGTTTTATTGAAAAAAAAAACGTGTCAGTACAGAAATATATATAATAATAATATTGTCCTCCGAGTCCCGGCTCCCTGACTAAAAACATCAAACTTGCAGGCAGTAACTTAGGGGTAATCTTTATTAAAGGTTTTTTGACTAAAAAACCATAAGAGACATCCAATCATGCTTCCTCCACCTGAGGAACATCTCAAAAATCATGTCTGTTCTCTCTCCTGCTGATCTCGAGAAGGTCATACATTACATCATATCATCACATCTTGACCTTTTCCATTAAAAATTAAGATGTTTACACCAAAAAACAATTTCCTACAGCTTGTTAGCAACAAGATCATATCTCACCTGTGCTGGTGTCTCTTCAGTGGTTACGTCCGTGTTACAGTTGATTTTAGGTTGCTCACCCTTGAGCCAAAGTGCAGCTTCACATCAGGACTCATTCAGGACATTAGAATATTTATTTGCCTGTAGATGTTATTTTCTAGAGGCGAGGACATCTGCACATGCATCTGCACTCTGGACCCGGTAAACCCTTACGAAAATTAACCATGGTTTTACCATGGGAAATACCGTGGTTTTACCATGGTTTTTTGGGTCATGGTTTACCATGGTTTTTTTGTGGTAACCATGGTTATACTATGGTTTTTATGTAGTAACCATGGTTCTACCATGGTTTTTGGAAGTACCATGAACCAACCATAGTAATACTATGGTATCCAAAAACCATGGTAGAACCATGGTTACTACATAAAAACCATAGTATAACCATGGTTACCACAAAAAAACCATGGTTAACCATGGTGACCCAAAAAACCATGGTAAAACCACGGTATTTCCCATGGTAAAGCCATGGTTAATTTTCGTAAGGGAAGGACTAAAAGTTAGTTAGTGATTGACTGTACAGCTGGAGCAGGTGAGAACTTGTTCACAGTTTCTCAGATCCAATTTTAGCCCCTCCAGCAGGAAAGTGAGAGGAGGAAGAGTGGGACGAACATGCTTAATTTACTCTCCACTTTTTATCCTTCTGCACCTTTGTATCGAAGCCTTAATGAAAAGAAGGAACATATTAGAATATTTGCTATTTCAGGTGTTGACAACAAGCCTCTTTTGCAAAAAGAAAGAATTTTAAGTTCATTACGATGAAGGTCATAGTAGACACACAGTTAACAAGAACTTGTCCTCAAAAGCTTCACCTTAAGGCTGAACAAGCACATTTTCTACATTCCAGTCTTGACAGACGACACTGTGATATTAGGCCAGCGACTGAAATAAAAGAAGCCAGAAGTACTAAAACTTTAGATAAATGATTTGAGTATCCCCGTTAAGGAGGCCTAACCCTAGATGGGAAAGAGAAATGGCTCATAATCTGGACATCCAAAACCCGGCTACTAGATGACATGATTAATGTCCTGAGTCTGGTACTCGGCCTTTTACAGTGCATGCACGCGTGCGTCTTGCTTTGCTTCGGTTCGGGTGTAAAATTCAAGGCCCCATAACATAAATCATTAACTTTTAATGTGAATACTTGATTTGAGGTGAAGTGAAGTAGAGCTAATGCCCAAAAATATGAATGCATTCCAGTGAAGAGGCGATTAAGTCGAACTCTAAATGCAGCGGTGTGTAAAGGACACAGGCAGAGTCATCTGAAACTGTGTAACGCTGCCCTGTTCTCTCTCAACGCGGAGCGGCTTAATTATATCTCCTCCGCATGTTCTCATATGGTCTATGAACATGACGTACAAGACTGATGGAGGCGCATTTATTTACACGCGCTATGTGTGGTCACTGTAATCTCCTGCATGTGCATGTATGACAGTATGTCCATACGTGTGTCGGGCCGATGTTGTGCTGTGACACCGCTAACACCAAGCCACCTGTTTGCCTCCTGTTTGACTGGTGAGCCACGGTGTGCATCTGCTCTGCTGCAGCTCTACAGCACTTCCCACAGTAACATGAGAGACTGGGAGCATCAAGCACGGTGGACATTCTTTAATAATGAAGGAATAGTCTGATTACGGTATAGCACTTGGCTTACTCAAGCTGTCTAGTCTACGCTGCAGTTCAAAAGGCAGGAAAGCAGTCATTATATTTCATCCTAAGGTCATCAGCTACTGGAACATTTTCATAATACCAACATATTCTTTCTTGGAAATGTCTGAACGAGGTCCGTGTTGAATAGAAATCATCAAGTGCTTAAGTGTACACAAAATGAAAGCGGTAGACTGATTGACAGTGGCCATTCAGAAGCAGGTGCTGCTCACTAGTACTACTCCATAGGCCCACGTGTTGTAATTATAATGTTGCAATTCATTTGACGCCACAGAGGACACGTTAGCCTGCCAGTGTTCAGCTCCGCTCTGCTGCAAGGCTGACGTCACACCGTGCTGCATTAGCCATCGTCACCACTGCAGTACCATACTGGACACCCCTCTCTCTCTCTCTCTCTCTCTGTCTCTATCTTTTTTTCCCCTCTTCCTGTCCTGTTCAAGGCTCACACCAAACCATGTTTCATTGCATTATCTTGTCTTGGTGGGTCAGTTTCTCGCCATTTTGCGGCAACACTTTTCATGTCTCTGCTTCTCTCTGTTGGGTGTAGGGATCATCCGTCCCTCTCCACCTCACCAGCTTCTTCCTACCCTCTATTCCTGTCACTGCTGCCTGCACCGTGTACAGTAGATTTAGCTGCTCGACCGGCTCTGCCTGCTTTCTGTGCCTTTGTCGCCTTATAGATAAAACATCAAAGCACATCCTGCATAGAGAGAAAAGGATTTCAGGGACACTCACTTGCTCTCATTTTCTCCCTCTTAAGCCCCATCTCTGCTTCCTCAGTCATCTTAATCCTCCTTCCTATAGGCTCTTCCAAGGCTTCTCCCAGTCCATTTCACCTCCTTTTCTGAACATCATTTATATTTTATCATTATTCACTTTTCCTCTCAACTCCAATGATCTGATCTAAAGCCTTAATCTCTTTTACATCGTATTGCCCCTGCTGCATCCTACTCCAAATCTCCAAGTATACCTGGCCTTTTATTGTTAAAAATTGACGGCAGAACCTCATATATTTTCAATGGGCTTTTCATCGAAGGTCACAAGGCAAAACACGTCGCAGAGAGAAGTGGGGAAAACAAGCAGGCGAACGCTAAGTGTGGATTTCGGTGGGAAGAAGGAGCATGTTTGTTCCTCCTGACATTTCATCGTGGACTTGTAGGGCTCCATCTCCTTGTCTAATTGCAGGGCTTTGGGGAGCAGCAGCCACAGGAGTTGGGTTACACAGGCTGAGCTATATATGCCTTTCTGTCATCACCAATCAGGATGAGGGCTATATGGGTAACTATCATTGGCAGTTAATACCTGAGGCTTCCAAAGGCATCACGGACATGTCCTAGTGGTCCCTTCGTCTCACTTGAGTACCTGTCATGTGCAACCTCACCCTTATTGAAATAATTATACTTCTCTTTCCCAGCAGGTCTAAGCATACACATGTACAGTGATAGACACTGTCTTGTATTACTGTATCAGTGACGAGCTTAGATGAACTATATTTGTGCCCTAACACCTCACTCTTTCCATTGATTTCATTAGATGGTGATATATATTTGGACTTATGTAAAAACTATTTCCATATTGGACGATTAGGCAGCTCACGGTCAACTCTGCACTACAAGGTCTATACCCAACGCCAACTTATGCAGGAGTGCTTATGCAGGAGGCAGTGGGCTTTTTGTGTAGACAGGTGGAAGCAAGTGGTTAGAGGTTAGAGGGTTGGAAGGCATGTGGAGTGAGGATCTTCATGTAAGAGACCAGAGTGTGCATCCTGTCATAGACATTTTTATTAACCATGTCCTACTCATATTATGTTTGTCAACCCATTTTCATACTTCATATATTTATATATATATATATATATATATATATATATATATATATATATATATATATATATATATATATCCTTGATGTCTAAATTGTCATAAAAACACTTAAAAACAAATATTATTTGTGTATTTTTTCTTTTTCTCCCCTCTGTTTTTAGCACCAAAGTTTATCTTTTACTGTTGAAAAGAAATAATTGAAAACTTAATAAAAAAAAATTATTTGTATCCGTGTTTGCTAGCTTGAAGTCTTCTTCTTCCTTCTACATTATTTCATGTTACTGAAGTGCATTAAGCCGGCAGCAGAAATGTAGAACACAAAATGTGGACCCACTCCTTAGAAAATTTCTCCACACTGCTGCAGACAGTCAATCCATAGCTCCCATGCAAATTATAGGCTACTAAAGCAATTATTTTAAACAAGTTTGCACTGGACAAAAAAATCTTTGTACATAATGTATGGGTTTTCAGAACTGTTCAATACCAAAAGCCAAGTTCTCACAAATTCTTGCTTAATCTTAAAATGCAACTTCTCTTCAATGACCTGACCTGACCCTATTCTGGCCTACTGCATGTAGGCTGTAGGCATAGACCTGCCACTGACCCCCAAGTTCACTGCACACTGGAACCCCTGAACCTAAGTGCGATTGGTTTGAAGGACATGCAAACAACCTCTGTCCTCCTATAGCAGAAATGATAACCGGTGTGTCTGTGTGAGATGACCATAAGCTAAACTCTGATAAACTGCAAACTAAACTCCAGACCCACGCTTAAGGACTTACTGACATGTCCTGTGTGAATTGATCCTCTTAAGTATGATTATACAAGGACAAGCGGGCAAACACGCACTCATGGACACAAACCCTTCTTGATTCAGTCCATTTTTTCCTCCCTCAGTAGCTGACTGTCAGCTGTCACCGGTCACCCACAGGCCCCCAGCCCCTTTCAGATAATCCTGCCACTCAATAATCATCATCAGCTCAGCAGGCCAGTACGGTGATTACACTGGTAGTGAAGGAAGAGAAGAATATTCCGGAGGCTAATCCTCCCTGACAGCCTCATCAGCACATCAGACCTATAAAGCTTCAGCTGAGCAGTTATTTACTGATTTGCACTAAATTCACAGAGCGACAGGATGTATTTCAGAATTTGTCAGTAACTATTGGATTATCATTGGGGACAGAAAAAAAAAACATAATCGTTGTTAATTTTAACATATGAGCACAAGAATATTTTGAAACAATAGAATGTCATTTAGGTCCTTCTTCCAGTTACCTGGAAGTGGAAAGACGGCATGGAATTAGGATGGGGACAGCTCTCCCCTACTACTAATCCCTACACTTCTCTTACAGAGAGATAACAGAGCATAGTGAATACTAGGTTAACTGTGTGATTGAATAAGTCATTAACAAAACAAGTCAATATAATGTTAACTGGCTCAGGACCACATAAAATGTTCTGTAAAGACAGAGAAATAAACATCAACTCAATTATGATGGTTTTTTTTTGCTCTCCCTCCAGAGTCAAGCAGAGGCCCACTATAAGGGGAACCGCCACGCTCGGAGGGTGAAGGGGATAGAGACGTCCAAGACGGCTCGTCTGCAGGATGGCGAGAAGCAGCCCCCCCCTGCTGCTGCTTCACCCTCGCCATCCAGCCCAGAGCCTGATCCGAATAAGCAGGGTGAGCGTCACCTGTGACATATGATGTAGCAACACCAAGGATCATGCCACGAAATGGCACAGATGTTTTTTAACACAGCTGCTGTGTGAAGTGATACGATAGAAACGTATCAGAGAGGACTGCTGGTATCCTGTTGTGGGCAAATATGATTCTAACAACCTGCATATCTGATCCACTGGAACAAAATATCAAAGGTTTAATACTAACATCATCATGCTTCAGAGATTCACGATTTCATCACACTGTTCAATATTGAGTTGATTGAAGACAACAGAAAAGAACTGTATGTGAAAAAAGAGTTGCTCTTTATTGAGTCAACATTTCACCACAGAAGGCCGGCCACACATGGCTGTGTTCTCTGTTGCTGCAGCAGCAGCCTCATTATGGTCACGCATTAATAAGGTAATCGTTTGTGTTGAAGGGGTTTTGTCTCTCTCTCTCTGACTTTCCACAAACGACATACTAACCTGAAAGCTCTGCTGTTTACAGATGACACCCAATCCTGTCCCAGCTCTAATGAGCCACCTTTGACCCCTTGCTGCCTCACGACACCCGTCCTGAGCTCAGCAGAAGCAGAGTGTCCCCTCTTGCCCTCTGTCAGCACGGCGCTTCCATGCTCTCCCACCCCCTCTGCGACCCTCAGTACCCCGCCTGCAGACCCAGCCGCGGCCGGTCTCCCTGACAGCCCCCCCCCGGCCCCCAGCCCCGCTACAGGAGAGTCGGAGGAAGAGAAAGCCAAGAAGCTTCTCTACTGCTCCTTGTGCAAAGTTGCTGTTAATTCCCTCTCGCAGCTCGAAGCACATAACAAAGGTAAGTGCGGCACAGCCTTGTCAGAGCGAAAAACCTTGAGGGGGAAAAGAAACTTATAACACAACCAAGAGCATTGTGGACTATTAGAAACAATGTCGGAAAGCACGAAGCATGGCTGCTCAGAGAGAATTCTGCATTTGCTTTGCAGTTTGAAGTACAAAAAGCATGTGCTTCACTGCCACTTAGTGGTTAAAAACTGGATGCGTGGCACGCACCACCCGATGCTAAATACTGAGCCAGTTCATGCAAATGTTCTCCAGTCTTAAGTCTTAATTTTATATCTGAAATTATTTTGTGTGCACTTTTAAGCCTTATAACCATACGACTTTACACTTAAGTTTTCGATCTTCTCAGGTACCAAACACAAAACTATACTGGAGGCTCGGAGTGGACTGGGACCCATTAAAGCGTACCCACGTCTGGGTCCTAAACCCAGCCCTGAGCAGGGAGGGGAGCTGTCCACTGACCCCAATACTCAGGAACGCACCTTCCACTGTGAAATCTGCAATGTCAGAGTCAACTCAGAACTGCAGCTTAAACAGGTGATAAAAAAAAACAAAAAAAAAACAGATAAACAGACCTTGAGTGAACGGATTTCCATAAAATCTCACTTCAACATCTGCCCTGCCTCATTTTATGTTGCAGCATATATCCAGCAGGAGGCATCGAGATGGAATTGCAGGGAAACCAAATCCTCTTCTCAGTCGGCACAAGAAACGCACAGACTTTATGGTATGAACTCTCTTTCTCTTGAAATCTTCCATATTTCTCTTTACCATCTCTTTAGATCGGAAACTCTTCTGAATGCAGTACTTCACGTTGTTACACATGTCATTTTTTTTTTCTTCCTTCACTCTCTCAAAAGGAACTTCCAAAAACTCTGGGGGCCGGACTTTTACCGAGTCCTCTGGCCGTGGTAGCGGCCATGGCAGCTGCAGCTTCGTCGAATCAGCTGACACTGCGTCCCCCCTGCCCGACCTCCCACCCTCACCCCAGCCCCCACTTCCTACAGGGAACGCCCCTCAGCCTCCTGAGGCCTGCCCCCGGGCCCATCCGCACCACCCATGGGCCCATCCTCTTCACTCCGTACTGAGTTCGGGAGAAGGAGAACAAATCAGGAAGAAGCACACTGTGAAGTGGGGGCCTGCAACCATGTGTCATCAAGAGCCAAAACGGCTGGTGTGGCGCCAGCTGATTTTTCATTATAATGAAAACATTAAGCGTATATAAGACTTTATGGTGCATACTGGGGTTGCAGACCACTGCTGTTGCGTTAACAGGGAGAACAAGAATGAACAGACACTTTAAAGAGACTGTATATGTTCCATCCTTCCCACTTTTCCCTGCATCACTTAACTATCTGCCAATCACCGGATTGATTCAGCAGATAGTTTGAAGAGGAAGTAATAATTACGTTTCTATCAAGCATGGACTTCGTTGAGCATCCTCTAATCTGCAACTGAGTAAATATCTTCATTTACCATACGATCCACTGTATCTGACTCCAAACCCTACCTCTTATGTTTTTAATATTCATCTCTGCATCCAAAACGTCAATGTTATAAACAAATAAAATAAAATGCCCGCTGGGTTAGATATAGTAGTTGCCTCTAATGTTAGCCGGTATCATACTGTAGCTGTCACAGTGTAGTGGATCGCTTCACAGTAAAGTTCTGTTTTTGTGGCCTATGAAGAGAATTAGATACCAACAATGTATTTTCAGTTGCTGCCCTTACTGGCGAACATTTCTCTGTACTGTATGTCTAGACTTTCACATGGTCTACATTTACCTCTGTGGGACAGAAACGGGAAGTCAAAGAGGAACAGGAAATGCATCAAGTCTTAAAGCAGAGATTTACAGTTGCACATCAACCACGTTTATAGTTTGACAGAGGTGGAGGAGATGTAGTGAAGAGGGATTTGCTCCAGGAGCACTATGCAGCTATCGGTGTTGTTCCTTGTGGTCTGTTTAGAATGCAATAAGGTCGGAGATAGTGAAGTTAGTTTCTTTATAGAACGTCAAGATGTATAATGGTTACCGGATAAAACGTTTCCTGCAATGATTCCCCAGATTCTCCCCAAACCGTCACAGGCAATACGAAAAAGCACATACAGGAAGCAAAAGTCAATGGCCTACGTCAATGGTTACCAACCGCTTTGGCCGGTGAGCTCTTTAAAAAAAGAAAAGACCACCTGGGACCTCTCGACCCACGTTGCAGTGTTTCCCATCTAAGTTGACATTTATTGTCTCAATTCATTGGTAATCGTTTTGTCCACAAACATAAACGCTAAAGGTTTTGTCTGAGTAACAGTCCAAAAGCCCCAGGATATTCAGTTTCTCATCATTTTTGATAAAAAGCAATAAACCCTATTTGAGAAGCTGATATCAGGTGTTTCACCATTTTTGCTTAAAAAATAAAAATTAATTAATCAATCACTTTATACAAGTAGTTGCTCGCCTTTTTTCTCTGATCGACTGATCGATTACTTACTGCTCTAGAAAAAGGACTGATTTTGTTTTATCTGTGAACTTTTGGAACTTCAGGAAAAATATATAAATGCACACCAAATAAAACAGGAATAATAATTAAAAAAAAAAAAAGCTTTAAAAGAAAAAAAAACCCAAATTTGCATGTCCAAAAAATGTGTTATTTTTCCCTGTATCCTATCATCTTATCATCTTTCCCCTTGTCGGGTCACTGACCTCCATGTCAGGAACCCCTAATGTTGATGACCTAAGATATTCTTAAAATAAGGATCCGTCTTTGTTTCATTTGCACCTCACTGCACAAAACAGAATGGTTTCAGTGTCTTAATGGAATAGTTTCAACACTGTGAGCACAGCAGGACAATGGTTGACTTATATAGTAGCAGGTATTTGCAATATGTGCACATATAATTACACAGACCACATTTTCACCACGATCTCTTGCAAGGAGTGTGGAAATAGTGGAATGAAAGACACCAGCATTAAGATACAGAGGGAAGACAAAAAGGACCACATACACGGATGAGTAGTTGTATGCAAAAACATCATCTTTGATAGCATAATAGGCCTGTAGTGGGAGAAAACTGTTGTTTGTCTGCTCTGCCTTGTGTACTCCAGTCCAACATGACCCCCCGACTATCCCAGTGAAAACTGTCGTGATGGCTTGTGAAACATTAGCGGGAGGATTTAGGAAACAAAAACTGTAGCAATACTTTCAGCACTCCTGCTAACATTTCTTGTTGACTGCAATAAAAAAAAATATCTACAAATGTATTAATTGGTATTTAGGAGAAGTGTATTAAAATGTTACTGTAAATGTAGATTTAAAAAAAATAGAAACAGGTACATGTTGGGGCTTCCTAATTGTTAAAAAAAAATAATACATGAAAAATCATTAAACTGAGTTTATGATTGTAAGAAATGTTGATTGGTGAAATCTATCCCATGTGTTCTTTTCCATCAAATGTATTGAGATGTGGCATTCCTTGGCAACACATTGCACACACATTTATTACATAGTAATTAGAAATAATGTGAATACATACTGCACACAATCTGATTAATGTTCAGCAAAAAGAGCCTGTACATTAAACATATCCATTGGGCTTCCAAACTATTTGTGATCAGAGGTTTAAACAAATTCAGTTTGTCTGTTTTGTCTGAACATGACTCATGAAAGTTAAAGTCAGAGTGTTTGTGGAGACATCTTAAACAAGGAGGATGCCCATTTCATAGTCTGTCTGTTCCTGTTTTACTGCTCTCTGGTGGACAAACTACAGAACAGTGACAATGCTTCAAAACCTCAGTTAATTGTCATTTCTAGACTGACAAGTTACACACTGATAAATAATCAATTTTTTTCCCTCATATACTTTGCACAGTGTGGAAACACTTCATGTTCATTGTCTTCTCACCTTACCTTTACCAGGGCAATAGACTAAAACATAATAGAATATATGTTTTTCACATTTAGGCTGTAAAACAACTTAAATTCAGGTTGAGCTCACTTCATTGAAAAACTTTTAAAATATGTTTGTTATTGTGAAATAAACAAGAGCTCTCTTCCTTAATATAGACACAAGACGGGAACTTCCAGCTTCATATAATCTCATTGTAAAAAAAAAACGCACTTAGGCAACACAGAGGTTGCGTAGAAAATAAAGTAATGCGGACTGGAAGTCAGACCCCAGATTGGTGCAGAGCGGAGCTAAGCTTCGACATTCAGAAAGAGGGTGGAGGTAAGACATTCGACATTGGGCTCATTTATGAGTGATTTTTTTTCTCCTAAAATAAGGGCATTCATTGACAATTTGAGTTTTGCCTTTTAGGAATTCGATTGTAAATATAATATAAACATTTTCATTCATTTTTGAATCTTTAAGAGTATTTTTTCGTCTTTTACATTCAGTTAAATTATAACTTTGTTACGTCATCAATCATTTGCTGATTGAGTTGTGATCTATATTCACAATTCACATCATTCAGATTTGCTATAACATTTTTAAGGAGTTGAAATAACTGAAACGAACAAATGCTTCTGAAGGACATACTTTTGAGATCACAGAGCACATGGAATATGTTTTTATTAATTCTTTATTTATAATGAAGAGGAAATGTTAAACTGTATTGAGATGATTTCTGGTATTTCAAATCAGGGATAAAATTTCAGATAAAACCCTTCTTGCACAAAATGTGAAATTTTAAATACCCAATGGACAAAAAAAAGTACAGAAGGCAAAGAAGGGTTTTCATGTAAGGGGAAGTTGTGAGCCAACCGTGACTTCTCTTTTTCATCTGCAGTCACTGCACAAGCTGTCGGCAGGTGTTGTTATTTAGGATATTTTTTTAATGTTTTGATTCCTCTCACTGTCCAGATGCTGCTCAACTACACCAACCAGACAGAGGATGACCTCTTCTCCTGCTACAGTCCCTCAGTGGTGGGTTACCGGTACCTAGCCGTGCTGTGGGGCTGTGCTGTGACCATTACTGGAACAGTGGGGAACCTGATGACTATTCTGGCCTTCGCCTTCAACCCACATCTGAAGACCCGCTTCAACGTGTTCATCGTCAACCTGGCCGTAGCTGACCTGCTGTACTGCACTGTGCTGCAGCCCATCTCCGTTGATTCCTACCTCCACCTCAGGTGGCGCAGCGGGCAGGTCTGGTGCAGCATCTTCGGCCTGCTCCTCTTCCTCTCCAACTCGGTCTCCATCATCACGCTCTGCTTGGTTGCAGTGAGCCGATATCTCCTGGTCGCTAAAAGGGCCGTGTTTGACCGCGTCTTCTCCGACCGCGGCGTTGCTCTCCTCCTGGTCTCAGCGTGGGCGCTGGGCCTGGCCAGCTTCGGCCCGCTCTGGCCCGTTTACGTATTTGTGCCTCAGGTGTGCACATGCAGCTTCCACCGGACCAAGGGTCGCCCCTACAGCACCATCCTTCTGTTTTTCTACTTCTTTGTCGGCCTGGGCTGCGTCGGCACCTTCTACTTCCTCATTTACAAACGTGTTCGGACCGCCTCAAAGGCTCTGCTCCGCTACAGGTTCAGCCGTCGATCGTCCAGGAAGAAACCGGCTTTTTCTGCACAAGGGACGGATGACAGCGGAGTGGAGAGCGGCACGGCCAACACGTGTAGCTGCGATATGAGCAGCCAGAGGGATCTAACTCAACAGAAAAATGAGGTCCCAGGTGTGACGTCACAGAAAACACAGGGCACTGCCGAGGCCAAAGCTCCACCAGCAGCCAACAGGCCTTCACCTGTCACTGTCCGTACACCAGCTCCAGCGGCACCCGCTCCCACCGCCGCGGCCTCCACGTCCCACTCTGCAACCTCAGGAGATGACGACGAATTTAAGCGCGTGACACGCATGTGTTTCACCGTCTTCCTGTGTTTCGTGTTCTGTTTTGTCCCCTTCCTGTTGCTCAACATCGCGGATAAACGCAACCGCGCACCACAGGTGTTGCATATGTTCTGTGCAAACCTCACCTGGCTCAACAGCTGCATCAACCCCATGCTGTACGCCGTCATGAACCGACAGTTTCGACAGGCCTACAACCTGCTGCTCACCAGGGCTGCAGCACCCTTCGCCTGCCTCTGGACCTGGTGTCCAGCTCTGAGGTCCTCCACTCTTGGGACCTAAAACCTGATGCCTCATGTTTCTCCTGATACATAAATCCTTTACGATGTTCTCTTCTTCCTATTCATCAGGCAGAGTGGGACAGATAGGCTCCTGAGGAAAAGCATTTTTATTAGGTTTATGTTGCATTACCAGCATTTTTAGACTAGTCAATTTCCTTCAGTTGTCTGTTGTCTGTATTTATAAGATGTTTTACTGTGTTGTTTTCTTTTACAGTGTGTATCATACATGTAGCAGAAAGTTGAATACATTTACTACTTACTTACTTGCTTAATCATTAGGTAGTAGCCTGTGCCTAATCATTGCTAAAGAGAGGTGCAAACCAAAGATATTATCCTAAGTGAGTATAGGTTGGCGTGGAGTGTGGAAGTTAGTGAAAAGAGAGGCATTCTATCCTGCATCTAACATGTATGCCCAGCACAGCTTGTTAGATTCCAGGAAAAGATGATAACGCACAAAGATGGTAAAGCCCTAGCTTTGAGGACTAATCACCCCAGTACTCCCCCTGTGCTGTTTGACTATAAAGGCTGATTTATTTATTTTTTTACTATCTTTACTTCTCTATTTCATGCTCTTTCATCCTCAGTAACCAAACTGCTGCCACAGTACAATATTATGCTATGTGCTTATCAAAGTCTGGAATAAATTATATTTTTAATACTTATTTCACTGCGTTCGCAAAAAGTCATTTGCATCAGTTAGGATTTACTGGTAAGTCCTAACTTCTCTATGCCTCTGACATTACCAAAACCCCCGATGTTACCAAATCAGCACAGATTCTGGTGTAACACAACAAGACTTACCTCAGTAATTCAGGAACGCTGTAATGTCTCTTACATGCTGACAGTACATGAGTAATGATAAATGGTGGTGATCTGGCCTCTTGACATGTAGGTGGAGTGTGCGGCGTGTGTACAGCTGACAGCTGTTTAAGTGTCAGGGAATTCATGTATTGTGAAAACCAACAAAGGTAAAACAGGTATATATATATATATATATATATATATATATATATATATATATATATATATATATATATATATATATATATATATATATATATATATATATATATATATATATATATAGGGGCGACACGGTGGTGCGGTGGGTAGCACTGTTGCCTCACAGCAAGAAGGTCGCAGGTTCAAGACCCGTCTGGGGCCTTTCTGTGTGGAGTTTGCATGTTCTCCCCGTGTCTGCGTGGGTTTTCCCCGGGTACTCCGGTTTCCTCCCACAATACAAAAAACATGCTCAGGTTAATTGGTAAACTCTAAATTGCCCATAGGTGTGAGTGTGAGAGTGAATGGTGTGTGAATGGTGTGTGTGCCCCACGATTGGCTGGCGACCATCTGGGGTGTATCCCTGCCTCTCGCCTTAACGCGCTGGGATAGGCTCCAGCAGACCCCTGCGACCCCGAAAGGGAATAAGCGGGATAGACAATGGATGGATGGATGGATATATATATATATATATATATATTGCCAAACGTCATTATAAGCATCCAACGATGGTGCAACCTCTATGCCACTCAAATAAAAAAAGGGGGGGGGGCTCAGGGAGAATAACAGAGGAAGATCCTTTTAGCAATAGATGATGTGTGCACAGGATGGAATATGATAGCTAAACAGTTGAATATGATGCTGAATAGAATAACATATATATATATATATTGAATTTTGTGGTGTATGTGGAGGATGAGGTCGCAGCCAGGTGAACTGGGACGGCGATAGACCCTCCAGTAACTGGCGGCTCCTTGCAGTAATATTTTGGTATTTTACAAGATTCAGTATGTGATGAAATTTCTCAATTTCTTCTTTTATTGATGAGAACAATTAATGTTTACTTGAATGAACAGGTGAATGTAAACATATACAATAGAGTGGAAGCGCAGTGCAATTGGCAAACCCTTTGCTGTAAAAGTTCCATATGATTCTGGGTTGTATTTTAAGTTGTTATACACCAAACATTACACATTTGTAAAGTGGTTGTGTGTAATTATGAAGTGAAGAAAGTACCAGCAAGCCAAAGTATTGTAGTCCAGGCTCTGTGCATTTCTCAGTTTTTCTGATCATACATAGGACATTTTTAATGTAACCCCTAGACCTTATCTATGAAAAACAAATCCAAAAAGGTGGCGAATTGCATGATATGTTACTATTAAAACAAATTATGTGCAGTCTCAGCATATATACTAAATATAAGTATTTTGACTTAAAAAGCAAAATAACATATTTTTAAGACAATATTTTAGAAAATCCAGTCCCTTGCTATTTCTCCATATTCCATGACTAATGAAGTGGTAATGAGCCCAGCTCAATTCAATCATCTCTTTCATGTCTTCAGTGAGCCACATTCAACAAGTCAACAAAATAATAAATTGGAATCATAATGATTTCAAAGTTAACATTGGTATTCAAATGTGCATAATACAAAAATGTTCTTCTTAAATATTCACAGTCAAATTAGCATTGGCAAATAAACGACATAACAGTACAGGCTATGTAAGCTACAGTTTTGAGTAAAGCTGATGACTAATATACAGGGGTTCAGTCATAACAGATGTTTATATGAACACGCCTTCGCAGGACTGTTGGAACTGGCAAGGTAACGCAATGTCGGAGAGCAGATGCTCATCTTGGATATCGGAGTCACACAAGAGGTTCGGGTTGTTGAGGTACATCAGTAAATCATCCTCAGGGTTTGTAAACTGGCCAGTCAGCATGGGATCAGCACAGAAGGTTTCCAGCGACGCCTCCAGCGGGTTAGGATCCCAGTTTTGTTCTGTGAGCAGAGAAAGAGACGAGGGAATGAAACTATTTCTGCTGTGGTGGCCGCGATGTTTATTTCTGGAGCTGCTTTTCCTGGGGAAGCGAGAGTGACAAAATGTGATGTGCGACACAGCTCAACACTGCAAAGCATTTGTACAGGGAACTTAGGTACACGTTAGATTTAATTTAGTGAAATATAGTTTGGTATATTGGTGTTTTGCTTCAGATTTTTCCATGTCCAGCTGTGCCAATGGCATTGCACATTTTTTTTACTAATTTATTCCAGACTACAATTTACTGATTTCAGTTAATTTATGTTCCATACTTGTATTTTCTTTTCAGGTTGTTTAACTTAAATTAAAAGAGCGACAGTACTACAACCTACATTCACTTATCACAACCACAATAGGATGAGGATCATCATTCAGTCAATGTTGACATTTACTGGATTCAAAAAAACGTAATACTCAAATTACTGATAATAATATAAATAACAATGATATAGCCAAATAGATTTTAAATTTTCAAGATCGATAAAGTACTGTATTTTTTTGCCGTTTTCATTTTAAAGATTTCCAGGTGATTTTATATTAGTAGTATTGGGCGTTGAAGCATCAGAAGGTAATTTGTTGAATTTTAGAAGAGAAATTAAAAGAGTTAGTAGATGACTCCCATACATGCCCAATCATGCCTACGCCTCACATGTTATGTTCATACACATGCATACATGCAGCCAGCAGCCTCATAGGTTAGATGTAAGGATTTTCATGCGATTTCATAGCTGTCACCCGTCATCCATCTCGAGCCAGCCTATTCCCCACTGAGTTCTTACACCGCAAGGCCAAAACAGAGAGAGCAAGGCAGAGCTCTGTGATGGAGGGAGGGGGACTGATTTGTTTGACAAGGTTTCTAACTGGATGGGACAGCAAGGAGAGCCACGACTCACCAGCTGCCTCTTCACAAAGGCCAATGTTTGGCTCCAGGCCTTCACCCTGATCCATGTCAGAGGACATGGGTGACTTAGCCTCCAGTGTATTCCTACATGACCAATAACAAACAGGCATTACATAAAAGGGTGTGGGTAAGGTACTGCTTAGTGGAAGTGCTTTTTTACTTATTTTTTTTCTTTTTTTACCTTGTTTCTATGTAAATATAAATTTAACGGAGGGATTATTTTCTATTTAAACAACCAAAAAAACAGGCTGAAGAAAACAAAATTGAATACTTACTCCTTTGAGACGACTATCAGCTTGGTTTTGATGTACTTAAAGTAAGGACTGTCAGCTGAAAAAAGAATGAGTTTAGATGTAATATAATGCGTCATATTCCATCACTGTAGTGTAATTTTACCAGTGACTACTGCAAGGCCAAACACTGTTCAGCAAATGGCATGCAAATAAAGTTTTTAGTTTTTAGACTATTGCAAAAACATCAACGTGGATAGCAAAAGAGGATCAGAAAAGACTGACTCTGCACTCACCTCCAGTCTTGTTGGTGTAGTATTTTCCGAAAGCCTCGTCTTTGGGGGTGTTGGGATATAAATACAGCAGGGGATTTTGTGGGATATTTTCAGTTTCTAAGATCTGGTAATTCCTGATGATTTCTTGGAAGGGAATCTGGGAAAGGTCGACTTTTGTGAACGGATTGACTGTCTTTACTTCAGGCTCACCTGCAACAGACAGAGGGTGATCACCCGTAACATGGGTAAAGATGATTAGCTATTCAGCTTGTTTGCACTGTATCTGTACCTCACTTTAGCACAATGCCAACATATTTCGCAGCATCGTAATGACATTAAATGCTCTCACCGGATTCGGTGGTGTCCACCCAGGAGAAGGTGATACCTCCGATCACACTTTCACTGAAGCGCAACAAGAATGTGCCTCTCTGTTTTTTCTTCAGAAGGGATTTCTCTTTGCCTTTGCTCACGAAGCCCATGATAAGGCTAAAAAACAGATAAAAAAATGAAAAAAAAAATCACATTAAAACACAAAACCCTGTAGTGTTCGAGGAACTAGAGACACAGATCAACTGCTCAATTGACCCTACATACACCCTGCCTGTCTTAGTTACTGTTGCTAGGCAGATGGATTAAAATGGGGAAAAGTTATTTGAGTTTTTAGTTCTTCATATAGGCATTTAAGCAACATGTTTAAGCAGTCAGTCATCTTCTATGCCTGTTTATTCCTCACTAGGGTCACGTTGGTCAGCTGGAGCCAATCCCTGCACAGCATGTAAAGTTTCTCTCATGGCAATCCATGCGCCTTAGATTGGTTTCTTTTTGGAACAGTGCACACTGTTTTGGATTTTCTACTGATGCTAGGTAGGATAAGCTTGACAAAAAGAGGCATTGGTATATGGATCCCCCCTCTTTCTTGCTAATGATAGTTCATATTATCTTAAATAAAAAATACACAGGCCAAGCTTGTGCACAGAGAGAGACGTAGGAAGCCTCAATAATGACTTAAACACAGATTGTCCTATGTGCGGCATACTGGACTTACTCATCCCTCCACAGGTCTTCAATATACGTTTTCACCATCACCAAGATGCCATCAAACCACGCCCAGAAAGTGTCAGGAGTGTTTTCCTGCAACAGAAGAGATGGAAATCAACACACACCAACAGAGTGGATTCACAAACAATACTGTCTAGTAGTTAATATTGACCATGTCACTGCTTTAGTTTCCCATGTTACAGTAGGTAGCCAACATATGTATTAGCACCCAGCACAAAGCACACAAACTGGTAGGAATGTTAATTTTGCAGGTATTTGATCATTCCCTAAAGTAATGGCCAAATTAAGATTTTGGCCTTAAAATGGCCTTGAAAAAATCTGGTTAATTACAATTCATCCTGAGTCTTACTGAGCGCACCACGTTTCATGGCAATCCAGTTCATAATAGATTAGGTCAAGACATTTCACTCAAAACCCAAATGTGAGAGAAGCGTGGATATTTTGAGTCATTCGATTAATTGATCATTTCACAAGACATACCAGCAAAAAGCAACATTTCCAAGGATTCAATATTTTTACCTTGCTAAATTTGGACCAAGCTACTTTGCAGATGTCATAGTTGTGCTGTTTTCCTGGTGAGAGAAAAATGAGAGACAAAAGATACATTGTTCAACCTTCTCACAATCTATACTGAAGCCGAGTAAGAATATTGATGATAGTTGAACTTATTATAGATAAACCACCCCAAAACAAACAAAGACAATCAAGTAAAACAGGAACTTACCGAAAAGCTTCTGTGCAATCATTCCCAGCTGATCATCATTCAGACCACGTTGGGTGGCAAAGAGAAACTGCCAGCTCAACATCTCTCGAAATTGTGGCCAAGTGGCAGCAGGAGAGTTGGCAAAGAACATGATGTCCTGGAGAAACACATTGCGAACATAATGTTCATTTCTGATGGCTTACAATAGTATAATAGTTCAACTAAACAGTATAAATGCTGCAAAGTGTATGTCAGTATTCAGTGATCTCTCACTTTGGTGTCCTGACTGATCATGTTGAACCAGAGGACAGAGGCCCAGGCGCTCTGCTGCTGGCTGGAGTTGGAGATGATCACCACTGGGAGCGAGGAGGCCTATTTTGGATGCCAGGGGGCAACAATATTAATTAGATCATAGATGCAACATAAAATCAATTAACACAATGACATGATGCTTCTTCTTTATCCTAAAGGGAACCAATGTAGGCTAATGACATTTCTACATAATGTGAGAAGATAAAACTTCACCTGCAACTGAACTGACAAGCCTTTCATCTCAAATACTGTGTCAAAGCAGACGATGTGCAGCTCCTCTGTAACACTCAGAGAAATCTTTCAGCACGACACACAAACAGAGAGAGGGGTCATTATTCAGTCATTTACAAGCTTCTCAAATTATGCATGATTGCGATAAGCTGTAAGCAGGGATGACATCTGCAGCGTCGTCTGTGTCAACTCACATCACTGATTCCTTTGCCGCCACCTGAACACTTCTGCTCCTTCAGAGTCTGCAAACAGAACAAATTCAGATGCACAACATGTCATTTTCTACCACCAGGGATCTTGTAAAAAACTACAATGTTTAAGATTCGACAGCTGATAACTTATTTAGATTGAAATAAAGTTAAAATTACAAATTAACTTACAAATTGTTGAAACATCTGGGATAACTAAAAAACAAAACTGACCAAATTTGTTGTACCTATATCTAATCATTTCATCATGACTTTTATCTGGAAAAGTTACAAATACGTTTTTTAAACAAACTGTAAAGTCCATTGGGGCAAATCTGCGATTTGTGATTTTGGGATAATCAAATAAATTGAATTCAATAAAATGTGCAAATTTGCGAATAGCATCAGCAATCTTAATACACAAACTTGTCTTTTCCTTTGGTCATCATCATAGAAAATTTCCTAGCCCAATCAGTTTGACTCACCAGATGTCTGAAGTCTGCCACCATGCCTCCGCTCTGGCTCTCCGCCATGTTCAAAACTTTGCTTTTGGTTCCCAGGACATTAAAACGTCGATACCTGCAAGCACGACAAACAAATACAAATAAATGTAAAAACCTAATACATAGTGTAAATGTAAGCCAATGTTGAATGTTGAAAGAATACTCACCCTTTGACCTGAGGTATCTCCCTAATTTCAGAGGGACAGACAAAGAGGAAAGTGTCACAACACATCATGCAACTATGTGAAGTGGATTTAAGATTCAAGTAGGGAAATCTCACCTGTCCATGGATACGTTTACTTTCATGGAGTGGTTCAGTTCAGGAAACTTAACGAGGAATCTAAAAACATGAAGAAAGTCATAAAAATACAGGAAGATAATAGACATTACAAAAATGGAAAAATAGGACTGCTCTCAAGAGTACAGTAAGATGAAAGAACGTCTGATTTGCTATATTGATATACTAAAATCACATTTAGAAATACCTTAACAGATTTTAGTTTAGTTTAAAACTTTAGTTTGAAACAGTCAGGTAACAGTAATGTATTTGTGGTGAACTGCAATTGAATATGACCTATATACACTGAATTTAATCAGTGTATTGGTTTGATTGTTATGCATAAGATGTGTTGCAAATTTTCAAATGAATTCAATCTTCATTTATATAAAGGTCTTCTATGCTTTGTTTTATATTAAAAGTAAAAGGTCTAACATGTGCAACCATCACGCTAATTATTGCAAATTCAATTATAAAAAATTATATTATGTGTTGCAGTTAACTTGTTAGTTAGTAATTAAAAGAGAGTGGCCCACTAACCTCGTCTTAACAGAGAACTGGACATTTGTGCGGAGAACCAGTGGACCTTTCCCCTGAGGCATGGATGGCTGAGTTTCCACCACCAAAGTACTTCAAGAAATAAAAAAAAGGCATTTTCAGGAGGAAATCATAAGGGAGCAGCAGAGCGTACATCAACAGTGTGTTAGAGAGAGAGAGAGAGAGACCTTTTGAGTAAGCCTTTCAGCAGAGTATCTGCTCTCTTCTGCAGAGCTGGTCTCTGGATCTTCACAGGGTCGTTTTCATAGGACAGCTTCCCAACCAACTCCTCCAGCTTACTGAGAAACTCGCGCACCTGGAACAGACACACTGCCACACAGGTAAACCTGAAAAACAAGATTTAAAAAAAAAAAAAAAGATTATATCCACACAGGCGTTAAAGAGAACAGCTGTAACACAGTTTGACAGCTACTGTCCAGACAAGCCTGTAGGTATAAACAATAACTACAGGCTTTGATCCAGTCGAGAACTTCATTAAGACAGACAGTTTTCTGAATCTTTTAAAGTAAATGCCCTAGACTAAAAATACAAACCATTTCTCTAGCTGATCCAGGCACACATTTTCTGGAGCTCCAATGCAGGCTTTCTGCTGCCTCCTCTGCCACTCCACCAGCTCCCTCTTCAGTGTGTCGATCAAGTCTTCAATCCTGTTCAGGAGCTTTACGAGGTCTGACAATGTGCTCTATGCAGGCGATTATATCGTTTGAGGAAAATAATGAGGAAAATAAATGTACTTGTAAGACAAAGGCATTGTTTAGGAATAAGAATAATAACAATAAGTCTTACCTTTCTGCAGTCATTCAAGTTATTCACAAGCAACTGTAAAACTTTCATTTGTTGGTTCTTAGCAGCCTCATCTCCCCTCGCTGAATGATTTTCCAGATCCAGTTTCGAAATGAGTACAAGAAGTAAAAGGGATCATGTAGCTCAGAGTTTTTTACTCATCCTCAGAGAACATTTTGCCAATGCAGTCAGAACTTTTTTACATACTTACCCTCCATCTGGTGGGTTTTGTATTTAAAATCAAACTCATCTTGCTGCTCCTCCAGGCATATAATTGTATGTTCCATACACTGTATTTTTTTTAAGTACAGAGAAAAACATGAATCAATTTAATCTACAAAGCATAACATAATATCATGAAAAAACAATAAAAACATGATCTGCACCTGCACTTCATTCCTAAGGCCAGCCAGTTTACGTTCAAGATCCTGCTGGCTGCTTGTTTCCATGACTTGTTCCTCTACTTGCAAAAGCTGTACCTGAGCCAAATCAAAGGCAGCGGAGGGCAGACATTTAGACAAAATTCAAGTGTGATGCTGGATAATACTGCTTTACAGCAAGGACTATGTCTGGGTGAAAGTAACAGTTGAGTAAATATCACTACCAAGTGGAAAATGTTCACTTTTTTAGCCCCCACACTGAGCTCTGCAGGGAAACATATGCTTTGATTATGTGTCAAGTGGTATTTTCTAAAGCGATATGCATGTTCTGTTTCTATCCAAACACTGTGGAGGCAAAAAGGGTTTGTCTGGTACAGTGTATGACTCATTATTTAATGTAGCTTTGAACCTGCTCAGCCAGATCAGCAGTCTTCAAGATCTCATTTTCTTTCTCCAAGAACCACAAGATTGTGCTTGCCAAGGTTGTTGGTTCCTCCTGGTACCTCTGCGGATGGCAGAGTCACAATTTATTAGTTAAAATTTTTAGCCGTGGGAAAATGGGAGGAAAAAGAATGCCTGGGATGCTGGTGAAGTACCCCTATAGACAGACAAACCTGAAAGTTATGTTTATAGCGTTTAATGTTGTGCTGCATTAAGAATGACTCCTCTTGTACAAAGCGACTGTGCTGGTTATCGAGATTCTCCAACAGGACCTGGTACAGCACCATTGCAAAGTCCTGGTCACGTGTCGCTCGTTGCCTTGAGAAACAAGATATGAGCAGAATGTATGACACATGTACGGTCCTGATAAAGCAAAGAAAATACCAAATATACTGCCTTACCACTCCTGCTTCTCTATCCAGGCAGCCAGGTAGTGCCGAACGTCCATGGGCAACGCATCCCTGTCATAGAGTTCGTCTAACTGCTGCTTGAACACGGTGGGCAGCTGGCTTAGTCGCTCCCACTGGGCCATGCTGATGTCGACGAGGAACATACCAATGTGCACACAAACAGCCAAAACACACATTAATGACTTCAGTCAATGAACACCAATTACGAACAGTTCTGTGGAAAGGATTTTGGCACTATGTTATATGCTTATTCATCATGCAATAACATGGAGGAGTTGGCCGATTGGTCTGAGATGGAATTTGCAGCATGACAATAACCACAAACATAACCAGTCATGAATATGGCATTAATACATACTTAATGCCACATAAACCACATTTAATGCAATATGTAGTATAGTGCAACAAACTTGTCTTTGCTCTTTCAACTTGAACACTTGAGTTGGACATGTTATGACAAGTAATTTACTCCCTGGGGATTAATAATCTATTATGATTCAGATAAAGAATTATTTTCAGCAACAAGAAAAAACAAGTCGGCCTGTTGTTACACCAGGACTATCTCGGAAAAACCTGCTTACCATTCACCTTAGTAAAATGTGTTGAAGTGTCAAGTCGATTTAAGTCGCTTCGGTTTACTGTACTTGGAAACATGTAAGTGAACCACACAAAAGTCGCTGTGCCTTCACACAGTAACGTGACTATTAGTCAGTGTCTGTAATCGAGAGGCGTAGCCTGAAGCCTCAGTATAATCGACAGCTGAGGGTGCAAAGTGCTAACTGTTGTGCACCTTTGTTATAAATACAAATATTGTAAATAAACGATGTTTCAAACAGTTTTCTGAATTGAAGACTATGGTATTCTATTTGCACAATAGATAACCTTAGCTCATATTGTCAACAGCGTAGACAGAGACCGACGCTAAAACATTTAATAACGTTACTCACGTTTCTTCACAGGCTGCACTCAATCCGATTTCAGTGTAGAACCGTAGCTGGGAATTTAATGTATGTACGCCTGTGAATGTTATTTCCTTCGAGTCTTTCGCTTCATTGGATAAACACTTATCCCTCCCACTGCCGTCTTACGAGCTAAGTCGCAGGTGACATTTTGGCTCTGACGTGGTGCAGGTAAAGCAGCACCGGGAACCGAAATGCCCGAGTCCTTCCGAGCAGTTTCCGCTTGTGGCCAAAGCTAACAGCTGATTGGTCGAGCGCGACACAAAGCAACACACGCTATTGGTGTATTTACACGTCACTCTGTTATGAGGGGCGTGGTTATGGACAAACTGGTGAAACGAAACTTAAGGCCCTGTCTGTGTATTTCTGAATAAATGACGTTGTGAAAGTAAAAAAAAAAAAAAACAGACGCGTGCGTGTGACGCATAGATTCATTTTTTTGTTTTTACCACAACCGAGGTTCTGTCTCTTTGATATTACTTTACGCCTTTAACATAGCATGTTTCTATCTTTTTCCTTTAAAGCTGTGGACAACGGCCTGGTGGAAGACCTCAGACTATTCAAAGGTCAATTGTCAAAATTGAATTGAATTGATTTGACTTGAATTGAAAAAGTGCTGTTTCCCTCAATTCTAAAATAAATAACCAGGAAATACCAGCTTAATGTGTGAATTGGAAAGTCCCATTAGCTACGCAGGAAACAATTCCATTGAATTAGAATTTTTATCTAGGAGGGTGGGTAGTTTATCAAGGTGGAATTAATTAGAACTACTACATTTTTAGTTGAATTTATATAATTTATAATAGATATCATTTATCTACCTTTATAAATATATTATTATATATAATATAATACCTCTCTTTTTATATCAATCTCAGTTTTTGCTTGAACATGGCATAATATTGTGCATCTTTGTGGAATCCTATTTAAGAGATATTCAAAACATCATCATTATGATTCAAACTCCCATAGACTAATAATGTCACAGCTATCCTGCAGCTACAGTCTTAAAATCTGTATCTTGGCGCTTTCCTTATATTGCTTTCCAGCATTTTTGTTACAATGGGCCATGCCCTACAAACTGCATAAGAAAAGTACAGATGAAAAGTTCTGCTGTCTTTTCTTCTTCCACAGAATCCCAGTATTCTCACCTCATAGAACCAAACCTAAACTAGACACATGTACGTGAATGTGTACAGATGAAGTGGAAACATTGATGAATCCATTTCCCAGCAGGTCTCTATTTTTCCGCCTACAGGGCAACACACTTCATAAATGAGGCACTAAGGAGTTATTTGTCTTCAAGACAAACAGATGTGTTATCTAACATTATTGGATCATTTTATTGGACACTAGTGTATTTATTTTATTTCAATTTGATCAAATTCCTTTTTTGTCATTACCAGAAGGCAGGCTGTGTGTACCCTATCATACACACAAATCCTGTTCTATAACTTTAATTTTAATTATTAATTTTCCACTATGTGATATATGTTCTATAGCTACTAAGCTGATCAACTGCATTGCAGAAAAATCAGTGGTGGACTTAGTTTGAGGGGGTACAGATTCATCTGTTTTGTAAATATGTGTACAGAGAGCAAAGTGCAAAGTGCTCATGTCAGGAGAGAGATACTTTTTGTCCATTAGTCATTATAAAAACAAAAAAATCTGCTCCGATTATGATAATCACTTAGGTTTATTGACATCATATTGGTAATTTGCATTGATAAGTAGTGACCATGCTCTGTTTTGATTAATATAGTAAAATCAATCCACCCTCATTGTCCTGTTTGTGGTGCCAGAGGTTGTCCCACTCCCAGCATGCACTGAGCAAAAAGCAGACCACATTTTGAACAGGTTACCAGTCTATCACAGGGATAACACACATGTGCAGGCCAAATACATTTCACTTTACCCAAGGTGCATGTCTTTGGACTGTTGGATGACATTTTTTACTTGTCACAGTAATAAAAGCAAAGGTGTAACTAACCTAAAGGATGGCACCATTATATTCAAGTTTCCCAGTGAACCAAGGGAGTGTGAGAGTGAGCCAGCAAGAACAAATCCAGGTCCCAGGAACTAAAGATGGAAGTCAGCCATAGGCATATGATGTATTTACATTTGTGCTTTCCAACATCAATATGCCTTTTGTGAAAAAGACAGTGTTTATCCTCTGAGCCACATACGTAGTGAGATATATTTGCCTTAATGGTACTGATATAAATCTCAAAGAGCATAACTACTTATCAGCGTGGCTTACTTTAAATTGTTAGCAATTTGTACTGTTTGTAATTACACATAATTGTGATTAATTGCCAAAGTTTTTATCATAATAATATACTATACTGTGATGCTGAGGACAGGTACAGAGGTGGAGAGGCAGGTGTTGTTTTTGCTTCTCATGCATTCATTCATCTTTGCACTTGCAGCAGGGAGCACAAATATTCTGTACAACACGAAAGCCACTGTGTGCACACACATTTAACATTTAAAGGAAAAAAATATAAAACAACAAAATCCAGTTCTCAATCTATTGTCCTTGCAATTACACCAGAGGTGGAACCGTGTCTCTGACCTGACAGGAGGTTTTGAAAGGAAGGAAGAAAATTGGTGAAGGACATGGAAAAGACAAAATTGTGGTCGAGGGAACAAATCAAAATCTGGGAAGGTTTAAAGTTCTAAGTTTCCTGAGACCAGTTCTTTAAATGTTGCTGCTTAAGACGATAAATCAACTATCTTATCCATTAATGCAAAGATTTTACTCTAACTGTGTTTTAATAGTTCATTTAGGTTTAGGCTAACCCTAACCCTCTCTTTAAAAAAAGTCTTCAAAATCATCTTCAAGAAAGAATAATATTCATAAAAATGTGTAAAATGAAGCTTGTGTCACAAAAACAAAAACAACTTGTTTTGTCTTTCAAACAGGATTCTGTTGATATTCAGAATAACAGAATAATGCATAATCCCGTTTTCAAAATAATCTAGATTATGTCAAATCTGGGAAATATTTTGTTACTTGCAAACCATGTCAGTTAACAACAACAGATCCTCTCTCGCTATTTTAAAACACGTATTAACGGATATACTGTATATCTGCTGCCAAAGCCTTGGGACTGTCCTCAGTCCACAGTCATGACGCCGTCCTCCCAGCTGACCTGGTTCACCAGCACGTCGTCCGCCTCCTTCATGGAGTTGAGCAGATACTTGGTGCCAGCTTTCACTCCGGTTTTCACCCCTGCACCGAGGGCGTAGCCCGCCAGCCCGGCAGTCCCTCCCGTGGCGACCATGAGAGCATCGGTGCCAAGGTCAACGGCGCTGAGGATGGCTCTCTCCTTGGCGGTATCTGAGCAGTTGACTGAAGCGTAATACACAGCTGTGCCGAGGTTGTAGAGGGTGCTGACGGCGGGGATCCACTCCATCACGTTGTACACGCGCTCCTCATTAACATTGGTGCAGCTCCTTTGGGCGCCGCGCCTCATCCGTCGACCCGGCGCCGCGGGGATCCAAAGGTTCTCCTCTACACTGCACTGACGGATCCAGCTTTCAGACTCGGGGGATTCCGAGGGCAGGATGCTGCTGCCTTTCTTCAACACCGCCTCATACCCGCCAGGTTTGAGTAGCCCGCCGCTGGTCACGCCGGCACACAGGGCTCCCAGCTTCTCGCAAGTGTTCACGGCCTCCTCCAGTCCACCCCTGGATCCGTCCACCGCTGTTCCCACCAGTCTGGTCCCATTCACGCTGGTCCAGCCTTCACAATGCTCCTGCTGCTTCGGGGTGCCTGGTCCCGTCCCAGCCTCCTCAGGCTCAGCCAGCTGCTGGATGTTAAACATCAGAGCCTCTATGTGGCGGCCCGCTCGCTCCCTCTCTGGTGACGCAGGTGCTGGTGTGGATGTTGACTTGGTCATCCTCTTTGTGATCAGTGCTTGCACCTCCATCAGGAGCTCCTCTGTGTCAGCCACTCCCAGCAGGTCATACAGCTTGAGAACCAGGGTCTGGGCCTCCTTTCGACAGCCTGCCGCCGCCATCACGGGCACTAACGACAGACCCAGCAGCTCCTGCGGGAACACGGAGGACAACTGGTCATCTACAGCGCTGGCAGACAGCAGCTCGCCACAGCTGACCTTCCCCCGAATGTGGAGATGACCTTTAATCTGCCCCTGCAGCGTTGCCCTGAGGAGCGCTATGACATGTTTGGCGGATTGGACTCTCTTCTCTTTTTGTGCAGCCGCTGACACGTGACGTGGCTTCTCAGCAGACGAGAGAACGAGCTGGGGTCTCGGGTCCCAGAGAGCTCCATCATCCCGTTCCGTCACCTTCTCTCCAGCATGGATGTCCTTGTCTGGAAGGAGAGACTTCCGCGGTGCCAGAGGAGGTGGGACTCTGCACAGAGCCTGTTCATTCAGGAGGAGCTGGATCACAATCAGCCACTTGAACTTGGAGAACATCATTCCGCTCCTGTTAGAGCTTGTTTCTAAAGCCACTAGACAGAGTATAGGAGTATAGAAAAACAAAAAACAGCAAGCGTAAGAAATTAGTGCTCATTGTGCATAGTAAATAAACAGATAAAAAAAGATATTTTTCTTGATGCACTGTCATTCAAAACTCAACTCAATTCCTGCAGTGTATTGCTCTAATCGCTGTGATCCTCAGTCACAGAGATTACACACCCAGTTTCCAGTTTTTGGGCTGAATTCCTATTTCACAAAGTTTTTCCCAGTGGATTAAAATAAAAGCTTGTTATGTGCAAAATATGCTTTAAAAGTGACCCATAAATAATAACAATAATTTGAAAAAATGATTTTGGATTTAGATTAAAATGAAAGTTAAATGTAATGCATTCAAACATTGATCCATATTACAAATGCATAATCAAATATGTTGAGCAGTTTTTCCTGTTTCTGTCTTTTTTTTTTAGCAAGGCACGTAATATGGAACCCAGACAACACGACTTGGAGCAGAAATGTTATTCACAGCACAGTTTTGTTGCATTTTGCTTCTGATCCAGTTGTGGCTACACACCTACCTTTATATAGAGACGTGGAGTCCCCAGCGTCGCACTAACAATATGGCTCAGCATATCCTGTAGGATGCTTTTTTCCCGTCCTTTTCCCGCCCCTTTATTTTCCGACAAAACATGCATAGAGATCTTCTTTCTCTTTGCCTCCAATGAGAATCTCCTTCTTTACACATGGCATCCCACAGCCCTCCCTCTGTCTCGTCTGTCTTTCAGCTCTCTCTCTCTTCCCTTTGGCCTTGTTGCTCAACAGGGAGATCGAGGCTTGAATATTGATTCACTTGGGGAAAAGTCCATGTGTTCTGAAGCAGTTTTGTTTGTCTGCCCTGCTATCCTCTTATCCCCCCGTCTCCCTCCCTCCGCTCCCACTCTCTCTCTCTCTCTCTCTCTCTCAGTTGGTATGTATTGTTTTTGACCCAAATACTTAAAAGAAATCTCCCCTCATGCCTTGGGCAGATTTATCTCTTACAGCCAATGAGGAAAAAGGGGCTATGTGAGGTAAAGTTTACTTTCCTAATTTATATTTATGTGTGTCTTCTCACTCTTTTTCTAAGTGAACTTCATTTAAGAAATAATCATTTTTTCTACCTCGTTCAAAAATGAATAGAGTCCATATCTTTGGAAATCAGAGCATTCAGAACAGCCAGACTTTTCCCCGAGGCAGCATCAGTTCCAGTTTGCTCTCACTATGATGATGAATTCATTTAGTTTATTACTTTATCTAAAGCAGCATGCACGCTCTTCTCTGCCTCGAGTAGTATTCGTGCTGTGGTCACCATTCAGTACAAAGGGTCACTCTCGTTTCATGGAGATTCAAAGAATTTATCCCCAGTAGTTGCCCTCCCACTTTTACTACGCCTCCCCCACTTTCACTTCCCTTTCTACGCTCTCTTTTGCTCTTTCTCTTCGCTTTTCAATATCTCTCCCTCTCCTCTTCATGGAGAATGTTTTAATTCTCCAGTGATTTTATCCCCTCCTTTCTGAACTGAGAGGAAAAAAAAGACCCATTTGCCAACCATTTAAAATCAATTTTATTCAATTGGACCAAACTCATGAAAGAGTAATGTTTTATTGTTTTTTTATCTAGTAGCTCATTGTATATGCAGGAAACCTGGTGAACTTTGAAAGTGTCAGTCCTATAATGAGCACCACAGACTGTTCTCAGGCTTCTATGGACCCAAACCAGACTCTGGACCAACAGTTGAGAAACATTGCAGCGCTCAGGCTCATTGTGTCTGCAGTCTTGATAATTGAAACTCCCTTTTCCATCTGCTTCAGAAAATATCCCTATATCTTTTGCAAGTGGGCCAATATGCTGCAGCTCCCCTTGTGCACATTGTGAGCTCTTTTTGGGTGCACGAATCACAGTGGAATGAGGTCGAGAGTGGAATCAGCTCTGAATTGAATCGCAGAAAAAGAAACCAGGTGCATCAGTTAACAGTTCAGTGGTTGTTTCATCATTCCTTTATAGCTTTTCAGTGGAGTAAAATGGATTCCACACATAATGCAATTAAATTGAGCGAGTTGGGGGGAGGTCACCTAAACAGGGATATGAAGGGGAAACGTGGTATGCTGAGATTGAGGATTCTGGATAGTTCTCCCATGACCTCTGACCCAATCCACCCAACTGGTTGCAGCCAGAACGTGTGTAAGTGGTTGTTATTGCAGTTGCAGTGCTTTAAACTGCATCACAAGACCCACTTGTTTAGTGTCATTTTTTTCTATTTTTTTTTTTTACTTAATTCTGTTTGTTAATGCATGTATGTAGGTTTTATTTCTTCTGTGAAGCAAGTCTCTGCTGTGCAATGTAATAAAGTCACATGTTTTCTATGAAAATAACATATTATCATGTGTACAGAGCAGGGATTCAAATCACATATTAATCGTCATCTCTGCCAGGATTTCAAGTGCAAGAATGTGATCGTCTATTCATGAGTGTAGCAACTGTGTGTGTGTGTGTGTATCTGTTTTGTTCGTTCAGCTGCACACGAGATGGTGATGTGTAATCACAGGGGACATTTTGACACTAACATCATCCCTTGCCAACCTTGGCAAACCCTGCAGTATTCCTCAGAGAACAGTTTATCCTCCAGCTGCTCATTCTCCAACAAAAGAAAACAGTAATACAAAAGCAGATTATTGATCACTTAGTCAGCTCGACGGTGTGTTGTATAAATTTCTATGATCTTTGACCAAAGCCTGACACTGGGGGGCAGCCTAAACACTGAAAGTTCCTCACAGGGAAACTAAATGTGGGGGTTACTCTTAATGGCCCTTGATGAAGGTGACAATGATTATGATGGTGATGATTAATTTTTGTGAATTAATTATTGTCACAAATTAAATGTCCCATATAATGGAAAGTGATATTTCAGTGGCTGTTTGATTATAAGGGGAAGGTATTATATTATACACGGTCCCATGGTTTATTATGCTTAATCCACAATGATTGAGACGCAGCCTCTATTGAGAAACTGAGCCATAGATCAAGCAAGACTTTCATGGAAAAATACATGACAACTTATTTTCTTATTTGAATAATAAAATTAAGTTTTTTTTTTTATTTCTAACAGAATAATGGTGTTTCTGTCCTTCATTTAAGGAATGGGTTGTTGGCTCGGTTACAACCCTGACGTCCTATAAACTTATGAACTTTGAAACACTGTTATGATGTTCTGCTCACTGTTTTGTTATCTCATCACTTTCCTACTGTACTTTTCCTGGTTCCTCCATGTTGAATGAGGAAGGTAAGAAAAGAAGGAAATACATCGCTGTGTTATTCATGGTAATTTTATTGTCCTCTGTTCTTTTTGATATGGGGGAGATGCTTCTTCTCTTAGACAACGTAAAGTAGAACAAAACCATTTACAGGATTAAGCAAACGTGACATACTCTCTAAATGTGGAGTTATACTGTGAAACCGGACACCTGGCTCATGTGTGATTCATGAAGTGTGATGGTGAATTGGATCGCCGCTTACGCAGTCAATTCTGCTGGGAGTTCATGACAATTTACACTTCATGCTCAGGAATAAAGCCCCCAATCAGAAATTAACAAAACTGCACAACAATGCAATCTGACTGCTCTACACACAGTAGTCGTCCAATTAGCTGTTACAACTCACTCATGTGAGAGACGACTCTGTGTGTGTGTGTGTGTGTGTGTGTGTGTGTGTATGTATGTGTGGTGTTTGGTGTCTTAACTTGATCCTATAATCTATCAATCACACATAATCAACACCTCAGAAATGCTTTAGATCAGGTTTTTGTTGACTCTCCTTGATTTCGTGCCACGATTTACAACTACAGACCCTTCGGGCTAAATTGAGAAAATTGGACGCAAGACATTTCATGATCTAATTTGTTCTGGAATTTGATGCAAGCATCCATGCTCTGAGAGTAGCAGGAGTTTCCACGACTCACTCACCGGACAAACTTTCAAAGATGGTGAGAAAATGAAAAGCTTATTCTAAATATTGTTTCAAACAGCAGTAGTAGTAGTTCCCCTAATTTAAAACTAAAGGCAGTCAACAATTTCAAATACATTCTGTCATCATCCTGTAAATGCTTAAAACACAAACTACTGAATGAATCACATGATGTTAATCTATTAATAGTTTTTACTTCATGCACTATTTCATCCACAAGGTAAATTCAAGGTGCTTTATGTGATGCATAAAAAAAGGTAAAAAATATAGAAAGTATAGTAGTATAGAAGTACATAAACTCAAAAGAAACACTAAAGTTAAGACCAGATAAATTGATATAGGATAATAAATGCTGCATGCATTAGTTTATGCATGTGTTTCTAACTATTAAGCATTACGTGAAGTTAAGATCAAATTGTAATTATTTCAATAAATTGCATCCAATCCACTGCTATTTGGGCTTTATATATTTGGAAGGCGGTGTGATCAGGCTGCTGCAATTAGACTCAAACTCAATTTGAATAGAATTTGAGTTTATATTTTAACACTGGTGTAGTCAAGCAGTCTGGTTTGAGATGGCAAATACTGGGTGTGCCAAATTTATTTTCAACATTGTTAGATCTTCACTAACATTGAAAAGAATCTATCTCTTCTGTATACAACACGATTAAAACAAAACATATCCACACATTTTGTTCTAACAGCAATGGTCAGCTATGGTGGAATTGGTTTGATATTGGATTTTGGAGACCTATTCAACAGACATATATCCCAAGTTAAATGAGTGTCTGTGAAACGCTGATTTTTTAAAAAGTTTTCTCATAGTTTTCTTCATAATTGTCCAGTGTATGTCACAAGGTAATTATTTTAAAAATCATACTGTGAGCTGATTTATTGCATTTTTTTGAAACATATTACATATTCTCTTTTCAAACTACTTGTATATTGTACCTTCTATTTATGTAACCTGTAACATTTATAATATATAAATACAGTAGATAAAACACTCATAAAAAAGGATGAGTTGATAGGACGATTGGGGTCGGAGAGGATTTTTTTTTTGTCTTGATGTCTTGATGTCTGTCCTGGCCTTGATATTTTCAGGTCGTAGCTGTATCTTGACTACAAGCCCAGCACAGGGAAACATGGACACTTAGACACTAAAGTTGTGGCCTAGGACATCAGGGCTGAAGCATCTTTCAGGAATCACAGTGAAATTTGAAGTGGGGAAAGCCTGGTTACAGTATTTATTAACACTATTATTATTTATTATGACAAAGAGGAGGCCAATCTTTTGCACTTTTTCCTTCTCTGGTCACTTTAGTCATCCTTGTCTCATTTCCTGTGAGGTCTGGGTGTGGGAACTACACTTACAAACACTGACAGAGGTATGACTCGCCAGGATCTAAGCCGGGGAGAGCCCTATTAGCAGAGGTGCGGCCTGAAGAGATTGGTTGACAGTGATTATGAAAGCCTTGAGAGTCTAGACTTACTCTAGATTTAGTTTGTCTTGTCTTTGCTGACTACTTGCATTTGCTTTTGTTGACTTGTGAGAAGGCAGGTTTGGGGTGTGGGGTGGAAAAAAAAAAAGTTATGCTAATAGGGCCATTGAATATTGTTGCCCAGAGTACAGTGTTAATCTGGCTCTGTAAAGGACAATTTTAATTGTTGAAATACCCTACATTAAGGTTGGCTAAGTAATGAACTATTAGGGAAAATTGCATCCATTGTTAACTTTGTTAGTGAACACTCCCTGACAACAGCAGGGTGCTGTTTAGTGTCTGTAAAACCTGAATGTTACGGCTGACTTCATGATTGGAAAGTTACAGCAGCTTCTTTCTTCTCAGGAAACAGGAACTGCTTGTCCGTGTGCACAGGAGTATTTACCCACAAGGAGAGGCCAAATGGATACTCACTACTGACAGATGTACTGTAAGATAAGAAACTTTGACCTGTTATTTAAAAGAAAAATCAGGCTTTGTTTTATAACTGAACCCTGTTCTCTCTTTTCAGGTTCTAGCTCTTTCTGTAGAGGGGACGTTGCACTACTTGTCACCTGAATCCTGTTCCTTGTCAACCACAGAGCGATGAAAAATCCATTTCAAACATAAATGATTTACTACCGTTTCTGGAAACTATTCTAGCACATTGAGATATGTCAAACATAAGGCAAAACAATCTACAATATAAAATATGCATTTATTTATAGTGATTAAAGTACCATTCACTGAATGCAATCTTGCACACCAATCATGTGGGCTCACACAGACTCATTTACACGCTGAAGTATCAACTCAATTTAGACACCAGTACCAACATAAATACATTTCATATATATATATATAAATAAAGTCCTGTACACCGTTCCCTTTGATAAAATGTGAAAGTCGTGTAAAGTAGATTGTCAAGGACTGGATGTATTATATCACGAACTCATTTTGGTCCAGCAGAAATTTGATCCATTGATGGAAACAACAAACAGCCCTTTCTACTGACATGTCCCAAGACTGGTAATTCACATGAAAGTATTACAATTCAGAATAAACCATTGTTTAAAATAATAATTTGGTTTAAAACAAGACTTTTCTATTTGTTTAATACAAAAAAAAAAAAAACTGAATGTGCTCTGCGCTCATGTACTAAAAGAAACTGAGTGCAAACACTTACAAGAGGCATTTTGATAAGCATTACCCCATACATGTTATACTTCAACAAGAATACAAAAGGTTTAAGTGGTTAAAAAAACAAAAACAAAAAAAAACGATTAGTAACACTCATAAGTGCATTCAATAATTTCTTTCCACAAAGAAAAAAAAAAAAAAAAAAAAAAAAAAAAAACTAAAATTAGTTCTGTCCTACTTGTCACTAAATCGTAGATCCATTCTTTGTATTTGGTAATTACTGTAGCTCCAAGAAATTAAGCATGAACAATATCCTTGTTTGGTTACAAAGTGGTTTTGAGCATTTTAATTTGAATATACAAACAAACTGGGCCATCTAGATTTAAAAAGTCACAATATTACAGAAATTAAAACGGTATAAAAGAAAAAAAAGGAACTTGCTTATTAAAAAAAGAAATAAAATTGCTGTATTGAACAAGTCATTCACCACTTGCCAAAAGGCCATACTCAACACATTGGAAGTTTTCAATGAAATTATACTCACTCGCATCATGATAACGTCACAGTGCAAAGTCGTGTGTGCAGCTGATACGAAATACAATCTCGATTTACAAAAGGCACAAGCTAATGAGTCTGCTGCGGGAGGACGGGGGAAAATGAACAAAGTGTACCCAGCGCCACTATCAGGAAGTAGGTCACACATGGAACTTCCAGCAACAGGTGTGCAGGTGTGATCATTGAAGATATATCAAAACCTTTCAAATGTGGAGCCAGAGACTCTGGAAACAGCTAGTTGATACTAAACTTTACAGCCGAACATTGGCCGTTTGCTAGCAATGGAGATTTAATTATAATTATTAAAAAAATAGCTCCAAGAATAAAAGGTGAAAGGGCAGCTTTCCTTCAAAATTCTCTCCAAGCTTTTGTTACAAACACTAGTTAAACTACTGTCGTCTTTGGCCGGAATCTAGACAAATGTTGACGTTTAGCGGTTTGAAGTTTAAAGCCTTTAGAGAAACACAGTTGCATTAATGCATCTCTGTTAAAGGCTTCCAAACACTGTTTTACAATGACACCATTTTAAGATGGAATGTTTTGGATATTATGGAATTACTGGAATTATTTTAATGACTGTCAAGATCATGATTATTTTACCAGTGATGGGACAAAATTCTTTTGTAGCATTTCAACTGAGGAAATTGCCTTAACTTTCATTACATCCGCTACAATGTCCTTGATAAAACAAAACCTATAATTATAATAAAAACAGAACTCTAACACCTAGTTCAACACAGACTGACAGCAGTGTTACACCTGCAGCTCTAGTCAAGTGTAGGAGGCAGCAAACTGAGATGCAGAAACATGTTAACAAATGCTTGATAAATCACTTAAAGACAGGATCATCTAACTCACTAAATCAGGCACTCAAATTTAATGTCCGAGTAGGTCTTTCGCACAGAAGATAATCTGACATGTCACAGTAGAAAAAGCACAGGGGTAACTGAAGTCCACTTAGCTTTGTAATGGAGTCATTGGTAATGTTATTGATGACTGTGCTCTGTTATTACTTGACTATGACCAGCTGCAGCACATGTTTAACTTCACACTTGTGATTTAATTCTGATAAGCTCAAGGTACATAATCATGTCCCTTTGGCCTTACCGGCTCAGTTGAGACAACTGTAGATGGAGATCCTTCCATCACGATCACAATTAACTGGTTCTCAACAATGTCTCTCATTCGTCCTGAGAGTCAAGTCAAACTGCTCTATCCAAATAAGTATCACTTCATCGCAGTGTGGCACATCATGTTTTAGCGGGGTTGCTTAAAAACGAAAGTTAAAAAGGATAAATTAAAACAGTTGTTAAATCATATTAACTGGCTCTGGAAAATACTGTTTTTTTGGGATTTAAAAAAAAGGTCAGTTGGGTTGTAAAGTTAATTTTTAAAGTCTGTTGTAACGCTGTGTTCCATTTGAACTGGAAAAAAAGAGACCCAATTGGAACACCTACTGAAGTAGGATTCCTGACTCCTAAACTCACCGATGCGTGTATCAACAAGGTAATAGCTGTATAATATACTGTTTGCATTAGCACTATATGCGTAAGTGTTAATGGTTTTTATGCAGAACTCAATGTAACCAATATGAACCACGAACAGGTAGCCAGCAACAGGTTAGACGGGTTTTCGGCGTTCTTTACCGGAATGCAGTTAACCAGGTGTAACGTCATTCCCAGCTCTAACGTAAATGGACGAAGCATAATAACCTTTCCAACCTAAAAAACAAGGGTAAAATTGGTTTGCAGTCATGGAACACATTAGTAGCAGTCCTTCAGCAAGAGAAACCTCAAGCAAATGCACTTATTCGTGGGAACACAAGATTTAAAGTGGACTGTCTTTCTACAATTGTAGAAATATGAGCCAGGATCATGAAAATTAATAAGACCAACGCTCAAAACACACATTCTCCCATCATTCAGCGATCGGTTCTCTAAAAACACACCCACACAGTCCCACAGTTATTTGCCTGCTGGTGCAGGGGGGCCTTCACCAGCTGCAGGAAGGGGATCTGCCTCGCGTCTCTTGTCAGTCCTGGACGGCTTGTCCCCCTCTGCCTGCCCTTTTTCCTGAGAAGCCAGCTCTTTTTTTCCTTCGGCGGAGTCCCAGGAGCTCGGCTGAGCAAAACTGTAGCCGAGTGGAGCAGGAGGCTGGTACCGGTATTTGTAGCCAAAGGCACGCAGGTGATAGGTGTAGTACTCCAATAAATACATGCGTGAAGCATCTACATAGTGAAAGGACACAGACACATCTGAGCAGCAGTTTGGACCCTAAAAGAAAACGAAGGATATGATTATGACACATTAAAAAGATGTCAAATCATCACAGTCGCCACCTGCACTAAAACAATCCTTCATTTCATTTAGGATATATCTGTGGTATAAGTGTAAGCGTGTTTGCGTTGAGATAAGAGATTCTCCACAGTCATTCACAGTCACTGTGGTTTTACCAGTTATACAACCAAGAGCTGCTAGGCTGAATTTAAATAATATCAGGAATTCAAAGAGATTCCACAACACTTCACTTGCCTCTGAGATGGGGTAATAGCAGTAGCTCCAGTACCAAAAGCTCTTGGGAAACTTGGCAGTCAGGTGCTGCTCAGGGACAAAGGGGTGAAATGTCTCCCTGTGTACGGTGTCTCTGGAGTCCCCCGCCAGCACCCCGACTTTCTCCATGCACTGCCCCATGGCCAGGTCCTCCACTGAGGTAGTATGGGTGCACAGTTTGGTTTTGAATCCTTCTACAAATCGCCGCAGAGCCTCCTTGCTCAGCACATAGCCAGCACCTCCACTCATGTAGCCCTGCTTGGTGTAGGGTTTGAATCTTCGGCCAAAATAAATAGGCTCATCCGGGGTGTGGTTCGCAAGAACCCAGCGCAAGTTGTCCACTATTACGTAGGTGTCGTCATCCGCCTTGAGGAACCAATCGGCTTCATGACCATGATGCTCATAGGCGTAATGGTAGGCCCGGATGGTTTTCCAGTACAGCTGGTCTCGACCTTCCTTGGTACCCAGGCCCACTGTGGGAAAGTCGGGGTCGTCCACGGAGCTCATGAAGACCACGACATTGCAGTGGCGACTCCATGTGGACTTCACATGCCGAGCCTTCTTCTCCAGGTTGTTGGGTCCAGTCATCACCCAGCAGAGGATTCGCACCTTTTTGTATAGTTCATCAGCCATACGACTGTCCTCACCTGGAAGCAGATTATCACATTTAGCTCCACAGTGAACTGTGCCAATACACATCTTAAACTACTGGTATGTATTTAGTGTAAATTGTACAACATGTTTGTATTAAAAAACCTATACAACAGACTTTATACATTAACAAACGCTAAATATTTAGAATAGACATTAAAGTATATGACTGGGGACTTTCTACGTTGTTCTGCTTGTTAACAAATGCCATGTGCAGAGTTACACCATAAATGTAAACGAAGAGGCCAAATAAGGTACCCATTTTTTTGTTTTTAACCTCAGTTGTTGACCTAATCGCTGATCTACTCTAATTTTTTTGTCAGATATTATTGTCTGCTGGAATTGTCAATGCAAAATGCAAAAAAATTAATCAACAAATATCTCAGTCTATACCAGTGGTTCTCGAATGTGGGGGGGTGATGAGGCTCCGTCAAGGGGGGTGCGTCTGACCTCGGGGAACATGCTTTTTCATGTATTTTTTTTAACGTCCTAGAAAAAAGTGCAATTGCACCTCCACTACATTAGGGGCAACAACGCTCTCATCGGCAGAGTGTGAGTAAGAAGTTTAGACACAAAGTGTAGCAGACCCTCAGGTGATGCCATGAATAAATAATTAACAACGAAGCATCTGTAGCTTCTCTTAGCTACCTTATTTTTCATTATCCTATGGTTTGACATAGTCAGTCAAATTTTTATAGTTTAAGGATTTAATTTTATTTTTTTAATTTCAGATGCAATCCTTTCTGTTACAGTTAATAAAGCTATTCTTTGTTGTAAGTTGGTCCATTTCTTACTTTTATTCTCTTATTTAATATTTATATAAATATTTATATGTATTCTCTCATTAATAAGGATACAGCGTTATGCAAAGGTACTTATAACAATTTATAGACAAAAGGGGGGTTCTTTTTCCATAAGGGGGGCACGACAGAAAACAATTGAGTAGAACTGGTCTACACAGAGACCTTAACATAAATACAATCTGCCTAAAAGCCTGTGATGCCACGCCAGTAGTGGCCTATAAGCAAAATTTTAAATTCATGCATAAAAGAACATTTTGAGCATGCACAGTGCAGCATGGTAATGATTCAAAAACACAGGCAGGCCTATGTGGATTTGCTTGAATTAAGCTGTAAAGCTGCAAATGATTCCAAAAGCAAAGACATGTCCGCCATGGGTTAGGGTTAGGGTTAGCCTGCAGCTCTCAGACCATTAAAACTCTCTTAAAGCCGTTAGGACAAGGTGTGAAATGTCTTCCTACACAAATATGGGTCAGTTGCCTTGATTCGATTTTGAGAGAGAACACAAGGACCTGGATGCATAAAAATATTCAAAACAAATATATTAAAAACACCACCTATTACCAGCATTTCCATGTCATGTGAGAAGAAGCACGAAATGACAGGAATGTTGTGGAATAGATTTGTATGTGTGAACAGGTAAAAAATCACAAGTGGTACCTGGAAAATGTGGCTTAAAGTTTGGGTAATGAATTGTAATTTGCAATGTGTGTCAAGAAAGTGGTGCCTCAGAAATCCACACGATTTGGAGTTTTTAAAAAATTGGTCCAGTAATGGCTTCAAAAACAGAGTCAATGCAATGTAATGTTCCAAACAGAGCGGAGGCTGAGCCTTTCTGCTGCTCTGTAACGCACTTGATGTCAAGAGCATCACAAACCTGTAGACGGCTGCAGATAGGATGGGCAGATAAATGATGACAGTGGTTCACCATGGTTTTGGTGAAAAACCACATGATCCTTAACTAATACTACAGCCTGACATGGTGTTGACAGGCCTTTTCAAACCATACAGGAAGATATTTTTATATGATTGATTAATTTCTTTTATTTCTGTGTGACTCGCATAAAGTGCCCAACCGACATGGGTTTGTATAAGACACCAAAAAGACAGTTGAAGCAAACGTCGTGATCATTACACAGCTCAGTCAACAAAACATCCTTTCTTATCTCACATGATGCATTTGCAAGGCAGATAGAATATGACAATGGGCCGGGAAAACACTGTTTGTTTTATGATAGTATTGTCTGTACCGTTCACACGCACACACGCGCGCACATACACACGTAGAATTATAAAAATTTGTGGCCGAAGCTGAAGCCAAGTAAAATTAAATGCGGAAAATCAAATGCGGTAGTTCGGTTTTTTCAATATCATTATCTTTTTATCTCTCTTCAAGAGCTTGTGGATAGGAGTTGCAACACTGTCAAACATCTGATCAACACACATCCGCAAAATACCACCTGCTTGGTATCGTGTAACAGGCTCAAGGTGCTCCACAAGCCTCTGAAAGCAGATGTCCTCCACAACACTAAATGGTTGATCATCTAAAGCCATGAACTTCTGTTTGCGTTAGCTTGTCATGTGTGGAAAAAGAGTAGACGGGCTGTGACCAGCTTTCGTTATAGTTGCTGCAGCCGTGTCTTTTTCGTACTCCGATGCTATTCAGAGTATTTGGCTTTTAAATGATTAATTAAAGCAGCAGTGCAGAGGAACCTCGTACAGAAGGTTTGTTTATACGCTCCTTACAACCTGTAATTCTACTCTCATTCAACACTTTAAAATATCGCCATTCCGCCAAAATTTTTATGAAGTTGTCAGGTCACAGTATCACTATACAGCATTGCTTTTAACTCACTCCACCAAAGGCCAAATGTGTTTTCTTTTTTGCAATGTATGACTGAATAGACAGTGAATCCTTACATTTTTTAACTGTTAACTATTTTCACATTTAATTTCTCTTTCTTCAAAAATTATATATAATATACTTTAAACCCCATGTCGTGTTGTGCACTGAACTTAAGGAAATGAGCAATTTAGTTAGTGCCTTCCTAAAGCAAATGGATGGATGACAATTCCTTTGTCATAAAAAAATAAATCTATTCCTTAACTTCAAACTCACAAAAAAGGTCTGGCCTCTGGCGTTAAACTTGACACTTTTTTGTTTAAAATTAATCCTGAACATACCTGTGAACAGAGCGATTGTAGTTTTCACATTTAAATTAAATCTAACATAAGATTCCACATTATATCCATTATATTTTCTTTATACACCAGAAAAGTATACACGGAATAACCTGTTGTGGAATTCAATTCATTAGACTGGGGAAAACCATGCAACGTCTCCCAATTAAATATATTTTCATTAAGTCTGATCAGACATCTTTACAAATCTATTCTAAGCTGAAACCATAAGGACAGTTTTACCTGTATGATGAGGGTGTTTCAGGTTGAAAAGAGCAGATCTCTCCTTCTTCCATACCTTCCTCTCATCCTCGAGCTGCTGCTGGTACTCATGAAGTTTGTCAGAGCCACTGTCTGAAGTCCTCTCAAACCACACCTGCCGCAGAAACACGTACAGTGTGAAGGTCCCCACCACAAAACCCGCATAGAAGGAGAATCTGGTTCCGAGGGCCTTCATGCTGGACCATGTGTCTCGCTGTAGGTCGTTTCAACTCGGCAGGTGCTGGATAAAGAACGACAACATGGGCATAAGTTTTAGTAGACAGGCCTCCAGACGTGACCGAGTGGGAAGAAGACAAACACACAAGTGACAACTGTGTAGTGTCACTCCCCGTTTAAGGTGTGGTTTAACTCACCGGCAGCATAGCAGCGGTTTTATCCGGCAGCTACTTCATTATACCGACAACTTTGGGCGCCAGTTTTGACCGCGACGTAGCGTTATTTTCCCCGAACTTAGCCCAATTAGCCACACTAAAATGTTGCTAATTTATTCGACAAAACAGCGAGAAAGCTAATTAACAAACGCCAGGTAACTAATCTCCCGAAAAAAAGCCCTATAATGACTGTTTGGGCTCCTGGCCTGTGTGCTAAACGTTATTTCCTCAGCACCACTGCTAACATTAACTTCAGTGCTAATGCTGCGTTCATATTACCTCGGACATCGTGTAGGCAAATGACGTCAAATCTGAGTTGACGGCGTTATAACGATGAACAAAGCGAGATTAGTAACTATAAGTAATACCAGTTGATAGCAATGTATTATCCATTATTGTACGCATAATACACATACCTAAATATAATGTCGAAGAAACATGTTCACAGAAAGAAGTTGGTATGTAATGAGTGTTACACTGACTTAATTAGACACAAACAAAACATAAGTGCTACTGAGCAGTCTATCACTGCAACTTCCACATTATTTATGCTCATTGCAGTCCTGTTGGATTTCAAACTCGGAGTTGGTGATAATCTCCAACTTTCCGCGATGGAAATTTGATTTCGGGAGCATGCCAGTAGAAATTTCGGAAATTACGACGCCCAGAATGACAGGAACGCAGCATAGGTTAGCGATACTTCCTGTCATATGTCAGCCCAGCGCCAGCTAACACAAACCGCACAGAGTCCACTAGCTGACCGACGCAAGACAGGATGAAAGGGCTCCTAACTGGGACATGCCCTATAAAGGGAAGCTACAGACCCTCACCACTAATATATGGTAATACAATTGCTTCACAGCGCACATAAACTACATTTAACTTCTCTGAATTCTGACTTCCGTTGACATCTTTTTTCTTACCGTTCAAGATTTTCACAATAAAAGCTCTATTTGCAAAAAAAAAAGACACGTGTCGCATAGAAATATCAGACTTGGAGCTTTGTCTGAGCACGAACATCTCAACTTATAATACAGACATAACGTGCATAAATAACAGTTTACGCTACTTAAACTTGTCTTGTTATTTCATGTCGACACGTTTCAGTAATCAAGACAAACACAGTACAGCTGTTATACTCTAACTTTACAGCAAAGCAAACAAAGCAATTCAAAGCTGTCAGTGTATACACTGTATTGAATAAATGTCATGTCAATACATGTATTTACATATATTCGTATACGGCCTGAGGGCATGCAGTATTAGGCACACTAATATTTGACCAAACCCACATCCTACATTTTAAAATAACAAATATGACAGTTTCTATTTTTATTTCAAAAAACAAATGAAGAGAATTTAAAGACTTATTTACAAGGCCGCTCCAATGGATCTAAGATGTTTTCGGCCCATAAGGTCATGAATTGTTCCTTATGTAGCACAAATAAAGGAAACTAATCTTGTCTTTTTTACGTTAAGAATTCTTTTTACAAATATTGCATGTAACTTAAGGGTGAGGCTCAATGTGTATGTGTTTTGGCACACTTTTAATCATAAGACAGGTTGAGGACACAAATGTGATCATAGGGACAGATTCCCCTCCCATTCAAGCCACATGATGGACCTGGTGCCTGTAAAGCAACCTCAGTTTAGTCTTTTTGAATTAAATTAATTTAACACACCATGAACCGGCCTAATAGTATGGCAAATCTTGGACTCTGCACAGTTGGCTAAACCACAGACAATACTTTATGATACAGGCACCAGATCAGATATATTAACTCAATTGGCCAAGTAAAGAAACATAGAACTACACCTACATCTTTCAAGGCTGGCTTCTTTAAGAACAAAAGCCCCAATCAGGTGTCTGAAAAGTTTGTATATGACCCACAGTAAGAAATTTAGTTTCATATATGAGATTGCACAGTCATAAATGTATTGTAACTTAAGCCACACTAAATTTGTGCTAATAAGACTTCAATCGAAAAAAACAGATTCACACAGGAATTATGTACATGTTGCAATCCACAGAGCCATAACTATTCACAAACTATACAAATTAAGCCCTTTTAAGTACACCTCTGAAGGATCATTACAAAATCTTTTGGTAATCTGAATGACATGGTAGCCTTCTTTGTTCTCCTTTACTAAATTAGGTAAGATTACATAAAGGTAAATTCTTATTAAAAACAAAAACAAAGTACATATTTAAAAGATTTTATCCTTTGACATTCCTTTCAGTGTTTTCTATTGAACAGTACAAATGACAGCCCCCCCCCCCAAAAAAAAAAATAGAACAATAATAATTCAGAGTTTACAGAACCTTTTTCTACAAATATAAAGTGCGACAGCATGTGTACAAACACGTCTGTAGTCTACAATGATGTTTACTGGTAATTAAATTACTAAATGCAGCGTGTCAGAAGGCTTCAAAGACAGACAGGAACTAAATTGTATTTGTTTTTCATATCCAGACACAATCGGATATTTCAGGAAACGGTAAATGAACGACCTGTGCAAAAAAAACACTCATCCAGTTTGTTGAGGCATGCACATTTTCTCCACGTGTCACATAGAGGTAAAGACTTCTTTGTCAATAGCAACATATGTAAAAGACAAATGCAAGAAGTAATTTACTGTGGACACACAGTGTACTGCTGCCGACTTTAGAACTAGATGCAAGTATTCAGTAAAACTTACTGAAATATTTCTTATAAAAAAAATAAAATAAAAAAAAAGTACACTTCGTACATCACTTGGCTTTTCCAGCCATCTATGAAAACTGAATCCCATCTAAAAGAGGAAAATGCATAACTTTATTCAACTGCACAATTACAGCTGACACAGATTTTATCGTGCAACATAAAAGGTGCCCACTGAAGACACGTATTGCCTATTAAAGACACAGACACATTTTCTGAGTGTGCAAACAGGTTAGTTGAAAATATCTGTCGGGCTTAAGAGCAATAATTGAATCACAAGGGCTCTTCTTCAAATTTGTGGCTTCACTTCAGAGTCCCCCTCTTTGCTGGTCTCCACAGGAGTTCACCATCACCAGAGGTGCACCGGATGTATGGAATGAGCTCAAATGTCCACGTCGTCAGAGTCAGACGTGCTGGAAGACTGGGACTCCTCCTGGGCCTCTCCCCACACAAACCTATAGTTGTTTTCCAATTCCTGCTGCCTCTTTTGCTCTTTATAAACTTCTTCTGTGCCTCCAGTCTGGGGAAGGTAAAGAAAAGATCACTCTTCCATCTAATTTACCAATGATCTACTAGACATGTGCTGTTTTATTTCATTTAAGTGAGTTCATGATGCAAGCCAAAGGTGGCGAGGGAACATTAAAAATCACAACAGTTTTCCTCACAAACCTGTTGCAACTCAATGATTGTTACATTTAATCATATTTTACAGAGTATCAGTAGTTTACTGTCATTGATATTTTGTTGTCATTTACTTCTATGACATTAGAACACCACACCTCATCGAATCTTTTATAAAAGAATATTATGAATATTTTAGACTTTATCAAGGTCAGTCAGTTGTGTTTGCCAACACAATAAAATATATTATGAACACTCAAATTACCAGGAGATTTATGAGGAGCTCCCTGAAGGACTTTGTATCTTCTTCAGTCAGCCACTGATCACCTGACTCCTCTGCATTCTTTCGTGTTAAGATCTTCACCTCGATTTTACCTAATAAAAGGAGAATAAAAAAAACAGAAAAGGGGAGGGGGCTTTACAATTAAATACATGCAGTTCAGAGTGGTTCAAATAATAAAACTGTAACACAAATCAAAGCAACAAATAATTTGAATGAAGAATGGTACACATGTAACAGTGGATGAGGGAGACAGGGTACACATGGATGACACCTTTTATCTCTGCTTATCTTTGAGTTAAGCTTCAATAAGCCACCTTCACTGATCATTTGGTTTTCCTCACTATTGTGATCTGTTAAAGTTTAAATTCTAAAATCATCTAAGGGCTTCCTAGCATTGTCCATCTATTATTTTGAGTTATCGGCCAAACTATTTTTCGGTCTTCAGCTATAATTGTCTGCTATTGGTCTATTTTGAATGAATGGACTTTTAAATGGAAGAATATTATAAAAATTAATACTACTAAATTACCATCAATCCCAACCACTCGTTCTGTGTCAGGGTCTCTAAATGAGTTTGTCCAGTTTGTACTCTTTGTCCCATCACTGCATTTGTAAATACATTCTGCATGGAAAACCTATATAAATCAAGAAGGCGTGTGATTTTTGACGTAGATGATAAGAAAGTACAGAACTGTATGCTCAAGATAACAGATGGAAGAGAAAGAACGGCCGTGAGTGTTTCAGGCACTCCCCCTTCATACCTTCGGCCTTCAGTCCTGCTTTCTCTAGCTGTTCTTTAACCACGTCCTTTATGTGCTGCCACTGGGGATCTCCTTCGCCCATCTCCTGAACTTTGACCTCCCCATCAGGGCTGCTGCCCGTCTTATACTTAGTAATTTTGATCTTAACATGGTCGTCAGCTGCTTGGTCTGGGGTGATGAGACAAAAGAGGGACAAACAACACAGTTCACCTCAAAACCAATCAGCAGGGCCAAAGGATGGAGGAGGTGAGAACCAAGAATCCAAAAAACACAATCTGTATGCATTGTATGATGTCATAGAGTTCAATTACTGTGTTTGATTTCAGTAACTTCAATTGATTTAATTACAAAAGAAATGTAACCACAAACACAACAATAGCAGCAGAGGAAAGACCACTAACTAACCGCAGAACATATCAGCTCTCTCACATATCAGCTGAATCTGTGGATTAATTTTCTTTCTGCATCAAACCTCATGATTGTGTCTCTACTGGGATGGAAGATGTTACAACAAACATATACTGTACACATGGATGAAACTGAAGAGGTGGATGGAGGTGGACACAGAGTGCATGTGAGAAGCCTGTTTAGTTACCTGGCTGCTTTGGAGCCAGGTTGGGGCTGCCCCTGCTTGGATCGTTGGCTCTTTGAACAGCCGTTTGCTGCTCCGGGTCCTGGACGTCTTTCTCTTCGAAATGGTCAAGCAGCTTGTCCAGTGTCGTCTCTAGTGTCTGTGTTGCCTGAGTGCGATCAAATTCTCCTTTCAGTCCCTCTGTCTCCAATTCTTGTTGAGCCTAAAGGTACAGAGGAAAAAAACAAGCATGTCAAAGCATCACCACACAGACAGAAAGGTGTATCGGTCTAACATTTTACCATGCATGGTTTGTCTTAGTGTCTAAAAGCTGTGACCTCATTTATGATGTTGTCAAACTCCTTCTGCATTTCCTCCTTTATTTCTTCAATCTTATCAGATGACACTGAAAGGTCAGCCATCTCATCTTCAAACTCCTGTAGTAGTTGTTCATCTTCATCTTTCTCTTCCTCACCGTACTTCTCCGTTACCCGGTCACTTGTTTGTTTCTCTGCTTCGTTTGTGGCCTGTTTTTGTGCTTTCTGAAGGCAAACAAAAGTTGCACTGAATTAAAACACGGGCATTGGAACAGCTGCATGGACAAGTATTGTAATGTTCACAGAAAGCACGAACCTTCCTATTACTTTCCTTCAGGTGTTGGACAAACTTCATCAGGTCTGCCGGGTCAGTGATGATTTTAAAGTTGAATTTTTCAACTAAAAGAGATTAATTTGTTGAGAGAAACTGTTAATAGTCCATCATAGAAAAGCATGTGTTTACTTTGAAACCAAGCAATACAGCAGACATTAAATCAGCTGCAATGGAACATGTTGACCAAAATAGATGTAAATAGCATTGGCCTTTAATTCTGTGTATGTATTAAGAGTTAAGTGACAGTGGAAAAATACCTTCATCACCATCATCAGCAACTTCATTCTCCCCAAGTGAGTTATCGCCATCATCACCTGTCTGAGGGCGGAAAAAAAACAGGTGACGGGTAAAAACTAAAGAAAACAAGCCAACCTGCAACCTCTATAGTGGCTTAGATCTAATTAGAGACAAATCATATCAAATTACCTTACAAATCAATAGTGGCACTAACTGGAATGACAGCTTTGGTGACTATATATAAAATGATATATGAATAAGAATGATATGAATATAGAAGATTGTATCAACCATATCTATTTTCGTCAACTACACAGACCCACACACACACACACACACACACACCTCTAAAAGACATTTCTACCAAACTCATTTGTCTCATTAAAAAGGTAAATGGATTCCTAAACATATTTCTGTACCTGACTCTCCTGTTGAGAAGCAGATGTTTTTGAACTCCTTGGTTTTGTCACTCCCTCCCAGAAGTGAGAATCCTCTGCCTCTTCTGATGCAGCGTCCTCAAATACATCAGAAGTCTCTGTTTCACAACAAAAGGCACACACGTCAAATTTAGCTTGCATTTTGCTTGATGGAAATATGCTCAAAAGCAAACTGACTAGACACGTTGCTGTAATGAGACACAAGGAATTCTCAAATGTAAAAACACACCTTTTCTGTCTGCTTGGTCTGGATCATCACTGGACGCAGAAGTCTCCTCTGCTGTTACCTCCACTGCTTCATCATTACCAGCCAACATCTCATCAAGACTCCTGAGCTCCTCTGAGATCTGCTCTACTTTACGCTTTGTATCCGCTGGGAAATAAAGAAAAAAAAGAAGAAATAATGTAACTAAGTATTTTCTAAAATTAGACTGTACTAGTGTCCTGCTTCAACAGGAAGTAACTATTATATCATTGACTGCCAGAGACATCTATAAATGGGGGGGCACAATCCTATACGTCTTGTGTGTGAATTTCTGACTTGGGTGCAATGTATTTCTGTCCCAGTAGGAGGCAACACTTCTATTTTCTCCTATTAGGAGGTTGATGAACTGTGAGTTGTGAAAGGAAAACCGCAAGAGGAATGTGGAAAGTGAGCAGAGATATAAGCATTGACACTGGCATAGAGTTTGTCTGGCAGTCCATCTGGTAGAGTGTCGCAATCAGGGAGGAGGGGGGCGTTGCATGTGACATTGCGCTAATCATTGCAGACAGTGAGAACTGTTACTGATCACCGTCTCTTGTACCGTTACCAAACCATTATTCAAGAAAGGAGATCAAAATGTGATGCAAGTACCATGTTCTAAATCTGCAGCCATTTTGTCTTTAAAAGGCTTTCGAAATGTCACTAGAGCTAAAAAATTTCCACTTACACCAGTCACCATTTTGCTTTAATTTGCCTCTACAGAAAAAGCTAATTTTATCTATTTGCCGATAGACGATTTCTAAACATTCAGAAAGGCTAAAACCTTTCTGGTGAAAGAAGATAGTCTAAAATTTCACTACACATTTTCAATGTTCATGTAGTCGGAAAACTCAATGTTATGCGAGTTCTCAAATTTAAGTGATAATCCCCCAAACCTGGCAGTATGGAGCTCTCTGCTTTCAACATGGGGGGGCAATCAATGAGTTAAGGATTGTGGTGTCTAAAACCTCTGTCACTATGACTTTAATGTTCATCAACTCACAGACTTGGGCTTTGACGTAGTCCATGTACTGTTGGGCACTTAGTGCTGGCTGGCACACGATACCCTGGGGCTTGGCAGTGGATGGTGGGCGCAGAAATGGATGCTGACACGTTCGACTTGTGTGAACTGTGAGCACATAGCGGCATGACTGGGGTTCATCCACTCGGGCAATGTAGTCACCTGAGCCTTCTTCACACACAAACTTCGGGGGGAAATAAAAATGAAAATGAACTCATACAAGTGCATAGAAGCATTGTTTGGTTCAACATGCAAATTCCCACTGAGTTGATGTCTTTGTTTATTGTTGCAGAATTTAAAGAAAACAGGAAAATCTGAAAGCCAAACAGGCATTGCGGAAATACGAATGTATTTAAATCTCTCACCCGGACTTCAGTCTCTCTGGGATTTCCATTTAAGTCACACTTGGATCCATTAACATAGGTCTGACTGTGGTAGCGCTTCAGTCGGTGCTGTTTAGAGGCCTGTAAGATCAATAGAGAAGAGGTTTTCATTCAGCTGCAAATTAAATGTAACATCGAAAACCACCCTCAAAATTGGGTGGTTTCGAGTCTGATTACCATTACAACTACCAAATACAGACAGGCTATAAAAAATCTAATTAAGTTGGACCGGTTAATTATAAATACATTAATATTTTTCTGTATAAATGCTGCATTCCCAATTTCTCAGTGATAACTACCTTCTTTAATAAGGCCAAAACGAATCATATAAAAGGGTCAACACCAAAGCATTTTGAACTGTTATATAAGTGCTTATAAAAACAGTTTTATCAGGGAAACAATATATGAAAATTGGGTAGGACTTGTTTTATAAACATGTGTGTGATGACTTATACACACAAAGAGTGTATGTATTAGAATGTGTGTTTCAGATCATGTATGTAATTAGGAGAAATATCCAGTAATTGTACGATTAATATTGGGTCATTCAGTGTAATTTAAGTTTGAGACATTCCTGAAAAGTACAATTTGTAATTGTCTGATTTCACACTATCAATAAAAAAGCAAAGAGTTGTTATAAGTAGTCCAAGTTTGAAAGCTTTATACAATTTTATTTTTTATTTTTACCAGTATCAACAAATCACTCCAAACAAACCATGTACTTGTAGGAGCTGGGAAATCAAAAGATTAGTGACTTCCTCTCATGTGGTTACACCTCTCCATGGCTGTTTATTCACATACAATCACTGGCAGAGCCGGATTTATATCTGTCTTTACCTCAAATATTGATTCTTTTAAGCACAGTTTAAAATAAAAATTGTTTGAGCTCTTACTCTTACTTGACTGGAATTATATTGGCTTTGATAATGCAAAGATCACTTGAGATGGATCTTATCTACTACACTTCTGGGTTCGCTTTTTATGGCATAATGTTGGAAAACTCTTCATATCATTTTTTTTACATCAAAAATTAGACTAGATTAAAGACTCTTGGCAGCCAAGGGCCCACTGCAACTTATAACTCAATGGTTCAACTATTATACAATCATACACTTCAGCTGAGAACATCCAGGAAAATTGAGGTTACCTTACCTTTGCTGTTTCATTGCTCCAATCAAATTCAGACTCATAATAACCTAGGAAGAGAACGTCCCCTTTAATTTCTGTGTCTGAGGAGAGAAAAATGAAATCAGTTAAAAGCAGCTGACAAAGCAATGTTGAGGGGGAAAAGAAAAAAAACACAACTTCGAACAAGAGAATCACAGTTACCTTCAAGGTGGTACTGTCTGATATGCTGACCGTGGCAGAACTCATATGTCCACCAGTCTTTTGTCTGCATGAAGCACAGAGAACATTTCTTTTTTTTCTAATTCTACTGGTTCTCACAATGTTACGTTACGTTAGAGCAAATAGCTTGAAGGTGCTGTGTGTTTTAGGTTGCATTTGTGCATCATGTTGGATGACATTCTTGATGTGCTTTTAGCACAATCACACATGTATTATCTCGCAGTTGTCTACATGGATCACCCAAAATGCATTTGCCAAGTGTGATGTGTTCATATAAAAAAACAAAAAAATTGTCATTAATATATGTTTTAAATTGCTTTTACGTGAAATTTCATTTTAGGCACTGCAGAAATGGACTCTCAGATGCTAATTTCACATACAGTAGATAGTTGAGACAAACCTTCACTAGACACGGGGCAGTGTGCATTGCACTGAGGAGGTCTGGGATGTCAGGTCCAGTGTATCCTTGCGAATCAGGCTCAGAGGCAGTGTCCTGGTGAAACCGGACAGCCTGCGCTGGAAGCCGGCACTCATACATCTGCTTGTACTTGCTGGACACCATCATAACCTCCTCTGTCTTAGTCTGAAGGAAACAGACAAAACAAACATAGTCATCAAAACTGTAGTATTCTTAACAGATCTGTTCACAAGCTTTCCAGATTCCTGTATTAACACTGAAAGAAGTTTCCTTGATGTAATGACTACTGGCTATTGAAATATCCATTTTAAATGAACTTTCAATGTAAATGAATGAGTGTGTGTAAGTGGTTCAATATCTTATGTATCCACAGTCATTTTGTGCAAAAATCTATTTAAAGTTCATCAAAAGCAACTTGACTTTCCTATGGTTATCTGCCACATTTACAGTGTTTTTTTCTTGCATCAAATTCCCTCTTTGTGTTTTTGTCAAGCTGGGGTGGATGTATAGAAACAAAAAGAGATGGACTTTAGCTACGGCCTGTAAATGTAAAAGTAATCTACTTGATTTGACTCAACTGAATCATAATGTCATTTAAACTCAAATACATTTTTGAATGAATGAGGTTTGTGAATTTTGTCGCCATCATTGCGTGTTCTTCTAAAGGTCAGTATTGACAGAATGATTACAGCAGAACCAACATGCATTAATGTTCTTTTGGGCTGACTTCTTCTTTCATGAACATTGTGAATATGACCTTTAAGTGCAGCAGTCACTAGTGTAATGCAAAAAAGTACTTAAGTACTTTTTGGGAATATCTATTCATTACCTGGGTTTTTATATTTCTAATTTTTACTTGTACTACACTACAGATTAAAAACGAAATTGGGTGGAAGCAGACTGCAAATACCCGAAACAAGCATGAATCATGACCTCAAAAATAGTTTGCCAACTCCGGTTCTATATCTAGTGATGCAACACTGAGTATAAACTTCATCATTCTGACTGCTTTACTTTTTCACTGTACATCCATTTTCAATTCTTAGTTAATGTAATACCAGAACAATCATTTTTAATCAAGTACACTAAATATCAGATAAGAGGTCGACTTAAGCAATATTACAATAGGAGATTTTATCTTCTACCAAAGTCATTTTCTGGTTAAGATAGTTTTACTTTTACTAAAGTGTGGCGTTCAGGTACTTCATGCACCACTGGTGACACATTAGCATAGAACTTGAGCTGGTGTAGATGTTTATTATTAACTCTCCGGTTTTATTATTGTACAACAGTAGTGAATAAAGTCTGAGAAGTGAGGAAGCTGAGGTTGTTGTGACAGCTGTCAGCAGAGGCTGCTGCGTAGCTTACTGTCAAATAAGCATTAAAGCGTCTCCCTGCAGCTCTGCACGTCAAATAGATGGTTAACCTGAAAGACCAACAAGCAGGCTATCTTCACCTGCCTGTCCAGTGGTTCTTTAATTCAGATAAATATCCACCGCTCGCTGACGGCAGCGTACTTTCAGGTTAGCTTGCTAGCTGTTAGCTTCCCCCGAACACCTCTCTCACCTGCCCCAGGATAACGGGATCCGGAAGAATTTGAATGCCATATTTCATCTCGTTCAACTCCTCCAAATTCAAGAAGGAGAGAACGTAGAAGGGACATATCGACAAGAACACACACAGTTTCTTCAGCCAGCGAACCAAGGAAGCAGCCATGATTGACTCTCTCCTCGGTGCCGTTTGTCTGACAGCAACAACACGCAGGACTCCTGACATGGTAGCAGCGGATTGGTCGAAATGAGACGCGCTCTTCTCTCATTGGATGATTTTTCTGTATGTCAACGGCCGGTTTAATTCTATGGGTGCGTTAGTTTCACGACGCCGGCAACACAACCGGCGGGCGGCTTCCCTTCGCCTCCGTCGCGTTAAACAACGCACATGTCGGCCGTCTCCTCAAAATAAACTCACACCGCGAGACGGAAACCAGACTTCCACTGGCCTGATTGCCGAGGCGGGTTCACGAGACAATTTGGCCAATTTAGCGATCATGCGGACTACTGTATGATTTTTGCAACACAAGGTTACTGTTCACTAAGGACTCTAAGGCTGATGTGTGTTCAGGTGCACGTGTCAAACTTCTTCATCTTGTGCTATTGAGCACAAAGCTACACAATAAAGCTACACAAATAATAAAGCTGCACTTTATATATATATATATATATATATATATATATATATATATATATATATATATATATATATATATATATATATATATATATGGCACATATTCCTCCTCTCCTCTCACAAAGCTTCTCCTCCTCCTGCTGGCTGACAGCTGATCGCTGTGTTGAGGTGCGGTGCTCTCCTCCTCCTCTCTCCTCCTTTCTCTCCTCCTTTCTCTCCTCTTCTCCTCTCCTCCTCCTCCGTGCTGCTGCCGCTGCAGGGAGCGTCCGTCCACAGCCTGCAGTGCTGCGATGTGCGGCCAGTCTTCCGTTTTTTTTGTGCACATTTAAATCTAATTCCATTTGCAGGACGCACGGAGGAATACGCAGACCGAGAGGGGCGACCTCCGTGCAAGGAGGGAGGTGAAGCAGCTTTACACTGCGCGTCTTTGCACTGAGGTGAGCCCCCCCTTTTTTTCCTCCTTCTGATTCGGCTGTAATAACAGGCCTAAGATCTCTCCTTTGCATTTACAACTCGCGAAACATAAATATCAGAAAGATTGTTTTGTAAAGATAGTTGTTGCTAAAATAAAATAATGGCAAATGCAATAGGCTCTAGCATTAGAGGGGAAAAAACGTGCTTCAGCATGTAAGGCGTGTAAAGACCCATCAAGCTTTGTGTGCATGTTTTTTCTCCTCCTGCAGTCTTCTTCACGACAAGGTAGGCTAATAGGCCTGTCTGAGGAATCGCGTTGTAGAGGCTCCTATGCTCGCTGCTCCGGGTTGCAGGACACACGATTGCTTAACTCTGACATTTTTCTTATGTTGGAGGATGCTCGGGCGGCGAGGTGAAGCTGATGGCACGACTACGTTGCGGTGATTTAATATTACAGAAAGCGAATGGATTCAATTGAGGCAGCGGATGTGTCACGCGTACTTTGGGAGGGACACGGAGCCGTATCTCCGTCTACAGCAGCGCTGCTTACCTCCCCTCGAACCCCTTTTTACAGCATGACTGAAGAGATTCTTCCTCACAGCTCTGTAACACAAGCCCAGTGTTTGAGGATGGATTCACCATAACAGCTCAATTTCATTAAAAAACATGAATATGCAGAGAGTGGATGATGCGAGCTTATCATGGCTCATTTCACACCGTTAGGACGTGTGGTTGTTATATTATTTTCCTAATTAGAATTAAACTTGCAACAGCTCCTCATTTTCTACTGCTTTGGTTCGTTTTGTGCCATGATAGTCTGGTTGGAAGTCTTTCACTAAATCTTTGCTCTGAAATAAGATCTTAGTTTATCAGTTTTTTGTAATTTCACATATAAATATGTTGATTCAAGGAAACTGTAGTTGTAAACTAACATAGATTTTTTTTTGTGATTCTGCCTACTTTTGTTGTAGTGTTATTTCATGCTCTCCCCCTGAGATAATCAGAATTAATTAGTCCACTGACTGACAGTTTCAGGATATAGATTAGAATCTTCTTTATTATTATTTATTATTGGAAACACTTCCCAGTTCTAAGAGCTGGTACACACTAACCCATCACATAATAGAAGAAGAAGGAGGAGGAGTTTTACCAGTCTCCATTTAAGATTTTATTGATTTTCTTCCAGCTTATAACAAGGCTAACCCCCCACCACCACCCCCATGATTTCATGATTTCCCCTGGGAGCCATGAGATCACGAGGAGCAACTCTGAGTGCACAAATGTTTTTATGTGACGGGGCACTTGCTCTGAGCACTTAATTTAGTTATATCGTATGTGTGATGTCGTAGTGAATCGTTCTTTCCGAACCAGTTAACGTTGAAGTTGACATTTCCTGTATTGTATTATCTTTATGCATGAATCTTAATGTTGACAAGCCTCTTTAGGCAAAAACACCATACTGCTTAAAACAAGAAAAGCTGAACACCGATCCAACATATGCCAGAATTCTAAAGGCAGTTCACAGCATGTGTTTCCCATAACATCTCTTCGCTCAGATTTTTGGCCATCGAGCTTGATAAACCTCCTGTAAGAGGAGATGAAATCTATTCTTAAATGAGCGGCATTCTGGATTTTCACCCTTGACACTCTGGTTCCAAAAGACCTTTATAAAGATTTTGAGTTATGTTCATTATTTGTAGTCTTTTGCCTTTATCTTTTTGTAGACCCTTTGGCATTTATATGTGTAGCCTGGAAGAGTATATATATATATATATATATATATATATATATATATATATATATATATATATATATATATATATATATATATATATATATATATATATATATATATATATATATATATATATATATATATATATATATATATATATATATATATATATATGGGCGACACGGTGGAGCAGTGGGTAGCACTGTTGCCTCACAGCAAGAAGGTCGCAGGTTCAAGACCGCCTTGGGGCCTGGGTCTGGGACCTTTCTGTGTGGAGTTTGCATGTTCTCCCCGTGTCTGCGTGGGTTTTCACCGGGTACTCCGGCTTCCTCCCACAATACAAAACATGCTCAGGTTAATTGGCAAATCTAAATTGCCCATAGGTGTGAGTGTGTGTGTGAATGGTGTGTGAATGGTGTGTGTGCCCCACGATTGGCTGGCGACCATCTGGGGTGTATCCCCCTGCCTCTCGCCATAAAATGCGCTGGGATAGGCTCCAGCAGACCCCTGCGACCCCGAAAGGGAATAAGCGGGATAGAAAATGGATGGATATATATATATATGGCTCTCACTGATGGATGTGTGTGGCTTTTTCTGTGTTCTGCCTAGCCATTTTTTTTACTTTTTTCTTCTTGTCTCCAGATGGGGAAGCCGCTCATTCATTTCTGTGATTATCTACGTGGTTTCTGGGGATGCAGGTGTCTACAAGGGATGTGTCACTGACTGGATAGTGCCAGTTGGGTAAATTTTCCTCATAAATACTTTTAGAACATGCATGCATGCAGGGCTGCTGGAAATTAAGTGAAATTGAGCGAGTTTCTAAGTATGTATGAGAAATACAGACTCCATAAATAACAAGAAAAGAATTCGATGATTTTGTGTTAATTTTGGTCCTGAATGGGAAAAAAAGGACAATGCATGATCAGCCTGAACAGCCATAGTCTAGTCCTTATGTTCATGGCCTACCTAACTTGCCTTTTGTTCCCTTTATAACATATTTTTGCAGTTGAAAACAAAGAACGAAAAGAAAGTTCAGGGAATACAAGCCAGTGGGGCTAGAGCGATTGAAAGAAAGAAAGAAATTAGAGATATTTGGTGCTCGATCAGATCAGATTACTATACAGATTGAACCACAAATAGTTGCTCTACATGTAAAGAATGTATGACCAGCCTCCACCGCACACACACGCAGAGCAGCTATACACGGTCTTACTGTAAATAGACTTTTTGTTCATCAAAGAAGGGACGTTAGAGAAGCCTCATTGTGTAGTTGTGAAGTGAAACATCTGTTTCCAGTAGAAGTTGCATAAACAAAGTGAAGAGGACAGATGATAGCAAAAGAAAATGAAACTTACGGAGGGAGAAAGCAACTACCAAATTCCAAGATTTCTGTGTTTGATAAACTATTAAAGTACTAGTTTTCCACAATGACAAGCTTGCTAAAAATTAAAAGAATTCTTCATTCTGCTATTCCAGCAGGTTCATGTTTTATCCCTGGCTGCATGATTTTTTTTCTGTGTGGCATTCTGTTACATGTTTCTTGTGGTGAAAGCTGATCCGTAAGCGTAGTTAAACAGCAGACATTTCAGACATAACACATATAATAGCATAATATTATATTACTTAGGGAATTCGAGCACTATTTTTAAATCATGTGTGAGTATTTTACTGTGTTCATATTGGTGTCTAGTAACATCTCTCAATTTAATGTTACCCAAATCCACTAGAAATATTCTGTGAAGCCAACCATATTTGGGATTGAAGGGCTGGGTTAAAAAATGGAAAAAAAGCCATTTTTAACTAGTAGGGGTGAATTGAATTATCTAGTGGTGTAACTTTCCCCTTCTTATTATGTTGATGTATTTATCATCATGTATTTCGTTGATAGCATTATTCTGTCAATGCTGTGTGACGGCTGCCCTGCTGCTCATTCAAGCTGTTTGTCTTTTCTGTCAGGTTTTAAGATGCGCTCCCTGAGGAGGACGGTGTTGCTCGCCATCCTGGTGTCTGTGGTGCTGGTACTGGCCCTCCTCCATTCGTGGCCCACCCGCGGCTACGCCACGGTGGACGTGTGGCAACGACCCGGGTCCATAGTGGAGAGGCATCTGGAGGAGAGGCTCCCAGAACCGGACCACCAGTTAGGCAACATCCCGTTTCGCGTGAGGGACAGTGTGGCAAAGTACGAGGCGTTTTTTTTTGTTGTTTTTTTTAACCACTCCATTTATTGATTTACTGATTTACTCTCACACACATATGTCTTTGATGATTTGCTTGCCAGCTTGTTGGCACGTAACGGATGCGTATGTGAGGGCGAGAGTGGAGGTGTGAACCTGCCCTTCGTCCAACTCCTATTCCCGCGAGTGTCAGCTCACCCGCTGCACACTGCCTTCGAGGCCTCCGAGCTGGAGGAGATGAAGAGGAGGCGAGCCAAGGAGTACAGGAGTTTCCAGAGGAGGTGAGCATCGTAATACAGAGACTTCACAGGAGCTCAGAGCTGAATATAACCGCACAACTGCTGGCAAAACAATCCATATTTTGCATTATGCAGCAGGATGCTGGATGTATTCAGGTGTTAAAACCAGTTCATTTAGCTCTGCATGAGTTTTATGGTCATGACCATTCAGTTTGTGTCTGACCTGGATGAATCCAGCTTCTCCCTTTAGTCTGAACCATCATGATTCATTATTCTACAACCAAAACACAAAAGGAGATCTCTATAGTGGCCAATTAGTATTTTTTTTATTCAAGAACAAAATCTTAAGGTTACATGATCTTTTATTACAGTAATAGCTGCTATTAAGATATTTACCCAGATCTAACTAGAATCAGAATCAGAATTGTATGTCTGTGAAGGTTCTCAGTCATCCAGATCATCTTTATCTTGTAGAGTTGTAGAGAAAAGCGATTGGAGTTCTTAGTTTGGTTGAAGACATTCCCAGTTTCAGGGTTATGGTCATGTTAGTTTTGTTTTCCCCTCTGAGCTTTAAAGTCCTGAGTTCCCCGGTACAAGGGAGCACAGAGGAGGAGTGTATGCAAACTCATCCCAGCGAAGGAGCGGGTAGGGGTGCCAAGGAAGGCGCTGCATTGTGTCGTGTCAGTGCCTTTAAAAAGAAAAAAATACTCACTGGAATTGACCTCGTAGTCTCATTATTCCTGATACCATCACCGCATGTTGTGTGAAGGTTAAGCATCTTCCTGATTACTGAACTGAACATCCCCCTCCCTCCCTCCCTCCAGGTCACAGACACCTGCAGATGTGCTCATTATTGCAGAGGCTAACAATCCCTTACAGTATCCAACACAGGGGGTGGAGGTACGACCTCTGAAAACAATCATCATCCCAGGTAACTTCAGCTAGAGCCAGGCACACAGGACTTGCTTGTTAAATTAGATTTACGTCAAAACAGTTGAAACCAGATGTTGCAGCCCCATAGGAAGCACATATAAGAAAAGTAGGTCTGCAAGTAGCTGACTGCTTTTAATTGTCTATTTCAATTCAAATCTTTACTCACTGAACAATAGTTGTTTTCATTTTTTTAGGAAGTAAAGTTATCTCCTGCCTTACAAACCATTTACTAATCGAAACTATAAATATCTTTTCATGTGAGACAGATTTCTGTGAAGGAACAGGAACTGGTTCATTTATTATAACAACTTGGTACAGTCATACAGTGGGCCGTATCGGACCATTTAGTGGGTCGGTTCTGGCCCTCATGCCGCATGTTTAGCACCCCTGGTCTGGATAATATAAAACGAACTGTAGGCAAACACATGTTGACACATTCTGTGTTGTGGAATGATCTGGCGCATGCTAACCGCTTTGAAAGCGTCACATTTTTTCAATATCTGCTCACAGGAAGTGGAAGAAATAAAGTGCTGTAGACTATAGCCACTAACCATTTAAATTGTAATCACATTTTCAGGCTTGGCCTTACATGAGCTTTCCAGAGATCATTACTCAGTAAGTATTTCAATATGGTCGCCTTTTTTCTTTCATATTTTATCTGCTGTCCTTGCACCATGCGAACCTGCTTTCCTTGTGTATTGCTGCAGATAAACCTCACTGCCACGCTGGGGACGCTGAACGTGGCGGCAGAGGTGGACGCGGTGAAAATCAAAGGTGACGGCGAGATGCACATGTCACTGTCGAGCAGCCTCTTGCCAAACCTGAACCGACAGCTGCAGCTAGTCACCTACACCAACACGCTGTTCCACCCCAGCACTGCAGACACAGGTGAGGCCTCAAGAGATCATGCTCACGTCCTAACAGTGGAGAAACCTGTGTGTGTAACTAATGAACGCTATTGAGGTACCTGAGGCATCACATTTTCAAGGTGCTGTGTTGTTCAGTTTAACATCACACAGATATTTTGTTGACTTTGTCTTCATTTTTGTCATTTTGCTATCTTCACATCTGCTGTGTCTCACTACTTTTAAATCATAGTAATGAATAACATTTTAAGCTGTCCTAGTCAACTGTGCAGACAGTGTCGGTATGCGAAGTTTGCAGAGGTTTAGACATGTTGAGACGGGTTGACTTTGCCTCAATAGTTCATTGACATGAATGAGTCAATATGAGGAACAGAGACAACGCCTGAAAAATGAAGATCCGATTTACTCCTCTGAATTTACTGCCAACATTTTAACTGTGTTGGAGGGTGTTCATTTCACTGTGATTTCAGAAACAACTATAATCAATGGGATTCAATATGTGTATATGCCAAACAACAGTGGGAGTGGAGACCACTGCTTTTTCCAATCATAACGCATAAATCATACTACAAAACAAAATGTAGATACACACTCTCGCTTACCGCCAATCACCTGCACATGAGAGCTCACCAATATGTTTTCCTGAAACCATACACTACCAAGAGTTCAAAAGGAATATTACCATACATCCATACATTTATAATGGCTCCATGAGCGGGACGAGACAGGTTTGATCCTCATCAAAGTTGATTCAAAGTCGTTTGTGTTGTGTCTTTCAGTGCAGTTTGAGACGGAGGGGCATCAGGCCACCTTCAGTATCAAGATTCGTCACGGTGTGACTCCAAAACTGTACAACACGGGATCCAAAGGAGGTGGACAGCATCCATAGTCATGGTTTCATTATGTAATAACCAAATTTAGGTATTTCTAAGTGAATACCTTCCATAACTGTTGTCTGATCTTTCTTCCCTTTAGACTACAATATCAGCGCTCTCGTTACCATAGCGACCAAGACGTTCCTGCGTTATGATAAACTTCAAGATCTCATCGACAGCATAAGAAGATACTATCCCACTGTCACCATAGTAATCGCTGATGACAGCGAAAACCCCCAAACCATCTCAAGGCCTTACATCGAGCATTACATCATGCCTTTTGGAAAGGTAGTGTAGCCAAGCTGATGGGGAGGCTCACAGATTGCAGAGAATACACTCTGTAGTAGAGAGTACACTCTGCGTATTCAGTGTATGCTGCTGCTGTTGTTGCCCTGTGGATCAGCTCAGTGTTCCGTGTCGTACTGTAGGGCTGGTTTGCCGGACGAAACCTGGCCGTTTCCCAAGTGACCACGAAGTACGTGCTGTGGGTGGACGACGACTTCATCTTCACGGCCAGCACCAAGCTGGAGAAGCTTGTGGATGTTTTAGAGAGGACGACTCTGGATCTGGTGAGTGGCAGACACGTGAACTGGTGTTTTTATGGCAAGCCATTTTATTGTGTGTTGCAGATATCTGTATTTTAATTTTGCCTGACACAAGGCGGGGCCGGAGGCTGAACCCAAATGCACGACTCTTCACGGATCGATCAAAGAAAAGGTCTTTATTATGGTTCCGTACAAAAGATTCACTCTGACGAGGAATAAACAAAAAATCACTCTTACGAGGAATAAACAAAAAATCACTCTTATGAGGAATAAACAAAAAATCACTCTTACGAGGAATAAACAAAAAATCACTCTTACGAGGAATAAACAAAAAATCACTCTTACGAGGAATAAACAAAAAATCACTCTTACGAGGAATAAACAAAAAGTCACTCTTACGAGGAAAAATAACGAGGCAAAGGCCGACAAAACAAGACTGGGAACTTGAGCATGAGAGAACAAAACCTGGTAGTACTTGGAGCTGGGCGCTGGCTCTGACACATGGGACGTGACGAACTGGCACAGGACAAGGGGAGACACAGACAATATATAGGAGAGGTAACAGGGCACAGGTGGAAACAATCAGGGCAGGGGAAGGCAATCACTGTGGCGGGAAACACACAAGGGCAGGAAGCAAAGGTGCCTGAAACAAGAGGGAAGGGTCATTTCACAATAAAACAGGAAGTGCAGGACAAGACAACACGAGTGACAACTTAACATTTACGACGAGACATGACAGTACCCCCCCTTCTAGGGACGGCACCAGACGGCCCAGGCTCCTGAGGATGGCGGCGGAAAAAGTCATTTATGAGGCCCGGGTCCTCAATAAATCTGGAGGGTATCCAGGAGCGCTCCTCCGGACCGTAGCCCTCCCAGTCAACCAGGAACTGGCGTCCTCTGCCTCTGTTCCGGACTGCCAGTAGCTGCTTAACTGTGTATACTGGACCGCCGTCAATCATTCGGGGGGGTGGTGGGGGCTTGGCAGGAGGGACCATGGGGCTATCCTTAACTGGTTTCAGTCTCCCCACGTGGAAAGTGGGATGGACCCTGAGGGATCTGGGGAGACGAAGACGAACAGCAGCAGGGTTAATCATTTTTTCAACAGGGAAAGGACCAACAAACCTGGGAGCCAGCTTCCTGGACTCTACGTGGAGGGGCAGATCCCTGGTGGATAGCCAGACTTTCTGGCCAGGCTTGTAGACGGGCGCTGGGCAGCGCCTCCGATCAGCAGCCCTCTTCATCCGGGCCGAGGTTCGCAGGAGGGCCCTGCGGGCTGCTGCCCAGACCCGCCGGCAACGACGAACTAGGGCATGCGCCGACGGCACCGCTACCTCCTTCTCTGTGTCAGGAAACAGAGGAGGTTGGTAGCCGTAGGCGCCTTGGAATGGTGTCAGACCGGTGGCTGCGGTGGGGAGGGAGTTGTGGGCATACTCGACCCAAGCCAGGTGCTTACTCCAGGTTGCAGGGTTCTGGGAGATGAGGCAGCGGAGGCAAGTCTCCAACTCCTGGTTGAGGCGTTCAGTCTGTCCATTGGACTCGGGGTGGTACCCCGACGTGAGGCTAACTGTGGCCCCAATCAGCGCACAGAACTCAGACCAGAACCGTGATACAAACTGCGGGCCCCGGTCGGACACTATGTCTCTAGGGAGGCCATGTAGGCGAAAAACATGAGTTAGCATTATCTCCGCCGTCTCCTTGGCTGACGGCAACTTAGGCAAGGCAATGAAATGCACCAACTTGGAAAAACGGTCCACCACTGTCAATACAGTGGTGTTACCTTCAGATGAGGGAAGTCCCGTAACAAAGTCCAGTGAAATGTCCGACCAGGGCCGACTGGGAACTGGGAGAGGATGGAGCAATCCCATCTGAGGTCTCGAGGATGTCTTGTTCTGGGCGCAGACTCGACAGGCCTCCACATACTCCCGGACATCCTGTTCCATCGCAGGCCACCAGAAGCGTTGCCTGACGACAAACATAGTACGACTCACCCCTGGGTGGCAGGTAAGCAGGGAGGTGTGAGCCCAGTGAATCACCTGAGGTCGCAGGGGCGCTGGGACAAACAGCCGATTGGCTGGGCAACCACTAGGTGGCGGGCTCTCACCGTTGGCCTGCTTCACCTCAGCTTCTATCTGCCAATTCACCGCCCCTACCACACGTTTCAGTGGCAGGATGGGCTCGGGGACCTTGGCAACAGGCTCGGGGTCATAAAGGCGAGAGAGGGCGTCTGGCTTGGTGTTCTTGGACCCCGGCCTGTAGGACAAGACAAAATCAAAACGGTTAAAAAACAATGTCCATCTAGCTTGACGTGCGTTTAAGCGTTTAGCCTTCCTAATATACTCTAAATTTTTGTGGTCCGTCCAGACGAGGAATGGTTGTTGAGCTCCCTCCAGCCAATGTCGCCACTCCTCCAGGGCCACCTTCACCGCCAGTAGCTCCCGATTCCCGACGTCGTAGTTGCGCTCCGCTGATGAGAGCCGCCTGGAAAGATAGGCGCAGGGGTGCATCTTCTGGTCCTTCTCTGACCGCTGCGATAAAACAGCCCCCACTCCTTCACTGGAGGCATCCACCTCCACCACAAACTGACGATTTGGGTCAGGCATTGTGAGAATGGGTGCTGTCGTGAACATGGCAATCAACCTCCTGAATGCCTGGTCAGCCTCAGGGGACCACTGGAAGGGTGTCAGAGGAGATGTTAATGCATGGAGTGGTGCCGCTATTGCGCTGAAGTTTCTGATGAACCGCCTATAGAAGTTAGCAAACCCCAGAAATTGCTGAACCTTCTTGCGGCTATCAGGAGTTGGCCATTGAGCCACAGCGCTAACTTTAGCCGGGTCCATCTGTATCTGTCCCGAGGCTACAATAAAGCCAAGGAACGATACTGTATCGGCATGGAAATCGCATTTTTCTGCTTTAACATATAGCTGGTTCTCCAGCAGGCGCTGGAGAACCAGTCTGACATGATGGACATGAGTATGCTGATCAGGGGAAAAGATCAAAATGTCGTCCAAGTACACAAACACAAACAAATTCAAAAATTCACGGAGGACATCATTAATAAAAGCCTGAAATACTGCAGGGGCGTTGGCAAGTCCAAATGGCATGACTAGGTATTCATAGTGCCCTGATGGTGTGTTAAACCCAGTCTTCCACTCATCCCCCTCTCTAATCCGAACCAGGTGGTAAGCGTTTCCTAAGTCTAGCTTCGTGAATATCTTTGCTGACTGAAGCTGTTCAAACGCGGAGGCCATAAGGGGCAGAGGGTAGCGGTTCTTAACCGTAATGGCATTAAGGGGGCTATAGTCTATGCAGGGACGGAGCGAGCCGTCTTTCTTCCCCACAAAAAAGAAACCGGCTCCCGCAGGAGATGACGAGGGACGAATAAGGCCCGCCTTGAGTGAGGTGTCAATATACTCCTTCATGGCCTTTTTCTCGGGACCCGAAATGGCATAAAGTCTCCCCTTAGGAATCGGAGCACCTGGAATTAAGTCAATGGCACAGTCATACGGTCTGTGGGGAGGCAAGGACGCAGCCTTGCTTTTGCTGAATACCTCCCCCAAGTCATGGTAGTCCACGGGTACAGTTGCTAGGTCTGGTTCTTCCCCAGGAGATGGGTCTGCCCCTCTAGTATAGACCTGACCTATTGCCCGTCTCTGACCCGCGGCTAAACAGTTCTCCACACAATTCTCTCCCCAGGCTGTGATAATTCCGGTCTCCCACTTAACATGGGGGTTGTGCCTAGACAGCCATGGGTATCCGAGAACCATTGGGTGCCGAGCAGAGTTAAAAAGGTAAAAGGACATCTGTTCATGGTGGTCGCCAACCTGAACATGGAGTGGTTCAGTCTTATGGGTTATTCTAGAAATAAAACGGCCATCAAGGGCAGTGGCTTCCAGAGGCTGGGATAGCAATTCAGTCTTGACTTGCCACTTGCGGGCCAAATCCCAGTCTAACAGGCTTTCGTCAGCCCCTGAATCAATTAGAGCCCCTACTGAATTAGTGCGACCCGTCAGGGTTACCTGGACAGTCGTCAGTGCGCGAGGGGGAGTTTCTGGCGTAGACAGCTGTCGCCCCCGAGTGCCTCCTCTCCCTGCTGGGCGCCCACCTTTCACCGGACATGCAGCCAGCAGATGTCCAGTCTCTCCACAGTAAAAACATCTGCCCTCCAGTAACCGGCGCCGTCGCTCCTCTCTGGACAGCCTTGCCCGCCCCAACTGCATCGGCTCCTCCCTGGGCTCTGGGGGTGCTGCAACCTGTGGAGAAAAATGTGACAGCGTGGCGGGTTGAGCAGCTATCCGGTGGTGAGAAGGTGTCCCGGTCTCCCTCTCCCAGTCCCTCAGCCGATTGCCCGTCCGGATGGCTAGGGCGATGAGGGAGTCCAGGTCTGTGGGTAAATCCAGGGGGATTAGTAGGCTCCGAACGGAGGCAGCGAGCCCCGTCAAAAACGTGTCCCGTAGGGCCGCTTCGTTCCACTCGCTGTCAGCAGCTATGGTGCGAAAGCGGATGGCGTAGTCGGCCACCGTGCGACTGCCTTGCTTTATCGTACTGAGCTCTCTTGCCGCCTCCCTCCCTGGTACTGTACGGTCGAAGACCTTCCTTAAGGAGTCTTTAAAAGAATCTATGGAGGAGCAAATCGACGCTCCTCAAGCCCACTCTGCGGTCGCCCATGCCGCCGCCCGTCCCGTAAGGTGGGAAATCATAAAAGCCACCTTGACTGAGTCTGTCGGGAAAGCTGAGTGCTGGAGTTCATAGTGTAGCTCACATTGCACGATAAACGATCTACAGGTGTCACCTTCTCCGGAGAACTTCTCTGGCGGGGCTAGCCGGAGCGAGGCTGAAGGTGATCCAGGTGAAGCAGGAGTAGCGGAAGAGTTCGGGGGTGGAGAAGGTTCAGGCTGTGATCGAGGAAGGGCCTGCTTGATCTGCAGGGCTAACTCCCTCATCTCCGTGGTCATGGCTGCCTGAAAACTGTCCTGGCTGTGGGCCAACCCTTGCAACCCTCGGGCAAGGGAGGTCAGGTGTTCCTCCTGCCTCGTTAGTCGTGCTTCCTGGGAGTGGACCGCTGTGGTCAGCTGGTTGGAGTCGGCTGGGTTCATGGCTGGCCAGTTCGTACTGACACAAGGCGGGGCCGGAGGCTGAACCCAAATGCACGACTCTTCACGGATCGATCAAAGAAAAGGTCTTTATTATGGTTCCGTACAAAAGATTCACTCTGACGAGGAATAAACAAAAAATCACTCTTACGAGGAATAAACAAAAAATCACTCTTATGAGGAATAAACAAAAAATCACTCTTACGAGGAATAAACAAAAAATCACTCTTACGAGGAATAAACAAAAAATCACTCTTACGAGGAATAAACAAAAAATCACTCTTACGAGGAATAAACAAAAAGTCACTCTTACGAGGAAAAATAACGAGGCAAAGGCCGACAAAACAAGACTGGGAACTTGAGCATGAGAGAACAAAACCTGGTAGTACTTGGAGCTGGGCGCTGGCTCTGACACATGGGACGTGACGAACTGGCACAGGACAAGGGGAGACACAGACAATATATAGGAGAGGTAACAGGGCACAGGTGGAAACAATCAGGGCAGGGGAAGGCAATCACTGTGGCGGGAAACACACAAGGGCAGGAAGCAAAGGTGCCTGAAACAAGAGGGAAGGGTCATTTCACAATAAAACAGGAAGTGCAGGACAAGACAACACGAGTGACAACTTAACATTTACGACGAGACATGACATTGCCTCATCAAAAAGAACATTTGAGATATCCACAGCTATATTCCTCCTATCCACAATCATCATTTCAGATATCCACAACTACTTCCTGTAGGACAAATTATTATATTTTTGCCATTCATGTCTATGGGTATTTTCCCTTCCAGCTACCCACTATGTAATGGCAGACATCTGTAACTGAATTAGGAAAAGTAATAATTTCAGTTTGTGATATCTACAATTTGATTCTGACTCGTCATAATTCCAGTTCATGATGTCTTTAATTCACCACAATTAAAGATATCTGCATGTCCCTTTTCAGATATCTTAAATTATGTTTGAATATATCTATATCTGTAGTTATGACTAGTCAAAATATAATCATAGATATATATTATAAATTTCTAGATATCTTGAACTGTATTCTGATTAGAGATATCTGAAATGGAAGATACGTGCAACTGTGATTCACACCTATTCAGAATGTACAGATATCTTGAATGAGAGTTTTCACTTAGAAAAATGACTTGGAAACGCCTCCACTTTTGGCCGCCACAGATGTGTGAGGATTTGAATGATATTTCAGAGAGTCAAAACAGACTACTATAACTTATAACTAATGATATAGATATCTTGAATGAAATAAGCAAATTTTCAAAAGGTAATTACGACTAGTCAGAAAAACGTTATATGGATATATATCGATATTGACAACCTTTATTTTCAGATATTCAAATTTAACCTATAACTGGTAAATTGGCTTTCCATCTTTTTCTGATATGCCAAGCACTGATACTGTGTGTGTGTGTGTGTGTGTGTGTGTGTGTGTGTGTGTGTGTGTCCAGGTGGGCGGTGCAGTGCGGGAGGCCACAGGTTACACTGCCACCTACAGACAGACTATATCCATTGAGCCCGGGGAGGAGGACGGCGACTGTTTACACATGAGGAGAGGATATCATCACGTCATCCAAGGATTTCCCAACTGTGTCGTCACTGACGGCGTCATTAACTTCTTCCTGGCTCGGACCGACAAAGTCCAGCAGGTCGGCTTCGACCCGCGCCTCGCCAGAGTCGCTCACCTCGGTGAGTACAAGAGAAAGCTAAATTATTCCCATATAAAAAAACACAGAGGAGATTCCTATTTTTATTGGATCCCCATTCGCCTCCACCCCCTTTCTGGGGTCCAGTCGTCAAACAAACAGCCATTGAAAATCACATCGATCAATATACTCTAAACAAGACAAATATTGACATCAGAAAATAAAGTAGATTATACAAAATTACAGTAAAAATAAAAAACAAAATTGTCAAAATAGAACATTTGTAAATATACTACTAAAAATGTATATATATAGTAGTACAATAATAATAACATTAATAATAATAAGTAAAAGTAACATTTTGTTGGATCCATCCATTAAGATGCCTTTATAATCATCCATCCATTGTCTATCCCGCTTATTCCCTTTCGGGGTCGCAGGGGTCTGCTGGAGCCTATCCCAGCGCGTTAAGGCGAGAGGCAGGGATACACCCCAGATGGTCGCCAGCCAATCGTGGGGCACACACACCATTCACACACCATTCACTCTCACACTCACACCTATGGGCAATTTAGAGTTGCCAATTAACCTGAGCATGTTTTTTGTATTGTGGGAGGAAACCGGAGTACCCGGGGAAAACCCACGCAGACACGGGGAGAACATGCAAACTCCACACAGAAAGGCCCCAGACCCAGGCCCAAGGCGGGTCTTGAACCTGCGACCTTCTTGCTGTGAGGCAACAGTGCTAACCACCGCACCACCGTGTCGCCCCCTTTATAATCACTATTACAATTTTATTATATTATTGTCAACCTTTAATAAAGACAAAAGCTTTTCATATATACAACAGCTGGTGGTGACAAAACAGTATTTAGTAAAAAAAACTATACCAGTGTCCCTGTTATTTATACTCCCTGTTTATTATACTAAACTTTATACACTATATAACAATATATCCTATAATAGCTTCCAATCTTTACCTTTTACTACCCCATAGCTGTTATAAGTTTTTGTGTATTGTTTTTGTACCAACAATATATCAAAGATGCATGGAAGATGTCAAAGGCAGTTGACAATGTCAATTTGATCTTGTGAAAACAAGACTTTGTTTGATTTTCTTTAAAAAAAAAAAAAAAAACTACAGAGGAGCCCTCATTTCTACATCATCATATATATCTATATCATCATTACAGGAAATCATCAAACTTAGTCGTCTTTCAGAATAAGAGATTTTGAATTCCACTACTTTTGGATATAAATAAAGTTCTATGAGTTTAACTTAACAGGTTTTGCATGTATGTGGTTGAAATATGTGCTTTTTTGTTTCAGAGTTCTTCATCGACGGTCTGGGATCCCTCCACGTCGGCTCCTGCGATGATGTCATTGTCAACCACGCGACCAAAATCAAGCTCCCCTGGACGAGCCAGTCGGAGAGCGACAAGACTTACGCCAAGTTCCGATACCCGCCCGCCTCCTCCGATGCCACGCACACGAAAAATGGCCTCCTGTTCTTCAAAAACAGATTTCAGTGTTTGACTCGTAATTAGCCCGGCCCCCCGCCCCCCTCCCTGCCGTCACTTACGCCTCTTTACCCTGAAGGTTTCTCCACTCTTCCTTGAGTTGCCAAAGAAGTCCTCCACTGCATCCTGTTACGTAAAGATTTGAGACAAACACTTTTATTTGCCTTCCCTTGAAAGCCTTTACAGCAGTTTTCAGGCTTCATGTTAAAAAAAAAAAAAAAAAAGTTATTGTGCCCTTAGGTCAGTTTTAGCATGTTTATCCCATCAGTGCACAGTTCCAGGGTGAGCGAAGATGTCACAATCCAGGAGCCTGATGAAAAAAGTCCAGGCTCTCTTCTGAAGGGTAAACAGTGCAGCTGTGGAAATAGAGAAAAATAAGCTGTAGTCACATACGTGTCGTCTTGTTTACAGAGACCCAGTTCAATTGCAAATCACAGCATGATGGATTCACAGTTACGAAGGGATCACGTTTTGTGGGAGTTGTCCTTATGCCTGAGTCCTTCATAGACCAAGCTTAAAAGTTAAAAACCAAGAGGTAGCAGCTGCATTCATTGTGAGTCTATTCCAACGTAAGTAGAGGTATGCGTGTCCTTCAAATTGCACTATTCAAAAAGACTGAGCTTGGAAAAGCAATAGTGACATCTGAGAGCGTTAGAATGAGGACTCAACCTGAGGACCCAGCATGAAGACCCAGCATGAGGACCCAGCATGAGGACCCAGCGTTAGGACCCATCACGAGGATTCATTGTGAGGACTCATTGTGAGGATTCAGGGTGAGGACCCAGCGTTAGGATCCAGCATGAGGACCCAGGGGGAGGACTCGTCGTCTGGACTCATCGTGACGACTTATTGTGAGGACTCAGCTTGAGGACCCTGTGTGAGGACCCCTCACGAGGATTCGTTGTGAGGACTCATTGTGAGGACTCATTGTGAGGACTCAGTGTGAGGACTCAGGGTGAGGTACCAGTGTGAGGACTCTTTGTGAGGACTCAGGGTGAGGACCCATCACGAGGATCCATTGTAAGGACTCATTGTGAGGACCGAGCATGAGGACCCAGCGTGAGGACTCGTCATCAGGACTCATCGTGAGGACTCAGGGTGAGGACCTAGCGTGAGGATCCAGTTTGAGAACTCATCGTGAGGACTCATCGTGAGGACTCATCGTAAGAACTCATTGTGAGGACCCAGCATGAGTACCCAGGGTGAGGACTCATTGTGAGGACCGAGCATGAGGACCCAGCGTGAGGACTCGTCATCAGGACTCATCGTGAGGACTCAGGGTGAGGACCTAGCGTGAGGATCCAGTTTGAGAACTCACCGTGAGGACTCATCGTGAGGACTCAGGGTGAGGACCTAGCGTGAGGATCCAGTTTGAGAACTCACCGTGAGGACTCATCGTGAGGACTTAGGGTGAGGACTCATCATGAGGACCCATCGTGATGTACCAGCGTGAGGACTCGTCGTCAGGACTCATCGTTAGGACCCAGTGTGAGGACGCAGTGTGAGGACTCAGGGTGAGGACTCATCATGAGGTACCAGCGTGAGGACTCATCGTTAGGACCCAGTGTGAGGACCCAGCGTGATGACGCAGTGTGAGGACTCATCGTGAGGACTCATCGTGAGGACACAGCATGAGGACTCCATCCAGAGAGCAGCAATCCTGTTGACACAGAGCATCATCAGTGTCCTTCCGAACAACGCCACATGAAAAACACGCCCAAAACACGTTTCACCTGTGGCACCTGCACTCCGTGACGGGTCGAGCCAAAGGTTCGGCAGCTTGCTTTAGGGTCTGTTTTTTAATTATTTTTTTTTTACTGTTGCAGTTCTTCTCGACATCTGTGAGTAAGGATGAGAAACTTTTGGACCCATCGATTCGTCCCATTGATCTGGAGTAAGACCTGGTGTTGCCTGATCTGGGAGCTGCCTTGTTTTGTTTCCTTTTACTTTTTTCATCCTAGTCTTCTGTTGCCTGTCGTTCTGGTTCCTCTAGCGAGCATCTAAAGATGAGGAGAGCGTGCCGGCGAACGAGAATGAAAGCGACTGCATCTTCAAGTGCTGCCTACGCGAGAAGTCGGGCCAACCAAAGTGCATGTTTATTTTTTCTTCATTATAAAAGAAGAAGAAAAGACAGGAGGAGGGCGGAAAAAAAACAAGCACGTCGAGGCGAGAAGTGCGAGGGTGAAGGCTTGTAAATCCACTTTTTATACTGACGGCCTCTCTTATGTCAGAGACTTGACACTCATGCCTGAAGTGACGATACTGTTCTTTTATACCATGGCCTTTAGATGGCGCCTTGTATCACTCTATTGTTGCTTAAAAAATCAAATTACTACTCAGTTTTTAACCGTCATTTGTTATTAGCAAAGAGGTGCCATAGATTTATCAACTGTTTTTATTATTTATTTATTTATTTATTTATTTCCAGAAGAATATTTAAAACTATTTTGTGTAATATTTCTGCCTGTCATGGATTTTTTTTTCTTTTTCTTCATCAAATGTGGACAGGGGTCAGAATCTATTACCACATCAGTGAAACTATCATTAAAAAAAAGCTTTTGTGTAGTTGTGTGTTCAAAAACTTGTCTAACATTAGGATTTATAAGTGTTGACAGATCTATAGCTGAGCTGAAAACTATTTTTAACAGTCTTATTTACTGTGTTAGCACACACATCTATCTTTCTTGCTTCACCCAAGCCGATTTAATTCATTTTGATGCATTATGAGGGTTTCTTTTTAAATTTATAATGTTGACATATTAAAATCTCTGTGGAAACTACACTTTCATTATAAAAGCTGTTGAATTACTTTAAGGGGAGAATAGATACAAAAGGGGGGTGGGAAAATGGCAGTCTACATTATGGTCAAGTGCCCTTTAAGGCCCTGTCACTCATTCTTAAACTGTATATATATGAGCAAAGGTCATAATTATTATGCAATCAGGAACGGTTTTTGCCATGGTGTTGCTGTGTCCTTCACTGCTCCACTCAACATTGGACTGTAACATTTTCACCCACAGGACTCATATTGACCCACATTGATTCCTAAAAGGGAGTCCTGTTTCATATTCAAAATTCAGTTTACATTGTGATGTGGATATAATTTGATTCCTGTTTTTTGTCTTTAAAACACAACAGTTGACACCGGTGTCATAAAAGCTTCATGTGATCTTTTGTTCATATCGGTTCACTTTATCATCATTAGTAAATAAGGGATGAGGAGGACAATGAAACAAATTAAAGCAAGAAAAATTCTTAGATGAAAAGGCTTAATTATGCAGATCATTTTGCAAGTGGACACTAAGTGAAACATTTTATAAAACACATGAGAAACATCTACACCCTAGGAATCAAATACTCACTCTCATCTCATCAGAGAGATGAAGGTTGAGTTGTTTCAGGGACAAAATTCCGATCTGAATCTGGTAAGACAACACTGTAACACACACATACACACACACACACACACACACTGCTACATACCAGGGAGGAACACTGTAAATTGGACCCCAGTCATTCAGACATGCCTTTACTCACATTTATGAAACACGTGTCTTTAGATTTTGCAAACTACTGCAAACAAAGGATCACAGCCAGATGGCGTCCATCTGACTAAACACGTTTTTTTTTTTTATTCTTGTCTATCCAGTTGGATTTGCTGAAAGCGGAAGGTTTCTCTGTGCTCACTAGTTCCGAGCCGCTTGTGGCCGAATGTGCATTCAAAGAAAAGGAAATGGAAGACATCTTGCATCCAGCAATATTTTTTTTTAGTTTTATTGCATAATCATGGAATTTTAATAGGATCCAGAAAGTCTTTCTGCTGGAGAGCTGAGGTGCTGCAGCAGCACATCACATGCCATTCTGTTTGTTTCCTTTAATGTGAGCTGCAAACCAGACTGATATTAGTTCAAGTTATACCTCAATAATCATAAAGTCAGACTTTAGGCAGAAATTTTCTGCTTGTTGGACACAGAGAAAACTTCCTTTTTTTAAACAAAGACTCCTTCATTTTTTACTTTCTGTGATATTCCTAAAGTGATCTAATACCTATGTAATATCTGCACCAGTATTCATAGGAATCCATCTAACAGATGTGGAAATGTTTTACAAGACAGCTTCAACCCTGGTAGAGCTATAAAATGTGGTGCTAAAGGCAACAAAAGATGAAAACATCTGTCCACCAGCTCCAACCAGCTTCATTAAATGTTTAACTAAATGATGCTTTAACTGAATTTCATGTAACTTCAACAGTAATTTTCAGATAAAGATCAGAGCGAATAGAAAGAGATTCGTAGTGTGACATTTTGTTGACAGTGCTCTGCTATATTTTAACTACGTGCATACATTAAATTCTTTAAAAATTCAATATAATCCATCAATGTCTAATATTTCCTCTGACCTTGAATGTTAATCTAATTTATTTAATGCAAATTATTAGTGAAATATTAAAGCCAACATGCTGTGTTTTTTTGGCTGCACCATTTTGTTGAGTGTAAATATATAGTTTAATGCATCTATACATATATATATATATATATATATATATATATATATATATATATATATATATATATATATATATATATATATATATACATATATATCTTCTATAATTGACTTTTTCATCCCCAATAATCTGTTTAATATTTAGAATTTATTTTGAGTTTGAGAGATTTAAGAATTTACTGGCACATCCACTTTATTGAGTAGGAGATGGTTTGAAACAATCCGCTCTCTCTACGCTGCAAAAACGGAAATTTGGTAGGTTTTTGGTAGAATTAGTCCAATAGTGAGTAGAATTGTTTATTCTACCAGCAGATAATTTATTTTATTTCATGTTTTTTTTCCCTGATTTGGGTCATATTGTTCTTTTGAAAACAAGACTAAAATTTACTTTTAAAAATGATATTGAACACCTGGTAAAGATTCCATTTTTGCAGCTCTCTCACAAGTCTTTATTTCTGATGCTCAGTTCAAAATATTACTGACTACAGAGGAGCCCTCATTCCTACATCATCATATATATCTATATCATCATTACAGGAAATCAGCAAACTTAAGTCATCTTTCAAAGCAAGAGATATTGATTTCCACTATTTTTGGATATAAATAAAGTTCTATGAGTTTAACTTACAGGTTTTGCATGTATGTGATTGAAATATGTTTTTTTTTGTTTCAGAGTTCTTCATCAACGGTCTGGGATCCCTCCACGTAGGTCTCAGTGTGAGGACTCATAAAAGTGTTGATATTTTCTTAAATTAGAGGATATTTTTAAGGGACAATGATCCAGTGATTACAAGCGTGATCTTCTTTACCTTCTCCACTAGGTGGCGGCCTATACCAGCAGGCTCTCAGATTACATGACATTTTCAGGTGACTTTTGAGATATACTCAAGTTTAGACCTGAATATTTTCACTTAAGCATTTTAAGTAAAAATGTAAATATTAGGGATAAAAAAAGTGTTTCATGCTGCATAGTAGCTCTGAAATGGCTTAGGTGCATATTGGTGGTGTGCATGGGCACCTGCACGGGCACTGACATCGCATCATATATATCTAAATGGGAGGGGATTAACGTGGCTTTACCCTATTAACAAATATGCTTAACAGATCTACTCAAAAATCAATTGCATTGTATATTTAACTTTAATGCAATATAAATGATTTATGACAGTTAATGAAAAACTTCATGACAGTTTAGCCCTTATTTTTTTTTAACTTTAAGGTGGAGTAAATTACAATTTTTGATGTATGAATTTTTTTTAAATGTGTCAATACAGATTCAGCCACAAACAGAAATCATAAAGTTTAGTTTAAATGAGCAAACTAATATTGTTCAAAAATGTCATTTGAAGTTACTGATAAATTTGCTGCATTCATCCACTTTTACATAATAAGATAAGAATAAATTGGACAAAACATTTTTCTTGTGTTTGAAAAAATTATACAAAAAAACATTTGAACAGCATTTCTCTTTAATACCACAGAGTTACACTGATATGATCCCACGTAGGATTATTTACATTCAAGATGACAGTTACAGATGAGCACCTCTGTTGTAACTTTTCCCTTTTTCCTCTCTCTGCTTGATTATAACTTGCGCTTTGTGTGTGTTTGCTAATGTGTTTCGTTCCGATAACACTCTAACAATGGCAGGGTTAAAATAGCCCACCGAAGGGAAAACATGGCAATTGGCAAATCTGCAGGGTATGCACAGACATACACAACTCATATAGACTCAGACCCCACAGTGAAGCTGGACTGGCTGGGAGGAACTTGAGCTCCCAGTTCTCTGGGGGAATAAAGCGGAATTGGTCCCTTATGAAAATATTATGCAATAGAAAAATATCCATCAAGGAATTTTCAGTGGAAAAAGTAAGAAATCTATACATTTACAATATGAAGTACAATCTCTGTAGTGCTTAAAATCCATATTTTCACACATTTCAACGGTTATCACTATCGGCAGGCATGTTTATACATGGCATATGCGCACACACACACACACACACACACACACTCACACTCACACATGCACGCGCACATGCACACAAACACCAACAAACACAATCAAACCAATATGATTATGCAAGATAAAATCCAGATTACTCCGCATCATATTGGTATTTGCGGGGAGTTTAAAAGGAAATCGAGGACAATATGTGAATGCAGAGACACCGAGGCCTTGGTGATTTCTGTACAGGGGTGAAACAAACAATGCTGGCAGAGCACACAGACTCGTATGAGGCACTCCAACTCCAGAAGGGGGAAGGTGAGTTCCCATGTCATCGCAGGTCATTGCTACTCGCTCTCCTGGACACCACCGGTCACACCCTATGAGAACATAAAGGACGGAGTGAAGGTACGACTCAAAACAGGTATAAAACAGACAGACAGAGCAACAACTCATGAATCTCCATGATTTCACTTTGTTGAAATTATTGGCATCATTCTGGCTCCCCTAATGGAAAAAACCCAAAATGTAAAAAGAAAAAAAAAGCCACTCTGTTGGGTGAAGTCCTCATTTGTTACCCACCACAGGTCAACACAAAGTCACATTATCATCATTTTTTCAGGAAAAAATATAGGTGGAAAAATTCGTAATGACTTTTTTGACCACTTGTGGGCAGCGTAACAAACTCTTAAGTTCCACACCGGCATATCATTACTGTATAAAATTAAAATTATTAGCAGTTGTGTACATGCATAGAGCACCAGGAACATTCATTTCAGGTTTCTGTCACAGACAAATGTTAGTACAACATTTTCCCTACTTTTAGCTTGATTTTGGCCTTATACTACTTACACTGTTTGTCCCTATGAGTGAGACCTGTCATATCAAATCTGCTGCTAAATCCTAATTTGTCCAGCTATAAAAAAAAAAGAAGAAAAAAAAAACAATTTGAAGTTTGTGTTTAAACCTGAGCTGCACTGGACGACTACTTTCACGGATATAAAAATGTTTTCACCGGAGAAAAAAAAGATTAAAGTTGCATAGAAAACCTTTACAGATTACTGGGTTTGTAGAGAAGGAGAGAAACACCAAGAGAGAAAGAGAATAGGACAAGACCTGCTGTGGAATCTGGCCAGATAAGCATACGTCTAATAAGAGCACTGTCATCAAGTCACTTCCTCCTCGCAGTGGAAGTCTGACTGAGTAAGATAAAACACCGGGTCAGTCGCTTTTCCATTAAAATGGACGACTGAGTTGCACTGGCAACAAATGAAGTGTAGGTTTGTAAATGCATACAGAAACAACAACAGGATATTTGACAAAGGTAGGCAGACTTTTATTTCCTGTCATCATCAGTGATCAAGACATCATCAGGCTGCTGCCAGAGAGATAACAGCCTGACTGGGATCTCATCTACTATTTATATCCCAAAGAATGCATTTGTCCTCCCAATAAATTCTTAACAGGGTAGTTACTAATAATGACCACAGATCATCTAAAATATGATAAATCTCAGTGCTGCACCATTTTAGGTTTACAATCTGAGGAGGAGAATGATTATATTTATTCAAGTATTGTCCAACTTCCAGGGCTAAACTCTGTATATTTTTTCGGTAAGACTTTCAATAGATTTCATCATGCATCCTCCACCTACACTCACATTCATTACATTTCTGTATTTCTGTTCCCTGTTTGTGTTAATGTTTCCACCTGCACACATCATCTTCTGCAGCCTGTCCGTCCTGGAAGAGGGATCCCTCCTCTGTTTCTCTTCCTGAGGGTTCTTCTGGGTTTTTTTCCCCGGTAAAGGTTTTTTTTAATGAGTTTTACCTTGTACGATGTGAGGGTCTAAGGACAGGATATGTTGTGTTGCTTTTGTACAAACTGTGTGATTTGTGATTCTGGGCTATACAAATAAATGAATTTAATTGAATTGAATCTGATGGCCGTAGAAAGTTGTGACATTGCAGATAAAACTATTACAAACTAAACCTATAGAAATATTGTTAAAACAATTTATTGTCCATAAAGAACTTAGTTCCAATATTCAAATGCTCATCTATCCTACCTTCCTTTACTTTTCATGACTATATTTTGTGATGAATAGTGGTCTACATTCACGTATATCATCATGAATCTATGTATTTTACTTTTCCTTAATGCATATTGCCTTTAATGGATAGTATCAGTTTAGGTATAGACCACACAGTATATTAAGATGATTTACTACTCAATTTGTTTTGTATATGCAGGTTTTTGTGTTGTTGAAGATGCTTTGCTGCTTAAAATAAATTGTAAAATTAATGAAAATAAAATTTAAATTGAATTGAATTTTTATTGCTACTCAAACCACAAATACATTGTGTAGAAACTAACAAAAGGATGCCTCTTCTACATCTGCTAAGACATAGAGTTTTCGTACTGGTTTTATAGCTCTGCAGGGCGACACTCATGTACCTGCGTGCTGTGCTGGCTGCAGGGCGGCACGCCATTGGACGGGGAAAGTGGCTGCTGAGTTTCTTGATGCGTCCGGGGACAAGGGCTAGAAACCTTAAGATGTAAAAGAGGAACCAAAGATGTTCATGATGTCAGAGAGAAGCACGGATCATGTACAATACGTGGAAGGGGAGGGTTGATATGAGCTCACTACTTTCGTGGCTGGACTGTGCCGGGCCGGATGCAGCGAGGGCAGGGAGCTGTTGTACGACAGCAGGCAGGGCTGCTGACGTCGGTCCATGGATGCAGAGGAGTGCGGCCGCAGGCCAGCTGGAGACTTAATGTTCCTGCCTAGGCTGTTTGATTTACCTTCCTTGCGCTGATACTCTATTGGAGACTGAAGGGCTACAGTAAGCAGGAAGCAAGAAAAGTCAAATCACCCAGATGCACCACACCAATCTCTATAATTTGTAAATGTTTGTTGAGGGAACATTGAGTTCTGGTACCATTAAGGAAGTTCCTCTGTGTCTCTAAGATTTGGACCACATCGTCGAGCCAAGCCCGCTGTATTTCCGGAGATGATGCCTGCATGATGAAGCGTGTTATGCTGCTGTCGGTGCCGCGGGAGGTCAGGACCAGACAGCACGGGTCTTCGTACGCGTGCTCCTCCACGCCCAAGCAGCTGACCTGCCGAGCATGCAGCAGCTGTGTTGAGAAAACACGAAAAGCCAAAAGATGTGCAAGCAATACCAACAGTGCACCACGCGTACCTTTATGCTGTTTTTAAAGGTGTAACCTGGCAAGGAAAAGCCTTTTTTTTTATCAATTGGCTCGCTGAAGATGACCAGCTGCTCAAACAGGAAGACCCGCCTCTCTCTGGCTCTGGACAGGATGCCGCCTTCCTGCTCGCTGACAGAGAAGGTATCCTGCTGGAGTAGCTTCCCCTGAGCTGTGATTTTCCCCTGCAACAGTATGTTCGTCACAAACATTGTGGGAGTCGTGTATTTTTCCTCTGTGGAAAATAAAAGAATCTCACCTCGAAACCTTGGAGTCTGCCCACATTCATCATATCATTGCAGCGTTTAGGCACAAAACACATCACCTCCACCGCTCTCTGAGGGAGGAAGCACAGTATTTTAAAGTTGCATAAATGAACGTTTACAGATTTGGACAGATTCAGGATCATATTTTACATGTGTTTATACACTCTGTGACGTGCACGTACCTGCAGCTCCTCAACATCCCTTCCTGCTTTGCTGTAGTACTTCAGAAAGTCCTGATGGTGCCAAACAGAAGTTTATTTAGAGTTGAAATGACTTTGAATGAGAAAGAAGCATTACCCCGTCTTTGCTGTAAATCTAAGAAAACCTCGAGGAAGATCGGAAAGGAAATGACTTTTTCTTTTACATAAAAAAAACTCCATAAACCTGAGTTTTGTTTCCAGTTTATCTTTTCTATCTTTTGTCATAGATTTATTTTCTGTCCAGAAACATTTCCTATTTTGTGAGCCTGGGAAAAAAACATTGAATCCAAATTAAGATGGCCATCTGTTCATTTTAGGACGACATGGGAATCAAATTCAAAGTATTTATTTAGTCTTTTATCCTTAACTCACTCTTTTGGTGGTTTGTACATGTTTCCCCGTTTTCTTCAAATTGTTCTGTTTTATAATAGATTTAAATCCCCACAATGTTACTTTTGATCTTCTTTATCCTGTTTTTTATCATGTATGCATGCATGTGCAGTGGGTTTAGCAGACCTTCAGCAGCAGCTGATACTTCATGATCCGCTGAACAGGTTTGATGAGCAGGTCATTGAGCTGCAGCCTGTGACCCAACTGCTGCCTGAGATCCTGTCAGGAGACAGAAAGGAAGAGAAATTGCTTTAACACATCCAGCAGCACATGATAGGTCGGGATAAATGTTGTATTATAGTGATATGGCGGTGATGGATTTGAGGCCTCACCTCGAAGTAGGACTCAATGTACTCAGAGACGATGTGCTCCGACTTGGGTTTGTTCTGACAGTAAACAACATACATGTGAAGTCGTCTCTCCTGGAAATTTAGGACAGAAAGAGAGAGCTCATGTGACAGATATTGTAAATGTGTGTGTGTGTGTGTGTGTGTGAGCACAGACCGAGAAGGAATTAAACTTGCGAGTTGCCGCTTGAAGTTTTGTTGTATTCTCATTCCCTTGGGAAGTTTTTTTTTTTCTTCTTCTTTTTTTTAAATCAGTGCTTCAACTTCACCTCATTAAATAGTTCCAGTGGCTGACAAAGAATGGTTTTATTTGCCGTGTCTTAATTAGGTTTGCTGCCCCACGCTGGCTGAAAGCAGGAGGTCAGAGCTGAGCAGAAAACACAGTCAATATTCACTCGCTTATTTGTCTATGATTCTATGTTTTATGTTTGTAAAGCATCAGAAAAATATTGTTTTTCATAAAAAACTCTTGTCCAGTGCGTAACTATTGAGTTATGCCAAAAGTGCTGTGTTTAATCAGGCCTCAACATGTTCTGGGTGAATGTCCCTTTGCAGTTTCAGGTGTACACACTGCCAGGTTATGGAATAGGTTTAACAAAACATATAAATGTGATATACAATAGAAGAGGCTGTAGATAGTGATGGACCACGAGGTGACACTAAAGGAAAATAATTAATACATTATTCATTTGTACTTTAATTGAGTAATCAGTTTTCACTTTGACATTACATAGTCAGTTTTTTTATTGCTCAATGTGAAACAATATTTGGGTTAAATATTTTCTATGGCTCTGAGATCTGTAATTAAGGCTCATTTTCACACACACAGCGTGTTTTCTGTGGAGCTGCTTCAACACTCATAGCTCTTGAGTGTGAGACCTTTGAGTGTGCAGCTGCACCTGCAGACAGCTGGTCTGCAAGATGGAGAAACATCTGGATGGCTGGGGGCCAAAAGCTTTACACAAAAGCCTGAGCTCTTTGTGGGATGGCTGCAACCTTCAGACAAACTCAATCCAGAAAGAAACTGCAGAGGGACTAAAAAAAGCAACGTGAGCAATTGCTGCTCACTGATCTATACACTCACGTGTTTGATGAAGAGCTGAGCCAAGCTGTCTGGAACACCCACACATTTCTCCAGCTCGCCCAGGAAATAGCTGTGTGACAAGAAGCAAAGAAGGTCAGGCAAGAACAGTCATCCAGCCAAATAAACACACACACACACAGGCAGGAAACAAACAGCCAACAGGAACATGGACATGTACTGGACCGTCAAAATCGTGAGAAGCTCAGAAAAAAATAAGTGTGAACTGCAAAAAAAAAAAAAAAAATTCAGAAGGAAGAAAGAGGAAAGACATTTCTGACTCACTCTTTATGCCAGTCGTAGATCTGGTGGATGTTTCCAAACACAATCCTGTCCTTCCCCTTCATATCCTCTGGAACTCCCTGACTGGCCATGGACGCCATGTAGCCCTGCGCACGAACACCAAAACAAACACAACACACACACACACACACACACACACACACACACACACACACACATCAGAGGTTGCTTTTTTCTGAATGAAAATACACATTCCCCCTCATCTTAACACATTGAATGTTGCAAAACAAATTATTTATTGCATGAATGCAATAATCACCTGCACTATGAGTCCAAGGTCTTCCACATACAACCTTTCAGTCTCTATTAGTTCTGTCAGCACATATCTGAGAGAGAGATTAAAGCGGCAAATGAAGCATAAGCAGAAAATGCAGCGATCAGCAACATTAGATACACAAAATAATATCATAAATATACAGGTGTGGAGGGGGGGCTTATTTGTTGGATGGTTATTTGCTTCCTGACTGAATGAAATGAGAAGTCTGCCTGATTAACATGAAGCCACAACCAGGAGACAGCCATTTGCTTCCCGTCTCACGTACAAACATAAGGGACCAGAGGGCAAATCTTCTCATCTCCCTTGCTGTAAGGAAAGCTAATTAACTCCCCAAGTGTAGGAGCAGCAGAGGTGGCCACCTACATGCTCTTCTCTAGGGCAGCGTTCCTCTCGTCCTCGCTGTCCGCCGTAGCGTACCCCTGGCTCTCTGAGTCATCCATCACACCACAGCCGTTGTCACCTTGGAGAGTGTTGATGCTGGATTTTTGGCTCTAGATTTAAAAAAAAAAAGAAGGTTCAGCTTGTGGTAAGCAGCATTTACATTACGTAACGTGTTATGTCAGAGGAGACGGTCAGTGAGTTGCGCAAATGCATTTACACAACTTAACTTGGATATTAACATTTTCTGCTATTTGAAACTTCACCACATGTATTTATGTTTTTCAGCTGTACTGAGTTTACCTTTTGACTTTCATGAACACCTTGTCTTATGTCTTTTTGCAATGATTATTGTCTGATCTGGAGCTTTCTGTTCTGCATTTTGGTTGTTTGCTTTTTTTTAATTTTGTAACTCATGTCTGCTCTAATTTCAGGACCCATCACTTCCTGCTCCCCGATGTTTCCTGCCTGTTTTATTACTTGCACCTGGCCTGGTTTGTCACACCTGTGTCCTAATACCTCCCCCTCTTTATCTGTGTGTTCCCCTTTGTCTTTGCCCGTTCATCTTGTCAGTTTGTGTGAGCGGTCCAGCCTTTTTCCTCTGTGTCATCCAGCTATATCGAGACTCTCGTTCTGTTTTTAGCCGCAGCCTTTGTCTTCCCGTTTGGATACCTCTGCCTGTTCTGACGGCCATCCTGTGTACCGAAGTATTGTTGATTAAAGCACATTGACTGCACCCCTGCAGTGTTGAGTGCTACCTCAAATCGTTCTTAACACTTATGGACCAGCATGCAACCGAATGTGGTAATATACTATAATACCTCAGTCGCACCGAGAATACTACTACTACTAATACTACTTTACTTTAAATACAATGAGACACATTTTTGTTGTTGCAAAGTTGTTGAGCTTCTTGAGTGTTTGCTCTTCACTGAACAAATCGATGAGCAGAGATGGAAGCCAGAAATCTGTTTTCACGTTCAAAGTAGAAAGCTTCTCTGTGCTCATTTATATTAAGGTGTGGGAGCTCCAAGCACGATTTGTGACATCATAAATAGCTCAACGGCATCTGTGGTCAAATATTCAACATAAACATTGGATACTTGAACCCTGAGGTGCACAAATATCCGGAGAACGGATTATAAAATTAACTAGGAGACTTTAAACTGTTTTTTATAGAAAAAAAAAAAAAAATCAGATGCAAATTACCATTCAAAGTAAAGTACGTTACATGTATCTTATAACATTGGTGCGGTGCCTGTTCGTCTGTGACATCACTTATGTCTGTGACAGCACGTCTCCAGCAATACGCCCGTGGAGTGTGAAGCGGATCGGATGAATGGTTCTCATGATATGCAAGGAAAATACGAAAGGACAGACATAGATTCCGTGCATTACGGATGTCTGGAAGGGATCTCTAAGTGAGCGATCGGAATATTTCTTCAACCACAACACTACGGTGTCTTGACGTCTGACCACTGGGCATCAGCCGCGCACATTTAAATCATTAAACGTCCCCTACAGCATCCTCTGTCCTGCCAGCACACATCTGTGGAGAATTAGGAGACAAGCTTAGACTAGACTTGTGTCTTATCCTGGGGAACTCATCAGTAGGGCAATTTTTGCTGATCCTCTTTTGGAAAGCTACCCTAAATCCCTAAAAAGTAACCTGAGAATAATAAGCACTTTTTAAGGTCTCTCCTCGCTGGGATTTGCAAAGAAATTTGGAAGGAAGAATTGAGCCTCACTGATGGAGATGAATAAAGATCGACATTTTGTACAATTTGGCTAATATAACCAAATGGAAAGTTGTTGTATACAAAAACATCATTTTCCACCTAGAAGCAGTATTATCTAATGTGAATTTGACTGTAATTCTCTTAATATACTGTAGCCTGTCTCGCCATATTCTGTTCTGTGCCTCAGTTCTCTGGATGGTTTTTCTTCTGCGAGTTAGTTTGTAGGTTAAAAATGCACTTTCTGCTGATTTTATCTCTTTATTCAGTGTCATTCTTTTGATCTTTCTCTGATCTGCTCGTCAGAAGCAATTAAAACTACAGAGCTTAGCTGGGCTGTTGTACGCCAAATGTTCCCTGTCAAAAGATTAAAAAAGAGCCAATTAGCTCATCTTCCAAATTAAAAGGAGTTGTTAAAGTTCTTTGACCGGTTCGGGAAAATTGATGACATTCTCACCTTTCACTTGGAAATATGTAGCCTGGAGCCAATAGCTGATTAGTTTAGGTTAACACACAGTCTGGAAACAGTGAAACAGCTAAACCGGCCCTGTCAAGGGTGAGAGGACCTGTCTATCAGCACCTCTAAGGCTCACTAATTACCACATATCTCCTTTGCTTGGATTTTGTAGGGATTTCACATGAACAAGAATACCAATATAAACTTTAGCAGTGCCAATACACCGATTTTTTTGTTTTTACTTACGGACGGAGCCAGGCTAGCTGTTTCCCCCTGTTTCTGGTCTTTCTGCTAAGCGTAACGTAAAACGTAAAAGCTGCAGGTTTCTATGGAATAATATTGTCCCAAATGACCATTAGAATTGAGAGAGTGAGGACAATCATTTATCACGCAGAACAATGTAGTTGACAAGTAAAAGACTTATTTCAGATTCTTCTTATCTCTTACGTAACGCTCAGGAAACCCGAGCCTGTCATCCTTGGAGGAGCACTGATCGACATCCACAGGCCCGTTTCTCGCCTTGCCTGTAGGCCTCTTCTTCTAATTTTGGCTCAACCCCACAACCCTGACTCTGCTTCGCCCTGTTACAGCGCTGCTAGTTGATTACTTCCAGATGCCGCCTATAAGCCCACAGGATTGAATCCACTCTGCAGGGCCTTCCAGAGGATACTCTGTACAGTGTAGGGTTACCAGAAAGGAGCGGAGTGTGTGCCTGTGTTTGTGTGCTGGCGCGCTCACAAAAACATGCAGCTCAATGTGATTATATTCTCTATTCATTTGGCACAATTGGTGGAAGTCAAATGATGTGTGTGCATACACGAGGCCTCCCACATGCTAATAAAATTGAGCAGGATGCAGTGGAACATGTGCATGTTTGTAATTCATAGTTTGGGATCTCTTTTGTGTTCCACTTGTTTAGACATCATTAGCTCATGAAAGCGGCGTTGCCAGCGGGTTTGTTGATCAGTGGGGAGACTTCGCTCAAAGAAATAAAATAACTTTGAGGGGAGTAAAGAATTTAGTGTTGAGAGCATGTTTGATTTTATACTTCACACACCTTAAAAGTCATGCATATATTTCATAATATTTCAAAAAGATATGAATGTAATACACATCGTTTCCGATGTATTTTTCATATTGAAAATTTGGATTGTATCTCTCTTATGACTGCCAAAAAATATTTTTTTGCTTTTTAAATAACCACTAAATAGGAGTAACCACGATCATTTTAAAATCAGGTATTTACTGCACAAGAGTATAAATGAATAGAATATAGAATTGAAACATTACTAGAGTTTCTCTGCCTTGCAGGAGGTCGGATAAGTAGCTCTGAGTGGAGGGCTCTGCAGGAGAAGGAGATGCTGGAGTCGGTGCATTGTTTTTCCACAGCTGTATAGTAATAAAAACAAAAAAAAACACACAGGCATCACAAAGAGACATATATTATATAATATATAAATATGAAATTAAATTGAAATCGCAGTCTCACCATGTCTTGTTCTCCAGAAGGTAGGATGGCGTAGCTGTCGCGCTGTTCCAGCTTCGGCTGAACACCGCCGTGGGAACAAAGTGACGGTGGCTGCCTCCCACCTGACCTACACATCTGCTTCTCCACTTTCCCCGCCGCCCCCCCTCTGCCATCGGCGCTCAGCTTGCGGACGGGGCTGGTGAGCCACTTCTTCAGGGCGCTGACTGGGTGCCGTGATCCTCCAGACGAGCAGGGGCTGGAGCTGCCCGAGGCCTGGTGGGGCACAGGGCCCACTGATGGGGTAATGCTGCCGTCACTGCTCGCCGCGGTGTACGACTCTCCTACGGCGAAAGGGGGGGGAGAGGATGGGGTTAAAGCAGCTAATTGTGGGATATATCCTCTCAGGTCAGATGCTGCAGACATATTTCTGCACAAAAATGTTGTCAATTTCCTGTGTTAAACCCAAACTGTAACTGTCCTAAATTATTAGAAACACAAAAAACAGATCAGCCCTCACATGAAGGCGCTCAGTAATAAATATTGGTGGAAATTACTTCATTTTGACTGCATGCATTTGTTTTACGATAAAGACAAAATAACACAATTAACATTAATACATAGTGCAAAATATATGCAGCATTTTAGACAGACAGATAGAATTTGCTACAGCATTATCTTTTGCTGTGTAGATCAGCATGTGATTGTACAAACAGCAACAGGTATTTTATTGTCTAAAAAACAATTAACTGATACTAATTAGGAGTCAAAGGTCAATCTCCAAACTACAACAATCTTTGAAGCCAGACATATAAAAATCCTTGTATCTCAATGAAAAGACAATGAGGAAGATTAATAAAAACAATTGCAGCATGAACTCATTTGATATAATTAAACATGTCTGCCTATTTGACGCAGCACATATGAACTGAATCTGTCGTCTCGATTCTGTTCCTCAAAGCACTTTGTCGAGAAGGAAGTTATTGTGCTGCTGACCAGAGCTTCTAACCACACGGACAAATTCAACTCTTCTCCACCAAAATAGCTCCGGTTGTTGAACCGGCTCCATTCAGGATTCTTGGAACCTTGGTGCTTGGTGCCAACAAACCACTGTTCAAGGATGCGTCATCAACGGAGAGCGTTGCACAATGCACAATGGAAGTAAACAGCATTAGCAAGATGGTGGAATACATAATTAACTGCACGCTTTTGTTTTGTTATTACGGATATTTGTTAGTGAAAAAAAGAAAGGTATGAGAAGACTACTATGTGAACGAAGAGTATATTTTTTTTGCAGAAATGTAAAAACACTATGTAGTAGCTTAGCTGTAAATCACAGTAAGAGAACAGAAATGATACTTAATTCAAACTTTACTGAGGGCTGTCGTGTAGACATAACCACAGGAGCAGCTTTTATTGCTGGCTTTTTGCCCGTGAGAAACTTTCAGGTGTCGTGGGAGTCATTTTATTGCATCTGGTGTCAACTTGGACTCAAGTCTGCGAAGGGAAAAACAACCAGCTACCGTTTGTGTATACCAGTAAATACATGGATTGCCACGGCCCTGCGGAGACTGACCACCATACGGGAGTGTGAGTCAGCTTTTGGGTGTTGCTATTGTGAGTGTTTTTCATTGTGTGCAGGACATCTGCAAAGGTGTTGCTTCCTGATGCCTCAATAAAACAACAAAAATAGTCTATTATTCATTTATTTATTCCAGAGGTATTCTGTCAAAGGCAGCAATACATGCAAAAAAAACATCCCAGTGGAAATAAAAGACCTGTGTTCAGAGCCTCCTTACTCTTTACTTACATAAAAGAAGATTATTTCTCTTGCATGTTTCGCCTTTATTAGACAGTATTTGGCAACGCGTCTGACAGGAAAACAAGGGGCAAGGGCCAGAGATGTGTATGACAAGAATCGATCGTTGCCGGATATGAACCATTGTGGTAACGTGTACGCAGAAGCCTTCCAGCTACTGGGGCACTCCCAGAGTTTTCTTATGTAAATGTTTGCAAGTAGAACGTACAAAATATGCAGAACAATGCTCCTATTCATTTATATTTTCTGATGCATTCAAATATTACAAGCATTGTAATGTTGTAGCCATTCAAATTATCTGCAAAATAATGTAGCTGTAATATTATTTACAATATATAGAATTAGAAATGTATTCTAGTATAGTGAATCAAAATACTTAGTAATATATATAACGTCATAAATGAATAGAATATTTAATGGATAAAATCTGGGGTGAATTTTCCAGTCCTCTGTGTGTCCTCTGGCCTGATTCTCAGACTGGACCAACACCGAAGCTGACTGACACCCTTTTAGGCCACAGCTGGATTGTGTTTCCAGCTTTAAGTCTCTTGACTGTGGAAACTGGTACCTAATCCTCAACCACACTGTTTTAATCAAGCACCCTAACATTAACATTTCACTCCGTTCTGCTGATCGTAGCAAAGTGGAATCTTTTAGGAGCCCCATTTTGTCGTTTTGGACTCTTCCCAGAAGCCACTATTCCCTGTCAGCACATTTATGTAAGCTGTAATCATAATAACAAGCTTTCAAGGAGCCAATGAGAATCTGGGTCAGGCACTCGCCAAAACCGTCTGATACAGCCATTAACAAGACACCATATTGACAGTATAATACTAAATAATGTGTTTTTTCATTCTTGCTCCATTTCAGCCCTTTTATCTATCCTACAGTGCACAGGAAAGTGGTGTCCAGCAAAATCCCTAAAATCTAGGTCATTGTCTTGCTTGTAATGCTTTCATTAATATACAAATACTCATCATGTACTGTGATTTTTACATTGACTTTTACTTCCCCTGCAAAACAATCAAATAAACTGTAATATAATAAAACTCATTCATCGTCTGGTCCTTCGGTGTCATGCTGTAAATGAATAAAACTCATTTCTGTAATGGGATGTTTAGAGGTTAGTGTGTGTGTGTGTGTGTGTGTGTGTGTGTATGTGTGTGTGTGTGTGTGTGGGATGGTTCTTAGAGGGAGGGTTGAATCACTGGACAGTTAGATTATTTTCCAAATGAATCTTATCACAAGTAATACTCACCAAAAATAATAAAACAGTTTAGGACAAGAAAAATCATTTAGAAAAATATGGAATTTGAAAGAAAAATGAAGTCTATCCCTGTGCTAGCAATTAGAGCTAAATGCCATTGATGCTAGTCAATGCATACAGTTTTCCTTCTCCCGTTTCCTGGCCCTTTTCACAATAGTGATGCTATGCTTCATCAAAACTAATGAGAAAAAACAGCTAAATTAAACAAAATATACAATGTCTCTGGTGTTCCTGCTAACACACAAGTCAACTGTTATGGTCTGGCCTTTATATTGTTGCTGAAACCTGGCTGAACACAAGCCGTTTAGAAATGGCTCCTGATATTGCCACAGGGTTTTTTTTTAGGGCAGATTGTATTACTGCTACAGGTCCAACTAGGTGCTTCTGAACCATAAAAGCATGCTAAATTTTTTTATAAACAGACTGCGAACATTAAAATACCAAACTGGTAAAATGACAAAAAACAACCCTTTAATGTAAAGTTGAGATGATCCACCTCTGGTTAAATTCCAACCACGAGAGGGTGTAGGTTGACACTTTTTCTTCCCTTTTAACATATTTAACCTTTCATTTTTTTTTCACCTCTGGTAGCCATAGGCAGCCATCTGGTCTCCTTGTGTTTGATCTGTGACACTCCTGTTAAGGTCAGGTCACACATCTTAACATCTGTTGAAACAATAAGTACACCTTACTGCAGCTGAGAAACAGTTTTTTTCCACAAACCCATCTTTGATCAGACCCTCAATGGTGTGTCATTGTGCGACTCCGCTTGTCATGTTTGTTTGAGACTCTTATGTAATGAGTCACTTTCCCACAGAGCAACAGCTGGACCACCATCCGGCCTGCAGGAGTGTCAGCAAAGCGTGCAAACATGCATGCTGTGAACGCATCCTTGCCTGCAGGTGTTACAGACAAACAAATAATAATAAACAAGTGTATGCAAAATTGTATGATATATACAATACGTATAGTGTATATAGTGATATTGTTGAAGCCCGAATCGTAAGAACATTTTGTGTGAATTGTTAGTTGGAGAGGTGGTTTTTATGTGCGACACAAATTTTCTCCTGCCTTCAGATTGACAGATGGATTAAGGCTGGATGAGGATGTACTTTTCCTGCAATCCCATTGGCTCAAACAACACACCTCCCCAGTGAGATGGCGGCAAATGGGTCCGAAACATTAGAGAGGTGTGGGCTTCTATGATTGTAATCCTGTCTATTGCAGAGATGACCGGCAGCTAAAATCTGCTGCTGTAGTTATGTCTCTAATGCAGCATTAGATAACAAGAGTGGAAGTAGCTACATTTATTGTTAATGTTACTATAATTGGGTCAATTGTTTTGTTTCTGGAGTATGTTTCAAGCATCCCCTTTTCTTAACTTTTACTGAAGCAGATATGGTTAAAATGCCTCATCATTTTTTATTGATAATAGATAAGATAAATAAAGCAAATATTTGAGGATATCTTAAAAATGTGTTAAAATGTTTCTGCTGTCCTATCCTGTCCTGTTGGATTAATCCAGTGGCTCCTTCTGGGTGTCCAGACCTCCAGCTTTAGAGGTGTTTCTGAACAAACTAACATGTCCATGATCTTCATGGTGAAAATATATGTCCCCCCTTCTATCTTTTTAACTGTTTTAGACAACAGTGATGCTTTACGACATAGAGGACTAAGATTTATCAGGCTTTGGATACACATGCAATGCTCGTACATTTAGTAAGATCAGTTCATTGCTGGTTTGACTACACATGCGATTTGCTGACGGAGAGAAATAGAGAATTGCCAGCCTTATCCTTGAAAGTACTTGATTAGCTCATCTATTTGAGTAGGACTTTGTAGTCTATCATCAACTATATGATGCTGTGATTTAATGGGTAAAGAATGGCCATTTCTGAAAATGAATGGGTAGCTGTATTCAGTCAACATCAAGCATGTGAATGAATGAAAATCAAAACACTTCAGTATTATAGAATGCTAGATGGTTAAATTAAAGGCATACAGTAAAGCAGGTGTATCTTTTCAGGTGTAAAAACTATTCTTAGAATAGAAAAAAATAAATAAAACTTCATTGTCCACCAGGGTGTAAATTTGTCTTCTGATAAAAAAACGCAATAAAAGCCAAAGAGGTTAAATGAAATATTTATAACACATCACGTCAATATCTGTGGCTGGAGCTCATCAGTCACTTTGTTCAAATAAGAATGTTATTTGCACTTGAAAAGCTTCTTCAACACATTTTGAGGGACTTTATAGCACATTTCACAGGCTCAAACAGGCTTTAGAAGGTCAAAAATTATTGGTATGCTTGAGCCTGGCTTATTGTCCTGATTCACTCAAATGACTGCAAGAAGAAGACTTTATTAGTGCGTATCTGGCTGTGATGCAGTGACATGAGTTTATCTGCTCCCATGACCTACTTTACATAACAGAAGTGTTAATGACAGGATCTCTCTCTCGTTTCCCCCACTCAACCCCATAAATGGTCATGGTCAGCCACAGCAGGAATTATCAAGATGCTGGAGTGTTGCTTTGAACAGCATGACACTCAACCAAGTCTAAGCATGACTAAAGCCTTGCACATGTTACATGCTGTGCTTCCATTTGTGTGTCACATGTGCAGGAGCCTGATGCCTCTGCTTCGTGTTTTGTGCAGACTGTGGTGGAAATCATCATTACTGCAAATCCTGATGTTATATGCATTCACTCCATCCTGAGCAGCATCGATGCATAGTCTATCATTATCAGATATTGAGAGATTAACTTATTTGAAAACACAAACATGCACACACACTTGTTTTCTTCCTTGACCCACATTATGAGAGGTTTTATTCCTGCACCAAAGAAAGGACCTTTGGTACAGGATTATGAGTTACGAATGTTAATTGGGTTATAATCTATATTACATCACATTGGTGTTACTTTGAGAAGTCTCAGTGCAAACTGGAGCAAAAGGTTAAACCGAGATCTAAACACATTGGTCTTCCTGTGCACCAACTACACTCTAACCTAACCTTAATCAGTGTTAATGCCTCCAGTCCACCCAAATTCAACAGCTTTACTCACTTTATGGTATTGCCGTTCCTAACTGATATTGCTACTGGTTGGTATGTATTGCTGTCGTATGTGCATTTATTCAAGTAATGTGTAAGGTCTGGCTGGAAATGTACATTCCAATATTATGTATTCAAGTGTGCACAAATAAAGTGCCAGTGAAAGGTTTGGACACAGCTTCACAATAACTTAAATTAGAAATCGTGTCCTATCCAAACTTTTGACAGGAACTGTATAACAATGAGATTTATCTCTATTGTCTTTCAGGGAAGCTAAAAGAAAAAAAAACGTTTTCATCTATTGTATCAATTGTATTTTCTAGTAAACTATGACAAGTATGATTGAATAATATCTCATCTTCGTCACATGCTGTTACTTCCTGTGTGCTGACAAGTGACCCAGTTACAGTTTTTCCTCCAGTGTAGCTGACCATCTCTCTACATTTCCTCACATCACCATTTCCTTTTTCCCACGGCGCTGCTGGCTCCCAATCACACACTGATCACTGTCCGGAAACCTTCTCAATCTGCAGCATATCCATTCTGGTTAAAATCAGGTCCAAGGCTTGATTTTGGGATGAGGAAAGAATGAGTAGGAGGTTTCACAGAAAATAATTTAAATTGCTGCATGCTTTCAAATCTCTTAGAGGTGTAGAATCAAAATCCCTCTCATAAATGTGTCCTATTTAAATATTTTTTTTTTTATTCTGCTGAAATGCAACATGGAATCGTAACAAAAGTGCATCATACTACATCATCATCCCATGTGATGAAATCAGGAGAGGACACATAACTGTAAAAACAATAAAAGATACATAAAAAACTAATCTATGCACTGTGAACTATTAATGACATAATCATTTAGCTTTAGGGCTCAATAACCCACAACCCTCCAAGTGCCTGCTAATATTAACTTTCAGACTAGGGGTAGACATTTCTCATTGTAAATTAGAGGATAATTATGTCCATGCAATAGTAAACAGAAGAAAAAAACGGACCAATCTGTGTTGTTCTTCCTCCTGTGTGAATACTGTGTTTCCAACATCAACAACTGCTTGCACTAGTTTGCATGATCCACCAGGTCCCCCAGATGGGGATGAAAAGGCAAACAGGATTACACAACCAGGACCTTTACTTCCTCCGGCTCAAAGGTTACTGGAACTTTTCAGTGCAAAAGTGGCTATTGTTAGTGCAAGTTCAAGTGAAGACCAGCCACACCAACCACTAACCACCAAAAGTGCAGTGGCGGAGTTTATATGCAAGCTACCGTGCATGTAGGTACATTGTGGAATGAAACAATTTTGTGCTTGTTAGTCATGATGTTTACTTTTACGCATAGTGGCAGCAGTGACAGCACACACGCATTGGTAGGCTAATGGACTATTAGTCATGGCAGTTTCTAAGCTACAGTAGAGTGATGTATTAGACAGTGGGACTGTTGGCAGGAATTTTAAGCAAGCAAGCAAGTAAGTGAGTGAGTTTCCCGAGAGGTATTTCTCTGTCTTTATAAATAGATGTTGAACATTGTGCCAAATGAAAAGAAACACTCAATGAGACACACAGAATGAAAGAAGGGAAATCTTCAGGGGAGGTAGAAGGAGATCACAAAGCTATGAGAACAGAAGTGAAAGCCCCTAACCACAGGGGAACAACCTTTGAAAATGAGAAAAGGATGTCGCTCTGGGACCACAGAAAAGAGGAGACAAACAGATTAGACTGAAAAAAGAGAGCTGTGACTGCTACAGACACACAAACAGGCAAGATGGGTTTAGAGTCAAGGGAAAGGGAAAACAGCTTTTGTATAACAGCAACACACATCACACAACACGGGCGATGTTTCTCCCAAAGTATCAGAGATGTTCTATTAAGCTTTGAAAAACAAAGGTGAAAAAAGCAAGGCATCTCAACACCACACCATTTTTAATTTTCACCTTTTACACATACATTTGCAGCTTCCATCTCAGTGGTGCAGCCCAGAGAAGAGCTGCTCTCTAATCACTCCCCGAGCAACTGGAACAAGAGAGGATTTAAGGGTCGGGGCAGTAATGGGACGTATTTGTGTGTGTGTGTGTGTGTGTGTGTGTGTGTGTGTGTGTGTGTGTGTGTGTGTGTTTGCGTATTTGCCTGAGCTCTACAGCAGTGTCACCATATTGCATCTTTTTCTCCACTGCCACACACACACACACACACACACACATACACACAGGCACCTGCATTTACACTGAACGGTGGTAGTTAAAAAACAGTCCAAATTTAAATTGATGTTAAGAAAAAGGTAACACTTGTTGTCAGTAAACCAGTGGTCATAGTCATAGTTCTATTTTCTCATAAATTTTGTTGTTAAAGCCAAGTTTCAGAGAATTTCAGGACAATGACTCATTGACTCTTGTGTTTCCATGATCTGCATATTGACGCTGACACTGCAGCGATCCAGATGTGTCTGTATCACTGACTTTTTGTTTGTCTGGAACATGAATCACTGGCTGCTCTCGCTGTTTCTGTATCACTTTATGTCCAAACAAAGACTGCGAATTTCCTTTAAATGAAACCAGAAGAGTGGAACTGTTTCTGTCAAAGAAATCACTAAACTGTTGGAGCAGCTACAAGTCTCTCTTGTTGTTTCTTAAAGTCAAAGTTTTTATACAAAGGAATATTACACTGTGCTCTGCTAATTTCACTAATTACTTACATTTTTAAGCCTATTTATGCTTGAGTGACATGTAATATACAGCGTACAGCGTACAGCGTACAGTGTTGATCAGCCATGTAAAACCGAGATATATATATATATATATATATATATATATATATATATATATATATATATATATATATATATATATATATAGTACCTAGTAAGCTATATTTATATAAGTATCTTAAATTAATATAAAATAGGTGTATTATACATCTAATCTAGTGCATCATACCATACACACAATATTTAGTTGCACAATGCTATGACCAACAAATAAACACTAATATCACATGGCTAGCATTAGGATGCATGCTACCACAGGGCTAGAACTAACCAGCACCCACTTAGTGGAAGCTAACAGGGATGCATGAAGCAAAAATAATAAAGCAGACCTCAGTAAGGAGGGGTGTGTAGATGGTGTGTGAGAGGGGCTAATTAGAAAAAAAATGTGTTATTACAAATATAAGATGGACTGTAAGCTGATGTTTTTTTTGTTATGTATCTAATAATGTAGGTAAAGTAGGTCTATAATTTCTAATATTTTGTGGAGTGCATCTCCGAACGTTGCAAATCACTGTGAAACAAGCAACACAATGACCGTATGAAAATAAGCAGCAACTTCGTAACGTTCTTTAAACCTGTCAATCAGAAAACAGCCAGCGGCCAAGGTAAACGTCCTGCTGAGGAGCCGAGCATCCACGTACCTCTGACTTGGACAAAGCAGCAGCCACATTTGCTGAGCAGTTTTCTGAACAGGTGCTGACACCCACACCCTCGCTGGTGATGACCCCCTCTCATGATGACCCACTCTTGCTGCTGGACTCAAGATAATCAGATGCAGGCATAGCATGGACACACACACACACACACACGCACACACACACAAACACACACACACAGGCACACACGCTATTCCTGTGGTAATCCCCAGAGGAGGTTGGAGGAAAAGTGTACAGTGAGCTCCCAAATCATCTTCCAAATCTGAGCAGAAACCCCTGAGACGAAAGCACAAATGCTGCTACTATCCCATGATTTGAAGACGACACAGCGGGCTCCTCTCCTCCTCTCTCCAGGCTCTCTGTGTGGCCAGATACTGGGCAAAGATTATGAGAGGGGACCAAAAGTAAGTGAGGGAGCAACAGAGAGGCAGGGGAGGGGAGGAGCCGGAGCTGTGGTGAGGGAGGGGACGGCAGCGAACATGCTGCACGGCCGTGCCAGCATCTGCTTCCCGGTCCCGCCTCCCCCCCGTGCTGATCCCTCCTCGCTGCCTCATCACGCCTCCCATCTCAGCTTCCCCGCTCACTTTTTGTTCTGTGGCTGTGGCACCTTTGGCACTGTCGTGACGTTTTTTTTTTCCGCTGAGGAGGTAAAGAATTTCTCTATCCCCAGAACAAGATACTAGGAAACACAACAAAACAGAAAACAACTGATGACACATCACAAGATGTTAAGAAAAAACAACTCACAATTCTCTGTGTAATGTTACGTTTTTATGAAATGTGGGTGTGTTTACCACCTAAAAATCAGGAAAATATACTTACAAAAATCTGAAGTATGAAATATATCACTAAAAGCAGCCCCAGTTTAATTTGGATTTGCAGGTATTCCTGGTAAACTTGTGGTATCTAAACAAACACAAGAAACGCAGGGTAACACAATTGTTTCCTTGAGTGCTAACTGACCTTCTGAATTCAATGAGGCAGCGGCCTGCTCTCTTTTGTCACCACAGGTTCCAAAGCATTTCCTCTGTAGTGGACAAACCGACATGTGGAAACATCCTGCACGCGGCAAATTGAGCTGACAGGATGGAGGCGGGCAGATTAAATCTCAAAACCGGGATTAAGTATTCATGACTAAACGATCTTCTGAGCGCAGCTGGGCAGTAGGATTCAAGGAGATTTATGCATAAACTCACACAAACACAGACCTGGACAAAATCATTAAGGAAGAAGAAGAAAAAACAAACCCATTTGTCCCAGCTGTTGTTTCTATGCTCTCTGTAACACGCAGGTATTACACACATGCACATAGACACACGCACCAGACAGTTAAGTACATACTTACGTCACATGTTGACCAACACAACGCTGGAATCTCAATCCACTGAGGAGAGATTACAGCTATAAAAATATAAATATACCCTTGCTCTCTTTGCCGTCGAGTTAAGCCTTTAAAAACTTTGCTGAAATGATGATCCCAGTGGGTTAAAAACCACAGATCTTCCCGACTGTAGGATTACTGTATGTCGTGTGCGTCAATGTGCGTGTGTGCATGTGCGTGTGTGTGTGAGAAAGAGTGAGAGAGTACAAACCTAACAAACACTATTTAATTATTAGGATAGGTCTGTATGCCTTTTGCATTCAATGATGCTTTGAGTCATTTATATCTTTAATGTCTCCACAGAGTGCAGATGTCTGGTGTGAGTGTTGCATGCTCTCTGTGCGGCTATGGGTGACATTAGACGTGCACCAAGCAGTGAACCACAGTATCCCTCTAAATTTACTAAAGCAAGGAAGTATGCATTACCTTTGCATCCTGTGGCCACACTGGATTTCCTGGCCCACTTAAACTCTGTCCTGATGTCCTGGTTGTTCTCATCCGCCAAAAGTTTATCCCTGCTGGTGTCTGAAATCTTGTGTGAGAGGGTTACCGGGAGAAAATATCATTAAAAAAAGATCCTGTCCTCTATTTCAACATATCTCAAATGATGTGTCCCATGAGATTTTGGGGTAAGTAGAAATGACAAAGTGATTGAGGGAATGAGCTAATTATACCCCTCCTCCACAAGGTGTTCCCAGTAATTTGCAGGGAACTACTGTATGTGTGAAAGAAGCTGTTTGTTGCACCTATCTCTCCACCCTTCTCCCTTTCCTATTTTTGCTTCAGCTTAAGTAGTTTTTTATCTTATCTATGGAATTTCCCTGGGAGGACTCCACTGTTCAGCAAAGTGCATCAAATGCTAGGCTGATGCTAGAGAATAGGACAGGTTCATTTCATTCTAAAGTCGACTTTTAATCTATGAAAGGATGACAAACACAAAACAGGGATATGATTAATGAGCACCTCAATAAAGAAAAGATAGTTAAAACTGTTTTTTTCTCTTACCAAAAGTAATTCTAGATGTTCAAAAGCTATTTTCAGTGCTTAAAAAAAATGTTTAAGGTTTGAGGTTTAAGGAGTTTGAGGTTTAAGGAGTTTGATAAGCAACGTTAATATTTTGGTATTTATATTCATATTAAAAAATACAACCACTCACTCCTTTCATAAAGTTGTGTACATTTTGAATACAAAATAACTTTTTTTTTTCAACTTTATGTGGGCAAGATTTGGTAAACCTAATCCAATATAACACAATGAAGACAAAGGTTGCAGCATGATTATGTACAAAATTCTTACTCTCAAGTATGGTTTTCTTGTTTTATGATAGAAAACATCTGTCCTACACCGCTCTATAGTTTCATAACATTGAATACAAATATTTTCATCACCTCACTTGTGCAGTTTTGGCAACATAACTAAAGAAACTCACTTTATCATCCCTGTATCCCAGAAGTTGTCCAGTCCTCCCTTGCACTTTTGCCAAAGTCTTCATTTTCTGTTCCTCTCGAATGATGTTACTGCAGCGTCCTTTTTCTTAAATTCTCTCTCTTCTGCCTTTTTTGTTTTAACCAGTTAAGAATCCATGCCCAAGCTTTTCTTTAAACTCAATTGACAGTCACAGAACAAGTTAAAAGGCTTCAGACAAATCTCTCTACCATCCTACCTGAGAGGCTTTGCTTTGCACCAGATGGGAAAATGAGACCAGCTGCACAACTGCAGTGTGATCCCTCCTCAGGCCCTTCTGGTCAAGATGGGACAATCTCCTCAGACAGGTCCAGCCACGTCTCAGGAGCTAATTTCAGTCCAGTGACCATTCCTGAAGAAGGAGTTTCAAAAATGTAAATTCATTCTAGTTTTATAATCAGTTAACCAGACTGTACTGGCTATATCATTTAATTATTATTGTTTGTCTTGAGTTAATTTTGTATTACTAAATTTTATACCAGTTTCTAAGTTCTGGAACCGAAAATATATTTTAATCCTTAAGACTTCACTTTATAGAACACAGCATTTCAGATTGAATCATGAATCACGTTTAATTCCTTATATTTACAACGCATATAGTAGTTTTCATCAATTTCACTTTATTGTGACCAGAATGTACAGCCTGCTGTCTGATATTGGTGCTGGTCAAATGTGTGAGAGATCACCATCCTGTGGTAAATCTGAGAAACACCATCACTCAGCCACTGTGTCTCAGTGAAGTGAGTTTTATTTTTTCTGAGCTTGGACTCTGTCCCATCAGTTCAAAGCACACTGGTTACATCTGATGGGATTAATTAATTAATTTAGGCCTTAAATTCGCTGTGGACTCCTCAGTCTGATTAGATTTTATAGCCTGCTAGAAGGTATAAGCAGGTTATGGCTAACCTTTTTATACATTTACAATTGGATCAGTAGCATATTTGTGGACAGATTACAAAATGACTGTACATACTTTCTGTGGGATTTTTGAATAAATGCACATGCATTTATATTCGGCAGGGGATGATTTAGGTAGAACGCGACTGTTGCTCTTTTTTTGCATAATCTTTTCTTCAAATAAAACTCCATTTGGTTGAGTAAAAAAGCAGGTACAGTTAGCATATGGTGTTCACAACACAGGTGTTGTGTTGAATGATGAAAATGGCCAAAGCAATAGGTAATCCCCTCCATTAAGCTTTTGTAAGTGGGATGAGCTACGCACAAGAGCTGACGAATCTGTGAAGACTCCTCCTCTTAGTTTTATGTCATCGCGACAGTATGTGTAATGGAAATGGGTGAAGTACTTCTGTTTCTCAAACTGTGACCTCTCCGCTGCTCTGAAAACACAGCAGCATTATTGGAGGAAGTCAAAAGTCATTCAAAAAGAGAAGTCGCCCAAGTCTGAAATACACACACTGACACCTGGATTCAGCTGTTGTCTTGCGTTTGCTGTTGCTGATCCTTCATGGTAAGTGCATTTCTGTTACCTTTACGTTTTAGTTGGTTTGATCCTTATGATCCAGTACACAAATTCTGTTAAATGGAAGGTGGTAAATGCTGCCCATACTTCCTCTAAATTTTAACTGACTGTGCTTTGACATCCATCTGTAATACACTGTAAGAAATCGCACATATCTGCCTCCAAAAAATGTTCATAGTAAGAAGTAGCCTCCGTGTGCAAGACAGTAATAATAGATAATATTATAATAGATAATAGATAATAGAATAGATATTCTTGCTCATAGTATTTAGAATCAGAATTAGAATCACTTTTACTGCCAAGTTAGTTTTCACTTAAGCATTTTCTTTGATATAGCTCACGCTAAATATCAAACAAAACAAAATATCTTTATTAATTATATAAAAAAAATAAAGAATATATGTACAATTTACCAACAAAATAAGCAGAAAAAAACTGTTAATTGTGCTTTTTACAGACAAGGAATATCCCTATAACAAAAGTTTGTTACTCTGGTTCCACAATATTACAAAACACTCGATCAATAATGTACAATTTGATTGAAGTGGTTAAATATTATGTTGCAGGGTGGCAACAAACAATAGTAGTCACTGATTATTTGATAGCTGCATTGGCAGCGATAGAGCCAAAAACCAACTGTTTTGGTCAAGGGCCACATGTGACTGAAGTTATTCTGAGGTGGGTTGTTCCTCTTTTAGACGCTGATCCAGTTACTCAACAGTAAAGGCAGACTGAGCTCACAGAGCCACACCCATGACACATAATTAACGCACCCATAATCCCCAGCTCACAGCATCACGTTAGGTTTTGTAAACCTTTCAGTTATCAAACTTTTGATCCCTTGTTTCATCCGTGAAGCCTTTCATTCGGCGTGCTGTGATCCGCCAACAACCATGTGCCTAACAAGGAGGTGATTTCAAGTTGGCGTTATGTGTAATTATTGAATTCACTCTTTCTGAGTTTCAATCTCTAGAGAGCACCTGGTTGTTGTGGCAAGAAAGACTCTCCAGTAGTTTCTGCCCCACCACTTCCTATTTTTGATTCTCTTGTAGATGTAGCCACGGGATAAGGTAACATCTCACCTGTTCTGCTGTTGGAAGATGGCTACTGCAGCAGAGGATTCCCATCTGGACTCAGCCTCTGATGAGGAAGACTCCTCTCTGTTAGAGAGTGAGTCTGATACCGACAGTGTCCTGTCTGATGACTCGGTTTTTCCGGACTACACACCGGAGAAAACACATGGGCATCCAGCAACAACACTGTATCAAGCATGCGCCCGTAATGAAGCTGGCTCGCTGCGGAAGTGTCTGGAACGAGGGGTCACGAAAGAAGAAGCCATGGAGTTGGACCACAATGGCTGGGTGAGAGTCTTGTTGTTGATGGCAATATTTCACAACCTGTAATTTAGAAGCTTTGGCCTGCAGAGATGTCTCAAACTCTTCTCATGTTCCAGCATTGTCACTGATCCTTACGATTGAATGTTTCCAATAGAATGGCATGATGGTGGCTTGTGGCAAAGGATTTGTGGACATTGTCTATGGGCTTCACACCTGTCCGTATCTAGACATAAATCACCAGGACAATGAAGGTAACACGGCACTGATGATCGCAGCCCAAGCAGGTAAATAGCACCTAACGCACCAAACGTTAACAGAAATTTTTGCCGTTAATGCTGAGTCAGATTGTGAATATTTTGTGACACAACTGCTAATCTTAATCACATCTGATCACGATCTGAATTGTTTGCCTTGATCTGCAGGTCATGTCAACACAGTCATGTATCTCCTAAACTACTATCCCGGTCTAGACACTGAAGTGAAGGACTGTCGTGGTTTCACAGCCCTGATCAAAGCTGCTATGACTGGTCGCAGTGATGTGCTGGCTGCACTTGTTATGGCAGGTAGGTGTACACAGGATTTCAAAGATTCAATTTGTTTTTATTGGCCACATTGGGTGATTAGAGAATTTAATGAAATTCACTTTGAGCTGCAGTCTTTTACCTTTTCCCTAATTACAACATGCGTTCATCTATAGAATAAAGTTTGACTCTCTACAAACCTATGTATGTTTGTGTTACACAGATGTTGGTACTATGGTACTATTGGTTGGTTTTATGATAATTCTGCAGGCATTCCATGATCTGACTTTTAACACTACAACACTTTTCTGTCATATTCAGCCATCGTTGGCAATGCTGAACCTATACAGAAGCTGCTGATATAAATACATTGTGTTTTGAAACACTGACATTATCTCGTTACGCGGGAGTCTTACAGCTTTAAATGAACCCTTCTAGCGCCGGCGGTGAGAATAGCTGAGCCCACGGTTTATCTGTCCATATTTGAAGCCTGCTAAATGTGTTCTTGAGGCAGGTTGTGTGCCAGTGACGCCAGACTGGGTTTAAGGGATCATTCTGAGGACATTATCAGAACTAAACACACCCTCCAGTAATCTGTGATTTACTAGTCTTGCCGGCTGGTTGTAGATTAGCCATGTGCACTCTTATTTTTAGGTACATTGCCTGATCAGATGTATTGCTGCACTTAAAGCTCAACAATTTGATCTATATTACAGTAAATTGTAATGACATACCCTTATCAATATTTATATATATATATATATATATATATATATATATACATACTTGTTTTATGTTATACTTACATCAGGCCTACGCTTTATAATAGAATATTTGGTTTATTGTCTAATTGTTATTGCTGCAATTTGACTAAATTGTACTTTAATTGTAATTGTACAGGGGCTGACATTCATGCAGTCGATTCTGCAAAAGGAAAAAGTGTTCAGGATTGGTCTCTTAAAACAGGCCGATATGAGACCTTTCATCGTTTGCGTCGCCTTAAATCGCGACCAAAAGCGGAGCAGTTCTGTGAAAGTTTCGTCCCTGAGTGGCCTGACCTCAAGGAGCTGGTGGCCAAGGCCACGGCTGAGAGAAGTCCCAGGGAAAGAATCACCCAGCGGATCAAATCCACATTTGGATTCAGATTTCCTCGTGACCCAGAGGACAACGGGGTCTTGGACCATATGGTGCGCATCACCACCAGCATCCACAGTCCCTTAATTTCCACTGGATGTCGCCCGCTCTGCCCGACAAGTCCTCCTGAGGTGGGGAAGAGGCGCCTGGCTGTGCCAGAGCTGGTGAAGAAATACCCAGAGAAGGAATTAGAGGAAAAGTCATTGTGCCACAGCAATGGCTCGGTAGCACACAATATGCCCTCACTCATCTCCAAAGATTCTGTTGCAACAGCCGCGTGCTGCTCTGACACGCAGCGCAGAGAAAGTGTCCTCTCGTTGACCTCTACCAAAGTTGGCTCTACATTCATTTCCCGCAATATGGCGAGAAAGAACAGTGTGTTCCCTTCTGGCTGCATTCCCAGGATCAACATAGACCGACCTACAGATGCAACACCGAAGAAACAGAAGAAGAAAAAGATGATAAAAGGCTACCTGCAACCACCCAAGTGGAGGTACAAGGAGAACAAAGAGGAGAGAAAGAGGGAGAAGAGGGAAGCAGAGGAAAAGGCAGAGAGAGAGAAAAAGGACAAGAAGAAGAAGAGAAAAGAAAAAGAAAAAAAGTGCAATAAATAAGAAAGCAGGGCGACACGGTGGTGCGGTGGGTAGCACTGTTGCCTCACAGCAAGAAGGTCGCAGGTTCAAGACCCGCCTTGGGCCTGGGTCTGGGGCCTTTCTGTGTGGAGTTTGCATGTTCTCCCCGTGTCTGCGTGGGTTTTCCCCGGGTACTCCGGTTTCCTCCCACAATACAAAAAACATGCTCAGGTTAATTGGTAAACTCTAAATTGCCCATAGGTGTGAGTGTGAGAGTGAATGGTGTGTGAATGGTGTGTGTGCCCCACGATTGGCTGGCGACCATCTGGGGTGTATCCCTGCCTCTCGCCTTAACGCGCTGGGATAGGCTCCAGCAGACCCCTGCGACCCCGAAAGGGAATAAGCGGGATAGACAATGGATGGATGGAAATAAGAAAGCTTAAAAAAAGAGCTCCTCTGTAACGATTCAAAACAATGTTGTTGTTTTTTAATGTGTTCCCACTCAGGGCTTTAAACTACTGAAAATCTTGAAAATATTCAGACATTTTGCCTTCTGAATGAACAAAGAGCTCAAACAGAGCTGCAAAGGCTCATCAAGAGGGGTCTTGCTTCTAAAGCCTAAAAATGACATGAAGGTTTTTTTTTCAATGAACATTTCCATGAGATGTAGAAAATCCAGAAAAGACTCAAATTATGGTTTTTACAACTATGTTGCAATGCATAACATCCACATTTACTGACTCAGGTAAGAAAGCATGTATTGCATCTACCTCATTATTCACAATAAACACAGGCAAACCAGCACTATGGTTTATAAACCTGCATATATCCATTCACTATACAAGATGTAAGTATAACGACACATAGATAATTTCTATTACAAAGTAATATTGTTTAATATGCTAGGTCTGTTGTAAGATTTTCTTTGTAAATGCTTAGTTAAAAAAGCAACATTATTTATTGAATGATGTACATACTGTATTTATGAATGTAGCTAACATGCATCACAAGTGAGGATCTGTGTAATCCAGTAGATCAACTATGAAGTTTGAATGCCATCTTTTGATATTGCCAATAACTTATTCCATATGATACATCCTGTGTTTATTAATTTACTCATTTCTACATTTGTTGAAGGTGCTTAAAATAAATTTGTGTTTTTGTCCCTTCCTCTATTTGTATTTGTTGTTTATTCGTTACACTTTTTTCTCCACTTTCACTGTTTTTGGACTATGCCATAGTAATATATATAAATATATATATATGGGATACAGATACATATAATATATAGATAAGACAACTAGATAGATAGATAGATAGATAGATAGATAGATAGATAGATAGATAGATAGATAGATAGATAGATAGATAGATAGATAGATAGATAGATACTCACCTCTGTAATACCGTGTGTGTGTGTGTGTGTGTGTGTGTGTGTGTGCTGCTGCCTGCTGGTGAAACATGTTATTCAGCTGCAGGCTGAGCTCTGACTGTCATCATCATGCCTCGCCACATCTATCGCTAGCTAACTAGCCAAACGTGCGATGATGCGGTGCGATGCACCGAGAACCCGCTGATCATGGCTAATCTCCGACTGTCGTTGGCGGTGGTGGTCCAGGCGGTCCTGTACGGAACCAGCGAGGGTGAGTAACGTGTTGAGTTCTGCTCCGAGGACCCCTGTCGTCAACACCACGGAGGACGGATGTGGGGGGGTTAGCCGGTGGCTAGCGCTAGCTAGCTCGGCTATGGTCGGACAACAAACCGTGTCGGCGCGGAGAAGGAGGAAAACAGCCCGTCTGTTATATAACGAACACGGCTTTTAAGAGAACGGCTGACATGCGAATGACACGGGAACTGTCGTCGTCGAGCGAACGTTGCCATTATCTCCGTTAAGGTTCGGCTAACGTAAACAGCTCGCGCTGTAGCGACATTACTAATGCACGAGGACGAGAATTGATCCTCGAACCTGTTCACACCTGTTAGAGCCACGGGATCCTAGCTGTGACCCAAGTGTCAGGAAGGTGCCTATTAGAACCACTCATCTAAAGAGTTAGCATTCTGAACATTCACTAATGATGTTAACCAAACAAAATGGGGAGACCATATTTAACATTTATATTATGAACGATCCAAATCTTGTATTATTATTATTATTATTAAGATCGATGCTGCACAAAAAAGCAATCAATTATGTTGGTAATCACTAATATATTGCAGGCTCTGATAATCCCCTCCACAAAATTAGTTTTTATTTTATAAAAGAAAAACAACAGTGGCACTATGTAAACAAACTGGCATAATTCAGAAACTATACAGTCTCCCTATTGAAATAAATCAAAAGTGATTTTTTTGGCCTAAATCATCTCTTGATGATGCTTAATCTTGAGTTGAAATGAGCTTTTTATCTAATCATAACCCTATAGGACTATGGTCATTTTACTATTGGTCAATCTATTTTATTTTTTTTATTTTTTTAAGTTGTTTGCCCCAGTCCAGATAAAAGACCAATTTAAGAAGAAGCATGAGTGTATGGTGCTGGGGAAGCTCTAAAAATGATTCTTGAAACAATACAGGTGAGTGATAAAAGCTAAGGTTTTCTATAGTCATTTATACATAAATTATAATATCATAATTAATAAAAAGTTCTCTGCATATCAATAAATGTAATAAATATGTAGAGATGTAGTTCATCTTTATTCCAATAAACATGTGTACCACTCCATTGAAAATTTGCCACATCTCAGCTTTGGAATAGTCATCGAAACTGGATTGGGACTGGGTTTTGTTTTATTGCATTACTTATGTTCAATAAAAACAAGCAAAAAAGATCTACTTTATGGGTGTCCACAGTCATACACTGTCAAGTCTTTTTCAATTTGAATGATTAATAAATACAATATCCTCTTTAGATAATTTTTTTTGGTATTTTCTCAAAAACTGAGAACAAATGACATAGGCCATTATTTTATTAGAGGAACAATATACACGTTTGGTTGTTATGATCAGGAATGAAGCTGATTAATAGATTAAAAAATGATTATGGTCAGTGTTATGAGGCAGTTTTAGGGTGGGGACTTAATATTTATTTATATCTAACATTTATAAAGCCAGGTCAGTTTCACCTACCCAAGGTGAAAGGTAGAATGATAAGTGTATGACTTTTACATGCAGTAAAAGTTAAGCGTGCATGAGGGTTAAAGTTCTCGATCTCACTGGTGTTCAACAATAATAATCTCAGCTGCAGGTTCCAGGTTTCGATGCCTCTTACTCTGCAGCTGTAGACTCAGGTGTTTTATAGCTGCTAATACCGTATGACTGATTCATCTGGTCAAAGTCTGGTTATTGGTAAATTAATAATCTTAGTTATTCCAAAGTCTATCATATGCTGCGCTTGTTATTATGTATGGGTAATTTGGATATATTTAGCAGCAGGTTTATTATATGCTTATCCAACATTCTGAAGGCCAGTACTCCAACCTAGAAAACCTTAAATAAATACATGGTTTTGCAGCTGTATAATAACTCAGTTACTGTTTGGTGAATAAACAAAAAAATTTCAAAACTTTTGATTTTACTCTATTTCAGGTGTATAAGATGAAATTGGAAAGACAGTTTGATACAGGTTTTTTAAGGTAAAAACACTTCCCAACATTTAATACTCACCTATTTCACATTTACAATATGACGTATCAAAGTCTAAGCTCTATGGTACATATGTTACATGATTTGTAAACATAAAAAGAACACAAGCAAAGAAAAGAAAATGAAAAAATTCTATATCTCCACACTTTAACTGTCTGAGGCATTCACTTTTATACCCGAATCAGCTGCTAGATTGCATAAAAGTTGAGGACACAGCTTCTTGTAGCATATATTTTTTTTTCTAGAGTTATAATATTTTTAATCCATAAAATAGAAGTCAGAGAAATCTAGCTTTCCATTAAAGCTCTTTGCCATATCTGTAATTTCATTTTATGTAATTTATTAGTGGCGATACACAGATGGGATATAGCTGCAGTGAGCTAATATCAGTGGATATACCAGCCGGGCTGATTTATTGGTCTGGCCCTAGTTAATACGATATGCAGCTTGTTATCTGATAAGGCGGAGTTATATCATATGTCATGCTAAATGCAAGTTTATGTCCTAATCATGTGATACCTACAGTTTCCAAGAAATTCAACTGAGAAAAACTGTTTCAGATAGAATAACCAGATGGGGAAACCGTGTCTCTCTACGGTTTACCAGGTGAATTTCATATTTGAAAATATCAAGGTTATTCTGCAAACTGATGCAATAATCCTGTAAAACCAACATGGCCATAACAAGGCAATCTGAGTGCTGGCACTGCCTGACAACAGCCTTTGTTTTTTTTAACACTTTACATCCTGTTCCCTGCTGTTAAATCCTATAGCCATCTTCCACTTCTTTGCACAATCATTCAATTATTTTCAACACGCTCCACGGTGATTAAATACAGCCGGAGATATTACAAAACAGTTGACATGGTATAAACAGTCCGATCACTGACTTCTAGGACACAGTGATGTTGGGAATTGTAAAAACTGTGCTCTATCAATTTTAAAACATGTTAGGAACATATTGTAACTATACCACACATTTCCTTGAATCCCCACACTGTGTACTTGCATTCTGCCATCTCAATGGTGCACGATACTAAGCACAGAGTCTCCTTTCTGTTCTAGCTCTAATGCAGTTGATTTGCAGAGATATTAACTGTTGTGGTATTTCACAAGTAAGCTGGGGTGGCTGTGACTCAGAAAGCAGAGAGAGCGCAGAGTATCGGCGGTTTGACCTCTGGCTCCTGCTCCAGGCTGCATGTCAGCGTGTCCTTGGGAAAGATACTTAACTCCATTATTGCTACAAATGGCTGTTCCATTTGTGTATGAATGTGTGTGAATGATTAGATTACATCCTAATGAGCGTAATTTAAATGTAAAGCACTATTGAGGAGTTATGAAGAGAAGTAGAAAAGAGCTATACAAACATAGTTCATTATCATCAAACAAGTTGTGATTTGTGTTAGTAGTTTTGAACATTTTTGGTTATGTCTGTTTCCTTTCAACCACAGTTGTCCTGGTTGTGTGTTTGTTTTTTTTGTTTTTTGCAGGTTATGATTATTTACTCACCTGATATTCCCTTGTGACTTAAAACAATCACCCGCATATAGATTCAAGTTTTGACATTTATACTTATGGAAATTCTAAAATGGCATATTTCATGTTAAGTTACTTATTCCTTAAGGGCTTAGTTTTTCATCTCTGACCATCATCTGCAATGTAGGTTTTTTTTTTTGTATGAGTCAATCTCATGAAAGATTAACAGCTAACAGTAACTATGTTTTACCCATAGATGTAGTTGTGGTTTTTCTGAGAATCCACTGGGGGCTCTTTTGGAATGACTGGAATGTCTGTGTCTTAATAACATTACTTAATTTCACAGAGGAAGCCTTGTTCCCTTGTTAGTCTAATGTCACAGCTGGACATTTAATCCTTGCTCCTACATGCCCTGACACAAACCCTCCGTCCGTTCTCCTTAAAGCTAATGTCACACCCACACCACTTCCTCTGCTGCTTCCTGACCATGCCAGTGTCATCTCTGCAAAACATTAGTCATTTGAAATCATCTCTCTTTAAATACTTTAAATATTACAGGAATTACACTGATTTACACTTCAACTTGGCACCTCCTACAAAGCTAATTGATCCTTCCTCTGTTATCTCTGAGGACTAAAACAAAAGAAACCTGAACGGAAGATTCCTCGTAGATGTTTTTGTACTGCCATAACCGGATGTTTCTGCCTTCATAATGCCTGATGAAGAAAATAGTTTACTAATAGATAATTAGTATTATAACTGATGATGTTTTTCAACCGTTACTTCACACAATAGTGTACATTCACTATTAATTTGCTTTGCTCACAGAAAAGAAAAAAAGGAGTCTGACTCATGCAAATGTTCATCTTTCCTCCTCCGCTCCTGCAGCTCTTTGGTGTAACTGCACCACCGCCCAGTGCGACAAGGCTGGCTCCAAGTGCGAGACCGACGGGGCCTGCATGGCCTCCACTTCCTTCATTGACGGCCAAGAGCAGCACGTTCGGACGTGCATCACGCGGGACAAACTCGTGCCCCCCGGACAGCCGTTCTACTGCCTCGGAGCAGAGGGCTTACTCAACATCCACTGCTGCTACACTGACTACTGCAACAGCATCGACCTCAAAGTGCCATCCGGTAAGAGCGGCGAGGTCGCACGAGACAGATGGTCAGGGTTCGCATCACATCTGACTCCTGCTTCTGGCATCACCCCTCCACCCCCAGCATTACCCAGGATGACTCTGTGACCTAGTTGTAGCACACACTCATACACAGCCAACATTGTCTCTGATGTTACCTAAAGCGTCTTGGTTCCTGCAAATGTCATACATAATCTTTATTGAGAATATAACGTTTCTCATGGCATTGTGTGCAGTTTGGTTATATACTTCCTGCTATGTGGATAGGAGTTACTGTAGATTATTGTTAGGAAGAGACATTTTTAATGAGGTCTAAACAAAAAAAACAGCATCTAGTACACACAAAGGCTTTGCCTCAATCTGTGGCTCACATACCTGTTGAGTGTGGATGTATTCATCAGTTGGTACTACAATAAAGCATGCTTAAAGAATCAAGGGTGGAGTTGATAAAGCACGGCTGAATAATATGGGGATAGGTGGATGTTTCAGTGTCTCTCATGGACGGAGTTGCAGCAGCGGAGGTGAAATAGTTTTCCTATCAATTGCAGAGCCCTGCCGGGAGGTTTCACAATCTCAGCAGGGACCAGAAAGGCTCTTGAGGCCTAAGTGCATTACGTTAAAGAGAAGAACATTACCCCAGTGCTGTTAATGTGCTTTTTATTTTTGAGGAGGGTGAACATAACCAGGCAGTCAGCATTAACTTGATATGGAAAAAAAAAAAAAAACATAAACAAGTGCAGTATTCTCATCTTCTCCCTCGGGGCCGTGTGGCCAGGGTGAACATCGGCTGAACAGCTGGCTGTAGAGGACGATTGTGCCTGTTGTCGCCTCCTCATCAAAACAACAATAAAAAAAACATTAGGCAGCAGTTATATGGTGAGTGCTGAATGCATATAGGGGAGACGCTGCTTTTTACATAGTTTACCTCATTTCAACACTTTCTGTAGCTGCTTTTCACACGGAAGCTTTTGATTTTACAGATTTTACAGTTTCTTTGAAAAAAAAACTGGATATAATCAATGTAAGTGAATTCAATTAATGTTTACTCTAGTTACTAACTGCCTGCCCGGACGAAAGCTTTTTCACTGACGTCCCTCAAGGACATGAAGCAGCTCGTATCACTTTTCACTTACTGCTGCGTTTCAGTTGACCTGATCTCTCTCTTTTTAGTGACAACCAAGTCGGGACTCGGGGGAGGCTACGGCCCAGGTGGGACATGGGGGCTGGTGGAGCTGGTGGCGGTGATCGTGGGGCCGCTGTTCCTGCTGTGCCTGCTGCTGCTGGTGGGCGTGTTTGTGTACCAGTACCACCAGAGGGCCTACAGCCACAGGCAGAGGCTGGAGGTGGAGGACCCCTCCTGTGACCACCTCTACCTGGCCAAGGACAGGACCCTGCAGGACCTCATTTATGACCTGTCCACATCTGGTTCAGGCTCGGGTCAGTGGGCGTCGTCCTCTAGTCACGCAGGGGTTTTTTTCCACAGTTGCATCTCTAGACTGTGGATGACTGGTGTCTCCGTTCTCCTCTGTCCTGTACAGGCCTGCCTCTGTTTGTCCAGCGGACCGTGGCCAGGACGATCGTCCTCCAGGAGATCATCGGTAAGGGGCGTTTCGGTGAGGTATGGCGAGGGCGTTGGAGGGGAGGCGATGTGGCTGTGAAGATCTTCTCTTCCAGGGAGGAGCGCTCTTGGTTCCGTGAGGCTGAAATCTATCAGACCATCATGCTTCGCCATGAGAACATCCTGGGCTTTATAGCTGCTGACAACAAAGGTAGGGGTTGTTAGGTCCGATTTCCTGATTCCTTTCGACTATGATTATTGAGATTGACGTCCCAAATTTTATTACTAACCAATTTTCGATTACTAATGATTCTCAATTCACAATCAATGATTATTGATTTTCCATTTGACAACATATCTTTATGCAATAATAGAAAATATGGCCATAATTTTCTTAGCTCGCTCTGAACCTGGGGTTAGTTCTGTCATTAGTCCTCACACTCGCTTTAAGTCCAGATGGAGGTGGGTGAAGAATCTGTCGGTTGCTGCAGCCAGTTTCTTCCTCCATTTTTCCACTTGCTCTCTTTGTTGCTACAGCACTCGCAGATAGACAGACTTGTGACGTAACTTCCGTTGACGGAGGGATCGTTTTTACAAAATAAAATAGTGCCAAAAATAATTAACTTAACATTGTGTATTCTAAGCCTAAGAATGAACAGAGAGTTTATATTTATATTGGTACACCTCATCTAAACTACTTCTTGTCTCTGTACATCTATGTCTTGCTCAGATAATGGCACATGGACGCAGCTGTGGCTGGTGTCAGACTACCATGAGCACGGCTCTCTGTTTGACTACCTGAACCGCTACTCTGTCACTACTGAAGGAATGATCAAGCTGGCTCTGTCAGCAGCCAGTGGCCTGGCACATCTGCACATGGAGATACTTGGAACACAAGGTAGTATTCCAATGTGTTTTTTTTTTTGTTGGAATTGCAATGGTGCAGTTGTATTGGAGCATGTAAAAGAAAAAAAAAGCATTTTTATTGTTATTTTTTTTTATGAAATTTCGAATTTGTTCACAATCATTGATTTATTTAATTTTAAAGGAAAAGGGACAATATGTGATAATGTACAAAGGTAAAGGTGAGATTATAGCCATGCTAGCTAATTTCCATCTCTAGTTGGTATTTTAAGGTTGGAGTTGTAGATAATTTGTACACTATTAATAAAATACATTAAAATCAAGTAAAATAATTTTTAAAAAAAATCATAGTTTATAATGAAACATGTTAGCCAAGGGTCAAGGGACCATACACATTTCACCACTGCTGTAACACTATTAGATGTCGGAGGGTTGATTAAAGTGCACAGTGCAGATATCCCAATTGCACAATAAATATGAAGTGGTATTTTAATTGCAAAACCTTAATGCACATTCAGGTAATTAATATCAACAGTGGTAATTTATGAAACCAAGAGTAACTAACTGTATATAAAATGCATAGAGGTAAAGGAATAGGAGGGTGTTGGTTATATGCTTTATAGACACTCTGGTATAACACTATAAATACACATATATATACACACACAAAAATAGAAGAAAATACATTTGTTAAATAAATTGGGAGAAAAAAGGAAGTGAGAAAGAAAGAGGACTTTGTAAAATAAATTAAAAAGTCCAAATCCTGTATGTGCTTTTGCAACCCTGCAAACAGTCAGATTTGATCCTTGTTCATTTTGCTGGGAACACACAGCCATACATTTCACAATCGAGTTAGATGTGGCCACATAGTTTGTGAGCTCCATAATCTCAAGTAAATAAATGCATGTGCAGTATCCCAGTGTCCTTGCATGCCCCTGTGGAATCAAGAATCAGGTTCGAGGCTTTTTCTATATTTAGTAAGTCCTGACTTCCAATTGTAATAATATGTGGTTTCAGAAATGTTCGCATGTAGAAATCAAACCAGCCTCAGCCAGTTCTTTTTATTGTTCAGCCACAGTCATATTAAGGACACCTCAAATCCCCCCAGGCCCAGGCAAGCCAGGTCTGTTTTAAAATAAGTGTTCTAATAATCTGGAAACATTTCTATCAACAACACTTTTTTTCCCTCTATCATTGGTAGTGATGGTTGTATACATTTCCTGTTTAAAAGAAACAGATTTCTCAGACATCACAAGGACATTTCATGTTAACCCGTGCTAACAGGTCAGCTACTGAAGTGGTGTCTAAAAGTGTCTGCTGCTGATGGCAGCTTATACATATAATAATGATAAATAAATGAATAATCTTAAAGAGTAAGAACAGAGAAGATTCGATTGTTGAGATACAAATTAAAAACCGAAATTGAGAATGTTATTTACATCTTGGTAGGAAAGCCGGGCATTGCCCACCGAGACCTGAAGTCCAAGAACATCCTTGTGAAGAAGAACTGCACCTGTGCCATCGCCGACCTGGGTTTGGCTGTCCGTCACGACTCTGCTACCGACACCATCGACATCGCCCCTAATCAAAGGGTGGGCACTAAGAGGTGTGTGCATTTCCTACACCTACCATTTCTCACAGAAATCTTCTCCTGCATCTTCTACTTTGATCCTGCACACAATCACAAACCGTTACTGCTTTGTACATCTCACAGGTACATGGCTCCAGAGGTGCTGGACGAGACTATCAACATGAGACACTTTGACTCATTTAAATGTGCTGATATCTATGCTCTGGGGTTGGTCTACTGGGAGATTGCACGGCGCTGTAACAGTGGAGGTCAGAGTCTCTTGTTTTTTCTCTGGTTACTCAACCAGTGTTTTTTCCCCTCAATGAGATCCCAGCACTGATCTGACCTCAGCTATCCTGTGCTCTCAGGTATCCATGAAGAGTACCAGCTGCCCTACTATGACCTGGTACCTTCTGACCCTTCCATAGAGGAGATGAGAAAGGTGGTGTGTGACCAAAAACTACGACCCAACATCCCAAATTGGTGGCAGAGCTATGAGGTGACGAAAATGTGGTTAACTGTGTGAAACAATATTTTTCAAGAGCTAAACTGTTTTACATTGCAAGTTGAATTTGTTAAAACTCTGGTTTTAGTCAAGTATTTAGTATTTTTTCCATTTCATTTATACCTGGCATAATAACATTTATACTTGGCCCATAAAGTGGAAATCTAGATATGCTGTGGTTTCACTAAAGAGGACTCTCATGTCAATATGGTATCAGGTGTTTTTGTTGGCCAAGTACAGTAACTACAGGTACAGTAATGGCAACAGTATGCTTCAGCTCATTTGGACAGTGTTGCTCTTATGGAGTTTGTCCTACAAAGACCTCTTAAATACATTATTTATTATAAATGCATTACTAAGCTATTGCTTACTCTGTTTTTTGTTGTTTTTTTCTAATTTTGCCAAATGTTGTTATCTATCTCCTCCTGTACGTCTTGTCCTACAAACTCTGCTTCAATGGCAAAGCATGCATATTCTGCTTATGTTCAGCCCCATGCACTTTGTACACGTGCGTGACTGAACAAACAATATTGTTTATTCATGCTCTATCATTGATATTATTTAATTATCAGGTTGATATGCAAGTTAAAATCAGTCATCCTTTATTATCAGTTATCAGTCTAACTGATAGGCTAGTGTTGCCATTACTCTGCCCCTTTTGGATCCAAAGGTGAGCAGTCTTCAAGGTGAATAAAATGACAGAAAGAGTTGATCCAAATCTGCTAAATGAGGCTGTAGCAGCCTCCTCTTACACACAGTTTCTCCAGAAATGGCCTTTTTTCTTGCTATTTGTTTATGTAAAAAAAAAAAAAAAAAAGCAAACTCCATATTGGTATTTGCTTACTCAATACGCATCAGTCGTGCGTCATTCGATCTTATTTCCTGATTGGGTTTCTTGGCCCATCGGTTTCTATTGTGATTTTGATCTTAGATTCTCAGAATCTCAGATTTAAGTTATAATTATTAAGTTACAATAGCTGAAAACATTGGCCACCGCCAGGGAAATAAGATGTCCTTGGAAGCTCCTTATTATTTCTTTACATCATTCTCTGTATTGATATTTTCATAATAAATGAGCAACACTATACTGGAACAAGGTCCACGAAAGGTCCGCCTTCTAATGCAGCACTGAGAGCAAGCATGGGCAATCCTGGTCCTGGAGGGGCGTTGTGGCCCTCCAGGACCAGGATTGTCCACGCCTGAGTTACCCAAACTACGTCTGTGTCACCCACAGGTTAACTACATGTCAAGCTTTTGATCTTTATTTGCATTTCTCTTCCTGTCGTTCCAGGCCTTGCGGGTTATGGGCAAGATCATGAGGGAGTGTTGGTATGCTAACGGCGCTGCCCGCTTGACGGCCCTGCGCATCAAAAAGACCCTGTCCCAGCTCAGCATCCAGGAGGACATTAAAGTGTGAGCCAGGTCAGCACAGCACTGAGAAACGGCCCCTCGGTGGATCCGGATTGAGACTAGCACACGGAGAGGAAGGCGCTGTGCCTTCTTCAAAGACCGCACAAGGAAAGAGAAATGATGGAGAGTGGCACTTTGTAAAATATTATTCCATAGACACTCCTGCCAGTTTTTGAAGCCACTTGATTTCTGACAAACCCTACCTCGCTTACCCAGCCAAACTACCAAGAACTCCCTTCCTGTCTCGTCCTCAGCTACTGCTGCCCTACCTGAACCTTTTTTTTTCCTCTCTACAGTCCATACTAACAAGGATCGTTGGATTTTCACTACTTGTATGCAACCAATAGCAGGACATGTAATTAACCAGTTAACACTTTCAGAATTCAGTTGCTGATGTTTCCTCAAAGTCTCTTGGATCAGAGTCATTTAATAGTCAACAAACAGCGTTTTCCCTCGCCTGTAATGGGGCAAGCTGAGCGTGTTTTACTTACTTTTACTTCGTTGGAAATGACCAGATCTTGTTAATAGTATGTGTTTTGGTTATTGTGTAGGATTCTCTGTGCCACAACACCACCGCACAGGCACATCACTAAATCGCTTCGAAATTTTCAAAGCCAAATAACCCATCTGGTTCTGCTACTGTGTTGTTTAGCCTTCTGCTGATTACCATGTAAGCATGTAGTAGTTAGAGTAAACGCAGCCCACTGACTTTTAACAAGGTGTACTGGGCGTTCAAAGTCACTGGAGCTGTAGGACACGCTGCGTGATTTAGCGTCAGACCACTTGCCTGGAGCACTTCCCATAAGCTGTTGTAAACCTCAGGTCCTCTGTGTGCTTTCCAATCAACAAGCTTGTTTTTGTTGGTTTATTAAAATCAGCTTTAGCGAAATAAATAGGAGTAATTTAACATCGGTGTATTTCATTAGGATGGATTGTTAGTGCTGGATCTCACAAAATACTACATGCAGCATGAAGTACCATGGTACATGCAGTATATTTATAAGGTAGTGTCCTGTTCCTATTGCAGCCACTGTCTGTTGATTAATCCATCGAGCGTAACCTGCCATGAGAGTTAATGTTGCTCCAGTCCCTCAAAACATTCAAATATACAGGAAAAACAAATGGAGGTGCCCTGTGCACAGCAATGCTTCTCCCCTGGGTGCTATCTAGTGAAAGAAGAATCTCTGGAGCTCCAGACATTCAGATACTTGTTCGTCCTTTGCAGCAGCCACCACTATTTACACTGTACCTTAAATACGGGGCAAAAGAAAGTTCTATTTTTAATCATTTTAAAAATACTAACTCCAGGAATTTGAATGATAGTTTGTTTTTATGTTTATTTTGTGTCAAGTTGGAAGTTTCATGTGATTTTACTTTGATATTTTGCTATTTTATATCAGATTTTTTGCTGGTGTGGGGGGGGATCAAGGACTTTTGTCTTTCTGTTGGAAAACAGAATCATGTGACTTCCGAAGCAACATTTACTGTATGTTTCAGACTTTCTCTTATCGCCCTCTATTACTGCTGAGCAGTATTTGATTTATAATAAGTGTTTCCCCATATAATACTTCCTCAGTGTGCAAATGTATGTGTATTGTTCCCTTCAAGCTATCGTTGTCACAAATCACTGTCTACACTTTTATGTTTCAGGAAACCGGTGCACTTTTGTTGTATGCAAACTGAACAGGTACTGTTTATTGTATTGTCTCTCCTGTGTTATTTATATTTCTTTGCTGTGAGTCCCTATATGAAAGGCCACGTGTGCACTACTACTGACCTCACAGCACTGCAACCAAATTGTTCTCAGCATCATCTCTGCCCCATGGCCTCCGGTGTTTATTTAAGATCACACCACTGATAACGAGAGTGTTTACACAAATCATGCCAAGCCATTTCAGTACTGTACACTCTGTCTGACTGGAAAATGTAAAAAAACAAACAAAACAACTCTGATATTTCTCTGGAAGAAGAAATGCTGACACTAAATACTACTGAAATGTATTGATCGATACGTTATGTATTAGAATCCCTTGCACTGTATTGTTTAAGTCTCATGGTGTTTGTAAGAAGATCTTGACTGCACTTGTTGCTTTGGGCTGAAAAGATGAGGACTAGGGGATGAATGTCAACCGCATTTATACACTAAAAGGGGATGTTTGTCAAAATGTATTTGCTTTACGATGTACAAGATGTATTGCATATTTAAGACGTTAAGTACCCTGCTTCAAGTATCTCTTTGGATGAATGGTGTCGAAGAAATGAGGTAATATCTTACAGGTTGTGACAACCCCCAGGTCTCTGTCCTATTATGGCAAAGACACAACTGCATCTATGTAAAAAAAAAAACCTTCAGGACTTCAATCATGTAACTTATAATATAGATTAAGAAATACAATTGTTTTCTTATGTGGTGTCTGTTTTACTTTTCATTCATATTTAAATTCATGTTTATCGATTGCAGATTGCAGTGTTAATCATTATACATGTCTAGGTAAGTTTCACATGGTATACAAGATGCATATAATGAATCACTCTTAACACTATAAACAGACTCTCAAAGAACCTTTATTGCTTATCCTTTACATTACAATCTCAATACAGATTAGTACAAAACTGTGCATTTACATAATCATACATGTTCTATATCATGTATACCAAAACAGAAACTGTGAATGTAATTCTCCTTTGCTCATCCCCTGAAGAAAACAGAAGGGAAATGCTGGTTTTATTGAGATTCTTTTTGATAAAGACAAGAAGAAAACTAACACACAACATGTCATTGCTGACATGCACATAACACACCAATAATCAGAAACCAGTTTTGTTGCAAATGAGTAATAAAGGAGATTATTAATTTTGACCATTAGTATTCAAGTGATGGACCGCTTTAAAAATATAAAGGAAAGAACAGAGATGTTGCAGCAAGGAAGTAATAAGCAAATCCCTTTAACACTAATAATGCCAAACCCCACAGTGTGGGAAAAAGAACAAGCAGTAAATATCTTTAAAGTAAGATGTACAATCCTTCATAGATAAAATGGCAAAACAGAAAATCCATAAATATGTAGAAGTGCATTCAATTACCGGTGGTCTTAACAGCAGATTTATCAATGCTATTCTGGACTTGAGGACAATGAGGTCCTTCAGGTTTGCGATTTTACTCTCAGGCTACACAACACATAACAGCCTGTGGCCTTGAATTCTTTGCACACAAGTACTTGTGTAGCCTGGTTGAGCAATCATTCTGTTTCACAACGTGTATTCATGTCATCAGGATGGTTTTTATCAGGCTAATTACTGTGACTACTGAATGTCCCATTTTTTCTGATAACTGGATTTGGCCATAAATTGATTCAGGGCTATTGTTGGAGGAAACGGGCCCAGTTTTGAAAATGGCAAAAGTCCAGACTTTGACAAAACTGTGGTGAAATCGTAGTGGTTCAAGTCCACAGGTGGATGTTAAACAAATTGGTTCAAGTTAGCAACATTGTCCTTCTTAAACAGTGTTAATAAAGAACAGGATGCGGCAAATGTCAAGATGCTAGAACATACACAAAATGTTGGTCTGAAAAACATACAGTGTTTAAAACTACATTTAGTCTGATTTGCATCCAGAACTGCCTAACTGCAAATAGAAGAATTGTTACCAACAAAAGGCAATACAGGTTTTACAATCATTTTTCCTTCAGATGTTTGTTGATTACTTGTTTTATCTATTCATTTATATTATCTGGAGTATCTCTGTATTTAAACTTATAATTGATGGTCCTCTACATTGATCACCAGGGCAGCCACAGATGTGGGAGTGATGCTGGTCATCCTGAGTGGCTGCACCTTTTTTCAGAGGTTGCTTGTGCTTTTGCACCGTCTTGGCTCTCTCAGGAGGTGTAGGATTTAGCTTGATTTGTACTACAGTTCTATATTGCGGAGTTGCAGAAACTTGGTGAATTTCGTATTTTTGCAGAGGGGGAGAAATGTGAATATAATTTGCCATTTTTATAGGGAGATGGTTGATGATACTTCAGTATAATGTCCTTTTTTCCCCTCTCACATGCCGGTTCTTTCTCCCTTTGTTTGGCCTCCACTTAACACTTTTTAGCCTTTTCTTTTTTAAATACTGCCTCAAGCAGTGCCTGTGGGCAGAAAGATCATATCAATTAGAACCATAATTATACTGTATTTAGGAGAATATGTGAAATGCACTACTTTGAATGCCAGTTTACTATAGACAAATATTGCACTTACCCTCATCTCCATCTGTAAGCACTAGTGCCTGGAGGATATCTGAAAGGGAGACGATTCCCTTCACCACTTCCTGCTCGTCCACCACCACCAGTCTGTGCACCTGAAGAACAAGCAAGAATACCATGGGTTTGTGTGAGCAGGTTTTAAAAAAACACATGTTCAACTGATCTGTACATCAAACAAACAGAAATCTGATAAATCCAAATGTAAATGTACACTCATCTCACCAGCAATAAGCAACTGCTCTAAAATATGTTTAACTTGATTAGTTCATTAAATTATCATTAAAGAAAAGTTGATTGTAACTGTAGCTGATTTTCAGGTAGTGCCCCATGTGCCTCTCAATTTACTCTGATCAAAGATGGTGGAGAAACGTAACTAATTTATCTGGACAGTAATACAAATGATGACAGGGGGGCACACTCCTTAAAAGAAAAGTTTACTGATATGTAATGACAGGGTCGCTAACGTGAAGTGATCAAACTCCCACCTCGGCCTCCACCAGGCGGTTGATGATGGCCTCCAGGGTCTCGTGATTATTGCACGTCAGCACTCCTTCAAAGTACTGAGAGCGGTGCTGCAAAGCTTTGGTCACAGTCAGGTCCAGGTTGTTGTACGTCTTCTCTGCTGCTAGGTTCTACACAAACACAGGGCCCCAGGTTAAATATGTTTCTTCATCTTCACTCACACTATACAACTTCATGATTCATGATGGACAACGCCAAAGAAATTATAAGTAATTAATAGAATAAAAATAAAAAAATAACCACAATTAAATTTCAATGTCAATTTCACATGTTAACCACAACACAATACAATTGTTATAGGGATTCCATAAATTCTCCTATAAAAAGTATTTAAAAAAAGATGGCCAAGTCTCGAATAATAGCGGAGCATGGCCAGCATTAACAAATAGATTGTGGAAAAAATGTTGGGGTGGAATTACTTGCAGCCTCCTACAGCAGCTCACAGGTTAAATTTAGTATAATATCTATTTCCATAACAATGATTCCATCAGTACAATAATAGAGATGTTATCTATATCACTTTGTTGCTCTAAAATGGAATTTTTAAAGAAACAATGTTTTCAAACTTGTATTAATTCTAGCTGTTTCTCTTTGCTCAGCTACCCTATAAAATGGATGGCTCTTCTTATTCATGCACCGACAGAGTTACTGCTGAGAAAATTATACTGAATGTGTTAAGACAACCGGTCAACATAGAGGAAGATTTGAATTTTAATTTACTGAAAAACAGAGGGAATTAATACGTCTTCTATAAGCCTTAATAAGTTTTCTCTGCCACTGAGTTTGAAAAATAGGCTCTCAGTAACAGCTCCATAACCTCTCCCCTGACATCAGACACCAAACCAGCCTTGGAACCAGTCCGATGGAAAAATCCCTAGTCTCAGTCTTCTAAACCTGCCTCTTCTTCATCGATTTCTCTAGACTCTTCCCCCCTTTTTTCCATCCTTGTGTTTTTTTTTACGATATCCGTCTCACCCTTGCTGTCCCCTTAGTGTCTGGCATTCTATGTAAAATGTCTTAGAGTCATAGCACTGTATAAGTATTAAATATTATTATAGAATTAAAGGCAGTTACCTTCATTCTTACCTGTATATAAAGCAAAACATGTTTGCACTCATAAAAAATACAGAAAAATTTCCTGCTTGCTTTACTTTCTTGCTTATGTTCAAAAAGGGTTAGTACACACAGACTGAAACTTACTATAACATCAAATTTTGAGTAAATATCCACTACTCGACCTGCAGGAGAGAGAGAGAGAGAGAGAGAGAGAGAGAGAGAGAGAGAGAGAGAGAGAGAGAGAGAGAGAGAGAGAGAGAGAGAGAGAGAATACATAAACACACAAAATTCAAAGTGTTCAGGTCATCTGTGCAAAATCAACAAGGATGTCATTTCAACCAGCCCAACCTTTGTCGTCCACAACAGGGAGCGCTGATACTCGCTGCTCAACAAAAATACCCAGTGCTGTGTACAAAGGTGTATCTGTGCGCACAACCGCTATGTTCTGGAATGTTCCTATGTTCAGTTCCTCTAAGGTTTGACCCAAGAACGAAGGTTTTGGCATCTCTGATATCTGAAAACCACAAAAGATTGTACACATTTCAATGAACTTGCAGGGGGCCTGATGCACTTGCAAACCAATAATAGGATACAGTTTCAGATACTGTTTCATACAAGAAGTGGCCGATAATTAGTATTTAATGTGAGAGAAGCCAATGGGACTTACAAAAAGCTTCAGGAACTTGAGAATCCTTTTGTGTGTGAGAATATAGAGTGTGTTTCCTGTCAGAGGATCAATTACAGGGAGTCTGTGGATCTTATTCTTCAGCAGAGATGATACTGCATCATACAAACTGAAACAGAAAAGATAAAAGAGGACCAAAAGAGTCTTGTTAATTAGACATAACATGTTCTGACATTCAGTAAGTAAGTAATATCTTCGTATGAATGCTAGTTTGTGTTATAGTTTAAAGGTAATGGTGAGGTGATTCTTAAAGCATATGGGTGAAACACAGATTATTGTTAAGAGCTGCCGAGGTGAAAGTAAGATGCCTTAAGCACCAAATAAAAGACGCAAGAAATTGTGAAAGTTTGCATTTGTATGTAGAACTGGCCTTATTGTACCCCAATGTTCCCCGGATCCCCCCTGGAGGGTGACAGTGCCTCAGCTGAGAACAACTAGTATCAGGCTAAACTATCAGATGCCTCCTTGTTATTTGTCCCAACACACAAAGGCTATGTATTTACAGAAGTGAATTTTAACACCAACAATAACAATATTCAGAAGTATTACTAAACATAAAAAACTCACCTTGCATTGGGTGATATGCTAACCAAAGGCTTGAAGGAGTCTTGAAGGTACAACTCTGATAAAAAAAACAAAAAACACTATAGTTAGCAAGATTACGAAAGTAGATGAAAAGAAATACATGAAAAATTCAGCAAAAACACTCACCTCTCCATGTTTCAATTTTGTGCTCTTCCAATTCATATATCTGAACCTGAAAGATTACATGAAAAGGAAGGGTCAACATCTTAAAGAGAAACTAAGAAAAAAACTTAACACAAAGAGAAAAGACAACAATAGCCCAATCATCAACAGCCTTATATTAGTCATAAAATACAAAGCAATCTTGCTGTTCAAGTTTGAGATTCAATACGTCACACATACACACACTACAATTTAAAGACGTTCAATATCTTACCAATGGAGATTTGTAGTAGCGATGAAGGATGTTAATAAAGTCTGTGATAGTTAACATACCTGTGGAGGTGCATGAGAAGCATTAAGTCAGTACTTTATTTAAACTTGTTTTACACTGAGTAAAAAAGACCCATATTTGCGCTTACCAACGAAACACTGCTTCTTACTGTCCCACAGAGGTGCTGCTCTCACCCCATTGGAAACAAGTGCAAAAAATGCCTTCTTGACCTGTGAAATTAATGACGTCAAAACTTTCATTCCAAATAAGAGGAAAGACTATTTTATTTTAGATGTATTTATTTATTTATTTTTACCTGAAGTGATGTATCAAACACAACCAGTTTGGAGCTGGTAGGTATAAGGTCGTAACACCGATGGGACTTCATAAACCTGGTGTACACATTGTGCTCTTGGTCTGAGGGCATTAGATAGAGAGTAGTGAGGATCTGTGTTCACAGGTTTTAAATGTTATGGTTTTATTTGCTTTATACAAGTCCCTCACCCTCTACGACTGGCTCCTTTCTGACTTCAATATCATCAAGAGTTGCTGGAATCTGAAAGATAAAGGTCATAATGTATTTAGGCTACCTTCCACTCACTTGCAGAACAAATTCATGTAAAAGTGCTACATAATGTTAGAATACAAAAACCTGCATAACATGGCCAAAAAATATTCACAGCACAGTTACTGTACATGTTGGATGCTACGAACATGCCTGAGGCTGAAGATGTTTAGGAGAGCAGTAGTAATTCATTAGGTTAAATGTTGGCAACTAAAGACTATTGTTGCAGACAAACATGTCTTAGTTGATATTATGGTATTTGGATTATGTCAAATTAACTGTAAAAAATAACGTGTGAATATAAACTTAAATAAATTTAAAAAATAGCTAATTTTTCTTCAGTATTGATTTCTGCCTTCTATTGAATATAATAGAACTGGATGGTGGAGGACTTGTGCCGTTTAAACATTTTGTGTAGAATACTCCTGGAGATAATCCACAGTCTTAGTTGTGAGCCATAGATGCACACTCGCTCCAACATGTTTAGACAAGTCATCTGTAGCTCAGGTGAAAAAAAAAGCAGTTCCTACACCCAATTGCTTGTAACATGGTCTAAGGATTTTTCTTGAGTAACTGGGTCATGATTTTGGAAAAGAGACAACACTGTTGAATTTATCAAACATATTATTTTTTGCTCTGTGCACAACAAGCTGACTGTGAACCAGTGACAGTGTACTTTAGAAAAGAGCAGACATCTCAAATGCTCCAAAACTCATCAACTGACACCAAAACACTCTAGATGGATAAATATCTCTACAGCAGTAACTCTCTACAACATCTCTAAATATCCCTTTAATTTGAGGTGAACTGTCCCTTTAAATGTATTTATTAAGTAATTATGCTGCTATTCATTAATCTCATCACTAACAGGCATGTTGTATGACACACACATGATGTTACGTATTGCATCATTGTTCCGGAATGTTACTACAGTCGTCAGCTAATAAGTGAAAAATCAATTAACCAGAGCAATGCTGTAAAATCAATGTTACTTATATATTAATGGGCGTATCTGTTGTTAAAGCAGATTCATCGAGAATGTGAAGTAATGTACAGTCTAAAAACTAATAAATGCACAATCAATTAGTACTACTAAATGTAATTAATTCATTTAATATAATTCGTATTTAGATTATAGTTCCCCTGAATATAACATGGGGACTATATACACTGCATGTATTATTAATATTGCTATATGTCAGACAAGATTCTGTCATGCATGCTGTTGTTATACTCGTTGTTGGGTCTAATGTGGTGTTTTCTTAAGTTTTCTGACGCTGTTCGGCTCGGTCTTGGCTAGATTTCACTTAAAAAGAGCTTTTAACCTCAATGTGACTTCTTGGTTAAATAAAGGTTAAATCATTTACTTAACGGTTGAACCGCTAGCATTAGCCACCGTCACCAGCTGTTGACATTAACAGGGATGAATTTTAATTTTCTACACTATGTGGCTTACTGCCTCGTCAAACCAATGATTGGATAACACCAATGGGGCTGACTTCCTATTTAAACAAACGACACTTGAATAACATTAAAGTGTAAATTAGCTGCGGTATATAACGCTGGGAAGCGTAGCCGCTAGCCGCTTAGCATGCTTTGAAAAGTCACGTCAGGTAACTTTATGTGTAAACGTCTTATAGAAATACAAAGTTATTAAGCAGCGAAGGCTTAATTTTGATATAAAACTTACACACTCCATATTCCATTCGCCGTTGCGTTTACAACCACTTTACAACGAGCAGGATCTTCCAAACCTCACAGCAACGTACTTCCGCTACAACTCGAGCCAGACGGGCTTGCAATGCAGTCGTTACCATAATGTACAAAGTATCACCGCAGCATTCGTTACCGTAATGCACGCAGTGTTACCGGTGGTCCATGGAATACTTGAAACCCACACTTCAGTAAAAGTGCAGATTTCCTGTCCAGAAAATGACTTTGGTAGAAGTTAATCACCTAAAAGAAAATTACTTGTGTAAAATTCAGTATCTGATGTTTATTGTCATTTATTTTCAAAAGTATTTTTTCAATATTTAATGTTCTTAAGTATTGAAAATAAAGGAACAATTACATGTTCAGTTTTCCACATCACACTTGTATAAACTGAATAGTGAACTAAAATTGGCTTTGAAACTATTTTATTGTCACAAGTCATGCTCGTATCATTTGCGCTCTGTTTCCACTAAATTACCATTATTTGGAGTAGGTAACACACTTGCTTAGGGGAAATGTACCAATAACAATCAGGAAAAGTGCAAGTTAAATCTATACTAATTATATATATAAGTACTGTACTACAGTATTGTGTAACAAAAATGACTTTGTTAAAGTACATTTTAAGTGCTATTGTACTTAAACACAATTTCGACTTTTATTAAAGTATTATTACTTTATCCACCATTGCTGATATCAGAAACTTAGAAGAATAAAAAAATTGAAAAAAATAAAAACACAGAAATTAAAATTTTTTGACCAGGGCCTGGTCTAATTTGGTTGGGACATGAAAATGGAATTTTTTTTCATTTTAGAATAAATGTTGAAAATTGTGAGAATGTGACAGGTATGTTTTCTGACAAGAAAAAGTAATTATTAATTATGTGTCATGCCTTTCTTCATTCATTTAAAATCTGAGTAGGTGGAACTAGTGGGGGGAAAAAAAAACTTAGTTTACAATGAGTCACTAAGAAAAAATAGTTGAAATGATAAAATATTTAGGATTAATGACCATTTTATCATCACCATCATATTTGGTAGCTACCTAAAACAATAACACAGACAAAAGTAACACAGAACATCAAATGAGTAACAGATTTATTTATATACAAAACTGTTTACAGCAAGGTTTCTGAATTCACATTGACCAACATGGGAATATTGGTGTTTAGGCATACACCACTTGCACCCATAGGATCAAGTCAACAGAAGGAAGAAAAAAAAAACCTTTAAGAGCACCTTTAGTCATGACGGGAAGCAGATGAGGGAGTTTGAAGAACTGTAAGGCACAAGACACAGCATCACCAGCTTCTGTTCAACCATCATCAATCAACTATTTACTCAGCAAAGCACTAAAAATGTTACAATTACCCACTAAAGAAACATGAGAATTATGGTGAAATAATCCACAGTCATCATGTAATTTTAAGGCTACAAGAGCTAAGAACAAGAAGTCATTAAGGATCTCAAATGCGTGAGAGTGATCATAAGTCCACAGTATGAATTAAATGTAGTGCATGATATCCTAGCTTGTTTTTCCTCAAGCCAGCATGAACCATCAAGTCAAAACCACGAGTTCAAAAATTACTAAGCTAACTCCGTGGCCCTCAGCCTTTTTTTTTTTTTTTACACACAGTTAAAATGCAATTTAAAAAATTGCAACTCAACAATGTTTAATATAATGCACTTATGAGCACATACTCTATATTGAAGGGGAGGGCAATCCTGCATCACTCAGAATATAACCAAACCAATTTCTACGACTATTTATATGGTATAAAAGGGCCATAACGTAATATTAAATACCTGATTCTAATCTATATTAAATTGCTCTGAGGGTTTCATAAGAGAACGGCTTTAATACAGGCAATACCGAGAAATTAAAACTGTAGAAGCATTAGAAGTAGACTAATCTGCTTAGCAGAAGAGTCTATAGTGTAAGTCATTAAATGTACAAATAAATTCCTCTATAATGAAGACATCTCAAGAGTTCATTGGTGAGAGGTACCTGAAGATAAGCGGATGAGGGAAAAAAAACCTACAGTGAAAAGAACTGAGAAACTACAGTGAAATTTCTTGTGTGAAATCTCATTCCAGAGTGTTCAAGAAAATCCACCATTGGTGAGAAATAGTGACAAATTAACACCACATTTAAAGCAATGTGAACTGTGACTCTCCATCACTGTCAAAATCAACCTGCTGAAATAATACACTAGTCTTTAAAACTTGTTATGAACCAGCCCTCACTGTATATAAACTCAAACTACTTAATGTTATGAGACCTAAGCCAATGATGTCTCAACATCAGATTTTTATCTAGTTGCTATTATGTTTTTATGAAAATGTATACAATTAACTAAGTCCAATATGTTTGGCAATCTTATTTTGTCTTCTGAGCATTTGGTTAAACTCAAAAATCAAGATTATGCCCAGTCAGAAATAACATCTTGATATTTAAAGAAAGTGTACAATGTATGTGCTTCTCTGTCTAAAACAAAGATTAATCCTTGCTCTTTCAAACTTCTCCATATGGTTATAATCAATGAAATTGTTTTTTTTTAATCAATGTATGGGCAGTTGCCATGCTGTGTAAATCAATCTGGTATCACAATGGAGCAGCAGATTTCCACTGCAGTGTCTTGGGTGTCTGTGAGGTCACGAGTGGCGAGCTGGTGAAGTTGTGCCTCCTGTCTTCAACGAGCTTACTGATGTCCTGGGTATACTTCTACATCACAGCACACTTCTTCTCCTCTGAGGGGGCATTTCCATCAGCTTTCTCCATCTCCAATATGATTCGCTTGAAAACCTCAACAGCAGTCTGTAATAGAAGTGAAATGTGTCAGGAAATAATAACGTCAAAGGCAATGATGAACAGGTGCGGAGACACTAAGCAATATCTGTCATTACCTCGTTTTCCTTGGCTGAGGACTCCATGAAAGCAGCTCCCCAGGAATCAGCAAGTTTCTTTCCCTCCTCTGGCTTGATAACCCTGAGAGATTTGACAAAAACATTACTTAATAAAAACAGATGGCTGTTTTTAAATACCACTTACAGAAAAACAATCCTTGTGTATTCCCTTAAAATGATAATATATAGATCAATATTTGTGTTACTCTTGACAAAGTCCATGAAAAGACAAAACACCTTGTAAAAAGAGGGTTATTTTGAAGGCTTATTATTTTTTTTTAAATCCCCAAGTATTGTTTTGTACCAAACCGTCGTCAAACAAGTATATAGTCTATTTTGGAAATCTATATTTAGCAGCGGGTTTGGTGTGCTCATAAGTATTTATGGCAGCAGGACAGTGGATGAGGGACTCAGTGCAACTATGTGCTTCATTGATAAGTTTGAAGGTATAAGTCTATACAAGCAGTACTTCTTGACAAGGTCACTACCACCAGTACTATTTGTTTTTTGTCATTTCATGAACTTTGTTTACACAATGGGTGAAAAAAAATAATATTACCAGAGTTATCCTTTAGCTGCCAAAACAACTGAGGGCTTCCCTTACCATAAAAAAATATCTTTAAAAGCCAACAGTGTGTAATTTCCAGCGACATCATGAGCTGAGGTTGCAATTTTCGGCCAACTGAAAGACTATGAAACTACATGGCCATGGAACTCATAAAACTTGCAAAAGGCCATCTATAGAGCCAGCCTTTGGTCTAGCTGTTGCTGGGCTACTGTAGAAAAAAGTTGAATGCACCACAGTGGGCTTCACAGAGGGAAACCCAATCTCCAGTAGAGCTCGTTCGAGGGTTAAAACACAGTTTTTGTTTTGATTAAATTGTATATAACTTAAAACTAATTAAAATAATTATAAATTTTATATTCCATTTCTGCCCAGTCCATTCTGCTAGATGACGCTGAATCTTACACACTGTTAGTGTTTTCATGACTGTTAATGTATATTGTAAGTACTGAGAGTTCATTTTATTAATTACCTTTCCATGTGGAGATCTTTTTTGTTCCCAACAAGAACAGTTGGAACTCTTAAAAAAAATAATGTAGATGAAACAAGTTAAGCTAACTTGGAAAACAAAAATTAACAACATGTAGAGCTGTATAAAGAGCCAAGAAAACTTACTGAATCTTTCCAACCATGTCTAGCAGCTTGTCGTGTAGAACCTGAATGACTTCGAAACTGAACAGAAACAAGACAAAATAGTCAGTGAATATTTATCTTCATGTAGGAACAGTAGTATAGCAGTACATTTACTTTGTATGTTAGCATTTATAATAATACATATTGAGTCCAAGAGCCTATACTTTAGTATATTTGTCATTATCACTTGACAAAAATGACCTGCATCTCGTTGCAGATTATCAAATGAATTTGACTTAAAATGATTAATGATTTTTTTTTTCTGCAGGTACCAGTTTATATTCTTTGACCCAAGCAAGTCTGTTAACCTCATTTTGATGCCTTAATAGTTAAAAAGGGTTCCAAGGTGATACGACCTCTCAACTCATCTTTTCTGTATCATCAAAGTTGGCACTAGCTGTGACATTTGTCTGGTTCAATAAACCTTTTGTTACAATTAATGTGCAAAAACTTTTTTTTTTTTTTTTATCATTGTTCAACATTAATCATACAGATATAAAAACATAAGCACCCACTCACCTTTTCGGGGAATTCACTGAATAGACAAGGACATAGCCATGGATGTCCATTGAGTGGGATTGCGGAAAAATCGAGTACTCATCCTACAGAAAGAGGAGATGTAATATCACCTCATTGGGCAGTACTCTTCTCAAACATAGACAAGTATATTTTATAGAGATAGTGACACTTTAACTAAGCAATTTGTTAATTTAACATTGGATTACTGTTGAATAAGCAACTCACTTGTCCAGCTGTATCAACCAGCTGAAGATTGAAGTCTTGTCCATTGACGCTGACCATTTTATTAAAGGCTGAGGATGGAAATTTTAAAATCCAGTCAGACTTTTTTTTTTTTAACCTGTAATGTCTAACAAACATCTTTTAATGACACTTACTATTTTCGATGGTGGGGTCATAGGAGTCAACGAACTGTCCTTCCACAAACTGTATTGTAAGAGAAGATTTTCCTGTGTAGGGCAGATGTACACAGCTGTTATAATAGGACTACCATTTATTTCAGAATATATACAGGGATCATTTTTAACAGTTTAAAGCATTACACCAAATTCAGTGACCGCATTCAGGCCTAATCAGGAACAAATTTCACTTGTATTTAAATCCAGTTAGATTTTGTGATGCAAGAGTATCAATTAAGACCAAGAAAATGGAGATAGACTGGCAGGTGAGGTGTTAATGCTCCACACACACCTGGAGACTACACTTTCTACTACCACGTTTATTAAAATGTTGATCCTTTCTGTATGTTTCCATCAATATGTATGGCCTGTGAGTCGCCATTTTTTTTGTAACAGCTGCTAGCTTAAAACAGTATGTGGTAAAGGAGGATACAAATGTTTATGTCGGTTATATGACCAACTATCTGACTGGGGAGTCGGCTGAAGGTTTTGTGTGCATTATTTTAGACTATAAAAGATTAATGGATGTAGATTAAAATAATACATGATTTTACATGCTCTCGTTACATTGTTTTCTTTTCAAATTTGCCACGCTAATCTAAAACAGTGAGAAGAGACTATACATGGAACCTTGTCAGCATCTCACAGGCTGAGGAAACTTTGTCGTCGCAGACAGGTTGCAACAACTAACATATGGTTACTGCTATACACAAATATACGTCTGATTTCTGTTTCCTGTGGCTTAGTAAGCGCTTTCTCGGCAGCCACGTGTAACACAAATCGACATTTAGCACGGTGAGCTATCGTTACTACAGCCAGCGCTGATAAGGTTCAAGGAAAACAAAGCCAGGACGTTAGCCTGTTAGCAGACTAACATTAGCTGTGCTTTACTCACCTACAGACTGGTAACCTATCACAGCGATCTTTCGGTATTTCGGTTGAGGCATTGTGGTGAAACTGTGTGGAAGAGGTTTTAATAATGGAGTACGCCGCCTAGTTTACGATCTAAACAAACTTTTATCGCCACATTCGTCTCGCGTCACGTGACAACAACAAACTTTTCGGAGCTGCCGCTCGAGCTCTCCGCTGGGCCTCGAGCTGGGACTCGAGAGTTCAACTGCAGCAAGTACAAGTTGTACTTATATCCAAAGCGCTCCGTTTTCCCCGTCTCCTATATCAATCGATGTCGAGCGATAGTTTAAAAAGGGAGAAATTGCCGTCGCGACTGGAATTGGCAGCGAAAAAACGCTCGCTCAACGCGGTTACGATTTGCAAGTCAAAGTGACGGAAACTGTCATTGTGTAAGCACACCGTCGTAAAACCAGCTAATACGTCAGAACTGACATGCACGAGCTCTGTGGCCAAGTTGTACAGCAGAGGTCACTCTTTGTGCGTCCCAGCCCGGGCACGGTTCTCACAGCCAGCCATTAGACTTTTCCAGACTGACGTTGAGGCCACACAAACACATGAAAGTTTAACCCTAACCCACCAATATGACAGTATGTTTTCAGACCTTTTTTTCAAATTAATTTAAAGAACGTATTCAAAAGAGGGTCAGTAAATCAATATATGCCCATAATGTTACTTATGTATGTATATATATATATATATATATATATATATATATATATATATATATATATATATATATATATATATATATATAGTAAACGAATTTAAGAAATTACTCATACAGAATGTGTGTTATTATAGTGGATTGTAATATATTATTTGTTTTATAACAAAAACATTAAAAAAATGAGTTAGAAAAAATGTTTGCTCATGTATGCAACATGGTTTCTTTTTGTTGAATCTTACTGCCTTTACAGATTTCTTCAGCAAGTCTGAAACAAAAGTCATAATTTCGAGCGGTAAAATAATGATAAAAAAAACAAAGTTACAGAAGGTTTATAATATTGTTTGTGTTTCTTTTATTTTTTTTCTACTTGCCTCTGTATGTGCATTGTATTTGCTAGATATTCCTAAAAGATGCAGATTTCGCAAAATTGCAGTATCTTGTAACCCCATGTGGGATGGGCCAAATGTTGACATGAGACAGAAATAAAACTAAAACTACGGATGTGGCAGGTAGGTCAGGATGTTCAGTTTCTTGCGCTGCACTGTTAGATATTACTGGCAGGTCCTGGGTCCCGGCATGCTGTTTACAGTCCAAGAGGTATCACAATGGCTCAACACAAAGCATGGTGTGGTTGATGTCCACATATACAATAAATGAATGGGAGCTGCTCTGCTGCTGACATGAGACCACTGTAGAGGGTGGTAAAATGTGCTGAAAGGATCACTGCCAGTAGCCTCCCCTCCACTAGATCTTCACCAGCAGGTGCAGTAGCAGAGCTTTCTCTATTATGAAGGACCCCGGCTACCCTGCAAACGGACAGTTTGCTCTTCTCCCCTCAGAATGATGATGCAGAGCATCACAGAACCTTGCGGCTGAAACCCAGATGCACTTCCTACCTCATTTTTCTACAACTGCTGCTTTCTATATATATATATATATATATATATATATATATACATATATAAAAACAAATCCAATCACACATTAAGAGTATATATACATATATATATATATATATATATATATATATATATATATATATATATATATATATATATATATATATATATATATATACTCTTAATGTGTGATTGGATTTGTTTTGTTTATGACCTGTGCTCCATAACCTCCACCTACACAATCTCGAATGTATGATGTAAACTGAAGAAATATATTTATTCTTTAAATACTCATTCTTTGGGTTTTTATTTTTGTGTTTACTGAATAAATCAATACGTCTCGATAAGTTGAATGTTACTAATTTTGGCCCTAACCGGAAGTTGTTTGGAGCTTGATGTAAACGCTGCCGGGAGATGCTGCCGTCATAAACAGGCAGATGCAAGAACAGAATAACCACACTGAAACGGCCCTGACAGGCACTGGTAATACTGTTTACTGAGAGGACAGAATATCTTTCAAAATAGAACTTAAAAGTCGTCTGCCTCCGTTAAGCTTCTAGTCTTTTCTGTGAGAGCGAGGTGGAGCTAACGCGCAGCAGCTAGCCGTAGCATTTCCATTTAGGGAGGCGGTGGCTGCCATAGCAACCGTTTAGGAAACATTGGCTGTGGTTGCTAGCTAGCACAGATAGTTCAGGCTAACGTTGGTTTGTTATGCTAGCGTTAAAAAGCGTCGCAGGGACTTCCCTTTCTAATATAGCGACAGTTAATCGCACAAAGCTAACCGCGTTGCGTGGTAGCCCACATGACATAGCTGTTGGTTTGTTTCATGCTATTTAATAAGCGGTGGAGAATGGCAAACTGTTGTATTGCTGTAGTGTTGACTTTAGCTAACTCGGCTAGCGGTAATTTCCATCACATGCAGTAAGCTAACGTTATGTTAGCCATCGAGGCCGACTCGTAAACTTACCGTCATGTAAATGTTGGTATCTTTCTCTTTTACAACCTGGACTTCAGACTAATCGCTCTCTCCAATTTTAGATCGAATTTAACATTGAGTAACTTTATCAGTGTTGTCATGAGTCAAGCAAATTATAATTGAGTCGATCAGCTGATCTGTCGCCGTTGAGGTTAAAGTTGGCGCTAAGTTAGCTGCTTGTAAACTATTTTCTGTGACGATTAACATTATTTGACCTAGCTACACCAGCTAGCATTAATCTTCTACATATTGTTAGTTATGAGCTAATGTTACCAATCACTGTTGTAGTAAAAATGTAGCTATGCGTAACTAGTTACACCTACAAGTTAACGGTGACGTTGGATAGCTAATATTTATGCTAGCTTTCAGTATTTTACTATGACAGTTTCTAATATCAGAATGTACATGCTCTTAATCAATACTAGTTTAAGTTGATTTCATACCGCAATTATTACATTTTTCTGGATATTATTGGGAATTGAAGAGTTACGTTTGTGTGATATGTGTGAGAGGCATTAACCTCTGACATAACTGTCATTTCAGTATTCAGATTGAACTAGTATGGATGTTGATGACTGCAATGGCCGGTCTTACATATCAGGTAGGGCTCTGATTAATTTTGTTGCGCTTACTGCATTATTAATAATATAGTATATTATACATCAATAATAACAGTTGTTTTTCCTCTGTTTTATTTTTGGTGCAGCTAGTGGAGATTCTTCAATGGAAAGAGATTTTTCCGGGGCTCTTGGTGGTCCGACAGTGAGCACTCCTAACAGCAAAGAGACCTCTCCTAGTCGCTCCCTAAGTGGTCAGTGAAAAAATAATTACTTAAATTATATCAATAGAAAGTCAGAATACTTCAGATATGTCAGTTAAGAAATATTGTAAAAATATCAACAACATAGAGGCCTTTGTGCTTCAGGTTCTCTACAGACTAAGGTTGGTTCTCAGAGAATAGGACAATAAACAGTCTAATAGTCCACAAATCACTGGAGATTGATTGACTTGACTCTGAGGAGTTAGTTTTAGAATCCAGTTGCATCTGAGTAAATACAGAAGTAAGGATTAATGAGTGTTTTTCTTTAGGTTCAGTTTTTGAGGAGTGACTAAATTAAATATTTCTGTTGTAAAACATAGTAAGATAATGATATATCTAGAAGGTTTACTTGTTCATGAAGAAAACAAAGACACAAACTGTTTTATAATTATTAGATATTTGGAATACAGATAAAACAAGCAATAACATAAAGCATAATAGTGTCAACTTGATAAAAATTATGAAAATAAAAGGCAGTTACTGCGGCAACCCTACTCTAAACACTTAAGTAATGTCACATAATCCTGTTATCACTCTTCTGTTCCTCTTCCTCATTTGCACTAAAACATATTGGTTCAGAGATTATTTCACTCAAGCCTCCTTTTTATATTTATGCTCTTGTGCCTTTGTAGCCAACTCCATAAAAGTGGAGTTGTACAGTGATGAAGACCCAGGTCGCAGTACAGAGGATGAAAGAGGCGAACGAGTAGAGGAAGGAGGCGCAGAGCAGGGAACAGAGGCAGTTGGAGGCTACAGGGAGCTCTCTAATCCTGAAACCATGCCAACTGGAGCCACCAGATTGCCGAATGGGAAGCTCAAGTGTGACATCTGTGGAATGATCTGCATTGGGCCTAATGTTCTAATGGTGCACAAACGCAGCCATACAGGTGACTGATCTGTCTAGCTTAGATAAGCCTACCCCGTGAGAAAACATGAACTGACTTTTCTTTTTGTGAAATGGATTTATTAGGATCCAGACATTTTATGTGACATTTTAAAAGATGGATTTGTGTGTGAGGCAGTGTGCCAGACAATATAGATGTAGTTTTAAAAATTTGGTTGACAGGTTTGCTCTTTCCTCAGGTGAGCGACCATTTCAGTGTAATCAGTGTGGCGCCTCCTTCACTCAAAAGGGTAACCTGCTCCGTCACATCAAGCTGCACTCAGGGGAGAAGCCCTTTAAATGTCCGTTCTGCAGCTATGCATGTAGAAGACGGGATGCGCTCACTGGCCACCTTCGTACTCATGCAGGTAGGGGAGATTCAACCCTAATAATAAGCTATTTTGTGTATTAGTGGACAAAAATAACGCTATCTTGTTGCTTTGTCCCCAGTGTCCTCTCCAACTGTAGGGAAGCCCTATAAGTGCAGTTACTGTGGCCGCAGTTACAAGCAGCAGAGCACCTTGGAGGAGCACCGTGAGCGGTGCCACAGCTACTTGGAGAGCCTGGAGTCAAAGCAGCCAACCAATGCTCAGAATCCAGGTGTGTATTTTGTGATATTTATAGAGATTTTTTCCAGTTATAAAAAAAAATTATCAGGTAAGATAGTTCTCAAAATCACAATATGTTTTTGTTCTGAAGGGATTAAAATACCATCTAACTTAGTAATGTAATCTATGTCCATTACAAGCACACAGTCTCTCACTTATAGTCACTTAATGTTAGTTTAGATTTTAATGAAAATTAGCTTACAACTTGAACATGTAGAATTGCTGGAAACTTAAGGAAAAAAAGCACAACAATTTGTTTGTACCTTGTGCAGGAGAGGAGATGAGAGAGCTAGAGTTTATACCGGACTCTCTACTGCAACCCTCCTCAGACAAGATGGCATTTATCGATCGGCTCGCCAACAGCATCACCAAACGCAAGAGATCCACACCACAAAAATTTGTAGGTGAGCATTTGGTCTCAGTGCGGACAAGTTGAGGAAACCGAGAAAGCAGCAATCATTGCTTGATTTGAACACCATGTGCATTAGTGTTACTCTTTTTGTCTTAGTAATATGACATCCTGCTTTTGGGATTTTAACATTGAAGCAAATGTCAAGTAATTCAGAAGCTGTTTAGTTGGTGGTTTGTTTTGCTATTTTACTGCTGCTCATAGCTGCTTTAGAAAGAAGTGGGCATCCATATTATAAATACAGGCTCAGGACAGACATTGCAGGTAAACGGTTAACAAGTGCATAGTGGCCTTTCAAAAACTTTATTAAAAACCATAAAACAGCTGCTTGTTTTGTTTTTACTTAGTTGGCCTGTTTTTTAGTTCATCACTTGGATGGATTTTTGTACAAACATTTCTGGTCCTCAGGATGAATCCCCCTGATTCTTCATTTTTGCTGATGTCCTGTCCAATCATCTAGCATCATCATCAGGCCAAAATTTTTATTGTCTGTATGGTCCAATACTTAGGATAGATTATATCCTAGTACCTGCTAAACTGCTTTCCCTTTGGCCTGGACTCCTCTGTACCTTGTACACCCTCTTATTGTCTCTGCTGTAGATTTGTCTTGCTTGTCCTACATTCTGTAGCACTATCTGGGAGAACATGTTTGCCCATTCTACCTTTACTCTATAACAGAAACCATACTATCTTAAATGGTTTTGCCAACATTTTGGTATTTTAAGAGGGGCATTTAATACAATCAAATAATTCAAATTCAAACTTAATTAGTATACCTACCAGCTGCCAGTTATTCAATCTACAGCAAATGGAAAAAAGTGGTCATTTACCTGAGTGAGCCCATTTAATATATTTTTCAGAAAATGCTTTGACGACAGGCTTCTTTAGTACAATATCAGAAGACTGTCTTTCTTCATTACAGGTCAGAAACATATACGTCTCAACCTTGGAGATGCCCCTTACGAGCTCAGTGCTGGTCTGGACAAAGATGAGGAGATGCACTCAGGGGACCTTGATGCCCCACACTTCACTGGTCTGGGTGGAGAGTATGCAGGTGTAGCAGGTAATGGTGGAGGAGGGGTATCAGACACACTTAGACCTCTGCACCATCCCACCACTCACCCTCATTTATCAGAACTCAGGCCGATCCACAGCTCCGTTCACACCCCTGTCGCTCTAGGCACGCGGCTGGATTGTACAGGGACAAGAGCTGGGCTGGGAGCTGTGGGTGTAGGGGGAAGGGAGGCAGCAGAAGGTCATGAAGACCTTCCTGTGGGTCGAAGTCATGCGTCCTCACCAAACAATGGTTGCCAGGACTCTACAGACACAGAGAGCATGGCAGATGAGCAGTGCAACAGTACTGCTCCAACCCTGCACAGTAACAACGGCCATCATCTCCTCCACTCCCACAACCATAATCCAGCACCCCCTTTGATTGTTCACCACAGAAGCAGGGACAGACACGGCCCCAGCCACACCAAAGACAGGGAAGCGGAGAGAGATGATGGAGGTCACTCGGCACCCCCGCCTCCTGCCCTTGCTCCAACTCCCAGCTCACCCACAGCACCCTCCTCCACCTGCAGGGAGGCTTTCCGGGTTGTCGACGGGGAGGGCCGAGCCGTGCGCTCTTTTCGATGTGAGCACTGTCGCGTGCTTTTCCTGGACCACGTCATGTTTACCATCCACATGGGTTGCCACGGTTTTCGACAGCCTTTTGAGTGTAACATCTGTGGCCACCGGAGCCAGGACCGGTATGAATTTTCATCACACATCGTCCGTGGAGAGCACATCCTTGACTAAGGATGAAGGTGGACAACCTGCTTTGTCTAGAGCTATTTTTACACTGAGACAAGGACCTGGTTGGGTTTGGTCTGCACAGGAACTGAAAGGGGCAGGGATGGCATACGAGTATCTCAAACAGGCACTGATACAGTTAGCATACACTATGAATGGAATGCTCATGTGTGTTTCTGAAATTATAAAAGTCCTAATTTTATTGCACTTTGAACAATTATTCAACTTCAGACGCACTTTCAATCAAATGTATTATAAGTAGATGAAGAGCCAATGCACTTTTTCATCCACAGATGTGCCTTGCTCCAAATTTCAGGATTCAAACCTGATGCACAAATTGTGGTAGACAAATCTGATTTTAGTCCATAACCTGAAAATGTTCCCTTCTTGTGCACTTTAACAGACATAACATTAAAAAGTCAAACTTGAAGTCGATCAAATCTATTGAGATTTTAACGCCTTGCTCTAAAAGCACTTTTTCCATGACTTTATTCCCTAAACAAACTTTACTTTAAAAAGTTTTTTTTTTCCATGGAGGGGTTGACGTGTACAATGTGGTTTTTATAATGCTATGTAAAGTGCAGACCAAACTCAAGAACCAGGTCTAAAGTCAAATAGATGTTCGAATGGTTGTCCGTAAATTAGAAACGCACTTTTTGTTTGAGTGCGAGTGTACGTGACAGAGAGAATGTGAGAGACCTCTATGTTTTTGGAAGGTAAATGAAATCCTTTATTTGTGTGAATGCTGTGTGGCTCCAGGAATGATATGTTTGTTTTTCTTTTCTATGATTGCTTTTGTTGCACTGATACCTGCCAGAATACTATGATTATATTAAAACTATTTTATAGAATACATTAATGACCTGCACATTTCTCTCAAAATGTGAGAAAACGTCATGACATATATTACTCACTAGGAACAGAGTAAAAGTATCACTGCCACAATTATGGAGATTAGTGAGGGTTTAGGTCTGAGGTTCCTCTTCATGACTAATTTACATCAAACTGCAAACATTTTTTTTCATTTGAGCTATATTTCAAAAAAATATTTTGTTATTGTCTAGCTGTATTGTGCCTTTCTTCACCCTAATCAAACCTTGTTGACTAGACTTAAGGACAATGAATTACCAGCTGTCATGTCTTCAAACAGAAAATCTTTAGGGAATCAGATCATTGAAGATCAGTAATTTAGGTTTAAAGGTTTGTGCAATAGTTATTTCATCCTGTTCAAAAAAATGTAGGCTTGATTTCCATTGAATTGTTGGTAAAGAACCAATTCTGCTAATGTATCAAAGACTAAATGTGCATGGCATCTGACACATGCTGCTATGACATGAATGAGTGCAGTGTTGAGTGGCAGTTTACTATCGTCCTCACGGGTTGAATCCAAAAAAAAAAACTAAAAATTTTATTGTTAGACTTTTTTTTTTCAGTCTAGAAAGTCTCCAGCCAGTTATGGAAAGTGGAAATGGTGTTTTACAAAATAAGTCATCTACAATAAATTGTCCTGTCTTAGTAATATAATGCAGAAGCATCTGAAAACATTTAAGAGAAATGTGTCAGTTCAGTCGGATCTTGATTTTGGCACGGTTATCATGTTAAAACAATGGAGGAATAGTATTATTTTCAGTCACTGCAGGCTACATTTAGATTCTGTACACATTAAGCACAATGAGGAGAGTTTTGTGAACCATCAGCTTTACTATACGCTTGATAGCAACGCTAAAAAATGCTATCAAAAATGCAATGGATTGACAACAGTCAAATCATTGTCATATATAACATGTAAAAAGAATATTGAATGTCCTAAACCTAAACTTTTTCCTCTTTCTACTGTCCAGTGAGCAAATCTAGACAATGGAATTGACCACAAAAAAAGACCACTTCTAAATAAGCGATCTCCATTGCTGTGTCTCAAGTGGCTTAGTTCTGTACTTTGAGTGCACAGGAGTGTGCAGTGCTTAACAACAGTGGTGGGATAAGCAGAACGGAGTACCCTGATGGTGTACTCAAAACGGTCAAAAAGTGGAGTGTGGACCATGGTCGCCATCTTGCCTACATAAATGAAAGAGGAGGAACCACAACCCTAGTATAGACTTTGAAGATCAAAGTGATTTTGTCACATGAAAACATATTAACACTTAATGCAGTGACATTTTAACTGTCCTGCACAGTAGAAATGTAACCACCTCAAGCCCAAAAAAGCAAAAGTTTCCCTGTACGTGGCTTCAAAGACTAGTGCTTTGCAGACCACTACATGGAAACCACTGAACCATTTGATTAATGGTAATTTTTGTGATTGAACAGTTTCTCTGTTCTGTCATCATAAACTAAACTAAATGTCCAGACATTCTGATATACTGTTTTTATGAAGAGGAACTTAGGAAGTACTCGGTTTTCAGGTTACTTTAGGTTGTTGTGAGTTTGGTTCTTTATAGCACCATATGTGGTTCCTCCATGACTGAGCCAAAGAACTGAGACTTGTTGCTGGTAAGCACTTTTTGCCATTACTGTTGTAAAATGACAATTTATTGAAAGTATATTTGTATATAGAGAATGAAATTCCTCTTTTTGTTTAGTTAGTTGAATGTTTTATTTTTTGAGGAAAATCCCATTCAGTTTTGCAGGAGTAATTTAGAAATCCTCATTTGGGGTTTCACTTTCAAACAAATGTAAATTTTAACCTAAATTTTCTTAGTTTTAGAAATAGTTCCTAAGTGAATCCACTTATAAAAGTTGGCTTTAGTGTGTTTTGTTGTTTGAGACACAAAGACACTGGTCATCTCCTCACTAATAGACAAAACTTAAACAGGTGATGCTAAAACTTTATATTCCAAAACTACTTAACTTAATCCAATTATGTTGCCTTAATAACAATTAACACAAATTTGAGAAACTGTAAGTTGAACACATTTTTGCAGACTCTAAAATTGTTTCCTGAGGTGAGTAAAATATGTAAATTAGACAAGTTATAAATCAATGAAGTTGTCCTCATCGGCTTGCTTAGATAACAAAAACTTTTGAAATTGACTTTTTACTCTTCATTTCAATGTATACATTTTTGATTTAGACAATTGCATCTATGAAGAGACCCAGGTGTGGTACATAATCAGCTGGTGTAATTTATGTGTAGTACTTTGCTATTGTGCCTTTGGCCTGAGGTCTCCACATTTTTTTCCCTCAACATTTGCAATTTTTGCATTTAAGTGTAAAGCCTTTCCTCCCTTGACTGTTAATCCTGGCGTGTACCTTACACAAGGCTCCACATTACTTTGTAAATTATACTCATTCAACAGCTTTAGACCTAAAAACCCCAGTAATCAGTGACAATGACCAGAACCAATTTTTTTTTTTTTTTTAAACAATCAGTTGACCATAGATTTATTAAAATGGACTCTGGTGACACCGACTGCTGAAAGCCAAAGAGAACTTCCTGTTGACCTGAACCTTAGCCCTTTTGTTGAGTTCAGCATCACCATATTGTACAAAACAGAAAAAAGCTTGCAACCCAGTCCACATCGGCAAGTTCTGCATTAAATTGGGAGGAAAACTCATCTGAACAGGTCTTTCCCTTCACAAGTTGAGAATGTAGGTGTAGATTGATTTTTTTATTGTGCTACACTGGACAGTAATGTGCTTCTAAACCTGATGCATGTGGTACTAATGCTGTTTGCTCCTCAATCACCTTTCAATTTTAGTCTTAAGGACAGCCAGACTAATTCTTGACTTTACTTCAGAAAAGAAAAAAAAAAAAAAAAAAGTGGAATTTTGTGTTCAAATGTTTTACTTTTGAAGGTTTCCTTGTTGCACTATTTGTTCCCTTCAGTTTCACCACTTGTTAACTCCTTGACTCTTGTATATGGTCTGATATCGCTTTAAGTAACTGCAGAGCTTTTTTTTTAAGTGTATCATGTAATTATGCATTTGCGTAATTCGATCTTGAACTACTGTAAGTTTTGTACTGTAAGAAAGTCTATTCCAAATAAAATACTTGACAGGTCTGTCTTTCCTACAACTACAACACATGGTTAGTAAAGAATGAGCTTTACACATTCAGTGTTTTGTAAAGACTTCAATTTATTCATCAGGTGTACAGCATGTTCAAATTCTGCTTTACATAGGCTTTGGAGGAGCTCTTGGTGCACCTTGCTGAAAAAACAAAACAAAACAAAACCAAGTTTTAGATTGAGATCAGGTGTAAGCACTCATCCACTGAAGATAAGTAAACTGGTGCTAGACTGAGCAGATGTGTTGATTGTGAATGGTACTCACAGTGGGCCTGAATCTGGGCGGTGGGGTGCGGTCTTTCCTGGCCTCACAGGAGCGGTTCCTCACCACCTTGCTGTGGATGGCACAACTGACACAGTAGTGCAGCTTCACGTAGAGCTTTGGCAGAACATACGCTGTAGAGTGGACGCAGGAGGGGAGAAAGGCACAGATGAGAACATACCAACCACAAGAGAGGAAAATTCAAAGAGCACTTGTGATTTGTGATGCGAAAAATAACACTAACCGTCAAAGACACTGGCCTCTGAGATGTCTCTCACAGCTGCTGCCTCCACTATGTTCCTGATGACAAATTTCTTGATGGCCTTGTCCTTGGGGACACAACGGGCGCAGTTGGTGCAGCGAATGGGCTGCACGTGCCCACGGCCCTTTTTGGCGCGACCGTTATTCCTCCTTTTCTTGGTCTGTAAAGTAAAAGTAACACTTGGAACTAAATATTACAGCCTGGTAACAAGGATGAGGTAATAGACTGCAGCATAGTACAGCAGAATCTTTAGACAATTTGGTGTAATTTACATATTTTTTTCAAAGAGTTTGTTTAAACAGAAACCTCTCCTACAACTTTTCACAAATACATTACTCCAATAAGAATTATTACTGTCCACAAAGCAGTTCAACTCTAAATCTTCTGTTTCACTCACAAATTCAAGATACACACACACACACATAATATACAACTCAATATAAGAAACATTACTTTACATTACGATTACTGTAAAATCTTCACTTGGAAAATAATTTATCACACCACCTCAAATATTTAATTTTCGTGATTCGGTTTCGGTTCTGTAGTCACAGTTGATTAATCTATTAGTTTGTCCATCTAATGTATTTGATAGCACGGGATCGCGGCGGGGGTTTCAACCCGGTTGCCAATAGAAAACAGATTATAAAATATAATTTCTTTCATTCGGGTTAGTTTAACGTATTAATTAACATTGTGAGGAACCAAGATATACAGCTCATTGTCGTTTCACAATCTTTACGCATCTCTAATGTGTAACATTATTACAGGAACACATGCACAAAACGGTTAGCCTGCTAACTGATAGCATTAGGCCCCGACTCATTATTTATTAAATTACAGAACTATATACCAACAAGTTTCCACGTTTCGGCGGAGCTGTGTGATTAAAATACATAAGAAGGACTTATTTCTGGTGAGTATTTGACTAAAAAGACAGTTTATTCTGTTTTTGCCAAACGGCCGCCATAGCCACGAACTCACCATGTTGCAAGGGAAGCTGGAAAGAGGACCGGAAGAGGTTGCACCGCGAGAAGTAAGGCGGTTCCGCTCCGCCCTCGACATCTTTTTTCTTTTTTTTTCATTAAAAAAAGCTAACATATCAGAATTGTTTATTTCAATTGTAGTGTTTGAATATATATTTAGAAAATAACTTATATTCTTATTTTATGAAATATAAATATATATATATATATATATATTTTTATCGCGGAAGGATATCAGTGTGGTAAACAGGCGTCATTCTGTGCGACGTCGTGTTATAAAACAAACCTGCTTATCTCTTGTTTGTTACAAAGTCATGCATATCGACGCATAGATTCAAATATACAAAATCAAATTAATAATATCAAAAATCATACTACTTTTACTACTAATAATAATATTGTATTCTATGCAATGATAAATAAATAAATAAATAAATAAATAAATAAATAAATAAATAAATAAATAAATAAATAAATAAATAAATAAATAAATAAATAAATAAATAAATAGATAAATAAATAAAATTACGTAGTTACTTAAATCACCTACAACTTGAAACTAGATTAAGTTGGATAAACTGTCTGAGGTAACATATTGTCTCCTATTATTGAAACTACTATTATTAAAAGTTGTTCTTGTTGGTAATGTAAAGCCCGGTTTAAAAGTCTCTTATAAATACACAGTCTTCACTGCCATGGAATTAAATAACTCAAGCGCGTTTGGGGACTGCAAGTTCATTTTCATACATTCTTTAAACAGTCTCATATTCTGTGGTAGCTTATGCCTCCAAAATCAGAAATAAAACATAAATAGCTATGCTACAAACAGTTGATCAATCACATGAAATGATGAAATTGATTCATTATATAGACAGCCGGATTTCATTCTAAGATTGAGAGCTGATTTACACTGTAAGATAAATATGGTAGTTTCTCCCATCATAATGTTGTGCTCATCAGACTGACACACACAGAAAAAGCCCCAGGTGAGCAGGGGGTTCATTTTAGACAAATCCAGTATTTATTTTTATCTATTTTGTAGCTTTGTTGTCTCCTACTGGGTTCAGTAAGGGAAATGGCTGAGATGATGCTCCCAAGATAAGCCAGGTCCCTTCTCATGTTATTCACTTGTGTGCTTTCTAAATGACCTGACCTTAGCCTGGTTATAATAAAGCAGGTAAAGCATTACACAATGTTCTAAAATTACAATGTCCTTGCACTTTGACTTAATGTTCGTTCCTTATAAGTAACACATTGTTTCATTTTTTACCTTTGCTGTAGGTACAGGAGCAGATAGTTTAAAGTGTATAGACCTATCATAAGTTTCTGCTGCAGCTCCTACACTGGTTCTTCTGATTTGTGAACCTGAAATCAATCAATCAATCAATCAATCAATCAATCAATCAATCTATCTATCTATCTATCTATCTATCTATCTATCTGTCTGTCTGTCTGTCTGTCTGTCTGTCTGTCTGTCTGTCTGTCTGTCTGTCTGTCTGTCTGTCTGTCTGTCTGTCTGTCTGTCTGTCTGTCTGTCTATGTGATGAAACTTCTGGCAAATACCTGCACACGATGTGTCACAGCACCATCATTTATCCAGCTCTGACAGACACTACAAACATCACTGTCACTGGTGGTTACACACACACACACAAACACACACACACACCCTCTGCACTGAACTTTAAAGATACCAGAGACCTTCATTCTAGGTCCTATAGTACTACACATGTCAAAAGCATTTTTTTTTTACAAAATAAACTTAAGGGAAGTGAAAATACTTTTATTTTTTTTTATTTAAATAGTTCTTTGCCTTGTCTTTATTTCTTCTTGCTTTTCTTATCCTTTGCCTTCTTTTTGTTCAGCTTGCTGTCAGCATTGGCCTTATTGTAGAGGTAAAGTCCCACCAAGCCAAGCAGAGAAGGCACCAGAGCCAAACAGACGAGGGGGAACACGTCATTGACCATTTTCTGCCAAGGCGTCTGTTGTGTCAGTGAGATCACCTCCACCTCAAACTCAAGAGCTGCATCACCTAGGACAGATCAAGAACACGTTCAGCATTTTGTCATGTGGGGAATTAATCCATTTCCCCTTTAATATGTCACCTGTCTGTATATCTGTTGTAATAATACATAAGGCCGAAAAATATAATGTATAATGAAATCTAAAAAGGCATACTTTTAAAGGAAAAGATAAATGATATTCTATGTCTTAAAATCTCCTGAAAAAAAAACAGCAATAATGAATTGATACTGTTAGTGAGTGCAATCTGTGTAACTTATGTGTGATACAGCTTATTCCTTTATGTCTATCTAGTTTCATTTTAACATTAAAGCTACTAAATAGACAAGATAAATTAACCAGTGATACGCTGGGTGTCTGTACAATAAATGCAAGCATATATGCTCCCAGTGCCACTATCCTGCTGCTGTAAAAAGTCAGTGCGTATTACTGTAATCTGCACCTGAAAATAGTCCCCAACCAGTGCAAGCGTTACTCCTGTTGGAGTAATGTATGTTAAAAAAAACTTACAAGCCTAAGCTAATGTTAAATGTATGTGATTATACTAGTGTAGGTAGCTGTGTAGAGTTGCGCTTTGCAGCCCTGTGCAAACATTAACCTCCAGTATCAAGAGTTTCGGCTCTTATAATAGAAGAGAGTTCACTGCATTCAACACTGGTATCACTATGCTGTTTTTTAAAAATAATTGTGCATTAATATTATAATAATTCTTATAAACGATGTAATTAGCATGGCATTAATAATATCACCTAGTCCAGTGCTGTGGTAAACATTACTTGTGTTGTGGATGGGACAGTACCTGGAATCGTGGGAGGGTAACCTTTTTTCCCATATGCAAGGTGAGATGGAATAGTGGCTTTGAACTTTTGCCTGAATGCGAAAATGAGAAATACAAAACAAATTCACTGAAGAAGCATTACTCACGTACTTTTAACTTTTAACCATGGTATGTTTTGAAGTTGTTTCATGACTTCACGCTGCTTTTCAAGTTATCACTAAGTCCTTTTGTTCTCAATGAAACTTTACTTTTGACTTACCCTTCACACACGCCAATCAAGCTCTGCTCCAGACCTGATAAGAAAGTCACACACAGAAGGTGCAAACGAGAGAGAGAGAGAGAGAGAGAAAAAAGAGAAACAATCAGCAATGCGGGCACGTTCCCCACCACGCACCACACCGCAGTCATCTCTTCAATGTAATCTAATCAAAGTGGCACTGATTGAGTAACAGCCTGCGCGCAAAGATTAAATGTTAATTTACCAGCAATAACTGTCCTCTTCCCCAGCTCAACAGTGAGAGGGTCCCTCGACAGTGATGAGTCGATCACCTTTCCATCCATCAGTTTACCCTGGTCAGCAAAAAAGAAAATCAACAAGATGTGAGAAATGATGACACAAACTCTGTGGATTCACTGTTGGTTGCAGAAAAACAAGTAAAACTATACTGCTGTATAAATAGTTTAAAGTGTGGATGACTTGTATTGTAATCTTAAAGATAGAAAATGTAAGTGAGGAGTAGACATAAGTAAATCGACAAATAATTGTGATGTTTTATTAGGGCATTATATACACAAATGTAAAAAGAATAGCCAAGCCCTTGATGAATTTCCCACCTTCAGCAGGCAACATGTAAATTTCTCAAATTTTACTATATTTGTCTTTAATATCTTTTTTGGTTAAAATGGTTCCCACTTCAAAGCTGCTTTTTAATAATGCATATCACAGTATTTAAAGAAGTAAATTTACCAGCATTATTAGTGTAGTATTATTAGTATAATACAACAAAAATGTTGTATTATATTATATTATATATAGTATAATAATAACATAAATACTATATATTGTGCTATTATATCTATTAACATTTATATTTCTCATTTCATTGCTTAGCATGTCTTGCTTATTGCTTGTGTTTTATTAGTACCTGTCAATGTATTATAAAGGCCTATAAAATTAATAATATATTCTCTTTTTTGTATTGTTCTGAATTATAACTCACTTCTATAACTTTGTTCTTAATTACATATTTTCAGGGTGGTTTTCACCATCTCAGTCTAGGGTGTGCAAATGAAAAATAGCGCCTGGCACATTTACAGCAATGTCCAATTATGTAAATTGTCCCTTTAAAATATATGAATGTAGCAATTGGCCTATGTGTATGTAACCATGAGCCTAACCCTAAATATTCACTAAAAAGGACATGTAGATACAACACTGCTCAAAAATGTGGGGTCACTTAGGAATGTCCTCATTTTGGAAAGTAAAGCACTGTTTTTTCAATCAAGATAACGTAAAACTAATCAGAAATAACTCTATACATTGTTAACGTGGTAAATGACTATTCTAGCTGCAAATGTCTGGTTTTTAATGCAATATCTATATATGTGTATAGAGGTCCACTTCCAGCAAGCATCACTCCGGTGTTCTAATGCTACATTGTTTTTGTTAATTGCATTAGAAGATAATGGATGAATAGAAAACCAGTGTGCAATTATGTTAGCACAGAAAACAGTTTAGCTGGTTAGATGGAGCATTCTTCGAATATTTGAGAGAGAAAATTATTGTTTCAAATAAAAAACGTTATTCCTAACCTTGTCTCAACTGTCTAGATTGAATTTTTTATTCATTCTGCAACTCACTTGATAAATAAAAGTGTGACCTTTTATAGAAAACACACAACTGACTGGGTGACCACAAACTTTTGACCAGTAGCATATGTTAAGAATAAAAAATGAAAATTCCAGTTGTTCGTGTAGATTCTAATAAGATAGGAAATCACTAAATTGTAACTATTAACCGACAGTTCAGGTATTTTTGCTATTATACGTTGGTTATAATATTGGTATACTGCTTAATTCACTTAATGTCGTTTCTTTGCAAACTTTCTAGATTACACTGCATATGTTTAGTATGAAGCTCCAGAAACTGGTAAATTAAACAGTAATGATAATACAGCATATGCAGCATGTCGCTATTCAAGTGCATTGTTGTAGGCTGACAGCTGAGTTTCACGCCATAAAACTTGTGAAGTTCCCGCGGATCAACATGTGTGAGGCTGGATGGGACGCTGCAGGGCTGCAATCATGGTGACAGGACTGTTATTGCTGACGTGTTGCACCGCCCTCATCGCTCCATAGTACAAGCGGCGGATCCTTCCACGCATACAGCGAAATAAAAAACGACCGATCCCGTCCCGCAGTTCCTGCTGCTGAAGCCTGGTTTCCCACCGAGTCCCGCCTGTTTGTTCGTTCACGCCCGACGTCGGAAACCCGCAAAAAAAAAACGCACGAACGCGGCGGCGGCGCCCCGCACGCTTCACGCGGACGGTGCCACATAGACAACAACCAGCGATCGTCATCAGCTGGGCTGTTTTTTCCCTACTACACACACACACACACACACACAACTGTCTGGATGCGTGTCATTGCATCCACACACACACACACACACACACACCATAAAGAAAACGTGTCTTTGTCTTACCGTGTAGTGGATTTGCAGCGTGTCTCCCAGCGCTGAAAGTGTCGAGCAAGTTTCGGGTTTCACCTTTTTATTGGGTCAGAAGAGTGAAACTGTTAGCGCTGTTGTGCTGTATTTGCGAAGTCTGCTGTTTCTGCATTGTGTGTGTGTGTGTGTGCATGTGTGTTAATACACGTGTCCCTCACACTCACCAACACCTCCACCTGCAACTCCTCGGCCGTGTTTCCTTCGTCCTGCGCCGCCACAGCGCAGAGGAAGGCGGCGAGCAGCAGCAGACACACGCCGCTCTTCATTGTGAACTTCTGGAAAAGAGCTGCCATCAGAGCTCTTCCGTGGTGAGCTTCTTCCACACAGCAGCAGGGAGAGAGAGAGAGAGACAGACAGACAGAGAGAGGGAGAGAGAGAGAGAGAAAGGGAGGGAGAGAAACAGAGAGAGAGAAAGAGAGAAAGGCGCAATCTGCCCGCTCGGCCCCTCTGTCCAAAATGGCTCAGCGGCAGTAGCGCTGATGTGTTATAATACTGGAGCGATAAGGACTGGCCGCCCGTGGACGTTGTCCCAACACCTGGGTCTCTCCTGAAGAGCCCGCCTCAAACATTCCACCAGCATCCCATCAGGCGGCTCCCGAATGGGGGGGAGCGGAAACGGCGCAGTCCAGGCGCCGGGGGCGCTGTGGCGCAGCTTTTACGCGCGGCCCCGCTGCTACATGTGGAGGCTTCAGGGGCGAACGTGTGAAGCCGCCACGTAGCCGCTCGTTCCCCACTCGCCCAGTGGCATTGCCTGGCTGCAGAAACACGCAGAGGAGTGAGATAGTAACCGGTGGATGAATTCATTAGAGTCTTTTCAAAGGGAGTAGTTCTCCGTAACGATTAATATGCGTGGTTAAAAGCAATAACGCAATTAAAGAAGTAAAAAAAAACCTATCGATGATCTATTGACTTGTTAAACCCATCACAAGCAAAACGTCCGCTTATCTACTTCATCATCAACCAGCGGTCAAACAGGTGTCACAGGCAGTGAAATGTGTCACATCTGTGATTAAAATGTGGCCACTATCTGGTTGTTGCATTGAAATGACAGCAGCTGTCTCAACACCGGCCCTGCACACACAAACCAGAGGGAATAGAAAGGACGGGATGATGAATACCAAGTGTTTGCTTTCATACAAATGAGATTCTGATTGAGAAAATGTGTTTTTAGGGGAGTTCAAATCCCATAACCTAACAGTAAATATGGCCCTACTAATACATTGTCTTATCTTACGTGCCCTTCTACATTTTTATTGATATTTAATACGGCTGCCTATTGAGTGTTTCCCCAACTTTTTCTGGAGCCCCAGAACTTCTTTAAGCTAAAAGGTTTGAAAATTATAAAAAAATAATAGTGAAACAGTGCAATGGGTAGGACAACAAGAAGATCACAGGTTCAAGTCCTTGGATTGAGATCTTTCTGTGTAGAGTTTCCATGTTCTCCTTCCACAGTCCAAAAACTTGCTGAGGTTAATTGCAAACTCTAAATTGTCCGTATCCATGTCTGGGTGTATCCCGTGTGCTCGTGCCCCAAATTCTGCTGAGATCCACACACACACACACAAACACACACACACACACACACACATACACACACACACACACACACACACACACACACACACACATATATATTAAAAAGATATACATCTTTTTAAGAGAGTTAACTATCTGGTACCAAGTTTTAAGGGTTACACCACATGACGGTTTTGCCATTATCCCAAACACTAGCCGCATGAAGGCAAAGATTCAGGATTTGTTCAAACATTGTGGGGGACACATTAAGCAAGAAGTATGGGGGTCTTCTTTTTGCAATATGCTTCTTTTTATGCACCAATTTGTGCATTTTCCTTTTTTGCATAAATCGGTCTGACGTACATGTATTTATTTATGTAAGGGAATAAGCAGACACCAAGTGAAAGATTATGTAAAGGAAGATAATGCAATCAGTGCTCTCAAGTGTTGCTTTCAAATAATCATTCTCCTGCAGATCAACATTTCACATCTAACAGTATTCCTGTTGAGTCAACACAGCTTACTTATTTTTTTTCCAAAATAAAAGTCCTTTGCTTTGAGTCTTGGCTGAGTAGACTTATGACATGAAAAAGGGGTTAAAAAAAAAAAAAAACGAAACATTTTTACTTGCTTTGCAGCTGGCATGGTTAGACCACCTAGTGGGTGTTCATGGTACTGCTCTGGACTAGTTTAAGGCATATCTGGCTAACAGAAACATGACTGTGAGCATCAGAAAATTTATGTCTAACAATGCTCCACTATTGTACGGCATTCCACAGAGGTTCATTTTAGGGCCCCTGTTCTTCTCTCTGTATTTATTGCTACTTGGTTTATTCCTGAGAAGGCATGGCATCTCTTTTCACTGTTATGCTGCTGAAAGAAAAAAACCTTCTCTCACACACCTTTTCCTTGTTTCCTCACCTTGTTTCGAAGATATAAAAGTCTGGTTGACTTTAATAATAATGTACCAGAAGTAATGGTGTTTGGCCCCAGTGGCTCTTGTGAACTCCAATCCTTAGAGTTGGGCCCTTTGGCAAATTATGTAAAGATGACCATAAAAAACATAGATAGGCGGACAACAAACTTCAGAGAGACAGTAGATTTAAATTGGATCAGAAAATTAGCACTGCTGTGAAGATCAACTTTTTCCACATTAGGGAGCATAAGCACTTTGAGAGAGTAATCCATGTTTTCATTTCTTCTTGACTGGATCATTGATTACACTTTGTTTCAGAGTTTGCCAGTCATTCTTTGCATGTCTTCAGTTGGTGCAAAATGCAGCTGCTCCTGTTGACTGGACCACGTAATAGGGATCACATAACTCCCATTCTGGACTTCCTCCACTGGCTACCTGTGGACTTTAGAGTCCATTCTAGGATTATTTGATTTAATTTTTGGCATGGTGGCTCTGGTCAGCTGACCTGCTGCTCCTGGAGGTACAGAGGTCGAAGCAGAAGCTCAGAGGGGACAGAGCATGGACGTATTATAGAACCAGGTCTTATAACATGTCCATAGAACAGAGCTTTTTCTATTGCTGCTCCTAAATTATGGAAAAGAGTTTTCTTTGCACATCAGCTGGAGCCTCCTTATGATTTTTTTATTTGTTGTTTTTTCTTATTAAACAGTATGACTAATGACATTGCTCCAAAAAAGTAAACATATTACAGAAACATAAAAAACCTGTGATGAAACACGCTGTCATGTGAGGTGCTGTCACTGTCAACACCATTTGGGTTTGGCTTTGACATCAACTCTCGCGAGAACTCGCCCGCTGCTCGTTAAATACCGCGGCACACAGTAAGCTAGAGGACTCCTCAATTGAAGGTAAGTGAGGACGAGGGACGCCGAGGCGATGAGGTGATGGATGCATGAATGTCTCGTCGATGCTGCGACCAAAGCCGAACATCGTCGACCATTTCTATATGAATTGACGTGATAACGAGGGCATGCTGCCGGTTTAGACGTGCGGGGCCGATAGCTGTCACCTCCCGTAGCATCGCCCGGCTAACGGAGCTAACCTGAGTCACCCGGAGCCGCATTAACGTTATCACACGGCCCTGCTCCCAGCTAGCGACAAACCACCACCCTGGTACACACACCACTTTATATATGTAATATATATAATATATATTTAGTTACACTCTGCTGGGAGGAGGAGAGGAGCAGGTAGCGGAGACAGTGTGATGGTCCTCTTCAGCACCATGGACAGGGCTGCACCTACTTCAGTCTACTTTCTCCTCTTTCTTTTTTTTTCTTTTTCATTCTTTTATTTCCGGTATTCTGTACTATCCCTCTGTTTATCCATCAATCTTCTCGCACCTCGAACGATGCCTTAAGATACAGCCTATTCCATGTAGAAATAAAACCACGGTTTTATTCTTCTACTCCACATTTGAAAAAAAATATTATTTTAAAATTCCAGAGTTCACCAACAATTCCAGAAAACATTAGTCGAGATGACATTATTTTTGATACAGTGGATTGTGCTGATTGTAGAGAAACTTGTGAAAAATGTGGACGCTGGGGATTTATTTGAGTCTTAACCTGTGTTTTTACTCGTTTTAGACACTTGTTGGTCTTACTAAAAACAATGCTATCCATGTAAATTTACAGTCAGTTTAAATAACATCTGCAGTCTGTGTTTTTATCTTTATGACGTAAACATGCTGTATGTCGTGTATCCCTCCTCTATAGAATACGCATCCTCCTCCTGCATCTCTGTCTCTGTTTTAAAACCAGGTGGCTTATTGGTGAGTGTTTGTGGGATGCGTTGGAGCCTGGTAATGTAGGACACTTTGCATGTTGCTGTGAGGCCTTGGCACTGGTGCATCGTAACGTATGAGGGAGAACACAAACGGCAAGAAGGGTCTAAGCAGATTGCGCTGCAGCCTGGAGTCATGGCACTGACACGCATCTCTTTTCACCCTCTCTGCGATGACGACTGTGGGCGATTAGCATAGCTTGCACCTGTCGCGGCGTGCGCATGTAGAAGTGACATTTTTTGGCATGGTGGCACACATTATTTTTTTTTAGAAAGGTGAGCTGGAACATTTACTTTCATTATATTTTAACGAAGGCCTGCCCAATTGATACGTCTCTTGGCATCTAAACAGGTTCAATAGTCACTGACCGTTTACCTCCTCTATAGCCACACATATAAAATGATTACTAAACGCTTATTTGTTCTCTGTCCTTTCAGCCGTTCATTAGAATCCATCGCTGCACGACCACTGAAATTTCCTGAGAAAGACGTCAGGAAACGAAAGTGTAGCTGCACACGGGAGCTCCAGAACCTCCTCTGAACCATGGGGAACATTTTCGGGAATTTGCTGAAGAGCCTTATAGGAAAGAAGGAGATGAGGATCTTGATGGTGGGGCTCGATGCTGCAGGAAAAACTACGATCCTCTACAAGCTCAAACTGGGGGAAATAGTCACCACAATCCCAACTATCGGTGAGTGTGCTGTCAAAAAAAACACACACACACTCACGCTAATGATGCTTTCTTTACATGATGCATGACCTTCGCTCTTGTTGTCAGGGTTTAATGTGGAGACGGTGGAGTACAAGAACATCAGCTTCACTGTGTGGGATGTAGGTGGGCAGGACAAGATCCGCCCCCTCTGGAGACACTACTTTCAAAACACACAGGGTGAGCTCAACTAATCACAGGGTAAAGTCTACCTTGATGGAGGAATCTTTCCCTGTTCTTCTCAAGAAAGCAGCTGACCTTGTTATTGTTTCTTGTTTTCTTTGCTTTTCCCAATGGTTCAGGTCTGATATTTGTGGTGGACAGTAATGACAGAGAGCGTGTGAACGAAGCACGAGAAGAGCTAATGAGGATGCTGGCTGAGGATGAACTGAGGGATGCAGTGCTGCTCGTGTTCGCCAATAAACAGGCAAGAAACCACGGCTGTTCTGCAGCTAAGATTTCTACTTCTACTTCAAACTGATTAAATCATTAGAAGTATAGCGAAATTAACTGTTACAGTAGACGTTGATTTGATCAAATATTTTATACTAGTTATGACACTATAACTGTTATAGTGTCATTTACAATTAGAATTCGATGAAGCAAAGAAGGAGATGAAAGTTATATATATGTAACTCTTGACATTCGTGAAAAAAGGTTGCTGAAAAGACAAACAGAAGCGTAAGGTGCAAAAAATGAAAGGTGAGAAATTAAAAATGAACTTGGCCTTGGCTGAATGAGAAGTTATTTTTGGAACAGTCCTTTTTTCAATAACATGAAATAGTTCCAGCAGTTCTAATAACAGCAGCTACAATTAAAAAAAAATAATGTAACTGTTGTTTCCTTTTTTGTCAAACAGTATATTGATTGTCAAAACAGTTGACATTTGCATACATTCTATCTAAGAAAGCAAGTAAAAGTATTTTCCCCAAAATATCAAACTATTAGTGTTAGTGTTGACATCTTAATTTATCAGAATTGTGAAAAGAGATGTGACAATTTTTCTCATGATAATTCTGAATCAACATATCTAACTATAAAAAATAGTTTACACTGACCTTCACAGTTTTCACACAGTTTTTGATTAACAAACTTTACATACAGTATACTAACATTATATGTTGTATGTACATACAGATTTCTTCAGTAAATGTTTGATGGACACTTACATGCACACGAGTTAAGTAATTGATTAGCTGTTTGCTTCATAAAAGATTGTAAATTGTGGATCACTATTTCCCAAAGCTGAAGATTCAACTTGCCTTTTTTGTCCAGAACAACAGTCCACAACCCTAAGATGATATTATTTTAGAACACTAAAGCAACCAGAAAATAATCAGATTTAAGAAACTGAGAACAGGGAATTTGGACATTTTCTTCCTAAAAGTAACTCAAATCAAATAATTGATTATCTAAAAAGTTGCAAATGAATGTAATATTGGAAACTAATTGATTAATTCATTAATAGTTGTAGCTCTCATGCATGCATCGTTAGTCTCTTATCTTACTGAACTCTTGCCTCTTTGACAGGATTTACCAAACGCCATGAATGCTGCCGAGATCACAGACAAGTTGGGCTTACACTCCCTGCGCCACCGCAACTGGTACATCCAGGCTACCTGTGCCACCAGCGGCGATGGCCTCTACGAGGGCCTTGATTGGCTGGCCAATCAACTCAAGAACAAGAAATAAGAAGATAATCAGGAAAAAAAATGTGTCAAAAAAGCAGCCACAACCGTCCGGCTTTTGATTTCCGTTGGGAACGGGGGTTTTTGGTAGATAGCCACAAAGCAGGATTCAGGGTTTGGGGTGATTTTAACCTTTAATTTTCAGCCTGATAAGATTTCCTAATCGCTTTCAGTGCTTATGGAAAACCGATTCTCATTCCCATATTTAACCACACAAATGCACTCTAACTGTAAGCAATCACAGCTGACACTTGCTTTTCCTTTGTCCACCTCTTGTCCTTAGGTGCAATGTACTGTATGTTAGTCTCTAGGTGCTGTGCCGGGTCACGTGTGACTCCAGTGAGTCATCCAAGAGTCCACATTGACTCTTGGCTGACGTCGTCCATGCAAAAGAAACATTCTGTGTCAGTCGTAGTTCCTGTTTTTTTTAATTTTTTTTATTTGTAATTTCCTTTTCCCTGCAGGGTAACAGAGCCATGTTTGAGAACAATCACCTGCTGGCAAGACTTATGTCACCCTCGACCTAATTCAGCCTCCCTTTTTTAATGTGTGAGCAATGCTGAGGCACTTTGATACTCAGATAAAGTGTGTACATGCATGTGTGTGTGTGTGTGTGTGTGTGTGTGCGTGTGTGTGCGCACGCGCGCATGTGTTGTATGTGTTTTTGCAAGCAGCTGAGACAGTATTACTCATAAACAACTCTGTGAACCAGAAATAGAAAACAGGACTGAGATAACCTTGTCACAAATTCCCTTTTTGCCCTGTTTTGGAAATTCTGTGGCGTGTTTCTACTCCCTGTGCTGGAGCCATGTTTTTTGACCTGCATGCATCCCGGTGAATGTTGCATTCTTTCTTGTGCAGGAATGCTGCTTGTTGGTTTTTGTTGCCTGATCGCACTCTGGTGCAGTTTACCGTAGGATGCAGAAACTTCACCAAACGACGTGTGCTCAACACGGTGCAATAGAGTCATCCTTATGCTACATGGTGAGCATGTAGGTTAAGCACAACACACACACATGATCTGCCTTCTTGTGTTTCTCCGTATAAGCACTAAGACTGCATTAGGTTGCTCTCGTGTGTGTGTGTGTGTGTCTGTGTGTGTGTGTGTGTGTGTGTGTGTGTGTGTGTGTGTGTGTGTGTGTGTGTGAGTGTATAAGAGAGAAAGAGTGCTTTCTTTTATCTTTTTTTTTGTCTCTACTTTCATATATCAGGGGAACGGTTCTGTTGCTCCAGCCTGACAACATTTGTGTTTCTGAATGTGAATATTTGCGATGAATCTATAAAAAGGCTAAAATATTTATTTGCCACACGCAATTCTTTCTTTTCAGCAAAGTGTTTGAAAGAATGCAGGGTAATCAGACCAATGTATCCACTGAAACCAGCAGAACCCACACACTACTGTCAGTCAAGCTCTTTCTTTGTGCCACACAGGTACTATTACTCACAGAGTACGACACCAGTTGCACCTGAACCCTTCATAGTATCCACTCCACCAACTTATCAGTGCAGTGTTCATATTCAAGCATCTATGGAATCATCAAATCATGAGTTTGCTCTGTTGGGTTTTGTGGCCTTATATTCAGTGATGTGAAACCACTTCAAATTGTTTGCTTCTGATTATGAATCACATTCGTTGATCTATGAAGACTGATTTACACACATATTTCTCTATGCCCTCCAAAGGCAGGTTTTACCACAGTTCAAGACGATAAGGCAAATGTTTTGTTCTTTAGTATATTTTGTTTTGCCAGTATATTGGAGTCATATTTGGTCTAAGGTGTCTCTTTTTTTTAGGGAGGGGTGGTGTAAAAAAACAACAAAAAAAAACATTGATGTAGACTGTGTCAGTGAAATGATGATAATCAATGCAGAAATAAAAAAAAAAAAATCTGTTGAGTCATTCTGTACCGTTATAGTTACGCAAGTAGATTTAAAAACACGTTGTGACGACCATGTTTCAATGCTGAATGCACAGAGATATCTGTATGTGATGTAAGACTACAAAATCCTGCTGTATTACAAAATAAACCCATTTTCTGTATGAGCCGCCTCGTCAGCTCTGAGTGATGTTACTGCTGGACTTGCAGCCTGCAGCCGTCCACTTCTGCCAGAAGAGGACGGCCTTTAGCAGCAGGAGCCGCTCAAGCTGTCAACATGCTTCAAAGCGCGAAGATTCATTTCCCTGCTCTGCTGGTGAGGACACACGGGTCATGTCATTCTCTGCACCAGTTTTACAATTTTTTGTTAAACATTATGGGTTATTAGAAGACAAATGCCATTTTATCACAGTAACTTTGGCTATTTTGAATAAAAAAAACCTAAATAGACAAATATATTGTTTTAAAGCAGTTATACAACTAGTCATATTTTCTAAATTCATTGAGAAATATTCAACTTAATCTTTCATAGAGTCATAGAGAATTTTGTGAATTTCAACCTAATTTACATTTTTTGTTGTTGTAAGGACAATAATATATATGAGAAAAATATTAGAAATAATTTTTAAATATACAGAAGTTTAGTAGTTAAAGATGTGTTTGTTCAATACATTTTCTGCTTAGTCCATGTGATAAAATATGTGAAACGTTTTGAACAAGTGAACTCAGTATTGTGTGTGTAAATGTGGTAAGTGTGCAACTGTCAGACTGGCTGACTGGCTGCAGGATTTCTAACAAGTGGGTTTCAGCCTGTTAATCTGCTGCAATTATTAAATTAAGTTTCATTGATTTTACCACACGAGTTTATCATTCAGTGATTTTTGTTTATTTTGTAATAACCATAGCCCCTAAGGTCACTTTAACAAAAAACATGTCTTCCTCTCATTGTTTTATTCCTTTGGTTTTGCGTGTAGTTTATTGCATGTGGGTCAGTTATAAATGTTCTAAAACATTACGGTATTTTTCCAGATCAGGTTTGCCTGAACCTTTTCTGCACCACAGGTTGTTTCTGTGAAGGACAAGAGGAAAAGAAAACACTTTTGAATATAACTTCCTGGTTGTAGTGAAATATTAACCATTTGTTTTTAAATACCACTCTTACATTTCAAATGAGTCTGCCAGTAAAGGAGGAAGATCACTCAAAGGTGAACATTTTTCTGTCTGGTAGAGAAAAACAATAAAGTTGCTCTGTGTGTGCGCATGTGTGAGTGTGTGTGTGTTGGGGTGCTCGTGTCACACACACACACACACACACACACAGACAGGCAGAGCCAGTTTCCACAGAGCTGTTCAGCTGGCTCGCCCACTCTTACGTTAAGTTAAAGCTTGAGTGACAAAGAAGATAACAAGATGTGAGATTTTCTAACCGAACCAGATATGAGTCTGGGTTCGAGGAGGATACCTTCTGACGTGCATCTTATTTATCTGTCTATCCTGGAACCTTAAACTACACTTACATGTGGAGATCAGTGATTGTAAATAACATTACATTAACTGTATAATAAAAATATTTTTGAAGGACTTATTCACTTTCATCTCATGCAAACACATTTCTGAATATTTTACTTTTTACTCTATAATATGAATTTTGCAGCGATAGTAATTCAATAATTTTCTCATTAATATTTTAACATTAAAACACATGATGGGGGTATTTAAAGAAATGTTAAAGCCTAGTGGTTCCTAACAATTTGTCTTGTGACCCTTATAAAAAAAGCAGTATTCAGTTGGGTCACAACTGAATACTGCTTCTTGTGTCTTCATTTAAATTTTTATTAAAAGGTTACACCATTTGACATTTCTGAATGACACATGAACAACATAAATGCAAAATGTACATTTTAGGAAACCTGGTGAATGCTTCTTAAAACTATATCATAAAAAACATTTGACTTTCTTATTTTGCCAATCACTGACCCATGTACATTTTCACTCTACGCTTTTGTCTGCCAGAGGAGAGCTTGTCTTGCACTAAATGCGATAATCTTAAATTCAGCTATGAAGCTGCAAATGATACCAAAAGTAACCACAGACATGTCTGCCATCGGTGAGCTGGCAGGAACTGCAATTTGACATAACGAATCCCAAAATGATTGGAGTGGCAACACTAATCTACTCGATCTGATCTTTCAAATCTCCCCAGTTGTTTCTCCAGTTGGACAAAACTCAGGATAAGTGAAATGTTGCTGTGGTTTGGGGCCAAATTGGATAGAATAGAAGGAAAATTTAAATTCGGACCTTTACTTCTGAGGTGGTTTAACTTGAATAGCTATTTTGGGCGTAAAGAGTTAAAATCTTATTTCACAAAATAAGATAATAAACTAAACATCCAGAAATGTTCTCCATATTTGTGTTGCTCAGCTTTGTTTTCTTCTCCTCTTCTCTCCCATCAATCATTTCATGATGGCCTAGATTAACCGGTGACCCTTAGGAGAGGGTGACCTTTCTCCTACATGTTGCTGCATCAGTAATAACAATCTAATAAAGTCAGATATAGTAATACAGCATTAAAATGAAGTTTTCCTGCAGATAATTCCTCTCTACCAACTGCAGACCAATTTATACATATAGATTATTGTAGACGACACAAATAAATTCATGCCACAATAAAAGTAATCTTACATTTCCTTTTATCACATATTTGTTCAAAATCCCTTTCATAAGGATTGAGATTTACATACACACATAACACTCCTGATGATCATGTGGGGACAGAGTGACACACACTGAAAGAACTACCTTTTTCTCAGCTTTTTTTTGTTGTTGTAGTTTTTAGTAAGAGCAGTGGGCAGCATTTGATGAAATGTGACTTTTCAGGAGAGTAACGTGATCCGCTCTCTGTCGAGGAGCCATATTTTGGCCATATATAGTTTATGAAGGGGAAAGAGGAAGTGAAGAAGCCCTTCTGATCCTAAAGATAAAGCCACTTTAACGTCAAGGAATCACGCGAGAGACAAATCAGGGGTGTATGCAGTTGTGAAAATTTAACTTATTAACATTATTATTTTAACTTAATAAAGGATGAGGCCATAAAATATGAGTCATAAGTAAAGCACATCCGCTGTATATTTGCATTTCCACAGTGGCTGAGTGTTAAACATTTCAACATTTAGAGTGACTCATCAAATATTCATCAAATATGTAACAAATGTATGGATCTGCCCACATTGCTGTACAGAACATGTAAACCCTTAATTACAATGTCAGAAAAGCAATAAAAAACAAAAACCTTTTGTGCACATAGATTGAATGCAAGAATTTATGAGAGCTGAATAAACACACACCAATGTTGGCTATGGGAAATAATACTTTACTTAAATTAGTATTTATTTTGCATGACTATAACTTAAATTGAAATCTTTGCCACTTAATCTTATAATATTTCACCATATGTACACTACAGTACAGTAGATCATTCTATTCAACTTGAATGTTTAAGAAAGAAATACTCACTTCTCTTGTTATTTTAGTTCAATGTTGATGAGTGTCAAGTGTTGGTCTTGTGTTTGTTTGTCCTGTTGATTTAGGAATGAACACTGTGAACATCGTGAGATGAAAAGTGAAGTGAAAACTTCTATATAAATAAATATTTACTGTAATTTTCCAACATTCAACCTTAAGGGTGCTTATATGTAAGCATTGTTCACATTTTATATCACAAATGAATCCTTCCTATTCAAACATAATTACTGATCAATAAATCTTAAACAAGTAGGTAAGCATATTGATCATTGGAAACACTGTGACTTTGAGGGAAAATGAACCATATAACTAAATTTATCTACATTGATGTTGTTGTCAAGCGTTCCGTGTGCTTTTCAGGTTTTATAAGGAATGTGTAGCTGTGGCTGCAGGCGGGGCGCTCCTAGATAAATAAATCAGTGCGAGGAGAAAAAGACGCTCCGGCCTGTGATTGGCTGCCCGCTGCGCTCCAATCAGCGAGCTGTAGTGATTCCTTCAGATTCCTCCCACACTGTAGGGCCGAAGCGGGAGGCTCACTTAAATGTCAAAGAGAGAAAACTCAAAGAGTTTTTCACTTCAGTGCGGGTGTATTAATGTAATTGTGTTTTAAACGAAAGGGGAACCGAAAAAAAAACAGAACAAATAGGAAAACACACGGTGGATTGGTTCAGCGCTCAGGTCTAAATGGACTCTTTCGGATTGAGGGGACCGAGGTTTTTGGACTCGCAAAGGACGCATTTCATTTTCCCCGGCAGGATGCTGATGCGTGTCTGAAACACGTCGCAGGCCTGGGAATAATTTAAAGGAGGATGATTGCGCTCACGAGGAAGGTGCAGCAGGTGCTGTGCGTCCTGCTGCCATGCGCTCTCCAGCTCTGTGGCGCTCAGACGCAAGGAGGTAGGCGCGCACGCACGCACACATACACACACACACACACACACACACGCACGCGGGGAATCCGAACACCTGGGTTCGAGCTGACCCAGTAGGATAACACCTGTCTGTCCACGGCATGTGGGCTGGCTCCTGTCTCACACACACAGACGCAGAACCTGTTCCGCACACGTAAAACTTGTTCTCTGTGAGTCACTCCGCACCTCTCCCACGGCTGTGTGCTTTACGCTGTTTGTCTCTATTGTCTGACGTTTCAGGGTTTTGCGACATAGTGGCCCAACCTTTCAGCGCAAAACCAGTCAACCCAAAATACCTTTTCCTATGTTTGAACCTACCTCTGTTATATATAAACTAAGTGTTGAATAACAATTAATGATATAATAGTCGGTGGTGGAACATGTAAATACATTCAGAGTAGAAGGAAAAATAGTAACTGTGTTGCAATTTATGACATGTTGATGTGTTTCAATGTGAGCTGCATTTATTTGTTGTTTCTTTTTACTATTTTACTATCCATCCATCCATCCATTGTCTATCCCGCTTATTCCCTTTCGGGGTCGCAGGGGTCTGCTGGAGCCTATCCCAGCGCGTTAAGGCGAGAGGCAGGGATACACCCCAGATGGTCGCCAGCCAATCGTGGGGCACACACACCATTCACACACCATTCACTCTCACACTCACACCTATGGGCAATTTAGAGTTTACCAATTAACCTGAGCATGTTTTTTGTATTGTGGGAGGAAACCGGAGTACCCGGTGAAAACCCACGCAGACACGGGGAGAACATGCAAACTCCACACAGAAAGGCCCCAGACCCAGGCCCCAAGGCGGTCTTGAACCTGCGACCTTCTTGCTGTGAGGCGACAGTGCTACCCACCGCACCACCGTGTCGCCCACTATTTTACTATTTTATTCTTATTCTGATGATTAATTTCAATCGAGTGGTCTAAAATGAAAGAAAAGAAAAAAAAAGTTAAATTCTAAAACTTTAAAAACAGAGAACTGGGGAGCATCTCATCTTTTTGATTGAAACTTGATAAATTCAATCATTATGTCTATGGACCAATTATTTTATTTATCAGATGTCTAAAAGTAACCGTTGGCCAAATATGTGCAATATTTCACACTAAATTTTGTGGAATAGTAATAGAACACAGTAGTACAGTAATGGAGTGTTTGAGACAGAGAGAGATGCTGTGATTTGAATCTCAGCGAGACTCTGTGAAGGTAAATAAGACTGAATGTGAATATTATCCCACTGATCTGTGGCTGCTGATGATCATCTGATGGATTCACAGGCATCTTAGCGAAACAATAAAAGTACAGAAACAACAAGAACAACAAAAAAAAAGACCAATAAAACAAAGATCTAACCCCTTGAGCCAATGAGTAGGACCATTTGTTGTTTGCACTGTCTTTACTTGGTAAAGAACATAATCTGATTCATGTCATGTTCTCAACACCACCAAAATAAATCCAAAATCTAGCTCTGCACTTTATGTTCCATAAAATACACAGAAGACATTGCCAAAGACAATTTCAGAGACATTCAATGATGTCAACAAGACAAGTTGTTTAACAGGCTTTTGCTGTGCAGTACACTGGCAGTTATGACATAGAGAGTAGATCTTTGCACCGACCTTTGTATGTACGAACGCACTGTTGTTAATCTAGCTATAAAGAAATTAGTGTGTGTGAGACAGTGGTGCAAATCTCGTTGTCATGCCTTGTCAGATCAACCTCAGCTTAGTGTGCATTCTTTTTTAAAGGTTATTTAAAGTTATTTAAACGTCCTTATTATCTTTAAATTAAAAATCCCCACATCGCTATTCTGCACCAGTACTTTCTTTACATTTCAAAGCTCCATTTCTTCCTGCACAGATTGTGCAGACGATGCAATGAAAGTATATAGGAAAAAGTAGGAAGAACAACATATATCAAAGATCCTGTTTTCCTTGGCCAGCAACACAATCAAAAATGCATATGTAGATTGAGATCCACCCTTTCAACATGAATTGTTAATTTATAAATAATTTATAAATTCCATCAAATATCTCTGTCTGTGATATATCTAACCATTTTGACTGCATCTCTTTCTTTTTTCTTACAACTGTTTTTGCATGTCTCTCCTCAATGTGTCTTACCCAAAGTACAATTTGTATGTTAAAAAAAAATCAACCTAACTTTCCACTTTTCTCTAGGGATATATACTTCCTATTGGCACTGCACTAGTAGATCTAATAAATTCCTGCTGCAATTTTCTGCACGAAAGCATCTGCATATAAAAATAGGCATTTACATGTATGTTTATATTTACTGGACAGAAACCACACAAACATATTTACATTGTAAGCAAGTAACACAGGTTTCCTGCTTGGTATTAATTGTATTATCTGCTGAAGAATGACTTTTTTTCATTTTTTCTTAATTTTTTTCTTTATTGTAGGCCACAATTGAAGAACCAACCAGTGCATATCAGTTTAATTCTCAGTTGATGTCATGTGATGTTACAGATAGGGCTGCACTGTAGAGATTTACAGAAATTCTTTATTGTTCAGGGAACCAACACGAGGTGGAACCGTTATAAATAGCTACATGCTCTTACAGGAGTGTTTGATCCAATTAAGTGATGCATGAAAAAGCATATATGTTGTTGCTACCGTTGCCAACGTGCGTAGCGTCGTGTTGAGCAACCTCTCTGCGTCCGCATCAGTTTGCGCGCCAACAGTTGAGGGAACGCGCTGTAGGGAACAGACGCAGCATTTCACTTTATTTGTACACAACTTTCTGGCTGTGAATCAGTGAACGCACCATGAAATTAGTTCATGCGCTCAGGTGTCTCTCTTTGTTTGCATGTGTGTGCACGCTCACTTGTAAGGTATGCAGTAATCTCTGGCCATGCTTGTGCCAAGTTTCTGTTTACCTCAGTCATCGTCTCAACCGCTTCATTGAGCTTGTTTATCTCCTCCTCCCTCTATTCTTTTCCTTCTCTGCCTTCTCTTCTTTTTGAGTATTGAAACCTTGGTGACTTGCCGAATGAAAATAACAGCTGAACCCGATCCCTGTTCGCTCGCACTGTGTAATGTTTTCTTTATGTGTTGGGTTACACTTCAGTGCCGAGGACAATAACACCATTTTGCAGCGACTACATGTGCCGTACATGATAGATAGTGATGGGGTGAGCAGAAAGGACGACACACAGGGAGTAAAGTGTCACAGAGGCTCGGCTTCACGTCTTGATGCACTACGACACTTGTTTTGCACTCTTTTAAAATAGGGCCATTGTGCATCTGTGTTTATTTGTATATGTGTGTTGACTCCAAACCCGCCACCCCATTCCTTTTTGCCTCCACCACCCATCTGCCAACACTGAAAGTCGTCCTTTGAGAGAGAACCCACTCAGTCTGTTGAGATTTTCAGCGTCCACAGCTGCAGCTTGTGCATTTTCGGTATGGCGGGCCATACCATTTTATCACATACTGTACTGTGTGTGTACACTCTGTGTATGCTGAGTGGGTTGTGCCTGTTCTGTATGGATTCCCAGCATGCCGTCGTGTGCGTTGACGGGCGCTGAATGTGCAGGTGTTTATGAATATTTCCCAACAGGCAGTTCAAGCTTTGTTAGAGTCAACAGAGTCAACAGAGTCACCCGCTGATAGTGCCGAGCTGACTAACTAAGGTGGGGTTGGTGCGGTTCTTCACCTTTGAGCAGCTCATAAACTGACATGATTTCAGCTAAATGGCCTTTAACAAGCAACAGTTTCTGGAGAATCAAATCTCAAATCAGCTCAGTGTGAAAACAGCAGAACCCTGACAGTCTGTCAAAAATTTAAAAGTGGTCAAGTTCCGTGCCCATTAACGGGCACCCCAGGGATTTCACTTGTTGATTGACTTGTAGGAAACAGATAAGTATGTGGTCAATATGGGCTGTTAAATCCCAACATTTGATATCTATATGGGCCAGGCACTATTAACTCTAATAATTTTAAAAAGTGCAAATCTTCACTTCATTTATGTAATTGTATAATAGAATCACCTCTGCTGTATTGAAGTGGCAGGAGGACATTCAGAGCCACAAGACAATGAAACCAAAACTCTCTGTAAAACCAGGTAACTTATTGTGTTTTGGGGATTTGGTTGAACTGACCCTTATAATAATAATGTGTGGTACAGAGCCAGTTGCTGTGGCCTCAATGTTCTCATAAACATAACAATAAAGTGGCTCTTATCAGAACCGCCATGTTGTTAATTGTACTTTCTCTCTATCTCTCTGTCACACACACACACACACACACACACACACACACACACACACACACACACACACACACACACACACAGACACACACACACAGTGCTTTGAGTTCTTGGATGTTAATAATCATTTCAAGAGGTTTTTTTTATGCCCTTGTTGATCCCGTTCTTCTACTGGGCTCTGTTTGACGACAGTGTCAGTAGATGGAATGGTGTTTAAAAGTGTGTTGCGCATAGTTCTTGTGTGTGTGTGGGAGGGGGTGGGGGGTTGGGGGAGACAAACTTAGAAGACTTTTGGAACCTGACTGCAGGAATTTGGTCCATTCAGCCACAAAACAGGATTAGCGATTTTGGCCATTAATGATGGTCATTAGTTAATCTTGAAACAGCATTGGCTTCATTCACTTCAGCAGTGTTGGACAGACGCTCAGTGCATTGTCACAATTACAGTAATTGATAATTTCCCACTATGTAAAATGGCACCATTTGGAACTATGTTCAAAGTATTGATTTGTCCTAGATCTAGATGCCATTCAGATTGACTGTCATTCTCTCGTTCCTGGTTCTTCTAGTTTGTCTCTGTTGCTTCGATCCTGTTTGACATTTGAATAGCAAAGCAGCTCTGCAGTGACGCTGAATGTCTGAACGCCCACAGACTATAAACAAGGCCTCGTATGTTTGTTTCAGAAAAAGGACTTTCCCTGTGTACAATCCTGAGCTTGTTTCCCCCCGTTACAGTACATCCATTGATATTGACCATAGAGGCTTGTGAGAGGCATTAAACAGTCTTTACACAAGCTTGTAATGTTTAATGATTCAATAGAAAGATCCATATTTTCACGTCTATTGTGATACCATTGTATACATGTAAGCAAATATTTTTCTTTTTATCTTCTGCTTAACTTCAGCTCTTTCTTCCCACTGTGCAAAGACACTGAAACTAATATGATAATTCATGTAGATGCAAAGAATGAAAGAATATTCCTTAATGACTTGTAGAAAAGGGGCTTCAATTAAAAAAATCAAATCCTCAGATTTGATTGGGCCACAAGAAAATGGGAGGAGCCTAATGTTTAGCCCCAATACAGATTCAAAAATACAAAAAACAAAACATAGCTGATTGAATGGACTTCTGTAAAAATCCCTGAGTGCATAAGGGGTCATCCAACATTTAAGCCAATTTTATATTTGGCAAAGAACATTTTTTTTCATTTTGATGTATTGCAGAAATTACATACAGTATATTTGACATTTACTAAGAGATACATGAGGACAGCACTGAATTACCCTTTGATTCCAGTCACCAGGAAGTGAAGACTGCCCTGGACCTTGGTGCAGTTCATAAAAATGTTGATGTTAATAATAAATTTGTTATTGTGTTATTATAAAACCAGTATAAAGTCCATCTTACAATGAAGTCCTGAGTGTCTGCATTGTTCATCTACAACACTGCCGGTTCCTACTCAAACACATAACTTTCATTTTTTAGACAGCTCCATTTTTTTTCTAAAGCAGATGATCACTGTAGTTTTTTTTGCCGCTCACAAAACGTGTCCTTCAGTGCAATGATGTAAGTCAGTGATGTATTTTGTTTTTGTTTTTGGACAACACTGGTGGTGTGTATCATGAAAGGAATAGGATTGGATACGGTTGACAATAAAAATGATAGAATCACCAGACTTATCTTTTAAATTTCTTTTTCTTTTTTTTTTTTTACATCTCTAGTGGTTGTTTGTTCCGGCACCCAGAATGTTCTGAGCACGACGGGAAATTCAGAGATCCAGTACAACCTGATGAAGGAGATGTACACCGGCTGTGAGATCGTAATGGGCAACCTTGAGATTACAATGATGGAGCACACCAGAGACTTCTCCTTCCTGCAGGTGAGGCATTAAAACACGCGGTGGCGTCACAGAGAGCAGATTATTGCCTTCACCCGACAACCAGAGATTCACTGATCTCAGTGTCCCTCTTTCCCCCTTTCACATACATTTATCAATTAATCACTGAACTACAGTCATGATGACACACACACACACACACACACACACATATGATGTCAGATTGTCATTCTTGAGCAAATAAAGATGATTAACGCTATAAATCCTAAAAGAAAAAAAAAACATCTGCTCATAATTTGCCTCCTCTTTTGACCCCCTGCAGTCCATCAGGGAGGTGACAGGCTACATCCTGTTCGCTGTCAATGAGTTCAGCCGCATGCCGCTGGACCACCTGCGCGTCATCAGAGGCACCACGCTGTATGAAGACCAGTACGCCCTGGCCGTGATGGTCAACTATCAGAAGGACGGGCAGCACGGCCTTCAAGAGCTGGGCCTGACGCACCTCACGGGTACGCAGACGAGTCACGGTTGGTGTGAGTGAGTGTGTCGCAGCGTGGGAGGGCCGAGCGAGCAGCAGGTTGAAGGTGACACGGAGTTATTGTTGGTGCTTCAACACCCACACACAGCGCGGCCACACCTTGAGTGTACCGGTCGTAGGCGAGTGGCGCGTAATTCCAGTGATGTGACGTCCCAGGAATGTCACATCATCATGCCCCCAACCGCCCAACTGCCAGTTTACCATGACTAGTATAATGTGTCAACGTTACACTGAGTCCATAAATGTGGTAGTAAAACGCAGATGCCAGGGTTTGAAAGGATGAGTCATGGGCCTGTACTGACTTGCTGGGCTTCTAATTGTCCTTTCTCATTTACATGTGTGTGCACCGCTCACAGAGATACTAGAGGGAGGAGTCAAGATCATCCAGAACAAGTACCTGAGCTATGCTCCGCAGGTGAACTGGCTGGACATAGTGAAGGATGGATCAGCGCATATTATGATAGAGGCCAATGGACCTGAAGGTGAGTGCGAGAGTTGAAAATTGCACACACAAGTAGAAGTAATCTCTGCCTTAAAATGTTCAAAATGCTTCCACTGATAATGAAATGATACCTCAGAGCCTTGTAGTGAAGCATGCGGAGACGTGCCGTGTTGGGGTCCTGGAAATGACACGTGCCAGATCTGTAAGTGACGTCAACCTCTCTTTACTTCCTGTGTTTGCTCAGTAGTGGAATGGATTAAAAGACTTGTTCACAGTTGTTCCAAGTCAACAGTCAGCTGCACGAATGGACATTGAAATAGATTTCTCACTGCAATCATTCCTCCTCAAATCAAATAGATATGTTTCAGAGTCAAAGTTTAAAAGTCTTTTTATGTGCTTATTTTCAACAAGGAAACAATGACTGAAAAAGGGATTTTTCTTTTCATAATAAAACTACAACTGTTAAAGTTATCTACTTTTTTGGACTAACTTAGACTGCTGAATTTTTACAATACATTTTCACTTTAATCTTCTAATCAGTGTGAACATCAAAGAATGATTTCAGCAAGCAAAACCTGTGCCAGAGACTATTGTTTTTTAGAAACACGCTTGAAAAAAACCTGTCCTTCAACAAATGAACATATCACTCCGCTTTCTTCCAGTGACAAAGAGTGTGTGCGCCCCTCAGTGTAACAGCCGATGCTTTGGTGGAAGCCCGAGCGAGTGCTGTCACATTGAATGTGCTGGAGGCTGTACCGGACCTCTGGATACAGACTGCTTTGTGAGTCCCAGGCCTTCATTAACATATTAGGAAGAGCACAGGTGTAAAAAAGGCACTTTTCTACTGTGAAAGATGAAGCAAAGACTGTTACTGATCATGCTAAACATCATGTTTTGCAGGCTTGCAGGAACTTCAATAACTCGGGCTCTTGCGTGCCCCAGTGTCCTCAGACGCTGATCTACAACAAGCACACGTTTAAACTGGAGCCCAACCCCAACGCAAAGTACCAGTACGGCTCTATCTGTGTGGCTCAGTGCCCCAGTAAGTTCATGCACACGGGCTGCCTTACTTAATGAGTAGTTCACATGGAGTTTACTGTTGGAATCATTAACCATTTTTACAATAGAGTGGCCACATCCAAAGTTTTGCCTAATGTGATCATGTTTCTTATGATTTATTGTTATATGAGTCTCTTATTCATGCAATATTTATGTGTTTTTACAGCAAACTTTGTGGTGGATGGAAGCTCGTGCGTGAGCAATTGTCCTCCTGATAAAATGGAGGTGGAGAAAAATGGAGTTAAAAGATGTAAACCCTGTGGAGGCCTCTGTCCAAAAGGTACTCAAAAAAAAAGAAAGATTCATTCCATCACAATTTATTCATGGCAGTTTGTCTATTCAACTGCAAGTTAAATAAAACGTTGTAATATAAAATGCATGTTTTATGATTATGTGTATTATATTACTCAATTAAAAAGCCTAATCGGGTAATAGAAAGATTTTCAGATTTTTTTTTGTTGCAGAGTTAATTAAACCTGCAACAAAACCACTTCTGTTTACTTCTAACTGGTGTTTAATTCCATATTTATTTAATGTCTTCTAACCTCTTGTGATTCTTATTCCTCTCAGCTTGCCTTGGCACAGGAACTCAAACCCGGGAGACTGTTGATGCTCTCAACATCGACAGTTTTATAAACTGCACCAAGATCCAGGGCAGTCTTCACTTCCTGGTGACTGGGATCAAAGGGTAACAGGACTCTTCTGTATTCAGCAGGTCAATAAGCATTTTCTTCTCTGCTTTTTGCAACAGATCTTTATGTTTTCCTCTATTTTTTTTCTTTCAAAGCGATGAATACAATGGAGTACCGGCCCTTGATCCGGAGAAACTGGCCATCTTCAACACTGTGCGGGAGATCACAGGTGTGTGTTTGCATGTGGGAGCGGATTTTTTAAAACTGGAAATTAACCTTTTTTTTTCATGACACCTGCATGTTTTCAGTCTGGTCAAACTCGCTAAAACACAATGTCCCCCTTTTTGCAGACATCCTCAGTATCCAGTCGTGGCCTGAGAACATGACGGACCTGTCGGTCTTCTCCAACCTCCAAACAATTCAAGGCAGAACACTTTACAGGTGAACACATCCTGTTGTTTTTATCTTTGTGCTGGTCATGTTGCTGCATCTTTTACTGCAATTGAGTCTCCTCCAACAAAAATCTGATTTGTGCCTTGTATTTTTGTATCCCCTTGGTACACCTTTTTTTTTTATACTTTTAGAGGAGTGAGCACTAGAAGGTACAGTATATATTTTACATGCCTGTCGCTCTTTGATCTTGTATGATTTTTCTGTTCATGACATATGTTTCTTTCTTACTACGACACGTAAGTGTCTTCCCTGCAGGATTTTTGGTGTTGGAATATTGTAATTGGTTTGGTGGTGGGTTCAACCCTTTAATGTGTTCACATGGTATCCCTGCATGTTTTTTTCTTATTATAACAGAATTGGCTGCAAAATCAGGAAGGCCCCGCTGAAATTTGGAAACAATTGCATTATTGGCGACAATCATTCATCATGTTTAATTTTAGGGGCTACTCCCTGCTGGTGATGAAGATCCCTTCTCTGACCTCACTGGGCTTACGCTCTCTGCGAAAGATAAACGATGGCGGCGTCTACATCACGGGAAACAAGAAGCTCTGCTACCACGACACTGTCAACTGGACGCGCATCATAAGCAGCAGCTCGCGCCCGCAGCGCCAGAAACGGCAGAAGCACATCGACGTGAAGGAGAACCGGCCGAGAAGTGTGTGTGGTGAGTGAGGTCGGATCCGCTTGAACCCGCAGCTGCATTGTCTGTCACCGTGTGGATGATGATGGCTCAGTCCTTTCTTCTTCTGCTGGGTGTTTGTGTAGCCGCTGAGGGTCATTTGTGTGACCCCCTGTGCTCTTCTGATGGCTGCTGGGGTCCAGGGCCCAACCAGTGTCTGTCCTGTAAACAATACAGCAGAGGAGGAACTTGCGTGCCAGACTGCACGTTCCTAACTGGGTTAGTGTTCACAAAATCAATATAAATATGACTAATAATACCCAATCTGTTTGTATGATATGACTAGTGTTTGCTGTCGAGTGGCTGGCCCAGTGTTTCAATGTTATCAGCAGTGCTGAAACATTTCGAAAGTGACTGACTTCTCTCCCTGAATGCAGGGAGAGGCGGGAGTTTGCTACTGCGTCAGGCGAGTGTATGCCCTGCCACCCAGAGTGTAAGGTCCAGGAGGAGAAGGAGACGTGCGTGGGCCCGGTACGCTTCATGTGGATGTAGTTAGCGTGGGCGTGCTGCTGCTACCTAGTGGCCTTCCCCATATTGTCGCTGACTTTCAAACCATTGTTTTTTTTCACTTTACTCATTCCTGCCTGCTTTGCTTTTGTCTGGACCTGCTTCTCCACAGGGGGCAGATCAGTGTGTAGCATGTGCCAGTCTGCAGGACGGCCCACACTGTGTCTCCTTGTGTCCGGACGGCGTGATGGGAGGGGAGGGGGTCATCTTTAAATATCCCAACAAACAAGGCCACTGTGAACCGTGCCACCATAACTGTACCCAAGGGTGAGGAAAGAGTAGAGATTTGTGTACACACACACATATCTGTGTTTTTATTTCTATCTATTGCTATTTTTAATTCACCCTTTTTCTGTTTAGGTGCACCGGCCCAGGAATTGGGGATTGTGTGGGGTCTTCACGAAGCATTTCTGGGTAATTCTCTCCTCTTATTCTGAATAACATTGACGTTTGGCTTCTCTGTCCAGGGCCTAGCACCATGACACCTCTATTTCCTTCTCCTCTGTGCCACTAGACAAGCAACCACCGCCCTCGTATTGGGAGTGATTGCCCTTCTATTCGTTGGTTTCTCTGCGTTCGTGCTGACTATTCTCTACCGCCGTGGTCTCGCCATCCGGCGCAAACGCGCTATGAGAAGATATATGGAGAGTGGAGAGGTGAGTCAGAGTGTTTAGTTTGGGTGTGACGCTGCTGGGTTTGGATCTGTGTTAACCTGACGTCCATGTGCCCACAGAGTTTTGAGCCTCTGGATCCCGGAGAGAAAGGGCCCAAAGTCCACGCTCGGATCCTGAAGCCCACCGAGCTACGTAAGATCAAGCTGCTGGGGAACGGGGTGTTTGGATCAGTCCATAAGGTAAAGCCGATTTGACAGTTGCCATTACAATCCTATATTTTTGTTTTACATTTCTTGCTTATGTTAAAATAATGTCTCTGCTTTCTGGATTTCACAGGGCATTTGGATTCCTGAAGGCGACACGGTGAAGCTTCCTGTTGCCATCAAGACGATCCATGACCGCACTGGCCGGCAGGTTTTCCACGAACTGACAGATGTGAGAAAACATGACTCAAAGGGAAATATACCGTTTGAGTGTCAAATACTCTAAGGGGTTGAAAGGTTCTGAATGGGTTGTAGCTTTCTTCTTTGTAGTCATCTTGATTCACAGCAATGCAATGGAGTTCTTTTCAAGCCCATCATGTGTGTCAAATTGAAACCACTTGAAGATCCCAGCAGCATGAAAAATGTATGTTTACTCAGTATGTTTCTCTCACTCATAGCTCATGCTTGATGATTCATTGACAGAGTAAGGGTTGTTTGGAACATACTGAACACACAGATCAACAGTGAACTAGTGAATCGAACTTGCTGTGAATTGCGCTGCTGTGACACACAAAGAAGCAAACCATAAACTCTTCAGGCCCACAGTTGGTGAGAATTCAAAGAGCGTGGATTTCACATCTCTAATGTCTTTGCATCGCTGCAGCACATGATGGCGATGGGGAGCCTGGACCACATCAACGTTGTGAGAATCCTGGGTATCTGTCCTGGTGCCAGCCTGCAACTTGTCACCCAGCTGAGCAGCCAGGGCTCCCTGCTGGAGCACATCAAGAACCACAAGAACAAACTCAGCCCACAGAGGCTGCTCAATTGGTGTGTTCAAATCGCAAAGGTAAAATCCTTTTTGTGTGTGTGTGTGTAATGTCGTAATAATCTTTTTTTGTTGTTGCTACATCTCAATGCATTTTTGCTTCCTTTCTGCCAGGGTATGTATTACCTAGAGGAGAACAGGATGGTCCACAGGAACCTGGCTGCCAGAAATGTGCTCCTGAAGAACAATTACACTGCTCATATCTCAGATTATGGTGTCGCAGATCTGCTTTACCCCGATGACAAGAAGTATTTTTACAATGAGGTCAAGGTAACATGATCAAAGTGCATTAACAGAGGCCTTCACTCCTGGCACTGTGGGAGAAAAGGCCCTCATCCTGCCTTCTTCTTTTTCCAATTGCCTGTTTAGACCCCAATCAAGTGGATGGCCTTGGAAAGCATCTTGTTTCGCAGATACACACACCAGAGCGATGTCTGGAGTTATGGTGAGGTTTGGCACACCTTACAAGGTTCAGTGTAGACTGAAGCAGTAGTAAAGATGAGAATGTCTGAGCTACCGTACCAATAAAATCGATTTGTCCAATTCATTTTAGGCGTGACAATATGGGAGATGATGTCTTACGGGGCAGAGCCGTACGCAGCAATGCGTCCACAGGACGTTCCTGATCTGTTGGAAAAGGGGGAGCGTCTCTCACAGCCTCAAATTTGCACCATTGATGTTTACATGGTTATGGTCAAGTGTAAGTCTCCACTATTCATTATTTACATCCGCACCAAACTTTGCATCAGAATGGCACCAAAACAGGACGTGAACTGTTCTTAATTCCAGGCTGGATGATTGATGAGAATGTCCGCCCGACATTCAAAGAGCTCGCCAGTGAATTCACCAGAATGGCCAGAGATCCACCTCGCTACCTGGTGATAAAGGTAAGCCACATACTGTGTGTGTCGCAGCCACTACTTCTTCTTTCTGGAGCTTCAACTCATTTCTTTACATGATGATACAGTGGGAAGCGTTGTTGCCTCACAGCAAGAAGGTCACAGGTGACCCTAGTGAGGAATAAGCGAAAATGGAAAATGAATGAATGAACTCAATTCTTTTTATCTATCAAGGAGGACTGTAGCCAGCAAGACGCCCCGGACGAGGTCGCCCAGCGGAGCGCAGACCTGGATGATCTGGATGATCTGGATGATCTGGGCATCAAACTAGAGGACAAAGGGGAGGAAGGGGTCGTGGATGGGTTGACCCCGGCCCCCCACTACCTGTCCAGGAGCCTCAGTCGCCTCTCCAGGATGGACACTCACAGAGTAAGGGACACAACCTACCATCAATTTTAATGTCTCACAAAGGCCTTTTCTGTCACATCATGTATCCAGATCTCATTTCTGTCCTTTTTTGTTAAGGTGGTTCTGTCTGCAGCGAGTGGGGCTGGATACCTGCCTATGACACCAGGTTTTGAGAACCCAGGACAGGTAGATAGAAAAGTTCATTTTTGGTGAATGATTATATCCAACTATACATTTAAAGATATCAAACAACAGCATCCTCCCGTATAATCCCACTGTGGTCTTTTTTTTCTAATCCAGTGCTGTTTCTTTTTGTCTCAGGCTATGTGGCAGTCACGCTCCCGACTTAACTCTGCCCGCACTTTGTCTGAGAGCTCGGAGGGATGCGGCACAGCAGCGGAGCTGGAGATGAGCGAGGACTTCTCCCTGACGGGGAGCCTGAAGCGTAGACGTCATCGTGAGGACAGTGCCTACGTGTCGCAGAGAGACAGCCTGTCCGGCGGGCCACCAGAGACGCCGTCCCCAGAGATAGGGGAGGAGGACCAGAATGGATACGTGTTGCCCGGTGGCAGCCCAGAGAGAGGTGACACCTTCATTCATATATTTCCAGTATTGAAGTACTGCTGTGACACAACCACCAGTTTCTAGAATGATGTGTATTATAATGATGTGTGTCATCAGTAACTTCTTGTGAAGTTATGAAACACATTGTTTTAAGACATATATAAGTGAGCATGAGATTAGATGCAACAATTAGTCCAATTATCTAATAGATAAAAATAATAATTTGGATCAATTTTGATAACGGACTTGTCATTTTGGTGTTTTTCTTTGTCATATGAAAACCTCAATCATGTAGTAGAAGTAAAAATTATGTTGATAATTTTTATTAAGAAAGAAAAAACATGTAGAAACAGCTAATTATCATCTACATAATAAATAAATTATCTAAATGCACTAATAAAGGTGAAAAAGAGAATAAACTATTGTACACACTCAGTTTTATAATTGTGCTATAATCGTACATGTTTATTGTATATCTATTAACATGTATTGTCCCATTTCTTTAAAAAACAAATAAATCTACAAAAATCTCTGATATCAGGTGTCGTGGTAAAAGGTAATAGGAGGAAAATGCCAGAACACTGTAGGCATTTTTACTGATTAAAGCTACTATGCTATCTTCATCAGCCACTAAAAGAAAGAATTAATCATACCTACTGTTTTTAACTTTCAGAAACCTTGCTTTCCTCATCTCGAACCACTCCCGGCAGGATGGGCAAGTCTCATTCCTCAGGCCTCTTGGACGACCCGGATGATGAAGAATACGAGTACATGAACAAGCAGACCTGTGTAACACCTGTCTCACAGAGGCACAAAGGTCCTCTCAGAGATAACTCCCACCGGCTGAAGACGAACAAGAAAAGAACCTCCTCCACGTCATCACAAGCCGCGACGTGTTCAGGGGACGTCTCAGCGTATGTGGAGGTCGGGGGAGGTCACACCAGAAACAACCAGGGCCCAGATTCGGAGCAGCAGAGATCTCAAGAAGTGGAGTATGAATATATGGACATCAGGGCCAATGATAAAGAGGAAATCCCTCCAGCACACGACCCTCCTCCTCCTCCTTCTCCTCCTCTTCCCCCGTTGACAACGACACAAGCAAAGATGAGAAGGGAGGTGGTGGATAAGGAAGAGGAGAATGAGTATGTGGAGGAGAGTAACTATCGATACGCAAACAGACAGCCGAATCTTCAACATAGGAAGGAGCTGGAGGCAGAGGGACCGGACCAGGGCGAGGCCTATGAGTACGAGGACATGGACTGCTTCGCTGCCCTGCAGCCTGGAGATGCAGTGGTTTACCAGAACATGCAAAGGCAGCGGGACGGAGCGGCGAGGGGCACAGAGGCTCCTCGATCTGCGTTTGAACCCTATGTTAAAGTGCGAACGGGGGTCAGGGTCGGAGAACCTGCAGCTGCTGACAGATCCTTTGACAATCCAGACTACTGGCACAGTAGGATGTTCCTGAAGCCCAATGCAGTGCCCACATGAAGAACACTTTGAATATTATGAACACTTCCCTCTGACTAGTATTCATGAAGGACCTGAAACAGAAAGCAAGAAAACACATTGAAAAAGCCTTGTGAGTATATATATATATATATATATATATATATAGTATATATATACATACCCTTTCCAACAGCTTCTGTCTGCTGTTTGCTACTGATTATAATTTGGGGCATTTTCTGAATGAGCAGCTCTGAGTGTTGAAAACACACACACAGAAACAAACAGATTACAAGCTACATTTTAATTGTTTACATTGTGAAATGAAAAAAAACATGCTTTTGAGAACAAATGTTTGGAGTTTAGTCTTGGAGCCTCTTTTCATCATTATATAGAAACTTCTGTTTGTTAATATATGAAATACATTTTCGAGTCAATTTATACAATGTTTTAAATATGTATTTTGAAGCTTTTTTTTTTATTTTAAAGGTACAATGTGTAAGATATGAAAATAAATAAAGTGACATGTCACACCTGGTCTATGGGAACACTGTACCTTCATCTGTTGGTAATTGATGGATTGGTGGTTTTCCAGCTGCAGTTATCAGTGGTTTGTCTGGTCTCCTGATGTTCTACAGCAGAAAATAAACAGGTCAGAGACATAGCAATAGCGTCAAAGTTCACTGTGAATAAGTAGCAAGGCAATGGTCCTTAGATCATTAATGAATAATGTGATAGGGGAATACAAGCACAGCCACTGCATTTACTTGTAGTTTTAAAATGCTCACAGCACTTTTTAGTGACAAACAAATAATAATAGCCCATATGCAAATGAATGTTAACATTTCAAGAGTATATGCTGATAATATAACAATACTTAAATAATGCTATATTAAGTGATATATATATATATATATATATATATATATATATATATATATATATATATATATATATCATATATATATATCATATATATCATCATATTTCACTCTTAATTTACATAAAATATTTAAAATTAACTTTTTTCAAATGTTTTCATATGTTTGCTTGTCATAAAAATATTATATTAATTGAATGAGTAAATCATTCTGAGTCTTTGGGGTTGTACAATTTCTTACTTATGCCCCATGACTTTTTTTTTTAGTTTTCCTCCTCTAAATGACAGTAAGAAAATATAACATTGTGTTTTATTACAGATACAAATACATTACTTAAAACGTGAAACATAAAATCATAGAAATCCTGCCTAGAATCATTAAAGAACATGAATATATTGTGGTAGATGTTAAAAGGGGGATTACAAAGGGCCATTCAAAAATCACACAAACAGCTCAAATGTGTAGTGTTTTATTACAAACAAAATAATGTATTAAGCAATAAATGCTTGACCCCCTAACAGGAGGTTTAGGATTTAACAGGTTAAATTATGTTGTTTTGCTTGTATCTGTTTTCAAGCTGCTGTTTTGTACATGAATGCTAGTGTTTAAAAATATAATATAATATAATAATATAAGTACCATTTAGAATTCAGGCGTTATTATGCAGTATTTCTACTGGAGGTGAGTATAAGTCCAGGTCCTATAGGTCCTATAGGTCCTGGTTCTGCTCCAGGATGAATGTGACTGACCGGTCTGGACATATCTGGAGTCCGAGAAACGGAGGCTGCATGTGATTGGCTGTTGCTACGCGAGCGGCGGTGACGTCATAGGGGATGTACTGAAGCCGACGGTAGCTGGAGAGCCATCAGAGCTCGGAAGACCCTCGTTCGCATCTGCCACCTCCGGCGACCACAAACAGACATGGTACGTACAGATATGGACCCAGAGTCGTGCACAGATACCGATACGTGTGTTTTAGAGTCCTATTAAATCGTCATTCTCGGCTCTCATTTGATTTTGGACGCGTCTGCCTTACTGAGCTGTGTCATTGTGGAAGCTGTTAGCTTAACTGTAATGGAGTGTTAATGGAGGATTAACTAAAGCGTTAAATCACAACAGTCTCTCTTTCTCCCATATTTTCATTCACCCACCTCAACCAGTCTGACTTCTCAGAGGACCAGATCATCGGTGAGTTCACATCTGTTTACCTGTTTGATAAAGAAAACCTTTATTATGAAGGTTGCATCTATTTAACCATTCAAACTGTGGAGACGTGAAATAGTTTGATGAATCCCTGACTCTGAACCTGTAGACAGACTCTTCAAACCACTGGATCCCTTCAGGTACTGTGAAAACATGAAGATGACAGGCTGGGCTCAACTATAACAAACCCACCTACGGTTTACTATACAAAGGCTTTGTGTGTGTGTGTGTGTGTGTGTGTGTGTGTGTGTGTGTGTGTGTGTGTGTGTGTGTGTGTGTGGTGATTAGAGCTTGTCACGACAATTTTACTGTCTAATAAGGCCTGTCAAGTTTCTCACGAGTGCCACCGTATGTGTTAACATGCACAAAAGCCACGTGGTGAAGTGTGATAGTGTATTTGCATGGACGTAGCAGCAGTTTCCATGACTTGCAGAGCGTAGCGATGAAGGCCTGTGTTGAGCAGGACTTGGTCAGAGTCACTGAACGTCCTGGGTTGAGGCAGTGACCTCATTCAGGATCCTACTGGCTCCTCCCGAGTCTGCTGCATCTGGTATCATCTTCCTGACCACAGCAAGGAGAAAAGGCCGTTACCCGGGTGGCTGGGAATCGTAATTGATTCTCTTATTCCTGCAGTGCCTGATGTAAATGTCCTAGAGGCAGATTATTCGGCTGAATGAATCACTCTTTGCAGAGTCTTGCTGTCCCACTCGGTGCTAGTATGATTACTATTGTTAGCATTATACTGTATTTCAAACAGAAAGACGCAAAGTACTTTGCAGAGTTACCATGAGATTTTGTTTCACTAGTCAGTAAAGCCTTTGCTCTTGTACTTTCTCACTCTACCTGTGTCATACAGGCAGAGTGATGTCATGTCGCCACGTCTCCAGATGACGAGCGGCATCCCACAAATTCGTCATCAAAATCTGCTGATGATACCAAACTTTTCTTTTACGTTTGTAATCAACATTGAGCTCTATTACTACTATCTAGCAACCCCAGCAAAACCTAGAAAATTATTGACTAATATTACTCAATCAGACTGTACCCTTTATTTAAAGAAAACATGATTTTTTTTTGTGTTGGAAATGACGTGTTTAAAAAAAACACTATATTTTCTCTTCAATGTGTGATTGTTTTCAATATATTGCTAAAAAGCCAAGATTTTGAATACCAATACTTTTATTAAAAAAAAACAGCATATGTTCTGTCAAGTATGAAAGAATCATTTTTACCTTTTTAATATAATATAGGATGCAGTAGCACCTCTGAAATGTGCGTATGTTTGATCACCGTCATGTGCTCAGAACCTGATTGAGGTTGATCGGTGCTTTTGTTTGATTCACAAAACAACGATCCGCTGATCCACTTCCTCAGCACAGTCTCCACCTCTGGAGTTCATGTCACAGCAGTGTCAGCTGTTTAAATACCTACTCATGCAACAGGGTCGGGAGCTACAGCTGCCAGGCATAATTGCATGTTGCCTGTTGTAAAAACAACATAAGTAGTGGGAAGTTTACTGGTGTCTTGAAGTTTGGCATCTTGTGTTTTATCCTAATGTGCCGTGTAGCTCTATGTGACGTCCCCCTCTGTGTCCCCCCCCCGCCCTGTCAGAGTTCAAGGAGGCGTTCCTCTTATTTGACCGGACGGGTGAAGGGAAGATCTGTTACAGCCAGTGTGGTGATGTCATGCGGGCTCTCGGACAGAACCCCGTCAACGCTGAGGTGCTCAAGGTCCTGGGGAACCCCAAGTTAGAAGGCAAGCCTGTCAGATGCCACCGACACGGTTTAACCAGACGAGACAGGCTGGGCTTGCAGATAATGCAAAAACTCTGAATCACATGCAAAGTCTGGAGGTGTTTAAAATAAATATAGGCCCTTATGAGTGACGACTCACTCTGTATTATTAGCCTCATAGATGTGGGATTGATGTTTTTGGAAAACAAGAAAACTTACTATTACTAATTTTATATTTATTGGTATTTTAACCATACCAAATGTGTGAACATACTGTATATACATAAGAAATCATTAATTGTCTGAAATTAATTTAAATTTAAAAATAATAATTTAATTTAAATTAAATTTAATTGTGCCTTGTCTTAGGAATTCTTCTCTTACATAAATGCAAAGTATATCTATCATATCTTGAAGCAAAAAGGTAATATTAAGTTTAAATACACAGTTCATAATTCCATTGATTTTGTGACAACAAATTCGTCCTCCACTAATTCTGCCATTTTGCTGGTATCAAAACTACGAATTAATGTCTTAGGCAGATAGATGTTTTTGGATTATATTAAGTGTTGTGATTGGCCGATAACATAAAGACAATAAGACAAGATTATGCAGCAGTGGGGATAGTTATGCAAATATCTCAATTTTGGGCAAAAAACAACTTTGGCTCCTAATGCTATTGAAGCTAACGTTATGTTTCTGTTTGTTTGGACCCAACCTGCAGAGATGAACTACAAGATGTTGGATTTTGAGCAGTTCCTGCCCATGCTTCAGGCCATTGCTAAAAACAAAGACCAGGGCTCCTTCGAAGATATTGTTGAGGGCCTGCGTGTCTTTGACAAGGAAGGAAACGGAACAGTGATGGGAGCGGAGCTACGTCACGTCCTCACCACATTAGGTAAGGTCTCAGATCTCTAGTCACCATGCAGTAATCACAGCTGACCTCTATTTGTTTTAATCTTGTGCATCATATCTTTTAATAAGAGAAACATTCCATTTTCTTTATTGTTATTTGTAATATTTACTTAACAATCTTTTTGTTCCAGGTGAAAAGATGACAGAGGAGGAGGTGGAGACTCTCTTAGCGGGACACGAAGACGCCAATGGCTGCATTAACTATGAAGGTAACACTGGACAGTTTGTGGAAAGCTGTACATGTACTGTAAAAAAAGTGTCTGCAGTGTTACATGCAAATATGTAAAGAATGATGGTTGTGAATGTTAAAAAAAAATCAAAGAGTCATGTGTTGTGAGTGTTTTTCTATATATAAGCGTGAATACAATTTAATAACGTTAGCAATGAATGAATGCAGCCTTTTCTAATAGATTCAGAGAGCTACAAGACTTGTACAGTATGTTGATATTTTTACTTCTTTTACATGACATGCTTCAGCCTGAAAAACTGACAGGTTTCTTTATCACTCGTTCTCTTTGCAGAACTCGTCCGGGTGGTGATGAGTGGTTAAGGATTTACGAAACACACGCCCAGCTTTAGTTTTAATCCTATAATATTTTTGTTTTGTTTACCTTATGTTGCTTTTCCATCCATGTGATCCTACCTCCAACAAGTTTGTGTTCCTTTTTTTTTATACAACCTAATTTTATTTCTAAAGTGTCTTTTCTGTCTGATGTGAAGAGGCCCTCTCATAATGCTCCAAGTATTGAATAAAACTCATGGTTTCCAAGGTGTCCTTTTGTCTGAATCTGGTCTGTGGGTGTGTGGGAGGAGATGGGCTATAGATATATGGCCCAACCAGGAACTTAAATCAAGAGCGTTTCTTTATATTTATATGAAGTTTTATGACCAAGCACAATAATCTTGATTTCTACTGTGTCTGTACAGTACAACAGAAATGTGGTGACTGTACCAATTGTCCTGTGTTTCTTTTTCTTCAGAAGCTCCTAACAAACTATTAGAGAAACTATTGAACTATAGCCAGTTTTATAGATTTACCTGCTTGTGCAAAATGTTATATTCATTTTACCATAAGAACAAATGACAGCTCACAATGACTCCTTTTCACATCTTTTTATTTTTCCCCCAACATTTTGTAATTAAAACCTGAACTTCTTTTGTTTTTCCTTTTTTCTTTTGATACAAACCGCCAGATTAAATGACAGCACTAATGTTTATGGTTTACTGAGGAAAAACTGAGTTCTACTGTATAATAATCAATGCAATCGCTGCTACCTTCAGCATAGTGAAAAACATACAGAAACTGAACAGACACTTATTTCATATCACAAAATCCACACAATGATAATAATAACACAGATAAAATAAGTCCATTTATGCTCACTGCTGTGGTGAGGTCTGCAATACTGGCTTGGACAAACAGAACCATAAAGTTTTACCATTTGACTGGATTATATTTCATGACACCAAGGTGATGTTCCGCGTTTTTTAGTCATTCTTCAAACTTTTTGTGACACACAACAAATGGCACTGGAAAAAAAATGGTAATATGGTTTTACAGATCTTAATGGCATGCCTTCACATACACACATGCTCACAGTCATATCTCGGATGGATCCAACAGACCCATCGCAATCATACACACAAACAGTGGAGAGGGTAAATATAGGCTACAAAGGTAATAATATACAGTTACAATAATGACATATCAAAGAAATGAGATGGAAAAAATGGACAGTAAAAAATATAAAAATTGATAGGATAAAAAGTGAGGATATTGTTGCAGATATTAAAGACACAATTCTCCATTGTCAGCTGTTTAAGGTGCGAACTCCCTTGTTTTTGACAGCGTTACCATTTCTTCCATTTTTTTTACTTGAAATGCACCAGCGGAAAAACAAGCTGTTAAAAATCCTCTTCATTTCCCAGGCAACCACAAAAAAAAACTCACCGAACAAATGTGAGATAGACATGATTATAAAAAACATTTTGGTTAAGCAAGTAACACAAATTATGACTAAACACTGATAGCTTCGTTATTCCCAGACCTCTTCAGTCATTCCTTTTAAACAATTACTACATTCCTCACAAAACTACAACCTAGATGAGATCATCCAAAATGAAGACATGTTCTTCTCTTTAAGTGCTGCTGAAAACGGATATCATAATTATTAAGATATTCCAGAGGAGGTCGTTCCATGAGGATGACCTCACCCAAACGGCTCTCCAGGGGCTGCTGGAGGACGTACGCTGTTAGTACTTTCAAACAGTTCTCATATTATCATTACAGGATAATAAAAGCTGTGTTTGTCAAAGCAGTGTAACAGATAGTCCAGTTTACAGTACATATTCTCAAACTGCATCCAAAACTACATAATTTCAAACGGGCATTCTGATTAGAATCCTTTTTTTTTTAAGTCTTTTTTTTCTTTTCTTTTTTTTAGACATGTGACCTTCAGGCCAGACCCTGTAGATTGACCTCTGTCCATGTAATGCAAATAAAAAATTGAGAGGAAAAAAGTAACATTTCCAATCGAGTTTCTAAAACCTTCAGTATGAAAAAGTATTTAAGACAACAAAAGCAAGATATAAGTGCTGAAGTTCAATTTCATGGATGCTTCAAGTCTTTCAATGAGACCGAGGGCAAAATATTAAAAGTGCATTTTTTTTCTTACATATATTTCAATTAGTACCTACAGTACGAGGGGGGGGGGAACTCTGGAGAGATTCTGAAGCGTAACATTTCATAGAGATTGTTGCAGGAAATAAATGTAACAATTTCCAAAACACTGATGAGTCTTTCCTCTTCTTCTCCTTGAGTGCCAGTATGTTGGTAAGACCCTCTTAGTTTACCAGAACTCTGGTGTTAAGCGTGAAATAATGAAACAGGATGTTGCTGTCCTATTGGCCACGCCGGGTAAGTGTCTGAAAAACATTATTCTTCACTGGCATTAATTCAATTAAAAAGTTAAGCTGAGCTGGATTGATCTTTTTTTTCTCTTCTTCACATGAATTGTCCAGTTGGAGAACAAAACAATAAACAAAAACAAAATAAAATAAAAGCTGAAAATGTAAAATGAGTTCTCTTCCTTCGGTTTTTGAATTCTTCCTTTCAGATGATACAGGCAGGATTGAAAGTGGTCAGAGTCACTCAGATTCTCACTGAGGAGGTGGAACAGGAGCTGAGGGGTGGAGTGTATCCCCGGGGAGAGGAGCGCTGGGCTCTGTGTGGGGTATAGTGAGGGAAGAGAAGAGACATGTTAAAAATCTGAACAATTTGAAGCAGTCTGGTTTTATGATATAACCTCATCCCCCTGTATAACCTGCTGACAAGATCAAGAAAAAAAGGTGCATTTACAAAAATTCCTTACAATACATCTACTGAAAATCTAGGCTGTACTTATGATTTTTCAAACCCACTTGTAAATTATTATCTTAAGGTGAGATACCACAGGAATATCAGGTTAAATGTAACTCAAAGATATCACTATTAAACTTCTTTGAGTGATTTCTTATATTAATTCTGAATTTGAATGTATGAATATGTAAACAAGGCATTGTCTTGCTAACTGTACTAATCTGCATACATTTCCAGAAAAGAAATGTGAACATTAAATTAATTATTAAATATAAATATTATTGTATATATTTGATTCAAAGGTTTTTACAGAAGAAAATTGTGAATTATTTCATCAATTTTAGAAAATATCTTCAACAGTTCATAAAAAAATCCATTTTTAACATGCTTTTCTGAGTAAACTGTCAACACGAGTTGATCTGCTATCAATGAAATGATGTAATTCATTTAGTGACGCATTCAATGTTTCACTTTGCTATTTGATTAGCTAGTGAGTTATGATCATTTTAACATACCTGCAGCCTATTAATTTAGAGTCAATGTCAACATGAGATGAACAATACCTACAGCATTAATGCTGCTACACACTGTGCTTTATCCTTAAACTCACCGTGGAGTACAGGAGTAGTGCTGGAGCTGGAGTGGGCAGCCGTGGCTTGGGCTGGGGGGCAGGGGGGCGAGCTGTGGGCACCTGGAGGCGGCTGGGACTCAGGGGCCGGGGCGGAGGAGGCTGGGGGCGCGGGGCTGGGTGCCGGCTGTGGCGCTGGTGTGCTTGGAGCTGGCTGGCTCGCGGCGGGGCCCTGGGGTGGCGGGCCGGCTGCAGCCTGTGTGGAGTGAGGGCCTCCGGCTTGGCTGTGCTGCTGGTGCTGAATCTGCTGGAAGTGCTGCTGGCGAGCTCTCATCTCGGCGTATTTCAACTGCTCCATGTGGAAAGACTGGCGGTCGGCGAGCAGCTGCTGCCGCTGGTACTCCAGCTGTGCGCGCGCACACACGCACACATGCACGCACACATGCGCGCACACACACACACACACACAACCACACACACACACACACACACATAAAATTGTAAAGGCTTTGCACTGCAATTAGCTCGGCTACTGCCCTTCAGTCTTGTAGTTTATGAATACATTTATATTTTGGGCAAAACTTAACTATGAATACGTCCATGATAGTGTCTGGGAACACCATGCATTGTCTATTTAACATGATCAGTAGGGGGCTAGATTTCTCTAGTCATCCTGGGTTAACAAAAACAAAAATGTAGAATGTAGCAGGTCAGAGCAACATGCATTTGTCTTTTTTTAAAAAAAATATGCTGTAGGGATGAAAGCTGCAGGTTCTGCTAGTGTGGACTGAACAAACAGCAATGATCGGGAAATATATATATAAAATGCTAATGTGAACCCTGGTTGGATAGATTAAAGATGATATCTAACACATATAATTTCAGTGTTAAAACTGATAAAATAATTGCTGTGGATCTATATTGGCTTTGAAAACTAGTTCATTTTGAAATTTGTGAATTGAATGGTTCTATTTAATGCAGCAAATGAACCTTCCCAACTGTTGTTTGACATTACACATCCCACAATCCCTCACTCACAGCCTCCCGCTCTCTGTCCATGATGGTTTCCAGTTCCTCAAAGTGTCTCAATTTAATCTCCAGCTTCTTCATTTGGGTCTCCACCAGCAGAGCCACCAGAGATTTGATCTTCCTCTCCTCCACCGCAGCCAGATGCTACGAGCAAAAATCAAGGAGAATCTTGTTAGGGAAGATGTGGCATGGGAGAGAAAAGGTGGAAGATGTGGCTGATTCAGGCGTTGTAATAATGAACTTCACCTTGGCTTTGACGGCTGCAGCAGCTAAAGCAGATGCAGCAGCGGTGGCCAGATTCCCTTCTCCCACATCACGCTCCACCTTAGCCTTTCTTTCTATCTCACTCGCTTCTTCTCTTTGTCCTTCCTCCGTTCCCTCTTTTCCATCCTTCTCCTTCTCCCCATCACCTATGAGAATAAAGATATTGATTTGTTTTTTTTGCAGGATTGACCAGAACATTTTATCCTGTATCGGATGTGATGAGACAGCCTCTTGTACCCATCTCTGACTCGGGTTTGTCTGCCTCCCTCTCTCCTTCAGGTTCTCGTCCCCTCTCTTCTTCTTTCTTTCCGTTCTCCGTCTGCTTCTCTTCTTCCTCTGCCGCTCCCTCTTTGCTCTCCTGTGTGGAAAGTGACAGCAGACAGAGCGTCACAGCACAAACACATCTAATCTCTATATTAAAACAGCCTAGCAAACAGGCATCATACCTTGGACTCCCTCTTCTCTTCTGTCGATTGGCTGTCATTCTTACTTTCGTCGTTGTTCTCCTCTGGACGCAGAGAGAGAGAAACGTGTCAATTTGTCACTTCACCTGTCTATTTGTGTTTTTCCTTGTCTTTTTCACTTTAGGTGTCCTTCCTACCAGGTCTCTCTCCCTCCTCCAGGCCAGTGCCAGCGATGCCACTCCCCTCCAGGCCGTACAGGGGGTCCTGTCGGCCGCTGACCCGTGCCGCCTCCTCCACCCGCCGCACGTGAGCCTCGACAAGGGCAGCGGGAACCTCCTCCTTCATACGTGAAAACTCCTCTGAGAAGGTGAGAAAAAGATTGAGAAATGACTAATGAGATAATCAGACATTTGTGATACTAGAAGAGATCGAATACTTAATCTAATACCTTCATATTGTCCAGTAAAGCCTGTAAACTGCACAGAATTATTATGATTTATTCATTTTATTTATTTGTGATAAATATTGGGTCCTGCTGTAAAAAATATTCTAGGGCAATACTGCAACTTTAAACTCTTATGTTCAAAATATATATATGCCACCAAAAAAGAATTTTCCGTAGCACTAAACACTAATTGGGAAAACTGTCTGTTATATTTTCACGGAGAACTGTAATGAAACCTCATCAAGGCACTAACTATCAGCTCATGCTCTGTCTAAGTCTAACGACTAATCATGTCGTCTGTAGACGTAGACAGCCTTTATTGTCATTCAGACGAATGAAATTTCGTTGCATTGACTCAGCACAGTGCTAAAGTATTTAAAATGTGACAAATCTAAAAATAGACAAATACATAAAAATAATGATATAATAATAAAAACATTATACAAATGTTATATAATGTACAAAGGTAATGTGCTGTACAAGTGTAAAATATTGCACACCTGTAACATACAATACAATGTAACTATGCTGTCCAATCCTAATAATCCTAATGTAAGAAGCTGCTCCTCACCCAGAGCAGACTTGGCTGCAGCCGAGGCCACGCGAGGGTCGACTACCGAGGCCAGGAACGCCACCGTGCTCATCACTGGGTTCCCTGCTTGGCTGAAAGGTACTGGCTGGTAGGCCAGGGGTCCCAGCGTCGAGGAGCTGTCCTCCAGGTAGGGGTCTTCAATAGGCAGCCGCAGGAAGTGCAGGATGCACTCATCCTGTGTACGGCTGCCCACATGTTCTGACACCTTGTTCCAGTCGTCTTTGTACATCTCCAAGCCCTGAGGATAGTTGGAGACACATTGAGCTTTGCATATTTGTAGTTTACAAAAATGTATTGCCTGTCTTTCAGAAATTGTGTAAAGAAAAGAGGCAATGGAATGGTTTCAACTTGATTATATGAGTGTGGGGATATTTTAACATGCAAATCGAAATTGCATTCAAAATACAAATGCACAGCCCTAGTTTTAACAGCACTGGATTTTTTGTCTTTATTTTTATATGTGTTCATTATGTTTCATTTTAAGGACTGTTTTACCTCTAGTAGTAATAGTGTTTCCTGTTCTGTCCACTCCCTCATGGAGCTCGCTGCACTCTTGCTCTGTGCACACAAAGAAACACATTTGTTAATATGGTTGATGGCAACGTCTGTCATTCGTCTGCGTAGACTTGTACCTTTGCAGAAACGGTCTTTTTGCTGTACATGTCAGTCCGGAGCCCAAAGTTCTGCAGGTCTGCTGGTTTGTCTTTCACTTTATCTGGGAAGGACATCATCTGCTGTGTAGCAGGAGTCTACACGGAAAAACACAGAGAGAGAAGCAAAATAATACAGAATCGGTGCATGAGAGGAAGAGACTGAGACTGTGGTTGTGGGAGTCTTTGTGTGGACCTGGGACGTCTTGGGTTGGAGGGGAACCAGACTGGATGGGGTATCTGCCAGGACATGAAAGTGAGAGGTGGGTGGGGGGCCCATGGGTGTGGGGCGGCTCTCAGAGTCCACCTGGTAGTTGATAAGTCCCCACTGCTCCAGGAAGGCGTGGACTCTGCAGGAGAAAGAAAAATACAACTGAAGGCACAGATCTTTTCAGATTTGGAATTTAAATTCACGCTCAACCCTCCTCCTCCCACCTCATGATTGCACATACGTCGCCTGCCAGGTTCCTGCGGCAGGCGGTGGAGGTGAGGTACTCCTGAGGGTTCAGCCGGTAGGTGTCAATCATGAAATTCCTGTATGCCAGGTAGCTGTGGAAAGACAAAACAGAGATATGTTAAGATAATTAGAAAAAGTACCTGTATTAAAAAAAAATAACTCTGATATCATCTTAAGTAGTGATTGGATACTTACATCTCAGGGGTTTTGGATTTGTTCTTTCCATTAAAAAATTCTGGCAGGGCTCTGCGCTCAATAGCATGAACACTGAGGGGAAAAAAAACACAACACTATGAGGACTCACAACTGAAATACATCTGACCTTATTTTAATTTTTTTTTTCTTTTCGAGTCACCATGTAGGTTTTAAATTTACCAAAATGACACCAAATGATTTTAAAATTAGGTCTTCGATTTTTCTTATTTTGCACAACTTTTAAACTCATCTCATTTTTATTATTCATCATAGCCTTACTTGCCTTTAATGTCCCTTTAATTTGTGTCAATGAAAAGCAGACATTCAATTGTGTTTAGTGGAATTAATCTATAATTTAAACCCCTGATTTACTGTAGTTGTTTTTCTACCTGTTGTAGTCAAACCAGGCGGCATAGCTGGGTATGATTATGTGGTGGGTTTGCTCCGTCACGTTGTCCTCGTGCAGATCGGACCCTTTCACTGGTTCACCTTTAACACTCGGAGAGCCTTCCTCCTCCTCCTGTTTAAACGCACATACACACATATTCACACACATTGTTCTCACTGGGATTCTTGTATTTTCTCATTTCCCTAAACTATCCTCTACTTACTTTTCCTGTTGTTTCCATGGACTCATCCTCTTGCTCATCTGTTAAAAATCACACTCATTTAAATATTTATATGTTTTCTGCAGAAGGTAAGGGAGACCATTTTAGAGGAAAAACTACTACACAGAGATGCTGTACCAGGTCTCTGTTAAACTGTTTTAGGAAGCTCACCCATATCTGTTCCTCCCTTGACTGGGATTGAATCAGAATCTTTCTTAGTGTTATCTACAAAAAAGGAAGAAAAAAAGGAATGTGAGAAAATCTTAATTTAAGTCAAATGAGAGTATCTTTAATGTTACGCATTGGGCTGGGCGGTATACAGTTTCATATTGAATACCTTTTTTTTTTTTTTTTTAAATGTATCAACTGTTTTTTTTTTAATTAAAACAATTTTTCATATACCCCAATACTGTGAATGTTTTGCGTACAACTGTGGTAAACCTGAGGGACAGTGTTTGAGACGGGGACTGTTGCAGTTCTACCAAACAACCTGCATGCGGCTGCATGAACAACATGGACGGAGGCACAGAGAAATTTATTTCAAAAAAGGGAAGCTTTGTCGGTTGTGTGGACGTACTTCGGCTTGAAAATAATCTGACACTGATCATTAAACCATAGTCTGTAAAAGTTGTCAGGCTTAAGTCGTATCTGCAGTAGGCAACACGAGCCTTCACCACCTCCATCACAAACATGTCCTTGAGTGTGAAAAATGCATAAAACTACAATCTGTGTCCTGTTCCACGTCTGCAGGTAACGTTAATGTTGGCACTGTGACACAAAATGTGAGTCAGACAGCAGCCTACAACAAGTAAACTATTTCTAAGCTGTTACATACATTTTTGGTCATGCAGCCCAGCTCTAGTTGTGCACATGTGGAGGTGTTTGTTGCGTACTTGTCTTAGCAGGGTTTCCCTCTTCAGATGCTGGAACAGGTGACGCTTCATCCAAGTCCTTGCTCTGATCCTCTTGTTCCTCCTCCCGCTGGCCCCGTTTAGATTTTGTGTATGGGGTTGTCGGCCTGTAGGCCACACACACACACACACACACACACACACACACACACACACACACACACACACACACACACACACACACACACACACACACACACACACACACAAAGTCAATTCTATTGTCAATTTCTTCACATGTACTTGACATACAAAGGAATCAAAATTGCGTTTCTCACTATCCCATGCGTTTTACATGTACAACAACATCAAAGTGCAGGTGCGCAAGACGAGACAATCCTAAACTACAAGTGCTAGGCTACTTTTGCCTAGTCTTACTAACTAAACTAGAAACAAACAAACACGTATGACAGGACACACACACACACACACACACACTATTTAATATTTCTAATTCACACACCTAAAGGGATACATTCATCAGCGGATAAAGTGTAATGCCATCAACATAGATATGACACCTCACAGACCCTTTTTTGGTGTTCTTCTTCTTGCTCTCCTGTGGTGGCGGTGTGGGCGAGGGCGAGGGGGAGCGCTTCCTCTTCTTAGCGCTGCCAGGCTTCTTGTCTCTCCGCTCGTCAGGGGTGGTCACCTCGTCCGTCAGGGTTTTGGCTGAGATTCTTTTCCTCTTAGGGCAGCCATCCCCCACCTCATAATCCTCCTCATTCATCCACTCGTTATACTGGTCAAGGTCTAAAATCCACTTGGCGTGGACCTGTGAACAAGAACCATGAAATGTACAGGAGACATCAGATCATGTTCAGTCAATAACGCAGCCACCTAATGTAGAGTAAATGGAATGGGAAAGGCCCATTAATGCCCTTGGAACAAAATCCAAGGGCATGAAGCCTGACGCTCTGAGATGCTCACAGAGACACATGCAAGAATGAACTGGGCGAGATGAGGGAAATGACGTCTGGAGCGGAGCTGCCTAGCGTGAGTCGCAGCAGAAAAAGGGAACTATTTAGATCAGACGTGTGGTTCAAAATACTATCTTGCAAAAGCAATACAGTGAACATTTATGGACATCTGGCAGCGGTTTTTATATCTACAAATGTTATTCATATATTATATAATGTGTATTTTTTACATTTTACATCAAAATTGATCACAGTCCCTGTTTTTTCGGTATGCTTGTAAAACACACACACATTTATATATATATATATATATATATATATATATATATAAATACTTTTCTATAGACCTCAAATAATTTGCTTCACTAGGAAACGCATCTCAAAATTATCTATTACAGTGACCTTAATAATCAGATTTTGCAGTGACGTTAGCTGCATGTACTGCACATATCAGATGTTGAACAGATATTCCATCAACAAGAGAGGCAAATTTGTTTAAAATGAGACAAATGCTATTACAATGGTTTGCTTTTAAATATGTTATGTTAATGATGTATTCCGTTTGAACTTGTGGACTAAGGGAGAGTCTTTTATGGTTCAGCCAAATGCCCCAGTGGGCTCTGTTGCTCCAAGGGCCAATTCACCACAGCACTTTGGATGATATCCATAAGAGAGCAGATTAAAAGAAAAGAGTTAACAATGTCACACTGGAGCCTTTAGCTTGGTGTTCACGTTCCCCGGATAATTGCAACAGATGAGAACACAAACTTTATTTTAATTGTAGTCAAGATTATTTTTTTAATCAGGCATAATCATGCTTCTATGAATCTATAACTTCTCATGTGATGGTGCAACAAGCAAACCTCATCTTAGATCTAAATATTTTTTTCACTTTCTCGAGTGTTATTATTCCCTATGAAGGGCTACAAGCAGATAAAATAATGTCTATGATGTTATTGAATAGTGTGGAATTTGTAAAATTAAGCTGAACGACGGAAAAATAGAGAAGCAACAAACAACAACAACAAAAAAAACATCCTGAGCTTTACGAACAGGAAATGAAATACCTTTCTGGGCTTCTCTGGGCTGGGAGGATCCTCCACAGAGGCTTCAATCTCACTGGCTGGGATCCAGGTGTCGTAGCTATAAAAGGTAAAATCAGTGAAGTCAAAGAACAAGGAGAGGAATGTGTGACTCAAGATTGCAATATGGAAAAATGTTATCACGTGTTCATATCTTTCTGTAAACTCCAACCTGTCAGGAAAATATCCCCAGTGAAGCAGCACTTGCTTATCTCTCTTCATCACAGGACGCACCCACTCCTCTGGACCAAAAAGCAGAAATTAGCACAAAGTGAGGCAGCCCAGCAAAATTAAAAACAAACGTTTGAAGCCCAACCTTCCTCCAAGCTGCTGGGGATAGGAACGACGACATGGGAGCTGGACGCTTTGTCCTCAGTCACTGAGCCCTGCAACAGATCAAATCCATAGAATCAGTGGAAGATCAAGAAAACAGAATCATTAAAAAAAACAGAATAATTAATACAGAAAACAAAAAGACAAACCTGATGCCTTTTGATGATGTCTTTCAATTTCCCAAGCAGTTTTGGTTCTATGTCAGGGCTCAGGTAGATGACAGGTCTACTCAGGCAGTTGTTCTGAAATAAAGAAAAGTAACAAAGGTAAAGGAGGTATTTTTTATTCTATTTCATCTGCTCAACTTTAATTTAACCTGTATTAATCTTTATATATATATATATATATATATATATATATATATATAACAAGCTTATATATCACATTGTTGTGTGTATGTGTTTCCGGCTTTATTATTCAGACTAAATTCATTATATCTGTGGGGGATGGAATATATTCCTCTGCATCATACTATCGGCCTATTGATGACATGAATCAGTGGTGAATCAGTGAGTGTGAGGAGCAGCAGCAGCAGCAGCAGCAGCAGCAGCAGCAGCAGCAGCAGCAGCAGCAGCAGGCTGAGGCTCTGTGGGCCCTGGCTTCCATTAAAGGAATAAGTTGCAGTTGATGTCAGTCGCAGTAGTTCTCAAATTGGCTTTTCATTACTTCCACTATGATTGAATGTAGGACAATTCTTATAGAGAAACGCCAGAATTAAATATAAAAAATACATTTAATTATTTTAGTAGTAAATATTTTCTATTATGTGCATATTATTTTCCTTTTGGATGTAAAGTTATCTAATTTCAAATTTTATTTTCCATTCTATATACAGAGTTGTAAATGAAAATAAAAAGAATAAATAAAATAAATAAAATGGGAAATCAAATAATTATGAAAATATACACATTACTTTTTGAATTGAATGAAAAATTAAATGAATATGGAGATTTACCTTTATTTATGGACTAAGCTATTTATTCATTCTTGATCACGCTAGTTTCAGTTCTGCATGATTTTGGCCTTGGGTTTCTAACTTCTTTTTTTTATGAAACATAAAAAGCAAATCTTATGACATGTGGTCTATTATCTGTTTTTTGAGTTTAAGGGTCCTTGATGTAAAAAAGTTTAAAAACCACTGATTTATAGCGACATTATTACAAAGAGTTTGGGAATTTTTAAAAGTCTTGTGTGATCTAATATATGCTCATTATAAAACAACTAAATAAACTCTGCTATCCCACATTATGGAACTAGAATTAGATCAACAGGAGTGACTGACTGTTGTAAGAGCACAACAAGCACAGATATTTAAAAATTTTCATGCATTCTCACCTGCACTAAGGACTTCTCGATCGTCATGAACATCTCCACATTCCGGTCCATCCTCGATGGATTCTGGAAGTCAAACCTGCGCCTACCAGGAAATTAGACTGGAGTTACACACAAAATGGCAACAGAGCCAAAAATCCAGCTGAACACCTCCAACTCTAGAATAAACCATTTATTTAGAGTTAGAATTAATGCCGCCCCCTTCCCCTTTCACGTCTTTCCTTAAAATAAGCGAGCCAGCTGAAAAGAACATCTTACCATCCTTGGTCGCTCTTGAACTTGTAGGCAGCGGCCAGGATGTGGCAGAGTGCCCCTCCGGCCTTGAAGTCCAGGAAACACTTCATCTGGAGACACCAAAACACAAAACACAAGGTCTCAGAGGGCTGGTCTAGTTTGTGCCTGGGAGGGCAAATACGGAGGTGATCAGAGGTCACGTACCGGCAGCTTGGTGAGCGGCGGGTTGCTCACGTGGCGCCCGAACACCTCCTCCTGGAACTGGAGCAGTTGGACCACCAAACTGGACAGTGACTTGTTGGTGGGGGGCTCAGCCTGGATGTACTGAGAGGAGGACAAACACAGAGGGACAGTGAAAACCCTGAGCCACGTCCAAATAAAATGGTGTGGTAAAACTCTGTGTGTTTGTTTCCGGCTTTATTATTCAGACTAAATTCATAATATCTGTGGGGGATGGAATATATTCCTCAGCATCATACTATCGGCCTATTGATGAGATGAATCAGTGGTGAATCAGTGAGTGTGAGCAGCAGCAGCAGCAGTGGGCTGAGGCTCTGTGGGCCCTGGCTTCAGTCAGCGCGCCACGCAGAGCCAACATCTGGATCTCAGCTGCATTACCATTAGCCGCTTTAGCTACGAGCTACAGCTAGCCTCCTGGCCGGCTAAAGTCACCCCCTTTCTGCACGCCCCCCTCCTCCTCCTCATCCTCGGAGCTATGCTCGCTTGCTGCTTCTGGGTCGTCTCGAGCCACAACGACGCGCAGGGATACGCCGCCGTTACTCGGCCGCATCTGGCGCAGCTGTGGGCTCAGCATCCTTTTGTATCCCGGCTCGAGTGAATCAAACAGCTGGACTCAGCAGCAGCAGCAGCAGCAGCACCCTCCCTCCTCTCTTTGTCACTGCCTCTGCTCACTAGGTTAGTGACCACATTTCAGGATGGAAACATGTACGCGGAGTGTGTGCGGCGACAAAAAAAGCATGCGCTCGGTACCTTTTTGTAATTCTTTCCCAGCCAGACGCGCACATTATCAAACTGAGAGACGGTATCAGACGCTTCGAAATATTTTACATTCGGGCCGCCGTCTTTCTTCCGCACCGCCATCTTTGCCTGCAGACGACCAGTCGACGTCGCCCGCCGCCCAGCGGCCGCGGAGCGGCGGCGCAGCGCCGCGCTGCGAAGGCTGCGGCCGGACGGCAGGTGGCTCCGCTGCGTAGAGGATGAGCGTCCGCCCGCTGCTGCAGGGAAAGTAGGACGCGACAGGAAGCGCGGTGCCACGTTTAGCGTTTTAAAATGATGGTTTAATCATTTTTATCTAAGCCATTTTCTCTTTTGCGATGTTTTCTGTGTTTATGATGTTTATTTTATACAAGTTTAGTTTATAGTTGTAATGTGCGTGTGTGTAATTCAGTCATTGCTAAATAAGTTATATTCTTCATTTGAAGAAATATGTTACCTAAGGATTTTTTAAATCGAGATAAGCACACATGTGTAATGAATTTATATTGTTTTATTTATTATTATTTATGGTACTAATAACATGTAGGTATTCATTTTGTATATTTTTAAAATTACTATAGAAAAATCAGTCTCTCTATATATATATTAGTTATCAACGTAATGGGAGAAGGTGGAATTTAATAAGTTTATACTTTTGCCCCTCCTTTTCGGATATATAGAATCATTTAAAGAATACTCAAATCCAATGTTAATCAAATGTTGTTAATACAAATGGTTGGTTTGAGACGTGAGGGCAGTGTGTTTATATTGTTTAAAATAAAACATGTGTGATTATCTAACATAGGTTGTGTCAATTCTCAACACACTAATGTGTCTATATAAGGAACACACATTTTGATTTATGTTAGACTTGTGAACAAAGTGATTATGCCAAATATGTGTGGTCCTTATATCCCAACCAAAACTGTCACTGCATCTGAGAACGTAATAGGCTTATCGTATTGTGTCATGTTCGTATTATATTAGTGGATGATCATTATTATTTTTTCTACTAATGTATTTTTATTTTAAACATATAACTATGTAATTAAAAACATCTTCTCTCTTTTTTATTTTCTTATTCTCTTTCTTCTTTCTATGTGTGTTCTGTCTCGACATTTCAAGACAGAATACACAATATATGTTATAGACATGATTCTTTAATGTGGTTTCTGATGCGAGTAGAGGCATGTTTTTTTTTTTAGCAATCACAAAATTATGTGTAACTTGAAAATGAATCTGTTTGGTATTCAAGTATGAAGCAGCCTTGTCATGCATGTTAGTGTTTTACTTTATGCTTCCTCACAAAGACTGACAATGTCCAAAATCATGAAAATTGGGCCAGGTGCAGGTTAAAAATTGGTGTAGAAAACACAATTTCAGATTTTAATTGGCAACACATGACTTCTCCAGCAATTGAATTACCTTTGTGGGACCTGCTGATGAGACAGGTTCTTTTGCATGAGCAAGTACAATATAATAGGACCTATATGACCAATTATAATTTATACAGGACCACTGATCCTGTACTCCCATTGCACCTATCTTAAATTTTACTTCTGCTCAGAGGTGGCCTTTCCTCCTTCAGTCTATAGTGATAGAAACAAGCTTTATGAATAGTTCTTTGACAGAAAGTGTAGGGTTGATAATATTATAGTGTGTGTGTGTGTGTGTGTGTGTGTGTGTGTGTGTGTGTGTGTGTGTGTGTGTGTGTTCAAACATTTGCTGTAGATATTACCTCCAACTATTCCTTGTTATGAAAAAAGTGGAAATCTCCCTGAAGGCCTTGCTTTATTTCCTGAATGAGTGATGTGCTTTTTTCATCAATGAATATAAAATGTAAATATTGTACTCAATTAATGATTATATTTGACTAACAATTACTGCAAAACATCTAATTCCACAGACATATAATATATTATTACAAAGACAATAATTATAGTAATCCTACAGTGTATAGTATAGCCTTTTGACAAATAATAAAGCAAAAATCAAAGCTTCAGTACAATTAATATAAGCCTAATTTGCAGTCAGATTTTACTGCATTATAATAAGAGAAATAACTGAATAAAGACATATCTGTGTGTGTGTGTGTGTGTGTGTGTGTGTGTGTGTGTGTGTGTGTGTGTGTGTGTGACTCTTACATGACCCAGGATGATTTGTGAAAGCCCAGAGACAACACTGGAGAGAGTAGTGCTCCTTGAACTAGTATTCCTCAGACTGTCTGTGTGTTAGTATTTGCTCATGAGCGCGTGTGTGTGCGTGCGCGCGTGTAGGTGCATATAAGTGCAACAGTGTGTGTGTGTGTGTGTGTGTGGTTCAGCCGTCTGTGCTGAAGGAGAGAGAGTGAAGCCTATTGATTATTTTAATCCTCCTATTTGTGAGTCTGTGATCCTCTTGGCTCAGCCTTCCACAGGGGGATTGCTAATGGGGCTGAACGCTTCCCTCCTCAGTCCTCTCCCTGTCCAATTAACTTAACGCTGGAATCTGTGAGGAGGTAGCACAGGGACTCAGAGTTGGGGGGGGGGGGGGGGGGGGGGTACTGCTGAGATAAAACCACCCCAACATCCCCCAAGTCCAACTTCTCCCAAACTGCTCATGTGCACCACATTCAGCAGCAACCTCCTTGTCAAAAATCGTATCACCTCTCACCTTTAATTAAAGCTCTGTCTCCCCCTTTTTTTTAAATTCTGGTGAGGTGAAAAATCCTTACAGCCAATGTTTCATTTTCACAGTGAGCAAGCTGCAGCAGGCGAGGAAACACATCTTGTAATGGCAAAGCTGCCTTCAAACTCCTCACTATAACTGTAATTATGATGGATCCCAGACATTTCAATTTATCTGGTTAGTATTTATGTTCAACACTCTGCTGAAGCTACAATTCAGAGAATGAGACTTCATTTCATTATGGAGGTGCATTATTTCATGAAAACTAAACCTGAAATTTAGAGATGTTGTCATCATTATTTTATGTTTTGATGAAGTGCTTTTGAAAAAACAACTTTATTTTACTTTACTATGGCACACAGTTTGACAAAAAACACAAAAAAGCAAATGAATTTTGTTTTTCCAGCATGACTCTGTCATTCTTAATAAAATATAATATGTACAATACATGTTTAAATGGGAACATTTTGATTATCTATTAATGTGATTGTATTTACTTTTTGTTAAAGTGATAATAAAAATGAAAATGCTGCTTTCTTTGTTTTCAGTTTTCTTGATAAGCTTTCCAAATCTGCTTTAATAATGTGATTCTTTTTAAATCAAAAGGCTTCCTGAGTAGTGAGCACTTCTCAGATATATCAGACGGATGTTAATGCCTGCCAAGATGAGTTTTTTTTCCTTTTTTTCTGTAAGAATAAAGAAAGCTCTGGTGCTAGTCTGACTCAGTGACGTCAAATAAGCTCTGAATGTTGTTATTTTTTTTTTTTTTATTGTGTTTAATGTCTTTGAGGGAAGAGAAAAAACTATGCTTATTTCATACATAACAAATACACACAACTCAGCTTGCAAAGTACAATGACAATAATGAATTCACACGGCTCATGAACAAAGGCAACAGCTGCAGGACATACACACACACACACACACACACGCATAAACACACACACAGTAGGATGCAGCATGGCACACAGGTTAAGTGAAGTCACTCAGGAGGAAAGTTTCTGTGAAATATACAGTGTCTGGGTTTCGCTTCATCACAATACAAGAATGACAAGTTGATCAGAACAGATTCACATCCAAATCTCAGTGGGGTACAGTCATGCTATCAAGCTTCAGAGACGGGAGATAAAAGTGTCTGTCACAAATAACCAGTGTATTACTGGTCCTCTTGCGTGGCATTAAAACTACTATAGATGAGTTTTACGTTTTACCCGTGTAGGTGTAATATCATATAAAACTGAAAAAATAGAACTGATGAATATCGTCAATTGGTTACATCGACCTTTTTATAATTTCTCTGGATGCAGCTTTTGAGTTAAAAAATGGCATGCGTCATACAGACTGAACCTCTATTTTAGGGCCTTACAGCGGTAAGTTACATCCACTTACATTTATTAATTCACAGTCAGTGTAATCCGTTAACCTCTGTCAGATATGATCAGTTTGTTCACAAAGCTTGGATTTAAAAAGTGGCAAAGTTTCATGCATAAAATATAAAAATGATAGATTATGTAAGGCACAGAAAACCTATAGGTATGGCATAAGACAGTAAAACATCAACAGTTGCCAGCTTTCAAAAAGCATCTTCACAGTGGTACATTCACAATGAAGTTAACAAAATAGCTAGACATTTTTTTGGAAGTGAGTTTATTCTCTTTCTTGAAATGAGTAGATTGTTACCATGTTTTCGCCTGTGACACGCAGCTTCAGAGCTGTGTTAGCATGGCAGTCACAGGGATAGTTAATCAGCACTTTTTCCACTGGTAGGTCTGTGAGTCTTGTTAGGTAATTAAATAACATTAGGAGCAGAGGACACCATTGTCTATGTTCTGATGTATAAATAAACTCAGGTGGCATAAGAAAAGTAGCATCTTGAAGATGTCAAAATTTGGAAGCCTGAATCTACGCTGCATGACGTCATCTTTTGTTTAATGCTGTTACTATGACAACTCTGGTGCTGTTGAATAGGAGCCATTATAAAAATGCCATTAATAACCCCTAAAACACAACAATTGTGCAAATTTCAGTGGAAATTTTGTAATTTTTCGTTCTACTCCATACCACCATTCTTAATGGACATCAGGCCAGTATTTTTTTCTTAATGCTGTTCATAGACAAACAGACAATGAAACTAATAACGCTTTGGTGAGTAAGTAACAAGCTAATTTGATAAATTTACAAAGGCTGGTATGCAAGAGATAAATGTCTGCAGTGTGACACTGAGCAGACAGATATGAGAGTTGTATAGATTACCATATTTAACTCTCAGACCTATAGAAGGAATCCAGAGTTCATTAGCAGGACTTGATGAGGCCCGGTCATAAGCTCTGGCTCAGGGAAAATCTCAACGCTAAACCTCAGTATTGATATCCTGTGTGTGTTAAGGGACTGTTACCAGAAACTTCCTTAAGTTACCAGGGACCGTGCGCCATGTTCTTATTCCTCAAGCTGAAGGGTAAACACACAAATGCTTGCACACAGGCATGAACACAGACATACACATCGGATTATGCTCATGGTGTTGGCTGTATTATCAGCAGCGATCAATATATTCATGACTTTTTTTCGTTTGGCGTGTACGGACATATTGAAAATCCATCTCACTGTGAAGGCGAGAGGCTACACTCTTCGATTTACAGTCCACATTCAGAGATCATTTCAGTCGATTTCAGACCGGTGGCTAAAATGGTCATCTTGTCTCAGTGTAACGACTGAGGAGTTCTTGGATAAAACAGATGTGAATGTTGTGTTTTAGCCATGCTTACACATACTTTACATGGTACAGAATGATGATTCTGATGATGTGTGTGTCAGAAGTAAACTGGTAATATATACAATATTATATTCATTTTTACACAAATTCTCTTGAATGTGTTACTGTAATCATGATATTATGCATTGTGTCTTCTGAACAGCATTGGAATGACAAATTACATCATGGTTTCATGGCGTGTTAGATGCCGAAAGGAGAGGAAATGTTTTGGCTCGATTACAGAGAGCAGGAGTAAGAATGGGAGGATACTGGATACTGTCAGTCAGGGTAGATGAGGAAGCCAGAGAAGGTGCTGTATTTGTTGGTGTTTCCTCCGTGAACTTTGCCGCCGTCCAGCTGCACACACACTTCGTCGCCCACGTCCAGGTGCAGGATGACGCTGTTGGAGGCGTAGTCATAATTCTGATCTGCATCTTGAGCGATTGCACTGGCCCTCACCTTAGATGGAAACAAAACAAGATGTCAATAAGTTACAAATTGGGAAGAAAACTCTTGCTAATACCAACATTCATAGTCAGAAATGTGTATCTGCTTAATGCAACACACAATTTGGAGAATGAAAATAACTTTTAATTGTGATGTACATTTTTTCCACTTAACAGCAGTCATTTTGTTCATCAGTATATTTTCATATTTTTCTCCATCTAATCACAGTATCTCACCCACAACCAGTGTGTTTTCTATCTAGATGCAATAGTTCCATTTTATATCCTGTGTCATTTTGTGATTTTGGTGTAATGTCATCATCACAGATGCCTTCCTGTCCACCAGGCAGATAGATGAGATGTGCAGTGAACTCTGGCCTCAAACCTCCATCTGAGAGCACAACCTTTTACTTGCTATCAATTTTTCCAGAGGGTTGTTGCTCCCACACCTGATCCACCTGTTGCAGGGGAGACTCTCGGGATTGCATGGTTGGTATTAGGCAGGACATCAGTTCATATGTCAAGCATTACAGCAATGAAAATGCGCACATACGGACACATTCTATCAAATCGTAGCCATTTTTTCAGACTAGTATTCAGTTTCAGAGCTGCATAGGAGTCCATGTCACACACATATATATATTTATACAAAGAATGTAGAATGTTCAGGTTAGTAAAATGACAAGGAAGGAAACCATCCTAAGCAGCTAAAAAATAATAAATAAATACATATGCATATTTATTTAGTATTTAAATCTTCAAGAAGAGACAGAACTAACAAAGCCCAGGGCTTCTCTGTGGAAGCACACGTGAAATAAAACAGCATAATCTAATCCCCCTTCTGTGGACAATGTGGGTTGTGATGGCGGCCTGGTGCTGTCTGTGCTCCCTCCCTGATCTATTGACCTGTCATAGCTGCACCAAAAAGTTTCACAAGACTAAGTGATAAATGTTGAGCCTCCACGGAGGAATAATTATTTCTTTGTTTCAGGAATAAAACAGAAATTTGTCCATGACTGGAAAAAGCCAGAAAGTGTGCGTGATCAAGTGTAAACGCTACGAGGGCTCTGCTTGCGCATTAGTGTTGGTTCAGAACGGGACTGTGAACGCTAAGCTAGTGAAACAGCGACAGGGAGAGACCCTGTACTGGCAAAAAGGTGCTGAAGTGTGTTGTAAACTGTCATTTTGCCTATTTGCCGTTATAAGGCCGAGAACAAGCCTTTCTGTTGCCAGCTGGAGAGAGAGGAGATCAATGCAAAGACGGAAGAACAAGACCAGAGGAGAACAGGAGAGAGACAGTCGGACAGCAACATGTTTAGCAACAGGTCTAATGAAGTATTTTCATTATGAAAAAGCCAGTCAGTCATTTTCTGTGCCAGCTTATTCCTCATTAGGGTCGCTGGGGGTCTGCTGGAGCATACAACACAGCTGCCGGCTTATCGTGGGCATGAAAATGGGCAAATAAAAAAAAATATTTTCCATTTAATATCCGATACGTCAAGCTTTTGTGACTTGGCTTAGCAGCTTGAATAGAGCTTTTAGTCGAGCTGTATTGTAGTGGTTACTTTACATTAGAGGTGCTCTCCATAGTGAATGTAATTATTCAGGATGTATTAAAGAAAGGAAAAAAAAGAGCCCAACGACCAAACCGTGTTAGCAGGGGACCCGTCAAACCTTTGTGCCCAGAGGTCTGTAACTTGGTGATTTGGACCTGCCTCAGGTCTGTGTTCAGAGGCCCGTAGAAGGGAAAACCTCTACCCAAAGTCCTTCCTTACGTTCAGGCTAATAATCATTATTGTCATTTTCTAAAAAATAAACTCAGTTATTTATATAAACAAACAAAATGTTTTATTTTATTTACTGTTGCTCGTTGTTTCTTTGTATTGACCCATATATTTGCCTCTGACATATAACTGCCGTGCCTGTGAGTTGTGTGTGTGTGGACTCACTGGTTTAGCTGCAAATGAATCGCCTTTCTTGGGATCAATAGCGTTATCTGAAACCTGAATCTGAAGCATTTATTTGGAGCTGTATTTGTCTCCTCTGATAGATGACTGTAGGCCCAATATTCCCTGTCCTCTCCTGAGAGAAATAAGAAAAAAGTATTATTTCTAATTGTATATATTTTCCTGTATTTAGAAATACAGGAAAATGTAAAAAAAAAAAATAATACTTGTGTAAAATAAAAAAAATGCAATGTTTTTTTATCAGTAGCATCATTTTAATATTGCCTTCTATGTTTTGGACACATAAAGCATTATTTTTTTATAACAGTAAAATCCTATCATTATAAAATTATTTCACTTATTATAGCAGTGTCTGTATATACTTTTTTAAAACTCAATAGTTTTTATAGATGGAAATAACTTTATTATTTACTTGTCTTCTTATGAGATTGGTTATTTACTGATTTTAAAATAGTTTTTTGGTTCCCTGGTCTAATATTACTATTGTGTTTTCCTTTCCTTTTTTTGTTTTCACAATATAAACATTCTACTATTTATTATATCATCTCGTCTCTACTTTCTTGTCATATCTTTCTGTTTTGTGCATTTTGATTGTTTCCTGTTTCATTTTGAAATTCATATCTCCTCTCATTTCAGGCCTTTTATTTCCTGCTTCCCTGTGTTTCTACACCCGCCCTACTGTGTCACACCTGTGTCCCCTTACCCTTTGGATGTCTCTGCCTGTTCTGAGGGCCTTCCTGTGTGCCTAACTACTGTTTGATTAAAGACCACTGACTGTATCAGTGTGGTGGACGAGCTGTGACCTGCACATTTGCCATGCTATAAAAAAATAACTACAACACTACGACACATGAAGCAAATATTCAAGACTATTTTACTACTTCATAAGCCACCGGTGGAGTGACACAGTGTGCGACCTCAGGCTTTACATTCACCTTAAAAACAGTTCTGCCTATCTCATACTATTTTATAGAATGGTGAATGTGCAGGTTACAACAACTAAATACCACTGGCCGTGCAGTAGCAGCTCAGCAGCTCGTGACTCTGCTCCTCTGGTCTGGAAACAGCTTGTATTTACCAAAAAAGGTAAAGCACCTATTACGATGAGTATGGGAATCATGAGGATGGGCTAAATTTCATTGAACTTTCCCTTAACAGTTTTTTGCTAAGCAGGGAGCAAAAAGAGTTTTTACAGGATTTTGACTGAAATCGGCTGCCTTCTGCAGCCAAAAACAACTAATGAATCTGTAATCTCACAAAATCCCCAGAACTGAGTGGTTTGGGTGAAACTTTTCATGGTTACTAATATGATCAATTGTTAAGATAGAAATATTGAATAAAGCAGATTTAAATGGGATGTACGTAACTCGCAATTGCAATTAATTCACCAAGTCATCTAACGCTTAATTAAACACCTTTGAATAAAACTAAATTACAACAAACAAAAAAAAAACTGATTTGATAAATAACACTTTTATATTTGAGTTACGAACACTAAAAGTGTATCATTTAAAAAATGGTTTAAATAGCAAAAGAGGGAGTGCTTTCCTCACATGGTAAATCCTAAAAGTGGACATATGATATCAGGGTAAATACACACTATACTGCACAAAATAACGGAATCAAGCCTCTATGACACAAGAACCCTTCATTATGAGCTCATTAGTAGCTGACATCCAGCAACTACTGGTACTCACAGACACACTAGGATGCACATGAAGACACAGAAATTGGACCGCTGCAACAGTTGTCTGATGAGTCGTACCTCACCCTTTGCATCCGCATGTGGACAGGTTTATGTGCGGAGAAACACGGGCTGGGTCAGTAATGGAGTGGCCGGCGCATTTAAAGGAGGTTGTTACATCAGATGATTACTGTACATGTTTACATAACACACTGACCATGCATCTAATGATGCCCCCATAATCCAACATGATGATGCTCCTGTATGTGTTGCTACATAAATCCAGGAGAGGTTTTCATTTGGACGCCTGCAGCAGGTCACACACTCACGATATGTCCCTCCATTCTTTCATTCCATCATTCCTTCGGCAATTGGAGGTTTTTTCTCCAGGATCCTTTTTTTTAAGGCGGGACAACAGCTGCTTTGCTGTTGAATATGGCCCCTTATTCACAATATAATTAGATGTTTCTGTTATAGCCTCCGCTCCCGTTCTGTTTTAGTCTGATGCGGCGGATACAAGCTGGAAAAGGATTTGACCGATGTGCCGTGTGATCTCCAGAATGCCTCGCAAAAGGTAAATTCTCTTCAAATGTTTTAAGCTCGTATTTGCACCCAGTAAGCAAATCTGCTTGTAATGAATTGCACTATCATTGGATAAGTAACCAACTATTCAAGCAGACAATCCATTTTATAGTGGAAAATAAAGTACACAAGCGCATACATATTAATGAATGCAAATATGATAGCCTACTCTATCCTTGTCTGCTGTTCTGAGCCTGACTAAGGGTATGGTCATCAAGCTCCACTGACTGCCCCGTGATCGCTAAGACAAATCAAACACGACCCAGCTACCTATTTCTCCTCATCCTCCATCCAATAACGAGTTTGTTTTCCCCCATTACATCAATATATTTCTTTGTATAAGCATTTATTCCATGTAGAGAAGGGTGAACATCTTTATTCCCCGCCACGAGACGGAAATGAATCGATACATTCCCTTTGCTTTAATTCAACTCACACGTCTCTCCATTAATTGTTGTCTGTTCCCTCCACACCTCACGCCCCTTCCATCATCCCTCTCTCACCGTTCGCAGGCCCTTTCGCTATCTCTTCATTCTAGACCCATCTATCCATCTTTTTGTGTCCTTACACTCCAATGGGATGCAGGTCACGCGCGCATTTTCTCTCCTCGCCATGGCAGTGTTGGCGCGAGCAGCGACTAAGTGTGTCCCTGTCCGGTCTAAATCGGATTGATTAACGGCGTGCTGCTGTGGCAGGTCTCCTGAGAACACCCCCTCCCCCCTCGCAGCATCCCTCACCCGCATCCCTCCCCTACACCCAGATGCGTCAGGGCAGGCTGTACACGGCTGCAGGCTACGGTAATTGGTAGTCGGACAGCCATGGCAGCTCCTGCCTAATAGGTCCGACTCCTCAATAACTCCATACAATCACTATAAGTGGGGGCACAGGATGGGCTACAGTGGTCAAATGGGCCCATGAAATACTAGCAGGGGGTCAAGATAAGATCCTACAAACACACACACACACACACACATGCTCAAACCTGCTCTTTCTCTTTACAGATCTCGTACCTCTTCATTTTTTTAATTAAACCTCAAGTGAACACCTGAAAAAACAAACAAACCAAAAAAAAAAAAAAAAGACATTTTGTTATTTTACACTGTAGACTGCTCTGAAGGGACTGAGACAACTCCCCTGACGAGACCTAATAGGTTTTAGGAAGAATACAGCAGTAAAGAGATTCTGACATCTTGTACGTCCAACATCTGTCTACATGGTTGAGCGGCAGGATTCCCCCGACGTTATTTTCAGCTGAGCTGGAGGCTGACAGGCTTCTGTAACTCGCTGTAAAAAACATATAGTATGAGATGGCAATTAAAACCGGTTTACTTCTCTAGACACACTCTTCTGATTGTACCTAATGCGGCGTGTTATAAAAAAAAAAAAAAAAAGGCTGCTTTTATGTAAAGAAAAATCGCCGCCTACCTGACTCACCCACGTATGAGGGTCTCAACAAAAGTTGCGGCAGTGATATTCACACCACCTCACTGAGTTGGCCTTTTAAATATGAACACCAGCTAATTACATTTGCCTGCCAAAAGGACACAATGCTATTTATGGCATTTTATGGTTGACTTCCCTATGAGACACATACACTTACATGGCCTCACCTCAGACAGTGGAGATGCTGACATTTAATGCGTTATGTTTATGATTAATTCATGGTTGCATTACCTTCCTTTACACAGTAATGCCGTGAACATGTTAGTTATTTCATACATTTTAGGCACATATGCTAAAGAGTTTGACATTTAAACCGTCATCAGTATTACTGCCACAGTGGAATTTGAGTATAATCCTGAAGTGGTTTTGAAAACATTGTTGTTCTTTTCTTGCCAAAGGAGTGCAGTTAGACATTAGCTGGACTTACACATAAACAGAAATGTTAATTCATGTAAAATTAATTTAAAAAATCCTTCATATTATACTTTATATTATGAATTAACTATCGCTTAAAAAAAACATATCCACATACCTTGGAGTAAATAGTTGTCTATGTCAAACTACCTGTTTATAAATATTTTTTTTTTCTTGTCATGAAAATGATATTGTTCCACTGAATAAATTTCATATTAGTCTTTAAGAAAAAAACATATTTGCACGAAAACATTCAGTGAACATAAAGCATGGTGCACTGATTTAGATTAAAGTAGTCCACAGTATATATATATTAATTATTAGTAGTGTCACCTGAACAAGTTATAAATGGAAAAGGATTTTTTAATGTATCAATTTCTTGTATCAATATTATTATGTACAATTATATATCACTTTTTCCACCGAAAATAACATTTACTTTGCATTTTCCACCAGGTTGGAACATATTCCAGCATCTTGTCGTGACACTGGACCCGGCGCAGATGAATCTCAGGTTCGGCTGTCACTAACAATCACAATGAAACCCTGTTTTCTCAAAGCGGGCAGGAGACACTGGGTCTCTGGGAGTGAAAACAAGAGGGAAAGGCAAATCAGGATTATTGTCAACAGCGGCGGAGATTGATAGCGACAAGGGAGTGAATTTCTGTCTGTTGGCCCAGTGCTGTTTTGACTTGATCTGCTGCTGTTGGGGAGAAGGGAGACCCGCGGGACAATAGAGAAGATTACACTGCCTCCACTTTTCATTAGGGGGGGAACATTAAATGGTGAGAGAGACAGAGAGAGGTGGGAGGAGAAGAAAGAGAGAAATTGACAGCGGAGAAATAATTCACCTCCAGCGGTAAATGCTCAATAAAATCTGCATTTTCCGCTGTGTGCCACTGATTTGTATGACGTACTAAAGAGTTGATGTATTTTCTAATTCACTTAGCCTAACATCAACCCAATATCAAAGTGAATGTTCATAATGTTTATGTCTCGGTGTGCACTTAAGCGCAGGATTCACGTGAAGGAAGCCAAAGTTGAGAGATGGGGCGAGAGCGTGTTGTAGATGGCGAACTGATCAAGCATGGGGGAGGCGGCCTGCCCGTTTGCTCGGCTATTTTTTCAGTTTTGTTTTGTTTCGCAGTTGTGCCTTGGTCCTCTGGTAATAAAACTGACAGGATTCATTCACTGTGATGTACAGACCTCTCAGAGCGGAGCGAGGCGACTGAGACGGGGTCTCTTAAACTTACCTTAGGGACCTCGGAGGGTGAACCGGGGGGAGGGGGCGCGATGGAGAGAGGAAGGGCAATTGAAATGGCCCCTTTTTGTAAAAGGCGCCGTGTTTTCCCTGCCTCATCCATGTGAGGGATCCTCTTTCTATTATGCAGGTCGACATCTAACTCTTCTGCACTGCAGACTCACACTAATTGGCATACTAAATGCTAATATTTTGCCATGACATTCAAGACCCAAGGTGTCAAGATGTTGATTAGAAAGACTCTAATTGGCTCTAGACATGAACCTTTGAGAGTTCAGGAGATGCCTTAATTGGATATAAATGGAACTGGATGAGCTACCTGCAGAGCTCAAGTAAAGCCTCAGCACTGAACTTACAGTAAATTAAACTACTCCTTTATGCCCCATAATAAAGGTGTGTGTGGGGGTGTGTGTGTGTTTCACAAAGGAGTATGCACATCCACCTGTACACACACTGGCTAAATTCACTCATCATGATAAACCTGTTACAGGCCTCTAACTCTGATACACCTGCCCTTAACCCGTTTAATAATCAATTAATCATTGTTCATGTCATGTCTGTAAATAGCTGTTATCAAACACAGTGAAACATTGCTGCTGCATGTAAAAACAGCAAAACGTGCTTCCTTGATGATTAGAAAAACTATATATAATAATATAATGGGGACACAAAGGTAAAATACAACAGAGGCATGGAAAACCAGTAACAACCAGCAGAGTGGTTATAGCCAACGAAATATAATGGCCTCAATCATTATATCAGAAACATAGGGTCGTATAATGGCTGTGTGGAAGAACATGCACATGCACGGGTGTGTTCTCGGAGGATAAAGGGGAGAAGGGGACACGGGGATAAGCTGCAGGCCGGTGAGAGGATTCCTTCTGTTCCCTTGACAAGAAAATGGTACCTGAAAAGGTGGACTTTTAAAGAGAACTTTCATCACAAAACATTCCCCAGTGCGGTGTTATGGCAATGTGTCAGTCAGCAGAGGAAGTGGCAAAATGATTTTAAGACTGTCAAAATGCCATACGAGGCCCATATTTCGCAGCGTTCCTGACAAACTGTAATTAGTAGTTTCCACTTCTCACAGTAGCCACATCACACCTACTGAAGACAAGCATGTTTCTGCCTTCTACTTGTGTCCAAGCTTGTTATCACCACAAGTTGTAGATTTAATTGTAATGTGTTTTAAATGAACTCATATCTCATCGTTAATTTTGTTTTCATGGGCATACACATAGTATAGGTCTCATTTTTTGTATTTTTTTATAATAGAAAAAATTGAGGAGTGATTATGTATTCATAACGACATTTATTACTTTGTTGCTACCAGTTATCTTTTATTGTCAAGCTTCCATTTAAACATTTATATATAACCTCACTGGAATTAATAAGCCTTTAATTAGACATTAACCCCTGCACTACAATAACATCTGTGCTATGCACCTTTATCAGAAAGAATGTTATTTTAGCCCACGCACCTTTGAGCCAATAAGCTTAATTCACCACATTCCCTTCTAACCTTAACACCTTACATTGTTACAGTAAGGTTGAGTCACAGTGAAGCACATGTCAGAGCATTTTTTTTGGAGCTTTAATAAGGCCCCGGTTTGTCCGCCAGTCTCAAGAACTAATCTGACTACTACCACTGCCACATAATGAGTGTCAATAGGGGAAGCAGCATTTTAGCTTGAGATGCTGGGGCAATCATCTAAACTATTAGGTGATTTTGTGTGTGTGTGTGTGTGTGTGTGTGTGTGTGTGTGTGTGTGTGCGGACTCTACCAACCGAACCAACTGACCAACCAAGGTTCACCTATAATTGGACCGGCTATAAATATTCATGCTCCCATGCTCCATGCTCATCACTGTAAAGGGCAAAGTACATATTGGTGGTGAATTATATATCCATTGAAAAGGTCATCTACCTCAACACCTATCATTTGATGAATTACAGGACACGTGGAGTGACTTAGATTTCTCTCCTTGAGTCATTCAACTCGCCAAAATTGGCATAAACTTGCACATCAGTGACACTTTTCATCATCCAAATGATCATCTGGCAACACAAGAGCCGGACATGTCTGATTTGTTTCATAATTTCTCTGTCCCCTCATCAGAGGACACGGGACATGCTTGTGTTGCCTTTTGCCTCCTCCATCCATCCATCCATCCATCCATCCATCCATCCATCCATCCATCCATCCATCTCTCTGTCAGCACGCTTGTCTGTGTCCCGCCTGTCTCTGCAGTCTTTGCAGTAATGTCTCCCCAGGATGTGTCTTATTCTTGGCTCTGTTTGACAAGACATTGATCAGCATCGTGCATATCAGGCTGACAATGTTTGTATATTCACACAAGTTCACACACACACACACACACACACACGTTCACAGATAACAGGAAGCACTAGAAGCAGATATTAGGGAGGTTAAAGGAGTAATATAATGTTTTAGGAGAGTGTTTGCTATAATTGTTGTGTTTGATGTTTTTGAATTTTGATAAAGTAGACATAATCAATGAATCATGTTAATTACTGCATTTTACAGGTGCTAGAACAGCTAGGTGGATTTTGTCACTTTTAGTCACCCCTGTTCCTTTCGTTTTATGTCTTTATGCTAATCTAACAGCAGTTGGCTCAAGCTATATTTCAACATATATAAAGATTCATTTGGGGGGGCATTTTGCCTTTATTTATAAATAACACCCATGTGGTATGCTCAGACCACTGGGATAGTGGGTCCCCCTATTCAATTATTATAAACATGAAAATTGGACGTTCAACAAGTTCTCCAAATTAAATGACAGAATGCATTGTTGATGCCCTCCAGAATGCTACAATAGACAGGACAACGTCACCATTCCACAGATAAAAGTTTTTTTTATTTATTTATTTTTTTTACATTATCTTGAATAAGTTCACCCAATTAAATTTTTTGTTATACTTTAAGAATAACATCTCCGCTACATAAGCTACGCCCACTCGTTTCCCATTCAGTCAATGTGAGGATGATGAGAAGATGAGAGAAAATGCTCTAACCTCCATTTCACAGGGCCTTTAAAATAAATCCTTCATGTTTCGTTGTCATAGTTACAATAAGATGCACTTTCAGGGTAAGAATTCATGGACATGGATAAAATAAACCACCTGTTGGTAGAAGACAGAACAGCCAAAACTGCTACATGGTGATTTCCTACATTGTGTTGACCTACACATTCACCATCCCGTCCATCTAAAGACTTTGTGGCTCTATTTTAATTAATTATTATTATTTTAATTAATTAATATTTGTATTAGTCTTTGGATCCATTTCCATCGAACACCACTAAGGAAGCTAAGTGCATTTCCTAAATGTCAAACATAAATCACGTCCTCTCTCACACTCTTATCCTCAGATAACAGTTCCATTCATAAATATTGATGCAGTAACAGTAACAAAGGAGCAAGTCCTCAGCCATTTCTAAATTGATAAAGTTTGTCAGTGTTTTCCTCAAGGTTTTTCTCATTGACCCGGCAGCCTCGCTCTGCTACGAGAGCACTTGTCTATTTGCAGGAAAAAAAAACAGCAAGTGTAATGAAACTGAGAGGGCGAGATCAGCACTGAATTGGGTTAAATAATTTAGTTGATGGAAAAGATAATTAACGGGGAAGGAGTCAATAGTCACTGTGGACGGTAAAAGTGCAAAGAGTGTGTATGCTTGTGTGTGTATGTGTGTGTGTGTGTGTGTGTGGTTTAAAGGAGGGGCACAGGTGGAGGGTAGAAGCTCTCATCTAAAGGCTATGAAAGATTTAACAGCAGGAGAAGACAGGAATGACAATGTCTGTGAAGATACGCAACAAACCAAGTTCGCCAATTACTGGTCTATCTGGCATTTAACTCTCCATTCACTTTACTCTGCACTTACTGCACGTCCTGTCAAATCAATAAAACGGGGAATAACTATTTTTATACACTTGATTGGACACAGAAAAAAAAAGACTTGCTATGATCTGTGATTTTGGACAGTCTGTAAAACCATAATGGTGTGAAATTGAAAAAGGAAGTTGATTAGACATTTCAAAAACATGAGAAAATATTCCACTGTAATTTAACACAAACTGAGACATCGGAGTGTGAGATACAACCAGTCTTTGGTGGAGATCCTATTTTAGAAGTGATTTAATAATATTGCAAGTTAGGACATTTTGAACATTTTTATCTATTACTTATTCGGGGGATTGTGCAACTTTCATAGCAATATGTATTTAAAATGTATGAACTATTTTGAAAATCACTTCCAGTTATTTTTCAAGCCAACAAACGAAGCATTTCTCTGTTTTCTGTCATTATTAATTGAATACCTTTCTGTTTGGTCTGGCAAAACAAGCAATTAAGATGTCACCTTGGACTCGGGGAAAACGTGCTCAGCTCCGTTTTTTTTCATTCAATTTTAAACATTTCACAGACTAAAAGATTAATCAGTAAAAAAAAAAATTAAAATTAAAATTACTGGCAGGTTAATTGAATATGAAAATAACTGTTAGTATTAGCCCTTAATTGTACTCCTAAATGCTTCTGTGCCTTATAAACATTTTGGTAGATTTTTTTATGCAATTTGGTGCAGTAGTGTAAGACAAAATAGTGAATGTACAAATGTTAAAAAAAAAAAATCTTAAAATGTTGACAGATATGAATTTGAAAAATGGTTAAAACCCTTGAATCTGTTGCCACGCAGACTGTTCAGAAGCCACCTGATCAATTCTTACTTGCAGTATTTTAAGGTTTTTGAGGATGGTGACGCGTAAAGCATGTGTACGGGGCGATGGGTCTGCTCAGGAGTCAGAAGCGACGTGAACGTGAAAGAGAAACCAAACACAGCCTAGTTTGACTTGGCTTCTAACAGCACAAAGCCCGTTCTTCCGTCTTGTGGCGTAATCCCCAGGATGTCACTCTTCTGTTCCGCAGCACACGTCAGATTGGGAGCTCCTCTGCAGCGTGAGGGCTTAGCACTTCAAGCTTGTCACAGATCTCCAGATGGAGGCATTCAGAGCTTTTTTTTCCAGACATTTGTTTATTTATTAGTGTTAAAGTCAGAGTTCCTCAGAGTACAGTAGCCAGCTGTTGCATTTTGGCTCTGTTCCACTGAGACGTGGAGAATTGTTATCCCCTTGATCACTTGGCTGTCACTCTCTCTTTTTTTCTTTCACTCTTTTTTCTCTGAATCGCAGACAATTAGTTGGAGTTCTCCATGTAAATCAGGCCTTAGTTTAGTCCCTCTCTTTCTCCTTTCATTTTTCCTTTATTTTTTTCTCCTGCTGTTCTTTCTTGGAAAACATCTGATAGATGACATTAAGAAGAGAGCAGATAGTTTTCTCTCCATTCTGCACGAGTAATTTTTTCCACACTGCCCTGGGATAATTTAAATCCTTTTCACACACAGGTTCTCCCCAGGGTTTAGTTAAGCTAAGGGCTAAACGATTCCAATGCAACTCTATGATCCCTGGGTTTAATGTCCACTAGAACCATGGATCTACAATAACATGGATAAAGTGCTGGAGGTGAGACCCTGTTCATTCCTATGAGAGTTGCTCAGTGGCACATGAAGGCAAAATGGACACTTCCTGCTGTGAGGAAATAGCAAATGTGTACCATCACGCTCCATGGGACTTCTTCAGGTTAAGGCCTCTGACTAACTTGAAATGGGTTAAAATAATTCAAACGTGCACCTCAATGTGGACTTTCCAAGTATTATCAAACCAAATGGATTTAAGGCTTACAGCTGCATATTTCCCAATGATAACTGATGAGAAAAAAAAAATCCTCATGGCCCAATAGCATCACATGACATATTAGTAATTCCATGGTTTGGTCATTAGAAAAATTAGCTGAGACCGCTGGATTTACATTTATTTCATTTTATATTTATTTCACACTAGAACGTTTTAGCCCGTTGTTTAATGGATGATCCCACACACCTTAGCCTGGGTGTGTGGGTGTAACACCAGAAGAACCATCCGTTTATCTGTTCGTATTGGAGGTGTGGTTTATAAAAGCACAGAGCCAATTATTGTGCACTATGAATGTCTGTCAAATGCATCTCTACACAGCTAGTAGCCAATCATATCAAACATACAGATGATTTACCTGATACCTGATACCGTAGGTGTGAGTGTGCGAGTGAATGGTGTGTGTGTGTCCTGTGATAGGCTGGTACCTGTCTGGGGTGTATTCTGCCTCTGACCTGTAATGTTCTGTGATTGGCTCCAGCTGACCCCTGCGACCCTAATGATAAACAAGCGGGTATAGAAAATGACTAATGCCTAAATTTCTAAGGCTCCATAAAAAAAGTAAATTTAAGTCTGCCACCATGTTGGATTCACAGTTGCGTCCTAAATTGGGTACTTCATATCCAGACTGAATGCAGAGTGAAGTAATTCGCGTGCAGTGAAGGATGGATAAACCCAGGCTACACGAACCCGGTGCTAACCCTGGAGCAGGGCCAGCAAACCTTAGGCTAAAGTCAGGCTTAGCCCACTTTAGAATATGTCAGGATTGTGTATAAAAGTTTTCTTAGCCTGGGGCTGAGGAGGCTCTATGAGTGTTATTATCCTCGGGCTAAGTGCAGAACCAAAACAGAAAAGTTGCGTCCAGACAGCTGAACAATGCTGGTGATTCAATACAGGTTCATCATCGAGGGACAACAATGACATTTTGATAAATTGGTATTTTAAAAAAAATAGCAATAGTAGGCTTTAAACAAATGACCAAAAACACAAAATGTTTTTATTCAGGTCATAAAGCCCTCTGGAGGATATAAAGCACGTGACTCTTGTCTATTGGTAAAGAGCCAAAGTTGAACCAGAACGTCTTATTTCTGTTTCATAAATAAAAAAAAAAAAATCTTTCAAACTGTCATTTTAAGTTACATAACTAACAGTCCAACGTCTGTCAACAGAGAGTCATGTAGCTCATTCTACATGTTTGGACACAGACATAATGTTCAATGTCTCTAAAACAGCATTTCCCATAGCCTCTACATCATCACGGGATAAAAATCACAGCTCGACAGATAAGCTGAGAACATGAGTGAGTCCAGGAGTTGCAGCTAGTTCACACATCTGTCTCCTTCATGTAAGCAACACGGAGAGAAATGAAGTTGTTGACAGCAGAGATTAGAGTGACAAAGTTAAAAACGTGGCATCATTAGATAGCGTCATTGCAATTTATGGATATGAACAAAGCCAAGTTACAATGATGCAGGTCCCCAGCCGACTGGTACATTTTAAAGGGAAGTTTTTGTGCGCTCACAAGATACTTCAAAAGCAAAGACATAAAGATCGCAACTTCCGAGTCTCATGCAAACTTTCTTTTCTGAAGAAAGACCACTGAATGAGAGATTGGGTGGAAGCTGGATTAACAGGAGCCTGGCTGTGCCGTCAGTGCTTCAGCTCTCCTGTGACACGCTTATAAAACCACAAAGCCTAAAATGTAAAGTCCCCGTGAATCAGAGTTATCACTATATATTCTGACTTATTTTCACTAACACAATTTATTTAGTTACTTATAACTTCAAACTGTTACAAAAAGAAAATACAGTCTTCACACTTGATTGAATGACAGTAAAGTGAGTGGAGTTTAGCATTTGCATAATACGGATACTATATAGATTTTTTTTTAGAAATGACAAAAAAGTTGGATGGGATTATCTTTTGTAATGCTGAAGTGCAGGATGAGTCATCAATTCCTTGCTTTTCACCGGAAGAGAAAAATTTGGGTTTTTCAGAAAGAGGCTCAAGAATTAAAACAATTCAATATATATGACAAATATATTGAGATATATTAAACTAGAGAGACAGAGGATTAAAACCTGTCATTTTTAATTAGGCCTTTATTTGTGTAACCATTTCTTCATTTTTCATGTAATTTTTTCTTAAGTCTTATATTTGACCATCGCTACTTGACTTAAGTATAAGAAAGTTGTTATTTTTGCAAGGGTAATTTAGAGAAGTTAAGAAACTGAAAAATATCATTGTCCAGACGTAAGAGGTGTCATTTCAGAAAAAAAGCTTGTTGTGTTGTTCTGGAGGCAAATTAACAAAAAAAAATTATGTATTTTGTCATTTAGTTTGTAGTTTTTATTCTTATTTTTTTCTTCTTATTAAGCATATATCCATACTGGATCAAACTCACACCTGAATAAATACTGTGTGGAATGTGTGTAGCTCTTTAATTTGGTTTTTTTAAATATCAGACCAACACAGACGAACCTACAGTACTTAACTCACACACACACTCACCTGTCCGTTCTTCTTCAGGTCGGCCCACATGCTCGTCCCGTCGCCTCCTCTCATCAGTACATGGTAGGTGAAGTAGTAGATGCCGGGCAGGGGGCAGGTGAACTTGCCGGTACTCGGCTCGTAGTAGTTCCCTACGTTGGTCACCACGTCGTCAAACTTCAGTATTTCACTCCCTTCGTGTTGTTTCCGGAGGCCGGCGTAGAAGGCGATTTTGGGGCTGTACAACGAAGGACCGTAGCCGCCGGGTCCAGGCCCCGGCGGACCGGGTGGGCCGGGCTTGCCGGGCTCTCCGGGGGGCCCTTTGGGACCCGGAGGACCAGGAAGTCCGGGGTTGCCTCTGAAACCCTGCTTGCCCCTGCGGTTCGAGAAATCCGGGGGCTGCGGGGAGACGGCCGTCAGCTCTCCCTGTGGGGGGGTGAAAGTGTCACACACCATCTTGCAGCTCCCGAGCATCTCGTAATGCGTGCCCCCTCCTCCGGACCCTCCCCCTTTGGTGGTGTGGACCAATAGAGGGATGGCCACCAGCAGGACCAGGACCATGGCCACGCCGACTCCAGCCCCAATGACGCGTTTCTTTCGGCTGAGCCGGGAGGCGGCCAGCGTGAGGAAGTCCTCCTCCCCCTTAGCTGGAATTGTTGTGCCGGCCAGAATGAACTCTGGTTAGAAAATAACTACTGGATTGAGAAGGTGAAGGAGGAAAAGCGTAAGAGCGCGTGGGGGCAGAGGAGAACTTGGGGTGCGGCTGGGGATATTCTGTGTGCGGGACAGGCAAGTCTCAGACTGGAGCAGCAAAAAATCACAAGTCTGGAGGAGAATCACAAATAGAATTTCCCATTTCTTAGCATTCAGCACATTTAGTTTGTATCCTTTTATTTTTTCAGTTTCCTCAGGTGCACGTGTGAGAGCTTGCAGCCTATCTAAAGATAATACATCACTTCACGTGGCACAAATCAAATTTCTTTTTTTGTCCAAAATGCACATCGACGTTGAGATATAGGGTTTTTTTTTTTTTTTGACCACTGCTGTGTTATCCAGCTCTGAGGTTGTGGAAACTCCAGTGAAAAGCTTTCAGTGTCTCAGGCAGAGAGCTGTCAGGTGGGGTCTACAGTATTCCCACTGGAGTCCATCTCATCCACCACATATGGAGAAGGGCACTCACTTGTCTGTCCGGGAACGAGGAGAGAAGAATGAAGGAAACCGTGAAATCTCTGCTCTTCGTTTCCTTCCCCCCTGCTTCTTGCTTTAGTTGACGGTGGTCTCTTCTTTATCTGTTGTTTAAAGGAGCCTGGATCAGATTTATCTCGACAACCTTATATCATATCTCCATTCAAACAGCAAACATAAAACGGCAGACTCTGGAGAAATGGGCAGGGTGTCGCGTGTGTAAATATTAGTTTGAAAGTCCTTTTAGGGATCACAGCAAATCACTGCATTTCTTTACAAAAGGACATCTATAGAGGAAAAGAAGACACATTTATACACACATATGATCAAATGGACAGACCTAACAAAACCTCCTGCTTTTTAACACATGCTAACTTTTAATACAACATGTTGAAATCAATTTTACCAAAAAAAAAAAAAGGTTTTTCATTTTGTAATTTATAAATAACATTTATGTATCCAGCAATTAAAATACAGGAAGATTATAGTCTATATCAATACAATTGATGATAAGTGAATCAATTTGCAACCTCAGCAAATAATCATCAAACTAAGTGGTTTCACAGCCATATTTTGATATATTTAAAGTTAAACCTAAAAGCTTGTAAAACATCATCTAGATAAAGTCCATTTTCATCACAACCAATTGAATAATTGGGTGCGTTTAGTAATGCGTAAAACAACAAAAGAAATTTAAAATAAAAGTGGTGTGAAAATAAGTGAGATAAAAATCAACTTACCCACTTTTTCTTTCCGTCTTCCTCTCCCGGTGTTCCCGTCACGCTGCGGGAGGAGCTGGTCCAGGAGCGGGATGTGATCCTGCAGACCAGCGCGCGTCTTCAGCGTCGGAACTCATCCAGGACTCCGCATCGTCCGCAACAAGGCTCCGAGCGGCATCCGAGCAAAACGACAAGAGGAATGAAAACTAAAAAAAAAAAAAGAAAAAAAAGAAAAAAGAAAAAGTCTAAGTCGAATCGACGTTAGCTCCTTTTTGAAAACAAGACGGACGGCTTCTCCTGGCGAGTTACTTTACGCGCTTCACGCGCGCTGGAATCCGGGTGCACGTCAGCGACTTTATGCGCGGAGCAACAGTTCACTCACTTGTTGTATTCGCTGCCCTGCTCCTCTCTCCTCAGCATCTGCCTGCACGAGCCTATTGCTGCACCCCCCCACCACACACACACACACACACACACGCCCTCCCTCCGCAACACACGCACACACACACACACACACACACACTCTGTGTGACCTTTTCACAAATCAAATGACTACACCTGTTTAACAGTTTAATCACATAATGTCGTTTTTTTCCCCTTTGTCGTTCAAATATTGAACATTTACTTGCAAGCAGAATAGAATTCACACTTCCTTATTTGATTTTTACATACAATGTCAATTAATATTCCTACATTCCAAACAGTGCAATACATTTATATTTATACTGTATATATCTATCCCAGTCACACACAGTCGTCTCACTGTTGTTTTTTAATTTATTGTTTTTATTTGTTTTTAATTTAATTTTTCTCAACTTCTTTCAATGCTGCTGTAGCACTGTGAATTTCCCCACTGTGGGACAATAAAGGAGCTATCTAATCTAATCTAATCTAATCTAATCTAATCTACAGTGGTCATTCTATGTCCCCCCCTACCCCCATGATAATATTGTGCTCTGTGATAGCCACTGTATAGTCCCATGTGAGGTCATCGCATTCCAAAACAATATGAAGCCTAATAGCGGTTGAACATATTTTTTTTTAAGCAGGAAGACGCAGCTACTTGTGGAGTTGTGGTTGTGTTTGGAAAAAAAAACAGCAGGTGTGAATAGACCGGAGCGGTGAGTAGAAAATAAGGCTACACAGATGGATAAGGTGAAAGCAGGAGAGTGGTGTTCTCAGGGTTGTTGTCAATGTCTGTTTCTGCAGCTTTCAGACCTCATTAGAGATGAAAGATGTATTGCTGCTGACAACCCCTCCCTCGTTTTCTTCATCCTCCTCCTCGTGTTCTTTCTCCTCCTTTCTTTCTTTTACCTTACATTTATAGCGGACAAATGAATTAGTTCTAAAATCGCTCCTTGTTTTTGTGTTCCTACGCCTGTTACAGGGCAGGGGTTACTCTGCAGAATCAGTGCGAAGTCTGTAAAACATCGGTCCGTAAATTCAGGCTTATTGTTAATCGTACAAGAAAAAGCCATGCAAGTAAAGCATTTAGTCCCTCTACAGGCACAAGTGCACTTCGTATGTACTGTCAGTCCTGCTGCTTATTTATTCATCTCCCAACTTTACTGAGCAGGAGTGTGTAGCAGATATTGAATATGGATCAATAGATCACTCCCCAGGATGCATACTGTCAGCCGACTGAGCCCTCAGGCAGATGCCAAGCCTCTAGTCACATTTGCATTTGGAGACAGAAAATAACTACTGCTTGTCAGAAAGTGGGGGAACTGTGTGTTCTCTACATTTTTACTAAAATGGCAAATCAAAAGAATAGATGCTAAGAGAAATCCTGCTTTTCTGAATAATGTGCTTTTTACAGGTCGCTCTCTCCTTATATCCACTTCCATATGTCTGGGCTTGCTTCTTTATGTGCCTTTATGGCATATGTGTGAGTGCCTACATGCATACATATGTGCACACATGCACGTATAATTTACATGTGGGCTCTGACACGCTGGTGACACACTCACAGTCCTCCTGCATTTAAATTATTATTGCCAAGAAGGGAGGACAATTTAGAGAGAATGAGGTTTTTAGTGCCCTATGAAATATTAACTAAGCCGATGAATATATAAGCTGTGAGGCGATTATATCTGTCTCTGACTCTGTTTCCTCATGATATATGATATCATGTTCTTGTGCAGCATCCTTTTCTGCGTGCGATTAAGGCTCAGGTTCATAGGAATACACACTTTGATCCGTTATTTTGAACTATTATGCTGAATATCTTGAATATGTTGATCATTGCTACAAATATGTTCTGAGGATTTTCTCCTCTGTTGCCTTTTTCCCTTGATGTCTTTTCCTTCTGTTCTCAGACCTTCAAGCGTAGGGACTGTGGATGTATGCCTGACAAAAAAAAGACATTTAGCAACACAAGACTGGATGATCTGAGAACCAGAGGGTTACAGGGTTAAGTCTTAGGTGGGACGTGGCTGCTGTTTGTTAACACAAAGGTCGCCAAACCCAACTCGGTCAATAAGCCAGAGCATGACCACAGGAAAAACTGCAGTCAGACTGCAGTCAGCACATGTTTTAAAGCAAGGTGGTTTTCTCCTGGTGGGTAAAACATTTTTATGTCTGTATAAAGATTCATCATTAAAAACACAAGAGTGGCCTTCAAGTCTTATTAAATAACTTACAAGTAGAACAACATATTTCCAAAAGAGGAAAATAATTGATTAGCATAAATGGAAAATTATTGATTTATAATGGTATATACATATATTAGGTTTAGACATTGAAAAATGGATATCCATATAAGAAGCATTGATTTATGTGAGGATATGGTAAACTCACAGCATGCTGCTTTTAACTGTAGGATTGTTTAAATTTCATAAGTTAATTCATTATAAAGAAAAGGACAATGATGTCAATTGACATTAGCATTTAGTTCTTAGTCCTTATCTACTAAATATGAGTAGAAAATGCATGCAAAATCTAACATTTTGAGAGGAAAAATAATCAATATTCAACAGTCTGTTGGTTGTTGACTGTGGAATGTCGGTCCACTCTTCAATGGCTGTAGTGTGAGCTGTGATCTTCCAGGAATTGTGCTGAGATCATTGCAGTCATGAATCATCATGCTGCAACATGAAGTGATGGTGGTGGATGAATGATACAACGATGGGCCTCAGGATCTCATCATGGCTCTGTGCATTCAACGTGGCATCAGTAAAATGTAGTTGTGTTTGTCGTCTGCAGCCCTTTACCAGCCTAAACTAAAATCCCACCACCATCATGAGGCACTGTTCAAAATGTTGACATCACAGACCGCTCACCTACACACCGTGCACACTGTCTGCCATCTGGCCTGTACAGTAGGAACCAGGATTCATCTGTGAAGAAAGCACGTCTGCAAAGTGCCAAACATCATCGAAGGTGAGCCTTTGCCCACTTAAGCCGGTTCTGCAGTCAGGTCAAGACCCTGGAGAGGACGACGAGCATGCAGATGAGTTTCACTGGGATGGTTTCTGACAGTTTGTGCAGGAATTCTTCAGTTGTGCAGACCAAGTGTTGCACCAGCTGGTCCAGGTGGCTGGTGTCATTACTTGCAGGTGGAGATGCTGGATGTGGAGGTCCTGGGCTGGCATGGTTACATGTGGTTTGCGTTGCAAGACATAGGTTTAATGTACTGTCCAATTCTTGGAAACAATGTTGGGGACAGTTTGTGGCAGTGAAATAAACCATCATTTTATACACAACAACTAGATATTCCTGCGTTCAACAGGCTAAATGCACGCTCCCTCAAACCTTGCAGCATCTGTGTTGTGTGACAAAACCTGCAGTTCAGAGTGACCTTCTATTGTGACCAGCCTAAGTCACACCTGTGAAATAATCATGCTGTTTGATCAGTATCTTGATATGTCCCATCTGTCAAGGGGGGGGACTATCTTGGCAAAGATGTCAGATAGTTAGTTACAGGGATTTAAAGTAATTTTTGAACAAAATTTTGAATAAATAAGCCTTTTGTAGGCATAAAAGAAGTCTTTAAAATAGTTAACAATAGTTAAATAGGCCCACCTACATGTTATGATACACCCAATTTAATATGCAACATAACTTTATACAAAAGATGTAGTGAAGTCTCTCTAACAGCTGATTTGATTCCTCGATTTATAGCAATTAAAAACAGGATCATTGTGGTGGAATGACTCATTCCAGCTAATACACTCTGGTTTTCCAGACCGCGGCGCGAGAAGATAGATACGGCTGGACAGAGGGGATTTACCAGCAGGACAGTCACACTCTCCATTTAGGACAATCAGTAAAACCAATCAGGGCATGAGCAGAGAGTCAGCATGTGATCAGAGGGGTTACCATGGTATTAACCAACTCATTCAAGGCAGAGGTGCTATCAACACAGCAAGGCACAAATACAAGCCAAGCGAGTGGCAGCGGAAAGGGCTTAACCTGACCTGCAATCTCATCGGTCAGAGAGCGAGCGAGGCGCTGAGGGTAATGGAAATGTAGGGGTCAAAGCATCACATCGGCTTCATAACCTGCACAGTGAAATGACATTGTTTAGTGTGTGTGAGTGTTTATTGTTTATTTATTTGTTTTTATGTATACTTAATTTAGCCATGAAGGTCCCGCTGAGATACAAGATTTTTTTTTTTTACTCGGGCTGCTTAAGCACTTTCACATAAAAAAACAATTTCACACCGCTAGAACACATACAATACATAAACGTGACATGAGGGAGAGGCTAAAAGAAGAGAAGCATACAGGCGATGCTATTGATATCCATAACATAGTTCAGTTCAAGTCAAGGATATATAAAACAGCAACATGTTTCCTTCAGGGCGGTTTGTAATAGACCTTTAAAGGTAAGAAGGTAGTGCTTCTAAGGTAATGATGTTTTGCATCTCATTCCATGCCCAAGGTGCATAAAAAAGAGAAAGCCGTTCCACCAAGCTCTCAGTGCACCCTGGGGACATTTAAAAGAGTCTGATTAGGGATGTAGTGCTATAGTTGCTGGTATGATAGGATAAAAGGCTGGAGCTATAAAAGTAGATAGTTAACCTAACAATGTCTTGACAATAAATAGAAACATGTATTTTTCTCCTCAGGTATAAAGACAACCATCCCGGAGCTTCATATACATTGTAGTAGCAAGTGTGTGAGCCTGCATTGGTTACAAAACGCAATGCAGCGTGAAATGCACAACCCAGTGTTTTAAATAGGGATGGAGTTGCTTGCATCTGGATGATGTTAACATAATCCTACATTTTTCAATAGATTATCAATATGCACATAAATGCCAACTTCTCATCGGGTCATATGATGTTAAGATTTCTGTACATCTTTCTACATCAATTTATCCTTAGGTTTTGGTCAAGGTCAAGTGGTTGGGATAGTTTATGCTTTGCAGCCATGTGGATGCTATTGTAAGTGTAGGGAAAAAATGTGTATGTGCATGACACCCCCCCCCCCCCCCCCCACACACACACACACACACACACACACCACCACCACCACCACCCTTGTACATCTACCTCTGTGCAGATCTGATTATGGTCCCTGATTGCGAGTGACAGTGTGCAGATTGAGTTGCACAGCCTCTCTAATTCTCTCTATTAATGAGTTGCGCTCCACACTGCTGCCCCGGACCCCATCTATTAATCACAATTTGTCATCTGTCTTGTGCTCTCCACAACTGCCCCACCCCCCACCCCCCCACCCGTCTCTCTCTCTCTCCCTTCCGATCACACACGCCATCCCCACTCTACCTGTCCCTAACCACCCCGCGCTGCTTATTCCGTCTCAACCCTTTACCTCCTCATGACTTACTTTTCCACGGATGCTCCGCACAACACTTGTCCCTCAATTTGCCGTCTTCCTGCTGCATTTGTCTCTGCACCTGTTCCCTTTCCTGACGTTTTTACTTGCATCTCCATCTTCAGCTCATGCGCTTGCCCCCACCACACACCCCCACCGCCCCACCCCCTATGCACTCATGTCTTGCTCTCCTTACCACAGCATGGTCAAGCATACTGAGTGGGTTTTCTCCCTGAAATTCACATTTTAATTCTGCCGGCACTTCAAGGTTAAGTAAGCACTCTCACATTGGTAAATAATGATTTATCACTTCAATTCATATCTGTATTGGTACTCTGAATTTAGATATTTTATGATAAACATGTGGCCATTTGGCAAATAAAGTAATGGAAAAATATAGTTAAAAGCCAAGTCTCTAGTTTTGATGGTGATTTGCCAGAAAACAGTGTGTGATTATCGGATTATCAGTAACCGTGACATGTAAGGAAGTTGAATGAAATTCTAGAAAGAGGGAGAAAAAGAGTGTACAGCAATTACTCATGGCTCAAAAACGACTACTGAATCCCTACTGAGCAACTGTGTCAGAAATCCTCCAGCCCACACTGAACATTAATTAAAGCTCTTGTCTGTCCTAGCAACCTGCTGCGCCTTCCTTCCTCATCCCAGGAAATCTGTGTTCTGAATTTCTCTGACATAAGAAACACAGAGTGAGACAGCGTCTAATGAACAAGACATGCACACAAGTCTGGAACAGATGTGAAGTATTATTAAATTAACTCAACTGCTGACACATCCGCTCATGTTTATCAATCAAAACCCTAAAGTAGATCTGGTGATCTTAACGCACTGTATTTTCCCCCTAAAATGTTTTTCTTATAGACATTCAACCTCTTTATTTGAACATTCTCTGTTATTTCACACTTTGAAACATTGGCCAAAATAGGCAAAAAGAGAGAAAAACTGAATAAATACTACCTGACGATAGCCATTATTATATTATAGTCATTTTTGTAACATATAATTATGACAGCAATATACACACACACACACACACACTCAAATTTGTCATATTAGGCATCCCTCAGAAAAGTACAGTAACAACACTGCTGATTAGGCAGATCCAATTAAACAGTGACAGTGTGTGAAGTGTGTGCTATGTGTGAGCAGGTCTGGCAGACTAGTCTCAGAAATATTTAAAAAAAAAAAAAAAAAAAAAAGGGTTGAAAAACATTGGAACATGCTTATTGGAAAGAAACAAAATCTACATTCATCTTCAGCCCTAACCAAAACTGAAGCTTCATTAACAGATGTAGATCCATGAAAAAATGACACCTCATGACAGGCAGCTGATACCAAACTGCTGACCGGTATGTGCAAAACATGTCACGTGGCAACACCGAAATAAAAATGAAATGGATCTTAAATGGATTTACAAGAGAAGATGGGTAAAGGAAAAAATGAGAAAAGGACAATCATCCAGATTGAAATTTCTATTATACACTTCTGATCCCTTCAGCATGGATTTTAATGACTTTGGATGCAATGTTGCACTTTCTCTACTTTATGACTAAATATCCGTAAAACTAAAATGTTTCAACCTAATCTGTACTGTATCACTACTTATCAAACAGCAGACTAGATTAAATAGTGAACATGGTAATATACACCATATGTTGAAGTTTAGTTCAAATCACTGCTGTAGAGCCGCTAAGAGCTGCTACGCTTGTCTTGTTTGTGAGCAAACATTTACAAGGTGACGCTGGTGCACAGCACAATGCCTTTCCAGGTCATCTCACACAACTGCACACCTCAACTTTAGCTGCATTACACCCTGCTGTAGTACACATATATATCTACTTGTATTGAGATTTCCACAGTTGATATGATGATATGATTTAGTCTCGTTTGCAGATGCCAGTCAGGAAATGCACCAAAGATGTCACCAAAGAAAAAAAGAGAAAAAAAAATCCATTCTGATCCACCAAACCGCCCTGACACCCGCACCCTCCCATTCTCAACAAAAAAAAAAGTTGTGAATATTTGAGCAGTGGTGTTCCTCTTGCTGCCCAGAGGTCACAGCCTCTCTGATTGATGACAGGAGATGAATCTGGCAACCTGTCCGGTGGCTTCCACAAACCTGGCCTGTTCTGGGACATTTTCATCTCCTCACTATAAATATCTCAGTGTTTCAGAGTACACTGTTTACGAATACTTCTTTCTGTGGGCTGTGATTTTAGCATGAATAATATCTGTTTGGAGTGAAGTTCAACATGGAGCAGGATGCAGGAAAAAAAAAAAGAAGTAGAAGAAAAGAAATGGAACACAGCAACCCGTGACGAAGGACAGAAAGACAGCCGGGGTGGAAGAGAGAGCGAGGGATCATCCAGTAGGGATGACAGGGGCAACAGAGAGAGGAGAGTAAAGGAGGGAGAGATAGTGAAGCGAGACAAGATGACCTTCTTTTAGCTCTTAAACCATGCTGTTCATGCCATCGCATCACTCAGAGACAAGAACACCTCCTATACCCTGCTGCTGCGACATGAACATGACAGGGGCTGTCTGATATACTGGACAACGATCCCTAACACACACACACACACACTCGCACACACACATGCACATATGTATACAGACACCAAACAACAACCAGAACATAAAACTATACGTACAAAATGAACAAACCCTCAATTAATACACTCCTATTTAAAAGTTTGGCGTAACCCAGATCATTTTTGTGTTTTCTATGAAAGGTCAAACTTTTATTTATCCAACAAGCTGGAAAAATGAATAGAAAATATAGTCAACACATTGACAAGGTTAAAAATAATGATTTTTATTTGAAATAATAATTGCTTTTCCTCAAAGAATGCTCCATCTAAGCAGATAAACTGTTTTCAGCTGCTAACATAATTGCACAAGGGTTTTCTAATCGTCCATTAACTTCTATTGTAATTAGCAAACACAATGTACCATTAGAACACTGGAGTGATGCTTGCTGGAAGTGGGCCTTTATACACCTGTGTAGATATTGCATTAAAAAACCAGATATTTGCAGTTACAATAGTCATTTACCACGTTATCAGTGTATAGAGTTTTAATGTTACCTTCATTGAAAAAAAAGTGCTTTCCTTTCAAAGATGTTATATTGACCCCACTTTTTATTTTATTATTAATGCACCTAATTGGTATGGATAAAGATAGACCCACTCTCACTCTCAGTCTTAAAAAAAACAATTTCTTTAAAAGGGTTCATGTACATTAAGAAGCTTAAATTTCACCATCTGATGCACCATACCAGATTATAGCTCGGAGGTAATTCACTTAGCACAACAATCAACAAGACAGGATAAGGATTTGTTATACTAAAATGATTTATAAAAAGAGGCACTTGATGTAACATAAATTTACACACAATAGCACAACACAGAAGTATGCTCAAGCAAAATGATTACTTTTCAGCCTGTGGATAAGAATCCACAATATGCACTGAGGTTAACAGGTCATCCATCTTCTTCAATTTGTCTTAAATGTGCATCCATCTCATAATCAGTCTTTCTAACATGGATCCATCCATCGATGTCTTCAACTTGAAGCCTCTACCTGTCTCGGCTGTCGGCTAAACTACAGCTCTGGACACAATTACAGTAACGAATCCGACCCCGCACAAACACACCGTTTTCTATCTTCCTCCCACACAGCCTCGCGCGCTCCCCTGCTTTTCAAGCTTCGGCTCCAGCTCTCGCTCTGCTGTTCCCACTATTCGCTTCTCTCCACAAACCGCGAGTGGAGATGCCTCATTTGTTTTTATCTTGTGGTTAACGTTTCATTTAGCCCGTGGGTTGGGTGGGTTGGTAAACCAAAACTGTCTCTATCAGATGGAGAAAAGTCTCAGGCCACAGTTGAAGAAAATGATCATAGCAGCCGCATTGGCTTTTGAGAATTTCTTGTAAATAACAATGTGCGGTTTCCTTTTAAACCCATTCTAACTTTAATGCTAGCAGACATATTTATTAACTGTATAATTGAGCATTTTATTGTAGATAACTACTTTCCTGTGACCTGTCTGACAGAATAATTGATGCTTTTTAAAAAAAAAAAAAAAAAAAAAAAGGTGGAGAAACAGGAGTCCGATTGTCTCTGTAGATTTAGTTTGGAGTCATAGATTTAACATGGTTCAAAGCTCTAGTGGGTAAAGAAAACAATGATGTATGAAATAATCACAAGATGTGAATCAGCACAGAGCTGTAATATGGTATGGAGTATCAGATGACTTTGCTTTTTGATTGATTTTCATTAGTCGTGGTTACATGATGTTACATGGTTTCTGGATGTTTCTCATCAGAATGTATTGTGTGTCTCTGTCCTTGTGTAAAAAAAATCTGCAAAGCCAATTTCTTTAGAATTTGTAACATGCCTTGTTTACATCCGTGTTAAGTTGCTGGCAGTCTCCAGGTGCTCTGCCTTCTGTTGGTCTTTTGCTTCGTTCTTGGCCAATGACATTTGTCAGCACGAGTTTCGTGCATATAGAATACAGGTTAAAGCAAAAGTAGGCAATATGTATATTGTTAAAGGGGTCTGACAGACCATACCACTCCTGTATCAGAGATGCAGAGCAGTAGCATTGGGGGCTGCTTCCATTAGATTTTCTTGTCTGATTTTCAAAGTTGCATATCCCAGCTTTAACTGACCACCTAGTGAACGTATAGGAGAAGTAAGGAGTCCCAGAAAATTTGAGAAAGAAGGCTCGTCTAATTAAACATACATATAATATATTAAACATACGTATCCAATCTCGGATTCAAGAAGGATTTTTTTCTGACTCAGTTATGCCTCACTTCTCCACTAATCCCTTTCCCTGGTTATTCTGCTCTTGTCCATCACCTGATTAGTGTCCTGCTTTTACCTACCCCCTCTAATATATACACATTACAGTACACAGCCAGCATTTTATATATTTGCAGCCCACCAGACGTAACCTTAAAACTTGTATTTTCCTTTGATACGATTTTCTAACATGTTCCACTCTTTTTTCTAGAGAAAAAGCTTTTTATAGATAAGCAGGGAAGAGAGGTGTAAACACAAAAGTGGTCAAAGCTTATCTTCATCTTCTGTTGAAAATCTGTATTTACTGTTCTTGTTTTTTTTTTTCCTCACAGGATTTTTTCTAGTGGCCAGGTAGGGCCAGCAGAAGGAAAGGCACATACAAAACTTGGAAGCTAGAAACTCTTTGGTCTGCACCATTTTTAGCCCGGTATCCAGAACATGAACGTTTAACAAGGTCTTGATAAAGCGTCAGAGGGAGGGCCCATTCATTCCTACGAGAGTTACTCAGTGGTGCATCGAGTCAAAAAAGACACATCCCCTCTAAAGAAATATCTGGATGAATGCATACTGCTCATGGGCCGGGGAGCATGGGCACCAGAGACTTCTGCTGTCTACTTCCAGTTTAGCCCTGCAGCTATCTTAAATGAGGTTAAAGTAATTCAATCGTGCAGCTCTTCTAGGCTTTCCAAATATGTTCAGTCATTTTGTGGGGGGGGTGTGACACACGGAAAGATGTATTCACCATTTTACAACTGCTCCTTTTCCCATGACTGTGGAGGTGAAAATATTTGGGCTCATCAGCATTGTGTGACAGAGTAATTCCATGGTTGGGCCACTAGTAAAGTTGGCATCAATGCCTGCTGTGCTCCCTGGGGAGATCTATTGCCCATACAAAAATGGAGATCTTTAACAAATTTTTACAACAACATCAGGAAATGGACATTTCTGGCCATGTGTTACTGTATGTTTTGCTTGTTATCAATACCCATTGCTGTTGGATGTGCATGAAATAAAAGCCCTGGCTATTGGTTGTCAGAATTGAATGGTCTTGACATGGTGATCATCCATTGGATCACACTGCCGTCCATCAAGCCAAAGGTGGTCAAACTTGCAAACTTGTAACCAACTTATAGTTGGTCCTTATTGGCTCTCAATCAGGTTATCTCCCAAACTCATGCTTCTAAATGATCGTGCATGGTGTTGATTGTTGCATTATTTACTCATAGAAACCAATGACTGATGTGTTGTATTGCTGTCAATGATCTCCCACCACTCCCCCATACCACTCATAGTACAGCGTGCCTTAAGAGGGTAAAATCAATCATCCAATATGGATCAGTTACTAATAAGACGTGTAAACTGATTGTGTGAAAGGTCTGGAAGATCACAGGTCACCGTGTTCAGGAAATACAGAGCAAGCCTGCAGTAATGGGTGGGCATGTGGTGCAAAAACAGGGCCCAGTTGGTGCTAGTCAGCCAATGTATGACGTGGATATCATGAGGCTCAACTTTTATCATGATCTCCACCACTTCCTTCTCTCCCCCGTCCTTACCACCCTTCTGAATAAGCTATATCTTTCTGGAGGCTGAAGCTCAGTTTATCTAAGGAGTGGATGGGGAGGTTGAATGATGGTTCGAAAAATCAGAGACAAGACAGCCATGGATTTTAAGAATATATTGGAGCTGCTTAGCTGGTGACTTATTATTTGCTGCATTCACAACCAAGACAGTAAATCTCAGCTGACCAAAGTTAGTCCCCCCTCTCTCTTTTTGTGTGCATCTTTCTTTTTCAGAGGCAGCCTTACAACATTTCTCTTTGTTTCTCTTTGTCTCTGTGCTTTTTTTTTTTTTTTTTGCAGAATAATGACTGTGCATCATGATTGCATTGTTTCGGGAAATTTTAAATGATTGCAGCATTGCGATATGTTTGTTTATCCCTTTTTTCAACAGGCTGTAGATGCTAGATGCTCACAGGCTGAAATTCCGCTCTGTCTGTGCTCAGTATGAGTGAAGTGTGGCTCTGGGTACCATAGGACCTGAATAATTCATGCCTACTCTGACTCCTTCCATGTGTTTTAAATACTGGTTATAAACCAGGAAGCTATGAATCATTCATCAGAGGTGATTAAAGTTTGCTGTTAATTAACCCCTTATCCTTTTGCAGTAGTAAGGAGGTGACTGGTCCCTGCCCTGACCCCCTCAGACCACCTGCTCAGTCTTTCACTCCTCAATTCAACTATCTGTCTGTGGAATGTGAGGCTGTGTGTGTGTGTGTGTGTGTGTGTGTGTGTGTGTGTGTGTGTGTGTATGTGTCTGTGATTGTTTGTCTTTTCTAAAAATGGTCAATTCATTTGAGATACATTGATTTTTCCAAGAGTTTTTCCAAATTCTAAATCACCAAAAAAAGGTAATTTGTGTATAAGTGATATGACTTCAAAGACTGACACTGTATTGTTCAATATAAAAGATATTTCGCAACATGATTCGAGGGTTCTGATGTTAAATGTGCGTGTGTGTGTGTGTGTGTGTGTGTGTGTGTGTGTGTGTGCGTTTGTGTGTGTGTAATTGCCGTGACGAGACAAGATGTTGAGAACTTAGTAGTGCATGCCGTCAGGCCGCTTGAACGCTCCACGGATAGCCCACAGAGAGGAGGAGTGAGGGAGAGACAGAAGGGGGTAGGAGGATGAGAGGAAAAGAGAGTTAAAAAAAAAAAGAGCGAGAAACATAAATGAATAAACAAGGTTTTCTGTTTGAACAGCAGAGAACCTCATACAGATATCAGAAGGGGCAGCTGTGATATTGTGTACAGATTTTTAAGCAGAGTTTAAAAAAAACAATTCAGGCATTTTGTTGTTGAGGCTGTGCCTGTGTGTGTGTGTGTGTGTGTGTGTGTGTGTGTGTGTGTGTGTGTGTAAGGGCTAAGGTCTAATTACTTTAATAACAGCAGGTTAAAAATGGTAATCACTGGCTAATACAAAACATGCTACACTGGATAAAGTGTGTGTTTGTAAATGAGGAATCTGTATTCAGATTTAGGAAGTTAGGCCTGTGAATGTGGGAAGAAAGTTTTAACTTGACGATTGAGAAAAAAGGAAGAAGCAGTTTTTTTTTTTTTCTTTTTTTAATCAGTTTATTTTAAGAAGTTTACTGATGTGTTGTAGTGTGATGCTGGTCAAAAAAACATGGTTTAATGCAAACTATAAATCATCAAATTTTACACCGACCACCTGCACATTTATCAGCCAGCTCATATGACTCGTCAAAAGTTGACGCCTTTTGAATGGAGCCAGGGACTTTCTAGATCCAGCATCGAGCAGCCGCCAGTGTTATTGCACTTTAAAACACTTCTGCAATGGCTTCAGACCCAAGCTGACAATAGTTGCCGCTTGAGCTTGAGAAAAGAAATATTCTTGGCAAGAATAAATAAGCTATATGGGCTGAACTCACCCTATCTGACAATCTTCAAAAACACAAGCCAATGGGACAAGATCTGCTGCTCTAACTTATCAAATAGTTGAAAAATATTAGATGACTGTGACTTTCAAACCTACAGTAAAACACTCCCACTGCCAGTCTTATAGAGATGTCATAGTTTGCTACAGATATATATTTTTATATATAATAGTGAAAGTTCTCCCATGTTACTTACCTGTTGTACCCACCATTCCTTTCTGGTTTTTTTTTATTTTTGCAGAGATTCATCTTGGAGACAGAAAGCCGTAATGTCCTAAGGAGCAGCAAGGAGACGAGGCCTCCGAGGACCTTGTTGATCTCTGTCAAGTGAGCTGCATTTTAATTAGAGTGCCAGGGCGAGCAGACTGCGGATAAACACTATGTGCTTCATATTTTCTTGAGAGCTTTTCATGAACGTATTCCGGGTTTATACTCTTAATAGGTAACCTGGTGGTTCTTCCCAGGGTTCCCCATATGACCACGTATTTGTTTGATCACAGGAAGTGCATGAAACCCATGACCCCAATTATAGGTGTTAATTAGGGATGGCATTCTCATGAAAATATATGATTCTCCTTTTTTGCTGGGAACACCATTGAACCCTCTCAAGGATCCTTGACCCCATTGTGAGAGCCACAGCGGTCCAGACTCTCCTTCACCAGTGCTGTTAACCCGAAACCCGATCAAGCTTTCTAACTGCCACAATGTTCTCTTTGCAAAGGCAAACTGTCGGCACGTCGGTGATTCTTCGGACAGTGTATCGTTGACGTGGCTTTGGGACTGACGGAGCGTGTGTGTGTGTGTATATACGTGTGTGTGGCTGCTGGTGGTGGTGGTGGTGGTAGGGGAGTGACAGGCAGTGACGGTGGGTACACAGCATAACCTTTAGAGTGGAGCCACAGGAGCATGACGGCCAGGCTCGAAGGTAACGGAGAGAAAGACAGCACGAGGTGTGTGTGTGGGGGTTGCTGGGAGGAGAAGGAGAAAGTCGACAGGTAGGGGAGAGAGGAATTTATATGTATTTGTGTCATCTTTGCTTTGCTCTGTCCCACTCCAAAACTGTTAGCAGCAAAGCGATGAGGTCGATTGAGGGTGGGAAAAAGTTTACCACTTCTGGGGAACATGCCTTTTTTTGCTTTCTCTCACAGAGTAAAATTAAAAGATTAATAGTAATCTTTGCCCATGTGTTATAAATATCGATCTGATGTATAATCCAAAGATTAGGAGACTTGATGTGGCTAACTCACACTCTGCTGCTTTCTTGCATTTTAACAAGAATTGTTAACTTTGTCCACCAACCAAACTCTGTCAATGCACAGATGATGTCTCCTTATTGTATGGTAAAGTCCACCTGAAACAGCATTCGGAGAGTATTGTGATGTTTTGTCCAGCATAAACCCTACAGATGGGGCAAAACACTGGAAGGACATATTATTATACTGTAAAAATAAAGAACCAAATCTTCATCACATAACTAATCTAATTATTTTAATTGCCAAGTTTCATTTCCATAGAGCTAAATTCTCCAAAGCTCAAAACAGAACCATTTGACACAAAATCTCAAATGGTGTAAAATTTAATCCATCTAGAATATAAAACTAGTATATGTTTATTTAATTTATTTATATATTATTGTATAACAATTTTAAGATAGATGAAACTATTGAGTGTCAAATTTACAGGGCTACTCCACATGACATTTTTTTAATTTGTGATATTGTTTGTTTATATCTTTATATTCTATAAAAGTTTGTAATTGTAAATGACTAAATGTGTATTGCAAATTTGAGGATAAATCTAGTGGCTAACTTTAAGCTGTTGTTCTATTGTGGAGGTCCATTTGCCTTGATTGACAGGTGGATATAATGATGCTGTTTGATACTATGTTGATCCAATTTTAATATAAGAAAATTCCTGAGGGATTTGCCTAAATATTATTGACTAGTCTTGATCCTTGCTGACAGACAGATGCAAAGCAAACTATTTTCCAATATCTTGCACTGATTGGTGGCTGAAAACAATAGTAGGCTACAAATTTCCTTCAATCTGAAGAAAAAAAAAAAGAATGTTTACCTGCTCTTTTGCATCAGTGTAATCTACAGTGTGAGTGTTAAAGATCTGAGTGAATTTCCCTTATTCCACCATGACTTAATTACACAGGGAGACTTCGTCATTATTCTTGTCCGGCGGCACTGATGCTAATTAGTTTCTCTGTACACACGCGAGCACACACTCTCTACATATTCAACGTCAAGGCACCTATTTACACTTTGCACATGCAGCACAGACACAGCTGAGTGTCTCACTGCAACATTTTTCTCATTAGGATCGTTGTCCCGTCAGCCGAGGCTTGGTGAATAATTTATAGATATTGGATAAGCAAGTTGGCAGAGGATGTGTGCGTCCAGCCGAAGTCCCTGGTGTGAGTTTTTAAGCTTCCTGGAGTCACAGGGGTCTTTCTGCCAATACTGTCCGCCAGCTAAGATCAGCTGTTCTTTCACAGTGACAGGTCCCACATACTGCACACACACACACACACACACACACACACACACACACACACACACACACACACACACACACTTTTTCATATACACATATTTATTTACATTATATATTTCCCTGACATAATGACAGGTGATTTTGCATATTTGTCAAATTAAATATTTGGTTAATGCAAAATGAAGGTATTTTTTTAACATTATTTTTAACGTGGGTCCCATTCTCCTTATGGCAGCCTTTCTCACTGTGAAGATGGTTAAGGTCTGGTTAGATTTAGGATCAAAGAACACTTGGTTAGGTTTGGAGAATGGTCATGTTGATCAGGTTAAAGGGACATGTGGTGTGGGTAAATGTTACTACTCCCTTAATGTAAGGCCTGTCGACATCGCAATAATAATAATAATGATGATAGTCATGGCTAGGGGAGGATTGTATTTTTTTTCCAACTAATGATTGGAATTGTGACATTTGTTCAGAACAGAAAACAAACAGCTTGTTTCTGCATCAAGTGGCCCAAAAAATCTATTTAGGTATTGTTATATTTAATTGGTATGACTCAGATTATTATGGAAAATATTTTAGGAAGTAAAAGGTTTTGGTCAGGAGAATTTAACTTTTTTGTGTATGCCAAGACTTTCACTTTCGTTAAAAAAAAAAGGAAATTTCCCTTGACGTCTGCACACGTGCTGGCATGCATACAGTGCACAAGTTAGCTATTACCCTTACCCATAATGTAAATTAAATCAACATGTTCAAATACATAGAGTATGCATGCACATACAGTACATATGCACAAACACACACACACACACACACACACACACATAGCTTGGACCTAGGCCTGTGACTATGACAAGCCCTGCTGTCTGCCTCAGTCCTCTCCGAGGCTTTGGAAGAGGATGGGGAGGAATGCTAAGGAACCAGGGGAAGCCAAGCATACAGTTCCACTGTGGGGGTGGAGGGAGGTGGAGGAGTGAAGAGAGCGAGGGGTGGGGAGAGGTGGATGCTGCTCACCACACAACTCTTTCTCTCTTCCCTTCCCTTCCTCTTGCATCCTCTTAGTCTGCAGTCTACCCCAAGCAGTCATTCAAGCAGTGGAGCATCACTTTTGTCTATTTTATATATTTCTCTTGCTTTACTGCTTTCATTCTCTCTTCCTGCTTTCATGTTCCCTTTAAAAAATCTTATTGTGGTTGCAAATGATCTCTACCACTACTGGACCCATCAGTCTTATATGTTTTGTGCACAAATAATGCTGCCTTCACATGCTATGGCAAAGATGATCCTCTGACTTATGAAGTGTAAATTATGAATGTGTTCCAGCACTTTTTTGTCGTGGTGAAGTAAAAGAGGGTGGACCCATAACAGTATTTTTTAAAAACGACAATAAGTGTAAATGGATATGTTATTAGAATGATGTATGCTCCAGCATGCTTTAGGCTGCACACTAACCAGCTAAAAGCAGGGGAGAATGTTTAACACAATGCATCAATACCATTTACAACACTTTGGCTGCTTCTGCAATGTCGACAGGTCAAAGTTTATCTCATCTTGTCAGTTTGTGTAGAAAAAAAAAGTTTTTTCCTCTGACGTAAGTGTTTCTTCGTGTGCATTTTTGATGTCGGTTTTTGGCATTTGCAATGATTACCATAGGAGGTTAAGCCACAAGGACCTCATGTGGTTGTGGTGATTCACAATTTTTTGATAAATCTATTTTATTCCGCCATTGGAACTGCTCCACAATTTATCAACACCTGCTTCAGTGTGGAACATTAGATTTCCAGGAATCAACTAGAGCTAAAAGCAGGGTTTACCTAGGTTTTCCTGGTCGAGGTCTTCATTCCATAGAGCAGAAGTTTTATCTCTTGCAGTTATCATGAAAGGGGAAAGGAAACAATGATTGTGCAATGATTGTAGTTGTTAGTTTTATTTCCATTATCAGACTCACTTACAAAACTGCAAAGATAAATGGGGCCTCTTAGAGAAGCAGCTCTAGTGTGTGTGTGTGTTTGTGTGTGTGTGTGTGTGTGTGTGTGTGTTTGTGTGGATTTGTTTCCTGTTAAAATTCTCCACAGCAGGTGTCAGCTGAAGAAGGAGGAACAGAGGCAGAGACATTGGAGGAAGAAGGCAATTACTGTTGTGGAGCGTTTTTGTTTTGTTTGTTGAAGCTGCATTGTGTGGCCTGATGCTAATGAGTGGGCTTCTTAATATGTGTGTGTGTGTGTGTGTGTTTGTGTGTGTGCGCGCGATGGTTTCTGGGGTCATCTCAATAGACAGTGTTGACATTCTCTCTGATAGGCCCCCAGGCTGGACCTGGTACCACAGCACGGTTTGATATTGATCTGCCTGCACATCCACACTTTTCTCAGTTTTCCTTTTTTTCCCCCAGACTCAACCTTGTAAGTTGTTTTTTCTTTAGTTTAGTTTAGTTTTTGTTTTGCTTTTGTATCTGTGTCCATGTCAACTTTTCTCTCTGATTTCTGATTTAGCTTTTTATTGACTCACTTTTCAAAAATTCAAGAGCTTGAAAGAGCAATGTGTTCTGAGCAAATGTGCTGTTATTACTGTGGCATTCTGGGAGCAGTTGGTTGCAGCCAGAATTATTTTAAAGGAAAGGTTCACAATTTTTTTAATAAAATCAGGTGAACACTGAGCATGGAAACAGGCTAGTATCACAGCTACAGCATTTTATACATTGAAAGCACATATATTTAGTAGGAAGAAGGGGAGGAATAATTAGAGCAAAAATCCTGTTTCAATGACCATATGGACACCTGATTATTGTCTTAATTGCAATACAGGTCCTTTAAAGGTCCCAGTTCATTACCCATTTTTATTTTATTATTACTTTTTTTTCATTTATTTTACTTTTACTCTTGATACGGTCTAGAAGTTACATAAACAGTCCTATGGCTCAAACACACACGGCCTAGGGTTAGAAACTTTGCTGTTTGCTGGCTCAAATGTAATTTCTTGACTTTGTGACTTTTTCCCTCATCTTCCAAGTGAAAATCAGCCAATCAGAAGAAAGCCTCCTGAATATTTATGAGATGATGGCTTGAAATAAAAGCTTGAGAGAGCTCTGTAAAACCACACCGAGCTGATGTTTTGTACTATATCTTTTGTGATATATCTTGATATGAGTATCAAAACTTTAAATGAAAGACTGAAAATTACATGACATGTGACCTTTATGGTATTGGGACAAAGATAAACCTCCAGTTAAAAAAAATGCACATCTGCCCATAACATCTTCCTGACAAAATATTGTATAGAAGATAGGATTTATTTAAAATCAACATTTAAATATAATCCATAATATATATATATATATATATATATATATATATATATATATATATATATATATATATATATATATATATATATATATATATATATATTGTGTTTGCTTACTTTTAGTCGTGTTGTTCATCATCTGAGGCTGTGGAGAAGAACACTGGGATTAGGCCTGTATCTGATATGAGAGTTGACCACTGCGATCATGCACACACTTATCCGTGTATACCTCAACACCTCGCTGTGTCGACTGTAACTGTCACCTCTGCCTGTGAGTGGCTTGGTGTATGTGTGTGTGTGTGGGTGTTTGTGTGTGTGGGTGTTTGTGTGTTTTGGCTCAGTGTGGGTTAAGAGAAAGGGAGAGAGAATTATTACTCCCCTCACTTTGATGTCCAAACGAAGCCCCTCAGATTCCTCCAGACTAACACCTCCCTAAGGAGCAAGGATCAGACAGTCTGCAAAAGGGATGAACCTGTGTGTGTGTGTGTGTGTGTGTGTGTGTGTGTGTGTGTGTGTGTGTGTGTGTGTGGTGGGTGTGTGGGTGTATGTGTGTGTGACCAGGAAATGGTTTTGGATATGTTAGCATGGACAGAAGGACCGAACACCACTTCCTCTCCTCTTTTATATTTCTTTGAGCCTCCAGCTCATCTTTGCCGCTCTCCATCTTCATTGTGAATATAGCCCGATGCGTCCATTTCCCCTTTTAGTCCTCCAGTATACCTTCCGACTGTTAATTGCCTCTGTCAACACCAGCGGCCTTTTCTTTGACTGTCTGTCTGCTTTTTTTTTTTTTCTTCTGCTTTTTTTGCCCACCTCACCGTTAAAAGGTGAATACTTTCAGCATCCTGCTTTTGTCTATGTTGCTGTCTCTTTTTGACACTTTTCTCCCGGGTGTTTCATAAACCCTTCCTCCTCTCCGTCTCTCATCCTCTCACCTCCACAGAGATGGTCGCCAAAACATTTATTTAAAAAAAAAAAAAAAAAAAAAAAAGCACACTTGTATGCCTCCCTCCAGCCATTTCGCTTTCCTCCCTCTCCTCATGTCTAGCTTTCATATCTCTTCCTTTCTTTTACTCGTTTGTATCCAGCCTGGCGAGAGCAGGGACGTGAGGTGCATTCTCCTTCTGACTTATTACTTAATTTATTTGTCTCTTCCTTTCATCCGCCTTGCTTTTTACCATCTTTTCTGCACCAGACTGATGGACAGACAGATATTTTAGAGTCTGTTTTTTACATTTTATCATGCCGTCTTGTGTGTCCATATCCATGTGTCCCTTTCTCGAGGATCACAGTTGTTACTGTCCGCTGTCACTGAGTCAAGTGAGGTGGTCTCTTGTCGAACGGTTTTACACGTTGTCGCCCCTGGAGCCGGCTTTCTCTGGAGCCCAGTGGACCACGGCGTGCCGTATCTATTTCCATCCCTCTCCCGCCCTGCCCCTTGCTGACGCCACAGGCGGCCCCCCTGGTACCATGACTGACCCCCTCAGTCAGCTCTCATCAGCTGGATTGACACCTGTCAATCAAGTGTCGTGGGCCGCGCTGTGACGGGGGGAGGGGAAGTGTTGATGGACAGCTGCTATGTTTGTGTGGGTGTTTATGTGTGTTTATGCTCATCGACGCGGTTCCCCCCGCACGCTCGTCACTGCTTTAATATTAGAGCTGTCCCCATTAAACGGCGCCAATTGATCAGAACGATGACACTGGCCGACAGAATCGTTATTTTGGATTACTTCTCAAAAGGAAAGTGATGTAAAAGAAGTGCTTAATTGCTATAGATTTGTATGATGTCAGTTGAGCAGCTAAATTCATTTTATACCTGCATCCTGGGTTAAGGGAATATTTCCACATGTTCAAATGGTTTGTACTGAGTGACCCAAAAAAAAAAAAAAAAAAAAGAAGCCAAGCAGCGATTTCTCAGCTTGCCTCTCTTTGTTGTGACACGGCCGTTGTTTAGCTGCATTATTATTCTCCATTGCTACCGAAACACTAATGACATAGCATTTCAAATGGTAGCCCTCTGTTTATGGTTGCCAGGTTCATATTTAACCCTCATTCTACACTTGTGGACAATGTAATGACTGAACTATATGACCCTGTGAGGCAGGAGGAGAGAAAACAACCTTCTAACAATATTTCCCCTGCAAGAGTGTCACAGCCTGATATGTTAAATGCAGTTTAGATTCATGGATTCCATGGAAGAGATAATGTGAATGCACCAAATGTGAACAATTTTAATTAAAGCTGCTGTGGTGGATGAAATATTGAAATCGATTATTTAAGTATAAAGATCACAATGTAAAAAAAAATAATCTAGCACAGGTGAAAGTTCTGCATTCACCTTCTTATTTAGGTAAAGGTTTTATAATTATTATCTCTACAATAGAGCTCAAAACTGTCCGCTTTCAGTGTCATATTTATTGTTTCATTAACTTTTATGTTCTCAAAGTGAAACTCATTTTAGCAAAAGTATATACCGTGGGGTAGCTGCATCTATACAATATATTGATCAGGTAACGTGTATTTGCAAAGATAGCATTAACAACTGAAAAATGCAGTAAGATGTTAAATATTTCAATTACAGTGTAGAGTTATAAGGTAAATTGTACAATACATTACACCCTACCACTGAACTAATACAACGTTTATGCCAATTTTTTTAATTTAAAAACTTAACATAATATCTATGGATTTTTATATTGGTATAGGCTATAATGAGGCATGTTGCAATAAATTTGACTTTTCAATCATTAATTATTATAGTTCTGCCAATGCTCATACATCACAAAGCAGAGGACTAAGGAAATCACATAGCAACATTGTTCTAATGATTTTAATCTTTAACCAAAAATAAGGATGAACCGAGGTGCAGTTTGTATCCCGTGTATAAATTCATTAATGTAACCCTCAGGCCGCTGTCACCAACATCCTCATATCAGTGCAGCGGCTGCAGAGAAGCAAACATGCGATGGAAAAGTTCCTGTTTTGAGTCTCGGCATCATCTGCGAGATGTAAGGTGCATGAAAGTAGCTGCTGGAGCTACGACTGCAGCGGATAGCGTCTCCTTACTGGGAACCACCCAGGTGTAAATACAAGTTGAGGAGAACTGGAGCGGCCTGCTTGACTTCCTGTGAATTACATTCACCACGCTTTGTTGGAACATCACCATGAGTTGCTTCATTTCCCCAAAAACAAAAAGCAAAAATATTTCTTTTTGGTGAATCAATAGATCAGCTTGCTTAGCAATTCATCATTATATGTAATGGACACCTTATTATGTGAGCACAACACAATTAAGGCTGTGATTTATATGACTTCAAATTAACATATCAATAAGCCTTATAGGAAATGTCTCATTAATTAGTCACCCCTTAATTGGCCCTGAATCCCATTAACAAGCTGTGTGTGTTAACTGTGTGTTCATTAATAATATTACAGTGCCACCTAGATTTGCTTGGGCAAGCTAGGATTAGTTTTTAACTATTGTTGCCACTGTGTGTGTGTGTGTGTGCGTGTGTGTGTGTGTGTGTGTGTTAGGGTGAATGATATGACACCTATGCCCGTGCTGATACACAGGCTGCTTTGATCAATGGCGCCTGGCATTGGAAGGGGGGGGGCTTGAGGTGGGGGGTTGGGGGGTCTGAGCCTCCCACTGGTGCTGATGAAGACGAATGAGCTAACAAGACATGACAGAATTGCTTTTGCAAAGAGGGGTGTGTGTGGCGATGGGGGGGGGGATTGAACGCTGTATCGTGATGTTGTGTTGGGGGCGTCTAAAGGGGCAGGTTGATTTATTGTTCCAGCAGCAGATAGCCACCGTTTTACCAGCCTTCCCTCCCTTCTTATTCACCAGGACCCTTCAGGCTTTAATTACAGCCCCCAGCATCCTCCATTCTTCCATCTATGTCCTTATTAGCGGAGTCATACCACACATCATACATCCGTGCTGGCAGAGGACAACAGCATATATGAGCCAGAGCCTGGGGAGGGGGGTGGTGCTGCCCAAAATGTCAGGGCCCTGTTGATTTTGCATTCCATTACAACCGTGTGGTCAGGAAAACGAGCGACACATACAGAAATAGGAGAGAGTAATGAAGCAAGGGGACTTATGGTCAAAGGAAGAACTAGGGGTAAAGGAATGAAATCGACGAGAGGAGCAATACAGGCCGATTAAGATATGTACATAATGGGAAAGAGGGATAGGAGATGACAAATTGAGGAATAGAGCAATCCTCAGAGAGAGGAGGAGGGGTAAAGACATGTTAAATGGTGTGGGAGGCCTGAGAGCAAGGTGGAGCCAGCTGAGCCAACCTGAAGAATTCATAAAAAGGCCTCTAGAAGAAACGGGAACAGAAAGCATTAAGATGAAAAGGAGGAACGAGGGAAAAAAAGCAGGAGCAGCAGTTGACCAATCCGCCAATTACCACATTATTTTCACAGATTTGTTAGTTGGTTCTAAGATGAATATGAATAATCAAAGTACACAAGACTCCGCTGCACCAATAACTGCACAAATAGCTGTGTAGGTTTATATTAGTGACTCTGCAGTAGAAAGGCGAAAGGGAGCAGGGTGCTGGTGGTGGGGGGGCGGCTCACAACGCACAATTTATCACTATATTGCCATTCGCTCTCTGAAATATCATTAAGCTGATTAAACTGCAATAAAATCTAACAAAATTTGCAGCGACACTTTTAGCGCATGATTTATTAGGCGGTGGTTTTGCATGTGCTTTTCCAACCCTGATAAACACAGTGAGGGGAAAAAAATCAGATGCTGCTGCCACCTGTTGGGCTGATGGGAGCCCAGTCACAGAGAGTACAAATGAACAGGATACAGAGTGAAATCAGGCAAACTGCTGACAGTAAAATGTGGCTCTGCTGCGCTGCTTGTCTTGGATTAGGCTTTGCTGTAATCACAGGCAATTCATTTTCCAACCAAATTTCTTGAAATCCTGTGTTAATACTTGAATTCAAAGTGAGTTTTTTTCATATGTTTCCGCACATCTCAGATAATTACATGCTTTGCTGGACCAAATGTTGATGTAAACTTGATGACTGAACATTATGACATATTTGCTTTGCAGAGAATAAGAGAGAAGTGAGGATAAATGAAGAAAGGATGATGTGGAATAAAGCCACTACCAACAAAAGAATAATCATTTTCATTATTAAATAATCTGACTTTACTCTAAAAATTGATTAATGATCTAAAATTGAAAATGTCTGAAAAATGTGTGAAATTCCAAATCACATTTTCCTGTGTCCTGCATGTTATCAAAGAAGACTAAGACATTTACTACAAATTCATATTTAAAAAGATTGAACCAGTGGAGTTGAATGCATATTTGTTTAAAAATGACTCAAATTATTGACCAACTATCAGAATTATGGTCGACTGATTTTCTGTCAATAAATATTCTAAACTGTTATTTCAGCTCTAACACAAAGATCCCAGGACACCTCAGTCCGATCATTCTGCTTTAGGTCCTGTTGGAGATATTGTACCATGAAACATGGTCGGACTCAGCAGCACTTAAAAGAAAATTACTTCAATGATTACAGCTCCAACAGATGAGAGAGAGTGAAAGATGAGATTGTGTCAGAAATAGAGAGAAAAGTAAAGGATGAAAAAAGTAACACTTGTCATTAAAAAGGTTTTATAATCTGATGTCAGAAGAAGCTGAGGCTCACAATTCTAAATGTGATGCTGTTTATTTTCAATCTTCAATTTCAATTAAATACCCCAATAGAACCCAATTTGTAATCAATGAGAGCTGATGTGATTATCTAACAATCCTGGGCTCTCTCACCAAGTGTAATATAATTATTGACCGTATATTTCAGATAAAGAGGAAGCAAGTGAGAATGAAATAATATCCAGTCCACATTTCACTGCATTAGCTGAGGTGGAAGTGTTTTTTGTTGAACTGGTGTCGTATTGATCCGTATGGTTTATTACAGGCTGTGCGAGTGTTAACTCTGTCTGGGAAGACAGGAGAGGGGATTACCTGGAAATGGTCCTATTGATCGGGGGTTGGCCTCAGGAGAGGGCTGCCTGTACGTCACTCAACCCACCAGAGGCAAATAAATATCAGAGACGCTGCACAAACCCCCCCTGAGACGTGTGTTTATGACAAGCTGCCTTTTGTCCACAGTGATAGATCTGCATCAGAGGTCATTTTACTGAAGGGGGGGGGGGTCCTGACCTTCACAGGCGTCATGAGCTCATGATCACATCGATAGCAAAACGTTTAATTCACAACTATCATGATGTATGTGTCTGTCTTTGTAAAAAACAAATAGCGTTTAGATCTTGAAAGGGAAACTAATCAATAGATCTCAATCCTTCAAAGGCCTATTTGGGGGTCAGGTTTTGCAGATTAAAACATCTACAGTATAATCAGTGGTTTTATGTGGTGCTGCCAACAAGTGACAAACACACTCACTGATTTGGTTTATTAAGTTCAGTCTATTTTCTCAGTTTTAGGACTGAAACCACTTTCAGTGACAAATCTCCATTTTTTGACAATAATTTATTGACAGACTTAACTCCAAAACATCTCCAGATATTCCCCCAGGAGTTACACCTACAGTGAATATTGGACTTACGTGTTCATCGGGTGGCCAGCTTTGGTAACAGGTTCACCATATCAAGTTAAGATGTAATAATGTCACCATTGTATAGCTTGTTTCTGCTGCCACCAAATGGCCAAAAAATCGCGGTTGTGCAGGGTGAGGGTTATGGGAAATGGTACAGAATGTATTATGTCAATAAATTTTAATAAGCTTAATTCACCAAATTCCCTTCTAACCTTTACACCTTACATTGTTACAGTAAGGATGAGTCACAGTGACGAACGCAGAGCATTTTTTTGTAGGTTCAACAAGGCCCAGGTTTGTCCGCCAGTCTCAGAAACTAATCCAACTACTAAGCCTGACACCCCCCTGTGTGTGTGTGTGTGTGTGTGTGTATGTGTGTGTGTGTGTGTGTGTGTGTGTGTGCGTGTGTGTGTGTGTGCTCAGACATGAGAGTCTTTCCAGTCTAATTCCTGTATGCTGACATCAGTGACCCTGTTTCCCTCACAACGCACCCCCTATAGTGCACCTGGAGATATACAGTAACAGGGTTACCACAGATTTTTCAAATAAAGTTTGTTTTAAAATCATGTTTTTATTTCGTTATGAATCATTTGAAGTGACAGGTCACTCTAAAATCAAAAATACATATATTGCTTATAGAGCTATTTTCCACCTAGGCTGTCCCTTTTAACCATTACTTATTTTATGTTATATGAGCCATCTCTCTAAATACTGACAAATTGATATATACTTATATATGTACCTACAGGGGATAGATGAAATAAAAGGAAATGGTATTACGTGTGAAACAATCTAATATAACAGTCCTGCACATTGCATTGGAGATTTATGGGGTCCTGCATAGTTTGTAGTTTGGTAGCATCATTATTATTTTTATTGAAGATGTTTCAGTGATGAAGGTCATGTCCATACTATGAAATAGAGATATCAAAGCTATTAATACACATCAGATCCTCAGTGGTTTCTTCAGGAGCAGAGACAGTATGATGTTGTGGTACCTCATAGTTACACTGCTGCTGCTGTGGCTCAGTGTTAAAGGTGCATATATAGTGTGGATGTTTGATTCTTTACGGATATCTCAAGCTATAACCTGCTGGTGGAAGACGTGTCAATTGAAAAGAGAGAGTTTGAGTTGAAAATCTCTGAGCAGTCTGCTAAATTAAAGGTGTTATAGATTTCCACAAGTTTCAAAAGAGATCAATCCAAACAGAGGGCCATAAAATAGAAAATAATGTAGGATACTTCACATTATAAATAGAAACACAACACATAACACAAGCTTAGTTGTTTGGGATTCTGTGTCTTCCCTCCTCTATAGTCACTGTCTCATACTTCACTCAAGCTGTTCTGACTATTCAAGTGTATCTACAATACTTGTGATAAAATCCACGGATCCTGGTTTTAGCTTGTGATAACATGTATTATAAATTACATGGGGATTTTAACAAATTAGATAATCAGTGTTACATGTGATTCTGCGACTAAAGCTTTACATCAAGAGCACCTTAAATGTATCCAAATCATTGGGAATAATAAAATTAACATAAAATGTGCTGATATGAACCTTGTTCTCTCTGACTAAATTGGATTGTGGATTGAAGTGTGATTATTTGCCTACATCCTCACCGTAATTTCAATTACTGCGACTTTAACAAAGAGGTCAAGCAGGTGTCTTTAATGTTTACTTGGATTACATGAAGAAGAACCCCCAAAAAATCTTAAACCAATAATGGATCCTTTTAACCTAAGTGAGCAGCCAAGCAAAAAACCTCCAGCTCTAAGAATAATATAATAATAACAATTGACTGGCCTACCTCTTCTAGACAAAGTCCCAAACATCATTTTTCTATTTCTAAGACAGCTAAACATACATCCTACTGTGATCAACTTCAAAAAACATGGCATTCATAAGTCCAATCTGCTCTAAAAGAGTGTCACTGAGTCATAGTCCTATCTCATGAAGTGATCAGATCTTGATGATATGCTTGGAATTCCTTACCTACCAACAGATTAGTGACTCGCCTCGCTGGTAACACACATGTAACATGTGTCTGACTATTCATGGAAGTACAGTGCATTTTTGTCTGTGTAAGTCACTGCTTCTGTAATGACCTGTGTAAGTGACCCTTAGTCTAGACACCAGACTGACTGGAATTACAGGCTCCTGGGTGAAAGATGCAGCTCTCACACTGGGAGAGACCAGTTTTACTTTACTTTGATAAAATATCTCTTAAATGAGTCAATATACTTTACGTTTTAAACATGAATTATCTAAATAACAAACACATTTATGTATTAATATAATGGATATTCATTGTACAGAAATCTGCATTATTCTAAATAAATTGCTCGTTTCACTGCCCTGTCCCTTGAAATGACTTCTTTAAGAAAATGTTTAAACTTCGACTTGTGATGGTACTTTATGTTCAGAAAAGAAAAAAAAAAAGTAAAGCAGCATTGAAGGGCCCTTGATGGTGAAGGTGATGGTGATTAGGATGATGAGGTAAATTTTTTTAAACACTTTTTTGTTACAGATGACTAAAAGTAAACAAAGCTGTAGGAGTAAAATTTTACAGCTCAAGCAAGAAGGACCAGAATGCAGAGGGTATAAGCAAAAACAATATTTTGTCAAAACAACTAAGTGCAAGAGAACGTGCCTTGTGGGAAGCAGGACTAGATTCTCCTCGACTAGAAGAACACACAGGTGACGCATGGAAACTGAGAGAATGCCCAGACGCTGAAAGAGTGGTTTGTCTGAGCTTAAGAAGACAACACTGAACAAGCAGATGGGCGACAGGAGTGCAGCCTCACTCCTGAGGAGGCCGGCCCCACCCCTACCCATGCAGACGAGAGACACGAGTGAGCAAACAGCAAAAGAATCAGGACCATATCACACTGTAACAGTAAAAAAAAAAAAGTTGAGGAAATAAATAGCTGCAACAGAAAACAGTCTCTGGAACAGAAGTAAAAATCTATACTTTGTGATGAATTTTACATTTAAAGAAATAATGTGAGGTTTGTACAGTTAGAAGGATTGAAATCATGTGATTCCATCAATTCATGGCTGGACGTTGACGATGCAACTGCCTTTGACATCTCTGAACGTGGCGCAGTCGAAGTCGACCACCATCGTCCTCTCTCCAGTTTTATAGGGAACGAAGAGGATCTGGACCATGACCTGAGTGTTTGGCTTCAGATCAGGAAGACTGGACGACACAAACACACAAAAATAAACTCCATACCTCATTCATCACTTTATTTCATGTTGTTAAGAAAACTGCAGACAATTCACTTTTCTGATCAGACTATGTTAAAACTCTGATGAAGTGGAGATCATATATTAAACATTAATTAAACAAATAGTAATTATACCCCTATAGACTGAAACACTCTTATAACCTTATAAGATTATTATTCTAAGAACAATTAGCAAGAAGTAACCTGCCTTGAACGACACACACACATACACACACACACACACACACACACACACACACACACACACACACACACACCCACACACACCCACACACTGACCTGCAGTCTATCTGCTGTCTCAGCAGGCCGCTCCCAGAGGCACTGAGGGAACATTCCTTCAGTGTCTCTTCCACCGGGTTCAGAAATATCACCTCTGCTTTCGCCTCACGGTTCAGTCTGACCTGGCCGAGCACCTGACACACACACACACACGCAGCAAACACACACACAGTTGGATCATGTATGTCAATGTTTTCACTGATTCCTCTTGGATTCATGGTAATGACTTTAACACCATGAGGTTAAAATCATGAATCAATACGTTAATTCCTACCAGTAAAAAGAGAACAGAGAAGCTTTGGTTCATATTGTTCTCTAGACATTAGAACAGTTTAGTTTCCCTGTGCTAAAATTTAGTTAAATGTTCCAGGAAAGTTTCTTGAATGTTGGAAGAACTAATTTCTGATATAAAAACTACATTATTGTTACATTCTGGAAACAAAAATATGTACAATATTCATAGAATGTGAAGTGAAAATGCTATGGGAAACTTATGTTATTGATGGAAAGTTAGTATGAGATTAGTAAGAGGTGACAGCTGAATCCTCAGATATATGATTGAATTTATGACCTCTCAGGTGATTGATCACAGATATATGATTACATATATGATGTGTCAGCTGATCGATCACAGATTCATTCTCAGTCAGTCAGTCTGTGAGGTTATTGATTTATTTATTTTTGGAGGGCTTTTTATGCCGCTATTGATATTATCTGAAGACAGGTATAAATGTCAGGGGACTTCTGGTTGAGTTGTGTACTGACCGTGACGGAGAGGGGCGGGTCAAGAAGCACCACGTCTTGTTCAGCCAGGTATACGTTTTCTGGACTCGACTGGTCGGTCACAATGGCGGAAACCTTCATGCTGTCACATTTCTGCATGTGTTGGTGGTAAAGTGAGTACGGGATGAGTACAGGGACGGACAGAACTGTGGAGACACAGAAGACAAGGATTTAAAGGACCAGTCAGGTTCAGGTCGTTTCATCATTTTACAGTTGACTGGTTAAATATTAATGTTTCTGTATTTATACCACAATGTAGAAATGGGAGTAAACAACATCTATTATTGTTATTATTATTATTATTTTGAATTTAATTATTTCAGGAACCTTTCCCAGGCAGCAGCATCTTCTTCTTCTCCTCCGACTGGATGCTTGTCACTTTCAGAGCGTTGTACATCTTCGCCTGGACGCTGATGTTGACAGACAACTCTCTGGAAACGCTGTCATCACTTTGCAGCAGCAGATTCAGACGCACGTCTTTACCATTCAGAGGCCTGAACTCCTGCACGAACAAACACAGACACACACACACACACAAGCTGTTTTTTTATGATGAAAGTTCATTTTATATACCCATGTTATCCCACAGCGCCTTATAGTTCACGCGGCCCTTCCTCACCTATTTCCGTCTGAAAAAAAACAAAATAAAAAATATCATCTAACATTTCTCAAAAACCACACGCTAAGATGTTAGATAGTGTAGCTGCTACTTTATTCCTTTGTGGCCATTGTAAGAAAAGTTCATGAGTGCTGCCATCTTTATCCCTTTCAGAGGAGAACACGGTACATGCTATCTGCAGCATCTTCAGTATGTACTTCAAGATGTGTTCACATACCCACAGGAAATACCAGTATTTGTTTGTTCTATTTAAAATTGGCTCAACCCCCTCACTCCCCTAGTCACACCACCTTGCCTAGCAAGTTTTCAGCAGGGAACCTTAATACTAAATTTGAGCCTCTGCACAAGAAACGCCCTGTGAATAACTGACCTCTTCAAACCGTAGAGACACAGGCAGCACAGCGACACTGGTTTCTGTGGTTCCTTCACTCGGGGTATCAGGTTCAGTGCCTGCACCCTCCAGATCGTCACTCTCAGGGCGAGAGTAGTCCCTGGTGATGGCGTGTTTAAAGACCTTCCTCTCCTCCGCCGTACCTGGAGGCAGCGTTTCAGTCAGTTTTGTTTGATGAGTCATGAGTCAGCATAAAGTCACCCTCTCTGTTTCTGTACTCAGTAATGATACAGCATAAAGTGACCTCTGTGCCTCAGTAAGTCATGAGCCAGCACAAACTCACCCTCTCTGTGTTTGTAGGATTCAGTGATGTTCATCCTCCGGAACGATGCCACAGATTTGGTGGAAATGTTGTGACCGACTCTCATTGAGTCAGAGAAAATGTTCAATTTAGATCCGTTGGCCAGGACCTGAAGAAAACATCAGAACCAACGTTATCTTTGTTTCACTAAATCAAGGGTGGCAAACCCAGGTCCTGGAGGACCGGTGTGGCTGCAGGTTTTTGTTCCAACCAAGCAGTAACACACCGGCCCTTCAGGACTGGAGTTTGACACATGTGCACTAAACATTCACTAAAGGCGATGCTGATGAGGTGTATAGGTTCAGGCGCTGGCCACTGACCAGCCAGTCGACGCAGTCGGCATTGACCTCTGCGAAGACAAACGGGACATCGTATTTGAGGTGTGTGTCTCCGTTCAGGATGGCTTTGACTGGAGCTGGTCCACAACAGTAAACTCCTACAAAAAAAAGCATTTACTGACAAACAGGAAACACTAACAAGAACACACACAAGGGCATGCTATGAGTTCTGTAGGAATTTATTCAACAAAAAATCTTTAATTAAAGAACACAAACATCACCTATGAACAAAGACAACAGTACATGTCCTTAATAATTTGATTATGTGCCACAGCCCTTCAGATGATGAAATTTAAGTATGTGATATGATCAGATACAGTTTCAAGGGATAAAGTTTTTAGAATTGACTGATCAATATTAATAAACATTACCATCACTCTTCTCCTGCGGTGTTGGATCCAGGACTTGCCATCCATCATATGTGCCATCTTCTGTCAGGTCTGGACGTCTCATCCAAGCCTCCACCCACACGTGATAGTTCCTGAAACACAGACCAGCTCAGACTCTGGAACTAGGAGACTAGAACAGCCTTGTGTTAACACATGTAAGAGGCTAACAGGATGTTAACATGTTAACAACATGTAAGCCTCATGTTAACATCCTGTTAGCCTCATGTAAACATCATGTTAGCCTCATGTTAGCCTTATGTAAACATCATGTTAGCCTCATGTAAACATCATGTTAGCCTCATGTAAACATCACGTTAGCCTCATGTAAACATCACGTTAGCCTCATGTTAGCCTCATGTTAACATCATTTTAGCCTCATGTTAATAACATGTTAGCCTTGTGTTAACATCATGTAAGCCCTCATATTAACATCATGTTAACATGAAATTAACATGATGTTAGCCTCATGTTAACATCACGCAAGCCCCATGTTAACATCATGTTAACATGAAATTAACATGTTAGCCTCATGTTAACATCATATAAGCCCCATGTTAAGATTAAGTTAACATGATATTAACATGATGTTAGCCTCATGTTAACATGATGTTAACCTGATGTTATCTTCATATTTACATCATGTTAGCCTCATGTTAACATGATGTTAACAGCACGTTAACATCATGTTAACATCAGGAACATCAGGCTGTGATCAGTAGTGTCTAAATGAATCTATAATCATATTTATATATACCTGTATATACCTGTATATATCTGTATATTGTTTTTTAATTTAATTTTTTAATTTTTTTTTTCCTTTTAAAATTTTTAAAAACATTTTTGTAACTTTCCTAACTGCTGCTGTAGCACTGTAAATGTCCCCACTGTGGGACAATAAAGGAGCTATCTAATCTAATCTAATCTAATCTAATGAAAGAGAAGGTGGATGATGTACCAGATGCTGTCATCGTTGGGTTTGTCTTTGACCCCGTAGTCGGGATGGTAAACGTCGATGGTCAGGTTCCTGTTGTTGTCGTGAGCTGACTGGTAGTTGGTGACTACACGGCAGGGGATTCCCAGCAGACGCATCACTGGAACCAAATGTAGTAATATTCGGTTTAGTCCACATCAGGGTATGAATGCACATCCGCAGCTGCTCATAAATTTGCATATTTTGCACAGAGATGTAGATTCTTATCTATCACCAATTAATCCAGAGTCCTGACAGACTCAACAACATAAAGACACCCGACCATTATGGCAGGAAGAACTTGAAAAATCAACATTATTGTATTACATTACAGCATCTAATAAAGCATCTGACTGGGCCCAAATTCTGCTACATGACAACATCCATAAACATTCACTCAGAAAAAAATAAGTCATTGTACAGGTGAATTAGGAGAAACTGCTGCTGTTTTAAAGGCAAAGAGGCTCAAACCAATTGTTCCAATTGTATAGATGCTGTTCCTGATATCTTGTTCACACTCAACTTTTACCTGAACACATGACTCCAGCGAACACCCAGCACTGTCCATATTTAACCGGCTCACAGTCTCTGTCATACCAGCACTGAAGGATCATGTGGCTGCTGCTCCAATGAGCCGGCAGGATGCCGTCCTCGAACCAGCCGTCCCAGCGTCCCACCAGGACGCCGCTGTCGTCCTGACAGTTGATCTAAAAGAAGAACAGTCAGGGAGGGTCTCATTTTATAGATTCTTTTACTAAAAGTTTAAGCTTACCTCCATGTTGTCCCAAATGTTAAAATCATAAAGTTACATAAAACAACATTTGCACAACAGGGCTTGTGGGAACACTTCAGAAGGGTTTATATTTACCTACCAGCAGGAACCTAGGAGTTATTATCAAATTTAGAGAATATTGTATTGAACAAAAAAATGCACAACATCATTAAGAATATACATTACTAATACATTATTTCTGTTGGATCTTTACCAAACAAAATCTTCAAACAGAAAGGCCCAACCAGCATATATCTCTGCGTCATGTTAATCCTGGACAACAATCAACAAATGTAGCTCAAAAAAGGCATGTTTTTAACAGATGTGTGTTACCATGGCGCTGACCACACGGCTGACGTAGATTGGGTTACAGCGAGCAGACACATCATCAGCTGGGTCTCTCAGGTGTTTGATGTTCTTGTCCAATATCTTCATACAAATCTTTACCATGTTCTCCTCAAACTGGAAAACAGACAGGAAGACAGACATGAAGATAGACAAGAGGACAGATAGGAAGACATACATTAAGATAGACAGGAAGACAGACAGTATGTACCTGTCCAAAGTCCCAGTTCATAGAAGTGATGTAGTTTCCACTTCCTCTGTAAATGATTCCTTGTTCATTCATGACATACTCCTTTCGCTCCTCCTCTTTAGGCAGAAACACCCAATCATCTAGAAACAATTAACACAGAAACACAAAGTCATCTAGAGACAATTAACACAGAAATACCCAATCATCTAGAGACAATTAACACAGAAACACCATCATCATCTATTATTAAGACAGAACACAGACAGACGGACAACGTACCAGGACACCAGGGGTTGAACAGCACTGTAACTGTAGCCAGCAGAGTCTCCTGGTCCCTGAACTTTACAGACAGCTGAAACTGGCCTATGGGGGCATCAGCTGGGGGGGTAAAGGTCAGGATCAAGTGGCCCGTTAGTGGTGAGGAGCTCTCATGAAGTTCTATCTTCCACGCTGCCTTTGCTGTTGGTGAACGCTGCATCTCGGGGATACTCATGTGTGACATGGTGCCCTGGTCCTCTGAAGGGTGTTCTCCTTCATGATGATCCAACACACACACACACACACACACACACACACACACACGGGTCAGCATCAATTCAAACTTTTTGAAATACAATTTTAAAAACATTCATCATGTATTGTTATTATTAAAATATTTATATTTTGTGTTCATGTTGGTTTCTTGTCATTTTAAAAATCCTTTTTTTTTTACAAAAATCACAATTTTGTGTGACTTTTTGGCACAAAGTTTTAAATGGTCTATCAAATTATAAATGTATTATTTAATCTAATTTTAATTTAATTAATTTAACTAGAATCATATATATATATATATATATATATATATATATATATATATATATATATATATATATATAGAGAGAGAGAGAGAGAGAGAGAGAGAACTTTTGGAACTTTGAAACGAACCAGTTGCTGCAATGAAGCTGAGTGGCTGTAGGTCAGAGGTGAATGGATGCAGCAGATCCAGCATCAAACTGAAGCTCTGTCCTCGTCTCACAATCAGCTGGTCCATTGAGATCTCTTTGGTGTGGTGCTTGACATTGTTGAACGGACACTGGAGGTCCACTCCCTTAATGACTGACACAGAAAATTATCTCTGAGCTGTTTACTGTATGAAAGCTACTACACACTAATAAACACAAGAGCATTTTAACAGTGTCTGTGTAGCTAATCTACACTTTATTCAGCAACGTTTCCATCAATATAATAAGTAAAATTCTTGAAATAAATTATTTTATGCCAAATTTCCATTTTGAAGTGCAGCTTTTTAGATAAATGCAGTTAACTATAGCCTCAGTACTCAAGTAAAGTACAAGTACCTCAATATTGTACTTAAGTATAACAGCAAACATCCTTAGTTACAGCTCTGCAGACACTGATTATTTTCAAACTTTCTTCTGTAACATGAGTGATGCTGCATCCTCCCCAACATCTGAAACTCTGATTACTGTTCAAAGCTTTGAGTACTTACTCGATGCAGTGAGTGCTGTCATGGTTCAGACCTGTCTCTGCGGCAAACTGACAGGTTCTACTGCACATGGAATTTAAATCATGTCAGACCCAACCCACGTTTCAACACACCCACTTTAACCTTTTACTTTCTTTCAACACACCGCCTCAGCACCAATCTCAGTGTGATGTTTAAACATGCAAATGAGGCAATAATGAAGCTAAATAAAAAAATAAAATAATTTACACATGTGAACACGGGATAAAGCAGGTGCAACATTGTTTGGTTTTGTTGACTTATTATTTATACAGAGGGAGATTTAATCTGTTTATCTCCAAAAATCTGAAACAAAAAACAAGTTTGATGGGTTCAGCATATATATATATATATATATATATATATATATATATATATATATATATATATATATATATATATATATATATATATATATATATATATATATATATTAACAATAACTATATACATATTTTAATAGTGTATAAAAGTGAATACAGAAGAAAGATGTAACTGTTATTATATTGCTTAACTTCATTATGCATCTTAGTGTTTGATCATTTTTTTTTGTTTAATGATTCATTTTATACTTGAACATTCACAGGTTCACACATGTCTGATGGAAACTGTGACAACTATGACATCACAAATTTTCACATGAACAAGTTCACGTTCAACAAAGCTGTTACTGTTCATCTGTTTCTGTCTGTCTCTGTATGTCTCTGACTCTCCCTGTTTTGTTCCATAAACATCCTCCCTTTTTCCTAAAACTAATCTGAATGATAAGTTGAAAAACATGGTGGTTTATAGTAAAACTGCATTTTCATGACACAAAATGAAGTTCAGCAGGAGACACCAACATTACCTCAGTTCTTCATATGGTTAAATCACAGAAACACTGGATGAATGGATGTTAATGACAACCAACAGATCTCAACAAGCCTGAAATCAAAAAGCATTGGAAAAAAAGAATAAATAAATAAATCACACTCACCACCTATTTCCTATTTATGTTAAGTATTTCATTGAAATATTTTAATCATTGGATAAAACACACTGTTTAACTTACAGTAGGTTACAGACAAAGGCTTCGTATCAGAGCATAATAACATAACATCTGTTATTTTGTAATGATATTCGGTAAAGTCATGGCATGAGATCATTAGTAGAGAGAAAGTGTGTGTGTGTGTGTGCGTGTGTGCTTGAATAGGTTGCCATGTGAGTCACAAAGTTCTCTATAAATTGAGAAATCTCAGGCTTTGGTGACGTAAATGCTGAATAATAGCAGTCAATCAGCTGCATTACTCAACACTTTTTTCTTTTAAGAAAAAAAAAAAGAAAAAAGATTGAAACTATGATCTCATAGATGAGACAAAACTTAAACTTATTAAATATATGTTGTATATATGTGTGCATGTGTGTGTGTCATGCACATCGAAAGCATAAAATAATAAGTAATAAAAGGGAAAAAGTCAAATACTGCTTCATGCAATAATTAATCATCAGTGTGAAAAGCGATAAACATGCAGATGAATAAAGACAAAGAGAGAAAACATATGAATGAAGCTAATATTGTTAAAATGTTTGGTTCTAATGTTGAATGCTGAGAAATAAATCAATGTATTTAAAAAAAGAGTTTTACATGTTTGTCAAATTACTAATTTTATTTCTACCTGCACACATCATCTTCTGCAGCCTGTCCATCCTGGAAGAGGGATCCCTCCTCTGTTTCTCTTCCTGAGGGTTCTTCTATTTTTGTTTTTTTTTCCCATTAAAGGTTGTTTTAAAGGAGTTAAAGGAGTTTTACCTTGTACGATGTGAGGGTCTAAAGACAGGGGATGTTGTGTTGCTTTTGTACAAACTGTAAAGCCTGTTTCTGATGATTCTGGGCTATACAAATGAATTGAATTGAATTTTTTTACATTCATATATTTGGTTTCTTCTTTTACAGTTTCACTTCTGACCGTGATCTAGCGTGATGTGGCTTCAACTGAAAAAGGGAGTGAAATAATGACAAAGATCTTAATTAAAAAGCTACAGACCTGCCCTTGCCATGTTGCCTTCAGGAAAGGTAGGATTTGGCTTTGCCAAAGTTCAGGAGTGGAAAAACCTCTTTCAGGGCCAAACTTCCATTTGCACACAATGCACGGCTTAAACTGTTTTAATTTTAAGGCTGTTTAGAGGAATCTGTTTTAGACAATACAGTAAAAGAATTGTCAGATTGTGCGATTTTAGAGTGCAGAATTTGTTCATGGTTTTACATCTTGCTTTCTCAGTTTCAGACTTCTGACTGTAATCTAACCTGGGGTAGTGGCATCATGGCAGACAGCAAATATCATTCACTGTCACAAAAACAACCTCTCTGTCTGATATTTTTCTTGGCTCGCAGCCTGACTTTTCGCACCTGTGTGCTGGGTCCAGCAGAAGTGCTATGTGGAAAGTTCAGCAGTTTTTCAGAAAATTAAAACAGTTTCAGCTATCCAGGATATTTGTGCCTTGTACGCAAGTGGAAGTTTGGCACTGAAAGACGTTTTTCAACAACATTTGGCAAAGCCAAATCCTACATTTCCTGAAGGCAACATGTCAAGGGCAGGTCTGTAGCCTTTTTTAATTAAGAAGTCATTAAGTTATGTCACTCCCTTTTTCTGTCAAAGCCACATCACGCTAGTTCACATTCAGAAGTCTGAAACTCAAATAAGCAAGATCTTAAACTGCAAAAAAAAAAAAAAAGGTTCCACAGAAGAGGAGAGGACATGTCCCGTTCATTTTTATTTGTAGTTTTTTTTTTTTTCATATTTCCTACATACTACATATGTGAGCATGTTTGGTATTATCCACGCACACGCACGCACGCACGCACGCTCACGCACGCACGCTCACACACACACACACACACACACACACACACACACACACACACACACACACACACACACACACACACACACACACACACACACACACACACACACACACACACACACACACACACACACACACACACACACACACACACACTCTAAGTGTCCTGCTGAATAAGCTCAGTGGTTTTTTGCAGGTTGTGTTCAACAGCTCCTTCTAAGAACTGAACCCAGGTCAGTTCAGATTCTCCACAGACGTGACTCGACCTGAGGAGAGAAAACCACAGGCACGATAAGGAGAGAACATTCTGCTGAAAAACATTCTGTTTACAAACTCATCCTCCACCTGATCATCAGATTTACATTTATTCCACATTCACAACATCGTTGTAGTTTTTAGTGACTTAAAATCTGGAAACTACAATTAAACATTTTACAGGACACGTTCGTTTAGTTGTTTTTGTACCTGATGATCTGCAGAACTTTATTCAGCTTCTCTGACAACTTGGATGCCTGTAAACAAAAATATTGTGGTTAAATGTAAAACCTGAGACCAAAGAAGCGTGAGGAGCAGCATTCCTCACAGAGCTGAGGACTGATCAATCACTGCTGGATCAATCACTGAAGACTTAACAATCACTGCTAAATTAATCACTGATGACGGAACATTCCCTGCTTATACATCACTAAAATTGATCAGTCAGTGAAAAGCGATTAGTCAATATTGAAATGTATCAATCACTGTAAACTGATCAATCACTGTTAAATCAAGTGTGTCTGTACGTGTGTGAGACCTGGTCCTGCAGCTCCCTGTAGTCCATTGGGGGGTAGAGACAAAGAACCAGATCGTCAACCCTGATGAACAGAAATGCTATAAATTAATGTGTTTTCATTGATGATCACAGATTTGGAAGAAACATTTGATCAATTGTCTTTTTTTCCCACAAACAACCAACAGGTATGATTCATTTTAACTGTTCAGACCAAAAAATATTTGACAGAATGATCCTTCAGGCAGAGAAGACCAGCACACTGTAACAGGGTTCTCCAACCCTGGTCCTAGAGCTGCTGTGGCTGCAGGTTTTTGTTCCAACCAATCAGCTACAAACCTGATTTTTATTAATAAAAGGTCTGTGGAGAGACTCAAGTGGTTCATTAGTAGAATCAGGTGAGTAAATGCTCAGTTGGAACAAAAACCTGCACCCACAGGGTTGCCTATCCCTGGTCTATACATAAACTTTACTTAATACATCAAAATTTCTTTTTCAGTCAGGTTAGAGATGGATATTTGTAAAGAATCCTTGGCTTTGTTGGTTCTGTACCTGAGATCAGGCCATGAATACTTAACCCTTATTCAGGTTTTACAGCAGCCTTACAGGCAGAATCTTTGCTGTGTATTAAACATGACTATTATTTAAAAAATAATGAATACAGTTCAAAAGTGAGGAAAAAGTGATTCGAACTAATTAAAATAAAATTCATGTTCGGAGTCTACAGTTATTTACTGAGTTCAGCTTTATACTTTCTGTTACAACAGGACCAGAAAATTAGAATATCATGTAAAAGTTGTTTTATTCAGGCAGTCCAACATGAAAGGTGAAACCAACACATTTTATAGACTCACTACATGCAAAGTGAGATAATTTGAGCTTGTATTTGTTTTGATTTTGCTGATTAGGATTTGCATCTTTTGTTTTTTTTTTGGAAGACCAACATGCTTTAATCATGGCCCTGAGCTATTGTTCAACTTTCTCTTGGCAATGCCCCACAAATTTTCTATCTATCTTTCAGGTCAGGCGAGTTTGCAAGCCAAAAAAGCACAGCAATCCCATGGTTGGTGAACCAGGATTTTTTACTTTTGGCAGTGTTAAGTCTGCATCCCCATAAAGCTGGTCCACTGAGGCAAGCATGAAGTGCTCCAAAATCTCCTGGTAGACAGCTGTGCTGATGCTGGACTTGGTGAGGCACAGAGGACTAACACCAGCAGCTACATATGAATTCCCAAGTCATCACAGACCGAGGAAACTTAACACTGGACTTCATGCATCTGCTATTTTGCACCTCTCCGGGTTTGAGATGAAAACTGAAGACGACTTTGGACCACCGGGCATAAGTCCTTCTTCAACAGCCTTTCTTCACTCTAGCCCAGCTACGGCGCCTGTGGCGTTGCTTGCTCATGAGGAGTGGCTTGACAACAGGAATCCAACATTTGAAGCCCATTCCCAGACTGAGTCCACTTCTTATGAAGTTCCCCCACACTTTTCAATGGCCATTTTTTGACCATCCTATTCTATCCTCCACTTAACTGTCCATTAATGTGCTTTGACACAGCAGTCTGATCACACCCAGCTTCTTTCACTATCACTGTTTGTGTCCTACCCATCTTGTGCAGGGAGGCAATGATGGCTTTCTGTGCAACTGTCAGATTGGCCGTCTTACCCATAATTGTGAATTCTTCCAAACCAAACAGGACAGGATTCTTAAAGGCTCAGGACCCTTGTGCAGGCGTTTACTTACCCAATTAGTGTGTGACAATTTGGGCCTACAGTACTGAAGCTTTTCACAGTATTCTTATCTTTTTGTTTTTGAGATTGAGGTTTTAATAAGCTATAAAACATAATCAGCAAAGATAGAACAAAAAAAAGCTTTGCATGTAATTGGTGTATAAATGTATTGGTTTCACCTTTCATGTTGGGCTGCCTGAATAAAACAACTTGGACACAATAATTTAATTTTCCCAGTAGTACCTGTAGTGTGTGTGCGTGCGTGTGTGTGCGTCATGTTATACCCAGGACTGAGTTCCTTGCTGACATCAGCCAGGTCATCCAATTGAATCAGGCTCTGAGATGTGGTGACGTTGCCGTGAGCTTTGACAGCTGACATCAGTTTCCTCAGCGCTGCCGCCGCCGCCTTCATCAGCCCCAGGCACGGACCAATTACACGCCGGTCCTTGTCTGACCAATACGTGTCCTGGTTGCCTCGGGGCTCCTCCCCCTCCCCATCCTGGTCCAGGACATCATTGAATGGGTCCTGAGGCTCAGATAAAGCCTGCAATGTAGAGCAAAGTTCACTTTGATGTTGTTACCACAGCAACAGGTGCAGGCATTTTGCTGATGTCTGCTAACAGACAGTCTGACGCTTCACCACTGCATTATATAATATACACAGGAGAATTTTATTAAAATGATTGTTTAGAGACTTTTCAGTTAATGTTATTTTGTTAATAATAATGGATACAGTCCAAGAATTAAAGATCCAAGGTAAAATGTGAACAAAAAATAACCATTAACCGTAATTCATTTATTTTATTTTGTCATGACAAGAAAGATTATTTTGGCTCCAACATTGTGTCTCTCTTTGTAGACCGATTTGATTTGATTTATTTGTGCATTTTTACCTGTTCGATTTCCTCTATCGCGTCCTTCACAACTCCGACCTGCTCAGACAAGAGCAGCAGCACGGCTGCTTTATTATCTGTGGGGATCACATCCAGAAACACAACTCATTCATCTGCACAACTCCAACACCAAAGACAAAAAGACGCTCTAGAGAAAAATGCAGTGAAACAGCTTTTATCCAAATCTGACACAGGTCAAACTCCTGTAGTAGGAGGTTATTGATCACATCTGGATTCATCTGATTAGATGCTTCTATTGAGGCAGTAGCAGCTCAGCCTGCTAATATTTACCTGTTGTTTAAATCCTGTAAGTGGACTAACCTGGTGGTAACTGGGCGAACTGGTCACAGGCCGACCAAACAGTTCCTGTTGACGTCAGCTGCTCATGACTCAGACTGAAGGAGAAACAAATGTGGAAGGGGAGCAGACTTAAACAAACTGTGTGGCTTAAACTGAAAACAGAAATCTCTTCTTATCCTGAACCTGTCTACATTTTGTGGTGGAGCTGTGGGAAAAAAAAAACTGCCTGCGAGTTCCCATGATACGATGAAGGACAATAAAGGGGCAGTCCGAGATTCATTAGCATCTACAGAACAGACTTGTCACTAAGTATGTTTTAACTGGTATAAAATTCCATCAAAATAAAATGTGTTTAAAAGTTAATGAATTTGATTCATGCTTTTACATCAGCCCAGAAAGACAAAACAACCAACAACTTTTACCACTGTAGCTTCTCCTACACGGTGGGTTTTATTATGAAAGCTAAGTACTTAATCTTTATGCAATACAAGAACTCACAGTAGAATAATGTTGTGTTGCAAAGAGTAACTATAGATAGACTTTACAGTGACAGTAGGAAACTACTAATTTAAACCAGGTTTGATTTAAAAAAAAAAATTTGAATTGCAGTGTTTGTTGTGATGTCTGTCTGTTTGTGTTGTCTCAGGGCTGAATATCAGAAGCTATGTTTTGTCAGAATTTAAAAGCATATAAAAACAGAAATGAACTGAACGGAGGGTTGACCCTAAGGTGTGTGTGTGTGTGTGTTTGTGTGTACCTCTGTGGTGGCGTTCTCAGTATCACCTCCACCAGCTGTGAGACTCCCTCCAGAACCTGGACTGTGGCGTCTCTGACTTGTCTCCGCAAACTGACACCTGAGAGGAGACAGAGACAGGAGCGATGAGCTGAAACCAGAGGACAGAATCCAGAACCTGAGTCTGGAGACAACATGAAGAGGACGGAGACACACCTTGACTCTTTGGGAGCCAGAAATAAACTGTGGACAGAGTCAGAATGCTCTTCAGCATGGACTCAGACAGCGTCTCTGCGTCCTGCAGGAAGACAGGAAGGCAAAGGCGTCAGAAAGAAACAGTGAAAAGAGACAGACAGGTCACAGCTTCACATAAAACCTTTATAGTAATCATGTGACCTGTTCTGACTGTGGCGCTGTGGAGAAAACCAGGCTGAGTTTGGTGGCTTCCTGGGACACGTTCTTCACTGCCTGGTCTAAGGATAGGGACAGAGACAGAGGACAGGGACAACTCACATTAAAATTCAGTCAAATCTAATTTTACTCAATTTCAACCAAAACACAACAAAATTACAAAGTATAGAATAGAAAAAAAATCATTCTGGTGTACCATGTTCATGAAAAAACAACTTAAAGAGTCATTTGTCAAAGCGAAGTGAAAACTATAATTAAATAACATTACAAATATATTTTATCATTATGATCTTACTCATACCTTCTAAGGACAGAAGTGTATGATGCAATATAACACTTCAAAAATAAAATGTTAGCATGAAGAAGAGAAAGCAGCAGGATGAAGAGGAAGATGATTAAGGTGATAGGGATGATATTGAAATACTGAACTCAGAGTTTCCCAGAAGTTGCAGAGGTCGAAGGCTCCGCTCGACTCGTTGGATTCTCCATCTGCGACAGAAAATTCTTCTTTAGGAAAATGTTCCTGTTTAAAAAACTTATGGATAAACACCAGATCCAGAACAAACGTTTCACTGCAACGGATTCTGTGACTAAAGTTAATTCTAAGAGGTTCAGAGTCTGTGTCATTAATAGTGAAAACATCAGAAAAATTCTTAATTGGTGGACAGGCAGTAAATAATTATTAATATAAAGATCTAAATATAGATTCATATCAAGTAAATCGTGTTTTCAATGTCAAATAAGGATTTTTCACTGCTGATCTCAGTGTTAAACCATTTTACATTTTCAGTTTGTGAAATATATTTACTACATATTAAAAACATTGACAGATACGGTAATGCTGATTCTAGTTTTATATGATTCTAAATTCTAAACGATATGAGTATGAGATTTTACTAAGTGGTAGTTAACAGTGTGTGTATATATTATATATATTCAGGCACTTCAGGAACTTCCAGTTTTACAGTTTAATATAAATACTGTACAGCATTTAACTGTGTCTGAATCACATGACTCGCAATAGTATAAATAAATAAAATGCTTAAAACAACATTTTTGTGGTTTTTCTAAACTGTGAATAACTTAAGTAACTGCTGCGTGTTTATTTAGCTTTGATGCTAATGCTAGTCTGATATTAACACAGTTAGCTTGAAGCTAAAGCACACAGCAAAGCTAAAGGTAAACATTTTACAGCTTTTATATATGGACACACGCGTATACACATATATAATCGTATATTTATATATTTCTGTAGATATTTACCTCTGACTCGCTCTCTGATGCTTTCGATCGAGTTCAGCAGGTTCCGGAGAGACACGTTTCCTCCCTGATCAGAACTCATCATGACCCCGGACTGTCACATATAACATCAGGAATATCAGACAAGCATCAGAGGAACATCAGTCAACATCAGGGGAACATCTGAAAAACATCTGAGGAACACGCGTATTGTGGAACAGAAAATGACCGGATGTTGGCCCGGGACGATTATTCAGGAGACAACAGTTCCCACGGACGAAATAAAAAGTGACACATGAGAGCGCAGACGCCTTCCAAGCATATTGCGACTTCTTCCCAACATTGTTGTCCAATAACTATTGAATACACGCACTGTCTTGGAATAGAGAATACGAGTTGTTCGTCACTGTCTGAATTGTTATTGAATCATCTGCAGGTTCGTGACTGCACAGAGATAATGCTCATCAAAAACAGGTTGTGTAGGTCCCAGGTTTCACCACCAGATGGCGCCAAACGATGGAAAGTCCATTTACCACAACGTTACCAGACTGCAGAAAGTTCAATGTGATCCAAAAACCAGGATTTCTTCAGATCTTCACCAAAATGAAATTACACCCAGCATTTGTGAAAAAAATGATAAATCCAGCCAAAACCTTTTGAGGTATTTCGCTAAAAACAAAAAATATATTCTAATAATAATATACGTTATGTAATTATTATTATTAATATTTTTTGCATTTGTTCTTATAAAAGCAAACTTTCACTCCACAACATTTTCTACTCCTTACATTTTGGAAATTGATGTTATAACACAATATATTAACATCTTTTTGCCAGAATCTTGCATAAATAATTGCTTCCTGACTTCTTTGCAGCAGGGTTTGCAACTTCCAACCAATCGGTTATGTTCCTGCCATTTGGGATGTGCCCACCCAAAGCGGGTAAGCAGAAGGAATGTGTTGCATTAATATTTAGCATAACATTCAACAATGGACACAGAGACAAAGACAGAGACAAACCCCAAGCCCTCCCATTCAAGCAATCTATGTCTGAATTTGCATAAATTATTTGAGCCAATAATGATTTAAGAATTTTAAATAACTTCATGCACAGTATTGCAAAGCACACACAATATTGACGTCTATCTTTAATAGGCATATACTGCATAGTTTGTGAGCACTGAGCAGTAACAATGGCAGAGACAAAAGAAAAAAGTCTGTCTACATTCATTATCATACATACATTACTTTTACTTTTTTTCAACCACTAATCAATGACCTTGATCATTTTTTCAGGAATTTAGAGTTTACAAAGGGAGCTGTTGGGATAGAATGTTGGTGATTCAGTGGATGACATCATCGCTCAGAGTGTAGGAGAATAAAAAAAATCCAGAGTTTTTCTCTTTCTACTCTACTTCTAACCACAATTTACAGCATACAATTGTTTTTTCTAACTTTGTAGAGAAACTTCTCACTGATTCTCTGAATAAGCAGCCTCTACATGCAGCCAGGTCTGACTCTGCTCCTCACTGACTATAATACACAGATTTTCAGAAAGAAGGAGAATTTAAACTTGCTCGTGTCCCAAAAAATACAGTTAGAAACACCAAATCACACCAAAAACTTTAGTTAAATCCTTACAGTGATGATGGTCCATGTTATTTTCTGCTCAAATGGGAGACCAAGGCAGAGGAAGAAAAATGCTATTCATCTCCACATTCCCTATACCTGCAGCTCAGCTGTCATTATTGGCAACCAACAAGCTTTAAACACTGAACCACCCAGGGGCTTAGCACCAAATTCTGAGCCTTGTACTTTATTAATGTCAGTGGGCCCCTTTCCATGACAGTGCAAGTTTGATCAAAAAATAAATACACAATTAACAAGCATGAACAGGGTTTCAAAATACAATCAGATCAGATTATCAATGACTTGTTCTTTCACAACTGGAGTTGGCATATGAATATAAAATCTGGGATCACTGCTGTTAAATTTGTTGCTGGCCATGGCCATTGTCTATGGATGGACTAAATCATTCTGCACCCCCCCACCACCACAACCACAATGTCTAATATAGTGTAGTGGCAAAAAGTCATGTGATATTATTGTAATGTATTTGACACCATATGAAATGATGACACTGATTAACTGGTGGGCCCAATTCATTTATTCACCATAAAAAGCCAAACAAAGCAAAACAGTATTTTCATGGGCCTTCTCCCAACTCAGGATCTGGGTAGTCAGGCCCACTTTTCCCCCCATCGCTAAGCCCTTGACCTCATACATTCATAATTTAAATGTCCCAAACAATTGGGACAGCCAGTGATGCTGAACTCAAAGCAGACTCTACAGAGCTGTACTCTGTTTATAAACAAGAAGTTTTCATCATATTTATTGAATATCAATAAGAAATGCACGATTATGATTTATAACAATCACCAAAAGCAGAACTGATACTTGATCAGCAGAGGGTGCCATTTTGACAAAAACTTTAAAGCAATGAACTATTTCTAATATAAGGTTAACATTGATTCAGTGCCTGCCACACGTTTACACTTTCTAAATGCATCACACTGCATCACATAATTAATATATTACACTTCACTAGATATGCTACATATTCATTTTCTTTTGATAGGATGTCAAGGGCCAGCACGCGCACACACACACACCCACTACTAGAAATTTTGCATTTGACATTCCTGAATTCTGAGAATTCAGGAATGTCAAAATGGTCAACACACCCAAAGTGCAATGCTTCCTGGGAGAACCGTGCAACATGTGCAACAGTGCAACATAATAGAATGCAATTCATGTCATATAATTACCTTACATAATAGACATTAAAACAATTTGATATTACAAAAAACATTACAATCTGTTATAAAAAAATACATATATTTTTCTAAAATGGGCAACCTTTATGTTTCTATAAATATCATGGAAAAAACAGTTTTCAGTCATCAAATTGTTCATTATATAAACATTCCCAATGTCCACAGTTTTTTAGTTCTACATCTTCAAACTTCCCTCTATCTCTGAGTCCAGTACTATATACAATTTCTGCTAGCCAAGAATTTCCCACACCATCTAAGAAAAGGGACACGGCCAAAAAAGATGTCCTACATTTTTCTCATGGTCACAAATCACCCTTAGACATTTGGCACAATGTGCATTGCCTTTTTTACAGTAATGCTTGTGTAGGAAGACAACTGTGAAATTTATTCCAGGCCAAATCCTTATGTTCATTAAAAGGAATGGCAAATTTATATTTCCCACACTTGAATACAATTGATTTCTTTTAAAATTCCCACTAGTGTTAGTCTTACAGAGTCACATGCCCTGCTGTGGATCTTTCCAGATTGGCTTACTTAAAAAGGGTCACAGCCTTTTCATACAACGCTGGCCTTGTTTCTGCATGGGTAGTGTTGAAAGGGAGTCTTTCACCCATTCTGGTTAAAATAGTTTGGCCCATCTAAAATTTTGTCCAGACACTAGTATTCCACTTATTTAAAATAGCATTAAGGATCTGGGTTAAAAACAAGGCCTTTAATTTCTATTTGAGGGACTGCCTTCCTACATTTATCTAAGGATCTGTACATATTCTGGTTCTAGCCAAGTAAGGTAAATCACTGTTTCAGTTTGGCTCCAGAGGCATAAGAAAATTGATCATACCATCGGAAAACATTACAGATTGATCTGCAATCTATAAGGACAGTTTTACATCTCGCCCATCTCCACCTGGAACACAAGGGCCATGAATAGAGGTGTGCTCCCTTAGTGGACAGGCAGTGGTTACCAAAGCCTTAGTAGATTTTACCATTTGACCAGGTGTATCCAGACAAGGTTGAATTTTTGGTATGAAAATGTGTCTTTTAGAGATTAAAAGAGATTCTTCAAGACTTCAGAGCTGAAATCCAGTCTTTCCCTGGTGGTAGTTAACCTACAGTATCTTTCTTCTCCACCAGGCAAATAAAATCTCCACCTATGATACTCTACCAACATATATACACACATATATATATGTGGCTGTATTGCTTTTAGGTTTCTAGATGCTGTTGGGGCGCAGAATGGCAATACACATTTACTTTTTGTAACAATTCCATGCCACACCCACACAGAGAAGCTAAGCTACTATCTATAATGCATTGTAACTTCCAGATATTAAAAATCCTCCCAATGAATTACACCGCGATGACCTGGATGCGCGTTTATTGCCCAGCACTACAGATTGTCCAAAGTTCAATCTGTCCCTAAATACTTTATAGTTATCCCTGTATGATATTGCATTCCTAAAGCAGAAATATATTGTTCCCCTCAGAATGGAAAAACATGAGCACACATCAAACTGATAAGATGATATTATCTTTCTTTCTAAATAATTTATTGGCACTCACTTCCTACTAACACCTATTAACCCCTACTAACACCTGCTAACATCTATTAACATTTACTAAGACCTGCTCCCATTGCTAACTAACCCCTAGCAGACATATTGTTACACTCTATTTCTGACTCTCGTGGAAAGTCAGAGTTGTATTGTTGTCTTTTCTTCCTGTTTTCCCGCACTACCTCTCCCCCTCCCTCCCTCCATCGTTCAGGTGTGATCTAACTCTGTCTAGACACCCGATTATACGGAGTAATGAGTGAGCGTGAGAGGGATAAACAGAGCATGAAAAGGGAAAGAAAAAAGATGTGGAGAAAAGAGGTGTAGTGCCAGACAGAGGGACGGAGAGAGAAGTGGGGCACAAGGGAAAAAAAGAGGAAAAGACAAAGAAAGAAGGGAGAGAGGATAGAAAGAGTGAAAAAGGAAAAAATGAACTGAAGAGAAGGTTTAAAAAGAAAAACTGTGCTGGAACAAACAAGAAATATGAATAATGGGAGGGATCAACAAAGGAGATGGTAAAGAGGAAGGGAAAAATATAAATAAATATATATATATATTTATATTATTTATATATATATATATATATATATATATATATATATATATATATATATATATATATATATATATATATAAATGAAAAAACAACAACACATACAGTCTACAGACTGGAACAGTAGGATTGTTGGAACCTGCCGTTTTTTAGTGCAGGGCTGAAGTCAGATTAGTGCTCGTCTGTCTGCTTTTACAGAGAAACATGTTTAATCCCTGTTTAATCCCACCTTTGACGAGATTGGCCACCACCTCAAAGGCTGACAGCAGCAGCCAAACAGCTCAGAACAGCTCCGACCCCCACACCTGGACGGGGACACCTGAGACACACACAGACTGGTACAGACTGCTATAGAGAGAAACACAGGAGAGCGGAGAACAAAAACAAAAAGTCTAGTCATGTTGAAAAAAGAAGCAGAGATATCATTCCCTTCAGCAATAATTGTTCTTGTGGGTCTCTGTATTTGTGGGTCTTCCAGATGTTTAGTAAAAAAAATACATAATGATTTAATCTAACGCTTGTTTGTTTTACATTGTTTCCATAGATTATAGCTAGAAGATAAATAAATAAATAGGTAAATATATAATTAGGATGTTAAAATGAGATACGATTAGAGAAGAAAAGTATAAAAAATATAAAAACAAAATAAAAAGGTTAATAACAAACCAAACATGTTTAAATATGTAGAATCAATATTAAAAGGTAAATCCATCAGACAATTTAAAGAAATAAATATGTTATCTAATAATGATAAAAACATAAATAAATGATAGAGGGATAATAGAGGAATAAATATTGTGAGACCTATGCTGCATAGATTAAATTGATTTGTATGGTTTTATTTGTAGTTCTTTACTGTTGCAGTCCTGTGATAAGGTTAAGTTAAGGTTTACATTAAGGTTAAGTTAAGGTTTACATTAAGGTTAAGTTATGGTTTACGTTAAGGTTAAGTTAAGATTTACGTTAAGGTTAAGTTAAGGTTTAGATTAAGGTTAAGTTAAGGTTTACGTTAAGGTTAAGTTAAGGTTTACATTAAGGTTAAGTTAAGGTTTACATTAAGGTTAAGTTAAGGTTTACGTTAAGGTTAAGTTAAGATTTACGTTAAGGTTAAGTTAAGGTTTAGATTAAGGTTAAGTTAAGGTTTACGTTAAGGTTAAGTTAAGGTTTACATTAAGGTTAAGTTAAGGTTTCGTAAAGGTTAAATTAAGATTTACGTTAAGGTTAAGTTAAGGTTTACATTAAGGTGAAGTTAAGATTTACATTAAGGTTAAGTTAAGGTTTACGTTAGGGTTAAGTTAAGATTTACGTTAAGGTTAAGTTAAGGTTTAGATTAAGGTTAAGTTAAGGTTAAGTTAAGGTTTACATTAAGGTTAAGTTAAGGTTTACATTAAGGTTAAGTTAAGGTTTACGTTAAGGTTAAGTTAAGATTTACGTTAAGGTTAAGTTAAGGTTTAGATTAAGGTTAAGTTAAGGTTTACGTTAAGGTTAAGTTAAGGTTTACATTAAGGTTAAGTTAAGGTTTACGTTAAGGTAAATTAGGATTTACGTTAAGGTTAAGTTAAGGTTTACATTAAGGTTAAGTTAAGATTTACATTAAGGTTAAGTTAAGGTTTACGTTAAGGTTAAGTTAAGATTTACGTTAAGGTTAAGTTAAGGTTTAGATTAAGGTTAAGTTAAGGTTTACGTTAAGGTTAAGTTAAGGTTTACATTAAGGTTAAGTTAAGGTTTACATTAAGGTTAAATTAAGGTTTATGTTAAGGCTAGGGCTAAGTGTTAAGGTTAAAGTTGAGTTTAAGGTTAAGGATAAACCTAAATTGAAGGTTAGGGTTAAGGTGAAGGTTGAGTCAGGGTTAGGATTAAACAAAAAAAAATTTGATGTACTAGCCTAACTGTCTGGATGTATAAAATGGGTGTAGGTGGATGAGGGTCTTATGATAAACCTGTTCTGTAGTTCATCCAGGAACCTCACAGACCACCAAAGGGGTGAAGCCAGTTCAACTCCCGGCTCTCCTGAGGAAAAGACAGCAGGTCTCCTCCTTTGGCCCGTCAGTGGATATCATCTGGTATTCTCATGAGTTCCTATTCAGCCTATGTTGTTCAAGTGTGACAAGTGTATATGAATGAAGTTGGAGTGCTGCCCTCTTGCTGGTGGAACACCCAGATTGGTGGTTCATCCAGACGGCAGAGGCCTCCAAAACAAAGGGATGCAGTTCAAGCCCCTGCTGGGCCCAGAATACTCACTTTCCTGTGTCACTGCCATAGGCCTAGGGTTAAAGTCGAGTTTAAGGTTCCAGTTAAAGGTTGATATATATATATATATATACATATACATATACATGCGGGGAGTTTTTGTGTTACATGAATATAAATTACAAAACACTGACTTGTTCTTCTTTTCTTTCTCTAACTTAACCTTAAAGAGGCTATATCCTGCACATTTACAGTTTTATATTTTTATTATAGTATTATTCTTATACTAGAATATTCTTTGCATGATTTACAGTCCAATGTGAGTTTAAAGTGAAAAAAATAGCTCATCCTTCAGAGTTTAGAGGCTTCTGACTGACAGTGAGCTTTTCTACATTCAACTTCTGACTTCCCCTCAGCAAACGGACTTTTTTTTGTTATAAACGACTTTGTCTAAAAGATTTCTCACCATTGAAAAGGTCCTTGTTAACCCTATACCATGAGCACCATATTCTGCCCTTTATCTCACAATCAGGGATAACTTCCAGAGTTGTAAAATCCCATGTCATAGTATCATAAACCATGTGCAATGATTTGATGACTGCATGGTGTGTGATCACCACAGTAGCTCTGTCTTTATTACAGAGGAGTTTTGCATCTGACTCCAGAGTAGAAAGTGTAGACTCACGGTCAGAGAGTCAGACAGCAGAGAGAGAGAGTAAGTCCTCGCTAATGATTCACCGCTGCAGCCTTCAGAGGATGAAGAGACGAGACAAAGGGTGACCACACCTGGTGTCCGTCGTGGTGAGTCAGCCTTCAGACAGTAAACTGACTCACTGCCGCTCCACTGTCTCAGCCGCCGTCTGCCTGACGGCCCCAAGAACGAGACCAACTATTCTCTCTGGAGGCTACATTTACACTCAAGGGATTTACTGTAAACAAACTGTGTTCAGCAGCCAGCAGTGCTTCCTGTTTATGGCAGATAAAATATTTGTATTAAAACATTCTTAATAAAACATTTTTATTTAATATTCTTACTAAAACATTCCAAATAAATAAACCTATTAAAACAATAGTATTACATATACTTATTAACATACTTTATACTTATACTTACATACTTTTATTTATTAAAACATTCTTATATATGAGAGTCAAATACAAAGACTGACAAGTCATATCACCAGTTCATCCTGCGGTGTCAGATGGATTAATAATTCATAATCTTTTAAAAATAGGTAAAGACTAAATTATAATTCTTCTGAACAACTATCTTAAGACCTATTCAACTAACTTATCATGACTGTAACCTAACCCTAAACTAACAGAGAGAGGGAGAGAGAGAGGGAGAGAGAGGGAGGGAGGGAGAAAGAGAGAGAGAGAGAATGAGGGAGGGAGAGACAGAGAGAGAGAGGGAGAGAGAGAGAGAGAGAGAGAGAGAGAGAGAGAGAGAGAGAGAGAGAGGAGAGAGAGAGAGAGAGAGAGAGAGAGAGAGAGGAGAGAGAGAGAGAGAGAGAGAGAGAGAGGGAGAGAGAGAGAGAGAGAGAGAGAGGGAGAGAGAGAGAGAGAGGGAGAGAGAGAGAGAGAGAGAGAGAGAGAGGGAGAGAGAGAGAGAGAGGGAGAGAGAGCTAACAGCAGTTCATTCTCGGCTGCAAACACGGAACCAACAACATCTGAACATAGATAGATAGATAGATAGATAGATAGATAGATAGATAGATAGATAGATAGATAGATAGATAGATAGATAGATAGATAGATAGATAGATAGATAGATAGATAGATAGATAGATAGATAGATAGATAGATAGATAGATAGTAGACAGATGGTCCTCCAGGACTCCGTGAAGCTCCAATGTGGGAGCTGATGTCTGCTGCTGCTTCCTCACACCATGGACATCAGTGAGTAGCTGTGTTCACTCACCTCGCTGCTGCTTCACTTTCTCTTTGTCGCGTCTGCTGCTCTTCTCGGGTCTTTCTGTTTCGGTTTGTGTTTCGAGTTACAAAGTGACAGTCGTTGTGTTACTTAGTCATAGAGCCTTAGAGTATAAGAAGACAGATGTCTGTCTACTGTCTGCTGTGTGTGTGTGTGTGTGTGTGTGTGTGTGTGTGAGAGAGAGAGAGAGAGAGAGAGAGAGAGAGAGTTTCAAATGTTCACATCAATCTTAACAGAAATAATGTCAATAAGTTAAAATAACACCAACCAATCGATATAATACAGATCACTGTCTGGATTTATGACTCATGCATCAGTCAGACACACACACACACACACACACACACACACACACACACACACACACACTTCCTCAGACGGGATGTTTAGTCTGAGAGACAGAGGGAGGAGACGGAGGAGAAGAAAGGAACAAGATGTCAAACAGAGAAAAAAGGAGAGAGAAGCAAAACAAAATGATGCAGAAGTAGAGGGGAACTCTGCTGAATGGAAACCCGTGAATTCAGGGCTATGATATCTGACGCTGCTTTAGCTGCACTGATGTCTCACAACAATGAAAGACAACACAGGATCCTCATACTCACCACAATTCAACCTAACCTAACTAAACTTAACATATATTAGCCTAACTTAACCTAATCATAAGACTAATTTAAGGATTGCTACCCTAACCCAGTGGTTTAAAAAATAATAATAATAACAATAATAACAACAATAATAATAATAACCCCATTTTAAATTAATATGCTTTTTATGATTTTTTCTTTATTGATTTTGTTTTATAAAATAAGTTGGCTGAGGATACTAATTTTTTGGTATAAACACACCTGTGCCTGTCTATTTTAATTTATTTTTCCTAACCATAATCCATAAACTAACCTAATCCTAGCCTTCCCTAACCTAATGATAACCTAATCTTACCTAACATATCCATAAACTAACCTAATCTAACCTAATATATCAATAACCATAACATAATCCTGACCTAATCCTAACCTAATCTATGCATAACGATAACCTAATCCTAATCTAACCCAACATAACCATAACCATAACCATAATCTAACGTAACCTTAACCTTAATGTTATTGAGGATGAAATACAGAGCTAATGCAGTTGGTTTTTAGGATAATTGCTTAGTATTGTTAGCTGGAATGAATATTAATTTTATATATGGTATTAATGTAACCAGTCCTTTATGTGTTATTTGATTCTGATGATGATACGCAATGAGGTTACTGTCCGTACTCTATCTTCCACAGAGCATTAAAGTCATTTTATTGAATGCATTTGTATATTGTTAAAAATGCCAATTACCTCAACACATGATTTTAGGAAGACAAACTTAATATTTTTTAACCTTCTTCAAAACCACAAGTAATCATATTTCATAAACAATAACAACAAAAATGAAGAATCAAAGGTTCCAGGAAGTAATATTAAAGCTGTCAGCTGACTCATTTTAATCTGTCTGCAACGTCTCACACAGATCTGTAGCAGAGGAACCCACATGTTACCCTGCAATTACAACTTTACTGTGCTGTATGATATCAGCAGCATTACTCAGAGGGTAGCCGTGTGTGTGTGTGTGTGTGTGTGTCATTGCTGGTATCAGCTTGTAATAATCATTTCCTACCAGCAGCAGCTTCTCTATATCTGTTGCTACATGTTGAAATCCAGGAAAAGGTCTGCACACTTTTGCACACTATGACTCACTCACTCATAAGGACAGAGGACAAGTTGTCAATGTGAATTTTAGAGCTGCAACAATTAGTCAATTAACAGAAAGCTACTCACCATTATTTTTGAGTCTTTTTTTTAAAAAAATGACTCTAGTCCAGCTTCTGAGTGTGTTAGTTTCTAGTGTTTCCAGTTTCTATAACTGTGAACTAATATTTGGGTTGTGGGCTTTTGCTTTTATTTGACCCCTGTACTTTGGAAAATGGTCATCAAAATGTTGTGTTACATGTTCACAAACTAGTCCACTAATCAAGAAAATAATGGAATAATCCAGTTTTTCTTCTAATTGATTACTGAAACCTTTGGTATCACTTATAAAATCCATTTATGTTAAGGATATTAAACTTGTATCATTACGATCCTGCAGTTTATGTTGATTCATGTTAAAGTACCTACAGTCAACAAATTATGCTGTTTGTGTCTTGAAAAAAATCACTCTTACTTTTTTATTGTCGTGTAAAAAAAAAAAAAAAAAAAAAAAAAGATGATGTCAAGTAGATCACTGAAAAACAAGAAGCAGAAAGCACTTCACTTCATCCAGTTATGGTCCTGAAACAGGAAACAGAAGTTTCATCAGCATGATCCCAAACATACATGTAGATATAAGCAGCATGTTCATCTCAATGTCTGTGTGTGTGCGTGTGTGTGTGTGTGTGTGTGTGTGTTAGACCTGTTTTGTCGTGTTAATGAGTCTCCAGCTGCTGCTACTGAAAACAGACAGAAACAGACAAGAGTCTGAGGAGCAGGAAGCTGCTATAAATAAAAAGCTGTCTGCGGCAACTTCTTGTTTTTCATTAATAAGTCTGAGAGCCGTCTGGCCTCTAAAAGCCTCGGTTGTGGTTCATGTATGTGGTGTTCTACAGATTCAAACGTGTGATGTGACGAGAACATGCCGTCATATGTCTGTCCGGTCTCAATAGCTCATGTGTTAAAGGTCATGAAGGTTGATGGACTCAAGATGGAATCAAGATGTATATTTAAATGTGTACAGCAGGAAGGAAACATAGTGAAATGCTGTTGCTATATGTTAAAATATTGAATCATTAGTGCAAACTACACATTTTGATTGTAACTTGCTTTCTCTTCTTTTAAATATCTAATGTCTAATGTACTTTTTCAATTGGTTTTCTTTAAATATTCTCAGCCACAAGATATTTTCTATTATAATCTGCATACACTGTATGTATATTTGTATATTATATTTTTTTATATATTTCTGTTATTGCCTGGCAAAGAAACTAATCTCTATCTCCAACCAGATGTCACGTGTAACGTAAAATCAGATTAAAAAAAAATCAGTATTCAGATGTATTCTTGCTTGTGTTTGGTGTTGATGGGACATTTTTTGCATATGAATATTGCATCTGCATGTGTGTTTGTGTGGGGGGGGACTGCATGCAGTCTGGAAGGGCAAAGGTCGAGGGTCAGGTCAGAAGGAAGGAGGGGGAGGGGTGAAAGGTTCATTGTCACAGTGGTGGAGGCTTGTTTGTGTGTGCATCCGTGTGTCTTTAATACAGTAATACTTCACTACAGACTATTTTCAGTAACTTTCGAACTTTAAGTTAATAAAATGTGACCCTACATACTGAATTTATTGATTTTATTGATTAATAAGTTGCTGCTTTTATAGAGCACAGATATATTTTAGTGTGTTTAATGTTATAGATTAAGTTGTGAATTCAACTTCATGAATACTGCCACGAAGTATAAATATATAAAGTTTAGATAAATACAGTGAAAATAGCAACTGATAGACACACACACACACACACCCACACACATACAGCCAGACAAGTAGACTGTCTGACTTCCCTCTCTTTCACATTAAAATGAACCGTGTGTGTGTCTGTGCAAGATGCTGGGTTGTCTACCTCCTGGCTAGAATTCTAATGAGCATCTCACACGCACACACACACACACACGCGGCTACCCTCAAAATAGCCAGACAAGCAGCTGATAATGAGGTTTGATTTTCATATGCTTCAGACAGAAAACTGGAGCTGTATATATTTGTGTGTCGTCTGTCTGTGTCACTCCCCTCCACTGACTTCTATTGTTCTTTATAATTTATATTAAACTCAGTTTTGTGATGTCAGGTTTTTTTGCTTGTATAGATGTTTTAAAGCCAAACTGCTGTTTGTGTAATTTTAAAAACACAAATAACATATACATGTTTCGAACATTTATAAAATTAATGCACAGTAAATTATTAGCAGATGTTGAGTTTGTCTTTAAGCTACATTATTTTATTTTATTTATTTTGTTTAATTTTTATTTTATTTCTTGGATGGAACATGAACTTACTACAGGTTTAAAAAAAGGGTGAAACTGATCCATATAAGCAGCAGCTGATTGTTTTCACTGTGTCATTCATCTGTTAAATATTGATTAAATAGTACTATAAAATGATGAATATAGGATTTGTTGTTGTCTTATAGCAGTATCTCACTCAAAACCCATTAAGACTTTATATATTATTAGTAAAACTATTATAGATTATATATCATTCTTATTATTATTGTCTATATTATTATTATATATTCAGTTTACTGTTACAGAACCAGGAGCTGAACCGATTCATATTTAGGAGGCTAAAGAAGAGAATTGATTTAATTTGAATGATTTTGAAACAATTTCATTGATTATCAAATAGAAGTGTATTCATTCCTGTCAATCGACTGTGCAATTGTTGAGAAGATGAGTCAGAAAGGAGATGGAAAAATGATGGGGATGGATGTAAATTCTCACACACACACACATACCCACACACACACACACTCACACTCACACACACACACACATACACTTCCATCATTTTCCCACTGTTGAAACAAGCAGTGGGAGTTTTGTGGACCAAAGTTCCCACACTCGTTGGCTGCACCATGGAAGCCAATGACCATGACTTCCACAGTCAATGGAGCGGGTGTGTGTGTGCGTGTGTGCGCGTGTGTGTCTGTGTGTGTGCATGTGTGTGTGTATAAGGGGCAATAGAGAGTTATAGGTCAGGGGTGCACGCAGTTTGTTAGCCAATTTACATGAGAAAGGTTGCACGAGTGAAACAGGGACCCACACAGCTGTCTGTGCTATTTCTGACCCAGACTGTCGAGTCATCCGAGGACGGGAAAAGGGGAGGAACAAGGAATTAGCAACTTCTCTTTTCTTCATTTATTTTGATTTCTCTCATCCCTTCCTTACTCTGTCCCATCGATATCTAGCTTTCCACTTCTTTCCCTTCTAAGAATATTTATGTTATATTTATATATATATATAATATATATTTATATTTAAGAATATCAATGTCAACCAATAACAATGCTCCATAAATCTATGCTCTTTTAACCCCAATACAACTGTCCTGTAACTGTCTATATAACTAACTGACTACACTTTGACTAATTATATATATATATATATATATATATATATATATATATATATATATATATATATATATATATATATATATATATATATATATATATATATATATATATATATATATATATATATATATATATATATATATATATATGAGACTCTGATTCTGTCTCATCATTATGCTGAACCACCTGTCTCTCCCAGACGCTCTCACCCCTCCCCCTCTTTTTCTGTCTCTTTTCCTACTCCCTCCTTCCCCCTCTCACATTGACCCTTTTGTTCACAGCTATTTAGTAGTTGGGGGGTCGGGGGGGTCTGGTCAGCTGTTTCCTCAGTGTCTGGACAGTGTGGGAATGTGTGTGAGAAAAGTGGAGACAATGCTGCATCTCGCCTCAGAGTGAGAATCAACCGGTAGGACGCAGACGTGTCGGAGCATCAGGAAACAGCTATTTGTAGTTTTGGTTCAGTTTGAGCTTGTTCATTGATTTGAGTGGAGGAGACCTGGAGGTTTTAATTTCTGGATTACAAAAATCTAGAAGAGAAAGATATGCAGCCCACATCAGGGAATCACAATCATGACAGCAACTGTGTTCAGACACGATTGTGTGGTGAGTTTGTAAGGGTTAAATTGTTTTCGACAGTCCATCCTGTTTCATATAGTTAGTTCTGTTTCCTATAGTTAATCCTGTTTCATACAGTCCATCCTGTTTCATACAGTTAATCCTGTTTCCTATAGTTAATCCTGTTTTATTGAGTTCATCCTGTTTCATACAGTTCATCCTGTTTCATTCAGTCCATCCTGTTTCATATAGTTAGTCCTGTTTCCTATAGTTAATCCTGTTTCATACAGTCCATCCTGTTTCATACAGTTAATCCTGTTTCCTATAGTTAATCCTGTTTTATTGAGTTCATCCTGTTTCATACAGTTCATCCTGTTTCATACAGTTCATCCTGTTTCATTCAGTCCATCCTGTTTCATACAGTTAGTCCTGTTTCCTATAGTTAATCCTGTTTCATAAAGTCCATCCTGTTTCATACAGTTAGTCCTGTTTCCTATAGTTAATCCTGTTTCATACAGTCCATCCTGTTTCATATAGTTAGTCCTGTTTCCTATAGTTAATCCTGTTTCATACAGTCCATCCTGTTTCATACAGTTAATCCTGTTTCCTATAGTTAATCCTGTTTTATTGAGTTCATCCTGTTTCATACAGTTCATCCTGTTTCATACAGTTCATCCTGTTTCATTCAGTCCATCCTGTTTCATACAGTTAGTCCTGTTTCCTATAGTTAATCCTGTTTCATAAAGTCCATCCTGTTTCATACAGTTAGTCCTGTTTCCTATAGTTAATCCTGTTTCATACAGTCCATCCTGTTTCATACAGTTAATCCTGTTTCCTATAGTTAATCCTGTTTCATACAGTCCATCCTGTTTCATACAGTTAATCCTGTTTCCTATAGTTAATCCTGTTTCATACAGTCCATCCTGTTTCATACAGTTCATCCTGTTTCATACAGTCCATCCTGTTTCATACAGTCCATCCTGTTTCATACAGTTAGTCCTGTTTCCTATAGTTAATCCTGTTTCATACAGTCCATCCTGTTTCATACAGTTAATCCTGTTTCCTATAGTTAATCCTGTTTTATTCAGTTCGTCCTGTTTCATACAGTTCATCCTGTTTCATTCAGTTCATCCTGTTTCATACAGTCCATCCTGTTGCATATATTTTACCATATAATATACCTTTGGGGTGCCTGATGTTGTAAAAAATGTTATATTTGAAAATAATGTCAGGAATGTTACTAATCCATCATTAAAAGCATTTTGGCTTAAAATTGTTAGTAAATCTTAAATAGCCAATTAACTTTCATCATAACAGTAATCATCAGGTCTGTTCATGATACTTAAGAATTTCCAGACTTTTGTTTTTTTTTTATTTGGAAGATTGACGGAATTTTTTAGTTCTTAAATTTGCTGTAAAATGTATTTATGTAAGGAAAAGTCATTTGTCCTTGTGTGTGTGTGTGTGTGTGTGGGGGGGGGGGGGGTGTGTATTAATGATCATCTCTGCTCAGCTGCATCTGGTGTCTGATCTTCTCTGGTCTCTATGGTTCAGGTCTTTAGGGCTTGTTGTTGTGCTGCTATGATCAGAGTCTCTGTCTGTGTGTTAGTGCAGCGTCTCCTGACATCAGCCTCCTTCTCTGTCTGCTTCCTGTACTAGCCGGTTCATCCATCACTGTTCTCTGTTCCCCTTCCTCCTCATAATTATCATCAGGTTTTATATATATACTTGGATATTACATAATATATGAACTATTTCTTGTTCAGAATCTAGTCATTAGACCCAAAATGAGGAAAGGTCCAAGCTCCAGTTTGTAATGTGACATCACTATGATATCATCAGGATCATTTTTTCTAATTTATCAAGGCTCCACCATGACGTATGGAACTGATTCACAGGCTGGATGGTACTGAGAGAACTGAACTCTTTGTGTGTTTGCCTGTGTGTTGTATGTGTGTATGTTGCAGCCCAGCTGGAGTTCGTCCAGATCCTGGTGATCGTGGTGGTGATGATGGTGATGGTTGTGGTTATCACCTGCCTGCTGAATCATTATCGCCTGTCTACTCGCTCCCTCCTCTGCAGACACGCCGCCACACACCAGAGACACCAGCCACTCGCCAACGTGAGTCAAACACCAGCAAAAGTTTACACTGGCAACTTGTTTATAACCACTGCTCACAGAAGTAATAGAAGAAAAAGAAGGCATACGCCACTTTCTAAGCAAGCGTCGGAATTAAAAAAGTAGGATGTGCACCTGTAGGTAGAGGAGGGAAACTAACAATCCTCTCACATTTACTATCAGTTTATATCACATGTTCATTATTGTACCATTTTTTATATCATGAAGTCATGCAGAAATCACATATGAAATCGATCTAGTATCTTTCTGTCTTCTTTTTTTTCTTTCCAGTCTTCATCTGTTTTCTTGGCTGCATCTGCTTCTAAATAGTTTCCTACAAAAAGATTTAAAAAGAAGCATCATTAGCTCGTTATTTTATAAGTTGATAAGTTAATTGAGCTACAGCAGCTGATAACACGTTTGGCATCTGCAGAATATTTAAATCATCTGATTACACCTGCCGACCAATCAGAGAAGAGTATTCACTCAGACGGTGGCCTCATTTTGATCAGAGACAGTGACACATGCAGAGAACCTAAGGCCAGACAACAAAGGCCCTGAAGGCATCATAATACAAATGAGTCAGTGTGTGTTCACTGTCTCTGGGTGAATTTATTACTGAGTTTTAGATTCAGGTGGACTGTGGCATATTTTTTCTGTATGTAAAAAAATGTATCTACTAAAACAAAACAAAATATAGATAAGATTGACTGCCCATCAATCTGTCTGGGTCAATCCCTGTCTCTCACCTGTAATGTGTTGGGATTGGCAGCAGACTCCTATGACCCTAATGAGGAAAAAATGGGTATAGAAAACCGACTACACTTACTAACTGAGTTTATGTAGAAGAAAAAGGACTCAATAATGACGACCCACTAAGGCAGAAGAATTAATGATGGTTTTATTGTCACAGGAGAGTCTGTGGTCATCTGAGGGGACGAGCGCCGCCCTAAATGAGGTGATTTTCATTTAAATCTGACTTGAAAACTATAACTATACTATAACAGAAAAGTTCTATGAATGTGGCACACAATGACTAAGCAGCATTGAATTCCTTCCTCACTCAGCACCAGGTGTATAACTCCCGCCCTCCGGACCGTGGCGGCCCCTCCCCTTACCTGCAGCGGGAGCCTCAGACACAGCTCTCGCCTCTTCTGCCGCCGCAGCGCTTCCAGCAGCCCTATGCCCCGAGTCGCTTCCAGCCAACCTACCCCTACCTGCCCCAGAGCCTCATTGACCTCCCCCCAACCATCGCCCTGTCGGACGGGGAGGAGCCGCCACCGTATCAGGGTCCCTGCACCCTGCAGCTCCGAGACGTGGAGCAGCAGCTGGAGCTGAACCGTGAGTCCGTCAGAGCACCGCCCAACAGAACTGTGTTTGATTCCCATGGCCTGGACCCCTCCAACGGCTGCCCGCAGGCCAGGTATTACATACACCTGACCTTAGGTTAACCTTTACCTTGACCTTTTATATTTTTTCTGACCTTTACATGACCTTTACATGATCTTTACCTGACCTTTACATGACCTTTACCTGACCTTCATATTTCTCTGACCTATACATGCCCTTTACCTGACCTTTATATTTTTCTGACCTTCATATTTCTCTGACCTTTGCATGACCTTCACCTGACCTTTATATTTCTATGACCTTTACCTGACCTTCATATTTCTGACCTTTATCTGACCTTCACCTGACCTTTATATTTCTATGACCTTTACCTGACCTTCATATTTCTGACCTTTATCTGACCTTTACCTGACCTTCATATTTCTCTGACCTTTACATGACCTTCACCTGACCTTTATATTTCTATGACCTTTACCTGACCTTTATATTTCCATGACATTGACCTTACTTAACCTGACCTTTAAATGACCTTGAGAAAGCTTCTGTTTCCTCCCATCATCTAAAAGATGTTTGTTGGGAATTGTTGTTTTACGATTAAATGTCTATACTTATACAATAAAATTAATGCTTTGTTCCCAGTCTACAGGATGCCCCTCCCAGTCTGCAGGCTCCACCGGCTTATGAGGTGACTGGACACTTCTACCAACCTGTGGCATGTCTAAGCCAAAACCATCGGACTCTATCTGCTTCTCAAACGCCTGCGTCCTCGCTGATTCAAGGGCTCCTCCGGCCACCGCCACAGCCAGGAAGTGTGGACAGCAGGAATATGAGGAATACAAAAGAGAAATCCCAGAAACCCCAGCAGGTGTAACACTTCCGCTTCCTGTTTCCTGGTCAGCTGGAGAACCAGGATCTGTCCGCTCCCCACTTGGGAAACGGTCGGTTAACCACGGAGGAACAAACAGGTTTAAACATATGAAATGCAGCAACAGAACATCTGGGACTTCCTGACTGAGCAGATGAGGTGGAGAGATGCAGGAGCTGCTCTTTCCTTTACAGCTCCACCTCTTCACTCTCACTCTGAGTTTCATTCATTCATTCATTCACATATTTACCTGTTCTCATTCTTTTAAAACAACTTCTTGTTTGTTTGTTCATCTTTTTTCACACTATTCAGGCAAAATGGCGAAATGTTGCAATCTTCTTGGTTCTTCTAGGTTTTGGATTTGTTCTCTTGTGATAATCAAATCTCTGTTTTCTCTAAAGTTTTAATTCACTGTCCAATGCTGCGTCATGTTAGCATTTAGAGCAGGGCTGCAGGTTTTTGTTCCAAACCAAGCAGTAACACACCTGATCCTACTAATAAAGGTCCTTAGCGAGGGCTTTAATGGTTGATTACTAGAATCAGGTGTGTTACTGCCATGTTGGAACAAAAACCTGCACCCACACCGACCCCTCCAGGGGTTGGACACCTCTGATTTAGAGAGTTAGCATGTTAGCTTTATCTAGTGTATCATTTTTAGCATAGAGCTAAACGTCCTCAAGCTGAAGGTTCTGCCTCATATCGACCAGTTGACGCAGAAAAGTTGTCACTGAAAATCATACTCGAGTTTTTTTTTGTTTTTTTTATGTTTTTAAAGGTTTGCACAGAGTTCAGAGATCAAGATTTTTATACGTTGTCTAGTTTTAGAAAAAGAAAACAAATATCAAAACTTTCACATAGAACATTTTGCTGCTTACATGTTACATATCGAGTATTTACACACGTTCCAACTTAAAGCACGAATTCAGATTTATTTATATAGCTGATTAAAAAAATTGCACTATCTTTCAGTATGAAATGTGTGAGAGAGAGACTTTTATTGTGAAGGAGCTCTGTCTATTGTCTAATGGGGCTGAGGCACACCCAGATAACTGGACCCACAGAGACTCCTAGAAAGACCGACACCCACAGAGAGCCCCCCCAGAGAGACCTGGACCCCCAGAGACCCCCCAGGGGGCAGCACAGTGCACAGCAGCATCACAAGGACTCGGATGAACCGTCACTGTTTCAGGGATTTAAAAAGGGAAAATCTCTGGTTTATGCAAATATCCGAGTCTTGTGAACCAATCACAGGTCTGCATTCAACCTGTGAGCCAATCAGAACCTCCGCTCATAGCTCCATTATTCCTATTGGCTGAATCATGAGCCAAAGCTGCTGCTTCACCAAACAAGTTCAGCACATTCAAGACACATTGAACTAATCAGGTGTGTAGAGTTCGACTTTGTTTAGTTATTTAGTTTGTTTAGATTGATTTTTCAATTTATGTAGACTCATTTAGAGGTTATTGAGATTATTTAGAGTTTGGAGCCACTTTTAATCTGCCGTTATTTTATTAGACTGTAAAACAAATCAGAAACAGGAAACAACTATGCTTCCTCTGCAGATAAATTCAGGAAGGAAACAGGCACAAACACACACACACACAAACACACACATACACACACACACACACACCCTCTGGTGACTTTCAGCACTTTACTGGATCAGAAGGAGATAACAATCTTCAGCCCTAAAACTTTAGTAGAAACTTTTCCACTTAAATTAAAATGTGCATTCTTTACTAACCATACAAAGAGTTGTGCCTCAAAATTGTAATTTCATTATTTAATGAAGAAAATCTGAACCTAGAATCATAGATTTGTCATTCTGTTATATATGTTTATAGTCTATAATGAATATATAATTCTGTTATAGTTTAATTATGTTATATATGACATATTGTGTAAAAGTCAGGGCAGGGCTGGGTTTTACTACACATAAAGCCATAAAAAAAAAAATGTTTTAATACGAATTCTGAAAAAAATTAATTCTAGGTAAAATTGGCAAAATTTGGAACTATTTAATCTAAAAATAATTACACAATATTAATGTTACCAAATATATATGTATATATAATTTATTTTTGTGTATTGTTTCTTATTGTGAAAGATTTCTCAGGTCTGTGTGTGGGCAGTTTCAGTCAGCAGTAATGATTTTTAGATTCACTCTTAGCCCTCTTTAATATAAATGGATGTTTCTGTTTTGAATCAGAAACCCAGCACGAGACAACTTGTTGTAAACTTGACACACTGAAGTGTTGAAAAGTGACACGAGTGTTAATAGCAACAAGTCTCGTGTTGTCTTTCAAAGAGTGAAATTCAAATCAAATAAATCAATTGTACAGGCTTCTTAATGAGAAGCAAGCGCCCTCTAGTGTCCAGCTTCTATAAAAGAGTGGGGAAGAGAAGCCTATGGGCTGATCAGTTAAAGTCACAACACACACACACACACACTCACACACACACACACACACACACACACACACCTTCCATGTCCTGTTTCCAAAAGATGTGTGCCATTCAATGACAGAGCTCCTTTCAGGCCACCTCTGTGCTGCCATTGGTTGGTTGTGCTGTGGTTTTGCAAACGTTCTTTCGTTAATGTTGCTACGTCTATGCTAAGCGTACCTGCCTGGCTGAGACAGACAAAATGTGAGTGGCTTAGTTGGACTGTCAATCATCACGAGCCACGCCTCCTTACTGTCAGACGATGATAGTGATTAGATGATGATAATGATGTTTTTGAGTGCTGCAATACACCTATAATTTGCCTTTTCGATATTAGTTTTAACATAGTGTTGTAAATGTTGTTTTTGTTGTTGTTAATGTTTATTATTGATGTTTAATATCGTTTATTTTGAAAAGACAAAAAGGTCAATTTGCTCCAGTCCATCAATCACACAGAACTGATTTTTTTTCACTTGTAACACAAAACTAGTTAAAACACAGAAGCTGCAGGTCATTGAAGAAGACAAACTTGCAGCTCTCCTTTTCTTTTTTGTTTGCTTTTTGCTCACGCACTTAAAGCTCGATATACTTTTTTATGCATGTACACATGCAGGCCCGAATCATCATGCCTCCTCGCTGACTCTCGTCAGTGTCTACTTGTGCCTTCTGATGTCTGCGTCCGTCTGTCAACACGCAATGTGCAATGAAGTCCTGCCCTATTCAATATTAAAACAACATTACATGGCTGTGAAGTATAAAAGGCAATTCATTCCTGAAAAAGAAAAATAAATTCAAATGTCAATGAAATTTTTGAAAACAGCAGAAATTTGTTTCCAAGGTTAAGAATGAACTTTCACTCTTGACTTTAAATGGTTGATAATTTTTTCATTTGTTTAAAAAAAAAAAATCAAAAGCAAAATTGCTTAAAATATCACTTTCCAAATGTTGTCATTGTAGATCAAAAGGAAAAGACTTACACCAACCAGTTTATAGTATTTGATCATGCTGTTTTACATTTTTAGTTTCTCATTCTATCTTATTATTTTTTTTTCTTTCTCTGGTGTGAACACGCTTCCATAACAATGACATGAGAAGCAGAATTTTCAAAAAATTAGCTTGTTTAATTGTGTAAACACGCAGAAATTGAGAATCTGCTCCACTCATGTGCTTTTTTTTTAGCACTAACATTGAATGCCTCATGATACTACAAGAAATCGAACATGCAACAACCGTTAGTTTAACAACAGGAACACACTGGATCTATCATGGTGGTAAAGATAAAAAATAAAAACAGAATCTTCTGTCCACACATGATTCAAGACATTTTCCAAAGAAGGAATCATCACCACCTAAATCAGACTCTGTAGTAAAAGTGTCACACAGACGTTTAGCTGTAGTAATCAGTGAGTGAAAATACAGAAACAGGATGAATGTGCATCTAAACAAGTGTCAGCAGAGCTTTGCTGCTCCTGAAGAACGAACTCGAACCTTATTCCACCACATGATAATCATCAGCTTTTCCTTAAATCTCTGTGATAGCAGATAAACATGTTTCAATCTGAGCTGAAGTCCAGCAGGCTCGTTGTTCTGCCGTCAGAGGAAGAAACTGCTGACAAAGTTCAGAGTTTACATCAGTTCTGTCGCAGCTCGGCTCATTTTCTAATACAGAGGGGACGTATACTGAATGATAATGATGCTTACTTGGGTATTAAAAGCATTTATTTTAACTTATATTGATGGTCTGTGTGTCCCTGGGTTTGTTACATTCTTTTTTTCTCTGTTAGGAACAGGAACGAATGTTTTATCATTGTTGTCAAAGAAAACTTTTCAGTTAGTCTCCAATTACAAATGAATAAAACTTTTATAAATATGTCTTTGTCTCCTCTAGTCATTTATTTATTCAGTTAGTTGTTCTCAGCATTTCAGGGATACTGAACCTAAGAGGAATTCTCTCTGTTTTAGTATCTGAAACCATGACTCGACTAGAAATGTGTGTTTCCTCAGCATCACACTGTGATTTAGGTTTTTACTTTGGCTGCAAAGATCCGAGACATTTATTAGTCTCAACTTTCACTGATATTTCTTAAAACTTTGGAAAGACGGAAGTGGAAATATCTGCTAATCACAAACACTTTTTTATCACTCACTATCACCACCACCATCATCAACATCAGCCTCAGCCTCAGTGCGGCGTCATACCAGATCAGAGAAGGGTGGAGCTCTGATGTGGGCGTTTGCTGGGAACATCTGGCTGAGTCATCTGAAGGCGGATGTACTTCAACAGGTGAGAGCGATCAGACTAATAAGCAGCAAGCCTCCTCAGGACAATAGGAAAAAAGCTCAGTCGTTCAGCGAGATGCAACAGAGCTGAGACGCCTTCACAGGAAGGAGACGCTCTCAACAACTTCACCAAATGCATGGAGAACATAACTCAAAAGGGCTATTGGTTTTTCACTTTCCTGTCTAGCTTGTTGTCAGTAGTTTAAATAAACCACAAAGAGAGTGAAATCCTGAGTCTGGACCTTGTTCTACACTTCCATTGTTGACCTTTTTGACCTGCAGGACTGCCGTAGCAGCTAATGGGAGTCATCGTGCCAAGTGGACCACGGCCTCTGCAGTGGTGGACACAAAAACTTGAACCTGAACCCTGACTGACCCTGGACATTGACTGACCCTGAACCCTGATGGACCCTGCACACTGACTAATCTGAAATGCTGAGTGACCGTGGCCCTGCTAGCGAGCAGCGAGGTGGACTGTATAGACCCCTGTCATACAGTTCATCAATGTAACAGCTGATAACTCAGATTCTCTTATTTTAAGAAGAAGCTGCTGTTCATTCATGTTCACACAAACTGAACCAGAGAAACTGTCTCAGTAAAAATAAGGGGAATTAGTATTAACTGAACTTACCTTGCTGAAATGTGTGTCTTATCAATTAATCTCAAAAAGTGCATTTTAAGAAGTGAAAGTAGCTTGAGGTAAATGTTATTTTCATGCAGTATCTCTTATTTTCTGAATAGCTAACAGTTAAATACAGACACTTTCAGATTCTGTGGAGGCCAAACACAAGGATTGAAGCACTATCTCACAGTAGAAGAATTTACAATACAAGCAGAAAAGAGAGCAGCACAGTGGTGCTGTGTGTCGTACTGGTGCCTCATAGCGAGAAGGTTGTAGGGTTAATTTTCAATTGTGAGTGTATGAGTGAATGCTGTGTGTGCCCCATGATAGACTGGTGGCCTGTCTAGGGGGGTATTCCTGCCTGCTGCCCGTAATGTGGTGGGATCTGCTCCAGCAGACCCCTGTGACCCTCATGAGGAATAAGCACAAATAGAAAATTGCTGACTGACACTGTCACAAAAGTATGAGAATGAATATGTTGTTTCCTCTGATTGTTGAAGCTACTGAGACATCAACACATACTAAACAAAATCAACACACAGAACAGGAAACTATTAACAACAGATTTTTTTTCAGGAAAACATTGATGGTTTACATTTCCATAACCACAGATATGTTGAATTTTAACATTTCAGACATGGAGACAGAGTTCAAAGTTCCTCCCTCTCAGTTTGTAGCAAGCAACATACCATTTAAATGATATAGATAATGAACTCCCATTTGTTTTCTGTTTTTCTATGTTTAATGAATTGCCTGATATTTTATTTAGTGTGATAAAAGTTGATGTTGTATTTGACGCCAAATATCTAGAGAAATTCTAGGAGTAGAGAAAAATAAAAATGCTGAGAAAGCGTTCTTTATACCAGTTCTTTATATAAATAGTTTGATTTTAGATTGATTCTGTGTTATTTTATTTTCTAGTTTTTTATGTATGTTTTCTCACATTTGTAAGACTAGAAAATGTATATTTTAAAAAGTGGAGTTAGAATTCCATTATGGATGGGACAAATGTATGTATAGGAATAAATATACATACAGTGTATACAATACACACTTCACAGTGTCATTTTGATATGTATAAAAGTCTTTGGATTCAAAGTCTCTTTTTCAACAAGTTAAAGGAAAGTCTGTTTATTTCAACCTATTTCCAAACCTTTGTTAAATATTTCCTGATACACTGACCTGTTTTTATTGTCTGTTGTTTCCACACATTAAGCTAATTATGACATTTCAGAGGTTGGAGCCTCTGATCTGTGCTGTTTATGTTCCACTGAGTTCTTGGAAACTTCAGTAAAATCATTTACAACATCTGCGTAGACGGTTAGTCTGAACGCAGCATTCAGAGCGCACAAGTGGCAAAAACAAGTTAGTGATGATTAACTTCATTATCTATTACATTACCTTCACATCTTGCACAACAGAACTATGAACTATGGGAGAAAAACATGTGGTCGCAAAACAACAGGCAAGAAATCAAAGCTTTTCTGGTACATGTACAATATTACTGCAGCTGCTTTTATATCTTATATATGTTTACTTAGATAGTGTAGTGTAATAATACTTTGGATAAATGCTATATTAGAGACTTATTTGTTTTATTTATATATATGAATCAATTACAAAAAATACTTCTTAAAAAAAAATATATATATATATAAATATCTCTCTCTCTCTCTCTCTATATATATATATATATATATACTGTATGTATATATATATATATATATATATATATATATATATATATATATATATATATATATATATATATATATATATATATATATATGTATGTGTGTATGTATGAGTGTGTGTGTTTGTGTATATGTATGTATATATGTTATATTAGTCTGCTTTTTTGTGTTTTGGTCATTTCCTTCTGTGTCTACATCCTATTGTATGTTTGTCTATTACAAATAGACAGACATAACAGACATAAAAGAAAGTTTTATTTTGTGAGTTAATGTCAGGAATTCCATGTTTAATGTAATAAAAAAAAAAAAAAAAAAAAAAAAATGAAACAGAGTAAGTAATAAGTGTAAATATCTTTATTGTTATCATTCCTCTTCAAGGATAAGATCACAATGGAGCCAAAAGAAACAAAAATAGCGAAAAAATACAAAAAAAAATAAATTAAACTACTGTATATAATAATGACAACACAAACAGAAAACATACAACTGCTACAATTGAGAGAAAACCTGACTCATCAACATTACTGTACCAAACACACTACATATTGCAATGACAGTATGAGGTGCATTCATAATAAATTATCATTAAACAGTAGAAATCTACAGAAAGACAAAACACAACAGTGTACAACATGGCAACAGCACATGATAATTAATAACAATTCAAATTGAACATGTATACTCAATTCTAAGTCACATACAACCTTACTTCTTACCTTTTGAACTAATTACAATTATAATTTGGTTCATTCACTTTAAGTTTATTTTACAATAAAATTATTACATTATGCTTACATTATTTATGGTTGTGTCTGTCATTCCATTATATATATATATATATATATATACTTATCCTGTAACCAACAGACCGGTGAAAACTTGGTGAACCAACAGTCTTCTTGTTAACTAACATGTGGTCAACCAATAATAATAATCTGTAAGTAGTGTGTAATGATTTCAGGATTTAAAAAAACAAAAATCAGAGTGAAAAATTCAAAGAACATTGTTGGATCCACCTCAAAAACAAAAGAATATTTATAAATAGTGAGTCTCTCAGAAAAAGAGGTGACATTCTAGAATTATTCACATTGTGTGGGGGCTCCTTTTGCAAAAAATTGGGTGTAGAATAGCTGAGGTGTTGTTCTACAGTAATAAACAGCGTGTCTGTGTGTTTCCTCATTACATCTGCGTCACTCTCTGCTGCAGCAGCCTCAGCTGCTTTGCCACCTCGGCCGGCAGGTCGTCATTCACATGCGTGGTGAAGTACTTCTCCATCTCGTCCACTTCCCGCTGCCAGAACTCCTGATCCAGGGAGAACAGCTGGTCCAGGTCTAGCTTCTCCAGGCCCTGGAGGTTCAGGGAGTTGCGACAGGGCAGGTAGCCCACAGCAGATGGCATGGCGCCGGCCTCTCCGTTTACCCGCCTGAACATCCAGTCGAGAACGCGGATGTTGTCACCGAAACCGGGCCACAGGAAGCCGGCCGTAGGGCTCTTGCGAAACCAGTTGACATGAAAGATCTTTGGTAGTTTGGCACCGGGACGGTTGGCCATGCTCAGCCAGTGAGAAAGATACTGGCCGAAGTTGTAGCCAAAGAATGGACGCATGGCGAAGGGGTCGTGCATGATTACTTTGCCTAGAAAGGAGAAGAAAAGGGAGTCAAAGGATGTTTAAATCTCTTTTCAGTTTCAGATCTCCAGGACAAAAGCCATGATCCTCATCCACGAACCTTTGTGCTCAGCTGCAGCGGTGGCCTCCGACCTCATGGCAGCGCCAACGAACACGCCGTGTTGCCAGCTGAATGCTTCATACACCAGCGGCACACCTGGGGAGGAGCAGTCACAGGTTAGTGTCCACTTCTTGTCTCTGATTCTGCAAAGGTCGTGTTCCTCCTCACCTTCAGGCCTGCGGCCACCAAAGATAATGGCCTCAATGGGGACGCCGTCGGCAGACTCCCACAGTGGGTCGATGATGGGGCACTGACTGGCCGGGGAGCAAAAGCGAGAGTTGGGGTGAGCACAAGGTTCACCTAGAGATGGAAAAAGGCAAGAAGGTGAGCTTCATTTCACATTATTTATTGATTCAAACTGTGCGATGTTAAATAGTCTTTCTCCTTATTTTTGTATTTTATGCATTCTACCTGTCAAAAGATATTACTTTCACAAAAGTTTGTGGTAGCTTTTTTAAACTTTAAAAAGTCAACTCTTGCCGTCTCCTGAGCTCCAGGGTTTGTTCTTCCATGAAGTGATGGTGACGCCTTCAGACAATGGCTGGTCGATTCCCTCCCAGTAGACGCCGCCATCGCTGGTCTCTGCAACATTGGTGAAGACGGTGTTTTTGATGATGGTCGCCATGGCATTCGGATTCGTTTTGACCGAGGTGCCAGGTGCAACTCCGAAAAAGCCGTTCTCAGGGTTGATGGCGCGCAGGTTCCCTGTTGAGCCGAGCAATCAGGAAAAAAAAATGATATGTAATCATTTTCCTGCCAGATATTTTTGTGTTTCCAGTTTTTATTAAGTCCTGAGTACCTCACCTTGTTCATCAAACTTCATCCAAGCGATGTCGTCTCCCACACACTCCACCTTCCAGCCCGGCAGCGAGGGGCGCAGCATGGCCAGGTTTGTCTTCCCACAGGCACTAGGGAAGGCGGCGGCCATGTATTTCTTCTCCCCAGCAGGGTTTGTGATGCCAAGGATCTGAACAGGATGATGGAGCTTCCTTGTTGTGGGAAGTTTTGATGGATCAAACGTGTTCATTAATTCAACAAGGTTTTTTCTTACCAGCATGTGCTCAGCCAGCCAACCTTCCTCCTTTGCAATACGGGAAGCGATACGTAGGGCAAAGCATTTCTTTCCCAGCAGCGAGTTTCCCCCGTAGCCACTGCCAAACGAGATGATCTGACGGTCGTCCGGGATGTGAGCAACTAACGTCAGCTCAGGGTTACAGGGCCAGTTATTCACCAGTGGCTCTGAGCAAGACATCCATATATAGATTTATTTAACACAAAGGACACATGTTTTGAAGAGAAGATCTATCTATAAGTGTCTGTGTATCTGTCAGTCTGTGGCTCACATATGTCTCTGACTGTGTGTCAGATCAACCTAAACTTTTGGATATAGCTTGCACATCGCACAATGGTGTGTATCCTTTTTTTGTGGAATGTTTTTAATAAATATTCAAAACATTAATATTATCAATAAAAGGTAAAATCTCATAGGTGCATTGCAGTGGTGTAGGGATAGTCCAACACATCCTTGTTTGGCCAATCATGAAAAACCTACTTAAGCTTCCGCTTTTCTATAGTAATGCATACTTCCTAATAATAATCACCATGAGCAGCAGTGGCAGGATCAAAGGAGTCAGGAAGTGACAGCAGATAGGATCTGTACAGGTAAAGTGTTGAAGTTGTGACATACTTGTGAGTGGCAGAGGGCAGCCTACGGAGTGCAGACAGCGCACAAACTCGCCCGTCCCCAGAGCCGCCAGCACGTCTTTTCCCATACGGGTCATCACTCTCATGCTGGCCACGACGTAGGGGGAGTCAGTCAGCTCCACCCCCACCCGGGAAAGGGTGGAGCCTACCGGGCCCATGCTGAAGGGAATCACGAACATGGTTCGACCTGAGGACAGCATGAAGACCACATGTTGGCTCCCAGCAGAAATTAACTCGTCCTGTGATTATTTTACTTAAATTGATGTTGCTCAACTCTGTCATTTTTAAAGCAATAGAATAATACTTTGAACAGACAATAAACATTAAATATGGTGTTGTCCCTGAGATCTGAGCATCAACTGTGTTTCCTTCCCTTTAAAATATTAACAGACACAAATGCAATACAGATTTTAAAGTGATTAAATCCTTCTTAGTTCACGTCCATGTTTGCAGCTGCTCCTGCTCACATCTGCTGCTTTGTCATGTTGGTAAAAAAATTAGTGTGGATCAGTGGACACAGCTGCATATCCAGTCAGCTGAGTGCACCTGCGAGTTCATGTATGAGATTATCTAAGAAATTTTAGTATTTTATAAATGAGTATACTTTAATTTTGTGAACCGTCCATTTCTTTTTATTTGCACTTTGCGTGAAAGCTGGCGAATTTTATGATGCAGCCTTTAAAAAATAATCTACACAAAGTATTTGCAACTGGCTCCACATTGTTAAACTAAAACAATGAAATACTTCCACATTTATTAGTAATTAATGAGTAAAACAAATAGTATGATATACTATAATGATGTGATCATATAACAGTCTGTACTTTTACTGTGATAATTTAAGTACATTTTACAGATAAACGTTTCACTTAAATAATATTTTAATCCAATACTTACTAATTCTTTTATAACAATATTTATACATTTACTATAGTAAAGAATCAGATTACTTTGTCCACCACTGGCTATATTATAATGTTGTTATTGATTATTGCTTATTGTTTATGATTGGACCAATAACCCTGAGCTTGTAAAAATATTAATGTCGTGCCTTTCATGCAGCCGGGGAACCGCTGAGCTTTGGCTTTGTCAAACTCCTGCGGAGACATCCAGCGGCCGAGCTGACTGGCTCCGCCCCCCAAGTGTGTGGGCACCGCGTCCCTCTGGTCCTGCGTCACGATCACCGTCTTATTCTCCACACGAGCGACGTCCTGTGGGTCTGTGCGAGCCAACCAGCTGCGGGACGGAGCAAGGTTTTACATTTGTACTTAAATAAACTTTATTTTGTCCATCTGAGGCCTAATCAGGAACATCTAACATTGACCCCTAATCTTGACCCCCTAACATTGACCCCCTTAGGATGACCCCCTGTCATCGACCCCCTAAGACTGACCTCTTAATCCTGGCCCCTAACAATGACACTCTAACACTGACCCGCTAAAACTGCCCCCCTTATCCTGACCCCGAACACTTGACCCCAGAATTTGAACCTCTGAATGAATCCATTGACCCAACAGACCATTTTCTTTTATTTCATCCTAACCTTCATCTAAAAGTTTAATTCAAACAAGTCACTCAGGAAATAAATCTAGGTTAATTTGTACCTGAGACAATATAACATTGTATGTATATATTATTATAAAAAAAAACATTATTGTCAAAAACAGACTGTTGCCACCTACCAGTTCTCGTATTTGCTGAGTTTCTTGATGGTTCCCTGCTTCTCCAGCAGGTCCAGGATGGACTGGTTCTCCTCCTCAGAGCCATCACAGATATGCAGAGATTCAGGTTCACACAGACAAATACTGGACTCCACATACTCCCTGACAGCCGGACTCAGGGTCCTCAGGTCGCCCTGCAGGATCCGGGGAACGGTCTGGGTCTGGGACTCAATCCGAGGAGCCATGCTGGCCCGGAGAGAGAGAAAAGATGAGAGGAAGTTTAGAGAAAATATTAAATTGAGGATAGAAAAGACTGAAAAGTGGAAGGAGGATATACATGAGGAGAGGAAAGAAAAGAAAAGAATAAAACAAGAGAACAAGGGACTAAAAATATAGGTGAAGACAAAGAGGTGGTGAAGGAATGAAAGAAAGGAGAAAAGGAAAAATAAAGGGAATGTATATAAAAGATGAGAATGAATAATAATAAAAAGAGAAGAAGATAGCTAAAAGGATTAGAGGACACAATAGTTTAATGCAGGAATTGAACATATATATTTAGTTTGAAAACATTTTCCTCCAAGTTTTCTTTCCTCCAGTTATTTTTCAGACTTAGATTTGATGCATTTTTTTTTACATAAACTTTAAGTAAGATGAACCTCCTCCAGTTTTACCTTCACGTGTCCTTCAGGTTTTCAGAGCAGAGAAACTTCAGCTCGGCCACATCCACTCAGACTCTTCTTCTTCCAGGTTAGTTTTATCTACTGTGAGGATAGTTTGTTCTATATATACCCTGATAGAGAAGGTGTGTGTGTGTGTGTGCGTGTGCATGAACGTGTGTACACGCGTGTGTGTGAGCGCGTGCGTGTATGTGTGTGAACCACTTGTTCCTTTACTGCTGATGTGAAAAACACAGTGTGAATTATTAATCAGCAGCACTTAACTGGTTTTCTGTGCCTGTGGCTGATTGCTGTTTGCCGCCAGCTTCATTATCTCTCTCACACTCAGTGATAATATTTGCTGAATGTACAGTCTGAAGCACTTTACGGGATTTAATTTGACATTTAACTCCAATAATACATCCTGCTTTTGATGCATACAATCATTTAAAAACACAACATAATGTTTTTTTATCTTACCGAGTTGTTTTGTTCTCACGAGTCAAAGAAACATTTATTTGTACGTTTGTTTTTATTTTTTCCTCTGAATCAGTTTAGATGGTAAATGAGCCCATACTTAAGCAAAAAAAAATCTTTCCTTAACAACAGTTTTAGAGTCATAGTTTCTGTTCATAGCTGTTGTTTTCCTCCTTAAGTTTGATTTTGTTTGTCATTTATAGCTGTTGTTTTTTATCCTTCTTATAAGTGATTTTAATTTTGTGATAAAAGTTTCATTGCTGACCTTAGATCGTCTGCCGTTTGGCGTGAGTGACTTTTTATTTTTTCTTAATTTATTATCATGTCAGGAATTCCTCCTCATGGAGAATTTTGTGTTAGCCTTTCTTTTCTGTTGTGATTAGTTTTCTTTCTCCTCTTGGAGTGATTTTTTTTTTTCCTTTCCTTAGATCTTTTCAGATTATTGCGCCTAGGAGTCCAAGCATAGCTTCACAGTAATTTGATAGCCATTCATTTGTCACTCTGTAATCCCTGTGAGGAGAAGCTGAACTGTGGAAATAAAATGTTATTCATCACATCTCTCTCAATGTTGCCACCGAAACCAACCTGAAAAGTCACCACCTAAGAGAGGTCTTGAGCAAATCCAAAGCCACGTCACTGCCCCCACATGGACCATATGACTGCGCCACCGTCCTGATTCCCGCCACCACCATCTCTCAGCACCTTCTATACTCAACTCAGTTAAAGTACATGTACAATATTATATTATTTTATATATATGACATATTCTCTGTGACATCAATTTTAAAGCTTCTGATACTAACACTGAGTCACAGCTGCATCTAAAGGAACTGAAGCTGCAAATATATGTAGTGAAATGTAAAGTGGCAGCATATGAAAATACTTAAAACACAGTAAACACAATTTATCTTTTAGCCCATGTTCTAAATATACCTCTTACTTATCCTCAGTGTTTAGTTATCTTGTCAGATGTTATTCTGTCTCATTCAATTTAATTTAATTTAATTTGTTTTTATACTTTCAGACTTAATCTGGTTTTCATCCCAATTGTTGTTTTTTATTACAGTCTTTTAATCCATACCTTTTTATCATAGTTATCTATTTGTATGTACATTTCTGTTTATTTTAAAGTTCTTGTATGATTTATAAAATAATGTTCTCATACTTCTACTGTATTCTTTTGTATATCTTTCTGTGAATGAAAAGTGCAATATAGATAAAGATTAATTGACTGACTGATAGCATTATACTACAGTACAATTACATAAGAGTTGTAAGTTCATGGATCAGATTTATGCAGTAAAATAGTAATTAAAATAAAAATTCTGTGATAAGACTTACAGTTTCACAATTCTCTGTACTCCAGTGTTTTATGATCAACGCTGCGTAATAACCTGTCGACAGTCTTAAAACATAGAGATGAACTTTGCTGCTTATCTTTAACTTAACACATGTGCTTCCACTTCTACCATCCGAATAGAAAACATCAGGTCTTAATGGCATTGTCATCTCTTAGTCTGTAGTTCTCAGTAATCACAGTGATGGATGACATGATGGGGAAAAAAATAGAAAATATAGTGAAGTAGAATTTGGACTGAAATACCTTTTTATTTTTGCCACTGTTTTTTAAAATCACAAATTTCCACTAGCACAAGTGTGTTACAGCTGTGTTGCAGCTGTGTTGCAGGTGTGTTGCAGGTGTTTTACGGTTGTGTTACAGAAATAGGGTCAGAGGTAATTCTGATAAAAAAGACAATTAAAAAAACAATAAATCGAGATGATTGATGAATTGATTTATTGATTTATTTGATTGAAATTTCCAGAGCTCCATCAGATCCTCTGATTTCATTGTCATTTACAGAATTAGGAATTCAACATTAACCTCTTTCTTATCGTTTCCTTTCAAGCAGCCGAAAAGGAAAAACACTGATAGAGAAACGCTGACTGATCAACTTGTTGAACAATGTGTGTGTGTTTTTGTGATAGATATCTCAGATCTTTCATGATGAATGCTGTTTTGTGGGTTTGTGAATGCAGAGATTCATTTACATATCATCATGTTCCAGCACCAACTCTAATCCACTTATCAGCAGCTGTTCATTAAAGCTGTTAATGCTGCTCAGAGGAAGAGAAGCTATCCATTTGATTGCCGGCTCTTCCGCTGCAGGCTGCTGCAGCTCCATAAATTCCTGGGTAAGATACTAAACCCAGATTCATTCCAATGCCTCTGTCAGTCAGTGAGTGATTAGCTTTTGTTGTTTTCATCAGTGTATGAATGACAGGACCACACTCACTGTAGGAGCTAAATGTCATTATTAGTATGAATTGATAATCGTCAGATTATTATTAATTAATATTAAAAATTAATTAATATAATCGATTAAAATTAGTTATAAACGGGGCACCACCTGAAAATGCAAACCAACCTTTATATTTCTAGAGTGAGCAATGAAGGAAGAGACTCTGGAAACCAGCTTAGTGTTACAGTATGCAAGCATGAAATACGTAGGACAACTTCGCTATAAAATATAATAGGAGTCTTTCACAAAATAATTTACAAATTAAAAATTCTTCACACTAAACAGATCCTATTATATACTACAGCTACTGTGTACCAACTACAGGTTACAGGCAATGGGAATAAACAATGTATACAAATACAATATAAATAATGTCACTAACAGGTGAAATAAACAGTAAAACAGGAGGGACGAACAAGCAAGTGAACCATAACAAGTTAAACAATCTCTAACAAATGACAGAAAAAATGACACACACAAGTGAACAAAGTAGGTAAAACAAGCTAACTAAACAGCTAACATTCACTGCAAAGAAGATAAGCTAATAATGATTTTCTGTAGTTGTGTGGATCCGGAGCTCGGTGATCCGGAGCTGCAGCACGTCCTTTGCTGGCGGCCCGGAGCTAGCATCAAGCTAGTGTCCTCTCACAGGCTCAGAGTGAGAGGGTTACAACAAAAAAACAAACAAAGAAAGAAGGAGAAAACTACATTTCTCAGCTGTCCTTCTTTCATAGGCTTCACCTGCATCTGTGGGCAAAACAGCTTGATCCAGGGAGTTCACTCGTTTTGGCGTCTACTTGGTGGAGCATGCAGAAAGAATGAGGTTATTTGCTTTCTATCGTCCTGTTTGGCTGCGAGACTGGAAAAGCACCTTCTACAGGTTTTTCCGTACCTTTAAACCTTATTTGTCGGAGTCTGCTTTCCGAGGAAGCCCTGATGGGAATCTCTGTGATGTATGCTGCTGGATCAGTCAGTAAGCAGGCAGTGTTTTTGAAGAAGAAGAAGAAGAAGCTATTCAGGGGTTCCAGCATGTCTGGGGGGGGTCCCTGTCATATATCTTGCTTTCCTATGGACAACTACAGTGAATAGTACTTTGAAGACTATTCAAGATTCCATCATGTCTGGAGTGTCCCTGTGGTGAAGGAATTTCTATTGCCTTAGGGACCATTTGTTCAAGCCCTCATAGATAGACTTCAGGCTTCTTAGTAGACCAGAAACTCAGTTTTATGATTGAAAGCACAACACACACACACAGACAAACAAAACGTAACCAAAACCCCCCCTGACACTAACCCTCCCTACACCAACTCTACTAACACTAACCCACTATCAATGAGATCAACACTAAGGCTAACTCTAACATTGCTAACAATAATACTAATACTAATACTAACACTATTAACACTAACCCTACTAGGGTGACACAGTGGAACAGTGGGTAGCAGCTCTTTCTGTGTGGAGTTTGTTCTCCCCATGTCTGTGGAGGTTCCTCCCACAGGCCAAAAACATGCTCAGGTTAATTAGAAACTCTTTTTGCATGTAGATGTGAGTGAATGGTTTAAAGTGATTTGTCCATAATTCTTCATGCTGGAACATTAACTTCAGTAAGTTCAGTGTTTATGTTTGTGTTTTATAGCAACGTGCTGCAGAGGTTAAAGTCCACTGAGTCATGATAAAGACATGCTGCTCTTTAAAGAACTCAATGTCTCCTCTGTCCCTGAACAACATCCGGAAATGTTTTAGAACATTTTACTTTATGTTTGTAATAGTGATGATATATAAAAAAAAATGTAATCTTAAGGAGTAATTTGAATAAAGTGACTGAAACTGATTTGTTTGGCTCCTTAAATTACAGATGAACCACTGTAATGTTTTTAAAAGATTGCTGTTTTATTCACACTAATGACAATTGGGCTTTGTCATGGATAGTTAGGAATAATCACACATGGAAAATACATCTTTAATTATTTATGATTTTTCATGTGATGATTTATATTTAATAAGGAAAAGAAGCCTTATATATATATATATATATATATATATATATATATATATATATATATATATATATATATATATATATAATTTTATATTCATTAGAATGACATGACTAATAATTATAATATATAGAACGACATGTTCTAATGTCTAATGAAGAACAACATGATGACATGTTAGTCAGGAATGTTCATTTAGGACTGTGGACAAGTGGGAAACATTTGTTTCTATTTAACCTTACCTATATTAACCAATTATATTTTATGTATATTATGATATAAATTCCTTAATTCAAATATAACTTGGCTGTAATCACATATCAAATCACGACTAACATCCAATCAGTTTGATCAGAGCGCCACTAAGTGTCTGGTTAATACAATGCAATACAGTATAGTTTGTTCTTTAATGTAATACAGTATAGTTTGTACTTAAATATAACGCAGTATAGTTTGTTCTTTAATGTAATGCAGTATAGTTAGTTTTTTAGCAGTGCCATGGCATCTGTTGCTGTCACTAAAAAAGTGTGCTAATATTTTTGTTGCATTTATAGTTGTATATTTGTCATACAAAAACTTAATTTAAGACATTTCTTATATTTGTATTTTTTCTATATTTCTTATGTAAATGGTTTAAATGTGAAATACAATTACAGTTTCGTAAATTACAATTTTGATGTATATAATGTATGTATAAAGACATAATGACATGCACAGGTAGCCAGCTGATTAACGTAAAGTAATATAGGAAGATGTGCTTTCTTTCATTGGATCCGCGGTGCTCATGGAGCAAGATTTGTGCAAGAGTTTGTAAAGTTTTAGCAGCTCTTGATTTTCCAGTCAGAAGGCACACACGGTTATGAAAATAAGGGTTTTTGGTGTATTGTATGTTTATCTTATGTTTAAATACTTTCTATTTTCGTTATTTAACAGTGACATAGCTGACAGGACAGGAGGTGACATGGCTGAGTGACCTTTTATTCATTGTTTGATTGACATGTTTTGATTTCTTGTATTGACTATTTATTGATCTTCAAACATCTGCTTAATATTACTAAATACAACTGAAGGAAAATCATTATTTAATCATTCATAAACCAAAGTATTGAAAACATTTTAATATTCTGATGAAACGAAAATAGCTTAGTCATCAAGTGGGGTGGAAGCTTCAGTGCTTCCATCCCACCATCACCATAGTTACACTCACAGGACAGGGATGCATGTCAGGGAAGTATGAAAGAAAGAAATATGAGAGTGTTACTGTTGTAGCAGCTGGAGGTGGTTTAATTACTTTATATACAGTTAGCTCGTTTAATCCAGTGCTTCTCAACCAGGGGCTCTGGCCCCTCAAAGGTTCAGTAGATAAATGAGGGGTCCTGGGATGATTAATGGGAAAGAAGAAACAAAGTTATGATTCACTAATATTCTTTCTCCATTCTTTGATTTTTGTAAAATATTGGATCATTTATATATTTATTTAACTGAAACGTGAGGAGAGCAGAGGTAAAAATCTGTATTTGTCTTAGCTGTTAACAACCATAGCATGATAAGTATGACCCTCTGCTGTTTGTAAGATGACAAAGACCAAAGTAGACTCAAAAGGATCAAATCATTGGTTTCATCTTTTAAATCTTCTGATACTAACACTGAGTCACAGCTGCATCTAAAGGAAATGAAGCTGCAGATATATGATATATGTGAAAAGTGGCAGCATATGAAAAATACAGTAAACACACAACTTATCTTTTAGCCCATGTTCTTAATATACTTCTTACTTATCCTTAGTGTTTAGTTACCTTATCAGATGTTATTCTGTCTCATTCAATTTTATTTAATTTAATTTGTTTTTATACTCTCACACTTATTCTGGTTTTCATCCCAATTGTTTTATTAGTCTTTTACTCCATACCTTTTTATCATGGTTATTTGTATGTACATTTCTGTTTATTTAAATGTTCTTGTATGATTCATCAAATAATGTTTTCATACTTCTACTGTATTCTTTTGTATATCTTTCTGTGAATGAAGAGTAATATAGATAAAGATTAATTGACTGACTGATAGCACAATTACAGTACAATTACATAAGAGTTGTAAGTTCATGGATCAGATTTATGCAGTAAAATAGTAATTGAAATAAAAATTCTGTGATAAGACTTACAGTTTCACAATTCTCTGTACGCCAGTGTTTTATGATCAACGCTGCGTAATAACCTGTCGACAGTCTTAAAACACAGAGATGAACTTTAACCTTTGCTGCTTATCTTTAACTTAACACATTTGCTTCCACTTCTACCATCAGTATAGAAAACATGTCTTAATGGCATTTTCATCTCTCAGTCTGTAGTTCTCTGTAATCACAGTGATGGAAAGAGTTTATCTTATTATTATCATCATCATCATCATCCAGCCTCTGTATGTTCTATCAGCCAAATTAGAAGATCAGTCTCATTTTAAGTAGAAAATCTCAGCTGATTGACACTAATTGAAGCTGACTGGAGCTAATTGAACTTAAACATCCTCATCCAGGAGCAACACTTTTAAGTTAAGACAATCCTCGAAAAGAGAACAAAAAAAAAATCCTAAAGTCTCTCCAGTGAAAACCCTTCCCATCCTAGCATCATTGGCATCAGAACAGAAATCACTCCCAAGCATTCTCCAGTAAGTATTTCTCCCAGCAAGTCTTTCTCCAGGTATTGGCCCAACCATCCACAGGAGCCGTTGTGATCCTCAAGGAGAGCATTACCATGAGCTCCTCAATCTCCACACACCAACACAGGCAGACTCAGACTTCTTTATCTGCCTCTAGCCCTCAGCCAATCAGCAGTCATTAGCCACACCTGTGTTGAGCAGGCTAGTGGAGTTCACACCTCCACCACCAGATGGAGCCATAACCAGGAGAGGTTGGAGCCCTCTCCTGGGAATGTAGCGCCCCCACCAGGACACAGCCGCTCATGATATTACAGTGTGTGATATATATCTTGTCTCAGATCTTTCATGACGAATGATGTTTTGTGGGTTTGTGAATGCAGTGATTCGTTTACATATCATTATGTTCCAGCACCAACTCTGATCCACTTATCAGCAGATAAAAGGTGAAATAAAAAACAGTAAAACAGGCAGGTAAAACAAGCAAGGGAAACATAGCAGGTTAAACAAACTCTAACAAATCCAACTAGCATCCAGCAAGTGTCCTTGGCTCAGAGGTAGAGGCAAAAAAAAGAAAGAAAAAAGGAGAAAACTATGTTTCTCAGCTGTCCTTCTTTTTCATAGACACACACATAAATACACACAAACAAAACGCAACCCAAACCCCTTCTCCTAACCCTGACACTAACCCTCCCAACACCAACTCTACTAACACTACCCACTATCAATGAGATCAACACTAAGGCTAACTCTAACATTGCTAACAATAATACTAATACTAACACTATTAACACTAACCCTACTAGGGTGACACAGTGAAACAGTGGGTAGCAGCTCTTTCTGTGTGGAGTTTGTTCTCCCCATGTCTGTGGAGGTTCCTCCCACAGGCCAAAAACATGCTCAGGTTAATTAGAAACTCTTTTTGCAACACTAACAATAATACTAATACTAACCCATTAACACTAACAGAAACTATACTAAGGTTAATTCTAACACTACTCACTCTAACACTATTAACACTAACCCTACTAGGGTGACACAGTTGAACAGTGGGTAGCTCTGTTGCTCTGTCACAGCCAAAAGGTTCAGGTTACAGTTCTTTCTGTGTGGAGTTTGTTCTCCCCATGCTTCCTCCCACAGGCCAAAAACATGCTCAGGTTAATCAGAAACTCTTTTTGCATGTAGATGTGAGTGGATGGTGTGTATGTGTCCATGATAGACTGGTGACCTGTCAGGGTTGTATCGAGCCTCTCACCTGTAATGCACTGGGATTGGCTGACCCTGTGACCCCCGTGAGGAATAAGCAGGTAAAGAAACACTAAACCTGCCTGTTAGAGTTTGCTAAACTTTGCACGTTCTGTTTATTTTATTATATTAATTCTTTTTAACTTAATGTCTCTAAAACTGTGAAACACTGCACTGTAATTTTGTTCCGTATTTTCTTTTTTTATTATTATTTTTCCCTTTTAATTTACTTTGTTTCTGTCAATAGTAATGATGTCTGAGTTGGTCTATTGTAGTGGGTTTTAAAGTGATTTGTCCATAATTCTAGTTTGTAAAAGTGATGATATACAAAAGAAATTAATCTTAAAGAGTAATTTGAACAAAGTGACTTGATTTGTTTGGCTCCTTAAATTACAGATAAACCACTTTAATGTACACAATTAATGTTTTTAAAAGATTGCTGTATTATTCACAGTAATGACAATTTGGCTTTGTCATGGATAGTTATGAATACTCACACAAATACATCCCTAATTATTTTCAGTAATTGAATGATTTTTCATGTGATGATTTATAATAAAAGTAAAAGAAGCCTTTTATTTCTATATATATATATTCATTAAAATAATTAGAACAATGATCTTATCAAGTCAGGAATGTTCATTTAGGACTTAAGGTGGAAAATGTTTGTTTCTATTTAACCTTGCATATATTTTCAATTATATTTTAATGTATATTATGATATAAATTATTCTTTAATTCAAATATAACTTGGCTGTGATCACATATTGAATCACGACTAACATCCAATCAGTTTGATTAGAGCGCCACTAAGTGTCTGGTTAATACAATGCAATACAGTATATTTTGTTCTTTAATATAATACAGTATATTTTGTTCTTTAATATAATACAGTATAGTTTGTTCTTTAATATAATACAGTATAGTTTGTACTTTAATATAATACAGTATAGTTTGTTCTTTAATATAATACAGTATAGTTTGTTTTTAAATATAATACAGTATAGTTCGTTCCTAAATATAATGCAGTATAGTTTGTTTTTTAATGTAATGCAGTATAGCTTGTTCTTTAATATAATAGTTATTTAATAGTGACATGGCTGACAGGACAGGAAATGACATGGCTGAGTGACCTTTTATTCATTGTTTGATTGACATGTTTTGATTTCTGTTTTGACTATTTATTGATCTGCAAACATCTGTTTAATATTACTAAATACAGCTGAAGGAAAATCATTATTTCAATATTCCTAAACCAAAGTATTGGAAACAAGTAAATACTCTGATAAAATGAAGATAGCTTAGTTGTTAAGTGGGGTGACTAAAATCATGGAGCTGTCCAAGCTTCAGTGCTTCCATCCCACTGTCACCATAGTTACACTCACAGGACAGGGATGCATGTCAGGGAAGTGCGTCGCCACGCCGACAGTAAACAGGTCTGTCAGTTTGATTTACACACAGGTGAAACATTAGCTGCAGGGAGATAACGAAGCCACACACACACGCACACACACACACAGGCAGGACAGATGGCTAATTCACAGCGGACATCTAAACCCATCAACTTTGTGCAACAAGATGAATGCTGGTAAAATTGCTGTTTTCTAACTTTTTTAATATCATTATTATATCATTAATATTAATATCGTACTGATTATTTTTTCAAATTTGTATTAATATATGTTTGTCTGCCATGTGTATGTGTGTAGGAAAGAACATGTTAAAGTTGTTAAGGATTCAGCTGAAGCGTGGTCCAACAAGTGGGGCTTCCTTACTGACATCTACAAGGAGGTATCATTATCATGATTATTTTTATTATTATTTTATCATTATTATTGTTATTAAGGTTCGTCCTTTTCAGTATGAGATGGAGAGTAAGAAGCTGGTGGAAGAAGCCAAGAAATTGAAGCTTCCCCATTACCTAGAACCACGACCTCCGACCCCTCCAGAAAAAAACATCCAGGTATGACACACAAGATCTATCTATCTATCTATCTATCTATCTATCTATCTATCTATCTATCTATCTATCTATCTATCTATCTATCTATCTATCTATCTATCTATGTCTTTCAGGTTGGCCCCTCCCCTCCTTTTCCAAAGACAAGTCAGGGTATGATTGGTTGGCGTTCAAGTCACGCCCATCTTCAGCTGGAGAAGTTTGGCCAGGTGCATTATGGGAAGCGTGATTTTCTGAAGGGGCTGGGTTGGCCTCAGGATTACTCCCAATGAGTGGAAGCACCATCTTATGTTGTGTCAGTAAATAACTGACTAAATATTTAATGTGGATTAAAATACAAGAATACACATGTCTCCTCTCCTGTGTCTCCTCTCTATGGTGTCATAGTGTAGCAGTTTATCACTCTGGTTATTTGTCACTCTGTTAAGAGGTCATAATAAACATTGATATGTGTATAGCTATGTGTAAATATATCTGTTCATTTGTGTGTATATCTATGCGTGTATGTCTATGGCTGTCTTCTTTATGACTCACGCATGATTCACGCAAACGCGCTGACGTAATGACATCACGAGAATTGTTTGAAAGGCGGAAGAAGACAGAAAAACAACAACAGCAGCAGCAGCAGCGGTGACAACACTTAAGTTGAACGCGGATCTTTTCGGCATCACGAAGGTTGTTTGCGGTCAACACAACTGTTGTTTTTTACTTTCACAAGAACATGTCGTTGTTCCGTAATCTGTTCGGCGGCGGAGGGAAAGGAGGCAAAGCGCCGACACCTCAAGAAGCGATTCAGAAACTCCGAGAGACCGAGGAGATGCTGGCGAAGAAACAGGAGTTTTTAGAGAAGAAGATCGACCAGGAGCTGCTGACGGCGAAGAAGAACGGAACCAAGAACAAGCGAGGTGAGGAAGACCTCGAACTTAACCTTTGAGCCACAACCTTTAACCCTTGACCCCATATTTATCCTTCAACGAACCGTCAACACCGTAGTCCTAATTTACCTTTTAACCCAGAGCCCAAACCAGCTTCCGTAGCCTGTTAGCTCGCAGGCTAGCTGAAACACGGAAGTCAGGGTGGAACAGGTGACCTCATCTTTAAATCGCCGTGTTTAGTTAACTGAAGTGAAAGTAAAGTTTCACAAATAACCAGTAAAAATACATGCTCCTCTTTAGAGACATTTGGTTCACTGACAAAACATAAGCAAACTCAATTCGAAACGTATGAGATGTTTTTATTAACATATCTCATTCCCACCATTCCATTATTTATTTTTTTTATCTAACGGTTATATTATCATACTGTTATCTTGATGTTACCATTATATCATGATATTGTTATAATGTTGTCATTATGTTAAATTGATATCACAATGTTATGATACAAGCTCATACTGTGTAAGTCATAAAGTCATATGTATATAATACAGTAGAAGTCATGTTTTAAAATAGTTTTTATTGCTAAAACAAGGATGAATAATTGTGTAGAAAAAAAAAGAATAAGAAAAAGAATATCTGTGCAAGCATGATGCAGCTGCTTTATGTACTAGTTTAAAAACCTCAATGCACAGAGAAATGCAAAGAAATCTGTATTCAGAAACTGTGGCTTAAAATGAGCCATCGGGACTTTGTTTTGACATCACAGCGAATCAGCCAATAAAATGATAGGTTTGTTAATATTAATAATAAAAAAAAAATAAAAAAGATTTATCATTAAATGAACACAACCCAAATACAGTTAATATAGATGCATTACAGTGGCCCTTGGGTTTAAAACCCTTTATTGAATTAATACAGTTTTTATGTACCAAATACTATCTAATATAACAAACAACATGCGGGAATAAGATGTTATACCGATTGAACCACAAGAATAGTAGCAAACATCCTGATACTGAACAAATCTAATTCCGTGGAGCCATTTTTTCAGCTGCTGCAGATCTGATGCATCCACATATCGTCTCTGGGGGAAACGCGCAGCACTCAAGCTCATCTACCGACTTTGAAGTCCTGTTCTGTACTACACATTACTACCTCCCCTACCTGCCCTGAAACCGGATTTTCAACATTATGTGGTTGCATCATGTTATTAGTGGTTTGTCACTGTAGTCTCCCTCAAGCATTTAGTAAACAGAACTTTATTTCATCTCATTCTTTCGTTCTCTTACCATATTAACAGATCTACAGGATTGTTCACATGGAACCTGTCATTAACGTTCCATTTTCTCTACTATGTCATGATGTCATCATGGTCTCTTGATTCATAGAACCTGAAATTTGACCAAAGGGTCTCCGCATGTATACTGTTCTTCACATAGAGAGCCAGTCCTAACTGTATAATATCATGGAGGCGACTCCAGGAAAAACAAAGTGACAAAGATCCAGCGACTGTGTGAGTGCAGGGGATGCGGCCAAAACGCAGATCTGCAACCCAGATAATCTGATAAACATTGCTGGGTAACGAAGTTATCCTCCTGAAACAGGGCCGGTGCTGATATAATCCAATAAAACTGGATCTGTCAGCTGCTTTCTGGATCCTGCTGCGTCAGACCCACCATGCACAACCAGACAAGAGAGCAGATATATTTAAGCATCATATTTATATCCATTAAAGTAGGGAACACTTCCCTCCACTTCTACGACTCTCTCCCCAAAAACATCTCTACATTTTCTGTCAAATGGAAAAAATGAAATCAGACAAAATTTCATCCAATCAACTCTTTGGATAGTTTTGGTCTTGTGTGATGAATCACACATGATGCTTGTTAATTTTAAGTGAATTTTAAGTCAAGAAAGTTACACTTCAAACAGTTGATTTATTTGACTATAAAATTTGTAAATAAAAGGCTAGTTTTGTTTTACCCCTTTTTTTTTTTTTTTCTTTTTTAAAGAGAAAACATTTTCTAGTGATATAAGTTGACAAAAATTATGTGTGCTTTATGGCACAAATCAAAACAATGAAAAGCTAAAGAAGTTTGTCTTTACCAGTTGACCACCAGGCGTCATTTCTATGGAGCCCATGACGCACCAGGAAGGTGGAAGTACGACGGCTCTCTAATAAAAAAAAGAACAAATGCTAAGCTTTACCTACTTTCTTGTGGTTCAGTCAAACGTGAGGATTTGATTTGAGTCCTTGTTGTAACTGTTCAAAGTTAAAATACTTATTTTTCTAGGAAATTAGTCAAAAAAGTCAAAACTTCCATTTCAATAAGAACCTTTCACTGTTTCTCACAAATAAGTTATGTTACCAGCTAAAATAAAAAAAGCTAAGCTTGGCTAACCTGTAATGTTTATTAAAGCTGAAGCTTAACTAACGTCTTAAACCTCTCCCGCTGACTCTAAAGTGAAGCGATAATCCAAACACACGGGCGTCAGCAGGTCGATGCGTCCATGTCTCTGATTTAATGTCAGGGCCTCAGACCCCTGAACCAGCCTGGTGTTTCCAGTAGTGAAGGTTCTCCTCCTTAGCTCCCTCTCCCTGTTCTGGCTGAATCCTTGCCTCAGATCACTGGTGACAGCGATTCAGCAACAACAAGACAACAACATTTGGTGTTTCTGCTCCATATATCTGAACAGAAAAGTGCTGCAGCTCTCAGTTCTGTTAGAGAAAGACTTCAGAGAAAATACTTGAAACATAAATACAACAATGTTATATTGTTTTGTAATGTCACATATCAACATGAATTAAGCCATTTATTTATTTATTGCTGCTGAACTTCTCTCTTCTTTCTCCACCAGCGGCTCTGCAGGCCTTGAAGAGAAAAAAACGCTACGAGCAGCAGCTGAACCAGATCGATGGGACCCTGTCCACCATTGAGTTCCAGCGGGAGGCGCTGGAGAACGCTAACACGAACACGGAGGTGCTGAAGAACATGGGGATGGCGGCCAAGGCCATGAAGGCCGCGCACGAAAACATGTACGACGCCACCGTTCGGTGCTTGATGCTGTTTGTGCGCCACATGATGAATTTAGGGGTTAGGATTATATAAAGGTGGTTCTGTCTGTTTCCAGGGACATCGACAAAGTGGACGACCTCATGGCGGAAATCACAGAACAACAAGACATTGCTCAGGAAATCTCAGACGTCATTTCCAGACCAGTTGGTTTAGGTGAAGATTACGATGAGGTGAGAAAATAAACCTGCATCACTGCACCAACTCACAATATTCTCAAGAATAATCACTGATGTTATTAAGTCTCTTTTTTTTCATTAGTGTCTGTAATTACTGTGAAAAAACACTTCTCATTTTCTACAAAACGTGTGTCTGTGTGTTTCAGGATGAGCTCATGGCTGAGCTGGAGGATCTGGAACAGGAAGAGCTGGACAAGAATCTTCTGGAAATCGAAGGAACGGAGGATGTCCCGCTGCCCAGCGTCCCATCCACGTCTCTGCCATCGAGACCAGGTGTCGCTATTATTTCAGTTCAGTGATAATCCACATCACTGAAACGCACGTCACAAGAGAATTTAATGCCATGTTTTATTTCTATTCTTTTCCTTAGGCAAGAAGAAGGAGGATGAGGATGAGGACGACATGGCGGACCTCGAAGCCTGGGCAGCTAACTAAGCTAATGCCCTGCTAGCTGCTGCCCCTCCTCTGTCTTTCTCTGTTCACAAACTGGTCCCAGACATCAGGAAGAGGGACAGATGTCTCAGAACCTAACTAACCCAACCCACAGTTTGCACTCGTGCACTTGGTCCCTGATTTAAAATGAAGCCTGGCTCTGTAGTCTCAGTACAGAAAGCAAATGTCATATCTAAGGCAGCAGTTTTTAAGGAGTGCATGAGTGCATACTCAGGGAAGGGAGTGTGTGGAGAAAACACTACGGGGCTTGTTTCTGGGAAGAATGTGAAGAATCAACAGATTTTTTTTTTTTGGGGGGGGGACGAAGGACGAGAAGAGAAAAAGCAAAAAAAGAAAGCTATGGCAACATGACTCAGCCGTTTTTCTGCTTCTTGCTTTGTAATCTCTTGTCTCTTCTACGGTGATGACAACAACCCGTCTTCTACTAAAGAGATTCATGATAGAAATGTAGGATTTTCTCATTCAAATATCAAATCCAAATGACTAAACTCGTATGCTGTAAAGTGGAAACTTCCTGCAATGCAAAAATCCAGCCAGCGTTCTATCCGTCTGCAGCCATGTGACCTGTGGAAGTGTCTCACTCTCAATCTAAATCCAACTTGTTAACTTATTCAAATCAAAATTTGGGCAAAACTTTCTGCACAGAAGTGTTTTTCAGTTTTAAAGTAGTTGAAGCAATCAAGGCTTGATCTCAGTTCTTCAGGCGCTGTTCTGCGTTCTTGCCTCTTGCAGAATTTTACAAATCATAGCAAGCGGATAAAAAAAAAAAAAAGAAGTCAAATAGATCAATCAGTGACCATTCTTAAATATTAGTGGATGGCAATATCAAATCACTCTCAAAAGCAAGAGGTTATGTTAACACCCCTTTTATCTTTTATGGTTCAACCTGATTTATGGTTTGATGATTCATCATGTGACCAAGAATAAACCAGCAAATCTTTTGGCTGATTAGTGGAACTTCTAGTGAACTGCTTCTTTTCTAGGGCATCTTCTGGAATTCAGTTTTCAGGAGAGAGTGTTGAAAAATCATCTGCTTGTTTAAAGTGTAAAAGATACAGATTTAAGTTAAAATATTATTATCGCGCTATCTCAATAAAGCAGTGGATAGCCTAATTAGGTTAAAAGAGCGTGCATCATTCACCCAGAGATAACTGGTGGAGTGTGTTCGAATCTGCCTCGTGAAGTTGACAGGGTTTGGTGTCAGAGGATATTTTTAGGTGCATTCCTCATCTTTAACTTGTGCTGTGCAGCTGCAGCAATGAGCTTCTGTTGCTTTAGGTCTCATAGTCTCAAACCATGAGATCACTACTCTCCTACTTCTGATCTGTTTATTATAATATCCGATCATTATTATCTGAGACAGTTTGAGTTTGAAGAAGTAGGTTTGCTGTATAAGACTTGGAAAAATCACTGGAGCAGACATTTCACTAACCATGAGTAGTCAGAGTTTAATAAAGTGTCCTCTGAAGGAAAATGGCCCACGTTGAATCATACTAGAGCTGCGGTGATTATTTAATTGACAGATTTTAATTGCCGATTTTTTTTTTTCCTTTAAATGTGAATTTTCCTTTAGTCCGCTGACAGTAAATATGAATAGCTGATTGTGAATGGTTGGACATTACAGAACTGAACCTTTCAGTTACATTTCTGGGTTTTGAGAAAGGGTGTGCAACATTTTCTCCTTTTTTCTGACAGTGGATCAAACAACTAATCAACTGAGAGAATAGTCAACAGATTAGATTCTGCCCCGCACACCTTAGACAGTACACTCGCTTCTATCGGTACTTGACAAGCCAATCATCACGTGATCATTTCCCAGTAAATACAACTCACAGAAATCCGTAAGGTACTATATAAAAATGATCTAATATCACCTTAATAATGTCTAAAATAATCTTATATAATACTATGGTGGTTACTGAATGTAAAATTAGCTCGTGCCTGAACACCACAGCGCCTTTTCTGCCCTTCAGCAGTGACGATCACTGAGAAAATCCTACACTAGTTGAATGGAAAGTGTGTGTGTGTGTGTGTGTGTGTGTGTGTGTGTGTGTGTGTGTGTGTGTGTGTGTGTGTGTGTGTGTGTGTGTGTGTGTGTGTGTGTGTGTGTGTGTGTGTGTGTGTGTGTGTGTGTGTGTGTGTGTGTGTGTGTGTGTGTGTGTGTGTGTGTGTGTGTGATATTTTTCAGCCACAGTGAACTCTGGTGAATTTTTAGTCAAACTGAGGTGCACTGATTTGTTTTCTTCTGCTCTAGACCTACTTGAGGTGCAGCGTTGAACATGTCTTCATGCTAAAACTTTCCACCACATCAATCTACAATCAAGCGGTAAACTGAGACTATAATTAAAAAAAATACTTTATATGATGATGGTGATGTGCTTTGAAACATTTGCTTGCTCTTCACGTTTGAGTGGGTCGCCTCTAATCCTGATAGTTATATACAACCCATTGAAAAGAAATATGCCATGTTTTCTGTTCCTTTCTGTCAACCTCTGACTTAGCTGCTGTTCAGTCTTGGTTGGAACCTGCACTTTGCACAGAGCCTCATGAAGAAGTTGGACATTGGAGGTTTTCCGTGTGGCAGACATGTTGCTCTGTGACTTGTTAATGTGGGTTATATACAGTTTATCTAAATAAAGTTGGGATTTCATACAAGTATTGACACTGTTGCATTTGTAAATAGAGGAATATAAGTTCTTTCTTATTCAGGGAACTTCTGGAACCTGGTTCTGCTTTTTTTTTGGACTTAAGTCTTTGTCATGACCGCGTTCTGATTGTTTCTTCCAGTTTTCTGAAGCCTAGAACTTTACCAATAAACATCTATCCGACAACATTTTATCAAGTGCTGTTCTTTGGTATAATTTTGAAGTATTTTCATTTTATGCTAATAGTTAACGACAGAGTGAAATATTTTATTCTATTGATTTCACATCTACTGTTTATTTCAGGATAAGGTTTTAAGACAAATGATCAGTTATTTTGGTTATAATTAACTCGTTATCTCAAATACAGTTCTAAAGACGTGTCTCAAATCGACAGTCAGGAGCCCAACTGAACAAGAAACATGTTGTGGCTGTATTAATTCCTCCCATTCATACTGGCTGTAAGAGGATCTTTGTAATGCTCTGACAGTAATCTAAAGTAATTAAATCCACACCTAGTCCTGCTTCTGTCCAAACATGTTTAAAAGTGAAAGCTTCAACTGTAAAAATGTTTCAGTCTTTTTTTTTTTTTTTATACTTTCACCACAGCTCAACAGAAAATAAGGAAACACAAATAGGGAAGTGACACTAACAGACTAAGAGTGAGCTCTGAGAAGTTTAATGTGTGTTAATGATGTTTAATATCAGAAGGAATGATTACGGAGGAAAACCTCTTTAATTGATTGCACAACACCTGAGACCCAAAGGAAAAAAGGTTTTGATATTTAGATTTTGAAGGTAGTTTAGGTATTGTAGTTAAAATATTTCAAAGCAGAAAGTTCAGAAATGTATATATTTAATATTTTCATGAAATGTCTGCTACAGAGGACATAATGTCTTGTTTGATGTTAAAATTTCTTTTCATTACTTGATTACGTCCGACTCATTTTGGCAGAAATGGTGTAATTCAGGCCCGTTGGAGGGTTTTGGAGCATGAATCGCTTTTTTACACTAAAGCTACAGCATCTCAACAGGATTCAGCTCAGGATTTGACTAGGACTAGGTGATGATCAACCTTTAGAATATATTTCAGCAGATCATTCATCCCGACAGCAATAAGACTTTATAACAAAACATAAACCTCACTGTAGTCAGTGTCACTTTTTCACTGGTCACTTTTTTCTCTTCACACACACCCTGCACCTTAAGTGTGCATTAGCTATGTATGTGTACATGTGGGTATGTGCGTGGATATGTATGTCCATATATATATATGCAAATATGTGTGTATGTGTATGTATGTAGGTATGTACGTCCATGTATGTATGTATATATGCCTTGCTTATGCATACTTTTTTTCTTACTATTTATTAGCATTTTCTCTCCATTCTGTCGATAATGCATACTGTGTATGCGGATTAACAAATTCTGCGAATTTGTACATTGTGTTGTGTGTTTTTTTTATTTTTTTTATAGTTTTTTTATCTTCTTCAACTTTATTTTTCTTTTTCTTTATCTGTAACGCTGCAGTAACACACAAATTTCCCCGTTGTGGGATCAATAAAGTTTATCTATCTATCTATCTATCTATCTATCTATCTATCTATCTATCTATCTATCTATCTAATATATTTAAACTAGACCCACTCTCAATACTTACACTTGTGCAAGTATGTAACTTACATAAGTGTGTGTACTCAGTTACCTTAAAGTTGAAAGACTGTCATCTAAAAAAACTTAATAAGAAGTAAAATCCTAGATTGAAAAAGTTGGTTTTATAAAAGTTCAGAAGAATTATCAGCTAAATATACTTTAAGCAACATTACTAAAGGACTCATGATACAGACTGTTATATTATTATAGTATATTATACTATTTTATAATCACTAAACACTTGTGAGAGAATTTTAATGTTTTAGTTTTTTAATATAGAGTAAGTTTAAAATTCTTAGGGTAGATTAATAGTAAAAGTACCTTATTATAATATTTGGAAGATTTTACACAAATGTCAAGTTTAAAAAAGAAAATTTGATAGATGAAAACAGTAAAATATTAAAGTATATGAATTCATATAAAATTTTCAAGTTTTAATTGTAAAGTAACTAAAGGTGTCAGAAAAATGTAATGAGTATAAAGTAGCATGGGAATACTAAGTAAAGTACAAGTACCTCAAAACTGTACCTAAGTATGGTAGTAGTAAATGTGCTTAGTTACTTTTGACCTCTGAATCTTCAAGGATCCAGTAAAGGTTGAGAACATCCATCCATCCATCCATCCATTGTCTATCCCGCTTATTCCCTTTCGGGGTCGCAGGGGTCTGCTGGAGCCTATCCCAGCGCGTTAAGGCGAGAGGCAGGGATACACCCCAGATGGTCGCCAGCCAATCGTGGGGCACACACACCATTCACACACCATTCACTCACACACTCACACCTATGGGCAATTTAGATTTACCAATTAACCTGAGCATGTTTTGTATTGTGGGAGGAAGCCGGAGTACCCGGTGAAAACCCACGCAGACACGGGGAGAACATGCAAACTCCACACAGAAAGGCCCCAGACCCAGGCCCAAGGCGGTCTTGAACCTGCGACCTTCTTGCTGTGAGGCAACAGTGCTACCCACCGCACCACCGTGTCGCCCATAGGTTGAGAACAGCAGAATCTAATTCAAAGCAGTTAAACGTCTGCATGGAAAATATTTGTAGATTCAGAGACTCTGTTCTTTAATGCAGGGAAAGGAATCAGTGTTATTTTAATGTGTTACATGTTATTTTAAACCTTTACATTGATTAAAATATTCCACAAATCTTGCAGAAAGAAATCATTAGTGCATAGTACAACTATTACAACAACAGTTAGGTAACACATTGAAATGTTTAAAATCCACCCGAGCAGCTTTATGGATTATTATGTGATGACCTTTTATACCAATAATCCTTTAACAGGACTACACATAGTTAAGTGGAACCTTTATGCTTCCTATTTTATATCTAACTGACCCTGTTTTATATGTAACTGACCTTTGACCTCAGCAAAGCTTCAACCCTTATTGTAAACAGCTAAAGACAAATATATATTTTAAAGTGAAAACATGTTAAGGTTGTGTCTAATTGTTAAATCAAATTCCTTTGCAATGTTTCCTTTTCTATTTTTTAAATCATAGGTTTTTATTTAATCTCTAAACAAAAAAGACTTTAATGAGTAGAGTTTATTTCATACTAAAGCTAACACTGCATATTAAAATGTGAAATAAAGACTATTCAATTAGTACATTTATTTTGCATTAACATTACCCCACATATTAAATATTATTTTTAACTAAATTAGACTATGAATAGAGTTTATTTCACACCAACTGCTCACATGGAGCAACATGTTGGATGCATCTTCTTATGTCATGATAAGAAAAGTAGAAAACATTTCCTAAAAATTACATATTCTATAATATAGAAAATTTTGAATATTAAGAACAAGCAGCTAATGTCTGTGATCGTCATCATACCATTGGAACCTGGTCTTAAATTAGCTGCAGGATCGTGTTTCTGCCACTGAGTTCAGCTCCACCTGGTCCTCTTTCAGTTTTTGATTCAGTTAAATGTTGAAGTTTAATGTTTTAGTGTTGCATTGTTATTGACTATAGTTATTTATTCATTATTTACTCATTTGTGACCTTTGTTTAGGTTCTATCCCAGTTAGTTTCTTTCTAATGCTATTCTATTATTATTATTAGTAGTAGTAGTAGTAGTTGTTGTATTAGTATTAGTTTTATTAATATATACTTTTTTACCTTTCAAGCATGCACATCAAAGGCCTTCAATGAGACCCTGAACTAGACCGGGGATCTCCCATAGTCCAGTTAGTCCAGTCCAGTCCAGAACAGACCAGTCCAGATCCATTCAAATAAATCCAGTCCAGACACCATGGCAACTGAAGACAGCCGTAAAAAGATATGTGTGTGTGTGTGTGTGTGTGTGTGTGTGTGTGTGTGTGTGTGTGTGTGTGTGTGTGCATGTTAAAACCTGCAGAGTAAAGTCGATGAGTCCTAGATCAATGAGTTTCATTACAAATCAATGAGTCTCATCATAAATCAATGAGTCTTATCATAAAGTAATGCGTCTCATCATAGTCTTACAAGATCAAGTAATTTTATCATAGATAAATGAGTCTAATAGAGAAATGAGTCTCACAGATCAGTGAGGCTCATCATATATCAGTGAGTCTCATGAATCAATAAGTTTCACATATTAATGAATCCAGATCAAACTTGTTCAAACTACCGAATCAGTCCCGTAATTCTATTAGTTGACCTGCTGTAAACCAATCGTATGACTTAGTTGTGGGGCGGGAGATGCTGTAGCCAATAGAAATCCAGAGTAGATCCGTCAGTTCCCGCCCCTCTAGGCTACTGGTCTGAAGGTGTATAAATAAGCAGCCGTCAGGTTCCATCCCTTCTCTCTGTCTCTACCCGTGTCTCTTCTCGTCTGTCCCGGCCAGGCTGCTGTTGCTTCTCGTTGCCTGAGAACTTGGGGAAATCAGTATCGAAACGACATGTCTGAAAAACTCGGATACAAAGTTGGTCAGTGTCAATTTATTATTGGAACTGGTATTAAAGCCGGGGCGGTTAGCCCGTTAGCTTAGCATGGTGGCAGTTAACTTACTAGTAACTGCTTTCAGACTTAAGGGCTAACTAACCGTGCTAATATCCGTGCTAATTAATCGTACAGCGCAACGCATTTTGTCAAATGTTGAGTTGTTTGTGAATACAGTATGTATAGCTTTTTTTTCCCGACTGATTTTGCTAACTTCCCAGTGTGTGCTGAACTGATTTGTTATGGTAAATTTGCGTGCTTAGCATGTGGCGCTCTTCGGTTCTTTTAAAACTGCATTGCTGTTTGCAGAGTTCATGAATGAGTCGACATGTAGCAGAAGCTCGTGTCACAGGTCTGGGTGTTGTAGTTTATTAGCATCACGATCAGTGGCCTGGGCTGTGTTTGTAAACTACGATTCCCGTGATGCTTCAAGCTGCCGCCAGTTTATAGAGCGTGTGCCAGAAGAAGGCAGAGCATGCATTGATCTGCAAAAAGCGGAGTAACGACTACACGTGGTGAAGCAGTTTAACAAAGCCTAAATAGTTCAGATTCCCAATAACTGAGTTGTCGGTTTTTAGAATGCTTCTCTCTTGCAAAGTGTATGGAATTTTTTAAATGTTGAGTTAATTGATTTATATATGTTTCGAGAATTAAGAAGCGAAGTATGAAAGAAATAGCAAGAACAGTTTCTGTTACAGCTGTGTTAAGAAATGAGGACAATAAACCACCAATTGTTAATGCTTTGTGATTAGAAATAATCATTGCATAATCATTGCAGCTCTAAGTGGGTGTTCCAGACTTAAAACGAGGTACCTGCCTGATCCTGCTTTTGACTGCTTCATGCTACAGTTCAGCCCAGGTGCAGCTGGACAGTTCATTTCAGATGCAGCTGGTCAGAAGCAGAATAAAGTTGTGTAACATCCCGCGAACAGATAACTGCAGGTCAAAGTCTGCACCTTTTTTTTTTTTTCTACATGAAAGTACTGTTTAACTGGTGACTTCTGATTTACTAAAGTCATGCAGTGACACGTTTTATTTATAGACTAATCTGCAACTAATTTATCCAGAAGGCTTGGATAGATTCCAACTACTTTCCTGTGGTGATATAAGGATTATTAGGAACTTGTTCATCCTGTCTTGAAGCATTGATGTGCAGATTTTGTTTCAGGTTCAGGTGGTTCTAAAGTTGTGGGGTCATTCCACTTCTACTCTTATTTACTCATTTGACCCACAGTCTGTTTAGCCAGTTCCATTTATTCCATTCACAAACATTGAACTTGGACATTGAATTGGTTGGGGGAGGGCAGGTTCATGGGAACAATGATCAGATGAACAGATATTCTGATGCTGCTTTATCCTTCAGCTTTGATCAAGGCTTTATTGTAGGATTGTAAAAAGGCAATCAGACAATAAATTTCAAACGGCTTTCTATGAATAAACGCATCAATATTTTTTTCTGCTTGGTCCACTACAATTCACACACCAGTAATTGAAGGGATTATTCTCCACTGCATCATTATTTTACTGGTTTCAGGTTCATCTCAGTTTGACAGATCTACTCCCTTTCGGCAGCAACTGAAAGTAGCAACTGTCCAGACAAGCTGCAGCAGCTGTGTCTCTGACAGTAAAACCTTCACTGTGCAGCAGCTGTGTGAATTTTCAAAGTGAGACCATAGTTGCCAGGAATGAGGTTACACATGTTGGGAAATGACACGGGATTTTAGTGTTTCAAGACATTTGCAGATGTGATCGCTTTGGATTCAAAGCTGGCTGAAAACTTTAGTGACAAAGCAGCGGACTGATTAAATCCACAAGCAATTAATAACTGAATAAAAAAAAAAATGTAACATCCTGCTTTCTCTCTTTCTCCAGCTGATATCAGCCTGGCCGAATGGGGACGCAAAGCCATCGAAATCGCAGAGAACGAGATGCCCGGCCTGATGAAGATGAGGGAACTGTACGGTCAGACGAAGCCGCTGAAAGGTGCCCGTATCGCCGGCTGCCTCCACATGACGCTGCAGACCGCCGTCCTCATCGAGACGCTCACCGCCCTCGGAGCTGAGGTGAGATTCACCAGCTGCTGAACAGTTATTCACCCAGGAGATTGATCGCTTCAGGAGGTTTAGTTGGTTTATGACCTGTGTTCTCCTGTACCACCTTTTACTTTAGTGTCTCCTATTGTGTTTAAGAGTGACGGAGTTGAAATAAAGTGCACAAAGGTTCTATTTCAGATTTCTTTTTTCTGAAGGCAGATTTCTATTAGAAACACACATTATAAATAAGGGTTTTCAGCAACATGTGGTTATATAGTGTAAAACAAAATACATTGAACCTTTTCTTATAGGACATTTTGATTTAAAGGTTTGTATTTGGTATATTACAGGACGCAGTGAAGTTAATTCTGTAGAGTGAGTTTTATTTATCTGCATCTTATATTAAGTTTGTGCAGTCAGATCTATCAGACTTCAATGTGTTAACTCAACAATTTTTTTTCCTCTTTCCCTAAACTCTCTAAACTGGCACCAATGCAACTCCTTGTAGATCACATTAATATGTTGCACTCTTGAACCCTAGAATATATTTTCCACAACAGTTTAGATACTTTAAATGTCTGCACATAACATGTCTGTGTATGCAGACAGTAAATCTAGAAGAGGCTGTATTTAATATTAGTGTTGCTCATAATTCCAGAGAAGAACTGAAACAACTAAATAATTACATGGGTATATTTAATCCTAGCTTATTGTAGAGTGCAGACAGAGGTCTGTAGGAGTCAAAAGCTGCAGGTAGACAAAAAACATCCTTGGGTTTTTAAAACTCTTAATGTGAGGTTTATACAAGCGAGTCGGTAAAATGTCAAATATTAGTCAGATGACCGTATCTTATTCTGTATGTGTTGTATTAATCTGCCTGAGAATTTCATGTGGAAATTGGCAAACTGCTATAATCTGCTGCAAAGCACCTTTTCTGGGGGAGATCTTTTTGTGCAAGGTCCCTGACAAATGAATTATTAAAGCTGCTGCTCTGCTTGTGTAATGTAAACGTATAATAGGTTAGTCTTATCAGAGCATTTGTCGTTCCTTGTTGAGGTCTACTTCGGCAGCAGTTGTTGGGAGGAAAAGTTTATTGACCATTTATCAGAACAAATTGTCAGTGAGTCTGGAAATTTCTGTCCGTTTCAAGGCCAGTTTATTATCATGATGTTCTTTATCTTTCTGACGAAGACTGGTCTGGTCCTGCAGAAACCTGTATCCTGGGAACTGGTAGAGGGGATATCGACCTCTCACCCTGTTTTTTTTTTTTTTTTTTTTTTATCTCTCTGTAGCAGCCGGATAATCCTCTTACTGGGTAGCAAATCCTGCTTTTCATTCTATTGAAGTTGGTGTTGCTTATATTTTAAATTGAGTTTTTTACATTATGATTGTTTTTCAGCCTGTGAAATTGACTTTTCAGTTCTGAAGGTATTCGGATGCAGTAGAATTTAAATTCTAGTTGATGACAATGTTGACTTGAATCATAATGAATTGGTGGTACTGTTCATGTAGAGTGGGACAAAAACGATCGATGCAGCTTGTAACTAATGTCCAGCAATAATAGATTTAGTTAAAAAGCATGTGTAGAAGTCCCTTTTTGAAATGAAAACAGTTTTCTACAAAGTAATGTCAGATGAAATTATGTAACATAAAATATAGAACTACATGATAAATCTTCCAAGGGGGCTGGGCAATGAGTAAAAGTTTAAATCCCATGAGTTCCTGCGATTTAAACTGTTAAGTGGACTGCATTTGTGTAGTGCCCATCTAGGCGTTTCAACCACTCAAAGCAATACACACTACAAGTGTTCATTCATCCAGTCACATGGTGATGGCTGACCTGCAGGGTGCTGCCTGCACATCAGGAACGAACAGTTCACACACTGCATAGTGAATCAGGGTTGAGTATCTTGCCCAAAGACACATACACATGGAACCTAGAGGAGCCGGGAATCGAACGGCCGATCTTTCAACCAGCGGATGACTGCTCTACTTCTGAATAACAGCCGGATGCGGTTATACGCAAAATCAAATGGATTTAAAACTAGTGTATAGTACACTTATTTTAAATATACTAACCTATGAATCAGAAGTTGCATACATTTGTTGTGCAAACGCTTCATCAGTGTTCTTACAGTAGCAGTTAAATGAGAAGTGTGCAAATCTCAACTTAATGTAATGAAAAAAATATAAATTAAAGCTTATTGCCACTGACTATTAATGTTGGCGTGTGTATACTGCCCACAAATCCTAAAGGACAATCATAATTTAAACGGTCAAATTCTGCGGTAACACAGCAACATTTCTTTCATCAGGCAATGTCATCCCCAGTAAATGTTCTGCCCCTTGAGGAGGGTTGGAGCATTGTTTATGCTTAGTGGAGGTTGGGCAGGGTTAGTGTGTTTAGGAAGGGATAGTTAGCATTATTTAGGGGTTGGGGGGTTAGGGAAGGATATTGTTCATCTGTCACTCAAATGATGTGGGTGTCAGTATTTGCAGCACCTGTTCTATAGTGTTAAATAAAGTTATACTATACTAAAGGTCTGTCGCCCTTTCTGCCTTTCAGGTTCAGTGGTCGAGCTGTAACATCTTCTCCACTCAGGATCACGCAGCTGCTGCCATCGCTAAGACTGGAGTTCCAGGTAAAACGCACACACTTTGTGTGTAAATTGTGTGTGTGTAAATCATTAAATTACTGTCTGGTAGTGGGCAAATAAGTTGTGTAACTTTCTAGCTGCCTCAGCATGAAAATGTCTAACCAATTGTATGAAACGTACATCTAATTTGTTTATATCTAACCAGCCAGCATTTTTCCTTTTCTCCCTCCTGTTCAGACCTCTCAGAAACTGGGAAGATTTGTGGTCTACATCTGTTCAAATTTCATTTTACTATATTAAATGTATTTAGTTGATTGCAGAGCAGGTCTTACCCAATAAAATGTTGCTCTGACACAATTTTTGGGGGCTGAAAAAGGTTTTTGTTTCTATGTACTGGTGCTTGGATCTGAAAGTACTGTGACAAGTAAGACTGGAGATTATCTTACCTTCATTACATGATGGCTTTCCAGTACAAACAGGCGGGATGACATGTTAAACCATTTTAATGCCCCTTGAGGCGTTGCAGCCCAACTGCTGTGTTGCAGCTGTGTCATAAGGTGGCGGAGAGAGAACGGTGGTAGTCTGCACTGAGACTCTAAACACACAGAGGACTCGGAGTGAATCTCACCACCAACAATCTGATTTTTCAAGTTACACTGGTGACTGCAAGCAAATTTAAAAAAAGAAAAACCTCCTGAACCAAAATAAAGCAAATCTGTCTGTTTCTCTGTAGTGTATGCGTGGAAAGGTGAGACAGATGAGGAGTACTTGTGGTGCATTGAACAGACCCTGTACTTCAAGGACGGGAAGCCCCTCAACATGATCCTGGACGATGGTGGAGATCTCACAAACCTGGTTCACCAGAAATACCCCAAGCTCCTGGCAGGTCAGCTCCTTCTCCTTTATCTGTTGCAGGATCTTATTGAGATGAGGGTCAACCATCCTCACCAGTTCATTTGGATTAGAATTGTTTGAGGTTTTACCTCAAAGTATCTGGGCAGTTAGAATAGTTTATGTGATAATTTTCCATCTTCAGAACATTTAGCAGTTAAAACTGCTGTAGAGTTTTGAACACTAGATGGCAGCTTTGGTCAAAGACATCCCCTGCCGAAAATATGTGCATATGTTGATCTACAGCCAGTCATTTCAGTGTCAATCAAGGGAAAATTCCTTTCCAGATTTGTTTTTTGTATTCCACACTAATACCACAATATAAGTGATTGAAGGATGGAAATGATAATGGAAGCATAAATAAATATTGTTTTCTGCCCCTTGAGGCGTTGCAGCCCAACTGTTGTGTTTCAGCTGTGTCATAAGGTGGCGTAGAGTAAATGGTGGTAGTCTGCACTGAGACTCTGAACACACAGAGGACTTGGAGTGAATCTCACCACCAACAACTAACACACAGCCTAAGGCTGTACAGTATTTACATGTATAATGCCTATTAACTATCAGTAACCAGAGTACTGAGACTGATAATAAATGGTCTCGGGGCATCATACTCCCCGTTACGTTCCAGAAAGTGATTTCCCCTCTTCCTAAAGAAACACTGGTAAACTTATAAATGTATATCCAACTTGTCAAAATCATATTAACTGACCCTTATGAAATTTACATGACCGTGCATTTCCAGGTATCCGTGGACTGTCAGAAGAGACCACAACAGGTGTCCACAACCTGTACAAGATGATGAAAAAGGGCGAGTTGAAGATCCCTGCCATCAACGTCAATGACTCTGTCACCAAGGTAACCACCTAAACCTTTATTTTCATTCAGATACATGCTGGAAGGCTCATTAGATGAGGGTGATCTATATATAATTCAATCATATAAAAATGATTTTATTTAATGCTGCCATGTGAATGAAGCCATTTGTATTGAGTGCAGTAGACTGTTTTTTTTTTTTTTCTTGTTTGCTGTCTGTAGTCTGTCTTCTCAGGAATATAAACATAAAATCCACATAGGAAATATTAGACCTTATGTCACCACATATTTGCATTGGATAGTTGAGATATTTTCAGGTTGTGTGAATGTTCTTACTGAAAACATGACCCAAACTCACAGGGAACTTGTCTCTTTCTTTTCTGTCTGGGAACAGCTTGACGCCCTGTTGAATATTATGGCCGTCATGTCTTCTCTCCTTCCTGCAGAGTAAGTTTGACAACCTGTACGGCTGCAGAGAAAGTCTGATCGATGGCATCAAGCGAGCCACCGACGTGATGATTGCTGGCAAAGTCGCTGTCGTGGCAGGATACGGTGACGTAGGTAAAGGCTGCGTCCAGGCTCTTCGCGGCTTCGGAGCTCGTGTCATTGTCACGGAAATTGACCCCATCAACGCCCTGCAGGCCGCTATGGAGGGTAGGTGCCAAAGATCTGCCAAATCATGCAGAAAGACATGCTGAAAGTCCAATATATCAAATTCCTGCAGTGTTCAAAATGGTAAAACCTACCTGAATCTCACTTTCTTCAGTAGGGACCTCACTTAATGTTCCTAATGCTTTAATTGAGAATGTTAATGGAAGCATAAATAAATAAATACTAAATCTCTATGGTTTCTGCCCCTTGAGGCGTTGCAGCCCAACTGTTGTGTTGCAGCTGTGTCATAAGGTGGCGGAGAGAGAACGGTGGTAGTCTGCACTGAGACTCTAAACACACAGAGGACTCGGAGTGAATCTCACCACCAACAACTAACACACAGCCTGTAGCTCTATAGTATTCACATCCATAATGCCTGTTAACTGTCAGGAACCAGAGCTGAGACGGATTGTCTCAGTAGGACTCAGGCTGAATCTCACCACCGACGTGTATTTGCATAATCTACAATCTGATTAAATCGCTGTTGCTCTGCAGGTTATGAAGTCACCACCATGGACGAGGCCTGTACGGAAGGAAACATCTTTGTCACCACCACCGGCTGTGAGGACATCATCCAGGGACAGTGAGTACTGCACATGAGCTGCTGCTTTAATAAACTGAATTCACATGAGAACTGTCTAATAACTATATATTAATTACAATATTTGATTCTTTTTCCCGCAGTCATTTTGAGAACATGAAGGACGACTCTATAGTTTGTAACATCGGCCATTTTGACTGTGAGATCGACATGGCCTGGCTCAACAAGAACGCTGCGGAGAAGATAAACATCAAGCCTCAGGTAAACTGAATTACTGAGACTATTTATGGAGTAGGCATTTTACCGGCTGATCAAAGTATAAGCTTCAGACATTGTAATATTTAACATGATTTGGAATTTCTTCTTCTACTTCTTCTTTATTCTGAATAGTGACGGTTTGGTTTGGTCCAAATAATTGTTAAAATACTTTTCATTGTTTTCCTTGGTGACTTCAGAGAGACAAACTCTCCAGAAGATTTAAATTTACAACCCTGCTCTGATATTCTGTATGTTATATAATTTTGCTTACTATTTGCACATGTTTCCAAAGGATTCTGTTATTAGAGGACAGAGAAATGAGTAGTTGTTGCTATACAGAGGCAAATTTGTGGTCTAGGGTCTAACAAATAATGAGTTGACTGCAGCAGTAATTCTCCTCTTCCTCTACTCCTCCTCCTTCCCTCAGGTTGATCGTTTCCGGATGGCAAACGGCCGCCATGTCATCGTGCTGGCCGAGGGCCGACTTGTGAACTTGGGCTGTGCCATGGGCCATCCGTCTTTTGTCATGAGCAATTCCTTCACCAATCAGGTACAGTAACTGTAAAACACTTACTTTCTGTAAATCAAAATATCAGAATGTTCTAGGATCCTGTTTTGTTTTCTACATTTGATTCCTATTTAAAAAAACAAATAAAAATAGAGGGTTGCCAGGAAATATGAAACAAAGATCTCAGCTGGATGTTTTAATTCATGTTCAGGATCTTAAACAAAATAACTAATAATAATAATTTTATACTGTCTAATGTGTTTTTTTTTTTTTTTTTTTTTTTTTTTTTTTTTTTTTTTTCCCCCCTGGGTTAATAACTCCTGCTCCACTATTCCTGACTGTACCTCCCACACCTGTTTTGGTTGCCACAGGTGCTGGCTCAGATTGAGTTATGGACGAACACTGCCAAATACCCACTGGGTGTCTACTTCTTGCCCAAGCAGGTGAGCAGCATGAGTGCACGTATCACACCTACAGTCACTGCTCCCCACACCGCAAACTCACCGCCTTTCTTTCTGTCATCAGCTGGACGAGCAGGTGGCAGCTGCTCACCTGGATAAACTGGGAGTGAAACTGACCAAGCTGACAGACAAGCAGGCCAAGTACCTGGGTCTGCCGGCTGAGGGGCCCTTCAAACCGGACCACTACCGCTACTGAGTCGGTCTGCCCGGTTGAGGAGGAGGTGTGGTTAGGGTGCTTTGACTTTCTTTGGGATACAGGGTGGTTTTGTTTTCTTTTCTTCATATCAAATACCAACATGTATCTCAGCTGGTGATCTGTCATTTGATCTGCTTTAATAAGATGAGAATAATGAATCTGCTGCTGTTGAACTACTCATGGTTTGTTGAAATCCTTCATTCAGCAGTTCCCTGGATGTCAGGAGAGTGAAACATTATAATTTCCCAACCAACCCTGTATTTTACTGTCTCACCATCTTATTTTGCTCCCACACACCAGGTACCTTCGTTCATCCAGCTCTTTCATCAATCTTCTTCTGAACTGCAAACAATTACTACTGTGGCTTTTTAAAGAGAAAGAAATCTCATGTGTCATTCCCTCTCCATTTATGGAAATAAATAAACTGATGCTCTTTCTAGCTGAAGTCTTTGAGGTGAAAGGAACAGGTTTTTCCTTGTGTAGCTTAATGAATTGAGGCAAACGGTTTAGTGTCCAGTGGCCTTATTCCTGTGTATTTACATAACGTTGTCCTGCGTTGGCACTTAATGAAAACTGTACTTGAACTGTTTGATAAGACTGTGGAGACACAGTTCAGTGTTACTGCGAGTGTTCACTGCTAATCCTACTTGATCATGGGAGAGTAAAGAGAAGCACCGCTGCCAAAGGAATCACCAAACTGCATCATACTTTTGCCTGATTTGTGAAAAGTCTTACTCTTGGTTCCTTTGTTCCTTTTTTTTTTTTATTTTATTTTTTTATTGTAATTATTTAATTGGATGTGAAGGGCCAAATGAGTTCCTGTCATTTCTCTGTATAGCCAATCACCTGTTTCTGTTGTAAATGGGTCACAGTGAGATTAAGGTGGAAGCCACAGTTCTCAACGGTTACAAGTACAGAGTTCAGCTGATCCCCAAAAAAAAAAGAATTCGGAGTGATGAAACTGTCAAATGTGGTGATGGGGAAAAATAAACATGTTGACAGATTTGTGTAAGCGGTCTCAAATCACATTCCTCTTCTATGGATTTTTTTTTTTTAATGGAACCTGTTAGCCTGAATGCTGTAGCAGATAAAGGGGGGGATGTCCAACCTTTATTTAATTTCTCAAACTATGTATTCTGGAATAACAGTCTGCAGATGGCTCACTAAATCCTTCATATCAGGATTAAAACAGCTCTTGGGTTGTGACCGGTACTTATGGTTCCATAATGATGTCGCTATGGAAAGTCTGCTGCAGTATGTTATCAGGCCATTTGCAGCTGTTTAGTACCACTCTTAGTTACATTTTTGAAAAACATGACCACCTCCAGGTGGTATTATTGCTGCCAATGTTGGTGGGTGAGTTCCTAAGGGTCAACCAGACTCCAATGAATCCAGAACTGTGGGGGGATAGAGGGGGTGCTCAAACCTTTTGGAGAGAGGACCATTTTTAGGTAAGTATAGGGACCAACCATTCAGCCTGATACAAATGGCATTTAAAAATCTAAAGTTTTTACCAGAACCACTGCGGACTACGAATGCATTGAATAGGCCACCTCTGGCTCAGAGATGGTGGTTTTGATGCACAAGATATGCAAATGAAAGTCACTTGTCCTCAATATGTCCTTTCATGAATAGGTGAACCAGAGAAGCTCAGCATTTTTGCAAATGTTTGAGTCTCTTGAAAGACAGAAGGGAGCTGTTGACTCTGACACTCACACTGCAGCGCAATGAGCTCCATCTGCAGTTGGTCCCTCTTTCTTCCAGCGTTGGTGTCTGTGTGGTCTTGGGCTGCATTTGTGACCCGGTGCCTTTGGAAAAGTTTCAGCTTATTCCCGAAGGCTTTGATGTGAGAATGCAGTTTACTTATCAGGGCATTCTGCCCCTGAAGACATCTGTTCACTGCATTCAGATGGCCTGTGATGCCAACTAAAACTAAAAAAAAAAAAAGAGTTCTCCCCTAATAGAGCAAAGCCCTGCAGTGCAAACCCCTTACTGAGCCATATACTATTTATATACCACCCCCCAGTGCACATGCTCAGATGGGTCTGATTGCAGATCTTGATTTGAAACAGCTTAAAATAAATAGATCTATTGATTGACCTATTAATCAGTTAGGCTCTATCAAGCAACAATTTTAAATAATAAAAATGAAGGAATTTATGAGAAGAAATTTAAGAATATTACATATTTAAATAATATTTTTTAAATTGCTGCATGTCTGACTACTGAGAAATTTTGTCTTCAATGATATTGTCTGACTGAGCAGCAAAAAAAGAAGTACAAACTTTCTGTGGTAAAATATGCAGGTAAGGAAAACTAGAGAAGCAGTCAAGATACAGCGTTGTAATCTCAAAGTTGTAGGAAGACTTAGGTGCCGGAATGGGTCTGGAAAAGAAATAAGAAAGAATCCATGTTATAACAACACTAACTACAGCTATTTTTTAGCTGTAGGAAATGGGCCCAGTGTGACTGCCCTGGAGCCATAACTCAAATTTCTGAACTTTTAATGAAATGGTACTTACAATACTGGGCATAAATGAGTAAACAACTGTATCATGAAACTAAAGTCACTGTTAATGTGTTTTTAACAATAAAGTTACTATATCATTTTAAGAAAAATGAGCCTCTTGATTTTGTCACTGCATCTGTCTTTTCCTAATCCAGTAATCAATAGTATCCATGTTTACTGTCCAGGGTCTGTGATGGTGTACGACCTGGTGTGTCAGCTTTGAAATAAAGCATGTGATTTTAAATATGTTAAAGCAATGTATGATGGTATCTATTTTTCTGTTATCCAGAAGAGTCATATCTCAGTTTAAAACCACAAAGAGAGAAGTTTTATATTAAACTGATAATCATTAACAATATTGCACAGAATGATGAATTGTATTTTGTATTTATAGAGGCATTACTTGTACAGAATGCTAAACTTGTATAACAATATCAGTACTGAACACAGCTGTTAAGTAAAACATACTTTTAAGACATGTATTGTGGTACCTTTAAAAGCTCCAATGATCGAATGTCTTGTGCCACTGCAAGTACTGTTTTTGTGCAGACAGATTTGTGGAAAGAAGGCTTTTTTTTTTGAAGAAATCAAACTGGAAGAAGCATAAATGCTGCTTGAGCCCCATGGCCTGAACTCACACATCACACAATCACATTGGAAGGAGTCTGTAACACTGAACAAGAAGGTTGAGCTGGCAAACATATGGACGTGCAGCCTTTTAGGGGAATCTGATCTTCCTGCACCCAGAAGATAAAACTTGTTTGTAAACCTTGAAGTTGCGGCACTCTTATTTTTAAGAATGAGATTAATGTTGCTGAGCTGACAGCAGCTTCTCATATGTGTCAGGTGCTGTTAATGTGTATGCGTACAGTATTGTGTGTTTCCTGTAATATAAAACAAGTATATACAGTGATTTTAGTTGTATTTACAGTATTGGTTGATTAATTCTACAATAAAAATAAATTAAAAACTGTGATTTTCAGTTAAGTAAGAGCTCTCCTGCTCCATTTATGTGACCTCTGCCTTGCTGGTAACAAGGATGAAGCTTGCAGAACCGTGGCCCTCTACGCCCCGGTAGGCCTTCTGATACCTCTAATAATAAAATCATTATTATCCACGTTTTACAAGAATCTAGGAATTTATCTATTATCTATCTATTATCTATTTTGTACCAAATGATACTGACATTTAACAAAACAAACTCATCACAACATTATCTTTCAATATATATATATATATATATATATATATATATATATACATATATATAAATGTATGAAACAGACACAACACACTAGTGCGAACTTACTGGTTGAAGTGTCAATGTAAGAGGAATAACACTATAATAAGGCATTTAAAGATGTTTTCTTAATATATAAACAAATACAAATTCAGTCAACTTTCAACTTCGGCCCTGTTGATGAATCTTCACTTTCTTCTTCTCCTTCAGCAGCTTGAAAATGAAGCCGAACAAGTCGAAGAGTTGAGGGAAGTCCTCACCACTGGTCCTGCTGTTTAAAATCATTTCAACAACAGCCACGGGTTGCAGTGGCGGAATGGGACACTAGAATCCATCCAGAATATTCTGACCACACCGGCCCACTACCAGCTACCAGCCCACTGCTGGCCACAACCCCCCTACGTATATTATTAACACAAAAAGTTATGATGACTAAATGTAAAACTAAATCACTTGTTTTAATCTAGATGAAGCTCCAGATTATGTAGAGCTCTTTTGTGAGGAAATCTCACTACTAGATGTCACAAGGCAACATTATCGACATTTAAGTGTATGTTTAAATCTTTTGTTGGGTTTCTATTATTAACGAGTATTGAAAGCATATTTGACTATTTTTAGTAGGCCTACGTCTATCCAAAGTAAAATGGATAAATATGACAAAAATGACAAAGGTATAAGGAGTGAGCATGTGCAATAAATGTTGGTTCCTAGGAACAAATACTATTTGCTCCAAAATGATCTCATTCACATTTATATTGCATATTTTGTTTAGCAGTAAAAGGCCTTTCAAATGTTTTCACTAGGATGAATGTAAACTCTCTGCCTATGAACAGAGGGTTTACAAGAAGAAGTCTTCTTCTCTTCATGAATGTGATGCATTTTGATTAAATTTGTTTTATTAAATAAACTTCATAGTTATATCATTCAACATGTACAATATATTATTCATCTTGAATAGGCAATCGAATTATCATGCATTTCAAATGAATCTAGGTTCTGTATTTGAATAAATACTCTTCATTTAAAGTACTATATTAATACAGAATACATAAACCTTGTTATTATGTATTTCAATTAAATTGGATTTATTGCTCTGATGAATATATATTATGCATTCTCAAAAGTGTATTAGGTAGATTTACAATAAAACTATCTAAAGAAATTAATAGTTATCAATAAATATTTGAATACATATTATTTGTATATATTATAGAAAAAAATATTAAAAATTGTTAGTAAAATTGCAGTAAAAAACACATATGTATATGTGTGTATATATGTTTATATATTTGTCCGTAACCAGGAGTCACGAGCCCATTTGAATGTAAATATGTTGTTTATGCCACTGTGTTGATATGTTTCTCTTTGAATAATTAAGCTCATTTCTTCTTGACACACTTGGACAAAGCAGCATCTCAGAACTTCTCCGAGATTCCTTTCATCCGGAATTCTCCAACTTTGGTCTGAAGAAAAAACAGTGCTTCACCGAATAGATAAAAACAACGCAGAGAATGGCGCAACGCAGCGACAGGTTGTTCGTACGACGCGACGAGGTCCCTGAACACCACGAGGTAAATTAATTATGCATTTTTTATAAGCAGTATGCTGGTTTACTCAAATATTTGCATTTCAGACTGTGTTATAGCCATTTACAGCCTTTTAAAGTCAAATATTGCTTTGTACACAGTAATAATAATAAAATACTTAAAGCCTTCATTCGAGTGAAAAGAGAAATAAAAGTCTTCTTGAACTGAAAATGTTAGCATGCTCAAGTATTAGCAGCAATGTACATTTATGCAGACTGTGTTATTGCTATTTCTATTTTACAATATACTACTTTTTTCTTTATTCTTACATGAACACTAAATAACGCTAAATATTTAAATAATTTTAATGTTTTAATTTATCAATGTGGAAATACGTGTATATTAAAAATAAATGTACTGCATTATATGCAATACAAAAAGTTGACATGTTTATATGACATTTATTTATTTAAAAGCATAATAATTTGGTAAAAATGTATTTGCCTATAATTAAATCTTTGAAACACATACACACATATCAAACACATATTATTTGTGACTGCTTTATAGCCTTTTTTTTTAGCATTTAGTCTGATTTTCTTTTTACATTAAGACAAAATAAATTTGCCCTTCATGAACATTTTGGAAAATGCAAAGTGGAAACCTGGTTCATAAAATAACAAAGTGTGTATCCTGTGATACAGTGTGTATCCTGCGTGAGATGTATTAGTTTTAAATGCAGATTTGAATATTTTTCTTTTCTTACTGTAATATATTAATTAATATATTAATTAAAATTATATATAAATATTTGACTTCTTTTGCCTGGTTAGCAGGTTACCATCTATTTATATATATATATATATATATATATATATATATATATATATATATAGAGAGAGAGAGAGAGAGAGAGAGAGAGAGAGAGAGTGGAAGGAGCTGCTAATCTCAAAGAGAGAGATGTTAACCTGCTAACCAGGCAAAAGAAGTCAAACTCAGATCACCATTAATTATCAAACTATTTTCAATACCTCTTGAAAATGAATCTGCCAATAATAAGATGACTCAAGATCATTCCACTCACTGTTGGACTAACCTATAAAAATATTTTTTTACTTGTTACGATATATTTTTGCAGTGTAGTGGTTATAGTGTCCTTCAGTTTGCTGCTATGTTTTTCCTCTAACAGAGAACCGGTGTCTTGACTATGTTGAGGAGCTTCTTCACAAACCTAAAGAAAAAGAACAAGGTTCACCCAGCCCAGTCAGGATTCCTCAGCTGCCCTGTGTGCCCTGACAGGTTAGTTTTGTTGCTGTACAGACTGTGAAGCCCCCCTGAGTCTGATGTGCAATTAGCAATGACTTATACTTAAAAAACTGACTTGATTTCAATTGTCCTCTCTTCAGGATTCCTACCGTGTTCGAGCAGAGCACTGAACCTGACAATCTGGTGACAGACACTGATATCACACCAGGTCCCTCCCCTGCTTCTTGCCATGACTACGAGGTCACTATACCTTCCCAAGTACCTGAGCTAGTCCAGGAGCGCTACGGAGGAGCAACAGACCTCCATGGCTGAGATGATGACCTCCGATTCATCATCGAGGAATACTTCCTCAGCTTCACTGAAACGTGAGTTATCCGACACACCACTGATATGCCTGTTAACAATTCAGTAGGCTGCATTTTGTGTTACCAGTAGATATTTCTTCTTGTTTCTTACCATGTTGCTTTGCTTGGTTTCCTTTGCAGTCAGCTGCAGGACATGGAGGTCGGCCTCTATGACAGACATGTGGCAAAGAACCTGACTGAAGTGTCCCGGGAGGTCTTTAAGTTTTTCTTAGAGGTCATCTGCAACAATCTGGAACAGGTCCTCGATCGTTGTACTCCCCAGTATGACACCTGTTTCCAGGAGCCTTGTTACAACCTCTGTGAGAGCTTCAACCTCACTGAAGAAGAGGTTGAAAGTGACATTCAACGTGCCGTCTCAATCGCCTTTTATGGACTGTTTTGTTCACACAAGACGATCGTGATACCAGACCAGGTATCAGACATTAGTAGAGCAGTCGCTGAGGGGCTCAACCTTGCTCTATGGCGTGCCACAAAGACGTCGGGGGAATTTGACAGCACCACCGCCTGCTGCCAATTCCAAAGCTGCAGGAATTGCAAGAACATCCTGCAGAGGTTTGTCAGGGCCCTGCACACCACCCTCTCAGCTGACAAGCAAACTCTGGGTCACAGTCATCTTACTGTTAACGTGAATGATGACAAAGAAATATACGACGCCCCGGACAGCAAAAGTCCCAAAAACAACCTGCTGTGGTGGAGCTGCTATAACCGTTGGCGGCTGGGAAAAGACCGGATGTCTCTGGAGGAACCTGAGGAGGAGGTTTCAGCTACAGAGGAGATTCCACCTGAGCCCCAACCTAACAGGGACTCCAGTGATAAGCAAAGCCAAATCCTCTGCAAGGTATTGATGCATTCTCTTACAGATTAGAACAGATGAATCATTTTGAAATTATGTAATAATGTTGGAATTATTTTACAGCTCTGACTGACCATACTTTTTTTGATTTTCTTTTTACATTTTTACTAAGATACTAACTACAGTAACGAAGGATGGTGTTGAAGAGGTAGCTGTCGCTCAGAGGGGGGCTTCTCTGTGCCAGAGAGTCCGTAGATTCTTCTCCAACCTGAGACGAATCTTGAAGAGGTGAAGGCCAAAGCTGCTGGGAGATCATGGTCAGTCATATTACTGCAACTTGCTGAGTTGAGAGCCTTATTACCCCATATTTCTCTACTATGTGTGTTTCTTTAAAGTCACCCAGAGCAAATGTTTATATTCATTCATTTCTTTTAGCTTGCACCTAATCGCCAACTCCTTCACCCTCCTCATCACCACCAACATCCCCCTGAGAACCACCTCCTCTTTCCACCTCCTGCTTCCTGATTGCCACCTCCTTCCTCCTCTTGACCACTAGCCTTGTACTCCAGGATTAGCAGATCCTTCCACCTTTCTGGAGTGAGGATATGGACGCTATTTTCAGTGGCCCTCTCTCCAGGATTAGCAGCTCCTTCCACCTTTCTGGAGTGAGGATATGGACGCTATTTTCAGTGCCCATCTCTCCAGGATCAGCAGCTCCTTCCACCTTTCTGGTTAGAGGATATGGACGCTAATTTCAGCGCCCCTCTCTCCAGGATTAGCCGCTCCTTCCTCCTTTCTGGAATGAGGATATGGACGCTATTTTCAGTGCCCCTCTCTCCAGGATCAGCAGCTCCTTCCTCCTTTCTGGAATGAGGATATGGACGCTATTTTCAGTGCCCCTCTCTCCAGGATCAGCAGCTCCTTCCTCCTTTCTGGATAGAGGATATGGACGCTATTTTCAGTGCCCCTCTCTCCAGGATCAGCAGCTCCTTCCACCTTTCTGGAGTGAGGATATGGACGCTATTTTCAGTGCCCCTCTCTCCAGGATTAGCAGCTCCTTCCACCTTTCTGGAGTGAGGATATGGACGCTATTTTCAGTGCCCCTCTCTCCAGGATCAGCAGCTCCTTCCTCCTTTCTGGATAGAGGATATGGACGCTATTTTCAGTGCCCCTCTCTCCAGAATCAGCAGCTCCTTCCACCTTTCTAGAATGAGGATATGGACGCTATTTTCAGTGCCCCTCTCTCCAGGATCAGCAGCTCCTTCCTCCTTTCTGGTTAGAGGATATGGATGCTATTTTCAGTGCCCCTCTCTCCAGGATCAGCAGCTCCTTCCACCTTTCTGGTTAGAGGATATGGACGCTATTTTCAGTGCCCCTCTCTCCAGGATCAGCAGCTCCTTCCTCCTTTCTGGTTAGAGGATATGGACGCTATTTTCAGTGCCCCTCCCTCCAGAATCAGCAGCTCCTTCCACCTTTCTGGAGTGAGGATATGGACGCTATTTTCAGTGCCCCTCTCTCCAGAATCAGCAGCTCCTTCCACCTTTCTAGAATGAGGATATGGACGCTATTTTCAGTGCCCCTCTCTCCAGGATCAGCAGCTCCTTCCACCTTTCTGGAGTGAGGATATGGACGCTATTTTCAGTGCCCCTCTCTCCAGAATCAGCAATTCATTAATCCATTCTGGAGTAACTTTCTACCTACTCCTCATCTTCCCTACTTCTGCTGCTGCATAAGACAGACCCTGGACTGGTGAAGGCTGGAGCGATTTGGAGATCTGCTGCCAGGTCAGACATATTCCTGCAGCTCACTGAGGTGAGAGTTCAATTTGTCCTAAATTTCTCTACTGTGTGTGTGTGTGTGTCTGTTTAAGTTCACCCAGAGCACATGTTTATATTGTTTTTATCTTTTTAGCTCATCTTCACCTCATCTTTTCTCCTCATCACCAAAAATAGCCTTCCACTTATCTGGATAGAGGATATGGATGCTGCATTCAGTGCCCCTCCTTACTCCATTCTGGAGCAACTTTCTACTTCCTCCTCATCTTCCCTACTTCTGCTGCTGCATGGGATGGATCCTGAACTGGGGAAGGCTAGAGTTGCTGGGAGATCTTCTCCCAGGTCAGACATATTCCTGTATTTCACTGAGCTGAGGCTTCAATTATTCCAAACTTTCTCTACTGTGTGTGTCTGTTTTTGTTTAAGCTCACCCATAACAAATGTTTGTATTCTTTTATTCCTTTTAACTTGTTCCTCATCACCACCTCCTTCGCCCTTATCACCTAATCTGTTGCTGTATGAGACGGATCCTGGACCGGTGAACTGCGAGAACTGCTTGGAGATCTGCTGCCAGTTTGGATATTTTCCTTTAACTCCCTGGGTGAGAGTTTAGTTGCTGCCAAATCTCTCTATTATCTGTGTGTTTGTTTCTTTAAGCTCAACCAGAGTAAATGTTTATATTCCTTATAGCTCATCACCACCTCCTCTTTCCTCCTCGTCCTCATTGTGGAAACGGACACTACATCCATTGCCCTGCTCTCCAGCATCAGCACCTCCTTCCTTCATCAAAATAAAACAAAAACAAAAGAATTTAATGTTTGACCAGTTTTAAATTCCTTATATTGTTATTCCTGTTTAGAATTTCATATACAATACGTATTGAACAGCACCTTGTTACTCTTTATTTGAAAGACACTTAAAAAGCATGTATTTAGCAAAACACAAAAATAAACATAAACAAAACGTAAATAAACTTGACTGTCACTTGGCTATTCTTTGTAAAAGAAGCAGCAAGAAGTCGCTGGCTCACGGACGCCCCCTTTCAGTGAGGCTGAATATTATCCGCCTCTCCCTGCGCCTTTTCACTGCAGTTTAATGTCCCATCAGCAAAACTAAATGTGTCATTAACAAATATTAAACCTTAATGGTTAAAGACATTAGCCAGACTGTGTAAAATCAGGGTTTATAAACATATATGCAAACATTATATCGGCGACATGCAGTGATACGGAAACAGGCATGGGCCAATCGCATGAAACCAGCTTGTGATGGATTTTGCATTCAGAGGGGAGGCTCGTTGCTGCCTCACCTCGCATTTCACCCTGGTCTTCGAACACGAAATAAGCAATTTCAGCGATTTTAACAATAAAATTGGTCAAAAACAGTCATACATAAAGATCAGTGAACAAATATTAATATTCGATCCGAGGAGAAACAGAACCAGATCTATCAACACACTAAATTTATCAAATATCAGGACTGAGATTTAAAGGACATGCTTTAATCAATGATTTTATTAACTTTTATCAAATTTATGAGTAAAGTTTTATTGTGTTTAATGGTTTATCCTGATAGAGATGTTTTATAAAAATGTTTGCTCCCAATACTAATACATGAGTGGAGTGAGTGCTTCAGTGGATGATACAGTACTATCAGATCCTTAAGAGCTTTTTAGGTGAGGAGGTGGATTTTTCAACTGCAGAAAAGGCTAATACTTTTGAGATATAAACTCCTCTACTATAAAGAATTGCAGTAGCCCAACATGGCCGTTGCTATGTTTTGATGTTGAAAGACAGAAATTTGCTTACTGTGGGCAGAAAATGACATCTTGATTCAAGATGACTCCCAGATTTCTTACAGTGGTGCTGGAGGCCAAGGAAGCGTCATTCGAAGTTGCTACGTCACTGAAGAGTGAATTTCTGAGGTGTTCAGACCCAAGCACAATAACTTTAGTTTTGTCAGAGTTCAGTAGCAGAAAGTTGCATGACATGGTTGAAGTTTTTTTAATCTAGTTTTGTTTAATTTGGATTAATTGACAACTATAGTTTTCTACCGGGGGAAGTTAATAGAGTTTGAATTCCTAAGTTTGTTGCCTAATAATTTTACCTTAAAGAAGCATATGTAGGGTGAAAAGTATTGGTCCAAGCAGAGAACCTTGCGGAACACCATGTCTCTGTCCATGTGTCCATGTTCTCTCAGCAGGAGGAGATGGTTAGTCATTAATTAGTGCTTTGTTCAACACCACTATTAACTAATCTTTGTTAGTCAGGATCAGATTCGTCAACCAATACCTTCCAATTTAAAGCATTGCTGCCCTGCTCATCCCCCGCTTGCAGTGGGACTCATTAGAACTTGTGAATTCACATATGATCATGTGATATATATAATAAAATCCATTTGGGGAAGAAATGTTAAACCACTGGTGCTGACCTGTTGAACTGCCACCTCTGGATGATAACAGTGATTCAACCTCAGCCATGGGAGGTACAATTGTTGTAATTATGTAGGCCTACTCAATTTAAAATGAAATGTACATAAGCAATCAGATCACCTCCAACAACAAAAGCTCCTTGGGGAAATGGGGTGTAACAAATCCTGAAACTGTGACTTTGGGTTTGGCTCTGCTCATAATGATGTTTTTCAGGTGTAGTACTTTAAAAATATCTACATTTTTTGGAGATAAAACCAGATGTTTTATTTTGTAGTTGTGTGTTAGGGAGGCCCCCAGAATTCCAGAGCTGATCTGGAGCTGTTCCGGAGTTGGTGGAAGTACCAGCGTTCATTATAATGGAAACAGCCGTGGTTGACAGAGTGGAGCGGGACCAGATCCACATATGGTGGAATTTAAATATTAGGTGAACATCTTCTGAAACATTAATGTTAGTCATATCTGTGCCTACAGACACATAAAGCATTTCCTCTGAGCTGCTTCGCTGCTCAACTTGTTCCTAAAAAAAACATAAAAATCATTCACAGAGATAAAGAACCAACAGTTTTCACTCAACATAAAAACATTCTCATGTATAAACAGTTTCAGCTCTGATTCAATCAGTCAATAAAGCGTATTAAAGACTTTAAAGCAAAATACGAATCCAAGTCTGGACCTAACTTCTCCTGCTGAGTTTGGTAGTGTTTTTTCTCTCCGCCTGTCTTCTCATCCCTGTTAAATACTTTTTCATGGCGTCACCTGAGGGTCTGCTACACTTCATGTCTACACTTCATACTCATAGTCTGTGCTGTATGCTCCCTGCGCACACTCTGCCAATGAGAGTGCCCATACTGCCCCCAATGTGGTGGAGGTGCAATTGCACTTTATTCCAAGACCATAAAAAAAAAATAAAAAAGCATGTTCCCCGAGGTCAAACACCCCCCCACGACGAAACCTAGTGCCCCCCCAGGGCGCCATCCATGTATGCATTGATGGACATGAATAAGTTTATACTGGTAAGTGTACTATTGTAAAATAATACATTTTTTTCTTGGTTTACCTGAAGTAAGTACACCATATGGCAGTATAATAGTCAACAAAGTGGTGGTAATATATGAGTCTAGACTTGATCTTTCTATCTTTTTGAACATGATTTTGGCTGTTATTTTCTTCATTTCATCAGTTGGATTATTGATCTCATACTTTTGTCTTTGTGTTTTTTCACATTGTTGAATTATAGATATATACAATAATCTGGATGTTAATGTCTGTGTTTTCTGTTTTCTCAGGAGGTCCGAGTGTCTGCAGGCTTTTCCTGAGGTCTGAGTTTAGCAAGGAGAGCATGAAGTTCTGGGCGGCCTGTGAGGACTATAAGAAGACCAGAACCGCCAGGTTAGCCAGCAAAGCCGAGCAGATCTTCCTGCAGTACTGCAGACTGCAAACCCTCGGATTAAAACTGTATTAACAACAGATTCACCATCATAAAAAAACAGATTATTAAAGCCTAAAACTCAATTCAAAGTCTGTAGATGATGTAAATGCAGATTCTCCTCAAAGCAAAGGAAACTTCTAATATATGAAACTCGCTGTTGATGTGAAATAAAGACGGATTCAGCAGCCAGCTGCATCCAGGCAGACCATCAAGTTTTACTTTCTTAAAACAGGATTAAATAGTTTGACTTTCAATCTTGTGTTTTTTACTTTTGTCTCATTTTTCAATTTAGGCAGCAAAAAACCATGCTACTCATTTTTATATCAGAACTACAGAACACTTTCTTTGTCTTTCTGTGTCTAAAACTGTTCTGATTCATCTTATTCTATTTGCAGATTATTTATCTTATTTAATTTATGTTCTTTTTTTATCTCCTATTTTTTAATGTTTTATCTCAAATGTCATACATCCATATTTGTGTCATTTTTGACTTTTTATTTCATATCCGTCTTTTTAGCACACTTGTTGATATTTTATTTCATATTATTTATTTTGATCTCATGTTTGTCTTTTTTTTATCTCTCTATGTTAGAATAGAATAGAATATCTAAAAGTAAACAAGATTGAATTGACTCAAATCCCCAAAAAACAAACATGATACAAGCAACATAATTTGGAATAAGATTTACAATCTGATGGAGAAAGACTCCTACAGGCGCTTCCTCAAGTCCAAGCTGATCCAGGATGTGTCTCACGGAAAAATAAAGTCAGACTGTGAAGAGAACAGCTTGGATTTACCTGGAGGAGCCTGAAGAGAAAGAAGAAGTTTGGGTTCCTTCGATAATTTCACTTCTGCTTCCTGAAGACTCAACGTGTTAGTTTCTCCTTTACATTTAAAAAGGAAGAAAAAGCTCCACCTCCGTTAGATTGTGACTGGTTATATCTTGGATTTGTTTCGGTAAATGCACTGTCAATTTTTTTTTTCTGGAAACCAGCAGAAAACATTTGTCTACCTCAGGCCAAACAGCTTCGCAGCTTTCAACCAGTTTGCAGTCACAACATGAAGCGTCTGTGGTTTAAACCACTTCATCAATAACTGTCTCAGGTCGATTCAACTTAAAAAAAACAAGCCTCTGTAAACACGTTGAACAGTTTAGGAGAAAATGTGAAACTGCAGGTATTTATCATGTTTCTGTGCAGGTAAGTTAATGATAATTCTCTCAATTCTGTCAGTTTATTTACAGACGTGTGCTTAGACACAGAGAAACAAATACAGTATGATGGTATCTATTTTTCTGTTGTCCAGAAGTGTCATTTCTCAGTTTAAAACCACAAAGAGAGAAGTTTTATATTAAACTGATAATCATTAACAATATTGCAGAGAATGATGAATTGTATTTTGTATTTATAGAGGCATGACTTGTACAGAATGCTCAACTTGTATACCAATACCAGTACTGAACACAGCTGTAAAGTAAAACATACTTTTAAGACATGTATTGTGGTGCCTTTAAAAGCTCCAATGATCTAATGTCTTGTGCCACTGCAAATACTGTTTTTTGTGCAGAAAGATTTGTGGAAAGAAGGCTTTATTTGGGAGAAATCAAACTGGAAGAAGCATAAATGCTGCTTCAGCCCCATGGCCTGAACTCACGAAGTCGAAGAGTTGAGGGAAGTCCTCACCACCGGTCCTGCTGTTTAAAATCATTTCAACAACAGACACGGGTTGCAGTGGCGGAGTGGGACACTAGAATCCATCCAGAATATTCTGACCACACCGGCCCACTACCAGCCGCCAGCCCACTGCTGGCCACAACCACACTACGTATATTATTAACACAAAAAGTTATGATGACTAAATGTAAAACTAAATCACTTGTTTTAATCTAGATGAAGCTCCAGATTATGTAGAGCTCTTTTGTGAGGAAATCTGACTACTAGATGTCACAAGGCAACATTATCGACATTTAAGTGTATGTTTAAATCTTTTGTTGGGTTTTATTATTAAAGGGTATTGAAATATAACATCATAATAAAATGTTAAACATATTTGAATATTTGTAGTAGGCCTAGGCCTATCCAAAGTAAAATGGGTAAATATGACAAAAATGACAAAGTTATAAGGAGTGAATATGTGCTATAAATGTTGGTTTTTAGGAACAAATGGGATTTGTATTTAAATAAATAATCTTATAATTATTTATTTAAAGTAATATATTAATACTGAATACATAAACCTTGTTATTATGTATTTTTAAAGAATGATGTATTGCTCTGATTAATAAATATTATGCATTCTGAAAAGATTATATTTATATTTATAAGTTTATATTTTTTATATTATATATTATTGTTTTTATATTTTTCAATAAATGTAATAAAATTACATACATTTTTTAAATTTAGGGTAAGTGTGTATAAGAGCAGGTCCAAAAAAATATTAAAAATTGTAAAATAGTACAAGTGCAGTAAAAAACACACACATGTATATATGTATATATATGTGTATATATGTATATATATATGTATGTATATATATATGTGTGTATATGTTTATATATTTGTCCGTAACCAGGAGTCACGAGCCCATTTGAATGTAAATATGTTGTTTATGCCACTGTGTTGATATGTTTCTCTTTGAATAATTAAGCTCATTTCTTCTTGACACACTTGGATAAAGCAGCATCTCAGAACTTCTCCGAGATTCCTTTCATCCGGAATTCTCCAACTTCGGTCTGAAGAAAAACGAGTGCTTCACCGAATAGATAAAAACAACGCAGAGAATGGCGCAACGCAGCGACAGGTTGTTCGTACGACGCGACGAGGTCCCTGAACACCACGAGGTAAATTAATGAACCATTTTTTTATAAGCAGTATGCTGGTTTACTCAAATATTTGCATTTCAGACTGTGTTATAGCCATTTACAGCCTTTTAAAGTCAAATATTGCTTTGTACACAGTAATAATAATAAAATACTTAAAGCCTTCATTCGAGTGAAAAGAGAAATAAAAGTCTTCTTGAACTGAAAATGTTAGCATGCTCAAGTATTAGCAGCAATGTACATTTATGCAGACTGTGTTATTGCTATTTCTATTTTACAATATACTACTTTTTTATTTATTCTTACATGAACACTAAATAACGCTAAATATTTAAATCATTTTAATGTTTTAATTTATCAATGTGGAAATACGTGTATATTAAAAATAAATGTACTGCATTATATGCAATACAAAAAGTTGACATGTTTATATGACATTTATTTATTCAAAAGCATAATAATTTGGTAAAAATGTATTAGCCTATAAGTAAATCTTTGAAACACATACACACATATCAAACACATATTATTTGTGACTGCTTTATGGCATTTTATTTTAGCATTTAGTCTGATTTTCTTTTTACATCAAGACAAAATAAATTTGCCCTTCATGAACATTTTGAAAAATGCAAAGTGGAAACCTGGTTCATAAAATAACAAAGTGTGTATCCTGTAATACAGTGTGTATCCTGTGTGAGATGTATTAGTTTTAAATGCAGATTTGAATATTTTTCTTTTCTTACTGTAATATATTAATTAATATATTAATTAAAATTATATATAAATATTTGACTTCTTTTGCCTGGTTAGCAGGTTACCATCTATTTATATGTATATATATATATATATATATATATATATATATATATATATATATATAGAGAGAGAGAGAGAGAGAGAGAGAGAGAGTGGAAGGAGCTGCTAATCTCAAAGAGAGAGATGTTAACCTGCTAACCAGGCAAAAGAAGTCAAACTCAGATCACCATTAATTATGGAACTATTTTCAATACCTCTTGAAAATGAATCTGCCAATAATAAGAGAAATCAAGATCATTCCACTCACTGTTGGACTAACCTATAAAAATATTTTTTTACTTGTTACGATATATTTTTGCAGTGTAGTGGTTATAGTGTCCTTCAGTTTGCTGCTATGTTTTTCCTCTAACAGAGAACCGGTGTCTTGACTATGTTGAGGAGCTTCTTCACAAACCTAAAGAAAAAGAACAAGGTTCACCCAGCCCAGTCAGGAGGCCTCAGCTGCCCTGTGTGCCCTGACAGGTTAGTTTTGTTGCTGTACAGACTGTGAAGCCCCCCTGAGTCTGATGTGCGATTAGCAATGACTTATACTTAAAAAACTGACTTGATTTCAATTGTCCTCTCTTCAGGATTCCTACCGTGTTCGAGCAGAGCACTGAACCTGACAACCTGGTGACAGACACTGATATCACACCAGGTCCCTCCCCTGCTTCTTGCCATGACTACGAGGTCACTATACCTTCCCAAGTACCTGAGCTAGTCCAGGAGCGCTACGGAGGAGCAACAGACCTCCATGGCCGAGATGATGACCTCCAAATCATCATCGAGGAATACTTCCTCAGCTTCACTGAAACGTGAGTTATCCGACACACCACTGATATGCCTGTTAACAATTCAGTAGGCTGCATTTTGTGTTACCAGTAGATATTTCTTCTTGTTTCTTACCATTTTGCTTTGCTTGGTTTCCTTTGCAGTCAGCTGCAGGACATGGAGGTCGGCCTCTATGACAGACATGTGGCAAAGAACCTGACTGAAGTGTCCCGGGAGGTCTTTAAGTTTTTCTTAGAGGTCATCTGCAACAATCTGGAACAGGTCCTCGATCGTTGTACTCCCCAGTATGACACCTGTTTCCAGGAGCCTTGTTACAACCTCTGTGAGAGCTTCAACCTCACTGAAGAAGAGGTTGAAAGTGACATTCAAAGTGCTGTCTCAATCGCCTTTTATGGACTGTTTTGTTCACACAAGACGATCGTGATACCAGACCAGGTATCAGACATTAGTAGAGCAGTCGCTGAGGGGCTCAACCTTGCTCTATGGCGTGCCACAAAGGCGTCGGGGGAATTTGACAGCACCACCGCCTGCTGCCAATTCCAAAGCTGCAGGAATTGCAAGAACATCCTGCAGAGGTTTGTCAGGGCCCTGCACACCACCCTCTCAGCTGACAAGCAAACTCTGGGTCACAGTCATCTTACTGTTAACGTGAATGATGACAAAGACATATATGACGCCCCGGACAGCAAAAGTCCCAAAAACAACCTGCTGTGGTGGAGCTGCTATAACCGTTGGCGGCTGGGAAAAGACCTGATGTCTCTGGAGGAACCTGAGGAGGAGGTTTCAACTACAGAGGAGATTCCACCTGAGCCCCAACCTAACAGGGACTCCAGTGATAAGCAAAGCCAAATCCCCTGCAAGGTATTGATGCATTCTCTTACAGATTAGAACAGATGAATTCTTTTGAAATTATGTAATAATGTTGTAATATTTTACAGCTCTGACTGACCATACTTTTTTGATTTTCTTTTTACATTTTTAAAGATACTAACTTTGGTAACGAAGGATGGTGTTAAAGAGGAAGCTGTCGCTCAGAGGGGGGCTTCTCTGTGCCAGAGAGTCCGTAGATTCTTCTCCAACCTGAGACGTATCCTGAAGAGGTGAAGGCCAAAGCTGCTGGGAGATCATGGTCAGTCATATTACTGCAACTTGCTGAGTTGAGAGCCTTATTACCCCATATTTCTCTACTGTGTGTGTTTCTTCAAAGTCACCTAGAGCAAATGTTTATATTCATTTATTTCTTTTAGCTTGCACCTAATCGCCACCTCCTTCACCCTCCTCATCACCACCAACATCCCCCTGAGAACCACCTCCTCTTTCCTAAATGCCACCTCCTGCTTCCTGATCGCCACCTCCTTCCTCCTCATGACCACTAGCCTTCTCCTCGTCACCACCAATATCCTCCGTGCTCATCACCACCCCCTCTTTCCTCCTCATCAGCAACAATGGCCTCCTGTATAGTATTCAATTCCTCCTTTCTGGAGTGAGGATATGGACGCTATTTTCAGTGCCCCTCTCTCCAGGATCAGCAGCTCCTTCCACCTTTCTGGAGTGAGGATATGGACGCTATTTTCAGTGCCCCTCTCTCCAGAATCAGCAGCTCCTTCCACCTTTCTGGAGTGAGGATATGGACGCTATTTTCAGTGCCCCTCTCTCCAGGATCAGCAGCTACTTCCACCTTTCTGGAGTGAGGATATGGACACTATTTTCAGTGCCCCTCTCTCCAGAATCAGCAGCTCCTTCCACCTTTCTGGAGTGAGGATATGGACGCTATTTTCAGTGCCCCTCTCTCCATAATGAGCAGCTCCTTCCACCTTTTCTGGAATGAGGATATGGATGCTATTTTCAGTGCCCCTCTCTCCAGAATCAGCAGCTCCTTCCACCTTTCTCGAGTGAGGATATGGACGCTATTTTCAGTGCCCCTCTCTCCAGGATTAGCAGCTCCTTACATCTTTCTGGAGTGAGGATATGGACGCTATTTTCAGTGCCCCTCTCTCCAGGATTAGCAGCTCCTTACATCTTTCTGGAGTGAGGATATGGACGCTATTTTCAGTGCCCCTCTCTCCAGGATCAGCAGCTCCTTCCTCCTTTCTGGATAGAGGATATGGACGCTATTTTCAGTGCCCCTCTCTCCAGGATTAGCAGCTCCTTACACCTTTCTGGAATGAGGATATGGACGCTATTTTCAGTGCCCCTCTCTCCAGAATCAGCAGCTCCTTCCACCTTTCTAGAATGAGGATATGGACGCTATTTTCAGTGCCCCTCTCTCCAGGATCAGCAGCTCCGTCCTCCTTTCTGGAGTGAGATATGGATGCTGCATTCAGTGCCTGTCTCTCCAACATCAGCAACTCCTTAATCCATTCTGGAGTAACTTTCTACCTACTCCTCATCTTCCCTACTTCTGCTGCTGCATGAGACAGACCCTGGACTGGTGAAGGCTGGAGCTATTTGGAGATCTGCTGCCAGGTCAGACATATTCCTGCAGCTCACTGAGGTGAGAGTTCAATTTGTCCTAAATTTCTCTACTGTGTGTGTGTGTGTGTCTGTTTAAGTTCACAAAGAACAAATGTTTATATTGTTTTTATCTTTTTAGCTCATCTGGATAGAAAATATGGACGCTGCATTCTGGAGTAACTTTCTACTTCCTCCTCATCTTCCCTACTTCTGCTGCTGCATGGGATGGATCCTGAACTGGGGAAGGCTAGAGTTGCTGGGAGATCTTCTCCCAGGTCAGACATATTCCTGTATTTCGCTGAGCTGAGAGTTTAATTAGTCCTCAATGTCTCTACATTGTGTGTCTGTTTTTGTTTAAGCTCACCCATAACAAATGTTTGTATTCTTTTATTCCTTTTAACTTGTTCCTCATCACCACCTCCTTCGCCCTTATCACCTCATCTGTTGCTGTATGAGACGAATCCTGGACCGGTGAACTGCCAGAACTGCTTGGAGATCTGCTGCCAGTTCGGACATTTTCCTGTAACTCCCTGGGTGAGAGTTTACTTGCTGCCATATCTCTTTATTATCTGTGTGTTTGTTTCTTTAAGCTCAACCAGAGTAAATGTTTATATTCCTTATAGCTCATCACCACCTCCTCTTTCCTCCTGGAAACGGACACTACATCGATTGCCCTGCTCTCCAGCATCAGCACCTCCTTCCTTCATCAAAATAAAATAAAAATAAAAGAATTTAATGTTTGTCCAGTTTTAAATTCATTATATTGTTAATCCTGTTTAGATTTTCATATACAATATGTATTGAACAGCACCTTGTTACTCTTTATTTGAAAGACACTTAAAAAAGCATGTATTTAGTTAAATTAAATACAAATGTGTAAATAAGTAGCTGAGAAAAAGCGGCAAGTGGGCATTGGGGCAAGTGGGCAAGTTCGCCACTGGCCCCCCTACACAGTGAGGCCAGTGGGGCTTTACCTTAGCAATGAGGAAGAAACCAGTCAGGAGTTATAACTAGGGTGACGCGATTTGGGTAGTTGGAAAAGAGGACACCTTTTTTTGTACCATCGCTCTGTTAAAGACACACTGCAAAAGAAGGGAATCTTTTCCAAATGCATTGCATTTAGTAGAAGCAATGCACACGTCATCAAATTCCCAAAAACGCCTCCTTTACCTCACAGTCAGCTTCACTTTTAGCTACATAGCATAAAATAACAGAGATCTGTGCTTTATTTGTGACATCAGTCTCGTCTACCTCTACAGCAACAAATGGGGCAGCATTAATCTCCCTTTTAATATAATTTCTAATCACATCACGGACTGCTTCTAATAGATCGTTCTGTATTCTATTTGAAAAGCCAGAAAACACAGTGGATGTCTCCACGTCGTGAGACAGGTCAGTAATCCTGACCCTAACCTTTATCTTTCTTAGCAAAAGCATGTAATAGTTGCCACGGTTAGAGGAGTTTGTCCTCTCATCGTTACGATGAAATGCCAACTACAGGTTGCATCAATGAGGTCTTTCAGGATCACTTGGTTTTCCTTTACCTTAGCGTTGTGGATGCTAATATTGAGTCCCCGCTGTTTGTTCAAAGCCAAATCGATCTTTGAGCTTCCAAAAGTTTTTAAAGCAATCTGGCTTTGAATGTGAGTGGTCGATCTTTCGTGTTTGCTGAGGCTTCATGGTGAAGTTTCAAGTCACAATATCACGTTTTAGTCCAGACATTGTCACAAGTTGAGAACAAACGGCGGGAAAGCAGTAAAGGTGTTTTTAAGGATAGCCACACAGAAAGTCTTTTCAGGGTGTAGCATCCGTTTGGAGTTAGCGAGTTAGCTTCTGTCCCGTAGTTTTAGCTAGCCTTTTAGGTTCCGTTCACTTCCCATTTTGACTGAAAGTCCAGTTTTGAGAAATTTTTAAGCTTAGATATAGAATCATCTCCCATTCTGGCAGCCCGACGGAGCAAAACACAAAAATAAACGTAACGTAAACAAAACGTAAATAAACTTGACTCTCACTTGGCACTTCTTCGTAAAAGTAGCAGCAACAAGCTGTTGGCTCACGGAATATTATCCGCCTCTCCCTGCACCTTTTCACTACAGTTTTATGTCCTGTCAGCAAAACTAAATGTGTCATTAACAAATATTAAACGTTAATGGTTAAAGACATTAGCCAGACTGTGGAAAGTCAGGGTTTATAAACATATATGAAAACATTATATTGGCGACATGCAGTGATACGGAAACAGTCGAGGCTCGTTGCGAAATACGAAATAAGCAATTTCAGCGATTTTGACTATAAAATTGGTCAAAAACAGTCATACATAAAGATCAGTGAACAAATATTAATATTCTTTCTATGTTATCCTTATTATTTTTGAAGTCGGACTTCATATGATAGAAAAAACGATCTGAGGAGAAACAGAAGCAGATCTATCAACACACTAAATTTATTAAATATCAGGACTGAGATTTAATGCTTTAATCAATGATTTTATTAACTTTTATTAAATTTATGAGTAAAGTTTTTTTGTGTTTAACCCTTGTGTTTTTCAGGTGTAGAACTTTTAAAATATCTACATTTTTTGGAGATAAAACCAGATGTCTTATTTCGTAGTTGTGTGTTAGGGAGCCCCCAGAATTCCAGAACTGATCTGGAACTGTTCTGGAGTTGGTGGAAGTACCAGTGTTCATTATAACGGAAACAGCCGTGGTTGACAGAGTCGAGCGGGACCAGATCCACATATGGTGGAATTTAAATATTAGTTTTCACTCAACATAAAAAACATTCTAATGTATAAACAGTTTCAGCTCTGATTCAATCAGTCAATAAAGCGCATTAAAGACTTTAAAGTAAAATACGAATCCAAGTCTGGACCTAACTTCTACTGCTGAGTTTGGTAGTGTTTTTTCTCTTCGCCTGTCTTCTCAGCCCTGTTAAATACTTTTTTATGGCGTCACCTGAGGGTCTGCTACACTTTTGTGTATGATTGATGGCTGTTATTTTCTTCATTACATCATTTAGATTATTGATCTCATACTGCGTCTGCAGGCTTTTCCTGAGGTCTTAGTTTAGCAATGTAGAATATGTATTGATATTTGCCCCTGGCAACGTCTACGGTGGGTGACGTGACATGGGCATTACGGTTAAGGGTCTTGGCAGTTGGTAGTTACAGTTTGTTGAGGCAACCTCGTTGGATATCGCTCTGAAATAAACGGTTATCTTACTTACCTTACCTGGATCCATATCTGTCATTCGACACTTCTACAAGCGAGGACAACATGAAGTTCTGGGCGGCCTGTGAGGACTATAAGAAGACCAGAACCGCCAGGTAAGCCAGCAAAGCCGAGCGTATTTTCCTGCAGTACTGCAGACTGCAAACCCTCGGATTAAAGCTGTATTAACAACAGATTCACCATCATAAAGAAACCAGATTATTAAAGCCTAAAACTCAATTCAAAGTCTGTAGATGATATAAATGCAGATTCTCCTCCAGGCAAAGGAAACTTCTAAAATATTAAACTAGCTGTTGATGTAAAATAAAGACGGATTCAGCAGCCAGCTGCATCCAGGCAGACCATCAAGTTTTACTTTCTTAAAACAGGATTAAATAGTTTGACTTTCAATCTTGTGTTTTTTACTTTTGTCTCATTTTTCAATTTAGGCTTGTTTTCTGAAACAAACAACAACAGCAAAAAATCATGCTACTCATTTTTATAACTACAGAACACTTTCTTTGTCTTTCTGTGTCTAAAACTGTTCTGATTCATCTTATTCCATTTGCAGATTATTTATCTTATTTAATTTTTAACTTTGTTTTACATTAATATTCTTGACTTTTTATCTCTTATTTTTAAATGTTTTATCTCAAATATCATACTTTTCATCCATATTTGTGCCATTTTTGACTTTTTATTCCATGTCTGTCTTTTTAGCACACTTGTTGATATTTTATTTCATATTATTTATTTTGATCTCATATGTCTTTTTTATCTCTCTATATTTTGCCTTTTTTCATATTATAGAATATCTAAAAATGAACAAAATTGAATTGACTCAAATCTTCCAAAAACAAACTTGATACAAGCAACATAATTTGTAATAAGATAATTCTACTCAGTACCACAAAACATATACACCTGCATTGATTCTGTATTTCCCGCTGTCTGAGTAATCAAAGTGTTTCCTGTCTCTTCAGATGAATCTTGACGCTGCCACCGAGGAAGAAACCAGGCACAACTTATTGAGGCCGTGCTTCAGAAGATGATTTACAATCTGATGGAGAAAGACTCCTACAGGCGCTTCCTCAAGTCCAAGCTGATCCAGGATGTGTCTCAGACTCACAAACTCACGGAAGAAAATAAAGTCAGACTGTGAAGAGAACAGCCTGGCTTTACCTGGAGGAGCCTGAAGAGAAAGAAGAAGTTCGGGTTCTTTCCATACTTTCACTCCTGCTTCCTGAAGAATCAACGTGTTAGTTTCTCCTTTACATTTAAAAAGGAAAAAAAAGCTCCAACTCCGTTAGATTGTGACTGATTATATCTTGGATTTGTGCCAGTAAATTTGCAATGTCAAATTTTTTCTGGAAACCAGCCCCTGCATCAGTTTTGTTTTATTGGTACTGACAGCAGAAAACATTTGTCTACCTCAGGCCAAACAGCTTCGCAGCTTTTAACATGAAGCGTCTGTGGTTTAAACCACTTCATCAATAACTTTCTCAGATCGATTCAACTTAAAAAAAACAAGCCTCTGTAAACACGTTGAACAGTTTAGGAGAAAATGTGAAACTGCAGGTATTTATTATGTGTCTGTGCAGGTTATTTAATGATAATTCTGTCATTTCTGTCAGTTTATTTACAGACGTGTGCTTAGACACAGAGAAACAAATACAGTATGATGGTATCTATTTTTCTGTGGTCCAGAAGTGTCATTTCTCAGTTTAAAACCACAAAGAGAGAAGTTTTATATTAAACTGATAATCATCAACAGTTCATTTACAGACATGTGCTTAGACACAGAGAAATATGTCACATTTGTGACTATTCACAAATAAAGCAGTGTTGTGTGTAATAATGAGTGTGTAATTTTTATTTATTTCTTTTATATGTAAAAAAAAATTGTATAAAGTAAACTTATTTTTCCAGTCATTGTAAGCATATAGTCATGTTTGTTTATTTATTGTCCACTACATTGTCTGCTTCCCAAAATAAATCGAAACCATCCAAAACAGCACAGATCACACATCATAAAACATAAAACATATGGCACAAATACAAGATGCAAAAGGAGCCTGGAGTCCAGACTTGTGGCCACAGGATGGCATCAACGATTCACTCTGACATGGAATCAAACAAGTGAAGTAAACCCCAGTTTATGGCTTCATGTGACTGCATCAAATATCATTTTTTTTACTGGTGTGGAGATTATGACTTCACTGTTTTTCGATCCTGAAGCACCAAGTGAAGTTGACTGGCATACTTTGTGATGCATTTCTGTATTTCTTTGTTATGAAAATAATGAATTGTTGCACTTCCCATCTTTTAACAGAACAATAGTGTAGTGCTACTTTATGCTCCAGAAAAATGCACATAGCTCATATTTACAACCTTCCTTAAAATGATCTGACTTCTGTGAAATTAAGATAAGATAAGATAAGAGTACAGAGCACAGAGTAAAGAAAAAAATAAAAGCTATAAAAAAACACAACACTATTATTACACTATAAATTATTATTATACACTATAAAATTATGATTATAACTACATAGTTACCTCCAACCCCCTCCCCCCTTTTTTTTACATATCAGTAAATGTTCTTTCCTCTCACTGTTAAAGTCACTAAACTCAGAAATTGTATGAATTTAGCAAAACAAATAAATTTGGCTTTTTGTTTTTTTATGCTAGAAATGTATGCGTCCTGCTGCAATTTATAACAATTTAATGACAAATGTAAAGTTAATTCGGAAAACATTTTCCTGGGTTGATACTCTATATAAAAGATCAACTTACCCTGTTAATTCATAGGACAATCCTCACGTTTTATTATTACCTTAAATATGAAAAAACGTCAATATGTGGCAAAAAATAAGCATTATCCTGATAGGTAAATCCAGAGAGAACTCAACAAACACCAAGCAAAAGCAAATTAGATATAAAAAGTGTGATTTGACGCACCATCTCCATGGCACGGCATCTTTCTGACACATCTCTCAAACACCTCTTTCATGTTTTCAACCAGCTGTTTCACTGTCGGATCACACTCACGTGAGTGATTCTGACCTGTCATTAGTGGTCGTCTGGCTGACAGCATCACACGGAAGAGCTGGATGAGTCAAAGACACAGGACGTGATTTAACTACGCTGATTAAAGGTGAACATACGCATATCATCATCACAAAGCAGGTTAACTGTTGGCGGAATTATCAAAGAGAATCAACCTAAATCTTAGAAAAGTTATCATAATTGTTTGTTTAACATTTAGTATGTGCTGCAAAATAAAATGCATAAAATCCACAAGATGAGTTCCAAATTATCCTTCAGTAGTTCATAAGAGCATGAAAGCAAAAGTTAGATGCGTTTTTTTCCACTAAATGAAACAGTTTTGCCAATAAAGGTGCCATGATTATCTATTTCTTATCCTCCCTCAAAGTGCTACTACATTATGAATAACATATACAACATATACATAACAACATTTCACTTTCAGAAACATGTGTTTTTGTCTTGGTTCTATTGTGCCTGTTCATATATCACCTGACATAAAATACAGGTGTGTTACAGATTTTCTTCTTCAGAATAAGAAGTATTTGATGTGAATATTTCCATTTGGGACTTATGAAGAAGTATCACTAATTTAAGTTATTTTCAAAATGCTTTTTTATAACAGGTCTCAGCAAAGACGACTTTAGAAAAGAAAAAACGCTGATAAGTGAAATATGTGAAGTTTGTAGTGAAACTGAATCAGTGGGCTCCTGCAGCCTCATTGTTCCACATCATCAATGTACAACAAACATCTAATTAAATAACTAATATATATACATTAGCTTCTTCACTTTTTAGGGGTCAAGTCTGAACAATCAGAATGTAAATACTGGTAGTTAAATTATTAACCAATAACCAATAAATAACACAAATAACAAGATTCACAATATTTGTGACATACATTCTAACATGTCATAATAATAATTCTATTCTAATTCTATTTTGTTTTTTTCCACTTTTGTTCATTGTATTTTTTCCTGTCCTGTTTCAATATTTTATTTTTAACTTGCACTTTTTTTGTTGCTTCCTTTTTTTTTGTTGTTTTTATTCAATGAAATTATTTTTTACATAAATGATCAAAGCTCACTTTCTTTTGCTCTTTACCTATTGATGAGGACTGTATTAGAATCTTTGAGGAAAAATACATTGAATAAAGAAGTAGAGGCTTGTCTCAGTTATTTAACCACGTTAACTACATGTCCTGTGGTGACACTTTGTGAGCTTTAGATGGCAGTGCACTAACATATTTGATAGATAAAGACACAGCTTGGAGGGGACAGGCTGTAAAAATACACATTTGTGGCTACTGTGATGGCAAATACAGCTGGTCATGTAATCATTTCTATACTTGATTTAATACAACACTTGTATGACCTTGATGGGGTTATAACTCACAACTTGAATATTAGAGCTGACAGGAAGAGAACAACAACACAAAGTCTGTTTTAGTGTTATAGCAAAGAATGACACAGATGGGGTCATAACATGCTGCATCTGTCTTTGTAGCACACGTCTGAAGCTGTTAACGTACCTCAATGCAAATAACTTCAGATTAAGCATCATCAATTGCATATATCTGTTCATTCTTTCTATAATATAATCACTGGAGAATAATTTATTTCCTTATAAAAGTGCAATGGAAGGTAATCAATACAGTCTAAAGAAGCATACAAATCACTGACCATGATAGCAGTTGTCTCAAGTTAATAAAAAGTATTGAGTCATATTTTTAATATATAATATCATTACCTGGTAATAATATTACCTGGAAGCCTGTATATTGATTTGTTTTAATACATGTGTAATAAATCCAGAATGACAGACGCTTCCCAATGTCAGTCCCTGGTTTTGTTTCCTTGAAGTGTTTTATCTCATTCAATCACTCTCATGAATACAGAGCAGAGAAGAGACGGAACACAACGAGACACTCCAGCTACTCTCACTTGTACAGAAAGACCATTATTAGACCTGATGCATAATTTATATGAATGCTGCAGGTTGACTTGTCCTAAAGTCACCCTCGGTTCATATGAATAGTGAACATCCACATAAGATCCATCGATGAAAAACAGAAGCTGCATGTGACGGAGACATTTAGTTCTGTTCTTGGATTTAAATCAATTCCAATTCCAGAATCTTTTAAAAGAAATTATGCACACAATCATCACTTAGCTTTATAGTTCAGGTTTTTCCCAGACAGGAGAGGTCTGTAACACTTTCTGTTTGCAACAACAATTACGTTTTTGTCTTTTCTTTTGTGGTTGGATTCATTTCTGATCGGAAACACCCAAACAAACCATAACTCTAAGTCTCTGCAGACGATGATAATACTTTGTGTCTGAAGTGGTGCATGGTGAGACGGTTGCTGCCTGTGGTTCAGTGCTGAGTGATCCAAGGAGACATTTCCTTATCCAGTGTGTTCGTGCTGACAGCTGAGAGGAAGCTGGCTCATGCACAAGAAAGCAGCAGCTGCAGGTCAGGGTCACATTTGGGATGAAATTGTTCTGAATTGTGAAACAGCTTCTCAGTTCAGTCTAGTTGCATGTGTAATAGGCTGGTAAAGATGTACAGTATACAACAAGTTTATTACTATATTATAATATATTTATTGTATTAGCCAGTTCATTTCCTGCACATTTCATTTCTGCATGACAGGTTTGTGCATACATTCGTGACTCTGTCTTCTCTGATCTTTTAAAATAAGCATTTCGAAGATGTGGGCATGGCCTCTGGGATATGTTCTTTCATTGTGATATACAGAAGTGTAACAGTGGAGGTTGCTATTGGTCTCAAGACAATCTGAAGACGATGTTTCAAAAAGGTCTTGTCTCATCATTGACCACCAAAAAGGACTTCAAAATAAAAAGATTACAGCTGGTGGAATATTATCATCATTACTGTAAAACGTTTGTGTATTTGGGCATGATTTGGTCTCAGTTTAGTTAGCCTTGACTGCTGCACTACTGTGACCTTTAATGGGAGAAATATTGAAAAGATAAACAGCAAACAAGCGTTAGCTGCTGTCTCCGTATACAGCTGGATCCCTAAAAACCACTATGAGATCCTACACTTAGAGATCCACAGCATGAAGAGAGGCACCTTATCGCCATACAATGTTAGTGTGTGAATATTTATAGTAAGAAGTGGTTGTATTTACTGGATGAACAGAATTAGACACACGCATCTGTAAAAGCTCTTCCTCCCTCTCAGAAGTTAAGTTATGCTAAAAATAATTTATTCATTGCCCCATTTCATTGCTTTTGCAATCAGAGTTGGATCTCCTACCTTCCTTTTCTCTCTCTCTCTCTCTCTCTCTCTCTCTCTGCATCTGTCCATCCATCTGGGATAAATCACTGACATCAGGCCTGATATTAAAACTTCCAGATGACCGTTAGCTCTCAGCAGGATGGAGGCAGGTCAGAGGGTCAATGTGGATGGGATTTTGTGTTTTATCATGACTGCGGGGCATCATGTGTAACCTCACGTACACTTAAGTCTCCACGCCGCTTCTGGATATGTGTCAACAACAAAAGAATCATTTCGCTACAGAAATCAAAGCTGGCAAACACAAGCTAAACAGAAGTCAAAGACGCAGTATTTTAAGAAGAAGTAAATAAAACTACCAAACTGGACAGACTTTAGATGCCATCTCTCTATACTTAAAAGGTTTTAATACGATCCTCAGTCCTTTTGTTTACAGCACACACAACATGTTAACCAGATATGGAGTTCTATGCTCTGCAGCCTTTCAGAAACATCAAATCTTTATTGCAATTGGGGCCACGATAAACAACTTCCAGATTGGCTGCCTTGTATATGCAACTCTTCCTTCCCCTGCTAATAGAGCATTATATCCGGGTCGTGCAACAAAAGCCTGCTGCTCAGGTGTTTCCTCTCTGAGGGCAGTGAAGGTGGCCAGGAAACTGTCCCTATGGATCATTTCATGGCACATATGGTTTCTTTCATACACATCCTCCTTAAACTTCCTCTTTCAGTCTAATGCACTGCACAAAATATTCCGTCAATGTCAGTGTGGCAAAAAGCACTCAGAACTCTAAGGTACGTAAAAGTACTCCGTCCTGCAGGGAACCGTCTACTCCAGTTTATTAGCAGCAAAGTGTAGCTATAATTGGTTTGGTCATATATAAATAATAAATAATACATATATTGTTAGCTGGTTTGGTCCCATGGTTCTCAACCTCGGGCTCAGGCCCCTCCAAAGGGTCATCAGGTAGATCTTGGGGGTCGAGAGATGATTACGTGAATGTGTTGTATTTAAAAAGTTGGTCTTCTTTTAATCAAATCTGCATCTGAAGAGCAAATAAAGTTTGTCGTGTAAATGTAGTGGAACACAAAATATGATATTTCCCTCTGAAATGAAGTGGAATGGGAGTAGAGAGGCATAACATTAAATGTTATTTTAAATGACATTTTTCTTAAGTACCTGTGTAAATGTACTTACCATCAGTGTTATGGAAACAAGATGTTTTCCTGCATCCTTCACGTTGTGTGTTATGTTTGAGCCTGGGTTCATATAATTACAGATGTTTTATGTTTCTCTTATGAAATCATCTGTCCAGAATCTACGGTGCTGTTATTATATGTGGATGAATGAGGGTTAGTCTGTCCTGGGAAGCTCAGTCATTGGAGGAAATTGGATGGGCAACGTAAGCGCTCCTCTTGAATGGGAAAACAGCAAAGGGCGCGCACACACACAACACACACATACACACACACACACACACACACACACACACACAGCAGCTGGCAGCAGAGAAGCAGACACGGAGGCTGCAGCCACGAGAAGGACTTCATTATCTTTTCTTTTTTTATCACCAGGAGTCTGTGTATTTTTGATCAGTGGTGTCTCGGCACCAGGAGCCGCGCGCATTCCTCTGCACGGTTTGCGCATAATTGCGAATTGTGTGTGTGTGTGTGTGTTTTTAGCGCTGCTCTGAGAAACCTCTCAGTCATGCTCGGGCGACCACTGACGAAGCGTTTCACGTGAAACATCTTGTATTTCCAATTTTTATTTGTATTTTTTTATTTTCATTTTGGGGGGAAATGGACCAGCGGCAGCTCTCCAAACCAGAATGCAAAAACATGGACGCGTGTCTGAGGCGGCTGAAGCAGGAACTGGTATGATCGCTTCTATTTATACTTGTCCCATTGTCACTGTGGGATGCTGGTTTACTTTCATAATGTGCCCCTTTAACATGTCGATGTTTTTGGAAATGCACGCGAGACAAACATATATATAAACACAATTACAGCTTTCTGTGTTTCTGCCTGTTTAGTTGCAGTTGTGGGTGTGTATGCATGCTTTTAAATCGCATTAATCTGTGGAGGATTAAAAGCTCTGGACACACCAGATGCAAGTGGACATAACCCTCCTCTGTCTGTCCACACATCTGGGACAGATGTTTTAGGCATCATGAACTCAGTGGGTACAGTGTATTTTTTTATAGGGTCTGTGGTGGGATGCCAGTAAATTCAATCATGTGTCCATGTGTTGCAAAACTGCTGTGTTCAGCCAATTAACGTGTCAAAACAGAATTAATTAGTAAATACTCTGATTAATTTGTCCTTTAGGTCGTTTTTTTTTCAAGCAAAAACCGACACATATTTTTAATAAGTTTGCTGATTGTCTAAGTTACATTACAGTAAAGTGAAGGATCTGAGACATTTGATGATGCTGTGATCTTCACTCATTATGCTGATATTTTACAGCGCAAATTGTAAAATAATCTCCAAATTGATGAGTGATACTGGTCATTTTTAGTTGCAGCCTTATAACATAATGCCAATTTAACTCAACACACAGGAGGTCTCAGCAGTCACCACCAGTTCCGTCACAGTTTCATGCCCTGAATGAACGGGTCAGTCTCCCCCAATTAATGTTCACGTCTCCTCTACTCTGATCAACAAATTTGTTTGTAGAGTACCACTTCTAAGTCCCTTTTTGGAACGTAAAAGACATAATCTGTAAACTCACCCTCGCACCCAAATCATTTGGCAACGGCTACTGTGTAGACCCGTTTTCAAAGGAGCTTTAACTGGCACAGATTTCATTTGGAATCATCTTCAAAGCGGACAGACTTTTTTTTTTTCTTTGTACCCGGCCACTGGCCCATAGAAAAAAACCCTGCATGGCCGACTGTTTTGCAACATGATCTGCTCTGTGACTCCTTGACACGCTGCTCCAAATTAGCCACACGTCTGTGTAGTGGCACTCGAGAATTGAGGAGAGTAGACCTGATGCCAGAAGGGCAGGTTGGGTTATATCTGCCACATCGCAGTTTGGTAACATAATAGAAAAAAAAAAGTGTTGTGCCATGCCTGGGATCAAACAAGAGAACGGAGAGCAGATGCCGGCTAAAGGGCAGAGGCAGCGCTCCCTGCACAAGAGCATGTGGGTTGCAATCTGTTGTTCAGAAGACGAAAGGCGTCTCTGCCAAGGTTGTCACTTTTCTTTCCGCTGTGACTGATTTTCATCCAGCGCTCAGTGAGGAGTGGTAAACTGGCTCCATCTGCAACACAGACATCACAAAGACCCGACAACCGACTTGCAGCTGCGATGCGGAGCGGAGAAGCTCCTCGCTACAGTCTGCTGTAGTTAAAAAGGACCCTGCGTGTTTTATCCCTTTCACTAATGACAAACAGGGTGTCACATCTAACACTTGGACCAAATAAAGTGTCTTGCAAAAGTATTTAGCACCTTACACTTTTTGACCTTTTGCCACATTTCAGGCTTCAAACCTAAAGATATAAAATTGGAATTTTTTGTAAAAGTATCTATCATCACCAAGTAGTCACAATCATGAAGTGAGACAAAATGTATGTTATATTTTAAACTTTTTTTTATGAATAAAAAAGTGAAAAGTGGGGTGTGCAAATTGATTTGGCATGATATTTGAAATGACTTTGTAGAACGACTATTTGCTGTCTGCTAAGTCTTTTGGAGTTTGTCTCTTTCAGTTTTGCATTTAGAGATTTTTTTCCCATTCTTCCATGCAAAACAGCCCAAGCTCAAGTTAGATGTAGTGCAGTGAGTTTTTTCAGATCTTTCCACAGATCCTCAAATGGATTGAGTTCAGGACTTTGAGTTGGCTTTCTAACACCTGCATATGTTTATTCCTAAACAATTCCATGCCTTTATGTTTAGGATCATTGCCTTGTTGGAAGGTAATCCCCCGTCCCAGTCTCAGGTCTTTTTCAGACTAACAGGTTTTAAAGCAGCTCCAGACCATGATGCTGCAACCACCATGTTTGACAGTGGGGGTGGTGTGTTCAGGGTCATGTGCAGTGTTACTTTAGGCCAAACATATTGTTTTGCATTTTACCCAAAGTTCAATTTTGGACCAAATTTCTTCCAGGTGTCTTAAGGCACACTTCAAATGGGCCTTTTTATGTATTTGTGATATGAGAAATAGATTTTTTCTTATGGACAGATTCTATCACCTCAGCTGTGGATCTCCGCAGTGATGTTCATGCAGAGTGATCATGGGCCTCTTGCATCTGATCAGTCTCTCCATGTTTGGGGTGAAAGTTTAGAGGGACGGCTTGGTCTTGGTAGGTTTGCAGTGGTCGAGATACTGTGTTTTAATATAATTGTTTGAACTCTGCGCGATATGTGTGTGTGTGTGTATGTGTGTGTGTGTGTGTATGTGCCCATATGGTGGATTTATAAACATATGGTGGATTTTTATGCAGTAAATCATCAGGATGAACGAGAATTTGGGATCAAAACTCTTGACATTTATTGTTAAAAAAAATCAAAACAAAACATATTTACAATGAATAAAAAAGCAACTGTTTTCCCAGTTTTCGTGTGGAAGGTTTTTGCAGAAGTAACTGCTATTGCTATGACATTCACACGTTCATTGAACCATTGGCACTCACATGACTCGTTATGGTCACATGGGACATTCACATACCCGCCGCCATGGGCGGGCCTTGGGGGGAATGTGCCCACCCAACAAGATGCGTTAGCCCGCCTGCCCCACCCACCCAAGCCAGATCACATCACTGATATTCCTTATATAAATAATTTCAATGTATATAATTTAATTTCAGTTTATTGTACTTGCTATTTTGTTAAAACGTATAGCCTCGTGTGGCATAATCGTTCAGACATCACACATAAAAACAAATCAGAGATATTTTGTCTCTGTCCTGGTCACCAGCCTCATCTTTCTGGCTATTCCCATGCTCTGTTTGTCCGCAGATTCTGGTCAACATCCCCTCTGATGTTTTCTCTTGAGATGCAGTGTGGGAAGAAGCGTCAATGCCTTAGCCCTCCTCAATATTGAGGAGAGACCTCTGTTTTTTGCCATGATGTTCATACTCTCCACCTCCAAGCAGAGAAAAACACCTTCTATGGTTTCAGGAGAATATGATGGTAGCAAGGCATTATGCATTCTTGGATGCCATGTTGAACCATGCCTGGATGTGTGGACCATGGCAGAAATTGTGGAAACATTGCCCCATACAATGACAAACGTGGGTATGTCTGCAACATGATCTCCTAGAAATCTGTGAAAGCTGGCAAGGATCATTGTGACACGAAATCTGTGGTACTGGCACGGATTTTTCCAAAATTCCCTGTTGGGGGACACGGAATTATTTCATGTGTCCAAAGTCTTATTTTTGTCTTTGTTTTTTTTCTGATTTCAAAGATTATTTACCCTCAAAAACATTTCTTACTGAAAGGTTAGGGTTAGGGTTTGTTTAGATCTGATCACAATGTGTCCTGCTAGGATTCTTGTGATAGGATTTTGTTGCCAATCCACCACGTTAAAAAAAAAAAAACTGACAGGATAAGGTTAGGAATTGTTTTGATCAAGGCACAACGTGAATTGCTTTAATTCATAATATTATATGTATTATATACAGTATACTGTATCAGTTACTATTTACCTGTGGTGATTTCAGAGGCTGACAGCCCTTCGTAAGAAGCTATCTGCCCCTGTTTTTCTTGGCTGTTACCTGTAAGGTGTGACCCCCTCACCCCACACACTGCCCCTAACAGCCTCATTACCATAACAAAAGGAGTGATTAGTGTACTCGGCAAAAGCTGTGTGGGTCAAATGACCCCTCTCTGGTCCTTCTAGGTAGGCAGAAAAATTGTGGTCTTTCTAGTGTTAAAGCATTTGAAATATTTTTTTTCATTATAATTGTGCTTTAAACTTCTTCACAACAGTATCTGATGCCGTTTGTGCTTTAAACCTCTGAGACCATCACATAGCAAGAATCTGACAAATGACCCACACGCTGTACTAATATAGTAGCTTTAAACTATTACAATTTGGCAAGATTTCAAATTTTCTCAGGATCATTCTCAGGATTCATTTCTTACAAATCATGCCACAGCAATAGAGTCACATCCCAGCTTTCCATTTTGCAAACCTTTAGAAATTTGAACATTTATTAAGTTATATTACGAGATTTTTAAACATTGCTCACGCTCACTAATGTAGTTTAATTGCAGATTGATTTGACTGCACTTCATTACTAAGGCATGAAACTTAAATAAAAGTGAATGCAGATTTGATGGTATGTGGGCAGATTACACAATTTGACCAAGTTTCAGGCAGCCTGATAATGGATAGTGACTGAATTGCGACAGTGTTTACAGTTGACATGCTAAGTCACATTTTTCATGCAGATGAGAGATTTTTTTGTGGCTCTAAATGCCATTATGCTTCCGAGATGACTTTTCAGGCTGTGTAGTTGTGTCAAACTCTAACACCATTTCTCAGTTTCCCGAATTACACAATGACCAGAATCAGGTTATCAACCTGGTGCTACATTAGAAATGGGTTGCCAGAGCAAAAGAAGCACATATAACAGTGCACCAATCGGATCACTTGTATGAAGACAGCGTTCCCATTCCTGAGCCTTCTGTGCAAACAACCATAAATAAACACAACACCTGTCCAAATTGACACATAAATAACTCTGAACCCAATTCTCCACAATAGCCAGTTTGAAACCCAAGATCTGCTGCTCTATAAGCTCTAAAAGTAGATGTGTCATGTGAAAGTGTGAATTCTAAGCCAAGGGTCAGGACAGAGGGTCTGTGGGGGGTCGTGTCAGGTCACGCTTGAACATTTGACCCTTGACTCGACACACTTTAGGACTATTTCTCTACCCAATCCTGATGGATTAGTTTTGTCATCAGTAATGTATCCTCCTCCTTCGTCTTTCCACTTGTGTTACTCCGACAGAAAACAGTTGGTCAACAGCTTGTCCGCCTCTATTTGTTCCTTAAAAAAGCACAACAGAAATCCTGCAGACACTGTAACAATGGAATATTTTTAAGTTCATGCATGACTCATTCTTCAGACATAAGCATTTCCTGACTACTTAAGAGTGGGAGATTAAAATGCTGACATGCCGTTGAATCACCTTGTCTAAATGGTGGGTTCGCACCTGCTTAGCAGAGTCACATCCGACCGTAAAGCATAAATCAAAGATTTTGATATCTTCATTGCATAAGCTGATTTCACACAGGATACATCATGCTTCTTCATCCCGTTCATACCTGCGGCTAAATTTTCAAACATGACAATCACTTTGGAATTCAACACCAAAGCCAGCGCTCATGAGGTCATGTAATCCGAGAGAAAACACACACCAGCGCAAAGTCTCCATCATGGCGTCTTCTGAAAAAGCCTGTGTGTCTCATAGTTCTATGTTCTTTGTTACCTTGAGGGCGTGGGGTCAGAAAATTGTACAAAGCACAAAGCCGTGCAGCGGTTTAACGCCGAGCTCGTTTGTTTTGTGCCTCCCTCATGGCTCCTGTTCTCCAACCTGCCCTTCCTTCCCCTCAGCTAAAATTGTCCCAACGTCTTGGTGGCAGCTGTGGGGTTGGCGTGGGTGATCATTGTGTTTAACATAGACCTTTCACAAAGCCCTTTATCACTGTGCACCACGCACCTAACCTGCTTTATCATGGTTCACAGAATGAGAGATGAAATCATTACAGTCAAAGTACAGATTCATTAGTTTTGCTGTAAGTCTGCTGGTCTAAGGTCGAGTCCTCTCGCTCCTCTCTCAGAAATACACGTGTGTTTTGTATAATCAAATATTCTGTAATAATGAAATGAATATATTTGGTTTGTGGAAGACTTTGGTAACCAGTGATTGTCAATGTTTACCATTTTATTACATTTTAAAGACTTAGCAACAAATAATTAATGAATCAAGAAAAGAGTCATAATTTAATTATAAACTGCTAATTTAGGTTGTTGTTGTATATATATCACATATATCACCTCATCTACTGTTAATACAAAAGCTCTGAGTGCAGCTTTAAAATCTATGGAACAGCAATTTTCTCCCTTTGTATTTATAATTTAGAATGTGGATACATACAGAACATACTTCAAATTTAAAATGCTCCATATTCCATAATAAACAATTAGCTGTACTATATATTTCATTATATTATAATATAATGGAAACAAGTGTATGAATGTGCATTGACTCAGTAACACAATGAATTCGGTCATGACAGTTTACAGCAATCACACATTCAGGCAGAGCTTGTGTGTTTTAGCCTCCTCATGTTAGACTAAGAGGGGGCAGGATCTGGAGTCTCTGCAAAATTACCATCACGCTCAATGTTCCCACTGTGGGCTGGGGAATTGGCCGTGCACTTTCACTGCCCACAGACAAGGTGCTGACGTCAACTGCTGAGCTATCTAGCTTCTATCTAACGACTATTGATTCCGGGGGAAGATTTACAGCCAGTAAAACAGCAGATTGAGCCCCAGACTGTCTCCAAATATCATCTGCCAGAAGTGTTGCTACAGACCCTAATCATCCTACGTCTCCAGCAGCACGTACTGTAAATGAGCTGGAGCAGGAAAGCAGCAATCAATCCACATCCCATCTCCAAAAAGGCCATCGGGGAGCAGCAGTTCACAGAAACAGTGATGTTTTAAATAAAATGTAATTTAAAAAGGTTGTTACAACCAGATTACACTAAATATAAGCAGTCAAAACAGTTAATGTGCCCAGTTGGTTTCAGGTTTTGAGAGACTTTCAGCTGTCATTGCAAAACCATGGTTGTGTATGGACGACCTTGATGGTACGCACAACAGTGTGTTAAAAAGGTATTTCCCTGTTAGAAAAAAGTTCACAGTGACGTCAAACATGATGTTGATATTGGGGAACTATGTTAAATCTTGCCATATGACAAAATGTATTAATTGATGAATATGGATAAAGGGATATTGGGCTAAATATTTGTCTTCACCACAAACTTACTTTTTTATCGTAAACATGGCAAGCAAGCATGGCACAGTTTCAAAGGTTCCATATTTTAGACATTTTAATAATAATAATTTGATTATATAAATTATTATTATTACATCAATTCAGAAACTACTACTACCGAATACCTTAAAGTTGTGATGTCACAACTATACAGTCAAGGCCAACCCCCCCCCCCCCCCGAATTCAAAGCTGTTCAAATCAGCCAATCAGAAGAGAGGCTTTGACACCTTAAAATGAATCATGACGTTATTCCGATGGCATTTATATTCTTTTGTTGAACATTATTCACACTTCTTCCTCTACTGAACGTGACCCTGAGGACATTCGTACCAAACAGAGTCACTATATAATCTTTATCGTCAAAGAGGCATTCATTGCTCTTTGCACAGTGATTTATTTCTTTCACTGAATGCTGCACAGCTTTATAGCCCTCTTGATCATGACCTCAGGGCTGTCCACGTTGTCCAATGGTTCCGTCACAGAGACCCTCTCTGTATAACCCTGGACAGACACCCCATTCCAGTCCTTGACCCACACTGCCCAGCATTCATGTTTAATTAGGGGCGGGGGGAGGGTGGAGTACATTAGCTGCTGCTGGCCAACTCCTTCTAAACAGGAAGATCTTTTGGGTCTGATAACCTTGGCCTCACCATTTCCTCCAGTCAAGCCAATAACAAATAAACAACATCGGTGAAATGCCTGTATTTTACAGCCAGAATACAGTAGCAGATTGTTTATTTCTTGTTTGGGTGTTTATTTCGCACCTAATAACCCAGTGAAGATTTTTCATTTAAACACAACGTGCACACATATACATTGAGAAACAGACAATGGCTTCATTCGAAACAAGGCATGTCTGGACTCGTGTGGATGGATGTGTGAGCCAAGTGTGTTAGCACAGTGAATTTATTATTTCCTGCATAACTGACAGAGGCAATAACAAGACGTCAATGAAAGCAGAGAGCTGAATCTCTACAGACAGCAGAGGAGAAGCTGTTATTTATTTATACTTTGTGGTATTTATTTCACTTGCATGCATATTAAGGGGTTTTCAGATGCATCTTCACAGTTGATGGATCATGACATGAGAATTTTAAATGACCAATCAACTTTTATTTTTTTTTAATTAAGTTGTCCAGCATTTTTTTAAGCATCCTCCATTCATCATTTATTCAAGACTGCCCACCATTGTTCGGAAACTTTGAACCATTCAGTCCTTAATTAGCAATTATGTCTGGTTGGCTGGTATCACTGCAGCCAGAGGAGTGTGTGTGTGTGTGTGTGTGTGTGTGTGTGTGTGTGTGTGTGTGTGTGTGTGCGTGTGTGTGTGTGTGTGTGTGTTTTGAAGGCATGGGGGGTAGGGAGGGGCATGTCCATGTTTGTCCTTTCATTCATTCAGCAGATTTTTATTTGGCTCGTCTCTATAAACTGATCTTTTTTATAGAGATACAGGCTTTGCAGATTAAACGGCTGAAATAGTTTGAGGCTTTGGTTCAAAAAGAAGGTTTAACTCAACTTCATAAGATTGGGTTAATGATGGCAGTGTCTCTGGGCAGTACTATTCCCTGCATACCCAAGTTCATCCCATCTCTCTTTAATATTTTTTTTATTAAATTAGACTAGGCAAGACATGGTTTCCCCTCAATCCCATTTTTCTAGTTAAAACCTTGAGGTGATTGTGTAGGTCTTGTCAGGTCTCTTTGTCATAATGAGGCCCTTAGCTGATTCACACGTTTTCAAAGTGAGACATCCCATGATTTATAACAACATCTGGGCTTTAACTAGAAACCGCCGTGGGCCATTATTTAAAGTCACTGTACTCACGCCAGGGTTAGGGTTGAAAAGCCTGACATATTTGGGCCACAAAGTTCTGCTTTGAAATGGCAATGGAGGAGTGCCTGGAGATAGTTGGCATAGTAAAGGTGGAATAATGGGGGTCTAGTTTAGTACCGTTCCCCTGTTTGTTCCCCAGAGAACAATATGAATTATTAATGTTGCCTTAGAATAGAAACACCAGTAAACAACTCAACAAAAGTGCGTTTTAAATAACCAGACGGAATGCCTGCGATTGGGGGGATAATAGGATAGTTGCATGTGAGTAGGAAATTAGGGTGTTTTTGGTTAGCATGTGCAAACAGGTGTGGCTCTTTCAGAATACATGAGAATCGTTTGCACAAGAGATAATATTTCAAAAACAGATTTAATACGTTTAAGTGGTTCAGATGGCACCAGCAGCTCAGAGTGCGGTGATCCCTCTACTGATCCCTGCATAAACTTCACTGAAGCCACATGTCTGAAGATGGAACGGCAGCAACACAACTTGGAGTGTTATCCCGTCATACGACGTGTTTACCTTTGATGTAGGGGAAAGTAAACCGTAATTATGCAGCCTCTTTCCCAGCCTCTCCCAGGACGGCAGACGAATACATCTAATGGAGTCAGCCATATGTAAGACACAAAGACAAGTGACAACCTGATTGTGCTAATTACATCTACTTTCGCTGCCTAATTTAGCGAGCCAACAAGAAGCTCTGAGGCTTTTGTTCCCCAGTATGTGCATTGATAGGCTTATTATCTGATCTTAGAGGCTATTCACGCCTCTGTGCACCTACTCAGCCATATGTTACTGATGAGCCAAGTGGTTAACCTGCAGGCTTAATGCTATTAGTGCAGGATATTGGATAAGTGTCATTGAGTGTATATCATAGAAAATTAATTGACCAACCACACAAATGTGAGGATTATATTCTTTCATACTTTTTGCAAACTGGTTATTATTTGTTATTATTAGCCTACTGTTTGTTTAAAAAAAGGGTGTTTGTACACATCACACAAGGTTGATGTTTTGTACTATATCAAAAGCTTAACATTCCATTCAGATTAATCTGTTATATATATATATATATATATATATATATATATATTGCCCCACGATTGGCTGGCGACCATCTGGGGTGTATCCCCCTGCCTCTCGCCATAAATGCGCTGGGATAGGCTCCAGCAGACCCCTGCGACCCCGAAAGGGAATAAGCGGGATAGAAAATGGATGGATGGATGGATATATATATATATATACATATATATATATATATATATGTGTGTGTGTGTGTGTGTGTGTGTGTGTGTTTGTGTGTGTGTGTGTGTGTGTGTGTGTGTGTGTGTATGTATGTTTGGAGTAAACAAATCTCATGCAAAGACCAAAACCAACAAATTGATCCTGATGAAAAATAGAAGAGAATAAATAAATAGAATAAGAGAATAGGTCACTATATATATATATGTATGTTTGGAGTAAACAAGTCTCATGCAAAGACCAAAACCAACAACAAATTGATCCTGATAAAAAATCCTGATCGATTGTATTCCTCCATGCCATAAAACCCCCTTTGTTGTCCATTAACTATTGAAAACTCATTAGTGAGGTTGAACTGGCTAACGAGTCTATCAATTTATTAAACAACACTATGGTTTATTCTGAATCAATAACACGTACACAGTTCGACTTTACGGCCATAAATACTCACTGGCTCAACAAATCCACAGCTGCAAATATCCCATGAAGAGATACACCATTTACTCCCAATTTAAGCAACGTGTGCAAAATCCACAGAATTATTTGGAGATTTTATAGCTTGTTTTTAAAGAATCAGGTCTTTAGCGACAAATCAAAAGAATTAATAGACAGACTAACACTTTTTTTGGTTCTGGTCTTTTCATGGCATTAGTTGATAGTAACAAAAATCTCCACTCTTATCCTCCAAATTAAACAACCAAGCACAGTGTTTGTACCATGCATTCCAGAATGACCTGTGGGACCATTTATAATCTTGTAATAATCGTCAGGAAAACACCAGCTCAGACCACCTCAGTGAACTGGTGGTTTTGTGTCCACCCTAAGACAGGGGTTCAAATCCCTAGCTGGGGCATATCAAAGTCTGTAAAGTCTATAAAAATACCTGTTCGGCACTCAGGACGTGGGGTTGCCCATCAAAACAAAAAACTATTTTCCAGTTTGGGGTTAATAAATGATACAAAATATAAAAAATAATGTGTTTTTCGGTGCCATTGCACATCACTGTTAAAACAATCATGACTGTTTATGTGGACAACACTGTGGTTGGATAGGTTTAGGCACAAACACCACTTGGTACAGATCGAATTGTCTAGTTTAAAATGATCACTTGAATATCGGTATGCGTTATGCAGCCTTTGTTGTCATGGCAACATTAAACACTACAACGATTGTTTTTTTTTTTTTAAATGTCCTGACTCCTATCCAATAGATCCAAACTGTGAAACTTCTCAGAATAAATAATGTTTTGTTGCTTTTTAGGAATTATTAATTTTTTTAATTTAGCCATTTTTCTTGTTGGTAGGTAGAACTTTATTCTTAATCTCATTTTGGTCCATGGATGTTTGTTTTGGGTTACATACATTCATTTTCCCACAAAGCCGACAGTCTGCAACATTTCCCTCTCTCACGGTGCTTAGAGGTTGGCTTGTTTATGATGCTGTGCCGTCAGATGTCCTACACGGCTACTTTTCCCAACCCGGGGGTCTACGCAATCAGTGCCCCTCCAAGATTAAATCTCCCAGCCTGGTGTTGCTATACCTACAACCAACCCCCTCCCATCTTCCCCCCACTACTCTGTTCTTATGGTGTCATCCATAATTGAATCCATCAACAGTTCTGTATTCGACATTTAAACATATGGCGAGGGATCCCTCTCCATCACCCCCCCTCCTCCATCCCTACCCACCCGGCTGACTCTCGCCGCCCCTGAACTCCCTCTCATTCACCGTGTCCCTTCACGCTCATCTCATTGTCAGTCCGTTTCCGCCTGAGTGACCCCCCCCCCTCCCCTTGCCGTTGGGGATTATGGTCTAGACAGCAGCTCTGATTGGCTGTCACCCCCAGTGATGTCCCTCCATTGGAGAGATATACATATAAGGGCAGTCAGACTGTTCCGTCTGAAAGGTGAGAGACAAGCTGGCAGAGGTGCAGACTGTCAACAACAGAGACACTCAGGATATCTACACCTCCTGTTTTGTTACAGAAGGTGAGCTGTGGGTTTTTATATATATTTCATAGAACTAGCTGCACTTAGGGGCGACACGGTGGTGCGGTGGGTAGCACTGTTGCCTCACAGCAAGAAGGTCGCAGGTTCAAGACCGCCTTGGGCCTGGGTCTGGGGCCTTTCTGTGTGGAGTTTGCATGTTCTCCCCGTGTCTGCGTGGGTTTTCACCGGGTACTCCGGTTTCCTCCCACAATACAAAAAACATGCTCAGGTTAATTGGTAAACTCTAAATTGCCCATAGGTGTGAGTGTGAGAGTGAATGGTGTGTGAATGGTGTGTGTGCCCCACGATTGGCTGGCGACCATCTGGGGTGTATCCCTGCCTCTCGCCTTAACGCGCTGGGATAGGCTCCAGCAGACCCCTGCGACCCCGAAAGGGAATAAGCGGGATAGACAATGGATGGATGGATGGATAGCTGCACTTAATGCAATCTTTTTCATTTAATTTTAAGAGATATAAAATGCCTATAAATGCAAAAACAAAGCAGTAGTTTGTGTTCATGATTGAAGTCTGATTTCTGTGCATTAAATCACATTTATGATCAGATGAGAATTTATAGAATGGTTTGACTGACAGTTTGGATTGCCATACACGAAAAACTAGTTGGTGAACAGTGTCGTCTACTGTAGTTTAGGGACAGGTATGCGGTTCTAAGTTTCTCACCAACTTTTTCCCACAGACTGGCAATTTTTTTCAAAATTCCTTGCATGCTTTCTCTTTTTTTTATATAGAAAAGGGAGAGCTCCTGGCAGGTTCCCTTCATCAATCAGTTGCTTCTTTTGCCATGTTCTTAGAGGAAGGTAGAAGGGAAAGATTTAAAGTCTGGGTCAAAGTGTGTAATGATTCAGGGTTTCAAGTTAAAACAAATGCCAGGATGGAGGCTTTCTGTCTTCATTCAGGAGAAGACAGATAGCCAAGGTCGCATGACGCAGATTCGTGAACAGATGAAGGCAGAAAGTAAGGAGGAGATGAAAACAGGATGTATGATTAAGTAAGAGTGAAGAGAAAAGTGGCATGGAGGAGAAGCAAATATGGGTGAATGAGGAAAAAAAGGAAAATACAGATAAAATGTGTGGATCAGAGTCCGGGAGAGCTAGTCTGTTTTACAGCTGTCATGGGTTGGATCCTCTCAGGCCATATGGGAGCCTGGCCTGACATCCAAAACTAGGTCACATGACCCATAATTAAACAAGGTGCGCAGCCAAGAGAAAAGCAAGTAACGGACAAAAAGACAAAAAGCTTGCCCCGTAGTATTCATTACTAGGTGTATTTAATGCCTTTATTACTTTGCTGTCAGGTAATTAGATCCGTGCTGGTACTGAGATAAATGATGAACATAAAGGGGGGCAAAGAAAATGGAAATCAGTCTTTGATGGATGAGACGGGTCCTGCAGAGGGCCAGAAATCAAGTACTTGAATTGATGAGTTCTACAAGGTCTTTTGCTCATATGCTAAAGCGTACATTTGGTGATTTTTTTAATCTCTTATATTTGTTTCTTTTTTGCACTCTCTTTGTCTCTGCAGCTGTCGATGAAAGAAGCAGGAGATGGCCTCCATGCTCAGATGAATTCAATGATGGGAGCCCTCCAAGAACTCAAGCTCCTCCAAGTGCAGACAGCGCTAGAAAACCTGGATATCTCGGGTCGGCCCATTAACCGGCGACTCCCCAATCCTTCTCCAACAGTTTATTCGAACATAGCCACAGCCTCAGGATCAGGAGAGAATCACGCATCGTGCTTAAGCAACACCATGCTTGAGGAGGCCAGCCCAAGTCCTATGCCAAGCCCAAGGCCGTCTATGGAGAGCAGAGCCTCCTTCAGTCAACATGACTCCAGCCTGCCCCACAACGGAAGCAGCCTGGGAAGCTCGTCTTCTTCCATGTCCAGCCTAGAGAGCGAGACTGAGCCAAGTGAAAGGAATGCAAGGAGTGAGAATGACCTTGAGTCTATACCCAAGAGGTGGTCAGGATACATGGCCCCACAGGTGGACTTTTACGGACCAATGGTGGGAAACCCTCCACCAGAACCTTACCCTCAACAACAGCCTCCCCACAGAGCTCAGGTGGTGGACCTGCCTGGGATCCTCTACAGCCTCTCCAGAGAAGGTCCATCATTGGACAGCGACTACTCCCAAGACAGCACAGACGACCCTAGCGACTGGACTTCTTCCCTCATGAGTCGCAGCCGCAACCGTCAGCCCTTGGTGTTGGGCGACAATGTTTTCGCCGACCTCGTGGGCAACTGGCTGGACCTGCCCGAGGTAGAGAGGGACGAGGAGGAGGAAGAGGAAAGGAGGAAGAAGAGAGATGAGAGGACTGCAGAGGGTGGGGCGGATAGACCGGACACCCCCGCTCACCCTCTCCGTCTGAGCCGCTCACAGGAGATCTGCAAGAAGTTCTCGCTCACCACAAACATCTTCAAGAAGTTCCTGCGCAGCGTCCGCCCTGACAGGGACAAGCTGCTCAAGGAGAGACCCGGCTGGATGGCGCCCGAGCTGCCGGAGGGAGACCTCTTCAAAAAGCCGAAGAAAATGGCCCCCAAAAGTTCAAAAGGCAGCTTCTATCTGCCATTCTGGGCAAACGGACAGCAGGGAAAAGGCAGGCCGTGTCCACATCTAGCGGATGTAGAAAGGAATCAGCATTTCCACCAGCTCCACCAGCAGCCATTTGCAGGGATTTATTTAGACAGGAGACAGCCAGAGCCTGGTCGGGAGAAAATGCAACCGTTGTTTGACTACAACACAGCTGTGTGGGTCTGACAGTCGGCTTCAGGCCAACAGACTGAACACTGATGCCAGACTGAGTGAGTGACAGGTGCTGGGGGATTTGGCCGTGCTGGAAGGGAGTGAATGACTGAGAAGCTTGGATACAGTTATCTTCCAAAAATGAACTTCATACTCACCACATGTTCTCCTGCAACTGAGAGATTATCAGGGCAACATTTTGTCTGACAATCCTAAAATTTAAACTGTGTTTGCTGTTCATGTGCGTGCGTGTGTGTGTGTATGCGTGTGTGTGTGTGTGTACATGCTAGAGCGTGTCTGCTAGAGCGTGTCTGAAGAGTGATAGAGACGTTTTTGAGGATTTATGCTGCAAGTTTTGTATTATTCTATTTTATTCTGATGTATGACTGTTCTCTGGTACTTTAAAATGGACATTTTTCTCAGAATGTCTGTGAATTTAAGTCTAACGTTACAATTCTTTATAAAACCGCCAATGAACGTCACTTCCGTGCTACCGGACACTCATTTACAGTATCTCATTTATTTGCATCTATTAACAGAACAGCAACTGTTGGGTTGCACGGTTACAGTTTTATAAACAATGCTACGAACAGCTGTTACTGAACGCACTGCCACTAAAAACACAGTCATAAGCCTTTTGTTTCCAACGGGCTGTGAAGCTTTGGAAACCCAGGTTTAACTGAACCCGTCAGTCTCATTCACTTTGCTCAGGAACTGAATATTACAAGGGAGGAAACTATGCGACACGGCCACATCTAAAAGGTTTTGTATAGAGTGTGGAGAGGTTTAGTTTCATTTCATCTTTCCGAGTAGGACATAACACAGCTATACAGTTCGTCCCTTGTAATCAGCAATGTTGCTGTCACATTGGAAATTCTCAATTTTTTCCTCTGCCGTGTAGACATGGCACATGTTGAGTCAGCAGTCAGTCCTCCTGAGCTGCTCCGCCAAGAGAGGAGGGGATATGATGGCACAGCCATCCATGAGTACTGACTGACTGACTGCCATCTGGTACATGAATGTTATGGCAAATTTGTTCACTCGTTTGACTCCAAAGCTTTGTGGAAGAATTGAATTATGGCAATGGTGCCATATACTGTATATACACAGGTGGATATATTATAGGGCTGTACCAACAATGACAGATGAGACAGACATTCAAGAGACAGGATTCAAGTTGCAAACTGACTTATTGTACAGATCATTGTACATATATGTCATTAACCAAACAGCAGCAATAACAAGCATTTTTCTGTAACACACCATTGCATGATTTTCTTTATTCTGCACACAGATATTTCACAGTAGCTTATTTATTAAAACACAAACTGATGAGTTAATCTTTGACCTACAGTATGGGTTCCCTTCTATCATACAGTTTTAGTGTTTTTCATTGCATGATGCATTGAATAACCATTGAAAACAAAAAACTACAACTTCCCTCATTAATTCCCTCAGGATTTTTAAATAATACTGCCTGCCCTGACTGAAAACACTTGTTTTCAGAACCACTGTTATGCAAGGACAATCTGCTACTCAACTTATTATTGAAAGAGACAGTTAATTTCACTTCATTTTAAACATGTTACTAGACCAATCACCTTAGCCAGCAGGGATTAGGCCTTGGGTCTTGTGTCTTGGCCAATGGATCCATATGGTGTTGTCTCAGTATTCAGGTCAATACATACTGCACGTTCAAAGGGTCCAATACACACACACACACACACAGTTTCTGCTGAGACGGTTGTGCCATAAGGCAGACTGAGATGTCATGTTGCACAGTATGTGTATGTAACTGTAACATTTATTTCTTCCTATTTACAGTTCTCTAAGTGTAATTTTCAGCATTGTTATTGATATTTTTCATCAGGGTTCTGCGAACCCTCAGTAGTGATTCTGTATCATGTGCACTGTCAAACTGACTTTTTGTAAATTAAATCTGTTTTCAAAAAGAAATGAAACTGTCTTGGGTTTAGTTTGGTGCCTCGGTTTGTAGACATCGGTTTATTTATTGGATTGTGGAACACCACAACAGTTCATTTGTAGAATACATATTAACATATTCATAATGATAGTGATAATATTTAAAGATATTATGATATGGCAGTTATTATAGTTTTATAGTATAATAGTTGTATTGATTTTCAGTGTATTTACTGTCATTGTTGCCCATCACAGCTGAGAAAATTATAATGCATGTTTTTAATCATTTGCTTTGAATCAATCATTTAGACTGTAGTATTTAACAGTACTATAAAAAAGGAAAACACTGCTGAGGGGGTACCCTGGTTAAGTATAAAATACATATTTTGATATTTTTATTTAACAAATAAAATAAATCAAATAAAACACATAGACATAACATGGAGCCTTTGCTTTCAGCTGCAACTCTTAGTGTGATTTGTTTCTGCTCTGCAACAGCAAAGTGTCCAACCAGTTCATTGAGGGCAACGCCAGCAAGTCACTCACTGCCTGTGCATCAACTGTGCACTAAATTGCTTCTAAATCTGTAGCACAACTGCGTCAGTGTCTTTCAATAAATAAACAAAAAGAACATGACCTGTGGAGCCCTGCAGTCATGGGTACATCATGACACTCCATCCATGAGATGCATTTTACAGGATACACATCAGACTACATCAATCAGTTCATCCTTCTGTTGCCCAAGGAAAGCAAGCGATCCATCAACAGTAGAAGGTTTTGTAAAACCTCTGGTCTGCAGTGTACAAATAGTTCAGGCATATTAGCATATTATTCAGTTTCCCTGTGTTGCTTTGACAGGCTTTTCTTTCTGTCTAAAGTAGATGCATATATATATATATATATATATATATATATATATATATATATATATATATACAGAAATTAAAATCAATGAAGTACAAAAGTGTTAATATAATGACATTTCAAAGTCATTTGAACTAAAAAAGACATTCTTCAACAGTTGATTAACCAACTATAGTCCAACAGAAAAAATATTTCTGAAACGTTTTTTTTTCAACTCCTTAAATGTGTTGATTTGCTGTATTTATTGTAAATTGTGGGAGTTAATATAAATAACAATCAACACAATAATTGATAATGAAAATAATCCAAATAGTTGGTTTGTTAAGGATGATACAACCATAATTTGGCTCTGATATCAGTGTGTCTTCTACTGAAGTGACATCTGACTTTCCCCCCACAGACAAGTGCAACTTTATCTCCTAGGAACGTATTAGAACTTTACATAACAGGTCAGTGAGCATCCGAGATTAAAACAGATGCTGGGCTCATTTGGTGACAGTCAAAGAATAATCTTTGAGTATGTGTGTGTGTGTGTGTGTGTGTGTGTGTGTGTGTGTGTGTGTGTGTGTGTGTGTGTGTTTGTGTTTGTGTGTGTGTGTTGGGGGGGACAGCTGCAACTGTGCATGCCTTCTCTTGTGGCCGAGTCTCCCCCGGGATCCCAGCAGTGGACGCTGACTGTCTGACCACCATACCCCCCCCTTCCTCTTGTCCCAGCTAGTCAGCTGTCGCTCTCTCACAGCCTCACAATTCCCACCCAGAATCTGGGACATGCTTTGCCTGAGTGCAGCACAGTTGTACAACTTCAACAGTCTTTGCTTCTGCAGAGCTTACTATAAGGACGTGGGCTCATGTTATGCATCAGCAGTCAGTTTACTATAAAAAGGGATCATGCATTTATGCATGCATGTTTCCGTGACCCCTCTGGATACTACTGTAGGCTAATATCCTGCAAAGCACTCATCTTTCAATAAGCCCTCAGCTATGTCGCAACACAGCACTACCCTCAGGAATGTGCTCACGTTTCACTTTTTATAACTGTCAGCAACTAAAGTCCAGGATCGTCACTCAGTGCGGCTTTCTGCAAGAAGTTCCCACAGGAAACATGAGACTTCTCCACGTACACACATACTCACACATGCTAAAGCAAAACCCATAGGTCAATAGTAGCATGAACACCCCCAGTTTTGGAAATGAAAGTACAAATCTTAAAGCCACAAAACACAGTCAGATTTGTCAGCGATAAATGTAGAAGGTAAAGCCGGGGCACATTATCTGGGATTTACATCTGGCTGCTCTATGGCGCAATGCCTGTCACGAGACAATTCTCAGACTTGGTTCTCTAACACAGGCAAAGTGGAACTTAACTACCATTAGACAATGTTGGAATAAACAATATTATCCCTGGAATTTAATGAGGCGAAAGCGATGTGACCTACAAAATGCATTTATAAATGATTGAAAAGTTATAGCACTCGTGTCCCATGCACTAATGAACATGTACTCATATTTCGCTCTCTTTTTTTACATGTTCAAAACACCCACTCTCCAGATGTTTAATGTACTTGCCTCATGAACTTGTTGAGGCATCAAAGGCAGATATTAAATAGATCAAGACATCAATGTTTGAAACATCATTTCTGCAATGCAATCTAGTGTAAATTGAGATTTTCAGCACTTTACTGTATTTAGCTTCAGAATTAGTGTTGCCCATTAACATTGTGGTAAGTTCAAGTTTATTTGAAAGTAATGGTTCAGTGATGTGAGTTAAATCAACAATTTCTAATATTCAAAGCAATCTTTACAGATATAAAACAGAAACCTATTTTTTTATTACAATTAGATCTCAAGTCATTAATGTTGCTGTCAGAATTGTATAAAACGGTATGCTCAAGATTCCACCAAACACATGGCATACACTGCTATTGAATCACTTCCCCATCCTGATTGTGCAGAGCCAGCTGTTATTGAACTGAAAGATTTTACATAGACAGAATGTGGACAGTAGCTCACGCTAAACTGCAGTTCAGAGCAACACGTTGACCCTCACACATATAATGAAGTGCACCAAGATGGTTCTATGATCTTTTTGAACATAGAACATGTGAAATAATTGATCCCAGCAGTGCTGTAAGTTTCTACCTGACACAGAGCGACACATATTTATCACACTATAGAAAAGACGTGGACCAGACTGCAACATGAGGCTCCCTGCAGACCACCCTCCTCTGAAGCCAGGAATGAAGTCTTGAGATGTTCTGACAGGTGAACCTAATACACAGGAATGTTTCCATACTTTGATCCGCTTCCTGCCTGCTCGTCTTTTGTGAGGAATTTGGCGTGTATTTGCACAAATGCAGTCTCGATGTTGCTCTAACTCCAGTCAGACTGGCAGAAATGCTGTCAGTGCTGTTGTTTCAGGGCTCTCGGCTCTCTGGCTCCGGCTGAGTCTGGTTGTGTAAACTTCTTGGGGGGTAAATTTAGAGACAGTCATGGTTTGCTGGGCCTGAATTTGCTATTGGATTTAATTCTAGAGCTTCTAGAAACTGAATATACCAATCCTTAAAGTAATTTCGCAAATAAAAAATAATCTGAGCTTCAGCCTCTTGCGATTTGCTGGATTTGTGAAGGAAAAGCTCTATTTTATATCAATGCATATACAATATTGCTGCGCTTTCCACCATTGAGCAGATAAAACAAGCAATCCTGAGACTGCACTGATGCGATTTTCACTAAATTTTAAACATAATAGTTAAACAGATTTACCCTCACAATAATAAATAAACATTAGGTGCAGCTCTTTTGGAAAGTTTAGTACTTTTGAGTGTAGTATTTAGATTTGTGCGGTCTATTTAAAAAAATGATCATGCCTATACATAAAGGCATGATAAATTAACAGCGATACAGTCTGCCTTCTCACACCCTGATCCCCCCTCCCCTACTGAAACACACTCAGTTGTGATGGGACTGGCTCTGTCAGAAACGTCCCACCCCTCAGAGAGCCGGGGTCAGTCAGAGAAACAGAAGTCAAGAAGTCAAGTAGGAGCACTCCGACGAGAGGGGACGGTGATTAAAGTTAAACTCCTGTTACGACATCACAACTGGAGCAAAAATATTTGGCCTGGTTTCCGCAACACTATAGAAGAGACCAGACCACAACATAATGAGTGGGTGGTCTTTTTTCACAGTTTGTGTCTTAGCAAAAACCCCAGAGACTTAAGTATTTACATTTTTTCATCCCCTTTCGTAATAGGGCTTATCACTCCACAAGGCCACAGTTTCTTACAGCTACAAGCGATGTGCACAATGTATTGTAGTGCAAATAAAAACACAAAAATATGGAAGCAAAACACACACATACAAACATAAGGGATACTTTTAGGGAAATATCCTTACTCTCTTTCCCATGAGATGAAACCATCCACCCTCATCATTATTTATTATTTTTATCTTATTCCTTTTCCCTTAGTGTTACAGCATCAGATCCTCCCCTCTGAACTATGGGAGTCTGTTAATCCAGAAACTTTCCATCAGAATTAAGTATAATTTTTGACTTACCCTTCAAACTGTAAATAATTGAGCCTTGTACTTAACTGGTTTTATCGTCTCATCTCTGCAGGGTGTCACTCTCATAAAATAGCTGTTTGCAATTGCAGTTTTCTGACACATATACACGCTCCCTCTTGCCCTTGCTCTATGTATTTCTCCCTGTTTTCCTGTCATTCTTGCACACACCTATATAACACGTATACACACACACACACTGCCCCATGGCTACTGCCTCTTCTCTGCTATTGATACATCATAAACTGCATACCAATGGGGGCTCTTCCCCATCATTAATCCAGATTAAACATAAATCTCCAATTCTGACTCACACCCACAGACAGTTATTTAACACTGTTACTCAACACAAGTCATCAGACAACTGTTATGAAGTATTATTGGCACATCTTTCAAAAGTCAACCACAATGATTGCTCCCAACAGTCTGAGTCTCTCTTTTATAGGGTTGATTTCTGCCATCTGACGTCCTGATAATCTCTTCAAACCCTGAATAGACAGACTGTTCCCCCTGTCATCGGCCTCGATGCCAAAATAGATTATTCTAAACAAGATTGAATCATGTAGGAGACGGAGAGGCCTGTACTGTGGTTGACTAACGGCAGTAAATGAATTTACAGCCTCTACCTAATAAACGGCAGCAGCATGTGACGCCTACAGCAGGCTCCCAGCAGACAGATGTTTAAGGATATGACTGACACTTTTCTATATTTTCTTATTTCATAGTCAACAATTCTTATGTCATAGCCAAGCCAACAATGAATCGATACTACAAGTATTGTGTGTACCAATCAGGGACTGTGTATTAGTCTCCCTAAACATACAGTGGTGACCCAGCAGAGGTATATAGGTAAGAGTGGAGACATATGTACTGGTTTTGCAATTACTGGTTTGGATTATTACCTAAAGTGTAATGAAGTTACTTATGCATCAACATCCATAAGCATTACATGATCAGCAGTGTAAAGATATAACTTTAGCTATGTGTAGCAACAGAATAAGCTGCAGAATTTTGAAATAAATGTGAGATCCCCACGTTTTCCCTCTTTTACTGTCCTTTAGCTTGTCTCTCTACCACCGTCTTCATTCTTACAATCTATTTTAGGAGCATCTGAAGCATGATTAAATAATACATCGTTGGACTAGTTAGGAAAATATTGCCTTTATGGAACCTAAAATATGGTTGTTGACTACGACAGGATGTGAAGTAAAGTCAGTTCACCTCCATCACATCCGCACTCTTACATTGTTCCTGAACATTTCCATATACCACAACGCTGTAGCATTATCTCAATGCCACTTTGCTCTCTCCTTGCCCAGCATGTTGCCTCATGGGGAAAAAAAAGCTCACAATTTCATGGCCTCAATTCTGACTGCTGTCACAATTCCACTTATTGCAGGGATGTGCATTCCACAAAGCCAAAGTCCTCCTCATCATGCATGCTGGAACATTGGTTCTGCATCACTGGCCCTCCGTGGGGACAGGGGAAGGGGGAAGAAGAGCGCAAAATAGGTTATAGATGTGATCCCAAGGTATTTGCGCGGGTGGAGAAGATGCTGGTTATACATGTAGCAACAGAACAGATGACAGGAGTAACAAGAAAAATATATAGCAATATTCACAGTGTCGGAGAAGTCAAGTCTGCCTTAAAAATGTAAGCGATGAGAGATTAAATTCAGTGTTTTCTTATTTTTTAGTACAAATGTATTTAGAGTTCATCTGAGGTTAACATGAGGTTAAGCTATGTGAGGAGGAAGCAATTTGGCTTGGTAACTTGAGTTTGACAAATTTGGCCGACTAAAGCCTTATATTACTACAAGTCATCATATGGAGCGAAAGCTGTGGATTTTGTCTCCCAGCGCTTACATTGAAAATACATTATGGAGGGATCTCTAATGGCATGAACAGGAGGAATAATTAGGAACCCGACAACCTCCCACTCTTTCTTGGAGACAGATGGGATGATGACGGGACACGCAATCAATCTCTATTTCTTACCATGGATGTGACTCAGCAGTTTGATTCCCTCTGTAGGATCCTATCTTTGTAAATCAGGTTCAGTCGTTTCAGCCTCTAGTCCCAAGCCAAACGTACGGTTAATTATTAATAGAAGTGGAACATTGAATCAAAGTTTTAAAGTTACAAGACTTGCCTGGCTGAACAATGAACAGTGGCCCAATTTTTACAGCCTGAGACCCTGAGACAAAAATCCCCCTCTTCTTTATCTTTTTGTTCACCTTTTCCTTTTAGGCCCTGCAGCCTCCAGCTTATCCCATTAACCTTTTACACTTTCACACCTCATCTTCCTTTTTTTGGCCTTCAATTTACTCACTTCTGTGTATCTCAGCTGTTCTTCATCATTGTCACCTCGAGTAAAACCAAAAGACAACACACACACAAAATGTCGCTGCAGCTGCATGCTGCAGTTTGCAGAACTCTGATAGTCACAGATGAAAAGTCACAGGTAACCCTGAGCACGTCCCTTCACACTCAGTAGTGAATAGATGACACCAGCTGCACAGTGAAGTGTGATTGTCGCTGTGTCAAACTGCCTGAGAGCCAAGTACTTTCCTGAAAATGATGATGACAAAATTAGAACGGCTTAGTGGAAACTGAAAAGTTTGATAATATGTCTTTATTATTCCTAAGAAGCTTAATGCTGAAGCAAAGGCTTTTGTCTGCCAATGGTGATGACTGCACATGAGTCAAATTAAAATGGAAAAGTTGCTCATGTAGCCGGACAGCGGAGCTGCTATTATTGGCAAAAAGATTTTCAGAATACTGAGGTCAAGACAGGTCATGCAGTTTAAAGGAATATTTCAACACACTGGGAATGCACGATTATTTTCTTTCTTGGCGAGACTTGATGATGAGAGAAGATTGACATCACACTAATACTGTACATGGTATGATAGTTATATTGTAAAATCAGCAAGAATGCAAATAAGTGTATTTCCAAAACAATTCTCTCCCAATATACCTATAAGAGCTATAGGAGAAAGTGAGATTTTAGATTTTTCATTATAAGAATTAAAAAGACCCAGGTATTACACCAATACTGTCTCTTGGTTTATAACAATCAATCCACACACAAATTCACATGTATTTAGAAATTGTGACGTAAAATGAGCTGTCAGGGCTTCTGTGAAACTACACAGTCACCGTCCAACCCCCATTCGCAGCCATTCAAATCAGAGAGGTTCATTAATATTAATGAGACAGACACAAAACAAGCTGTTATTTCTAGAGCTCCAGAGAGAAGCTGGTGAGAGCAGATGGGAAACCATACAGAGATGATTTGGGGTATTTAAAATCCAGGAGATATGAACTACGTAGGACATGGTAAAATATACTGTATGCTACCAATATATAATACCAATTATATATGTGAAATGGAAGTATTTATACTATTAGATTAGAATTAAAATTGTCTGTACTACTGATTGCCTGCAGTAGTACAGGAAAATGCAATTGTTCAAAAGTGGAGTAGGGGCAAAAATGCATGTAAATGTAAATGTAGATAGACAAATGTGCAAAATGAACTTGGAATGAAATGTATAGAAAATAAACAATAAGAGACATGTCTTAAATCAAACGCTCTGCTTTTGTGCCACAGCGAGTGTCTTCATCTCTTCCAGCCCACTGTAGTCGTTCACTGAGCGAGGAGTGTAAGCAGAAGCAAAGGTTAAAGAGGAGTGGGATGAGAGGGAGAGCAGCAGCCCTGCCCTTTACGTTAGCTGGAGTACGAGGAGGCTGACGGGATGAGATGAGACATTCACCACTGGCCCTCAGGAGGAACAGCAGCACTGGCAGTGGTGGAGGCCAGTATGCTGCTGCTGCTGTGTGTGTGTGTGTGTGTGTGTGTGTGTGTGTGTGTGTGTGTGCCGTAACCTATTCCACATCTCACGTGCTCTAATCAAAATCATTAAGTCTAATTAAAACATTTGAAATATGTGCGTGCAAGTGTGCACATGTTCTATTCCACATATTTTAGTACCCATGTATGTGTGCTGAATATAAGCCATCTGCATGTGCATGTAATGAATGGCCCACAGTTTACCCCAACCTCTCGCTGCCCTGTGATTACCTCCCCCGGATATATCCCAAATTAAAGATGTAGGTTTCAGCTTTCACCCCCATGGAGCAGCAGGACACGACACGTGCGGCTGCTGCGGCCCGGCGGTCTGAGGGCACTTTGATTTGATCCAGAACTAGAACGGACCCGGCGTGGTGAGGGTGAGGTTGAGATTAAAGTAAGAGATGGACGCAGCTGGTGAAGACCCCTCAGCGGTGGTGGCGGTGGCGGTGGCCCTCCCTGCTGAGAGAGGAGCTGCATCTTCACTCTAATTTGTGCCGTTTTGAGCCGAGTTGTGGTTCAGTATCATGTGGTCAAAGCGTTGTTTCAAAGATTTCCGCACTGTCAAAAGCCTCGTTTCGGGAAACACTTCTCCCACGTTCAACACAGCAGCTGTCATACATTTTCTACAATGACTTATTAAAATATGTTTTTTGTTACCCAGCGGGATCTCACCCGCTGGTCCATATTGCCTCTATCTCTAGCTGGGCGTATTAGTATAATTAAGATGAACATCCTTCCTAAATTTTTATTTCTTTTTCAATGTATTCCATGTTTTCTTACAAAAAAATTATTTTCAAAACTTGACAGTATTATTTCATCTTTTATTTGGAATAATAAAATGCCAAGAATTAGGAAGTTGTTTTTACAAAGGCCAAAAGTATATGGGGGGATGGCTTTACCAAATTTCCAAATTTATTATTGGGCTGCAAATATCAAATGCTTATTATATTGGTTTTGGGACTCATCCTGCGTGGAGTTTCCAGACTGGCTGCTCATTGAATCTAACTCTTGTAGGCCAATTTCACTTTCTGCTCTTTTGTGCTCTTCCATTCCATTACATCCACCTCAGTCATGTCAGAATCCAGTTGTGCGTCATTCCTTAAAGATTTGGTCTCAGTTTCGTAAACACTATGGACTAGTGTCCATGTCTATTTATGCTCCAGTTATGGCCAATCATTTATTTCCAGCTTCTCTTTTAGATAATGCATTCATTGAGTGGTCCAAAAATGGTGTGTTGAATATTAAGATGTTGTATAAAGATGGCATTTTCATGTCATTTGATCAGGTTAGACAAACGTTTGCCTTGCCAGCACATAGTTTTTTCAGATATCTGCAAGTCAGACACTTTGTGCAAAATCATTTTAATCAATTCCCCTCACTGCCGCAGACATCACCTTTAGATGCAGTTCTAGAGGTACAGCCAGCGGTTAGGGGAAGTGTATCAAAATTGTACAAAAATATATTTGACATGGAAGGCTGCTCATTGGTTATCATAAAAGAAAACTGGGAGAAGGATATGGGTGCAAATATTACAGATGATCAGTGGTCTAACATACTTCAAAGAATTCATTCCACTTCAATTTGCGCAAGACACAGTCTAATTCAATATAAGATTGTACACAGGCTTCACATGTCTAAGGTCAAGCTTTCTAAAATATATCCAGAGGTTGATCCTATTTGTGACAGATGTAGGCAGGCTCCTGCCACTCTTTTCCACACATTTTGGTCATGCCCTAGTCTTACCTCATTCTGGTCCTCGATATTTGAAGTATATTCAGCAATTTCAGGTCTAAACATTGATCCATGTCCTTTTGTTGGACTTTTTGGTGTGCCATCAGAAGAACTTCTGCTACAAAAGCCTTACTTAAATTGCATCGCCTACTCCTCTCTCTTAGCTCGGCGACTTATTCTGTTTAATTGGAAAAATGATAAACCTCCTTCTTTTGGAAGATGGATTTGTGATGTAATGTTTTTTCTGAAGGTTGAAAAGATTAGATACACAGTGAATGGATCGCTGGGCAGGTTTGATGCAGTATGGCAATCCTTTATTTCTTATGTGGAACAACTAACAAGGCTTGACTCTGTGTAGTGTATATCTTGTATGTACATGTAAGATAAGTATGTAATTACTCTGTGGGCTTTTTTTTTTTTTTTTTTTTTTTTTTTTCTTGTGTGCGTGTGTGTGTGTGTTTTGTTTTGGTAATGTCTTGTATTTTCTTTGATTCTGTCTTTGATGTTTTTTGTATCTCTTTGAAAAAGCAATAAAAAATACATTGACCAAAAAAAAAAAAATATATGTTTTTTGTTTGATTTCAAAACAGAAAAAAAACACGAAACAGATCTGAGATTCAGTAATTTGGGTGTTTTTTAGTCATAGATACGTCTAATATTTTAAATGCTGGCTGGTACAGTAAACTGCGTTGAAGCACTACTGTCAGAAATACAATCCTAGAGAATATCTGAAGAAATAATAAACTGCTGAAAATGGTATGGACAAAACACATCTCATTTTACACCTCAGCGGTGCCATCTTCTTCATCAGTATCACCTGTATATTTATCAGCTTGTACTCATTCAGAGTACTAGCAGATCCTTGTATATCTATGTACTTTATATTAAAGCGAGTATTAAATCCTTTAAGAATAATATGCAGCTCAATTGCCTCAGTTTAACTTCTCATAATTACAATTTTAACTTGTAAAACTTGTATTTCCAACTGAGTTCCCGATGAGATCAATATATATATTGTATGTAGAAATAGATAAAAAGATAAGAGGATTCTGTATGATTCATCAGTTATTGTCTCAAATACCGACTCACATCCCTAATAATTTCAGTCACAAGTGATTTAAAGGTTTAATTAATTTTATTGCTTATTTATGAAGAATGCCAATATTATTTATAGAGTCCAAGTTTGCCTGACCTTTATTTTGATTTTTTTTAAAACTCCACAAAAGTAGCTCTTTGCAAACTTTGCACTTTTTACTTCGCCCTGAGTTATAGCGAGATAGAACATGCAGCATGACATCAGCCAAGAGTATTTGCAGAAGATAAAGATAGACAGAGGACAAATACAAAGATGCCCTTAAAATAATCACATTTCAGAGTCTCATCTCAGCCCACTTAGTTTGTCATTTCAATTTCAATCAGATGCAGTTTGTCATTCTGCTTAGATTTACCATCCGTCCATATCTTTGTAGTGGTGCTGAGCTGCTCAGGGAATGACACAAAGAGCATTTATGTCTGGAGTCGTTCACCATGTTTCTTCCCCTATAGCTTCCTCCACCCTGCCCTTTGTCCATCCCTTCATCCCAAAGGTTCAGCACAGCGGCGACCATTAAACATTTACCAGCTGACTTTTACTAGTTTCTCCGAGCAACAGAATCCTCTCTCCTCAGCCAGCGCATGAATACGCAAAGAGACTCTACCAATGCCTGAGTGATATGAAGGCAGACCAGGGCACTGTTACACTGCTGGCTGAAAGCCGCTGTTGTGTAGCCTCACATCACATCAGCTCCTGGTGCAGAAAGGCTCACTACTGGCACACTAACCCATCAGGCTACTATATCTGCTGCCTCTTTTTCTGCGTCATGGCATTCGGAACGCATGTCGTGGTCTCCATATGGGTGACTCCCTCAACACTAGATATCCCTTTTTTTTCGATTGTCATGAATAATCCCATAAAATATATATAAAGATGAAGACATGATCAAGAAACAACATGCTGATGTTTAGCTGATTTCATTCACACAATGTTCAGTGTGTCTGTATTTCCATTGGCTAAGGTGAGTACAGTGGTGGGCCTGTTTGGTCAATTCAATTTAGACGTTGAGGGCTATATATAGAAAGTTAGTGATCCCCTCCAGACATGTCTTGAAGCACAAATGAATAGCTTTATTCATATAATTTCAGTTCGTGTCATCTTTCTCAACTTTGTCCGAGGTCAGGTCACGGGGTCAGCAGACCTCCCTCTCTAACTTGTATCATATTATTATAAAATGGACATGTCAAATTAAGCAATCTGATTGGTTCTGAGTGATGGCATTTTAAGTGTACAAAATAGCTATAATTTCAGTTCCTGAATGAATAAATACAATGAAAAATAGTTTAGACACAAAAATGACTTGTTAGCTCAATTGTGTTGTACAGTAAGTAGAGAGGACCAACAGGGGGCTAATTTTATTTTATTATTTTCATTCAAATAATAAATAATAGAACATATTTAAATTGTAGTGTGTATATTTTTTCATATACTGCCATAATTTTTTGCCATTTTATAAAAGCAATACTCACTTTTATGCTGTGATATATAGTCATTAAATCACAGCTAAAAGGGTTGTTAACCCTCCGCATCACATCAGGGTGAAAAAACGTCCCTTAGGTGTAATATAATGACCATAAACCGCAGGATGTCGTGAGCTATGGCTTGAGTGTATTATATATATTTTTTTGTAGAAAATTATTAGTAGTAGTTCCTTCATTAATTTTCTATGGCCGCTTATTCCTCACTAGGGTCACAGGGGTCTGCTGGAGTTAATCTCAGCACATTACAGGGATACACCCCAGACAGGTCTCCAGCCTGCTGTGGGACACACACACACACACACACACACACACACACACACCATTCACTCACACACTCACACCTCAGGCAATTTACAATCTCCAATCAACCTCAGCATGTTTATGGACTGTGGGAGGGAGCTGGAGAACCTGGAGAGAACCCACACAGACACAGAGAGAACATGAAACTCTGTACAGATTCTAGCTCAAGGGACAAAACGTGGTGTGTAACATAGAGAGAAATGGCCACTTGGGAGGCATTTTAACTGACAAATCTATGTTTCTAAGACTCCCTGGTGCTACTTAGAAATAGAAAGAAAATACTAGCCGGAGTAGTCATTTATATCATTTATTATTATGTGTTGGTGTTCATTCAATATTTTAAATCCAAAATAAGGTTTTATACATTGAGCACAGTCTTTACAGTGATTTATGCATTTTGGCCAGCTTAACATAACTATATGAAAAGCTCAATCAATAAATTACCAGAGGCTCAGCGGTGCGAGACCTAAATGGAAATAAATTGTGGCCTTCTACAAATTAAACAATTTATAAGCAGAATTAAATTAATTTTATGCAGCGGGGCCACAGTTGGCGAAAATCTGCAATCACATAGAAATCACATGAAACCATAGAGGATTAAAAAAGGTCTTGAACCTGTGACCATCTTGCTGTGAGGCTACAGTGGAAGGAATCCAGAATCTATGAATATACAACTATTGTTCATTTTACGAGTTAAACTGCTGTATAAGAAGTCGCCTACTTTACAAGTCGATTCTTAGTGTATTTGCACTGAAGGTTTCAAGTCTCCACATCGCTCTTACAGCACACTGGACCACGGTTGGTGTGCACAATTCCAACAAAATCCGTCCAGCAGTTGTCAGGAAGCTGCATTCGAATCCACAAATATAAACCTTGTGGTGTGGTTAAGAGAAAACGCCAATTTCAGAGGAATTCACCCTCAGGGGGCTATAAATGTCTAATATAAATCTTAAATATTTCACTTTGGACTGAAGTAATGGACCGACTGACCCGCGGAACAGACCAAGAGGCACGCTGCTAGCGTGGCTAAAAATATACCTACATCTGACTTGATAAAGGTCTAGTTTTCCATTATTTGTAGCACTGAGCATGGAGCTCACTGTCACATGGATCTATGCTGGTGGCAACTACGCATGTAGCACTTTACATTTCACATAATGAATCCATTTCAGCTACAAGCAAGAGCACAGACTCCCTGACTCACTTTCTTGTGTAAATAGGGCAACAGAAGCCTAAAGGTTAAAAAAAAAAAAAAAAGTGGGCTTGTGATGGAAAATACGCCTTTCAGATGTGTATACTAAACCGGAGGAGTGTTTGAATGAGTAATACTCTCACACACTTAGAGCAAGTCACACAGCAGCAGAGCCCCATGGTGCTGCTGGGCAGCTCCCACCGCCGCACGCCTCACACTGACCTTAATTTTTCTTCTCTATGGTTTCATTTGATTTCTATGTCATCGCAGTTTTTCGCCGACTGTGTAAAGCTCATTTGATTCTGATTATAAATTGTTTCATTCGTAGGAAACCACCATTTAATTCCATTTAGGTCTTGCACTGCTGAGCTGTTAAACTGTCCAGAACACAAAAATCACTGTAATGACTGCGTCCAATGTAAAATGTCTTATTTTGGATTTAACTACTTTTCTATTTTGTAGGTGCATGAGGGAGTCTTAGAAAAGCTGCACATATAGATTTCTGAGTTCAAATGACTCCCAAGTGTCCTTTTCAGGTTTTGTCAGCATCCTCCAGTGAGCTAAAATAGATATACAGTATTTAGGCCTCACCTGGCTCCAAGCTGCCGCCTGGGGGGCCTTGTCATGGTAAAGACTGTCCTGCTGGGTTTATTAACCAGTTGCTCCCCGGGGACTTGTGAAAACACAGTTCAGCTTGTTTTCAGCAGACAGAGCATCACAGTGTCGCTGCTGTCTGGCTCCTGTAGGTCTCACAGGGTCAAACCATGTCTCCATCTGTCCCTGGAGGCAACGCAGTGGTGCAAACATATCACTGTCACCTTGAGCTGCGCGGATTTATTGAACGGAAATGTGTTTGATCCTGAGCAGTTGCAACATCTAAAAGATTCTTACATATTACGGGATCAGTAATTATATTTACTGACAATACTTCTGTATATTTACTAAAGTAAAATTTTGAAAGCAGGACTTTTACTCGTAAAGGATGTGAGGACTGCTGAGTGCCATCCTGATCTATCATTTATCATCCTCTTATTTTGTTTTCCATCTCCTTTCCATACCTGATTCATCATTAATAAAGCTGTCCGATAGGTACCGTTAATGCATTATATTTGGACGCAGTGGCAGATGGGGAGGAGGGGGAGGCGATGGCAGCGCAAGGTGCAGACAAGACATGTGACAGTGTGTACAAAAACCCTGTGGTTTCTTCATCCCTCCCTCCCTCCCTCCCCCAAAACCTCCTCCAGCCGTTCTCTGTCTGAATTAACCGAGGCCTGTCTTCGTCCTCACAGCTGTAACATTGTAGAATGAATGACAGAGAGACACACATTGTTCCTCGCCCTGTTGTGCACATGCGCTTGCAGAAATACTGTGTCATTTTGTCATTTTTCAGTTAAACAACAATTTGTCAGCAGCAGCACACAGTATTGTGTTCCCTAAAATGTCTAACCAAATCTCATTATAGTTTATATAAGGTAACAATGTGACAAATACATGATAGGTGCTTTACACAATGTGTTCAAACAGACACGACACTTACGTCATTTAAAAATGAGTTCATGCACTGAATGTAAATTGGTGCCTGTCTCCAAAACGACTTTCAGAAGGACACATCCACGTGTGCACACGGAGCAGTGACATAATGCTGGCATGCATACGAAAAGCTAACTGAAACTTACTTCAGCTAATACATTAATTAGACCAAACTCACTCTCATGCAGATGCACAAGTACGGATGTGCTTTCATTAAATACACAGATGCTGAAATATTTCCTTTGGTGAAGTGAAAGCAGAGCAACGGCTGTTTGGAGTTTATTTACAAAGCAGGAATCGAGGCCATAAACTCAAAGCCCAGAGGCCCAGAGAAAATGACGCTGTCTCTGTACCTCTTTGTTTTTCATCCAAATTGCTTTTATCTTTATGAGGCAAATACCAAATGATGGTGGTAATTCAGGATAAGACATTTTTTTAAGGGAAGGGGATGATGCACTGCTCTCTTTCTCTCCCAGAGGTTTAAGCAGTGAGATTAAACTGCAGCCGTGATGGTGCTGGTCTCGGTCCCGGCGGCGTTTTGCTATGATGATTTTTTTACCAGATGATCGGTACATCTTCAGCAGAAGCACACGTGCGCACACTGAAAGGCAAATAAGGCATTCATATGCTTATCTGGGCCGCTAAAGCCAACAAAAAAAAATCCCAAAAGAAATCAAGTGTCTTCTTTCATGGTCATAGACAATTTGCATTTGTGAGCATTGAACGTCATGCTCACAGCACAGGCACTGTGGTAATCAAGGACTTCCCCCACAGGCCCAGAGCTGCTTTGTACGTCCAAATGAGCAAATAACGGCATGAATCAGAATATGCCCCTGTCCTCTTCTTAAAATGGCCCTGGGCATGTCCACATTGTTTCTAGAATCCCACAAACACTCATTGCCTGGGAAACATGTGTTATTGTAATATTAAGTGAGTTTGGCAGAAATAAAAGTGCTTCCAGTTGCACAGGGTGAAATGCAATTTGTTTTGTCTTAAAGATGTTTTTGAAGTCAGAACAAGAAGTTATGAATCAGTTTTGATGCTACTTTAGTGTTTTCTTAACCCTCTAATAGCAGCACTAGTGCTGGTATTCTTGTGATAATCAAGTGGTTGCACTGCTTCAGTTTAGTTTTGTGCATATATATATAAGTCATATCTCAGTAATAAGAAATGAAAAGTATAAGGAGTGTCATTTTTAATCACAAAAAAATGCATAGAGGTCAATGTGATGTTGCACACTGAAGCCTGGACTTGACTTTAATGTAGCACTTAGTGCTGGAACTTTGATTCTCTTCACAGAAACATAAACATCCAGCATTATAAATGTAAAAAAGAGAAAATGGCATGATATGAAACTGTTAACTTTATAAACCCAATGAAGCTCTTTGGTAAATATTCTAAACTCAAGAGCCACTTACTATTACCTATCTAGCTCTTTCTAGAGCTTTTGACAGCGTTCAATATCCTCCATCAGCAAATAGTCTGGGATTTGGGCAAAAGCTCCAAAGATCCAAAGATGTTTCCCGGATGCAAGATGCAAAGCTGGAGAATATTTGCGACAGATACATGTCCCCAAGGTGGAGAAGGACTCTCCATGCACAGCCAATTAAAGCTTTTCAAAAAAAAACAAAAAACGTCATAGGATGGGATCGGCATCAAAACAAGAGACCACTGAGACAGGGCGACTGCTTGTGTATGTATATGTGTCCAGGTGTGTGTGTGTGTGTGTGTGTGTTTGTGTGTGTGTGTGTGAGCAAACATCGTAGTCTACCTGCCATGATGAGTGAATTTATTATAGCACCTCAGCTCGCACAGTTCCCATACCTCATCATTACAAAGATAAAGACGTGATAGGAATAGACAGATTGACAGGAAGCCCTGGAGGCTGAAGCAGCCACCCAGGAAGAGCAGCAAGCTCACCTCAACACAGTCAAAAATCCACCTACTCTACTCTAGCATCTATCTGTCAGAACGCCATGCAGTATTTGCAGCGTTTCTTCTAGAAGAATAAGAAGTGCTGTTCTTTCTTTTGATATGTTCCCTGTTCACATATTCTTAAAACAGAATATTCTCAGGATGTTGATCAGTGAAGTTTGTCAAAAAACGCTGGAGGGTGGCTGACATCTTTTAAAAAAATATGCTGGGGCGGAAAGAATTAATAATTTATGTCTGGCGTGTGGGTGTTGCCTGACAGCTGTGATTGACAGTTCGTTAACCTGGTTCAGACTATTGTCTGTTTAATGTTACTTGATCACAATACGTAACCCGTCACCATTCTGGACCTCAAACTGGTTCCAGTGCGAATTGAGCAATGTCACGCTTTTCCATGTCATCTTTGTATATAGTGGTCCATCCATGATAAACACACACACACACACACACACACACACACGATTCATCAGTATATATGAGTGCAAAGCTGTGTACATAACACCAGATTTTTTAGTGCTGCCTTTCTGTCTCTTTCACACACACACACACACACTTCACAGCAGGAATCTCCAGAGTTATTACACACTCTGAGAGGGGGGCCCTGATGTTGGCCCATTGACTCTATGGAAACGGATTTGTTGTTCCTTGATGCGATGTGTCCAAACATTCGGACGACATGCTGGGTGCTGATATCAAAGCTGGACCTCCGTTTATTACTGACGGCAGCACGGCGTTATGCAATCTTCTGCAACCGCCCTGCAACACGGGCCTTCAGAAAGTCTGAATATTAAGTTTGGAGAAGATGAGTTGATTCTTCTACGGATCAATATGTTTTCAGTTATGTATAGCATAACTAAAAGCATCTCTTGAGAAACAATGGGTTTACTATAACTAAAAAAGCTATTTTCTTTCTATTTCATTTTCGAAATATACTAAGAATAGCATAATAAAAGGGCACATAGGTAATCCCTTGCTGTAGGAAGGCATATCCTTAGTGAGTTTGTGGGCTTCAGGTCCTGTGGATGGATGAGTGAATGCTCTGCCAGGTGTTTCCAGATTCCTGGCATTTATACTCTGATTAGCAGCCAGCTCTTTTTCTTAGGAAATGGCCCAGATCATAACTCTGTATTGAAATGGAATTTTGGCCCAAAGACAAGCTTCTTTTCTCTGGAAATCAAAGTATTTCAAGTTGTGTAACCTTAATAAAATGTGGCAAGTGCTATCGAAAACTATGTTCTCAGTGAACTATTAAGTTTATGAGTCACTCAGGATGTATCTACGGTAAAACTTATTTTTAGTGTTGTAGTGTGTTATTTTGTTGTTAATTCGGTAGTAATGCATATTTGTGCCAGTTACAAGACATTGTTGGCTGTGTTGCCAACAGAGGTCAAATCTAGTCTAATGTGTTCTAACTTCATATACACCCTATAGTAAACTACACATTTAATGACACATCAAAATATTACATCAAACTGCAACTTTAGTATGGCAGTGCCAAAGTGAAATCTAAAATAAGTATTTGTTTTATGTCTATGGGTCAGTGACAAATCATGTTTGGCAAGATGAAAGAGTCAACATTTTTTTTTTAAAGAAGCTTTTAGCAGGTCTCTCAAAATGTATATTTTGTGTTCATGATGGTTTTTTGGCTTTTTAAAGTAAAGTATAGAAGGAAATGGTGACCAAACAGTCATTTTCCATTTGTGCTTGCTTTTTTAATTTAAAATTTTAGATTTTCCCCCTTTTAATCAACTGTTTTCAAATTGTATCTTGAAGCTTTTAATGTCAATTATTTTGAATTACGCCTCTCACCTGTAATGTGCTGGGATTGGCTCCAGTTGACCCCTGTGACCCTATAGAGAATGACTGATGACTGACTTTGAATTACCTTGTTGTTGAAATGAGCTATACAAATAAAGTTGCCTTGCCGAGGGCCTTTGCAATAAGTTTGTCCTCACTGTGATCCTCTGCAGCATCGTCTACAGCATCAAATGATCAGTGAAAGCACCATTTCATCCTGCCTTTGTGTAACGCTGCAGGAAATTACAGCCACTCAGGACACTTCAGGCAGACAGCAGCTGTGGATACTCACAGATCTTGAGAGTCTCTTTTGAAAGAAATACCAACCTGCATCATTTTAAACAGGCCCCACAACGTGGCCTTTGAAAAGGCAAGGTTGTTCAGCTCGCTTTTGTTAGATAAATGGCTGCTCATCTGGGTGATATTTAGCTGTGTGTCCTGTGGTGTGGAATCATGCTCCAATAAGCAGCTCAGTTTTCCGTTCAGTCAGTGAGTAGAGAATCACATGGGGACGAGGAAGCGCTCTTCGTGAGTGTGGAGGAGTGTTGGTGGTGAAGAAGTAGCTGTGTGATGAGGAGACAGTTGGCTGAATAAGCTCCTCTTCCTCCCACCCTATGAAACATGGCAGAGATGATAGGGTCCAGGGACACGGATTTCCTCAGTCTGATTCTGAGAAAAAGCACACACACACAAAAGAAAAAGAAATCCTTCAAATTTTTCTGTTGTCAGTTTAATTAATTGAATTTCTTTTTTTCGTGCTTTCTGCACCTCACCTGCTTTATTGGCTAATAAAACAAGGCACAGCGATGTCAGTCCACTGTCAGTCAGACATGAAATTTTGGACACCCTTCATAATCCTCAGAGGATGAATCACACAGACTTTGTAGTTGAATGTCTCAACAGCTTTGCAGTGGTTTGCTTATATATATATATAGTTATGTACATACTTATGTGGAGCTAAGTTAACTAACATCATTTTATTACATTTACAAAATCTTGAATTTGTAATATGGGTTCAACATGTACAACTGGAATGTTTCAAACAAGCCTTTTTAGGTGTATAAACTGGATAACTGACAGTTGACAGTGATAGGCAAAAGCAACTGACCTGAAAGTAATAAGAATACATTAATACATGTTGATAATAAAAAAAACAGCTTCTCAGTAAAGAAAACATTTCCCAAAAAAAGAGCAAACATGGACATGAATCCAATTTTCTTGTGTATTTGTTTTTTTTATTTTACCAAAGGCGCAGTGTAACTAAACAGCAAAAGCCAGGTGAGGGCTCGACGTGTGAGAAATTATTCCTAAAAATCATTTTCTGGGGTAGCGATTTATCATCGGGAACAGATTATGAAATCCAGCCAGCACACAATAAAATCTCTTTTACACAAGCAATGAATTTCATTAAAGGGTAGAGCAGGGGAACAGGAAGGAAGAAAGGAAATCTCCAACCGTCCTTCCGTAGAGTCATAAAGTCTACCTTGTGTTGAGCTGCAGCTGCATACAGAGCAGCCCGGTGGAACCTCCACAATCCCACGCAACATATTCATTACAGCCACAAACCACCAAGTCAGCAGAACAGGAGAGCAGCGTTCAGTGAGAATGCAGCCATCTCCAGTGGCTCTGATTTCATGGTCAAAGCTGCATTTCCCCCATTGCGGAAAGCCGTCCTCCCCCTCCCCTAACCCCCACCCTTGTTTTTCCATTGTCCCTGCCATTTTATCCCTTAATATCGGCCCACGAATGTGACTGCGTGCAGAAAGTGGCCATCAGAGCTCTCTCTCTCTCTCTCTTTCTTTCACTGAGATACTAAGAGGAGAGGGATAGGGTTTCATCACCAGACAAGAGTGTGCCCTTAATGCGGCTTTATCCATGAGGAAAATCGCTCCACTATCTCTATAATATGAAGCAGTGTGATAATATGAGCTCCTCTCTGCTCCTTTGTCGGGATTTTAGATCAATGCCTTACAGCGCTCTGTCGTTCCATTTCAAGGTGGATAATGGCAGCATTTTAACAAACTCTGTCCCCCTGTCGACCATTTTTCCCGTCATGTTGTTCTGTGATCATTACCAGCATGTGTTGGTTTCATTTATTTAAATTTATTCATTGCTTTTTTCGTTGAAATGTAGGAAAAGGGGGCGACACGGTGGTGCGGTGGGTAGCACTGTTGCCTCACAGCAAGAAGGTCGCAGGTTCAAGACCCGCCTTGGGCCTGGGTCTGGGACCTTTCTGTGTGGAGTTTGCATGTTCTCCCCGTGTCTGCGTGGGTTTTCACCGGGTACTCCGGTTTCCTCCCACAATACAAAACATGCTCAGGTTAATTGGTAAACTCTAAATTGCCCATAGGTGTGAGTGTGAGAGTGAATGGTGTGTGAATGGTGTGTGTGCCCCACGATTGGCTGGCGACCATCTGGGGTGTATCCCTGCCTCTCGCCTTAACGCGCTGGGATAGGCTCCAGCAGACCCCTGCGACCCCGAAAGGGAATAAGCAGGATAGACAATGGATGGATGGATGGATGTAGGAAAAGTTGAAATAACTGAGTTGATTAATCGAAAAAGCATGGGAATATTGTAGTGACGGGCTGAATTCTGCAGTTTCCCTGGCTGAAAACTGTTTCTGTCTTTTAGTATCACCTCAGGGTCTGACTGGTTACATGTGTTGTGCAAGAGAAAACACAAATATATATATATATATATATATATATATATATGTATGCATGAAAAACCAGAAACAGAAAGACCACACAGCATCATGTATAGTATAAAAGCTTGATAGGATGCAATATGACATCTGACCTATTTTTATTAACAGCAAAAGCAACGTGCAGCGAAAACACGCTGTGTCTGATGAAACAACACCAAGACCAGCTATTGATTAAATCCCCTTTTCTGGGATCCCGTATTTATTGCTTTTATTACATGCTTTTCACGCTGTGCAGGTGCAACAAAATGACATTGTATAACCCCAAATCATCAACATATATATTGACTGGGGGGACAAAGAGTGTGGAAATATTGCTCCAATACTGTTGCTGCCCTGGCTACATTTCATAATAACGTTAATCCACAATCAGCATCACCCTCCACCCTAGAGCATCACAATAAAATAAGGAATATTGATGGCTGGGTTTAAAAGAAGGAGATAATCCATAGTAAATGCAGTAATACATAAATTAAAGGACTATAATACAGCTGTAGACGGAATCCCTCCCAATGTAACTTAATAAGTTGAAATAGAACAATGTGGTGACAGAGGATGTACATTAAGTCTCAGCACCACCATGAATGACTATGCAGGCCAGTGACCTGCTACTATATCACTGAGGACAAGGTCAGATTAGCAGCCCACACACTGGCCTTGGACTGAACTGATATTGAGACGTCACTAACGCCTGTGGAGCTCGTCTCGCTAACAATCAGACACACGGACGCACGCGTATATCAGGGCGCTCGCTGAGATGCCTGCGTGCACATGCGAGCGCACACTCATCGTGGCGTGTAATAGACGTGTGGGGGCTGCCGATCCAGAGGGGAGGTGAGGTAATGATGAAAAAAGCCTCCATGGCAGACAAAGAGACGTGAAGAGGCGAGGGCCTCTTCCCGTGATGAGCTGCTGACAGACAGAGGATAAGTTAGAGGAAACATGCTGCAGGACTGAAAAACTGTTTAGCTGAAATAAAGATATTTATTTAAGGCGTCAGACATAGAGCTTAAAGCGATAGAGGTTTAACTAACAGATATCACCACCAGGCTGGATCAGGATGCAGTTACCAACAATATATTATAGGGTGAATCAGTGGAGGCGATATATTATTACATTAGACCTGCTCACGTGAACCCAAAAATGTTTAAAACATGTGAAGAAAACATCAGACAGAACTGCACAGAGTGGGTAATTGTATCCACTAGAGAGATAATCATACAGTTAACATACTGTTCAATCAATCTGTGTCCTTGTTTTGTTATTAGGTGTTGTATTTTAATCAAAGCAGGACAAAGATGTAATGTTGGCAACTGCTGAACATCAATAATATCCACAAGAAAATCTTGTAATTGTTACAAATTGTGTTTGAAATGCAAATGTGAGCGCTATTATAAGACATGTATGACTTGATGAGGCCTCTTCTTTTAAGCCCTCTGAGAGTCCCTGCTGGATTTCTATTCTGTATTATCTATTATGTTTCTATTATGTGTATTATTAATTGCGTTATTTGTTCAGATTTTGGGTCTTTCATGTTTTTTTGTGGTTTGTTTTCTGGCAGCATCAAGTTTTGCAAGGTTGCGGATCTCAACAAACTGAGCTCTCACAGTGTTTAGAAGAACCTACGGTGGCTCTTGAGGGCCATTGTTTGCTTTGTCCTTTGGCAGGCTTCACCATTTTTTTTACTCAATGATCTACAATTTAAAAAATATATCTCTTCCATTTCTTCCACTAAATGTGGCTAATTACCTCACTTTCTTACACACACTTCCTTTAGGACATAATGCCATCCCCATTAGCTTTAGCTAATAAGAAAAACTCCACCTGTCCAGGTGTCAGAAGGTGTGTGTGTGTGTGTGTGTGTGTGTGAGCAAGGAAAAACAGCTCAGTAACTGAGCATCAGGCCAGTTCTGGGCCTAACTACAGCCGTGCAGCGCGGTCTACTTTTGGGTTGATTTTGCAGTCACGAACCCACAAAAATTTGCGGCTCCTTTTTTTTTCTGTCTCATACTGTAATCTTTTGGTTCTTGTATTTGTGAATGATCGCCCACATTTCCTAGAATAGCCTAACTGCAAACAGCTGTAACGTTACAGTCGTAGGTAGGAGGAAGCAACGGAGAACGCTGAACATGTTTCGTGCTTTCTCTGCGTTATTCGATACATTTGTGTGTGAGGAACTTGGTGCGTGGTCTTTTTAGATGGATTCCATCCTGCATGACTGTACGAAACCAACAGTCCTAGAAGGAGATATTGCTTTACAAAGGGATCAAAATCAATCAGTTCACAGTTGATATTTAAATACTCACTTCATTTCATATTTTTCCTGGGTTTTATTTGAAGTGATATCCCTAATAAGATAAATTTGTGGTTTTAAGAATCAAAGATAATCCCAATATACTAGTTTCACATTTTACTCATTCACGTTTCTCGTTGCAGCTCTAATATTAACGAGCCTCCGCTCTGATTGGCTGATTTGAACGACCTTCCTCTCCATCAAAAAGCAATCAAAAATCTCACCTTCCACGACACGGGACCTTTGAATAGCGGCTGCCTGTGTCTGTCTGATGAATGTGATGAACCCACTTCATGAGGGCTCAGCCAGTCAGAGGCTGTGACGCATCGATCTCAGACAGAGCTGCGATCGACTGGAACTGAAGCCAACAGACACACAGGAAGGTCCCTGAAGAGCCGCTGCCACTTTGCCTCTCAAACACATTACCATTGATTTTTTTCAGAGTTCTCTTGTCATCACAAAGCACACAGGTCGTAATTCAGGAGCCCAGACTGGATAAAGCTGACAGAGCGAACAAAGAAGGAGGAGAAATAAACTCCTGTACTGTAGAGCTAATTTTTATTTAATGAGTCTATTTGATTAAATAAAAGGTAAAATAACATAATAATATTTCAATAAAGAAACATTTGTCATCAGAGAATCACTACATCCAACTATCATGTTATGAAATAAGTCCTAAAAAGCTAGATAGATATATATTATAAGAAAAAAATAAAATGTATATATATATATATAGAGAGATCATTCCTTCTTGTTAGTGAAAATGGCTATCAAACTTCTTTTACTAATTTCATAATTCTATCCAGACTCTCAGTAACGTTTAATTGATTTGATAAAAAATATATAATAGAGATAATATAATAAATATAATAAAATAAATATGAAAAGTCTCGTAATGATATAAAATGATATATATTGGACTTAACCGTGGTAACATGCGCCTTTGAGAGATCAATGAATGCACCTTTCTTTCATTTAGTTTTTGATACTTTTAACATGATATATTTGCAATTTAAAGTAAAAAAAATGCAACTCGATGTAGTCTTACAGAGCTCCAGGAAGCAAAAGACTCTCTCAGGTTTTTGGTCATGACTCATTAATATTCATGAGCCTGTGCAGGCAGGGGCAGCTACTGAGTCACATCACAAAGTCAAAGTAAAGTAAAAGTGAGCCATGTAAGGGCCAAGTGTTTGATGCATGAGACAGCTTTTATATACATTATGGACCCTATCTAGAGTAAAAGAAAAAATGAAAGCGGCTAGTTGCATGATATGGAACTTTTATTAATATATAAACATAGACATATAAAACAAGTTAGACTGTTTTGTAAGAGATGTTGAAAAAAATGTCCAGCAAGAACCAATTATCTGCTTTTAAAATGGTGTGTGTGTGTGTTTGTGTGTGTGTGTGTGTGTGTGTGTGTGTGTATGTGTGTACAAGGACACAGACTGTGTTATGTGACCTCCCTGTGTAAATACAGATGGAATTTGCTGTGAACAAACTTGCACTTATAGAGAAATACCTGAGGGACAAACGTCATCTATATTCATCAATGGGGCAACTGCTAATAAGAAAAATAATCTCTTGTTTTTAATTACAAGATTGTGTGATTGCAAATATGAACGGTTAGACTATCCATGTTAATAGAAAGACTAAATAGTATTTTATATTGGAGCAGACAAGGCTTATTTACACTGTGAAGTCATAAATGTGGTATTTATTGATTGAAAAAACATAGACAAGAGGAGGCTAAACATGAATTGAACAGTGGCAACATGCACTGAGAATATTACTGTGACTAGATAATATTAAAGAACTGTATATACATATATATAAGAAAACAATCTGCTATATATAATAGGATTGTGTTATGTTCATTTGCATGACTGTGAACCATATTTACAGGATTTGCTAGAAAATGGAGAAACCTTGTATGAATTGTATATTAGAGAATGACCTGGGCACTGATACGGCCTGAGTGTACATCATCCACTGTAAATAAATAAATTAGAGACAGGAAATGGCTGATGATGAATCCTTGGAGGGAAAACGTAACCTTGCATTGCAAAGCCTCAGTATTCCCCTGACAGCGAAGCTCATGTTCAGCCCCTCTCCAGAAAATGCATTAGACGCAGATGATATCCTGAGCCCGGGCCTTCAATCTATCGCACACAACCACTAATCTGTTAATTGATCTGTCAAGAGAAAGGCGAGAGAGGGGGGGGATGTGTGGGGAGCGGGTGGAGGGGGGGGGAGATGCAGCCATGACATTACTGAGAAAATATATAATCTTTTATAACGGGTTCAGGGTCCTTGAGTGAATAAGTTGTTGTTGTCAGGAAGGCCGCTTTGAGAATTCATCCATCATGGTTTGTTGCATCTGAGTTGGGTTTTTTTTGTAATTTGAGCTGCTATTGTACAAAAAAGCTCTTAAACTCACTGTAAAACCTTAAATTGATTGCAACTAACTGGTAGTTTATCCAGAAAGTTACTGTAATGATTCATTAGAAGTACTGCACTTCTATTTACAATACTGTGTCTTCACTGTACAAAAAAAAAAAAAAAAAGTAAAATACTAGTATTGGGTGATTAATTGTATTGCAATACCACTGTGACTTACTACAGTAATACTTCACTACTGCCGTTTATTGTAAAATTTATAGTAACAATACTTTGTTTAATACAGTAAATAACTGCAGATTTCACAAAAAATTCTTTTAGTTTGTTGAAGATGTGATTCACCTCTTTATAATGAGGCTTTTTGGGGGCAAGTTACTTGAAAACCATCTCCACTCCTGTAAAACAGGCTGATAGTGGCTGCACACATCAAGGTGAGGAGTCACTTGTATAATTTAGTAATCACCTCAAATAATAATTGTGCGTTGATGTGAGTTTTACACAATAAAATCTCATTAGAGATTAGAAAGGCAATTCTTCATAGGAAATACAGGTATTGGATTTTCACAGTATATCTTACAGTACTGTACTGAGGCGATAAAGTAAAGTGGTTCTTAATTACTTGACAAAAAAAGTCTTACCACCTCTTTAAAAGCCAAACATTAATACAAGTTAGACCCTTTGTGATCAGGACAACAAATGATTTTAGATTTTCTGTCCAAAAAGAGATTCAAATCAAATACTCACATTTGACTGGAACACAGGTTAAATCATCAAACTTTGAGACTGTTTAAGGATTTTTGATTAATTTTGCTGATCTATATATAGAGTTAACAATCTAACCATTTTTATTAGAGATCTTTAATAATGTTGAAAAACAAACAAAAAGAGCTTCTCTCCAGAGACTGAAAACTGAGCCGTTCCTTAACAAACTACAGTAATCACTGGCCTTCAGGCTGAGGGACCATATGTCACCCAGTGCACTGAGGAATAATACTCTGTGTCAGACTTTGGATACACACTCAATACTGAAATAGGTCAGTTTATTGTTGGTTTGGGCCTGCATTTGAGATTTATTGACAAAAACAAAAATACTGCTTGCTAGGCCATACGCTTTAAAAGGTGAGATTGAAAGAAATGAAGTTAAAAAACAACTTTCAATGTCAAGCAAATATCAAGAAGCCCTTAAAGAGAAAAATCTGAACTCTATAACAAATGCAAACTTCAGCTGAGACTGAACATAGAGTGTTCTCCTATCAAGGCTTTTCATGAGATTGTGGAACCTTGTGGCAGGTAATATATTCTTCAAGGGACAAGAGCAGAGGACAGACACTGATGTTGACAGATAAGGAGCAATTTATTCCAAAGGTGTTCAATACAGAGGTGATCGGGCTCTGAGGTGAACACTGACCTCCTCCAAACCAGGAGATCCACTGATATTTAAAACATAAAAGAGAACAAAGACGTTCTTTTACTTTCAAGCTTTTTGGTTTATATTTATATATAGATATATATATTTTTTCATGAGCAGTTGGTGGCACACCTGTTATTTATTCAATATGTCCTGACGCCTTTACCTGCTCCTGATGATGGTTTTACACTGAAACCAAAAGGGCCTCTGCCCCTTTTTGGAGCATTATACTACTCTTTTAGTCTATTTTTCGACACTAATCTAAACAAAAAAAAAAAAAAAAATTTCTTCATGGACCGTGTTGTGTCATTATGCTGAAACAGGAAAAGCACTGTTGGAAGCACATTGTCTAAATACACATTGTCACCGTAGTGTAAAGATTTCCCTTTATTTGTATTATAGCACAAATCATAAAGCCAGCCTCATGCATAAATATATGATTATTTAGATTTATACAGATGGTGCATTTAAGAGAGAGACTGCATAATATTAAGCTCATTGTAGCTTGTTTCCACATGTCTGCATACTAGTGAGGATCCCAGAGCTTTGATCTGACTAAGCCCACCTGCTACCTAAACAGCCTGGCTATTTATCCGATGGGACCTGGATGAGAAGAAGAAGCCTCAGACGGGGGAGTGGAGGATGACAGCAGACATTATTTCACAGAGCGGATATAATGAATTCAAGAGTGTTTGGTGTTACGCAGCTTGTCAAACACTAAAGGGATTAAGGGCCCGATCAAGGCTGCAGGGTAGGTGATAAGAGTCATAAAAACAAGAACAAGAAGTGAGTCACACACTGTAATCCCTTCTACAGCGTTCTCACCGGCAGATATCTGAAGTGCTTCTGCTCCTGGGCTGCCAGCTTATTTGGACTTTTGGCAAAACATGTTTTAGTTTATGGTTGCCATTTACAGAAGGTAACATGCACTGGGACTGGGGGAAGTGAGGATACACAGTACAGCCCTAGATGTTGTTACCCACAGACTTTGCTGCGCCCTTTAAAATAAACTCTATTGCCAAAAGTGTTCACTCACCCATCCAAACAATCAGAATCAGACGTCACTTCAATCACTGCCATGTCCTCCAAACTTCATGTGGCCTTCACATCAGCTCAACAACAGAGCTCAGAGAGCTTCATGGGATGTGTGTTTCCACGGCCGAGCAGCTGCATCCAAGCTGCACATCACAGAGTCCATGGCGAAGTATCAATGCAGAGGTGAAAAGCAGGACACCACTGGACTCTAGTGGAGGCTGGAGTTCTGATGCATCATCCATCCTGGGCCAGGGGAACGCTACTTGTTGTGAGCGAATAGCGTATTTACATGTAGGCTGTTTCCTGACAAAACTACATTGTGAAGTACATTGATTTGTGAGTATTTAATTAGCTATACCAGCCAAAGAAATGACATTCCTGTTTGTTTTTCAGTCTCGCTCGGTGCATGGAAAGGTTGCTCTGTTGGTTCTAAAATATCTCAATATAAATGAATGCCATGAAATTTTATAGAAATGTTCATGGTCTCCAGAGAATGAATCCTACTGACTTTTTGGTGAGTTTCGGTTTTGTTTTGTCTTTTTCTCTAGCACTATCATAAAAACACATGCAAAAAACCATAACACAAATCTACAGCTTTTAACATAATAATCATAAATCACAAATATCACAAATATTATAACTTTACCATGAACTTAAATTCGTGTAACTGCAATAACTAACATTTGCAGGCGTTTAAATGCACCAACACTTGCTTAGTGTAAACGGGCAAAAACAGAAAATGTCTTTGGCTTTTGAAGACATTAAGAGTGATTTTTGAATTATATACATGATTTATTCCTTTTCTGGTAAGTTATTACAATTTTGAAATTTGAATATATTTAGCTTCCTGCCAATCTAAGAAATTTCTGCTTGTGGGATATTACATATTACATTTGTGGGGAAGATATTAGATTAGTGGGATTACTACATTCACATATGCAGAGTTGTATTAGGCTTGTGGTGATCTTGTTAGATTGGTGGAACTAACACACCACCATCTGGATCGTATTTGTGGTTTTTAATGGAAAAGTCTCAGTACTGGATGAATTATGATGAAATTGGTGGAGACAAGCATGGCCCTGGCAAAAATAGATTGCAGTAACCTAACTTTTTCACTACATTTGTGACCAAAATTGCTCCTATCAGCCCTACTGAATGTTGTGTTTAGCATGTACACTATTTGTTAATTCTCCTGTGACAGATAAGATATTTATAGCTACCAGACTCTCCTCCATTTCATTTGTACAGACTGTGATCACTGTAGCTAGAATGAATCCAGTCGGCAAAAACAGTTGATATATCACACTCCACTCTGCCCACTGTGTTCTTGTGTAAAGATGAATTATCGTGTGCACTACTTTCATTATGAATGATTGTCTAATTAAGTCAAACCATGTAATATATTGCTAGGATGGGGCGTGGAATCAGTGCACTGTGACAGCTTCCTACTGGAGCTTTGACAGCTGTGTGACCTTAAAAACTTAAAAAAAAAAAACATATGTAACATTTATGTTCCACCACTGCCCCCTAGTGGATATTAGGAGCCACTAGCGCACATGTAATACACCTATTGATCATTGTATAGCATCAATACTTAATTAAAAGATGTCCCCATGCAATCCCCATTTTAGTTTCCAGCCATGTCATTTCACTCTTTTCAAATAAGTCAAATCCGCTTTGGATAAAAGTTTAATTCACAAAAATACATTGACCAATATAATGAAAATGTACTAAAATGTACTTTAATAATCCATAAAAGCTGGAACATCATTGACAGAAAAACACAAGAAGCATTATTAGAGTTGGTTTAGTATAATATATTTCAGCTTCAAGAGACATAGAAATCAATCCTTATTTTCCCCCATATTTCTTCTATAAAAGACCCATTTTCTGAAGCATTATTATGCAAAAAATGGCATTAGAATATATTATGGGAGTTATGAAATCCCAGTGACTGAGTATAAAATTAAGTCACATCAGAGAGAGATATCTGCAGAAGAGAAGTCCATGAACAACAGGGCGAACAAAGGAAAAAAATTATAATAAAAATAATACATATTATAGACCTTGATCTATTATCACTGACATAACGGGCATGGAGAATAGGTGTATGGCTATAAAAAAATTCTCACTTTTCCACTTGATTTCACTTGAAAACATCTACACTTATTAACTGATGCATTTTTTCATGCTCATTTTTGAAGAATATTTATAATCATACAACTAAAAAGGAGGTCAACTTCCATGTCTTTCAAATACAATATTGATATTGAAATAATGAAAAATACTGAATCCAAGTTTTAACTATATTTTCCTTCTTAACGCTGTTATTTTCTTTGTGTTAAACTGTCTAAAAAAATGAAAATAAGGGGCTGCTCTCTGGCATATAAGCGGCTCATGGATACTTTCTTTTATACTTTTAGAGGCATTGCTGCGCTTTTCATCATCATCATCAGTTTGTGGTGTTTGTTGGTGCAGAAATGGAGACTGTCCGTTCAGGGTTCACACTGAAACTGAGACACAGAGGAAGGTCCTCAGAGGTAAGAGACCAGAGTCTTCTCTCTCTCTTTCACTGTCTTTCTTTCTTCCGCTCTCTTTTTTTTCTCCACATCTCTCTCTCTCTCTCTCGTAGATCATCCTCGTCTTTGATAGGAGCAGTTCAGTCAGCTGATTCACCGTTTATGGCTGATGGAGGGAGGGGGTGGGGCTGTTGGAATGCTGGCACGTTCCAATCAGGGCAACAGTTCTTCATTACAGCATTTCTGAAAGACAGCACAGCCAGTAAGTTGTCGTTTCAAAAGTCGTCATCATTGATGTTCTGATCCTCAACACAACACCCAAAACACCATCTACGAGTTCTCAGCGCCCTCTACTGGTCATTCAAACATCAGTTTGCTCAGACCTATCAGTAAGAGCAAAAACATTTATCTTCCTTGAAATAATCCCTCCCCTTTACTAATCAAGCTGATATTATCTAGTCTGAAAGCAGAAACCAAGGCCAGAAGAAGAATAAAAGAACACTATGTTCAAAGATGAAAGCTTAAGCTCACTCAAGCTTTATTCTGTTAAAAACATGTGGACAACATTTATATCTTCTAAGTTTGAAGGCTGTGATGTACTTTTCAGCAGCGTGCGTGAGGCAGAGCGTCAGGGGTTTTGAGCTCCACCACAGGATATCAGAACACAGCAGTAGGCCACATGGTACACGCTGAAGCAGATGGTGAAACACGTCCGTCTGGCAGCATTGTGGTTTTTCACTTCACTTCTGTGCTGCCAAATCTTAAGAGATCTTATTTCCTGCTCAGTGGCTCATTCGATTCTGAGAACATCTACTGTAGCACCTCAATTTCTCAGTTTGAAAAGCGCTGAGCAGACTAGCTAAAAAAGGTCCGAGCAGTTAAGGACGTATGACATCTGTAACGGCCTTCACCTCTGCTTTTAAACAACAGTGAAGCTTGCTGGAGGCTAAATAGAAAAAATGCTACCAATCATTGTATGGTGAGCGCATCAGTCCTTTATGTAGTGGTGTCTCATAGGAGAAAATGTGACTACTTCTAGAGGGAAACACTCAAGCGAGAGTCCAGTCAGCTAACATCTATATTTGACAGTTTAAACAGAGACCAATTAAAAGAACATTTGTACGAGGAACTAAATTGTGGGTCATGTTGCTATGATGGCTAAAAAAAACAAACATTCTTCTAAAGCTGCACACTAAAAGACCACAAAAACAGACACATCATCATTCAGTTAAAATCTATTAGAACAGTAAAAAAAAAGTAGGTCACCTGTTGCTTTACCTGCTACATAGATCTCTTGTCAAATCACTATGGTACACAAATCCTTAATTGTTTAAAAAGCTCCCACAAACCTTTCATGTAGCATGAAAGGACTTCATTAGTGAAATATATTTGGATATTTGGCACCTAAAGAATTACAATACTACCAAATCGTCAACCTCTTCCCAGGTTCTGTCCCCAGCAGATGCGGAGAGTAAAATAACACACCAAAGACTAAGACACAGATTCTTGGTTCATGGGGTCAGCAAGCTCCAAAATGGCCATGTTGCACAAAGTGAACTGTCCCATTAACTCTCTCTGTCTGGCCAGGCTGGTGCTGTAACCTCTCTCTCTGTCTGTCTGTCTGTCTGCGTCTCTGTCTGTCTCTCTCTCACTGTCCGGGCTGGTGCGTTGTGAGCAGTGGAACAGTGGAAGCTGTAATCCCATTAGTGTTGGTTCATGGGTCTGGCCAGCGTGTGAACGGTGGGGGGCAGACACCGCCCCGGGGCCTGCTGACAGAGGCCCCACTCTCACACACTCTGGACAGCTAAACTGACCAACACAGATGGATTCAGACGAGGAACGCAGTGGGTGGTTTAGCGACCCTGATGTCTGAGGCTGGGCACAATGGTACTGTCTGTTTCACTAATCCGTGGTTATCAGTAATATCAAACTTTTATTCCCCCTCAAACTGCCACGCCCCCTGCACTGCAAGTTAAAATAACAGAAGAAGGTCGATGTCAAATCTGGGCTGTGTTTTGCTGATTTGACAACAGCAAGATTTAGTCCCGACACCACTGCACAAAATGTGTCACTGTTTGAAAGACTTCCTGAAGGACTGCACGCACACACTGACATAGTCCAACCTAGCAGGTCTCACCTGCACAGTTAATATCTGCCTGTTTCTGCATTTTACTGCACTAACGGTCAGTACTATTTAAATGTTTCAGCTTTTACATTTTTGCACATTGCTGCTGACTACTTTCATTTTTCGGTTTTGTTTCTTTACTTTTGCTTCCTGTTTTTTCCCCTTCTCAATGCTGCAATTGTCACACATTCTTCATTCTGATACATAGGTGATCAATAGAGCGACAACACCAGATAACCAAGCACTGAGCCACACTCAGAGAAGCAATCCCTGTTTGGGTCCAGTCAAGTCTTCTATGTGGAAATATACATATATATAAGAGTAATATCAAATAGGTCAGATTGTAGTAAGAAGGGGCACATCAGCAATGTTGACACTAGCAATATTATATATTTATTATGAGTAAATCAGATTGACAAGAGCTGTGACACAGGTACACAAAGGAGTAGACTGCCCATCTTTACAGCTTAAGCACTTGCACACTATATTAGCATTGTTACGTTAACCTGCCCACTTTCTTAATGATAAGAAACATAAAAAGATAAAAGGAAAATGCATTATACAAATACTTCTTCCAAGTCTCCCCACTCAATCTGCCACCCATTAGTCTCACTGCTCAAATGCAGCGGATGTCTGAAGACTGCAGAATAAAAATCTGGGCTGCAACGGTCTCCACAGATTAGAATCATCAACAAAGAGGACCTGCTAACATATATAAGTGTTAAGTTGACTGTTTGGAAAGACTGGGGCCCAATTTTGTAATCTCCATATGAGGGTGGATAACCAGCATCCAGCAACCAGCACCAAGATTTCTCTAGATATCATCAACTGACTGAGCTTGAACTCATCTTGTAACAGAAACTTTCCACAACGGGATGGAAACACATTTTAGTGTGTCACAGTGAACATGAACTCAGACCTTAAGAGCAGGTTTGGTCATTGTTACCAGCAGCTGAAATGCAGAGTTTGCATTAGGCAATAGGGCTATTTATACTGTGGGAGGGTAAACTATTGTCTCACTATGGAGATTTTGCTTCACCACTTTACTAAGGGAGCTACGCCTTTAATATTACTGGCTGATGAAGGCTTTCATATGCAGTGTTGAATATCAATAAGCAGAGGTACTTTATTGTAATTTTAGCAATTCAGGAACTTTACATTGATGGTATTTTCTAGATGACAAAAAGATATGTATATATAAAAACATTCAGTTCTATACATTCATTCAAAAGTTTCTCAGTCAAATTTTTCAGAAAACTAACTGCATCACATTTTATAATGGGAGGAAGTTTAAGTATGACTCCAAATATAATAACATACATGAAATAAGTCTGAATTTATTCTACAATTTATTTAATGAATTTAATAATATTCTAGTCAACTGAGCGTGACTGTTTTAGACTTCCTCATAACCAGTAACCGGCCAAACTTGAAAAAAAAAGCAAAAGCTGTGAAAAAAAAGAAGAACCGATACTGATTTTCCTGGGAAATGAAAACCTGATGACCATTTAGGATTTCCTCAGACATATCCAGCTGCTGCAGTCTGCTGAGGTCTAGATTTAAATCCGGCCATTATACAGTGACTCATTCATTCAACAACAATGAGGACAGAAAAAAATGGTAATGAAAGCACTTCACGCTTTTGAAGGCTGACTCAGGGATGTTGGCCTGTCCGACCCATTTATACGAAGTTTAACACAGCAGCATTACATGAATGTTTTTCCTCGTCACAGGATGCTAAGCGTTCAAAGTAAAAAACTTTGAACGAGAACATGCTGTTTAACTAATTTATTGTCACATGGTATACATCATTAATCAACTTTTACCCAGGCTACAGAACAGTCATGGGTCCAGTTTGATAAATATAAATCAGGTATTAAAAGGAGGTGAGGAAAGTTTTCTTTCTATAACAGCAAACGGTATTTGCTATTTATGTAACTTCTACTTCTCCCGCTCATTGTGCTGTCTGTCTTCCCCAGTGCTGCCTGGGGGGGGCTCTCTCTCTCTCTCTGAATTCTTCCATTAACATCTTCCAAGACTTCCCCTTCAGCTTCTTCGGGATCTTTTCCTTATGTTCTTAGTGACCTCAAACCACTGACACTATTAGGCTGTATAAATGAACTCCACTTCAGGCAACCAGACCCATAACGGTCTGTGATGAAGGATAAACTGTAACCGATGTAAGCGTCATCTTAAAAAACACAGGTGGGAGATTTAAGCCATTATGTAACACAGGTTAATTTAACCTGACAGTTGCCTGTGCATCACAACTTCATGAATACACACGTCTGTGTATAACAACTGTTATTTGTTATATAATTAATGAGACACACACACACCTGGCTCAGAGCTGCTGCAGGGGCTGGAGGGGTAAAGGGGGTCTTTAAAGCAGGACACAGTTGGATTTCTTTTTTGCCTTCTTCTTTTCCACTGGCGTTTTCCTATTTATCTGTCTGACCAGGTCATAGAAGATCTAAGACAGAACAGAGAAGACATTTAGAACAGTAAAACCAGCTCTCTTCTTTTATGGAATGGCAGACTAACACAATGCAGCACGCTTCATCTGTAAATGCATTCATGTCACCATAACAATTAGAAATCTAGGTCACCATTTCAAGTCATTCCCGGACAAATCAATGCATTTCTGTGTCTAGCGTTGAATGATGGTTGGTTTACAATACAGGCAGGATAACCAGCGGTTTGTTTCAGTGTCGACTCACATCAAGGACGTTGATCTTTGACTTAGCAGAGGACTCTAAAAAGGCACAGTGGTTCCACTGTCTGGCCAGATTCTGGCCCTGCTCCTTCCCCACCACACGCTCATCCTCCAAGTCGCACTTGTTCCCCACCAAGATCATTGGCACCTGAGGAAAAATGACAGAACAATGGGTATACAAGTCCCCTCTGTTTATGAATCAAAATGTAGTAATCCTTGCAATATTCTTTAATTAATTTATTTATTTCTACACTTAAAAAAGATTTCATACAACTGTGAAAACAAAATTATTATCAGGACGTCCAAGAAGAAAAACAAAATGGATTTGGACCCATGAAATTGCTGATCAAATGTATCTGGCATTTATGGTTTGTCTGAAGTCCATATTTTTATGTACAACCATAAAAATATAGAAGTGGAAGATAAGAGGGAGATAAAGCAGACAGTAGAAAGGATAATAGAGAAAGGTATGAAGAAAATAGGAAATGATGGAAATTGAGAGTTGAGGATAATACAAACAGGATAGTTATGGCTGGGTACCATTTGAAAAGTTCTTGAAAAAAATAAAAATTCCAAAACAATATGATTAAATACAAATTTAAATGACCAAGACATTCTTAGAACAATAAATAAGCCAAAAATCTCATGCATCAGCAAGTCCATTGCATTCACTTGTATTATAGTTTAACTTTTTTCCCAGTTTTTTCTGTGGTGAAAGTGGTGCATCAATAACATACGATAAAAACATAGCAAGCATATTAGATGTATACTGATAAAGGGTGTCCTTTTCCTTATAAACATTTATAATAGTATTTTCGTCTTTTTTTTTTCCTTTAGTGATAATACAGTCGAAAGAGACAGAGAAGGGGCCTCTATATACAGGAAGTTGCTCTACCCACTGCTGCACCACTTGCCACGCCATACAGTTTGAGTTTTTTTATACTTTGAAAGTCATCCTGTAGTGACAGCTTTATATATTCACAGCACAATTAAAAGCCTCAAAACGGCTAAAACACAATTAATTATTGCTTCAAAAATAATAATTATAGGTAACACAAAGGCGAGAAAAAAGCATATTTTAAACTGTCTGGTTGTTTTTGTTTTAGTTTCTTAAGAAAAGACATACTCTCTTGAATGTGACCAAGAATAAAACCGCTGAGAAGAAGTACAGCTGCTTTTGGGAAACTCCAAAATATTCAATACTTCTTCTTTCTCACAACAATCAAGGTTGAAAAAACACTCTGAGGAAGAGCGAAACATTCTGGGCAAAACTTCGGGCCTAACTGTCACAGTGGGCAGAGCCGGGGAGTCAGGGTGTCGGGATGCGTCTCATCCTGCCTGCTGTTTCCTGACCAGCTATCTAGGGACCATGTTGGCCCGGAGGAAGTAATGGCAGCCCCGCCCAGCCGGGATAACATCGCTTTCCTTCCTGAATGTTTTCAAACATTTCAGCCGAATTCCTTGCTCTGACTGGATTACATGATAGTGTAAGCCTGCGTGCGTGTATGTATCAGAGTTTGTGCACAGGCATGCAGTGCATTTAACCTTATCTATGAGTATATCCCGATCTAAAACTGTATGGCAATAGACACAAAGCTTCAAGATGTGACAGAATTTGTAGGAAGAGTCCCAGAGTCTCGAAAAGTTTACAGGATATTTGTGTTTACTGTACAACTTAGTAAGCAAAAGACATAGTCAACTAGTGGAAAATTCTGCAAGCAGCACAACAGGCGCCAATAATATATCAGCTAGGGAAATCTATTTGTGGTGGGCCTGCACCAAATAAATCTATGCATGGGAAATCCTGCCTTAGTTCCACCAGATGTGTTTTGTGGATCTGGAAAAACTGGCCATTTGTAAGCAGTATGGTAGCAGCCTAACATGTGCTAGCTTGCAGACACTTCAGAGCTTCTCTGACCCGCAAGGCTACTGTTCAGAGGTTGCTTTTTGACAGCAGCATGGCCACGTTCCTTAAGAAAACCTATCGATTGAATATTCTGGGGGCCCTCTATTCTTTTCTCTCTTGGCTGTGGGGCAGACGACCGGAAACTGGGATGTTTGTAATAACCCCATGGAGGTTGCTGCTTGATGTTTGATATCCAAACAAGCCCTCGGACTGGACTGCTGAACGTAATTTCTCCCAGGGGTCCTGGGAGAACCAGTGGAATGCCCTCCTAACACAAACTCTGAGCCAAGCTGGGATGAAAAGGATGGAGAGAGAGAGAGAGGGAGAGATGGACGGATGGAGGTATGCAGGGAAGAAAAAATTTTCAGTGTCAGCAGCACACAGGCAGCATTAGCCTACTTGAAGAATCCACACAGCCCACAGAGAGTCTGCCTGTTCAGACACTGTTAACATGCTACAGACAGGTCCTATCCCGCCCCCAATGGCATGCTAGAGATTGGATTGCAGGGAACACAGAACAGGGGAGTATAGAGTTGCTTGAATGAATGGAGTCAAATGGGAGCGGTGAGTCACAAGCATGGAGTCAGGCATTAGTACCATCCTAGTCACACAGCCAGAGACAGAGATGGCTCGGAAAAGTCATGAGACCTCTCTTACATAAGAAGCGTGGAAGGGGAAGTGCGCTTTTAATACACTGGGGACTGCTCTCTTACTTTATTCTTCACTCCTAATGACTGTTTTAGGGGGATGGAATTCAGCCCTCCTGTGTTCAACGCACGGTCATTAAAACCCCTTTTTAATTGAGCCTGCCAATATTAAGTGTGTCTGTACATTTTGCCAGCTTTGTGGTAAATGGTGCGTGGCAGCGCCGAGAATGAAAACAGCTGCAGCAGCAGCAGCAACTAGAATGTCTGCTTTAGCTCTGCAATGGTTAAAAAGATTTCTCCAAATAAAAAATCTGCGCTTGTGGATGAAAAAAGAAGGAAACATGTTAAGCATTTCCTTTGGTTGTGCATTCCTGTAAGCGGCAAAGATAAACAGATGTCACGGCCTTCATAGGTAAAGACTTAAATTCCCGGTGAACTGATAACTGACAGAGTGGACATAATAGTCCGATAAGCACAATTGTTAAGATTGGGGGAAACATTCGGGGGGAGCACAGTTCCAGGAGAGGGACGTCAACTGTTTCCTTGCCTGTTGAGGAGCCAGTGATCCTGCAATCCATCTGTTAGCCTGAGGCTAACCTCAGTTCCCTAACCACAGAGGCTCTAATGAAGTACCACAGCCTCACGATCCAGTGTGTTTTTGATGAGCTGAGGCTTTCCTTGCACATCATCCCTGACAGTCCAATCACGGGCACAGAGTGCCAAACCACAGTAAGACCACAAGTCGGGCCATAGAGAAGAGGTGGAACTCAGGAACAGGCACTGAAAAGGCCAGTCAAAACAAAAAGTAGAAGAGTATATTGTCACAGATGTAGAGGAGGCTGAGACCGAAGTATGGACAGAGCAGTATAAAACTTCTGTGCCATGCTGGGGAGAGGCTTCATTGATGATGGGAAACAGGGAGCAGGAGAGGGAGAAGGAAACCGTGGAAGAGAGGGTTATGGTAACATGCATTCCCGTTAGAGATCACCAAAAAAGGGCATCCTAGATCCTGCTGACGCACTATCTGCCCCAACAGAAAGGGGATGCAGGGCTTACTCACTCCAACTGCCTCACAATATACCAGAGATACAGAAAACTGGAAATGTGCTGCAGACAAACAGAAAACTAGGAAAATAACAAAATGACACATCTGATCTGCTTCTTCTTTTTTTTTTTTTAATCAGAATAGTTGCAGTTCCAAGCCGGGGGGGTGGATTTGAGGGGAAAACCAAATATGAGTGTATGCACTTAAAGCAAAATTAAAAGGCTTGAACATCCCTCAGTGGGACAAAGACCTTCCCTGCATTTTAGCATTTTATTGGAACCAACAATAGAAAGACCATTGCCTAAGAGGGGACTACTGCTCTGTGTCCATGTTTAAACACAGATGAAGTAATCAAACCGCAGGGACATGCACTGCACTAATATTTTGTGATGCTAGGCTACGCACGGGACACAAGTTTCACTAAGTGCTTTTTCATCGTTGTCACTTTACAGACAACACAGCGATTACTACCTGCAAGTCAAGGTTATACAAAATTGTAATTAACTGTAATAAGATGCAGTGATTATAGTGCTGAATGGTATCCATAGCAACATTACAGGTCACTGAACAATGTGGGTGGCTGAGAACAAAAAAGCAAATTTAACTGATTTGTTCTCTTTTTCTACTATATCTGTTGACAACAGTCCTTTTTATTTTTTACAACATAAAATAAAAGTTTAATATTAGAATGCAATAGATCTGATCTAAGCCTACATGCACATTTACTTACATCCTCTGTGTCCTTTACTCGTAGAATCTGTTCTCTCAGGTCCTGGAGGTCGTTGAAGGTGGACTGTGCTGTGATGGAATATACCAGGGCAAAGCCTTGGCCGTTCTTCATGTACAAGTCCCTCATTGCTGTGAACTGCTCCTACACGGGGGGGAAATGAAGAGGGGGACAGGAAATAAGACCTGTCATATTCTTACTGGCATTTCATATTGTTCATATATCATTTAATAGTTAGTATTAAAACATTTATTCAGATGAGTCCCATTAAAGGATTCTAATTTTCAAGACCTGATTAACATGTAATACAAGCAAAAACAATAAAAACATTTTTCTGACAGCTTGTTAGTAAATTGCTGACAGTTATAAAATTCTGTTTTTGAAACACTCTGCTGCTTGTTCCATGTGTCTGGAGTGCAAAATCTAAAAGAAGCCTCACCAAGTTCCAAGAGTTTACTTTGGATACATTAGGTGTGAGCCAGTCATTTGATCTTAATTGGTAACTCCCTATTTCGTTATCCAGAAGAGATTTAGGATAAGGTGATATTTTACCAATAAGGGCTTTGATGACATAAATGCTAATGTGTGTCGCATCTCAGATAGATCTCCGTCCAACCACCCAAATGTCAACAGAATGCTGTTACATTAATTGCCTCATCTACCTGCTTTCATATAGTGCAATATCAAAATATCTGGTGGAACCAAAGGATTTGTGTCTGTGGATTTCCCCACAGAAAACTCACAGCATTGTGCAATGTGGCTCGACTATGAGCATCAGCTAAAAGCAAGTATGAACATGCATGTTGCTCATTCATCATCAACTCATGTACTGTGTATACATAGAAGTATGCCCACATTCTTCTAGCTTACTTGTGCTGGACAAAAATGAGAACTTATCATACATGAACAAGAGTCTACAGCACATTAGTACTTGAGGGTGTAGTGATGGTTTGTTACACATAATCATCTTAGAAGTCGTCCATGAAAAAGATTTAGTATTTTCAAAACATACTTAGCAGGTGACTGGATGAACTATGTGTCTATCACTGTCTATTACAGACTCAGCGAGACGTCATCTTGTGATCACGAGATCATGCGAGGCGCTGATTGGTCTTAACCACCATGCTTCTGACACAAACATATAACGCCTATAGAGATGGATTCTCACTGATCTTGCGAATCCAGTGTTCTCGCAAGGTAATCACAGTGGTGCTTTGCGCTAACTATGAACGTATCTTATTTTAGTGATTTAACACGCTTGGCTAATTAAGACTTATCACAAATTCGAGTTGAGGGCAGTAAAGATACCACAAACGTAAACTTCATGGTTGTGCTAGAGGAAAACTTCAGAGGGTTCATCATCTCACCACCATGGATATCTGTACTAAATATAATCTTAATCCATCCAATGGTTGTCGAGCTATTTCAGTCTGGACCAAAGTGGCAGACCGACTGACACCGCCATCTCTAGAGCCACTAGCATGACAGGAAAAATAACACATCATAGCATGCAAAAAAAGGTATGGCATGCAGCAATTATGTGTGTCAGGTCATGACTGAATGGCATCTTAGCTGATAAAATATTTTAATGCAATTCCAGCTAATCTAATCATCAATGACTTTTCTGGTTGCTGTAAGTTTTCTAAAGTTTGAAACCTGAGATTTTAGCAGGTTCCCATCGCTTATGATTTCAATGTTCTATACTGGGACTCAGGAACATTTGTACATAGCAATCCTAGGTATCAACAGAGATCTCAGTGGCATGGAGTTCACTTACTGTGCCCGCTGTGTCAAGAATTTCAAGCATACATTGCTGCCCATCTACCTCCACTTGCTGTAAGAGAAGCACAAGTAGTTTATAAAGTTGGTACAAAAAATATAAAGCTCAATTTCAGTTCAATGGTCAGACATTCTGTACCTAAAACCTGCATGCAACAAAGAGCATCAGGGAAACATCAGAGGAAAAACATTTAAACAGATGATGATAATATATTTAGAGGAGGGGAAAAAAAAGAAAAACTGAACTTAGAGACACAGAGGGATGATGGAAGTTACACTAGAGAAATCAAGAGTACAATATAATGACGTGAACCTGCAGAGCAGCTGCTAGCAATCAGCTCATTCCAATCCAGCAACTCTGTGCTGCTTCCCCCCAGCCCCATGGGACACTCACCTTTCTGTACGAGTCTTCTATTGTAGGGTCATATTTTTCCACAAAGATTCCCTGTACAAACTGAACTGTCTGTAAGAGAAGACATAGAGCAACCCAATATCAGATCAATGTGACCTGTCGAGACACAAGAACAAACAAAAGGACCGGCTCTCCTCACCATGCTTCGACCATCAGCTACAGTTACCAAAATGACTCACAGCATGTTGAGGAAAAGGGAAATTATATTTTTGATGTCACATACATTCAAAAAGTCTATCTTTTGACTATGCTGAATAAAGCATTTGCTTATTGGCAGCTTTACATTATAGGTAGACCGAGTTCATCTGATAACATCTTGATCTTAAATACTGTATGTCAACCTGCCAATTTGAGGAACCTGATTGACACCTTCAAGTTACTTAAGCAACACATACAGCATTTTCATGTAGATTTTTTTTTCCTGAAAAGCCAAGGTGACAAATTGCATGAATTACAAGTAATTTTTTTTTTACTGTCAACATACGTTTAATACCTACATTTACACCTTATGGCAAATATAGAAAGACTAGGAGCTACAGACACAAAACAACGAGCCAGCAGAAGACAAAGCTATTTTTTGATTGAACTGTGTGACACTGGCTTTGACTTCACTAAGCCTGAACACTTGTCAGGAAACATGAGTGCGCTAGCTATAAATAGTCAAAGCAGAAAGCAAATGTATTTAAAGAAAAGAGGGAAAAGGGTAGTTTCATATGGTATCTGTAGCTTCTTATGACAAAGATCATCTTTTTCTAATTTGCCATTGACATTTCGCTGACAGTTATCTAACATAAGTCTTGAGGAAACACACTGCTGAGGTGTCAGATAGGGGGTGGGTGGGGGCAGGAAGTGGGTCAGTAGGGAATACTCACCAGAGCGGACTTGCCCACACCTCCAGAACCTAACACCACTAGCTTGTATTCACGCATGGCGGGATCGCTTCACCAGACAGCCAAAAAGTCTGCACTGGACAAACAGGGACCGACGCAGAATGGGACAAATTGAGAAAGGTGCCAAAAAAAAGAAAGAGAGAGAGAGAGAGAGACAGAATTAAAATCAGCTAAAAGCAACTTTCTTCTCAAGCAAAACAAAAAGAATTTGTCCCTGAATTTTCTCCACTCCAGAAAGGAAGGATTCTAGTCATTCCTGGAGGTTATGGACAAGAGGCAGCACAACAATGGAGGGAACACCCATAAGTGGAGCTGCTTCAGGGTGGAGGAGGTAAAGAGTATGTGACCCCTCTCTAACGCAAACCAGCTGTGGCAAGTATGAGTGGAGAGGGAACTGAAGGGGAGATGATACACAGATCTGGCAGATATTCTTATTAATGACACAATCATCTGGCTTTCACACACCAAAACACACCCTGCTGTCGGAGGTTTTAGTTGCACACTCATTTTTTGTGTCTTTTTTTGACAAATGACAAAAAACAGCTGAGGGAAGTGAAGGCTACGATGAGGAGGAAACTGAAATCACTGCAATATCCCTTTAAGGGATGTGGAGGCTTCGAAACTGTTGGCACACGTTGTGGCATAAAGTGAGTTGGGTTAGCCAACTGGGTCACTACAAGTTGGGCTACACAGACACTGCTACACTGAGGTTTGGTTGGATCTGGGTGAAGTGGGGGAGATTTCCTGAGTCTACGTCCACTTTCTGACTTCATTTTATTTATGTAGAACATATTGTCTTATCATCTGGAGAAGATGAATTAAGGCTACAAAATGTCCACCATGCCAGAAAAACAAGAAAGAAAAAACACTGGTTTCCATTTCTGTGAGAATTTATTTTTTTTAGATTTTTAAATGTAGTAACAACTGCATAAGTAAACATATATAATAGGAACATATTATCAAACCCAAAAATAAAAACTATAGGGTTTTCACTGACAAATAGTGTTGAGATTATATAACCCTTCTTGACATAATCAATGCTGGTAAATGAAATCTAAATACTAAATCACAATAAAGACTCAAGTATGAATATTGTTTTGAGAGCTACAGTATATGGGAAGTGCCATTATTATATCAAACGGTACCATATTTTTTTCCAATATTGCTAAAAAGATGTAAATCTGCATTAAACAGGTTTCTTTGAGTACACATCAGCTAACTTATGTTTCAAAAGTATCTGGGTCCCCAATGAGATCCTAAAACTTTTGGGTAATGGGTTAAAAAGTGCAGCTTGTTGGCAAAACAACCATTAAAATCAGGTACCAATGAAGGCAGTACAGCTTGAAAACAAAACCTATTTGCAAAGCATCAAAAGCTAAATCGCCAGGCACACTGGGAAACAAATGATCCTACTCCTACACTGTTCTTTTTACAGCACACTCCACTCAGGGGGGTGGACAATGGAGTAAGGACCTCCAACTTCAATAACAAGCAGTGACCATGTGGAATATGAAGCCCAGAACTGTGAATAATTAATATTCACTAATCCACTACACACAAAGAGAAGTTCTCCTTGCATGATTAGGGAGAAAGAACAGGGCTGCCCCAGAGCTATGCAAACACTCAGCGCTGCAACTCTCATGTAAACATTCATCCAGAGTCAAGTGCATGCACAGTGTCACATATACAATGCCGTGCAGACAATGTCACACTTAGATTTAGGCTAGGCCTCGCTTGTCAGATATCTGCATGTCATGTTTCTTGCACTGTGCACTGAGCCCTGCTAAGACAGATGACATCAGGAACGCGCTCTGTGACAGTGGCTGTTAAAAGTATAGGACTGCTTCAGGAGCTTGTTATAGAGGACGTTTGCTCCTCCAAGAAAATGCAGTCAAATTATATTTGTTCCCTCCCATCCTTAAAACCTACAGATTTGACATATGGCAAAGTCAACAGGGAAACGCTGCAATGGACGATGGTGTTGTCTGCTCGAGACGAGCTGCAGCTCCTGTACTCATAGCGCCAACAGAGAACTACACTTATTAGGTTACTGTAAGCATGGGGAAAAAACTAAACTAAACCTAACACACCTTCTTCACGGCAGCCATATTGACATGCAATAGTAGGTGAACACAGGTGTTACTAAATATACAAGCTAAAGTTCCATTTTATTCAGGTCAAACAGAGTCAGGGTGCTGCTATTGGGCAGTTTGAATCAATCACTGGAAAAGTTCAGCTACACTAAATGGAACAAAACCTTAATTAGTTTAAGTATCATCAGTAATCTGTATCTACCTACTATCGCTGGTCCATATGGCTGCAGTGAAAAAAGGTCTATTAAATCTGTGCTAAAGTTTAAATAACACTATATATGATAATACGATGGTAGAGTGGAAGCTGTAGTGGATGATGAGTGTTGGTCGTCGTTACGGGTAAAGATGGCATCGCATGTCAAGGATAGTTTCAGATATGATTCATTCCAGCATAAGAAAGTGAAGTGAAAATGTTGCTTAAAACATTCCATCTGTGCTGAGGTCAGCAAAAAAAGACAGTAATGTTGTGTAATTTAGTTTTGAATCCATTGATTTATATTTAAAATTAGTTTTAAATCATTTACATAACTTGAGCCATTTACTTACTTTAAAGCTTTATAAGCTCCACCCCAAATAATACATTTTTTTCAATTCATCTGTATGTCATACAAGGACTAGAGATATATAAAAGGTGCCCGGAAATAGAAACAATCCTGTTTTGCAGTTATAAAACATTACTGAGCATTAAGCCACTTAGTGCAAGATCATAAGTACATAATAATACGCTCGAGTAGAAGTGAAGGACAAAGTTTTTCTCAGCTCAAGTGTGTTAATTCACGATCTCAAGAACGGCAAAGTGACTGTGTTCGTCGCTTGCCAAGACACAAATACCACCCTGTCCAACACTGGTCCAGGCTCAAACCAATTCAGGCAATAACACCTGTCTCATATTGCTTTTCTTCTTTTCTACAAAAGACGAAAAACAAAATACGAGAGACGACTGAACGCTCTCAGTCCAACACCTTGTGTGCATAGGAACTTTCATACCAGGAACACTACACACAGCGCTGTTCAGTCTCTCCACAGATGCTCACCCAGGACCAACGCACACAAACACACGAGGCCATTTAAGGACATCTCCCCATTAAAACCAAACCTCTCCCTTTTTCCACTGCCCTCGACTACAAACTGTCATTCCCAACAAAACAAACACCCCGCTGCTTTGCTCTCGTAGTAACCCCAGCAAATAAGGAGTGAGGGAAAGCCACATGCCACAGAAAACATGTTCCATCATGACATCACTGCATCACTTACCCTCTACGGCCAAAGGTATGTATCCATCTAAGGCTGCGAGTTGGACGAGGCAGCGCCGCTAGCGGGCCTGCTGCGAATGTGGGGCTGAATGAAGTATGGCTCAAACTAAACAAAACTGAAAATTAGAGAGCGGGCAGTCCTGCAGCTAAACAACAACATTCACCATTTCCTGGTCTGGTGAGACCAATGGGACAGCAATGAAGCTGTCACGATGACTGACTCAGCAGGGAGGGATGATTGATAGGCGCCTTATGTCTCTTCCACCCAGTGCGGATGATGAGAATGCCCACATCCGTTGGTTAAACAGCATGATATCGACTCTTCTGCCGGCTTCTTATTTGCTTGCTCACTGACCTACATGACAATTACAGGAGATACACTGATAATAAAAAAACAGCAATATCCACTTGAGGTTTGGGGGCAGAAAAACAGGGTGAGATAATAGTTATTCTGGTGGAATGTCTTTTTTTTTTAATGTTGATAAGCTGCTGCATACTCATTACCTCCACCACAACCGCACTTTTCTGTTCACACCAGGCTTAGCGAAAAAACCCACTAACTTCAAAAGAAAACTAAAAAACTACTGACAGCAGAAAACCTTTTCAAAAAGAGCTTTAGAAGAAAAAAAATGACAGCACTCCACAGCTTACATATATCCCAGTAGTGTTGACATTTTCCTGGAAAGAAATATGTAATCTGTAAGATTTGAGACCATTTATTTAAATCAGTTAGCTGTGTTTAGCCCAGTTGCTTACAAGTAACTCTTTTGACACTACAATGACCTGGATAAGTGAGAATCTACACAGACATCTTAGCTGTGTTTAGTCAAAAAGCAGCTGCTGAATTTCCAAGGAAATTTATAAAGAAAGTTTGCAAAATTGAACCCAAATTAAAAAGTGGAGTATTTATGCATACATAACGCAAATTACATCTAATTATCAATTAATAGAACCTTTATTCTTTATACAGGTTTAATCACCTGCAGAAATGTTTGGCAAATTTGGCTAATCATTAGTAGTAAAATACATTAGGTTACAAAATCTGTGCAATTAATTGTGATTAATGAACTGTGTATACATTTAAACAGTCTCTACTTTACCTATAATTGAAGCCAAATAATATTTTTCCATGGAAACTTCTAAGGAAGTTACAGTTAAAGACTTGTATAATAGTATTATAAAACTATTTTCTTATGCGTTCAGAAAAATCACACATTACAGAAATACAAACCATAAAATTAAACAATAACAAAGACACAGATTATGAGGGAAGGATGGTAATGATGAAAATATGTATAACGAATAAGGAAAACTAAAAAAATAAATTTATATTAACTGATTACATAAATATCAATTCATTGGATACACTTAAAGTAAATAATTAAAGTCACTGGTGAGTCATTCATGTTATCATAAGACTCATTATAGATAGGAACGCTTGATATTTACATATAAGGGCTGATTATTTTATGTGTTATATCACTCTACTATGATTCATGGAATCAAGACTTCTGAATAATAAGGGAGTTTTTGATGTCAAACTCAAAAAAAAAAGAAAAGCTGAGCACTATGACAGTTGTGTCTCTCTCTCTGACAACAGGTTCTTAACTTGTTCACAATCAGCTCTTTCACAAATCCTACCCAAGAAGAAGTAGCATAGTTCTTGCATCTCTTTTGAGGCCACTGCAACCCCAAAAATGCCCATGTGAGTCAGAGCAAAACTGCAACCACGCACACAAAACTTTGTTCTGACATTTATTATGACAAAGATCTGTAACTGACAAACACCATCAGTCGTACGCATCTGTGTAGTGCAGAGGCCTTGACCTGTAACCACATCCTCTTTCCAGAGCGCAAGAAGGCTTCATGCTGATAGGATGGAAAAGGAGTAGCTACCTACTAAAATAGCCTCTTCCAGTCTCTGTTCCTGTTCAAGACTCCAGACAGCAGGCTGGTTTGGAGGGAATTGAGGTGGGGGGCTTATAGCCGGTATCTCATCCTCAAACCTGAGCTGGTTAGAGATTCAGGGCACAAGATGAGGCAAATGCGTCTTTTTAGTCAACACAACGATGGAAAGGGGCACCTATTAGAGGCAGAGACAGCCCTCGATCTGCAGGATTCTCCAGTGTACTTGGTAAATGTGATCATCTATTATTAATAAACCTGCTGTGTGTTTGTAGTCGGAGGGATGGAGTACACACCTTTCCTGTTTCACCTCACTCTCCCTGCAGCATAAAAATAACCTGCAACAGGCTGCCGCGTAAAACTTGAGGAGCCCAAGAGGAGCAAGTCGTTTGAGCTCTGTTGGCAGTGAATGACTAAGTGCTCAGATCCTTTACTTGTGTAAAATTAAAATTAGAACTGTTGTCAAAAATGCTTTTAACAAATAGCGGTCGTGAATTCTAAATTTTACTTAAGGAACATAAGTACGTAAGTACACAAGTATAATCATTATTAAATGTACTTAAATGAAAAGAACTCATTATGCAGACTGTGTTATATAATTAATGTAGCATTACTTGTTTTAACGACTAAAAACACTTTACTTCATTTATGTAGAGCTAATTCTAGATACTTTGGTTAGTTATTAGTACTCCATCATAATATTTGGCACCTGTCACAAAAAGCGCAAGCCTCTTTACTAACAAAAGGGCAATAACTTAAGATAACACAAATAATAGAATATTAAAGTACATTAATTGTATGTAGAATTTTAAAATCCTCGTCTGAAAAGTAAAGCTGTCAGCTAAATGTCGCGGAGTAGAAAGTACATGTCAAGTACAAGTACCTCAAAACTATACTAAAGTAGAGTATTTATGCATACGTACTCAGTTACTTGCCTGCCGTGTCTTTTGGTTATCTCACTGTGTGAATCTAGCTAATTTGCTTACGGCAGCAGTAGGAGCAGCATATGCTTAACACTCCAGGTCATGCTAAATCCCTGCAATCTGTGGCTCTGTGGTGGAGCAGTCACACTCTGCCGACTATTACAACCTCCATAACATTAATCAAATTATGTTCAAAATCATAAACCCTCTTTCAGACAAAGCCTTTGAAAAAGAGGTGAAAAGGCATAATCTATAATCCGGAGTGTGTACTGAGGCGAGCATCTGTCTATAAACAACCGGCTACTAACGTTACACTAAGTCCCGTTATAAAGCTGTTAGCCGCTAACTAGCTCGCTTTAAGTGGCAGCGACGGGTGTTACAGCTTAACCAGTGACCGTGTTATCTGGTGACTTTCAGCTGAGTAACATTTTGAACTATTAATTAATAAAAATAAGTTAAGAAACGTGAAAGCCTCTTGTTGGCGGCAAAAATGTAATTTACACGATATAAGAGGGTGGAAAGGGTTAGAATAATATATAGCGGATTGAACATTCACGTCAACTGAATGCGCGTCTTTTAATGAGACGCCTCGGTGTTCTGTTCTCGTTTTCAACAAAAACACGGCTCAAAGTCACAAGTTAACACGGGCACTCGTTACACCGAAACACCGGCCGCCGACACTTCACAGCCGCTAGCTGCAGCTCGTTAGCAGCCGAGCTAGCTAGCCGACACATTCCTCTCCTCGGCGTATTATCAAAACCACACACGGCTCGTGCGAAACAACGCCGCGTTTTGTAGTTTCGGCGTCAACCGGAGCCGACAGACTTCAAAACCTTGCCCGCTTTGTGCTGTATTTACTCAGGGGTGGGAAAAGACTCAGTCAGTCCGTGTGCTAGCGTTACCTGCCCTTCCGCCTGGCCTTGACTAAAAATGGGAGTGCACACTCCCGTTTTTCTAGCTTCAATCCTTCTCATTTATCCGACACATGTAGCGCGCACACGCCGCCCCGTCCCCTACAGCTGGCGTCCGGGGTGTTGACGGTCCCGGTCCCGACAGAAAAGACTTGTTTGACCGCGTTCAGCAGCTGGTAAAGTTTGGTATTCTCACTCACCGTTTCTCGCTCGCTGTCTCTCGCCGCTCCGCAAGTGTCAGTTTGCCTCCCGGCCTGTGTGTGTGTATGTGTGTATGTGTGTGTGTGTGAGTGAGAGAGAGAGAGAGTGTGTGAGTGAGTGTGTGTCTGACTGTGTGTGTGTGTGCAGAAGACGTCACTCCCAACTATTTCCCATTTTTCTTAAAAGGGCATTACACATCGGCCACTTGTCCCGCATCATTTGCGTGATAACGGGTCGCAAACTAATGATGAGTGTCACTAGAAATACACCCACACCCTATTACTAATGCGTTATTACACTTTTTTTTGTTCGTTTTATTTATTTATTTTTTAACCAGCTACCAGTAACTAAGTACTCTACTTGTAAATTTGACACAGTAGGTAATATATCAAGTTTTAACCTTACAAACTACAGTGTGTGTAGTCAGGTCCCATTCCAGATGCCTATGAGGTTTTAACAGTACCATTTCCTCCTCTAAACCACTCACACTGTTTCATTTCAATAAATGTTTATAAGATTGGATATTTCACAAAAAAATTAAATTTTATAGAAAATTCAAAATGTTAAACAGATTTGTGTATGACTTATTTTTTTTCTTCTCTTCTCTCCTATTATTCATCTCATGATTTCTCAGATTTATCTGGTGACCCTTTAGGGGAGCCACGACCCCTAGGTTGGGAGCCACAGCTGCTAATCCAAAAAAGATTTCCCATTGTTAAAAAATCCAGAACCCATGAATATATAAATCTATTTAAATTAAGATGTTTATAACTGCTGGTCTCAGTATGTTGGATCATGATTCATACATACATCATTACACATATACATCATTATGAGGAACAGCCTATTTTGAGTGCAGGGGGACTTTAAGGAAATAATATTTCTATGGAAGGAATCAAGAATAACACAATAATAAACTCCATGAGTCAGATTATTTAGTTATTTTTATTTGAGCCTTTTTGGGTCCAGTCAGTAAAGACTAAGTAAATATGTCGAAGCAGGAAATTCAGCTCTGGTTGACACCACCTTATTTGGCTCTACATCGTCATAGATTACTTATAAATTTGCAGCACCAAAGTGAAATATGAACTTTGACAGGTCATCCATGCTCCATTTTATGGTCCTATTTTTAAGACAGGCTATGTAACAAAGTCTAGTTTGAAGACATCAATAGTTTTCGTTTATATAGTGACCAAATATGTTTACATAAGTTGAATATTATCAAACTACACAGAAAAATTGAGGTCTATGTAGTAATATTAGACCATAGTAGAGGCTTCCACTAAGGCTGCAACTGATATAATTTTTTATTATCAGAATTCTGTGTGCATTCTCTCCGGGTTCTTCACTTCCCGAAGTCCAAAGACATCCTGAGGTTGATTGGAGAATCTAGATTCACCATAGGTATGATTGTGTGTGTGCTCCACAATAGGGTGGTGACCTGTCTGGGGTGTATCCTGCCTCACACCTGTAGTGTGCTGGGATTGGCTCTAGCAGACCCCTGTGACCCTAGCAAGGAACAAGCGGGTATAGGAAATAACTGACTGACTGTCAAATTATGTCTTGCTTTACACTTTAAGCCCTAAGGCCTTTTTGTGTATTTAAAAAAAAATTAAATAATTTGTATGGCATAATGTTTTGAGCATAATTGACTAAACTATGAAACAAGACTATATTTGGAAAAATAATCAATAATTAAAATAGTCATTAGTTGCAGCTCTAATCCAATCGTAAAGTGCAACTTTAAAAAGGTAAGTTCCTGCTACACGTGTTGGTGTGTGGTTGTCTTTATATTCTATGATAACAACAGGCTATATTAATAAATATCTTTGTTTTGTACTGTTAGTTGGAACAAAAAAAAGCTATTTAAATATTTAGACTTGGGGTCAGAGAGGTTACCTAAAATTCATTAAAATATGTATTCATAAACAACGTTCATGTCTTCTCATTAGGTCTCTGACACATTTAAACAGTTTCCTTTTTATAGATAGAGTTGTGAAAACTATCAGTGTGTGCAACAGGCAAAAATATATGACAGAGTATTCCTAAGAACATTGTGTCATTGCCCAAGGTATCAAAGATTACAAACTCCATGAGTCAGAGCAATTCTTAAGATTGGGTGAGGCGAAATCAAGTCTGACAAACCTTTGAAAAACGGATGATTTTTATATAGCAAAGATCAAGTCCTTTCAATCTATAGACCTATTTACACATAAAACCATTGATTTTTTTCCAAGCAAAAAGGCCCAATGATTCATTCCATCTATTCAATGAGTATTTTCTATTTAAATCATCTGTTAGAGTCTATTGAATACTTGGTAGTTTTGGACTGTTGGTCTAATCCTTTTATTATGTCAAACAGAGGGGATTGTAATTATCACAAATTTCCAGCAATTCATTTTAACCAAATAACTCAACAATGAAAAAGATGTTGGCCACAACTCCAGACCTAATAATTAGTCAACATGTAGGGTTATGTAAGCTTTACTGATTTTGCTTCCAAATCTAATGTAAAGTCTTTAATGATTTAAATATGTCTCTTTTAAAAAGCCTCAAAATAAATAAACCCTGACCCCACATACCAAACTGGTGATGTAAAGCTTGCATCAAGGTCCCATGCACTTAATTCCTCCAGTGTCCTTCACCTGTAGCTACGCATCATTGGCTTGAAAGAGAGAACAGTGATACAGACATACAAGAATGTGAGAGGAAAGTGCTCCCTTATGTGTCTTTCGTAAACACATCCTAAAAAGACCCAGTTACTCAATTGTTGGCAGACAAATAAAAGCAATGCAGGTCTGGATATCTTTGGGCAGACCTCCCTCTAGTGGGCAATGAGCAGTCCTGGTTAGGCTTTATACCGTAAAAATACAAAACAGACACTAATGCGATTTTAACATGGGCCAAAATGTAAGGGTATAAATGTATTATTAGCAACAAAAAAAAAAAGACATTTTACAAATTTTTTTATTGAATTGTATTAGTCACTCAGTCATACAGCTTTAATAAGGTATGCATTAACCCCTTGCTAGAATTTCTCCATTTTTTTACTATATAAGCCATCCTTTATTTATGAGCAGCCTTTTTTCACATCTGCATGTTGAATGTAAAAACACTGTCACTTAAAATAGAGCAATCCGGCACAACTCTTTACAATCAAAAATAAATAAATCACTTTAAAACAAACTAATATCCCAGGAATATCTTTGTATCCGATAGTTGATTGCCTTCATGTGAACAAAATCAAAAAGAAAGGGCAGCCAAATGTCAGTGGCCATCCCAAGCAGGTGACATTTACAGTAAATAAAGACTAACAATGTAAGGGATTGCAAGCTTTAACTGTATAACAATAGGCATTATATATGTATTTATGTATCATAAATACATATAGGATACCCAAGCATATTCATTACGTTCCATGTTCGACATGTGTGCTTGCTAGATTCAACATTGTCCAGAGCTCAGCGGTCCTTAAATCATACTCTTAGGGCTACTTGTAGTATGAAGAAAATACAAAAACACACCTTACTTACATGAGCCCACAATTACCAACACATTTCACCACAGATGTATATTTGACCAATGTTTGGACACAAAGATGCACATGACAAGGCTGAGAATGGCAAAAGGCAAATCTGTGCATGGCTCTTGAAAGAAGGAAATGAAAATGAAGATGTATTTTGTCCCTCATTTCTTTAACACAGTTCATATAGTTGGGTGCAGCTGCTATTGTTTGATGTGTTGCTATTATGCATCTCCATTTTGTCTTTGTAAGTTCAGCAAAAAATTCAAAAAGGCCAAGTGGACAGGAAGTGGGAGTCCTTTCACTGATATTGCCTAAAGTCTCCAAAAGGAGAGGTGGGCATGCCAGCAGAGGGAGGTTCTTCTAGCTGAGGCCCTAGAGAAAAGAAAAGGGAGGGGGTGTCAGTGAGATGACAGTCAATAAGAAGTATAACCGCTCTTATCAGTCAAAATAAATATAACTTTAAAACTTGAACTGTCACACAATTGCTGTCACTTTTTTTTTTGAGGATACTGGGTAAATAAGTTAGTACCAGCCAATTCACTAGTCTATGAAAAGAAGTCAAGCCATTAATGATACTGTTAAAATGTGTATTTTCTTATCCACAGTGAGTTAAATGAGAGTGACTTTATATCAATAGCAGGTGTCAAAATCAATTTATAAGTCATTTAACTGTAACACCATTATATCTGTCAAAACACTACCTTTAAATATCACTCACCAGTTGGAAACTGTGAAGAAGCAAATCTATTAAGCAAGATACCAGCACCCTCTATCAATGACAGCAGGATGCCTCCCATGGCTGCAGAGCCTACCATGGCCAGTGGTCCATCTGCAGAGAGGATAGAAGGGCCAATTATTTTGTATAATGTGCACAAAGTAATATTTCTATGCAAAAACTACATTCATTTATGAGCTTTGCCTCTCTGAAAGGTAAAGTTGATTTTACTCTGCTGGTTGCCTAAAACAAGGCTAACAAACAAATCTCATGTCACAGCTTTGCTCAACTGGAAGCACAAACTAAATAGTCTTACTGACACCCCCCTTGCACACTGTAATGTGTAAATAGTTTTGGTAATACACCCAACACACTTAGTGTTAGGTGCATAAATAGCTACATGGTTTACGGTTTTCTTCGGATATGCACGTGTAAATTATTGACTGTCAATATATTCTATGGTTACTCACTTCTTGCAGCGAGGATCGCTCCTGTCATGGCCCCACTTATAATTGAGTTCCAGGGATCCTCCTTTTCTCGCACTTTTACTAAACCACAGTCAATCATGGAAAAGAGGCCTCCCCATACAGCAAAGCTGCCTATAAAACAAAAGAATATATACAGAATACGAATAAGAAACAGTTGACATCGTGTGCTCTCTTTAGTATAAACTACGTCGTTGAATGGTGCCTGTAAAACAATAGAATCTGTTTGGATTCATGGTTTATTAAGACAAGTCTGAAGTTGTCACAGCCTCAAGAAACTGTTCGCCACATACTGAAAAAGATGACCACTGTGTCCTTAACAATGTGGGAACAAGTAGTTTTCAGGTCACCTTCACAGTCAACAGATGGTGAGTATTTGTGAATAAAAAGGACAATTACTGTATCTGAGTAAATTCTCTTTTTTAGGGAGAAATACATATAATATCCAGTTTTTACCTCCAAGCTGTGGAGCTCTGGTCTTGATGGCAGTCATGCTACCTCTCATTCTGTGGCTCATACCCTGCAAGACAGCAACAAAAAACAATAAATTTGTTGTTTTCACTCATGTATGTACCGGTTGTCTTCTGACAAAATTAAAAATCACAAAATTATTTGTCACACTCACTAATATTAATGTGTAATATATCTGTAGACATTGTAGTGTAAAGCAATGACATTTTTACAAAGTTTACAGCATTACGAGTCATATGGCAACAATAAAATTTGGTATAGTGCATTTTTTGCCTTGTGTCTTGATAGGATAAAATATGTCTTGACAGAGGGAAATGGCAGGGTACAATGATAAAACTGAACTCACTGAGGGTGAATTTCTGAAGCCTTTTACTGCCTGGAATATTCCTCCTCCAATAGCTCCCATGGTGAATGCTCCCCCACAGTCGTCCACAATCCTCCAGGGACTAAGAGCACATTAGCAAAGGTCATTATCATAAAATTTTAATATCCAGCAAACTAGTTCACTGTGATGTCACAAACTCAGATTTTTAGAATGGACAGTTTTCAGCTTCAGCAGATGAATGTTAAAACAGTCCTGTAGTTTCATACTGTCCACTTAAAACACCCAAGTGTAGTGACAATAGGGGTTAGAGAACTTCAAACCAAACTTGTATATCTAGTTCTAATTATCACTGCATGACTATTTCCAGCAGTATAAACTGCTAAAAGTAGTGCAGAAATTCACTTAGAACACTATGTACCATTTGAGTAGGGCATGTAGTATGTGATCGATAATTATCATGCTGCCAGAAACATATCAATGAGCCATAAGTTTGCGGTAGTCACTAAATAATAAACTTATTTTAATAGATTAAAATATACTTTAATAGCTCATTCATGAGCAGTGAAACCAGTGTGTTCACCACACATTGCCCATATGAAGTGTGTAGTTTGTATCCGTGTGAATTTAGTCTTTGATGTACTTTATAGATTAAGTGGTTTTAGATCGATGAGTTTTTAATACCTAGCTATGACAGTTTCCATTAGTGTGACAATGAAGAAACTTTAATGAGTAGACTTCCCTAACTGGTTCAGAGTCACTTGCGCACTTGCATTTTTCATCTCCATGTCAATTGGATCATGTTTGTCTATGACAGTCAGTACTCATAAAGATCACTATCGAAGTTCAATTTTACACTGCACAGCAAATGACATTTTTACATTCCAGAGTGGTGGTAATAAAATTCCTGTTATTTCAGTTGAACGTGACTTATGAGGATGATGAAACTGTCCAGATGTGCAACTCTCAGCCAGCATCAACATATAGTACATGAGGCACGGGTGGTTAGCTTAGCCATGTTAACCAACCTTAAAGCTTAATTTTCTATTCCTACTAGCTCAAACTGTCGGTGGCGCTTAACATGACGTCCTCCAGTCTCCACTTTTTACAGAATCAGTGGCAGGAGTCAGTGAAATAAACGTGGCGACATGTGGGTGAACAATCCGACAAGGTCACTAGCAACGTGAGTTAGCAAACGAAGGTGAAAAGCTAACATCGCCGGTACAAATACACATAATGTTAGCATCTCTGCTAACCAGCCGGGTTAGCAGGCGGGATTTTAAGTGTTCCGGGTAAGCTACTTGCCGTAGAATAAAAACAATTATACACACGAATCCTGCGAGTTACGCCAAAGAGAAATGCTAACATTTGATGTTACAAAAACGTATATTTTCTGTCACAGGACTCACCATGGCTCTCTGGCATATTCCTCCATTTTGTTCTTTCGCTGTTCCCCCTGACGTCACGCTTATTACCACCTGACTTAACGGCAGCGCTGCGCCTGACCGCAGCGTCACGTAACGAGCGCAGGCATTTTTTATACAGCCTGCGCGCGTTGCTCAAAATGTACGGTAAATTTGACGGCATAATACTGCTATGACATAACTGCTTGTTACCGTGTTGAAGATGATTTTTGGAACTTCAGGGACACCGTACACACCAGCGTGTTCATTTGTCAACGCGTGGTCTTCCCCGAAGTTGAAGGTTTGTCCTTCATCTCCAAAATAAAACACAACGACGGCCGTTTTTCAGTCACTTGACAGCAAAAGTCAGCTCCTATCTCTGAAAGGTGCAGACACGTGTGACTATCAGGCTGCTCCAGAATGTTGTTGACCAAAGTGAGTTTTTGGCCTAAATCCTCTGCTGAAATGATCCTTTTACTTAGCTTTTACTTAAAAAGGCATCAACACTGAATGTTGGAAATGAGTTTAAAGAAAGTTCAATGAAACACAGGAAAAGAAGACATGGAAAAGTGATCCTGAGTAATGTAGGTTTTGAGTTTTCACTATGGAATACAAGGACAGTTTAGGTTTGGTTTAAGGTTGCCTAAAGTCAGACAAGAATGTTCAGAAATCTCTCCTGAGTCAATAGGGTGACTATATGTTTTTACTTTGTATTTTCTTTATCTTGCAGCATGGCCAGTTGATTTCCCTAGTATTACACCATTTCATTTTATCCTCATATTCTGTCTTCAATTCTTGCGTTTTAGTCCAATGTTTTTGCAATGGCTTCCTGTAAAATCCAGATTAGAATTAAACATTTTTCTCATCCCCTACAAAGCCGTGAATGATCGGGTACCATCATAGCTTGTCACACTTCCACAGCACAGCCTTACCTGAGGTTCCCAGAGACACTAAAAGTTCCTGCAACTTCTCTCCTTCATTTAGATCTGAGGCTATTATGTATAGGCTTCAAGCCCCAGGTGATGTAGATAAAGTGTTAAGCCTGCAGTGTGTCAAATTATTCCAATTCTTCTGCAACCTCATCGCTGTGGTGCAGCTATAATTAATAATAATGTTTCTCTGGGACTTTAGGGGAAGATACTCCAGAGTTGAGTTTCAGCAGCATAATCACAGTTATTCTACAAAAATAACAGTGAGTCCACCACATGGCAGCTTCCTACAGAATAGAGCAGAGGAGGAGACTGATTTTTACATTTAGAGCTATGGTAGCACCTTATTCTTGATTCAATAGAACATCCTCAGGATTAGAATCTGAATCAGCTTTATTTGCCAAGTACATAAGACCATACAAGGAATTTGAAAAAGGTTTTTTTACAGAAGTAAAGACAAATATATTTACCAGAGTGCAAAAACGTGCAGTTGTTGCAATGTTTCAAAGTGTGGAACCAGTGACTATAAAATAAAAAAATAAATAAAATGAATGGTTGCCAATACAATGAAGCATAAGGGGATTCATTTTTAAAATCTAGTTTATCTAGTTTTATTCTAGTTTAAGTCTAGATGTTTAGAATTTTTCCGGCTGCGTGCTATGATGATAATGGCATGACACACACTGATAAGATAAAAAACTGAAATCTTCCATAAAAGCCTTCTCTCTGGATTTAAATTTCTCCAAAAAACACAAAAGGCATCACAACACAGGCCACAAAATTGAATGTTGAAAGTTTGCGGAATGTTTTAAAATTTTAAAAGAGTGAAGTTTTAAAAGAGTTTTAGAGTTTTTCAGCTTTCCCACCGATCCATTATTAACTGCCTCCATAAATTTCAATGTTAAACAATGTATAGGAAATCAACAGAATATGTTAGAAAAAAAATGAAAGCGGAATCTTACATGGAAACATGCTCAGTGATATGTTGGAATTGCAACCATATTTCCAGCTGCAAACTTCAGGGAGTATTTAAGAGCAGCCCATGACGGTATAATAACAAAGTGTGATTGCTGCAGGTGCAGTTATGAGTGAATGAGTTATTTTCCCCCCAAAAAATAATAAGATCCCCTTTGTTGGCACAGAGCTACCAGTAATCTCTGCATTTTTTATTCCTTCCCCTCTTTTCCCTCCACCAGATCAGTGCTGCCGGTCAGGAGAGCAGCTCGAGCCGAGAGAGACGGACCACTGGCCGGCAGCCCGTTATTAGAAACAAGAAAGGAATGAATTGCAGCACGAGCCTTCATTGAGAAATGACCAAATATAGGCATTTCTTGGATGCACAGGCTGAGGCAGAGCGATGGAGACACAAACTGGCCCCGTCGCTGCTGTTCTCCTCTCCTCTGAACACCCAGGATGACGGCTGCCTGCCTGCTTGTGGGTAACAATAGAACGCTCCCAGTGTCTGCCTGCAGCCTTTACGAATGTTATGTAAAGAGCTTGTGTGAATATTCTTCTATGGTGGATGCAGAAGTACAGGCGTGTGTAGTGATGCAGGGCGTCTGGAAATCAAGCTGTCAGGAGTCACACACAGTAGGAGTAGAGTAGAGTCCTTTAAATCTGGAGAAATTGTTGCTGCAGGTAGGTGGATGGATACAGACACACATCTATATATGGATCTGTGTATATGGTGTGTGAGTATTATGCCTGAAATAGAGCTGCAGTGAGTATATCACACCGAGTTTAGAGTTTAAAATGAGTTGTATTTCATTTTTAATATAATGTACATATTCCCCTTAAAGATATCAGCCAGGCACAATGTCACATCATACTTGTGACTTGTCATTGCAAACATACCAGAATCTTTTATTGAACACATACAGGCTCTGTAAGAAAGGCGTGTGTAATCAAACATGACAGAGAGTCCTTCATTACACAAAACACAGTCATCGCTTGAGTGCCACACTCATTTTTGTTTTTGTGTTTTATCACATTAAATAGCTTTAGAAATTACTCTTGGCATGAATCAACGGGAGGGTCGACAAAAGCCAATTAAAGGTTTTCCAAAATCGCCATGGTTAAGACATGTAGATGTATTACATAAAAGTTATGTAAGATATTCAAACACCCAGGCTAGAATTATTCTGCACAAAACATATAATGTCAGATACCAAAGGACAGCCATTTGCATTTCCTGATAAAAAAAAAAAAAAACGGTTATGTAATTATTTTCATGCTAAAACTCTTTTGTCATGCACCAGGATTCCACTGGGCTGCTTTCCAATCTGTTTTACCCTGCCTGAGATGTCTTGAGATTTGGAAACAAGACAAACAATCAAATACCACCTCAATTCTTTTTCCTCTCTTCACCCAGATCATTTGTTTTGTTTATTCCCTGATATTTCCACCATTTCAGAATTCCTAGTTTGAGCGAGATTTAAAGTATGGAGTGGATTCCCTCTCCACAAATAAATAAATGGTCAAATTAATGTCCACTATATTGTTGATAGACTTTTGTATATTAGAATTTTATAAAGAGTTATTTGAATCTATTATTAAAGCTCATCATCCACTCCCACCATGCTCACATTCAGCTGCATAAACAAGCCAACGTGTTATATGATCAGCTTCATATTACCTAGTGCAAATAACCAGCAAAGCGTCAATCTGAACTGAAGACAAACAAACTCAATGCTTTCTCTGCAGTCGGCTAATAGAGACCCTTATGATGCTTATTCTCCACAGTCCTTTTGGTCCAGTGTCTGAGGGGAGAACTCATAGTGAGGGCTTTTCATCCAGCAGATGGGCATTTCATGTTTCGCCTTCTCCGTCCGTCCCACAGCACAGCACAGCACTTTGACTGCGTCTGAGGTGGGTGCAAGAGTTTATCTTCTTCAAAACCTGCGTGGAGATGATTTCTTCCTTTTCCACTTGACAGTATTCCGGAAATATTACTGCAGCCACTTTGGCACCGGCACCTGTAGGGAAGCAAAATAAAACGTGAGCATGTCTGAAGGCAACAAAGGACTCCAGATGGACCCAGAAACCCAACATACGCACCTTCCTGAGTTCCTTCTTGTTGCTTCCTCGGATCGAGGCGAGCAGTTGGTCCCTTGAGTTCTCACTAGCACCTGGGCCTTTTCCGTCCAGCTTCCTCTTCGACACCGGAGTCAGAGAATTCTTTAAGCTGTCTATATCCAGCATGGGGGGCGGAGGAGGTGGCGGTCCACCACCAGGGGGAGGTGGCGGCGGCGGCGGACCCGGGCCTCCCCTCTTGGGCGTCAGCTTTGGCGAAGGCATGGGCGAGGCTATGGGAGAGGGTTTGGGGGAGGCTTTGGGCGAGCTTCTCAGGGATCCTCCCCCACCGACCTTGGGCACCTCCAGCGTCCCTTTCTTCTCCCCGTTGGCCTGAGCCAGCTTCTGCTCCTGCAGGCGCTTCTGTCTCTGCCGGTCCATGTTGCGACTCAGGATGTTCGTCGTGGTCATTCGGGGTCCGGGCAGCTCGAAATGGTAGCCCAGTTTCAGCAAGGTGGTGTTTTCTTTCAGGATCTTGGTCATCTCCATCTCGGTTTTCCCGCCGCAGATGTGGCGCTGGTTCTGGAAGCGGAGCTCGGTGAGCGTGGAGTTGTGTTGCAGGGCCTGGATGAGAGACAGGATGCCCTTACCCGTGAGATGGTTGGAGTCCACGTTGATGCTGGTGATGGTCTTGTTGCTGCGCAGCATGGTGGCGATGGCGTAAGCCACGTGGTCGTCCGCTCGGCAGTTGGCCAGAGCAAATTTCTTAACGTTTGTGTTGTTCTGCAAAGCCTCTGAAAACTCCATGAGCGTTTTGGTCTTAATGACCTCCGAGTTGTTGACGTTGAGCTCGGTCAGCGAGGGGTCGTTGCTCCGAACCTGCTCCATCAGCTCGTCAAACATGCTCGAGTCCTCATCCTGCTCCACTTCCTCCTTCTTGATGTGTGGAGTTTTCTTGGCCACACAGTTGCCAAGATTCTCTGTTGGCTTCTTATCTTCTTTTTCCTTTTTCTCCTCCGCTTTCTTCTCTGTGCTAATCTTGTTAATCTTCTCTATGTGGTCACTGTGGTTAACCAGCTCTTCCCTCTCTTTTGCTTTTTCGGCCTTGTCATGTTTCACCTGCACGTCTCCCTTCTGGGATGGTTGCCGCTCAAGTTTGGCTTCAGGCTTGGTTTTATCTTCAGCTTTGGGTTTCTTCTCCTCTGGTGTGTTCTCTTGAGCTGGGCCTTCCTGCACTTTGTTCTGCTTCTCCAACATTTTAGAGACGAGTCCTTGTGTCCTGAAGTTCTCCGATCTTCTCTCTTTTTCCTTGCCTACGTCCTTTTCACTTTTTTCTCGTAGCTTTGAGATAATGTCTTTGGTTTTGCTGTCATCCTTTCTCCTGCACTCCTCTTTCCTCTCTCTGCTGTCGTCCTTTTTGTCCTGTAACTTGGAGATCATATCCTTTGTTTTGCTCCCTGTGCTCTCCCGGAGTTCCCTCCTGTCTCTTAGCCTATTGTCTTCACTTTTCCCTTCACTTTTGTCACTGTTCCCCTCTTTCACGTCGCCCTCTCTGCTCTCCTGCTTCATGAATCTACTAGAAAGCCGACTTCTCTCCTCTTTCAGACATTCAGGACCTTTGCTGTTTCTGTTGTCGGCCTTCATGTCTTTGTCACCTATCACACTGGCTTGTCTTCGTAATCCTACTTTCATGTCGTCCTTCCCATCCTGGCTCAGGCCCATCTTCCTCAGATATTCCTGCTTCCGGCTTTCCTTCTTTTCACCCTGCAGGAAAACAAATATGTTTGTCAGTTTTTTTTGTTAGGAGGTAAAGCAGCTAAATATATGCCAGTAATCCTATTTATAGTTGTTATAGTACATTTTTCTTGTGCAGATGACCAAGGAATACCATAAAACAAAATAAATGACCATCTACAAACTAAATCAGCATATTGCAAGATATGCACCATGCCATATAACTCTGCACTAAACAAATACCGTTTTCCGTTATTGTAAAACACCTCTCATCCATCTGCACGTTGTAAACACACACTGCCTGTCTGACATAATATGGCATGGATGTTTACAGTCGGCAAAAGGACAAGGAGCCATTTTTTACAACACTGGAATACATTTGCAGCAAGTAGGTTGCTAAGTGTTTGATTTGTGAGTCCCCATCTGTTTTGCTGTGTGAGGCCGTGGCCCTGGCAGATGTATCCTTAAAAGGCAGTGAGCGTAGGAGCAATCAACCAAGGAATTCCATCAGGCCGGGATTAAGAAGCTCTGCAGGGCCGCAGCTCCATCGAGTGAAGTGGCTCTCCTTTAAACACGCAAACTGAGAGAAATCTGTCTGCCCGACACTCTGTGTCAGAATGATTTTTCTAGCGTATTACGGCAATAATAGAAATACCAGCGTGTTTCTCCACTTGTAAGAGGATGGTTAAGAATTGGAATGGATGTAAGCAAGTGAGTCTCAGAGGGGAAAATTATATTTTTCCTGGCACACAAGCCAACTCTGGGGATGACTATTTATAATCCAATGACTCTGGTGCAGGACATGAAAGCTACCATTAGAATAGACAGTGGGTGTTATCTGATGCTGATTCTATCAGACATACATTGTTGTCATTTTTATTAAAACCTCAAATGCAAACATTTTAAGAGCGTGAGGGGACTTTGGAAGATTGTGCAGATTGGGCTTAAAATTTACCATGAAACACCCACTCCAGCTGAATGGATTTAAAGATTCACCATCATACCTCAAAGGACTGCTCTCTCCCAACGAGCCGCCTTCTTGTGTCATTCTCCCGCTGAGCATCCCGTTTGGCATCCTGGACATTGTTGCTCCCAGACTGGCTCTCACCTTGGCCAACGACATTCCGTTCCTCTGGGTTGTCCGGCACTTTCATCATGTCATTCTCCAGCTGCTTCATCTCCTCGGGGGAGAGGGTGGACAGCAGGTTGTCCAGGTCTGGGTCCTCGCTGACCTGACGACCCGTGCAGGTCAGGCCTCTCACCTTTCTCCTGGACATGGTTGCCTGAAGTTTTGAGGGTTAACACTTAAGAGGTGTTTGTCCTGTATTCATTGAAACTCAGATTATTGTGACGTTTCTTTTGTATGGGAAGAGATGGAATATTCCCTGAAGCCAAAGGTGAAGTCCTGCTGTCCTGCCACGTCCCGCTCGCCAAAAAGCCACCAGAAGCCTCAGTCCTGGTGCAAAGAGGCTGGACCCAGTGTTGCAGTGAGGGGGAACCAGTGACGAACTGCAAGAGGCTCACATCATCAAAGCGGACTGTGAGGCTGGGACATTCTTCAAAATCCTGTGAAAGTGCATGTCCATATTTAGTTCAGGGTACACGCTCCTTTAAAGGTAATGGGAAGGGCTGAAGTATACAGAGCTGCCAGAGCAGATTTACAGACACTTCCTATTACACAATGCATAGTTATATTGAGACCTGATTATTTATTTAGTAATGATTCTAATTTTACTGCACTGCTGAGAATTGCACATAAAATTTATTCTGCAACAATTTGCTTAGTTTCTGGAAAAAGTGGTGGAAAGTAACAGTGCAAGCACTGAAGTCCACATGTTTTTATTTTTAATATTTTTAGATAATAGAATTTTTTTTTTTTAGCTTTAATTTTTTTCAGATAATTTTAATTCTTTACCTGCAATTAATATACTCTAATATTCTTTTATCTATATTCTGTTAAATTGTGCCAAACATTATGATGCAGTGGGCGACACGGTGGTGCGGTGGGTAGCACTGTTGCCTCACAGCAAGAAGGTCGCAGGTTCAAGACCGCCTTGGGCCTGGGTCTGGGGCCTTTCTGTGTGGAGTTTGCATGTTCTCCCCGTGTCTGCGTGGGTTTTCACCGGGTACTCCGGTTTCCTCCCACAATACAAAAAACATGCTCAGGTTAATTGGTAAACTCTAAATTGCCCATAGGTGTGAGTGTGAGAGTGAATGGTGTGTGAATGGTGTGTGTGCCCCACGATTGGCTGGCGACCATCTGGGGTGTATCCCTGCCTCTCGCCTTAACGCGCTGGGATAGGCTCCAGCAGACCCCTGCGACCCCGAAAGGGAATAAGCGGGATAGACAATGGATGGATGGATGGATTATGATGCAGTAATATTAATTTACACAAAGTACCTCAAATTGGCTCCACATTTAGGAATTAAATAGGATAGGAATAGGAGTTAAAACAATTTTTTTTATTTCCTATTCTCTAGAGTAATATTTTCAATTTGGGACTTTTACTTGTTATTTTGAAGAAATAGAAACAGCAATTCTTCTTTTACTCAAGTGAAGGATCCAAGTACTTCACCCAACCCTAAAAAAAACACATTCCAACCAAAACGTTTTTGCAACATGTACTACAGTTTCTACAAGAGCTTAGTGATTGAGAGGGAAACCCACCATATTCAGTATTTATGCAATAATCTTATTTAAATTCAGCCTTGTGGCTGTGCTAAATGTCTAATGTACAATTATGAATAATAATAGCCACAATAGAGTAGAGATAAGATAAAAACATGTCATGTTTCCTCAAGGGGTGAATAAAGTGTGTATATGTGCAGGTGGGATGTACAATAGATACAAATATACATGTCAGAGTGGGCAAATTATACAATGCAACTTTTACAGGCTGGGGTTGTACTGACACTTTAGGCTTAGGAATGAATCCCACCAGATTTAACTTTCTGCGGAGGGAAATATGGACCTCTACTGGTGAAAATCATGTTAACACACAGTGACCCCTGCTAAATGCTACATAAAGGCATTTCATGAATACATCCATCCTAATTAAAACATGTAATGAAAGACACAGCTGACACTGATTTTTACATTCCAAAGTTAAATTTTATGTTAATAGAAATAAAAATTTTCCACTCACTTTATATTACAATGTCATACCGTTCATATGAAAACTGACATAAAGCCATACCTAGACAAGTTATATTGTAACTGATGTTAGTTTCATTAAACACACTCATGGAGTTGGTCAGAATCACAGAGTGACAAACATTATACATGTCAAACTACATGAAAAGCATCTTACAAAGAAAATTCCAGTGTTCTCATTGTGCTTTACAAAGGCTCAACAGCTCATTTATGCTGTAAACTAAGGGGACTAACTCTCGGCTGGTTCATCACAGGGTTTTTGCAGAGAGACAAAATACAGCAAAGGCTTGAGGAACGGTTTGAGAGGGCCCAGGCTTCTCTGAACAGCATGGAGGAGTCTGTTTGTTGTGTTTGTAATTGAGCGGCTTGTTTGACATCGGGGATTAGATGTTCACTACATGAACAATTACATCAGCACCTGCCTCCACACGTCTCACAAAGAGGGCAGGGCTGTTTCTTTCTAATGTGGATGATATACTAGAACCAGTTCTAGACAAATATAGAGGTTCTGAGCTCGGACCACACTGGAGCCAAAATCTGGATGTGATGACTTAAAGTAATTGTTTAACATTTTGGTAAATCTTCATTTGCATATAGTCAAAAGAGAAATCTGTATGGTAAATATGGCCCATTACCATCCAGCTAACTCTTGGCAAGAAAAAAATGTCCCAAAATGTGTAAACCGTTTCTTTGAGAGGAATCAACTTTTGGAACTGTGGTGATTTTTGGCTTTGTAGCTTGTCCAGAACGTAAGACGATCCCATTCACAGTAAAAGGTAACCTCAATAATAATAAATATCAAGTGGAAAGATGCCAAAATGATTAAAAGATATCTTATGTTACAATAACAATACCGTTTTAAAATGACTTGTTACAATATCATAAAATATTTAGCTGAACAGCAGATTTACAAAATACGTATTTAAATAGTTAATCTCTTTTTTCCTCCTGTCTTCACAGTTAATTATTGTTAGAACTGACATTTTGTTTTAATCAAGCAGCAAAGAGCTGCAACTTCCCTGACCTGATACTTTACAAGAAATAAACATTTAACATGAATTCCACTGTAAAACACCCTACTCGAGACTCCATTCTAATTCATTTTAATAAAAATCAGTAGGAGAAGACACATTTGACTGGGTAGCATGCTGATGTTGAGAGGTCACATTAGAATAATGCAGAAAACGTACTACCTTGAAGCAAGGAGATGATTCAGATATATAAAATAAAAGAAGAGACAACGAGTGACTAAACGCTTTCCATAGAGAATTAGGAGTATAATAAAATCCATTGAGCTGGCTTCACACTGCCTACGATCCAGACATATTACCCTATATTTCAATCAAACATGTCTCCCTTTAGACTCTACCACATCACGAAAGAAACACTAATACATTTAAAGACAACGTGTAAATTGTATTTGAAAAATGTGGATCAAGGTGATCTGGAATGTAGCCTCTGGCAGTTATCAATTTCATCAAATTTAACAAAAGTGAGGAAGCATTTTTTCCCTTTATTACATAAACATTGAGTCCATTATAATTTCTGTAAAGTCCTCTGCCACAAGGCAGAGAGCCCTGTCTCCAGGGACACCCTGTCATTGAGGTGAGCGTGTCAGGACGACGGCACCGTCTTGGGGACGTGCGACACCTTCTGTGAAACCCGCCAAGTGCAATCAAGCGTCAGGTTGCAGAACACAATGTGGCTCATGTAAATCTTCCAGAAAAGTAGGACAACGTTGTGAATAAACACAAAAAATAAACCCTTAAAGTGCTTCCTGTTAGCTTTCACAGGCGAAACTGGTAGTCAAACTGTAGCAGTTATGCATGTATTAGTGTATGTCTGTTTGCGTGTGTGTGTGTTGCTGCCTTCTACCTTTGAAACAGTCATCTTCCCCTGTTGCTGTCATTTGTGTGTGTGTGTGTGTGTGTGTGTGTGTGTGTGTGTGTGTGGATGGATGAGCCCATCAATGACCAGGATACTGCGGTGGAGAGTACGGCGGAGGGGCTGAAAAATAAAATAAAATATATTAAGGTCATGTCGTCAGTACATTTAGGGGTTTCTAATAACAGTCAATATTTATGAGGTCACAAGGAAAGCCAGACAAGTTGATTTTAAAAGGCAAATATAAGGGTAAGAATATGTTTAACAGCACAGTGGCCTATGTATTACAGCCATTTTGGCCATTGAGGTAACTTTTTTTTTTCTCCTTTAAGAGAACAGTCCTGTTCCACTCTGACAAACCGGGAACGACAGGAAACAAAACAAAAAGGGAATTGTCACGCTTTAATAATGCTCAGAGCATCACATGCACACACAGTTATATAGTCACCCGTCACAAACGCTACAAAGGATTCCGTCACTCTCAGAAGCAATTAAAATACAACAGCGGGCCCATTGTCTGTTACTTATCAGTGTTTTCCTTCCTGATGGAGCTGCTGTGTGTGCACGTGTCTGCCATGTCGCCTTGGATACGTCTGCCCTGACCCGATTTTCCCAACACCTGTTGGGTAAAGCGGGGCGAACGCGCTCTCACGCCTCCTTATCTGCACCGTGGCCTCGGTCTATCGCAACATGTCGTGTTCTCACTCTCAGGGCTGAGGAGTTACATCTCACCAACCGTTCTGTTACATTGAGTGTACTCCAGTATGTAGTCAGGGGAAAGTTCGCTGAACACCTTTGATGAAAATGTTTTGACTGATTTGAATTATGGCACTTATAAAATGCTGTATTATCTTCCTGTTAATGCCGCCATCTTCTTCTAAATGCTCATTGCATTTAATTAAAGTGCTGTTTGGGGTGTTTTCTGTGGCATGTCATGGGGGGATGGGGAAATACATGGACTACTTTGAGTAATTCAGACTGACTTTCTGATAGGTGACAAATCAAAGAGAAAGTAGTTAATACACATACTGCAGGCCATTTAGGTTATTTTTCCCCATTTGTTTTTTCTAATTATTCAATTTTACTTTATATTTTCTTTATCTTTATTTTTTCCCCATCCTCATCCTAAATGGGTCTTAATTGTCTGTTAATTCTTTAATGAACGTTTCTAAATGTATGTCTGTCTATATTGTAATTGTAAAATTTTATGTTTTCTGTGAAGTACATTCAATTGTCCAGTGTTGAAATGTGTGATGTGTTGAAATAAAACTTGTTGCCAAAATAAGTGGGTCTGTCTTTTACTTATTACAAAAAAATATCTGTCATTTATAAATAGAGATTTATCAAACAAAAAGCAACTTATCAACATCATTTGGATTAATTATAATGGCCAGAAAGCTTTGCAGCACAATGGTTTGACTTTACCCTGGCTGTAGGCAGGATCCATCATCAGGTGTGGAGGATAATGTCCGGGTTGCATCATGGGGTACTGCGGGGGCAGGCCGGGGTATTGCGGCGCCATTGGATAACCTGGATGTGGATACTCGGAGGGTCCTAGTGGTTTTCCGAAAGCATCATACATGGGCTCCACTGGGTAGCTGCCCATAGGGATCTGCTGAACTGTGGGACGAAAACAAGCTGTGAAGAAGGGAAACTAGGCTCCTGTGGGTGGAGGACCGTGAGGAAAGACAGCAAAGGTTTTACCATCGTAAGGCGTCCTGCCCCTCTGCTGCCTTCTCTGGTACAGGTAGCAACAGGAGCACATGAAGCAACACACCATGGTCGCAATGATGGCCACAAACAGGAGGATGGAGGAGGCGATACCGGCTAAAGTAGTGGGGCTGAGAGGGGAGAACGAACAGAGGAGGAGAAGACTTGAGTTGCAAAGCTTTTCCGCTCTGATCATGTACGCCTTGTATTGTTCCTCCCTGTCCACTTTCTGTGACTCACGTTTGGAGAAGTTTAAAGTCGTGTAGCGAGAGGATAGCACTGACCCTAAAATCACATCTGAATTCATTTCACAGACACAGCATCTCACCCACTACAAGACTCCATCATCTCATTGTCTCAGAGAGGTGACAAAGCCCTGAGTTTCGTGTGCCGCCCACTGGTCTGATCTCCCATGGAGCTGAACTTGCTGCGGGTTGTCTGCTCTGTATCGGATAATGGAGGACGGCTGCTGCAGAAGAGGAGGAGAACTCCCAGGTCGCAGCCTAGCAGGTGGAGACTTCCTTATTCCAGCATTATCACAATCCACCACTGAGCAAACTAATGAGAAGATATTACGCCGCGGGAACCATAGGAAAATTAAGTTGTTGTTTTGCCTGCGTGACATTGTGTAAACTTCTGCAGAAAGAGGGGGACTGCTGTTGAGAAATTCACAGTGACTGTGTGTTGTTTAAATGACTCCTCTTCCCATTTACGGTGTATCACCTTGGGAACTACATTGTCATTCCATAATCCAAACACTATCATGGTTCTGTTACATTTCCACCGAGACACTAACCCACCACTGTTTATTGCATCTTCCTTATCTTCTCAATCTTTTTTCATGCTTCATAATGTATACAGCAAATGGTCATAATGTACAAAGCTTTTTTGAAGGTTAATTATCCTAATTATGTGTATAATACACATCTATTTCATTCTTATTTCTTCTGCTGTGACACTCGAATTAGCTTGGATCAATAAATTCTATTTTATCTTGGATTCGTATTTGTTTTTTTCTCCTAATGTATCATGGATATTATGAAACTAAACGAAATACTCCATTAAATTAACAAAATATTCAAATAAATAAATGTTTGATTGAAAAGATTGAAAGTAAATTACTAATATAATTCTAGATTCTCTTTTTCTGTTTTCTACAATATAATCTAGATGACTTTTTTTTCTATTCCCATCAGGGATTTCAGCAAACACATGAGTTCCATGACAGGTGAGACTAAAGCTACTGAGTGGATCTTAGGAGATCAATAAATCTTCTCACACAATCCATTCTGCTGTTTTAGCTGGATCAATCACTTTAGAGCTGCTGTAGTATAGTATGTCATAACAGGTTTTATATAATGCTGTACATTATCTAATTGAAACAATTCATATTTTGCAATATAATCCTACATTTCCGGGTGTTTTGTTATTTCTTTGAAATTCTTTTGAATGGTTTGTGTGACACAAAACATTGTAAAACAGTACGAAAATGACACAAATGTCATAATTTCCCAAAGCAAAGCGATAAGAGATTTAATTAACATTAATACAAAAGCAGATCCTTATCCTGGAGAAACTGATAGCAGTTTTGTTTCATAATAGGTTTCAATGAATTAAATATTACATTTCTGTTGACCAACATATCCATCAACTGCAAGATGTACAATGCAAAAAAACTAAAGCATATAAAATAGAGATTAAAAATAATTTAAGAAACTAAGTAGTATAGTCAGTTTAACATATAACCTGCATGGATAATTTTATGTTCAAATAGTGAGACAAATACCCTTTGTAAAGAAAGATTTTTTAAAACGAGCTGCCCCCTTCATAGAAATCAAAGATAAGGGATCATGCAGTGATATCCTTGAATTGTGAATACAAACATTAACTCTCAATGTCAAGTAAATGAATAAACAAGTCATTAAAATTAAAACCCTGCTGCTGACCCACCTGAACTGGAAGAGCTTGCAGCGCTTCTGCTCCCGCTCTGTGATCATCTTGAAGGCGTCCAGGCAGCAGTAGCGCCGGTGGCAGTTCCCACAGCAGAAGGTGATGAGAGGGCAGTCGAAGCCGTTGTGCCAGGTGCCGTTTTTATCCACGTACCACAGACAGCCCTCATTCCCGCTCACTGCGAAGCAAGAGCAACACGAGGCGTGAAGCGAGGAGACGCCGCGGGGGCGAAGATCAGAGAAGGAAGAGGAAGCAGAGAGAGCAGCATGTCGGGTTTCAGCATCCTCATGACAGCAATAATTGCCTTTTTTCTTGTCTCTCAGTCGTACAGACATGCTGCCGTCTCTGTTCTGTCATGCTTTTTCATAGCATGATATTTCTTGACTATTTGCTCACAGTAACCGGTTTGGAAACCAATATTTATTTCGAACATGTACCGACTCCTCTTTCTCATTTTAGGCCACACACAATTGGAGGCACTATTCAACAGGTCCCTGTGGCAGGGGTTGAAAACTGGTCAGGGCTTCAAGATCCTACAGGCTGAAGTGACTTCATTCCAACTTTTTGTGATGTAGGACTAGGAAAAAATGCTAATTCTCACACGTGATGACCTGGAAGCATCAAATGTCACTTGTGCTCAAAGAAAGACCTCAACCTTCTAATGTACAATCGAAGAAGTTGTAAAACAATTTTCTGTCGATTAATAGACCGAAGGTTGCACAGAGCCGTCGGTAGAAGCTCAAAAAGCCTCTGATTGGCTCCAGCAGCGGGACCTAGTATGGGAGGTACCATACTAGCTCGGGTCAGGGCTTCATCGAGCTGGTTATGCCATGATAACAGCTAACAACACCTTATCTACTCCGTTCTCCATCTGTTAAGGGTTCTGCCATGACTGTCCCCTTTCTCCTTTGTTCCTCTGTCCGTATATGCAGATGATAAATTACTCTATATCAATACTGCCCCCTCCTTAGGTCCCTTGTTGCGGATATCTTCTCCCTAGTGTGTCTCTCTCTCTAGATACAAAATCAACTGGTCCAAGTCCCACCTAAAGCCTTAATCTGTCCTTAAACCCACTCCCACCTTGTATTTCATCAGTTTTTTGTTTCCATCTCTTTTTACAATCTATTGTAACAAAGAACTTTCAAAACTACCTTTAGACCAGTAGAGGGAGATGTGCATAAACAGACCAAATGATCCAACTCATTGTCAGCTTGTGTCTGCATAATAAAAATTAAAATCAATCCTTGACTAAATTTATTTTCCAACATGAAACCCTTTTCGCACCCAATATAAATGTAATGAATTAAACAAAATAAACGTTCAGTTTGTGTGCGGTTGTACAGGGCCATATATGATGTCCACATTGCAATGAGGGAAAAGTGATGCCTAAGTGGTCCTGAATGTTAAATTGCATTTTTGTTCATATGTGTTATGACATGGGTTTCAATGGGTTGCCCGAGGTGGTCATGTTTCAGGGAGACCAAACAGAAGAAAACCTTATTGGTTACAAGACAAGTTATTCTGTTTTGGCTATAACCTTTCAAAGCTACACTGTCCTCCAATACAGCTGTTAAAACCACAAGAAGACAACACAATATCGCCATATTACCCTTAAAACTCCGTCTAGTCTCCTGTTACAATATCAATACATGTCCCAGCCTACAGACATTAAAGGTTTCACATTTTTTTAAGTCTGTCTTACAATAACAATCAAGTACCGACATGAACATTGAAATAGTTTTTCTCTCACTGTAACTATTCCTCCTGTTCATTTATACTGGTTACTAAAAGATCTGTAATCTAAGGGATGAGAAATAAAATCCACAAAATGGCTGTGTGGCCAGTCATTTTGTGCAAAAATGCACCTAAAAAGTTGATCTGAAGCTTTTATAATGCTTCAGCAGTTGGAATTAGTAATCACATGGTAATCTGCTGCATTTAAAGCCTTTCAGTAATTTCTGTAATTCATGCTGCAGTGGGCGATTAGTGACAAAAAGAGACATTGGCATTACGGAGTATGGTTAAAAGTTTCATTTTTGATTCGACAAATTGTTATGCATCTTAATATCTAACCTTTGAACTTCTTACATAAGGATTCGAAAAATCAATCAAGAAATGATTAACACATTTACTGCAGTGTAGAACTTTATACCTTCAGTTCCCATGCCAAAAAATAACTGCTTCACATTCTCATCTTCAGTTGATCTTAATATTGTTGGTTATTTGTGCACAATTTAAAATACTAATGCCGCATTTTCTTTAGATCTCTGCTTGTTCAATGATTTTATTTTTCAGAAATTCAGAATTTTTAGACAAAAATAAAGAATACCTATGGAAACACAAATATGTTTTCATACTTGCAAATCCTGGAAATTATACACAATAATAATTATTTTCCACACTTTGCAGGAACCCTGTCGTATTATATTGTCACTCTACTAAAATAATGGCCTATATTTTTCTTTAGTGAGTTTTTTTTTTTTTTTGCCTAAAACTCTTGAGTCACTTTATTTTAACATGACTGTTTTACACAGCGTTCTACGCATGTCCACAGTCATCCACTGTCAAGGCCTTCTCTGATTGAAATGATTAACATGGTTCTATTCTAAACTTTTTATATTTTCGGTTGTTGAGAAAGTTTGTGTTTTCCCAAAAACTTGACAGAGATCTAGTACGTGGTTGCTGTAAACAGCGAGCGTTAAATCACAAACAAGCTATTTTCCCATCGAAACAACAAAGCCTGTAACAAATACACATCATGTCCCACAGGCTCACGTGGAGGCGGCGCGTGGGCTAACAGCGATAAACACCACCGGTTTATTTACGGGCCTAAAACACTACACTAAAGGTTAAAGCGCCGCACGTGAACAGCCAGCCGGCGGCGTCGCGTTCGCCGCTTGCGGGGCGCTGCGGGGCGACGCGGAGCCTGGCAGAGTCTGGCGTTGAACGCGGGGGAAAAGGACGGAGGAGCGTGCGGGCCGGACAAACAATAAAAGCGCTAAACCGTCCCCGGTGGCGGGCGGCGCGGCCTGGACGGAGATAATCCTACCGGGAGAAGTGCAGTGGAAGACGGTGAGCAGCGCCACAGCCGCCGCGAGGACAGACATGTTGCCGGTTGGGAACGCCATCACCAGCCGGGAGCCGAACAACAAGTGTTACACACAGCAACAGCCGCGGGAACAACGGACACCAATAACGGAGCTAACGGCCGCTCTCAGACATGCTCCTTCGGACGGGAGACGGGACGGGACCGACGGTCGGTAATTCATCCGTCGAAATGACGCGGCCGGTTCACCCGGGACTGGGATGGAGGCTGCTGCCTTCACGGACCGCCTGAACGTCGGAATTAAAGGGCAGGTTCACCGGCTTCCAGCCAAGGGCTCAAGCGACAATGTCAAAGCTATCACGTGGAGTAACCCGAAAAACATGGTACCAGATAGTTTAACTCTCAAAAAAAATTAAAAACACATGCTATTAACTAGTTTTATATTCTGTGGAGATTAAATACTTGAAATGCATAAATTTTTACACCATTTGATATACCGTGTCAAAATTCGTGCAAAATCGTGATTTCTGTAATATATATATTTATTATTTTGATATATACAGATATACTTTTAAATGATAGGAAATCAACATGAACGCGCAGTGTACATTTTAGAGACCCGATGAATGTCTTTTAAAATTCTAAGTCTGACTTTGAAATGACCATTAAACGGGTTTTTCTTGTCATAATAATTCCTCCTTTAGAAGAGACATTTATAAAGTATTTATCATTTAAAGTGAAGGGTGCCAATATCATATATGTGCACAAAATGTAATTGAAGCAGAGATGTCAAACATGTGGCCGGGGGACCAGAACTGGCCCGCTAAAGGGTCCAATGCGGCCCACTGGAGGACTGATGTGAAGCCTGACAAAAATAGATCAGTTCCTGTTTCTCCACAGAAATGTGAAGTCGGTAAGACGCTGTCAGGGTTCAAATTATAAAACATTTACAGATTGTATTTGTGAATGTTAAAATAAAACACTAAATATTGTGCAGTGACTAAATGGTTTTAAATTGAAATGCAACAGTAGATAGACTGAATATAGAATAATTTAAATTCTGCACTTTATGTCATCTCTGCTGGTTTGTAGCTTATATGATAATTAATAATGTATGTATTTATAATGTATTTATTTACATAAAATCATGGGAAAATATTGTAGGCATTATTTATGTTACTTTTTACTGGTCCTGCCACTTTAGATCAAATTATTCAGTATGCGGCTTATGAAGTGCATTAAGTTTGACTCCTCTAGTTTATTTTTTTGGAACTTTCTTTTTATTAAGTTATCAATTCTTTTTTTTTCAACAGTAAAAGATAGACTTTGGTGCTTAAAACAGAGGGAAAAAAAAAACAATTTATATAGAACAGTTGTATGGGCGACACGGTGGAGCAGTGGGTAGCACTGTTGCCTCACAGCAAGAAGGTCGCAGGTTCAAGACCGCCTTGGGGCCTGGGTCTGGGACCTTTCTGTGTGGAGTTTGCATGTTCTCCCCGTGTCTGCGTGGGTTTTCACCGGGTACTCCGGCTTCCTCCCACAATACAAAACATGCTCAGGTTAATTGGCAAAATCTAAATTGCCCATAGGTGTGAGTGTGTGTGTGAATGGTGTGCGAATGGTGTGTGTGCCCCACGATGGGCTGGCGACCATCTGGGGTGTATCCCCCTGCCTCTCGCCATAAAATGCGCTGGGATAGGCTCCAGCAGACCCCTGCGACCCCGAAAGGGAATAAGCGGGATAGAAAATGGATGGATGGATAGAACAGTTGTTGACAGGCAAAGGGCAAATAGGGTTGCCTTTCACACAGACAGTGAGTTACACGTTTGGGAATATAAAGTCCACTTTCCCAGTATTTGGTAAACTGTCCAGCCTGTAGTCTTAGGGCAAAGGTCAGTTTTTCCATGCACTGTATTTCGTTGATAGTGGTGATCCAGTAGTTCTTTGATGGCACATTTGTCTGCAGCCACTTCCGTGTAATGGCCTTTCTGCTTGCAGCCAAAAGCACTTTGTATAATTGTCCTGGACCTTAAGTCCAACCGGGAATTTTCCCAGGTACAATGTGATGAAAGAAAGAACAACTTTTAAACCAAAGATTGACTGTATTTACTTAGCAAGTTCTTGCCAATATGGTTGGATAAGTGGGCAAGCCCAGAATATATGAAAGTGGTCTGCCATTATTTGGCCACATTGTCTCCAGCATTTATCCTGTCCTAGAAAACCCTGATGTTTAAATTTCTTGACTTGCCCAAACGAATTTCCAATCGTCCTCAGATAGCTCCAAGCCAGACTCCGCCTCCCCTAGTTTAAAGGTTCCATATTGTAGATCCACGAGGACAAGATAAGATAAGATAAAAAACTTTATTGATCCCACAACGGGGAAATTTGTGTGTTACTGCAGCGTTACAGATAAAGAGAAGAAAATAAAGAAAAAAAAAAACTATAAAAAAAAAAAAAATAAAAAACATACAACACAATTTACAAATTCGCAGAATTTGTTGATCCGCAAACACAGTATGCATTATCGACATAGAATGGAGAGAAAATGCTAATAAATAGTAAGAAAAAAGTATGCATAAGCAAGGCATAAGCAAAGCATATATAAGATAAGATAAGATACAACTTTATTGATCCCACAACAGGGAAATTTGTGTGTTACTGCAGCGTTACAGATAAAGAGAAGAAAATATACATACATACATGCACAGACATACCTACATACATACACATACACACATATTTGCATATATATATATGGACATACATATCCATGCACATACCTACATGTACACATACATAGCTAATGCACACTTAAGGTGCAGGGTGAGTGTGAAGAGAAAAAAAAGTGACCAGTGAAAAAGTGACAGTGACTACAGTGAGGGTTATTTGTATGTGTTGTTATAAAGTCTTATTGCTGTCGGGATGAATGATCTGCGAAAGCGCTCCTTCTTGCAGCGAGGGTGTTTGAGTCTCTGGCTGAAGGAGCTGCTCAGCGCACCCACTACCCCATGCAGAGGGTGATGGGGGTTGTCCATGATGGATGTCGGCTTTGCCAACATCCTCCTCTCTCCCACCACCACCACCGACTCCAGAGGACATCCCAGTACAGAGCTAGACTTCCGTACCAGTTTGTCGATTTTCCTTCTGTCCCCGTCTGAGCATCCGCCTCCCCAGCAGACTACTGCGTAGAACAGGGCAGATGCTACGACGGAGTCGTAGAAGGTCTTCAACAGAGTCGTCAATGGAAATTACATTTTAGCAATTTTGTGAGCTGAATGATTATGAAAAGCAGAAATATGGGCAATTAAACTTGACATCAAAAAGGAACATTTTTTAAAACGGTATATTTACACTTTTTGGGTTAAACATAAGCCTACAATATGGAATCTTTTCAGCTCTTGAGGTGGAAATACACCCTTGCATTATGGATGTGAAAAAAATGGACCCATTTTTCTAGCTGAATAGGCATTGTAAAAAGTCTGAGTTTCCCTGCCAATGGAATAAGGTGTAGGTTTATTATTTTCTAGGAGACAGTGTAAAGACAAACTGTTTTATTCTGGTATTGTTTATACTTTTAGATGCAGGCAACATAAAATCATGGTGAACTTATTGCACCTGTTGTACAAACAAATCAGCAGTGTGAGCTAATTTTTTTTTATTGAACAGAGGGAACATTACCCAGCATCCACCCAGTTGTCAGGCTGCATTCCCCCTGTAATAGTAGACAAACTTAGTGAAAACAGCAGGCTGAAAATCACAGGACTTACCTGCTGCTGTGTTAGTGAGCTTCCTTTCTTATTGATGATAGGAGGAACACTTTAACACTATCAGTTCTCAGGATGTGTTTTCCTTGCTGTAATGGAGGTGATATTAACACAAAGATAAAACCTCAAATTTGTGTGATGACGGACAATTTCTTCTGTTTTCCCAGTAAATTGTGTACTTGTGATCCAATGGCCCATACTATATTCTACAGCTGAGCTAAAGTGGGCAACAGAGCTCTCTTGTGGCAAAATCATGCAAATGCATTTCTAAAAGCATACATTCAAGAGAGAACTAAACACCAAGAAATGTTATACCCACTAATGTAACATCCACACAACCTTATGTAGTTTCATATAAGGTTTTAGAGATACTAATGGAATCAGTCAGAGGGAAAGACATGTGATTTTATCATTATCGTTTCTCAATTTAACACTGTTAACCAAACTGTGAGTGCACTCAGGGACTAATGACATGTCCAGGCAATGGACCTTTTTCATGGCAGCCATACTGACATGAACTAGTTGTCAAACACAGATACCACTGTTCCAACAGTCAGGCTGCTGCTATTGTGCAATAAATGAAACGTGACTGTATAGGTTCAGCTTTTCAATGATTTCAATAGGCAAAATTACTTTTATAAATGGCTGTAATTTAATATAATAATCTTCCAGTACCTCTGAAACTCACTGAATCTTAGCGTATGAAAAAAAACATCTTGAATGGTCAGTTTTTATCCAAATTTCCCCAATTAGGAAATTAATTTAAATATACAGCACAATAAAGTTATTTTGACGTATGATCTTAAGACATTTTGGATACAAATTTTATGAATAAATATTTAGAGAGATTTTAAGAAAACAAACAAAAAGGGAATCTGGAAGTCAATCTGGAAATGTCCATTCAGGACGTTTATTTAGAAATCATTTCATCCCAAATTTAAAATGGGTACAAGAAAATGACAAGGCTGTGAATTACCATGGCAACAGTGTGACCCTCCCAAATACCCACCACACCTGAGACATGAGAGCTTTTCATTTCCTTTTAGAAACAGTTTTCTGGAATATAAGACCACCAATGTTTCTATCCCTCTCCAAAGATCAGGATATTTTTTTTTATTGCCTTTCCATTAAACAATGTAAAGTCTTTAGGAATTGTTTTTTCCATGTTGCGTTTCACTTCGTTTATACAGAAACACAAAAATAACAGGCTAAATTACAAATAGGACATAGCAAAATAGTCCGCTCACATGATTCACCTGTCCCACTGTGAAGCCTTGACCTCTTTATTTAATCCTCTCGTCCAGTCTGAAGTTCTCCTAAATGGCAGCGGAGGGTGAGAACACACGCCATCCCCAAAGTTACCCGACCATCTCCAGGACAGACCTGTGCAGTCTCTCACCTCTTCATCCTCCTCATTTTCTGCAAAGTCCTTCATCCCGTCACAGGGATATGGGGAAACTGGGAAATTACGTACATTAGGCTTGCCATCCCGCCCTTTTCCTCTGCAAGGACCATCATCCCATACTCTGTCTCCATTTTTTTTGCCATGTTGTTAAGTTCATCATGAGAGCATAAGTGATGGTGGAGTAGAGGGTTTTGGGGGCGTTGTAGAAAGAAGATGGTGTAGAGCAGCAGAGGGCGGGGCTAGAGGCCTATAGACTGCAGCGTTTGTCTCTCTGTATTGTTGAGGTGGCCTGAGAACATGCTGTAACAGGGCTGGTGGGCGAACTGTGTCAAGAAGTCCGTCAGATAAGCCTGGGGAAAGAAAGGTGATACAGAACAGGTCAACTGTGGTGATCTCAGTGTAATGAAGTGAGACTCAGCTAGAAAATATACACAAAGAGTCACAGAGCCCTACAAGTTCAGATTTACTAAATCATGTAAAGAACAAGGAGGGGAGTGTAACTATTGTGCTGTCCCACTAATACTTTTATTTGAGTTGAAATCAACAGTTTTGCATCTGACCTGGAGATCAATCTGATATATGGGATCTTTCAAGGCATCTGGATCATCCTCCTCATCATCCTCATAATAATCATCATCTGTAAAAGCAAAAAATACTCAGCATTTGATAAACAAACATGTTTCCAAGCAAATTCACCAGAACAATATAGGCATTAAGTGCTTTATATCCAAGAAAGTGAAAAATTAAAAACAGTAATGGCAGAGGCATTGGGGGGTACCGTATTTGTTGGAGGAAATGAGATCAGAAAGCAGCGTCCCTGCTAGTCCCTCATCCTCTTCCTCATCGTCCTCCCCCTCTTCCTCCTCTGCCTCCTCCCACATTCCACTGGAATCTGAGACAAACAGCAGCTGGGACTGAAATGTCTGACATTCTATTCTTTAGTTTTGCAATTATGTGAACAATAAGGTCAAATCTGCCCTGGTCACAGCTCAAGAGGATGAGATCCTTATTTTTTTTATTTCCATTTTCTATATTTTTTTGATTTGTAAATACAATAGTGTTTTAATTAGTTATTGGTAGTTTTTTTAGACTTTGGTTCAATTTATTTTCCCTCCCAATTCTGTTTTATGTTAATAAGTGTGACATCAAAGATAGTAAATCTATTTCAGTAGTCTAGATTCTAGCAGAACAAATGTAAACATTTAGACTAAGATTTTTTTAACACAAATTTTTTATCTAATTTTGGCATTTGAACTACACCAACACAGCCCTTATAACACATTATACAAGGATTTGTCAAACCACATAAACAAGTGGAGATATTCGAAAATAACAGATAAAGTAGATTTGTGTAGCCACCACAATCTTTCATTGCATTCATGACTTCAAAGCGTGGCTCACAGATGGTGGACATGTCTCAGGTTATGCCTGTGCTCTAGATACATTTAGTATCATTTGCAACATTACAGCTAAATTTAAGATTACTGCATTAGATGTAAGCCAATATCTCTGCAGGAAAAAGCCTGGCCTGGGCCCGAGACTGGGCCTACTTGATGGTCCAAAATCTGTGTAGATTAGAGATAACACAGGTGGTGGTTCGGCACATAGCAAAAATATTTTAATTTGAAAATTGGTTAAAAAAAATGGTGCAGAGGAATGGTGGTGGATGTCTTTTGTGATGTGTTTGAAGAAATTAAATAATGAGCAAACCCCTCATCTCTAGCATAGATGTGGGGTTTGCAATCACTAACACGCAGCACTGCCCAGTAAAGGAGGACGATACGGCAGCTGCATGGAAATTATATAAGAACATTATTAGAGAAAGTCAAACAGGAACAAACAACAACATTGACTGACACACGGTTACTATGACAACAATGATACTGCACATGCTCAAAACGTCCTTTGAGCATGTGCAGTATGCTCATCCTCAGGTTTTTGAAATTTTGCTTATTGGCCACTACTGGCCTGACATCGCAGGATTTTAGGCAGATCGCATTTGTGTTGAGGTCTCAGTGTAGTCATGTTTAGACATTTGTTAATCAGATCAGCGTGTAGAAGGAGATTTTATTATGTTTTTTAAACATAGGATGAAAATATCAGGTTAAATAGGTCACTATCTTGAGCTTCCTCAGCTGTGACCTGTTGAAGCTTGACGTAGTGAAACATTTTTGAAAGTTTGTTCCTGTAGTGGAAATCTCATCAGCAGAATTAGCTTAATTAAAGTATTTATGTTCACCTTGGCTCCAGTCTGCTGCATTTGACCTGCTGGCATTTGCCTCCACCACTGTTGACAGCTCATTGATGATCAATTTAAAGATCTTCACTAGCAAAGGAATGTTTGTCCACCGCTCTGGATCTATAAGAGAAAATACAACACAGAGCTGAGCGCTCAGCAACAGACATGTCTCATGGTGCATAATATCTATGATATCTCAAGATACAGTGTGTAATATTTAGTTAACAATGAGCTCAGGAAAAAATATTGAGGTGAAGTTGGCGCCTTACTCTTTGCAGATTTGGAGCGTGTGCGAATGCCCTCCTCAGGGCTGTAGATCTCTTCTCCCTTCACCACGATGTCTTGAAGACGTTTGTCGTCAGTGTTGAGGCTGTGCTGCAGCAGCTTACACAGAGCCACAGTACTGCAGAAAAGAAATAGGAAAAAAACGGATGATTTTTAAATGCTGCTTTAACACTGTTAAAGAATCAGTTTTTATTAATACAAAACACCTAAATCTAGGCCCTTTTTCATTCAACTGAAGCAGTTCCAGTCTATAGGTATGGTCATTTTTAGGTTTCCATTAAGAGCTGCAGAATCTTCAGCTATGGGATACAGTGATACTCGGTTCAATGATTGATAGATGAATTGAATATCAAACAACTATCTGATGCCGGTATAAAAATTGACCAGATGGACCAAAACCTGAACAGTGCAGTGTTTTCCACAGATGAAGTAGCATTGTGTGGCACACGGATGCTGTCCACCCGGGGGAGGGGGTATTGAATTGAAAGCATTGTGCATTGACACGTGTGCCGGTTGTTGCGATCCCTCACCAGCACATGTCTGGGGAATGTTGTAGTGGGTGTGAGTGGTTCCTGATGTTGCAGAGAATGTCTGGAATGTCTAAAATTGGTGATTATTAAAAAAAAGTTGTCTAACCTGACTTTACCCTCATACTGTCCATAGAAGAGGTGTTGTCTGCTCATCCACTCCGTCATGACAAACTCAAGGGCAGGTTTCCCTGTCGGGCCGGGTAGACTGCACAGAAACTCAAGCAGAGGATCCAGCTGGGAGTGAACCAAGTGGGCAAACACCATGATCAGAGACTGTAGGGGAAAGAGGAAAGAAAGGAAGTTAGCTTGTGTCAGAGAGAGACACAGTGCCTTGCGAAAGTATTAGAACTTTTTGACCTTTAGTCACATTTCAGGCTTAAATCATGAAGATATACAATTTTCTGTTAAGAGTAAACACCTAATGGGATACAATCTTGAGGTGAAATGAAATTCATACATTCTCTTTTTATTTTTGAAAGGAAAAAAAACTGAAAAGCAATATATTCTGCCTCTTTACTGTCAGTGCAGCCAACTCACCTCAGACATTAGCTGAGGGTTTTTGAATGATCTAATGTTGACCTGAATGACTGATGATGATAGTGAGTCCACCTCTGTGCAATCAAGTCTCAGTATAAATGCCCTGCACTGTGATTTATAGAAGAGTGGAAGATCGTTAAGATTGATTAGAAGATGAATAGAGTCAAATATAGGGCTGTTTTGGAGGAAAAACCTGTTCGTCTGAAAAAGATCTGGGACTGGGTGGGAGGTTTACCTTTCAACAAGACAATGATCCTAAACATAAAAAAAAAGAAAAAAAAAAAAAGTTTAAAGTATTGTATAATTTACGTACACTTTACGATTGTGTCCTGCTTGGTGTTTATCTTCTACATCATTAATACAGCCGCATACAAAGACCTATCTGCCTTGTCAGATGATGTACATTATCCCTTCCTAACCTGCATGACGCTCAGAGTCTCCGCTTGCTGCATCTTGCTCAGAATCGCTCGGAGGATCTGGTCCAGCTGCTCCCCGAGCTCCGTGCCAGCCCGAGAGATCAACGTGGACACCAACCTGCCCACGAACGCAGCGGTGAACTCCGAGGTCCTGGGGTCCAGCAGCTGGTTGACCACCTGCATGACGTACCAGAGGCCACTGTTGCCCTGCTCGTCCCTCCACTGGGCGATCTGCTCCAGGGCAACGGAGACGTACGCCCGCAGACACTCACCGCCGTTCTGATGAAAGCAGCGAAAGAGAAAGTGAGAGAAGTGCTGCTTATTAAGCATTTTTTAACAAATCACAGGATACAAATCATAGCTTCATAATCAGCACGAGTTCATATTTCTATCCAAAACAAATCCTAATTAGCAGTGTGTCAGTTTGAATGAAATACAGAAAAAAAATTGGGGTTTACCTGCATTATAGCATTGTCGTCAGTACGTAAGGTGCACTGTGCCACCACAGGGAAGGCCTGGCACACCAGCATCTCTGAAAGAGGGGGTTTAGTGTTGCGTACGACTGTGGTCAGGATGTCTATGGACGTCTGTGGAGCAGATAGAGTTGATGTCATCACAGTTTTGTGAATCTGTGGTAAATCCTCTGATTTTATTACAATGTAGGAGCGATGGTTTAGGCTTGGTTCTAGAATATTTAAGCAAATAATGTGGTAAATATTTAAATACAGGGATGATGACACACATTTCCTTATTTCCATAGAGTGTTAGTACAAAAAGCTGGTACTGGTAAAAAAAAACCCTTATTAGACAGTCTCTCCTAGAAGGAAGTCAATGTGCTGTACATGTAAAAAATAGAGCTATAAAGTTCGATGGAGAATAAAAAGACTCAGCCAGTAGATACAAATCAAAATCTTTTAAGTCTAATTGTGGGATCTGGAAAGTCACAGAAAAAGGACTCATGAAGATTTAAGTCTGATATCATTCAGAAGAAGTTTTAATTTTTTCTCTCTCTTAACCACTTTCTACTCACAGCACAAAGTCCAGAGGGAATCTTGTCAGTGGGAGCCTGCATGATGCTGACCAGGGTAGGGATGAGGCGCATCTGCATAGGGCCCTGGCAGCCTTCAATCTGTGCCAGTTCCTTAAAGATGTCCTGAGCCAGGGAGGCCACCACGGGGTCTGAGGAGAAAGAGAAGCAACAAGATCTGAGAAAAGAGATTTATACCTCTCTACCTTTCACATGTCTGTTTTCTCTGGAAAGCTTGAAACACCAAATTTTCTTCTTGCTTAGCCAAGCTTATCGATGTTGTTAGAAATTTAACATTGACAATCTATCCTCTATTTAAACCTTAAAAAACACAATAAATTAAGCATGTTAGTCTGACAGAGAAAATGTGAAGAGAGGAGACAGCAGTACCATTGTTGTATTTAAGGAAAATAGCAATGGTGAGGGGGCAGATCTTGTTCTCTGCGCTGGTGGTGAAGGCCGGATCCACAGTGCACACGATGCACAGCGTTTCCATGACGAGGGTCAGCACTTCGGAGCTGAACTGGGCGGCCAGCTGGACCAGTCCCTCCAGGATGCTGGGGAGGAAGGGCTGCAGGACATGGGTGCTGTCAGACAGCTTCAGCTGATCACAGTATCTGGAGAACAACATATTCATAATAGATAAGTTATGTGCTCCACAGTGTTTATATCTTGATGTTCTCTAAAATACTTACAGCCACTACAAAACTTGTCAAAACACAATATTTGCCTATGCACCATATATAGTTGCAAATACAATCATGACCAGTCTGTGCAATTTCAAATGTTCCTCATGATGCCTGAGCTTGTTCTGTGGTCTCTGACTTTTCAGATAAAGCAGTTCATGTTTGCCGTGTGAGATCACTAGAACAACACGGGGGTTCGGGGTGTGCTTAGTTAAACTTGCTCACCCCCAGATGGCCCTGACTGCGGAGATGCGGACGGAGGGCGGCTGGCTGTCATGGAGGCCGCTAACAGTGGCCTGGAGGAACTGCTGGATGAGCTCAGGAGACATGGCTGCTGTGAAGCGACTGGCCGCCCACAGAGCACGGCCGAGGAGGAACGGAGATGCTGCTGGTCAGGAGAAAACAAAAACAAGACAAGAAGGCAATTAGGAGTGAGAAACAAGTTGTTTAGTAGTTTATCATTACTATGTTTAATAGACAAAAACAATAAGAAACAAAAACTGGCTTATTTAATAAAGCTTGTGGAGTTTGGATCTAACTAGATTCATAGTTGCGTTCCATCCACCTTTTCTTAATGGCATTTTAAAAAATTGCTATCAAATACTTGGATGGAAATGTCAGAAAAGAAAAAAAAAGGCCAAAAATGAATGTAGAAGTTTTTATTCTGGGAGGGAGTTGATTTACCAATAAAAGGAAAATGCTGATCTGTTCTGTAAGTGGATAGTGATGGGATTTCCAGAGGGTCTGTGAACGTGTCTCGTAGTAAGTCGCTGCAGAGAGTGGTTCCATGAAAGAAGAAAAGAAGCAGCACTCCTGACATTTTCTTACAAAACGTGTTCTTTTGGCATTGGCTACAGGCACAGTAACCTGTGTTAACTTGTTAACTTCATCTTAGCATGTGGTTTTTGAGAGATATTACGCTATTATGCATTACAAGGTGTGGAATTTTGTCTTTTCTTCTTCCGAGGAAGTAGGTAAAGCGTGGGGCATTTGTTGCAGAGGCAGCCACATACCTAGTGCTGATGAAAACCCTCGGTGTCAGCTACTGTTATGGATACATTCGATCTGGCTTATGATGTGATCTCACAGCAAACTCTCCCTCTCCCAATAATTGCCAAACAATATTGAATGAAAATAGGCATCAATTCACATTTTATTTCTGTGCATTTTAGAAAAAAATGCTCTAAACTTTCATACATCTAGATTGAAACCCAGTTAATGAGATCATCTTTATTGTAAACTCCCTCAACCCTTGTAAGGTTCAGTTTGAGACTCACCTGCCAGGTTGAGATCAGCCAAGACAACACTTGCCAGGAAGCCGTGCATGTCAAACTGGATGCGACCATTCTTCACGTTCTCAGTGATGATGGTTTTGACTGAGCCGAGGGCCAGCATACAGGCCTCATGGATCTTCCACCTGGTAAAAAACATTGCGAACTTGTCTCAGCTGCACAGGTCACAGGAATACAGTCAGATTAGTATGGAAGATGCTGGTAGTCTCCTCACCAGTGTTCATTGCCGCTGTTCTTGGCCTGCTCTGCCTCCTGCAGGTGTCTGGTGGCTGCTGCTGCCAGCGCCGCTGCACTCTCATTCTGAAACTCTGCAGCAACAGCCTGCAAACACAAATCAAAAGGTCACCGCCTTTATGAATACTTGTGGAAATGTTGCTTTCCCTTCTTGCTCGCTTCTCCTATGTACTTAAAACGACTTTTGCCTGTCCCTCAATGTCATATGAAGGTCCAATCTGTAGATTTTGGATTGGTTCAGGAATGCAACTCACTCTCCAACTATTTCTATAGTTTTAGCAATGAAACCTGGGGAAAAGTCTTCAGTCTCTGGTTGGCAAAAAATTTACATTTAAAACTTTTCTAGAGAAAACAGAACCTTTTATTGAGATTTGGATGCTTTTCTGGCTAAAGTTGATTTCCTGTGTACAAAAAACATACATATATGAATACACAAGATGCAGATTAAGCTATAAATGTACCTCCCTAGGAAGGTGAATGAGTGAGATGCAGTTATTATAGCTGATATGTACTTGTTATGAATTTAAAGTAAGAGGCGTCTCTCACCAGCAGCAGGTCCTGAGCAGAGATCCTAACAGAGTAGGAGAAGGTGTCATCGTCCTCGTCTTCAACAAACTGCTGAGGGTTCGCAGTCCACACTTTGATCTGAACAACATCAGGTCAGACAATCAGACCTCAATAGTTGTATCCAAGTCTTCAACCACATATGTGAGAGTTCCTTTCTCACCTGGTCCTCAGTGATCTGCATGTACAGGATGATGTAGTAGATGAGCTCGGGCAGGGCCTTCTTCACTGTGCTCTTGAACTTGTTGTTCTCCAGCAGGGTGTGGACAAACTCAAAAATGCTGAACACCAGATTCTCAAAACCCAGAACTTCGCCTGCAAAAAAACAATACCGGACAGTAGTTGAGAAGGTGCTTTTATAGTAAGTTTATAACACTCATTTGTTGCTGATTCTCACCATCGGAGTCGACTGGATCATCCACTTCCTCCGTGTAGTTGACCTCTGTTCTGACATAAGTGATCAAGTGGTTAAGAAACCCTCGATTTCAGTCTCCTTCACTTCAGCCTTTCCTCTTCAGTTAACCTATGAGGTAATGTATGCATGTCTATTTCTGAGGTAGAATTTGGTGTAAGTGTGTCACGACCCACTGCAACATTCCTTATAAACAACAGTAACAGCTAGACACTCACTAGTACATTGTCACAGGTGCTATAAAGGATATAAAGCAGCACTCTCAGTCAGAGTATTCCATACAATGGGTAAGATCTGCTGCATGGACGACACCATGGGTTTAGGGAAGTTCTTTACCAACGCTGTCACTGCCTGAGAGAAGAAGAAGTAGATTATAGATTTAAAGCATCAACTGTGATAAATCTCAAGATTTTACTTGCAGCTATACAATTGCTCATATTTACATTTAAATTACAGTCTCTTACATGGCCATCATCTTTTTGAGTCTCATAAAAATGCAGAAAATACAAACGGTGTCCTCATTCACAGCTCAATGTAGAGGTTTCTGTTGACACTTTTGACATGCATCTTTACAGCCTCTCACCTTAAGAACTTCCATTTTCAGACCGCTGTCAGACGAGGGTCCATCAGGCATCTGCAGAGCTTGCACAAATGCTTCTGTGAACTGCTGCACCACAGGGAAGATCAATGCTTTGGCTGCACCCTACAGACAGACAGACAGACACATTAAGTTTAACTTCCTTAAAAACTAGAGTAACTAGAACAGAATGTTGATCAATAAAAATGTCCTGTTTATTGTCACTGTAAATCCATTTTCCAGTGCTAAAAGGGATTGATTCAAAATGCTCATTAATACAATTAATTCAAAATATTGTATTGCTTTGACTGCCTCACCTTTTCAAGCTCCTCAATAGCACAGATGAGGTTGGCACAGGTGGTGAAAATCTCCACTGCTCTGGATCGGGTACGAATACTGTAAACCTGCAGTAGAGGAACATTAAAATGAGCCCAAATAAAGAACTGTAGGTCCACAATTATTAGATAGCTATTTTGATAAGATGCTTACAGTTGCAAAGGAGAGTACTGACAAAAATAAAGCAAAACAAAACTTTTTTTTTTCCCCTCTCACCACTGACATTTTTCCAAAATGTCTATATAAACACACCTACATTATTTCGCATTAATTTATTCCTCATGAAGATTAAAATGTGCAACGGTAACATTAATGCTAGGTTTGGGAGGTCTCGAGATAGGATTTTCAATACTGTCAATATGGACATTCCTCTTTCCAAGGTTCCAGTAAATAGCAGTCTAATGTACTGCATTACATAACTGCTTTTATGGGAAGATGATGAAGCACAAAAATAAATTACTTTAAAATTTACAAAATATTTTTTGGACAGTAGATAGATGAGGAAAGGTTATGTTTAGGGTTGTTTTTTCATTTATTTTTAATACTGGGTGTATATTTGCGTTATAAACAAACTTGGGATGTTTTTTTGTATATTTATATTTGATTTGTGGAACTGTTAAAACAATATATGAATTAAATAGATTAGTGAGGATGACTTACATACTTCTCCTTAGACACTTATGAAGGCACAGCAAAGTCCCTCAACCAGATTTCCAATTAACTGGCTCTGTGCTGGATCTGCTTTGAGCAAGTTTACACCTAGTTCTGAGGAACTTCATCAGAACAAGCCATGACTCATACACTATATTAACAAACATCCTCAGAAACACTCAAGTGGGTTCTTTAAAAACTGAAAGTGCTGGAGTTCAGTCTAAGGTGATTTATTGCAGTAACACTACAATAACCGTTTTCACTTTTTAATGTTGCATTGTATTGCATGTTCCCTGGCAGAGTTTCTGTAATCCTAATATAACATTCATTTAGAGTGTGAGGATTGTCACACTTTGACATTGATTTTTGGGAACCTTTTGTATTTGTTCAGAGTCATTATGCTATTCCACAAGTCCAATATTTGTCTTTTAGGACTAGTAGTACATATGTGAAACTATTTTGTCTGACCCTGTACAGCTCTGGTTACATTTTTAAGAGTCACAAGAGATGTAAAAAGTCTGGAAAGTGTAAAACAATAGGTAGCACCCAAGTCTAGTTCATAGTGAACCAGCCTTAATGTTTTTTTATTTTGTAAAAACAATATTTCAAAGTGAGATTTGTAGCACCTCAGCCATGGAGAAGATCTTGTACATCTCCGGTAAGATGACTGGGGCCACCAGCGGCATCTGTGTGTCGGTCACCTCTCGAGTAAACTCTGGAAACAGATGACAAGATCATTACAGAGACAAAGGAAAGGAGATTCTGAGTTAGGGCTGACGAATTTGGCATAAAACCTAAAGCACTTTTTGTTTTTGTACAACTTCTGATTCAAAACGTGGCTTTTCTGTGTTTCTCTATACAAAAAAGACCAAGGCAAGATTTAAGGATATATTTTTGTGAAATTAAAAGCTAAAGCAGTCTTAGCCTATGTGGACAAATCAGTTGTTCAAAAGAGATTAATTTTTGACAAATGTATATTTTGGTATCTTAATGCACTGGTGCTAATTGTTTTAATTACTGGAAAAATCCTATTAACTTAATTTTGATTTATTTTAGTTTATCTATTTTTTCCCAATTATTTTTCATGTTAACATTGAAAATTGCTGCTCCACTTGAAAAAAAGATTAAAATTTGCATTCTGGTAATCCAGTATCTCCATCCTAAAAAAGTGTTCACACACCTGTGAGGACCCTCATGGCCCCGTGCACAGCGTTGACATTCCCACTGACCAGCATCTCCATCAGCAGGGTGAAGAGCTGCGGCCAGGCCTCAGGCCAGTCCCAGTGGGCGATGGCCGACACGGCGTATGCCACACTGGAGCGGACTTTGCTGATCGCTTCCCGCAGGCCACCCGGCAGCAACTCCCTGATGGCAGCTTTAGCCTGGAGGGAGACAGCAGGTGTATGGATTCAGTGCTTTTGAGGGCCAAAAGTGCAGCAGGCAAAAGGGGAAGAATGGTTTACCTGGTCTGTGGTTTCAGGAGGCCTGAACTTCTCTGACTGGGAACACCAGTGAGTCTCCACATATTGCTTCAGGATGACTGATGCTAACTGCAAACACAATGAGACAGCGTGAATGAGGTGAGCATGCTTTTAGTGAAGAAAACACACCATTAATGCGCTTTGTTCAAATCATTACAGTAGTACAACACATACGCAAATCAACAACTTACCTGACGGATTGCAAGCGCTCCCTGAGGGTCAACTGTGAGTTCTGCCAGGTGGACACCGAACTCTACAACATGGACAAATATTACATTAATTATTAATTAGGAAAATGTAAATCCATTTTACATTACAGTGTAAAACAAACTGAGCACAGTTTACTGTGAACAGACAGAGGAATAATAAAGTAATGAGAAGGCATTGGAATGATAACAAAAAGCTTCTGTATGCACCATTTACAGAGTTGGGGTGTAATGATTATTTTAGACAAAACAACAATTATCATATATCTCAATAAGCAAAGTTAATACAGATCCACAGAATCAACACAGGCCGTAATCATTGCCAAAAGGGCCTTGGTTAAACACTACAATCCTTTGTTGTGCGTTTCACAGATTAGATCTATCGAGATTTTGATTTTTTTTCCTGTTAAAAAAAAAAAAAAAAAAAAAAAAAAAAAAAACGTGGGACATTCCCAGTCGAATTCACGGGAACACAAAATAACTAATGATGGCAAGAAACGGCCGTATGATGCCAAGTGAAAAGATTCAGGTAAGCCTTAATGCAGGCTGAAGGTGTTTTTTTATATAAACGGGGCACAACAAAAACATGTGACAGTGTCTCAGCACGATACATGCACAGGTATGTGGTGCAACAGGTGACAGTATCAACACTGTTCGCACCAAAGCTTAAAAGCGTGCAACCACACTTGAGCTTTGAAGCAAACAGAGAAGGCTGGTTTGAACCTGGACTGACAGGCATGCAGAGTGTGAGCGATAAACAGAGTTCAGGATCAGCATCAACCTCTGGGTTTTACTAAGAGTGACATCAGGGGCCAGGAGACAATGCTAGTGCTGACCATCCTACAGAGCAGCTGCCTTAGAGAGGGGCCAGCGGAAAGGGTTGGCCTCGCTGCGACACTGTAGCACCATCCGCCAGACAGCGTGCACAATTAGCCTTTGACCAGGGGCACGAGGATTGCAGGACAGACAATGGAAATGAGTGCAAGCTATAGACACTATGTACTGTATCCATCCATTCATCCATCCATCCCATTGAGTTCTTTATCAAAAAAAAAAAAAAGGACAGTAGCTTGATATATGTACAATTACATAGAATAGAAAACTAAGATCTGAGATCTCTGCAAATCTAGCATCTTGATATATAAACATCTGATGGGCATTTTAACATTAGTTAAAACAGAATATTAATCAGTTCTGCCGCTGTTATACAGAAAGACAGTAACTGGTTTATTGAAAATTAAAGCAGAGATAAAGCACCTTGTATTAAACTGCTTTCTAGAAGATTTCAGATCTTGTTCAAATATATATGGAGACATTTAACTAGGCATTTTAAGGGCTTGTAGATACCTCATACCCAAATCATGAGAAACAAGGTTTCAGGCAAGGCATCAACCTTATCAACACAACTTGAACTAGAGGAGTGAGGGAGAGTAAAGAGTCAACCACAGTTATGTACTGTGAAGAATCCGATAGTCACGGCACTACCGTGTTTACATGAAATACTTCAAAAACTCAGAAATGTGAGACTCTCATGTCTCAGTGGTGCCGATGCAGGAAGCTAGCAATCCACAAGTGATTCATATGGGAATTTGTGAGGTAACATAACTGTTAACTCTGTGTGCCCATGTTAAAGCCTAAAATTCAACTTGAAACTTCATTCGTCATGTTTCCATTATAATGGTGAGATAAAACATTGAGGAATTAGATTGTATGATTAAACAAGGGAACATATCCTAACATGTGCAGGACCTTACAGCCTGGGTCTTGACTGACAGGTAGGGATGCACTGATTGAAAGTGCCCTGGGCAAGGTGACTAGTGTATTGTTTTCTTTTTACTGGAAGTAAATGTGATTGTGATCAGGCTTTTGATCTGATTTTGACATAAACACACAAAAGTAATTTCCTTTTTAGGTAAATAAGTGAGACACATGACCATCAGCATCATACGTGTGTGGATGTGGGGGGAGAATTTTAACATTGCACTAGGCGGGACCCGCAGGAGATGGGATAGGCCCCCCTGGGAGACATCTTCGCGGGAAATATAATATGCCATTTGAGCGTCGAGGGGTTGCCATAGTGACCGTGGGATCACTTCTCAGAGCCCAATAAGTTGGTTGAGTCGTCTGAGAGGCGGCAGACTCCCCGCGAGGCTAGCGGCTGTCTGCGGGCATCTCCAGTTACCAAGTGACGTTTTAGCTTCTACTGTTGCTCTAGTGGCAATAATTGGCTAAGGCCTCATCAACCAAAAACATAAGGGAAAAAATATATTGAAAGACGTTAAGTGGCGGGTTTTTATTTCCTCAGGGAAGGCGGTAGAATACACCCTGTTGCTTGTGCAGCGGAGGCCGGGCTCCGCACACACACACGCACACTCTCTCCACATGTGCGTTATCACACTCAAGCTAACTTCATGATTCACGCTTCTTTTGCTTAGCTGCGACTTCTGTCGGGAGGGAAAGAACACCCAGAAGCAGAGGGGGCACTTCAGTGTTTTTCCTCAGCTTTTAAGAGTAAAACGAGTCCCCTCGAACTTCTTGACAGCACGGCCTAACGTTAGCTAACGTGACCCCGGGAGCAGAGCCACTTCCCCGGCTAACGTTTGGAGCGTTAGCCGCGCGGCACAGTGAGAGTTAGCAGCGCTGGAGCAGCAGCCGCATGGAGCCTCTGTCTCTCTCTTTGGGTATACATCACTCTCTGTCTCTCTCCTTCGCTGCGGAGGCCCATGCGGTGAGCAGTGAACGCACCGCGGGGCAGCTAGCACCGCGGTGACTAACGCTCCCACTCACCCTCTGTCACTTCCAGCACTTTGATCTGCTCCTCCGCGGCGGCGCGCACTTCTTGAACCGGGGACAGGATAGCCGTCAGCGTCTCGATAAGAGCCTCTTTTAGTCCCTGCTGGACCGGGCCGGCGGCCGGACCGGACCGAGCACCACCCGCCGCACTCATGCCTGCCCGCTGTGTTTTCACCCGCAGCCCGCTACAGAGTCAGAGCAGCAGCAGCACCACCCGGGGAGGAGCAGACAGCCGCGGCCACAGGAGGCGATTGGCGAAGCGCGCCAATGCCTGGGAAAGCGGGGGGCGGGGCTTCGCGGGAGGAAGGAAGCGGTCGGTTCGGCCCACGTGTTTTGTTTTCGCTGCGCGCGGCCGTCTTTGTCTGTGAGCTCGTGACTCCCTCTTGTGGAGCGGGGGAAACACTCGCGATCCCTTCGTAAGCATACATGCCCTTAAGTATAATTTGTATTGTGTCGTTACATTACTCAAAAAGGAGTAGCCCCACTCTATAATTATATGTATAGATATAACTATATTTCATACTATAATTATATTTATAATATAATAATATTATATTATAAATGTAATTATAGCTACAAAAATTCTGTGTTCATTTGGGCACAGGACTATTGTTTTAAAAGTTCCCATATTGTTCACTTCTCCTGGGATTTTTGTAATTGTGATATAGACTACCTAATAGCATGTATTTGTAGATTTAAGAGTTTCTGAACCCCTGAACTGGTTGATTTTGTGTCTTGTTTCGAACAACCTTGATGAGCCTTTCCTCTGATTGGCTGATTTGAATGGCTGTGCGTGGGCAGTATAGAGTGCATAACTGTGAAATCACAACTTTGCAGAGGTCCTGACAGCTCACACAGATACTGAAAATAGGCTTTGTGCATTTCTCTGTGTGCGGACTAAATGTTTTGAAATATGGGACGTTGTTTATATAACACATAGACCTTCTTACAATCAAAAAAGATATTAAAATCTCATATTTAAATTTAACAAAATCTGTGGGGTTTGTTATTCGAAGATCAACTAAAAAAGTTTTTACCAACATCATAGTAAAAAAAAACTTGCCACTTATGACATGGTTGCAGTAAATTGTAAACACATTTTTAGAGCTCAAAAAGACACACGGTTTTAAAAAAGTGAGGAAAAAAAATCTCATCGAATGTTCATTAGGGGACAGAGTAAATCTACATCAAACCACACAATAAACTGTAGCTGCACTGCCCTCTATGGATTATAGTTTGCAGGCATGGTGCAGTTACCACCACACCCCAACAATTCAGTCCTCCACGAATGTGAAACCCTGCTTCGAAATGAGCAGTGTACAATATTAAGACAACAGTATGTTGACATACCCATGTAACACCCATTAATTCGTATATTACGAATATGAATCCAGACATTTTATGTGATAATGTGCTCACAGCAGGTCATGATTGTTCTTTACGAGTTTGGTCTTGACCATGAAGCCAGGCACATTAAAAAGTGCCTGGTCTAAAGAAGTTTTCTCCTGTTTGATATTAAAGAACTCATCTATAGTAAATATAGAAGTGTATTCACACCTTATCTTCACCTGAAAGACCATTAGAGTCCATCTAGCACACTATACAATAAAATACCTGAGAACATCACAGTAGTGTGCAGGGAGCTTTATGTTTTTTGTGTGTGAGAATAAAAGCCTTACCGTTTATATTTACTGCAGTTTTAAATAAGAAAGGGAAAACATAATATGAGTGAATTTAATTGTAACATCTTTTAAACATATAGAGTAAGAATTAATGTAAAATACTGTTATATACTCATTTTACTTAAAAATCAAACTGCAAAACAGAATGAGTAATAAGTTAAATTGCATAGCTCTCAGTTGAGGTAAAAAAAAGCCTTGAAATGAAATATATTTATTGATTACAACAAAATTGATCAAAAATTGTTGATTGTAATTTAGAGTAAAGACTCTTCCTTTTTTCCCTTTCTTGTTTTGTTCATATTCTAGGTTATCTAACCTTTTTCAGGTGTTGATTGTGAATTTGATTGTGAAATAATTAGTTTTTATCCAAACTATGCCTCTTAGCGGTTTCTTGTGCTAACCTCTGACCTCGGCCCAACCTAACACTTTGCTATAAGACATAAGAAGATCCCAGTGACTGGGACCATGTCTGCAGCCAGGCTACCAGGTCTAGTGAAGAGTGGAGGTTGTTACATCTGTTATAGTTGTTGATGCCTGTGGTTTGGGAGTGAGATGTCCAGCAGTGTAATAATATGGGCATCCAAGTGCTTTCAGCTATAATGTACCTCAACATTTCAGGTTGCAGAAGTCAATGCAGATGCTGTTTTTCATCTCTAAAAGCACAAACAGCTGACAATAGTAGGTGGTGCAATACTGCATGGATTAAAATATTACCAGACATCTGTTGTCAGCTGCAGCAGATTGTGAAAGCTCCCTGCATCTTCTGCTAACAGGTGTAGCCTGACCTGAAGCACCTTCATGGCAGGCAGTTGCTCTCCTCTGTGAGGTGTGACAGTCTGTCAACAAGCACTGTAACTCCAAAGTTACTGCAGGTTGTGTTACTGAGGGAGGAATTACCAGCTTCCCCACATAATCCTGTTGCTCCAGCAAGGAAATGGATGGAGTTTTAGCAAGATATCAATGAAAGTGAGATGTAGCAGATACTGTTTTTCCTCTTTTGAACCTCATTGAATGGAGAATCTTAACTGTGCTACTAATACATACTGGTTGAATTTCTTACATTTAATTGTCCGATGATGATCTTCAACCTTCTCCTGTGGTTGAAGAAAGAAAGTCTTTTTTGAAGAAACTCTGTGATGTCTTTTGAAAGTTGTTTTATCATGTTACTACCTTAAATCGGGTATGCACAGGCCTGGCAGCAATAAGTTGTATGTTTCCTGAAACCTCTTAATACACAAATAAAAGAGCAATAGGACTGAACTAACCTCATAATCAGACGGACTCTCAAATTTGTATGCAAATGTATCTGTATCTAAATGGGGTACCCATTTGTCTCTCAGAGGTGTTTTCACTCAGTGTTACATTGTTTGTTGTTCCACCTGAAAGTCTTTGTACAGCATGTGCAGGGGAATCTAGACACAGAAAGCCAGTAAATAATAAAAACCCTAGATTTTTTCTCCTTTTTTGAGCTAATATGACACTTAATGATCATTGAAGTATCTTTGATTAAGCTCATGGAGGTAAACTCACTCATAGCACTCTGGAAATAAATAAAATTATCATACAGAATGTTAAAATATTTGTATATATAATAATACTAGTCAGACTTTCTTTGTGATGCAGTGTCAATTGTGGGTCATTGTCTATGTCTAAACTTTTTTTTTTTTAATTCTTCAATTGGGTTCCCCCTGCTTATTGATACATGTAGTAGTGTTCAACTTTGCCTTTCACGCCACAGTGAATCATAACTTAACTGTGTAATCGTACTCTAATAGACTTGAGGAATAAAGCCCCGTTGACACTGTCATCTTCATACAGTAGTAAGGCCATGGCTATATGAGAGCACATTAGTATGTTTGATACAAACCATCAGGAATAAACTAGTGTAACGGAAGAATCATCTGAAATGTTGGTGAAAGTCACAGTCATACTGCCTCTGTATGTTCCCTGCCCTACATGTTGTGAAAGGTGAGTTGTGGCAGGATGTGACTTCAGCAAAAGTTTTAAGATGAAACCCGTTGGATTCCTCAAAACAGATTAGCTCACAGTGTGTGTGTGGGGTGTTGAATATGGAGGACCACGAGTGTCAGAGAAAAGGGAACATTATTTCATTATCTGGTATCTAATTAAACAATAAAAACAGGAATATTGTTAATTAGATATCAATAAAATGCTTGCTTATTATTTGCGTGTCACTTTTGCTCCTCATATGTTTGGTGACAGGACCTCGTACTAGGAATGAACCAAACACTACTACAGCCGTTTCTTCTTGTTTAAGCAAAAAGAATTTGGTTTATGTAGAAACAAGCAATGTTTTGCAATTGGATATTTCCCTCTCCTTCAAAAGAGTTAAAGCTAAAATAAAAAAAAAAAGAAATGAATATCCATCCTGTTTGCACCCAGAATTACCACCTTCTGAAAGTGTATGCAGATGTTACTGACAGAAAGCAAAGGAAACCTGGGGATAGCTCACAAGGGAGATAGATATAAGTGTACAGTTCATATATATAAAATATAAAATATGAAATATATTTTATATATATTAAATTGTGTTAGGGTTCAGTATCTTTCACTACACAGCATTAAGTTGTGTCTGATTATTTTTTTCTTCTTCTTCTTCTTCTTTTTCCAAATCCTATTATATAAACCAGAGGAGAGTCAAAGCAAAAAAAATGAATCAACGAACAAACAAATGTGGGGGGAGGGGGGGATGGAAACTAAGCAACAGATGAAAGGCCTCCGCCCCAATCCGATGCCCCTCCCCCAGCCCCCAGCAGGGGGTGAGCTAGCACGGACGAGGTGGGACAGACCCGTCCAGCTGTACAGCGCAGTGAAACATAACTTACATATTAGCTCATTTTTACACGTACAGTCGTGATCAAGGCACAGGGATCTTCTACAAGTTATTTTTTTCTCTTCAATAAAGTTGTACAAAATAATACATTTTACAGTCTGTACAAGAATAATAGTCCAGCAGTAAAATAAAGACAGACGTACTTAAAGCCGGGTGGGGGGTGGGGGGGTAGAGGTGAGAGAACAAGACGAAAGGTGGGAGGGTGTGTGGAAAGGGATGGTTTCAATGAGGGCTGGAGCATGTGTGTATTAGTGTGTGTGTGTGTGTGTGTGTGTTTGCGCGCACGCAGGCACGCACATGTCATTTGTGTTGTTTGTGTGTGTGTGTGTGTGTTCCCAGGTAAGAATGTTCCATCCACTCTCGATAAGTCATTTCTTTCACTTCATGCTTTCCTTTTGTATCATTTTTTTTCCTTATTAAATAAATCCTCTCCTTTATTTTATATATGTTGAATAGTTGTCAAATAGCAGCTGGGGAGGGGGGGGGGGGGGGCAAGGATGTATGTGTGAGTGTGTGTGTGTGTGTAGGTAGGAAGAGGGGTTTAAATGGTGCACAAAGGCAGATCACACACAGTGTACACCAACACACAACATGGGGTAAAAACTAACAAAAACTTAAAAGTTGAATTGTGTTATTACAGGAATATATAATATTTATATTTATATATATACATATTTATATACACACATATATAAATATCTATATATATAGCTTGAATTTTTTGCACTGCATGAAGTTCACTGGTATGCATGATTTTATGCATTGTATGGTATTTTTTTTAATTCTTTTCCTTTTTTTGTTTTCCTCCGTCCCTCCTTGACTGGTTTGTTGAAGAGCAGGTCATGTGAGCCGTGTGGTCTTATGTTCGAGTCACGCTCACATCCACAGGCTGCCGTTAGTTAATTAGTCCGTCCCTGGACACAAAAAAAAGGCTCACAGCTCTCCTTTGTTATCAGTTTGCCACCATCCATCCGTTTCCACTGTGTCCATCATTTCCTCGTCTCCTGATTCGTCTTCAGCACACGGTTAATAAACTCCTCTCTCTCAGGATGCATTATTTAATTCAGCCTCTGCCGACTATTAAAAGCAGGAGGTTGTAAAAGGGTCAATGTATGTGTGTCTGTCTGGCTGTGTGCGATATGAGACATTACAACCTATCTGCCCTAGTGTGTGCAGGTGTGTGTACGTGTGTGTACCTGTGAGTGTGTGTTCATATATCTGAGAGAGAGGGGGGGAAAAAAGAGAGAGAGAGAGATAAAGAGAGCTAAAAGGAGGGATAGCCTGCACTGAGGGATTCCCGTCTTTCTTCCCCTCATGGGTCAAAGTGTAGCTGAGTAAAGCAGTCCTGGCTAATACATGATGAAACTGTTGTTAGTGAATCCATAACTGTATTTCTCTAAAAAAAAAAAAGAACATGTCTTTCCACTGTTCTGTTTAATAGGCTTCTCTTGAAATCATGTTACCGGGAGGACTAGGAGCCGCATCGGGGGGCGAGGGGAGGGCAGGCGGTCGTGAAGTTGGTGGAAGTGGAGGGGTTGATTGGCTAACTGGTCGTGGTGGGGAGGGGCGGGGGTGGATAGGTAGGTCGGTAGGTAGATAAGTAGACCGGACGGCCGCTGCCCATCACAAGAGCTCGTACTGCCGTAGGTGCATCCGCTGTATGATGTCGCGACAGTCATTGAAGACGCGGCGGATGTTTTCTGTGTCGACCGCGCAGGTGAAGTGGGGGTAGCAGTAATGCCGTCCGTCCCCGCTGGCTGTGCTGATCCTCTGGAGGGGACACGGGAGCAAAGACAAGCGTTATACCCCATCATGTGACCTCAACTGAATGTGTTCAATCAAGATTTACAAACTAATATTACATAAAATATTAGAATATTCTTTTTTTGGAATTCAACTGTCAATATTTAGGTCCATTTGGTCAAGTTTGAATTCATCCTATGACTGCTTGTAGTTAACAAGTTAGATGTTCAAAATGTATTTAACAAACTTCTTTTATTTTCTTCTTTCATACATTCAATTGTCTAGGGTTCAGGTGTTACAGCTAATGTGGATAAACTCAATCTCTCAGAGACACACCCCTTTATAGCGAAATCAACAGTAAAAAAACTCTGTGTAAATTGGATTGGTTCTATGTAAAACTATGAAGGAAACATAAAACAAAGGACCAGATCACACTAAAACAAGTATAAAAACCTGTGTACAAACCAGAAATTCATCCCGAATGAAGTACTTTGCCCTTGTGACGCGTGGATCTTCACCTGGCTCTGGTATTGCTGTTAGACATAAAGAAATCGATCACAGAAATGTCACGTTTTCACTGTATCATTTAACCCTTTACAGCATCCGATGATAAAAGGACTACCATTAATAAATCTGGTGATAATGATTGAATTATTTTATGAACTATAGTAAGGTTCAGCAAACTTAGGTCCAGGCAAGCTTCTTTTAATGAAAACAATGGAGACAAATGTTTTCAGTATGAAAATAATGCATTTAATGTTTGATTATGGGCAGGTAGCTTCTGTTTTGTTCATAGGATGGAGCATCATAGATAAAACGCTCTCACTTAAGATTCAGCACCTGCTTGGTTTTGTCAGCTGGTGCGTATTATTCATCCATAGGTGATTGAAGTAGAGGGTCTGATAGTCGTATGTATGTATTTTCAGTGTCAACATCTTACCATCATCAGGTGTAGTGTAGCGAGCAAACTCAGGAAAATACTCCTCAATTTTAGATTTCCCTGCCAAAACCTTCTCGGCGAGCAGGTCCTGTTTGTTCAGGAAAAGGATTACAGAAATGGTCCGTAGCCACCTGTGGAGGCAAATCAGGAGTGAGTGGAGTCCCAGACTTTCAGAAAAATGGGTCACAGGTCTGTTGCTGAAGAGTTTCAAATGGCATTATGTTTTAATAGGCTCCGGCTGAAGAACAAGGGACTCATTTGCTCTCTAGAGTTCGGAAAAGGTCTTAGAGCTTCTGCCGTAAAGAGTCCATATGCTCACACAGGGAGAGAAGGAAGGACATCAGCATCTCCTCCTGCTGTACATACACCCTAAACACGGCCAGTTACACTACTCTATTAAATATTCAAAAAACAAGATAACTCTATTGGAGGAGACCTTTCTCCAAACCCTAACAGTGATTCATTTTACACAAGCCTCATATTTTGTAAGTATTTATGTGACCTTGCTTTTGCTTTTTTTTTTTTTTTTTTTTTAAACTTGTAGATCCTGGTTGAAGTTGATAGAAAACTATAAACAGCACCTATTAAATAGTAATTATAAAGTTAATCATTCCTCTTCATTTGTCTTTGTTTAAAATGTCCCAAACTCTTAACTCTTCCTTTCCAATAATAAGAACTACTTTGGAAATCATTGTGTGCTGAAATAAATATTGATTTATACTTGCCATAGGTTATTGGTGGTGGACTAAAAAGTGTTAATATGTGTATATATATATACTTCAGCATACTTCATTTATGATAAATGAATGAATAAGTGAATACACATGCGTGTTAGATTTCCTTATGTCTACAGGTCCATACGTTGATTGGGGTTTATTTTATTCTTATGAATATCATAAGCTTCAGAACCATAAAAATGAATACAGTGGTTATATAATATAATGCAGGTGGTATAGGAGTAGGGATGGTATTGTGTTGAAAATTAAATGTAGTGTTGTTTCTATCCTATCAACTTTTATAAATGATTTTTATTTTACTCTTTTTCTTCATCCTTCCACCTTAAAGATAAACCATCTTCAAATGAGTCATGAAGAGAAAAACACCTATGAACAGAGAAAAGAAACTGTTTCTGTGTCGATGTTTCTGACCTGTTGTTCCAGATGTTCTTGAAAAGGTTGAGGGCTTCCTGTAGTCTGTTGGTCTGATTGTCTTCTCTGATCACCATATTGTAGCTGCTGCTCGCCACCACAAAGATGATGGCCGTCACATCTGTATCACACCAGGGAAGAGGATTAATACAGCAACATTGAAACAGAAGATACATGCAACTCCTCACTTTGGATTTTAAAGAAACAGATGGACATGCATTTGACAACAGTGAATTGTCACTGACGATATCTCAACCCCACAATATCTTACCGTTGAAACACTGGATCCATTTTCGACGTTCATCCCTTTGACCTCCAACATCGAACATACTGTGAGACACGGGAAGTTACAGGATGAATTTAAACTATAAAAGTAATGACGATGCATTATTGTACTAAAACACTTAACAGATCATGTGGATCACATGACAACACGTGTTCAGTGAACGAAACTAAAACATCAAACATTTTGAGGAAAAACCTGTCAATAATATTCTGTATATATGAAATTAAAGCATTCTGTAAGTTCTACTGTTTTTTTTTTGCCTGTTTGTGCAAAATTTCCTTTCAGCTTAGTAGGTGATGCTATGGGTGAAATACAGGTGACTTACTGGAAATTGACTTTGTCTATTTGAAATCTTGTCTCAAAGATCCCAGATGTCAGTACTCTGCATCTCAACAGGTCCTGAAAAACAGAAACAGACAGTTATAATAGACAGCTACTAGAAAGGGATGTAGATGAAAATGTGAAAAGCTATATGAATTTCATTTATAGAATGCCAAATCATAACAAAAAGTCATTTCTTGACACTTTTTCAAAGCACAGCAGGTCTAGACCATGATCTTTACAAGTGAGGAAGATTAACATGAGAGTGTCAAAAGGGGGATGGTATATCAAAGCAGAGAAGTGTAAGAAAATGTAAATTACATTGTTAAAGTTGCAGCTTCTTTTTTGTAACATGATTGACAAAAAAAAATAGTTATCACATTAACAGTTCAGTTCATATATAGACCAGCATGACTTTCATTTCTTACTTTCATGTCATAGATCAGGGCTGCTCAATCCTGCTCCTGTAGAGCTACTAATCTACATGTTTTAGGAACCTCCCTACTCCAACACACCTGATTCCAATTATTCACAAGCCCTTGTCAAACTACAGCTACTTGATTGTGAGTTGATGATTAGAATCAGGTGTGTTAGAGTAGGGAGATTCCTAAAACATGTAGGATGGTAGCTCTACAGGAGCAGGATTTTGCACCGCTGTCATAAATGATTCATGTCAATTAGAATGTCCCTTTGTGTCAAATGTTTATTACAGAGAAAACATTTAATTATAAATTAATGTCATTTTTTAATGTGTTGTTTATTTAGTCTATATATGGTCAAAAAATGGAAAATGTTCATCATGGATTCCCAGTTTTGTCTGACTCAAACCCAATAAATTAAATTCACCATAACGTAAGACGGTAAAATTGTTAAATTAGAGGCCTGGGAACAAAACTAGGCCTTGTTCATAACAGACATTTTGACTTGTCATAGAAAGAAAAATGTTCGTAATAACATCAGTAATGATCCTGGTGTTTTCAAGTATTCCAGTAAGCCTCGACACTGAGGCAGGCAGCATAACACCAGAACCTGAACCCGAAGCAGCTGAATGGAATTGAATTTGATTCTTTACAGCTGTGTTTCCCTTCTGTGACATGTCAACATGTCCTCTGTGAAAAAATCCTATGTTTGGCATTCCTGCTCGATAAAGGAATTAAACAATGAATTCAAATTGCTTACTTTCCTTTTGATTGACTCAGCAAAATGAATCGAGTTATTGTTTCGACGCTACATAACAGACGCGGGTGGAGTGCTTGAACGTAAGACTAAAGCTGATTGTGTATTGAGCATCTCACCTGATCTGTGGGTGTGTAGTCATTCTGCCTGACCACATCAGTCCTGTCTAAGAAGCTGGAAAAAAAATGAAGAAAACCAGGTAAGTTTTATTTGCACGCTCATAAACTTGTATACACATACAACATAATAACACAGTAAAACATGTATTTTCACAAGTCATTTGACATGACAGTCATAGAAAGGAAAAAAAAAGCTATAATACTGACTAACCTAATATGCCACACTGATGTACATAGCGAGAACGAACACACACACGTAGATTTGTGACAGCAGGAGAAAGATGGAGGACGCAGGTCCCTGAACAGCCACCAGGGGGCGTGTGTTTTATTCACAGTGAGATCAGAGGCAGCCAGTCTGAGTCACCAGCAGCATTTGCTCTGTCAAACCAGAGAAGCCTCGTCAATGGGGCTGCTGTAGTAGTACTTGCACAGGAGGAGAGGTGTGTGTGTGTGTGTGTGTGTGTGTGTGTGTGTGTGTGTGTGTGTGTGTGTGAGCGTGCACATGCCCCTGTGTGCATGTGTGCGTGTGTGAGAGCGGTTGCAGTGTGTATGTGCGTGGGTGGGTATGCAGGCCCACAGTTAGTTCAGCTTTGCCGAGCGCCTACAAGCAGCGCTCAACGCATGTTAATTGTTCCGATGAACTGGCCTACACAAGCGCTGCTCTACAAGGTGTGTGCGCGTGTGTGTGTGTGTGTGTGTGTGTGTGTGTGTGCCTGTGTTGCCCTAATGTTTTCATTATGACTGTATCAGGGTCGCCTGCTGGAGGTGTCTGCTGCAACAAGTCAGAACTCTAACTAGGTCTATAGAAAGACTACTGACACACTTACACTGACATCAGTCCAGGAAAATACAAAACTAAACGTATCTTGTGAACCGCAGTCGATGAAAAACGAAAGAATTCTCCGTCCTCATTTGAGTGGGCTGCCGTCCCACACCGTATGTGAACAGGGACGCGAGGACTGTACGCAAACGGAGCTGTGCGACTTGCTAGACTTTATTATGGGCCGTGAACACACAGACAAACACACAGAGAAGAGACAGGGGTTCAAACATATTTAATCATCCGGGCCGTCTTCAGATGTTTACAAGAAACAATATTAAGGGAGAAGAGCACGGGCGATCAGATAAAACTCGGATCACTCTCTGTCCCAAAAGCTTGCGTCAATCAGGGTTTCCCACAATTTCCGCTTAAGGGTGGAGTGACAGCAGCACGTCACAGTGGAGGAATCATCTTAGTAGCACCGACATCTAGCAGCAGGCCAGAAACTTCACAAACTCACTATGTGGCTGCTCAGTCACACATTAATGCAGTTCCGTAATAGTTGTACAGAAAAAAACATGCAAAGAAACCATGATTTATAATTTATGACATATTAAACATTAGACACATTTTTCCAATAAGTATTAGCTGAAACGCTATCCACAGGTGTCCTCAACCTTTAGTAATTGAAGCCTCAAAATAAAGATCCTGCCAGCCCAACTAAGAAAAATAATTATAATAATATCAATAATATGATGTCCTTTGAACAATCATTTGCCATTTGTATTTTAAAATGTTTAATGTATTCCTTGAATTGAGAATGATTTATAATTTCCAGGTCCCTGGAAAAAAAAAATAAAATAAAAAAAAAAAAGGAGTGGGGGTAGGGAGTCAGGTTCTAAGACACAAACCTGTGTTTTTTTGAAATCCTAGTGTATTATGATGGAAATGTGCCACCTTGTTAGAAATATAGACTGCTAATATCAGTAGAAATACTAGCCTCGTAATTTTTTTTTAAATAAATACAATTGCCACAGGAATAGTTACTTTGAAACAACATTACTGTTATACACTATCATCAGAGAAAGGGATAATAAGGCAGAAACACCTGCATCCTCCATTATTTCCTGGGTACAAAATAAAGGCTATAAAGCTTCAAAAGCTAATTACACTTTCCTAATGATTCCTGGCTACTTGCTAAACGTACTCATTTGCCACCATATTTTATTTCTGCGCTGCCGTCTGTCCTGCCCACCGTTCTTACAACGATGAAGGGGAGACTCCTGCTCGCAGCTGCCTCTCGGGGGCAGGTATGTAACCCCCTCTGAGATAACTAGGAATGTGGCGGGCAGGAGTGAAATGTGACAGGAGGGCTGCAGGTAACACAGTGAGAGGAACAGGGGGCCGGGCCTGCAGAGGCTGCAGCGCTGGACACGGGGACGGGAGGAGAGGCTGAAGGAGAAACAGTCCCTGTGCATATCTCCTCACAAATGAACACGGACAGAGATATTCTTATAAGGAAAAATTATAATAACACACACACACACACGCAGAGGCAATTAAGCAGCCAACCGGTCTGGTACCATGGGTTCTCAGTGGACAACTGTTCAGCTGAGCTGCTCGCTGTCACTGCCCCGCGTCCACGCTTTCAGACCCTGCGAGTGCCCGATTTCCTCCTCCCAGAACGCCCCCCCCCACGCCGAGCTCCCGGGAAAATCGTAAATAACCTGCATGTTTAATGGAATCTAAAGCAGAAGCTGCAGCTCGCATTGTGACAGAAGTAGCTGCAACCGACATCTGCCGAGGCCAAAACTCGTGTTTATCTACAGCTCTGGTCGGAGGCACCGACACGCCCAGGACAAACACACTGCTCAATTTTTAGCACTTCTCCCTATTAATAGGAGAAGTGCCAATAATAACCGTGCCTAGTAAGTTGAACTAAATAATAGTGGCTGCCCCAGTAACAGAGAGGTCTGCGGTGTTATGTATAACCTGTCAGGGTTATTCTGGGGTAGCAGACAGGCTGACTTAAACTCTGGAAATACACACAAGACACAGCCTGCTGGGTGAAAATAACTCAGTATTTACATGACGAGATAAAGCACTTTTTTTACTTTTTCCAAAACCCTTGGCTTTAATTTACCTTGTTATCAATTGGTGGGTTCAACAATCGGGGGAGCAGGTTAAATACGTATTTAAAATGATCCAAGTTATTTTTGTTTTACTGCCATATATACACACACATGGACAGTCTGACCTTTTTTGAAGTTACCAAAAAAAAGGGCCCTAAAGATTCAAAGATAAGGAAAAAAAAGTTTAAGGCTTTACTAAAAACAAATCAACAAAATACTCTTTTTCAATTGTCTTCTTCCTTCTCATTTTTATAATATTAACGATTAGAATAAATTGTTGTTAGGGTAATTTCAGCTCTGTATCCTGTTCCCATACTCAAAATCAAAATTCACACATTGTCTCAACACTGATCTGCATCTCATCCTCGGCGAGAGCTCGCAAATAAGATAAAAACGCATGTTCCTGTGGTGAGAATTCTCTCCACGGTGTAACCGAGGGCCGTGAGAGGCTGCAGCATCGACAGCCGCTCTTTGGCCCAACAAAGCTGATAACACTCCCATAATGCATTCATCTGGTTAAAGTGGCAGTATTAGGACAAAGGATTACCCAGATTATAAACTGTATACATCTCCAGCTCTACACAGGATTAGATAACTCTAAGCTCCAGATCGGTGTTGACTCGTCTACTACCCTGCACACTGACAGCTGGACTGGAAAATAAACAAATTATTAGATTCATTCATATATATATATATATACACACACACACACACATATATATATATATATATATATATATATATATATATATATATATATATATATATATATATATATACATACATATACTTGTTTTGAAATTCCCCTCCATCTAAAAGCAAACTTTATTGATTGTTAAACAAGAAAATCTACTATACTGCCATCAAACGCCTACCAACACAAATTAGAAAAACACTATTGATCATACACACAACATCTGCACATTTCACCCTCCTTAAATAGTACCCACTTTCTACATCTACCAGATTTTAAAGAAGGAAGTCTTAATTTTGTTGTTCAAAATGTTTCAAAATGGTCTTTGTTAAAAAAAAGCACATGGAAATCTCATCGCAAGTAAAGCTCATTAAAAGAGAAAACAAAATAAGTCAAATTGTGTTTTCATTTTTCATGAATAAAACTTTGCAACAGGAGGGAAAATTCTATGTGAAAATATAGAATCGCATTATGTATATAAATGACAAATCACTATTAACACAAAAAAGTTTACTTTAAACGGTATGACACTTACACAACTTCAAACATACTATATAATATGAATACTGACTAAGAAGTTAAAATTTGTGCCTATAATACATTTATTACATCACACAAAATACTATGTAAAAAGGATCCTAAGGAGATTTTTCTTTGCAAAACTTTGACGTTGAAACTGCACAACTTGGAAATTCATAGCAAAATCTTGAAGTTTAAAAAAATAATAAATTTAATTTGGCATTTCAAGATACTAGAGAAAAGGGGAAAACTGAAGCTTTACAAGGCTCAACACCAAAGTCAAGTGAAAAAATGGTCTTGGTGCTTGTATGGGGGGGCAGACTGCCCACGGCCCGCCGAGTGAAGCGATTTCGAGGGGGGCTCGTACGTTTCACGCAGCGAGTCGACCAAACCAAAGTCTTCACCGGCCGATCCTTAATCAAACACACACACACACACTGAATCCAGCAAAAGAGAGAGAGAGAGAGAGAGAGAGAGAGAGAGAGAGAGAGAGAGAGAGAGAAAGACCAGGAAAGAAAAGAGAGAGAAAGCTGTGTCTGACATTACAGCGCTGCTCCAAAAATAGCTCCCTGGCGCCCTGGCCTCCAGCTTGGTTGTCATGGCGACAGAACCACAGGCGCTATAAATAGACAATCGGCTCCAAATCTTGTGCGACTGGAGTGGGGCCAGAAAGAGGGAGACAGACCGGGAGAGAGAGAGAGAAGAGAGAGAGCGAGAGAGGAAGAGAAAAAGAAAGAAAGAAAAACAAAGAAAGACAGCACGACAGATAGGAAGAACAGAGTGAAAGAAGAGGGGGAGAGGAAGAGAGCGGCACACAAAGAGATACAGAGAGAGAGAAATGCAGGGAATGGAGTGGGTTCGAATGAGAGAGGAGGAAGAAGTGCATGAAAGAAAAACGGAACAAAGAACACAATAAAGAAGTTTAGTTATCAACACATTCACACAGAATGAGAACAAACAAACAAAGAATGCAATGAATAATGAAAAAATACAAGAAAGAATGACAGAAAGAATAAAAAAAAAGGTTTTCAAGAGCATACGAAGTAACAAATGAATACAAGAAAAAAGTCAGAGAGAAAGAATCTTAATGACAGAGACAAAATGAGCCAGAAAGACAAAGATTAACCTAGAGTAGCAAAGACTAAAATAAAGGGACAAAATTAAAGGACCAATTGAGCTAAGAAAGAGAGAAAAGTAGAAAGAAAAGAAAGAGTAATAAAGACAAATAAACAAAGAAAAAAAGAATTTAAATTTCTCATATTTAGGAAACATTTAAAACAAGTAAAAAGTGAAAGACAAAAGAGAAATGACAGATAGGAAGAGTCAACCTGGGAGCGCTGGCCTGTGGAACAGCAGCTGAACGCTGGGAGCGGCACAATCACTGAATACACACGGCATTCAGAAAATCACAATACAGCGAGATTACAGCAGCAGCAGCAGCAGCAGCAGCAGCAGCAGCAGCAGCAGCAGAGTTTCTCAGACATCTGGATCTGGAAACGAGCTGCTCAGATGTACCTGACTCACGCTGCACAGCAGCACGAGCAGAGCTGCAGCACCAGTCTGCACGTTTATAACACATCTACTGATATCCAGAATAACGCCAAGCAACCCCCCCCCACCTCAAATATAAAATTCTGTTTGTCTTCATCCCTCATTCTCTTCCTCTTCCTCACCCCCCTCCCTCCCTCCCTCGCTCTCTCCCTCCTCGCGATGAGTCAGAGACTCGATCCCAGCCATTTTCTGTCCCTGCAGAAACACGGCTACACATCACAGACAGCGGGAGGACGAGAGCAGGGGAAGGAGGAAGAGGCTCCGCGAGGTCGCCGGAGAAGTAAATCAAGGGGAATCCGCCACATGACGGCACATTATTATCGCTGGGAGAAGATTTCAAAGAATCGACGGATGATAAACACGGCGTTAATGCTCGGCTGTAGACAGACACACACACACACACACACACACACACACACACACACACACACACACACACACACACACACACACACACACACACACACACACACACACACACACACACACACACACGATAGAGTCCTCCTCTTATGTACGGTGTTTCTGTCACACACTAATCACCCTTTTCTCTAAACATCTGGTTCTATCAAAAACATTTACTGCAAATACCAACCTGAAACTTGGAAATTCTGTGAAATTTATCCCAAATTACAATCAAAAATGAATAAATACTAAAATGAAAAAAAAAAAAAAGTAATTGATTGAATGTTTCAATTCATAGTTTCATTATCACCTAATTGATGATTAATCAATTCATTTCTTTGGTCCATGAATTTGACAAAATGTGTAATGATTGGTTACATCTTCACAAACTACATACCAGAGCTCAAAATCATTCTGTTACTTACATGATTGATTATTGATCAATATATGTGCATATACCGGTACTTTAAAATATTGTTTTATTTGCTTGGGACAATAGAGAGGAAGAACAATGCTACAGATTATGCAGCATCCACCTCTCCTGAAGCTGACTTGCAGCCCAGTAACTTAATATTCTTACAGTCAACTAAATAATTGACTATTTCTCTACAGTTCATTGTAAAAGAAAATGTAATGAATGGAGAACTGAGCATATAATAAACATCTAATTGCACTGCTGTTTGAAAATGAAAAATATTTCCAGGCAGCCAAGAATAGTTCATTTCATAGTGTAATTGCTATAAATGCTTCAATGCTAAATATGCGATAACGGATTGTAATGTTTAAAACTACACTTCTGCAAATCAATCTTTATTTGTTATACGTGATCATAGCGTAACCACAATACAGCCAAATTCAAATCCTAAAATTACAAAGATAAGAGATCAGTCTCAAATCAAACCAAACAGCCAATCTAGTTATGCTCCATTGATCATGTGACACAGACGCTTGAAATTCAGTCACAGGAAGGCGTCGCTTACGGCAACAAACCTGACGCCGGCCCCTCTGTGAGACTACTAATGCGTTCATTGAGATTTAGTGCTGCTTTTTTGAGGATAGCTATTAAAAGTATTTTAATACAGCATCTTTTTTTAAATAATTATTCTGTGCTTCATTGCTGAAAGAAAAACAATTACATCAAACAATTACAAACAAATTTAAAAGAAGTTGTAAGAATTGTCTGTAGAAATAGTTTGAGTTTTCAGACTGACTCATGTCGAACTTCTGGGCGAAACAGTTTCTTCTTCTGCCCGAAAATCTCAGGACGAAAGTTTACGACTCAGTGATCTCAACGTGGATGAAACAAGTCTGAGAGGAGGAAAAAAAAGAAAAACTTGGCTTTGGTCACTCCGTGGTTCTTGTTTGTGAATCGCAAAACACAACAGATCTGCCTAATCAGAGAGAACAACATCCTCGCAAATAAAGCCATGTGACCATATAGGGCAGCAGGAAGTGTTAATAAAAACCAACAACAACAAAAAGCCATCACGGACGACCATGACTGAGCAGAAAGCTCCAGTGACTTCCTCCTCCTCAGACACAGAGCATGAAGCATCACCGCACAGCCAACTTCTCCTTCCCTTTTTTATTTTTATCAGCAGGACATGAATTGGATTGTATAATTTGCCCCCCCCCCCAAAAAAAAAGAAAAAGTTGCAGAGGGAGTATGGCCCTCAGGTCCAAGGTTGACATTTTTCATTTGATGCTAACAACCTTCATCAATAACGCTGAAGTTGTCTCTCTCCTAACACACTCGCTCATTCTTTCTCCTTCTGCAGCCTGCCTGGGTTAAAAATAGCTCTCCCCTCTCTCTTTCTCTGCTTCTCCGTTTACATAAGCACACAGAGGGGGGAGGGGAGCACTTCCGGTCTGGCCACCCAGCCCAGCATCTGATCCATAACACTGGGGCTGCTGGGTGTGGGAGAGAGGGGAGAGGGGAGAGGAGAGAGGGGAGAGGAGACAGGGGAGAGGGGAGAGGAGAGAGGGGAGAGGAGAGAGGAGAGAGGAGAGAGGAGAGGAGACAGGGGAGAGGAGACAGGGGAGAGGAGACAGGGGAGAGGGGAGAGGAGAGGAGAGGAGAGGAGAGAGGAGAGAGGAGAGAGGAGAGAGGAGAGAGGAGAGAGGAGACAGGGGAGAGGAGACAGGGGAGAGGAGACAGGGGAGAGGGGAGAGGGGAGAGGGGAGAGGAGAGGAGAGGAGAGAGGAGAGAGGAGAGGAGAGAGGAGACAGGAGAGAGGAGACAGGAGAGAGGAGACAGGAGAGAGGAGAGACGAGAGAGGAGACAGGGGAGAGGAGAGGAGAGGTCCCACATTGCAGGGAAGCCCTCTCTTCCTCTATTTCATAATTTTTTTCAGTCCTTTTTTGAGCTCGCGTCTGTCTGTTCACAATCACATTTCCATCAAGGAAGATTTTTTCTTACTCTGGAAAAAAAAAAAAAAAATGAGTGACAAACACCTGTGGCCATGCATGCAGAGTAAGCAACACACACACACACAGTCGCTCCTGCAGCGACGTGCACACACGCACACGCACGCGCGCACACACAGTAGTGTAGTGTTAAGTATTATGAAAAGGACCAAAACTGATTCAAATAGTAAATAGTATCTGCTTATAAGAAAAAAGGCTATCGCAAAAAATGCTAACATGCTGAGGCGAAACAGGTAAAATCTTTACCAAGTTCACCCTCTTACTTTAGCATTAGCTTGTTCATACAAAAAATAAAGTACCACATTTTTGCCAATTCGTGGAATTTAACAGGATGATGGTTAAACCTTATGGATTTTGAGAGTAAGAGGATCCAGAACTACTCATCAGTATCACAGTCGCAAAGTGTTGCTGAGATATTTCTGCATTCACCAACGTGGTTCAACATTGCCGTCCGGGTAGTGGAGGTCACGCCGTTGCACTGTGTGATGTTGTGCACCTGCATTTATATGTACACGGGCCAAGTAGTTTATTCTCAGTCAATCCCACATACACCATCCTGCTGCTGTAAATACTCCCTACGCACCAAATCCACAGCTGAAAATAGTCCAGACCGAATGCTCCTTTGAGTACAGTGCTCGTCTGTTTTAGGAAATTATTACGCCTTTTTTTTTTGTTAATTAACTACTATTACTTCCCATGACCGGTTCTTAAAGATTTTAAAGAAAGGGGAAAAAGGGATTGGAGCTGCCTGCAGGGTACAGAAGTTAAATAGTATTAGTAGTAACAGATTTTCATCTCTTCACTGGGTTTACTGAAAGTAAGAAAAATACAGAATGTCTTTAGGGCTTCCCCTTTAAAAACTTTTATTCCTCATTCTTATATCCGACAAACTTGAAACTGACTCGGATGGATTCCATTCGTGCTCTTATCTACCTACTGTTATTACAAACTTGTCATTGTCAAGGTTGCACAGCGTTCACATTGTTACCTCGTGAACCTTGACACCTTGTGCTCACATGCACCACATGGCAAAACACCCAAACACCCCACAGTGTGCTGGCTCAAACACTCGTTGGAGGGTGTGCGTGTGTGAAATAAAACAGCAGAAAGGAAGAAAATGTCTGCCTGGACTCTGTGATTGCGTGTACAATCGCAGGTGTGTATGTATAGAGGGGGGAAAACAGGAGACTTACTACTGTGCACAGTCGATGAGCTGATATTCGTTGGACCTTTCCCAGCAGGCCCGCACACCCTCGTCCTGCCAGAGGATCTTTGCGTGGTCGTAAAACTCCTGGAAAGAGAAAGAAGGGGTCTGGATCAACAACATACCACACCCGCGAGTCAGACTTGTTTTAGCCCCCAAATAAAGATGTGATATCACAGAAAAAAAGTGGGCAAAATAGCAATTAGATGAGTCCAAACATGACATTCTAAATAGTATACTTCTTATAATGGATTAAAAAAAATTTTTTTTAATAAATAAAAAGGAAGTAGTCTGTAAATGATCAAAGTTGGGGCTTTTTGGTCCCTCGTCTAGATTTCAATGGGTGAAAGCGTTAAAGGAGGGCAGGGGGGAGGCGGCGATACTCCCGACAGTAGCTTAGTCTGGAAGTTTAGGGCCGATTTGGAGAGGAGCAGCAGATGAGCGGGCTCTGGCAGAGGCAGGAAACAGAGCAGTTCACAGAGTTCATGAAGAAATGGAGAGCTTTGTACTGACACAAGGCCTGGCTGTCACTGTGTAGGGGCCTATCTCTTCACTGTGATCTTCACTTGGTCAGATACAGTATGGACAGGCACAAATAAGCCTTTATGAGCAATAGCGTTACTTTGTATGATCTGAAACCTTTAACTGGGACAGCACAAATGACAGATGTACACAAGTTTGGGAAAATGAACAGAATGGCTACTTTTTCCTTTATATAATAAAAATAAAAAGTCTAGAATAATGCAGATTTTCACCAACACTGTAAAGTATGATGTGTCTTTGTTTCCTACTATAAGAAGTAAAATTAAAGTGGTAAGAGTTTTCTTTATGAACTGGTTTTACTTTTACTACTTTTACTAAAAGCAAAATGTTCTGATAGAATTAGGCATGCAATTAAGGGAATGCAAGTTGAATATTTAGTTTATCTATCAGCAAAGTGAATTAGAATGTTTTTAAAGCTGAAAATTAGTTGATTAACAGCTCGACAGAAGATGAATGTACGATTAATTATATATAGCAAAGTGTTTAAAAAAATAAAAATAAACAAAAAATAAAATAAAAAAAAATAAAGTAAAAAAAAAAAAAGAGAAACCACGAGATATTAACAGAATTACAGTAACAGATTAGGTAATGAGTAAATTGGTTTTAAATTTCAATCGTGGACTTGCTTGTGATTTTCACTACAAACTAATAACAGCAAAATGAATCAGATGCACAGAAAATATCGGGGAGCTCTTTGTGTTTTAAACGTTGTGTATTGTGCACGGTTCAATATGAATATATTTTGTTGCAGCTTTTAAAAATAATCTTTAGCATCTTATGCTTCATACTAAGCGGTGACAGGATGGCATGGCATTAAACAAGGAAGGAAAAACGCCCGAGCAAATAATCAGCCACTTTTTATTTTATTTTTATTAAATCTTGCTCACAGGTGTGAGTCAGTTTATTCACGTTTCATTCGACCAAATTCATTACAAGGAAAAAGATGTTTCATAAATGATAACAACCACAAGGATGGTTGATTAGAAACAAAGCTCAAAGTCTACACAGATTCGGCCTTGTGCTCATTCTCTCTCTCTCTTTTCCTCCCCTGCTCAAGGCAGAGTCAACCAGTCCAACTGGTTTCCAGTGGGCCCTCAGGCCGGGGAAGGGGGAGGGGGAGGGCGGAGGGGCGTGGGAGCGGGCCGAGGAGGCGGTGGAGGAGTCAGAGAAGAACTTGAGCCTATCAGAGACTTTTCTCCTCCTATTCTCTTCCCCAACAAACCCCCATTCACTTGAAGGGGCAGAGTCTGTGCAAACTGAGCCAAACTCCTTCGCTCCTCGGAACTGAGGCTTCGCTAAATGTCGCGCTGGAAGTGCAGAACTGGAGGCAACGACAACACGGACACCGCGTCCATACCTGCTCCAACCCTGCACACGCCACATTAGTGTCAGATCAAAGGGCCTTCCCCTGCATCCAGACCCCGCTGGGCTGCACTGGGAGTCTAGGGACTGGCAGCCCCAGGGAAGGGTCAGCTTGAGATGGGCCCGCATGATAAATTTGCCATGACTTTGCAGAGACAATATCAGGAGCCGTCCCTTTGCTTACACACAAATACACACACTCTTAACTGGAAACTCAGCGGCTACAAAAACAATCTACACCATACAAATATTATTAAATTAAACAGTGCAGATATTGAGCCGGGAAAAAGTTCTTGTTCCGGACAAAACCCCTCCCTTATTAGGAAAAAAAGTAAAACACATTTTTTTTTTTGACTAAGTAGCTTTGAAGTTTGACAACATATCTACATATATGCTGGTAACATGTGTTTCATTGATTGACTAAAACTACATACTACTTAAATTGAAACTAAATCTATTGTTTTTTTAAACTACTTAATACTTAAATTTGTTTAAAAAATGAGTAATGAGAAATAACTGGTAAAATGCCTGAAATAGGAAAAGCATCCGTGAGTGATTAATCAGAGACAAAATAATATAAATGGAATATTCAACAACTTATGTAAACACCTGAAACTACATGTTGTCTAATTTATAATGTTTATAATGATGTCAATAGTCTGGTTATTACTGTTGAATAACCAAACACTGAGCTATCAGTATTGTGATGTAGGGATTATACATAATAATATACATATACATAACCTATAAATAGATAAACAATGCAAATGTTAGGGTGGGGGGGACATTACATTACATTTTTGTTCAAAGCTGTCATGTGCAAATTCGAACAAAATGCCAGGCAACAAATTTGAAACTACTTTTTTTTTTTTTTTAATAAATGCTCAAGAAGCCTGTTGTAATGTAATTTAAGTGCCTAATAAATAATAGGATTTCCTAAGGGTCTTTGAATGCATCTTGGAGACTCTGCAGCGAGCGTGTAGTAAGTGATTCTTCTCTAAAAGAAGAAAAGACAGCAGCACTCATGAACTTTTCTAGCCTGTGTTAACTATGGAATAAAGTAGCAGCTAAACCCTCTAACATGTTAACGTGTTAACATTTTTTGTTTTTGGAGGGACATAGGCGAGGCAGGAAAGAGGGCTGCCTCCCCTATAAAGTGTTGCAGAAAACCCTGATCAATAATGTGAATATGATAACTAAGTAAAGGCCAAAACTAAATAATATAAATCAAGAGCACCATCATTATCATAATCATTAGAATCATGCATCTTATTATAGATAAAATATTGTTCGTTGGAAGACGTGGCAGGATTATATTTCACTATAACTCTTTGGCTGATTAATTGCAACTATATTAACACATTTGAGTAGATTTTGTAAATTGTATAAAAACATATTACATTATTTTTGCTTACATTCCTTCTTGTATAAGTATGTATGTATCAGAATAATTTATTGGCCAAGTCTAGTGACTCCCTTTTTATGTTTTACAACTTTCTGCTATTTTATAGAGCAGACCACTAATGTATCGCTTGGTTAATTGATAATGAAAAAAATCATTAGTTGCAAATTTAGTCTCGTCCACTTAAACAAGTTCAACAGTTTTTTTTAATCATTTCTGGCAACTGCCCAATGGGCTTATTAATAAATGATATATGCAGAGGAGGACACGCTTTCGTCCAAAATGTTGTCCAGCTTCAAGTGGAAAATGTATTCTTTATACAGATTATGTGATCACATCCCCTAAAATGTCATTTGTAACATATCATTGGATCACTCAAGTTTAAGTAACATATTGTGAACGCTTTGGATTACTTTTAGAAAACTTAAAACATGTTGTGTGAGCCCATTTGTCTGGGTCCCTCTGAATGCAGTTAACATTTAGTTTTTGAAATGACCTTTTTAGTCTTCACAGGAAAAAGTTATCCAATCCGCCCCACAAAAAACACCAAGTATATCAAGTTTACTTACAAAATGATGAAAACATAAGAATTATCTGTTGAATCCCAAAGTAGGAACAACACAAGCCACAAATTAATCTAATGAAACCGATTCAGTAGCTCAAGATTACAGCCTGTAGTCCTTGGTGTGTGAAGCAGGAATGACATCATACGCTATTACAAAAGCAAAAACACGCTGAACCTTTTTTTTTGCGACCAACTAATCTGTAACATGAGTTTTAAACAGCAAAGGATCATCCAGAAGATGTCAGTAAATAATGAAATGAACATGCGGTCCAGCGGCAGGACCTGACAGGCTCCCGGCAGCCGACTGCAGCCTGGGGGGGAATCCCTGCGCGTCTGTTTCTGAAGGACAGGTCCCACTAGACGCATTTAGGGTTATTACAGACAATCAGAGTTAATAGGCGGTGTGGATCTCTCAGGTGAGAAGCTCATTCAATTGACTGCCTCCCAAGCGGGAGCACACCTGCTAATTACTGAATCACTGCGCAAACACACCAGGCAGATCCACAAAGGAGCCGCGCGAGGGGCCTAATCGCCTCCAGTGCACCTAACCAGGAGACCTGTGGGCCGCTTCTGCTGTGGCATTTAAGTTATGTTTAACATCTATTTGACAGTAAAAAGATAAAACATATCATTTAACTTTAGCCGCTTCCTCCTTTCAAATTAACAGAAAAGAAGAGGTGCAATCAAAGGAAATCACAAGTCACAGTGTCAACACATAGAGATGAAATGAAGGTGCAACTTACCGAAGGAAACTCAAAATCCTTTTGGTGTATTAGATTCAGGACATAATCGATTCGGCACTGGTTTGCTGGGCAGGCTAACTTGCACGGAGGTGTGAGCGTGCTCATGGCGGACACAATCGTCTGGATGAAGAGAGCAGAACAAGCAAATGGAATAGATCCATTTATTAGAAACAGATCATTCCAGCACCAAGAAGCTTCATGCGAATGAGCTAGCCGCTCACTTTTTAAAGAAGTTCGTTTCTCAATATCTGAACACGTCCACATCAGTTGTTGCCTAACTATATCAACGATAACTTAGCATGATTTTTTTTTGTTACAATTTCTGTAATAATTAATTCAATTATGTTCAGTGGCAAAATCTTTGCATTCTTCTTGGTAAAAACTTGAAGACTAAGAAACGTATTTATTTTCCTAATCATTGGTAGAAGCATCACAACAATTGGATTGGAATGTGATAATGTGATATTTCTTACCTCTATAGCTTCTTTAATGTTGTTTTTAATATCATGAATTTTCTGTTTTTTCTCCCTGTGAAGAACAAAAAAAAAACAGACTGTATCATTATTTTTTTTTTTTTTACACAAAAGAAAAATTTTACTTTGTTTACAGTCTAATACAAAACTACCATCAAAAGACGTCTATGCGGAAATAGTAAAGGCCACAGATACATACAAAGATCATTCTATCAACAGCTTGTGCCAGTAGCCGTGTAAGAAAACTTCTCCTGATCCTGTCAGCCTGGAAGTACATTCTACCAGACACCAGGAGTATTATGGCCGCTCCAGATGCACAAATACCTTTCATTTGCTGACCCAGTGCAACTCCTGACTTTTGTGTACTTGCTGATACCAAATGAGAACAGCAGAAAAGTGTCTTAATTTTGGCAGCAGACCACACAGCCTGTAAGTGTACATTTTGAGGATTTTTTTTTCTTTTTAATGACAGCCCAGCTTAAGAACAAAGTAGAATTATACCAGATTTAAAGTAAAGTGTCCTGACGAAAAGACAAGTTTGATTATTGAAAGTCAGATTTGATAATGAATCACCACAATTGTGACACATTTAGCATTGCTTGCGCAATGACACAGGGTGATTAAAATATCTCAATATGTCGGACCATCAGGAAACTACAGTAAGCAGAACTACCTACAGCGACTGTGTGTGTGTACTGTGCTGGATATATTTTGTCAACATTACAGACATTGCTCAGTGTGTCAGGAACACTGAAATCAGGCCTGTTTTACCCATGTTTAGCCAACAGGATTTCAAATTAATAGCATGGATAAATAAATACCTTTTGTTAATGAACATGCTGTATATTAGGTAAAAAGTCACTAGAACATAGAACAGCTTTGACAATCATCATGATCATCAACATTTTCTAATTATGTTAGTTGGGCGATAAAGGCTAAAACTATACCTCCGTATTAACTCCAAATCGCCATTACATGTTTTTTATGACTACTTTCAGAGAATATTTGAAACTTTTATTAAATGATCACTCAACATTTCGGACTACAAAAAAAAAAAAAAATTCTCTCACTAATTCACATCTGCAAAATTAATCTGCAACTATTTTGATGAAGAATACACCGTTTCAATGCGAGTTTGCTGCTTTTCTCCGTTTCATATTGCTGTAAAATGGCAGACAGAAGTAACTATTTCAGTAATCCGTTAATCAGTCCTGTCGTTTTTTCAAGCAAAAAGAACAAATATTCTCAGAAAAAGATTTGGCTCTTGACAGACAAAACAAGGAAATTGATAATGCTATTTTTTTTTACTTTTATAATAATTACTTCTGAAAATAATAAGACAATGAGTTGTAATTCAAATTAAATTACAGTGTTGTGAAATAGACTTGAATAGAAATTTGTAAGCACGGAACTGTTTTTTTTTTGTGTTTTGTATTTGAAGCAAATGAAAACGCTCCCAGTTCAGTATTGAACTCAAGTATATCGAGTGAACCATCAGTCTCTGGTTTTAAACAGATATTATAAGCTTGTTTATAGGGCTGCAATTTATTTTCAATATCGATAAGTCTGCCAGTACTTTTCCAATGAACTAACTGATCGGTCAGTCAACGATATGTGAAAACACAGGAGAACACCCCCATCACAGCTTCCCAAATAAATAGAGGCTAGACCTGGGGAATGGTTACGTTTTGGTTGGAAAAATAATCGTTTATCAAAATAGTTGCATATTGTATTTCTGCTTGTCTAGTCAAGTAATCAAATATGCTGTATCTAGATGAAGATGTCTATTAGTGTGTCTACTTTGTGATCCTGCTTTAAAACATTTAAAACACACCAAACTAAACTTTAGGAAACACCTGATCAATCTGATTAGTTCTTCAAATGCTTAAACTAAAACTCCTCATTCTTCACACCAGGAGCTCCACAGAGGAAAAAAAAGCACTTTGAAGTGAACTGCCGTACCGATCTCACTCACCTCGGCCATCCTGCCTCTCATGTCCTCCCTTCCCTATATCCCTATATCCCTGTGTCACTCCCCATCATCCCTGTCCTCACACCCACCAAACCCCCTTTCTAGGAAACCGGTGATTAAGAATAGAAAAATGTGACTTTTGTTTCCATTGCATCAACTTGGGATTGGGTTTTAGGAAATTCACAAGACAGGGTGGCTTGAAAAACACCCAGGGCAATGTTTCCATGAAAAACCTGAAACAGATAAAACATTCCTCTTGTGTCGCGCAGCTTTCGAGTATTTACTCCAAAACATTACAAAAATGGAGCCAAAATGTTAGACCTTTTCTTTTCTTGTTACTCCATATTGCGTTGTTTATTAAAACAATGACTGGAGATAATATCTCTGTTCCTGTTAATGGACCAAATAAATTGTTGCATAAGCCAGGCAATAAGAATTTGAAACAAACAAAACAATATTCTCCGTGTATAGAAATTCTAGAATGTTTTCCTATTAATAATTACTGTGCTTTGTTACATGAAAATAGCAGCTAAAAACAAGATGGGGCTTTATAAGAAAATATTCCAAACATGGATTACAATTTTAATGCAATAGAGTATTTTTTTATTTTTAAAAATGGGATTTTTTTATACTTATTTGTCATTAGCTGTAGCTGTATTAAATATCTATTAAATTATTATCTTATTAGATTTGATTTTTAAAATGTTATATACAAATCGTACATAACTTATAAAAAACTTTGTGTATAGAGCAAGTCATCCCTGTTAAATGCAGTTCAATTATTGAAATATTGACAGCTTCTCTATGTCATAAATTTGTTTACATTTTTTTTCTAGAGTTTGTTGAGGGCTGCAAATAATGATTATTCAATTCATCTGGAATTCAGCTTCTAGGTCGACCAACTCATCCACAAAATGTCAATTTACTGATGGCGATGCCTGGTTTGGTTTCTTTTTCAAGTAAGAAAACAAAAAGAGAAGTAAAATCATGCAATTACAAAGCTGGAACTGAGAAATCTGAGGGCATTTTTGCTTTAAGAATACTTAAACAGAGTCCTTGATTATCAGAATAGAGGTTGATAAATGTGTCAGTCAACTAATATTGTCATCAACTCATTATTTCTGCACGTTGTCTGATAACTCCTTCACCTGAATGTCTGCAATAATATAAGATTGCTATTTTTTTTTTTATAATTATATCATCTAAATGCACCAAAAATCCTACTAAAAACATTGTTAAACAATTCTATATCTGCTCCTGTCAGTATTGCCCAATTCTGTCAGCCTGTGCTTGTTTCGTAGAACTGAAGTGTGTTGCAGCAGCTGTGCGTTTAATAACGGAATTAAAGCAAAAACAGAAACACACTCACTCTGCGTTGAAGCCATTAACGTGCAATATTCGCATCTGTTTGACTATCGTGCTTTTCCCAGATTCACCGGCACCTAAAAAACAGGAAACAAAAGGGAGAGAAGTCATGAGGTGGTCAGAACTTTAAAAAACCCTGGGTTATGGGTTTAAATGTCAGACTCTGGATCAGTGGAGAAAAGAAATAGTTTTGATGGAGGATTGGGCCTGAAGATGAAGTAAAAGTGATACAACCTTTACTGTATAAATTATTTTAAGTCTGATGTTTCAAGTAAATACTGCCCAACACTGATATCAAAATGAGACCAAGAAAACGGGTTGGAACATGACATATGATGAAAGGGGGCAAAAAAAAAGGCCTAAATGTGTTATTAATCCTAACAAACCCCAAAATGAAAGAAACTGAGGCCTACTGGCTTGGAGCATTGGGCCTGCTATTTAAAGGCCAAGTGTAAAAATCCGGGATCAATTTCAGATTAGAATGAACTAAAGCAAAGCTAGTAATCCCAGTAGTAATCCTAATTTGCTCCCAGCACGAGGAGACGCGCTCAGGCTTTAGGGTTGTATCATGAAATCAAGGCCTGAGTGAGTTACATGTAGAGAGAAATAGAGGCGTCCTCGACTGAACAAACACTATGTGTAAACTCAGTGGATTTACCAACTACTTGACTGATTTATGAACAAACAACAAATCTGTCAAATTTTCCACACGCAATAAGGACAGGAAGGCCTCTTTAAATCTACACCTAACCGTTGATGTGCTCATGATTCAGCGTGGACATAACAATCACATAACAAATCCTTAGTCAATTAATACCAAATCTATTGATTAATCGACTACAAGGGGTCCGGCCTAGAGGAAATGATTAAGGAACGTGCGTCTCTGTTGTAGCTGGTGTGGAGGCAACGAGGCAAAGGTCTGAAAAAAATCGAGTCTATAGGCCCGAATAACTCAAGGTGAAGTCGTCTGGATCACACATTTTGCAAGCGAGAGATGTCTTGTGTGTGAATTTAAAAAAAGGACAGTGTAAATCTCCTGTTTGTGGCCTCCCAGCCTCTTCGTGGTGCCTGCTGCCTAGATCTGTGTGTGTGTGTGTGTGTGCGTGTGTGTGTGTGTGTGTGTGTGTGTGGGGAGGGTGTCATGTCCACAGTCTCTCACATGTCCTGAAATAATCATGTTCGATAAGCAACGAAACCCGTCCCGTGTAGAGACGCTGTAAAAAACCCGGCGATGCAGTGACATCATGTCATTGCATCATTTGTTGATGCTTCGTCGAAGGAAGTTGTTGTAAAAGAAACATTTTTTTTTGTCCACCCCATGACGGGTACAATGCGAAACAATAGCTTTTACATTTGTATTTATACAAGTGAAAATACATGTTTATGCGGCACAAAACAGACTGCAAGGTCTCACATACATACACACACACACACACACACACACACACACACACAAAAACGATCAAATATGAGGACACCTACCTAATAGTAGTAGCCGGTGAGTGGCCCGGTATATCTGTTTGTCTTTCTGGAGCTGCTTCTCTATCTTTTTATTGGCTTCCCTCTGTGCCTTCTCCTCATTTCGTTGGTCTTCGGTCTTACTATTGCCAAGACAGCCCATCTTCCCAAAAACCCAGCGATAGGTTCAGGGTGGTTTGGGAGGGGGGGAGGCAGGGTGGTTGGTCGTGGGTGCAGGGAGGGATGGATGGAAGGAGGGAGGAAGGAAGGAAAGGAAGGAGGGAGGGTAGTTGATCAGGAGAGGAATCGATCAATCCTAAATTCCTAGACTGGCCCGGCAGAGGAACACCTGGCTCAAAATGGGTGACATTTATATTGGCAGAGCAGGAGACAGATGTGTGAAACCTGTCAGTCGGTTCGGTAGCAGGCGGTGGGATGGATAAGATATTTATATGTATATATAAATATATTCTTTTTTGGCAATGTATCAGCAGAGATCGGTCAGAAGGGGAACAGAGCAAACGATGCCGCCCTCCCAGACGCTTGATTCCTGTGTTTTTCACTGTAAATCCGCAATGAAGTCATCCACATTGATAGGAGAGTGGCTGTGAAATCCTTCGCAATGTAGATGAATGGACGTCCTGTTTCCGTATCGGGATTGCTCTCAATTTAATTATTTTTTAAAAAATAGATATATTTTTATATATATTCACGCTATTGCGTTTAATTTTCTCAGCAAATGTCTCCTCCGGAGCCCATCTTCGGCAGATATCCCAACGCTGCCATTCAATTCATTTCCACTCAAACCCCTATTTTTTTTCCTCCCTTTAAAATTTATACGGAAGGTATTTTTTTTTTTTTTATTAATATTATTTTTTAGGGGTTCAATCCGTTCTCCACCTAACCAAAGCACATCAGAGGGCGGGTGAAGAAGAAGAAAAAAAATTAAAAAATAAATATTTCCTTCTTAAAATGACGGCATGTGAATCATCGGGCTTACACCGGAGCTTCTGTCTCCTCTGTCACATTATACGCACCGTTTTCTCTCTCTTTTTGTTTCTGTAATGTAAGCAACGTTACCGGTGATATCCTGTTTATTAGAAAATGATATCCTTTTCCCCGTCAACAGATGCTGCCGCTGCTGCTGCTGCCTTTTTTTCACGGAGGGTTTGACCAGACCCCAAAAAAAGGCCCCTTCTCCTCCGTCCTTCTTCTCCGCGTATCGTTAATTTGTGTTTCTCCTCACATCGGGGAGGAAGGAGGCTTTCTGGCAGCTGGATGTCCTTGAATACAACGCGAGCATAAATCCAGGTGATAGTCGCGGAAAATCCTGCCGTTATGTGCCCCCGTTCGGCGCAGGTACAGCCCCCGCTGTCAAGTCTCTCTCTCTCTCTCTCACGCGTTTTGTATTCCCTTTGAATCCGTATGGCAGATTATGGTTACATGTGCATGATACATGAACATACCGCGGTGTTTTCAATCACTGGTCCGAGCGGCCGACACAGCCGCCGCCGCCGCCGCTTCTCCGCGTCTGTTCGCGCCGCTTCGCCGCCGGGAGGCCGCGTCTGAGCCGGTTCGCGGAGGCGAGGAGCGTTTCTTTTGCGGCGTTACTCTGGATTATTTTTGCCCCCTTTTTTCTCTGAGAATTGTACATTGAGATAGATAGCGTTGAAGAGGTGGGGTGGGGCAAACGGCTCTCACGGAACCCTGGGAACGAAGAACGGCGGTCAAGCGTCCCGGGATGAGAGGGCCCGCTTTCCGGCTACGGCTTTTCACAATAAAGGCCTCCGCGTGGACGCGTCGCTGTTCATTTTAATATGGGTTGATTGACGTGGACATTTGATCAAATTGTCAGAACCTGGGTGATATTGTCAAAATCAAATCGCCATAATTAAAAAAAAGAAATAGGTTATAAAAGTCCTTTAATATCAACATGGCAAGAATGTGTTTTGAAGGCCAGATTGCCCTTCATCAAGCCTTGATGAATGGCTGTAACACATATACCCATGTGTTTTTAAACATAGTCTATTCATTTCCTATACCTCACTAATCCCAGCCAATCCCAGCACATTACAGATGAGAGACATTGATACACCCCAGACAGGTGTGACAGCATGTTTTTGGGATCTGGAGAACTTGGAGAGAACACAAAGGACACAAACATGAGGAGAACATGCAAACGCCACACACAAAGGGCCCAGTTTAAGGATATAAACTTGTGACCTTCTTGCTGTGATAAACAGCTACCCACTGCATCACTGTATCACCCATGTTATATTATTATTATTATTATTAAATCTTATATCAAATTTCCGAGTGCCTCTGCTATTTTTTCTTTTTTGGATTCTGATTGCAAGCATTTTAGAATAGAACCTGAGTATAATTACCTGAATTCGACTGAGCACCCTTAGCCCCTTTTATGTCTTCTCAAATCTCTATATTTTTGAGAAAATATCTGCATTTTGATCAGTGGTGTCATTTGAGTTTCAGGTGAGGTGTGGGAGGGAACACAGGGGGTTAGGGTTAGAAAAATTTGAAAACTGCAAATTCATATGCAGTAATCTGGTGCAAAATCAAGCTGCTATGGACTATCAATAATCACCATTGTTGCATAATAATGTTCAGATTGAACTACTCACACACATGTTTATCTGTTCCAAAAATTACCTTAAAAGAATAACTTATATGTTTTCAACACTCTTAACATGTGGGTGGACAAATATTCTTTATGCTGTTTATGATTATTGTAGCAAAAAAAAACCAAAATTCAATAATAACCTCAAACCTCAGTTTTGCAAAATGGTTAAAAAATACAGCCAACAGAAACCCAACCAGCTCCAGTCATGCTGAGCTGTTAGACTTTACTGAGTAATGTGAGTCCTTCCATAGTTAAGGTATTGCCAGTATCATATCTTGCTAAATAATCACCAATAATGTGGATATAATGACAAAAGTGGATAAAGGAAAGTAAGATGAGAAGTCTGGGAAGTTCAGAAAATTAAATAAAAAAAAAACACTCCAGTCTTTAAAACCAGGACAACATTTATGATGTATAACAATATTATTATACCAAAAAAAATAATGTATCTAGTCTCATATTACAATATTGATATTATATAATAAAATTGTCCAGCAAAATTGCTACATTTTAGTCTTTGTTTTGGTTTAGTCAAGGTCTCAAACTCAATTTAATTACAATGTAATGTCAGTCAATTTTTTTTAATCATAATTTTGTCATAACCTTCATGATGATTTTTCTAAAGGAGTATTATGTGTGTAGTCGACCACTCTCAGAACGGTATAACTTAACATGCTTAGTACAAATATGGATAGTTTGCTAGAAAGGTACAGTTTTGATTTTCACACAGATTTTATTTAAGTCTTTCACATGAAAATTATATTTAGTTGAATTCACTTTTCAGTGTTTTTGAAACACCAAATAAAATTATGTTGCAAAATAGTTCAAGTTTGAATTTGCATTTACAAAATCAACACTATTCAGATCCCATGCCTGAATAAAAAGAAAAAAGAAAAAAGAAAAGAAAGAATTAAAAATGATAAGTTAAAGTCCAGGAGTGAGTCAAGTAGTAAGTACTTACAGTAAGTACTACACACTAAACTTTAAGAGCATTATATTACTTTAGTATACTATGCTGCTGTTTTTTTGTGACTAACAAACACACATAAGAGCATTTATTGTTCATGTGGAATATACAAAAACACTAAAAGCAACTGATGACAATGTTAGTCAGTCATTTTTTATTTTAAGATAAAAAAAAACATATAGAAGAGAGTTTGTTTCACTCCAAAGATTTGCAACAATAATACTAATATAGGGAAGCATTATTAGAAAACCACAAAAGGAAAAGCACAAAAACAACTTGTTTTTACGTTTATCTTTTCGTCTCTGGGAGAGAAATGTTATGCTTTTAATTTGAAGTAAGGCTTACGGTATTTCCGGTTTCCTCCTCGCTGCCACTTGACGCATCTGGAATGAAGCAGGGTGGGATCACATGATTGCCCGGAGCGTCCTGAAGCAGAGGTACAGAAGGGGAGAGGCGCCCTCTTTGAAGCAAAATGATTATCAACCTATCCACCCAAAAAACAACAATCAATAACACTGACATCCTATAAATTAAATTTAAAATGTCTACCTTCAACGATAGAAAGTAGAAATGCCATTATATATACATTTAAACAGCAAGAATACTAATAATATGTACAAATTACTTGTGATACCACTAGTACAACTACTACTACTACTACGACTTAGCCTACTACAAGTAATAATAAGATTATGAAATTGTAAAATCATTATCATTATTTAAATGCCATCTTTATATATTAACATTGCATATGTAAAATACAAAAGCAGAAGAGTGAAGGAAAAGAACCCAAATATAACCTAACCATCCAGAAGCATTAAAGAAGACTGCAGAAAAAAATAGAATCTGTGCTGAGACGCATTGAAGCTGTCCTGGAGGACAACAGTGGCCTAACAACTCGCTGACACGTTTTTCACAATCCAAAGAACAAGCCAGGACTTTAAAATAATCAGGCGGTTACCTTATGTGCCCTTAATGCAGACGCTTACTCTCTGAGTCAGGCTTCAATAAAAACTAGGATCTGGAAGAGTTTGGAATGTACACACACACATATATCCTCAAGATATTATGTCCTCATGTCTTCTCATGTCTAAGAACGTAGTCTCATGCCATGCCTCTAAAACTTTGAACTATGTGCAATATGCATGTTGTGTCCATTAAAAACAGAAATGTATTACTACAGTTTAGTTTTTAAAACAAACTGTCGTCAAAGTTAAACGTGACCAACATTCCATACTTTGGTCTTGTGATGACAAATTAAATAGCAGTGCAATTCTCCACCTACAGGCCAAATAGCTTGGAAAACTGTATGTATGTGTGCTGGATTGACTCATGTTATGTTTCAGGACCAATACTGATTATTAGTAATGAAGGAGGCAATTTATTTATTTGAGGTAAAAATATGAAAATTTTGGCGTCATGATTCAGAATAACCCAGCTGGGATTCAACTGAATAATGGCCATTGTTTGTTAAAAATGTACAGATTAAGAGGTTAAAAGAAAAATATCCTAAAGGTATGCAGCAGAACGAACTGTTTCTTCTTTTTTTCCCAATATGTCATCTCAAGAATTAATATCCACAGAAAGCAGTTAAAAGTAGCTCCACCTTGGCCATCAGAGCCAAAGCTGCACATTTTTAAATGAATTCATTTTATCAGCTATTGCAGAAAAAAAAGCTCTGATCTAAGCAAAGCATGGCCAAACCATTTATTGATTTTATTTAGGTTTCTCTTTACTTTGTATAAAGTTAATTGATTAATAAAAACCTTTTATGGTATTATTTTTGAAAGGATCCTCATTTAATTTTTAGTGCCAATGAGGGATGTTGCTAGGTTTTGTTGGACTGTAAGATGTGGGCCTTAATGACTAGAAGGTTTTCATGAACTCCTTTTAAACCCAATGGTTGAATTGCTATTTAAAACTGTTACAACAGCATTTCAAGAAATTGACTGAAACAGTCAGAGGAACATCTAGAATGCAATCCAGATGTCACGTCGGCTCAGCTCAACGGTGAGCTGAATGTTTGGTTTCTTAGCTCGTTGGCTTTTCCCCCTTTAACTCTCACACGTACACGTGCAGAAAGTGTGTGTGTGTATCATAAAGCATACACCCACGGACACACACATACTGTATGGAGCAGAGAAACAGACTAGCACGTACACAAACACCTCTCCCCTCAAATACGTCAAAAGGCGAGGGAGAGGAGCTCAGGGCAAAACACATAAAGGTCATCAATGACAGCTAAATGCTACTGTGGCTCTAATGAACCCCAACAGACAATTGAAGAACTAATGACTTAAATCCCAGCAGCAAGTTAATTGCAAAGCTGGCAACATGACACAAACATTCCTCCTGACCCCATCCTGCATCTACTGTGGCGTTGTAGTGTTCAGTGTGCTCAGAACAGGAAGTTTTTTCATCTAAAGGTCACAGTATCGCATACATTTCACTGGTTTACGCATTAACACTGGACCTTTGTGCAATTGTTTGCTAACTAGCAAATCAGGCTGAACTAGTATGAACTGATGGAGGTTTTTTATGAACATCGTATATCACCATACTACAGCAGCAATATTCATCCTCAATCCCTGGTCTGAAACATTTTCTTTTAATCTCGGCATAACACTCCCCAGTAGACAGAGCAACTTAGTCATATACTTACACTGTGAAATTAATAAGAAAATGTGGAAAAAAATAACATTCTGATAAGTGGGATGTCAATAAAATATTGGAAAATAACCATCTGGACAAATACAGCTATTCTCCATTGTAAATAAATATACTGGTTTAGCTTGAATTTGACATAAACTTTAAACCGTTCAAAATAAAGTGAAAGTGAAGTAATATTATGCTTTTCTTAAAAAAATGTAGGGTAATAAAATTAACAAATTCTGTTCAATTTAAGTATTTTATCACTGTAAATATTTTAACAATAATTAGAGTTAAGAATGTTTGTAAAGTGATACACTGCAACAGGTTGAAGTATCTATTCTACATTAGATGCAGTCATTTCTCATCCTTAGATTACATTAAACTGGAAAAGGGAAGAGCAACAGTGCTCACACAGATCAGAAACATCTTGCTTGGATTCATTCCTCATAATGAACAGTGATCAGGCTTCTGCAGCTGAGTAATTGAGGAGCTCCATCTGACCAGAAGCCAATTGGCAACTGACTTTTTTCCAGAAGCAGATCAGAAATATTTAAAGGACAAATCTGTAATGTTTCAGGTTTGTTTGAAAACAATAATCGGGTGAATGCAAAATTTTCTGTCATAGCTTTTCCTGTTTATAGCTGATGTGAAGAGATGAATTTCCAATGTAAGTGATTGGTGTTCATGCATACCTCTTTTTGTCCCTATCGATCCACTGCAGCTCAGCAAGGAAACACATCTGTGGAAACACAAGAGGGAGTTTCATACTAAAAATACTGTAACTTGATTTAACTAATTCAACCTGCTGAGGACTTATATTAGCTTCAAATGAACCTCTGGAATGATTTTTTGCACTGAATGAGGCCTGTGGATTTAATCGTCTGTCACATACAGGGAAAGTTCATCAGGGAGGGATCAGCCAGGATGAACATAGGAAACAGCAAGCAAAACCTGTTTCAATGTTCATATGGGCACCACCTGACTAGTTGAAAAATTGTGAACCTATGCAGGTGTGATCCGTGTACCCACAGCGACGTAGGCTTCTCCCTATTGTACATTTAACAATATGTAATGGCTGTGAAGTTTAAATGATGAAGGGTTTTGAGGAACCATTTATATATATAATATATACTATTTATCTTAATGTGGTGAGCATTTCCATCTGGGCCACACGCATAAGCAACAATGTGATTATTAGACAATTGTTATCAGTATTAGTCGCTTAAAATCTAGAAGAACAAGTGGGATAGAATGTGAATAAATAAATCAATGCTGTATGTCAATAAAACAATTCACAAATGAAATCACCAAGTCTATCTGACCTTATATAACTGCTCCAGTCAGTTATGCCCATGTTAGTCCTCTAGATGGTAGCATCTTGTGTATATAGCATGCAGTATACTGTAGACTCCTACTGCATATTTGCACCTAATTATTACATTTCAAAATATCCTAATTATGACTCAATAGCTGAAATAGAAAGGATTTGTAGCATCTGCATCCTTTAAGAAAGGAAAACATAGCAAGTATGATACAGTTTGTTATTGAGAGACCAAAACCCATAGACTAATTACACTAATTACCATATTACAAACTTTTACACAATTTGAGACCAAATCCCTTCAGAGTAGTACATTGAAAAATGTTCATGTCAGACATGAGAACAACATGTGTGATACTTGCCTGTGTGTGCAATATTATAATGTAAAGAATAAAAGAGCCTTATCTGACATTGCCTCTTTTCATGCTCATTAGTTTTTCATAACTTCCTTCCTGCCTTGGCTGGAGTCACAGATGTGTCTTCATTGCACCAACAGCCTCCTTCTACAACAGGGACTCATCCATATACTTTATAAAGTACAGAATTATCAGTTATTACCTAATGAAGTGCTGAATGTGGATACCACATTTTTATACCAGTGTATTCTTTACCTGTAATTTAGAAAATGAAACATACAAAAAAAAAATCTAAAAACATAAAGATATCCACCTGACCTATAGAAATATGGCAAAATCTTTAATAAGAGAATTCATTTATACTTTTATATTTTTTATGATTGTGTTTAATCGGCTCCTCATATTAATGACGAGGGTTTCAGTGACATCACTGATGACATCATTTCTAGTATAAAGGATCAGTGGGAGAACTGCAGCATATCAGAGACCCCCGCCTGCACTGGGTACTGTAGTTTATCCAGATCATCATGCGGGAAATTGTACATTTGCAGATTGGACAATGTGGCAACCAGATCGGCTCAAAGGTAATGAAATAAAATCAAACTCCACAAATGTTGCAAACGTTATAATGTGCATTGCTTTTTAGTTGTCAATATTGAGAGTCTGATCATGTTTTCTATATTTCCTTGGCCCTCATCAGGGCTCATTATGCTCTCATGAAGAGAATGCGAATTAAACATGTTTAAAACAATGCTTTATTTTATTTTAGACGATATCAGTTAAATTATAACAATAATTTTGTTATAGTACATGTTTCTATGTGGTTGACTATTGTGTTTGTTTAAAAACACTTTGCATATTGAAAGCAGCAGTTGTGAGTGACACAGGGTGTTGCCCTGCACACATTCAGGGAAAAGATAAGAGCCCCAGAAGGACTGCCAGGGGTGGGACATTTTTTATCATGGCTAACACAAAATAAGAAAGAGGAACTACAAGATAATACAGCTTAAGCTATAGTATCGCATTACTATTAATGCTCCACTTTTCTATTTTATTTATTTTTCTTTGTATTTGTCTTGAGGTTGTTATAATTTTTTATAGCATTAATATTTTATATGCTAAATAAATGCACTAAAAAACAACTCTCATTTAATTAGAAGGGAAATATTGTGGCAGTTTGAGAAATAAGCAGTTAGTTGTTTGACTGGATACTGGTATACCTGCAGCCAACATGTACAAGACATTCTGAATCCCCAAGATCCAAATAAGAAATGTAGTTTTTTTGTATTTAAACTCAGGTAGAATGAGATGAGATGTACCTTAACATGTACATTTAAAAGCCTGTATACCTTCCTTGTGAACAATCATATAAAACAGGTAAAAAGTTCATGAGAGGAGAATAAAAACTGTGTAATTAATGGTTCACTACTCGTATAGGGTGGGGAATAAATGAATTCTCACTTTAATGATCTTATGTGGCTCTATGTCCTAGTTTTGGGAGGTGATCAGTGAAGAACATGGACTCAATACTATAGGTGTCTATGAGGGAGACAACAACGTCCAACTGGAGAGGGTCAACGTCTACTTCAATGAGGCACATGGTAATAGAAATCATATTCTTAGCATATTTAGATTTATTAAGATGATCAGTATTGTTTTTTATTAAACTGTTCTTGAACTCTGACACATATATTCAACCTCATGATGCCCATTTCTGACCTGTCCATGAAGAATAACTCACCCTGTTTCCAGGTGGCAAATATGTGCCCAGGGCCCTGCTTGTTGACCTGGAGCCTGGCACCATGGACAGTGTTAGAGGGAGCCGCATCGGGGCCCTTTTTAGACCTGACAACTTCATCCATGGTGAGACAAATTACTAAATATTTACACTGCAGAATTCCTTGTGTTCACATTAGGTGATTTTCATAGTTACATAGAAATGAAACATACAACCTCCTGGCACTGATATGTGTCAAAAATATCAATAATCACAATATATTGGGTGTTTCAGTAGGTAGGGGAGGGGGAACACATAGTTTTTCAGAGTAAGCAAAGGGCATACCTGGTACAGGTCTAACTAGATGTTTTAAAATTATAAAAACAGGTAAGCTTTATACATAGACCACACAAATGTAAGTATCAAACTGGGGAAATGGCTAAGAAAGGCTCCTTTAATTAGTATCATTGGTAACATCTCTGTCTACCCAATAATTCCTGTCAATGTGGCTGCCTGGATGGTCTTTGATTGTTAAACATACTGTGTATGTCTGCATTCCCCTATATCCGTTGACATGTGACAGAATAATCTTCACCTACACACCTGTATTTGTTGTTGCAGGAAACTCTGGAGCTGGGAATAACTGGGCAAAGGGTCACTACACTGAGGGAGCGGAGCTGGTCGAGCAGGTGATTGACAGAGTGAGGAATGAGAGTGAAAGCTGCGATTGCCTGCAGGGCTTCCAGATGGTTCACTCGTTGGGGGGTGGCACTGGCTCAGGCATGGGAACCCTCCTCATCAACAAGATAAGAGAGGAGTACCCCGACCGCATCATGAACACCTTCAGCGTCATGCCTTCCCCTAAGGTTTCTGACACGGTGGTGGAGCCCTACAACGCCACCTTGTCAGTCCACCAACTCCTAGAGAACACAGACGAGACCTTCTGCATCGACAACGAGGCGCTCTACGACATCTGTTTCCGCACGCTGAAACTCACCACGCCGACGTACGGGGATCTCAACCACTTGGTCTGCATGACCATGAGCGGGGTCACGACCTCCCTGAGATTCCCCGGGCAGCTCAACGCAGATCTGAGGAAGCTGGCGGTCAACATGGTGCCGTTCCCTCGCCTCCACTTCTTCATGCCTGGCTTCGCGCCCCTGACGGCGCGCGGCAGCCAACAGTACAGCGCCCTCACCGTGCCTGAGCTCACCCAGCAGATGTTCGATTCCCGCAACATGATGACGGCCTGCGACCCCAGACGGGGGCGCTATCTCACGGTCGCCGGTGTCTTCCGTGGCAGGATGTCCACCAAGGAGGTAGATGAGCAGATGCTCGCGATCCAGCAGAAAAACAGCAACCACTTTGTGGAATGGATCCCCCATAATGTCAAGGTCGCCGTGTGTGATGTCCCACCCCGAGGCCTCAAAATGTCTTCCACCTTCATCGGCAACAACACGGCCATTCAGGAAATATTCCGTCGTGTTGGTGAGCAGTTCGCCCTGATGTTCAGAAGAAAGGCGTTCCTCCACTGGTACACAGGGGAGGGTATGGATGAGCTGGAGTTCACCGAGGCAGAGAGCAACCTCAACGACCTGGTGTCCGAGTACCAGCAGTACCAAGATGCCCCCGCTTATCCTGAGTCGGAAGTAGAAGACGACGAAGAGGAGGCACCCTCAACTCGAGCAGCAACAAGTGTTCAGTCTCGGGTGGAAGCTAAGTTGGAAACAGTGATGGAAACAACCACTGACACTGTAGAAGCAGATTAGAAAACATTAGGCGTGTAGTTTGGTGTGTAGGTTTGACGCCATGTTGCAAGAATCTGGAAGAATTGTGGGATATTTAGTCTGAAAATGAACTCTGTTCTGTTGTAGTATCATTTATGAAACGAATGGTCAATGATAAATGGTGCGGTGACATATTTACACAATAATACTTGAGTTTGTTTCTATTTTCTAACTGATTGCGTTATGCCATTTGTGTGTTTTAAGTTTTTGAGGCTTTTTTTCTGTCAAAGTAAACCTTTGGAAATTAACAATTGTGTACATAGGCTTTATCAACTGTGTTTTATAAACTGCTATTAAAAACTGCCAGTAGATATTGATGTTAAAATTATTTGTTCAGTACTATTTCTTAAGATATTATCAGTGCATTTCATGTATTCATGTTCTTATGATGATTAAACATAGTAAAACCAAAATATAATTGCTATTGCAAGTAAATTGATAGACAAATGACTAAAACATGTTTCATTTATTGTTGTTTTCATCATTTGAAGTTAAGGTGGACTAAAACTAACTGCGCCCAGCTGCAATGACTGACAGTACACTGACAGCACAGTGACTGCGATACTGTGTGAGGCTGCCACACAGTTTCCTCCCGTTGTTAAGAGCCTGGGACACAGAGATTACACATAAATTGGCCTGAGTGTGTGTGCTCTGTGATAAGCGCACACTATGTGGAAATGCCTCTGCAATAGTTAACTAGACTCAAATACTGGGATATGGGAAATACCTATCTGTGAATAGGTAGTAGGTCAGTACGTTGAGCCATAGAGGCAAAATTGGTCTTGACGTCACAAGCAATGAAGTAATATATATAGATTCTCTCTGTTCTCAAAAAAGGTATTGCTCGGATATGTAGAAAATTGTTGTAAGAGAAAAGAAACTCATCATTCACAGAGTACAGAGTTTGATACTTAGAAAGCATTTTTACACATTTATCTGCTGACAGTGAAACATTTCTGTAATGACTGAAAATCTGAACTTAGGAAGTGGGCCCATGATATACACACACACACATATATATATATATATATATATATATATATATATATATATATATATATATATATATATATATATATATATATATATATATATATATATATTCATTCTATTAGATATCTTCTGGAAGTTTTAATCAGGAAAGAGGTTATCATGTAATTTCAAGATTATTGGACTTTTTTTGTAGAAAAATCTTAAACATAATATAATTTCGAGTATTCATTATACTATGTCTGGAATGGATCTTCAACAATCATCAAGGTTAATTTCTGCAGCCCCATATCACAAGTTTAACTCTACTATCTTGTGGCGAGTGTTAATGATTAATGATGTTGTGACATAATTTTTTTTTGTAATGTAATTTCCACAAGCAGAATTTGTTTCATAAAAAATAATTTGGAAGAAATCCTAATGCAATATCCAACTTATACATGTGTGGTAAATAAACTTGTGAAAATTCCTCAGTGCAAAAACTGAGAATTGAGGTAACAATGAAATAGGAATTATGTTATCTATGTATTTTTCCTTTCCCATTTTAAATAGATGTTCTGTTTGGGTTTGTAATTTCCCTACTTAATGTTAACTAAAACATGTTTTAATGTTTATTTTTTATCTAGTTGTATGAAATGTGCAGATATACAAATTAAGTTTACTACTAGTACTATTAATAATAGCCGCAATCAAATAAATACCCCACAAAACAATGTACCTAAACTGTCCTAAGGAGACATCTTTCAGTGGATTGCTGACAAAATGTCCAAAATGTTCCGCACAAAAGTTCGACCTTGGCGTTACTCTCAGTCTCCAAAAGCTGTAAAGACCTTTCAGCCTTCACTGAGCTGAATTGTGTAACACAAGGTTACGGTATTACCCACAGTGATAAATAGCTGACTGTGACCTTGAGACAGAGACAACGTTGGGTTAAGAGAAAACGTGGTTTTCTTTACGTTAAATTGATGATCATTTTTTTTTTTTAATAAGATATATTTCATTTCTCTGCCTCCAGTGGATTCAATTAGCGGAAATGCGTGTTATTGCGTAATACGTTTCATGTGACCCTCTCCATTCATGTGGGCGGGGCCTCGAGGTCGTCTTGAATGTGGTTCAGCGGCTGCTGTCAGTGAGCGCGCCCGCTTACCGGCTAATCCACGCGTCTGCTCCCGGTATCACCAGCACCGGCCAAGTCTCTTAACCATGAAGATCTGGACCTCCGAGCACATATTCAAGTGAGTTAACGGCATTCATCCGTTTCTGTTCTGTACCAGCCGTGTGTTTAAAGACGGCTTTGTGTTTGAACAGCACAGTGGTTCATAGCCAGAAAAAGACAGGCGAACGTGCTCTCGTGATTCTAGTTGGTATGCTAGCTGAAGAAGCTAGCAGCGGCAAAGCCAGGTGCCGGAGCTAGTAAGGACAATGCTATTTGTCGAAGCTAGTAAAGCTACATTAAATTACCTCACCATTACCTGCTTTTTATTTGGTTAGGTCTATTGAAAATACACGTAAAATAAAATACTGTCAGCGGCTGGTTACAGGAGAAAAAAAATGTTCGTGTTACGTAAACAGCCGGTCGCGGCCAGCACGTAACCTTTCCCCTACATTTTACGTTACCTGCGTCACCGAGCAACGCCGGCGGGCTCACGCGTCTCCATGGCTACCATCCATGGAAACTTTATTCATACAGTACCTTTCTTAACAAGTGAAGACGATGCTAAGCAGTATAAAATAATTTAGTATACATACACAGAGATATACATAGAGATGTAAAAGATCCTGACATTATTTTGCTTTGTTATCAATCTTGGGTATTAAATAGCAAAATGTATATATATTTTTAACTGAAATTGAGCTACAATTCCTTTATGTTATGTGCAAGTCACAAGAAGATCTAATTATCAAGAAAAATGACTAAAGCAAGTACCCAAAAGAAAAAAAATTGTCCTCTTTAAGCAATATGCTATTATAGTGATGTGTGAACTTGTCTCCTTTTGGCTACAGTCATATTTTTCAACCAGGGTAGTTAAAGTGATAAAGGTTTTGTATGTTGTCACCTTTTTCCACTGCTACAGCTGCATATTAGCAGTAGCCGTTACAGATTGAAGTGATGGTATCATTTTATTTATGTAGTAGCATGCTATGGTGGAACTAAGCATAACCTGATGAGAAACCTGATGAGCGGTTGACACCTTGTATGGTAGCCACAGCTATCCGTGTATGAATGTGTGTGACATTCTGTGAATGGCAATGTACACTCGTAGTGTAAGGTGCTTTGAGTATTAGGAAGACTGGAAACACACTATACAAATGCAGCCAAGTTCTCTTTCAACTTTGGATCATGTCATAATTTATTATTTAAATATCAAGTTTGTAGTGTGGGTTTAGGGTCTACTAGTTTGTTTTTATTTCTCATAAATACTCAAACATTTCAGTTTAGATATTACAATTTGTTGCTTATACCTTTTGGTGTCAACTTGTAAAGTAGGGATTAAGTACCTCTAAAAATACAATTTTACAGACATTGTGATTGTGTATTCAGTTATTGATCAGTGTTAGAATAATATTTGTATTCTTTGGTCTTTCCTTCAACAGCCATCCTTGGGAGACGGTGATCAAGGCTGCTATGCAGAAGTATCCCAACCCCATGAATCCTAGTGTGTTTGGAGTAGATGTTTTAGACCGAGCCGTGGACAAAGAGGGACGCCTTCACAGTCAAAGACTGCTCAGCACAGAGTGGGGTCTTCCATCCATAGTGAAATCTGTGAGTGTCAAAACTAAGGCTGTTTCAGCAGGCAGCATTCTAACATCATTTGCTGACTAACCATGTGAGGTTTTTATTTAATTACTTTGGTCACATGAAATGACTGAAAGGAGGAAAAAAGCATGACTTGACATTTAATTTAGTGTCTGATGGCCTTGGTATAAGGTAGTTGAATGAAAGTAGTATGAGAAAAAATTCTGGAACATCACTGACAGAATACATCATCTAATAATCCTATAGTGGCAAATTGCTATTTGATACTGTGGAAGAATCCAGTTATATATTGTAAGTGAATATATTTAGTGGCAGAGATAGGTTAATGCTTTCCAGCCAGTGAGTACAACCTTAGGCTATTTCTGTCTAGGGCAAGCAGCAGACCTGTTTTCTGACTGGTGCTCAGGCAATTTTGTGGCCATGTGCCTTAGTCCGAGTTGTACAGAACACTGTAGTGCCATTTCTGACATTGCTGAGGTGTAACCCGTGACAGCATGTGATGTAACTTTCCATCTGTGTGTGATATGGGTTAAACTTGAGGTCACTAGTGTGTGAAGCAGTGGAGAAGAACTTTGGAATGCAGTGCACTTTCTGCAGCGTGTCATTTTAACCCTCCTCCATTTTCTTTTTTTTGTGAACTCCGTAAAGATAAGTTATAAGAGAAGATAATATTCATCTATGTTGTCATGTTTAGAGTAATGTAAATATTAGCCATTAATCTGCTGTTCTCTGGCATTGCCAGTGACGACATCTATGAATAGCCCCTTTAATTCCAAGGACATTCTATGACACAGACTGTCCCAGTGACTGATAGCATGTTAACATAACGTTAATCAGATTGCCTCAACCAGTCTGAGCCAGACTGCATGTGTGCAATCTGAATGTATAATTTAGACTTTTACTTCTGTACTTCATAACAATAAAATATGTTATCAGATTTTATATTGGTTATGTTTGTTATATCTCTCAAACACAGAAATGTAAATTATCATTTGAGGTTTTCAGACTAAAGTCAAATGTTTGACAAAAGTGGGCTATGTTTTACTATGGTCAAAAGCTTAAAAATAACAAAATAAGCATTCTTTTCTCTGAGAGATGGAAAAACTAAAGACTGAACACTCTCAGAAGAATTCCGAAAATTAAAATCTTTTTCATTTCATTTTTTTTAATTAGTGGGGCCGTGGGCAAGTTTTGCATTGTGTATAAGAGTTTCCATCTTTCAGCTTTGGTAAAAAAAAAATGTTCAGAATTATGTAAAATTGCTGCATATTTTTTCCTATCGAGAAAGTTCAAATTTTGTTTTGTTCCTCAGATCATTGGGAACACAAGAACATGCACTTATATTAAGGAGCAATCTGTTGTGGATCCTGAAGAGAAGACTTTCGAACTTCAGTCAACTAATGTGAGTAGATACTGTATGAAATAATTGCATGTTACCAGCTGAAATACGTAAGATATGAAGTAAGCGTTTAATTTCTGCCTATAGCGTGATTCACAATTAAAGACAATGATTTTGACTCACTTTTTTCATGGTACTGTACATATTCTTATCATACACATTCAGCTGTTTCCAAAACAAATTCCAGCTAAGGTGTTTTAACTACAAACACATAACCGCCCTTGATCTAATTTTCATGATTTTAGTTCGTCAATGTGCATGAGCTTAGTGTGGTAGAAGGTGAGCTATTTGGGGAATGAAGTTGTGCATGTTGCACACTACTTACGTTTAAATAAAGAATTTCTGACTTCATGTTGTCTCTTCTATCATCTTTAGATCACTTTCACAAACTTGGTGTCTGTGGATGAAAGGTTAACATACAAACCACACCCACACGATACTGAGAGGTAAGTTGAATCCTGAAATTTCTGAAGCACTTGCGACTGAAATTATTCAAAGCTTTTTTTTTATTTTTTTTTAAAACCTTTGTTCTTTTTAACTCGTTTTCTCTGTAGAACGATACTGACACAGGAGGCCATTATATCTGTAAAAGGGGTCAGTCTCAGCAGTTACTTGGAAGGAGTTATGGCCAACACCATCTCTACTAATGCTGGAAAGGTACGTGATCTCTGAGAACTGACAGATGAAAAGTGTGTGTTTTTCAGTGGTTCCCAACCATTCCCTTTAAAATTAAGTAATATCTAGGTATCCCAGGTGTCCTTATTTTCAGAGTCTTATATATTCAGTCACTTTTCATTGCAAGTATTAAGAGGCTCAAAAAGATGAAAAGTATTCTAATGTTTTTGTCTATAAATAAGGAGACAATATTTACCAGTGATTGGACATAAGCTTTAATTGTGTGCATATAATTCTGTTTTAAGCTGATATTTAGTGATTGCTTTTCATACAGTAGGACAAAATATACATTAAGGAGTTTGTGGTGTTGCAGTTTTGTTGTCAGAAAGATGTCTTTAATCCCATCACCCCTCACCTTATGCCCTCAGAATGGCTGTGACCTCTAGGTTAGGGACCACTGCTTTAATTTAATTTAGTTAGATTCTATGTATTTTGGAACATACTGTACAGTAAAATATCCTTTATAAATCTTCCTGTTTTTTTGCTCAGGGCCGTGAAGCTTTGGAGTGGGTAATCAGGCGACTGAATGCAGAAATCGAGGAGCTGGCGGCCACAGCACGCGGGACCATACGAACCCCCCTGGCTGCTGCAGTCACTGAGAACTGACACCTTCTTCCCAGCAGAGTCTGAGACAAACTAGCACAGTAATACCACCAGTCCCCGTTTATGATGCCCCAATCTTGTTGGTGCTCTGTTTATTATTATTTTTTATTATCTTTATTTAAGGGTACAAATAAACCATCTCACTATCTACTATCTACATTAGATATATTTTAATCAGCAGATTGCAACATAAAGGGGTTTGGTGGAGTGCATTTCGGGGACGCCACTTAGCAGGACTGCAGTTTTTAAGAGGGAGACTTAGGGAAGAAATGTGACCTGCACACTCAGGGACAAGTTTTAACACCGCTGACATATATTGTATATATGTCTGAAAACATATAGCATTGGCAGAGAGATATCAGACGCATTGGGTGACTTGAAAAAACACACAAAAAGTGCCAAAGCAGCCACTACCAGCAATGTTTTCATCTGGCAAAATAGCTCAGAACGCCAGCTAGACTCCTGACAGTGACAGGGTTACAAGGAAAAAACATTATTAGTGAGACACATAGAAGCGACTGTGAAGAATACTCCTATAGAGACATGACAGCAGGAAACAAATGCAGTCAGGGGTACTTAGAAATGATCAGCATATCGCAGCCATCGACAGCAACACGACGGTAAAGTGTTTTACTGTCACGTTTATTTCTGCAAGAGCCAGCTCCTCAACAAAGTTTTCTTCCGGGACCTCAGTAATGACAAGAAGCACTGTACCAGGCATTACAAACCAGCCTGAATGTGAACTGTATTTTGTTATATAATAACTAATATTCTTATTAAGGTATTTAAGTTAAATGAAGGGATCAAGTACTTGCCATATTTATGTTTTGATAAAGTAATGTAGAAGACCTTCTCAAATGCTGTGTTAGTATAACCAGTTCAGTCTGTACTGTACAGTAGACACCAACTGAACAGTCAAACGTTCCATACTGCACCTCAACAACAGAGTCTCAGCATGTTCTCTCAGCGTAACAGCTGACTCCTTCACATTGACTTTTTACACTTATGAAGTACATTTTTTTTTTAAAAAGCTGATACATGTGCCGAGAGAACAGATTATGTACTGTTTGAGACAACAAAGGATAAAACGCATATGAGAAGGTCTTCCTGAATGTTATGAACAGCAGTACGGTGATGGTGAATGTTTTAGTTTGTTGATGTATTTGTTTTCCTGTAACAGGAATACCTATTTTAGAGAATCATTTGATTGTGTAGTTAGCAATTGTAATGTGTATTTTGTCTGGGTGCCTCTGAACAAGTTATGGTTACACCAACTACAGAATGTGTCAGCATAATAAAATATTTTGATGCATTTCAGAGGAAATGTTTGTCAGTAATTTCTTTTATTAGATATATCTTCAGAATAAATAAGCCTGCCAAGTTATGGTGATTTAATATATTTAACAAATTACTCTAATATAAGGTGGACAATAGTTAACGTACACTGGGTGTTTATCCAATCGGTTAGTTTTTTTTTCTCCTGTAGAAAATTTATCATGAAAACTTATTACCAGTAATCATATAATACTGCCAAGCCATGCTAGATTATTTAATTATCTCATTGGTAATGAAGGTTTTACAATATATTTTTGCACTCTATATCACTTAAATCTGAACTTAGAAGCAGGTACACATACTGTATGAACATTTGGAGGCCAGAACAACTGCATTCTTCTAACATTTGTCACTAGACATGCTCAGCTGATAGTGAGGAACAATAGCAGGCTTGAGATTCAAGACCTGAATGCTGCCACGCTGCGGCAAATAGAGCTGAACTTCCAATTTCATCTTGAGAATTACATTTGTTGAAATGAAGTCCCTCTGATATATATTATATATATATCACTATATATATTATAGTTGTTTTTTGCTGTTTATTTTTTTGGGGTTTTACACTACCTTCATGAATCTACAACTGCAATAAATACAATTTTATTGATTATAAAAGACTAATTTTCAAGAATAAATCCATCTTTGCTCTCCTTTTTCCAATGGCTTCATTGATTCAATTTCGATAAATATTCATCAATTGTACAAATGAACAACATTCCATCATATACATATAGATAAGGAGTATGAGGATAATTTAAAAAAATGGAAAATTGAGTACAATATATGAAAAGAAAGAGTATGTGTATCAAGATCTTAACATAATAGTTAAAAAGGCAAGGTATTTTACATCTCTCTAAGCATTTCATTAAGTAGGTTAAAGTTAAACATTTCTTATCAATCATTTTAATGCATGTTTTTTTTAATATAGTTTTTGAATTCAGTTTTAAACATGAACACAAGGTCAAGCTTAAGAAAATGTAGGTTTATGGATATAAAACTAAGCAATTATAATAATTAAATCAGTTTAAATTGATTTTTATACTATGATAATATATCCTCATAAATCCTTAGCTTCTAAAGTATTTAGGGTTTGACACAAAAAGGTGAAGTGACTTTCAAAACAAATGTGCTTAAGTGTTTTTCCTTTAGTGTTACAAAATACACATTTGACATCAGTATTTTTAATTAACCTTGATATGTATACAATTTGTGGGAAAAACATTATCCTTTAATTTATTTAATTACAAATTCGTCTGGAAAGAGCCATGTTATTCTTATAACAATTAATACATAATATAATTACTGGTAAATTATTATTATTATTATTTACCAGTCAATATCAGAAAAATATAAGGTTCATGCCGATTTCCCTTGAGGTGTGATTTTCCTTTTCTTGAGATAAAATGACTCATTTCAAGCTTATTAAAACATTGGTAACTTCTAATATTCATACCACTGACGATGAGGGTGAAGTCCACCTTCACTGTCCTAATAGCAGCTGCAGAGTTCCACTGAAAACAGCGTTGATCACCGTTTGATATTCTTTAATAGAAATAGGAACGATTTTGGATGTGAGAAATTCTTCATAAATAAGAGTTTGACCATCATCATTTTGTAAATCTCCAAGGTAAATTATTTTATTGTCAATCCAGTGTTTCAGGTATAAGGTTTTATTTTTTCTACTTATCAACTCAACTCAGGTATAGGTTTTATGCGGATAAAGTGTTATAAACATCACACAATTTTGCTGCTAAAAGAAATTATTGGTGAAATTACGATAACTTTAGTGGTAATTTAGAAACATTATAATCACAATTTTAAGGGAATATGTAGCCGTCTAATTTTTCATACATACATTCAATTCAATACATTCTGTGGTATGAAAACCAAAGGGATTCTGTGATCTTTGCTGCCCTCTGCTGCTGTGGAGGCTCTGATATGACATCACACTTCACTATCGAGTCAGCCAATGGCGAGCGAGTACATTGCATTCCCTCAGCCAATGGGAGCCTGAAATATATTTAAAGGTTTGAACAGAGGGACGTTTGAAAAAAAAAAAAAAAAAGAAGCTGGGTTTGAAGGAAGGGCTAGCTGTCTGAGCACATTTCCACCACCATTTATCTTTATCCGTGTTTAATTCACGTTATTTATAACATCGCCGCCAGCTCCTAATCTCCTCCTAACGTTAGAGTGAATTTACCGTATGTATGTATGTAGCCACACACATCCACTGGTAAGTTAGCTCTTAGCCTGCTAACGGTGACGGTACCTGCTCCTGAGCGTTTGTTTTCTGGGTGAAGTTCCATCGTCCAATATTAGTATTTAGGTAAGTTATACACTTCTAATACTTTCATGTTGTTGTGTTTTGGATGTATTGGTTCGGTAGGTCTAAAATCCTGTATTATTGTTAGCTGACCCAACGTTAAAGTATTAAGTGTTGCTCATGGAAACGGCTGGACAGCGACAGCTAACCTTTAAGTTAACTGTAATTTATAAAAGGTTTTGTAATTAACTTTAAAACACATTTTTTCTTACATTATCTATATATAATAGAAAGGCCCGTCAAATCTGCATTACATTTAGTTAAATAAAGTTAATTTAAAAAAAAACAGTGTTTCAGGTGAAACTTTAACTGTCTGATCAATGTGACTTTAGTTAATCAAACAATTTTCTCTCAGAAAATGGACGCTGCAGCCAGGGTCATGTTGGCAAAGGAGATTAAACTTCAGAGGCCTGAAGTGAAGGTAAGTTGATACAAAATAACGACAATATTTATTATCCTGACCACTTGTTGTTGAAATACTGATGTTTGTTACTGCTAATATTTCATTGTGAACATAATGTCATAATAATGTCTCCAAATTTATTGTAAGTTTAGGATTAACTTGTGGACAGAGCTCTTTCTTTAGGTGACTCAGTTTTAGATGAAATTCACTTCTAAACTCAACTTTGAATATATATATATATATAATATATATATATTTTTTTTTTGTTTTTTCCTCAAACTATCTGCTCTACACCTTTTTGGAATAAGGTATGAATATTGCATATTCTCTGCTAGAGGACCTCATCCCTGTGTTGTCATGATCTTCTCACAGGCTAAAAAATGTATTTTAGTCATCTTTATTATGTTTATATGGATGTCCTAACTTTTCAATTTAAGTGCACACTTTGTGGTTATATATCAAAGTGTGTGTTTTATAACACCAGTCACTCTATAGCACACATTACAATTTGATGCTTTTAAAAGACAGTTTATTCAGTGTTTTCTCATTTTTTTTTATTACAGTCCAATGGTGACGGACCAAAGCGGATTCCCGTGTCGCTACAGTCACAGACAACACCAAAGGCTTTGGTCACACCGATACAGCACCAGCGGGTCCTTGGCGAGTCAAATGGACCTAAGCGCATTCAGCGGCCTGTGAGCCATCAGAAACCAGTATCTCAAGGTTCTGTTAAGTCCACATGCCCGGCTGATCAGAATGTGAAACCTCTGCCTCAAAATGTAAATCCTGTGCCAGTGCCCAAATCTGGTTCCCAGCAAAAGATGAGTGTGGTCCGGGTAAACCCAGAGCAGACCAAACCAGCAGCAGAATCAGAAAAGCCTGAGAAGTCACAGAGTATGTGTTGCACAAAATTTGACAGTCATCCAGTGTGTCAGGAGTGTATCGTTTTTATATATACTTCTTTCATCTCCCTTTCTTAGATGTTCCTGCCAAGAATGATTCTACGAGTGACTCTGTAACAAAGTATGTTTTATAAATGATTCTCTTTATTAAAAAATAATCTAATCTCTATCAGTAAGATTGTAACTTTTGTTGGGGTTGTCTATAACTATGCGTGCTTCTGCTCACGCAGGAAGCGATGGACACTAGAAAACTTCGACATTGGACGTCCTCTCGGAAAAGGTAAATTTGGCAATGTCTACCTGGCCAGAGAGCGACAAACCAAATTCATCCTGGCCCTGAAGGTGCTCTTCAAAAAGCAGTTGGAGAAGGCGGGAGTGGAGCACCAACTGAGGAGAGAGGTGGAGATCCAGTCTCATCTCCGGTAACTCTTCCCTTCACTTAACACCTTTTATATTAGCCCTGACTTGTCATGACAAGCTGAGGTAGTTTTGACTCATGTTGTATAGTTTGAAGATCAAGTGTGGAGAAGCACAGGCAGACTTGCTGATAAATATGACCAAACAAAATTCCTATGCATTGGCGTCCTGCAGGCACCCAAACATCCTGCGTCTCTATGGCTACTTCCATGACGCGTCTCGTGTCTATCTCATCCTTGAGTTTGCACCCAAGGGAGAACTCTACAGTGAGCTGCAGCGTTGTGGAGGTTTTACTGAGGAGAGAAGTGCAACAGTAAGTCTGGTCAAATTAATAACTTTTTAAATATTTATGTTAAGTTTGTTGCTATAGTGAGAGTGAAGTACACGGTACCGTTATTGATTTATAACGTTAAATTCTATATAAAGTGCTTGTTTTACTGAAAACTATTCTTTTAAGTCATCAATTAACTGTAAATGTGATTTACTAGTACATCATGGAGCTCGCAGATGCCCTCAATTACTGCCACTCCAAGAAGGTGATCCACAGGGACATCAAGCCAGAGAACCTGCTACTGGGGGCCAATGGGGAGCTGAAGATTGCAGACTTTGGTTGGTCTGTTCACACACCCTCCTCCAGGTATCCATACATGCTTTTTACCTTTAATAAAGTGTGGTGTTCATGGAGTCTTTTTGTAACTATAGTATTTAAATTGGATGTTTTTGTTTTGTTTGTAAGTTGCATGTTGTTTTGGTGAATCCCCCCCCTCAAGGTTTTTTTGTGAATGTCTAAATCACAGAAATTCTACACACTACTGACAATTGCTGAACTGCCTCTTTCATTTCTGTGTGCAGGAGGTCAACTCTGTGTGGAACATTGGACTACTTGCCACCGGAGATGATTGAGGGAAAAACTCATGATGAAAAGGTGGATCTGTGGAGTCTGGGTGTTCTTTGCTATGAGTTCCTGGTTGGACACCCTCCCTTTGAAACAAAGAGTAATGAGGAGACGTACCGCAAAATATCAAGGGTAAGAGAGGGCCAATAGACATCCAAACAGTACAGGTGTTTGTACCATGGTCTGGGTAAATTCCTGATACTTATTAGCTGCATGGTGTCTATTAATTCAGCTAATGGGCACCTAATGAATTTATTTACAGCATTGAGTGAATCTTAAGTGCCTCATCTGAATACCACGGTATGGCAGTTGTAAAACATAAATTGCTCGAGGTACACTGCCCTTGTTTGAATTTTGATATTGGTTTGGGGGTAACGAAAGTGTTGCTACTGAAATTGGCCAATAGTAGAGTTGATCATACTGTCAAATTTACTATTCGTCAACCATATGCAATGTTTTTTGATCTTTGAACCTTGGATAATGCAGAAGAACTAGACATGTTTCATCTATTGGCTCGGACATACAGCCTACGACTACCTGAGCGGTGTTGCTATGGGCATCCCAATCTTCTTATGTTGAGTTTGCCTTTGACTGTCACAATAAAAGCGTATTAAGAGATTCTAAACAATAGACAGTTTAATTACACTTGGCAGAATGAATGTAATATCCCCAAGTATATTAAATATAGAAGTAGACATACAAATAGTGACAATATTAATAAATTACATTAATAGTATTTTACATAATACTGCGCAGTGAACATGTCAAGAACACAGGTCTTGGTAGTTTGATCAGAAATGTCTTGTATGTTATATCCCCGAATGGAGAGAAATTGACTTCAAATTTTTGTTTATGGGTTCTTGGGCTTGTATTTGATCTACTAGACAAGTGGTTGCTGATGTTGTAGCTCTTCTTACAAACACACAGTCTTTCCAGTGACATCTTGGTGTCTTGCACAGTGTAGCACTCTTTGGGTGCCTGTTTGCGAATGGCATTTATCAGAATGTGATGTTGCTCATGATGCTGTTGGTAACATTTGACCTGTTCCTGTCTTTGTTGTACAGGTGGAGTACACTTACCCTGGACAGACTGATATCAGTGCTGGAGCCAAAGACTTGATAGCCAGGCTGCTGAAGCACAACCCCATGCAGAGGTTGCCCATTGCAGGAGTCCTTTGCCACCCCTGGGTTGTCCAAACCTCCACCAAGAAACCCACAACAGTGAACATTAAGGAGCCCAGCCAATGAGCCTTCTGGTTGCTCGCCACCCTTCGTCTTGAGGCTGTATGTGTAAAGCTGACTCATTGTGGTCAATGACCGGCTGATATGGAACAGAATGTCTGTGAAATCACTTTACTGCATGTGGATGGGAGTCTGCAGTTGGTTATTTCTTTCAATCCTTTGTTTTCTTGTCTTAGCAGTGGCATTCTTTGCCTGTAAATATTTCACTTTGTATAATTATATAATTTTATTGTCCTTTTACTAAAATGCCATTACTTGAAATAAAAATTTCTTTCATGGACTTCTGAAATATGCAGCATATGTTAGATTTTTTTTTTTTTTTTTTTTTAAAGTTTGTCCTCTTTGCATTCGGCGCTCTTAATGGAGTGTCTCAGGGATGTTGTAAACTAGAATTTGCACAAATGTCCATTGACTGAGATGTTTATAAGCAAAGGATTGTTTTGTCAAGTGTCTCTAGTGGGAAGGGGGCAGCAGAGGGCGCCAGCAGACCAGTACAATGAATATAGGAACATTATTGTGAAATTATCACTAATTCACTAATTTGTGAAATTATTGATGCCACTGTTAACGGAGTAACTGCTACAATAAAATTATTGAAATGTAAATTTAGTAAGTGCCCCTTATCAATTATTTCTTGTAAAGTAGGTTTATTGCAGCCATATTGATATGAAATGGGTCTTGTCATTGATACGGAGGGTCTGGTCTGCAGATCCTCTACTGGCCAAAACAGCACCCTGACTCTGTTCAACCTGGATGGAGCCCAATTGGTATCCTTAATACCTATTTACCTACTAAATCATGTCAACATTTAAAATCACTTTTATCAGCCATGCTGTTGGTCACATCACAATTAAAAGCAGATATTTATGTGTAAGGCAAGAATGTGTGATATCTACTGGAAATGGGTGTGGGAAGTTATTCTGGAATTTAAAATCTGTTTAAACAGCTCAGGGCCAAGAATGTCTGCATCATGATTTTATGCAACAGGCCTTAAAAAGAAATTCTAGTAGACGTGGTTGCCAGTCACTTTGAATGGTGACTAGCAGGCTAAAAAGTAACTAAGTGCATTTACTCAGCTATACAATTTAGTACTTCACTTGAATTTTATTTTACTTTACATTGCTACTCTACTGCATTTCAGATGGAGATTTCTTCTCCATTTGTGTTTGACAGCTCTAGTTACTAGATTCTTTTTTCATTACAAATGTTGAATTATTATTGTTCATGGGTTATAAGCTAATTTTACTTTTTCACTGTTGTTGCTGCTTGTGCTTAAGTGAAATATCTGAATATTTCTTCCACCAATGGCAGTACTCGGGTGAGCTGATGCTGAAGTGAATATTTTAAGTTAGTAGGAGACATTGTGTCATTGCTGTTTGCTTCCACTAGATGGCCCCACAGACATTAGGATTAGGGAAATGCTGCCTTGTCTTGGAGATAATTATATGGGTACGTTCATCTTTTGTCTTCTGTTCTTTTGTCTTTTATTTTGTATTTTATTAAATTGCATGTGTGGAAAAGTTATCAGGTTGATAGAAAACAAGCTGAAAGCTGCTGCCTCAGGAACATGATTTTGCAGCACAGGCTACATTTTTCATTTCGTACTTAACTCTATAAAGTCTATAGGCTGTTGAACATTTAGATTTGACTCCCACACAATGCATTTGAAATATTTCTACTAATATTTCTATTTATTTATTTTTTTTACCCTTATTTCACTGTTTTCTTCACCCGGGAACTGCATCCGTGCAAGCCTGTGGTTTTGCAGTAGATGTAGGAAAGGTAAATCCGTGCATTCGTATGCACCAGGTAGCTTCGCCGCCTCAACAGCTGCAGATCAGGGATGTGTCTGTCCAGATGTTGCCCTGCAAGTCCACACAGTGGATGAACAGGTCGAGCAGAAGGCCTGACGCCCTGCAGCACGAAATCTGGCGAAAGGACGAGAATTTGGGAGACACGTGCAAGCTGCAAATGACACACACACACACACACACACACACACACACACACACGCGCGCGCGCGCGTCTCCACTGCGAGGCCTGTGCAGCCTCAATTTCCTTTTAAAAAAAAAATAAATATGAATGCGACTATTTTCTACACCATTTTTCTATTCTTTTATTATAGAGAGGGGGAAAAAAAATACAAGTTCTGACCGTTTTCGTTTCACATAAAACCACACACATTTTTACAATATAATTTCACTTAATCTTTATTCTTTAATATTTATTTCACGATATATGATAACGACTTTGAGATATACATTCCATCTTTTTGAAACCACAATAACACACTACACGTACGTTTTTTTTTTTATAACATTTCCACAGGACCCATTGGATTGCACAGAATGAAAAATGTCTGTATGCACATTTTCCTTTTTTAACGAGTTCTCTCTTTTTAAAACAAAAAAAAAGTATATTTGTTTCTCAGATACCGAATCTCCAGACAAGGGGGGTGTTTCAAATTAATCTCAGAATGTTTCGGATGTGATAAAAAAATGTGATGTAGAATTGAGTGTGCTTCCAAATTGAGGGTCCCCACTACACTGAAATGTGAGGCCAGGGCTGTGGGGCTGGGGACCATGTGAATTTTATTATTGCCAATGTCAAAACAAAACAAAAAAAAAAACAATTCAGTACAATAAGTGTCGGGATATTTTCCAAATCCTTAAAAAAAAAATCAAAACACTTTCACGCAGAAGAATAGGTTGTTTTTTTATTTGTAAATTGTCCGCTTCCCAGTTTCATTGTATTTTTGTGTCTGAAATATCATACATTCAATGCATAGTTTGTGTAGCTGCTGTGTGCTATCTGATATTTCCACTGTTTTACACTGCTCGTGGGGTGGGGTAAAGGGGGGGAGGTCCAATTTCCTTATTTCTAACGAAACCTCTCTTCTTTCTTTTAAACATCTCTTTTATGCATTCACGTGTTTTTACTGCTGGTTATTGCCGTTCCGTTATTTTTCTCATCTTTGTCCACAGGCGTTTTATTTATTTATTTATTTATTTTTTCTCTGGGGTTTTAAACGCCACATTCATTGCCTATAATCAAATTGCAAAAAAAAAAGTAAGTGGCATTTTTGTTGTTGTTGTTGTCTTTTAATTAATTAGTAACTTAATTAAATCCCATTATGCCGTCCAAAGTCCGTCCATCGCTAACGCGAGCGTTACATGAAGTGAAGTCTCGTGTGGGGAAGAACCACAAGAGCGACGAGAAGACAAACTGGCCTTTTTGCAATTTTAGTTTAAGGTCGATATTGTAAACGTTCACTCCACTGGAAAATATGTATATGTACTTTTCGTTCGCATATTTATACAACATGTACTGTCCATATAGTGTGTTGTGGATGCATTAGATTCCCTCACTGCCACGGCTCTATATTTCGCTGTGTGCGCGCGCACATTTTTTTTCTGAATTGATACAAGACTTTATGAGTGTACGTGTGCTCTGTGCGCGCTTTTTACGCATGGATTAAGCAGAAGGGCTGCACTTGCCGGGAAGTTTTTTTTTTTTTTTCACTAAATGGGGGGGTGGTGGTGTGGGGGGGTTGCAGTTAACATCTAGTTCCAGCAAATGGCGTCTACTCTTCTATGTTATATCTGAAAGCCTCTATGAGCCCCTCCATTGAGTGGATGAAACCTGAAATGCTGCATATACCTCCTATTACAAAGATGGCGACGTCGAAGAAAACTTGGTGCCATAGCAGCTTTCTCCATAAAAGCTTGAGGTGGAAGAGACTGGGAAGCAGAAAGCACAGGCCAGCGCCCGTTAGGCTGCCGGTGAGGCCCATGAGGAGGGCGAAGTGTGGCACGTAAATGGCCATGAGCAAGGTGAACACGACAAGGCTACATCGGAGAGTCAGTCCCCAGGATTTCAAGCGTCCGTCGCCGCCGTAGCAATCTGGAAACACCGTGCGTCCTCCCTCCTGGAAGAAGGATTTCTCCAACACCTCGACGGCGGCGAAAAACGGCAGCGGATACGACAACAAAGCTTTAGCCACGAGGAAGAGGTTGACTACGGCTCGGATGCCGCCGGGCAGGTTGTCTGTGATGACCTCCTTGGTTGCGTCGGCCCAGGTCAAGTAGGCCACGAGGGCGAACAGGCCTTTGAGGATGCAGGCAGCGATGTGAGTCCAGTTCATCATGCAGTGGAACTCGCTTGGTTTCTGCATGTTCCCCTCCAGAGACGGCAAGAAGATCTGCGAGGTGTAGCTGAACACGATAATCCCAATGGAGATGGGGAACTTCTTGACGTCGATGTAAAACTTGACCTTGTCCCAGGCCCAGTCCCTGGCTCTGGACAGGCAGTAGGCGATCACCAGGATGTTGATGATGAAGTGGGCCAGCGTGCACAGCAAGCTGAACTTGGAGACGGCTTTCAGGTTCTTGAGGAAGGCGCAGGGGAGCAGGGCGGCGGTGGCGATGATGGCCCACGACTTCTGCGAGATCGGCATGTTGGGGAAGCTGTTGTACATGAGATTGCCGCTGACCACCACGTACAGGATGCAAGTCATCACCAGCTCTATGATCTGGGCTACATTCACGATATGGCCACCTAACGACGGGAATCTGGGCGCGCAGCAGGCGTTGGCAATGTCCACGTAGGATTCCCGCACACGGACCAGCTGCCCGTCTTCGTCCTCCTCGTACAGGCAGGCAATGAGGATTTTCCCCGTGTAACAGCACACCACGGCGGCGAAAATAATGAGAAAGAGTCCGAGGTATCCTCCATGCAGAATGGCGTAGGGCAACCCAAGCACGAACATCCCCTACAGGCGTGAAACAGAAAACATCTTGTGAATGTTACACTATTGTATGTTTATTACCAGTCAGCAATGAACTCATTCATTGTCTTTCAATTGACGTTTTGCTTTTGCCACAATTGACCGGATCTTATTTCGCCTGGTTTAGTCTGGCCTGATTCCTCACTTCCCCTTTTCATGATGTGGGTTTCCCACTTCGCTTTGAGCGCATTCCGCGCGCCTCTGACGTCACCTCGAGGCTGGAGGAGACACACTCTGACGTCAGGATGACCGCCGTGACCACAGGATAAAAAGGCATGAAAGGATGTCTATGGGGATTTTTGTCGCATAGCCTTACACACACACACACACACACACACACACACACACACTCACACGCACGCACACACACACGCACGCGCACACATAGCCTCTCCTCTGGCGAACATGCTGCCACTTGATTTCGCATTTCTCTTTTTATAGGAAGTTATCACCACGGTTTTGGGCAGAAATAGCTGCGCACACACGTGGGTCTTTGTGCGTAATTGGTGAATAGCTTATCTTACAGTATTATATGAAATTTAAGAAAACTATCAAATGCAAGTTCCAAAATTACAGGAAAAATGACATATTTTCCTTATTTTGCAAAACAAATTGTCCACTATCCTATATGGTCTCTGCGTTTTCCGCTGCAATCAATTAGCTTTTATATAGGCTTTAGGATTAAAATAAATAAATTGATTTTTTAAGTGCTCATTAAGTACATTTAACTTGAGTAGAACGCGTCCAACCTCATTCCATTATAGTTTGATGTATTCTGTAGAATATCAGGTGAGCAGTTATCAGTGACGTGCATCAGTGACACTGGACGACACAGACAAAGAATGTGTGTGTGCGCGTGAGTGTGTGTGGGTGTGTGTGTGGGTGATAAGGGAGGGGAAGGGTACACAGGACATCAAATACCTCCCTTTTTTAGCGCATTGTAACACCTTAGCTGTTCCTAAAAACCCTGCATTGCTCCAATAAAAAAAAAACATCACTATATTATATTTAAAAGAAAGTTCAAGATTTTTGTTTTGCTTTAAAGGCTTGTGTGATTTTTGTGTCTGTGCGTGAATGTTTTAATGAACCTTTTATGCGGTGGCAGGTGCGTATTTATGTGGAATTTCACAGCTGCGTCTGAGGCGGCTCAGCCCCATTAGAACCCCGCTGAAGTGCGTCTTTACCTGGATGGCGTTCGTGACGTTCCAGCCCGCCTCCCAGGCGGTGATTTTTGGTCTGACTTCGGCCAACTCGTTCGTGGAGCCTCCGTCCTTCGAGGCGGAGCGCGACGGGCCGGTTCCGTCCCTCTGGTAGTGGCTGTCCCCGTCCAGCGCGCCCCCGTCCCCGCTCGCCTCCCCTCCCATCTCATCGGAGGTCATAATGTCCATCCGCATGCCTTCCCGGTGGTCGTAGTCCAGGTCATCGCAGGCGGCGAAGCCCAGACCCTCCTCGTCCGTGGCGGCCTGGAAGCCCATCCTGGCGAACATGCCGCTCACCTTCGCCTGGGATTTGTTGGATACGGCGGTGGCCGCATTTGACAGTTTATTAGAGAGCTTGCCTTTGATTAACGTCGCCATGTTTCCTCTCCCGACTCTCGACGGTGTGCAGCTCAATTAGTTCCCCCTTTTTTTTTTTCCTTTTCCCTTCCAGTCAGGAACGATTCGAGACCACTTTGGGTTGCAGCTCTCCAAGAAGATGAAGACTACGAAAACAAAAAAAAGCAGACGCAACCACGAGATGGGGGGAAGGCGCAAAAGTTGAGTTTCAGGACACCGACGACTCTCAGTTGCTATCTCCACTTCTTAGTGAGTGTGCGCCTGCTGATGTCGACTATCCCCGGGTTCATGTCACCTTCAGACGTCGCTGCTCCGTTTCTGCATCTTGGCCACTGCGCTCTGACGCTCGACGAGTAGCGCACCTTTTCGGTGTCTGTGCGCAAAGCTTTTACGCACGAAGGAAGCCAAAGCCACAGGTTTGTCTGGGGCCTATAATATCGTTTTCTTTCGGGTTATAGGGTGGCAGGCAGCCTTTGCGGGAGTTGGCCGTCGGTTTTCAGGTGCCTTTACTGATGCCAATGCGGTACCGTGGAGCCCGAGGGGGGGCAGGGAGGAGACACGTGTCCTCATCAGCCTGCCAATGCAAAGCACGTCTCCAGCCCTCCCAGTGCCCCACCAGGAGAAAACGGGAGAGATTTGCTGCATTTCTAGGGGAGGTGCTTGCAGTACCCCCACCATCACAACCCCCCCCCCAACCCATAATCTATAATACATCATCCTAACATCCAATGACATTCCTGGGGCCTCAAACCTTGCATAACTTTACGCGTATAAAGGGAGGCGGAAATTGTTCAAATCCAAACTCTTTGGATCAGAATATGTATCATAAAAAACTAAGATGTATTATTTAAGAAAGAGAACAAAAAAATCAAATTTTGCGCCATCTTTTTTTATTTTTAACGATAAGAGGACGCGGAGCAGCATTTTAGTAACCCGAAGTGTTTCTGGAATTTATCTAGTTTAAAAACGTGTTTGAGGTTTGTTTGATGATGAGGGAAAATATATTCGTCTATTGCGTTTATGCCAAAAAAAATGGTAAGATGTAGAACTGCACGCGTTTTAGTTTCTGCAAAATGTTACCTCTTTAAAAAAAAGGAGTTCCATTTACTACAATTGCATCGGTTTTTATTTTCAGGCTAAAGCCTTCATGCTGGACGCTCATTCACTCACTGACTCATTCATTCATCCATTCAGTGACTTTGTGTCTGAGGGGAGGATGTGAGAGTCTGAGCCATGGCGCTGCTCCAGTTCAGAAAATGGGCTATGACAGGAAAAAAAAAATATGCACGTACAAAATGTTTAGAATATTCTGGATAAGAACATCGAATGAATGCTCGATTGAATCTGAGGTGAGAATGCGTCATGCATTTATTTTTAATTATTAAAACATCATTTAAAAAAAAAACCAAATCATCATTGTGTTTATTATAATATCAACATTTGCCTGACAAGGAGCCTGGTTCCAACATAACATTTAGGAATATAGGAACACCGTTTTTTTGTCTCTAAATAAAAACAATAAAATAACTATCTGTATTTATTTTTGCCCTATTAACGTAACCTAAGTGATTTTAACCGAGGCCCAAAGTGTTTGTTGACATCGCCTTGTCAGGAGCACTTTGTGTTCCCTGTTTCCTCGGGCTGTGGTATCATAGTTCATCAGGAATCCGAAGCTGCGGCCTTGCTCCGCACATGGAACCCAGCCTGCTGCCTGCTGCACACACGCACTTAGGAAAAAAATCATTTGACCTATTAAAAGCGGTTCGTGTGTGTGTGTGTGTGTGTGAGACAGGACGAGTGAATTCATTTCCAAATGAGGATCGTGGTTTGCAAACAGCAGCAAAAGTCTTTTTTTTTTTTTTTTTGCTTGGGGCATCACTGAGACCATGAACTGCGTCCAAACACCACAGATCTCTGCTGTCATCGCTGTTATAATAATTAGAAAAAACAATGATCCCTAATGTTTTTTTTTTAATAAACCGGTTTGGTGCGAATATTTTTTTTAAACTTGATCATCTGTGCACACAAAGAGAACGTGTTGGATTTAACATAAACACATCTAAACGTGCAGATCTGCAGCTGCAGCGCAGTGATTTGTCGGGAACAGGCCGAGCTGCTGGGCATCACTATCTGTAAACGACACACACACACATCGCTTCAATCATAAAACACGAGGCCGTGTTTTGCCGCGTGCGCTTTCTTTCTGTGTGGATGCGCCCGCGCGCGCGCGTGTTTGTGTGTTGTAATTGTCGGGCTTTGGTAAGGAAAATGGCTGCTTTATCCCGTGTGAGTGAAAGAGTTAATGACAGGCGCTGTTATCAGCGGACTGCAGCCGGGCTCTGATCTGCGCTGCTGTCTGATGGACTGAGCTGCGGGATGAAAAGAGCAGCCCTGACACCCGCCGCTTTACGACCTGCCGTAACACACCACAGCCACTCAGAGCGCACAGAACATGTGTTTTTTAAAACCTGCGGTTATAAAGGTGTTCGGTGCTATAGTTTTATAAAGTGTCTCATTATGATCGGATTATCTTTAACTTCTCCGGGCCTCATCGCGGCCTTTTATCCTTCATCTGCAACGAGGAGGGAAGTGATTTCCTCCGTTTATCGCGCGTCCCCAGAGTCATCGGTGCGGGGTCACGGTGCCGCGTCCCCGGAGGACCCGCATCTCTGACCAATCAGAGCTCTTTATCCGCGTCCGGACAAAAGACGGAGATAAGACTCACCGGGGGAGAGACTTTTATTTTTTCTTTCTTTCGTTTTCTTTTTTTGTGGTTGTCGTTAGAGAAAGCCAAATCCAAAATGGCAATGTAATCTCTCGGTGTCCTCGTTCATCCCCCCCCCACCCAGTGTACCCACACGCCCGCCTTTCACGCACGCGCGCACGCACATTTTCCTCTCCCCTCCCTCCTTCCCTCCGCATTTCACCCCCCGGCTCTCTCCTTTTTCACATTACACACATGGGTGAGCTGGCACAAGGTTCTCCGCCTTCATGTATACCCCCCCCCCCCCCTCCCCTCCACAGACACGACCCCCCCATCCTTTTCCTCGAACCGACAAAATACAAACCTCATTTTCTTCAAATTGACATTCTGATCATCAACAATAAACTGAAACAAGGACTTCATCTCCCTAGAAAAAAACCCCTTCATTTCTGTGATTCAGAGGCCTTTTGCTTTTTTTATTGCAAGTGAAAGGTACCAGTACCTCATCCTTTAAATGTTTTTAGTGTGTGTGTGACACACAGATAGAAGTGTCTTACATGAATTATTTGATGCACAACCCATTTTGAGAATAGATAAGAGTATTTTAGGATGATAACACACACACACACACACACACACACACACACACACACACACACACACACACACACACACACACACACACACACACACACACACACACACACACAGGAGGACTAATCCTGTGCTCCATTACCTGTGTTTAAACCCACAATTGGTTGACTGCCGGCTGAAAATATACCAGCCAAACACTTCTCAATTAATAAGGGACAGTGAAAAGGCACTCCAGGCTCTCTGGGGACGGTGGAGGAGGAACATCAGGCTATTTAGAGGACCTCGGAGTCCATTAACATTTGCATCACAATCAAAAGCAGAACATAGTATCCAACAGAATTAGATGTTCTGTCTGCCTGCACTTGACAGTTTTGTGCAAAAATGTTAATGAAAGTGCATGAAGTAGTTTTCAGCACCATAGACAGCGTCTGCCGGTTTCTGTCCACTAAAACCAGAATGAAGAAGAGTTCATTGCAGTGATTTTAAAAATTTGTTCTCAGAACGACTTGAGTTTAAATCGAATTTAACGACTCAAGATTTTAATGAAAAATGTGCCTGACCAGCACATTTCAATGTGTCTTGGAGGGTGTTTCATTGTCAAGTGTCTAAGTGATGATGTATTTGGTGCATATTCTTACCTTATTTGGTACATTTGTTGTCCAGTTTAGGGAAAGATTCATTTAAAGTTAAATATCAAAGCAGATTATTATAGAAATAACTGTAATAATAGGGTGAAGTTTAGACACATTTCTGTATGGGATTTTCATCAAAATTTCGCTACAATAATGTTTTACTGTATATTATTGTATATTCTATACATCACATTCAAATCAGACACAGGCCAAGCACATATCTGGACATATATTGTACAAACCTAAGAAGAGGATGTGATCTATATATAGTTGTTGGAAGTTCTATGTCTGAAACCAGCCTGTGTGATTATTCAAACATACGTCTTCATCCTCCCGGTTTTCTCTTTTCCTCAATATGGATCTGCAGCCGAGCCATCAGGCAATCACGGCTAGAGGAAGAAATCCAGGTGGCTCACAGTGGCAAACCACTAAGAGCCTTTTCATTACTCCTAATGTGCCTGTTTAATGGCTTATTATGTTCTCTCAAGAGACTTCCTCCAAAAGGGGTTTGTATTAGTCCTGCATGATGGCTCGTGCCTGAGCAACAACACATCTATCTATCTATCTATCTATCTATCTATCTATCTATCTATCTATCTATCTATCTATCTATCTATCTATCTATCTATCTATCTATCTATCTATCTATCTATCTATCTATCTATCTATCTATCTATCTATCTATCTATCTATCTATCTATCTATCTATCTATCTATCTATCTATCTATCTCTACTTGTGTGTGTGTGAGTGCGTGATAGAAAACGCTCCCCAGACGCCGTTTGGTTGTTAACCCACGGTGACTCCGGTCTCTCCATCAAACCTTTGACGTCCTCCTTCCCGGCGCAGTCCGGGTTCAGTCTCCTGCTGCGACACATTAACATTGTAATTGGCTTTTTTTGAGCACAATAAACTGAGCCAGTCCGTGGGGACCTGCAGGGCCCGGGGGCTGCCACAGAGCTATGCCATCGATTTTTCACACATCCCAAAAAAAAAAAAAGAAGAAAAGAAAAACAACAGCATGCATGTTTTTCCCCCTTTTTTCTCCTATGTTGAAATTCTGCAGATGATGTAGGGTATATGATGTACAGCTGACATTTGCTTCAGGACAGGAGGGGGGAGGGGACAATATGGATTAAAAGATATAATAATAATAATAATAATAATAATAATAACATTTTTATTCACATTATTATTAGTCTGAATTGAATTAAATCTTTATTATTTATTTCAGCTAAATAAATAATAAAAAATCATTTATTAATCATGACTTCTGGTGATAGAAAATCAATAATATCACAGATAATCTACAGTGATACCTCCTTCCATCAGTAGTATTGATGTGTATGTGCTAATTTGCAAATGCATACTTAACAGCGAGTGTTTGTCTGTGTGCACTATAGTGTGTGTGTGCGATTGTGTATTTACACGTGTATGGTCCTGTCACTCAGAGCCAAGTCAATAAATGAGCAGACCTCAGTGACCTGTTAACCGATATCTAATAGTTTTATTCTCATTAAAGTTTTATGTGACCAGAGCAGCCACATCTTGCCGGCTCTCTCAGGGATTCCCACATTCGAATCAGGCTGCACCTTGACTAAGAGCTGAAAGGTTCATGTGGTTTCAGTCAGAACTTCCTGAGGTGAAGAAGGGGCAGCGCAAAAAAAAAAAAACTTTGCGAGGACAGATCGTCTAATTGGCAGTTTAGCGTAATTGCAAACTAGTTATGTTTCATTTTTCTTAGTTGTTTTAACAACTGTTAACTGGTCTCCTACGTTATTAAAGAAAATGCTGATTTGTAGCTATGTGTGTGTGTGTGTCTGTGCGTGTGTGTTGTAGTGCCTTGTTAGGTTACCAGCATTTAGAAAAAGGTGAGTTATGGCTGTCCTATCTTTTATAGTTTTGCATTCTGTTGATAGTAAAAAAAAATGCTCTGAATGGCTGTGGTTATTTTTTCTCTGCTTCTCCCTGCTTATGAAAACAGTGATTTTTATGTGTGTGTTGTAGTGGTTAGCTAGCTTGCATGTTCACTACAGGCAGAGCAGTAGTGTGGGGCGGAGCTTAGAAATATGGGAAGGCGTGGGGATATTAACAGTGATTTATATAAACTATCTCAGTACAGTCCAAGATAATACAGTATACAAAATTTTATATTAAATTTGTATATATGTAATATGTATATTCTTTTCCTTGATATCACTCGTAAACTCCATGACTTGCTCATGGACAGCTCTAATCCTTCATATTTCTAAAGAAACACAATTCTCTTATTTGTGTTTTGCTTTTAACAAGTGTTTCCTGCAGCAGCATGAATTACTTGATTTATTTTAACCGCTGCTGGATCAAAAGAAGAATTGAAACAGATATAGCCCACCAATACAGGGAGTCCCTTCTGCGAAGTAGCGTTGAGGCTTTGTTTATTCTAGTGCATCACCAGTGTTTTTATACATATAACCCATCCATTTCCTCTTCACATCCAGCCTGAATGTTTCATTGAAATGCACATCTTGTTTGCAATTGACTACATTCACAACCTGCTGAAAGCTTTTTATGTTCTGTCCCTGTGATGTCGGCAGGCGTCTAAACGGCTTTGATTTAATTGAAACCGGCAGTGCTCATGGAAAGTGCTCATAGCTTAATAAAGGCAACTGCTAGCCATGTTTCATGCAGGTTTATGAATAAAATACACGTATGCTTTTGAAAATGTTTTTGTCCCTCGGTGCCCCCTCCATCCCCCACAGCACACACTGGGCTGTCATTAACTGCTATTGTCGATGGCACAATCAAGAGCAGGAGGGAGAGCGAAAAACAGCACTTATCATGAGCTCAAGCACAGAACCCCCCATACACACACACACACACACACACACACACACACACACACAACCACACACACACAACCACACACCAGGAGAATGGATGTTACTATTGATTTCTGGGCTGATGTGCGAGACTTTGCACAAATTCAGAAGCCCGGCTCCAAAAGGTGTTTTTGTGTTTCAAGAGCTATAATCATTGTGCAACACCAGGCCGATGGCCGGCTCTATATTTAGACAGCAGGTTAATACAGCTGCAACAGAAAGAGGCTCTAACCTGCAGTTTGATCTGACCAACGCTTGCCTGCCTACAACATAAAACATGATGAGAACTTATGTTTTTGATCAATGTCACTCATTTGAATCCTTTCAAAATCCACTCTACTTCTGCTTTAGCAACTTTGGAGGATTAGTCAACTGTTCTTTATGTTGCTTCCTACTTATCTGTAATTGCATTGTAGTCTGATATACTGTATACTATTTCTGCTCATATAAGTGAGCCACAGCATGGTGCTGGCTCACTTGTTCTTACCTTGTAGGGAACATGTGCACTTTAGTTTAATTCCTTCCAAATTTTACATAATGCATTAGTAAGATTATAAATTGCTTAACAACATTTGAATGAAAACCTTCTTAACATTCTGCCTTTTCCTCATATTTTTTTTTTCAAGTTAGGGTGAAAGAGCTCACTCCAAACATTTGAACCCTGGAAGAAAAACGTCAAAACTTGTTTTCTCGTCGGACCCCGCGACTTGTAGTAAGACACATCTTTCATTTACTTTCATTGACGCTCCGGAGGTTAATCCAGCCTGTTGGTTTGTGCCTGAGCTGTGCCACAGCGAGCCGTGGCCCCGGGGGAAACTGCAGTAACACGTCTCATACAAACCTGTCAATACACTCAACTTCTCTCCCTCCTCTCAACCGCGGCCCCTCAGGCTCTCTCTCTCTCTCTCTCTTTTCCTCTCTCTCTCCCGGTGTGTCGACAGTTCTCCACTGATTGCTTTCTGATCTCCCTCATGTACTGTTTAAGCACAACACTGGGAAACACATGCACAGCTGCAGAGGGCAAACAGGCCAGACAGGGACCACACACACACACACACACACAAACACACGTGTTCAGAGATTTTCGACACCCCAGAAGCATCCATTAAAGGGCAAGTGTGTCTTTTTATAATATTAATATGTCGACTAACTGTGTGCTTTTTAAAAACTTGTTTTCTTATTTGCTGAATATTTATTATTATGCATATAACAGTGAAGGAAAACATTGGTTATAGGTATATATATATATATATATATAGAAAAAGCTGATGCTGTTGGAGATTACTGTATATTATTAGCTCAAAATAACTCCGACCTATGATATGCAAAGTACAGCGTCTCCATTTCCATGCTCATTTCTCATCATCCTCTGTATCTTTGGGGTTTGACAGGAACACAAATCAGGGCCTGTCAGCAGCAGCCTCCCCGCTGTCTGACCACAGGCTGATGTTTTGGTCTCCAGCGTGCACGGCTAACAGAACAGCAGGCCGCCACGTCTCCCCTTTAACGCCTTATTTAGGGAAACAGGGTTAGATCTCACTATCCTGGAAGTGTAGAGGGGAGAAATATGTGTTACAGTCCTTTTATGTAATTATTAGTCTAATATGTTGTTATATACCTGAAAGTGCTCATGTCAGCCTCTTTCACATCTTTTCAGAACCTGTGAATTGTTTATTGTCAATTTCCAAACACAAAAATCGAGCCCAGCATCCACATTTTCTATAGTCGCTGGAGAATCTCTATTGATCAATGTGATTTTGTACACCTTATTAGCGTATCATTTGATAAGTAATATTTATAGAATATAGATCACAAAAAACATGTTCACATATTGAAAAGCCTTCTCCTCTTCTCTTGGCTTTTGTCACAGAGATGAGAATACACAATGGCTGAATCCTCTATTTATTTGTTAATCTGTGTTTCCTAACGTTGCTCCTGCATTGCATGGCCGTCGGTTCAGTCTGCGTTCGGCATTCCTATAAAAACATGTGAATACGCCTCTAGTCCTATCATTTGCAACAGAAGTGAAGCTATCAGATCGCTGCCTCTCCCCTAATTCAATCTTGAACGTAGTTTATCACGTTCTCCCCATGATCTGAAATGTTTCTCAGCCTGCGGTGGACCAGATACCATCTGTATTGTGTGCTTCTGTTTGGTAGAGATCAACAGCAAACAATATGAAACGCCTCTCTCTGCCTGCACAGATCCAGCTCCAGCTCTTACTGCCTTATTGTGTCTCCATCCTGCAGCCGTGTGTCCTGTAACGCAGCTCCCTCCTCCTGCAGGTACACCATAAATAACCGTATTCCTGTTACTGTGTTCAGGGTCACATTCACCTTCTCCTTTTTGAATGTGTTGTTTCCTTCCTGTTCACGTCATTGATCATACACCTGCCTTTTTTCCCTGTTAAAGTTGTTCTTGTACAGTGTGGGGGTTTAAGACACATAAAGCCCATTGGGGAAAAACTGTGATTTTGGGCTATACAATAAAAATAAATTGATTTTATTTTACTACTTCTGTTTCTTTCTACTCTTAGGTATCAAACCTTTTCACAGCAGCCATATTGACATGAACTTGTAGTTAACTTTTCCCTCACCAATTTTGCCTCTTTATTCCTTAATGATCATCCTGCCCTTATTGTCTTTATGCCTCCCATTTCCTTTCTTCTCCCTTTCTATTGTTCTCCTATTTTAACTTTAACTTTGCTACCCTCCTCCTCCTCCTATCATCTTCGTCCCTCTGGTCTGATCATACCTCCACCAGACACCTGACGGCAGATAATAACCCAGAAGAGAGAGGGAGAGAGAGAGAGAGAGGAAAAAAAAGCTCAGTTTTATCTGCAGCCAGAGCTACAATTCATTGTAGAGCTGCGAATGAATGGAAGAGATTAATAGCCCCCCCCATCCACTTCCCCCCCCTTTCCTCCACTCTCTGTCAATGCCGTCTACTACAGCTGCTGCTTCCTGAGGGGTGAAAAGACACAGTTCATGTTGAATGCCCCATTTTGGAAGTTGCTGAACGGCAGCTGTAAATCAGGGGCTGCTTCAGGAGGAAAAGATGATCACGTTATGGATTAAGTCGGGATTTTACCGGCTCAGAAAGCCCCCCCTTCCCCCCCTTTATTGTTTGATTTTCATTCATCACGAATGTCTTTGATCCTAAAATGAGCTTCAGAGATAAATTTTAATGTTGACCCGTGAACCCACTTTCTGCGTGCTGCGTACAGTCGTGTGTGCTGACTTCCGTGCATTTAAAGCCACTTTAAGGTAAGAGAAGCAAGGTGCCATTAGACAGAACCTGTCTGCTCGTTCAAATACAAAAAGGACAATTTAGAGACTCCCAGGCGGCACAGCTCACAGCGTGATGCAAATGGCTCGGGGGGGGTTGGGGTGGGGTGGGGTGGGGGTTAGCGGTCTGCAGAAACTGGCAGCTGAACAGAAACATGAGGGTGACAGCGGCGGTGCAGCCTGTAACCTGGACTGACTCCCTGTCCTCTCCTGCAATCATCAAACAGGGCCAGGTCCACGTCCTTCTGAGTCCTGCTGCCTCTGACGGCTACTGACGACAGGTTCAACGGAACACACTGATGCATATTGTGGGTTTGATTGATAGTGGAGGTGCTGAAAATGATAAATGAGTGGTGATTTTTTTTACTTGACCTTGAGGCCCTGCACAAAATATAGTTTTAATAGGTTATGCATTATTAGACTCCATGAATTTGCATACACTGTGAAAATATCTGTGGACATAAATTAACAACTGACATGCAGAGAACTTGGGGTCAGGTAGTATTATAAAATACACTGTCAAACCTCTACCTTATAATTTACTGTAACTAACTAGCAGCGATTATCCATAAAGTTACTGTATTTTTTTCAGTTGTGCTATTACTTGTAATGCTTTTTCTAGTATTTTACAGAGACTTTATTTTTTTTACTATAATAAAAATAATAATTATAATAATAATACAATTAATAATTACAATAAAATACTGGGATTTCAGTTCTTTCTACAGTATTGGGTTATTAACTGTATTATAACACTGTAACTCTAAATAACTGCAGCTTTCACAGCAAAGTTTTACAGTACAGAAACATTTATAGTAGCACTAGTGTGTGATAGCAGGTTAAACCAGCCTATGTATTTATTTTTCTATTTATTTGAATGTTTTTAACACCGACACAACTATTTTGAAATGTTAAAATGTTTAAATGTGACAGTGTCTGCACATTTTTTCTCTTCACTTTTGGGTAATCTGTACATGAAATCTGTTTGCAAACAGTGTGACTGCTCGGTGTTTGCAGTCAGAGGGAGGAAAAAAACAAAAAAAAAAACTTGCTGATGTGGCCTGATTACACAACCGCCCCTGAGTGAATGTGTATGTCTGACGGCTGATTTCCTCGCTCATGGGAAAAAAACAGTTTTTCCAGGTTACTCCGCATAACGCAGCTGCATCACTTCACAGCAGAGCGGAGAAATGTGAATGAGGTCTGTTTGCAGTGAACGTCGTGTGAATATCATCCAAATCCTGCACTAGCAGATGTGCACTTTAAAAAAAAAATATTGTATTTATGACATGTTAAACAAACACTGTCGGTGATTTGGTTTGTCTTAAGATTGGCTGTAATTTAGAGTAGTGGATGGTAAAACTGGAGATATTATGTTTGTGTTTCGATCAGTGCTGCAAACAATCAGACAGTTATTGTCAAACTCCTCAGAAAAATCCAGAAACACTGAAATTTCAGATGATCTTAAACAATGTGCAACATTTTTTCCATTTTATAGTCTCATCACATTTTATTCAAGGAGCACACTGTAAAACTTGTACTGCTGTACAATCTGCAATTATTTACTCTAATGTAAGTTATAATTAATAATGTTAATAATAATGTTACTTTAAATGGTCATTACAGTAGATTTACAATAAATCACACGTATTATAATACATTACTGTATTATAATACAGTTAATCACCCCAATACTGTAAACACAACTGTAATCACAGTATTTATTAATACTGTTAACAGAATTACATTAGTTAATTAGTTCCAGTAACAATAGAATTGATGTAACAGTTTTACAGTGCGTGTTCACTTCAGTGCTTGTTGTTGGGTCTTAGGTTTCTAATATGGAAAAAGCGTGTTATTTCCAGTGTGAAAGTAGGAAAAGCAGATTAAACTCATTCAACTGTTTCATTTATTTTGAGGTCTTTAGTATGTATAAGTTCAAAAAACTGACGTATGAAATAAAAAACACTATTAATGTAAAAACGCGCTAAGTTACAGCGGGGTATCTGAGATGATCTCAGTGTCTGCTCCTTATCTCCTATATACTGACATGTGACTCCGTAGATCATCTCAGATCCGTTTTGTTCTCAAACACTCTGAGATTATTTCCGCCTCGCGGACTGGCATGGCTCTCCAGTCCACTGTGTGAAGGGGTGTCTGGGGACGTGGACACGGGTCGCAGGCAGCGCCGCATCAGGGCATCGAGCTCCAGCCGAGAGGGAATTCATGTTGATTTTCATGCTTGGCTAAGCCTGTTTTGCCAGCTGCCATTTATGCTCAGACATTCTTTCTGTATGAGTGAGTGTGTGTGTGTGTGTGTGTGTATTATTTTGTCTAGCATAATATGGCATCTAGCTAAAAAAAAACAAAAAAACAAATGTCATCATTGGCAAAGCCTGATTTTAAGAACCTATTAGATATCATATATAACATATAACAAAATGTTTCACTTTTTGTGTATAAAACTGTAAATGCCAACTATAATGTGGATACTACTGTCTTTTCTTATTCCAGACACATCAGAAGAAGAGGTGAGAGCTTTTTCTATCCTGCCCAAGATAATTCAGCTTGGCGTCTAATTCATATTATTACTGAAATTGCCTCAAATTTGTTGCCATGGTTATTTCTATCCTCTCTTTTTTAAGCTTTGTGCTGCCTCGGCGGCTGATGATTAGAACCAACAGCGGCTGGAAAGAGTCTGCGTGTGTGTGTGTGTGTGTGTGTGTGTGTGTGCCAGTAGGGGGACAGATAGGCTGCAAGGCAGTGACCTGGTAATAGTGAATGTATCCACAGGCCATATTCCAAGATAGTTGCCATGGTCACAATAATTGGGAGGCAGAGAGAGGAGGAGCGTGCATGTGTGTGTGTGTGTGTGTGTGTGTGTGTGTGTGTGAGTGAGATGGTGTCTGAAGTGTACAGACAGAGAGAGAGAGAGAGAGAGACAAAGGAAGAAAGCGAGGGAGAGAGAATGATTGACTTTAAGAGGAGGAGGCTGGGGGCAACACTGCAGACTAGCAGCAGGAAGCAGAACTACATCAGCAGCTGCCCACAAACACGCACTTCTCACGTTACTCAAGGGGTGGACACAATAATAGGGACATCTTTTCTCTACAGATCAACAGCAACACAAACTAGGCTCTCAAATTTAATCCACAGCGTTGAATCAACAAGTTTCACAAAAGTCATATTTTTTTTTGCAGACACCAAACGTGTACGCATTTTCTAGCATCACTTTCTATATGTGGGATCTGCTAAAATGGAATCACGCAGTGCAGAGGTTTGGCTCAGTGATGTGTTCTAATGATTGTTGGGCCACAGTTTAGATCCATGCCACAAAGAATTAGGATCAGGCTTTGACCTCTTAAGTTATACTTGTAAGAACAGTTCTGTTCATGCTTAAGAAAAATGGGAAACAGCTACATTAAGTTCTTTATAATATGTGTAA